>CM066993.1:29408333-32027500 GCA_033977485.1 Hydrangea macrophylla
TCGAGGTTTTTGTCAAAGTTATTCTTCTGATCTTAAGGCTCGTAGGCGTCATCTGTATCCTGGACGACTCTTGAAATAGCGAAGTATCTTGGATGAATTCTGAGTCATGTCAAACAACTGGACGATTGCTGGTGTAGAGTCCTTCTGCTGGGGACGATTGCTGAAACAGGTCCTTCTTCTGGGGACGATTGTTGATGTAGAGTCCTTCTGCTGGGGACGATTGCTGAAATAGGTCCTTCTGCTGGGGACGATTGCTGATGTAGAGTCCTTTTGCTGGGGACGATTGCTGGTGTAGAGTCCTTCTGCTGGGGACGATTGCTGATGTAGAGTCCTTCTGCTGGGGACGATTGCTGATGTAGAGTCCTTCTGCTGGGGACGATTGCTGAAACAGGTCCTTCTTCTGTGGACGATTGCTGATGTAGAGTCCTTTTGCTGGGGACGATTGCTGATGTAGAGTCCTTCTGCTGGGGACGATTGCTGATGTAGAGTCCTTTTGCTGGGGACAAATCTTCTGAAACAGGTCTCTCTGCCGGAGACAAATCTTCTGCTCTTCTGAAACAGGTCCTTCTTCTAGACAAATCTTCTGTAACAGGTCTGGAAACAAGTCTTCTGAAACAGGTCTCTCTGCCGGAGACAAATCTTCTGTTCTTCTGAAACAGGCCCTTTTTCCGAGGACAAATCTTCTGTGGCAGGTCTAGAAACAAATCTTCTGAAACAGGTCTCTCTGCCGGAGACAAATCCTCTGTTCTTCTGAAACAGGCCCTTCTTCTGGGGACAAATCTTCTGTGGCAGGTCTAGAAACAAATCTTCTGAAACAGGTCTCTCTGCCGGAGACAAATCCTCTGTTCTTCTGAAACAGGCCCTTCTTCTGGGGACAAATCTTCTGTAACAGGTCTGGAAACAAGTCTTCTGAAACAGGTCTCTCTGCCGGAGACAAATCTTCTGTTCTTCTGAAACAGGCCCTTCTTCTGAGGACAAATCTTCTGTTCTGATGCACGGATTCTGAGAGATACACAAATTCTGAGAGATGACCCTTCTTCTGAGAGCAACCCACGGATACACGATTCTGATTTTGAGAGAAACCCTACATTCTGGAGGCAACCCTGATATGCGATGCTGAGAAATACATGATTCTGAGAGAAACCCTACATTCTGGAGGCAACCCACGATTCTGAGAGAAACCCTACATTCTGAGAGCAACCCACGGATACACGATTCTTGGCATAAACCTTGTATTCTGGAGGCGACCCACGATTCTGATTCTGAGAGAAACCCTACATTCTGGAGGCAACCCACGATTCTGAGAGAAACCCTACATTCTGGAGGCAACCCTGGATACATGATGCTTGGCATAAACCTTGTATTCTGGAGGCGATTTTGATGCTCAAATTCTGAGAGATACCCTTTATCTGGAGGCAACCCGTGGATACATGATGCTTGCGAGAAACTTAATTCTGAAAGTTCTCTACTGGGGAGATCCTATGATTCTGAGAGATGCACGAATTCTGTATACCTTGACAATATCTGGAAACTCTCTGCTTGAGGAGATATCTGAGGTTTCTGGGACGCGAGCACATATTCTGGAGGCCCTGCTGATTCTTTCTGAGACTCATATTGGTGCTTCGACCAACGCAATCATTCTTGCAACACGTCAGGCTTACTCTAACCCTTTCTGAACATCTCGCATTCTAACCCATCTTCTGAAAGTCCTTTCTGGATGTAATTCTCAAGCGATAGTAGACTCAAATGTCCATTTTCTAAGACAACTCATAATCAATCCCAAAACGACGGGAGTTTGCCGTTTCTCGGCCACTTTCAGGCTGCGGTGCCTTTGATTCTTCTGATCTTTCTGACCATATCTTTCTTCTCTTTGCAGTGGGATGGCATGTGCCAGACTTACATAGACCGTGATGCGGCCCTGGTAAATTTCTTGACCTTTTCTTCTTATCTCATTGCTTTTTCAAACCCCTATACTGATTCTTTTCTTCCACAGGTGGCTCAAGTTAGGCAGCTTCAATCACAGTTGGAGCGGATGAATGCAGGCCCTTCTGGTGGGGCTGGTGGGTCTAGGCGAAGGCGCCAAATTGAAGATGATGATAGCTCTACGGCCTCAGATATGCCTGCTCGGTACCCACGGGCTACTCGTCGTCGCTGATGATGATCATATGCACCCATGACTATCTTTCTGTTTTTCTTGCTTTCTGTGCTGAGACTGATGTTGATGTATTCTGTCTGAGACTTGATGGGCTTGTACTCTTGACTTTGCTTGATGCTGCTTTATGCTATCCTTCTGTTTCGCTTTGCATCCCTTGTCACGAGACTGATTTGATTGACACTTTGCACACTGACACACAGGACTCGATTTTTACAGGGAAAGGAAATTTCTGACGATTCCTCTTTCTCGACAATGTCTTTTGACTTGGATATTTGAATTTTCTAAGGATTTGCATGTTTTGAAAATGAGATTTTATCTTGTAGCAGGATATTGTGTTGGCTTTGCATGTAATCTTGAAGCTTTTGAAAATTTTCCACATAATGTTTCAGTCTTGACATTAGATTCACATCTTTAGATTGCTAAAAAAAACTTTTCAACTTAATATCAAGAATTACCAGATTTTTCACTTAGGTGCTTTCTGATAGCCAAGTGATCCAGAGAGGACAGGTAGCGAGGTATGGGCAAACGACAGTTTGCCCCTAGTTGACAGAGATAAATGGAAGTTTGGGCAAACGCAGTTTGCCCCTAGTGTGGCAGTGATATCTTGAGGCTTTGGGCAAACTTGAAAGTTTGCCCCTAGTTTGCAAGGTTCAGGGATCGAGAGCCAGGAAAGCTCGCCTACTTATCCCCAAGTGGGAATCAGATCCAAAGTAGTTCGGCCAGGTCTTGAAAGAAAGTATGGTTGAGGGTTTCAGGAGCAGTGACCGAACCGAGCAGGTTGCCTACATATCCCCAAGTGGGAATCAGGTCAAGTGTAGTTCCTCGAATGCTGGAGGTTTTGAAAGAACAGGTTTTGAAAGAAAAAGGCTTTTAAGCATAGTATCTCTTGAGACGGTCAATGTTGATTGGCTGATTGAACTCAACTCCATCTAGATCCATCAGGTATGCCGCTCCTCCAGAGAGAAGCTTCTTGATGACGTATGGGCCAACCCAATTTGGCTTGAATTTCCCTCTAGGATCGAAAACGGGTGCTTTTAAGGCTTTAAGCACAAGGTCGCCTTCCTCAAGTTTTCTTGGACGGACCTTCTTGTTGAATGCTCGAGCTATTCTTCTCTGATACACATGCACATGATCAATTGCGGCCAACCTTTTCTCATCAAGTAACATTAGCTCCTCATATCTATCTCTTAGCCAATCAAATTCTGGAATCTCGGATTCTGCCACAACTCTCAAAGATGGTAGTTCTATTTCAACTGGGAGTACTGCTTCCATTCCGTAAGCCAATGAATAAGGAGTGGCTCCTGTAGATGTTCGGATAGATGTTCTGTATCCCCACAGTGCATACGGTAACTTCTCATGCCAATCTCGGTATGTATCAGTCATCTTTCTTAGGATCGTCTTCAAATTCTTATTAGCTGCTTCAACTGCCCCATTTGTTTGTGGCCTATACGGCGCTGACATGTGGTGCATGATCTTGTATTCTTCTAGTAGATCCAAAACCTCTTTCTGGAAGTGACTGCCATGATCGGATATCAACTCATGAGGGACCCCGTATCGGCAGATTATATTTCTTCTGATAAATCTGGCCACATCTTTAGCCTTCAATGTCGCATAAGACTCTGCTTCCACCCATTTTGTGAAATAATCAATTGCTACCAGGATGTATTGATGCCCATTAGACGCCTTCGGGGTTACTTCTCCAATAACATCTATTCCCCAAACTGAGAATGGCCAAGGGGTAGTCATGTTGTATAGCAGTGACGGCGGCACATGCTTCATATTGGCATGGATCTGACATTTGTGACATTTTCTGACATATTCATAGCAGTCCTTGTCCATAGTAGTCCAATAATATCCTTGTCGGATGATCTTCTTAGCTAACATGTGTCCACTCATATGAGGACCACACACCCCTTCGTGAATTTGCTCCATCATCTTTCTCGCACTGTTTCCATACAGACATGTCAAGTTGAATCCATTGTGAGATCTCTTCAATAGATTTCCGCCACAAATCATGAATTGAGCCGAGAATCTTCTTATGGCTCTCTTGTCTTTCTCAGAGGCGCCTTCCGGATATTCCCCATTTTCAATGAAGTTCCACACGTCGGTGTACCACGGAAGTTCTTCTGCTTCTTCTATTTCCCCAATCATCTCATAAGACGGCTTTTCCCTTTGTTCAATCATCAAAGGAGTTAGCTTTATCCCCACAGGAATCTCAATCATTGACGCTAAAGTAGCCAAAGAGTCTGTTAGCTGATTTTCTTCTCGAGGCAGGTAGAAGAACGTGATATGCAAGAAACGAGTTCGTAAAGAATCAAGATACTCATGATAGGGTTTTAACTTCTCTTCCTTGACTTTCCAATCTCCTCGAACTTGGGATATGATCAAATTGGAATCCCCGAATACATCAAGTTTCCTTACCTCCAAAGTCAATGCGGCTTCTAGCCCCAAGATACAAGCTTCATACTCAGCAGTGTTGTTGGTGGAGGTGTACTTCAGCTTAATAGAGAATGGGGTATGTGCTCCTTCAGGGGATACAAGGATGATTCCCACTCCATATCCTTTCTGGTTTGCAGCTCCATCAAAATACATTTTCCACACATCTTCTTTTAATTCCATCAATCCTTCGTCAGGGAACATGAACTCTCCTTCGTTTTCCAGATTTATCGGATGTTCTGCTAAATGTTCTGCGACAGCCCTTCCTTTAACAGATTTACTCGTAGCATGTATCAAGTCAAACTCAGATAGCATCAATGTCCATCGGGAGATTCTTCCGGTCAATGCTGGTTTTTCAAATAGGTACTTCAAAGGATCCATTCGGGAGATTAAAACAACAGGGAAGGCCAACATATAATGCCTCAGACGACGAGTGGCCCAAACCAAAGCCCAACATGTCTTTTCTAACGGAGAATACTTCAATTCGTATCCAGTCATCCTTTTACTTAAGTAGTAAATGGCTTTCTCTGTACGCCCTTCATCTCCTTCTTGGGCTAACATGCATCCCATAGCATTCTCTGACACGGATAAGTACAACAGCAAAGGCTTCCCTGACTTCGGGGGTAAAAGAACCGGTGGGTTTGATAAATAAGCCTTGATCTTGTCAAAAGCTTCTTGACATTGATTGTCCCATTCGAATTTCTTCCCTTTTCTCAACAAGCTGAAAAGCGGATCGCAAGTAGCAGTGAGCTTAGATATGAAGCGACTGATGAATTGGATTCTTCCCAGAAATCCTCTTACTTCCTTTTCATTTGTCGGAGGCGGCATATCCATAATAGCCTTGATCTTTGTGGGGTCAACCTCAATTCCTCTCTGTGTGATGAGAAATCCTAGCAGCTTTCCGGTGGTAACTCCAAAAGTACACTTCTGTGGATTCAATCTCATTCTGTATTTCCTTAATCTTTCAAAGAACTTGGCGAGTGCTGTTAAATGCCCACTTCTTTCTTTGGACTTAACAATCATATCATCCACATAAACTTCTACCTCTTTATGGATCATGTCATGTAACAAAGTAGTAGCAGCTCTCTGATAGGTTGCGCCAGCATTCTTTAACCCAAATGGCATCACTCGGTAGCAATACGTCCCCCAGTGAGTTGTGAATGTAGTCTTTTCTCTGTCTTCGGGTGCCATTAAAATCTGATTGTACCCTGAGAAACCATCCATGAATGATAACAACTCATGCCCCGCGGTGCTATCTACCAGAACATCTATGTGTGGAAGCGGAAAATCATCCTTAGGACTAGCCTTGTTTAGATCTCTGAAGTCAACACATACACGGATCCTTCCATCCTTCTTTGGCACAGGAACTATATTGGCTATCCATTCCGGATATTGGGTTACCATCAGGAATCCAGCTTTCAATTGTTTCTCAACTTCTTCTTTGATCTTCAAAGTCCATTCGGGTCTCATGCGTCTCAACTTTTGCTTAACAGGTTTTGAATTTGGAAAGAGAGGGATGTGGTGTTGGACAATCTCTGGATCGATGCCTGGCATATCTTGGTAGGACCAAGCGAAAACATCTTTAAATTCTTTTAATAAGTTGATTAGTTCATTGCTTTCTTGTGAAGTGAGCGTGGTGCCAATATGAACATTTTGTGGATTATCTTCATTATCCAAGTTTATTAGCAAAGTTTCTTCAATAATCTTGCATGCAGATTCATTTTCATTTTCAATTAATCTTTGCAAATCCTCAGAAATTTCAAAATCAAGATCATCAGACACAGAAGAGTAAGCAAGATCCTCGTTCATTTCATTAACATTTTTGGGTACATCAAAAGCAAAAGCAGACTCAACATCATGGCTCATATTGGCCTTTACAGACTTTCGGGGAAATGGGGGAGGGGATTTGTTGACTTCCGATTCTATCACCCAATTGTTCAGAGCTCCCTCTATTGGCTTGATTTCTTTCACATTTCCCAGTGCTTCTTCGGCATCCATCAGCATGTTCAGCTCTTCATCCATTAGCATGTTCAAATCATCACTTGTCATCAGCTCAGCCCAGTCCTTCCTTTCTTTCTTGATAGGCGGAGTATACAAGAACGGATCCTCATAGTCGGAGAACTCATGTTTGAAGAAAATCTCAAATCCAGGCTTAATGTTCTTGGTAGCCGGATCATACCATGGTTCAGGGAACCCACAGAAGGGAAAGTCATCGCCTTCTTTCACGAAGTATCCATTCAGGATTCTTGGCCCAGAAACAACCATCGGCCCTTTTCCTTTTGTCATCTTCTTCTTATCTTCTTCAGTCAATTGATACCCAAGCCCAGATTTATCTTTCTGTTCGTGGAAGTTCGGTGGTTCAGTTATTCCTTGTTGACGACGACCTAGTCCCATTCCAGGAAAATAGTTCATCTTCCGCACCATATGAGCCACTTTAGGATTGGCATACTGGTCAAAGTACAATGGCATGACTTCAGGGATCCAATTCTGTCCCACTTCTTCTTGTAGATCTTTGGCAACCGGGTTTCCCTTCTCGAACATCTTTCTATATTCGCGTCCGGTGATGAACGGCTTCTTTTTCTTGATCGGAGTGATTTCTTCGCCCCAGACAGATGCATCAGGAAGTTTCTTCTCATAGCTGAGTCGATCCCAAACGGATTTCTTTTTCTTAGCTCCTTCATTTATCATTCCCACAAAGTTGAATCCTCCTAATTCATTTTCTTCTTCCGGTGTTTGGACTTCTAGCACAGGACCATGGCTTGTCCCTTCTTCTTTGATCCAGCTATCCCCAAAGATTGTTACCACATCCTCTTTCCAGATGAACTTGACTTTCTGGTGGAGAGTGGAGGCGACTGCATCATTCACATGTAACCACGGACGTCCCAATAGCAGATTAAAGCTAGCCGGAATATCAATCACTTGGAAATCAGCTTCTTTGTTTAATGGCCCGACTTCAATTTTCAACTTAATCATTCCCACAATGGCCCTTTTGGTGTTATCATAGGCCCTCACAGTTTGTGTTGATGGCAAGAGTTCTGAAATAGACAACCCCATTCTGAGAGCTGTTTGGAGAGGACATACATTCAAGGCTGACCCATTATCTACCAAGCAGACCGGTACTCTATTCCCCAGGCAATGTACAGTGATGTAGAGAGCTCTGTTGTGGTGTGCCCCTTCCGGCGGTAAATCTTCATCTGTGTTTGTGAGAGGTCATAAGTAATCCCCATACTGAGATCCAAGCTTGTGTTTTCTTCAATTGCTTTAGGATTTCATCTTCTTCTTCGCTCACGGCTCCTTTACCAGCCTCTTTTGCTTTGACGACTTCTTTCTCATTCCATGTTTCTTTTCCACGATTTTCTAACTCGTGAGGCTTGAAATGACGTCCGGAACGGGTCAAGTGGTTTGCTTCATTGGTGATCCAGATAGACTCAAGTTCTTTGGCTAACTTTTCGGTGCCAACAGTGATTTTCCAAACAGAATCATCGGGGATTATGGTATTATTAACGGAATCATCCTCATCATCATACCACCAATCTTCTTCTTCTTCCATCATTGCAATAAGATCGTCATCTTTGATTTCAAGGTTCTCGACAGGCTTTAGCAATTCTTCTATCGGCTCAGTGCTTTGTTTCTCGGTGACTGCTTCTATGGGCTTTTCTTCCTCATACCAGATCGAGTCGTCGGTGATGGCATTGGGATCCCACCATTCAATTGTAAGATTTCCGTTGGCTATTTCTTCTTCAAAAGCCAGTGCTTCTTCGACCCATTCTTCCTCTTCCATATTCCTCAAGATGCAAATTGCAGCGTCTTCCGGAAGTTGAACATCCATAGCTGGTTGATTCGAGGATGTGATGTAGATCTTTGGGTTATAAATCTGAGATCCTTCTTCTACAAAGTTAACATTTGGCATGTTCCCCTTATGATTAGGGAGAGGATTCTTCTGAACATTTGGCTGAGAGGGAGGAGGGGAGATGACCCCTTTTTCAATCAAGTCTTCAATTTCATGGCGAAGTCTCCAGCATCTATCTGTGCTATGTCCACGGCCTTGATGAAAGTCACAAAAGAACTCTGTTTTGAAACCCGGTGGAAGTGGATTTGGCTCTGGTTTAGGTTCCAATTTCTGCAAGTACCCTTTTTCTATCATTCTTTCAAGTGCGGTGCTTAGTGGCATCCCCAAGTCGGAAAATTCTCTTTTCTCTCTCGACTGTTTCTGATTTTGACTTCCTCTTGCATTAGCCATACTTCGACGCTCTTTCTGAAAAGGCTGAGGAGATAGTGTGTTGACGTCAGCAGACTGATGATAGACTGGCCTTTCTGTCTTTCTGTATCGATTGCTCGTGCTTTCTTTCTTGATCTTTCCATCTCTAATGGCATCTTCTATCAAAGTTCCCACATCAAACAGCTGTTCGAAACTCACAATGGACTGAAATTCTAGCCTTTCCAAGTATTCGGGCTGTAGATTCTTGATGATCATTCGGACCTGATCTTTTTCCGCTGGCCTGCTAGTCATTTGAGCAGCTTTAGCTCTCCAACGAGTAAGGAAACCTGCGAAGGATTCCCTGTACTCTTGTCGGGTGGTTTCTAGATCTCTTGCAGTTACATCAAACAACTGGTTATATGAATATTGAGCCACGAAAGCTTTGGCCAATGCCTCCCAATCTCTGGTTATGGCTGGTTCCAACGTCAAGTACCATGAAAGTGTTGCTCCACTCAAAACTCTTGGAAACAATAGAGCGAAGAGGTCAGATCCAATGCCCATGGGCTGCAAAGTTCCTACATAAAGCCTCAGATAGCTCTTTGGATTTCCGGTTCCATTGAAAAATTCAATATGCGGCATCTTAAACTTCTCTGGGAGTTTGGCTTTTGGAGCGTCACACAACCCTTCAACATCGAACAAATACTCATCCACCCCTTTGCTCTTTCTGATCACACTCTCTAGTTTGTCGATCTTGGCCAACTTGTCCTGAATTTCCTGATCTAGCTGAACCTTTGGTTGAACTGTCTCCCCAAAATCTTCTTCTTCATGATGCTCTGGAGGTGGTGGTGGTGGATTAGTTAGCTGCTCAATCATTCTCATCATAGTGGCAAGTTGTTCTCGATTCTGCTCCCTGCTCTGATCCAAGGCAGCTTGCATTGCGGCCAATCTGGCTTCCATATCCGCTTCGTATGTCATATCTTCAACCCTAGTCGACTCGGCTGTTCCTTCTTCTAACCCTGATCTGATCAAACGGCTGTTCGGAGCTCTGACCCAGAAAGGAGTACAACTTTTCGGTCCTATCTTTTCTTATCTGGTTTATTTAGGGATTTTCAAATAATCAGGTATCTTTATTGCAAAAGAATTTTTCAAAGAATGATATAAGAAGGTGGATTTACAAAGATGGAAATCATAAATGGAAAATCATTTCCTTTTTCAAAAACATTTTTCTTAAAATCAAAGAAATCTTTTCAAGCTTTCAAAATTCTGAGGAAAACAAATCTTTTCTTTTGAAAGTATATTAGAGGCGTCGCACTCGTGAGTCGTATATGCAATGCTCGTGTAGTGCATGCAATGCAGATGAAATGCAATCTAATCTAAATGCAATGCACCTTAATCTAGCTTAGACCTAGCACATCAGCACATAAGCACATAAGATTCCTTGAGTATGCTAATCACCCTACTAATCCAATCATTATCCAAGGATTTTGAGTTTTGAAATTCTTGATGGTTCATGTTTCAAAATTGAAATTTTTCATGAAAATCTTTGAAAGAGATGGGGAGATTTGTAATTTTCAAAAGAATTTTTGAACCATCAATGCTTGTGGTGAGAAATCATGATTCTTAAAAATTGAGGTGGGAATTTTGAAATTCTAAGATCTGAGAGGAAGATTTTGAAATTGAATCATCATGATTTCTTGAAGACCAAAGTAAAATTTTTTTTTTTTTTTGAAATTCTCTAAAATCTAGGAGAATTTGAAATTGAATCATCAAAGTGTGATCATGATTTCTGGAAATAGGAATTTTGAAATTCTCTAAAATCTAAGGAGAATTTTGGAAAGATTTTGTGAAAGTGAATCTCAAAGCAAATTTTCAAAAGGGATATTCTTGGAATTTTCAAAAGACTTGGGGTTTTTCAAAGAAGTGCTTATAGTTTCAAAAATTTTCAAAATTGTCCTCAAATAATGATTGGATGTTCGGATAAAGACCATACTATCCTAGAGGAATCTACCATACAAGGTTTGATGATGCCTTCGCATACACGTCCTCATCATCCACATAATCCCTTACGGGCAAGCGCAAGTAATTCATCACATTGTCCTAATCAAAGATGATAATCAAGATCCTAATTGAAGGGTTCTATAGAAACTATATGCAAAGGCCGGGTTTTAGTCTCATAAAGGGTCCATTAGCAAGCTCAGCGGTGTGGTTGACCGCCTCCCCGAGGGCGTGCCGTTCACACATAGGCTCTATATACCGCACGCGGTACAAGGCTAACGGTGACTACATGCTACCAAAACTCTTGACAAATAGAGGAAAGAGGACCCTCTATCTTCAAGGCAATGATCTCAAGCAGTCGCGGTGAAAGAACAATGCAAGTGCAAATGCAGGCAGAAACAACATGATTATTGAATTAATAACAAGGATATTCATTGGTTCAAGTCAAACCCTCGAAGAACAAGAAACCATCGGTTTCATGTTCAAATCCCCAGTGGAGTCGCCAGATTGTGGACCACTGCGAATGAGGAGCGGGTCCTGACGCTCTCCCTCGATAGTGTCCCGGGACGGATCCCAAGGAGCACACTTCAGGGAAAACTAGGACTTCCTCACGCGATCCTAGAGACAAAGAGTCGCCACCTAATTTTTATCGGGAATTAGGAAACCCAAGTTTGACTCGCCCAAAATTGAATAAGGTTACTCGCCCTTCATTACCAGAAACAAGGTTCGGGGGTCTTGGTACGAGAGGGGAAGGAGCCCAAGCAGGACTAAAGCACCCCCTCCTCGCCCTACCGAATGGTAGGCCTTGATTCAAATATCCTTGTTATTAATTCATAATAGATGTTGTTTCCTCAAACATACTAGATAGATATATACATGGCAAAAAGAAACATCTAATGAAAATCATTTCAAGAGACTAAATCAAGTAGAAAGCGGATGCTCATGCAATACAAGGGAGAAGTATACTCACAGTGGCTAGTCCCGCCCGGGACCGATGCAAATAAAGTAAACATGTCATGATATGCAAAGGGAACGAGAAGACTTACATTGGTTGACTCAAGCGGAGTCGCGAAAGCGAAAAGAATGGAAACGTGCAATGCAATCATGCAACAATCCTAGATAAGATGTCTCTAACAAATAATCATATAAACGGAGACTACCCTAAAGGAAATGTGTCGTTGAAATCAAAGTTGTAAACCTAGAAAAATTCTAAAAGAAAGGATAGAGATAGTACATGATACATGGGCACTAAGCCACATGTAGACGAGGCAAACCACAAATCGAAGTCCGGGTCCGAGGCACTTAATTCTCTGCACTAATACACCAAAGAATACCCAAGCATTGCAAAAATACAAGCAAACAAATGATATGCATGATAAACAAAGGAAACATGTCATCAATCAAATTTCCAGATTCAGCAACCTCTAATGAATCCTATCAAAAGTGGTCGTAAACATGAGCTGGATAAAAACCCTTTTACAGAAAGTTAGATACATGTCTTAGGGAACTTCTCCAAAAAGTGGGACCTCAATATCAATTTTATTGTTTGAGAAATAAATGTTTTGGGAATAGTGGATCAGGACTGTCCACTGTTCTTGTAAAAATCATAATTAAATCTACAAAAATCATATGAAGCTCTATTTGGTGTCAAAAGAAAGCTATTTCATTGTAGTATATGATAAAAATAAACCCATGGACATTCTGTAATCACAAGGTTTCTGAAAAAGTGTTTTAAACAGACTCTGTTATTCTGGAAATTTGGTATCATTTGACAAATGAATGCAAAACATAATAGAAGTATAATAGAAGTTCATGAATCATGTTAACCAAGTTGATTTAAGCTTTTGATCTCTCATCCATTTATCCTAGGTGATTTCTAAACCAAGTTTTATTCATCAATTGTTGTTGAGTGATCAAGGTATGACCATTTTGTATACATAATCATATTTGTAATTAAACTTAGAAAATTCCAGAATAGTTATATCAACTTTAAACGCTTAGAAAACGATCCTAACTCGATCGTATGCTCACGATTTTACATCGGCATATAGATATATGAGTTAGGAATCATCCCCAAAAAGCGGAACGTCGATAACTATTATAGATTTTCTGAAATTCAAGCACAAAGAGACGATGTTCAAATCTGTCAACCGATTTCTCAACAATTTCTAAAAATAGTATATGAATCCTAAAAGCTCTCAAAACGGACCGGATGAAAGCTAATTCATCAAAGTTTACCCAGAAAATTTGAAATCCATCAAACTATGGGTTTTGATGGACCAAATCTAATGGACAAAACCAATCTGCTTTGCTGAATTTTTATCTAGTTCATTTTAAAGTGTGAGGAAAACATTTTAGTGATAGTTGAAGCTTATTAGAGAGATCAAACTCATAGATCAACTTAATTATCATGATTCCCAATCAATTTAGCCCTCAAGTTCTATGAAGAACTTTTAGATCAAGGATCAAAGGGACTTATAAATATCATGTTGGAGATGAAATTCAATAGGAATTCTAGGTAATAGGAATAATCAAGAGATAGGTATGAACATAGAAATCATCCTTCTCATAGATCATATTTCCAAACCATCATGGAATTCAAAATAGATATATGTATATATATATATAATCATGTATGCATGAATCTAAACTAAAATTGAAGAATGAAACCAAAATTGAAAATCAAAGTGAAAAACAATCTCTAATTGTAAATTATCAATAAAAATCAAAGAGATTTGGATCTAACTATGTGAGTGTGTGAAGAACATGAGAGGAAGAAGATGAGTGTTCTAATAAGTAGAAATAGAACTAAGTTAGATCCAAATCTTATAGATCTATATATACAAAGTAGGAATTAGAGATGAACTATAGTGTTTACCTCTTGGAGGATTCTCAATTACAAGACCAAAATTGATTTGAAGATCTTCTTCTTCAAGTGTTATTCAAGTGTTCTTCAAGCACTCATCCATGGAAGTTGAGGGAGGCAATTGATGTTCAAATTGTGGTCTAATTAGCCTAAGTTAATCTAAATTCAATTCATAATTTTCTCTCTCTAGAATTCACCTAAATTGAAAGTATATTCAAAGTATACTTCTCTCTCTTGTATGTGCTTCTATGTGTGTTTGTATCTCCAAGTATATTCAAGTGTATCTCTTCCAAGTGTCTAGTGTGTTAAGATGTGTGTGTGTGTGTGTGTGTGTGTGTGTGTGTGTGTGTGTGTGTGTGTGTGTGATCTCATATGAGATGTATGAGATCTTATATAGAGTTTTGAAGACTTAGCTCTTAAGTTTCAGGGTTAAAACAGGATT
The DNA here is from genome assembly GCA_033977485.1 of Hydrangea macrophylla. Lineage (NCBI taxonomy): Eukaryota > Viridiplantae > Streptophyta > Magnoliopsida > Cornales > Hydrangeaceae > Hydrangea > Hydrangea macrophylla. The sequence continues at coordinate 29,422,426 of CM066993.1, forward strand.
TTTAGAGCTTAAAAGAGGGTTAAAATGGCCATTTCGGAGCTTAAACGCAATTTCCAGGCAATTTCCTCGCAGTGGGAAGCTTCTAGAAGGGTCTGGAACTCAAAAAGCTCCGTGGAGGACACAAATGGAAGTGGCGGTTATGGTGGGACCCGCCACCCCCATACCCAAAACCGCCACTTACTATTTGGGTCCCTCTGGTCACCCACAAGCTCTGTTTCAAATTTCATGCGCACTGCTTTTCCAGATTTTTGTAAAAATGCTTTTTGGTGTCCGAAATCGTCCGTTTACGTACCGTTGGAAAGCTGTCAGGTTGAATTTCAGTATAAAAATATTTCCAGAGGTTTTATAATGAGAATTGAAGTCCAATTGAAGTCCGGAAGTCCTCCGGAACTTTCGTCGTCTTTTTGAAACCAAATGACGTCTTTTCCAAAATTGCTTTCAAATGCGCGTCGATTTCGAACTTTTCTTTAAAATTGAATCTCTGGATACCTAGAATACTGCGTTTAGAACACTTAATGTTCATATAACCCTGAGAGAATATGAATTCTGAGAGATGATTTTGACAAAACCGGGATTTATCCATGGAAAAGGGCTTTTCTGAGCTTGAAGTCACTTTCCGAAGTCCGATCTTCTGATTGTGTGGAATCCAGTACCTTCCACGGGGTACTTTTCATCATCGAATCCTCCAAGACGTTGTCCACCCTAAATCCTATCAGTGTGGTCAAAATTGGGTGTCTACAGCACTGGCCCTCCAGAAGTTGCATTAGAGTTGCGGTGATCTGGTCAGGTGTCAGGACTGCTGCGGCTGGCACCGGGGCTAGTGGAACGTCACAGCTAGCCTGCTCCGCAACCTTTTTACCCTTCTTTAGAGGCATGACTATTAGCTAAAAAAATTGTTTTTTGAGAAATTTGTCGTTTTCCACAGACGGCGCTAAGCTGATGATGCCAAAATTTGGTTAAGATGAATTAGAGCAGTTTAATAGAGAGAGAGAGAGACAGTAGGAGATAGGGTTTTGTATGTGGTTCAGCCCTGTTAATGAAGGAACCTACGTCCACGTGTGTGTCTGAGCACATTCACTATACTGTAAAAATTCGGGGACCTGTGGTGAACCAACAAAATTTGGAGCTACCGTAGGTCGACCGGGACCGGGCATGATGGTGATCTCTATAGGGGTGCTATGTAGACTGAAAAGTTGATCCCTTTCTATGGGGGTGAGTGGTCTCTTTTATAGATGCAAGAGACCTACTACTACACGGATTAGGAAATATAATCCAATTAGGATTGATTGAAATTAATTGCGGGGTTCCCTAATTGGATTAGGAAACAAGCTGCACTTTCCATTAGTCTTCTAACATGAGTAGGAAACAGGCTGAAACATTCTGGATTATGCCTCGGGGCCTGGGTGAGCTATCCCTGCAATGAGCTGTGCCTGCGCGGTCTTCCCGACCTGTTGGTCGGGCTTTGCGTATACCCCTCGGGATGTCTCGGGTAGTCCAAACCGCTCAGGCTAGTGCTTGCCCACTTTTGGGTGTATCACCCAGTTTTAAGAGGAAGTTTAGTGTCAATCTCGACGTTGATTCTCATCGTATTTCCCCAAGAGGGGTAATGATCCCCATCCAAATCTATAGCTACTATCTTCCCAGTAGTGGCTCCTATAGATTTGGCATTTTGTTTAGTGATTTGGTATGGGGAAAGACCATGTACCTTTACCCAGAAGGTAGAGAAAGAGAGCTGCAGTTCTTCCAAAATCAAATCCGGAATCCAGGGCTTCAAAGACAAGTAGTGGCCCATGATAGACCAAGGGGCCAAACGTATCACTCTGAGGTAGTATCTTTGTTCGCCAAAAGCAAACAACAGGTTGTTCGTGTCAATTTCGGAGATCGTCAGAATTCCTATAGGATTCCATGCTTTTCTGATGGTGAGTTGAACAGCTCGAAGGTTGAGATTTTTTTCAGAGATTAATCTCCCAACTAGTGGGGGACAAACATCTTTTCCTTCCTTGACATGAATTGACTCCAAGGAGAGAGTATCTTCGAAACAGGATAAGCTGAAGGTTGTGGAGATTATTTGAGAGAAAGCACTTGTAATATCATCCATATGAAAGCACCGAAAAAGGGAGAGATGAGGTAGGTGAGGGGAAAGGAGTAAAGAGGAGTAAATGCAAGGCAAAGGGGAAGAAAAGACAAGAGACAAAAACAAGAGGTTAGGTGGGAAGGATTGAAGGGAAAGCAAGACACAAGTCAAAACCAGATGGAGACAAAGAAGAAGCCTAGGGAAAGGAGGACCAATGAGGACGGGAGGATTCCAGAGGGAAAAAAATGCTACAGGAGCGTGGGGTGTGTACTAGATCAAACTACCTATTGCTTCAACGAGTAGTGGGATGCTTGTTCATGCTTTTACATGGCAAATGATATTTGCAATGAGGACATGTAGTAGCAATGGAGGAGGTACGATTGAAAATTTCCCCGACTAAAGAAAGAAAGAAAAAAAGAAAAAAAAAGGTTAATACCTCATTTACAATAAGTGAGAGCCGAGAGAAAACAAAAGTCTACGGATTTCCGTCCGACTTCACGACACCGTTTCTTCACCATACGACACCCGTTCCCAAAACGGAAGTTATATTTGGACTCGTGAGGGTAAGCTTAACCTCGTGGCATAATTTATTTTGAGTTTAATCGATAGATTTTTCGTGACCCAAATGGGTTGGTAACATATAGTTTATCAAAATTGTGTAGGATTAACTATAGGTTCATATTTGGGATGGATTTATGAAAAATTCAGGATTTCTAAGCTTATTTGGTTATTCGAAGAGGTGAGTGTCCTAATCCAAAAATTGAATGTTTATTGTTATTTATTTGTTATTAAATGCTTAAAAATGCTTAATTTTGATTAAGTAGAAAAAGCATGTGATTGTTTAGCCTTAAACATGTCTAAAATGTTGAAATTGTCATGTTGACACGTTGAGCTGCTTATGTGCTTATTTGGGTCAAAGGATCGCAAGTGATAATCACCATTAATTAGCCCATATTTAAGGGACATTGAATTCCTCAGAGAAAATGGGATGGTGCTGATGGCCACAACGAATTGACTACGGTCACGTGAGAGTTTTTGATATTTTAAAGCGATGACAAATTGAGAATGGCTCGGAATCAGGGGTCTAGAACGATAGTAATTGATCACTTAACATGCCTGCGACCATTTATTGTTGTGATGCATAATTGGTGTTATGAGCCTATTAGTGCATCAGTTGGTATTGAATGACAATGGGTTTGTATGAGTAATTTGGGTTTTGTTATGTTTTTAACTCTTAAAACATGGAAAATTGGTGCAAAAACTTGATCTAAAAAATTTGCAGGTATATTTTCAGCTTGATGACTTTTACGAAAACGGACACAACTCTTTCAAGAAAATTCAAATTCGCGTGCCATTTTTTGCGTTGGAACCGAGACTCAAAGGACTATCTTTTGATATAAAATTTGATTTTATTTCTTAATGACTATTTTACCCTTGGGCCGGTTTAAGCTAACGAATTCCTTTTACTATATTTAACTCTTATTTTATTACTAATGAAGGGTGTTTTGTTTTGGGCAATTCGTTGTTACACGGTCCTAATTTGTGTGTGGCGGGTTGTGGTATGACAATTTTGGTATCAGAATAATAGGTTAGAGGCTTTGGGAAGGAGTGACGGCGCATGAGTGTGCACACAACAACACATAGTTACACGATCGTGCATACACATTTATTTTAGCATGCTTAAAATATTGTTTAGCATGCTTATGATGTTTATGACATAGCATGCATGGTGACCATTAAGGTTATTGGCTGCCAGTCTTAATTGTCTGGTAGCAATGGATTTGGAGAAGGGACAAATATCACCGACAAGGGTGGATCGAATGGTAAGGGTTGTAGGAATAATAATGAGAATAGTAGGAATCAGTACCATATCAGAGGAAGGGACACATGAAAATCTGAACCCAGAGGTAAGAACAGAATTGTTGACCACAGAAGAGTTTCAGAGAAAGTCCAAAGGAAAGTCAAGGTAAGTTGAAAAGAGTAAATGAGGGTAGTTCATCGACAAGCAGTACTTCTAGAGAAAGGAAGTTGTGTTGTCCAATCTGTCGTAAACGTCATTGGGATGTATGGCATAGGTCTTCTATAATTTATTATGTTTGTAGGCAACTCGGGCATATCGCGGGAAATTGTCGAACCCGGGGTTTGGGTTTTAGGGGTAATTGTTTTAGATATGGTCAGCATGATCACCGAATGCAAGATTATCCTACTACACGACAAAGGAATTCAAGCTCTTCGATATGTAAAACCACTTCAAGATTTGCTGAACCGCTAAAAGGGAAAAGAACAACAATAATTTATGCTTGGGATACCACAAACATAAGATAAAGGTAAATTATTTATTTATTTATTTATTCATTTATTTGCTTAATTATGATCTCGTAAGTGTTTCTGCTTTCGAGAAGAGAAGTGAATTTATTGCGTAGTGAAATCTGTTGACTGGGTTAGGGGCATTAATAGGGATCTTAATTGGTAATAACTTATCAGGGGTTATCCTGTTTGATTATGATGTATCTATAGTATGTGATGTGAGGGTAGTACAAGAATGCTAATAGATGGTACAATATTACTATTTTGATATATTATAGGGTATGAGCATGTTGCCAGTTGTGTATGTTTTAGTTGATGTGTAACGGTCAGAAACCAAACCAAATGGGGTTCTATCTTCACGATAAGCTGTTATGCTATCCTGTGTTTGGTACGGTCTGGATAAAACTGTTGGATAAGCTATTTATATCCTTACCTATGTTTGGTACTGTTTGGATAAAATTGTCAGATATAATTTTTTGAGAACTAGTTTCTTGTTTTTATCACAGAAATTCCAAATATAGATTAAAAAAACATTATAAAATAGACTTCCAATTTTCCACAAATAAATAAAATTTAAAAAAAACCTAGACTTGCAAATTTGAAACATTTAATTAACATAACATTGTTCATTAACCATATTTATAAGTGGTTACAATTCAAAAGATGATATTAGAGTCACAAGTACAAGTACATAACATAATAGATAGTCAATCTAAAATAAAATACGGACAATCACAGTCGTAACAATTGAACCAACAATAAGGCCAAATAAAAAAACCATTCATCCACACCACATTTGAGGTTGGACTTGGATGCACTTGTTGGTTGGTTGAAGATTATTGTAGAAGCTCTTCTTGTGCAACTATAGTCGCAGTTACACATGTTGTTTACTTAACTCTATTCCATCGGCCATGATGAAGAATGTATGCCTTTTTAGCTTCAGCATAGGTCTTGAATGACTTATAAGAATTTCTACTAAAATTGTGGACTTGCATTTGACATTCTTCCCAAGTATGATAAATTCTGGGAACTCGATCTACAAAGATAACGTAAACTTTGACACTAGACATCTAAACAAGTCCCAAATGTAATACATTGTATTTTCAGTAATTATTTATACACAGAGATTCTATATACTTCCCTTGATCATACTTGAAGTTTCACTCTCGATCGATCTAAGTCTTTTCGAGCGATCGAAATTCCCGAGTTCAAGCGATTGAACCCTGTTCAATCGATCGAAACCCTACCGACATGAATTAATTACGTGGTCCCTACTTCAATTGATCAAACCCTTTTTTAATCGATCAAACTAAACGATCTTCTTTCGATTGATCGAACAAGTCTCAATCGATCGAACTTGTAATCATCAGGAATTCCAAGTTTCACGCAAATATAGCCACCTACACCCCCATCCCCTCTATATATATGGTGTTCATGTGTGTATGAGGTTTGCTGCCCAAAGAGTTGAGAGAGAGTGTGTGCTTGTGTTTATATATATTATACACACACATCCATATATATATATGCTCATATTATATATATATATACACAGAGTTAGCGAGAGAGAAGACAGAAGAAGAAGAAGACAGAAGAAGAAAGAGACAAAGAGAGAGATACAGAGACGAAGAGAGGAGCAAAGAGAGAGGGAAGGAGGCCATTGGGAGTCACCAAGCTTGACGTTTCCAAACACGCCCTTCACGATCATTCAATGAGTTCTAAACTCACTCAGTAGCATTAGTGTAATGTTTTATGTGTTTTGGACGTTTTAAGGATGACCCAAACACCCCCTAGAATCTTTGGATATTAATTGTCCAGAACTGCTAGAGAAGACGGCGTTTGAACGATCGAAATACATTCAAGTGATCGAACACACTGAGTCTCATTATCGAAATGACTTCAATCAATCGAGACCACCTTCACTTCAATCGATCGATAATACTTCAATCAATCGAATATCACTTTTGTCAATCGATCGAGCCTTAGCATAACATGGATGTTTCTTTAAGTTGATAATTCATAATGCTTAGCTGTTTAATTGATGTTCTATGTTCTTATTATGCGATATTATGGATTACGGAGGTAATGTGATACGCAAATGAGATTGAGATAATATGGTGAGTAACGTATTCGAGTTTGGAGTGTTAGTAATAATACGACGCAATAATGAGATAAGATTTGAGTTATAATGGTGGGTAACATTAGACAAACCCAATCACTAGTTTTTAGGGTAGATTGATTGTAATCTCTTTATTTCCTTCTTAGTCCTTTCCTTTTTTGATTTTACTAGTTTGTATATAAATCTATACTCAGTGGATGAATAATATCTGAAATTATTCCTCCTATTGACACGACTAAAAAGTTGTGCACTCTTGTGCAACACCCAAGTGTAGGTGATCGTGCTAGTAATACTGGATAAGTCCAGGTCGATCCCATAGGGAAGGAATAGGGAGAATATATATACTAAGTTACAACCTAAAGAAAAGAAAAATTGAATTGTAGGAGTGAAGGTTCTAACAAATCCTAATTGATTAAATTAAACTAAATAATAAACTAAGCATATAGAAACATAACTACTTAAACAGATAAATTAAAGGTGCTGGAAATATGAGAATCCGCATTAATCCTAACCATCTACCATGCATATTCATTAACGGTCTATGGAGTTCATTCCTTTTCAGTATTTAGTATTTTTCTAAAGATAAAGATTCAATAGCCCTTATACGACCGGGGCTATATCATCACAAGTGATTCAAAAATGCTTGGAAGACAGTTTAAAATAATGGTTATTACTTGCACTTTAAATGGTGTTAGCATTCAAAGTGGTTTTCAAAATTCATTGAAGAAAATAGCCATAAGGCTTTAAGTTCTAAAAACTGTTGTGACAAACTGAGCTTATAGGGACAATTTGATGACAGATTTCTAAAACAAAAAGTGTTGGAATACTTAAAAGAATCATCTCAAGATTTAAAAAGTTCGATCAATCGAAGCGCTCTCGATCGATCAGACAGCATCATCCTTCAATTGATCGAAATGTCTTCGAACACTTGACTATGGCTCTGGTTCGATCGATCAAAATACCTTCGATCGATCGAGCCCAAGTTTTCTATATCATACATGGCAGAGGCTAAGAATGAATATTTTATCCCATATTTCCAACGTCTAAACTATGAAAACATGAATAAACGAATATAGAAATAGTAACCTAGAGTAATCATAACATATAAACTAATAAACAATGAAATAAAGAAAAGGAAAAGAAAAACCTAGAATAATCTGAAATAAACTTGTAATAAACTTGAAAGAAACTTGAAACTTGAATCTTAAATAATTTTCAATAAAACAATGGAAAAGATGAAGAATAACATGAATCTAACCTAATCTACTCCTAATCTAACCCTAAAACTACCCTAAACTGCTATTTTTTGCGTTTTGGAGCGTCCTCCTCTCGTCTGGTGTCAAAACGACTTATTGATAGGGTTCTTACAGAGTTTACGTAACTTTTGGGGGAAAATAGAGTTCAAACGATCGAGCTTAGTTCGATCGATCGAACTCTGAAGCGCTTGAACTCTCCTCAAGCCCTTAAACTTCTCTGATTTTTGACAACTTTGCGCACCGATGGAAGAATGGCCATAACGTTTCACTCGGACATCGGATTGACCTCCCGTTTGAGGCCATGCGATCATAACTCAAAGATCTACATTTCATATTTCTAGAAAAATCTTCCAAATTTGAAGTCTTCATTGTCAAAAATGTTGTTTTCTCAGCTGCTTGTGTTGTTCTCTTCACCATAATCACTTTTCTTTAGCTTCACTTCATTGATTTACATTCTGATACCTATAAAACAACGCATAAACATATGTTTTAGCATTAGCACAATAAAAAGAACAATTTTATTAGAATGCACCTAAATGTAGGAATTTTGGGGATAAAAGTATGCATTAAATACCATGTAATACACTATAAATATGCACTTTTCACCTCAAATCACACCCCCCCAACTAGCTCGTTGCTAGTCCCTAGCAATGAAGTGAACTAAAGCAATGTTTATTTAAACTCTAAGAATTGAAAACAAGAGAAAGTAAAAATCCTAGCTCACTTTCGCAGGAATCGCGATTGCATTTAGTCTATGCAACAGGCCTTTAAACCCCTAGGTTCCCCCTAGTGGACGAGAATTGTCTTGTGAGGGTTTGCAGTGAATCTACCCACAAAATTCATGTTTATGGTAATGGTTCTCATTTAAATGTTTTCAAGAAATTTTTTTTTTCTCTCATTTAGCAATTTAGTTAAGCTCAACAGTCTCATGAAACTCTCTAGTATGCCATAGCCATGCAACACACACATTACAGTTAATCTACTATCAAAGTCATTAGAATATTTCATACCTATTAATCATCAAGTGTGTGTGTGTGAATGGATAACCAAAATACAAAGCTTCAATTTCAAAGCTCGCATAACCTAAGACACTATCAAGACATTCATTTTGACTCAACTCTCACCGGGATTACACTCTCAAGATGAAATCACTCCGAATTAGGTGTAATAATTATCACTCATGATATGGAAGCTATAAAGAGTAATTGTAAGTGGAATCTAATGCTTCTTATATCTAAATAAAAAAAAATGGATATTTAGTGCATAAAGTCTCATGAAAGGATAATTTTCACTAGAAGAGCGAGATACCGTGGAGAACTCTCTCATTACCTTAACTTCAAATCCAATTTACTTAAAATCATCAGGACTTTGAAAAAGAGGTATTAGGTGAAAGAAAAAGGCTCATGATATTCAATTGGGTCAAAGGATGGGATTGGAATGTCTACTAGAACTTTTTAAACTCCCCCACATCTCCAATCTCTCTCTTCTTTTTATTATTATGTTTTCTTTTTCTTTTGTAACAACCATTGGCATATTTTGTTCTTTTTTTTCTTTTTTCAAGCTTTTCTTTTCATTTTTTTTTTCTTTTTCTCTTTTTTTTTTCTTTGCCAACTTTCCCTTATTCACACTAACCAAACTTATTGTCAACGCAACACATCCAAATCACACCCAAATAAAGAATTGAGGGTTGAACTCCTAATTTGGAGTTAAGGTATAGACTTTAAGATTGTGAAGACAAAGGAAATATGGTAAGGCTCAAAGGGTGAAATAAAGGAATATCATGGAGGTAGGCTAAAGCTTTATTATACGTATATGGTCAAAAGACGGCCTAAATCATCTTCTAAGTTAATAGGATAATTCATTTCAGTAAATTCAAGAGCTCTAAAGTTGGTAAATCCTGAACATTCTCTTCTAATGACTAGTCAAAATGAAGAAGAAAATTGAGACTTTCAACGAATTACAACGCTTTTCAAAAAGTAAGAGTAATTTATAAAACCCTCAACAACAAAGAATGGCACAAAAACTCACTTGGGTTATTAGTCTCCACTACAATCTCTCAAGACACCTAAGCTATGCTTACTAATCCATTTTAGCTAAGTATAAGGTTGTCACAATGTGCTCAAAGTTGTTTGCAGATTAACAGGCATAAAACATACTATAACTAAGATAGTAAACAAACTATCATGGTGTATCACATAGTAATAACATATAGAATATAACACTAATGCATCATAGCTAACTACATTAACTAGAGAGAAATACAAGAACCATTTTATTATATTAAAAAAAATTAAAAATTTTAAAATTTTAAAATTTTTGCAATTTTGATTTACTGAGTCATGTTGCTAAGCAGGTATATTGACATTAAATCATAAAATGAAAGAAAACGAGGCATGCAATGACTCACTCCCCCCAACTAAAACTAGACATTGTCCTCAATGTTCTAAACTAAGCTCATGGACATGTAAAATAAAGCGAGAGAAGGAAGGATGTTACCTCGAGGCGTTAATATCCAATTTTTTTTTTATATGTTACCTATAAAATCATGCAAAATCATTAGTAGCAACAAGGAAAAATAGAGAAAGAATTTAATACAACTACTCAGTAGATAAATTCGGTTAATCAAGATTTTTATCATAAATTAATAACCAAAATTTTTTAGGATCTTCCCAATGAAATTGTTTAGCAGTGAGAAGAGTGCGGGGATCCTCATAAAAATGCAACTCCACCCAACTAATTTCAGGTTCAAGATCAGAAGAGATGATGCAAAACCTATAGCTTCCAAATTTGTTGGAGACAATTGTAAGAGGTATACCACACTTTTTAGGAATTATACGCAAGAAACAATCTTGGGTGTTGGTATTTTCTATAATGGCCTCTATTTTAATACTAAAAACAAGGGGTGGCCATGGTTCAATAAAAGGGACTGGGTATAAATGATGTTCTAATTTAGCTTCATTACCCTCCTCTTGTTCTAGAATAGAATCTATGGAGATGTGATCATAGGTATTGGATTTCTGTTCTATGTACATTGATTTGGACTGGACATAGATAAAGCTATCTATTTGGGCCTCAATGTCAGTATTACTCAAGAAGGTTTAGTAGTTTAGTAGATTACTAGCTTATTGTTGAAGTTTAAGATCATCTAATGTGGGTCCAATATTTTCCAAGTCTTCTCTCAAAGAATTTTGAAAGTTAAAATTTTGTGCAATGCATGTACTAGAATCCTTACCATCCTCTTTCACAACACATTCTATTTGTTCAATAGTGGGGTACACATGATTTTCAAGCTCGGGATGAGAGCTTTGATTGATCGAGAGGATACGTGATGGGCAACTTGGTGACACCGCCTCTTCGGTTGAAAGAGGTGAGGGTTCATGAATATCAGATGAATCTAAATCGAATTTAGAAATTTCAATAACGTCGTCCCTAGGGTCACTATCAAAGGTAGGGGTAGAGTCAATAGGAGACTCATCCTTTCCTAATTGTGTACAATCACCTAAACTCTCATCATCTTTTAAATCCTCATTCTCATCCTTGTAACTCTCCTCACTATGTTTGTCATCTATTGAGGAACTCTGGACAAAGAAATTGTGCAATTTTTATCCAGGCAGTGAAGGACTTGATGTCTGGGGTTGTGTATTGAGGAAAAGATGGTTCTACAACTACATGCTCAATGGTTTGGTTTCGGAGTTCTTGTTGGGTTATTACTTTCTCGAATGAGTTGTTAACCTCATTCGGTATAAAACTGTCACTGTCCTCCAATTTCATTCCATTATTAGTGTCTTGAAATTTAAGTTATAGTGTTGAAGGACTGGTATAGTCTTCTAAAGGTTGGCAAGCATACGCTTGTTGATATCTAGTTTCTAATTTATCAAGTGCATTATCTAGCCTTTTCATTTCACTAAGCAACAATTTTATCATACCATTATCCTCAACTTGGTTATTCTCCTCATTATTAATATATGAAGTTTCGCCCCATTGTGGTTGGTAGTAATTCACATCCCATTGTGTTTGTGGACAAGACTCCCCAGAAAGAAAGTATTGGTACATTTGATAATCATGAGAACTGCTACTATATCGTACACTATTATCTTGGTTATATCCCCATTGTGATTGATAGAACTCTTCATGTGGAGATTCTTGATACATTTTATAATATGAGGGACTACTACTATCATTTCCCCATTGTGGTAGTTGATAGCACTCAGGTTGATAATACGCGTCATAAGTGAGTGCTTACCAACTTGGGGGACAACTATTTTGATTTTCAAGTGTGTACCTATTATTGGTGTTTGTGTTTGTGTTGTATGGAGAGTAATATGAATAAGACATGTTTACCCAAAAATTTTAAACAATAGAATTTTTTTTTGGTGATAGAAAAAGTCCAAATTATTTTATTTTAATTTTATTTATTTATTTATTTTTTTTTTTAAGAAAAAGAAGAAAAACATAAATAACTTAGTAAAATTCTAACCTAGCTGCCTTCCCAGGCAACGGCGCCAAAAACTTGACACGACTAAAACGTTGTGCGCTCTTGTGCAATACCCAAGTGTAGGTGATCGTGCATGTAATACTGGAGAAGTCCAGGTCGATCCCACAGGGAAGGAATAGGGAGAATATATATACTAAGTTACAACCTAAAGAAAAGAAAATTTGAATTGTAGGAGTGAAGGTTCTAACAAATCCTAATTGATTAAATTAAACAAAATAATAAACTAAGCATATAGAAACATAACTACTTAAACAGATAAATTAAAGGAGTTGGAAATATGAGAATCTGCATTGATCCTAACCATCTGTAGACACCCCATTTTGTCGGCTATCAGATTTAGGAGACCCATAGCTTGGTGGTTCACAATGATCGTAAAAGACTCAAAAGAACTCTCAGAAGTCAGCTCTATCTCTCAGAATGCTCAAAATGACCAAAATGCCCCTGAAAGCCCGAAAACTCCCAGATTTGGTCCCAAAGTTCTGAAAACATGCTACGTCGTAAGAAAAGTGATAAAATGAGTTTTTAAGAAAAATCGGATGAAATCGTCAGCTCCCAGAGACCCCCGGAAGTCCCGGAAGTTCCCCGAAAGTCCCCGTTGACCGGTTTGACCAAGGTTTGACCAGGTTTGACCGGAGTTTGACCAAGTTTGACCAAGTTTGACCGAAATTGTCCGAATTCACCAGAATCATTAGAAAAGTATTAAGATAAGTTTTAAAAGAGAATCGAGCGAAAACGTCGGCTCCTGGGAGCTCCCAGAGATTCCCAGAACTTCCCGGGAATCCCAGGTTTGACCAGTTTGACCAAGATTTGACTTTGGAATCGGGGCACCAAAACAATTTTCAAATATTTTTCATGGATACTAGAGGTCAATAGCTTTCCAACGGTATATCGCACATAATTTCTGGATTTAAAACGATTTTGTTATGAATTTCCAAAGGCGAAAAAGGTGATCAAATCGGCTTTTATCGCGAATACCGCAAAACTTTTCAAAGTGACCTATCCCCGAACTATTTTTTATGTAAAGTAGACTCCATTACCTTTCCAACGGTATATCACAACCTCGATTTGGAGTTCGTATGCATTTTCTGTGAATTTCGGACAAAATAGGCCCTTTTCGCGAATACCGGAACTTCGGGGGGCCTAAACAGCATTATCCAGATGAAGGGAGGAGCACTGCCGCCGCGGCACTGACCCACTGCCGCCGCGGCACTGGCCCAGTGCCGCCACGGCACTCCCCTCCAGAATAGTCCATTTTTGTAATATGTTTTGTGGTCCCATTTTGATTAATTAAAAGCCAAAACGACGTAGTTTTATGATTTCAGATGTTTGGAGCCAATGGGAGTACTTTCTAAATCCCAAAAACACCCCAAGTTGGCCTATATAAACACCCCATTACTCCTCATTTTAGGGGAGTCAAATGTGAGTTTTGGAAAAAGTTTGGGAGAGAAAGTTGTAGAGATAAGGCTAGAGTAGAGAGAAAAGAAGCTTTCTTCTTTGATTTTCATAAACAAAAGTGAGTTCTAACTTTGTTTTTACTTCATTACTTCCATTTACTTCAACATTCAATACTCCCAACCACCATTTTAGTGAGCATTCAAGAGAGTGGAAGCTTCTTCCATGTCTAGTGTCATTACATATGAGTGATACACCAATCTACAAGTCTCATGCTTCATGAATATCATCTATTGATTATCATCTACTTGCTTGTTTATTTATTGTTCATCTCTTCTTATCCCATTTCTTTTATTTTCTTTATTTACTTACTAGTTCATCATCATCTAAGTGATGACATGAAGTTTGGGGTGAGTGAATCCTTATGGATAGTAGCTCTTGACCTCAAAAACATGTTTGATAGATGATGATCATAACCTCAATACTTCCAAGGTATTCTTGGAATGTATTATTGAAGTTATGTTCAAAAATAAAATAAATCTCTCCAACAATCTTGGAGGTTCTTAAATGATAAGTTTGATGTAGGTATTCTAAGTGGCTATGATCCTTATTGAGTGTTGGAAATATGTTTTCAAAACATCTATTTCAAAACCCCTCTCAATCCCTCTCATTTGGTTTCAAGAAACAAAACTTTGTTTTCTCCAAAATCTTCAAAACAATGAGTCAAAACAGTGAGTGAGTTGAGTTCAAAGATTTTTCTAGAACTCAATACTCAACATATGGATACAAGGCCACTTATAAAGTCTTCCTAACTCATTGGAGAACACCCATGATTTTTGGTTTGACTTGGAAGTACTTGGAAATGGTCCATTTGGGTCCCAACATTCCTTCCAAACATTCTATTTTTGCTGTCACAGCAGCTAGGTCAACTTACGACCTCTTTTCCAGAAAACTTTTCTAAAAAGAGTGGTCCTAACTTATTTTTTACTTAAAATTCAATGTCTTAGGGAACGTTCTGTATAAAATGGGCCTCTAGATCATTCTTTTTCATTTTCTAAGATTTTCTAACATTTCAGTTGACAGTACGAACTCTGTTTCTGAGTGACCTCTATTGTTTATATAATTTCTCTCAATCTGTGATAGCTATTCAAGATTGGCCTTTTGGGTTGTGTTCTAGACACAATAAGGAACATCTCCATAAAAAATCATGCATTGAAAACATTCCTAACCCCTCTTTTCAAATTCCAAAAGATCATGCTACTGTTCTGTCCACTATTCACAGCAAGTACATTTCAACTTTCATTCTTTGATTTGATGCTCATATGCATTCCAAATTAGTTCATATCTTAGGAAGTAGTCCATACTACATTTGTACACATCCCATGTTAATTTCATTCATTCATTCATGCACATTTTAGACTTCTAAGTCATTCTAGAAATCCATGTACACAAAAACACACTACAACCTTTGCACATTTTAGATACATACATTGCATTCATGCAAGATTTGGGTTTTTTGTAACTCTTAATCTAAGGAGATTATAAGGAATGAACTCGATCACCCGTTCATGCTTCCCCTTGATCTAATCATCCTTTCTCATCCGTCCCGGGGATTGAGGGGTCTTCTCTTATCAAAGAATAACATGCACCATACTAGCTTGCTAAGCATATTTTGATTTCTTTGTTTATTCGTTTCAATAACGATTCGTGTCCCCTTTAGAATAAGGAAACTTAATTACTTGATGCGTGATTAGACGATTTTTCCTAGGTTTATTTGTGTGATCTTTCACTTTACATTGCATGATATTTGATTTAGATCTTATGAATGATATTTTATCTTTAGATCTTCCATTTTCAAGTTTCTTATGTAATGTAATATACTATCATAGTATTAATTGCCGAACCATACATAGTATAAGATGATTATTTGGATGCTAATTGAGGCCCGTCGAAAGATGGGGCGAGTTGAGGGTGTTTTAGTCGCGACAAAGGCTCCTTCCTCTCTCGTACCAAAACCCCGAACCAAGTTCTTTGGTTGTGAAGGGCCGGTGCCCTTTATCCATTTGGGTGAGTCAAAATTAGGTTTCTTGGTTCCTTAAAGACCAAGTGGCGACTCTGTATCTGTTTTCAACAGACCATTCTCTTTCCTTGATTCAAAAGTCAAACAAGTTTCAAAAACAAAACAAAAAGCGGTGGAAGCCCGGTATCCACACCATCTACCATGCATATTCATTAACGGTCGATGGAGTTCATTCCTTTTCAGCATTCCGTATTTTTCTAAAGATAAAGATTCAATAGCCCTTACATGACCGGGACTATATCATCACAAGTGATTTAAAATACTTGGAAGACGGTTTAAAATAATGGTTGTTACTTGCACTCTAAATGGTGTTAGCATTCAAAGTGGTTTTCAAAAGTCATTGAAGAAAATAGCCATAAGGTTTTAAGTTCTAAAAACTGTTGTGACAAACTGAGCTTATAGGGGCAATTTGATGACAGATTTCTAAAACAGAAAGTGTTGGAATACTTAAAAGATTCATCTCAGGATTTAACATGTTCGATCGATCGGAAAGCATCATCCTTCAATCGATCAAAATGTCTTCGATCGCTTGACTATGGCTCTGGTTTGATCGATCGAAATACCTTCGATCGAGCCTAGGTTTTCTATATCATACATGGCAGAGGCTAAGAATCAATATTTCATCACATATTTCCAACGTCTAAACTACGAAAATATGAATAAACGAATATAGAAATAGTAACCTAGAATATTCATAACATATAAACTAATAAACAATGAAATAAAGAAAAGGAAAAAGAAAAACCTGGAATAATCTGAAATAAACTTGTAATAAACTTGAAAGAAACTTGAATCTTGAATAATCTTCAATAAAACAATGGAAAAGATGAAGAATAACATGAATCTAACCTAATCTACTCATAATCTAACCCAAAAACTACCCTAAACTGCTGTTTTTTGCGTTCTGGAGCGTCCTCCTCTCGTCTAGTGTCAAAACGACTTATTTATAGGATTCCTGCAGAGTTTACGCAACTGTTGGGGGAAAATAGAGTTCAAGCGGTCGAGCTTATTTCAATCGATCGAACTCTCAAGCACTTGAACTCTCCTCAAGCCCTTGAACTTCTCTGATTTTGACAGCTCTGCGCACCGATGGGAGAATGGCCATAACTTTTCACTCGGACATCAAATTGACCTCCCGTTTGTGGCTACGTGACCGTAACTCAAAGATCTACATTCATATTTCTAGGAAAATCTTCCAAATCTGAAGTCTTCATTGTCAAAAATGGCATTTTCTCAGCTGCTTTTGTTATTCTCTTCACTAGAATAACTTTTCTTTAGCTTCACTTCATTGATTTACATTCTAATACCTATAAAACAACGCATAAACATATGTTTTAGCATTAGCACAATAAAAAGAACATTTTTATTAGAATGCACTTAAATGTAGAGACTTTGGAGATAAAAGTATGCATAAAATACCATGTAATTCACTATAAATATGCATTTTTCACCTCAAATCACCTTTCTCTTTCTTCTACAACATTATCCAAATTAAACACAACATCATCCAACGATAATCCCAAATGAAATAGTCCAACAACATTTCCAAATAGATCAAATATAACAATATTTCTAAATACAATAGTCCAACAATAAAATGCAACATTTTCAAATACAACCATATTCCCAAATAAAATAGTCCAATAATAAAATGCAACAATATTCCTAATTGCCTCTCCTAGCTCTCCACTCATCAAACATTGCTCTCGCTAAGGTGTCCCTCCACTGACTCCATGCATTCAAAGTTTCCACTTGTGTTATTGTATCCAATTCAGTGATATTCTGATCAGTAGAGGCATCTAGTTGAATTTCTAGTGGGTCTGTTGGCATCTAGCGTCGAATGAGGTTGTGTAGTAAACAACATGCTATGATTATTCTGGAGTGTGTTTGGACTGGATAATATGAAGGACTTCTAAGAATAGCCCACCTTAACTTAAGTATTCCAAAACATCTTTCTATGATGTTCCTAGCAGCCGAATGTTTCATAGTAAAGAATTCTTCATGCGTTGCTAGTGCCAATGACCCTTCCCTCCACTTAGACAAATGATAGCAAGTGGTTCTATATGAGGCAAGAAATCCATTGCCATTTGTATACCCAGAATCAACAAGATAGTAGTAACTTATAATACACATGATTAAAAAAATTTTGTTTTAGTATATGAATGTTGTAAGAACGAACGAACATCAAGAAAATAATTTCCCAAAAATCTCACCCGTAGGAACCTTTAGTCCATTCCTTCTAGTAACTACATCGCGCAGTATCCTAGAATCTAAAGTTGATCCCTCCAACCCCGTAAGTATATATAACATACTCCAACACGTTCATCACAATTTCCCCCTTCCTTGTTCTGTATCTTGGTTTAAAAATCTCAGGAACATTCACTTTGATATAGGTTCCATCTAATGCCCCTAAACAATTCTACATTATTGAAACTAGTTCAGATATTAATAGACAAACCCATGGAAATCTAATATAATCACATCTTAATAACCAATGGCATACCTTAAACCATCTCCATCTCCCATTAGCGCAATCATTCAATATAGGATCTGGAGTTCTAAGCAAGAAACTTTGCAATCGTAAGATTACATTTAGAACTACATTAAAGGACCTACTAATTGTTTTTCCTGACAAAATTTAAGCTTGATTACACGATTTTTAATGTGATTAGCTAGGATATGTAGAAACATAGCCACTTGCTCCTCTACCCTAACCTCTCCATCTATTTTCAATCTCCCACTTGTACGAAGTAGTTCACACAACATAGCAAATGTATGCCTATCCATTCTTAGCTATTCAATGCAAGATATCACTTTCACGTATAAGTCGATCTATTTCTTCGAAGCGCGTTTCATGCCTAACAAATGTACGATCCCTAGTGTCTATGAATTGTAGCATACATCATTACCATCAACATAAGAAGCATAAGAATCATTTGATTGTACATATCCTCTAATACAATAT
Organism: Hydrangea macrophylla; assembly: GCA_033977485.1. Lineage (NCBI taxonomy): Eukaryota > Viridiplantae > Streptophyta > Magnoliopsida > Cornales > Hydrangeaceae > Hydrangea > Hydrangea macrophylla. The sequence continues at coordinate 29,441,111 of CM066993.1, forward strand.
ATGCTTCAATCTCTTCTTCTTCTTCAAAATCCATTTCTAAAAATCAAATGAGTGGAAATAATGTCATTTCAATTCTTATGGAAATCATCTAAATTGGAAGCAAGACCATCAATAGCATAGTTTATTTAAGCACCTACCATCAATTTAGTTAGTTAGAAGCACCATCTAAATTGGAAGGCCAAATGCTCATAAATAAAACTCATACATTCACGAATTATTTTTTTAAATGGTACCATATGAATTTAATAAATATAATTTTTTTTTCCTATTTTGTGTTTTTTTTGCCAAAGAGTGCCCAAATATACCAGCAATGAGCTTCTAAATAAAAAGTTAAAAGTACTCTCAATCAAAGAACGCAATAGCCATCATGGTGGTGATTGTTCAAGTAAACCATGTTAGCAAGAACCCCCAAGTCGGAATTAATAGCATGATGGTAAACATTCTGTTCCACAATTACAACTTAAAATGACAGGTTTGATATGTGAAATGCCAAGCATAAGACAAATATGATAAGGCAAGAACTTCAGTAGGTTTCAGTCAAGTAAACAATTTATGGACTATGGGGAAAAAGGAAGCATATCAATGGCCACAAAGCAGAAGTCCAGTGATCCATTCTACAAACAGCAAGTATGGGTGTGGATATCACAGTTTAACCACGCTTTTTGTTTTTTTTTTTTTACTTTTTCAAAATTCAAATACGAGTTGCCACTTTATTTTTAAAGGAAAAAATTAAGAAATCATTTTAAAAGCAAACCGATCTTTTTGGAAACCAAAGATTAACTAGGTCCGAGGATTATGGAATGAGAGGGAAAGGAGCCCAGCGAACTAAAACACCTCCTTTTATCCTATCTCGCGATAAACCTCTACTCAACATCCTTTTAATTGAATTAAAAATCTAAGCGTGCCCTCAACTAATACATAGATATATACATTACAAAAGCATGTTGAAACGGTGTAAAATTGCTAACAATAAAAGGTTTACAAAACCATATAATTCAAATAACAAGCGATATGACATGCAAATAAAGAACTAGGAAACTTACCCGGGATCCAGCCTTGAAAGGAAACGTGCAATGCACACAAATGAAAGAAAATCCTTAAAAAAAAGTCTCTAATACATGTATACACATAAGGCAAGACCTAATTCTAAGGTGTCAGGTATGAAGTCAAAAATCAATAAAAAATCAAGAAATGAACAAACTAGAGAAGAGTCGAGAAATCATACCTCCATAGCGCTACAAAACAAAGGGTTAGTCCATGTATTTTGATCAAGATAAAATACTAGGAACCTAACATTATTTCTAAACTTCTAGCTTAATTTTATCAAGTATAGATGGAAATTGATCAAAAAAATCATGAATTCCTTCTAATTGGTTGGAATCACAACACCTCGATAGATATACAAGTCTCAATTAGGAGCCAATGTAATGCCCATATAAAGATGGTACAATCCCAATATGATCACACGGAATTCACGATTAAGCTCAATTAAATGCAACTTAATTCAATGCAAAATAAGTCCTAATTACAAGTATCAACATACATGGATGAATATGTAAACATGAATAAGAGTAAGCTATGGACTATTCGTTGATTTGGATCACTTAACCTTTGAATTTAAGTTCAAATAATCATTATCAAAACATGGTTTAAGCCTTGGATCATGGAAAAATCATTTGGGCCAATTTTGCAAAGTTTGTCAAATTAACATAGAATTCTGAAAATTACAGAGAAGAAACCTGAAATTAAAAAATAGGAAAAGCATAGGTTCCATGGTTTGATCTTGATGATTTTTAGACACAAGATGCCTCTGTGAGTCTAGTTTCTAACCCAAAAGAAAATCAAAAATCAAACGGTTCAATTTCTGGAAATTGGGAAAAAAAATAGACATCACTCAGAAATTTACAACTCTTTGTCCAGAGATTTTGTTTGATTTTCTAAAAATAGTAAACAAATTTGACTGACTCTAATATTTTTAGGAGATCTTATTAACACATTAAGCTCCATAAAAAATTTATTTTAAGTCAAAAATGTTTGATTAAGGCTCTGGTCCATTCATTTTGAGAAGGTGTCATTGTTCTGAAATTCTGGACAGAAAACAGTTAAGTTGTAAAACCCGTGATCAAACCATGTTAACTATGAAATCTCATCAAAACAAAAATTTCAGTGGTAGAACTTTGTATTATGAACGCTTTCCAATTGGTCTCACTCAATTCCATCAGATCATGATTTAATTAAAATTTCTTGATCAAAATTGGTTTATGAATTCACTGCACCATTGTTGAGTTCATCATTTTTTGGCTAAATCTATCAACCAAACCATGGAGGTTGACTCTAAAACTAATTCTCCCTCCTATTGATGGTCATTGGAGATAAAAAAAAATGACTAATCCATGTGAGTCTCAATGGAACATGGAATGGGTTCCACAAGATTTCAAATTAGAAGACCTAAGTCATGAACTAAGACTTGGATCTACTAATTATGTATGGATATGACTATTCTCATTTGAATCACAAGTTCATAGAGAATTTAAAAAGACCAACTCATGGGAATCAAATGAGATATTAAGCATCTCATAAATCCCAAGAGAAGAATATGTCAAAAGAAAGGAAATCAAAGTTCAGGTGATATTTAAGTTGGACTTTGCTTTATAATTTATTTAATCTAAAATCTTAGGCTACTTTGATCCAAATCAAATGAAAAGAGAAAATGGACGTTCAATCACAATTCTAGTAGTGTGTGATGAAATGGGATGGGAAGGGACTTTTTGAAAATGTGTAAAAGATCTTAAGTATTTCTATGAATTGTGATTGAACCAAAATTAAGGACTAACTATTCTAGAGTTTACCTCCAGCTATCCTCAACTTTTGTGGTTTGAAGGTCTTCTAAAAGGTTAATCAAGCTCTTCCTCCAACTCTTGCAACTTCTTAATTTTCTTAATCCTCTCTAAGATTTTCCTAATTATCTTTAAGAATATCAAAATCCAAGAGATTCAAGATTCAAAACCCCAAAAAAAAAAAAAAAAAAAAAAAAAAAAAAAAAAAGAGATCCTTGTCATGGGATATTCACTTCCTTTATATAGGCAAATTTTAGAGGGTTATTTTGGTAATTTCAGGGGTAAAACCCTAATCCCAGATGTACGTTTGAAGGTACAAAGTGTACTATATTAAAGCAGACTACTGAAAAAATGCGGCAGTTAGTGGAGTTGTTTGTGGCACTCAGTAAGCGCCGGAACTACACTTACGGATAGTCAGCGCGGCACTCACTGAAATCCAATGCGGCTCTCAGTGAATGCAATAGACAACTCCGCGAACTGCCGTCTTTTATTTTTGCGGCATTTAATGATTTTTTGCGGCATTCAGTGATTGCCGAAGCGGTTCTCACTGACAACCGGTGCAGCAGTCTGGGAATGCCGCTGCGGCATCTCGTGAATGTCGCGGACTTCTTTGTGTGCCATTTTTTCATCCTTCTCATGTTCTTTCTTTTCCTCTCCTTTCTTTCTTAATTCACCATTCTTTTGAAATTAGACGAACCTTTCAAAGAGCTTGGATCAGCTTGGAAATCCTAAATTTGTCAGACACAGCCATCATCGGTATTTGGAGGTAACAATCCCCTGAATTAGACGATTGGTCAAAATTGGGGTGTCTACAATGGGATAGGTTGATATGCACTCTGCTTTTCTACTTGAATGACTGGTTTAAACATGTATTTATAACAATAACTAGGCATTATTGCTTCATCAAAAAAAACAAAAATTAAACTCATTTGGATATTGGGATCTACAATTCAGAAAGCAGGTAAGGAATGACTTGAAAACTAAGTAGGTACATAAAGAAAGAAAAAAAATACAGAAAGAAAAGAAAAAAAATTACAAAAGCAAGATCTGAAGGAAAGAAAAAAAAATTACAGAAAGAAAAGAAAAAAAACACACGTTCATTCCCTTAAACAAAACAAATAAAGAATAACGACATAGAGATCTGTGAAAGAAAAGAAATAAAAGAAAGAAATAATAAACATGATTTTCAAACATGTTTTTCAAAGATCTGAAACCAGTATGTTTTTCAAAAATGAAAAAATCTTAATTTTTTTTTCTGATCTGAAAAAAAAAATTTGCTTACTGAAGAGGGAGGAGAAGGCTGGAAAGGAAGGAGAAGGCCAGAGAGTGACTTCGGGGGCGTGAGGAGGGCAGGAGCTCTGGCCTGTCGTTCTTCTTCTCTTTCTCTAATGTTTTTTTCTCCAAATCGCGAAGTTCCTCTCTTAGTGTGAATGTTTTTTTTTAAATCCCATGAGTTATCCGAAGCTTGTTATCCGACCTAATATCCCACAGCCCCCACACCCCCCCCCCCCCCCCCCCCCCCCACCCCCATGGGATGGACTTATCCCAAGCTGAGTGGGATAAAAGCCCTTTAGGATTAGTTTTTCTCCTATCTGACGGTGCACCAAACACATGGTAGGATAACTTATATCGTATCCGACCACCTTATTCGGCCTGCCAAACATGGCCTAAGGGTGGATAGCGGGTGCGCGGAAGCTAGCATATGGAAGATGGGTGAAGAATAGCATTGTTTTGTTCATGTATAATAAATAAAAGTTGGAAGCTAATAATGTAAGATAAATGGTTGGAACGAGAAGCTAGTGTTGTAAAATAACTAGTTTGAGCAGAATAATGGTTGTGTAATATCCTACTTTGAGTGATAAAGTAATGTATGATCTGACACATGTGATCCCCTTATCTGCCACTGTTCCATTTTCTTTCACAATGGACTATTATCTTTTAATTAGGGGTGTGATAAAATTTGGTATCAGAGCTAAGTTACTTGTATATATAGATGTGTCAGGAGTCTAAGTCACATGTTTGTTTGGATGTGTTAGAATTCTAAGCTACATGTATATTTAGATGTATCAAAAATCTCAGTTAAGTTATGTCACTAATATCTTAAGTTTTGGCAGGTCATAATGGATAGCTTCAACAACAATGACAGTTGGGGAAACTTTCATTATTCTTACGTTGGTAGGATCATACCTGGAGATAGAGACAGACAGAGACGAGTATGAAAGGACCACGTTTAGAGATGCAGTTGTCATACTGTACCAAGAAATTGATAGGGTTGGTCAGAGAACAATGTTTTACATGCCAACTACTTAGAGACTAGTTGTTCGACATAACTTATAGACCAGACAACGTGTTACACGATTGGCAGTAAAATTGTCATATTGTCCAACCTTTTATTGATCCAGGAATGGATGGTAGTAGAAGATAATATAGCTCATCCACCATCACCACCACCACCAATGGAGCCACCACATGCTCAGGCACCAACACCAGTTGTGCTTATAGACTCATCATCGTCAGCATCTACTTCATCAGTCATCAATTCCAACATGTCTAAACGAGTGAGGCCTAGACTAGGGTAGAGGAGATGAATCACTGTCTCATTTTTTAACTGTGAATAGTAAAAGGAATAAGTTGCAGCTAGTTAACTTACCACCTTTTTTGACTTACAAATATGTAGATATGCGTGGTATGTTGTAACTGTCCTGTGAGGACACTTTTTGAGCTCGAACTTCACCTTTTGTACCAAAATCTTATGTGTATAAATAAATATGAAGTTATTGTAATTATGTTGCTTCTCTTTTATTTGTCTTAAATAATGTAATTGATGTGTTCTAAATGTATTTGACAAATGTTTATATTCTTCTAGAAAGAGATGGCAGACTCACTAGGAAATGGAAATAAACTAAGTGGACAGGAAATGTCCCTGATTCCACTGACGTAGTTTGAGCATTTGTGTGCCAAATGGAGCAGATGAAGGCTCAATGGACTCCACCACCAACTTTAGATAATCAAACAAAGCAGTTTCAAGCTTTACATCCAGAATGGTTTGTTGGAACGATTGAACCCGTTAAGGCTGAGCAATGGGTGCGACAACTTGAGGATATATTTGAAGTTTTCAATTGTACTGAAATGAACGAACGTAAGCTTGTAGTGTTCTAATTAGTAAAAGGTGCAAGGAACCGGTGGGAATTGACTAAAGCTACTATTGGAGTAGAAGCTGCAAGACAGATGACTTGGGATGAATTTAAGGTAAAGTCTTTCGAGAAATACTTTCCAGATATTGATAGAGAACACAGGGAGATGGAGTTTATAGAACTAAAGCAAGAAGAAATGTTGGTAGCAGAGTAAGAAAATAAATTTGAAGCATAGTCTCCATATGCTCCTCAATTGATAGACACATTGGAGCGATGCACTAGAAAATTTACAAAAGGACTGACACCGTCTATTCTGTGGTAAACCAGGTCATCACAACAGAGATTGCAGGAAACCAAAGAAGAATAACCCAACAACACCAGGTGGTCAGGCGAGGGTTTTTATAATAATTCCAAAACAAGCAAGTGTTGAAGGTACGCTATCTGATATGCCCAAAATTGGCCATATCCTATGACCGAGCGGTTCAACTCAACGACCGCCCCCGTCCCGGTCAAGTCATGCACAGTTCCTTGGGCAAGCATTAGCCCAAGCGGTATGGTTTACCTGAGACTTCCCGAGCGGTACACGCAGTCCAGCCAGGCCCGCGAGACACGCCTTAGAATATTCTAGACAGCTTCCTATTCAAACTAAAAGACTAATGGAAAGAGCAAATTATTTCGTAATCCAATTAAAAAACCCCCACAATTAATGCCAATCACATCCTAATTGGATTGTATTTCCTTATCCTTGAATGAGTAGGTCTCTTGCATCTATAAAAGGGACCACTCACCCCCATTAGAGGAAATACCAATCAAAATCTCACCAAGAGAAATACATTACACTGTCTAGCCTCTCTCCCAAGAAACCTTAAATGCCACCCTGCATGGCCGACCCTTGGTAGCTCCAGTCGCCATTGTTGGATCACCAAGGTCCATGCAGCAGTTTTATTTCACATAATGGAAGTTCTTAGACACACACGTGGACGTAGGTTCCTTCATTAACAGGGCCGAACCACGTACAAAAAACTGGTCTCTCACATACTCTTTCTCCTTAAACTGCTTTAATTTATCTTACCCAAATTTTAGCATCATCAGCTTGGCGCCGTCTGTAGGAGACGACAAGTTTCTTATCAACAAATCTCTTAGTTGATCATCATGCCACCGAAGAAGGGTAAAAAGGCTGCGCAGCAGGCTAATCGGGATGTTCCGTCGGCCCCGACGCCGACCGCGACAGTCTTGACATCTAAGCAAATCACTGCGACCTTCGCACAGCTCTTAAAAATCCAATGTCAAACCCAGCAGCAAATTGAAGCCCTGCTGGCCCAACAAAGCAATCTATAGTGGTCGGCAAACAACTCGGGAACGTTGCGTACGGTCAGGAACCAATCTTGACTAGACAGCGCACTCGAGCCAACCTGTCCAGTATGAGGATGCTAGAGACATCAACGGTAGGCGTGCTACCCGAGAAGAGAGGCAGGAGCATATGGCCCGCAAAATGGTCCAAGGTCTCTGGGTCAAGAGCCGAGGTGATCTTAGGCACACGATCAACAGGAGCCATAGTCGAGCCTGATCTTAGGGGACAACACACCGCCATGAGAAGGAAGCCTCCTCCACTAACCCGATCTGTAACCTGGATATTGGTTGGGAAGGTGTGGTGGATCATATCAAGGATTTGTAGAAATAGATTGATGGAGTGGCCAAAAAGCTAGGCTAAAACCCTACTCAGAATCACGCCAATACCGAGACAGAGTCACCATTCTCTAGCCAGATGACAAGGTTTGCAATCCCATGCAAATTTAGACAACCTTGCCTAGATTCCTATAACGGCTCTGGAAGCCCGGTCGACCACATCCGGACCTACAAGGCTCAGATGGCCCTGGCCACCAACTCTGACAAACTACATTGCCTGGCCTTCCCCAGCGCTTTGAAAGGCCTGGCCGCTCAATAGTATCATTCCCTGAAGCACCGATCGGTCCAAGACTTCAAGGAGCTAAGTAGACAGTTCATTAGCCAGTTCACAGGCATGCTTAACCGACCGCAACCTAACACCCAGCTACTCACTGTCAGACAGTAGAGGGGAGAGCCGTTAAAGGATTATGCCAATCAGTTCAACGAACAGAAGCTTCAAGTCCGTAATCTGAACGAGGCAGTCGCTATAACAGCCTTCTGCTTTGGAGTTCAACACACCAAGTGCGCCAGGTCGTTTCACAAAAATTGACTGGCAACCTTGGTTGAACTCGCTAAGAGGGTTGGAAAATACATTGACACTGAAGAATTTTTAAAGACCAAAGACCCCGGGCAAGAAAGCAACAAACCGTCCAGAAGTAAGCAGAAGCGAGAGCAGCCCAGGAAGTATAATGTAAAAGAGCCCAGTAGTTCAGGAAATTCCTTTAGCTCACAACGGTCAAGGTCCGACAGCCCCGACCAGATCTCTAACTCACAATAGTCTGAGTCAAGAAGCCTCGACCCAACCTCTAGTTCATATCGGTCTGGGTCCAGCAGCCCCGACCCCACCTCCAGCTCGTAGCAGGCAGGGTCCAGTAGTCCCGACCCGACCTCCAGTTCACATCGGTCAGAATCTAGCAATTCTGACCAGCCTTCCAATTGACAGCAACTAGGAGCCTGGTGAACCTGACCCTACCTCCTGTCTCCAATAGACCGGATGAGTCCAACTACAATGGTACTTTCTCTCGACCATAGCACAAAGATCAGACTACCAAAGTGCTCCTACAAAGATTCAGATCGCCTATCAATTCCTCGGGTTCAACTCTTGAGATGCTAAAAAGACCTCGGGTACAACCCGAGACAACCAAAGACCACTATTACGCAATTGGCAAAAGACCTTGGGATCACACTCGAGGCATCAAAAGACCTCAGGATTACACCCGAGGCACAAAAGACCTCGGGATTAAACCTGGGGCGTCTGCTTTGCTTAGGCTCATAACCTGCGATGGGGGGCACATCCCCCCTAGGTGGCTAATGATGGCAAGCTCCAAAATACCCGACAAGCACCACGTTCTAGGTCGGCCACCTACAGTAATTGTTCCTGCAATGCCTACCTCGGTAAAAGCTTGGGGGACAAGAGGGAATAAAAACTACAAGAGGTCACACCGGGTATTTACAGGCCTTAGGGTAAACTGAGTGAAACTCTAAGATAACCCAAGAGCCTACAATACTCAGAGGCACTAACTCCACTTAAGTCCAAACCCACAATGGAGGTAATCCTCTTAGGTTGGCCCACGATAGAGGAGTATATGAAATCCCAAAAATTTGTGCATCTTTGGGTCTCCGCTTAGGTCCAAATTGACGATAGAAGTGACTAAATCCTCTTAGGTTGGCCCACAATAGAGGAGTAAAAAAGAAAAGACCCTAAAGTAACCCACTTTAGGTCGGCTCTACCAACATGGTCAAACTCTTCTCCCAACAATCTTGACGAAGGCTTGCTAGGTGGAAGATAACCATCCTAGGGAATTAATATAAAAAGGACCCTAAAGCAACACGCTTTAGGTCGGCTTTTCCAACATGGTCATATTCTTTTGCCCACAACCGTAATGAAGGTTTACGGGTAGAAGATAACCATCCTGGAAGCTAAATTAAGCAAAAGACTCTGAATTAGGCTGAATCTCAACTCTTGGCCAATTCCCGAGCACTAAAAGGTTCCAAACTAGGCTGAGTCTCAACTCTTAGCCAGTTCCTGAGAACTCACAAGATTCATAAACTCCAAGGCAGCTTACCGGAGCAATCAAACAGATTTCCAAACAATGGCAAACGGCATCAACTGATTTCCAAACTTGCCCCGATATGGCATCAAGACAGCCTTGGAAATGGGGGGTAGTTGATATGCCCAAAATTGACCCTATCCTATGATCGAGCAGTTCAACTCAGCGACCGCCCCCATCCCGGTCAAGTCATGAACAATTCCTTGGGCAAGCATTAGCCCGAGCGATATGGTTTACCTGAGACTTCCCGAGCGGTAGTCTAGCCAGGCCCGCGAGACACACCCTAGAATATTCCAGACAGTTTCCTATTCAAACTAAAAGACTAATGGAAAGAGCAAATTGTTTCCTAATCCAATTAGGAAACCCCCATAATTAATGCCAATCACATCCTAATTGGATTGTATTTCCTTATCCTTGTATGAATAGGTCTCTTGCATCTATAAAAGAGACCACTCACCCCCATTAGAGGGGATCCCAATCAAAATCTCACCAAGAGAAATATATTACACTGTCTGGCCTCTCTCTCAAGAAATCTTAAACGCCACCCTACACGGCCGACCCTTGGTAGTTCGAGTCGCCATTGTTGGATCACCAAGGTCCCTACAGTAGTTTTATTTCATATAGTGGAAGTGCTCAGACACACACATGGATGTAGATTCCTTCATTAATAGGGTCGAACTGATGGAAAAATTGGTTTAAATTAAAAGTTTAAACGCGCAGCAGAAATGTCAAGTTATAAAAACTTATTGCTAGCCCAGGATCTACTACCCGTAAATTCCATAGATGCGTACTAACAAGAGGGAGAGGAAATATACCTCAGGTCTTGAACCTAATTCTGAAAACTTCTTTCTCCTTGATGGTGCAACAACTTCCACTAGGCTGTCTTCACTCTTATGACTCCTGCGGATGCCTGCCGGAAGGAATAGGGTTGGTGGGAACCCAAATAGGGAGGATAGGGAAGGTTTAGGGAAACCTAAGTAGTTTTTGCAGTTACTATGTATAAAACAGGGATTAAAAACATTCAGTATGCAGCTGCCCTATTTATAGATTCCGAGAACTGACCTAACCTTCGAGCGATCGAAGTGTATTCGATCGATTGAACAACCCTCGAGCGATCGAACCTGCCTAGACTTCAATTGATCGAGACTCCTTCAATCGATCGAACCTGCCTTGACATGATCCACATATGCCCTTCCAAGCTTCCTAGCAGAGCTAAGAGTGGGACCTCCTAGGCTCTTTATTGTTGGCTCAGACCAGTTTGTTAATCACCGTGACCAAACTCTTTTATCAGCAAACTAACTAACTAGTCAGTTAACGTTTACTCCACTATAAAACAATAACTGAACTCCAACGCAAAAGAACATTTTCGAAGCGATAACTAGACTTGTATATTGTACTAATGTCCCTCTACCTTCAACATTCGTAATCATATTCAGCTAGTTGAATAAATGTTACTATCACACTGAATCATGATTACTTCTTGTATTCCTTGAGTCCCATTCACCTCTCATGATTACGAAACATGTTGATAACTCTTATCAACAAGACTGCAGTACTCAGTAATCGACATGGTGACATTCTCAAGGGAATGCTTACTCTGAAACAGAGGGTAGATTCTATCTTGACAATATATGTTCACAACCCTATGAATATGACATACCCAAGATACCCAGGTGTTGATCTTTTATAGACCTCACTGATTGGTAAGTCAAAGCAGCCATATCCACAGTCTGTGTTCATAATCGTCTCAAGATTGAGAACACATACCTTATACAAGTTATGAGTTCCTATTGACTGTTGACAGCATTGAGCGCCAATAGGAAACTCAGGTCCGTCAATGCACTATAAGCACTAGCATATTAACCAAGAGTCACACTCTAGTGATTGAGATGCTCCTTAATGCTCCTCCAACTAATAGTACCACCTCCCAAGGTAAAGAGATGACCGGATGTCGACTTCCTCAAATCTTTATCTGACATAAAGTCCGAGTCAGTGTATCCGACTGGAATTAACTAACTACCACCGTACATAAGCATGTAATCTTTAGTCCTTCTCAAGTACTTAAGAATGTGCTTAACGGCTGTCCAGTGCTCCCGACCATTAATATTTTTATGACCGATCACCATTCCTACCATGGCCTTGAATGTTTAACCCTGATGATTCAACATCATCCATTATAATGGAAGTGAGAGGTCTTGGTGATGTTGCATATTCTTCTTCTCTGGAGTATCATCATATGGAGGGCGAATTGAGATAACCATTTGAATGTACCGTATATTCTCTTACGGTTTGGTTCCCTTGTTTGAGCTTGTGAATTCTCTCTCCTTCTTATTCCTCTCCATCTGAGGAAAGTAGTTTTCCAAAAATAACCCTTTAAATGTGATCGATGGCATTCTTCTAGCTGCATCTTCTCCTACGGTCGCCTTCTCTGATTCCCACCAATTGGCCGCCGCATAAGTCAACTGGAATGTTGCTAGTCGACACTTCTCGATCTCATTATACCCTAGGGTGTTGAAGATTGCTTCCATCTCCCGGAGCCATTATTCCGCTCGCCACGGCTTAGTATTCCTGTCAAACTTTTCAGATAAAAATGACGAAAACGTTCTACTATTCAATTCTCAACTGGCCTTGGAGGTGGTCCACGTGTATTCTAATTATTCACGTTAGGATTATTAATCCGTTCCATTCTACGTACAAAGTCTTCACATAATCCGGCCAGAATAACAGCCTGGGGTGCTGGGGGTGCAGCCTTAATTGGTTTGGGACGATTCGAGTGTATCTTCTTGCCATCGATGTAGTAGCTTTAGGTACCTATATAGACATCTATCGGCTAGTCATTAATCCAAAAAATAATCACAGAAAGTAGTTCATAAATCAATCATAATAGTTACAACTATTATCGGATTAATAGCCATGCAACTTTATACGAACAACTTTAAAAAAATGTTTACTTAGAGTCAACCCCTATCTAAGTGAATCTTAAGGTTCACACTCAAGAAATGTTGGACAATTGGTGAACGCGACTACTAAATCTAGGCTCTGATACCAAAAATCCTTTCACATCCAACAGTAGTAAAAATAAAGAAAGTAAATTCCTTTTTGGACTTGTAGGCCATGATAGTTGAAACTCACCATATTGCGCATAACCAAAGTCTAATCATCAGAGTAATGATCTACACCTCGCATCAGAAATTCTAAGTTTGATATATGTAAACTATTACAAATCTTAGTATCTGTGGAAACATAAATAAAGTATTACTGCAATATACAATGATTATAACCTTAACTGTTACAAAGTCTCTAAAACATAAACATAAGCATAAACATAAACATAAACTACAGTGAAGCTCCAGGTCTTCAGCTCGCATAGTAGTAGTCTCCAATATAGCGCCCGCCATAGTAGGCTTCATCCTCATAGCCCCTAGCCAAGTACTCATTACCTATATACCCAAAACCCTAGCTAGCTGGACGTAGGATATCCAGCGACATAAAACAACGTCAGCTATGAAAGCCGAGTGAATGCAAATACTAACAAAGTATCCATAGATATGCCGTCTATACATAAACAACATCATTATTAGGAATCATGTCGTCGTTCACGTTCATGAATGCACCAATCCACTATAAACCATAAATAAATTATCCCCATCATAATATGGACTGTTAACCATACCTCACATGTAGCTTTCCTAGCACGTAACTAGTACATCACAACTTATCAAACTTGACACATAGTGACAACTTCCAATCAACATATTGTTCTGGCCAAGACGCCCCTTGGTACATTCCAGCCAACACGCCCATACATATCTCTTTTACAACGTATACCTCTTAGTCTCGGTCATAGGCTAAAGCGACATACCCCTTAGTCTCCGTCGGATCTCCCGTCTCGGTCTTGGGCTAAGGTGATATTGCTTTAGCCTCTATTAGACTCAGTTCATGATGTATCTCTCTTAGTCTCGATTTTGGACTAAAGTGATATCTATCTTAACCTCTGTCAGATTTCCCATCTCGGTCTTGGACTAAGATAATATTCCTTTAGTCTCTATTAGACTAAGATGATAGCATTGGCATAACCCTCAGTCTCAGTCTTGGACTGACGTGACCATACCCTTAGCCTCTGTCGAATCTCTCTTGTCTCGGTCATGGACTAAGAAGATTCTGCTAGCCTCTATAGGACCAGGGTGCTAGCCACATTACAGTTCTCCCCATATGTATCCCTTAGCCTCTGTCAGATCTCCTGTCTTGGTCATAGACTAAGGTGATACCACCAGTATAGCCTATAGCCTCGGTTATAGATTAAAGTAATATATCCCTTAATCTCTATCAAATCTTTCTTGTCTTTGTCATGGATTAAGGTGATATTCTTTTAATCTCTATCAGACTAAGGTAATATATGTAAACCACAACATCACATATGTACTTTAGGAAGCCTGACATGCAGTCCCAGCTTCCTGGCCATATATAAAAGAATTCCACACATATAACTGAATCCCACACCCAATATTATACAATCTTCGTGATTGTATTAACGTGCACTGCAAAGCGGGGGTATTTGTAAAATACAACCGCGCTAAAAGAAAGAATTGCATTAGTTTTGATCACAACTTCCCGTTTTATCTGCAATTTGCATTACAATGCTAGTTTTAGACAATATGATTAATCTATGATAAGTTGTATTGTTTTAGCTACTATTTGTGCAGGTTAATGCTGCTGTATAAAAGACTGAAAGATTTGATAAAAAGGAGATGCTTTGTTTCAAAGAAGGAAGACTGAAGAAGAATTGCAGAGTTCGAGCGATCGACATAGTTCGAGCGATCGAGGTTTCGATCGATCGAAGGAAGTTAAAGCGATCGAAATTTAAAGACGTTCAATCGATCGAGAAAGTTGCGATCGATCGAACGTGCCTTTTATCAGATTATACGCGCATGCAGCAGTTGCGGGTTTTAAACCCTAGCTCTTAGGTTTACTATATATATTCATATTGTATACGTCCAAAAGGGACGCCCAACTTTGTTTTATCAGTTTTAGATAGAGAAGAGAGAGTTTTTTTTTCCTTGGTTTTTGTAGGTTTCATTGAGGATTTATCATTGTGAACCGGATTTCTTTAGTTAATACAAGTTTATCTTCATTCCAGGTTTTTGATTTATTGTTTATCTGTTTTCTGCACTTAGTTAATCGTAGTTTACTTGTTAATCTCGTAGTGTTTTATGTTAGTTAGATTACAATCACTAGTTTTATAGTTTTAATGCAAAATTTTCAAACAAACATAGTTTTAATGAACCTTTACGTTAAATATCAATCTGTGGTACTCCAGACAATGTCTGAGTAGTCCTAGGGTTGGGAAATCGCGATGAAATCGTGATTTTAGGCCTCTGCCATGCAGTATTTTTATTCCTGTGTTCGATCGATCGAAAGTATGTCGATCGATCGAGACAGTGACTTAGTCGAGCGATCGAGTAAATATCGATCGATCGAGAGATGAAGATATTCGATCGATCGAAAGCGCGTCGATCGATCGAGGATTCTGATTCTTGAGTACACCCAAAACAGTATTCTAAGACTTTCTGTTTTAAGGATTTGTTATCAAACTGTCCCCAAATGCTCAGTTTGTCAAAACAGTCTTTAAACTTAAGGCCTTAAGGCATTTTCTTTCAATATATTTTGCAAACCACCCTCAATGCTAACACCATTGTAGGTGCGAGTCTTAACTATTGGATTAAACCGTTTTCATGTATTTCAAACTTAATTGAGATGATGTAGTCCCGGTCATGAAAGGGCTATTGATTCTATATCTTTAGAGAAGTACAGAATACTGTAGTAGGTGTACTCCTTTGAGCTTAATTGCAATTGCATGGTAGAAGGTTAGGTCACGGTGGATTCGCGTGATCCCAACACTTTCTTTTATTAAGGAGAACCGTTTTTTTTTTGAATCTTGCTTAGTTAGTTAATCGTTAGTTAAGTTAATGTAGTTGTCTTTAATTCTAGTAGTTGTTAGCTGTGGAACTTTGTGTTCTACACTTCGTTTTAAATATTGATTTTTGTTTTCTCTTTAGAGTCTAATCTAGGTAGTTTAATTCAACACCTTCCCTGTGGGATCGACCTGGACTTAATCCAGTTACTACTTGCACGTCTACCTACACTTGGGTATTGCACACAAGCGCACACAGAAAAATATTCATGCCAAGTTTTTGGCGCCGTTGCCGGGGAAGGCGACGAGTTAAGTCTTAGATTAACTCAGTCTCTCTTCATCTCTTTCTATTTTTTTTTCTTTTCTTTTCTTTTCAGTTCTTTAGGTAAGTTCTCACCCTAGGGACTCTCCTAGTTCATGTCCGAGAATTCTATTGAAGGATTCTTTAGAAATCCATTCTACCGCTCTGACTCTGATAGTTCCATCAACCCGATAGTCACTCCAACTGCATCAATGGGTGATAATCAAAGTGAGAATGGTGACAATGTTGTGGTGCCAATTGATGAGGCACTCCGTCCTCTTTGCGATCTTATGCAACCAGAACATGCACCTATGCCCTCTTGCATTCAAATCCCACCACACAATGGCAAATTTCAGTTTCGCAATGGGATGATTCAATTGCTTCCCACTTTTCATGGGATGGAAAGCGAGAAGGCGTATTTACATGTCACCGATTTCGAGGATGTTTGCAAAACATTCTCGCAAAATTGTCCTAGGGAGGTGACGCATTTAATGCTATTCCCCTTCACTTTGAAAGATAAAGCGAAGGCGTGGCTTCACTCCCTAAAGCCTAATTCAATTTTCACCTGGCATGCGATGAGCACCGCATTTCTGAAGAAATTCTATCCTACTCGCATGACCACAGATCTTCAGCGTCAAATTAATTCCTATAGACAAAAGAGCAATGAAACCTTCACACAAGCGTGGGAGCGTTTCAAAGATTTGCTTCTCTCATGCCCACACCATGGGTTTGAGAAATGGCGAACGATCAGCTTCTTTTATCAGGGATTGAATGGTGAAACAAAGAAGTTGGTGGAAACAATGAGCTCTGGGCCATTTCTGCGAAAAAACACTGAAGAGGCCGAAGCCCATTTCGAATGGTTAGCTGAATACGCTCATGAATGGTCAAATTCTGACAATATCTCACGCTCACAGATATCCTGTGTAGAAAGAAAAGCCTATATCAGCTAACCAATGAAGATCGCCTCATGACTAAGTATGCAGAGCTAGCAAAGAAGGTAGAAGAGTTAAGTATGAAAGGAGAGAGTTCTAGGCAAGTCATGCCTGAAGAACCATGTGGCACATGCAACATGTTGGGACATACAACTCAGTATTGTCCTAATGTGCCATATTTTCAAGAGCAAGCCCCTATAGAGATGAATGCCATGCAAGGTTTTCGAGGGGCGGGGAATTCCAACAATACTTTTCAAAGTAATAATAGATGGAATCACCCCGGTTTTGATTGGAGAAATAATGCTGGGGCCCAAAATCAATATCAACAGCAGCCCTACAACAACAATCAATATCAAGGGCAAAACAATAGGCCGCCCCAGCATTACAATCAAAACAGAACTAATAATTACAATCAAGCTCAACCCTCCAATGCACCACAAACCAATGCCTATGTGCCCCCGCACAAGAAGGTACAAGAGGAGGAGCCACTTGCTAATGCAAATCTAACGCAGCAACTCATCCAAATGATGAGTAAAATGTCTGCCACATTAGAGAGGATAGATGCACGGCAAGAGAGCTCAGGAGGAACATTCCCTGCCCAACCACTTCCGAACCCCAAGGGACATAACAATGGTCCTAATAATCAAGAACATGCTAAAGCCGTGACTACACTGAGAAGTGGAAGAATCATAGATAAAAGCATGCCTCTGTCCACTCCTGAAGTGTACAAAGAGGGGGAAGTGTTGGATGAAGAAGTTGAGCTACCATCTACTCGAGAGGAGGAGCCGTCTACTAATGACGAACCAATAAAGGAAAACCTTGAAGCTCCTAGAGTAGAAGAAGAAGTTGAGCGAAGGCCTGGAAAGGAATCTGTTAAGGAGGAACCACCAAAATGCCCCTTTCCTGCACCTTATCCTCAACGGTTGAAGAAACCCAAGAATGAGACGACGAATCAGGAGTTTTTGGAATTGTTTAAGCAAGTTAAGATTAACCTTCCACTCCTAGATGCAATCAAGCAAGTGCCGGCCTATGCTAAGTATCTCAAAGATCTATGTACGGTCAAGAGGAGGCAAAGCGTGAAGAAACATGCTTATGTTGCGTGCCAAGCTAGCGCGATCATTCAAAATGAGTTGCCTCCAAAACTCAAAGACCCCGGTACTCCTACTGTCTCATGTAGGATTGGGAACCAAAAGATAGACAACGCACTCCTCGATTTAGGAGCAAGCGTGAATCTGCTGCCATACTCAGTCTATAAACAGCTAGGGTTGGGTGAACTCAAACCCACTCGGGTTGCTTTGCAATTGGCAGATAGATCTGTGAAGTACCCTAGAGGGGTATTAGAGGACGTCCTGGTCCAAATAGACTCGTTTGTATTTTCGGTGGATTTTGTGATATTGGACACAAAACCTGTGTCTAATCCTGGTGCACATATCCCGGTTATCTTTGGACGGCCGTTCCTCAACACCATCGATGCCACAATCAAGATTAGAAGTGGTATCATGACAATCGTATTCGGGAACATGACATTGAATGTCAAGATCTTTTCCAATCCCCGACCTGAAGAATACGATGATGAGGAGGAGATCCATTATATTGACACGGTCATTGAAGATGAAGTTGACCTGGTCGACTATAAAGATCCTTTGGAAGTTGTGATGACTCAATTTGGTGATACCTATCAGCCCGCAGAGTCAACTCCATTGGATGCTGACCTAAACCAGACGTGTCTTATGATGGATACTGTAGAGGAGGATAGAGCAGAATGCATGTGGGTAATGCCATATGAACAATTGCCTCCTAAAACTAAGTTGGCAATGCCATCTAGTTTTCAGTTCCCAGAGTTGGAGTTAAAGGAGCTACCCAAAGAGCTCAAGTATGCATTCCTAGGAACTGGAAAAACTTACCCTGTAATCATATCATCTGCTTTAAGTCCTGAACAAGAGGGTAAGCTAGTTCAAATGCTAAAAAGGCATAAGGATGCTATGGGATGGACAATTGCCGATCTAAAAGGCATAAGCCCATCCATATGCACTCACAAGATATATCTGGAGGAAGACGCTAGACCTTCAAGGCAAATGCAAAGGCGTCTGAATCCCAACATGCAAGAGGTAGTTAAAAAGGAAGTACTCAAACTACTTGATGTTGGGATGATATATCCGATATCTGATAGTCCGT
Organism: Hydrangea macrophylla; assembly: GCA_033977485.1. Lineage (NCBI taxonomy): Eukaryota > Viridiplantae > Streptophyta > Magnoliopsida > Cornales > Hydrangeaceae > Hydrangea > Hydrangea macrophylla. The sequence continues at coordinate 29,460,117 of CM066993.1, forward strand.
GGGTTAGTCCTACCCAAGTAGTTCCAAAGAAAGCGGGCATAACAGTCATTCCAAACAAAGAGGGTGAATTAGTACCGACACGTGTCCCCACTGGATGGAGGATGTGCATTGACTACAGGAAGTTAAATACTGTGACCCGAAAAGACCATTTTCCTTTGCCATTCATGGACCAAATGCTAGAACGAGTGGCGGGTCATATGTACTACTGCTTCTTGGATGGATACAGTGGGTATAATCAAATTGAGATTGCTCCTGAAGATCAGGAGAAAACCACGTTCACGTGTCCATTCGGTACTTTCGCCTACCGACGAATGCCATTTGGCTTATGTAATGCACCGGCTACCTTTCAGCGGTGCATGTTAAGCATTTTTAGTGACATGGTCGAAAACATCCTTGAAGTATTCATGGATGACTTTTCAGTTTTCGGCCATAGCTTCGAGGATTGCCTCAGCAATCTCGAACAGGTTTTAATGAGGTGTGAGGACAAACACCTAGTCTTGAATTGGGAGAAGTGTCACTTTATGGTGACTAAGGGTATAGTTCTAGGCCACATAATATCCGATGAAGGAATCCAAGTGGATAAGGCTAAGATCGACATAATCTCAAATCTACCTGTCCCTCGTACAGTGCGAGACATTCGTTCATTCTTGGGGCATGCGGGATTTTACCGTCGATTTATCCAGAACTTCAGTGCAATCTCTCGACCCCTTTGTCAACTTCTTGTCAAAGACGCACCTTTCGAGTGGTCAGAGAGTTGCCAAAAGTCCTTTGAGGATCTAAAAGATCTCCTCACCTCCGCACCGATAATACAGGCACCCGACTGGAATTTGCCTTTCGAATTAATGTGCGATGCTAGTGATTACGCCATTGGCGCAGTCTTAGGCCAGAGGAAGGACAATAAGCCACATATGATATACTACGCCAGCCGAACTTTAAATGAAGCTCAAATGAATTACACTACTACTGAAAAGGAGCTGCTGGCCGTAGTATTCGCTCTGGACAAGTTTAGGTCTTACCTGATAGGGTCGCCAATCATCTGTTTTACAGATCATTCGGCCCTCAAGTATCTTTTGTCAAAGAAAGACGCTAAACAACGGCTTATTCGCTGGATACTCTTACTCCAAGAGTTTGATTTAACAATCAAGGACAAGAAAGGAGTAGAGAATGTGGTTGCAGATCACTTATCCCGGTTGACTTTTACCGATAACACCGAATCCCAATCCATTAAAGATGAGTTCCCAGATGAACAGCTACTGGCAGTAAGTAGTCTGCCGTGGTATGCTGATGTGGTAAACTACCTGGTCACGGGTGAGACACCGACTCATTGGTCGAATCAAGATAGGAAACGGTTCCTCTCGTTTGCACGCCATTTTTTCTTTGATGACCCATACCTTTTCAAATACTGTGCTGATCAGGTCATCAGGCGTTGCGTACCCAACGAGGATATAACCGTAATCTTAGCGTCATGCCATTCTGAGGCATGCGGTGGCCATTTTGCGTCACAGAAGACCGCACAAAAAGTGTTGCAAAGCGGTTTTTACTGGCCCACAGTCTTTAAAGATGCTTATTCCTTTTGTAAGACATGCCAACGCTGTCAAAAGCTTGGAACCATTTCTAAAAGGAATTCTATGCCTTTAACCCCTATCATCACAATTGAGATATTTGATTGTTGGGGCATAGATTTTATGGGCCCATTTCCCAAGTCGAATAACTGTGAGTACATACTCCTTGCTGTGGAGTATGTATCGAAATGGGTAGAAGCGATACCAATGAGACGAAATGACCACAGAACGGTCATGTCATTTCTAAGAGAGCATATTCTGTCTTGTTTTGGTACTCCGAAAGCTTTACTAAGTGACCAAGGCAAGCATTTCTGCAATAGGCCCTTGGAGTCGCTTCTCAAGAAATACAGAGTCCATCATAAAATCGCTCTTGCTTATCATCCACAGTCAAATGGGCAAGCAGAATTGGCTAACCGAGAAATCAAGCATATTCTCGAGAAGACGGTTAGTTCCAATCGAAAAGACTGGGCATACAAATTGATTGACGCGTTATGGGCATACCGCACTGCCTATAAGACGAATCTTGGTATGTCCCCGTATAGACTAGTTTACGGGAAAGCTTGCCACCTTCCTGTTGAAATTGAACATAAAGCTTATTGGGCGACACGCTCATTGAACTTTGATATTCAAGAGGGAGGTCAGCTACGCAAGCTCCAACTTGCAGAGCTAGAGGAAATACGACGAGATGCGTATGACTCTGCAAAGTTGCATAAGGAAAAGTTGAAGGCTCGACACGATCGTATGATTTTTCATAAATCATTTGAGCCGGGGCAGAAAGTGTTGCTGTATGACTCTCGCCTCCATCTTTTTCCAGGAAAACTCCGTTCCCGGTGGACAGGCCCGTTCATCGTAAAGACTGTTTTTCCACATGGGGCGGTTGAGATTGTCAATCCAAAGAACGATGAGTGTTTCAAGGTCAATGGCCAAAGATTGAAACCGTTCTTGGAGAATTTTCGCACTGAAGTTGAGCACATCCAGCTGGATGAGCCCAGCTATTCCACCACTTAGAAATCTCAAGTGGAATTCCAACTTGTTGTTGTAATTTTCTTCTTTCCCTGCATTTTAGTTTCTTTCTTTCTTTTGTGTTTAGTTTTTGTTTGTTCTTTCGTGTTTGTGATTTAGTTCTAATCCATTATTCCTTAAACCACTCTATTGCAGGTGCATAAATGCGAGGCGATGATGTTAATTCTATTGGTTCATGGGCTGATTCCGAGTGTTGTTGTGGCACCTGGACTGAGGGTGAACCCACGCCCTGCCCCTTGCATCCTTATGATCCTGAGGTTCACACTCGAATCAATGCTTCCATCGGATATATCCCATTCGACCCTGCTCTCCTGGACATCAATCCGTATGAAAATATGGACTTTCCTAATGAGGAGGAGTTGGATGAGGAAGAAGACCTGTACATGGGGAGAATGGTGGATGATGCCCTCATGGCCCAATGGGAAAACGATGATATGTGGGAGCCATGGGAAGATCATATCCTCCAGGATGTCGTCCCAGAACGCCACAATGCCGTCTTTGTTTTTGTGGATGACTTCCTCGTGCTTGAGTTGGTCCCATACCGCTATGTGCACCTGAGCTACTTGCTATTCAGGCTTCAATGCCCCTTACCTGCTAGTGCATTTTGGGAATCCCTGCCGATAGTGAGGTTGGAACTTGGTCATTTTTCTGTGTTTTGTTTGTTTCTGTTCCTTGTTTTTCCTTTCGTATTTTATTTCTTGTGTTCCGTTATCTTGATGTCGTTTTGTTTATTTTATTTTTTGTTTTTCTTTTCTTTGTCAGGATTGTCACTATGAATCTTCACCCACCTATTTTCCTTCCACATCAGCTCTTTCATGGCTTATACATTCAACGGCCGCGGACTCCGCCACAAGAGGAATGTCCATTGCGCAATATCACTCCGTTATCCCTATCTCCATGCGGATCACCTCTTGCCAATGCTATCACTTCCTTAGAGACTCCAGATTTGTTCGATGATGTCCTTGCTGCTTTCCGACTGTTCTGGGAAAGGGAATCATCGAGCCTGGACTCCGTTTTTGAAGATTTGGTGCAGCATGAAGCAATTGTGGAAGAGGATCTTTTCACGCTCGAAGAATAGTGCCACACTCCAGTTGTTTTCATTCATTCCCTTTTATGTTTATCAATTGGAGTGTAATCTTTGACAGACATGTTTTTGGTTTTAGTTTTATTTTAGTTTTCTTTAGCTCAATAAGGTTTAAATACCAATTGGGAGGCAATACTGTGTAGTTTGGATGTTTTTAAAAGGTTTTATTTAATTCAAATTGCAAATTTTCTATTTGAGAATGCATTTTTGGCTTACAGGCTCTGTCTTTGCACTGTTTTTATCTTTCTGCTGTTTGTCCAGAATACTTTAGATCTGTTGGGGGTACTTATTTCATCCATTCTGTGATATCTTGGAATTTCCAGGTTCGATCGATCGAATGTATCTCGATCGATCGACGATTTCTTATCCTCGATCGCTTGAAAGTTCTCAATCGATCTAACGTTAGATCGATCGAACTTTCTCGATCGATCGAGATTTGTATTTTAACCGAGGCTTTCAGCGTACACTTCCTCAGTCTCTTCATCTCCTCCACACTCTCAAGCGATTGAGCACAGAGAAGAGACTCGGGGCGATTCTTCGTTTCTCATCCATTCACTTGGTTATTCGAGGAGCTTATAATCCCCAGATCATCACCCTCACCTCCGGCATCCCTCGCTCTACACAGAACCCGAGGTAAGGCCTCGAGTTTTCCCCCCCTCGTTTTCATTTGATTCCATTTCTTATGGGGTGCCCCCATTTGTTTTTAAGCCTATTTTTATTCTTGTTTGTCGTGTTTTGTTTGTGTTTGGGCCGTTTCTGTTCTCGGAAATGGTTCCCGCACATTCGCTGTTCTCGATCGATCGAGCTAGGTTCGATCGCTCGAACCTTGCACTTTCTCAATCGATCGAACATTGTTCGATCGCTCGAACTCCAGCAGTTTCACTTTCTTTTCATTTTTGTCTTGTTTTGATTTCTTTTCTGTTTCTCTTCTATTTTCAGGGGCCCACAATGAACCCTGTTACGGGTTACCACAGGGAGAAGCCCTTTGACCTTGCAATTCCTGATCCGGTCCCACTCCACGGCTTCCGGAACACCCCCGACCGCCAGTGGTTCACGAGATATTTTCAGACTCGACCGGTCATGCTAGAGCGACCACTAGAGACAGTCTGGCTCGATACTCCCTGGTTTCTCGCCCGCATCCAGGCCATGCCACACTGGTACGATTTGCTCTCTCAGGCAAAGAGAGTGAATCTCTCATGGATTCGCACGGCTTGCGCGACGATGATCAGAGATCCCGGTGCCGCATTCACACTACGATCGTTCTTTCGCGGCCGGGAGATCGTGTTCAGCCCTGCTACCGTTTCAGCTGCTCTTGGAGTCCCTGAGGTGCCTGATTGTGTATGCCCACACCGTGACGGTACACCAGTGCTCTCACCCACTGCTGTTATCCGAGAGCTCACTGGAGGAGCATTACCGAGCTGGGATGGTACGGCACTGATTGCAGATACTTACCTGACCGATGATTACCATATGCTCCACCTCGCGTTAAGCAACTGTTTATTGGTCACCTCCTACCGAGAGAAGATTGCCCCCTGGTATGCACATGTGTTATATGCCATAGGGACGGGGTTGCCTGTTTGTTTGCCTCGCTTATATATTGACTTCATGAGGCACCCCACTCGCTACACTGCTGCCAAGAAGCACCTGAAAGGTACTTGGGCTATTCACAGAGTGATTGAGCATGCTGGCCTCCTTCCCTTACCTGGCGATGCGACATCTCAGGCTCGCAGTCGTTTTGGTGAGGCTGCTTCTCGCCGCTCAGATGCTCAGAGGAGGAGAAGAAAGGGCAAGGGGAAAGCGAAAGTTGGAGGGAAGAGGAAGAGAGCTGATGGCACCGATACTGAGGGTGCGGCTTCTGGGACGCCCACTGAGGCTGAGGAGCCAGATTCGGAGGAGGATGATCCCATTCAGGAGGTGGCACGTTTTGAGCTGAGACAGAGATCTCCGGCTCCAGCCCAGGAAGAGTCGTCATCTGCGCCTCCCCCGACTATTCACGATCTATTATTGGAGGAGAGGGAGGCACGGATGCGGCTTGAGGGTAAGATTGATCATATCTCTACCATGCTGACTACACTGCTGGTCCAGCTTGGGTTTGACCCGATTGTGCCCCCATCTGCTGCCGCTGCACCACCACCTGCTGCCGATCCATCTCCTACTGTTGTTCCTGTTACCACTGCTGCTGATCCATCATCATCCGCTCCATCCACGACCGATCTTCCATCTACTTCTGCCGATATTCTGCCAGCTACCGCACAGCCACCGCCTGCTCCCATCGACATCCCGTCTGATGTGGCTGAGGATGCTCCGTCTGGAGTTGATTAGTATTCTTAGGGGAGGTGGTGTTTCTGTATTTATGGTTATTTGGTGTTTTGGTTTGGTTTGGTTGGACAGGTTGGTTTATGTTTTTTTTTTTTTTTTTTTTTTGGTTGTTTTGGGTATGTATGGATATTACTACTGTTATTTCATTTCTCTATCATTCCAGTGGTTAATGTTGTTTGGATCATAGTTTTACTTGTTTTTTTCTTTATCTATTGATCTGTTGTTTTGGAGATTGTGTTTTATATTTCTATGCCAGGTTGCTATGCTTCTTATCATCGCGTTACACTATACAGGTGATACCCATCTATTTTAATTGTTGAAAATCAACTTCTGGGACTATGTTGTTTTCAGTTGGGGGTAGGAGATAATAGATAGGTATACACCCGTGACGATCAAGTTTTGCACTTGGATATGCTTTAAATTTAAGAACACAGTCTGTTAAAATTTTGAAATTTTGAAATTTTTATTGGATCTTATTGATAGAATAATTTTGAATACTCTCTCCTGCTTGTTAATTAGGCGATGACACATTTGTAGTATTTTCATCTTTTTTTATGGACTAAATTCACGAGTTTTTCTGTTATCACTAAAATGGATTGCATTTGTGAAGCTGTTATGTACCCAATACTTTTGTGCACTAATTGGCAGCTATGTAGAAAACCTGAAAATTGAGTTAATATGAATATTGTGCGAAAAGAACAAGTAGTGGAAGCTAATAACCCTTTGTGAGCTGTTGAGCCAATCGTCATTTCTGAGGGGATTCTCATACATTGTCGAATGGTTTTTCTTGCATATACTTGTGAATTCGTTGTTAAGTCTCAGTTTTCTTTAAAAGTTTTGACTGCTTGTTAGAGGAGAACGTTCAGGATTTACCAATTAAACTCAATGAACACTTAAGTGCTAAAAAATTGAAAGTTGAGAAAATGATTCAAGCCATCGTTTACCCATTCTTTTACCTGATATAGCTTTCACCTACATTCATTGAATTGTTTCATCCCTGATCCCACCTCAATTAAATATTTCCAATGAAATCACAAGAATCCAAATCCTTGATCTATACCTTGACCTCATTGAGCCGTTTGATAAATTTGTCGAGAATGAGTCATCAAAGTATGTGAAATGGAAGGAAGTAGTTGTGGGACGTTGTAGCAGATTTAAAAAAAAAAAAAAAAAAAAAAATGAAAAAAAATGAATGATGGATGAAAAAAAAAAAAAAAAAAAAAAAAGCATATGAAATGAATGGGAGATTGGGTGGAGAAAAGAATAAAGAATAAAAAGAGAAGTTGAAATTCCATCACATACTAAAAAGCACACTCTTCTCTACAAAACTCCCACCTACTAAATAAAAGCCGCAATTCAAAGTCTTGAAGATTCTAAACAATTGGTTTGAACATGAAAGTGTGAGTTGAGTTATCCACGGTATTTCGCTCCTCTAGTAAGTAGTGCTCCATTCATGAGACTATACACTCTTAAATGTCCGTTTTTCATAGAGTCAAGTATGAAAGCATTAGCACTTAGAATATCATCCTTATCAAAGCTTTCATACGATGTGCGATCATTGTAAAGCAAGTTTCTGAGAGACGTTCTTTTTGAGTGTGACCAATGTGAGAATTGAGCTAAAACTGCAAGTTTTCCAAAGTACAATAGTCTAGATAACTCTTAATAGGGTTGGACGCATGGTTGTTAATTTCACACACACACGGGTGCATGATGGTAACACATTTGTTATATTTTACTTGGTGATATAGGGGAGCATGTAAATTTCTTTCATGGGTTGATTGAGAATAATGTATATTTGTAGAGCCTGAGTAACAGTTTAATGGGGGGAGATGTCATAAGTTATTCTAAATCTTTTTGAGCTTAAAATTGGAGAATTTTGTGGGTATATTCACTGCAAACCCTCACGAGACAACACTCGTCCACTAGGGAGAACCTAGGGGTTTAACGGCTTGTTGCATTCGCTAAATGCAACCGCGAGTCCTGCGAAAGTGAGTTAGGAATTTTTCTCTCTACTTTAGTTTAGGTTGTTTTTAGTTTTCTTTTGTTTTCTTAGTCGTTGTAGTATTAGTTAGGAATTTTATTTCATTTTTATTTTCGCTTTATCGCTAGGGACTAGCAATAAGCTAGTTGGGGGTTGTGCAAAGCGGGGGTATTTGTAAAATACAACCGCGCTAAAAGAAAGAATTGCATTAGTTTTGATCACAACTTCCCGTTTTATCTGCAATTTGCATTACAATGCTAGTTTTAGACAATATGATTAATCTATGATAAGTTGTATTGTTTTAGCTACTATTTGTGCAGGTTAATGCTGCTGTATAAAAGACTGAAAGATTTGATAAAAAGGAGATGCTTTGTTTCAAAGAAGGAAGACTGAAGAAGAATTGCAGAGTTCGAGCGATCGACATAGTTCGAGCGATCGAGGTTTCGATCGATCGAAGGAAGTTAAAGCGATCGAAATTTAAAGACGTTCAATCGATCGAGAAAGTTGCGATCGATCGAACGTGCCTTTTATCAGATTATACGCGCATGCAGCAGTTGCGGGTTTTAAACCCTAGCTCTTAGGTTTACTATATATATTCATATTGTATACGTCCAAAAGGGACGCCCAACTTTGTTTTATCAGTTTTAGATAGAGAAGAGAGAGTTTTTTTTTCCTTGGTTTTTGTAGGTTTCATTGAGGATTTATCATTGTGAACCGGATTTCTTTAGTTAATACAAGTTTATCTTCATTCCAGGTTTTTGATTTATTGTTTATCTGTTTTCTGCACTTAGTTAATCATAGTTTACTTGTTAATCTCGTAGTGTTTTATGTTAGTTAGATTACAATCACTAGTTTTATAGTTTTAATGCAAAATTTTCAAACAAACATAGTTTTAATGAACCTTTACGTTAAATATCAATCTGTGGTACTCCAGACAATGTCTGAGTAGTCCTAGGGTTGGGAAATCGCGATGAAATTGTGATTTTAGGCCTCTGCCATGCAGTATTTTTATTCCTGTGTTCGATCGATCGAAAGTATGTCGATCGATCGAGACAGTGACTTAGTCGAGCGATCGAGTAAATATCGATCGATCGAGAGATGAAGATATTCGATCGATCGAAAGCGCGTCGATCGATCGAGGATTCTGATTCTTGAGTACACCCAAAACAGTATTCTAAGACTTTCTGTTTTAAGGATTTGTTATCAAACTGTCCCCAAATGCTCAGTTTGTCAAAACAGTCTTTAAACTTAAGGCCTTAAGGCATTTTCTTTCAATATATTTTGCAAACCACCCTCAATGCTAACACCATTGTAGGTGCGAGTCTTAACTATTGGATTAAACCGTTTTCATGTATTTCAAACTTAATTGAGATGATGTAGTCCCGGCCATGAAAGGGCTATTGATTCTATATCTTTAGAGAAGTACAGAATACTGTAGTAGGTGTACTCCTTTGAGCTTAATTGCAATTGCATGGTAGAAGGTTAGGTCACGGTGGATTCGCGTGATCCCAACACTTTCTTTTATTAAGGAGATGTTGGGAATATGCCCTCAAACCAGTTAGTTGGACAATGGAATATCATAATGCATTTATGCATGTTAGTTCATGAGATGAATATTAGACTGGAATCCTTAAACAACATTGTATGTGGTTCATTTGTGTATGTGATTACACATGTGAGATATGAATCACAAATCCTTGTTGTTTCAAATAAGTCACAGTGGATGATAAGTCTGGATAACTTATCAGGTATACACTGTAGCATGATTAACGTCTACGGGGTAGAATGATGAATCTCATTCATAAGAGTCTTTGACTCTTGGTTAATATGCTAGTGCACTCGGTGCATTGACGGACCTGAGTTAAACCTATTGACACCTAAACGCTGTCACCGTCAATAGGAACTCAAAACTTGTATAGGGATACATGTCCTTAATCCTGAGACAGTTATGGACGCAAGTTGTATGCTTGGTTGCTTTGACTTACCAATCAGTGAGGTCTTGCAAGATCAACACCTGGGTATCTTGGGTAAATCAAGTATGCAACGTTGGGAACATATATTGTCAAGATGAAATTCTACCCTCTTCAATAAAACGAAGAGTAAGTATTCCCTCGAGAATGTCACTAGGAGTGATTACTGAGAGCTGGCCAGCCTTGTCAACAAAGTGTTGTTGTTGACATGTTTAGTAATCCAAGCGTAGTGAATGATACTTGAGGAATATAAGATGTACTATCTATTGGGTCGACAGTATCTTAAGACATACATCCCAATGATAGATACGAATACTGCCTGGTAGAGGGACATCCGTATCATATTATACAAGTCTAGTAATCACTTATGTATGTGTGATTATGTTCTTATGCACTGGAGTGCAATTATCATTTTATAGTGGCATTAATGATAATTGATTAATTATTGATTCCTTAGTCAAGAGTACTGACTAGATGGAATAATAATTAATCGGAGCCAGTAATTAAGAACCTAGGAGGTCCCACTCTTAGCTCCGCCAGAATGCTTGGAAAGGCAAATGAGAATGTTGTCAAGACTGGTTCGATCGATCGAAGTTGTTTCGATCGATTGAAGTCTAGACAGGTTCGATCGATCGAACAAGGTTCGATCGATCGACAGTTCGATCGATCGAAGTCACTTCGATCGATTGAAAGTAAGGTCGGTTCTGGGAATCTATAAATAGGGCAGCTTCGTCCAGAAATCAGAGTTCATCGTTTTTAACGTACCAGTTGCTGCAGAACCTGTTTAGAGTTCCCAAACCTTCCCTATTCTCACTATTAGGGTTCCCACCAACCCTAGCCACTCTGGGAGCATTCGAGGAGACATAAGGGTGAAGATTTCCTAGAGGTTGCTGCTGCACACACAAGGAGAAGGACAAAAATCAGAATTGGGTTCAAGACCTAAGGTATAGAATCTTCTCCATCTTGTTATGCGCATCTATAGAGTTAATAAGTAGTAGATCCAAGGCTACCAATAAAAGTTTTGAACTTTGTTTTCCGCTGCGCGTTTAGATTTAATTTTAAACCTGTTTTTCTCACAATTGGTATCAGAGCCACGCTTGTTTGGATCTATAGATGCGTTTTGGAACACTAGTTTTGATTTGCATGTTGATTTTAGGACTGTTTTCAAAACTGCATCGTCACAGATCCGTTTCTGCAGTGTTTATGCAGCAGAATACAAATCTGTGATTGCATTGGATGCAAGGTGGGTTCGATCGATCGAAGTAGTCTCGATCGATCGAACATCATCTGTTCTCAAGCGATCGAACTAGTTTCGATCGATCGAACTTTGGTTCTGTTCGATCGATCGAATGTTGGTCGATCGATCGAGACTGCTCTTTTGTCCAGGTTTTCAGTTTACAGATTTAAAGGTTTTAAAAATATTTACTTTAAAATTTTATTTATGCTATAAGTTTTTCAAAACATTCTGTGAAACTGAAAGTTCAATCAATTGAACTATGTTCAATCGATCGAAGGTTCAATCGATCTAACTTTTTCGATCGATCGAAGTGTGACAGAGAACAGTGATGCTGTTTTGAGTTCTAATTCAGTATGTAAAGAGTTTATATACTGTGTGAATCAATTAGGGGTTCCAATGGTACATATATTTGTTATATATATGCGTGGTTGTGCGTGTGACTAACCCTTTTGCAGCAAGCTTAGTCCGCTATCTCCCATGGCACCAAGACTTTTAAATTTTGTATTTAATTGTTGGTTTGGATTTAAGGCTTATGTAAAGGGCGCTGCGACTTCAATCCTATGAAAAGGAAAGTTGCACCGGTTTCCCTAGCCTTTTATTTTATTGTTGTTATTTCTATTTCTAGATAAATTGTAAGCTTCGAGAGAAGTATAGGACCAATGTAATAGAATTAGAAAATCCATGAAGATGGAGGAGCAAGCCGTTGTCCATGAAGATGGAGTCGGAGGCAATCAAACTAAGAAGGAGGTTCTATGGAGATAGAGCCATGGGAGATAGAGGCATTGTTGAATGTTTTTATTTCATTTTAGTTTTTGTTTTATGTGCTTAGTTGTGATTGGAATTTTATATATTGTTACTACTTGCATGCACGTAAAACAGGTTTTCTAAAATGAAATTCAAAAACCTTTTTTCCAACACATTAGTAAACACTTGATGTTTATGGGCAATGTGAAGAAACATTTTTTTTTATTGAAAAATTCCTATTAGTTCATTGTAAGTATGAGAAATACTCTGTGTCACTCATTTATGAGTGATCATTCCATACGGAGGGTATTTCTTATTGATTACTAGATATGAACTTCTTATAAAAATCTAGTGGGAGAGGGACTTATTTTATAACTCCCACAGTCTTCCATAAACGGTTCATTGTAAGGTGGGTAGTATATTCTGTGTCATCCAGCCATGGGTGATCATTCCATACGGAGGATAGACTATTCATTGGTTACTAGGTATGAACTTCCTTTGGATAGAATCAATGAGACGCGTTAGAGGGTGACCACTACACTGAGGCACTACTTGAGGCGGTTGTCATTGGATTCTAGTTAATGGTAAACACTAGCTAAGCTATGGGTAAGGGATTCCACATAGAGCATTATCCAGAAACTTAGAGACCAAAAGCTCAGGAGTCATGAATTGTTTTGTAAGAGTTGCATGACATTCATGATGGGTTTCCCAATCAGGCTATGAGGTTATGATCGCCACACGGAGACTTAATTTCATAGGCTTGACATCCTGAAGACAATTAATGAGTTGGTTAAGGGAATTCAATGTATCATATAAATTGTCATATTCATGATTTCCATATTGTAATTCTGTTACATTATTTGTATTTCAGATTCATAATGTCTAGCCCACTTGCTATAACCATGATCCAGAATAAGCTAATTGGAAATAACTACGTTGAATGGAAACTGGAACTGGATGAATTGTTAACTGCTAATGGATGTAAATACGTTCTTACCATTCCCTGTCCACCTATTCCATACCATGACACCCCAACTGATCTTGCGGATCAATATTGGCAGTGGATAAGATTTGATGGTATAGCTCGCTCTAGCATCTTAGACTCTTTGTCTGATGTGTTGAAGCAGCAACATCAACCTTTGAACACTGCCCGTGCTATAATATTGAACCTCGAGGAGATGTTTGGGGAACTGAGCCGTACTGCAAGGCTTAGAGCCTTGGAGTTAGTCATGGACACCAGAATGTTGGAAGGAACTTCAATAAGAGAGCATGTTTTTAAAATGATTACTTATTTCAAAGTAATGGAAGTTCTTGGTTCCGACATTGATGGTGAGACTCAAGTTGACATAATCTTGCATTCGTTGCCTTCATCATTCACTCAATTTAAAAAGGTTTTTAAAATGAGTAAAACAGTTTTTTTAACAAGTGAGTTGATGAGCTCTCTTGAGGCAACGATGGATATAGTCAAAGAGGAGTCAAATGTTCAGAACATTGGAATGGCTTCATCTTCTGGAACTAAGCCTAAGAGCATAAGTTCAGAGAAGGAGAAGCAAGACTCAAGGATAGGTGAGCCTAAGCCAACTGTTGGGAAGAAGGCAAGACTTGGAAAGGGAAAGGCTGGTGCCGTGCCAAAAGGAAAGTGTTTCCATTGTGGCATGAGAGGGCATTGGAAAAGGAACTGTATGGAATACTTGACTGCCAAAAGGCAAGGTACGATCCTTTCACTAGTTTTTGAAGTAAGTTGAAAAACTGATACTTCAACTACTATGGGCACTAATTCTATATTTTCTAAATTATATCTGTAATTGTTGCAGGGAATTGGAAAATAAGAATGTGCAGTGATTAGAAGATCTTGATTGCCTTTTGGGATCTGATGCAAGAGTTGCTATTAGATTAATAGTTTTATATTGTAATAAAACTTTGGAGTTATTAGATGGATTTCAGTTTTGAATTAATGAATAATATTTATTCTTTTGATTTTGGTACTGAAATTCTTGATTAAAAGAAAGCTTTCTTTTATGTGATCTAAATAACTTGTCAAGCAAGTATCTCACCAATTTACTCTTGTTTCTCATATATTATCTAATGTAGTATTTAAATGACTCATGGGTATTTTACCATCTAAAAGGATAGCACCCTCAACTAATTCTATGACCTTTTGGTTTTGAGGTTAGATCATATTTAATCTAAATAGGATAAATGGGGAGTAAAGGATAGGATCCTAAACTCTTTCGGTTGCTAAGACCATTGCCTATTTGTCAATCCTATTTAGAGAGTAAATGTGATCAGATCATATTAATCTAAATTAGGATAAATGGGGAGTAAAGGATTGGATCCTAAAACTCTTTTGGTTGTTGAAACCACTACCTGTTTGTCAATCCTATTTAGAGGCTAATATGATCAGGTGACTTTTCTTTTGAAAATCACACGACCAAGGACTTATTAGAATTAGGACATACTCATGTATGTAGGGCAATAAACATTAGAGTTGAAAAGTAGTTTCGGCTACTTTGGATACTGATATACTTTTACTTATTGCATCTTCATCCTCAATTTTGAAGAAATTCAAAAGTTTTGGAATGAAGAGTAATTGGTAAAAGAATATCGTTGCCTTTTGATTTGATCAAAATGGTGAGTATCTATCTAATGTATTTATTGTCCAAAGGAGATAAGAATGAGATTCTTTCTCGACAGTCTACACCTAGTGCGCCTCCACGGGATGGTGTAGCAGGTAGAAGGAACTATCTTCTTTTAGATATGACTGGGTCATGGGATGAGTTATTTAGAGTTACTACTATTCCTTGTTTTTCTCGATGGAACTACAATGTATATACTGGATCTTATTCAAAAGCAAATCTTTTCGATAGACATCCCCAAAGTTGTGAAAAGAATGCGACTTCTTTCTCATGGTAACTTTGGATAAGGATGTCTAGCACTTTGGTGTAAAGAAATGATGAGCCTTTTGAATCTAGATTAGAAGTATAATACTTTTGTAGTGTTTCCAGAGAAAACAAAAGTTGGTTGGAGACCAAATTTTGCAAAGGAAAGATAATATAAAAGAGTAAAGTAATTTATATCTTAAAGCAATCTATAAATCATCTAGAACTAAAATCTACTACCTCTTCATCCATTCCTACATTGGTACTTCATTGCAGTGGGAGAATTCTCAACATTGTTGAAATTCCCTGGTGCATTGAAGTTTTGTGATAAGGAAGCTCTGGTATGTGATTTGCATAAGTCTATGGACTAAAGCAATCATCCAGAGATAAGGACATCTGTTTTGACATATTGGTCAAAATACTTTGGATTCATCTAAAGTGTGGATGTAGCTTAAGTGGATGAAAGGATCCTTGCGCAAAGGAAGTGTGGTGGTGATTATGGTTCCATATATTGATGACATCTTTATCATTGTGATATGTTAAAGTAGTATCATCAATGATTAAGGTTAAGTTTCTACAGTATACTTGATATTTATGATCTCGGTGAGGCGAGCTATAATCTTATGATTTTTGCTCATTCAAGATCAGAAAGTTAAGATAATGAGATTGTCTCAAACTTCTATATCAGAAAGTTGCTAGCTAGATTCAACGTGGAACGTTTCGATAAAGGTTTTTCACCTTTGAACATAACCTATTGCTTTTTCAAGATTTGTATCTTGGGATACAAGATGAAAGAGATCACATGAACGGTATATCATAAGCCTTCGCTATTGATAAACTTTGTATGTGATGTTAGGTATGGATATCAGTTATACCGTTGAGGTTGTTCACAGATATCAGTCCAAATGAATGTTCAGTTTTCTAAACTATCATAAAGTATATATTCTCTAGGGCTTGAGAAAGAACTAGCGGATATATGCAGGGTGATGGTGTTTTGGACAATGTTCAAATTAGCTTTACTGGATACATGTCATGTGACGTCTTTTGTCTAGGGATATAGTATAACATGAAGATGTTTTACTATGGATTGTTTCAGTCGATGATCATCAGTCTCTATGCAAAACCTTACAGGTTAAGGATTTTGACAAGTCACAGAGACTATGCTAGTGTTAGTACTAACGCTATATGGTTATGAGTGCAAGTGGGAGTTTGTTGGGAATATGCCCTCAAACCAGTTAGTTGGACAATGGAATATCATAATGCATTTATGCATGTTAGTTCATGAGATGAATATTAGACTGGAATCCTTAAACAACATTGTATGTGGTTCATTTGTGTATGTGATTACACATGTGAGATATGAATCACAAATCCTTGTTGTTTCAAATAAGTCACAGTGGATGATAAGTCTGGATAACTTATCAGGTATACACTGTAGCATGATTAACATCTACGGGGTAGAATGATGAATCTCATTCATAAGAGTCTTTGACTCTTGGTTAATATGCTAGTGCACTCGGTGCATTGACGGACCTGAGTTAAACCTATTGACACCTAAACGCTGTCACCGTCAATAGGAACTCAAAACTTGTATAGGGATACATGTCCTTAATCCTGAGACAGTTATGGACGCAAGTTGTATGCTTGGTTGCTTTGACTTACCAATCAGTGAGGTCTTGCAAGATCAACACCTGGGTATCTTGGGTAAATCAAGTATGCAACGTTGGGAACATATATTGTCAAGATGGAATTCTACCCTCTTCAATAAAACGAAGAGTAAGTATTCCCTCGAGAATGTCACTAGGAGTGATTACTGAGAGCTGGCCAGCCTTGTCAACAAAGTGTTGTTGTTGACATGTTTAGTAATCCAAGCGTAGTGAATGATACTTGAGGAATATAAGATGTACTATCTATTGGGTCGACAGTACCTTAAGACATACATCCCAATGATAGATACGAATACTGCCTGGTAGAGGGACATCCGTATCATATTATACAAGTCTAGTAATCACTTATGTATGTGTGATTATGTTCTTATGCACTGGAGTGCAATTATCATTTTATAGTGGCATTAATGATAATTGATTAATTATTGATTCCTTAGTCAAGAGTACTGACTAGATGGAATAATAATTAATCGGAGCCAGTAATTAAGAACCTAGGAGGTCCCACTCTTAGCTCCGCCAGAATGCTTGGAAAGGCAAATGAGAATGTTGTCAAGACTGGTTCGATCGATCGAAGTTGTTTCGATCGATTGAAGTCTAGACAGGTTCGATCGATCGAACAAGGTTCGATCGATCGACAGTTCGATCGATCGAAGTCACTTCGATCGATTGAAAGTAAGGTCGGTTCTGGGAATCTATAAATAGGGCAGCTTCGTCCAGAAATCAGAGTTCATCGTTTTTAACGTACCAGTTGCTGCAGAACCTGTTTAGAGTTCCCAAACCTTCCCTATTCTCACTATTAGGGTTCCCACCAACCCTAGCCACTCTGGGAGCATTCGAGGAGACATAAGGGTGAAGATTTCCTAGAGGTTGCTGCTGCACACACAAGGAGAAGGACAAAAATCAGAATTGGGTTCAAGACCTAAGGTATAGAATCTTCTCCATCTTGTTATGCGCATCTATAGAGTTAATAAGTAGTAGATCCAAGGCTACCAATAAAAGTTTTGAACTTTGTTTTCCGCTGCGCGTTTAGATTTAATTTTAAACCTGTTTTTCTCACAGGAGAACCCTTTTTTTTTTTGAATCTTGCTTAGTTAGTTAATCGTTAGTTAAGTTAATTTAGTTGTCTTTAATTCTAGTAGTTGTTAGCTGTGGAACTTTGTGTTCTACACTTCGTTTTAAATATTGATTTTTGTTTTCTCTTTAGAGTCTAATCTAGGTAGTTTAATTCAACACCTTCCCTGTGGGATCGACCTGGACTTAATCCAGTTACTACTTGCACGTCTACCTACACTTGGGTATTGCACACAAGCGCACACAGAAAAATATTCGTGCCATGCACCAACATAAATAGTATCGACCTCTACAGTCAATAGTCCCACTACTATACACGTCGGCTTCTTGATTCGGTTATCAATATTATAACATTAATCGGTATTCACATTCCTACTTGTACAATGCATTAGGGATTCATTAATTATGCGTGTGTTATTCAATATCTCACAAACACTCCACCTATGACATATATCGATGAAATAACTCAACGTTTATAAATGACTGAAATATTCAATAAATAGAAGGGTTCAATCGATTGGGTAAAGAGGGCAATCGATTCGGCTAACTAAGTTGGCAATCGATTGGGATACCAAACTTGGCAATCGATTGGGAAAAATGGCAATCGATTGAGATCATATGGCAATTGATTGGATAAATGTCCAATCGATTAGGAAGTCATCTTTTTCCCCAAAAATTGTAAAGCATGAACTGAGGTATATATATACGTTCTACGTTCATTCTTTCTTAACAAAACACATATAAACAACATATTTAAAGCTACTACGTGACTATAGGCACTCATCGTTACGATTTTGTGACGCCGGTAATGCTCAGGGTGGCCACGGGTCTTGGTGAGCTCTCACCCTCTCTCTTCTTTCTCTTTTATTTCTCTTTCTCTTCTAGTCTCTCTCTCTCTCTTCTTCTTCCTTTTCTTCTGCTTCTCTTCTTCTTCTAGAGAGAGTGTGTGTGTGTATTGGTGTATATATACGAGTGTGTATATATAAATATATGAGTGTGTATATATATTACTCTCTCTTACTCTAAGACTGTCCAAACAATCCACAGACATGAAATGAACCCCTATATATAGAAAAATGAGGTGCCAACCGTCAAAACATGAAACAAAGTTGAAAACAAAGATTTGCTGATGGAAATCGATTGGGACCAGATGGTAATCGATTGGCTTCAGACATTTGATGGCAATCGATTGGGAATAAGGGCAATTGATTGGGATGGAGCCACATAATGGATTCAGGTCAGCAGGATGGCAATCAATTACAATAAGCTAGGAATCGATTGGGGTTTAAAAGATGGCAATTGATTGGTAATTATGCCAATTGATTGGGGTCTAGAGTTTAGAAAAGACAAGTATGAATCAAAGAATCTCATTTATATATATATACAGAAATACAAAAGTACAACAAAAATATAGGGAATTACAAACTTGGTCTCAATCGATCGAACCTGACCGATCTACTCTCAAGCGATCAAAGTTACTTCAATCTATCGAACATGTTTGCAAATCTTATCCCAGTTGTACGCTGGACATGCCACCTGCCCCTTTCCCTTTCCCTTTCCCTTTCCCTTTCCCTTTCCCTTTTCCTTTCCCTTTATATATGGGACCAAATTGTGTGTGTAAATTTTGTTTGCCTAACTTGAGAGTTTAGAGAGAGAGAGATTGAATTATATATATAAATCAATACATATATATATACATACACACTCTATCTGTATATATACTCAGTCTGGGAGAGAAGATAGATGAAGAGAAGAAGAAGAGGATCAGAGAGAGAGAAGAGAGAGATAGAGAGGTAGAGACAGAGAGAAGAAGAGGCCACCATTAGAGAGGATGCTCAAAGCTTGATGTTGCCAAACGCGCCCTTATGGCATTCGGTGAGTTCCAAACATACTCGATAGCGTAGACATAATGGTTGGACATAAAAGCATGACCCAAATAACCCCTAACACTTCTGGACCTTCACTGTCCAGATCTGTTGCAGAAGAAGACTTTTGAGCAATTGAACTGGGTTCAATCGATCGAACCTTCAATTGATTGACAAGACTTCGATGTCTTGAAGCTCATTTTGCTCAATCGATTGAACTAGGTTCAATCGATCGAACTTAACAGAACATGGTTCTTTCCTTTGAGGTTATTAACTCATAATGCTTAGTCGTTTAATGTTGTTCCATGTTTTCTATATCACGATACTATGGATTACGGGGATAATGGGATGCGATTACGAGATTGAGATAATCTGGTGAGCAACGTGGTCGTGTTCGTAATGTTAGTAATAATACGACACGATAATGGCACAGTATCTATAGTATGATGCATAACGGTTGGTAACGTTAGATAACCTGGTAGAGATCGAGTCAGTTAGGTATCAGTTCCTCTCAATGCTAGTATGTTAGTGTCAGGGATCGATCGTGAGCACATCTACGTGGGATGTGAGCGTTATGTATTATACTCGCAAGAGTTTT
The DNA here is from genome assembly GCA_033977485.1 of Hydrangea macrophylla. Lineage (NCBI taxonomy): Eukaryota > Viridiplantae > Streptophyta > Magnoliopsida > Cornales > Hydrangeaceae > Hydrangea > Hydrangea macrophylla. The sequence goes on from CM066993.1 coordinate 29,480,117, forward strand.
TAAAAGCATAATTATGGTGAACAAGAGTACTAATACGTATTGATTATGTAAGGTCATGAGTGTTCTTAAAAGCGACGAACAGTAACAGTTCTTAAAAGCGGTGAACAAGAGCACTAGTGTGTCGTGATTATGTAATTAGCTCATGTTGGTCAGTTGGGGTTGGTACAGTTAGTCTTAGAGTTTGAGGGCGATAAGAATCAGATAATGACGGTTCTGAATAAAAGAGGAAAAGATGTTATTAGTAACACTACTATATATCGTGCATAACTGGTAATCACTTTATATCTATGAGACTGTGTTAGTTATTGCTCATTCAGCTGCAGTAAGCTGACAGCGTTTATGCCTGGGCATTCCCCGTCTAGACTACCCTGTCCCTATCAATACAGGTGATTGAGCTTATGATGATGGCTACTACCAAGAGGGGGAGTATACAGAGAATGGCCCTTCCGATGATGGTTATGCCAGGGAAGACTATTACACTGATGACTATGTTTACACCAGCAGAAGATCTAGAGACTTATATTAGCTTATGATTCTACTTTACATTCCTGTTGAATTTTGTAATAATTGGTACTTGGGCATTTGTTGCTTTAAGACCTTTTATAATTCCTTTATATATTCCTTTAGCGTACCCTGATAATGTTGTTATAACTCGATCTTTTGTAATATATTTAGTTTGATATTATTACTGTTCTTGTTCCTTCTAGCCAACTAGTACTGTGTGGTGTGGACAAGTTAGTGACTTTCACCCGTCATTCCCTATGGACCCAAAAAGGAAATTCACTTTTCTCTATTTTTGCTGCTCCAGGTGTAGACACCCAATTTTGGCCACACTGATAGGATTTAGGGTGGAGAACATCTTGGAGGATTCAATGATGTAAAGTACCCCGTGGAAGGTACTAGATTCCACATAATCAAAAGATCGAACTTTAGAAAGTGACTTCAAGCTCAGAATAGCCCTTTTCCAGAGTAAAATCCTGATTTTGTCAAAATTATCTCTCAGAATTCATATTCACTCAGGATTATATGAACATGAAGTGTTCTAAACGCAGTATTCTAGGTATCCAGAGATTCAATTTCAATGAAAAATCCAAAATCGATGCACATTGAAAAGCAATTTAGAAAAAGAAGTCGTTTGATTTTAAAAAGACGACAAAAGTTCTGCAGGAATCCTGGACTTTAATTGACCTTCAATTCTTATTTCAAATACTCCAGGAATGTGTTTATACTGAAATTCAACTTCATAGCTTTCCAACGGTACATAAACGGATGATTTCAGACATAAAAAAGTATTTTTACAAAAATCTAGAAAAGAGTGCACGTAATTTTTGAAACAGGGCATGAGGGTAACCAGGGGAGCATGAATATTAGATGGAGGGCCCCATATGTGGGGTGGCGGGTCCCCTTAATTCTCCACCTATATAGTTCCCCCTCCATCAAGCTTTTTGAGTTCTAAACCCTTCTAAAGGCTTCCCACTGCGTGGAAATTACCCGAAAACTGCGCTTAGGCACTAAAATGACCATTTTAACCCATTTTTAATCACTAAAATCCTTCTTTTAACCCTAAAACTTAGGAGTTAAGTTTTCAAAACTCTATATATAGATCCCATGCATCTCATATGAGATCATCTTGAATCGTATTGAATACACCCTGAATATACTTGGAGATACAATCACATACACTTTGAATTCAAGAGATTTCTAGAGAGAGAATAGTGAATCATGAATTGATTTCTTCTAAAATGAATCCTAAGATAACTAGAGAAGATAATTGAAGAGAGTTTTGACATCAATTACCTCCCTTAACTTCCACCATGGATGAGTGCTTGAAGAACTTGAAGAATACTTGAAGAAGAAGATCCTTCAAATCAACTTTGAATATACAATTGAGAATCCTCCAAGAGGTAAACATCATAATTCATCTCTAATTCCTAATTTTATTTATAGATCTATAAGACTTGGATCTAGTTTAGTTTTGTTTTCCTTGCTAGAACACTCATCTTCTTCCTCTCTTGTTCCTCACACACTCACATAGCTAGATCCAAGTCTTCCTTGATTTTGTTTATAATGCATGATTAGAGATTGATTTTTCACTTTGATTTTTAATTTTGATTTCATCCTTCTATGTAGTTTAGATCCATGCATACATTATTATATATATCTATCTATTTTGAATTCTATGATAGTTTGGAAGTATGATCTATGAGAAGGATGATTCCTATGTTCATACCTATCTCTTGATTATTCCAATTACCTAGAATTTCTATTGAATTTCAATTCCAATAGGATATTTGTAAGTCCCTTTGATCCATGATCTAAAGTTCTTCATAGAACTTGAGGGCTAAATTGATTGGGAATCATGATAATCAAGTTGATCTATGAGTTTGATCTCTCTAATAATATTAAACCAACACCTAAAATGTTTTTCTCACACTTTAAAGTGAAGTAGTCAAAAATTCAGCACAACAGATTGGTTTTGTCCATAGGAATTGGTCCATCAAAACCCATAGTTTGGTGGATTTCAATTTTTCTGGTAAACTTTGATGAATTAGCTTTCATTCGATCCGTTTTGAAAATCATTAGGATCCATATGCTATTTTTAGAAATTATTGAGAAATTGGTTGATAGATTTGAACATTGTCTCTTTATATTTGAATTTCAAAAAATCTATAATAGTTATCGATGATTCGCTTTTTGGGGATGATTCCTGACTTATGTATCTATATGTCGATGTAAAATCGTGAGCATACGGTCGAGTTAAGATCGTTTTTTAAGCATTTGAAATTTATACAACTATTATAGAATTTTCTAAGTTTAACTACAATTATGATTATGTATACAAAATGGTCATACCTTGATCACTTAACAACAATTGATGAATAAAACTTGATTTAGAAGTCATCTAGGATAAATGGACGAGAGATTACAAGCTTAGATCAACTTGATTAACATGATTCATGAATTTCTATTATGTCTTGCATTCCTTTGTCAAATGATACCAAATTTGCAGAATTACAGAGTCTGGTTAAAACAAATTTTCAAAGACCTTATGTTCATGAAATGTCCATGGGATTATTTTTGTCATAAACTACAATGAAATAGCTTTATTTTGACACCAATAGAGCTTCATATGATTTTTGTAGAATTAATTATGATTTTTACAAAAACAGTGGACAGTCCTGATCCACTGTTCCCAAAATGTTTATTTCTCAAACTTCAAAATTGATAAAGAGGTCCTACTTTTTGGAGAAGTTCTCTAAGACATGTATCTAACTCTCTGTAAAAGAGTTTCAACCCAGCTCTTGTTTAAGAGCACTTTCGATAGGATTCTTTAGAGGTTGTTGAATCTGGAAATTTGATTGATGATAACTTTTTTTTATTTATCATGCATATCATTTGTTTGTTTGTATTTTTGCAATGCTTGGGTATTCTTTGGTGTCTTAGTGCAGAGAATTGAACGTTGTGGATCTGGACATCGATTTGTGGGTTTGCCTTGTCTACATGTGGTTCAGTGCCCATGTACCATGTACTATCTCTACCCTTTCTTTTAGAGTTTTTCTAGGTTTACAACTTTGTTTTCAACGACACGATTCCTTTAGGATAGTCTCCGTTTATGTGCTTATGTGTTAGAGACATCTAATCTAGAATTGTTGCATGATTGCATTACACGTTTCTTTTATTTTTCATTTTTTGTGACTCCGCTTGAGTAAACCTAATGTAAGTTTTTCTTGTTCCCTCTTGCACATCATGACACATTACCTTTATTTGCATTGGTCCTGGGCAGGACTAGCCACTGTAAGTATACCTCTCTCTTGTATTGCATGTGTATACATTTGCTTCTTGATTTAATCTCTTGAAATGATTTTCATTAATTGTTCTTTTTGCCATGTATATATTATCTACTATGATTGAGGAAACAATACATATTATGAATTAAGAACAAGGATATTTGAATCAAGGCCTACCATTTAGTAGGGCGAGGAGGGGTTGCTTTAGTCCTGCTCGGGCTCCTTCCGCTCTCGTACCAAGACCCCCGAACCTTGTTTCTGGTGGTGAAGGAAGAGTAACCTTATTCAATTATGGCTAGTCAAATTTGGTTTTCTAATTCCTGATAAAAATTAGGTGGCGACTCTTTTTCTCTAGGACAGCGTAAGGAAGTTCTAGTTCCCTGAAGTGTGCTCTTTGGATCTGTCCCAGGACACTGTCAAGGAAACGATAGAACTCCCCCGCCCAACACGCGTGGTCCACACCGGGGTAGAGCCTTAAGTTTGATACTTTCATTCACTATTCATTCTACATCATCTGGTCTTAGGTTTTACGATCCCTGAGATATGATAAGATAAGTTCATCATCCTGACGATAGATAGTTTTTTTCCTTTATAGGTTATCATGGATCCAGGCTTCTAGTTTTTTTCCTTTACAGGTTAGCATGGATCCAGGCTTCCATATGTATGTAGACAATTTGTTTGGAGGACATGTGATCCACAGAGACACAGTGGAGCCAGCCATTCCAAAGATATACCATAGCCACATTTGCCAGATAACTAGTCGTTATTTGGAGGAGAGGATGTGGACTTCTCTCTATTTTGTGGGCACGACACACCCGATAGAGATACGCATCAATGCGTATCACTAGGGGTGTAAATCGGTCGGTCGGTCGGTCGATTTTTTTTCTAGTTCTTTTGGTGTATAAAAATTGACCTATAGGGGTGTAAATCGGTCGGTTGGTCAATTTTTTAGGGGTTCAGTCGGTTTTGCAGTCGATTTTAGCTTGTACATACTTTTAGAAAACCGACCAATCAGTTTTTGTTTGGTCGGTTTGCGGTCGGTTTGTGGTCAATGGTTTTTTCTTACACACCTACATATCACTATGTCATGACTCAAGCAACCATATACCAGGAGATGGCTCGATTGATCCAGAGTAAGCTGGAAATGGATGCGATCGAGTTATGAGCCATCTTAGCAGGACCTATTCCATCGGAGCTTGCAGCTGCACCGGCACAAGCAGCCCCACCATCACCAGTACCCAACGTACTAGTCCCAGAACCAATTTAGGGCAAGGAGGACCCAAAGCTAGTGGATGGGGATGATGAGGATCCAACAGAGGAAGTGCCTGCAGAGGATGACCCAGAGGAGCCAGAGTATACTCTCGATGAAGAGCCAAAACCAGAGGACAGTGGAGGATCGAAAGGACCTTGAGGCCATGGAGGTAGATATCGCAGTTGTTGAGGGAGATGAGATTATATAGATAGTAGAGGAGGATGTCCCTGAGGTGGAGGAGGTAGTTGTACTAGAGACCCCCGTTGTGCCTGAGTTACCTGCTGAACCTATATTACATATGGCATCCATGGCCAATATGGCAGTAGAATGGGCAGCTGAGATGGCCAGTCAGCCAGTTAGATTTATTATGGGAGAGGCTGCATTAGTAGGGGTCATGGATATAGCTGATGGATTTGCTATAGTAGTCGTCGACGTCGATAATTAGGCGATTATGGAAGACATAGTAGATGACTCTTATGCAGAAATGGATAAGCATTGGGATATCGGGGTAGTAGTTAGAGATCTTGTTGCACTGGTTGAGGATGATCCCCTTGAGGAGATGGATATTGTTTCAGAGGACGAGGCACTGCCAGTAGGATCAGAAGTTGACAACTTTTGAGTCAGGATCTGGAGGGGGTTAGATTTTCTAGTTTTATCAGGACATGTTGTCCACTTGATTTTTGGGAGATTGAGAGATAGGTATTAGACCATAGCTTTTGTATAAATGATTCCTAGTAGTAGTGTTGTAAATAGATGACTTTACCATCGTAATAGTTATGTCCCACTCGGTACACCGTATGACTATTGTGTACTCCACGGTTCATCTTTTGATATGTATATATATGAGTATCTTTTGGGAATATTTATGGTATTATTTGAGCATTGTTATTCTGCTTATAATATAGAACTAGTAGTCCGTCTGGTTATCTTCCCCCCTTGATTTCATTTCTTTGTGAAGACTTTCAGCTAATCAATAGGTCTTTTGTAGGTATGCATCACTAGACTCACTATCGTTGGACCAAGAAGGAATCCGCCACGATTAGGAGCACCCATTTCAGAAGGCATGGACCCACTGGTGTCTTTGAGGCATTCATGCAAAGGATGGAGCATGTAGGTGATACTTACAACCATGCCACTAATCAACGACTTGTCTAACCCCCTGTTGCACCATTTCTGCCTAGACAGACTAGAGATAAACTACTCAAGCATTTTTGCAACTTGCGCCCGGAGAAGTTTGATGGGTTAATCGAACCATGGAAAGTTGAGTAGTGGAAAAGGGAGATGGAAATCATATTTGATGCCTTAGAGTACAATGTGTAGGAGCTACATTGTCTTGCTATGTTCCAGCTCACCTATACCACTACGGATTGGTGGGAAGCTGAAAGCGCCACAATAGGGATGAACACTGCAAGAGTGATTATAGACACCCAATTTTTACCAAACTGTTAGGATTTAGGGTGGACAACATCTTGGAGGATTCAATGATAAAAACTACCCCGTGGAAGGTACTGGATTCCACACAGTTGAAAGATCAAACTTCAGAAAGTGACTTCAAGCTCAGAAAAGCCCTTTTCCATGCACAAATCCCGGTTTTGTCAAAACCACCTCTCAGAATTCATATTCACTTAGGGTTATATGAACATTAAGTGTTCTAAATGTAGTATACTAGGTATCTAGAGATTCTATTTGAAAGAAAAGCTCAAAATCGATGCAAATTAAAAAGCAATTTGGAAAAAGAGTTCGTTTGATTACAAAAAGTCGACGAAAGTTCTGGAGGACTTCCGAACTTCAATTGGACTTCAATTCTCATTTCAAATCTTCCTGGACTATTTTTGTACTAAAATTCAAACTCGGCAACTTTCTAACAATATGTAAATGGACGATTTTGGACACTAAAAAGCATTTTTATGAAAATCTGGAAAAGCAGTGAACGTAAAATTTTAGACAGGGCTTGTAGGCAACCAGGGGACCATGAAAAGGAAGTGGCGGGTCCCCCAAAGGGGTTGGCGGCTCCCCCCTAAGCCGCCACTTATGAGTCACCCCCTCTATCGAGATTTTTTAGTTCCAGACCCTTCTAGAGGCCTCCCACTACGAGGAAATTACCTAGAAACTGCATTTAGGCACCGAAATGGCCATTTTAATTCTTTTCTGATCTCTGCAAATCATGTTTTAACCATGTAACTTAAGAGTTAAGTTTTCAAAACTCTATATATAGATCCTATATATCTCATATGAGATCATCTTGAAAAGATCTTGAAGCACCTTAGAATATCCTTGAGTACATCTTGAATATACTTGAAGATAAAATCACATATATTTTCAATTTAAGAAAATTCTAGAGAGAGAATAATGAATCATGAATTGATTTCTTCTAAAATGAACTAGATTAGATAATTGAAGAAAGTTTTTGACATCAATTACTGTAATACCCTGTCTTTTTTTGTAATAAATTATGTGAATAAGACCTTGTACGTTTCTTTTTAATACTTGTATGAGCTTGGCCTTACCCTTGGTATAATTTGGATACCAATCGATTGACAAGGTTTCCAATCGATTGCCTTATTTTGGGTACCAATCGATTGGCAAGTATACCAATCGATTGCTTATATCAATCGATTGACACGAATACCAACCGATTGGAGGCAGTTGGGCAGATTCTTTTGCTCTGGCTGGGGTTTGTCCATGTGAACACTTCCCCATCTATATATATGGGACCCAATCTTGCCCATTTACTGTTTGCAGAAACTAGAGAGTGAGAGGGAGTGCTTGTGTTTGTGTTTATATATATACACTCATATATATACACACATATATACATATATTCATACACTCACACACACACATCCATGGACTGAGACAAGAAGGAAGAAGAGAAGAAGATCAAGAAGAAGAAAGAAGAGAAGAAGAAAGAAGAAGACAGAGCAGAGGAGAGAGTGAGGAGCCACCATTGAAGCTCCAAGCTTCATTACACATTCCCAAACACACCCTAGACACCTAAGGTGAGTTTTAAACTCACTTGGTAGCTTTATATTGGTGTTAGAATGTGTTTTGAACGAAGAAATGGAGTGTAAACCATGTATTCCCGTTTATATGTTACTGGACAGTCTTCACTGTGAAGAAGACGAAGTACCAATCGATTGGTACTCTTACCAATCGATTGACATCTTTCAGGTCCCAATTGATTGACACTTTATGCAATCGATTGGCATGGATTATGATCCAATTGAATGAATATCTTACCAATCGATTGAACCTTTTTCCAATCGATTGATGCCACTTTTATACCAATCGATTGACCTCTATACCAATCGATTGGAAGTTTCAAAATACTATTTTCTTATAATAACTGTTTAGTTGTTTATTTACTGTTCAGTATTTCCCAGCATAATTTATTATTATAATACAGACATGATAATGAGTTAATGCAGCGTAGGATCGTAGTAACAACAAAATTATCAGATAATGTTTATGATGTTAGATAACGGAATAGTCGTGAATCCTTTGAAGTTAACGTTCATTTCATTCAGAGTAGTCGGGCCACATTGGGATTGTCATGTATCGGTGATAGAGTTGAACTTAAGTAGGTTTGCTAAGATTCGGGAACCTTGCGTGGGTGGGCTTTGGTCGATCATATGTTCTTAAAAGCGGTAGACAGACAAAGGTGTCTATGACTTGCAGTGAACCGGACCATTTGCCCTAATATAGCCAGATGATCTAATCATATGTTCTTAAAAGCGGTAGACAGACGAAGGTGTCTATGATATGCGGTGGCTCGTGATCACTGGTAGACGTCGCTAAGTCGTGGCATAGAATGATGTACTGTTGTTTAAAGCATTATATCCCAGATATGCGGTGAACTGTGCATATGTTCTTAAAAGCGGGGGATGGACTAACGTGGTATCCATGACATGCGGTGAACTGTGCATATGTTCTTAAAAGCGGTGGATGAGCATGGTGTATTTATAGAGTTGAACTATTGTTGAGTCTGTTTCCCCCATCAAGACGTGTTATCGGTGTTAAAATGAGTAAGACGTTAGTAATCGGATAATCGGTTTGATGTAAAGGAGTTACCCTTACTAAACTCTAACTTGGTTACTATTTATAATTTGTAATAACTTCAATAGTTGATACCCTGTTAGTATCTAACTCACTCAGCTTTCATTAAGCTGACGGCGTTTATGCCGCTGGACATTTCTATGTTCCAGCGCACCTTGGTTATGACTATACAGGTGAAGGGCCCGCAGGAGAAAACTACTATGCTAGTGACGACATCCCCGTGGAGAATTTCCCCGACGGAGGTCAGACCGAAGAAGACTACTACGCCGAGGACTACCTTTACACCAACTAAAGACTAGACTAGAATTGTAGCTAATTGTCTTTACCGTTTTAGAATCCTTTTTGTAGTCAGGCATATGTTGCCTTGACATTTGTACTTCCGCTGTCTTATATTTGATTCGAGACTCTGATGTGTAATAGTTAGTAACTTCTGTTGACTTTATGTTACGTTGTGATCAGAACCTATACTTTATTCTTATTACACTATTACTTCTTCTTGCTTAGTACTGCATGGTGTGGACAATCATGTGACTTCACCCGTCGCTGCCTTTGGACCCAAAAAGAAAATTTATTTTTATCTATTTTTGCTGTTCTGGGGCGTGACAGGATTTTTGGTATCAGAGCCTAGGTTTTATACCTTTTTCGCTCATAGATTGTCCCATACCATCTGGTCCTAGAACCTTGAGATTCTATAGATGAGTATTAAGATTAGTTCTGACTTAAGGTAGTCCCTTTTCAGGTAGCATGGCACCGCTGATGTTCGTTCTAGACGAGTTTGGAGGACACCGATGACGAGGAGCCGGAGTATGATCTGGAGGAGGAGGACCCCGAGGACCTAGCCGGTATGGACGTGCCAGTTGGCGTAGATATCGTAGTTGCAGAGGGTTATCCAATAGGGGAGGATAAGGTAGCCGCAGATGATGATGTAGGTGATGATGCAGTAGTACCAGTCTTACCAGGAGGAGTTATAGCACAACTGGCAGCTGAGTGGGCTGCAGAGATGGCTGTACATCCCCATGGATTTAAGATTAGAGCACCGGAGTTGGCAGATGCTATGGTACAGGCTGAAGCACTTGTAGCCGCATTTGATGCAGCCCAGGCTGACATGGCCGCTGATGCAGGAGATTTGGGAGCTGTTGTGGAGCATGATGGACCCGAGCTGATTGAGGATGTTGTGGTAGAGGATGAGGACATGATGTATGACGATGACATGGATGAGGATGATGTTTTATCTGAGGTTGACCCAGAGGACGAGGCTTCCATCTATGGATCCGATGTGGACAACTTTTGAGTCCAGCACCTTTAGGACTTAGACTTTTACGTTTGACTTTAGGATATGTTGTCCACTTACTCTTGACGCTTACATAGATAGCTATTGACCATAGCCTTTTGTATAGGTAGCCACCAGTAGTGGTCTTGTGTATATCTTCCTTTTGTTTAGATCTTGTATAGAACCATGCACTATGCGGTACACAGATGATCTGTTCTGTACTCCGCTGTACATCTTTTGGGTATATATATATATGGCAGTTTGTTTCTCTTGGTTATTTCTGTTATTGTCTCATTATTATATTATGGTTATGATTTTGATTCATGTTATGCTTTCTGTTATTTAATTATGGTCATTTCTCCGAGAAGATTGTCAGCTAATCGTTAAACCCTTCATAGGTACACCTCACACGGATCACTATAGTGGGACCCACAAGGAACCAAGCATGACTGGGAGCACCCATTCCCGAGGGTATGGACCCAACTGGAGTCTTCGAAGCCTTCATGCAACGGATGGAGCACATCGGTGATACTTACAATCATGCCAGCAACAACAATGACAACAACCACGTTGTCCCTCTAAGACAGGCAGGCGATAAGCTATTGGAAAGATTTCATGGCCTGCGACCCGAGAAGTTCGACGGCATGGCAGAGTCCTGGAAATCAGAGCAATGGATACGAGAGTTGGTGCTAATCTTTGAAGCCCTGGAGTGCAGTGAGATTGACAAGAGACGTCTACCCGCATTTCAACTGACTTAGTCTGCTGCGGACTGGTGGGAGGCCGAGAGAGCCACGATTGGGATTGACGCTGCAAGGAGAATGCCTTGGGAAGCATTCAAGACTCGATTTCTCGAGAAGCATTTCCCTGAGGACGAAAGAGACCAACAAGAGAGAAATTTCCTGAGTCTAACCCAAGGAAATTGGACAGTCAGGGAGTATACTACACAATTCAAGCGACTTTCCCATTTTGCTCCTCATATGATAGACACCTCCGCCAAGAAGGTCAAGCGATTCCACAAAGGACTCAACCCACACCTCCGGCACATGATGATAGGCCATCTGGGCCAGTCGTTTGAAGGGATTGTCTGTCTTGCTTCATGTTTGGAAAAGGATGCTTACCCTGTGCAAGGACCATAAGCAAATTGACCTCCACCCAGGACCTTCCGACCAAGGAACTTTCTCGCGCAATCATTAAGGAACAATCAGGGATGGAAACCCCAGACCAATAACTATTAGGGAACCAAGCGCACATGGGATGGGACAAGGAAGCCCCAAGCTAATTTTCCTCGACAACAGAATTAACAACGAGGACCACCTCAGGCACAGCCCTCCGCCCAGCGATAGAACACTGATGGATGTTTCAACTGTGGAGTGCCCGGACATATTACAAGGTATTGCACAGCTACCAAGACCAACCGCCGTAATGACCTCGTCTGCCGCAACTGTAATAAGCCTGGCCATATAAGCAAGGATTGTCGAGCACCACGTGGAGGCTACTATAGGGCGCCTGCTCAAGGACAGTAAGGACAGCAAGGATAGGTTAGGGTGAATGCCATCATCCCTGACAATGCACGGTATAATGCTGAGGAACAGCAGAACTTGGAAGGTACACTCATTTTATTTCACTGTCAAGTTAGAGCTTTGTTTGATACCGGTGTCGCCCGTTCTTTCATAGCTATTAAGATGGTACATGATTTGGGTTTGCTACCCCTAGCACTTGAGCCGACCCTTAATGCCGTTTCGCCCTTAGGAGTATCCATTAGGTTAGGTAAGGTGTGCAAGGATTGTCCCTTGACACTAGAGGATAGAAATATTCCGACAGACTTGATAGTCTTGTCAATGTCTGAGTTCGATGTGATCCTCGGAATGGATTGGCTTACTAAGTATGGTGCTAACCTGGATTGTGTTAGTCGGACCATTGTCTTTTTGACACCTAGTTGCCCGCAGATCAGATTTCAGTGCCAACCGTTGAGTGACATGTTTATCACGAGCTGCCTAGCCATGATTAAGACTTCAAGCACGGAGCTTACTATCAACCAGATCCCCGTTATTCAAGACTTTGAAGATGTGTTCCGAAGTATCTCAGGACTTCCACCGAAGAGAGAGATAGACTTCTGCATTGAGTTAGCACCCGGAACGTTGCCGATTTCAAACACCCCGTATCGGATGGCGCCAACAGAAATGTTAGAATTGAAGAAGCAAATTCAAGAACTTGAAGACTTAGGTTTTGTTCGCCCAAGTACATCACCTTGGGGAGCACCAGTTCTATTTGTAAAAAAGAAGGACGAAGAGCTACGACTCTGTATCGACTACAGGGAGCTGAATAAAGTCACAATCAAGAATAGATACCCACTTCCCCAGATAGACGACTTGTTCGATCAACTACAAGGATCAAGGATATTCTCAAAAATTGATTTGCTTTCAGGATACCATCAATTTCTAGTTCGACCGAGAGACATACCGAAAACTGCCTTCAGGACAAAATATGGACACTACGAGTTTCTAGTGATGTCTTTTGGATTCACCAATGCCCCGGCAGTATTCATGGACCTGATGAATAGAGTATTTAGACCCTATCTAGATCAATTCATTATAGTATTCATCGACGACCTTCTAATTTATTAAAGGACGGAAGAAGAACATAAGAAGCATCTACAAATTGCTCTATAGACTCTTAGAGACAATAGTCTGTATGCGAAATTGAGCAAGTGTGAATTCTGGCTTCAGGAAGTTAAATTCTTGGGACATATGATATCACAGGATGGGATTTTCGTAGACTCATCTAAGATCGATGCAGTCTTGAGCTGGAACAAACCAACCAACGCGACCGAAGTTAGGAGTTTCTTTGGATTGGCCGGGTATTACCAGAGATTTGTGGAAGGATTCTCTAGAATCGCAGGACCGTTGACAAGCCTGACTAGAAAGGAGACGAAGTACGAATGGACTGATAAACATGAGGATGCATTTCGGGAATTGAAAGAGAGACTAACCTCAGCACTCGTGCTTGCGATACCTAAGAGTGGTGAACAATTCATAATCTATAATGATGCATCACACCAAGGACTTGGTTGTGTGCTAATGCAAGAGGAGAATGTCATCGCATACGGATCAAGACAATTGAAGCCGCATGAGAAGAACTATTCGACGCATGACTTGGAACTAGCTGTAATCGTGTTCGCCCTGAAGATTTGGAGACACTATTTGTATAGAGAAAAGTTTCGACTTGTTCTCAGATAACAAGAGTTTAAGGTACCTGTTCTCTCAGAAGGAGTTGAACATGCGACAACGGAGATGGATGGAACTACTCAAGGACTACGACTTCTCTTTGCAATAGCACCCGAGTAAAGCAAATGTTGTAGCCGACGCTCTGAGCCGGAGGCCACGCCTTTTAGTTGCTTCGATTTTGATTAGAGAATGGCGAGCATTGGAGACGTTAGCCGAATTCGACCTTTGACCAGTTGAATCAGGAGAAGGACAACACTTTGGATGTCTTATCGTGTAACCGACTCTCATCAGCCGCATCTTGGAAGCTCAACAGTCGAACGAGGATTTCAAGTTATGGTTTGCCAAGATGTCCGCAAAGAAACCAGAGATATGGAGTATTAGTACGGACGGAGCACTGAGATGCAAAGGTAGACTCTGTGTGCCAATTGACGATGGTCTCAGGAAGAACATTCTGGACGAAGCACACAAGTCAAGGATGACTATCCACCCAGGAAGAAACAAGATGTATAAGGACTTGAAGAGAAACTTCTGATGGGAAGGAATGAAGCAAGAGGTGGCCGAGTATGTATCGCAATGTCTTATTTGCAAACAAGTGAAGGCAGAGCATCAGAAACCACCTGAACTCCTACAACCGCTACCGATTCCCCAATGGAAATGGGAGCACATCACCATGGATTTTGTGGTTGGATTGCCAAAGTCTCAGCAAAACCACGACGCTATTTGGGTAATAGTGGATCGACTCACCAAGTCAGCACATTTTATCGCCTACAGCATGACGTACCGTGTTGAAAGATTGAGCCAGATGTATCGACGGCAAGTAGTGCGACTGCATGGTGTACCTGTCTCAATAGTTTCAGATCAAGATTCACGCTTCACCGCAGAATTCTAGAAAAGCCTTCAGACAGTAATGGGAACTTCATTGAATTTGAGTTCAGCCTTTCATCCACAGACAGACGGTCAGAAAGAATGAGTAAATCAAGTGATGGAGGATATGTTGCGAGCCTGTATCATTGAATTTGAGAGTTCATGGGAGACGCATCTACCTTTGATCGAGTTTGCCTATAACAACAGTTACCACACGAGCATAGGGATGGCGCCGTTTAAAGCTTTGTATGGAAGACCTAGTCGATCGCCGCTATGTTGGGTCGAAGTCGGAGATACTCAACTACTTGGGCCTGAGATGATTCGAGAAACCAGCGAGAAGATCCAAATTGTACAAGAAACGATGAAGACAGCGCAATCTAGACACAAGAGCTATGCCGACAAGCGACGGAAAGATCTAGAGTTTGCAGTTAGAGATCATGTGCTACTCAAAGTCTCGCCAGTTCGAGGTATCGTCAGATTCAGATAGAAGAGAGGCAAGTTGTCACCGCGATTCATTGGACCGTTCGAGATCCTAGAACGTGTTGGAAAGGTTTCTTATCGACTTGCATTGCCGCCAAAGATGTCAGGAGTGAACGACGTTTTCCACATTAGCATGTTGAGGACGTGTGCCCATAACCCAATGCACGAGATTAGTTTTGAAGATATCGAGGTGAACGAGAACTTGACCTACAATGAAGTACCAGTGCGTATTTTAGATCGAGGAGTGAAGAAGCTCAGAAATAAGGATATTCCTCTAGTGAAGGTTCAGTGGAAGCACCCCGACGAAGGAGAAGCTTCATGGGAATTGGAGTCAGATATGCAAGAGAAGTTTCCATTTTTGTTTTAACCGTGCTTATTTCGGATTTCGCGGACGAAATCTTTAATGAGTGGTGGATGATGTCATACCCTGTTTTTTTTGTAATAAATTATGTGAATAAGACCTTGTACGTTTCTTTTTAATACTTATATGAGCTTGGCCTTACCCTTGGTATAATTTGGATACCAATCGATTGACAAGTTTTCCAATCGATTGCCTTATTTTGGGTACCAATCGATTGGCAAGTATACCAATCGATTGCTTATATCAATCGATTGACACGAATACTAATCGATTGGAGGCAGCTGAGCAGATTCTTTTGCTCTGGCTGGGGTTTGTCCACGTGAACACTTCCCCATCTATATATATGCGACCCAATCTCGCCCATTTTCTATTTGTAGAAACTAGAGAGTGAGAGGGAGTGCTTGTGTGTGTGTTTATATATATACACTCATATATATATATATACACACATATATACATATATTCATACACTCACACACACACATCCATGGATTGAGACAAGAAGGAAGAAGAGAAGAAGATCAAAAAGAAGAAAGAAAAGAAGAAGAAAGAAGAAGACAGAGCAGAGGAGAGAGAGAGGAGCCACCATTGAAGCTCCAAGCTTCATTAGACATTCCCAAACACACCCTAGACACCTAAGGTGAGTTTGAAACTCACTTGGTAGCTTTATATTGGTGTTAGAATGTGTTTTGAATGAAGAAATGGAGTGTAAACCATGTATTCCCGTTTATATGTTACTGGACAGTCTTCACTGTGAATAAGACGAAGTACCAATCGATTGGTACTCTTACCAATCGATTGACATCTTTCAGGTCCCAATCGATTGACACTTTATGCAATCAATTGGCATGGATTATGATCCAATCGATTGAATATCTTACCAATCGATTGAACCTTTTTTCCAATCGATTGATGCCACTTTTATACCAATCGATTGAACCTTTTTCCAATCGATTAATGCCACTTTTATACCAATCAATTGACCTCTATACCAATCGATTGGAAGTTTCAGAATACTATTTTCTTATAATAACTGTTTAGTTGTTTATTTACTGTTTAGTATTTCCCAGCATGCTTTATTATTGTAATACAGACATGATAATGAGTTAATGCGGCGTAGGATCGTAGTAACAATAAGATTAACGGATAATATTTATGATGTTAGATAACAGAATAGTCGTGAATCCTTTAGAGTTAACGTTCATTTCATTCAGAGTAGGCGAGCCACATTCGGATTGTCATGTATCGGTGATAGAGTTGAACTTAAGTAGGTTTGCTAAGATTCGGGAACCTTGCGTGGGCGGGCTTTGGTCGATCATATGTTCTTAAAAGCGGTAGACAGACGAAGGTGTCTATGACTTGCAGTGAACCGGACCATTTGCCTTAAGATAGCCAGATGATCTAATCATATGTTCTTAAAAGCGGTAGACAGACGAAGGTGTCTATGACATGCGGTGGACCGTGATCATTGGTAGACGTCGTTAAGTTGTGGCATAAAATGATGTACTATTGTTTAAAGCGTTATATCCCTGACATGCGGTGAACTATGCATATGTTCTTAAAAACGGGGGACGGACTAACGTGGTATCCATGACACGTGGTGAACTGTGCATATGTTCCTAAAAGCGGTGGATGCGCCATGGTGTATTTGTAGAGTTGAACTATTGTTGAGTCTGTTTCCCCCATCAAGACGTGTTATCGGTCTTAAAATGAGTAAGACATTAGTAATCGGATAATCAATTTGATGTAAAGGAGTTACCCTCACTAAACACTAACTTGGTTACTGTTTATAACTTGTAATAACTTCAATAGTTAATACCCTGCTAGTATCTAACTCACTCAGCTTTCATTAAGCTGACGGCATTTATGCCGCTGGACATTTCTATGTTCCAGCGCACCTTGGTTATGACTATACAGGTGAAGGTCCCGCAGGAGAAGACTACCATGCTAGTGACGACGTCCCCGTGGAGAATTTCCCCGACGGAGGTCAGACCGAAGAAGACTACTACGCCGAGGACTACCTTTACGCCAACTGAAGACTAGAATAGAATTGTAGCTAATTGTCTTTACCATTTTAGAACCCTTTTTGTAGTCAGGCATATGTTGCCTTGACATTTGTACTTCCGCTGTCTTATATTTGATTCGAGACTCTGATGTGTAATAGTTAGTAACTTCTGTTGACTTTATGTTACGTTGTGATCAGAACCTAGACTTCATTCTTGTTACACTATTACTTCTTGTTTCTTAGTACTGCGTGGTGTGGACAATCATGTGACTTCACTCGTCACTGCCTTAGGACCCAAAAAGGAAATTTGTTTTTCTCTATTTTTGCCGTTCCGGGGCGTGACAATTACCTCCTTCAAACTTCCACCATGGATGAGTGCTTGAAGAACTTGAAGAACACTTGAAGAAGAAGATCTTCCAAATCAACTTTGATTGCATAATTGAGAATCCTCCAAGGGGTAGACATTACAATTCATCTCTAATTCTTACTTTTATATATAGATCTATAAGACTTGGATCTAGTTTAGTTTTGTTTTATTTGTTAGAACACTTATCTTCTTCCCATCTTGTTCTTCACACACCCACATAGCTAGATCCAAGTCTCTTTTGATTTTGTTGATAAATCTTAATTAGAGATTGATTTTCACTTTAATTTTCAATTTTGGTTTAGATCCATTCATACATGATTATAGGTATGTATCCATTTTGAATTCCATGATGGTTTGGAAGTATGATCTATGAGAAGGATGATTCCTATGTTAATACATATCTCTTGATTATTCCTATAACCTAGAATTCCTATTGAATTTCATCTCCAATAGGATATTTGTAAAGCCCTTTGATCCATGATCTAAAGTTCTTCATAGAACTTGAGGGCTAAATTGATTGGAAATCATGATAATTAAGTTGATCTATGAGTTTGATCTCTCTAATAAGCATCAACCATCACCTTAGATATTTTTCTCACACTTTAAAATGAACTTGTCAAAATCCAGCAAAACAGATTGGTTTTGTCCATAAGATTTGGTTCACCAAAACCCATAGTTTGATGCATTTCAAATTTTCTGGGTAAACATTGATGAATTATCTTTTATTCGATCCATTTTGAGAACTCTTTGGATCCATCTACTATTTTTAGAAATTGTTGAGAAATCGGTTGACAGATTTGAACATAGTTTCTTTATGCTTGAATTTCAGAAAATCTATAATAGTCATCGATGTTCCGCTTTTTGGGTATGATTCCTAACTCATATATCTATACACTGATGTAAAATCGTGAGGGTACGATCAATTTAAGATCGTTTTCCAAGCATTTGAAGTTGATAAAACTATTCTGGAATTTTCTAAGTTTAACCACAATTATGGTTATGTATACAAAATGGTCGCACCTTGATCACTCAACAGAAATCGATGCCTAAAACTTGGTTTAGAAATCATCTAGGATAAATGAATGAGAGATCAAAAGATAAGATTAGCTTGATTAACATGATTTATGAACTTCTATTATGTTTTACATTCCTTTGTCAAATGATACTAAATTTCCAGAATTACAGAGTCTGCTTGAAACACTTTTTCAGAGACCTTATGGTCATGAAATGTCTATGGGATTATTTTTGTCATAAAAATACGATGAAATAGCTTTCTTTTTACACCAAATAGAGCTTCACATGATTTTTTTAGATTTAATTATAATTTTTACAAAAACAGTGGACAGTCCTGATCCACTGTTCCCAAAATGCTTATTTCTTGAACTTCAAAATTGATAAAGAGGTCCTACTTTTTGGAGAAGTTCCCTAAGACATGTATCTAACTCTCTGGAAAACGGTTTCAACCCAGCTCTTGTTTAAGACCACTTTTGATAGGATTCTTTAGAGGTTGCTGAATCTGGAATTTGATTGATGACACCTTTTTTTTTGTTTATTATGCATATCATTTGTTTGTTTGTATTTTTGCAATGTTTGTGGGTTTGCCTCGACTACATGTGGCTTAGTGCCCATGTATCATGTACCATCTCTATCCTTCCTCTTAGAAATTTTCTAGGTTTACAACTTTGTTTTCAACGACACACTTCCTTTAGGATAGTCTCCGTTTATGTGCTTATTTGTTAGAAACATCTTATCTAGGATAGTTGCATGTTTGCATTACATGTTTTCTTTCTATTGCTTTTTGCGACTCCGCTTGAGTCAACCCAATGTAAGTCTTCTTGTTCCCTTATGCATATCATGGCACATTTTCTATATTTGCATTAGTCCCGGGTGGGACTAGCCACTATGAGTATACCTTTCTCTTGTATTGCATGTGTATCCGATTTCTACTTGATTTAATCTCTTGAAATAATTTTCATTAGATGTTCCTTTTGTTATGTATATATTATCTAATATGTTTGAGGAAACAACACTAATTATGAATTAAGAACAAGAATATTTGAATCAAGGCCTACCATTCGGTAAGGCGAGGAGGGGGTGCTTTAGTCCTGCTTGGGCTCCTTCCCCTCTCATACCAAGACAGCCAAACCTTGTTTCTGGTGATGAAGGGCGAGTAACCTTATTCAATTTTGGAAGAGTCAAACTTGGGTTTCCTAATTCCCGATAAAGATTAGGTGGCGACTCTTTATCTCTAGGACCGCTTGAGGAAGTTCTAGTTTCCTTAAAGTGTGCTCCTTGGGATCCGTCCTGGGACACTATCGAGGGAAACGCCAAGACCCTCTCGAGCGCACATTGGGTCCACAATTTGGCGACTCTACTGGGGATTTGAACATGAAACTCATGGTTTATTGTTCTTTGAGGGTTTGACTTGAGCCAATGACTATCCTTGTTATTAATTCGATAATCGTGTTATTTCTACCTGTATTTGCACTTGCATTGTTCTCTCACCGTGACTGCTTGAGACCATTGCCTTAAAGGTGGAGGGCCCCCTTTCCTCCATTTGTCAAGAGTTTTGGTGGCATGTAGTCACCGTTAGCCTTGTACCGCGTGCGATATATAGAGCCCATGTGTGAATGGCACACCCTCGGGGAGGCAGTCACCCACACCGCTGAGCTTGCTAATGGACCACTTATGAGACTAAAACCCGGCTTTTGCATATAGTTTCTATAGAACCCTTCAATTAGGATCTTGATTATCATCTTTGATTAGGACAATGTGATGAATTACTTGCGTTTGCCCGTAAGGGATTATGTGGATGATGAGGACGGGTATGCGAAGGCATCATCAAAACTTGTATGGTGGATTCGTGTAGGATAGTATGGTCTTTATCCGAACATCCAATCATTATTCGAGGACAATTTTTGAAAAATTTTGAAGCACTTCTTTGAAAAACCCGAGTCTTTTGAAAATTCTGAGAATATCCCTTTTGAAAATTTGCTTTGAAATTCACTTTCATAAAATCTCTTCAAAATTCTCCCTTGATTTTAGAGAATTTCAAAATCCTTACCTTAGTTTTTAAGAAATCATGATTCCACACTTTGATGATTCAATTTCAGATTCTCTACTCAGATTTTAGAATTTCAAAAAATCCTGCCTCGATTTTCAAAAAATCATGATTTCACACCTCAATCATTGGTGGCTCAAAGATTTCTTTTGAAAATTACAAATTTTCCCTTTTTTTCAAGATTTTCATGAAAAAATCAATTTTGTAAACCTGAGCCATCCAGAATTTTGAAGCTATAAATCCTTGGATAATGATTGGATTAGTAAGGTGATTAGCATACTCAAGGAATCTTACGTGTTTATGTGTTGATATGCTAGGTCTAAGCTAGATTAAGGTGCATTGCGTTTAGATTAGATTGCATTTCATCTGCACTGCATGCACTGCACGAGTATTGCATATACGACTCATGAGTGCGACGCCTATAATATACTTTTGAAAAGAAAAAATTGTCTTCCTCAAAATTTTGAAAAAGATTGCTTTGAGTTTAAGAAAATGTTTTTGAAAAAGGAAAAGATTTTTCATCTTTGATTTTTCAACTTTGTAAATCCACTTTTGTAAATACCATTCTTCGAAAATTCTTTTGCAATAAAGACACCTGATTATGTGAAAATCTCCAATAAATCAGATAAGAGAAGATAAGACCAAAAACTTGTACTCCCTCCTGGATCAGAGCTCCGAACAGTCATTTGATCAAATCAGGGTTTGAAGAAGGAATAACTGAATTGACTAGGGTTGAGGATATGGCATACGAAGCTGATATGAAAGCAAGGTTAGCCGCAATGCATATTGCGTTGAATCAGAACAGAGAGTAGAATTGGGAACAACTTACTACTATGATGAGAATGATTGAGCAGCTGACTAATCTGCCACCACCACCCCCTCCGTTGTATCATGAGGAAGAAGAATTTGGGGAGACAGTTCAACCAAAGGTTTAGCTAGATCAGGAAACTCAGGACAAGCTGGCTAAGATTGACAAGCTAGAAAGCGTGATCAGAAAGAGCAAAGGGGTGGATGAATATTTATTCGATGTTAAAGGATTATGTGATGCTCCAAAAGCCAAACTCCCAAAGAAGTTTAAGATGCCACATATTGAATTCTTCAATGGAACCGAAAAGCCAAAGAGCCATCTGAGGCTTTATGTGGGAACTTTGCAGCCTATGGGCATTGGATCTGATTTCTTCGCCCTCTTATTTTTGAGAGTTTTAAGTGGGGCAGCGCTTTTGTGGTACTTGTCGCTAGAACCAGCCATAACTAGAGATTAGGAGGCATTGGCCAAAGCTTTCATGGCTCAGTATTCGTACAACCAGTCATTTAATGTAACTGCAAGAGATCTGGAAACTACTAGACAAGAGTATAGAGAGTCCTTTGTAGGTTTCCTTACTCGTTCGAGGGATAAAGATGCTCAGATGACTAGCAGGCCGACAGAGAAAGATCAAGTCCGAATGATCATCAAGAATCCACAGCCCGAATACTTGGAGAGGTTAGAGTTTCAGTCTATTATGAGCTTTGAATAACTATTTGATGTGGGGACCTAGAGGATGACATCACGAATGGAAAGATCAAGAAAGAGAGTACTAGCAATCGGTACAAAAGACAGAAAGGCCAGTCTACCATTAGTCTACTGACATCAATACACTGTCTCTTCAGCCTTTTTAAAAAGAACGTCGAAGCATGGCTAATGCAAGAGGAAGTCAAAATCTGAAGCAGTTAAAAGAGAAAAGAGAATTCTCCGATTTGGGAATGTCACTAAACACTACCCTTGAGTGAATGCTAGAAATGGGGTACTTGCAAAAATTTGAACCCAATCCACTTCTGCCAGGTTTGAAAACTGAATTCTATTGTGACTTTCATCAAGGTCGTGGACATAGCACAGATAGACGCTGGAGGCTTCATCATGAGATTGAAGACTGGATTGAAAAAGGGGTCATCTCCCCTTCTCCTACTCAGCCAAATGTTCAGAAGACCCTCTCCTTAATCATAAAGGGAACTTATCGAATGTCAACTTTGTAGAAGAGGGGTCTCAGATTTATAACCCAATGGTCTACATCACGTCTTTAGATCAGCCAGCCGTGGATGTTCAACTCCCAAAAAATGCTGCAATTTGCATCTTGAGGAATTTGGAAGAAGAAGAGTGGGTCAAAGAAGCACTGGCCCTTGAAGAAGAGATATCCAATGAAAATCTTACAATTGAATGGTGGAATCCTAATACCATCACTGATGATTCAATCTGGTATGAAGAAGAAAAGCCCATGGAAGCAGTCATCAAGAAAGAAAGCATTAAGCCCGTAGAAGAATCACCGAAGTTTGTCAAAAACCTTAAATTCGAAGATGATGATCTCGTTGCGATGATGGAAGAAGAAGAAGATTGGTGGTATGATGATGAAGATGATTCCGTTAATAACACCATAATCCCCAACGATTCTGTTTGGAAAGTCACTACTGGTACTGAAAAATTAGCCAAAGAACTTGAGTCTTTCTGGATCACTGATGAAGCCAACCACTTGTCTCACTCTGGGTGTCATTTCAAACCTCATGAGTTAGAAAATTGTGAAAAAGAAACATGGAAAGAAAAATAAGCCATCAAAGCAAAATAAGCTAATAAAGGAATTATTAGCGAAGAAGAAGATGAAATCCTAAAGCAATTGAAGAAAACACAAGCCTTGATCTCTGTATGGGGTTTACTTATGACCTCTCACAAGCACAGACAGGCTATGCTCGTTACACTCAATCGATTGGATGTTTCTGTCAATACTACTCCTGTAGATTTGGTGAACATGATCTCCTCAAAGCCTCGTAAGCCTGTAATCACATTCACAGATGAAGATTTGCTAGCAGAAGGGGTACAACACAACAAGGCTCTCTACATCACTATACACTGCATGGGGAATAGAGTACCAGTTTGCTTGGTTGACAATGGATCAGCTTTGAATGTGTGTGCTCTCTAAACTGCTCTCAGAATGGGGCTATCCATTTCAGAATTCTTGCCTTCAACACAGACTGTGAGGGCCTATGATAATACTGAAAGGGCTATTATGGGAATGATTAAGTTGAAAATTGAAGTTGGGCCACTAAATAAAGAAGCTGAATTCTAAGTAATTGATATTTCAGCTAGCTTCAATATGTTATTGGGACGTCCGTGGTTACATATAAATGATGCAGTCGCCTCCACTCTCCACCAGAAAGTCAAGTTCATATGGAAAGATGATGTGATAACAATCTTTGGGTATAGCTGGATCAAAAAAGAAGGGACAAGTCATGGCCCTGTGCTAGAAGTCCAAACACCGGAAGAAGAAAATGAGTTGGGAGGATTCAACTTTGTGGGAATGCTAGATAAAGAAAAGAAACTATATGGGGTTCAGCAAAAGAAATCCATTTGCGATCGACTCGGCTATGATAAAGAGAAGAGACTTCCTGATGCATCCGTCTGGAACAAAGAATCACTCTATTCAAGGAAAAGAAGCCATTCATCACTGGACGCGAGTATAGAAAGATATTTGAGAAAGGAAACACAGTTACCGAAGATCTACAAGAAGAAGTGGGACACAATTAGATCCTTGAAGTCATGCCGTTATATTTTGACCAATATGCAAATCCCATAGTAGCCCACATGGTGCGAAATATCAATTATTTTCCTGGAATGGGACTGGTTTGTTGTCAATAAGGAATAACTGAACCGCCGAACTTCCATGAATAGAAAGATAAATCTGGGCTTGGGTATCAATTGACTAAAGAAGAGAAGAAGAAGATGATGAAAGGAAAAGGGCTGATGGTTGTTTCTGGACCGAGAATCCTGAATGGGTACTTCGTAAAGAGGATGATGACTTCCCCTTCTATGGTTTTTCTTAACCATGGTATGATCCGGCTAGCAAGAGCATCAAGCCTGGGTTTGAGATTTTCTTCGAGCATGAGTTCTCCGAATATGAAGATCCATTTTTGTATGCTCCACTTGCGAAGAAAGAGAAGAAAGATTGGGCCAATCTGATGACAAGTGATGATCTGAGCATGCTAATGGGTGAAGAACTAAAGATGCTGATGGATGCCGAAGAAGAACTGGGAAATATGAAAGAAATCAAGCCGATAGAGGGAGCTCTGAACAATTGGGTGATAGAATGAAGAGTCAACAAATCCCCTCCCCCACTCCCCCAGAAGTCTGTAAAGGCCAATATGAGCCATGATGTTGAGTCTGCTTTTGCTTTTGATGTACCCAAAAATGTTAATAAAATGAATGAAGATTTTGCTTACTCTTCTGTGTTTGATGATATTGGATTTGAAATTTTTTAGGATTTACAAAGATAAATTGAAAATGAAAATGAATCTGCATGCAAGATTATTGAAGAAATTTTGCTAATAAACTTGGGTAATGAAGATAATCCACAAAATGTTCATATTGGCACGACGCTTACTTCACAAGAAAGCAATGAACTAATAAATTTATTAAAAGAATTTAAAGATGTTTTTGCTTGGTCTTATGAAGATATGCCAGGCATTGATCCAGAGATTATCCAACATATCCCTCTCTTCCCTAATTCAAAACCTGTTAAGCAGAAGTTGAGACACAAGAGACCTGAGTGGACCTTAAAAATTAAAGAAGAAGTTGAGAAACAATTGAAAGCTGGATTCCTTATGGTAACCCAATATCTTGAATAGATAGCCAATATAGTTCCTATGCCGAAGAAGGATGGAAGGATCCGAGTGTGTATTGACTTCAAAGATTTGAACAAAGCTAGTCCCAAAGATGATTTTCCACTCCCACACATAGATGTCTTGGTAGATAACACAGCGGGGCATGAGCTGTTGTCATTCATGGATGGTTTCTCAGGGTACAATCAGATTTTAATGACACTTGAAGACAGAGAAAAGACCACATTCACAACTCACTAGGGGACATACGGTTACTGAGTGATGTCATTTGGATTAAAGAATGCTGGAACAACCTATTAGATTGCTTCTACTGATTTATTACATGACGTGATTCATATAGAAGTAGAAGTCTATGTGGATGACATGATTGTCAAGTCTAAAGAAAGAAGTGGTCATTTAGCAGCCCTCGCCAAGTTCTTTGAAAGATTGAGGAGATACAGAATGAGATTGAACCCACAGAAGTGTACTTTTGGAGCGACCACTGGGAAACTGCTAGGATTTCTCATTACATAAAGGGGAATTGAAGTTGACCCTATGAAGATCATGGCTATAATGGATATGCTACCTCCGATAAATGAAAAAGAAGTAAGAGGATTTCTTGGACGAATCCAATTCATCAGTCGATTCATATCTAAGCTCACTGCAACTTGTGATCCGTTGTTCAGCTTATTGAGAAAAGGGAAGAAATTCAAATGGGATGATCAGTGTCAAGAAGCTTTCAACAAAATCAAGACTTATCTGTTAAATCCACCAGTTCTTCCACCCCTGAAGTCAGGGAAGCCTTACTATTGTACTTATCTGCGTCAGAGAATGCTATGGGATGCATGCTAGCCCAATAAAAAGATGAAGAGCATACAGAGAAATCCATTTACTACCTGAGCAAAAAATGTCTAGATACGAGCTAAAGTATTTTCCGCTAGAAAAGAAATCCTGGGCTCTGGTATAGGCCACTCGTTGTCTAAGGCATTATATGTTGGCCTTCACGGTTGTTTTGATCTCCCGAATGGATCCTTTGAAATACTTCTTTGAAAAACTAGCATTGACAGACAGAATTTCCCGATGGACCTTGATGCTATCTGAGTTTGACTTGACACATGCTACAAGTAAATCTGTTAAAGGAAGGGTTGTCGCAGAACATTTAGCAGAACATCCAATAAGTATGGAAAACGAAGGAGAGTTTATGTTTCCTAATGAAGGATTGATGGAATTAAGAGAAGATGTGTGGAAAATGTACTTTGATGGAGCTACAAACCAGAAAGGATATGGGGTAGGGATCATCTTTGTATCCCCTGAAGGAGCACATACCCCATTCATTATTAAGCTGAAGTATACTCCTACCAACAACACTACTGAGTATGAAGCTTGTATCTTGGGGCTGAAGCCGCATTGACTTTGGAAGTAAGGAAACTTGATGTATTTGGGGATTCCAATTTGATCATATCCCAAGTTTGAGGAGACTAGAAAGTCAAAGAAGAAAAGTTAAAGCCTTAGCATAAATACCTTGATTCTCTACGAACTCGTTTCCTGCATATCGCACCTGTCTCGAGAAGAAAATCAGCTAGCAGGCTCCTTGGCTACGTTAGCATCAATGATTGAGATTCCTGTGGGGATAAAGTTAACTTCCTTGATGATTGAACAAAGAGAAAAGCCATCTTTTGAGATGGTCGGGGAAATAGAAGAAACAGAAGAGCTTCCATGGTATACTGACGTGTGGAACTTCATTGAAAATAGGGAATATCCAGAAGGCACATCCGAGAAAGACATGAGAGTTTTAAGAAGATTCTTGGCTCAATTCATGATTTGTGGTGGAAGTCTGTTAATGGGTTCAACTTGACATGTTTGTATGGAAATAGTGTAAGGAAGATAATGGAGCAAATACACGAGGGAGTATGTGGTTCTCACATGAGTGGACACATGTTAGCCAAGAAGATCATCCGACAAGGGTATTATTGGACTACCATGGACAAAGACTACTATGAATATGTCAGAAGATGTCACAAGTGTCAGATCCATGCCAGTATGAAGCATGTACCGCCGTCACTACTATACAACATGACTATACCTTGGCCATTCTCAATTCGGGTAATAGATGTTATTAGAGAAGTAACCCCGAAGGCATCTAATGGGCATGAATACATCCTGGTTGCAATTGATTATTTCACAAAATGGGTGGAAGCAGAATCCTATGTGACATTGAAGGCCAAAGATGTGGCCAGATTTATCAGAAGAAATATAATATATCGATACGGGGTCCTTCATGAGTTGATATCCGATCATGGCAGTCATTTCCAGAAAGAAGTTTTGGATCTACTAGAAGAATACAAGATCACACATCACATGTCAGCACCGTATAGGCCACAGACAAATGGGGCAGTTAAAGCAGCCACTAAGAATTTGAAGAAAATTCTAAGAAAGATGATTGATACATACCAAGATCAAAATTAGAAACTACCATATGCACTGTGGGGATACAAAACGTCTATCAGAACATCTACAGGAGCCACTCCTTATTCCCTAGCTTACAGAATGGAAGCACTACTCCCAATTGAAATAGAACTGCCATTACTAAGAATTATGGCTAAATCCAAGATTCTAGAATTTGATTGGCTAAGAAATAAATATGAAGAACTAATGTTACTTGATGAAAAGAGGTTAGCTGCAATTGATCATATGCATGTGTATCAGAGAAGAATAGCTCGGGCATTCAACAAGAATGTCCGTCCAAGAAAACTTGATGAAGGCGACCCTATGCTTAAAGAATTAAAAGCACTGGTTTTCGATCCTAGTGGGAAATTCAAGCCAAATTGGGTTGGCCCATACAACATCAAGAAGCTTCTCTCTGGAGGAGCAACATACATGATGGATCTAGATGGAGTTGAATTCAATAAGCCAATCAACATTGATCGTCTCAATAGATACTATGCTTAAAACCTTTCTTTCAGACATTTTCTTTCAGAACATTTCTTTCAAAACCTCCAGCCTTTGAGGAACTACGCTTGACCTGATTCCCACTTGGGGATATGTAGGCAACGTACTCAGTTCAGTCACTGCTCCTGAAACACTCAGCCATATCTCAAATACCCTATTCTTTCAAGACCTGGCCGAACTACTTTGAACCTGATTCCCACTTAGGGAAAAGTAGGCGAGCTTTCCTGGCTCTAGGTCCCTGAACCCTGCAAACTAGGGCCAAACTTTTAAGTTCGGCCAATACCTCAAGATATCACTACCACACTACGGGTAAACTGCGTTTGACCAAACATCCATATATCCCTGTCAACTAGGGGCAAACTGTCATTTGCCCATATCTTACTACCTGTCTCTCTAGATCACTTGGCTATTAGAATTAAGCACCTAAATGAAGAATCTAGTAATTCTTGATATTAAATTGAAAAGTTTTTAGCAATCTAAAGATGTGAGTCTAATGTCAAAGACTGAAACATTATGTGAAAAAATCTTCAAAGTTTCAAGATTACATGCAAAGCCAACTCAATATCGTGCTACAATCTAATACCCTGTATTTTCGGATGCATGGTTATATAAATAAGACCCTGTATGCTTGTGTGAACCTTTGGTGAAGAACCTTTCTCGATCGATCGAACTCTTCTCGAGCGATTGAACTTCTGTCATTCTCGATCGATCGAACCTACTTCGAGCGATCGAATCTCTGCCGACCTGATTCTATGATGTGGACCTTTCCTGAGCGATTGAACTCCTTTCAATCGATCGAACCCTGACCGACCTGTATTCAATCGATCGAACTATTTTCGATCGATCGAACGTGCTATGATTCATATCTTACGTGTTTGCCACCTGCCCTTCTTGCCTCCCTATATATACGTGTGTTTTGTGTGTGGGAGGGGTTTGGCAGTTCAGGGGAGAGTTTGAGAGAGAGCTCTTTTGTGTGTGTGTATGTTTCATATATATATATATAACCATGTATGTGTGTTATATATATATACTTGAGCAGAGAGAGGAAGAAGAAGAAGAGGAGAACAAGAAGAAGAGGAGAAGAAGAAGAGGAGAAAAAGACGAGGGACGGAGAGAGACCAGAGAGAGACAGAGAAGGAGAGGAGAGAGAGCAAGCTCGCCATCACCATAGCCGCCACCGCGGAGCTCGGAACACTGCCACTGGACCGCCGGAGTGAAGTGAGTTTCATTAACTCACTCAAGTGATGACTATAGGATGGTTCCTGTATGTTTAAATGTGTATTATGTGACCCCGAGACCTTTGTTCGTCTCTGCTCAGTTTCTGGGTGGAAGATGAAGTTCGAGCGATCGACCTATTCTCGATCGATCGAACTTGCCGTTTCCTCAATCGATCGAAGGGACTTCGATCAATCGAACATAGTTTGACCTCAATCGATCAAACCTCGCAGAACATGAATAATTTCTATTGTTTATTTTATGAACTGTTTAGTTGATTAAATGTTGATCCATGCTTTCATTATGCGATATTGTTAATTTAAGAGATAATGCAACACTGTTATAAGAGGAACTATTTAAATGTTACATGTTGATATTATTAACTAAATAGCATAACGGAACATAACTGCATGCTAATAATTAGTAATGAGTAGTTAGGTGGAATACAGAGTATATGGTAGTCTGGTTATCTAGAGCATGAGCATTGCACAACATGTGGTCAGCATGCATGGGATAGTGACGTGAAGAGATAAGAGAATATGATAAGAAATGGGATATGTGCTTCAATGTGGAATAATGAGATATTTGTACTTTGGATCCGTGGGATCAACGGCTGACGAGCCGGGTGGACGTGGGATGGTTAGAGTTCCTAGTGCACCTCTTGCTGTTGAAGACGTCCAGTGATGCGTATGCACTGTTGAAGACGTCCAGTGTACCGTTGAAGACGTTCGGCTAGTGCTCTAATGTATTCTCAGCTATGTAGACTACCAGTGAGGGTATACGCATCGTTGAAGACGTCTGATGTGCCATTTTATTATTTACAGATAGGTGGTACCGTGTAGACGACCGGTAACCCTATCAAGGGATTGTGGGACCTACTGCCTAGTCGGGTGATTCCGATTGGCATTATTGTATCAACAAATGAATACTGATTAGCATTATTGTATCGACGTATGGATACGGATATGAGATTTTGGTATCGACGAATGAACACAGATTTGTAATGTGGTATTGATGAATGGAAACAGAGATGGATAGAGGTATGAATGTGAGTACGTATATGATGAGATTAATGTTCAGTCGTGGATTCAGCGTCCCGACGTAAAGGTATATGCATGGGTGGTTGCATGGGTTACATGCATGGATTTGGTGAATACGTGATGAGATATTTATTCCATGATCGTTATTATTGTTTTCATTTAATATGATTTCTGTTATCGTTGAATTCATATACAGTTTAATGAGACCTTTGCTATGTCCGTGAGTGACACCATTGTTAAGAGATTAACCGCATTTTAAGATGCTGAACAATAACGGTGAGGAGTGTTGTTTAGTGTACTCACTCAGCTTTGTATCCAAAGCTGATGGCGTTTGTGCCCTGGACATTCCAATGTCTAGAGCTTTGCAGGACTTGAGGACAAGAGACTGATGTCCTACTGGTCTTGGAGCTGAAGGCTTGGAGAAGAAGACGTGGTGCTTGTAATAGTTAGTTTGTATATCTGTTGTACTGTTGTTATTATTGTTATAGGCCTGAGACTATAAGCCAGCTGTTGTAATAGTTTTAGTAGACTTTTGTAATTGGTACTTGGGCATCTGTTTCTTCCATACCTTTTATAGTTTCCGTTGTAGCCTCTGATTATGTTAATAAGATATGTTCTATGAATAGCATCCTCCCTATCGTGGTGTTTATTGGTTTGAGTAGATGACAATGCGGTTATTCACCTGTCATTCCCTATGGACCCATAAAGGAAATTTATTTTTCCCTATTTATGCTGCTCCGGGGCGTGACATACAAGATAAATTTTCATTTCAAACATGCAAATCCTTAGAAACTCAAAATATCAAAGTCAAAAGATGTTGTAGAGAAAGGTAATCGTCAGAATTTCTTTTCCTTGTAACCAAGTCCTGTGGTGTCAGTGTGCAAAGTGTAACAAGGAATGCAAAGCATGAAGTAAAGGATAGCGTAAAAGCAAAGTCAATGGGTACAAGCCCATCAAGCCCATCAAGTCTACATCAACTTCGTCTCAGTACAGAAAACAAGAAAGATAGTTATAGGTACATATGAAAAGAGGTAATCATCAGAATTAGCGCCGACAAGTAGCCCGTGGGTACCGAGCAGGCATATTTGAGGTCGTAGAACTATCATCATCATAATCAATTTGGTGCCTTTGTCTAGACCCGCCAGCCCCACTAGAAGGGCTTGCATTCATCCGCTCTAACTGTGATTGAAGCTGCCTAACTTGAGCCACCTGTCAAAAGAAAGATTAGTACAGGGTTGAAAATGCAAGGAAAAGAAGAAGAAATTAAGAAGTTTTACCAGAGTCGCATATCAATCTATGTAAGTCTGGCACATGCCATCCTACTGTAAAGGAAGAAAGATGAGGTTAGAAAGATCAAAAGAATCAGAAGTAACTTAGATATACTCACATGTCCCTCTTGAGCCAAGGCTCGAAGCTCTCAGATTCTGTGCATAATCTCGCTCTTTATTGAAAACAGCTCAGGGGACCGACTTATATTGCTCTAAAACTAGCTGAGGTTCTACAAGATCACGGGGAATCTCCACTAAAGATATAACTCCACGCAGCATAGTTAAGGCTCTCTAGTCACAAAGAGGAATGGAAGGTAAAGGTCGTCCAGAGCCATCCACGAAAGAGCTCCCCTGCAAATGATGATGAGAAATATGAGAAAATAAGCATTTTAATCAAAAATGAAGAAGCCATGAAATACCTGTGGGTCATCCAAAAGTAGGAAATTGGGCATTAGATGAGTAACCCTGAAGGCGTCATAGTTCTCCTCAAACAGAGTAAAAGAGGCAGAAGGGATTCCGTTCAAAGCATCGACAAGATCATCATCTTCCAGATTCAGCACCGACCTCATGCAAGAAGGCAGATCCTGTGGCACTAAGAGGCAATCGTCCAAATCAATCTGAGGAGCTACTATCTCTCCAAGATACCACTCAAGAATAGAGGGACCCTCAAGAAGAATCCTCTCTCCTATCATCTGACTGGCTTAACCAATCTCAGCCATGTCACCATTGGTCGCCCAAGGATGCTAGTTAACTTGATTGAATCTGAGACGAGTTAGAAAATCCCGAAAAGAAATAACATTATGAGCATCATTCTTGACACCTACGGCTTGACAACGCCACTTCAGTGCCTATGGAAAAATATGTATCTCTTCCTCCTAGAATGATGGAGCTGTCATTGAAAAATACTCGAAGGCCCACACCTGCAAGAGAATATATAGAAATGGTCAGAATATAGAATATCAATGATAAAACTTGAAATGAAAATATTCCAGTACCTCCCAAGCTCTCCAAAAGCTGCCGAATCCAGGGGATTTACCTCGTGAATGCTCTCCCATGTGACTATAAAGAATGGCTAAACCAGCAGAGCCCTAGTCAAAATCTGTAATCTCCTCAAGATTTCAGAGACTATCAAGCATGTTCAGTGTAATCCGCTCAGCCCGAGAAGAAAGAAGAGAGCAACCAAGAAAATACAAGATGAAAGCAAGAGTAAGCTGGATATCCGTGAATTGAGCCATTTTTTTGGAAGTCCGAAAGTTATTGATGAACCATGTAATGCATACACTTGATCCATGAAGATCTCTCTGGGTCGAAATAATGCTCAAAAGTCGCTCAATAATAGTAGGATGTCTGTGGATGTTCTTCGCAAAGGTAAGACGATGCCTGCCAAATGAGATGCCGGTTATCATTCCAAAGTCAAGTGGGGTCATGGTTATCTCCCCAAAAGGCATGTAGAAAGTATTTGTGGAATCCCACCACCTTTCAGCAAGAGCTTGAATCATGGCCAAATCATTGGCAGGTCTCTCCAACAAAGTTACGAAAGACCCAAAGCCTACTTGTTTTATATTGGCTACTACTTAGGGATGTGATTTCGACAATTCATTGAACATTTAAGGCATTTTTTGTGGCTACCATGACCTTTGGGGTGCCCTAGAACATTCTAGAAGAAAATTGAAGGATGATTCCTAAGTATTTGAAAGAATTCTTGGAAAGCACACGTACATAAAGAAAAAAAATAGTATAAAATTGAAAAATGGGTTACCTCTTGCCGAAAAGGCCTCTTGGAGATGTGATTTTGTGGTTCCTTCATAGTTGGATACTCCATGGATTGAGTTGATGAAGCTCCACTTGTTTGAAATTGGCTTCTACGTGTTCTAAAACTCCCGCCTTGTCCATGGCAACTCATGATTGTTGATTCTTGAAGCTTGAAGACAGAGGTTGAAGATGATGAATAGTGAAACCCTTGACACTTGGATGTCCTAGAATATGGAGAAGTTGATGAAATCAACAAGCTTTTTGGAGGTTTTGATGCATGAAATCACTCAAAACATCAAGAAATTGCAAGATTTAAGAACCATAGAAGAAAGAGTTGATGCATTAAAGATGAGATAAATGAAGAGCAAAATGAAAAATGGGTTTAAAACCCCAAACTTGCGGCTGGCAGTTCCCAAGGGTGTGTAGAGAGCTGCCATTTACTATTTATTTCCTGCCAATTCCCCATTTTGCTCTATATTCGCATTGTGACCCCCCAGAATTCCTATTTTGACCCTGGATTGGTCCAATCTTGACATATAAGCCTTAAGAGTGCTTGGAACTTGTTGAAATTGGTCTAAAGGAGCCTTGGAGATTTGAATCTCGGTTAAAAATCATTCAGAATTGAAGATAAAGTCCTCAGGCATGAAGAATCGAGGGCACCGCAGCTTGAAAATAGCCAAGAATTGATGATTTGTAGTAAAATCCCGTTGTTTTGGGATTGATAATATTTTGTCTTGGAAAATGGACATTTCGGTCTACTACCACTTGAGAATTACAAGATTTGTTGAGAATACAGAAGATGAATCAAAATACAAGATCTTTAAACCATGAGTAAAGAGATTCAAGATAGGGTCAGAATAAGCCCAACATATTGCAAGAATGTCTGAGCTGGTCAAAGCACCGATATGAGTCGCAGAATAAATCAGCAAGGCCTCCAGAATATGAGTCTTCTACCTCAGAGATCTCCCTAAGCAGAGAACTTTAAAAAATCATCAGAATTACTTCCAGAAGAAAGGTATCTCAGAAATTGTGTCTCTAGAAAAAGGTATACTCCAGCAAAATTTGTGAGGTCAGGGTCGTAGAATCTCCCCAACAGAGAATTTGTAGAATTCATGTATCAGTGTTGCCTCCAGATGAAGGGTTTCTCTCAGAATTCGTGTATCAGGGTTGCCTCCAAATAAAGGGTATCTCTCAGTATCGTGTATCAGTGTTGTCTCCAGATGAAGGGTATCTCTCAAAAATTTTCAAAATTGCCTCTAGATGATGGGTTTCTTTCTGAATTTGTGTATTAGGGTTGCCTCCAGATAAAGGGTATCTCTTAGCATTGTGTATCAGTATTGCCTCTGGATGATGGGTTTCTCTCAGAATTCGTGTATTAGGATTGTCTCCAGATAAAGGGTATCTCTCAGCATCATGTATCAGTGTTGCCTCCAGATGAAGGGTATCTCTCACAAATTCAGAATTGCCTCCAAATACAGGGTGTCTCTTAAAAAGAATCGTGTATATCTCATAATCATGTAAGAATCCGTGTATCTCTCAAAATTCGTGTATAAGAATAGAAGATTTGTCTCTGTCAGAGAGACCTGTTTCAGAGGATTTGTCTCCAGACCTACTACAGAAGATTTGTCCCCAGCAGAAGGACCTATTTCAGAAGAACAAAAGATTTGTCTTCAACAGAGAGACCTGTTTCAGGGGATTTGTCCCCAGCATTAGGACTCTACATCAGCAAATCGTCCCCAATAGAAGAACTCTACATCAGCAATCGTCCCCAGCAGAAGGACTCTACATCAGCAATCATTCCCAATAGAAGGACTCTACATCAATAAATCGTCCCTAGCAGAAGGACTCCACGTCAGCAATTATCCATGGTTTAGGACACTTTTTTTCAGAAATTGTTTGACATGATTCAGAAATCATCCAAGATATCCTGCTACTTCATCGGTTGTCCGAGATACACATGACACCTAGAAGCCTCAAGCTCAGACGAGAGACTTCGACAAAGCTCCAAGAAATGTCCGAGAGACTATAGCTTGCTTCTCTTTAGATATATTTGCCCGTGAGAATGAGACACTACATCCCTTGCATTAGATTTTGCATATAGGAACCCTTGAGGACGATTCCTCTGGCATGTACACAATCATGTTTTCATACTGCGTCAGCATCCTAAGATAGCAATGTTTCATTCTATTTTGGTGGTTTATGTGTTTTTGTCTTCATGCGCACTTGAAATACGCCTTGGTTTGATTCCTGGGAAAGATATGTAGGCAGCTCCAGCGAAGCACGACCAACAGTAGCCTCGACTTAGCAACCTCTACCCAGCATTGCATTGCATTCTTGTTTTCATGATTTTTTTTATTTTCTCAAATTTTGAATTTCTTGATTTTTGCAGACTTTTTTATTTTCCTAAAACCTCTTAGTATCATTATTGGGTGTCTTCCGGCTTTGCCACTTACTTGCAGTTCACATTGTTCATAACAAGCTTTGCTAAAGAGGGGTAAACTGTAGACACCCTGTTTTGACCACACTGTTAGGATTTAGGGTGGACAACATCTTGGGGGATTCAATGATGAAAAGTACCCTGTGGAAGGTACTGGATTCCACACAGTTGAAAGATCGAACTTTAGAAATTGACTTCAAGCTCAGAAAAGCCCTTTTCCATGCACAAATCCCGGTTTTGTCAAAATCACCTCTCAAAATTCATATTCACTCAGGGTTATATGAACATTAAGTATTCTAAACGCATAATTCTTGGTATCTAGAGATTCAATTTCAAAGAAAAGTTGAAAATCGATGCACATTGAAAACTAATTTTGAAAAGAGGTCTTTTGATTTCAAAAAGACGACGAAAGTTCTGGAGGACTTCCGGACTTCAATTCTCATTTAAAATCTTCCTACAATATTTTTATACTAAAATTCAACTCGACAGATTTCCAATGGTACATAAATGGATGATTTTAGACACCAAAAAGAATTTTTACAAAAATCTGGAAATGCAGTGAACGTAACATTTTAAACAGGGCTTGTAGGAAACTAGGGGACAATGAAAAGGCAGTGGCGGGTCCCACAAAGGGGGTGATGGCTCCCCCCCAAGCCGCCACCTATGAGTCGCCCCGTCCATTGAGCTTTTTGAGTTCCAGACCCTTCTAGAAGCCTCCCACTGTGAGGAAATTACCTGGAAACTGCGTTTAGGCACTGAAATGACCATTTTAACCCTTTTTGATCTCTGAAAACCTATTTTAATCCTGTAGCTTAAGAGTTAATTTTTCAAAACTCTATCTATCGATCCCATACATCTCATATGAGATCATCTTGAAAAGATCTGGAAGCACCTTGGAATATCCTTAAGTGCACCTTGAATATACTTGAAGATACAATCACAGATATTTTCAACTTAAGTGAATTCTAGAGAAAGAATAGTAAATCATGAATTGATTTCTTCTAAAATAAACTAAATTAGATAATTAAAGAAAGTTTTTGACATCAATTGCCTCCTTCAAACTTCCACCATGGATGAGTGCTTGAAGAACTTGAAGAACAATTAAATTTGATTGCATAATTGAGAATCCTCCAAGAGGTAGACATCATAATTCATCTCTAATTCCTACTTTTATATATAGATCTATATGACTTGAATCTAGTTTAGATTTTTTTTATTTGTTCGAACACTCATCTTCTTCCCCTCTTGTTCTTCACATACCCACATAGCTAGATCCAAGTCTCTTTTGATTTTGTTGATAATTCTTAATTAGAGATTGATTTTCACTTTGATTTCTATTTTGATTTCATTCTTCAATTTTAGTTTAGATCCATGCATACATGATTATATATAAATGTATCTATTTTGAATTCCATAATGGTTTGGAAGTATGATCTATGAGAAGGATGATTCCTATGTTCATACCTATCTCTTGATTATTCTTATAACCTAGAATTCCTATTGAATTTTATCTCCAATAGGATATTTGTTTGTCCCTTTGATCCATGATCTAAAGTTCTTCATAGAACCTGAGGGCTAAATTGATTGGAAATCATGATAATTAAGTTGATCTATGAGTTTGATCTCTCTAGTAAGCTTCAACCATCACCTAAGATATTTTTCGCACACTTTAAAATGAACTAGTCAAAATCTAGCAAAACAGATTGGTATTGACCATAAGATTTGGTCCACCAAAACCCATAGTTTGATGGATTTCAAATTTTCTGGGAAAACTTTGATGAATTAGCTTTCATTCGATCCTTTTTGAGAACTTTTTGGATCCATACACTATTTTTAGAAATTGTGGAGAAATCAGTTGACAAATTTGAACATAGTCTCTTTGTGCTTGAATTTCAGAAAATCTATAATAGTTATCGATGTTCCGATTATTGGGGATGACTCTTAACTCATGTATCTATGCGGCGATGTAAAATCATGAGCGTGCGATCGAGTTAAATGGTCACACCTTGATCACTCAACAAAAACTGATGACTAAAACTTGGTTTAGAAATCATCTAGGATAAATGGACGAGAGATCAAAAACATGGATTAGCTTGATTAACATGATTTATGAACTTCTATTATGTTTTACATTCCTTTGTCAAATGATACCAAAATTTTAGAATTACAAAGTCTGTTTGAAACACTTTTTTAGAGACCTTATGATCATGACATGTCCATGGGACTATTTTTGTCATACAATACGATGAAATAGCTTTCTTTTTACACCAAATAGAGCTTCACATGATTTTTGTAGATTTAGTTATGATTTTTACAAAAACAGTGGACATTCCTGATCCACTGTTCCCAAAACGCTTAGTTCTTGAACATCAAAATTGATAAAGAGGTCTTACTTTTTGGAGAAGTTCCCTAAGATAGGTATCTAACTCTCTGTAAAAGGGTTTCAACCCAGCTATTGTTTAAGACCACTTTTGATAGGATTCTTTAGAGGTTGCTGAATCTGGAAATTCGATTGATGACAACTTTTGTTTGCTTATCATGCATATCATTTGTTTGTTTGTATTTTTGCAATGCTTGGGTATTCCTTGGTGTCATAGTGTAGAGAATTGAATGCGTGGATCCGGACTTCGATTTTGTGGGTTTGCCTTGTCTACATGTGGCTTAGTGCCTATGTATCATGTACTATCTCTATCCTTCCTCTTAGAAATTTTCTAGGTTTACAACTTTGTTTTCAACGACACAATTCCTTTAGGATAGTCTCCGTTTATGTAACTATTTGTTAGAGACATCTTATCTAGGATAGTTGCATATTTGCATTACACATTTCCTTTCTCTTGCTTTTTGCGACTCCGCTTGAGTCAACCCAATGTAAGTCTTATTGTTCCCTTTTGCATATCATGGCACGTTTCCTATATTTGCATCAGTCCCAGGCGAGACTAGCCTCTGTGAGTATACCTCTCTCTTGTATTGCATGTGCATCCAATTTCTACTTGATTTAATTGAACTGATTTTCATTAGATGTTCCTTTTGCCATGTATATATTATCTAGTATGTTTGAGGAAACAACACCAATTATGAATTAAGAATAAGGATATTTGAATCAAGGCCTACCATTCGGTAGGGCGAGGAGGGGGTGCTTTAGTCCTGCTTGGGCTCCTTCCCCTCTCGTACCAAGACACCCGAACCTTATTTTTGGTGATGAAGGGTGAGTAACCTTATTCAATTTTGGGCGAGTTAAACTTGGGTTTCCTAATTCACGATAAAGATTAGGTGGCGACTCTTTTGTTTCTAGGACTGCGTGAGGAAGTTCCAGTTTCTCTGAAGTGTGCTCCTTGGGATTCATCCCAGGACACTATCGAGGGAAATGCTAGGACCCTCCCGAGCGCACATTGGGTCAACAATGATGCCTTGGGAGACTTTTAAAGGAAGATTGTTGGAGATGCATTTTCTGGAAGATGAGAAGGATCAACAAGAGAAGAACTTTCTTAGCTTAGTCCAAGGAAGTTGGACTATGAGGGAATATACGACGCAGTTTGAGCGACTATCACGATTCCCTCAACACATAATCATAACTTCACAGAAAAAACTAAAGAGATTTCATTAGGGTTTGAACCCCCATCTTCTCTATATGATGATTGGCCATTTTAACTAGAGTTTCGAAGGACTAGTGAGACTTCTTGTTAGTCTAGAAAAAGATGCATATCCGCTACAGCAACAACAAATGAATCAACCCCAGGCGTCAAGAAATTTTTAGCAGCAGAGTTTTCAGAGACAACTATCGAGAAATACCTAAGGGTGGAGACCTTAGGGTAACTTTTAAGGGAACAAGCGCAACCGAGACGGAGCCAAGAAGTCTCAGCAGAATTATCCTGACACCAGCAATATCTCTAGCAAGGACCACAGCCTCAGGCATTGCATACTGCCCCACAATCAAGTAACTGGGAATGGTTTAATCATGGAATACTGGGCAATATTGCAAGGAACTGTACCCTTCCTGAGTTAATCGCATGTCGGATATCAATTGCCAAAACTACAATAAGCCAGGTCATGTAAGTAGAGATTGCTACACACCTCGCAGGGGACACTATGTGGCACCAGTTCAGGGAATACAAGGACCCCAGATCAGACTTGGGTGAATGCCATCATTCCCACAAAAGCAAGCTTTGTAAAGATTGCCCATTAACCTAGGGAGATCAGAATCTTCCAGAAGACTTGGTAGTTCTATCAATACCAGAGTTTGACATTATCCTAGGGATGGATTTGCGTACCAAATATGGTGCCAACTTGGATTGCCATACTAGGACTATTGTGTTTTCGATACCAGGATGTCTGACGATCAGATTTCAGTGTCAGATAACAATCGATATATTTTCGACAAGTAGTTTAGCAACAATCGGAGGTACGAAACGAAACCTATAATGTATCAAATTCCTATCGTACAAAATTTCAAAGAAGTATTCCAGGATATTAAAGGACTTCCACCGAAGAGAAAAAATAGGCTTTTGTGTGGAACTAGCACAAGGGACATTGCTGATATTGAAGACTACATATTAGATGATGCCAATCGAAATGTTAGAATTGAAGAACAAGTTCAGGAACTTGAAGATTTAGGCTTTGTTTACCCAAGTACGTCTCTTTGGGGAGCACCAGTTCTATTCATTAAGAAGAATGATGGGACAATTCAACTCTGTATATACTATAGAGAGTTGAACAAGGTTATAATCAAAAATAGATATCCACTTCCTCGGATAGATGACCTATCCGACCAGCTGCAAGGATCAAGGATATTTTCGAAGATTGATCTGTGTTTAGGATATCATCAACTATTGGTTCGACCGAAGGATGTGTCGAAGACTGCTTTCAAGACAAGATATGGGCATTATGAGTTTCTTATTATGCCTTTTGGATTGACTAATGCCCTAGCAGTATTCATGAACTTAATGAATAGAGTATTCAGGCCACATTTGGATCAATTCATTATTATGTTCATTGATGACATATTGATCTATTTAAGGATGAAAGAAGATCAAAAGAAATATTTATAGATTGCTTTACAAATGCTTAGATGTAGTAAGTTGTATGCAAAGTTTAGTAAGTGTGAGTTTTGGCTACAGGAGGTCAAAATTCTTTGACATGTTATATCTCAGGATGGTATCTCTATGGACTCATCTAAGATCAATGCAGTCTTAAGCTAGAACAGACTGACTAATGCGACAGAGGTCAGAAGTTTCATTGGCCTAGCAGGATATTATCGAAGATTCGTTGAAGGATTTTCCAAGATAGCATGCCTTTGATGAATTTAACAAGAAAGAAGATGAAGTTTGAATAGACAGATAAACATGAGGATGTATTCAACGAGTTAAAGGAAAGATTAACCTCTGCATCGATATTGGCAATACCCAACAGTGGAAAAAGATTTATCATTTATAGTGATTCATCGCAGCAAGGACTTGATTGTGTACTTATGTAAGATGGAAATGTTATTGCATACGGATCCATACAACTGAAGCCGTATGAGAAGAACTATCCTACGCATGATCTAGAACTAGCAGCAATAGTGTTTGCATTAAAGATTTGGAGACAATATCTCTATGGAGAGAAGTTTGATCTATTTTTCAATCATAAGAGCTTGAAGTATTTGTTCTCTCAGAGGGAGTTGAACATGTGACAACAAAGGTGGATATAGTTGCTCAAGGACTATAACTTTTCATTGCAATACCATCCAGGTAAAGCAAATGTTGTAGTAGATGCTTTAAGTCGCCGACCTCAGTTAGTGATCACTGCATTATTAATTCGAGAATGGCAAGCCTTAGAAGTTTTAGCAGAGTTCAACCTATAGCAAGTAGAGTTGACTAAAGGATAACATTTTGGATGTCTTATGTTATAGCCAACTCTGATCAGCCGTATCATAGAGGCTCAGCAAACAACGGAGGATTTGAAACTATCGTTCGCCAATGTGTTAGAAAATGAACCAGAGGTCTGGAGTATTGGTATAGACGGAGCCTTACGATGTAAAGGTAAAACTCTGTGTACCTGACAAAGAAAATCTCTGGAAAGAAATATTAGATGAAGCATATAAGTCATGAATTAGAGTGCATCTTGGAGGTACAAAGATGTATAAGGATTTAAAGAGAAATTTCTAGTAGGAAGAAATGGAGCGAGAAGTGGCCGAGTATGTAGCTCAATGTCTTACTTATAAGCAAATAAAGGCAAAGCAACAGAGATCACTTGGAGTACTACAACCATTGCCAATTTTGCAATGGAAATGGGAACATATAACCATGGATTGCAATTTTGGTTTGTCGAAGTCTCAGCAGAACCACGACGCTATATGGGTAATCGTGGATCGACTTACGAAGACTGCACATTTTATCACCTATAGCATGATGTAACCAATGGAACATTTGAGCTGGATGTATCTACAACATGTTGTATGACTACACGGTGTACCTATTTCTATCGTGTCAGATCGAGATTCGCATTGTACTGTAGAATTCTGGAAGAGTCTTCAAACAGGAATAGGAACAACAATGAACTTGAGTTCATCCTTTCATCTGCAGACCAATGGTCAAACTGAACGAATCAATCAAGTGATGAAAGAGATGCTACGTGCTTGTATCATCAATTTTAAGAGTTCTTGGGAGGCGCACCTATCCTTGATATAGTTTGTCTACAACAATAGCTATCATACGAGCATATGGATGGCATCGTTTGAAGCCTTGTATGGAAAACCTTGTCAATCGCTGCTATGTTAGGTCAAAGTTGGACATACTAAACTTCTTGAGCCAGAATGGTATGAGAAACCAAAGAGAAGATTCAAGTTGTATGTGAGAACATGAGGACAGCACAGACCCGACATAAGAGCTATGCTGACAAGTGACACAAAGACTTAGAGTTCACCGTTGGAGATCACATACTGCTCAAAGTTTTACCTGTTCGAGAAATCATCATATTTGATTAAAAGGGAGGAAAGCTATTACGATTCATTGAACCATTCAAGATT
Organism: Hydrangea macrophylla; assembly: GCA_033977485.1. Classification (NCBI taxonomy): domain Eukaryota; kingdom Viridiplantae; phylum Streptophyta; class Magnoliopsida; order Cornales; family Hydrangeaceae; genus Hydrangea; species Hydrangea macrophylla. The sequence goes on from CM066993.1 coordinate 29,523,129, forward strand.
CTCAAACTTGTTGGAAAAGTTACGTATCAACTCGCGTTGCCGCTAAAGGTGTCAGGAGTACATAATGTTTTCCACAGCAGTATGCTAAAAAAATGTGCTCACTACCCAGCACACAAGATTAACTTCAAAGACATTGAAGTCAACAACAACGTTACTTTCAACAAAGAACTAGTGCAGATTCTAGATTGAGGAATCAAGAAGCTCAGAAACAAGTAGATTTCGTTAGTGAAAATCCAATGGAAGCATCATGACGAAAGAGAAGCTTCTTGGGAGCTAGGGTCAGAAATGCGATTGAAGTTTCCATTTTTGAAGTGTGTAATAATACATAAGATTCTGTGTATTTCCCTTGACCATACTTGAAATCTTACTTTCAAGCGATCAAAGTATTTTCAAGCGCTTGAACATTTCATTCTTCAATCGATCGAAGTTGTTTCAAGCGACCACACTTATTTATTTTCAAGCCATCGAAGCATGTCGACATGAATTATTACGTGTCACCTTTTTCAATCGATCAACTCAGTCTCAATCGATCGAACCTGGCTGATCTGCTCTCAAGTGATCAAAGTAACTTTGATCAATCAAACATGTGTACAAATCTTATCCCCGTTGTGCGCTGGACATGCCACTTGCCCCTTTCCCTTTCCCTATATATATGAGACCAAATTGTGTGTGTGAGGTTTGTTTGCCCAGCTTGTGAGTTTAGAGAGAGAAAGATTAAATTATATATATACATCCATACATATATATACACACACTCTATCTATATATACTCAGTCTGGGAGTGGGAGAGGGAGAGAGAGAAAGAGATAGAGAGAGAGAGAGAGACAGATAAAGAGAAGAAGAAGAGGATTAGAGAGACAAAGAGAGAGAAAGAGATAAAAGTAGAGACACAGAGAGAAGAAGAGGCCATTGGAGAGGGAGCTCAAAGCTTGACGTTGCCAAAAGTGCCCTTATGACGTTCGGTGAGTACCAAACTCACTCGGTAGCGTAGATATAATGTTTTATGAGTTTTGAACGTAAAATCATGACCCAAACAACCCCTAACACTTCTAGAAGTTCATTGTCCAGAACTACTGAAGAAGAAGGCCTAATCGATCAAACTAGGTTCAATCGATCAAACCTTCAGTCTATCTAAAAGACTTCGATCTCTTGAAGCTCATTTTGTTCAATTGATTAAATTGGGTTCGGTCAATCGAACTTAACAAAACATGTTATTCCCTTTGAGGTTATTAATTCATAATGCTTAGTCGTTTAATGTTGTTCCCTATTTTTTACATTGCGATACTATGGATTACGGGGATAATGGGATGTGATAACAAGATTGAGATAATCTGGTGAGTAATGTGGTCGTGTTCGGAACGTTGATAATATTACCACATGATAATGGCATAGTATCTACAGTATGATGTATAACGGTTGGTAATGTTAGATAACTTGGTGGAGATTGAGTCAGATGGGTATCAGTTCCTCTCAATGCCAGTATGCCAGTGTTAGGGATCAGTCGTGAGCACATTTGCATGGGATGTGAGCGTTATGTATTGTACTCGCAAGAGTTCTTAAAAGCATAATTGTGGTGAACAAGAGTACTAATGCGTATTGATTACGGACGGACATACTCATGAGTGTTCTTAAAAGTGGTGAACAGTAAGAGTTCTTAAAAGTGGTGAACTGGAGCATTGGTGTGTCCATAGGCTAGCGGTTATATTGGACAGAAGTATGGTACTTGCAAGATTTCTTAAAAGCAGTGAACAATAAGAGTTCTTAAAGCAGTGAACAAGAGCACTAGTGTGTCGTGATGATGTAATTGGCTCAGTATGGTCAGTCGGGGTTGGTACAGTCAGTCTTAGAGTTTGAGGGCGACAAGAATCGAATAATGATGGTTCTGAATAAAAGAGGAAAATATATTATTAGTAACATTTCTATTTATCGTGCATAACTGGTAATGACTTTATACCTATGAGACTGTGTTAGTTAGTTCTCACTCAGCTATAGTAAGCTGACGTTGTTTATGCCTGGACATTCCCCGTTCAGACTACCCTGTCCCTATCAATACAGGTGATGGAGCTTATGATGATGGGTACTACCCAGAAGGGAAGTAAGCAGAGAGTGGCCCCACCGATGATGGTTATGCCGGGGAAGACTATTACGCTGACGACTATGTTTACACCAGCTGAAGATCTGGGATGGATATTAGCTTATATTTCTACTTTACATTATTGTTGGATTTTGTAATAATTGGTACTTGGGCATTTGTTGCTTTCAGACCTTTATAATTCCTTTCTATATTCCTGTAGCACTCTAATGATGTTTTAATAACTAGATCCTTTGTAATATATTCAGTTTGATATTATTACTATTCTTGTTCCTTCTGGCCAACTAGTACTGTGTGGTGTGAACAAGCTAGTGACTTTCACCAGTCATTCCCTATGGGCCCAAAAAGAAAATTTATTTTCTCTATTTTGCTGCTTTGGGGGGCTTTTGGGTGGACCGAGCCGCATGTCCAAATGTATCTCTTTGGTTTTTTTTATCTCGACTCAAATAGGAGGTGTCAACCTTCCAGCCCCTAGTCAACTCTGGCTTATTCCACTTACACCCACAAAAGTTTTTGAGTCCTATTATGAGACCTGATAATTATATTAACTACCCAATATTTAAACGGGTATAAGTCTATGTCACGTATGAGTCCCAAATGTGGTCCCAAATATTTTTTGAAGTTGCTAATTAACTTATTGATTATGAATCAGGATTCAATTCGCTCACACTTGGTTACCCAAACTTGTACATTAAAAGGTCACAACTAGCAATATAATATTGAAAATAATTAAACAAATATTTATTTAATCACACAAATGCAACTACATGCAATTTATCTAATCCGAACCTCCCGTGGGTCCCACTTTATATCTATCCAATTGTTCCTTTTTTTTCAGAACACTTATCATACTAGGGTAACTGGAACTTACCCAATACATCATATGCAATTAATTATATCAATTATTGCTGAAAAAGTAAATATTAATACCATTTTTCGAGTACGGGTATTAGAAAATCTATATTCTATATGGAATCCCCATTTTTCTCCTCCATCCTACAAGATGGGCTCAACTTAGGAAACCCTAAAAGATCTCTCTACATGGGCCATCCTAACAGGGCTGGGCATACCCATGGGCGGTCTAGTTTGGATATAAAGTCCAACATCTCCCAGTCGCACATGGTGTTTCCATGGTGACCAACATTTGAAATGATCATACTAGCTAATGGACCATGTGACCATTGAGAGTACCTGCATGTGAGAGCTCTACACAAGAAACTCAATCAGGGCCAGTAAAGATACATCAACCCTTAAAAGAAATATAGCATCTCTCTTTGCCCCGGATCCATCTAATCACATCGATTCAAGCATCTCTAACCCCTCAAAATGGATCTATGCTTAACCCCTCTAGCTTAATAATTATATTTACACTTATGTTGCAATCCTATGAGGGCAACATACTTTGTCAACTACAAATATAAGCTTGGATGTGAAACAAATCACCTTCCATACGCCTTAGTGTCACTTAGTTTAGAATTAACAACTTTTCCAGCAATGTACCTTTAGACTGAATCAATCATGATCGTAGGTAACATGCCAAAGTAGCTGAGCGTTAATTCCTTACCTCATGGCATAGTCAAAGGTAACAAGGGCACAAACTAAGTCATGCTAAATGACTAGGACTCATACAGTGAGGAAGCAGGGATCCATTCACTCACTTCTATATAAAAGTTGCCGAGCAAGTATAATATGAATTACAAGTTATAATGGAATAAATCTTCCAAAGGAGTGTATGTCACAAACTCCAACACTATACAGATCCTAGTCCAGTTGTCATGCTAGCACCTAACTCAAGTTCTTTACACTTTGCGTTAAGCTAAGCGCCAAAGTAAAAATCTCACATTTGGCTTTCAATATAGGTATAATAGGTAGTGTTTATACTTATTTTTAGTCTTCTCCTAGTAAGACCTCATCTTGGCTTCTACGTACCAACGTGACTCCTTGACTAAGCGTCCCATCCTTACTCACTATCTCAAGCGTTAAAGGTGATTGCTTGTGTGAGTGCAAATCTGAATTGTGGTAACTCAACATATTGTCACTAGTACCCTTTGTGTAAATGCAAAATCCTCTTGACTTCTTTTTAGTGACCAAATCTAGGGTTGTACTTATATCAACTGACTAATCTAATTCCATAGCATTTCTCTAGTTGAATGCACCATTATCTACATGAGACTCCCAACTGCACTAGAGTAGGGAACATAGGCCATCTATTCTACATCTTTAGGAGTCTTTGGACACATATCAAGGCTTAGGCACTCGCCTTTGGCGATAGGAATATCCATGGGTTTGTAGCTCTGCAACTAGAACCTCTCAAGGATCTTCCTAATGTAAGTCTCTTAAGAAAAACCAAGGTTTTTCCTAGGGTAATCCCTAAGGATCTTAACACCAAGCACATGGCTTTCCTTGCCTATCTCCTTCATCTCAAAAGTAGAGGACAATCACCCTTTGGTGGCTTCGATAAGGTCCTTGTCATTTCTAGCTAATTAAATGCCATCGTCATATAGTGGCATTATCAGGAACCATACTTGGATCTCTTGACATACACATAGTGGTCTTCATCAATCATCGTGAACCCGTTAGAGGTAATGGCTTGATGAAATCTCAGATACCACTATCTGGATGATTGATTCAAACCATAAATGGACCACTAGAGCTTGCAAACTTTGTGCTCATGTCCTTTTTTCATGAAGCCTTTAGGCTTATTTGTATAGATCTCCTCATCCAATTCTCCATTGAAAAATTCAGTTTTGACATCCATTTGACACAATTCTATGTCCAAATGCGCGACTATAGCTAGAATTAGACGAATTGAGCAAAACCTCACTCCCGAAGAGAAGGCATCCTCAACGTCCACACCCATCTGTTGGGGGCAACTCTTCACAGCTAGGCGTACCTTATACCTTTCAATGGAGCCCTCCGCTTTGCTTTTAAATTTTTAGAACCCATTAGTTCCCAATAGCCATAGGCTCTAATAGAACCTTAAAAACATGAAGAAGGATGGTTCCACATTTGCTCTTCCACTCCTGAGGATTTGGAGAATCCACATCCATTGGAACTAGTCTAACTAGAAGTAAGTTACTCCCACTATCCCTAGGAGACTGGGGAATTTGTTTTTCTCTCTTTCAACTAGGCATCTAGGTGCTCTTTTATCTAGATCCTCCATCTGGTAGAGCTTATGTCTCTATTCACCTCACCTCTTCTAGAAAAATCCTCCTCGAGGAACTCCACATCACGTGACTCAATCATAATCACCCTCCCATTATGCTGCTCACGTATTAACACATTATTTAGAGTGGTCTGAGTATCGTATAAAGATACACTTCTTAACTCTAAGTCCAAGCTTCCCATGGTGATGAAAAGTAGTGTGTTCGTAAGCTATAGAGCCTCAAGGCCGCAAATCGTCCAAATTAGGATTTTTGCCGATCCATAGCTTATATAGGTTAAAGGTACTGATATGGAGGGGACGCGGTTAAGAATATAAGCAGCAACTAACGACGCGTCTCTCTAACCTTAAATGGGAAGATTTACTTGCACCATAATTGACCTAACTATGTCTAACAATTACATTTCCTTATCTCTACAACACCGTTTTGTTGTGTAGAACAAGGAATAGTCAACTATCTCAAGATCCCTTTTCCTCACAAAGCTGTCTGAACTGCTCAAATAGATATTTGCAGCCTTTTTTAGTTATAAGAACCTTAATGCTTTTGTCTAATTGATTCTCAACTTCTAAAAGATAATGTCGAAAGCAATCTAATGCTTCTGACTTATGTAAGATCAAGTAGACATGACCAAGGCATGTAAAATCATCTATAAAAATGAAGAAATAAGATGTTCCATGTCTTGCCCTCACACTTATTATGTCACATATGTTAGAATATATAAGCTGTAATGGTATAAATGCCCTTTTGGTTTTATCAAATGGTTTTGGTTGCCTCTCTTGCAAAGCAAATTTCCAAAATAGGCAGGGTGACTCTAACAAAGCCTAAAAGGCCTTCTCTAGCTATCCAAGCCTACCTATCCTACCCAACATGACCTAATTTAGCATGTCACACAACATAATTATCATCACAAGAAGCAAGGAATGAAATAGTCACTAACATTGTTAAAACTAGAATAGTCAACATCCAAAACAATTAAACCATCCGAAATAAAACCACAATCATAAAAATGTTCCCAAACTATTCCCAATATTTTTTTCCAACAAACTCAAAACTTAATCCTAGACATTAACAAGGTAATGACTGAAGACAAGTTTTGTCGTATTCCCAGAGCATAGAGTATAGCATATAGAAGCAAGGTGCAACCACCTCGCAGGTCCAGCTAGCAAGTGCCAAAGCACATCCATGCTAGATTTGTTCCCTATATACATATATATATTCTTCTGCCATTTGGAGTGTGACGGTACTCCACGAACCCAACTCTTTTTCTTGCCATGTTCTGTTGAAAGTTTCTGTTTCCCAAATTTATAATACTGCGTTGTACATGCATTTAACCTATGAGGGAATGATTTCTAGACTGAGCTATAGAAGAGTTATTTGTAGATAAATGAGTTAGATTTATCCACAAAAAAACTTGGCCTCATTCCCATTTTCGAACTGCTCAAAATGTTCATTTTACTAAACTACATTCTGCTGGAAGTTCTGCTTCCCAGATTTGAAGATTTGACTTGCATGTTGCATAGAAACCCCAAGATACTACATCAAACACTTAATAAAAATTACTACATACTATATAGGTTCTAAAGTGAGTTAGTAAACTCACTATTACTCACCAAAGCTTGAAATTGAGCTTGGATGTTGTTTTTGAGCTTAGTGGAGCTTGAACTTCAAACTTCAAGGATGAACTTCTTCTTCTTAAATTTTCTTCTCTCTTTTTCTCATGTACTACCCAAGTCTCCTAATTTTCTCTCCAAAAATTTAGATTATGATCCAACTAAGAGAGTGTAGTGTGTGCTAGTGCTTGTTTATATAGAATTTCCATGTGCTAGGTATCCTTTGCATGTTGCATGCTTAGGACATGTGTCCTACAAGTGGACATGTGTCAAAGGGGTGTGACATGTGGCTGCCATGTGGCTGGCCATGTGGGGCTCACCTCGGGTTATGTGCTACTTTCTCGATTTTCGTGCATAAGTTGCTCGATATACATGTTAGTCTCGATTTATGTGCAAACAGGTACTGTTTCCAATGTCCGGGTCCGAGTACGGGACTAAATTAAATCTTGTTATGGTGGTCGAGTCGGTATGTTTACTACAGTCTATATGATAATACTACAACATGTTCATACCGTCACATAATTAAAATAATAATATAATAATATAATTGGTCCAGTATAGAAATTCGAAGAACTGATATTATTAATAAAAATAAAATTACAGGTATTACATATGTAGACAACTACGTAGTCATCGCCCGTTATACAATACTTGATAAGAAGCCACACACTATTATCAGCTTCCAACTTCCCCTAATACTCCACATATCAATAAAATGGATGTACTACTATACAACTAAATAATATTATGCATGATTTCATACAATCATCATGTATCATGCGAGTGTCAAGCATAAAAAGTAAAACAATTAACAATAAAAAAACACATAGACCATACTAAGCAAAGCACATAAATCACACAATTTAACTATAAAAAAAACACATAGATCACACTAAGTAAAGCACATAGATCACATATAGCCCCAAACCCAAACAAATTCACAAACCTAAAACTCTGACAAACCCATAAATCACATTCCGAGAATCACCTAGACTTGCTAAGCTAACCATATGCTCTGATACCAAACTGTCACACCCCAATTTTTGGACAACCAAATATTCAATCCAGAGCATATATCCGGACTAATATTCAATTGCCAAAACCCCAAGTGTGACATTCTCACATACGTTAACAAATGATTATATTGAAAACAAAATTTAATATCTGGTATGTCCAGAAATATTCTGTTAAGGCCAAACCGCCACGTCAGCAGAATAACCCAGACTATCCGGAAGGGGAGTTTGCGGTCAGCGCCCCTGAGATCAACAGGCGGCACTGCTCGGAATGCTTGCGCAGCCCGGGCGTGCAGTACGGTAACTTACCAGGAGGTGCAGATCAGTCCTGAGCTGTCCAGCAGTTTCCTAAATCAACTACAAGCCTGCAAAAGGAGATATGGAAGTTTCCTAAACCACTTAGGAAACTCCCCTAAAATCATGTAAATCTCTTGTGATTAGATTAGGCTTCCTAATCTTATCAACTTACCATGTAGGGGTGGACTCTTGCATCTATAAAAAGAGCCCACCTACCCTGTCAATACGGGATCCGACTATTATTCTCTAGCTTACAAGCCTAAACAGAGAACTCACCATCCGTACGCATACACCCGGCCGGTATTACTGGTAGTGCTGCCCATCTTTGTTGGCTCACCAGGCCCGCCAGTGATCTGCTAGTGAGAAGCGCACAGACGCAACCGTGGACGTAGGTCACCTTGTTAACGGGACCGAACCACATACAAATTGTTCTTGTCATATTTTCTCTTAAAACCTTTCTTACCAATTTTGGGCATCATCAGTTTGGCGCCGTTTGTGGGAAATGACTGAGTCTTCTCGTCAACAAATTCTCAACTAATCCAATATGCCACCAAAGACGAGTAAGAAAGCCGCTAATCAGACCGGTCAGGAGAACCCGCAGCCTGAATAGCAGGCTGCCTCCATGATGACCGAGCAGATAACGGCAGCGCTGGCACAACTCTTGGAGGGCCAGCGCCGGACACAGGAACAGATAGAGGCGCTTATGGCCCGAGACGAGAAGCGCCCCGCATCAGAGAATCAGCCCGAGAAGAGCGCCCTTGTTCATAGGCCCCCTCGGGCACGAAGGCAAGCTCGTTCCGCTCCAATGTCCCCACCGGACAGGGAACACCCCGGCGATGTAGAGCACAGCCATGCCACCAGGCGCTCGTAAAGACGACCTCGGCCCAACCCTCGCCGAGTGGAGGATGCCAGAATTATCATCGATCAGCAACGCGCGGCCAGAGTGGAGGAGTCCAGACGGAGAGTCCGGGAATCGGCCGATGACCCTCCGGCCTTGAGCCGGAGGGATCTTAGGCACAGACTTTCCCAGACCTAGAGCTGGGCTCTATCCCCGAAGTCGACACGCTTTGAGGAAGAGGCCTCGTCGTCCGACCCAACCTATCGCTCAGACACGGATAGGAAAACAGAGCAGAGTGATGTCAAAGCCCAGGTCGAGGAACTGCAGCAGCAGATCGAGAGGCTGAACCGCAAGTCCGGTCACGACCTCACCAACACGGAGATTGAGTCACCCTATACCGCTCGGGTGACACGATTTCCCATTCCACAGAAGTTTAAACCCCCTTACGTCAGCTCCTATGACGGTACAGGGAGCCCGGTGGACCACATCCGCACCTACAAGGCACAGATGGCACTGGTCACCACGGTGGACGAGCTGTTGTGCCTGGTCTTTCCTAGTACCCTCAAGGGGCCAGCCGCATAGTGGTTTCACGCTTTGAAACCCCAGATGGTCGACAACTTCCAAGCCCTAGGCAAGCTGTTCATCAGCCAATTTGTCGGGATGCTCGACTGGTCGAAACCGGACACTCAGCTGCTGACCGTCAAGCAGCGCAAAGGGGAGTCCCTGAGGGAGTACGTAGATCGTTTCAACCAACAAAGGCTCCTGATTCGCAACCTCAATGAAACGGCTATAATCATGGCCTTCTGCTCGGGAGTTCAACACACCAAGGTTACCGCGTCATTCCATCGTGACCGACCGGCAACCCTGGTGGAACTCTCGGAGAGGGTCAAAAAATACATTGATACCGAAGAATTCTGAAGGCGAAGCGTGCCGGCCAGGCGGGAGACAAATCCCCGAAGGCCAAGCCCAAGCGTGAAGGATTCGAGAAGGGCTCAGGAAAGAAGCCAAAGCAAGATCAAAAGGATGCCCGGGGTCAGCCCCCGATCGCTTTCACACCCTTTTCCCGGCCCATACATGAAGTCATGGCTGCCGCAAAGGCACAGAGGTTGCTTCAGCAACCAGCCAAACTTAGAGCACCCCCCGATAAGAGGAATTGGGACAAATTCTACCGCTACCACAGGGATCACGGCCACGAAACGGAGGATTGCTTTAAATTGAAGATAGAAATAGAAAAGCTGAACAAGCAGGGACACCTAGCGGAGTTCGTCACTACAGACGGACGACCTCGATAGGATAACCGAGCTCCCGATCGATCACCACCACTTGGCCACATCCACGTGATCTTCAGAGGAACGTCAGGTGGAGGTGATTCACAGTCGGCACGGAAGAGGCATGCTCGGGCATCCCGAACGGATGTCTGGCAGGTCCAATCCACCGATTCCTCCCCAACTGATGTTCTTACCTTCACATCCGACGACCTGCAGGGCGTCCACTACCCCCATGATGACCCTCTAGTAGTAACACTTTCTATAGTAAACTATATGGTCAAGAGAATGCTAGTGGACACAGGCAGCTCGTCCGACATTATGTTCACGTCGGCATTCGATCAACTCGGGATTGCCAGGGATCGGCTCTGGCCGGTTGCTACCCCCTGGTCGGATTCAACGGCTCCAGAACACAACTACTCGGGATAATCAAGCTTCCAGTTCTCATGGGGACCTACCCACAGCAGGCCTCCGTGCTCACCAATTTTGTGATCGTAGAAGCCCCTTCGGCCTACAACGTCATCTTTGGAAGGCCAACCCTCAACAAGGCCAGAGCGGTCGTCTCCACCTACAGCTTAACAGTGAAGTTCACAACTCCCCAGGGACCCGGATGCTTGCGTGGAGATCAGAGCACCACCCGGAGTTGTTATGTCAGCTCATTGCGCCGGAGGGCAATCACGGAAACTTTGAACGTCCAAGAGATGGATCCTCGGGACCAGAGTGACATGATAGGTTCGATGAAAGAACTGGAACAAGTGATGTTGGACCCCGAGTACCCGAACCGCACGGTCAGCATAGGTACCCTACTGGAGCCCGGCTTGAAGGAAAAACTGACTCAGTTCCTGAGGCAAAATCAAGATGTTTTTGCTTGGAGTCATGAGGGCATGCCTGGGATTGATCCCTGGGTAATGTCCCACCGTCTCAATGTCAGCCCGGTTGTCGCCCAGTCAAGCAGAAGAGAAGGGGCATGGCCTCCGAGAGACAGAAGACGGTGAGTGAGGAGGTCGAGAAGCTCCTAAAGGCGAAGTCCATCCGAGAGGTCCACTATCCCGACTGGTTAGCTAACGTTGTTCTTATCAAGAAAAGCAACAAGAAGTGGAGAATGTGTGTGGACTTCACCGACCTCAACAAGGCCTACCCCAAGGACTGCTACCCGCTGCCCAGGATAGACCTCCTTGTGGACTCCACCGCAGGTCACTCACTCTTCTCATTCATGGACACTTACTCGGGGTACAACCAGATCAGCATATACCCCGGGGACGAAGTGAAGACTGCGTTCATCACTGACCAAGGCACGTATTGCTACAAGGTTATGCCCTTCAGTCTCAAGAACATCGGGGCTACCTACCAATGCCTGGTCAACTATATGTTCAAAGATCTCATCGGAAAGACCATGGAAGTGTATGTGGATGATCTGCTGGTCAAGAGCCGGGACGAGCCCGACCACCTTGAACATCTGGCAGGGGCCTTCAGCATTTTGAGAAAATTCAGGATGAGGTTGAACCCGGCCAAATGCACCTTCGGTGTCTCGTCCGGGAAATTTCTTGGCCATCTAGTCAGCAGAAGGGGGATTAAGGCAAACCCCGAGAAGATCAAAGCCATCATCAACATGCGGTCGCCCAAATCAACGAAGGAGGTTCAGAGCTTAGCCGGACGGGTGGCCGCGTTAAACAGATTTGTCTCCCGAGCTACCGACCGGTGTCTGTCGTTCTTCAAAATCCTCCGCAAAGCATTTCAATGGTCAGAAGAGTGTGAGGAGGCATTCCAGGAACTTAAGAAGTACTTGGCGTCTCCTCCTCTACTCTCAACACCCATGCCCGGGGAAGAGCTGTTTCTTTACCTGGCAGTGTCACCATCGGCGATTAGCTCGGCACTCATTCGAAAAGAGCATGGGATACAGTTCCCCATGTATTACACTAGCCGGGCGTTACAGGGCGCAGAGAGCAGGTACTCTCGCATCGAAAAGCTGGCGTTTGCCCTTATCACCTCGGCCCGAAGGCTCCGCCCATATTTTCAGGCCTATGCCATTGTTGTCCTCACAGACCAACCTCTCCGCAGAATCCTCAGTCGCCCAGACACGTCTGGGAGGCTTGTCAAGTGGGCATTAGAACTGGAAGAGTTTGAAGTGACCTACCAACCCCGGACAGCCATCAAGGGACAAGCCGTAGCGGACTTTTTAGTCGATTTTACATATCCCAAGGATCCGGTCGAAGAGTCTGAGCCCCCGGCCTTACAGCCTGTGTTACACTCAGGCATCCCAACCTGGGTACTGCATGTGGATGGTTCCTCCAATCAGCAGGGTAGTGGGGCAGGAATCATCCTGACCACCCCTGACGGTATCCAGCTCGAATATGCACTAAGGTTTGGGTTTCGTGCCTCCAACAATGAGGCCGAATACGAAGCTCTCTTGGTCGGGTTACAATTGGCCATCTCTATGAGCGCACAACAGGTTCAGGGCTACAGTGATTCCCAGCTCGTGGTCAATCAGGTTAACCAAGAGTACGAAGCGCGGGAAGACAATATGGTAGCCTACTTGGCCCTTGTCCGAACGGTTTCCAAGCAGCTCTGAGGATTCTCCATCACGCAGAGACCCAAAGATGAGAATACCCGAGCCGACCGGTTGGCTCGTCTCACTTCGTCTTCTGAGTCAGACTTGCCCAGGATAAGGATACAATACCTACCTGAGCCAAGTGTGATCAACTCAGAAGGCATGGAGGTAGACCCGGTCACTCTGGGACCCAGCTGGATAGATCTACTTGTGACATTCCTAACAACAGGGGCGCTACCTGACGACAAAGAAGAAGCCAGCCAGGTTAAATACCGGGCAGCCTGTTACCAACTCCTCGACGGTATTCTCTACAAGAGGGGGTTTACTATCCCGTACCTCCGCTGTGTTCACCCCGCACAGGTCCCAGCAGTAATACTATTCGAAATCCATGAAGGAGTGTGCGGGAACCACATCGGAGGCTATGCACTCTCAAGAAAAGCCCTACTACAAGGTCACTACTGGCCGACCATGGCCCGGGATTGCCAAGAGTATGTCCGGAGGTGTGACAAGTGCCAGAGATACTCTCCCATGATCAACCAATCGGGAGAACTCCAGACACTAATCCACAGCCCCTGGCCGTTCGCCCAGTGGGGAATCAACATCGTTGGTCCCTTGCCTGTGGGGAAAGGGCATGTCAAATTTGCCGTGATAGCTGTTGATTACTTCACCAAATGGTCGGAGGCCGAGCCCTTGGTGACGATAATCAAGCGAAAGATGGAGAGCTTCGTGGAAAGAAATATTCTCAGCAGGTTTGGCATTCCCCAGACCCTGGTCAGCGACAATGGTAGACAGTTTGACACACCCATCTTCAGACAGTTCTGCTCGGGCTACGAGATACTGAATCATTACTCCTCCCCCGAGCACCCACAAGCCAACGATCAAGCCGAAGTAACCAATCGAACAATCTTGCACTCAATCAAAACGAGGCTTGAAGGTGCCAAAGGGCTATGGGCTGAAGAGCTACCAACCCTCCTGTGGGCCTACCGCACTACCCCCCGGGCGGCAACAGGAGAAACGCCGTTCTCTTTAACTTACAGGTTTGAGGCAGTGGTCCCCACAGAACTCGGGTTGTCTACGTATCGGGTGGCCAACTTCAGTGCGCAGGATAACGAATAAGCCCTCCGGTCAGAACTAGATCTAGTGGAGGAAAGGAAGAACCAAGCCTACCTAAAGGTAGCCGCCTACAAGCAACGGGTTTCTCAATACTATAACAGCAAGGTGAAGAACCGCAGTTTTCAAGTCAGAGATCTCGTCCTCAAGGCGGTGAACCAGTCTACCCGAATCCCAAGCCATCGAAAATTGGGGCCAAACTGGGAAGGACCATATGAAGTAACCCGGGTCAACCGACCGGGAACCTACTGGTTACAAAGCATGGACGGGCACGATCTCTCTCATCCTTGGAATGTGCAACACCTCCGCAAGTATTACCAGTAGCATCTGACCTCAGGGAGAAATTTAGTGTTGGTAGAGAAATTTGCTTTAGTAGCTCTGATTGAGCAACTATTATGAGTTTTTGTCTTTTAATAAAATTGCAAAATTTACCTTAAGATTACTCCTGTCGATGCACTGTGCAATACTCAGAAGACCTCGGGCCTAACCTCAAGGCACCAAAGACCTTGGGCCTAACCCCAAGGCACAAAAGACCTTGGCTAACAACCCTGGCACCTAAAAAGACCTCAGACTCCGAACCTGGGCACTTAAGAAGACCTCGGGCCCCGAACCCAGGCACAAAATGACCCTGCAACCACCCATGTTCCAGGTCGGTTTCCTATGGTCGCTCCTCAACAAACCCCCGCCTTCACAGGACGCTCGAGGGTAGGAGGATACTAGACCTGAACAGGAAATTACTTAAACTTCGCTTTGGTCCAGCCGATGACGGAGCCAAACCCCTAGGTGGTCGACGATGGCAAGCTTCAAATGACCCTGCAACCACCCATGTTCCAGGTCGGTTTCCTAAGGCCAATCACTCCTGTGCTTCTGCCTTAGCAAAATGCTTGGGGGGGGGGGGCAGGGGAATGTTAGGCCAAAACAGAGAATCACACCGGTCACTACAAGAACTTGGAAGGTATTCCCGAGTACTTACAGTGATCAGAGATATATCCCGGACGGTAAAATAGGATACACCTATGATACACAGGGATATTTCAGACGGTAATAAAGGATATCCTATAATACACCGGACGTACCTTTTAAACAGGTCAGAAAGACTAGGTGTTCTATTGGTTATAGTCCTAAAATATTTGCTAAGGCAGGTGTTAGGTTGGCCAAAAACCTAACGGGTACTAGCAATCACAAGCAGGCACAGTAAAGGAAACAAGGAAAAAAAGACAGTTAATGGAAAGTTTGACCGCGTGGTCCTTTTTATTAATTAAAGTTTAAACTGTACAAAGCCTGGGGGGCAGTTGTAGTAGCCTCCCCACAAAAAACTACAACAAAAAACAAAAAAATAAAAACTAGTCTACCACCACCACTTCCTCCTCCTCCGCGGCCTGCTCATCAACAGAGGAGCCCCCGGCCGGCGCCGCTTCAGTGGCAACCTCGACTTCAGTGCAACCTCGATTTCAGTGGGGACCTCGGAGTCAGCCTAGCCTTCCTTCCAGTACCCGGACTCGGCCCAGGAGTACCCGGACAGGTCCCAGTCTGGGTGGTCAGCAATAGCCCACTTTGCCAGGTCGGCGTAGCCCGTGACGAACCCAGCCTCGAATTCCTCCTCAGCTTCTCTGGCTTCAGCCTCCCGAGTAGCAGTAAGCTCTAAGAGCGTGGCCGTCATAGCTTCGAGATCCTTCTCGGCGGAGGTCTTCGCGGACTTTGAGGCAGCAACCTTGGCCTCAGCAACCCTCTCGGCGGTAATCCTCTCAGCCTCCGCAGCCACAGCCGCCGCCATAGCCTCCGTAGCCTTCTGGGCAGCCCGCTCGGTGGACAAGGAATCACAGACCTCCCCCAGTTCTAGGGTAATTTCCCAGGATCTTTCTTCCTCCACGGTGAGGGCAAACTCTACCGACTCTCAAGCAGCCCTCTCCACGGAAAGGTTAGCCTCAGCAGCGGCCAACCTCTAAGCAATGCCGGGAAGGGTGGCCTCAGCCACGACAGTAATACAGCTATCCTGCAAAAATAAGGAAACGTCAGTATGTGCATGGAGAGCAAGTTAACGTTCACATTCCAAGAAGAAACTTACCAAGTGACCGATGCTATATAGCCAGCCGATAATGGCCTCGGGGATCATCAGGGCGCACCTGTCAACCTGACTCTGTAGCAACCCGGGCCACACCCTTCCACGGACATCCTCTGCTGTCTCGGTCTTCGGCAACGAAGAGGGGCCAGCCCGAGTTTCCTCCATGGTTAGGAGAGAGACCCCGGACGGTCTGGCCGCTAGGGGAAGTGTTGAAGGCAAGGCAGCGGTCGCACTAGCAGGTGGTGGTTGCGGTGCAGCAATTGTTACCATGGGCGTGGAAGTGGCAGCAGCTTCTTCCCTAGCCCAGATGGAGATCCCCCGGGAGAACCTCTTCAGTGGCTGGCCCTCAGCGGAGGCTGGTTTCTTCCTCTTCTGGCCAGCCCAAGATATCAAGGCTGCCTCTTTCTCCTTCAGCGCCGCCGCGTTCTTGGGAACCATTTCTGTAAAACCAGAAGCATGTCAAGATTCAACAGTATAGAAAAACCAGACGGTCAAGGAATGGTGTTTACCAGGGATGATCACCGGGAGGATGGGAGCTGTGAAGTCGTGCTGGGGCTTGTAATAGGTCTTCAGGCCCCCTGACCGGGTCAGTACTTTATTGATGTCGGTTGGGTCTTGCGCCAGTGACAAGACCCGTGCTTGAAGCTCGTCGGGGAGACTCGGCGGGTCCGCTGCTCCTATTGCAAAATAGACAAATGGGTTAGTCAAGGCCGGGTAAGGAAACTGAGCAAGGAAGAAAGAGTGCTAGGACTTACTCCTCAGTTTACTCGCCCAGGAGGTCCTCAGCCGAACGCCCGGTGCCTTTTCACACAGACCCAGGGTGGATACTTGGAAGAACTTCTTCTTCAACCCTTTGTTGTTGCTTGGGCAGTTCACAATTATCTTCCACCCCTGTCTAGCTGAGAGCGAGAAGAAGCCGGCCTCCCCGTGAACTGGGAAAGGCCGATAGGTCTAGAAGAATTCCTAAAGAGTGAGCTCATGCCCAAGGACTTGGGGCCACAAAGAGATGCACCCCATCAAGTACCGCCATCCATTCGGGGCAAGCTGCCCGGGAGATATCCCGAGGTAAGCGAAGGCCCGCCATGAAGGCATCTTCGTACAACGTGATGAAGCCCGACACATGGAAGTGGGCTCCGCTGTTGTGGATAGAGCAAGAGAGGGGGGAAGGAAGATCATAACGGTCTCTGATTCGATCCAGGTCAGGACCACGCAGGATACTGACGATGGACTCACACGCGAATACGACTCCGGGACTGTTTGGCACAGACCCTTCATCGCCAGACCCCCGAGACGTCGAGGCTGCAAGAGAATCCCGGTGCGCCTCCTCATGAAATGCCCGGGCGGGGATTATTCCCTCACTATGCTGGACAGAGGGGGCTGAAGAAGGAGGATCCGGACTTGTACTCATTGACCCGGACCGTAGCTGCTCGTCCTCCGACCGAGACGACGAGTTAAAGTCTGAGTGACACATGATTGTGTCTGTGGATGGCCTAAAGGGCAAATGACCCGAGAATGGGTCAAGAACTCTAAATCTGATGTACAAGGGAGGTAGATCAAACAACCTAAAGGGTAGGTCGTATAAGATTCGAGAAGATACACAACACTCACTCAAGACTCCCTCAGGAACTCCCGCTCGGTCAATCTGTCCTAGCGTACCCCCAGGCTGAAAGAAATGACAAAACCGAAGGAAGAAGAAATCCCAAGCTCGTACTAACCCAAGTGGGTTTACTCCCTCCAGCTTAGTTCAAGAAAAGAAGAAGAGAATGAAGAACTGAAGACGGGAAAGGAAGACTTACAAAAGTTATCGCAAAAAAGAACTCGGGAATCTTGCTCAGGAATCTTGGATGCTCTCAAAACCGTTTGGTAAATCCTCTTACTTGGCAGCAGATACTGGAGAGAGGGCTGAGTGTTCTTTATATAGGAATAGCAGACGGCCCAGATCTATCAGATCCGATGGCACAGGAGTTCTCCCGCCAAGAGTCACCGACAGCTGTCACCTCGGGCACGTGAAGGGTCGCCTCAAAAGACGCGCACATTAAATGCATGACATGGCAGTCCGGTTACCACGCAACTGTTCGGTTACATCTGAACCAACTCTGTTGGATCCCGACTAGGCCAATTATCCCCTGACACGTGGCAATACCCCACACCGAGCATCATTCCCGGACCACGTCCGGACGGTTTTCCAGGAGCTACTTATTTTTTAATCCTCACACGATTGCGCATCCGGTCAGTTCCGAAAATGGGGGGCAGCGTATGTCCAGAATAATCTAGCCAGGAGAGTGCCACGTCACCTAGAGGCGCCGATTATTCCAATTAGGGCGCACCCCATGTGGCCAAGCATGCCCGAGGTATCCAAGCAAACCGCCCGGTCACATCAACGGGTCGGGTATTGACAATCACAAACAGCACAATTGATGCAAAGTAAGGTGGCCTCAGAGGACCTTTTCATTAATTAGAATATTTTGTACATTGGGGGGCAGTTCAGTGGCTTCCCCGGCAAAAAACGAAAAAAAAACAACAAAAAAAAAATAAAAGAGGGTCTTCAGGTCCCCTTGCCCTTCAGAGCTTTGACTTCCTCTTCCATGGCAGCCATCCTGGCCACCAGCTCTTTTACAGTAAGCTCCAGAGCGTGAAAGTCCACCTCCCACATGACAGAGTCTGTCTGCAGAAGAGCACTTTGCTTTTTCACCACCTGCAGACGATCTTCCAGATTACCGAGGGAGAGGCTTGTCCAGGAGCTAGGCATATGAAGGCCGGCGTGTGCTTCCAACCGACTCCTTTTTGGTGGGGGTTGAGATTCCTCCTCAACCTCCTTCTCCTTACCCTTCTTGGTAGGGCCTGGTGGCGGACCTGTATCCCCGGATGAGGTTGAATCGGAGCTGGTGGATAGAGCGATTGGCCCTTTAGGTGGGGTGGCCCCTCTCATGGCATGCAGGCCAGAAGCCATGGATCGGGTATAGCGGCGCGACCCGAAAGCCATGGACCGGGTATAGCGGCGTGACCCGGAAGCCGCCGCAATAGGAGCTTCAACGGGAACGTCACCGCCGACCTCACTAGCTGGTCCCCCGATCAAATCGGAAAAACTGAGGCCGGCCTCAACCGCTCAGTTGATCGCCTCCATATCAGCCACAGCGGAGGCGATGTCATGGAAAGCGGCAAAGGACCTCTTGAACAGTTCAGGGTCAAAGGCTGCAGGGGGGTACATAGAGGGGTCCACCAACCAGTTACTAGAGACAACGACCCAAGGGTATTGATGCCAGTTCTTGTTGGGGAAGTCCAGATCCCGGACGAGATGCTTTCCTTCCGCTCCGGAGCGTAGGTAAGGATCCCCGCGGTCGATGCTCAAGAGATAGCACCTGGCAACGTCCATAGAGCGGAGGCAAATCCCGAGCCGCTCATTCAGTGTCGATATGCCCTAGAGAAGGCGGGCGAGATTTGGACGACACTTGTTCAATGGAAAGAGTAATCCCTGTAAGAGAACACAAAAGGAAGCGGAGAAAGGGCAGCGTAGCCCCACTATTAGCAAAAGATAACTGCTAATAATGACCGAAGGGAAGGCCACCTCTTCTCCTTCAATGTAAGAACGGATCCCGACATCTTCAGGGATCTCACAGTCCCTCCTGAAAGTGGTCATTCCTTCGTTGGAGGTCAGGTCAATGCGGAAGGCCATGGGGAGAAGCCTAGGTTGAAGAGAGGAAGAGGAAAAGAGCTCGGGAGTGGTTCGTTCTCAAAGACCGCTCGGTAAATACAATCTTCAAGCAGTAGGCATCCATGGAATGAATAGGTGCTCCTTATATAGAAACCTTGGACGGTTCAGATCAAAACTGATCAAACGGCTCATATGTTTTCCCGCCGGAACTGTCGCTTCAGCCACGTGGGACGTCGCCTCGAAAGACGTGGGCATTAAATATCCGATGGGACGGTTCGGTTACCACGTAAATGGTTCGGTTACTCCTAAGATGGCACCGTTGGATCCTGATTAGGCCAGTAATCAGTGGACACATGGCATGGGAAGAACTCGGGCTCACATGGTCACCGCTCGGTCTGTATCCCAGCCAATCACTCCAGCCGGTCTTGTCCCCGGCAGAGTCCCAGTCTGTTACTGATCGGTTTATCGAACGCAGTCTTAATTTTCAAACTTCATCTGATGGAGCATAACATCCACTTCAAAAATGGGGGGCAGCTGGTATGTCCAGAAATATTCTGTTAAGGCCAAACCGCCACGTCAGCAGAATGACCCGGACTATCCGGAAGGGGAGCTTGCGGTCAGCACCCCTGAGATCAACAGGCGGCACCGCTCGGGATGCTTGCGCAGCCCGGGCGTGCGGTGCGGCAACTTACCAGGAGGTGCAGATCAGTCCCGAGCTGTCCAGCAGTTTCCTAAATCAACTACAAGCCTGCAAAAGGAGATATGGCAGTTTCCTAAACCACTTAGGAAACTCCCTTAAAATCATATAAATTTATTGTAATTAGATTAGGCTTCCTAATCTTATCAACTTACCATGTAAGGGTGGACTCTTGCATCTATAAAAGAGCCCACATACCCTATCAATACGGGATCCGACTATTATTCTCTAGCTTACAAGCCTAAACAGAGAACTCACCATCCGTACGCATACACCCGGCCGGTATTACTGGTAGTGCCGCCCATCTTTTTTGGCTCACCAGGCCCACCAGTGATCTGTTAGTGAGAAGTGCACAGACGCAACCGTGGACGTAGGTCACCTTGTAAACGGGACCGAACCACATACAAATTGTTCTTGTCATATTTTCTCATGAAATCTTTCTTACCAATTTTGTGATGGAAAAACCGGTTTAATTTAAAAGTTTAAACACGCAGCGAAAAAGTCAAGTTATAAAAACTTAATGGCAGCCCAGGATTTACTACTCGTTAATTCCATAGATGCGTACAAGAGGGGACAAGAGTTATACCTTAGTGTCTTGAACCCAATTCTGATTTTCTTTAACTTCCAGCAGCTTCCACTAGATGGCCTTCACTCTCATGACTCCTATGGATGCTCGCAGGAAGGACTAGGGCTGGTGGGAACCCTAATGGAGAGGAAGGAGAAGGTTTAGTGCTCTAAAACAGTTTCTGCAGCTTCTGACGTTCTAAAATGACGAACTTCTTTTCCAGAACGCAGCTGCCCTATTCATAGATTCCCAGAACTGACCTAGACTTCGAGTGATCGAAGATCTTCGATCGATCAAACATTCGATCGATCGAACCATTCTCGATCGATCGAGACTGCCAAAACTTCAATCGATCGAACATACTTCAATCGATCGAACTTGTCTTGACAACTTCCTCATGTGTCTTTCCAAGTATCCTGGCGGAGCTAAGAGTGGGACCTCCTAGGCTCTTTATTGTTGGCTCAGACCAGTTTGTTAATTACCATGACCAAACTCTTTGATCAGCAAACTAACTAACTGGTCAGTTAACGTTTACTCCACTATAAAACGATAACTGAACTCCAACGCAAAAGAACATATCCGAAGCGATAACTAGACTTGTATGTTGTACTAATGTCCCTCTACCTTCAGCATTCGTAATCATATTCAGGTAGTCGGATAACTGTTACTGTCAACCTGAATCATGATTACTTCTTGTATTCCTTGAGTCCCATTCACCTCTCATGATTACCAAATATGTTGAAAACTCTTATCAACAAGACTGCAGTACTCAGTAATCGACTTGGTGACATTCTCAAGGGAATGCTTACTCTGAAACAGAGGGCAAATTCTGTCTTGACAATTTATGTTCACAACCCTACGAATATGACATACCCAAGATACCCAGGTGTTGATCTTCTATAGACCTCACTAATTGGTAAGTCAAAGCAGCCATATCCACAGTCTATGTTCATAATCGTCTCAAGATTAAGAACACGTACCTTATACAAGTTATGAGTTGCTATCGACTGATTGACAGTCTTGAGTGTCAATAGGAAAGCTCAGGTCCGTCAATGCACTATAAGCACTAGCATGTTAACTAAGAGTTAAACTCTAGTGATTGAGATTAATCACTCCATCCAATGGTAGTTAATCATGCCACAGTGTAAACCTGATGAGATATCCCGTCTCATCATCCACTGTGACACATTCTAAGTAACAAAGAATAGTAATTCGTATCTCACTTGTATGTATCTCATACATACACGAATTACTTACTATGATACTTAAGGATAAACAATCATCTCATGAAAGAAACATACATAATGAAATGTAAAGCTGATATCCATATATTAAAATGTCAATGTCTCATACATAAAGTAATGGTTTGAGGGCACAAACCCAACAAACTCCCACTTGCACTCACAACCATACAGGATAACATCTCAGATTTAGACTATCTAGATGACGATCAAAGACCTTCTGTGGCAAGGCCTTTGTAAACGGATCAGCAAGATTGTCAGCGGTGGCAATCTTGGTGACAGTCACATCTCCATGTTGAACAATATCTAGGATAAGATGATATTTTCGCTCTACGTACTTCCCTTTTCCGTGGTTCCTTGGCTCCTTGGACTGAGCCACTGCCCCACTATTATCACAATAAAGCGTAATAGGTGACAATGGCGCTGGTACCACCTCGAGCTCCATAAGGAACTTTTTGAGCCAAACAGCTTCCTTTGCAGCTTCACAAGCAGCCACATACTCAGCTTCTGTAGTTGAGTCTGCAATGCATTTCTGCTTAATGCTCCTCCAACTAACAGCACCACCTCCCAAGGTAAAGAGATGTCCGGATGTTGACTTCCTCGAATCTTTATCTGACATAAAGTCCGAGTCAGTATATCCTACTGGAATTAACTCATTACCACCGTACATAAGCATGTAATCTTTAGTCCTTCTCAAGTACTTAAGAATGTGCTTAACAGCTGTCCAGTGCTCTAGACCCGGATTCGACTGATATTTGCTAACCATGCCAACGGCAAAGCAGATATCTGGTCTAGTGCATAACATCGCATATATGAGACTTCCCACTGTCAAAGCATAGGGAACTCCTGTCATGCGATTCCTCTCCTTCTGTGTTTTTGGACACTGGTCCTTAGAGAATGCTAGACCATGCCTGAAAGGTAACAAACCTTTCTTCGAATTATCCATAGAAAACCTAGTTAGCACCTTATCGATATAACCAGCTTGAGACAATCCCATTATCTTTCGCTTGCGATCCCGAAAGAGCATTATCCCAAGAATATAGCTCGCCTCTCCTAGATCCTTCATATCGAAAGTACTAGCTAGCCAAACCTTGACAGTTGACAATGCCGCTACATCATTTCCAATGAGTAGAATATCATCAACGTAAAGCACAAGAAAGGCCACCACTTTCCCTTCACAGTTCTTGTATACACAAGGTTCATCCAGATTCTGTATGAAACCAAACGACCTGACCGCTTGGTCAAATCGGATGTTCCAACTCCTGGATGCCTGCTTAAGCCCATAAATGGACTTTTGCAGCTTGCATACCAAGTTACCTTTCCGACCAGCTATGAACCCTTCTGGTTGTTGTATATAGATGTCCTCCTCAAGATTGCCATTCAAGAATGCAGTCTTGACGTCCATCTACCAGATCTCATAATCTAGGCATGCAGCAATGGATAAGAGTATTCTGATGGACTTGAGCATGGCTACCGGCGAGAAGGTTTCCTCATAATCAATGCCCTCCCTCTGAGTATAACCTTTCGCTACAAGCCTAGCCTTAAAGGTCTCAACCTTTCCATCAGATCCTCTTTTCCTTTTGTAGACCCACTTACAACCAATGGGTTTAATATTGGCTGGAAGTTCTATAAAGATTCCATACCTGATTAGAATCGATAGATTCTAATTCAGCCTTCATAGCTTTAACCCAATGTTCTGAATCAACATCAGCCATTGCCTCTTCGTATGTGGCAGGATCAGATTCAGATTCTATGGAGACAGCTTCAAAAACTTCTCCTAAGAACATGTATCTATCAGGCTGGCTGATAATCCTCCCACTACGACGAGGTACCGGTGCAGAAATGGGTGAAGAAGTGGTATTTTCTTGATTTACATCGTTATCAACTGCGGATTGGACTGAGGGCTCTCCTTCTATTTCTCTCAGATCTATCCTTCCCTTAGGTTTATGGTTCATGATATAATAATCCTCTAAGAAAACAGCATTTGTACTAACAAACACTTTTTGTTCTCTTGGATCATAAAAATATCATCCATAAGTACCCTTTGGATACCCTACAAAATAATATACTTCTGATCTAGAATCCAACTTGCTCATCTTTCCTTTCAGCACATGTGCCGGACACCCCCATATCCGGAGATGTTGCAAAGAAGGCTTGCGCCCAATCCACATCTCCCGTGGTGTCCTGGGAACAGATTTGCTTGGTACTAGATGTAGTATGTATGCAGCGGTTCCCAAAACATAACCCCAAAGGAATAATGGCAACTCTGAATAACTCATCATTGACCTAGTCATGTCTAAAAGAGTCCGGTTCCTTCTCTCCGCTACACCATTCTGCTGAGGCGTGCCAGGTGCAGTCAACTGTAACAGAATCCCATTCTGTGCAAGGTGATCAATAAACTCATTAGAGAGGTACTCGCCACCTCGATCAGATCGAATGGTCTTGATATGTGTACCCAATTACTTTTCCACTTCAGCCCTAAACTCTTTGAACTTTTCAAAGGCTTCAAACTTATGTTGCATTAGGTACACATATCCATACCTAGAGTGGTCATCAGTAAATGTTATGAAATACTCATAACCACCCCTTGCTCTAATATTTATTGGTCCACACACATCAGTATGAACTAATTCCAACAATGCATTGGTTCTATTGCCCTTTGCAAGAAAGGGCCTTTTGGTCATTTTACCCTCTAAACAAGACTCACAGACTTTCATTGGTTTGAGAACCAAATCGCCTAAGACCCCTTCTTTGACTAGTCTGCCAATCCTATTTAGATTGATATGGCCAAGCCTCATATGCCAAAGCCTTGTTGGATTAGTGGAAGGTTCTTCTCTTATAGATGGTATAGTTACCATTGAGTTATTAAGTTCCAAGCAAGAATCTTTAGAAATATTGGGAGTGATCACATACAAACCATTTGATTTAATACCAGAACATATAAAAGAACTATTTCTTTTAATAACAACTTCAGTTCCAAAATGAAAAGAATTTCCATTATTCGATAAATTAGAAACTGAAATTAAATTACGTCTCATTGAAGGGACGTAAAGTACATCTGATAAAATCAAAACTTTATTGTCTAGAAATTCTAAAACTACGACTCCTATAGCAACCGCAGAAACGGTTGCACTAGAACCTAGAGTAAGTATGATTTCCCCATCACTGCACCTCCTGGTTGATCTGAACCCCTGCAATGAATTACAGATATGGTTAGTTGCACCAGAATCAATGCACCAAGTGTTTGAAGTATCCGTAATAAAACTTACTTCAATCACATGTGATTCAATCATACCTTGAACTCTTGTAGCTAAGAATTCTGGACAGTTCCTCTTCCAGTGGCCCTTCTCACCGCATTGAAAACACTTTCCTTTGCCTTGGCCACCCACCTTCCCTTTGCCCTTACCTTTTCCCTTAGATTTTGCAATCTTAGGGACCGGTCCAACACTTGGACCACCAGTGCCAGCCTTCTTCTTCCCTTTCTTTCCTTTCGGTGTAGATCGGGAAGAGGAAGCACTTTTCTCAACATTCAAGACGTTGACCCCAGGTTTGATCACCCCTTCCGCTGCCAAAAGAGAACCCATCAATTCGCTCATTGAAAAATTCATTTAATTCATATTATAGTTAAGTTTAAATTGAGCGAATGAAGGCGACAGCGAATTGAGGATCATATCAACTTGGGTCTGTGCATCGATATTGGCACCTAGGGTCTCCAGCTCGTTTAAATAACCAATCATTTTTAAAACATGTTCCTTGACTGGAGTCCCTTCCGACATCTTTGCACTCATTATCTTTTGCATGGCTACCTGTCTAGTAGGCCTGCCATGCTCCCCGAACATCTTTTTGAGGGATGTGATAATGTCACTGGCAGAATCATTCGATTGGAATTGGTGTTGCAACACACAAGCCATTGAGGCCAAAATATAGCAACGAGCCATTCCATTCGACTTCTTCCATTTGTCGAACTCACGTCTGGCAGCTGCCGAAGCATTTACCGCGGGTTCTTCAGGGCATGGGGTGGTGAGGGCATATATGTGATCCTCCGCAGTTAACACAATGTCAAGGTTACGTTTCTATTCAGTGTAGTTATTTCCAGTTAACTTGTTTTAAGTGAGTATGGTGGCAAGTGGACTAAATGCAGATCCAGACATTATGATTATTGAAAATCAAACAAATAAAATAAATATGGATATCAGAATTTGACAGTTTGAAATAAAAGAATCCTTAAAACTCTTATTTTAAAACAAAGTCGCCGGAATATCGAAACAAAAGAATAAAGCCTCCGTGTGGTGGTCAATTTTCTATTTTTCGATTAATCAAGACTTGCCCGCTATGCAACTCTTGCAAAAATAAGTTATGACTCCCGATCCCTTTTGATCTCTAAGTTTCTGAACAATGCCCCGTGTGAGATCCCTTATCCATAGCTTAGCTAGTGTGTACCATTAACTAAGATCCAATCACAACCGTCTCAAGTAGCGCCTCCGTGTGGTGGTCACCCTCTAACACGTCTGATTAATCCTATCAAAAGAAGTTCACATCTATTAACCAATACGTAATGCACCCTCCATATGGAATGATCACCCCTGACGAGGTGACACAGAATGCACTACTCATCTTACAGTGAACCGTTAATGGAAGATCGTGGGTGTCAATAAATAAGACCCGCTCCCACTAGATTTGGTAAATTAAGGATTTTACTTTTAAAGAAAAATTTGTTTTTATACATTACCCATAAACATCCAATGTTTACTAATGCGTTAAAAACGATTTTTGAATTTTATTTTAGAAAACTTGTTTTACGTGCATGCAAGTAGTAACAATATAATTAAATGCCAATCACAACCAAGCACATAAAATAAAAAACTAAAATTGAAAATAAAGACATCCAAACGATGCCTCTATCTCCCATGGCTCTATCTCCATAGAACCTCCTTTTTGGTTTGATCGCCTCCAGCTCCATGTTCATGGACAATGGCTCCTTGCTCCATCTTCATGGATTTTCTAATTCTATTACATTTGTCCTATGCTTCTTTCGAAGCTTACAATTTATCTAGAAATAGAAATAGCAACAACAAAATAAAAGGCTAGGGAAACCGGTGCGACTTTCCTTTTCGTAGGATTGAAGTCGCAGCGCCCTTTACATATGCCTTAAAACCAAACCAAACTTAAATTACAACATGCACCAATCTCAAACAATTTAAATACAAAATTTAAAAGTCTTGGTGCCATGGGAGATAGTGACTAAACTAGCTGCAAAAGGGTTAGTCGTACACGCATCCACACATACATAACAAATATATGTAACTATTGGAATACTTAATTGATTCACACAGTATATAAACTCTTTACATACTGAATTACAACTTAAAACAACATCTTACTTCTCTGTCACAGTTCGATCGATCGAAGACCGTTAGATCGCTCGAGCCTTCGATCGATTGAACACTGTTCAATCGCTTGAACTTTCTGTTTCATAGAATGATTTAAAAATTTTGCAGAATACTTTTAAAAATAAAGCTTTTAATTTCAAAACACCTTACAACTGTGAAACAGAGAGTCTGACAAAGAATCTGTCTCGATCGATCTAACTTCATTCGATCGATCGAACACCAGAAGGTTTCGATCGATCGGAGTATGTTCGATCGCTCGAGTACAGAGGATGTTCGATCGATCGAAACATGTTCGAGCGATCGAACCCGCCTTGCATCCCATGCAATCACAGATTTGTATTCTGTTGCGATAACACTGCAGAAACAGATCTGTGACAATGCCGTTTCGAAAACAGTTCTAAAATCAACATGCAAATCAATATAGTGTTCCAAAAACGCATCTATAGATCCAAACGAGCGTGGCTCTGATACCAATTGATGGAAAAACAGGTTTAATTTAAAAGTTTAAACACGCAGCGGAAAAGTCAAGTTATAAAAACTTAATGGCAGCCCAGGATTTACTACTCGTTAATTCCATAGATGCGCACAAGAGGGGACAAGAGTTATACCTTAGTGTCTTGAACCCAATTCTGATTTTCTTTAACTTCCAGCAGCTTCCACTAGATGACCTTCACTCTTATGACTCCTATGGATGCTCGCAGGAAGGACTAGGGTTGGTGGGAACCCTAATGGAGAGGAAGGAGAAGATTTGGTGCTCTAAAACAGTTTCTGCAGCTTCTGACATTCTAAAACGACGAACTTCTTTTCCAGAACGCAGCTGCCCTATTTATAGATTCCCAGAACCGACCTAGACTTCGAGCAATCGAAGATCTTCGATCGATCGAACCTTCGATCGATCGAACCATTCTCGATCGATCGAGACTGCCAAAACTTCAATCGATCGAACATACTTCAATCGATCGAAAATACTTCAATCGATCGAACTTGTCTTAACAACTTCCTCATGTGTCTTTCCAAGTATCCTGGCGGAGCTAAGAGTGGGACCTCCTAGGCTCTTTATTGTTGGCTCAGACCAGTTTGTTAATTACCATGACCAAACTCTTTGATCAGCAAACTAACTAACTGGTCAGTTAACGTTTACTCCACTATAAAACGATAACTGAACTCCAACGCAAAAGAACATATCCGAAGCGATAACTAGACTTGTATGTTGTACTAATGTCCCTCTACCTTCAGCATTTGTAATCATATTCAGGTAGTCGGATAACTGTTACTGTCAACCTGAATCATGATTACTTCTTGTATTCCTTGAGTCCCATTCACCTCTCATGATTACCAAATATGTTGAAAACTCTTATCAACAAGACTGCAGTACTCAGTAATCTACTTGGTGACATTCTCAAGGGAATGCTTACTCTGAAACAGAGGGTAGATTCTGTCTTGACAATTTATGTTCACAACCCTACGAATATGACATACCCAAGATACCCAGGTGTTGATCTTCTATAAACCTCACTGATTGGTAAGTCAAAACAGCCATATCCACAGTCTGTGTTCATAATCGTCTCAAGATTAAGAACACATACCTTATACAAGTTATGAGTTGCTATCGACTGATTGACAGTCTTGAGTGTCAATAGGAAAGCTCAGGTCCGTCAATGCACTATAAGCACTAGCATGTTAACTAAGAGTTAAACTCTAGTGATTGAGATTAATCACTCCATCCAATGGTAGTTAATCATGCTACAGTGTAAACCTGATGAGATATCCAGTCTCATCATCTACTGTGACACATTCTAAGTAACAAAGAATAGTAATTCGTATCTCACTTGTATGTATCTCATACATACACGAATTACTTACTATGATACTTAAGGATAAACAATCATCTCATGAAAGAAACATACATAATGAAATGTAAAGCTGATATCCATATATTAAAATGTCAATGTCTCATACATAAAGTAATGGTTTGAGGGCACAAACCCAACATTTTAGGCATCATCAATATCCATTAAATAAAAGCACATGATCTTAATCTAAATAAAACTCTTGATTATTAAACCTATATCCCCAAACATTCATTTTCATTATAAAAAAAATAGTGTTCCATTGTAAATATTATTCCCTTTTCAATTTAAAAAAAAAAACACCATTTTCATTAAATAAAATCTTCCTACGGAGTTCAGCAGAAATAAAATAAATTCTAGACATCATTTGGTCAAGAGCCATTACACCATTCCCAATCTAAGTTATACAACTCATACTATAATATCATAAATATTGCTCACATTGCTAGAAATAAAAATCAAGTACAAGAAGAAAATAAATACAACTCTGACAAGAAGCGGCACAACAACAATCTCTTCACACAAACAAAGCTCCACAGAAAATCTTCTCCATTACTAACCTGCACATATATTCGACTACGTTTCATATAGAAACACCTCGAATGAACTACGCACCCAGGTCAGTATATAAAATACTGGTATGAGTTAACCGAAAATGTTAAATAAGTCTTAGGAAACAGCGGTGTCCCATACACTCCCAAAAATACTCACAAAGAAAATATAACCAAAACACCTTATACATTATCATCACACAGAAAATAAGCAACGTACATAATCTCTGTCGAGTTAGAACAGTAGTTCCACATACATTTCAAAACATAATAGTAGTTTCCTTCAATGTGGTAGCAGTGATCCCAAACCCAACAAATACTAATCGAATACTTGCCCGTCGGAAATCTATGGTGAGCCTGACCTGCATAAAAGTTAGTGGGTCCACCATCCTATAAATAGAATGATCACAAACCATGCGAATATTTACATACATTAATCGTCCACATTCTAACTTAAACGTCGCGTTTATTATTTCACATTTATCAGTCTTATGAAATAACTCATTTTCATTATTTATTAGCATTAAATTTATCTTTGTAATCCCTAGGTTCACCACTTGGCCACCCTCCAGGGTACAGCCCACTCATATATCCCATGTGTACCCGGACATATTACAAACATCCACTCTGGTGCCAGTTTGGTTGCGATATCAACCAAACTAAGTATACACAACGGAAGGCCAGTCAATATGCCTAGACGTCTATAAATTAAGCCGAGCATAAGGCTTAGGCCAGCTTGATCACGAAGCCACTGGCAAAAGGGTACACTCAGCAAATCGAGCTACCAAAAAAACATATCACACAATGGGGTGTGGTGAACACTAAAAGAATTATGTTGCCATTATCATTTATCATTCGTATTATCCTCATAGTTGTGAATTTCACGTTTATCACATAATTCCATCTCATCGTAGTCCAATCACATCTCTAACTTTTAGATGCGTTCCAATTCTCACACTCTAGGATTTTTATCAATTTACCCATAACAACCGTTCCACAATATTTTTCAATCGAATTACAAGATCACCAATATACTATTCAACGTATCTAGTTTACCTTTTATAAAAATTTCTCCAATATACAACTAATTATTTCAGGTATAGATAGCTCAACCAAATATTCAATAACAGCATACATAAAGCACATAATACGGAATTATATTCTCAAAATCATAAAATATTTAATTAGACATTTGTTCACTGCTACTGTAATTGTCAATTTCTGCCCAAACGGTGCAGAATCATGAAAAACACCATTAGACAAAAAGTGTGCAGAATTGCGTTTTACATAAGACATGTAAGTAGAATCTTAAAACAATTAACGTACGAATTATTTATACTTTTCTCTCAAACAGATCCAAGCTCGTTTAAATAAATCCGAAAAATTAACAAAATAAATCTCAAAGTTTAAACCCAATAACAATGAATATACATATTTATACATACATCTATATATATACTCCAACGTGATTTAATGGATACTCTTTCAATTTTCTCAACATATTCTAATTAATGAAAAATTGTAATGAAAACAAAATGAAACAAATGATTAACTCACTGATTTAGGGCTCCAAGGATTGATGATGATTACGGAAAATAATAGTTTGGAGTTTCTCTTCTTCTTCTTCTTCTTCTTCTTCTTCTTCTTCTTCTTCTTCTCTCTCTCTCTCTCTCTCTCTCTCTCTCACGTCTATTCTCTATTTTGTTCTCTCTTTTTTTTTTAAACCCTAGGGCACTAAATTATATGTATACATATATATGACACATATATTATAACACAAATACACAAATGTTAGAAATCTCATTTTTCTTATTGTGGGCTCACAAAAGAGACTCATATGAGCTCAGAATGTAACTCAAACCACTAAAATACTAGCGCAAAGGGTACTCATGTCCGGGGTACTAAATTTTCATACTAGATACACTATTTGACCCATTCACGGGCCTGTAAACACTACTCAAAAAAATAAACACATCAACTCTTCAATAACTTGTTCAACTTAAATTTTTACAACTTAACTCCACCACTTAGCTCTATAAAATTTCACACATTAATTAATAATTAAAATAAATACACACATATAAATAAATAACCATAAAAATATAAATGCACGCAACTAGTACACATAAAAATTTAGGTTGTCACATTAATTTTTTTTTTAAATACATATTTATATAAGGAAAATACGGGGTGTTACACTGTGGCTGTCCAAGAGTCAAGTGGAGAGTAGCGAGGGTTAGTGGGGCGGTGGTGTCTTCTCATCTCTGTGTTGTCCAGATTCCTTGGCTTGTTGGAGTCTTGGAGAGGGTCGTTTAGTCCAAAGAATATTGAGGAACTTATTGGGTTGAAAAAGTCACCAGTGCCCTTAAGGCAACAAAGAGTTTATATGAAGGATCTTTGGCTGAGTGGCCGATGAATTAATAGAATAAGCTGGTGAGTTACACTCACTTAACTAATGAATGACTAAGATGAGCTATGGGTGAGAAAAAAGGGTAAGCATTATATCGTTTTTTCTTAATCTGTGATGTCTGCATGTGTAGAAAGTGTAGATAAAATACAGGTTCCAAGAATTTTTGTATTTTAGTGGGACATGGGAAGAATTTTTTCAAAAGCTTGAGGGCATGGGTGTCATTTTTGGGAAAGACATGTATATAACACAAAAGGATGGGGTAGGACGGAGATTTTGATAATTAATTTGAACTGTCCAAAATATGGATCAGGAAAAGTTGCTGCCTGCTTGCTTATTCAGAACGTGGGTAAAGAGAACACAAAAGGATGGGGGTAGAATGGAGATTTTGGTCATCCATTTGAACTGTCCAAAACATGGATCATGAAAAGTGGCTGACTACTTATTCAGAACGCAGTTAAATACACCCCAAAATTGGGTTTTTCAATCACAATTTATGAAGCCAAACTCTTGGGACGGAGTCCCATGCCCAAACGCAATGACAAACCGCCTCTATATCTTTAGTAGCTTGTTAATTTTCGATATTCATTCTGATCATCTCCTTTGTAACTAACCTCAAGTTACAAATTATGCTTATCTCGACTATGAGGCTCTCAAAACTTAGAATGCGTTTGATAAAACTGAAAAATGAAGTGTTGAAGATTAAGTGCTGAATTTTAAGTATTGAAAATTTTAAGTGATAAAATTTTCAATACTGAAAAAAGAATTTCTAGTTCTGCAATAGATTGCATTCAAAGATTATTTTCAGTGGAATTTTTCACTTAAAGTTTTCAGTGGGTTTTTTGTTAATTTTTTAATTAAGTGGTACATTATCAAATGCACTAAAAGAAATCAAACACACTGAAAGAAACTAAGCGCTAAAAATTTCATTTTTACTATTTAATAGGGTTATCAAATACACCCTTGTCCACCCAAAAAAAAAAGACGAAGGAAAAAAAAAAAAACAAAAAAGGTTTTGTGTATCACTAGAAAAAAGATGTTATAACAATCTTATTAGCAAGAAGTTACTTACATCACAATCAAGTAACAAGTGGCATTTATTCAAATTAAAACTTTGCAATTGCTGATTACGAGTACTAGCCTTTTTTTTATACTAAATTTTACTAGCCTTTAATTACACTAAAGTTCAACTTTGGGGTTTGTACTATAAAGGCAACACTTAAACCCCACAATTAGTCAATTTATAAATGCGTATTATTTAAGGATATAAATGCTAATAATGTCCAAAGAAAATGGCAATATCGACTATATGCCTTAAGAATACGAACATGCATTCAATATTTCATGGCCCCAAATGAAAAGTTTGTATAGTCAATGGGGTACTAAAATGTTTTTATCCTCGTTTTTTTTTTTTTTACATGAACACACCTTCCACGTGGCTCATTCTGTCATTTTTCTAGATAGCATCAAAGATTGTCCTTAACTGACATGCATCTACAAATATCCCAATTAGTAATACAGAACTCAAGATAAAATTTTGGTGTAATTAGAGGGTACTTAAATATTTTTTACCCTTCTTTTTCTTTCATTTGCTTTTATCTTACAGCTCTCATTGACAAGATTCTTCTCTTATACTGTGTCAATTCTGTGAGATAAAACCTCTTTTTACTTATGTAGTTCGGTCGTTGTTTCAATTTAGGCTCCACGAAAACATTATCAATACACTGAACTTTATAATTTGGATTCATGACACTTTAGTCTCTCTCACTTTATTGCTCTCCCCACTCATCTGTTTCATTAAGTAGTTGTATACGCAACCACCACTATGGTACATTTGGTTGTAGAGAGAAGTGGGTGTTTTTAGCATTTCTCAAGTCAATATTACCCCATTCCCACAATTTCAAAGATAAATTAAAGGAGTTGTGGTGGTGCCCAACAGTTTTTTTTTTTTTTTTTTAATTTAATAAATCATTTGGTGCCCACCATTCTTGAGAAAAATAAAAGTTTATACTATGAGTAATATTTGGGACACAACCTTCATACAACTTTCATACAACCTCCCCAAAAGATGTGTCTATCTCTCTCCTGTGATGTCACTGGACCCCACAGTGACACAGGAAAGAAATAGACACATGTTTTGGAAAGGTTGTATGAAAGTCGTATGAAGGTTGTGTCCCAAGTATTACCCTTATACTATCCCACTGAAATGAGAGTGCCACGAGCACTGAGCGAATTTTAGTCATTTCCCATCATTTCACAGAAGAGGGTATGCCCTGAGCACCAGCCTTAGTTGCTCAAAAAGACAACTAAGAAAGCCAGATTTTTTTTGCTAAAAGAAAGCCAGACATGAATTGTAATAAATATACACAGATTCAAGGATAATGGGAAATGAGTCTAGTCCCAACTTAAATCCAAAAATGATGCAAAAAGTAGCATGTGTAACATTCAACCGATCTTTTTGTTTCAACTTGTAATAGCCAAAACGCCTAAAGCTTAAAAATAAAAAATAAAAATACACATGAACTATCATTATCCATCAAAGGGTAAAAGCAATTATAAGTATTATTAAGGATTTGTCTACTGCATATAAAAGGCCTCTAAGATTAGATTGAGTTGGGAGTAGAGAAAACTGTGAGCTCAATCTTCTTTCTCTGCTGACCAGTGTATTTGTCTGGTTTCGGTCTGAGAGGCAGAGTTGCTTGAATCATCTACCTGGTCTCGGGTACCAACCCTCAGAGGTTCCTCTTTGTTGATGGTTCGTATAAGCATGAAGACCCCAACCAAGAAAATTACAATGTAAATCGATCTGATTCCAATCAATGAATTGATATATCCAATCAGCGTTGGACCACTCATTTGTTTCTGTATTACACTTCCTTTTCTGTACCCTTGAAGAAATCGTGTGATTTGCGACCCCTGATCCTCGTCATCAATGCTTTCTGAACCAATCACCTTTTTCAGAAATAAATTAGTCATATCTGTTTTGTCTTCAATATGCCATAAAATACGTGTCTAAGGCAGCAAAGTACTAATTAGCAGTAAATATAGCCTTCTCAAGCAGCAAATGTACAACGGACATGCCTATCAAGAGCTTGAAATAGTCTAAAAAATAAGCAGCAAAAATCATCATTCATTAAGAGTACCGATGAGTACAAAATGGTTTTATGTGTAGAATTCTGCTCTTACATTTTTAAGTGCTTGTGCAATGGGATTGATTGTGAATCTGCTACTTTGCCAATGCCTTAATGCGTAGGGAGTGCTTTAGTGCACCTGGAATTCGCGTGGACACTTTTTGAGTTCTCTGCGATGTTTTAGGGTTTCATACAGATGATACATCTCATTCTCATAGATCGATTCGTCTGGTTAGGGCTTGTGCCTCGCACACGAGCAGCCATCGTCGTCTCTCTTGAATGAAATTGTGCAAGACTTGGTTAACATTTAATATTAATTTTCTTGCTTGTGGTTTTCTTGATAGCTGAATTACATTATTTATTAGTAGTAAACAAGTAATTTATGTGTATATTGTGTCTTAATTAGAAAAAAAATAGTGGTAGAATAGCTTATATACAGTAATATATAAATGCTATATCAAATATATTTTTAGTGTTTTATACAAGTACCCCCGCTCCTCTCGCACTCTTGATTTTGAGAAAATTGCCGAACTCCTCGCACTCGCATCCCCGCATCTGCACTGCTGCTTCCTTGGGTACTGGATAAAACCATCGTACTAAATGGTACAAGTATGAACAAGCATGGCATTGAAAGGATGCTTGAAGTTAGGGGAAATAATTCGTAGTGTTAGCATCATGATAAAAATTACTCGCCTAACTGTAGTTCTAAATATTGGCACCATAGTACCATACATATTATGTACACACACACACACAGAGAAGGGAAAAAAAAAAAAAAAAAAAAAGAAACATTTATATATAAGACTTACTATTACAAAGGGAAGGGGTTGAAGGTCGAACACCCGACCTATGCAATGGAGTGGCCTAAGACCCAGCTCGGCGCCAAACAAGCTATGCTCACTTTGCATGTATGTATCTTACTGTTTCTATTTTTTGTTTTGACAAGTAAATATTTTATAGAAGTGCCAAGGGGGCACACCCACGAACACAAAGGAGCTAAGCCAAAGCTCAAACGTAATGCATAAATCCCCAGAAAATCAAGAAAAGAATTAACCAATGATGGAAAATGCCCAGTACACCAACAATACAATGTACCAAGAAAACACTTCTTCAATCGGTGAAGAGACTCTTGTTTATCCTCAACTAACCCCACAGTGAAGAAGAATGTGATTAGGATCCTCCCCTGCTGCTTGACACCAACAACTGGAATTAGGCAAGATATGACCAAATATTCTCAAATTGCATACTGTCAATACATTCTACAATGCTGCTATCCCTACGAAAAAGAAACTTTAGAATACACTTTAACCTTCCAAATTCCTTTCCAGGTGAAAGACCCATCTCACTATTATTTGATACACACCGTGACAAGAACGAAAAGAAAACCTCCCATTCTTGCCTGGAATCCACCACATTGAATCCCCCCTTGAACTCTGTATATGGTAAGAGCATGCAACAATTCCAGTAAATCAACAACGACCTCTGTCTCGCAATCATGAAAATCTTGATTAAACAGATGACAGTCAAGAATTACATGTTGCTCGGTTCCCTATGGATGCACAAATTACTTGTGAACCCTTAGACCCAAACGCAAAGAAACTGAGTCTCCAGTTTAGGTTGGTACCTGTACTAATCTTTCAAGAAACAATTATGATCTGATTGGCGGGTTTTTGGTTCACGTAATAAAACCAACCCAGTACTAATATATATATATATATATGTATATATATCTTGTAAGTTCCACAACTTAAAATTGAAAATCTTTTCTTGGTATAAATATATGGAGAGGTGTAAAGAATCTAGGGATGTGGTTATCATGCTACATTATTCCCAAAAGTCTCTCTGTCCTCTTCTCATCTCATATTCTTTCATAGCATATACCCTAAATTACACAACTCATGTAAATAAAGGTAAAATTTCAAGCAAGAAGAAGAGATGGAAAACAAAAAACCCCTCACCACGGCTTATTATATGTTGTTGCTTGTCCATGGCGACTTAGGGTGTGTTTGATAACCAATTAATTGCTGAAAATAAAAACTTTAAGCACATGCGTTTGATAACATACCACTTAATTGAAAAGGCAGACAAAAAAAATTCTACTGAAAATAACCACTGAACGCAATCCATTTCAATATTTGAAACACAATTTTTAGTATTGCAAATTGAATCACTTAAAATTTTAAGTACTTAAAACAAAGCACTTAATTTTCAGTACTTCATTTTTAGCTTTATCAAGCGGAACTTATTCTCATTCAAAATTGTGAAGGAATAATGGGATGCCTCTCATACCTAGAAATCGGCGGCTACTTCCGGCTTCTTTCCTTCTTCATCGTTTCTTAGAGAATCAGAATCCATAAGATGGTATTTTTTTGTCTTGGTTTTGGTTAATTATTGTTGAATTGGAGCATCCAACCCAAAACCAATTGGCAATGGGCGGAGTAGCCCCTTGAACTTATATAATGAGTAGCTAGGTTATAAGTCCCTGATGTGGGACAAACAATCTCTAACACACCCCCACACGTGTGGCATGACTGAGAGCCAAACACATGGATTATTGAGATAGGGTGACGTGGAGCACACGTGGATAAGTTGGGCCCAACAATAACCTGCTCTGATACCATGTTGAATTGGAGCATCCAACCCAAAACCAATTAAACTTTTTCTCTCCTTATTTTCTGAATAAGTCAATAGCTCCTTTGTCTTATCTCTACCACTTCCCTCTATATTTTTTTCTCTTTCTTTTTCTCCTTCTTCCTCTTTTACTCCCACCTCTCTTTCTTTCTCTCCTTCTTCCTCTCTTATTTTCTCTCTCTTCCTCACTTCCTACTCTAAGTGGAATTGTTGCTCGAGACGTCTCTTCCCATGACCCACTCTCCCCCTGAAGAGATGGCTGGGAACCGGAGAAAAAGGACGAACGTTCAACAAAGGTGACATCCAGAGATACAAACCATTTACGGGAGGGAGGGTGGTAACACTTGTATCCTTTTTGTGTTGGATAATATCCAACAAAGACACATTTAACAGCACAAGGATCTAATTTAGTACGAGATGGAGAGTGATTGTGGAAACATACACACCCAAAGACTTTCGGAGGAATAGGGAAGATAGAAGAAGGCTGAGTAAGGAGTTCAATGGGAGCTTTCTTACCAAGTACACAGGTGGGAAGGCAATTGATTAGATATGCAGCAGTTAGAACTGCTTCACCCCAATATGACTTAGGAACCTGCATCGAGAACATCATTGACATAGCTGACTCTAATAAGTGACGATTTTTTCTCTCAGCTACTCCATTATGTTGGGGAGTATTAGTACATGATGTTCAATGAATCATACCATGTTCAGAGAAGTAATGAGTAGACCACCATAGATATATTCCCTCCCCCCCTCCCCTTTTATTTGATCTAACAACCTTCACAACAGTATTAAATTGAGTACAAACCATCTTGTGAAAAGACTTAAAGATAGAAAAAACAACACTTTTTTCTTTCATCAAATAAACGCATGTGGTGCGAGTGCAATCATCAATAAACGTGACAAACCATCTCTAACCATTCAAAGTAGAGATAGGAGAAGGACCCCAAACATCGGTATGAATAATAGAAAATGGAATTGAACTTTTATTAATAATAGAGTTAAATGTAGCACGATGGTGTTTGCCAAGTTGACATGCTTCACAAGAAATTTCATAAACATTTTATTCGGAACTAGAACCCATCCCTCGGCAACCTCACCACCACCTACAGTCACTGCGCCGCATCCCCTAGGGCTCTCTCCCTGTGCGACGCAGCCTCCCAAGCCTTCGGCTTGGTGTCGCAGCCCCTCGGCTGCCCCTGTGCCCTCTATAAGGGCCTATTTGTGATGTGCTAAGAGCCCGTATCGTGCTCTTCGTCTTCAGTCTAGGTGACCGAGTTTCCGATTGCCCTTATCTTTCGCCGAGTTTCCGGCCCGTGACCGAGTTTCCGGTTAGTCCTATCTCCTGCCGAGTTTCCGGCCGTTCTTGTTGATCGTAGTGATCCCTTCCAGGGCCGCGTGATTTTTCTTTCATGGCTGATACAAGAACAGATGGTGCGCCCCCCTCATCTTCCAGCCCCACGGCCGCTATTGCTGCAGGTATTCCTACCACTCTTCATGGTAAGTCAAACCACCCCTCTTGGATTCTGGATTCTGGCCAATAACCACATGACTGGTGAGCAATCTATTTTTACGTCTCCTTTTACTTCCATTGATCAGTCCGTCCGTATAGCCGATGGGTCGTCCATTCCCATCCGTAGTCAGGGTGATGCACGCTTATCCCCAGACATCACTCTTTCCTCTGTTTATTATGTCCCAAACTTTGCTTTCTATTAATCGCATTGCTAACAGTTATAGTTGTGTCATTGTTTTCCTACCCAACTATTGTTATTTACAAGATCTGACTTTGAAGAAGATTTTTGGCAGGGGGGATAAGCGAGACGGTCTCTACTACTTTGGTGATCCACCATCTTTCAAAGTGTTATCCTCCAGTCTCCAAGCTTCTGTTTTGCCAGTCTCAAATAATGTATTGCCAACCTCAAAATTAGAGTTGTGGCATGCTCGTCTAGGACATGCAAATTTTCAGTATTTGTGTTGGTTATTTCCTTCTTTAACTAATGCTTGCAAGGATTCTAATTTTAAATGTGTGGTGTGTGAACTATCAAAACATACTCGCACTACCTATATTCCTCGCATGCACCGAGCACGTAGTGCCTTTGATCTTATTCATTCTGATGTGTGGGGGCCTTCACCTGTGACAGCCCTCTCTCAACACCGTTATTATGTCACATTTATTGATGATTACACTCGTTGCAATTAGGTTTAACTATTGAAGAAAAAATCTGATAAAAACCGTCATATCATGTCTGTGGTTGGATGTCTCTAATTTGGTATGGGCGTTCCTAAATATTTTTGGCACATGGTTGTTCTCACTGCCACTTACCTTATTAATCATACTCCCAGTTGAGTACTACATGGCAAGACACCTCTTCACGTGCTTAAGCCTGATAGTACTCTCATTCCTATTTTGCCACGGATCTTTGTTTGTACTTGCTTTGTCCAAAATAGGAGTCCTACCCGTACCAAACTTGATAATAAGGCGGTTCAGTGGGTCTTTTTGGGGTATTCATCCATGTCTAAAGGGTATAGATGTTATGATCCCGCCACTCGTCACTTCTATCACTTTTTAGATGTTACCTTTCTGGAAACTGTTCTTTTCTTTTCAGGTTCTTCATCACCAAGGCAAGTATCTGTGGAGCCTGTTGCGGATGATAATGCTGCTCTACCACGTCCCGTTCCCATCCTTGACTCCGCCAGTGAATCTCTGCCTTCAGGGCTACATCTGCCTCCAGTTATCTTCAGCGATCCATCATAGGTTTACTCTCGCCGTCCATGCTCGTTTGCTCCCCTGCCAAATTCTTCTCCGGATTCAGGTATCTCATCTCCTCCTTTACCTTCATATATTGCTCCTGAAATTGTTTCTCCCCATTACCCCACTCGTGTCCGTCGCCCCCTGCTCGCTTTCTTCTTTCTATAGTACTAATCATCCAATTTCCAAGTATATCTCTTATCAGGGTTTGTCTACTTCTTATCAGTCATTTATTAGTCAAGTTGATTCGGTCTCCATTCCTCGTTTTGTTCATAAGGCCCTCCAGAATCCTAAGTGGGTGGCTGCTATGAAAGAAGAAATGGATGCTCTTCAGGGAAATCAGACGTGGGAGATTGTTGTTCTTCCAGCAAGTGAGCGCACAGTTGGCTGCAAATGAGTTTTTACCCTGAAATATTTAGCGGATGGGACTATCATCGCTATTAGGCTCGATTGGTTGCTAAGAGTTTTACTCAGGTTCCTGGTAGGGATTTTGGTGCCACTTTTGCTCCTGTGGCTAAGTTAACTACAATTCATCTTCTGGTTTCATTAGCTGCTTCTTATTCTTGGCCACTTCATCAACTTGATGTTAAAAATGCTTTCCTTAATGGTGATTTATCTGAGACTATTTATATGGATCCTCCACCGGGTTTTCGGGCTCAGGGGGAGTATTTTGGGAAAGTTTGCCGCCTCCGTAAGTCTCTCTATGGCCTGAAGCAATCTTTTTATGCATGGTTTAGCCGCTTTAGTGATGTGATTCTTAGCATGGGATTTATTCGGTGTCACTCCTTAATGGTGATTTATCTGAGACTATTTATATGGATCCTCCACCGGGTTTTCGGGCTCAGGGGGAGTATTTTGGGAAAGTTTGTCGCCTCCGTAAGTCTCTATGTGGCCTGAAGCAATCTTTTTATGCATGGTTTAACCGCTTTAGTGATGTGATTCTTAGCATGGGATTTATTCGGTGTCACTCCGATCACACGTGTTTTATCCGTCGCCAGTCTCATGGGCGATGTATTATTATCTCA
The DNA here is from genome assembly GCA_033977485.1 of Hydrangea macrophylla. NCBI lineage: Eukaryota > Viridiplantae > Streptophyta > Magnoliopsida > Cornales > Hydrangeaceae > Hydrangea > Hydrangea macrophylla. The sequence goes on from CM066993.1 coordinate 29,565,017, forward strand.
GTATATGTTGATGATATTATTATTATTGGTGATGATGCACCTGGCATCGCTCGAGTGAAGCATGATCTTGGTATGTCGTTTGATATCAAGGATTTAGGTCCTCGTCATTATTTTCTCGGTACTGAAGTAGCTCGCTCATGCCAAGGTATCTCCTTATCCCAAGAAAGTATGCTCTGGATCTTCTTCAAGATACTGGTATGCTTGGGTGTAGACCGGCCTCTTCCCCTATGAATCCAAACCTAAAGTTATCCACTGAGTTGGGGGAGTTATTACCTGATCCCTCGGTATATCAATGTCTTGTGGGTCGTCTCATCTATTTGACGAATACAAGACCAGATTTGACCTTTGCTGTGAGTGTTGTGAGTCAGTTTATGCACTCACCTCGGACTTCTCATTTGGATGTTGTGTACCATATTCTTCAGTATCTTAAGACCTGTCTTGGTCTTGGTTTGTTCTTTAAAACAGGAATACAGTCAGGTCTTTCCTGTTTTACTGATGCTGATTATGCGGGCTCGAAAAGTAATAGACATTATACCTCAGGTTTGTGCACTTTTCGTGGTAATCACCTAATATCTTGGAAAGCAAGAAACAAGACAGTTGTCTCCCATTCTTCCATTGAAGCTAAGTATCGTGCCATGGATCAGGGGACATGTGAGTTGCTTTGGCTTCGTTCTCTTTTTGATGAGTTGGGGTTCACAATGAGGGCCTCATCTACTCTATTCTGTGATAATAAATCGGCTATCATGTTATCATGTGATTCTGTTCTGCATGAGAGAAAGAAGCACATTGAAGTTGATATTCATTTCATTCGTGAAAAAGTTCAGTCAGGAGTTATCTTACCGAGCTTTGTTGCCTCACGTGAACAAACTGCCGATATGTTCACCAAGTCTATTGGTCCTGGCCTTCTGCACCATCTCTTCGCAAGCTAGGGCTCGTCGATATATTCGCCCCAGCTTGCGGGGGACTGTTGGAATTAAGGGATATTATTCTTTATTTTATGTCTTATTTATTTGTAATACCCTGTATTTTCAATAATTATTTATGCAGAGAGATTCTATATACTTCCATTGATCATATGTGAAATCCAACCTTCGACCGATCGAACTACTTTCAAGCGATCGAACATTTCTAAAGTTCAAGCGATCGAACCTTTCTCGAGCGATCGAAACCGTACCGACATGAATTTATTACGTGGTCCCCACTTCAATCGATCTAACATTTTTTCAATCGATCAAACCTGACCAATCTGCTCTCTAGCGATCGAACTACCTTCGATCGATCAAACATGTAATTATCAGAATTTACGGGTTTCACGCAAACAATGCCACCTGCACCCCCCTTCTCCTCTATATATACCTTGTGCTCGTGTGAGTGTGAGGTTTGCTGAACTTGGGAGGTTGGAGAGAGTTGTGAGTTGTGTGTTTATATTTATACACCTACATACATATATATATTACACACACATACTATATATATTCTGTGAGAGAGAGAGAGAGAGAGAGAGAGAGTAACAGGAAGAGAAGGAGAATCAGAAGAAGAAGAAGAGAAAGAGAAGAGGAGACAGAGAGAGAGAGACTGAGGAGCAGATAGAGAGAGAGAGAGAGAGAGGAAGAGCCACCATTAAAGCCCGCAGTTCAAGCTTTGCCAAACGGACCCTAAGTGAGTTTTTACTCACTTGGTATCTTTATTATAATGTTTATAAGCTTGTTGATGGTGTAGACGTATTAAAACGTCCTTAGGATGTTTGTATATATGCTGTTCAGAATCTGTTGGAGAAGACGATTGTCGACCGATTGAACTGAATTCAATCGATCGAATGTTCAATCGATCGAAGAGACTTCGATCGCTCGAACATTATTTTCCCTCAATCGATCGAAATGGCTTCAATCGATCGAAGGTTCAATCGATCAAAGCAACTTCAATCGATCGAACTTTTCTTTTCCTCAATCGATCGAAATGATTTCAATCGATCGAACTTAGCAGAACATGGTTTAGTTCTTTAGTTTATTATATATGAGGTTTGGATGTTCGGTTCTCGATTCGGAATTCTACTATGCGATACTGGGTTAACCAGGGATAATGTGACAACAAAGATTAGTATGATTAAGAATAATGAATGTACATAATGACGTTAGATGATTTCGGTTCATGTATGAGTTCGATATCCGTTCATTTCAATCAGAGTAGTCAGGCCACATCGGAATTGTCATGTATCGATAGTAGTACTGAGTATAGGTAGGTTTGATAAGTTCTGGATATGGTACGCGGGTGGACGTCTGGTCATGATATGCTTTCACATGCGGTGGATGGTTTATATCCTTATCGAGCAATGGGCAAGACCATGTAGTCCTAAGATAGCCAGATGATCCATGTTATATCCTTAACAAGCGGTGGATGGTTTATATCCTTAACGAGCGGTGGATGGGGATCACTGGTATATGACGTAGAGTCGTGGCAATAGATTTGATATGTTGTTCAAAGCGTTATATCCCTGACATGCGGTGGATGATTTAAATCCTTAACGAGCGGGGGATGGACTGACGTGGTGTTCATGATGCGGTGGATGGTTTATATCCTTAACGAGCAATGGACAGAATGATGGTATGTCTATATATGTGAAATGATTGAGTCTGTTCTTTCTAGAAAGTGTATGTTGATTATTGGTCTCGAGATAACAGGACGATAAAAGTTGAGTAACGACATTTGAGATAAAAAGAAAGATACTATTGTAACACTATATCTTAGACACTTCAATAACTTGTTATACGTTATATCATCGGTACCCTGTGAGTTTCTATTTCACTCAGCTCTCAGTAAGCTGACGACCGTTATTGCCTGAACATTCCCCGTCCAGACTACCATGTCCCTTTTATTTCAGCTAATGGAGCTTATGACGATGGCCACTACCCGGAAGGGGAATACGCAGAGGATGGCCACACTAATGCCGATTATACCATAGAAGACCGTTATGCTGACGACTACCCTTACGCCAGCTAAAGATCTGAAGATAGTTTTCGAGTTTATGTTAAGCTTTATATTACTATTGAACTTTGTTAGTTAACGGGTACTTGGGCATATGTTGTCTCCAGACCTGTTGTGATCCTGCGGACCACACTCTGATTATTGTAATAGGTATTATGGTTATGTTTTATCTACAATTGTTTACTATTCCTATTTTCTTGTGGACTAGTACTGTGTGGTGTGGATAATTAGTGACTTTCACTTGTCATTCCCTATGGACCCAAAAAGGAAATTTATTTTTCTCTATTTTTGCTGTTCCGAGGCGTGAGAGCATTTTTGGTATCAGAGCTCTAGGTTATGATACTTTCGTTCACTAACAACTCCACACCATCTGGTTCTAGTATTTAAGATCCTTGAGATGAGATATGAGTTTAAGTTAAGTTCGTCTTTCTGACGATAGATAGTTTTCCTTTGCAGGTTAGATTGGCAGGGTCTTTGTCAGTCATGATGTGATTGGATATGGATGGCACAAGAGATACAGGAAGATCAACGAGCAGTCCCGAATAATCGGAGCACAAACGGGGCAACCGAAGAACAACCGGTAACCCAAGAGAGAGAGGAGAGCATTCGGGCTCTAGTGCATCACATGGATGCAAAGGAGGCCCACAGAGGGGCAGGAGGCAACAGGAGAGGCTGCCGCAAGAGGGCTGAAGGCCTACAAAGCTGGTGGAGGAGCCGAGAGTGGCTGGGTGGCCGGCGGTGGGCCTAGGAAGGGTCGCGAGGTGGTGGGTGGGAGGTGTAGGAGGCTCGGCGAGGGCTGTGGTGAAGGCTCGGGGTAGCGGCGCAAGGAGGTTGGGCTGTTGGTGGATGGCCAAAGGTGGTGGAAGAGGGTTAGGGTTGGTGTTGGCTTTGATACCAAATAGAATTAGGTTGAGGGGTTAAAAGGATGATTTTTTATTCATACTGTATAACACATATTTATATACAGGCTATGGGAACAAGAAAAAGGAAAGACAATCAAAGAAAATAAAGGACAATAAATGACAGATTATAATCCAAAAATCAAATCCCTAAAAGCCCGTGATCAACAAGATTATGGGCTTTGACTAAATATTCCAACAATAGACGACCAGTGAGGATATACACATCGTAGAAGACATCCGATGTGCCGTTTCGATCGTTTACAGATAGGATGTACCATGTAGACGACCGGTAACCTGTCAAGGGATCGTGTGACGTAGGACACCACCGGGTAAGCAACCAGTGTGGCCTACTGGCTAAATTATGTGGTATCGATGTATGGATACGAATTGAGAGATTGTTGTATCGTCGCATGGATACGGATGAGAATAAGAATATGGATACGAGTATGAATATGGATATGGGTATGGATAGAATAAATGATGGTTCAGTCGTGAATTCAGCGTCCCGGCATGAAGATAGATGCATAGGATGGATGCATTGGGTGCATGCATGGATTTGGTGAATAGCATGATGAGATATGATTTTATATCATGATCTTTATCATTATTTTTACTTATTGTGATTTCCTATTATCTTTGATTTGATATATAGTTTAATGAGACATCTGCTATATCCGCGAGTGACGTCATTGATAAGAGATTAACCGCATTTTAAGATACTGAACAGTAACACGTGAGGAGTGTGTTTGATGTACTCACTCAACTTTGTATTCAAAGCTGATGTCGTTCATGCCCTGGACATTCCAATGTATACAGCTTTGCAGGTATTAAGGACGGGAGACTGATGTTTCGCCAGACTTGGAGCTGAAGGCTTGAAGACGAAGACGTGCCGCTTTGTAATAGTTAGTTTGTATGTCTTTTATACTTCTATTAATATTGTTATAGGCTTCAGGCTATAAGCCAGCTGTTGTAATAATTTTAGTAGACTACGACCAGTGAGTTTTCGCTGTTGTAGCCTATGTAATAAGATATGTTCTATGAATAGCATCTCCTTATCGTTGTATTTGTTGGTTTGAGTAGATTACAATGCGGTTATTCGCCAGTCACGGGCCTACGGAACCAAAAAGGAATTCATTTTTTCTATTTCTGCTTCTCCGGGGCGTGATAGGAATTTTGATATCAGAGCCTAGGTTTTAGTTGTTAACCGCTTGTCTTTTGTGATTAAAACCCGAGTTCTAAGTTAATATCGATAGCATGAGGATTAGCTGAGATGAGATAGAACTGTTATCTTATCACGTAGACGAGAAGTTAAGAGAATCCGTCAGAGGATGTTTCTTTGGAGGATAGTAACTGCTGGAGTCGATATGAAATCATTAGAGTTGTTGGTAGCTGAGTTCACGGAGGACAAGGTATCGAGAGTTAGTGGTGGTTATGGAGATCATAAGTGTAGAGCCGTTGGATTTTAGACACTGACGAATTCCTGAGCGATCTCAGAACAGTCAATATAACCTAGAAGTAGAAAGAGGTTAAGCATAAGATTTTTGTTGCCTTGAGCCACATGTCAGTTGAGTGGTCTCACATGTTAGTTGAGGAGTACTCAGAGTTTGGAACCTGAGAATAGAAATAGAACATTTAGATTTGATGTTACGCGTAGAACCCGTAGTTCCGTAACCTTTGTTTTGAGCGTAAATACCTTTGAGAATACCTAGTAGGTGCCTTATGGTTAATATTATTATTTATGTGAGGTATTCATATTTTTTTTATGTGATCGTATTATATATAGTGGTATCGTATTTGCTTCCACATGTTTTTATTCTTGCCTGAGATATAAGATAGAATGCGACTGACACAATAGATTTTCATTTGTAGGTAGCGACACCGAACACTACTAACACTTGTTATGGTTAGAACGACTCGAGGGACCCGGGCCAGTTAATGGAGTACCTGAAGTAGTACCTCCCGAGATAGATCCAACAGGAATAGATTTTCAGAAGCACTGTGCTGATCTTGGACCCAGGGTTCTCGGTAATGGGCAATCTCTCATTACCTACAGGTGAACTTGTAACTTCGACAGTCTTTTGAGTCAAATCTGTTGGAAAATATGGAAGTAAATATGGATAAATCAGAAGATATTCCAGTGAGAGAAATCTCAGAATATTCTTGAGATTTCCATATTTATTTGATTTAAATTGATACGATTGTAATCATAGGAGATTTGATCATATATCTTTAGGTTTCCTATCTTGTCTCTCATTCTCATCCTATATAAAGGGTTGAAGCATTGAAAATTTATTATCCCATTGAAATACAATCTCTCTTTTATTCATAAAATTCTACAAAATCATCCTTCGTCATATCGAAGAGGAACAGGCACGACCATTAAAAATGAAATCAAAACACTCCTAGCATTCACATGCACTACTTTGGTGCCATCGTCCAATCAATGGACAAATCATGAGGTCCGCAGACAGACCGAAGGAGAAGTAAACACGGGCTGTGATCAAAATAGCCCAATTTTGGTGGAATCCACCCTAGGGTTTAGTAGACTGAAGAAAATAGGAATATGGTATAACATATCTCAGTCCAGAGGATCGGCTAGGTTAAAAATATAGGAAGGAGGGTTCGATTGAGGGAAATTAGGCCAGGGTGAGGTGCGGCAAGGCTGGATGTGTGGCTGGGAGGTGCGGCGAGACTAGGTGAGGGTCTGGGAGGTGTGGTGAGGTTGGGTAAGGATCTGGGAGGTGCAGCGAGGCTAGGAGAAGAGCCTGGTGGTGCAGCGAGGTTGTGTGGATGTCATTGGGTTGCGGCGGCGGGGTGGAGAGGCAGGGATGTGGTGGTGGCAAGGATCAAAATTTCTTTCTGTTTCCATCGAAACGACCGAAACGTTTCCGTTTCCTAGGTCATGGAAACGAAACAGCCATGGAATCTTGAAATTCCATGGATTCCATCGAAACGACTTTGTTTCTTTTGTTTCCATCGAAACATAATTGTTTCCATCGAAACAAACCTACGATTCCGCATCGTTTCATTTGCTTCCAACGAAACATACTTGTTTCCATCGAGATAATCATGTGATTGTGTACTTGTCATATAAACAACCATTTTATTTTAGAGATGGCTTATTAGCTTATTATGTACTTATATGTATCTTTTGCATTCTATGAAGTGTTTTGTGGATTCTATGAAGTGTTTGACAGTAGATTGGCGACTTAATCCTCATGTATTTTCAATTTGAACTACACATTTTTAATGCAGCACTACATATCAGTGTTCTAAAAATCCCTAGGCGGTAGGCGGGCCACGAGGGGGGGCCTAGGGCCTAGGGGCCTAGGCGGAGGCCTAGTATTTTAAAGCAAAATAAATAATACAGAAACAATTCTAATAGACTCAAACTAAGCTTCCAACTCTTCTTCTCCATATTGCTCCAACACTCTCTCTCCATCAGACTCAAACTCATACTCCTCATCACCCTCTTCCTCTGTATCCTCATCAGATACAAAATCGACTTCATGAAGTTCTCGTGACTCGTGAGTCATCTTCAGTCTCTCTCTCTCTCTCTTAATCTTGGTAGTCAATTGAATGAACGACTGTGGTGTGGTGGCTTAGGGGATTATTAGGGCTTGCCCTTGTTATTATTTCAAGAAAATGACAATTCCACCCCTAGGCCTCCGAGGCCGCCTAGGCCTAGGCGGCCTCTTGGGCCGGCCTAGGAGGCCTAGGCCGGGTCTAGACCAGGCTTAAATCCCTGTGGGATTTTTGTAAGGATTAGGTGAAAATCCAGGCGGTTGGGCAAGGCCTAGGGCCTAGGCGGAGGCCTAGGAGGATTTTTAGAACACTGCTACATATAGACCTCTCAAATGTTAATTTAATCAATTATTAGCTTTATACACGCATATAGTTAAGTTTGAAGTTATGTTTCCCCATGTTTCCAATTTTTTCCACTGTTTCCGAAATATTTCCGAAACGTTTCTGTTTCTGGGTAGACCGAAACAATAGACCGAAACGAAATTTTGATCCTTGGGTGGTGGTGGTGGTTTCTGATGGTAGGATCGAGACCCCTCTTAGGGTATACCATGTTGAATTTCCAAGAAATCTTAGAGAGCACTACCGCGACTCTCTCTCATTTTATTAAACAATAGAAGAACCAAAGGTATAATTACAAGAGTACCCTTAAAGAAGGGAAAAATATAAAAACCAATAAACAAGGCTAGAATAATAAAAACATCTCTCAACATGGGCTTTTTTTGTCATTTCATCTCTCCCCATTTATAGTGTGTCGCTCTATACTTCATTGGGGTGTTATTAGGGTTTCCAATAGTGTATTGGAGAGTGAGGGTTTCAGAAAAGCAGAGGATACCATCACATTCAAGGGGGGTTTCAAGTTGGACTGCTCAAACATCGAAAACCATTTGTATTGAAGAATGACAATTCATAATGAACAAAGATCGCAACTCTATAGAGTAAGTTGAACTGTTTTTTTTTAAATGCAAACTGTTAGCATATTTTATTTCTTTGTTTATGCAAACCTTTACTTTGTTTAGATTTTCGAGTAGTACACAGAAATTGAATTGCTTTTTTGGATTGCTCTTTAGATTTTGCTTTAATATATGTAACAGGTCGGGTCCTCGTAGCATGTTGGCCTTTGTGTTTCTTTTAATCAAAATCGCTCTTTTACGTCGTGCGGTCCCCTTGTATGGAGTTGATGATCAGTATTTTACTCTTGAAATATATTTTGGGGGTAGAATGTTGATACACCAGTTAAAGCATACATTGGGGGTAGTGTATGTTTTTATGACTTTTGCCACCTTGAATACATTTTTTAAAGAGTGAAGTAGATTAAATTATTGAGTTATTTACTTATTTGGATTTTCTAAGTTGGCAAAATGCTATTACAAAGAGCTTGAGTTAGGCCTTGATAGTGGACTTGGATTGGTGGATCAAATGGTGGTGTAAATGAAATGTATTGATATAAAAGTCTAACTATGGTGATTTACATGTACTTGGAGCATAGAAATGACCATGAGAAAAGTGAAAGTGAGGCTGACAATGAGAGCAGTGAAGGTGAGCAAGACTTAAAATTCTATCATAGGGAAGAAAACAGAGAGTTGAGGTCCAAAAAACAGGAGGGGGCACATTGCAACACGGAGCATAGACTCAGCATACTTTTAAGGACTAAATTGCAAAATTCTTAACATTAAGGGGCAAAGTGCAAACATGGTATACATTAAGGGTACAAAGTGCATTTTGACCTAAGATTTATAATGACAGATTTATAAGTGACTATTGTTATTTAGATTTACTATAACCATAGGACTATTTAACTTATAACTAAAAATAGACCCAATTAAAGGTCCCCTTAGCGAAAATTTAAATCAATCATTTTGTTTTTATTTGTTACTCAATTATATCCTACAGTTGTCTCATCTCACACTAAAAGGGCTTGATATTTTTCAGTAATGTATTTAATAACAATAAGACTTATAATGTGGTCACCATTAATCTTTTCACCCACTGTAGTAGTGCTAATTATATCATGAATATCAAATTCTAAATGGACCATGATAGAGCAACCCTTTTCATGGAAAGTCCGATCCACTAATTACGGTGGAACATGGGAATGACTTAGACGGATACTAAAGAGTCACATTACAAATCTATTAAAATAGGACTTTGAATGTTGGAGTTCATTAATGGTTGGGATTAGGGATACGTAATAAACTTTAAAATGAATACACAAGATTGTTATAAGAAAGTGGGGGTTAAATTCACAAGAGTCAATTAAGTGAAATTTATGGGTAATTTTGGAAAGACAAAAAGTGAAACACTTCCAAGGGGTTGGTGCTTTATAGATAGTAAGTATATGTGTAAGTATATATATATAGATATAGATATAGATATAGATATAGATAGATAGATTGACAATTATCGCATATCATTTTACAAATATATAATAAATATATAATATTATAAAATATCTCGACCAGTATCGGCCTATATTGGCCCGTATCATACGCCAACATCTCAGATATACGACCCGTATCAACCGATGCTGCAAGCGATACGCCAACATCTTGGATTATATCGGCCGATACAGACAATACCACAAGCGATATGGCATCGACCGAGGACAAGATTGTATCGGGAGTATATATCAGTGTGGTCCCCTTGATACGGACTCAGTATCAGCCGATACTTCGAACCATGGTACCAGTTAAAGATGGAAGAAAGATGAACGAGTTCAACAAATATTTGGATCAACTTAGGAAAGCTAAGGTTAAAACTCGCATACTTCTTATCTCTCTTCCTAATCATATGACAACCTCGTGGCTGCTGGTTGCAACTTGTGCGGTAAAGACACAGTGAATTGGTGCAGGTGGAGGCATCACTCGTACCCCGACAAGTATGGTGCACACCGATCGGTTTGGTCAATTTTTTTGGTTTTTTTGTGTTTTAAAAACTAACCAAAGTCGTTGGTTTTTAGACGGTTTCGGTCGGGTCGGTTTTAGGCTGTAAGTGATTGTCACAAAACCGGGTCGGTCGATTTGGTCCACCAGTTTTTTTGTTCACCCCTACCGACGACAATCAGAGGAAAACAAACACGTGGGTGGATAGGTTCCTACTTCAGAAGAAAAAGTGATAGACCTGGTGGTCGTAGCTGGTTCATATCTGGTTCCAGAAGGAGAAAAGTTTAATGCTATGGGTGTAAAGAATTCGGTCACATCAAGAGTAATTATACTCAGCAGAAAAAGAAGGCTAATAGTGACAAGGATTTAAGTAGCAACTCTTTGGTGGTATTAGCACATAATAGAGATGTCCTCACAGTCTCCAAATGCATAAACACTTCTTCTCGTGATGCTTGGATTTTGAATTCTAGAGGTACTAACCATGTATGCTCCAGGGAAATATTATTTTGATACATTCTATAGGTATTGGAACTATGAAAGTCAAAATGCTTGATAGCGGTTCGTACTTAGAGTTGTGTGAGATACGTCCTAAAGATGCGCAGAAATCTGATACCACTTAGGCCTAAGGAAGCACGGACTCCGCTACAAGGTCGACAAGTCCGCACCCGATGCACACCAGCACCCACACTCTAGGAAGCACGGGTACTCCAATTTGAGTGAAGTATCAATACCGGGTACTTAGGGGACACCAACACCCGTACCATACGCCTGCGCCTGGGGACGTGTCGGGTACCCCTCCAGAGGTGTCCTGATAATTTGAAGTGAAGAATTCTACTTGGATACGGCTCGGGTACTTCATGAGTACTTTGTGGGTACGGAGGGGGTAAGATTGTATTTTTTGAAAGCTATGGGGGGGTACAACTGAAATAATAATAAAAAAATTTGTTTAAAACACAATTTGACCTAGCTATGGGGGTCACACTGGCAGGGATTCTTCTCGGATGCGGCAAGGTGTCTCTTTTAGTTGCTTTTTGTAAAAAAGGGGGACTTCTTATCATTATTTTACAAACCTTGGAGTCAATTTAAGAACGTTTTGTTATTTGTCTTAATTGAATAAAATTTCAAGATAATGTATATTGTAAAAAACTATACAAAAGTATATTATTTAATGATTTATAAAAGCACCCCCTGCATTGGCACCCTTCAATTTTGGAAAATTGACGAACCCTTCAATTTTGGAAAATTGACGAACCCCACACATGTGATAGTTTCCAGGTGCTGACGGTTGTGAGGGGAAAAATCCTACTGCCGGTGGATCGAGACCTCACTATGGAATTAATTAGCAAAATTAACAGAAGACAATTACACATGTTCATTGGCCGAGTTGGATCAAGTTAAACTGTGCTGATTCATGTTATGCATAATTGGTATATTGATAGCCAATGGTTTTCACATCTTGAAAGAGGGGTCAAAGTTGATGTTCTCTTCTCTTCTGGGTATGGAGGTGGAGATTTGTGGGGGTTCATCCCCACCGCCTTCATAGCAAACTCATCGACTTGGGTTTTGTGTTTTGGGTGGCCTTTAAGGAGCCACGTCATTGGCTCTCTGAGTGAAAAATGGGCAGTTGCCCATTCAGTGTTTTAAGGCAGAAAATGTGCACGTGTGCGTGTGTATGTATATGTGATGGTTATACATAGGATGCATATGTAATATCCCAACATTTTGACATGTGAGTATGACATTTTGATGTGCATTATATGGTAATGACATGAATATTTATGTGATTTGCGTATTTAATCTTATTATCAAGTGGTGGAAGGAAATTAATAGTTGATAAACTCTTGTTATGTGTTACACATAGCAATCGATTTGGAATTTGCATATTTTGAAAGACATGGAATTATTTTATGCCTTGCATTGGATACATATTTGATGTTAAATGTTGAATTGCTAGACAAGGACATAAATGATAGGAGTAAAAAAAATACATTTTCATAACTAGTAGGTGAATTAGCAATTCACGAGAACTAGAGGAGTTATTGTGTAATTAGTAAGAAATATAGTAGGTGAAAGTGTAATTTAGGAGACTTGATCTCTAGAATTTGGTAGAATTTTCCTATTCGATTAATTAGTCTAATTGAGATTAATTAGCTTAATGATAATTAATTAACATAATCAAGCTGCTAGCTTATATTACCTAAGCTAGTAGGTGGCCTAGTAGGAGGTGTTGGCCAATATTTGGCTAAGTCCATGTGTATTCAAGTGGGCAAGTGAGAGAAATGGAAGAATAACTAGTTAAATAAGATGTACATCTTTTTGAGATGCTTCTCTACACAAGCAAGTAGGTGCAAAGAAGAAAGGGAAAAACAAGAGAGAAAGGAAGGAAACCAAAAGGGAAAAGGGTGCTAGGGAGATTTCTATCTCAAATTGAAACTAGACTCAGTTTAGGGCGTAGGTAGGGGGGATGCACTCATTGCGGCTCTCCGACCTTAACCTGCAACGGAAAAAAAAAACGGAGCAGATTTGACTTGAGAAGCTACGGGTAAAAGGATTCTTTCTATGTGATTTAATTCATTTCCATAGAGTTTTGATGAATTAATTAGAAGAATTCATATTGATATGCTATGAAATCTTATATGACTTGTAGGAGTTTGAAAGTGAGCATTATATCTTGTCAATTCTATATCTAGAGCAAGGTGAGTAACCTCTATCTTTGAGGAAACTTTTCAAGTAATGAAATTGTGGCATATAAATGATTTGCTTTCAATTCATGGATTATGAGCATGCGTGTATATCATGATTGACTATATGTGCAAGAGATCGAAAGAATAATGTGTTGGAAACATGTTTATGTGATTATGTGGTTGAAGAAGCAATTGTTCTATCACAACAAAGAGAGCTCCAAAAGGGAGTGTAGAAAAGCCTTCTAAGGCTTGAGTGTTCAATACGCCTTGTATAGGGTATTGGATAGCTCGGAACAAGGATAAAGGGTGCCATTACGGGCACGGGGTAGTGAGAAGAACAAGAAGCTTTGGAGATAAATACTTGGTTGTGATTCATTATGTTGCATTAAATTGCATATCACGTGTTTAATGATATACACAAATTTATGTCAAAGAGCATGTTTTTCACTGAGCTTCAGCTCATATGATTATTGTATAACCATTTCAGGTGAAAGAAAAGAGAAGGAGAAAGAGAAATAGAGGAAGAAAGAGGAGAGCAAGTGTTTAATGTGCATATTGTATATATATGGCGTAGTTGTTGTAGTAGTTTGGAACTAAAGGACTTGTAAATGATGTTGGGTTAAGTGAGCATGTGTAGGACTTGATGTATAAGACTCTTACGTTCATGTATGAAAGGTTTTGGCAAGTGCTTTTGCTATTCAAGCATGTTTGATTGTTTAGATGCTCATGGCTACAATTGTGGATAGAAGTTGTTTCGATCGATCGAGATCCACACTGTTTTAATTGGTTCAAAACGACTTTTATGGAAACGGACATAACTTTTTCTGGAATTTTGAAATCGTACATCGTTTTCAACGTTGGAACCTAGACTCAAACGGCTATCTTTTGGTATAAAATCTAACTCAAAATTTCAAATTCCTATTATACCCTTGGGGCTAATCACTTGCAAATGTGGTTGAAATGAGAGTTTAAAAAACCCGTTTTTGAACGATATTAACATAGGTCAGGCCTCAGTGGCATGTCACGTACCCTCGTGCCATACTTAGTGGATTTGGGTTGTGACAGCATACTCGGGCTGTACAGAGAGTTTGAGAGAGAAAGAAAAACAGAGTGAGAGGAAACGTTCTTCGGGGTATTGAGAGTGTGAGTGTACACGCTGCTTTTGGGGTTTGAGTTATGGGATATAATTCAACATTGTTGTACAAGTTTAATTCTCACTACTGAAGACATGGTATATGCGTATATGTAGCTAGTGTTTTGCCCAACCACGTAAATTCTCTTGTGTGTTTCCTTTTCCGTTGTCAATTTTTTTTTTTTTAATTTGATGGTTTAATACTTTAATTATTATTCCACTACATGAATCCCAACATAAAGGTCGACTAACTATGACCCTACAACAAATTGGTTTCACTTCAATGAACTTAAGGTCAAATTGCAAGATTGTACAATTAGGCACTGGAAAATTAAATTGCAAGTTTCCAGGCCTATGATTTTGAACCAAAGTCTGGTAAAAATGGGTTTCTTGAGCTGCCAGATCAACCTTAAAGCATAAGGAATTAGGTGAAGCAGAAGCCCGGGTTTTTCATATGAAAACTTTGCTGATTTTATTTCCCAACGTAAGAGAAACTTCCTAAAAGCCAGTCTCATCCAAAACCTTTCTTCGAATCCTTGAACCTCCAAACAAGAACAAGACAAACTGTTTCAAGGAGCATATTTGACAGCTAACAAACTTGAGGAGAGTGCAAGACTTGAAAAGTTCAGGCATCTGTGATTTCAGCTCAGTTCAAAAAGAAAGTGAGCTGCTTTTTTCTGTAAGTAAAGGCTGATTTCAGCCGGACGACCAGACCGAACAAGTAGTATAAATTCAGCCCACTAGTTAATTACCATTTCACTCAAATGATATTCGAGTTCTCATTGGGAATGAACTTCTTCAATACGATATAGCAAAGCTACAATAATACTCTTAATGCATATGAGATAACTAAACATAATATACCATATCATGTACCACCACTATTTGAGACAATTAGCTCACGCGTGCCCAATGCTACTTCTGACCCATCCATGAAAGGAAGTGGTAACCATATCAACATAGCAGAAGGTTGGGAAGAAGAACTGAATTATTGTACACACACACACACACACAGAGATTAACTTACTGAAAAGTAGCCCTCATTTCCATCCCATACGACCATTTTTGGTAGTTTAGCTTTCTTAGTGACCTCAAATGATTCAGCAAAGTTTTCAAACTGCTTGAACCCGACATAGCCAAATACCAAGTCACGGTTCGCAGATGCAGCAGCCTTCAATAGCTTAATTAATTCCTTTGATTTCTGATCTGCCTCATCCTCCACAATTGTCAGAACAATTTTCCTAACATCATCTCTCAACAACTTTAAAGTGTCACCATTTATGGGCATGGCAAGAGGCAACAAACTCTGTTTTATAAAATCTTCCAAGAATTTTTCTGCATATTAAGAATAGGCAAGGTTATAATATGCATCCACGTCCAAAGCTACTATAATAAACAAAAATTGGTCAAAACCCTTGCACCAGATTATTACTTAGAGGAAGTATCAATTTCTATGAAAATCATAAAACATTTGAGTTAAAAATTTTGAAAAATAATAATTGATAGTATAGTCCAAAGCATAAACAAAATAAAAGGTTTGATGACTCGACCGATGGAGCATATGGAGGGAGTTTGTAGATCCTAAATATATTCAGTAATACTCCTGAAAAGAAATATGAATCAATATATGTATGTATATATGCATATATATATACTAAGTTTAATTCTTAAAACATGCATATCCTCGAATCATATATCAAGAAGACCTAGAACCTAGGAAGCACCGACACTTCAAAGAAGATAACGTATCACGTAACATGTCGTATCCGACACACCGACACGACACTTCTCGGACACTTTTCCTGCAGTGTCGACATGCAGTTTTTTTTAGGACT
Source organism: Hydrangea macrophylla (assembly GCA_033977485.1). NCBI lineage: Eukaryota > Viridiplantae > Streptophyta > Magnoliopsida > Cornales > Hydrangeaceae > Hydrangea > Hydrangea macrophylla. The sequence goes on from CM066993.1 coordinate 29,580,956, forward strand.
TTGTCATGTCGACGTGCCCGTGTCGCGTTGTATCTGTCGGTGTGTCAGTGCTTCATAGCCTAGAACCATATAGAAGTAATTAGAGCCATTTATGCAATTCTAGGGTTTGAAATATCTACCAGTACGTTTGACTTAGACAAGTCATCTCCTTTTTTTAGGTGGGTGCTGAACCAATAAGATGAAGCTGCACTTGTATTAAAATATTATGAAGTAATCTCGCTAGGTGCCACGTAACATCTCATGCATATTGCCAGAGGCCTTGCAAGTGACATCTTATAATACTTGACAGTGTGGCTGCGATGATGTCATCCCTCCATCTACTTGCAGAAATAGCCCTAAAGCACCCGGAACCACTTGCGGGGATAGTGTGTTAGCGTGGAAAATGCAAGAAGTATTTGACTATGCGAAAACAGATGCAAAGTACGATGATTGGGGTGGCTTTGGCACAGTATGGAACCTCATATTGCATCTACTGTTGAACTTTGTGACTCTTCTAAGAAAATTTGGGACTCTATCTGATTCTTTCTCACAACAAAGTAATGTTTCTCAAGTTTTTGAGTTATATGAGCAACTTTTTACGACTCGGCAGTCTGGGAAACAATTACCAGAGTACTACAACACACTTAATAATTATGGGATCATTTGTTGCAATATTGTCTCTTCACATAATTTAACGCAGCAGAAACAACATTGGACTTTATGATCACATCTTTAATATCTGGTTTACACACAAACCTCCATGAGTTCAAAGATCTAATTCTTACAAGTGAGACTCTGCCTATTGATGTTAATGCCTACTCTTGAATGTTACATTCATCTCTAGGGAAGAGCTCGATAGTGACCGCCTCCCTGCACTCAACCCGAGTCTTCGACTTTAGTCTCGACTCTCAAGTGGCAGTGACCGTGGGTTTGAGTTCGTGGTTTACGTGGTGGTCGTGGTTTTCACGGTGGTTCTAAAGGTGGTTATAGAGGTGGTAGTCATGTTGGTGGACCTGGTGATAGGGAAGTGCAATCACTGTTGCGACACTAATCATACGGAGCCTTGGGTGAGATATGATAAGCCAGAGTACGCACATCAGGTAATTGATTCTAGTATGCCTTTGTTTTAAGTTGATTATGTTTCTGCATTTATTTTGAAATAATCTCTCCGTTTTTCTCTTCATCGTGTCTCTTCTTTTCTGGAATTTTCATTCATAATCGTTTGCTTTGTTTTTATGTTCGGCAATTGAGGCTTGCAAAATTGAGGAATGTATTTTTGTTTTCTGTTATGTTAATATCTTAATGACATTTTCTTTTATCTTCATGTAAAAAATATAAAGTACATGCATTTCCAACGTGTCCCCCATGTACCAGTGTCCTATTTTTTCAAGAAATTGCGGGACCGAGTGCCAGTTTCCCGTGCCCGTGTCCATGTTTCTTAGATCTTGGGCAACCCTTTCAGCCTAATGATTAGGGTACTCTTTGCTACTTCCTTGGGATTAAAGTTGTCTGCTCTCGTTAGGGAATTGTCTTACCAGAAAGGAAGTACGTACTTGATCTTTTGTCTCAGAGTGGTCTCTTAGGTTCCCGACATGTTGATACACCTATGGAATCAACAATTAAGCTTGATGGTGAGCACGGCAACCCTTTCATTGATGTGGGCTGATATTGTCGTTTGGTTACGTACCCGTGTCCTACCTTTTCAAGAAACTGCGCGTCAGAGTGTCAGCTTCCTATGTTCGTGTCCACGCTTCATAGATCTTGGGCAACACTTACAGACTAAAGATTGGGTACTCTTTGCTACTTCCCAGGGATTAGGGTTGTTCAACAAAACCCGAGACCCGACCAACCCGACAGACCCGAGGGCATTTCATCAGAGTAGGTGATGAGGCCAAAAATTGGGCTAGAAAGTAAAAAGAAACTGACAAGAGAGTTGTAGGTGGTTCGGCCTGTTAATGAAGGAACCTACGTCCAAGTGGTGTATCGGAGCACTTGCACTATGATATGAAAGTTGCCGGGGATCTCTGGTGAACCATGAATGACTTGGAGCTACCAGAAAACCGGCCGAGCAGAGTGTGCGTGTGTGCGATATTGCAATTCCGTATAGTCAGAATGCGATCCCCCTCGAAGGGGGTGTTTGGTCTCGTTTATAGATACAAGAGACCACTCGTACAAGGGAAGTGGCCTGATAGGGCAGTTCAATCAAATAAGGAGTGATTAACACAAATCATGGGAGTTCCCTAATTGAGTTAGGACACTATCTAGGCTTTCTATAAGTCTTCTAACTGAGATAGGAAACTGTCTGGGACGTTCTAGAGCATGCCATGAAGAGCTCTTGTACAGCCTCTGCGACGGGGCAGAGTTCCCGATCCATTTACTGGGGATCGGGTGATACCGAGCGGTTATGGACACATTACTCGGGATATCCACGCATCGGGCACGATTAACGAATGACCTGGCACTCCTTGCTGAAATGGCGGAGAATAACCATTGATGAATATTTTTGTATGTATCAGCTGTCCCCCATTTCTGAGGCTGATATGATGCTTCATCAAATGGGAGTTAGAAATTTGTATAGCTCTGAAAATCATTCGAGACACCGCCCGGGATATCACTTCGGGGTTGGACCGATCAGTTTGGTTGACCAGGACCCAGATCAAGCGGTTGTCCTCGAGAGCTTATGACCGGCGCCTGCCACTTGTCAGAGTGATTGGCCTGGTCGGGATCCAACGGGGTCGTAACTGAACAGTAACATTGTGACCGAGCCGTCGTGTCACGCATTGAATGCGCACGCCTTTTGAGGCACCACTTGGTCTGTTCGAGGCGACAGCTGGCATCATTTAGGCAGGAGTTGTGCAAGACCGTTGGATCTGATTTGATCTAGACCGTCTGCGTTGCCTATATAAGGAATACTTGTGCATTTTCACTGTTCCTGCTGCCCATCTACTGAATCTACCTAGCGAACTGAGAGAGATAAAGTGTCCGGTCAAGATCTCCGAGCTTTTTTCTGCTTCTTTCCTGTAAGTCCTTTCCTCCCCGGTTACAATTCACTGTATTTCTCCCTAATTTTCTTCTTCTCTCCCGAGTGAAGCTGGGGAGCACAAATCCCCTAGGGCTTAGCGAGGAAGTGGGATTTTTTCTTTCTTAGGTTCATCTTCTTTTTTAGTTCAGGTAGTTCGTCCTCCCTGGTAGAGCGGTTGAACCGGTCGGGGTGTCCCGAGCGAGTATTGACCGCGTGCTACGTTACCCCGAAAGCCTTGTACGCCAGGCCCTTTAGGCTTTTAGATCTACCCCCCCTGTACCTTAGGCTTGGGGTTACCGACCCATACTTAGGTTGTCGGTCCTTCCCAGTTCGATCCAATTTTTCTGTGACTCGGGACTTTGGTTGACTGATTGAATGCCTTGAGGACGAGATCCCCGACCTGGAAACTACAGTTCTTTACCTTGCTGTTGAAATACCGTGCAACCCTCTGCTTGTATGCTACCACCTTTAGATATGCCCGGTCTCTTTTTTCATCGATTAAGTCGAGTTCCCCTCTAAGGGCCTCCTCGTTGTCTCGTTCGCTGAAATTCACCACCCGGTACATTGGCAATCCGAGCTCTGTGGGTAGCACTGCCTCAAAGCCATAGGTAAGTGAGAACGGTGTTTCTCCTGTTGCCGCTCAGGGAGTGGTACGGTAGGCCCACAGAAGTGTCGGTAGTTCATCAGCCCAAAGTCCCTTGTGGCCTGTTCAAGTCTGGTTTTAATAGACTGCAGAATTGTCCGGTTTGTCACCTCGGCTTGGCCATTTGCCTGGGGATGCTCGGGAGAAGAGTAGTGGTTTGATATATCGTAGCCCGAGCAGAATTGCATAAATACCGGGGTGTCAAACTGCTTGCCATTATCACTAACTAGTACCCGGGGGATGCCGAACCTACTGAGGATGTTCCTCTCAATAAAACTCTCCATCCTCTTCTCGGTTATAGTTGCCATGGGCTCGGCTTCTGCCCACTTAGTGAAATAGTCCACAGCGATGACGGCGAACTTGACCTGACCTTTAGCCATGGGAAGGGGTCCGACTATGCCGATGCCCCATTGGGCAAACGGCCAGGGGCTGAGGATAGGGGTCTGGAATTCTCCCGGGCGATTGATCATAGGGGCATGTCTTTGACACTTGTCACACCGCTTGACATATTCCTGGGAATCCCGGGCCATAGTTGACCAGTAATAACCTTGAAGCAGGGCCTTGCAGGAGAGTGCCCGGCCTCCAACATGGCTTCCACACACTCCTTCATGGATTTCATGCAGTATTCCTTAGACCTGAGTAGGGTGGATGCACCAGAGATAGGAGATAGAGAATCCCCTTTTGTACAGGATGCCGTCAACGAGATGGTACCGAGTCGCCCGGTATTTAACCCGGCGGGCTTCAGCCTTCCCATTCGGCAGACTTCTGGTGGTAAGGAACTTCATAATAGGATCCATCCGGCTGGGCACTACATCGACCGGGTCAACATCCATGACTGCTGAATTGGACACACTGGGTTCGTGCAGATACTCGATTCTTATCCCTTGCAGGTCCGACTCGGAAGATGATGCTAGACGTGCTAACCGATCAGCCCTCGTGTTCTCCTCTCTCGGGATCTGTTTATTTAAGAAACCCTTGAGCTGTTTAGTAACAAACCTGACTAGGGCCAAGTAGGCCACCATGTTTTCCTCCAGCGCCTCATACTCCTGATTGACTTGGTTGACAACCAGCTGGGAGTCGCTATATCCTTGAATCTGATATGCGCCCATTAAGGTAGCCAATTGCAACCCGACCAACAAGGCTTCGTACTCGGCTTCGTTGTTAGAGGCCTGAAACCCAAACCTTAACGCGTACTCTAGCTGAATCCCGTCGAGCGTGGTCAGGATGATCCCTGCCGCGCTGCCCTGTTTGTTGGAAGATATGTCCACATAGAGTACCCAGGTCGGGGCGTCAGGTTGTAGGCCGGGCGGTAGCTCAGGTGGGTTGAGCTCTTCAACTGGATCTTTTGGATACGTGAATTCCACAAGAAAGTCTGTCACTGCCAGCCCCTTGATTGTTGTACGGGGTCGGTAAATCACTTCGAATTCCTCCAATTTCAATGCTTGATTCATGAACCTCCCTAATGTTTCAGGTCGGCCAAGGATCCGGCGAAGTGGCTGATCTGTGAGGACCACTATGACATGGGCCTGAAAGTACGGTCGGAGTCTTCGGGCGGAGATGATTAGTGCGAAGGCGAGCTTCTCGATGCGGGAGTATCTGCTTTCTGCGCCTTGTAGTACCCGGCTCGGGTAGTAGATCAGGTATTGTATCCCGTGCTCCTCTCTGACCAATGCTGAGCTCACCGCCGAGGGTGATACTGCCAGATAAAGCAACAATTCCTCCTCCGATACGACCGTCGAGAGTAGAGGAGGCGATGTCGGTATTTCTTGAGCTCCTGAAACACCTCTTCACACTCTTCCGACCACTAAAAAGCTTTGCGAAGGACTTTAAAAAAAGGCAGGCACCGGTCGGTTGCCCGGGAGACGAATCTGTTCAGGGCAGCTACCCGCTCGGCCAAACTTTGTACTTTGTTGACCGAGGTGACCGCATGTTTATGATGGTTTGAATTTTCTCGGGGTTTGTCTCAATTCCCCGCCGGCTGACCAGATGCCCCAGGAACTTCCCGGACGAGACTCCAAATGTGCATTTGACCGGGTTCAACCTCATCCAGAATTTTCTCAAGATGCTGAAGGCCCCGGCCAGGTGCTCGAGATGGTCAGACTCGTCTTGGCTTTTAACCAGGAGGTCATCAACATATACCTCCATCGTTTTCTCGATCAGGTCCTTGAACATATGGTTGACCAGGCGTTCATAAGTTGTCCCGGCGTTTTTCAAGCCGAAGGGCATCACCTTGTAGCAATATGCCCCCTGGTCGGTGATGAAAAAGGTTTTCTCTTCGTCCCCGGGATACATGCTAATTTGATTGTATCCTGAGTACGCATCCATGAAGGAGGGGAGTGAGTGACCGGTTGTGGAGTTCACAAGGAGGTCTATCCTGGGTAGCGAATAGCAGTCCTTAGGACAAGCTTTGTTCAGGTCGGTGAAGTCCACGCACATCCTCCATTTTCCATTGCCTTCTTCACCAGCACCACGTTGGTTAGCCAGTCGGGATATTGCACTTCCCGGACGGATTTCGCTTTGAGGAGTTTTCCGATCTCCTCACGCACTGCTTCCTGCCTCTCCGGGGCCATGCCCCTTCTCTTCTGCTTAACCGACCGGGAACTTGGGTCAATGTTGGGACGGTGGGACGTGAACCGAGGATCTATTCCTGGCATGTCTTCGTGGCACCAGGCGAAAACGTCTTGGCTCCCTCTCAGAAATTAGATTAACTTTCCTCTGAGACTTGGTTCCAGGAGAGTGCCAATACTGATGGACCGGTTGGGGAACTCAGGGTCCAGCACCACTTGATCTAGTTCCTCCACCGGGCCTACCTCATCCTTGGTTTCCCTCGCGTCCATCTCCTGGACATTCAGTGTCTCTGCAATGGCCTTTCTGTGCAGGGAGCTAACGTAACAACTCCGGGCGGTTGCTTAGTCTCCTCTTAGGCTTCCCGGACCCTGGGGGGTTGGGAACTTGACAACCAGGCTGTATGTCGACACAAACGCCTTGGCTTTATTGAGCGTTGGCCTCCCAAGGATGACGTTGTATGCGGATGGAGCCTTCACCACCACAAAGTTTGCCAATACTGAGGCTTGTTGGGGTACGTTCCCATCAAGACCGGCAGCTCGATCATCCCGAGAGGTTGTGTGCTTGAACCGTTGAACCCAACCAAGGGAGTGGCCACCGATCGGAGCCTATCCATTGATATCCCGAACTGATCAAAGGCTGAGGCGAACAAAATGTCCAAGGAGCTGCCTATGTCCACTAACACCCTCTTTACCATATAATTGGCTATAGGGAGCGTCACCGCTAGCGGATCATCGTGGGGACAGTGCAGGTCCTTTACATCGTCGGATGAGAACGTAGCACATCGGTCGGTGGGGAGTTGGCTGATTGGACATGCAGGACATCCGCTCGGGATGCCCGAGCATGCCTCTTTCTGGCCGACTGTGAGTCCCCTCTGCCCGATGTTCCTCCAGAGATCACGTTGATATGACCAAGGGGTTGCGGCTGCTCGGGAGCTCGGGCGTCTAGCCGAGGTCGTCTATCCGCGGTGACAAACTCGACGGATGTGACCATGCTCGATCAGCTTCCCAATGGCAACCTTTAACTTAAAGCAGTCCTCTGTGTCGTGACCATGATCTTTGTGATACTGGCAATACTTGTCCCGGTTTCTTTTCTCGGGCAAGCTCTTCAGCTTGGTCGGTTGTTTGAGCAACCTCTGAGCCTCGGCGATGGGCGTGACTTCTTGGATAGGCCGGCAAAGAGGTGTGAAGGCGATCGAGGCCTGATCCCGTCCGCCTCTTTGCCGATCCTGCTTCGGCTTATTTCCCGAGCCCTTCTCAGAACCCTCGCGTTTCCGTTTATATTTTGGGGACTCATCTCCCGTGAAACTGGCGCGCTTGGATTTCAGAAACTCTTCCGTGTCAATGTATTTTCCAACCCTCTCCGAGAGTTCAACCAGAGTAGACGGCCGGTCATGGTGGAACGACGTGGCAACCTTGGTGTGTTAAACCCACGAGCAGATGGCTGTGATCGCGACCGTTTCGTTCAGATTGCAAATCTAAAGCTTTTGCTGATTGAAACGGTCGATATAATCTTTTAGGGATTCTCCCTTGCGCTGCTTGACGGCCAGCAATTGGGTGTCTGCCTGTGATCGATCGAGCATCCCCACGAACTGGCTGACGAAGAGTTAATTGAGCGCCTTGAAATCGTCGACTGTTCGGGGTTTTAGTGCGTGGAACCACTATGCGGCTGGGCCCTTGAGGGTGCTGGGAAAGACTAGGCAAAGCAGTTCATCGGCGTTGGTAACCAACGCCATCTGAGCCTTGTAAGTCCGGACTTGATCGACCAGGCTCCCCGAACCGTCATAAGAATCGAGATGCGGTTGCTTGAATTTGTGAGGAACGGGGAATCCTGTGATCCGGACAGTAAAGGGCGACTCGGTTTCAGTGTTGGTGTAGTCGCGCCCCAGCCTGCGACTCAACTTCTCAATTTGTTGTAGCAAGTCGTTGATTTGGGCTTTGACGTCCTCCTTCCCGGTCTCCCGCACTGTATCTATGCGGTAGGTTGGATCGGAAGAACGAAGCCTCTTCTTCAAAGTGCGTTGTCTGCAGGGATGGGGCATGACTCAAACTCCGAGTAATCGTGTGCCTAAGATCCCCGCGGCTCCAGGCCGGGTGTTCTCGGGCCGAATCCCGGGCCGTTTGCTCGTCCTTTCTGGCGGCGCGCCTGCTATTGGTAATATCTCTGACATCTCCCGACCGGTTTGGGTTGGCCCGGGCACGTTGTCGGGTCCGCTCGGGGCCGCGGCTACGCTTATCATTCCAGGACTGCCTCAAAGTCAGAGGGAATACTGGTGCCATATGGGCGCGCCGTCGAGTCCGCACCGGCATGCTATAGCGTGCATCGTTCCCGAGCTGATCTTCGGCTTGAGGGAGTTTATCCTGTCGGGCCAACAGCCCTTCGGTTTGCTGTTGAGTTTCGCGTTGGCCCTCCAGGAGTTACGCGAGAGCCGCAGTGATCTGCTTGAAATTCATGGAGGCAGCCGGTTGCCCGGCCTGTGAATCCGCCTGACCCGTCGGGGCAGTAGTCTTCTTACCCCTCTTTGGTGGCATGTTGATCAGTCACAGATTTGTTTTGGAGAAAGCTTGTCGTTTCCCACAGACGGCGCCAAGCTGATGAGGCCAAAATTTGGGTAAGAAAGTAAAAAGAAACTGACAAGAGAGTTGTAGGTGGTTCGGCTCTGTTAATGAAGGAAGCTACGTCCACGTGGTGTGTCGGAGCACTTGCACTATGATATGAAAGTTGCCGAGGGTCTCTGGTGAACCAACAATGGCTTGGAGCTACCAGAAAACCGGCCGGGCAGAGTGTGCGTGTGTGCAATATTGCAATTCCGTAGAGTCAGAATGTGATCCCCCTCGAAGGGGGTGAGTGGTCTCTTTTATAGATACAAGAGACCACTCGTACAAGGTAAGTGGCCCGATAAGGGCAGTTCAATCAAATGAGTGATTTAACACAAATCATGGGAGTTCCCTAATTGAGTTAGGAAACTATCTAGGCTTTCCATAAGTGTTCTAACTGAGATAGGAAACTGTCTGGGACGTTCTAGAGCACGCCATGAAGAGCTCTTGGACAGCCTCTCCAACGGGGCGGACCTGGGCAGAGTTCCCGATCCGTTTGCTGGGGATCGGGTGATACCGAGCGGTTATGGACACACTACTCGGGATATCCACGCATCGGGCACGATTAACGAATGACCTGGCACTCCTTGCTGAAATGGCGGAGATTAACCCTTGATGAATATTTTTGTACGTGTCAGTAGCCATTAGCCACGGGTTTCACAAGTCCAACCCAATAGTTTTTGGTTCGGATTACACCCGAGCAACCACAAATACATAGGTGATTTTCTAGAAGATATTCTCTCATTTAGTCTCATTTACTCACAAAGAAACCCTTAAATGTTTCAAATCCCTCTGGTCCCTCTCCTATGCAATTACGCCAACAGCCACCAAAGGAGGGGGGTCTCAGTCGCTGATGCCAAGCTTCTTCTCCGCTGCAGACCCCAAGCTTCTTCTCCACCTCAGGCCACAAACCCTTTTCAGCACCTCTCTCTCTCTCTCTCTCTCTCTCTCTCTCTCTCTCTCTCTCTCTTGATGTACAGCGCTCTCGCTCAATCTCTCATTTGTTCCATTCCCTTCTTCTTCTTCTTCTTCTTCTTCTTCTTCTAACCCTTCTTGTTCTCTTTTCAGATTTTGAGATATTGTAGATCTAGATTCTAAATATACGAATTTGAATCATCTAGGTTCTAATTTACTTTTGCAACAAAATTGTAAATTTGTTTGTATATATATATATACACAGGGAGGCTCAGGAGCGGACTAGTCCGTTAAGGACTAGTTTTAGCGACAAAATTTCGTCGCAAAAAGTCATTTTTTCATCACTAAAAGTGCACTCATCTTTAGCGACAAAAATGTTGACTTTTGGCAACGAAACATTGTCGTTAAAAGGGTCCGCTAACAACCAGTCCGTCGGAGAGCCTACCTGTAAATATGTATATGTATGTATTGTATATGTTAATATTTTTGCAGATATTGATGTCTGTTTTCACCAATGTTATCAAAATCCCGATCCGGATCGTGGGATCTTATGATCCAATTTTGGTACATCGATCCGGATCGCAATAAAATCCTAACATTGTAGGATCACACGATCCTATGTACGATCCTCGGTAGGATCGTTGGATCGCGATCCCATTAGTGATTCTAGTGATCCTGTTTTCTAGTCAAGTTAAGGTTTTTTTTTCGTGTCGAGGTTAGGCTTTGCTTAATAGTTTAGGCCCCATAAATACCCAAAGTCTATAAACTACAAACCTCTTTTAGTCTTTAAGTTTAGGGCAATGTCAAATTCTATCTTGAGACTTGCGATTGACGAAGGGACATGTTTAATGACTAGACAACGAAAGGGCCGTTGACTGGCTATTGGAACCAATATGAAAGTAATTGGAGATTGCAAAGCAATAGCCTATTGAGAGTACATGCTTTACGGTAACATGTTTTGACTTCGAATACACTTCTATAATTCTGTTTGCGGCATTAAAAGGGGGAAATAACTAACTACCACGATGCTCTATTGACTATGAGAGTACATGCTTTCGTTTATATTCATACATGGTAATATCCATGACAGTCACAACTTTACTTTGGAGATAGACTAAATTGTGTTAGAAATGTTATTGTGTTATTTCGGTTTCATAAAACGTCAAACCTAGATGGAATGTGTGATTTTTGAATTTTTGTAGGATCCTACGATCCGATCCTACGATACCAATCCTATGAACTCTAAAACGATCCCACTTAGGATCCCGATTTAAAAACCTTGGTTTTCACCCGAACCCGACTCGATCTAACTCGAACCTGATGAGTCGAGTTCACCCGAGAAGATTGATGGATGGTGGGGGCTAAACCCGACCCCATGGACAGCCCTAATTGGGATTGAAGTTGCCCGCTCTCGTCAGGGAATTGTCTTACCACAAAGGAAGTACGGACTTGATCTTTTGTATGAGAGTGGTCTCTTAGGTTCCCGACTTGTTGATACACCTATGGAATAAACAATTAAGCTTGATGGTGAGCACGGCGACCTTTCCACTGATGTGGGTCAATACTGTCGTCTGGTTGGAAATTTGATTTAACTTACTGTTACTAGACCAGAAGTTACATAAGTTGTTGGCGTGGTTAGTAATATATGCATGCTCCATGTCAACCTCACATTGAAGTAGTTTGTCGTATTCTACGCTATCTTAAGAGTGCTCCTAGGAGAGGGCTCTTGTACAAGCCCTGTACCTATTTTTCAGAAAGTAGTTTGTTGATTGTGCCAATTGTCTTTCCAATAGATGATCTACTTTCTGATTATTGTACATTTGTTGGTGGAAATTTGGTCACTTGGCACAATAAAAAGCAGAATGTTGTTGCACGCTCTAGTGTTGACGCTGACTTGCTGTTGAAGAAATGGATTGTCACCCCATCGATTCGCTCGGATATTCAAATGGGTGACATTCTCACAAAGCCTTTGGCTTGTGTTCCTTTTCAATATTTGTCATCCAAGTTGGGCATGTTTGATTTGCACGCAGGGCAGATAGTTGATCGGGAGAGAACTAATCCTATTTATACGCTTTAACGAGCATTTGTTAGTACCTTTTTATTCTGTTTTTGTATATTTTTACTTCGTATTCTAGTTTCTGACAGGTTTTGGAAGAAATCATCTAAACCAGGCTAAACAGGGTGAAAAGTCAGAAAGAAAGAAGCTGAAAAATGCAAGTCGCGCGCGCGGTCCGCGGGCGCGAAAACCAGATAATCGCTCGCGCGAACCGCTCGCGCGAGACCCCCACTAACTCGCTCGCGCGGAAAGCCAAATGTCGCGCTCGCGCGACCCGCTCGCGCGATATGCCCAAAAACCAAAGTTGCGTATTTCAGTATACTGAAGACTCCTGTGCAAACGAGACTGCTAAACGACGTCCAGACTGTAAATTACATGCGTTTCAGTCCGTTTCGAGTTGTAAAGGCTTCCAAAACATGTTGTAAATCTATATAAACTCTATTTTACTTCAATTAGAGGGTTGGCAATTATTATAGACACATTCTACAACCATACTTCCAGCCATTGAAGGGAGGGAAGCAAGGAGAAGAAGAAGAAGACCAAGGGTTTCCATGGCCTCCTCCATCAACCTCTTGCTATCTACTACTTCTATGGACGGCTAGATCATTGATCTAGGGTTTCAATGAAGCCCTAGATGAGTAATAGGGTTTTATTTATGCTTTTGTTTTAGTCTATTATGTATGGATGACAGTCACATGTTGAGAGGATTTTTATTAATAAATCGTACTACTATTGATTAAATCATTGCTTTCAGAATTTATTCTTGTCTTAGATCTATTTTGACTGTGATGTGCTCAACGATCTATTCTTGCTGTGCTTGTTTAGATTGTTTACATGTGATGGTGCTTTATTGATTCGTGCTATCAAGTATCCGAATAGTCCATGCCTAGGTTAGACGGATTAGATCACAACCCTAGTTTAGTGTGAGATAATTCGTGCTATCCGCAGATGGATTATGTTGGTGCTTGAACCATGATTATCTTCTTGTCGGAGGAATTGGGCTTGTAGCTACGATTCCCCATATTCATCCAACGTAATAAGCTAAAGTAATTCATGAATATTCCTATTATGAATCTAGTGGTGGATTTGCAATCCTAGGTTCCCTTAAACATTTATTAAAACAATTTTAATTGCTTTCATAGTTTAGATTTATTTATTGTTAGTAGTTTAATTAAATTCAAAATCAAATCTGTTTTCCCTAATTAACTAGACTTAGGTTTTAAAATTAAATCGCTGTAGTAATCAATCTCTGTGGGTTCGACCTTTACTTTCACACTGCAAATCCTTTGAAAAGTAAAGAATACTTTTATATCTTGATTCTGACAAGATCAATTTTTGGCGCCGTTGCCGGGGATTGCATTACTACTCTTAGTTTTATAATTGTAGTTTAGTTAATTCGTAAATATTAGATTAGTGTTTATTTGTCTTATTTTCTGTTTTTGTTTTTAGTTACTAACTTGTTTTTTTTATTATTTTGTAGTCAACGTTTCCGAGTGGAGCAGCTAATTACATCAAAGGAGCTTACGCAAAAATAAAATAAATAAAAATTAAATAAATTGCTTCCTTTGGAATTCGCTTTAAACCGCTGTAAGTCAGGGCGCTGTGACGCACTATTTGCATTAGTTTAAGGTTAATTGCACTGCATTAGCTAGGAAACCCGGGGCGCTGGGCTTGACGCGGTCATTGCATTACAGGATAATTTGCATGCATCATAGTAGTTGAGTGCGTGTTATCTTAGTTGCGTGATTGCTTGCTATTTGTTTTTTTTTATTTGAGTCAGTCTTTGTTTTTAGTTTCGTTTCTTTTGTTTTAGTTTATGTTGGGTACACGTTCAAATAAACCAGATTTAAAATCTTTCGATCTTGAACTTGAACGTACCTTAAGAACTGGTAAGTCCACAACCCAAGCTTCTAGAGCTAGGTTGCAAGACGACGAATCAACTCCGATTCCGTCGTCGTTGTTTGAGGCTGAAATTCAGAGTACCCGTGAACGGATAAGGAAAACTCGAACTTTTCAAATTAAACCGATTAAAATGGCTGACGGTGGAAATAACAATAACAATCAAAACAACGGAGCTAATATGAATAATCCTAATATACCACCACCTCCTCCACTTAAAGATTATTTTATTCCTACGACTTACACACCACAAACTTGTATCGATTTACCGGAGGCGACGGCATCTCACTTTGAGATAAAGTCGTCTACCATCTCGCTGCTTCCATCTTTCCATGGCCGTTTAAATGAAGATCCATATAAACACTTAGGAGATTTTCAAGATATATGTTCTACTTTGAAAATTCAAAATCTTACTGATGATGAATTAAAAATGCGGCTCTTTCCATTCTCATTAAAGGACAAAGCTAAATATTGGCTCCAGTCTTTGGAGCCAAACACAATTAGAACATGGGAAGACTTACACACCGCATTTTTACAAAAGTTTTTCCCGATTATGCGTACGAACCAGATAAGAAAATCAATAACCAATTTTGTAATGCAAGATGGGGAATCACTTTACGACACGTGGGAAAAATTTAAAGAATTACTACGCTCGTGTCCACATCATCAGGTTCCTAAGTGGCAACTTGTTCAGGTCTTTTATGAGGGGCTTATACCCTCTGTTAGAAATACCGTCGATGCCGTTTGTGCGGGAACTTTCCTACACAAAAGCGCCGACGAGGCCTGGAAAATTTTCGAAACTTTGAGCGAGAATTCGATGCACCAAGCGGTGTCTGTTCGTTCTGGGGGATACCTTCAACCTAAGCGAGAGGTGACAGTTGAGTCAAGTCAGTCAATGCAAATACAAGAATTAAATAGAAAACTTGACCAACTTATGAGGATGGGGAATAGGCCAAATCCACCTTCTTCAGAAGTATGTGCATTATGTTCCGAACCGTCACATAATATCTTTGCATGTCCTTCTGCATCTCAATTCCCGGAATTTGTTGAGCAACACATTAATTCTATGCAACAATTCCCGCGAAATAATTATAATTCTATGTCGAACAATTTTTCTAATAATTATCGACCTCAGCCTCAACAATATCAATACCAACAACCACCTCCTCCACCTCCACGCAATAATGCATTTGAGGAGAAGGTGCTGGCCTCACTTGAAAATTTTGGGTCGGTAATTCAGTTAGTGCACTCTCACACTCAGTCTATCGCAAAGCTAGAGTCCCAAATGGGACAAGTAGTTACTACATTAAACCGTTTAACTGAGAGTAAGTCGACGAGTCAACCTACTCAGCAACCTAAGGGGCAATACGCAGTGGGTAGTACGAGTGAGGGCGTAAACGCTGTTTCGACTAGGACGACTACTAGAGATGAGGAAGTTGTTGTAATTCCGGATGGTGGTGAGAAAAATGAAAATTTAAATTCGAATAAGATGGGTGAGGATGTGAACCAAAATAAGAAAGAAAAAGAATCGGCCCCAACAAACTATATTCCAAGAATGCCATATCCACCAAACGTTGAGGGACCGTCACATTCGCCTAAGAAAGGGTCTAAGGTTGAGGATATACTCGAGGTGTTCAAACAAGTTAAAATCAATATTCCTTTCCTCGATGCTATAAAACAAATACCCGCCTATGCTAAATGTCTAAAAGACCTTTGTACACAAAAGCGCAAAATACGGAGTCATACTCCTAAAAAGGTCTTTCTCACGGAAAAAGTAAGCTCTATATTCCAACACTCACCTCCGAAATATAAGGATCCCGGTACACCTACTATTTCATGTGTCATAGGTGACACTATCATTCATAGGGCTCTCCTTGACTTAGGTGCAAGTGTTAATCTCATACCTTATCATGTCTACAAACAACTAGGTTTAGGTGAACTGAAACCTACGGCCGCTACTATTCAATTAGCGGATCGTTCGATTAAAATACCTAGAGGAATCGTCGAGGATGTATTGGTTAAAGTTGATAAATGCTATTATCCTGTCGACTTCATGGTCCTTGACACTGAACCCGTGCTAGATGCTAGGAAACACACTCCTGTCATTCTAGGCCGTCCATTCTTAGCAACCGCTAACGCACGCGTTAACTGTCGGACGGGGGTAATGAAAGTGTCATTTGGGAACATGAATTTAAAATTGAACGTTTTTAACGCTATGGATCAACCTCCAAAAAACGACGATTCCCTATGTGAGGTGGAAGGTGAGGTAACACGGAATATTGAGCTTACCAAAGAAATAAATGTGAGTGCGGAAAACGATATAGCGGACGATGATGAGTGGATGAATCCTAATCCCGTGGACCCTAATGCGGAATCTACTCGGAAGGTAAGAAATCGATTCGAACATAATGACAAACCGTTAATCGATTTAATTCAAAGCGATGTTATTTCTGCATACCACCGAGCTCTACCTGACATCCTTAAGGGTTCACAGTCCGATTTACGGCCTCCATGAGTCTTATGCTAGAAAGGTCTAGCTAAAGACATAAAAGTTAGCGCTTCTTGGGAGGCAACCCAAGCTTTATGTTGTCCGTTCCTTTTATTTTTGGTCGTTTTTGGGTCTGTTTGTGTCTGTTTTAGACATTCTGGATAGGTTTGGGGGTTAGAATTAATGTATTTTAATAATATACACATAATTTTAGTTACAGAATGGAAAACACCAAACTCGCGCGCGCGGCCCGCTCGCGCGAGACATCGCTCGCGCGGTCCGCTGGCGCGAGTTTGTGCCTTAGGTGGTTTTCTTTGCTTTTCTTTATTATGAGCCTCAGGTTCTCCTCGCGCCTGGAATCGCGGGCGCGAGGTATCTCGCTCGCGCGAGATAGTAAAAAAAAAAAAAAAAAAAAATTGGATATTCGCGCGCGCGACGGCCGCTCGCGCGGACCGCTCGCGCGATTTCCCCAATTTCTGTTTTTTTTCTTTTGTTTTCTGTATCCTTCTCCCATACTTGTTCTGATAATGTTTTTGTTTCTGTTTTTGTTTATTAAGCCATTTTAGATCGTGTTAGTTATTGTTTTCCTTATTAGATTTATACTTTTTCGTTTATTTCTTTTCCATTTGATAGTTTAGTTTAATTTAGTTTAGTTTTTCAATTTCTATTTTATATTTCTGTTTCTTTTCCTTTTAATATTCTTTTGTTAGTTTGTTTTCTTTTATTAAGAAGTAACAGGTAACATTGAACTTTATAGCCATATTCCTTTGTGTTCACCTGTTCTATGCTTGTCCAGATCGAGGTATTATCGTTC
This sequence comes from Hydrangea macrophylla, assembly GCA_033977485.1. Lineage (NCBI taxonomy): Eukaryota > Viridiplantae > Streptophyta > Magnoliopsida > Cornales > Hydrangeaceae > Hydrangea > Hydrangea macrophylla. The sequence continues at coordinate 29,597,934 of CM066993.1, forward strand.
TTTTCTTATGTACTCTCCTTTCTTTGGTTTTATTGTTTCATTGGGGACAATGAAAGGTTTAGGTTTGGGGGTATGCACACATTAGTTTATGCAAAATTTTAAAAAAATTTCAATAAGTGTGTTTAAATAAACGATGTTACCTACGGTTTTGCAATCGCTAGTTGATACTTCGTGTTATGTAATTATGATTGTTATAGAATGGTAAACAAAAGAAGATGTGATGAATCGTTTACTGAAGTCATGTTGAAATGTTTTAAGTTATGTATTGTTTGAATCGTAGTTTTATATCATAGATTTGCACATAAACTTATGCACTGCACGTAGTCGTTGGAATACATGTTGGTTGTGAACTATAATATGATTCGGATTTCTAGATAACACATGGTGGAGACTAAGCCCGGTGAGCTTTTGAGTCTATCTTTTCTATTTAGAGGGTTAGAAACACATTGTGTTTGTCGAATTTCATTGAAATAGCGCAGCTACTTGTTGTTTAGTCTCATTATTCTTGTTTTGGTTGATAGTCAAGTTAAAATATTTGTTACCATGCTAAATAATCTTCCGTCGTAAATATTGAAGAACCAGATAACCCTAGGAAATGATTTTAGGCCTTCTTTGTTTATTACCGACCGATAAATGAAAAAAATTTACTTAGTTCGCCTTTTGAGCCGTTAAAATGCCTCTTTTTCTTTGTTCACCATTATCCTCTTTAAAAAGCTCCAACTTGATCAACTTGGAGTATACCACTGGAAGAGTGATCAACTTTTAGTAGTATTAAGGCGATGTGTTGATGAAGAAGAAAAAAATAAGAAGTTATTGGGATAGTTGCTTGGTATTCAATGCATATTCATTTGAGAAACAAGAAAAGAAAAAGGAAAAGAAACAAAATAAAGAAGAGGAATGTTGAAAAAAAAAAAATGAAAGAAAATGAATGAAAAGGAATGGAGAGAAAGAAAAGATGAATGAAAGAGATCGAACATGCCTTACAATGCCATTCTAAATCTACCCATATATCCATTTTATCCTTTTTCATTACCTGAGCTACATTACAACCTTTAAAAAGTCCTATTTGATCCTAGGAAATATGGTTTGGATATGAAAACGATGGGAGGGGGATTAAAACATGGTAATGATTAATTTCTCTTGATTATTGGCATCTTATCCATGAGACCACTACTGTACTTTCGTGTCATGCGTCTTTTTCGAGTCATATGTGAGCATTTATCGTTTTGAAAACATAATTCCTTTGCTCACATATTTTAGAAAAATTACACATGTTTCTGAGTGTTTCATTTGAGAGTGTAATTCATTGTGAGATTCGTAGTCGAGACATAGTTAGACGGTTATCCGGGTTATATTCCAAGTTCAGGATAAGCGCGTGTTCATTTGACTACCATATCACACACGTGCGATTTTATGAGGAACTCTATTGATTCATACATTGCATGCACTTGATTGTTTCTCATGATATAGGTGAACGTTTGATTCTATTTCTTTTTGTTCGTTATTCTATTTCAAATCTTTGTTGTATAATAAGGAGTATTGATTGTTTTATTTCTCGTTTGAATAAAACTTTTTAAATTTATAAGTTAATAAAGATGGTTGTGGGTAACTTGTTGACGAGAACCCTCACGAGACTTCACTCGTCCGACTAGGGACACCTAGGGGTTTAAAAGGCTTGTTGCATACGCTAAATGCAATCGTGATCCATACGAAAATGGAATAGATTTTTATTAGTAGTTTTTATTTTAGTTTTGCTCGAGCACTAGCAAAATGTAGGTTTGGGGGTGTGATCGGGAGAGAACTAATCCTATTTATACGCTTTAACGAGCATTTGTTAGTACCTTTTTATTCTATTTTTGTATATTTTTACTTCGTTTTCTAGTTTCTGACAGGTTTTGGAAGAAATCATCTAAACCAGGCTAAACAGGGTGAAAAGTCAGAAAGAAAGAAGCTGAAAAATGCAAGTCGCGCGCGCGGTCCGCGGGCGCGAAAACCAGATAATCGCTCGCGCGAACCGCTCGCGCGAGACCCCCACTAACTCGCTCGCGCGGAAAGCCAAATGTCGCGCTCGCGCGACCCGCTCGCGCGATATGCCCAAAAACCAAAGTTGCGTATTTCAGTATACTGAAGACTCCTGTGCAAACGAGACTGCTAAACGACGTCCAGACTGTAAATTACATGCGTTTCAGTCCGTTTCGAGTTGTAAAGGCTTCCAAAACATGTTGTAAATCTATATAAACTCTATTTTACTTCAATTAGAGGGTTGGCAATTATTATAGACACATTCTACAACCATACTTCCAGCCATTGAAGGGAGGGAAGCAAGGAGAAGAAGAAGAAGACCAAGGGTTTCCATGGCCTCCTCCATCAACCTCTTGCTATCTACTACTTCTATGGACGGCTAGATCATTGATCTAGGGTTTCAATGAAGCCCTAGATGAGTAATAGGGTTTTATTTATGCTTTTGTTTTAGTCTATTATGTATGGATGACAGTCACATGTTGAGAGGATTTTTATTAATAAATCGTACTACTATTGATTAAATCATTGCTTTCAGAATTTATTCTTGTCTTAGATCTATTTTGACTGTGATGTGCTCAACGATCTATTCTTGCTGTGCTTGTTTAGATTGTTTACATGTGATGGTGCTTTATTGATTCGTGCTATCAAGTATCTGAATAGTCCATGCCTAGGTTAGACGGATTAGATCACAACCCTAGTTTAGTGTGAGATAATTCGTGCTATCCGCAGATGGATTATGTTGGTGCTTGAACCATGATTATCTTCTTGTCGGAGGAATTGGGCTTGTAGCTACGATTCCCCATATTCATCCAACGTAATAAGCTAAAGTAATTCATGAATATTCCTATTATGAATCTAGTGGTGGATTTGCAATCCTAGGTTCCCTTAAACATTTATTAAAACAATTTTAATTGCTTTCATAGTTTAGATTTATTTATTGTTAGTAGTTTAATTAAATTCAAAATCAAATCTGTTTTCCCTAATTAACTAGACTTAGGTTTTAAAATTAAATCGCTGTAGTAATCAATCTCTGTGGGTTCGACCTTTACTTCCACACTGCAAATCCTTTGAAAAGTAAAGAATACTTTTATATCTTGATTCTGACAAGATCAATAGTGTTTACTCATTCTTGTTTTAGTATTAAGGGTAGTATTATACTTTTACTCATGCTTATATATGTATGAGACCAATTAAGCTGCCCTAATTATTCTAATACATCTATCGTCTCATTCTTCCTCCCTGTTTTCACTTTCCTCTTCTAAGTTCTAACCCTAATCTCCCTTTTCACAATTTAACTTCCCCATTGCGAACGCTCCCAGTTCCATTGAAATCAAAACGAGATGGAGAAATTCTCTACATAGAGAACCTCCCCAAGACAAGTTTCTTTTAAGAATCACATCAATATTTTCCATTTAAATTTCGCCCATTTGATAAACTAACCAACATCCTTCAAAGTATACTATAAAAGCCAAAGGATAGCTCCCTAGACTAGACCTACTTCAACCACCGTTCACCTCCTTTTGCACATCTTTTGCAAAATCTACAATCTATCTTTCCATAGAAAACTTATTTAAACATCTACCCATAAGATCTAGGCCCAGAGAAACACGGACCAAATGCCCAAGCCACCACTCCATTTAGCAAAGCACAAAGTTCAACTTGTCAATAAGGTAATACTTGAGTACTTAGAAGCCAGAATCTTCAAGAGGGGTACTTAGCGTAAGAATTTTAACCCATCCAAAAAAGAAAAAGAATCATCAATAGAGATATTAGAAGTGCACGACTATTCTATAACAAAGTTTATTCTCCCCTCAAAAATAAAAAAAAAATAAAAAAAAACATAGGAGCTCTTCCAAGTTCCAACCACTCAATCTTCTCTCCACCTCACAAATGGTGAACCAGATCTCAATTCACATTTACCTTAAACAACGAGCCTAGATATAATCCTAGATAAGGATATAGAGGATCCCGAGCTACATCCATGAGTAGTTGCAACTTATAATTGCCACCACAATTCCTACTTGCCCAGCAAACTAATTCATTGCAAGAGTACTAATTTTAGGACCCATCTTCCTCACAAGTGGTCAACACGCATTAGACAGAACTATTGCGGTGCTTCAACAAAACAAAATAATTCTCCGTTGTTATCTTCCTCCATGGGAAGAACCATTTATCAAGTTTCCATCAATGATAGACCTAGTTGGTTAGAACCCATTGAAACTAATAGAAAGACAATGCCACTATCGCCAAGATCAAAAAGTAATAAGTAGTAAAATAACTTCCCAACTCCTCCACTGCTCCGGCCCACTCCCGGCTCCCCCAATTTCTATCTATGAGAAAATAGATCTTCCCAATGAGCTAGCAATCCAACCATTTGGTCCTATTCAACTCCCAAATCCAACTAATCATTTGAAATAAGCACCCACAGAAAAGACGTCCAATCCTAAAGCAAATTCAGTACAAGAGACAAACTAGCGCACCACCTTGCTCAACCTCACAAATACAAGTTTAACGTAGCAAATATTTGAGATCCAAAAAAAAATTTAGCATTCAGTTTGCTCTCAAACTACTCATTTCCAGGGAATTCTTCCAAACATTTAGCAATTCCTTCCAACACTGCCCATGGCCACCGTTACGGGGGGCTGAAAGAATTACAACATGTTTAGACCATTAATTATCAGTTATCACTTATCACAATTCATTTCTAACGGCATTTGTTCTTGAAACATGACAACAGGATGCCTCCGGAAAAATTAACTGCTATGTATATGTCTATTCCTAAAACTGGCCAAAAAAAATAGGAAGGCAAGTTTAGTGGGTAAACATGGAAAAGTAATCAGAATGTCGTCTAACCTTCAAAGGGACCATAGAAAATGCTCCGTTCATCGTAGCTTGGATGAAGGGACACCAAAGCAGGAACCTTGTCGAAATCATACGACATCATCACATCTTCCGAGAAATCTTTTGCACTAGAAAACCAAGCTTTTTTCTTATACTTGATGGCTAAATTCGATATCAACGACTCATTCACACCAAAGCCTAGATATATGGGGAAATTTGTGCCAGCTGCTTGAACAAAGTCACTAATAGCATGGTCGGAAGTAAGAATGGCAACATCAGGAGCAACAAATTTCTTCAAGAATCTGACAAGTAAATCTGCTTGCCTTGGTCCATAATACTCCGTGGGAACTCCATGCATAAATATCTTTAGGCTAGGAAACCCGCTGCACCGCAAAGAAAGTACATGTTTCAGTGTAATACAGAAATCATCGGATTTTATTGGTAATGCTTTTTGAGAAGTGCAATAACAATACATAATGGAAGTCCCATAGTAGCAACATAACTAGCAATTCCATTGGTGTCATTGTTTCATTTCTTCTACCTAAGAATTCATACTGGCTATTGCTAGTCATTGTTGTCAAATGGTGAGTCAATTTCCCAAAATTATGAATAGTGATTCGCATCGAATCATGAATCGTATGATTCACAGGTTTTAGAAAATAAATAATAACATGCGTACACAGTGTACATACAAACAGACATGCACGGTACTTAAAATGATCAAAATAACAATTTCACACAAGTTTGATACAATATCTAGGCATAAAATGTTGAATATTTCCCTCTGAAAACTTCAAAGTTCAAACTCATGATTCGGGAATGGTATCAAATTTATGAAACTCGAATCGACTCGTGAATTGACCAATTCTTAACAACCGTGTTGCTAGCCAATCTGCAAGTAATAATTTATTGTCCTTTAGCACTAACCTAATGTTCTACTTGGAGGCAAGTGAAAAACAAGCACCACTGCCAATCCATAAAAAATTGCGACTAATATACAAAGTGAAACAGCCAAAATAAGGCAACAGCATCATACTCAATTTCATATTTAGAAGCAAGGCGGGTGTATTTGTCGGCATCTACTTTCGCAACTACAATGGGCTCCTTGAGTGCAGCCAGAACAGGAGCAGCTTTGTCTAACTGCAATGCGACATTTACGAGTAGTTATTTCATCTTGCAAGGAAAAAAATATTCAATGTAGTAACGAAAAGACAATATCTTGAAGAATATGCACACCAATTCTCTCTTGGCAGAGTGCAGTGAGCAGAAGGAAGGCAATAGTGCAATATAACATGCATGTTGGACAGATACTGAAAGAATAGATTATCGTAATACTATTTCAGAGATAATTTTTTTTATTGCGGGAACTATTGCAAGGAAATATTGCAAGGAAGGCCAAACAAATTAACGATATTGTTATGACATAAGTAATGGGCATAGAAACATACAACGCACTATACATGATGAATTAGTTATATATCAGATCATGTGGCACATTATGCTTAAATTATTTGAGACTCAATTGAAAAGATGTGCGGACAAAAATAAAAAGGTTAAAACCGTTAAACCCCTTTTCAATAGATTTTAATTTCCTACTACTTATATAAATATTGAGGGAACATATGGATTTGATACTATGTATCCTTTTGTAAATTGACCTCGATAGCACACAACTAGAACATGTGATCCTGTTTCTGGACACGTACGACAACATTTATAGATCTATTAATAGCATAGTTATGCACAAATAAATAAAATATTATTCTAAGATCCAAGGTTTACAAAGCAACAGAGCGGATTAGAATCTAGAGAGAGAGAGAGAGAGAGAGACCTCGGGAGCGAGACGCTTGCAGTGGCCGCACCAAGGGGCGTAAAAGTCTACTAAGATGTAGTCGATGGAAGAAATAGCGGCATCGAAGTTGGATTCGTGTAGCTCTAACACGCTTCCATTGATGGCAAACTGGCTAATCGTGGTAGAAGAGATCGACGATGAGAGAGAGAGGAAGAACGTGAGCAGGAGCACCAGCGGGACCATCGTCGTCAACAATTTATGCTTCCTCTTAATTCCTTCTCTGTGTTTTTTCGTACTAGCTTTCGGGAGAAATTATAATTATAAAATTAGTAAAAATTGGAGTGATATTTAAATAAAATAATATACAAATTATAAATTATATGTAGGTGGCTAATATTACGTGCACATGTATAATCAATGGTGGTAGAAATTCACCGTGATCATATAAACTCTTTAATATGGAGACTACAAAAAGATATATTTTTTTTTCTTTTTATTTGCTCACGATAGCTTTAAAGAGATAAATGCTCTCTTTTCTCAATTAATGTCACTCCAAAATCTGACTTTTATTTTTTTTATTTTTGAAAAGTTGCAAAAATATATATATTTAGTTTCTAAAAATTTGAGAAAATTTGATTTGTTTTACCCTTTTTTTTCCCCTTATCTTATGTCTACCAATTAAGAAAATTTAAACTTAAAACATGGTATAGAGTACGTGTGTCAATGATCTCGAATGGAAATAACATGTACAAATTTATGTCTTGGAGTTGTTGCACTTGTTCTTCTTCTTCTTCTTCTTCCGTTTTTTTCCCTTGTCTATTCTTTTTCCGCTAAGATATTGCTTTTTAAACATCAATAAAAATCCATTGGAAGATGAGACATTCTCCATAAAACATAGCCTCCCTTGCTCAAAAATGAAACTGGGAAAACAACTCCAAAAGAGCCCCCACCCCCACAAAAAATAAAAAATAAAAAAATAAAAGAGAAAAAAGAGAAGAGACCATAATGTTGGTTGTGAACAAAAGATAACTACCCAAAGAGGCAACGATGAGATCAAATAAGCATGACTAAACATACAAGATCAAACTCCACTTAGACTAAAGATTAAACACATATAATGCATTATCAGTAACTCGCCACAATGTACCTTGCCATTAAACACATAACCAACCCCCAAACAACCAAATTTTAACAAAAATTAGAATAACAAAAAAATAATAAATACGTTAATTGAGCTTTTTTTTATCGCAATAGCTTTAAAAGGTAATTCTGACTCTACCTATTGTGGACACGCGGAATCGGACCACTTCTCTTGTTTGAGATTGTTTTGAAATTGATTTGAATCAAAGAAAGAAAACGAAAGGTCTGTTGAAAACAGATATAGAGTCGCCACTTGGTCTTTAAGGAACCAAGAAACCTAATTTTGACTCACCCAAGTGGATAAGGGCACCGGCCCTTCATAACCAAAGAACTTGGTTCGGGGTTTTGGTACGAGAGAGGAAGGAGCCTTTGTCACGACTAAAACACCCTCAACTCGCCCCGTCTTTCGACGGGCCTCAATTAGCATCCAAATAATCATCTTATACTATGTTTGGTTCGACAAATAATACTATGATAGTATATTACATCACATAAGAAAATTTGAAATGGAAGATCTAAAGATAAGATATCATTCATAAGATCTAAGCCAAATATCACACAATGCAAAGTGAAAGATCACACAAATAAACCTAGGAAAAATCGTCTATTCATATATCAAATAATCAAGACTTCCTAATCTAAAGGGGGACATGAATTGTTCTTGAAATAAATAAACAAAGAAATCAAAAATATGCTTAGCAAGCTAGTATGATGGATGTTAATCTTTGAGAAAAGAAGACCTCTCAATCCCCGGGATGGATGAGAAAGGATGATTAGATCGGGGGAAGCATGAACGTGTGATCAAGTTCATTCCTTATAATCTTCTTAGATTAGGAGCCATGAAGGCCCCAAATCTTGCGTGGATGCAATGTATGTATCTAAAATGTGCAAAGGTTGTAGTGTGTTTTGGGTACATGGATTTCTAGAATGACTTAGAAGTCTAAAATGTGTATGAATGAATGAATGAAATTAACATGGGATACGTACAAATTTAGTATGAACTACTTCGTAAGATATGAACTAATTTGGAATGCATATAAGCATCAAATCAAAGAATGAAAGTTAAAATGTGCTTGCTGTGAATAGTGGACAGAACAGTAGCATCATCTTTTGGAAATTGAAAAGAGGGGTTAGGAATGTTTTCAATGCATGATTTTTTATGTAGATGTTCCTTATTGTGTCTAGAACACAACCCAAAAGGCCAATCTTGAATAGCTATCACAGATTGAGAGAAATTATATAAACAATAGAGGTCACTCAGAAACAGAGTCCGTACTGTCGACTGAAATGTTAGAAAATATTAGAAAATGAAAAAGAATGATCTAAGGCCCATTTTATACAGAAAGTTCCCTAAGACATTTAATTTTAAGGGAAAAATAAGTTAAGACCACCCCGTTTGGAAAATTTTTCTGTAAAAGAGGTTGGAAATGGACCTAGCTGCTGTGACAGCAAAATCAGAATGTTTGGAAGGAATATTGGGATCCAAATGGACCATTTCCAAGTACTTCCAAGTCAAACCAAAAATCATGGGTGTTCTCCAATGAGTTAGGAAGACTTTTCAAGTGGCCTTGCATCCATATGTTGAGTATTGAGTTCTAGAGAAATCTTTGAACTCAACTCACTCACTGTTTTGACTCATTGTTTTGAAGATTTTGGAGAAAACAAAGTTTTGTTTCTTGAAACCAAATGAGAGGGATTGAGAGGGGTTTTGAAATAGATGTTTTGAAAGCACATTTTCAATACTCAATAAGGATTATAGCCACTTAAAATGTCAACATTAAACTCATCATCAATAACCTCCAAGATTGTTGGAGAGATTTATTTTTATGTTTGAACATAACTTCAATACATTTCAAGAATACCTTGGAAGTATTGAGGTTATGATCATCATCTATCAAACATGTTTTTGAGGTCAAGAGCTACTATCCATAAGGATTCACTCACCCCAAACTTCATGTCATCACTTAGATGATGATGAACTAGTAAGTAAATAAAGAAAAGAAAAAGAAATGAGATAAGGAGAGATGAACATATATATAATCAAAGAAAGTAAATAGCAATCAATAGATGATAATCAATGTGATTTTGGACTTGTAGCTTGGTGTTTCACTCATAGATTTTGACATTTGGACATGGAAGTAGCTTCCTATCTCATGAATGCTCAAGAATGAGGGTTGGAGTGGACTTTGAATGTGAAGTATATAGAAGGATGATGGAAGAAAACAAGAATAAAACTCACTTTCTTATGGAAAATCAATGGGAGAAGCTCCCTTTCTCTCTTCTAAACCTATCTCTATCTCTCTTCTTCTCTACAACTTTTCAAGCTTTTCACTTGGCCCCCCCAAAATGAAGAGCAATGGGGGGTTTAAATAGGCCAATTTGGGGTGGTTTTGGGGTTTTAGAAGTACTCCCATTGGTCCCAAACAACTGTGAACATAAAACTATGTCGTTTTGGCTTTCAATTAATCAATTTGGACCCCCAAAAAAATTACAAAAATGGACTCTGCGGGGGTTGAGTGCCGCGGCGGCAGTGGGCCAGTGTCGCGGCGGCACTGCTCCTCAGAAGCCCAGAAAATTACGTTTAGGCCCCCAGAGGTTCCGGTATTCGCGAAAAGGCCCTATTTTGTCCGAAATTCACAGAAAATGCATACGAACTCCAAATTGAGGTTGTGATATACCGTTGGAAAGGTAATGGAGTCTACTTTACATACAAAATAGTTCGGGGATAGGTCACTTTGAAAAGTTTTGCGGTATTCGCGATAAATGCTGATTTGATCGCCTTTTTCGCCTTCGAAAATTCAAAATAAATTCGTTTTAAATCCAGGAATTATGTGCGATATACCGTTGGAAAGCTATTGACCTCTAGTATCCATGAAAAATATTTGAAAATTGTTTCGGTGCCCCGATTCCAAAGTCAAATCTTGGTCAAACTGGTCAAACCTGGGATTCCCGGGAAGTTCTGGGAACCTTCGGGAGCTCCCAGGAGCCGATGTTTTCGCTCGATTCTCTTTTAAAACTCATTTTAATACTTTTCTAATGATTCCGGTGAATTCGGACGATTTTGGTCAAACTTGGTCAAACTTGGTCAAACTCTGGTCAAACCTTGGTCAAACCGGTCAACGGGGACTTTCGGGGAACTTCCGGGACTTCCAGGGGTCTCTGGGAGCTGACGATTTCATCCAGTTTTACTTAAAAACTCATTTTATCATTTTTCTTATGACATAGTATGTTTTCAGAACTTCGGGACCAAATTTGGGAGTCTTCGGGCTTTCAGGGGCATTTTGGTCAATCTGAGCATTCTGAGAGATAGAGCTGACTTCCAGGAGTCCTTTTGAGTCTTTTACGATCATTGTGAACCACCAAGCTATGGGTCTCCTAAATCTGATAGCCGACAAAATGGGGTGTCTACAGTTTGCCCCTCTTTGGCAGGAACTTGCGAGGCAACCCATGTCGCAAGCGAGTGCCAAAGCTCTGAAGAGACAGGACTTTTTGGAGGCTATAGATTTAGGATAAAAAGCGTTGCAAAAGATGCAAGGATGATGAGGTTAGTGCTGGTCGTGCTCTGCGTGAGCTGCCTACGTATCCCAAGGGGAATCAGACCAGGACGTAGTTCAGGGTACAAAGGAATAAATCACACATGCACATACACAACAATCAGGCGGATGCTATGCTATAAGAGTGATATACTATGCATGGATGTGATATGAATTTTGTCCTAAGTCCTATCATGTCTAGTGTTCTGATCCTAGCATGAATTGGTACTGTGGGGTGTACCACTCCGAGTGGACTTGTGTCGTGCCTGTATTGTGTTCTAAAACGCTTGTGGTCATGTGTTCAGTGCATTTGCCACTCTCAGTGGGCTTGGTGATCTATGCTTCACTATGACTAATAGACTTGTGAGGGAGCTCGACCTGGAGGTCTTACTCAAGGAAGAGCGTGGTGCTCAAAGTGATACTGTGGTGCTCAAAAGAATGCTTATGGTGTGTTTGCCACTCCAGTGGGCTTTGTGATTTGTGTGTGCCGCAACCGATGGGCTATGTGTCATGTTGGGTGAAGTGATTCTTGACTCGTGCTCCTCTTAGTCGTGACACTATGGACTCGGTGACTCCCAAAGTCTCAACGGTGCTTCTCAATCCTCAATTCTCAATGGCGCTTACGTTGTTCCTCGAATCTTTGACGGTGCTTTCTCAAGGCTTCTTGATTGTCAACGGTGTTCTTCAAATCTTAACGATGCTTCTCGATTTTTCCATGATGCTTCTCAACAAATCTGATGTTCCTCAACCCATCCGATATTCCTCAACTCTTCAATGACGCTTCTCAACAAATCTGATGTTCCTCAACCCATCCGATATTCCTCAACTCTTCAACGACAAATCTGATGTTCCTCAACTCATCCGATATCCCTCAACTCTTCAACGACGCTTCTCAACAAATCTGATGTTCCCCAACCCATCCGATATTCCTCAACTCTTCAACGACAAATCTGATGTTCCTCAACTCATCCGATATTCCTCAACTCTTCAACGACGCTTCTCAACAAATCTGATGTTCCCCAACCCATCCGATATTCCTCAACTCTTCAATGACAAATCTGATGTTCCTCAACTCATCTGATATTCCTCAACTCTTCAACGACAAATCTGATGTTCCTCAACACATCCGATGTTCTCTTCAACAATACTCTCTTCTGATGTTCCTCGACACATCTGATGCTCTTCCTCAACAACACACTTGGACTTTGGGCACTAAAACCCCTCAACAACACGTCTCATCGACACACCTTATCAGCAAAAGTTTCTCGGTGTTGGCGATATTTCCTCCGATCGGCCGCCTTGAGAAACAACTGTCGGTTTATAGTTTGCAACCACTTACGAGTTTATGCCACTCGTACCTGGGACATTCTCATGTTGCGACCTTGACTGGTGTAGTAATAATGTTTGGCACTTCTGCTTATATCCAAAGTTTTTTTTTTTTTTTTTAATTGGGAATCACCTTTAATCCACACATTTGAGACCATCAGGACAAATGGACTTAACAGGAACGACAAGGAAAGTTGGGTTAGTTTGTATGAAACCTCGGTCTCTGACACACTTGTGATCAGATTACTACTGACTTAAATAAAGAAGGATTGACTTGGACATGAAATTCTCAAATTGCCACGATCCAAAGTGCCTTTACCATGAATGATGTACCGCTCATCTTTTATGTTCACTCCTCATCTTGATATGTCAGCACTTTGCTAATAAATCTGGTTTTTTGAAAATTCCTCCGTACTGATCTAATCAATTTCTTTGCTTCTCCCAAGATGTGCTTTGAATTAGTGCCTTAGCTTATAGAATAAAAGATGCTCCATTTCCATCTGTTCAAGACAATGTTGTGACTTGAAGGCTTACCATTGGTGTATAGGGATCGGGTGGCAAACGAAGTTTGCCCCTAGTTTGAAGGGCATGAAGTGGGATCGGTAGGCAAACGAGGTAAATGACCGAAGTTTGCCCCTAGTTTGGAGGAAGGTTCATTGGAGGTTTTGGGCAAACGAGGTAGGTGACCGAAGTTTGCCCCTTGTGTGAAGGGTAGATAGTAAAAGTCAGGCAAACGAGGCGGGTAGCCGAAGTTTGCCCCTAGTGTGGAAGGTGATTTTCTGGTTTGAGGCATGGACCGTGACTTTAATCTCTCAAATGCTCATAACTTTTTGCCTAGGCACCAGTGAGGTAACCTAGCGAGCTCTTTTCTCTCTTTTGTTATTGCTCACCTTAGATTTAGCTCTAACTTTTGCCTAGGCGTCCTTTCGGATTTTCGACCTAGCGAGCCATCCTTCTTTTCTTTTTGAAAGTCTGCCTACGTACCCCCAAGTGGGGATCAGGTCCAACGTAGTTCGGGCCATGGTTGAAAAGAAACGAGTTGATTTTTAGGTAGGTGGGGTGACCGAACCAATGTGGTTGCCTACGTATCCCCGAGTGGGAATCAGGTCGAGCGTAGTTCAAGGCAAGGCTTGAAGTAAGGGGTTTGAGGTATGAGGGATTTTCAAACCAATCGTCAAAGAAGTTCAAACTTGAGCCACTTGTGGTAGCTTTGAAAAAAAGGATTTAGTTTCAATCTCCCTTTCTTTTCTTTTTCTTTTTCTTTTTCTTTTTCTTTTTCTTTTTGGTTTGTTTTGAGGATTGATCCTTTTCTCTTTCGCCTAGCCAGTCAATTTTGCTTTTTAATGTAGTCGATTCTTGTGAAATCTTTCAATCGCAATCTCAGAATTCCAGAATGTGCATGTCAGCTCTCGGAATTTATTTGTGGTCATTCCGTGCCTTTTGAAATGTGGTCTTGGCACGTTCTTAAGATGTATCTTGAAGCGTATGATTTTCTCATTTGTTTCATCAAAATTTTCTCCAACATTTCGACTGGCTAGGGTCAGATTTTGAAAATCAACACCTTTTTCAGCTCTAACTTTTGCCTAGGTGCCCTTTCGGGTTTTCAACCTAGCGAGCTTTTCCTTTTCTTTTCTTTTCTTTCTTTTTTTTTTTGTTTTGTTTTGTTTTGTTTTGTTTTTTTTTTTTTTTTTGAAAAGTGGAGATGAAACTCACTGAAATGTTTGGCCACCATCAAGGGCTAAGTTTGCATTGCTTTCAATCGGACAGATTGCGTGGCTCCCAATTGGATTGGGCTTAAGGCTTCGAAATGGTGGAAAAGGGGTGTTGGGCAAGCCCCAAGTCAGTTTCAAGTATGTCTTTTCAAGATTGAGGCAAGAGCATCTTTAAATTCTTAAAGTAAGACTATTCAATTCTCAGCTCTCCATCAGTGTCAGCGTGAAATCGACTTTAACCTTTCAGGATTCTTTTTTATTTTGTCGTAGAAAAATTATTAGCAGAGTAATATCCATGGTAATTTGAAAAGTGACACTTTAGTGTAGTGATTCATGCATTTATGACTAGGCACACCAGATTAAGCAAAATGAGATTTCATTCCATCAATAGAGAAGGTTTACAGACTTATTAACAACTCGATGACAGACAGACTCGATCACCAGACTAGAATTAAAATGGACTCGGAACATAGAACAGACTCAACTTGACTCGACCCTGGTCTCAAATGGAGTGTCTTTGCGACCCATTTATTTTTCTTATTCTATTTTTTTTAGCAGAAGTTCCAAACACCATCACTTTACTGCGTAGCTTCAACATTCATTGGCATCATCAAAGGGATCATTCGATCGGTTGGTCCAAGCCAAGATAGTGGATAGGATTAGGATGGGATACATCCTCTATGAGGTTCTGAATGTCATGGCGGAGGCGGATGCATTGATCGGTGGCATGGCCTAGATTTTGGTGGTAAGCACATCATAGGCTCATGTTGTAGTGGGAGGGTATGGGATTCGGTAGCGGTTTGTGAGGGAGGAGCTGTAGGTGGCCCTTTCTGAGTAGGTGGTCCAAGGCTGTGGAAAGAGGAACATCAAGTTTGGAGAATTCGCGAGGGCCTTTTGGACGATTTGGCGGAATGGACTGGTATGGACGAAGGGCGCAGGCCATTGATTGGTTGCTAAGTGCAGTGATATCCGGGGAGTCCAGGGAGTAGTTAGGTCTCTTGGACTGGTGTTGGGGTTCATCCTTTTTGAACTTTCCTTCTCTGATGGCATCCTCTATTCTGGTGCCTATTTCAAATAGCTCTTCGAATGTGGAGATGGATTGGTAGAATAGCTTGTCATGATATACTGGTTGCATGTTCTTGACCAGCATACGCACTTGCTCTTTCTCAACAGGTCTGTGGATCATTTGAGCCACTTTATTCCTCCATCTGCTCAAGAACGCAGTGAAGGACTCATTGAAGTTCTGCCTGGTAGTCTCTAGATCCCGGATGGTGATATCAAACTCTTGGTTGTAAGAGTAGTGATCAATAAAAGTTCTAGCAACGTCTTCCCAGACTCGGGTCTTGGAGGCTTCAAGGGTTAGGAACCAGGATAGTGCGGCATTCTTAAGGGTTTGCGGGAACAGCATCGCAATGTGCTCATGAGTGCAGCCCATCGATTGGAAGATGCTCATGCACAACTTGATGTGACTTTTTGGATTCCCTGTTCCGTCAAAACGGTCGATGGCAGGCATCTTGAAATTCTCTGGCAGTTTCAGCTTGATGGGCTCAAAGAGGCCTTCCAGGTCTAACATGTAATCATCGACCCCCTTGCTTTTCCTCAGTACGCTTTCCAACTTGTCCACCTTATCCATTTTCTCTTGAAGCTTCTTCTCATACGCAAACGGTGGGACCCCTTGAAACCAGTCTTCCTCCCCATTATTCTCAGGTGGGGGTGCTTCAAACCCCGGCGGTGGAAACCTGGGCGGAGGTTGCGGCCGCTGCTGCTTCAATTCTTCCATGAAACTCAAAACTTGGGCCAGGCGATCAGATTGCTGGCTTATGGTTGTTCCCAACACAGTGACCTTATTTTCTAATTCTTCTTGATTCATGCTGAAGTAACTTGGTGGGCAGATCTTGACCAAACGACTGTTCGAACTTCTGACCTAAGACGAGGATCCTAGCTGCTGACTCCGGGAATCTATACTGACCTGACAGATTTTAAGAGGATTAGATCAGATTTTGACAGAGGCAATCAGACAGACAGTGACAGTGACAGGTATGGACAGACTTGTGTACAGACTGACTGAGACAGTGCGTACAGACTGGTAGGAATTGTGTATGCATATGAGACAAGCATGCGGATGCGAGTCCTAAGCTAAATGATGCCCCTACTTCTAACAGATAGCAGTTAAACAAATAAGGTCCTAGCCATACAGAGTGTGCTAACCTTACTTTCCAGTATGATCACCAAGGGATAACAGGGATTTCCGGGATACTTCGGGAATTTCGGATAGAGTTTCTGGGAGAAACATGGGTTTGGAAGATTCGGAGAAATTTCTAGAAGTCATTTGAGTTTCTAGGAGAAAAAAGGATTTCTGGTTGATTTGGACTGAGCTTCTAGGAGAAACTGGTATTTTGGGCATTTCTGAGAAATATAGATAGAGTTTCTAGGAGAAACAAGTATATCTGGGAAGATAGGACAGAGTTTCTGGGAGAAACTGGTATATCTGGGAAATCAGGGAGGTTAAGACAGAGTTTCTGGGAAAAATGGGTTAGTACGGTTATATCTGGGATATCTAGACAGAGTTTCTGGGAGAAACAGGTTAATATGTATCTGGGATGTCTGGACAGAGTTTCTGGGAGAAACAGGTTATGATGGTTATATCTGGGATATCTGGACAGAGTTTCTGGGAGAAACAGGTTATGATGGTGATCATACTGTCTAGCTAGTTTTCATACTCCTATGTCCTAGGACCAACAAACAAGGTTTGCGGTGCATATCTTTGTGAACATGGAGCAGACATCCTTGTCATGGTGCCTAGGCAGGTCAACTCAATGTGATCACATGTGAGTGATTGCCTTGGGGATCATAAGAAAGAAGTTCTGCCTCATGCCACATAAGCGTCTACACCGCGCAGGTAATCCCGTCAGGACATACAACAGTTATATCACATTGTTCTATCTGAAAAGATAAATGAACAGTCCTATGAAAGGTTTTACAGGAACCTATATGCAAAGGCTGGGTTTAGTCAAAGAGGGTCCGTTGACGAGAGTTCCAATATACCGTCAGAGAGACAGTACGGAAGTGTTTACTCTTTTTGATATACCTTGGAAGGTACAGTATCAACGGTGACTTGTGCCCTGGCACAGCAAGACCTGAACAATGTCAGCGCCGCGTTTCAGACACAGTCGGAGGGGGGAATGCAAGAGTGCAATGCGGTGAACCAAACACAGTAAAAAGATGATTTTAAGGATGCTTCTTATGAGTCAAACCTCTGTATTATTTTTTTTTAAAATAAAAATCCCCAGCAGAGTCGCCAGATTGTGGACACGCGGAATCGGACCACTTCTCTTGTTTGAGATTGTTTTGAAATTGATTTGAATCAAAGAAAGAAAACGAAAGGTCTGTTGAAAACAGATACAGAGTCGCCACTTGGTCTTTAAGGAACCAAGAAACCTAATTTTGACTCACCCAAGAGGATAAGGGCACCGGCCCTTCATAACCAAAGAACTTGGTTCGGGGTTTTGCTACGAGAGAGGAAGGAGCCTTTGTCACGACTAAAACACCCTCAACTCGCCCCGTCTTTCGACGGCCTCAATTAGCATCCAAATAATCATCTTATATTATGTTTGGTTCGACAAATAATACTATGATAGTATATTACATCACATAAGAAAATTTGAAATGGAAGATCTAAAGATAAGATATCATTCATAAGATCTAAGCCAAATATCACACAATGCAAAGTGAAAGATCACACAAATAAACCTAGGAAAAATCGTCTATTCATATATCAAATAATCAAGACTTCCTAATCTAAAGGGGGACATGAATTGTTCTTGAAATAAATAAACAAAGAAATAAAAAATATGCTTAGCAAGCTAGTATGATGGATGTTAATCTTTGAGAAAAGAAGACCTCTCAATCCCCGGGATGGATGAGAAAGGATGATTAGATCGGGGGAAGCATGAACGTGTGATCAAGTTCATTCCTTATAATCTTCTTAGATTAGGAGCCATGAAGGCCCCAAATCTTGCGTGGATGCAATGTATGTATCTAAAATGTGCAAAGGTTGTAGTGTGTTTTGGGTACATGGATTTCTAGAATGACTTAGAAGTCTAAAATGTGTATGAATGAATGAATGAAATTAACATGGGATACGTACAAATTTAGTATGAACTACTTCGTAAGATATGAACTAATTTGGAATGCATATAAGCATCAAATCAAAGAATGAAAGTTAAAATGTGCTTGCTGTGAATAGTGGACAGAACAGTAGCATCATCTTTTGGAAATTGAAAAGAGGGGTTAGGCATGTTTTCAACGCGTGATTTTTTATGTAGATGTTCCTTATTGTGTCTAGAACACAACCCAAAAGGCCAATCTTGAATAGCTATCACAGATTGAGAGAAATTATATAAACAATAGAGGTCACTCAGAAACAGAGTCCGTACTGTCGACTGAAATGTTAGAAAATATTAGAAAATGAAAAAGAATGATCTAAGGGCCCATTTTATACCGAAAGTTCCCTAAGACATTTAATTTTAAGGGAAAAATAAGTTAAGACCACCCCGTTTGGAAAATATTTCTGTAAAAGAGGTTGGAAGTGGACCTAGCTGCTGTGACAGCAAAATCAGAATGTTTGGAAGGAATATTGGGATCCAAATGGACCATTTCCAAGTACTTCCAAGTCAAACCAAAAATCATGGGTGTTCTCCAATGAGTTAGGAAGACTTTTCAAGTGGCCTTGCATCCATATGTTGAGTATTGAGTTCTAGAGAAATCTTTGAACTCAACTCACTCACTGTTTTGACTCATTGTTTTGAAGATTTTGGAGAAAACAAAGTTTTGTTTCTTGAAACCAAATGAGAGGGATTGAGAGGGGTTTTGAAATAGATGTTTTGAAAGCACATTTTCAATACTCAATAAGGATTATAGCCACTTAAAATGTCAACATTAAACTCATCATCAAGAACCTCCAAGATTGTTGGAGAGATTTATTTTTATGTTTGAACATAACTTCAATACATTTCAAGAATACCTTGGAAGTATTGAGGTTATGATCATCATCTATCAAACATGTTTTTGAGGTCAAGAGCTACTATCCATAAGGATTCACTCACCCCAAACTTCATGTCATCACTTAGATGATGATGAACTAGTAAGTAAATAAAGAAAAGAAAAAGAAATGAGATAAGGAGAGATGAACATATATATAATCAAAGAAAGTAAATAGCAATCAATAGATGATAATCAATGTGATTTTGGACTTGTAGCTTGGTGTTTCACTCATAGATTTTGACATTTGGACATGGAAGTAGCTTCCTATCTCATGAATGCTCAAGAATGAGGGTTGGAGTGGACTTTGAATGTGAAGTATATAGAAGGATGATGGAAGAAAACAAGAATAAAACTCACTTTCTTATGGAAAATCAATGGGAGAAGCTCCCTTTCTCTCTTCTAAACCTATCTCTATCTCTCTTCTTCTCTACAACTTTTCAAGCTTTTCACTTGGCCCCCCCAAAATGAAGAGCAATGGGGGGTTTAAATAGGGCAATTTGGGGTGGTTTTGGGGTTTTAGAAGTACTCCCATTGGTCCCAAACAACTGTGAACATAAAACTATGTCGTTTTGGCTTTCAATTAATCAATTTGGACCCCCAAAAAAATTACAAAAATGGACTCTGCGGGGGTTGAGTGCCGCGGCGGCACTGGGCCAGTGCCGCGGTGGCAGTGGGCCAGTGTCGCGGCGGCACTGCTCCTCAGAAGCCCAGAAAATTACGTTTAGGCCCCCAGAGGTTCCGGTATTCGCGAAAAGGCCCTATTTTGTCCGAAATTCACAGAAAATGCATACGAACTCCAAATTGAGGTTGTGATATACCGTTGGAAAGGTAATGGAGTCTACTTTACATACAAAATAGTTCGGGGATAGGTCACTTTGAAAAGTTTTGCGGTATTCGCGATAAATGCTGATTTGATCGCCTTTTTCGCCTTCGAAAAAAATTCAAAATAAATTCGTTTTAAATCCAGGAATTATGTGCGATATACCGTTGGAAAGCTATTGACCTCTAGTATCCATGAAAAATATTTGAAAATTGTTTCGGTGCCCCGATTCCAAAGTCAAATCTTGGTCAAACTGGTCAAACCTGGGATTCCCGGGAAGTTCTGGGAACCTTCGGGAGCTCCCAGGAGCCGATGTTTTCGCTCGATTCTCTTTTAAAACTCATTTTAATACTTTTCTAATGATTCCGGTGAATTCGGACGATTTTGGTCAAACTTGGTCAAACTTGGTCAAACTCTGGTCAAACCTGGTCAAACCTTGGTCAAATCGGTCAACGGGGACTTTCGGGGAACTTCCGGGACTTCCAGGGGTCTCTGGGAGCTGACGATTTCATCCAGTTTTACTTAAAAACTCATTTTATCATTTTTCTTATGACATAGTATGTTTTCAGAACTTCGGGACCAAATTTGGGAGTCTTCGGGCTTTCAGGGGCATTTTGGTCAATCTGAGCATTCTGAGAGATAGAGCTGACTTCCAGGAGTCCTTTTGAGTCTTTTACGATCATTGTGAACCACCAAGCTATGGGTCTCCTAAATCTGATAGCCGACAAAATGGGGTGTCTACAGTTTGCCCCTCTTTGGCAGGAACTTGCGAGGCAACCCATGTCGCAAGCGAGTGCCAAAGCTCTGAAGAGACAGGACTTTTTGGAGGCTATAGATTTAGGATAAAAAGCGTTGCAAAAGATGCAAGGATGATGAGGTTAGTGCTGGTCGTGCTCTGCGTGAGCTGCCTACGTATCCCAAGGGGAATCAGACCAGGACGTAGTTCAGGGTACAAAGGAATAAATCACACATGCACATACACAACAATCAGGCGGATGCTATGCTATAAGAGTGATATACTATGCATGGATGTGATATGAATTTTGTCCTAAGTCCTATCATGTCTAGTGTTCTGATCCTAGCATGAATTGGTACTGTGGGGTGTACCACTCCGAGTGGACTTGTGTCGTGCCTGTATTGTGTTCTAAAACGCTTGTGGTCATGTGTTCAGTGCATTTGCCACTCTCAGTGGGCTTGGTGATCTATGCTTCACTATGACTAATAGACTTGTGAGGGAGCTCGACCTGGAGGTCTTACTCAAGGAAGAGCGTGGTGCTCAAAGTGATACTGTGGTGCTCAAAAGAATGCTTATGGTGTGTTTGCCACTCCAGTGGGCTTTGTGATTTGTGTGTGCCGCAACCGATGGGCTATGTGTCATGTTGGGTGAAGTGATTCTTGACTCGTGCTCCTCTTAGTCGTGACACTATGGACTCGGTGACTCCCAAAGTCTCAACGGTGCTTCTCAATCCTCAATTCTCAATGGCGCTTACGTTGTTCCTCGAATCTTTGACGGTGCTTTCTCAAGGCTTCTTGATTGTCAACGGTGTTCTTCAAATCTTAACGATGCTTCTCGATTTTTCCATGATGCTTCTCAACAAATCTGATGTTCCTCAACCCATCCGATATTCCTCAACTCTTCAATGACGCTTCTCAACAAATCTGATGTTCCTCAACCCATCCGATATTCCTCAACTCTTCAACGACAAATCTGATGTTCCTCAACTCATCCGATATCCCTCAACTCTTCAACGACGCTTCTCAACAAATCTGATGTTCCCCAACCCATCCGATATTCCTCAACTCTTCAACGACAAATCTGATGTTCCTCAACTCATCTGATATTCCTCAACTCTTCAACGACAAATCTGATGTTCCTCAACACATCCGATGTTCTCTTCAACAATACTCTCTTCTGATGTTCCTCGACACATCTGATGCTCTTCCTCAACAACACACTTGGACTTTGGGCACTAAAACCCCTCAACAACACGTCTCATCGACACACCTTATCAGCAAAAGTTTCTCGGTGTTGGCGATATTTCCTCCGATCGGCCGCCTTGAGAAACAACTGTCGGTTTATAGTTTGCAACCACTTACGAGTTTATGCCACTCGTACCTGGGACATTCTCATGTTGCGACCTTGACTGGTGTAGTAATAATGTTTGGCACTTCTGCTTATATCCAAAGTTTTTTTTTTTTTTTTTAATTGGGAATCACCTTTAATCCACACATTTGAGACCATCAGGACAAATGGACTTAACAGGAACGACAAGGAAAGTTGGGTTAGTTTGTATGAAACCTCGGTCTCTGACACACTTGTGATCAGATTACTACTGACTTAAATAAAGAAGGATTGACTTGGACATGAAATTCTCAAATTGCCACGATCCAAAGTGCCTTTACCATGAATGATGTACCGCTCATCTTTTATGTTCACTCCTCATCTTGATATGTCAGCACTTTGCTAATAAATCTGGTTTTTTGAAAATTCCTCCGTACTGATCTAATCAATTTCTTTGCTTCTCCCAAGATGTGCTTTGAATTAGTGCCTTAGCTTATAGAATAAAAGATGCTCCATTTCCATCTGTTCAAGACAATGTTGTGACTTGAAGGCTTACCATTGGTGTATAGGGATCGGGTGGCAAACGAAGTTTGCCCCTAGTTTGAAGGGCATGAAGTGGGATCGGTAGGCAAACGAGGTAAATGACCGAAGTTTGCCCCTAGTTTGGAGGAAGGTTCATTGGAGGTTTTGGGCAAACGAGGTAGGTGACCGAAGTTTGCCCCTTGTGTGAAGGGTAGATAGTAAAAGTCAGGCAAACGAGGCGGGTAGCCGAAGTTTGCCCCTAGTGTGGAAGGTGATTTTCTGGTTTGAGGCATGGACCGTGACTTTAATCTCTCAAATGCTCATAACTTTTTGCCTAGGCACCAATGAGGTAACCTAGCGAGCTCTTTTCTCTCTTTTGTTATTGCTCACCTTAGATTTAGCTCTAACTTTTGCCTAGGCGTCCTTTCGGATTTTCGACCTAGCGAGCCATCCTTCTTTTCTTTTTGAAAGTCTGCCTACGTACCCCCAAGTGGGGATCAGGTCCAACGTAGTTCGGGCCATGGTTGAAAAGAAACGAGTTGATTTTTAGGTAGGTGGGGTGACCGAACCAATGTGGTTGCCTACGTATCCCCGAGTGGGAATCAGGTCGAGCGTAGTTCAAGGCAAGGCTTGAAGTAAGGGGTTTGAGGTATGAGGGATTTTCAAACCAATCGTCAAAGAAGTTCAAACTTGAGCCACTTGTGGTAGCTTTGAAAAAAAGGATTTAGTTTCAATCTCCCTTTCTTTTCTTTTTCTTTTTCTTTTTCTTTTTCTTTTTCTTTTTGGTTTGTTTTGAGGATTGATCCTTTTCTCTTTCGCCTAGCCAGTCAATTTTGCTTTTTAATGTAGTCGATTCTTGTGAAATCTTTCAATCGCAATCTCAGAATTCCAGAATGTGCATGTCAGCTCTCGGAATTTATTTGTGGTCATTCCGTGCCTTTTGAAATGTGGTCTTGGCACGTTCTTAAGATGTATCTTGAAGCGTATGATTTTCTCATTTGTTTCATCAAAATATTCTCCAACATTTCGACTGGCTAGGGTCAGATTTTGGAAATCAACACCTTTTTCAGCTCTAACTTTTGCCTAGGTGCCCTTTCGGGTTTTCAACCTAGCGAGCTTTTCCTTTTCTTTTCTTTTCTTTCTTTTTTTTTTTGTTTTGTTTTGTTTTGTTTTTTTGTTTTTTTTGTTTTTTTTTTTTTTGAAAAGTGGAGATGAAACTCACTGAAATGTTTGGCCACCATCAAGGGCTAAGTTTGCATTGCTTTCAATCGGACAGATTGCGTGGCTCCCAATTGGATTGGGCTTAAGGCTTCGAAATGGTGGAAAAGGGGTGTTGGGCAAGCCCCAAGTCAGTTTCAAGTATGTCTTTTCAAGATTGAGGCAAGAGCATCTTTAAATTCTTAAAGTAAGACTATTCAATTCTCAGCTCTCCATCAGTGTCAGCGTGAAATCGACTTTAACCTTTCAGGATTCTTTTTTATTTTGTCGTAGAAAAATTATTAGCAGAGTAATATCCATGGTAATTTGAAAAGTGACACTTTAGTGTAGTGATTCATGCATTTATGACTAGGCACACCAGATTAAGCAAAATGAGATTTCATTCCATCAATAGAGAAGGTTTACAGACTTATTAACAACTCGATGACAGACAGACTCGATCACCAGACTAGAATTAAAATGGACTCGGAACATAGAACAGACTCAACTTGACTCGACCCTGGTCTCAAATGGAGTGTCTTTGCGACCCATTTATTTTTCTTATTCTATTTTTTTTAGCAGAAGTTCCAAACACCATCACTTTACTGCGTAGCTTCAACATTCATTGGCATCATCAAAGGGATCATTCGATCGGTTGGTCCAAGCCAAGATAGTGGATAGGATTAGGATGGGATACATCCTCTATGAGGTTCTGAATGTCATGGCGGAGGCGGATGCATTGATCGGTGGCATGGCCTAGATTTTGGTGGTAAGCACATCGTAGGCTCATGTTGTAGTGGGAGGGTATGGGATTCGGTAGCAGTTTGTGAGGGAGGAGCTGTAGGTGGCCCTTTCTGAGTAGGTGGTCCAAGGCTGTGGAAAGAGGAACATCAAGTTTGGAGAATTCGCGAGGGCCTTTTGGACGATTTGGCGGAATGGACTGGTATGGACGAAGGGCGCAGGCCATTGATTGGTTGCTAAGTGCAGTGATATCCGGGGAGTCCAGGGAGTAGTTAGGTCTCTTGGACTGGTGTTGGGGTTCATCCTTTTTGAACTTTCCTTCTCTGATGGCATCCTCTATTCTGGTGCCTATTTCAAATAGCTCTTCGAATGTGGAGATGGATTGGTAGAATAGCTTGTCATGATATACTGGTTGCATGTTCTTGACCAGCATACGCACTTGCTCTTTCTCAACAGGTCTGTGGATCATTTGAGCCACTTTATTCCTCCATCTGCTCAAGAACGCAGTGAAGGACTCATTGAAGTTCTGCCTGGTAGTCTCTAGATCCCGGATGGTGATATCAAACTCTTGGTTGTAAGAGTAGTGATCAATAAAAGTTCTAGCAACGTCTTCCCAGACTCGGGTCTTGGAGGCTTCAAGGGTTAGGAACCAGGATAGTGCGGCATTCTTAAGGGTTTGCGGGAACAGCATCGCAATGTGCTCATGAGTGCAGCCCATCGATTGGAAGATGCTCATGCACAACTTGATGTGACTTTTTGGATTCCCTGTTCCGTCAAAACGGTCGATGGCAGGCATCTTGAAATTCTCTGGCAGTTTCAGCTTGATGGGCTCAAAGAGGCCTTCCAGGTCTAACATGTAATCATCGACCCCCTTGCTTTTCCTCAGTACGCTTTCCAACTTGTCCACCTTATCCATTTTCTCTTGAAGCTTCTTCTCATACGCAAACGGTGGGACCCCTTGAAACCAGTCTTCCTCCCCATTATTCTCAGGTGGGGGTGCTTCAAACCCCGGCGGTGGAAACCTGGGCGGAGGTTGCGGCCGCTGCTGCTTCAATTCTTCCATGAAACTCAAAACTTGGGCCAGGCGATCAGATTGCTGGCTTATGGTTGTTCCCAACACAGTGACCTTATTTTCTAATTCTTCTTGATTCATGCTGAAGTAACTTGGTGGGCAGATCTTGACCAAACGACTGTTCGAACTTCTGACCTAAGACGAGGATCCTAGCTGCTGACTCCGGGAATCTATACTGACCTGACAGATTTTAAGAGGATTAGATCAGATTTTGACAGAGGCAATCAGACAGACAGTGACAGTGACAGGTATGGACAGACTTGTGTACAGACTGACTGAGACAGTGCGTACAGACTGGTAGGAATTGTGTATGCATATGAGACAAGCATGCGGATGCGAGTCCTAAGCTAAATGATGCCCCTACTTCTAACAGATAGCAGTTAAACAAATAAGGTCCTAGCCATACAGAGTGTGCTAACCTTACTTTCCAGTATGATCACCAAGGGATAACAGGGATTTCCGGGATACTTCGGGAATTTCGGATAGAGTTTCTGGGAGAAACATGGGTTTGGAAGATTCGGAGAAATTTCTAGAAGTCATTTGAGTTTCTAGGAGAAAAAAGGATTTCTGGTTGATTTGGACTGAGCTTCTAGGAGAAACTGGTATTTTGGGCATTTCTGAGAAATATAGATAGAGTTTCTAGGAGAAACAAGTATATCTGGGAAGATAGGACAGAGTTTCTGGGAGAAACTGGTATATCTGGGAAATCAGGGAGGTTAAGACAGAGTTTCTGGGAAAAATGGGTTAGTACGGTTATATCTGGGATATCTAGACAGAGTTTCTGGGAGAAACAGGTTAATATGTATCTGGGATGTCTGGACAGAGTTTCTGGGAGAAACAGGTTATGATGGTTATATCTGGGATATCTGGACAGAGTTTCTGGGAGAAACAGGTTATGATGGTGATCATACTGTCTAGCTAGTTTTCATACTCCTATGTCCTAGGACCAACAAACAAGGTTTGCGGTGCATATCTTTGTGAACATGGAGCAGACATCCTTGTCATGGTGCCTAGGCAGGTCAACTCAATGTGATCACATGTGAGTGATTGCCTTGGGGATCATAAGAAAGAAGTTCTGCATCATGCCACATAAGCGTCTACACCGCGCAGGTAATCCCGTCAGGACATACAACAGTTATATCACATTGTTCTATCTGAAAAGATAAATGAACAGTCCTATGAAAGGTTTTACAGGAACCTATATGCAAAGGCTGGGTTTAGTCAAAGAAGGTCCGTTGACGAGAGTTCCAATATACCGTCAGAGAGACAGTACGGAAGTGTTTACTCTTTTTGATATACCTTGGAAGGTACAGTATCAACGGTGACTTGTGCCCTGGCACAGCAAGACCTGAACAATGTCAGCGCCGCGTTTCAGACACAGTCGGAGGGGGGAATGCAAGAGTGCAATGCGGTGAACCAAACACAGTAAAAAGATGATTTTAAGGATGCTTCTTATGAGTCAAACCTCTGTATTATTTTTTTTTAAAATAAAAATCCCCAGCAGAGTCGCCAGATTGTGGACACGCGGAATCGGACCACTTCTCTTGTTTGAGATTGTTTTGAAATTGATTTGAATCAAAGAAAGAAAACGAAAGGTCTGTTGAAAACAGATACAGAGTCGCCACTTGGTCTTTAAGGAACCAAGAAACCTAATTTTGACTCACCCAAGCGGATAAGGGCACCGGCCCTTCATAACCAAAGAACTTGGTTCGGGGTTTTGGTACGAGAGAGGAAGGAGCCTTTGTCACGACTAAAACACCCTCAACTCGCCCCGTCTTTCGACGGCCTCAATTAGCATCCAAATAATCATCTTATACTATGTTTGGTTCGACAAATAATACTATGATAGTATATTACATCACATAAGAAAATTTGAAATGGAAGATCTAAAGATAAGATATCATTCATAAGATCTAAGCCAAATATCACACAATGCAAAGTGAAAGATCACACAAATAAACCTAGGAAAAATCGTCTATTCATATATCAAATAATCAAGACTTCCTAATCTAAAGGGGGACATGAATTGTTCTTGAAATAAATAAACAAAGAAATCAAAAATATGCTTAGCAAGCTAGTATGATGGATGTTAATCTTTGAGAAAAGAAGACCTCTCAATCCCCGGGATGGATGAGAAAGGATGATTAGATCGGGGGAAGCATGAACGTGTGATCAAGTTCATTCCTTATAATCTTCTTAGATTAGGAGCCATGAAGGCCCCAAATCTTGCGTGGATGCAATGTATGTATCTAAAATGTGCAAAGGTTGTAGTGTGTTTTGGGTACATGGATTTCTAGAATGACTTAGAAGTCTAAAATGTGTATGAATGAATGAATGAAATTAACATGGGATACGTACAAATTTAGTATGAACTACTTCGTAAGATATGAACTAATTTGGAATGCATATAAGCATCAAATCAAAGAATGAAAGTTAAAATGTGCTTGCTGTGAATAGTGGACAGAACAGTAGCATCATCTTTTGGAAATTGAAAAGAGGGGTTAGGCATGTTTTCAACGCGTGATTTTTTATGTAGATGTTCCTTATTGTGTCTAGAACACAACCCAAAAGGCCAATCTTGAATAGCTATCACAGATTGAGAGAAATTATATAAACAATAGAGGTCACTCAGAAACAGAGTCCGTACTGTCGACTGAAATGTTAGAAAATATTAGAAAATGAAAAAGAATGATCTAAGGGCCCATTTTATACCGAAAGTTCCCTAAGACATTTAATTTTAAGGGAAAAATAAGTTAAGACCACCCCGTTTGGAAAATATTTCTGTAAAAGAGGTTGGAAGTGGACCTAGCTGCTGTGACAGCAAAATCAGAATGTTTGGAAGGAATATTGGGATCCAAATGGACCATTTCCAAGTACTTCCAAGTCAAACCAAAAATCATGGGTGTTCTCCAATGAGTTAGGAAGACTTTTCAAGTGGCCTTGCATCCATATGTTGAGTATTGAGTTCTAGAGAAATCTTTGAACTCAACTCACTCACTGTTTTGACTCATTGTTTTGAAGATTTTGGAGAAAACAAAGTTTTGTTTCTTGAAACCAAATGAGAGGGATTGAGAGGGGTTTTGAAATAGATGTTTTGAAAGCACATTTTCAATACTCAATAAGGATTATAGCCACTTAAAATGTCAACATTAAACTCATCATCAAGAACCTCCAAGATTGTTGGAGAGATTTATTTTTATGTTTGAACATAACTTCAATACATTTCAAGAATACCTTGGAAGTATTGAGGTTATGATCATCATCTATCAAACATGTTTTTGAGGTCAAGAGCTACTATCCATAAGGATTCACTCACCCCAAACTTCATGTCATCACTTAGATGATGATGAACTAGTAAGTAAATAAAGAAAAGAAAAAGAAATGAGATAAGGAGAGATGAACATATATATAATCAAAGAAAGTAAATAGCAATCAATAGATGATAATCAATGTGATTTTGGACTTGTAGCTTGGTGTTTCACTCATAGATTTTGACATTTGGACATGGAAGTAGCTTCCTATCTCATGAATGCTCAAGAATGAGGGTTGGAGTGGACTTTGAATGTGAAGTATATAGAAGGATGATGGAAGAAAACAAGAATAAAACTCACTTTCTTATGGAAAATCAATGGGAGAAGCTCCCTTTCTCTCTTCTAAACCTATCTCTATCTCTCTTCTTCTCTACAACTTTTCAAGCTTTTCACTTGGCCCCCCCAAAATGAAGAGCAATGGGGGGTTTAAATAGGGCAATTTGGGGTGGTTTTGGGGTTTTAGAAGTACTCCCATTGGTCCCAAACAACTGTGAACATAAAACTATGTCGTTTTGGCTTTCAATTAATCAATTTGGACCCCCAAAAAAATTACAAAAATGGACTCTGCGGGGGTTGAGTGCCGCGGCGGCACTGGGCCAGTGCCGCGGTGGCAGTGGGCCAGTGTCGCGGCGGCACTGCTCCTCAGAAGCCCAGAAAATTACGTTTAGGCCCCCAGAGGTTCCGGTATTCGCAAAAAGGCCCTATTTTGTCCGAAATTCACAGAAAATGCATACGAACTCCAAATTGAGGTTGTGATATACCGTTGGAAAGGTAATGGAGTCTACTTTACATACAAAATAGTTCGGGGATAGGTCACTTTGAAAAGTTTTGCGGTATTCGCGATAAATGCTGATTTGATCGCCTTTTTCGCCTTCGAAAAAAATTCAAAATAAATTCGTTTTAAATCCAGGAATTATGTGCGATATACCGTTGGAAAGCTATTGACCTCTAGTATCCATGAAAAATATTTGAAAATTGTTTCGGTGCCCCGATTCCAAAGTCAAATCTTGGTCAAACTGGTCAAACCTGGGATTCCCGGGAAGTTCTGGGAACCTTCGGGAGCTCCCAGGAGCCGATGTTTTCGCTCGATTCTCTTTTAAAACTCATTTTAATACTTTTCTAATGATTCCGGTGAATTCGGACGATTTTGGTCAAACTTGGTCAAACTTGGTCAAACTCTGGTCAAACCTGGTCAAACCTTGGTCAAATCGGTCAACGGGGACTTTCGGGGAACTTCCGGGACTTCCAGGGGTCTCTGGGAGCTGACGATTTCATCCAGTTTTACTTAAAAACTCATTTTATCATTTTTCTTATGACATAGTATGTTTTCAGAACTTCGGGACCAAATTTGGGAGTCTTCGGGCTTTCAGGGGCATTTTGGTCAATCTGAGCATTCTGAGAGATAGAGCTGACTTCCAGGAGTCCTTTTGAGTCTTTTACGATCATTGTGAACCACCAAGCTATGGGTCTCCTAAATCTGATAGCCGACAAAATGGGGTGTCTACACCTATCAAAACCAATTGGATCTTGTAGTCACTGTACTGAATGCCACCCTTTACCTAAGCGATTGTTCTTGTATGATATTGCATTTTTTTGTACATTAGTTTGCATATATATATATATATATATAATCAAGACCATATATGTAAACCCTAAGATAATTAATGGAATTTTCATTATAATTGGCAATATAGTCTCTCCATTTCCTTTGCAACCGTGAATTTAAGATGATTAATTGCATGCACTTGAGATTAGGCAGGAGATGAGGGGCACTAAAGTTGATTTTATTGATTGTATTTTACAAAAGCAGTCTTTGATGAAACAATGATACATAGAGGGGTAGAGAGAAAGAATGAGGGGGTGGAGGTGGAAGGTTTAAATGCTCTCTCATTAAAAAAATTGAAAGAAAAACAATTGTCAAATTATTGTCTGACCAAAATAAACATCAAATTTATTCTTTATTCTTTATTTTTTTATGTTTGAGTTAATTTTGCACTATAGCACTCATTTGAAGTTGTTTCAAGTGTACAACACATATAGTAAAAATCAAATGAAATTTAATTCAGTATGTTTTAATGATTTTGCACTATAGCACTCATTTGAAGTTGTTTCAAGTGTACAATATATATAGTAAAAATCAAATGAAATTTAATTCAGTATGTTTTAATGATATTTGCACTATATTTTGGCAGAGAAAGTCTTTCATTTTCTTTGTAACGTACAGTAGGAAGGTGAAGGACATTAAAAGTGGTTTCATTTCATTAGTTGTGTATTGATTAAGATTGGGAGCATGAAAGAGAGAGTGAACAAACAAAGGGTTAAGAGGGATAGGAGAAAAAGGCGTGAGGTAAGGAACATTAAATTGATTTTTATTATTGAGAGAGAGAGAGAGAGAGAGAGAGAGAGAGAGAGAGAGAGAGAGAGAGAGGCAAAAGATGGTTATAGAGGGATGAAAGCAAATCATGGAGAGAGTGCCACGTGGCATCTCAAGTCTTCCATATTATAATATTAAGATGATATATATATTATATATATATATATATAATATTAACACCTCGTTTGGATTGTGACTAACGGAGAGAAGAGAAGAGAACTCTCATTTGGGAAGTTTAGTGGGGAGAGAAGAGAAGAGAAAGTGGAGAGAAAAAGAGCTCACTTTTGTTCCTCCCCAAATCAGAGAGAAATCGGAGAGAAAAGAAGAGAACCAATATTAAGTGGTGTATAAAAGACCAATATGTCCCTGTATATTTTTGTTTATTCCAACAAATATCCCTAGCATCATATATATATATATCTACTATACTATAAGAACGAACAAACAAGCAAGTCAAAAAATATGAACTTCCTATTTTGCCCTTATTGATCTGTATAATTACTCATGTGACCAAAGGTGTCTTACTCTTGCTTTCTAAACAAAAAACAGGCTTCTTCAGTCATTTTAAGTTTAGACACTACGCAGCCTTTCATGACTCCACATATTGGTTGCCTTTTCTCTCTCTGTCTTTGTTGTTCTTGTCGTCATTCAACTGGGTCTTCTCTTTCTGTTTGCGCCGCTTGAAAAAATGCAGCCTTCAATTGGGTTTCTCTCGAGGTGGTCGTCGTCTAAAATTTGTGTTGGATTTGGTGATTCAACCAGCTGGTGGAGGCAGAAGAAGACATGCCAGATTTACAACCAACCGCTGCTTATTTTTCCCCTTTTTTACTACATTTCTTTACTTCTTCTTTATCCTTGCGATTCTTCTTCTGTACTTCTCTAACTTGTAAATTGGGGGAATTTGTGAATTTAAATTGTGTGCATTACTTCATTTCTTTACTTCATCTTTATCCTTGCGATTGTTCTTCTGCACTTCTCTAACTTGTAAATTGGGGGAAATTGTTAATTTAAATTTTCGGGGTTATGAAATAAGCATCTACTGTTAATAGCTATTCTACTACTTAGGTGTTTTGTTTCTGCTGTAGCTGCTGTCTTGGAAGGCCTAGCTGGACCTAATTTAGAGTTGGAGCAGGTATAATCTATACAAACACCCCCATATATGATTTACACCTCAAATTTGCATATTAGTGTATTCTTCCTTAACTCCAAACAGATTTGGGTTTGTAAATATTGTACAAATTGTTTGCCTTCAATTTTAACATCTTTAGTTTCTTCTTCATCCTTGCGATTCTTCTTCTCTACTTCTCTAACTTATAAATTGGGGGAAATCGTGAATTTAAATTGTGTTCATTACTCTTTGCCTCAAATTTGCAAATTGCTAAACGAGACACCTCTTTTTCCCTGCTATTTTTAGCTTCCAATTGTTATGATTTGTTGGGTTATGAAATGAGCATCTACTGTTAATATCTATTCTACTGCTAATAGCTATTCTGTTTCTGTTGTAGCTGTTGTCTCAGAAAGCCCTAGCTGGACTTAATTTAGAGCTGGACCAGGTATAATCTATACAAACACCCTCATATATGATTTACACTCCAAATTTGCCTTTGGGTAATACTTGAGACACACCCAAACACACAACTTTTGGGGCACAACTCAAATAATGTGTCTATCTCTCTCTTGTAGATTTGGGTTTGTCAATATCGTACAAATTCTTCGTCTTAAATTGTAACTAACCTGCACCTCCACAGTTTCCAGTCTTCGCATATTCATTGACAAATTGCCAAAGTTTGTTCTTCCTACCTCTTGGATCATCTATGCTCTTAGTCTTTCCACATACTCACCTTTCCAAATTCATAATGGGTTCCTTAGCATCCCAGTGATTCTGTGCTTAATGGTAACTGCTATAAAAAAAATACAAATGAATGGAAATTAATAATTGACTTCTCTGTAAGAATGGATTAAATTCTTAATATGGTAATAACTAATAAGGTGCTAAAATTCGTACTTGTTGTTTAATATATGGACAATGAGTACAATTGTGTGAATAGGGTTTAGGGTTAGTTGGACAAAGCATAGGAAGTAAAAAAAAAAACCCCTTAGAAAATAAGCTATCAAAAGTCAGCTTGTTTTTCTAAGCAAGATTGTTGATTGAAACCTCATTTGAGAGAAGAAGTTTTCCAAATTGTAAATATTAGTGACCAATTTCTAAATAGCGACTAAAATAGCCACTTTTTTTTTTTTTTACTTTTTTAAAAATGAATAATAAATATCCCAAAAAATATTGACCCAAATGTAACTAGCCACAAGATTGTTGATTTAAACCTCATTATTATATTAATTAAAATTTTAGAAGCTCACTTGAAGGAAATTATTTGTCTAAAATGACAGATTTACCCTCACACAAAGTAATATATCCTCACCACGTATAGATAGATGTATGAGTAATTATGGTGTAGTGAAGGGAAAAAGAGGAGGTTCATATTTTTGGACACGCTAGCTTCCAAAAAAAAGTGGTTATATATTTCCACGCATTTACAATAAGTAAAAGTCAATGTCTATGTAAACATACACACGCTTTATCCTATTGCATACAATAAATCTATGCTTAATTTCAATTGGACAAGGAAAGTCAATGTCGTTTCAATAAAACTATAACGTTCATTGTAACTCATTAATCAGCGTACTCAAGTCATATAATGGACTGTCTTTTAACTTTCTATAGAAACTGTGTATAATCACGAATAATGTATTTCATGTATCATAATCACTTACACCATGAAGTTAAAAAATACAATAACGCTATGTGTAGAAAGTCTTATTTTTCCAAAGCAAGTGTACGTTAGCTAACATGAGAATTACTCACAAAAACTGAAAGAGATATACATAATATACTTCTTGTCCTGGTTGTGTATAAATGCCACCAGCGGCAAGGTCAGCTGCAACAGTTTCTAATCCCTCCGAGGCGGCCTTTGAGCGATAGTACTTCACAATCAGTAGCTTTGGAAATATAAACGCATAAAGAAGAACACAGAAAAACTCGAAAAATGCAGCAGCTATGGCAAAGAATAAAACTGCAATGGAAGATAATAGTACATTCGCGATCAGCAAGATAGTAAGCACAACTTCCCCACAAATTTTGTAGTAATCCCTTTGAGTAGATTAAAATAAATCTAACTACAATCCTGGACGCAGCATTGGATTTCATGCCAGAAGTATAGGAGCGTATTTCACTGATTTAAGAAAAATATAACTACAATCCTGGACAAATGCTTGGATTTCATATGTACTTTTATACAAAGCTATCTCTTGATTTATGTGTATAACATAATTGTTATCAAGTAAATTGAAACAAAGCTTAGGACTGCAAAAAAGTTTCTACTTGATCAATACAAATTGAGTGAGAGTAACTAAAGCGCACCCATCAAAGTTTTTGATCCCAATAACATCTCCTTTACAACCAGTCATGTTGTAGTTTCTTTTATAAGTCTGGTCAATACGTATCTGGCCCTATATTAACTACATGACACTCATTTCATTCCTTACTAAGATTCAAATTCTGCAGATATCCAAACAGATTGCTATGCTTTCTATTTCAATGCATTTGGCTTAATGAACTTTCATATATGATGAATTGTATCTGTTTAGATATGAATGGTGTATAATTTTGCTTAATGACTCTGTGCTTGCATGCTTGGAATCATGTATGGATTGCTATCTTATGCGGATTTGTCTACCAGTATTGCTATCACTTTTGCCACTCAACCGCTCTGTCTCTTAATTTGTAAGACAACACTCATTTTATATCTTGATCTTATTGGTTTTTTTTTTTTTTACCACTGATTTCACAAGAATTTCTCTTAAGTGCTACTGATTCATTTTGTATTAATCTGTTTTAATTCTGTTGTATTTTGTTATCTTTTCCAGCCCTAAATTTTATAGCTAAACAATACAAATATTCTTTCGGTTCTTGTTCTTCCTTGCATCATCTTGCTTCCTCCATTTCTCCGCTTTTCTCCGACTTTCAGTGCCACCAATGACTCACACACCAGTTCGTCTCTTTTGCTATAAAAGATTAGGCTACAAGGTAAGCATCTTTTTCTTGTAACAACACCTAAACTCTATATATTGGTAAAATTAGCTACCACACACCAAATTAAAGATTGCTTTTGGGTGTTCACTTTGTGTTTGGTGGAAAAAAACAGTTTAGTTTATGTTCTGAATTGAGCCGAATCATTTTGTATTTTCTTCTAATAAAACTCCTCCTATATTTAATTTCATTTTCTTATTTTGGTTGAAGCTTCAGCTTGCTGTCCTTGTGTTCTATTATTTTGTATCTTTTCTCATAACTCTGCACATATCCCTTGTTTTTATGCTAGATAACTATTGGATTTTGTATATTTCTTATGTCTTTCAATTGTACCTGAGTTTTTCATTTTTGTAATTTCCATTTTTTCCCTTTTAAGGGAAAATCTATAATTCTGTTGTTTACCCTTTTTCCTCAAATTTGCAAATTGGTTAAATAAGATTCAGTTTAGGGTTGCTATGTCCTAAGATTCACAATTCTCGAATCGGGTTTTGTTTCAGGGAAGCGTTTGATCAAGCAATTGAGAATGTCTAGAAAATTTCAAATCTCAAAATCTCCAATGTGGGTGTTTGAGGTACTAATTGGAAAATTTCTCCTCTTTTTTGTTGTTTTTTTTTTTTTGGCATATCAGGGTTATGAAATGAGCATTTAGTGCTAATAATTGTTCTGCTTTTGCTATAGTTACGGTCTCGGAAGCCCTTGTTGGACTCCATTTAGAGTTGGAGCAGGTATAATCTACACAAACACCCCCGTATATGATTTAGAGCACAAATTTGAGCCTGAGTGTGTTTCGTCTTTAATTCCAATCAGATTTGGGTTTGTCAATGTACTAAAATTTGTTCTTCATCAATTGTAACCAACCTGCACTTTGAGAATTCGGACTCTTCCAATGTTTATTGACAACGAGTACAATTGCTAATAATTTGGTATATTCTCTTCTAATAAAACTTCTTGTATATTTTTAATTTAATTCCCTTATTTGGGTTGAAGCTTCAGCTTGCTATCCTTGTGTTTTATTATTTTGTATCTTTTCTCATAACTCTGCACATATCCCTTGTTTTGATGGTAGATTTCTATTTGATTTTGTATTCTTCTTATGTCTATTTGTTGCTCAGAAAATTCTTGGTTCTGCAGTTAACTTACTGGATTATGTTAGACACTTTTCATGGCCTTTGTCTTGTATTTAAGTGGGTTCTTCAAATTTGGATCAATTAGCAACTTGGGTCAGTATTAGAGTCACTACACGTATTATTGTTACACTCCCGCACAGAAATCATTGTATATAATTTGGTTAAGAGTATTGGTTTTAATTACATGATCCTTTTGGGTAAATTAACTTCCATAAAATCAGGGATGTTAGGATGGTTTCTGATTCTGCATATTTACACACAAATTGACACATAACTTTGTTTACTCTTTTGCTTGTGATTTGGGGTTTATATAAATCTTCAAATTGGGGGAAATTTTCAATTCAAAGCTAGATAATATTCTGTGTATATTATTGTACCCAGAAAGAAAAGGAAAAACGAGCTTGGATGGAGATTTGTGGTGCGAATCTGTTAGAGACAGATCAAGCCATTGCTTATGTCCCAATTGAAGCATATTGCTATAAACTCTTTCGACAATTTGGCATTAAAGCGATGCATTTCTTAACCTTCTAATTAAGTTCTTCAGTTTTCCTAGCTCTGAAATTACTTCCGGCCTTTGGCAGATTGGTGCATGTTGTGTGCATATTATTCTCAATTCTTCTTATCCAAAAGTTTTCCCACATGGTGTAATTACCTTTTGTTTACTTGTGGAATCCTTTGAAGAAGTCTTCAAGAGTTTCTTTACTATCCCCTTCTTTCTAATCAATTTTGTTATCAACACCCCCCAAAATATGGTAACTTTTGTTGCAACTTACATCTTACTGATTTGGTTACAACATCGAACAAGTGATTAACAAACTTCTACAGTGTAAAGAAATGAGTTTGCATGTTCTTTTTTAACGTTCATTGGTAACTATTTTTTCCCTTTTTTGGGTAAGATTTTTGATTGGTTAATGGGAAAGTGCAAGAGAGTCTCACGAAGTTATCATTTAGTACGAACAATGACTTCTTAGCCAGTGATAGAAGTGATTTTAGTTCCTATAATTCAACGGCACTTTTTGTGCAGATTGTTTCACATTATTGTTTTCTGGCAACTCACGTTTTACGGGAAATATAGTAATTTCCTTGACCCTAACACAAAGTTGTTTCCAAAGCAACCTATTGGGTTGATCCAATTTTTATTATATGTTACCATGGAATGTGACAGATCGTTTTCCCTTGTCGTTTTGTTACTATTTCTCACTTTACATATGGGATTAGATGTTAGCATATTTGCGTACGTTGCTAGATCAAATGTTTTATTGCTAAAATGAAACTGCTTGTTGACTTGCGTCATTTGAGCTTTATACTTCAGTCCTACACCATGAAAGCATGGTTGCAATTTTGTAATAATCGAATCTTTGATTACTCTTTCTCAGGTCTCAAGGATGGAAATATCCTGTTTGGGTCAGTGGAAGTTACTTTTGCTGTAAAATAACTTGAAGCTAAATCTTCATTGCATTTTGTCAAATTATTTAAATTTCCATTGAAGTTACAGTTGTATTTTCGTTCATTTGTTAGCGTCTAGCATGATATATGCATATGCGTAGATTTTTCTGTATAGAGATAGATGTACACTATCATTCTTACATTTTCCATCCGTAGACACTCACTTCATAACCTCTATTGTTGGTCTTCTATACAAAAATATCAAATTCACATGGGGAACATGATAGTTATTAGGAGATAGAAACTTAACTTATCAGACTATGGAAAATAGGGACTTCAAACTTAAATCTCCCATACCCCAAAAAATGAAAGCGTGTTGATTTTCTGTCAAGTTGATATGCAGAATTCTTAAACGACATGCCAACCTTCATGTTTATTGCAAAGATTGTTCTATAAGTGTCAGTGATCTTAGAGATGGACAGAGGCACGACATGTGACTGTTTCCTTCAAAATACAATCTCCTCAAATCTGAAAGGTTCACCGAGACTTGCTCGACTTACGGGGAAGGCATCTGACTTGATACTTCAAACTCAGTTCTATATTGCAACAAACCAGCTGCTTGGTAAAAGATTGGGATGTGGGAACAATCGGTTGACGATTGCAACCAAGCTCTCCGTATCCAACCCAACTACACAAAAGCCCTTCTTCGAAGAGCTGCCTCTAACGACAAGGTAAAAATGCCTTCTCAAGCTTTCTTTCAGTGTTTACTGAGGGAACGGAGATGAAAACATCAAAAAAAAAAAAAAAAAGAACAAAAAGAAAATAGTTTTGTTCTCATTTTCCTTTCTTTTTAACTTTTCCTTCTGTATATCCACAAACCAAAGGCCTTGTGTAGGATTGATTAAAATTGTATTTGGTTCAGTCTCCCTTTCTATCGAGTCTTTATGAGAACCAAGTTAGGTTGGTTTGACAAAGAACGAGTTTCAAGAGAAATGCAACAAACAAACCTCCACCAAACACTTTCTTTTCTTTCTTTCTTTTTCTTTTTTCTTTTTTTTTTTTTTTTTTTTTTTTTTTTTTTTTGTGGTTTCACTCGGCCAAACACTTTCATTTGGGGTATAGGTTCACTTCTGAACCATTGGAACCTATTTTTTGCCTTCACAAACAATCCCTAACTTAAATTGTCACTGCATGACATTTTCCGCATGCTTGTAATTTTGTATTCGAAATTAACACAGACTAATTGTTCAAGTGTGTACAGCTTCAACGGTGGGCTGAAGCTGTTCGAGATTACGAGGTCTGAGGACGGAACTCCCTGACGATAGCGAAGTTGCAAATTCGTTATTCCACACCCAAGTTGCCTTGAAACAATTCCGTGGGGAAGAGGTTCATAATCTGAAAGTTGCTGGGAAGTTGAGTTAATTTTTCTTCTTCTTCCTTTAGATTCTTTTTCTCTACTTCTCTGCTGTTCCGTCTGCTTTAGACATCCAGTATCGAAAAGGTACCGCTCTTTCTCCCTATAATTTTTTTGTTTACTCTTTTGCTTCAACATCGGTTTAGGGT
Source organism: Hydrangea macrophylla (assembly GCA_033977485.1). Lineage (NCBI taxonomy): Eukaryota > Viridiplantae > Streptophyta > Magnoliopsida > Cornales > Hydrangeaceae > Hydrangea > Hydrangea macrophylla. The sequence goes on from CM066993.1 coordinate 29,637,605, forward strand.
TTACTTCTGCTTCTTGTGATTTGGGGTTTATATCAACTTGTAAACTGGCGGAAATTTTATCAGGCTACTGAGAAACTCCAGAATTTCAAGTACGTATCACTATAACCACAACAAAGAGCTTCTTATTATGCTTCTCCTCTATTTTGTATGTTTTTATTGAAGTGAGAGTTTTGACACATATATAGACATATATATGAATATATATATATATGCCTAATTAATGTGTGTATTTGTTTTTCTATGTATGCTGTGGATTGAAGTAATAAGTAATAGAAGTAAGACTTAGAGATTTATTTTTAAGTTCCATTATTGATAGAGGCAAGTGGCTAATGTTATAACTTATATGGGTAGTTTTTATACGTGTTGGAAAAAATCCTTCCATCAAATCAAATGCTTTGAATTGAAGGTTATATTTGTTATTACAGGCGTTCCATATTACACTTCTAAGCTGCATCGAACCTACAATATAAGCAGATCTCCCCATTCCTTGATACGTTATGTGGTCATTGCCCATCCATAAACTTTTTCCAGGTAAATTATATATGTATGTATTGTATGTAATGCCAACAAAGCTCACAATAACTCCAAATTTCCATTGTTAATTTGTACTTGATGACATATTAGATATATACACATGTATACACAAGTTTTCATTCTATACATGGCATATCATCAATTAGTAGCTGCATCTACTTTCCAAAAAAGTCCAAGTAGCTCAAACTTTCTGTTTTTTAAATCAGATATGTACATTAACACATCATTTACACACATCTTGATGATTTTAAATGACAGGTGGATGTGGAAGAGAGTCAGGAAGTTGCTAAAGCCGAGAACATGAGATTTCACCGACTTTCAAGGTCTACCAAAATCGCCGCCGGGTGAAGGAATTGATCTACCCAAGTCCAGAGGTTTTAATGTACTCAGTAAGGCATTAAAGTTTTTTAACACGAGAAATTTACTCTAATAATGTTTCAACCCCACTATTCTAGGTAAATTATATATATATATATATATTTTGGAATTAGGAAATATTTTAATATTGCTGATTTTATTCTTTTTTATTTTAGGTCATGTTGACCCGTCTTTATTTCATATTTATTAGGCGATATTTCTTTTCCTTTTCTGGATTTCTAGTTTTGTATATATATACATGGGATTAGTTTAATAAAATTACTCTTTTCCCAAATTCTATTTGGTATCAGAGCCAAAACTTACCACCACCACCACCACCCTTGCACCGTACATCACCACCATCGACCACCACCTCTGCGCCTACCACTACTATCCTTGCGCCGCACCCTTACAGCCCCACCGAACCCTACCCTAGCCTTCCCCTACCCAGCCGCAACCCCCCAGGCCTGCCCTAGCCTGCGCCGCACACTACCCATCCAGCGGCGCCACTACTGAGCCTCTCGGCTCTGTCAATAGCCTTCGGGCTGCTTGTCTTGCCCGTGTTGGGCTTGTTTGTGATGTACTAGAGCCGTCTTTGTGCTCTTGGTTTTATGTTTGGGTGACCAAGTGTCCGGTTGCCCCCGTCGTTGTTTCGCCGAGTTTTCGGCTGTGTTGGTTGCTGCTGTGTCTCTGGATGTATGTGTTTATCAAACCCCGTTCATTCGGCAATGTGTTTTTCAGATTACTTGGCTCTCGTCTTGATCTTGTGACGTTTTATGCTTGAAATTAGTAAGGAAGCCGTATAGTTTGTTCGTTCAAGTGCACGGTTGCCCTCATCTCTCTCAGCCAAGTTTTCGATTATTGTTATTGATCGTATTACTTCTTTTTTTGGAGCCGTGTGTTGTATGTCCTTGCTAGTTTCATGGCTGATACAAGAATAGATAGTGCTTTCCCTTCATCTTTTGGCTCCACGACCGCTATTGCAGCAAGTATTCCTACCGCTCTTTATAGTAAGTCAGACCACCCCACTTGGATTTTGGATTCTGGTGCCAATAATCACATGACTGGTGAGCATTCTATTTTTACGTCTCCTTTTACTTCCATTGATCAGTCTGTTCGTATAGCCGATGGGTCGTCCATTCCCATCCGTAGTCAGGGTGATGCACGCTTGTCCCCAGACATCACTCTTTCCTCTATTTATTATGTCCCAAACTTTGCTTATAATCTTCTTTCTGTTAACCGTCTTGCTAACAGTCATAATTGTGCCGTTATTTTCCTACCCAACTGTTGTTATTTACAGGGTTTGACTTCGAAGAAGATTTTTGGCAGGGGGTATGAGCGAGACGGTCTCTACTACTTTGGTGATCCTCCATCGTCTAAAGTGTCATCCTCCAGTCTCCAAGCTTCTGTTTTGCCAGTCTCAAATAATGTTTTGCCATCCTCAAATAATTATGTCTTTTCTCTTCAAACATTAGAGTTGTGGCATGCTCGTCTAGGACATGCCAATTTTCAATATTTGTGCTGGTTATTTCCTTCTTTAACTAAAGCTTGCAAGGATTCTAATTTTAAATGTGTGGTGTGTGAACTGTCAAAACATACTCACACTTCATATATTCCTCGCATGCACCGAGCACCTAGTGCCTTTGATCTTATCCATTCTGATGTGTGGGGGCCTTCACCTGTCACGGCCCTCTCTCAACACCGTTATTATGTCACATTTATTGATGATTACACTCGTTGCACTTGGGTTTATCTAATGAAGAAAAAATCTGAAGTCTTCACTCATTTTAGAAATTTTCTACAAATGATCAAAACCCAATATCATACTATTGTGTGTAATATTCGGTCTGATAATGGTAGGGAGTATATAACAGATGAGTTTCGATCTGCCCTTAACAAAGATGGGATTCTCCAACAACTTACATGTCCTTATACTCCAGAACAGAATGGTGTGGCGGAGCGTAAAAACCGTCATATCATGTCTGTAGTTAGATGTCTCTTATGTGGTATGGGCGTTCCTAAATATTTTTGGCACATGGCTGTTCTCACTGCCACTTACCTTATTAATCGTACTCCCAGTCGAGTACTACAGGGCAAGGCACCTCTTCACGTGCTTAAGCCTGATAGTACTCTCTTTCCTATTTTGCCACGGTCTTTGGTTGTACTTGTTTTGTCCAAAATAGGAGTCCTACCCATACCAAACTTGATAATAAGGCAGTTCGTTGTGTCTTTTTGGGGTATTCAATCCATGTCTAAAGGGTATCGGTGTTATGATCCAGCCACTCGTCACTTCTATCACTCTTTGGATGTTACCATTTTGGAAACTGTTCCTTTCTTTTCAGGTTCTTCCTCACCAACGCAAGTATCTGTAGAGCTTATTGAGGACGATAATTCTGCTCTACCACGTCCCGTTCCCATTCTTGAGTCTGCTAGTGAATCTCTGCCCTCAGGGCTACATCTACCTCCAGTTATCTCCAACGATCCCTCACAGGTTTACTCTCGTCGTCCACGCTCGACTGCTCCCCTGCCAGATTCTTCTCCGGATTCAGGTATCTCATCTTCTCCTTTACCTTCTGATATTGCTCCTGAAATTGTTTCTCCCCATTACCCCACTCGTGTACGTCGCCCCCCTGCTCGCTTTCTTCTTTCTAATAGTACTAACCATCCAATTTCCAAGTATATCTCTTATCAGGGTTTGTCTACTTCTTATCAGTCATTTATTAGTCAAGTTGATTCGGTCTCCATTCCTCGTTCTGTTTATGAGGCCCTCCAGAATCCTAAGTGGGTGGCTGCTATGAAAGCGAAAATGGCTGCTCTGCAAGGAAATCAAACGTGGGAGCTTGTTACTCTTCCAGTAGGTGAGCGCATGGTTGGCTGCAAATGGGTCTTTACCCTGAAATATTTGGCGGATGGGACTATTGATCGCTATAAGGCTCGATTGCTTACTAAGGGTTTTACTCAGGTTCCTAGTAAAGATTTTGGTGCCACTTTTGCTCCTGTGGCTAAGCTAACTACAGTTCGTCTTCTGGTTTCGTTAGCTGCTTCTTATTCTTGGCCACTTCATCAACTTGATATTAAAAATGCTTTTCTTAATGGTGATTTATCTGAGACTATTTATATGGATCCTCCACCGGGTTTTCGTGCTCAGGGGGAGTATTCTGGGAAAGTTTGTCGCCTCCGTAAGTCTCTCTATGGCCTGAAGCAATCTCCTCGTGCATGGTTTAGCCGCTTTAGTGATGTGATTCTTAGTATGGGGTTTATTCGGTGTCACTCCGATCACACATGTTTTATCCGTCGCCAATCTCATGGGAGGTGTATTATTATCTCAGTATACGTTGATGATATTATTATTACTGGTGATGATGCATCTGGCATTGCTCGAGTGAAGCGTGATCTTGGTATGTCGTTTGATATTAAGGACTTGGGTCCTCTTCGTTATTTTCTCGGTATTGAAGTAGCTCGCTCACGCCAAGGTATCTCCTTATCCCAGCGAAAGTATGCTCTGGATCTTCTTCAGGATACTAGTATGCTTGGGTGTAGACCGGCTTCTTCTCCTATGGATCCAAACCTAAAGTTATCTACTGAGTTGGGGGAATTATTACCTGATCCCTCGGTATATCAGCGTCTTGTGGGTCGTCTAATCTATTTGACGAACACAAGACCAGATCTGACATTTGCTGTTAGTGTTGTGAGTCAGTTTATGCACTCACCTCGGACCTCTCATTTGGATGATGTGTATCATATTCTCCGATATCTTAAGACCTGTCCGGGTCTTGGTCTGTTCTTTAAGACAGGAATACAGTCAGGTCTTTCCTGTTTTACTGATGCCGATTATGCAGGTTCGAAAAGTGATAGACGTTCTACTTCTGGTTTGTGTACTTTTTGTGGTGATCACCTAATATCGTGGAAAAGCAAGAAACATGCAGTAGTCTCCCGTTCTTCTGCTGAAGCTGAGTATCGTGCTATGGCTCAGGGGACATATGAGCTGCTTTGGCTTCGTTCTATTCTTGATGAGTTGGGGTTTCATGTAAAGGGCTCGTCTACTTTGTTTTGTGATAATAAGTCGGCTATCATGTTGTCACGCCCCGGAGCAGCATAAATAGGGAAAAATAAATTTCCTTTATGGATCCATAGGGAATGACGGGTGAATAACCGCATTGTCATCTACTCAAACCAATAAACACCACGATAGGGAGGATGCTATTCATAGAACATATCTTATTAACATAATCAGAGGCTACAGCGGAAACTATAAAAGGTATGGAAGCAACAGATGCCCAAGTACCAATTATTAAAGTCTACTAAAACTATTACAACAGCTGGCTTATAGTCTCAGGCCTATAACAATAATAACAACAGATATACAAACTAACTATTACAAGCAGCACGTCTTCTTCTCCAAGCCTTCAGCTCCAAGACCGGCAGAACATCAGTCTCTCGTCCTCAAGTCCTGCGAAGCTCTAGACATTGGAATGTCCAGGGCACAAACGCCATCAGCTTTGGATACAAAGCTGCGTGAGTACACTAAACAACACTCCTCACCGTTATTGTTCAGCATCTTAAAATGCGGTTAATCTCTTAATAATGGCGTCTCTCACGGACATAGCAAAGGTGTCATTAAACTGTATATGAATTCAACGATAACAGAAATCATATTGAATGAAAACAATAATAACGATCATGGAATAAATATCTCATCACGTATTCACCAAATCCATGCATGTAACCCATGCAACCACCCATGCATATACCTTTATGTCGGGACGCTGAATCCACGACTGAACATTAATCTCATCATATACATACTCACATTCATATCTCTATCCATCTCTGTATCCATACATCAATACCATATTACAAATCTGTGTTCATTCGTCGATGCCATAATGCCAATCGGAATCACCCGACTAAGCAGTAGGTCCTACAATCCCTTAATAGGGTTACCGGTCGTCTACACAGTACCACCTATCTGTAAACGATAGAACGGCACATCAGACGTCTTCAACGATGCGTATACCCTCACTGGTCGTCTACACAGCTGAGAATACATTAGATCACTAGTCGGACGTCTTCAACGGTACACTGGACGTCTTCAACAGTGCATACGCATCACTGGACGTCTTCAACAGCGAGAGGCGCACTAGGAACTCTAACCATCCCACGTCCACTCGACTCGTCAGCCGTTGATCCCACGGATCCAAAGTACAAATATCTCATTATTCCACATTGAAGCACATATCCCATTTCTCATCATATTCTCTTACCTCTTCATATCACTATCCCATGCATGCTGACACATGTTGTGAAATGCTCATATACTAAGTACAGGAAATGCCACATGCTCTGTATTCATCATATCTACTCATTTCTGATTATTAACATGCTGTCGTGTTTCATTCTACTATTCAGTTCAGCAATATTATCATGTAACAGTTAAACAGTTCATCTCCCAATGCCCCAGAGCAGCATAAATAGGGAAAAATAAATTTCCTTTATGGGTCCATAGGGAATGACGGGTGAATAACCGCATTGTCATCTACTCAAACCAATAAACACCACGATAGGGAGGATGCTATTCATAGAACATATCTTATTAACATAATCAGAGGCTACAGTGGAAACTATAAAAGGTATGGAAGCAACAGATGCCCAAGTACCAATTATAAAAGTCTACTAAAACTATTACAACAGCTGGCTTATAGTCTCAAGCCTATAACAATAATAACAACAGATATACAAACTAACTATTACAAGCAGCACGTCTTCTTCTCCAAGCCTTCAGCTCCAAGACCGGCAGAACATCAGTCTCTCATCCTCAAGTCCTGCGAAGCTCTAGACATTGGAATGTCCAGGGCACAAACGCCATCAGCTTTGGATACAAAGCTGAGTGAGTACACTAAACAACACTCCTCACCGTTATTGTTCAGCATCTTAAAATGCGGTTAATCTCTTAACAATGGCGTCTCTCACGGACATAGCAAAGGTGTCATTAAATTGTATATGAATTCAACGATAACAGAAATCATATTGAATGAAAACAATAATAACGATCATGGAATAAATATCTCATCACGTATTCACCAAATCCATGCATGTAACCCATGCAACCACCCATGCATATACCTTTACGTCGGGACGCTGAATCCACGACTGAACATTAATCTCATCATATACATACTCACATTCATATCTCTATCCATCTCTGTATCCATACATCAATACCATATTACAAATCTGTGTTCATTCGTCGATACCATAATGCCAATCGGAATCACCCGACTAAGCAGTAGGTCCTACAATCCCTTAATAGGGTTACCGGTCGTCTACACAGTACCACCTATCTGTAAACGATAGAATGGCACATCGGACGTCTTCAACGATGCGTATACCCTCACTGGTCGTCTACACAGCTGAGAATACATTAGAGCACTAGTCGGACGTCTTCAACGGTACACTGGACGTCTTCAACAGTGCATACGCATCACTGGACGTCTTCAATAGCGAGATGCGCACTAGGAACTCTAACCATCCCACGTCCACCCGACTCGTCAGCCGTTGATCCCACGGATCCAAAGTACAAATATCTCATTATTCCACATTGAAGCACATATCCCATTTCTCATCATATTCTCTTACCTCTTCACATCACTATCCCATGCATGCTGACACATGTTGTGAAATGCTCATATACTAAGTACAGGAAATGCCACATGCACAGAATCATCATATCTACTCATTTCTGATTATTAACATGCTGTCGTGTTCCATTCTACTATTCAGTTCAGCAATATTATCATGTAACAGTTAAACAGTTCATCTCCCAACAGTGTTGCACTATCTCTTAAATTAATAATATCGCATCACGAAAGCATGGATAAACATTTAATCAACTAAACAGTTCATATTATAATCAATAGGAATTAATCATGTTCTGAAAGCTTCGATCGATTGAGGTCCTCTCGATCGATTGAAGTCAACTAAGTTCGATCGATCGAAGTCGATTGAAGAAACGGAGAGTTCGATCGATCGAAAGCCATTCGATCGCTCGAACATCATCTTCTACCCAGAAACTGGGTAGAGACGAACAAAGGTTTCAGGTCACAATATATACATTCTAAACTGCATATAATCATCCTACAATCCTTCTTCGAGTGAGTTAATGAAACTCACCTCACTCCGGTGGTTTGGTGGCGGCGTTCCGAGCTCTGCGGCGGCGACTATGGTGACGGCGAGCTTTCTCTCTATCCTCTCCTTCTCTGTCTCTCTCCTTGTCTCTGTCTTCTCTATCTCTCTCCTTGTCTCTGTCTTCTCTTCCCTTCTTCTTCTTGTTCTCCTTCTTCTCTCTTCTCTCTAAGTATATATATATAACACACATACACACACGGGGTTATATATATATATATATGTATAGAACACATATACACACACAAGCTCTCTCTCTCTCAAACTCTAAACTGCCAAAACACCACAACACACAAAACATACATATATATATATAAGGAGGCAAGAGAGGTAGGTGGCAGAAAACGTATACTGAAATACAACGTTCGATCGATCGAAGTTAGTTCGATCGATTGAGAACAAGTCGGTTAAGGTTCGATCGATCGCGAATAGTTCGATCGCTCGGGAAAGGGTCCACATCACAGAATCAGGTCGGCAGAGCTTCGATCGATCGAAGTAGGTTCGATCGATCGAGAATGACAGAAGTTCGATCGCTCGAGAAGAGTTCGATTGATCGAGAAAGGTTCTTCACCAAGGGTTCACACAAGCATACAGGGTCTTATTTATATAACCATGCATCCGAAAATACAGGGTATTACACATGTTATCATCCGACTCCGTCCTTCATGAGAGAACAAAGCACATAGAAGTTGATATTCACTTCATCCGTGAAAAAGTTAAGTCAGGAGTTATCTCACCAAGCTTTGTCACCTCACGTGAACAAACAGCAGATATGTTTACTAAGTCTATTGGTCCTGGTCTTCTTCAGTCATCTATTCACAAGCTAGGGCTAGTCGATATATTCGCCCCAGCTTGAGGGGGAGTGTTGGAATTAGGAAATATTTTAATATTGCTGATTTTATTCTTTTTATGTTAGGTCATGTTGACCCGTCTTTATTTCATATTTATTAGGCGATATTTCTTTTCCTTTTCTGGCTTTCTAGTTTTGTATATATATACATGGGATTAGTTTAATAAAATTACTCTTTTCCCAAATTCTATTATATATATATATGTATACATTGTATGTAATGCCAAAAAAGCTCACAATAACTCCAAATTTCCCTTGTTAATTTGTACTTGATGACATATTAGATATATACACATGTATACACAAGTTTTCATTCTATACATAGCAGATCATCAATTAGTAGCTGCATCTACTTTCCGAAAAAGTCCCAAGTTGTCTCAAACTTTCTGCTTTTTAAATCAGATATGTACATTAATACATCATTTACACACATGTCGATGATTTTGAATGACAGGTGGATGTGGAAGAGAGTCAGGAAGTTGCTAAAGCCGAGAACATGAAGATTTCACCGACTTTCAAGAGCTACCAAAATCGCAGCTGGGTGAAGGAATTGATCTGTCCAAGTCCAGAGGTTTTAATGTACTCAGTAAGGCATTAAGGTTTTTGAACACGAGAAATTTGCTCTAATAATGTTTCAAGCCCACTGTTTCGTTCATTTTCTTCTTGTTGCCAGAACCGCGAGCTTGGGAAACTCTTCTATTGTGCGGTCGTCTTAACCTCCCGATCATACAAGGTTTTACGAATTTACTTTGTCACATACAATCAGAGCTACTACATAATAAAATTAGCAACGCAATCCCATTAGTAGCTAATGTATTTTTTAGGTGAGATATTCTTGCTTTTTAGAATTTTACACAGTTGAAAAAACTGTAGTAGTAGTAGTAGCTGATATGCTCTAGCTTCTTCTTAGGTGACTTTTGTATTTGAAAAATTTTTCCTCCCCTAAATTGTAATCTAAAAATTACATTAATTTTCCTAACGCGTGCGAACTCTTAGTATCAATCCCATATATATATATATATATGAAGGATTATTACATTTGAGAGAAGTTTCCAACCAGTATTTATCTAGAAGAATATTTTTATTGTTGAAATTATAGAGAATGAAATAGAATTTGAAGGGCCACCTATGAGTGAGAAAAAGCAAAAGTATTGTTAGTTCACATAAGTTCAGATATGAACATTTTGGTGGTAAACATTCAAATACTCGCAAGAATGATTGAGACCTCAGAGACCTTTCAGTACTTGTTATGAAGGTCAATTGCATCAATTCTGTGTATGGATGATACATCTTTTTTGAATTCCTTTGGGTAATTCATCTTATCCAAGTGTTATTAGTTATATTCCAAATATATGTAGGTGATTAATGCATTTAGGATGTAGTCACATAATTTGAGGAAGCAAAAAAAAAACCACAAGTACAGCACACCAAGGTTCAAACTACTACAGTGGAACTTTATGTACTAAACTTTTTACTCCGCCCGATAGTTTTCCACGGAGAGTTGAATCGTAAAACATTTTTAAATGTTCCATTCCTTCACAAATATCCATTTTCCTAAAATTCAATGGTTATGCTCATATGAAATGTGCAGATTGTGGTTAATTAATTGCTTTGCTATGATTTATATTTTATTTACTCATTCTATTGTCTGCAATTTCTGTGTAGGGGTTTTCAAGTTGGAATTATCTATGCCTCAAGAATACTCCATGGTTGCTCCCAGGATACTGTTCATTGAATTTTTTGATATGTGCAAGCTTTGTGAGAATAATTTGCCTATCCATTTCTCCATCTGTATTTGTAAGAGTTATTCTACACTCAGTATGATAATAATATCTACCTCCACATATACAATACTTTGTGCATTTCTGTGTTTTTCCAAATTTTACAGACAACAACCTCAAGCGTACCCGCGCATTGCACGGGACTCACACTAGTATATATATAAAAACATGTGATACAACATTGTCGCCTCTTCTTAGCAAAAAAAAAAAATATTTTGGCGCCTTTTTCCTTGGCTGCCTTACATACTCGTCTCTCTCAATCTGTGATAATCAATGTGAGTCTTGCTCTGCATATTCATCAAACTGTCCAGCCGTCCAGGTAGGTTAATCTTCTATTCTTTGCTTTTTGTTTAATCTATTCAATGTACATCCTAACATCCTATTGAGAGCAATAGTAGCAGATTGTCCTTGCTTTTTTTTTTTATCAGGATTGCCCCTCTGCTTTTGGTTAGTCATATCATATGTATAGTTGTAACAATCCTACAGTCAAATGATTTTTTTCTATATATAATCTAGATCCTCACTATTACACATACATATGCACATATATATATTGGCAACCCTTTGATATGTTGAGACCACATGGCTTTGGTTTGTGGTTCATTCAATTGTTTGTTGAATAAAATGTGTACTTGTTGTGATATTAAATACATATATATACTAATATTATATATACATTTATAAAATCTTGTAAGGTACTTGTACTTGTTCCATTAATAAATTTTTCATTAATTCTGGTCTCACTGCATTAGTCAATGGAAGAGTTGGGTCTACTACTTGTACTTGTACTTATTCCATTAATAAATTCTTAATTAATTCTGCGCCTTTTTTTTGGTAAAGTCTCGTAGGCATTTGGGTCTACTACTTGTAGATGGATGTTATGAAAGAATATGATGAGTTCATTGATGAGTGGGACCAAAGATGGCGAGTGGTTACACAACTTATTATCTATTTGGCATGCTACATGATTAACTATTGGCGAGAAATCAATTTGGACCCTCTGATTGGACCAAATTCAGATATATAGTAAGAGAGAAAGACAGCGTGCTGAATTAATGTATTAGGAATGGTCAAAAAAGTCAGGATATTATACGTATGGTGCCTGCAGCATTTGAAATGTTCTGCAATATTCTTCGCACTCTTGGCCATCTCACTAATACCCGAAGAGCAACTGTTGAAGAAATTACTAGAGATAATATATTATTGCTGAAGTGGATAGTGAACTTCAAAACCAAACTGAATCTCACAATGCAATTCGTTCTCAAGAGATTACCAATGAGGATGCTAGGCAAGCAGCAATTACTAGAGATAATATAGCAGCTGCTATGTGGAATGATATGTAATCAATCACATGTGATTCGCATTTGTTATGCTATTCTTGCAATATCTTTTCTATATATTGATGCATTCACTACTGCGTTGTACTTGTTCCTTGGTTCTCCATGATGAATAAAATTTAATTATTGATGAACAGTTATGTTGTGTTTTTATCATTGTGTTTTCTTCTATATCAGAAATGGTTAGGGCAAAATCTAAAGCAGGTACAACTCCCAATGAGACTGTTACTGAAAAGGTTGAAAATAAGAAATGGACAGCTCAAATGGATACCATTCTTATTGATGCACTGGTAAATGAACAAGACAGTGGCAATTGGATTGGCGGAACCTTTACCACCACAACATATGACAATGTAGTGAAAGTATTAGCAAAACAACTTGGTAGAGATTTCAGTAAACAACATGTGAAGAATCGCTTAAAAACAATTAAAAAAAACCTCAATGAGTGCTATGACATCTTCAAATGCGGAGGGAGTGGTTTTGGATGGAGCGCAATTACAAAAATGTGGGATGCTGAACCGAAAATTTGGAAAACGTTGATTGAGGTTTGGTTATTGCTACTAGCTTTACTTGTTTATTTTTTCACTTGGACAAATGTTTATACAATCTTAAATTTATTTCTTGTAGGCCAAACCAGAAGCAAAGAAATTCATGAATACCCCTGTTCCTAACTACGATAACTTGTTAAGAATCTTTGCAAAGGATAGAGCTACTGGCCTGGGGACTAAAACTGCAAAAGAGAAAGCACGCCGATGGGTTAAAGAAGGTCAACAAGAAGATGGTGGTGGTGGTGAGGGTGGGAATTGTGGGCATACTCTAGAAGAGATTGACGCAGATGATAATGTTACACTAGAAAACTTTGAAGCTGGGATTGGTAATCAGAATAGTCCAACGACTCTTATTTCAAATGCTTCTGAAGGAATGAACCAAACGACAGACCATTCCTCAAATTCTAAGAAAATAAAGGCAATGGATATGATAAAGTTGAATGAAGGGGTACACATAATTGCAATGGCAATATGTGAGGGAAATGAAATTTTATAGAAAAGGAATGAACTTGTTGAAAGAAGTCATGAACTTGCTGAAAGAAGTCAACCACGTATTTACAAGGAGGAGGAAATCTATGCAGAGTTGTTGAGGTTAGAAGTTAAAGAAGACACGCGCATGATTGGTTACACTTTTCTTGTTGAAAATCCTGCTAAGGCTAGGGCATTCTTTGGTGTTCCATCTGAAGGAAGAGTGCCTTTCTTGTATTCCCTACTGCGAAGTGAAAGACTTATTTGAAAGTTCGCTTATGTTCGTGGGATGAACAATAATTAATCTTTATATTTATGCTTAGTTATGTTAGAAATTAGCTTATTTTATATTTATTTTCCATCGACTTGACAGAACATAAATAACTAGTTTTCTTGTTTTGTTTTGTTGTTTTTTTTTTTTGGTGATAGTAAACATAAATAAGTTTTAAATTGAAGGATGTTTATGTATTATTATATTATTGTTTCACAATGATAATGATGGTTTGACAAGTCTGGTGTGATCTCAAAGTTTTATCACATTTTGAGGGGTTGCTCGGTTTGCAGCAATGGCGGTAGATGAATTATTATTATTATTATTTTTATCGAGTGGTGTTTATCTTCTTGCCCTGTAATGTGGTTGCTTGACAATTTGATTTTTGGGTTGTTATGTTAGCTTAGTTGTTTTGTTATGGGGTTGTGGTTGTTGAAAGTGGGTTCTAATAATCATGGTTTGTAATTGGAATGTCATTATTTGGTAGAGGATAAAAGAGTAAAATGATCTTTAATACTTTCTTTTCTCTTCTCTCGTTAAAGATAAACAAACATGAAAAAGTCATGTTTCTCTTCTCTTCTCGTCTCTCTATCCAAACATGGTGGGGATAACCATACTTTCTCTGACTGAAGATTTGACTCCACCGACTCTGACCACCGTAGGCCACCACAGCGCCAGGCCGCTGCCGCCACCGCCACCACACGGCTTCGGCTTCTTCTTATTTACCCCTCTCTCTGTACTGGGTGAAGAAAGCTTGGAGTCCTTGGATTGAGGAGTGAAGAAAGCTTTGATTCGAGACTAGAATTAATGTTTCTCTGTCACACCCCAACTCGCCTCGTGTAGATTAGGACACGTGTAACAATGCTACAAGCACTCATTTATACTAATTAACCAAGAAACATACGAAATATTAGGAAACATTTGCGTTTAATCAACATAAACGAACTTTAATGTGACAAAACAACCCCAGTGGCCAATTTGGTCATTAAAGACCATTTTTCCAATCCAGAAGAAGTCATACAACTTCCATCCACAATACACAAGTGCCAAAACCTAAATGAACTAATATCCATTATTTATCCGGAGTTGAATGTCGTGAGTATGGTGACCCCAACATTTGTTAGGAAACTGTGTTCCCAGAATCCGTTGACAGCGCGTATAAGTTGGCACAGCAAAAAAATTACGTGAAAACTACAATAACCCTACAAGGGCGGAACTAGTGTTACCTTAAACTGCCAAAACGGATTGCTGTAGTTGATGAATCGAGAACACGGGCTCGATAACAGCTCACGATCTTCTACCGTATTCCTTTGCTGCCAGAATATCGAACTGAGTGTGGGCTCTTTCAAAATCCTTTCTGTTTTCTGCTCTCCCTCTTTTACGCTCTCTTTTTTATTCCGAGTTATAATTCTCTATATAGAAAATCGCTAACCGAGGAGAGAGCCAAAGCAGCATATATATAGGCTACGATAGGGACCATAAGAAGTCAATAAGGAATAGGCTTCCTTATGGAATTAGGAAACCCTAATTTGAACTGAATCAGATTCCTATTTCCATAAATTATAATTCATACCACTAAAGAATTATAATTGCACTCCTACCCTTATCTCAAAAATATATTTCGAGCTCCATGTTATTAAATGCTTATTATCTCCCCATGTTAAGATTACAGATATCCATTAATTAAATATAATTACTGACAATCATATTTAATTAATTTCTTAAAATTCCTTGAGATCCTCTGCTAAACTTATCTGATATGTCGAATACAAAATCCACCTGCAGGGTTTGACATAATCAAAACTTATAAGCTTTCTCATGGGGATATCATCAATCCCAATATTGAGACATGGATTCCATCATTAATTAATATCCACCACACAATTAATATTGCCACCCAATCCAATGAGATATTGACCCATTTAAGGATCTCACCCTTTTAGGGATCAAAGTGTAAATATCAAATGTACGTGTCTACAAATTAACTTAGGATTTAGAGCATAAGCACCCATAATAGCCATGAGGTATTAATTATCTTATAAGTCAGTATAAAGATAATTACCCCAAGTCAGTCCCGTTTAATACACAAAGTGTACCAGCATAGTGAGTTAAAACTATACCGTTTTCCGTGGTCAAGACAAACCTACTACAACACCATGCTGCAGTCCTATCGATGGTGTGTCCAATCCCATCTAAGACTGTAAATCAAAATCTTACATTCTATAATATCTGATGGCCTGATCTTCCGTGTGTAAGCCGAACTCTTCACACCAAACCACCTACTATATAGAATGAGAGACACACATACATAATATTAAATAAATAATATAATACAAACATTGCCCACACAGATTCTCATAAAAAAATGGATTAACTGATTTTATTAAATGAATAATAAATCAACTACATAAAGCATGGCTTTTAGTATATATCCCTAACAATCTCCCACTTAGACTCAAAGCCATGATGCGACACATCTCACTCCTATCCTATCTACATGATTGTCAAAAGTCTTGGCCGGTAAGCTCTTGATGAAAGGATCTGCCAGGTTATTTGCTGATGCTATCTTGGTCACTTCAACATCAGCTCTTTGCACGATCTCTCGTATCAGGTGATACTGACGCTCAATGTGTTTTCCCTTCTTATGGGCCCTTGGTTCCTTTGAGTTAGCAACCGCTCCGCTATTATCGTAATAAAGGGTAATAGCCGATTGTACCGCAGGTACTACTCTTAGATCCATAAGGAAGTTTCTGAGCCAAATGGCCTCCTTAGCGGCTTCTGAAGCAGCCACATACTCGGCTTCCATGGTAGAATCAACGGTACATGACTGCTTGATACTCCTCCAAGTAATGGCTCCACCTCCTTGGGTAAACACATATCCTGAGGTAGACTTTCTGGAATCCCTATCTGACATGAAATCAGAATCTGTGTACCCAATGGGTACAAGACTGTCTACTTGGTGAACTAACATATAGTCTCGAGTCATTTTCAGGTACTTGAGAATATTTTTCACCGCAGTCCAATGTTCTTGCCCTGGATTAGACTAATATCTACTAGCCATGCCAACAGCAAAGCAGATGTCATGTCTAGTACATAGCATAGCATACATTAGGCTTCCTACTGCCGAGGCATAAGGAACTGCCTTCATCTTCTCTATCTCATTAGGTGTCTTAGGAGACTGATCCTTAGATAGAGTAATTCCGTGTCTGAAGGGAAGGAATCCCTTCTTGGAATCTTGCATGCTAAACCTTGCAAGAATATTGTCAATATAAGTGCCTTATGACAAGCCCAACATCCTATTCTTGCGATCTCGCATAAGCTTGATCCTAGGATGTGACCAGCTTCTCCCAAGTCCTTCATATCGAATTGACTAGACAACCATACCCTTACAGAAGATAATACCCCCACATCGTTTCCGATTAGTAAGATATCATCCACATATAGTACTAAGAACACCACCACTCTTCCATCATGTTTCTTGTACACACAAGATTCATCCGCACATTGATCAAAACCAAAAGACTTGATTGCTTGATCAAAGCGGATATTCCAAGACCTAGATGCCTTCTTAAGTCCATAAATGGACTTCTTAAGCCTGCACAACATGTGTTCTTGGCCATTCGCAATGAACCCGTCTGGTTGTATCATATAGATGCACTCATCAAGATTCCCATTTAGAAATGCTGTCTTGACATCCATTTGCCAAATTTCATAATCAAAATGTGCAGCAATGGATAAGAGAATCCATATAGACTTTAGCATGGCCACCGGTGAAAAGGTTTCCTCATAATCGATTCCCTCTTTTTGAGTGAACCCTTTCGCAACAAGCCTTGCTTTAAAGGTTTCCACCTCACCATCTGCTCCTCTCTTCTTCTTATAGATCCACTGACATCCAATGGGTTTTATTTCATTGGGTGGCTCCACAAGATCCCAGACTTGATTGGAGTACATAGACTCCATTTCAAATTTCATAGCCTTTTGCCAAAGATCTGCATCTTTATCTTGGAGTGCTTCATTGTAGTTACAGGGGTCGGTACCTTGTTCATCAGGGACCCGGTCATAAGACTCTCCCAAGAACATATACCGGTTAGGTTGAATAATAACCCTCCCACTATGACGAGGCACAACCCGTGTTTGTGTATCACTGATATTTCGTTGTGAAGATTCTGAACTTAATACACCATTATCTACACATTGTACTGGTTCAGGAACCTGCGTGTTAATGGTTGGTTCGGGATCTACACGAGTTTTGATAATCCTCCCACTATGACGTGGTAATAGAATACCAATAACTCTTTTTTGTGGTGTTTCTTCTCGTACCGTTGGTATCGAAGAAGTATGTCTCGGTGTCTCTCCTCTCATTTCCTCTAGAACAATACGGCTTCTAGGCTTGTGGTCCATAACATAGTCCTCTTCTAAGAGTGTGGCATTGGTGCTAACAATAACCTTCTGATCCTTAGGACTATAAAACAGACCACCTTTAGTTCCTCTTGGATACCTAACAAAGAAACATACTTCTGTTCTTGATTCCAACTTTTCTGCGTTCCCTTTCAGCACATGTGCTGGACTACCCCAGATCCGAGCATGCCGCAGACTAGGATTTCGCCCAGTCCACATTTCCGTGGGAGTAGTAGGTACTGACTTAGATGGTACCAAGTTTAGAATGTATGCAGCTGTCTCTAATATGTGTCCCCAAAAGGAAATTGGTAAATCCGAGTAACTCATCATAGATCTAACCATATCCATGAGAGTCCTATTCCTTCTTTCTGCTACACCGTTCTACTGAGGCATACGGGGTGCAGACAATTGGGATGTAATCCCTTGCTCTAATAAGTATTCCCTAAACTCTCCTAAGAGGTACTCTCCACCACGATCAGATTGTAGTGTCTTGATACATTTACCTAGACGCTTCTCCGTTTCAGCCTTGAAGTCTTTGAATTTCTCAAAGCATTCAGACTTACGCCGCATCAAATAAATGTACCCATACCTTGAGTAATCATCAATGAAAGTGACAAAGTACTCAAATCCCCCTCTTGCTTGGACAGTCATAGGACCACACAAATCAGAGTGAACCAGTTCCAACGGCTTTTTTGCTCTATAGCCCTTGGCTGAGAATGGCCTCTTGGTCATTTTACCTTCCAAGCAGGATTCACAAACTGGAAGTGCCTCCACTTCCAATGAACCTAATGGCCCATTTTGAACCAGTCTTTGAATCCTTTTCAAATTAATAAGACAAAGGCGTAAGTGCCAAAGATGCGTTTGGTTCATCCTCGAAGGTTCTTTTCTCTTAAATGGCAAACTATTTGTGTTATTCAATTCATTAAGTTGTAGTATAGGAGAGATATGATTTATCATATAAAGATCATCCACCAATTGACCAGAACAAATAAAACATTTATTTTCTTTAATAACTACTACTTTATTAAAATGAACTGAATATCCATTCTTTACTAAACTAGAAACTGAAACTAAATTCCTTCTAATAGAAGGTACATAAAAGTAATTTCTTAATATTAAAATCCTATCTCTACCAAAATTAAGATGTAGATCTCCTACTGCAACTGCTGCTACTCTCGTAGCATTTCCCATATATAGATAAATCTCTCCATCACTGAGCTGCCTGGTTCCCTGGAACCCCTGCAAAGAATTGCATACATGATCAGTGGCTCCCGTATCTACACACCAGGTACCGGTAGATCGGACCGCTAAACACGATTCAACAACTAGTAAATGAGATTTACCTTGATTGTTCTATCTGGCGAGATAAACTGGACATTGCTTCTTCTAGTGTCCTGGCTGCTTGCAAACAAAACATTTGCCTTTAGGCTTTCCCGGTTGTCCTCGTGGCCTTTGGATTGGCGGAGGACCCGCGGCCTTCTTTTGAGCCTTTTTTATTTTCTTCTTGCCTGTCGGCTTTGAAGCAGAACCTTTCTCAAACACAAGAGCACTCCCTAACTTTCTGTTGAGACCCTCAGCTGCCTGGAGTTCTTTAAGCAGCTCCGCTAAAGTATATTTAAATTTATTCATGTTGTAATTGAGGCGGAATTGCTTAAAAGACTCTGGAAGTGACTGGAGTACGATATCGACCTGGGTTTCCCCGTCGATTGTAGCTCCAAGAATCTCTAGTTCATTAAGATGAGATATCATCTTAAGAACATGATCCCTTACAAGCGTCCCCTCAGCCATGGTTGTGTTCATCAAGTCTTTCATGGCAACCTGCCTAGCAGCACGACTTTGATCCCCGAACATCTCTCGGAGGCTCTCCATCATGTCATTGGCGCTGGCCATTGACTAATGCTGATGTTGCAGCACATTTGACATGGATGCCAAAATGTAACACCGCGCCATCTCATCAGCCTTGACCCATTTCTTGTGAGCCTAGGTTTCCTCAGCGGTTGCCCCCTTACCAGGTTGCTCAGGACATTCTTGAGTAAGCACAAACTTGTACTCTTCAGCAGTTAACACAATATCCAAATTCCTTTTCCAGTCTATATAGTTTGGTCCAGTAAGTTTGTTTTCTTTAAGTATAACAGCAAGTGGATTGAAAGTACCCATTTAAAAGCCTGAGAATCACATAACATAAATAATTAAGTTTGGGCAAAAATTACTATGGATTCGAGTTGAAAATATTGGTTCCCTCTACCATATTTGAAAGGAATCCGCCAGCAACCTGATACACCGCGAATAGTATGACTCGATGGGAAGCCATATACTATCCATCATTTGTTCAGATAGACAATTGCCTTTTAATTTTACTATCCAGGCAATGTACTTTGCCTAATAAAATTAAACTGCTGACTTGTTTTGGTCCTATAAATAATAACAATGACTCTGATGTAGAGGATATTATTATTTATAGCTAAGTGTATACCATCACTTAATTCTAGGTCAAGAGTTCCATGAAGAACACCTCTGATGGAGAGGTGACCCACACCAACAATCACCCAAAACATTCTTTTAAAGAAGTTTGTACTGATGATTCCATGATCAACTACATCCGATAGGGAGGATGACACTAGAGCAATCACACAAAATTAATCATATCATCTACAAACCAGTGATGGAGACCATGTGATCTATACTTGATAAATTCCCTCTCCCACTTAGAATTTTAAAAAAAATTGAGGGTTATAATTTTTTAGAAAAACTTTTAATTTAATTAATAAAAAATAATGGAATACTTGACAAGGATTAATTCATCCTTACTTGTGAAACCCACATGTGTAGATAATAAAATTATTCTATTATCATGATTTTAGAAAATAAGTACTTATGTTTTCAAATTATGGAATTAGTTTTATTTCTAAATACACATGTAGTTGTCCATCATTTTAAATTAATATAAATTAAACATGCAGCTAGACATCTGAAATAGGTCCAGGAACAATTATCCATGTTGTCCTATTCATTAAACATGAAACAATAATAATCATTCAATCACACATAAATAAGGAAACCACAATAATATAGGAATCCCACTATTATGGTCAAGCTGTAACTCTTGTGAAGAAATCTTCATTGAACCCGATTAGCTCTATGTCGCCACTACGCAACGGGGGTCGAGCTACCCGGTCAGATCGCGGGGGTCGAGGGGGCAGCACCCCCACGGGGTTTCCGGGGCAGCGCCCCGGAAGCTAAATTCGATTTACCATCAGCAACTGCCTTCCAGAACTGTTTTCTGAAACAGCCTTCAGAAATTGCCTCCAGATTGCTTTTTGAAACTGCTTGTAAACTCTCTTCACGGATTTACTTGAGATATATATTACACAAACCCTATGCCTCCATAAAGGAGTTCACATGCTATTTCTTTGTAGTAAATTAACCACACATCAATCAAGCGTGGGATCCAATACACACAAATCCTATGCATCCATAAAGGAGTTCACATGCTATATTAAAACAGCAAAATTAACCACGGATAAAACCATCATGGGATCCAATCACACAAAATCAATGACCATAATAGTGGAATAAGAACGCTGCAAAACAAGGGTTTGCACAATTCTACGTTCTATCCATCCATCAAAACACGCATAAGATCTGTTTTAATGGACAACATGGTTGCGTCCAACCCATACGCAGAATCAACGTTGCTCTGATACCACTGTTAGGAAACTGTGTTCCCAGAATCCATTGACAGCGCGTATAAGTTGGTACAGAAAAAAAATTACGTGAAAACTACAATAACCCTACAAGGGCGGAACTAGGGTTACCTTAAACTGCTAAAACGGATTGCTTTAGTAGACGAATCGAGAACATGGGCTCGATAATAGCTCACGATCTTCTACCATATTCCTTTGCTGTCAGAATATCGAACTGAGTGTGGGCTCTTTCGAAATCCTTTCTGTTTTCTGCTCTCCCTCTTTTACGCTCTCTTTTCTATTCCGAGTTATAATTCTCTATATAGAAAAACGCTAACTGAGGAGAGAGCCAAAACAACATATATATAGGCTACGATAGGGACCATAAGAAGTCAATAAGGAATATGCTTCCTTATGGAATTAGAAAATCTTAATTCGAACTGAATCAGATTCCTATTTTCATAAATTATAATTCATACCACTAAAGAATTATAATTGCACTCCTACCCTTATCTCCAAAATATATTTCGAGCTCCATGTTATTAAATGCTTATTATCTCCCCATGTTAAGATTACAGATATCCATTAATTAAATATAATTACTGACAATCATATTTAATTAATTTCTTAAAATTCCTTGAGATCCTCTGCTTAACTTATCTGATATGTCGGATACAAAATTTACCTGCAGGGTTTGACATAATCAAAACTTATAAGCTTTCTCAAGGGGATATCATCAATCCCAAAATTGAGACATGGATTCCATCATTAATTAATATCCACCACACAATTAATATTGCCACCCAATCCAATGAGATATTGACCCATTTAAGGATCTCACCCTTTTGGGGATCAAAGTGTAAATATCGAATGTACGTGTCTACAAATTAACTTAGGAATTAGAGCATAAGCACTCATAATAGCCATGAGGTATTAACTATCTTATAAGTCAGTATAAAGATAATTACCCCAAGTCAGTCCTGTTTAATACACAAAGTGTACCAGCATAGTGAGTTGAAACTATACCGTTTTTCGTAGTCAAGACAAACCTACTACAACACCATGCTGCAGTCCTATCGATGGTGTGTCCAATCCCATCTAAGACTGTAAACCAAAATCTTACATTCTATAATATCTGATGGCCTGTGTCGAACTCTACACACCAAACCACCTACTATATAGAATGAGAGACACACATGCATAATATTAAATAAATAATATAATACAAACATTGCCCACACAGATTCTCATAAAAAAATGGATTAACTGATTTTATTAAATGAATAATAAATCAACTACATAAAGCATGGCTTTTAGTATATATCCCTAACAACATTTCTAACTGAACGCATAATTCTTTCTGCGCAGATTGACGACGTTAGTACTATCAATACTACCACACTGAATCGTTTTCCTGGGGAGGTAGTTTCGTATCTCACTGCTGACAAGTTGTCTAAAGATGATGAAGTTGATTGTACCATTACAACCAGATATCCGAATGAGTACTTAAATTCATTGGATCCTACTGAACTACCACCCTTTAAGTTGGACTTGAAAGTAGGATGCCCAATAATGTTGCTGAGAAACATTACCCCAGAGGATGGACTTTGTAATGGAACACGACTGATGGTTGTCGGGTGTAAATCGTGTGTAATTCAAGCTTGAATTTTGACCGAAGACAAATCTGTCTTCATTCCGAGAATATCACTAACTCCGTCATCTTTGGAATTGCCTTTTACGATGACGAGACAGTAGTTCCAATCCGGTTAGCATATGCCATGACGATCAATAAATCTCAAGGACAATCTGTGAAGTATGTTGGTGTAGATTTGCGCACACCGGTATTTAGCCATGGACAAGTATATGTTGCACTATCCCGATGTAAAAATTCTGATCATCTAAGTGTTCTTCTACCAGAAGATGGAGTAGATACTACAACAAACATCGTTTACCCAGAGGTTTTGTTATAGTGTTATTCTTTAGTATAAAGGTAAATTATTCTAATTTTAATAAATTACAAACTCTTGAAATAGTATTTTCAGTTTACTTACATTTAAATATTTGTAGGTCTGGAATAAGATGTGTAGGGACACCGAGTGGATAAACAAACCGAGTCTTTTCAGATGGAAATGAAATAGTGAGTTAAGTTAAACCTATCTATATAAATTAATTTTAATAATAGCGGTACACATTTTAAGTACTAATTTCTTTGTTGAATACATAATCAGCTTGCTGTGTATATTCCTCACATGGGAAGGTGTATTGTATTGGATACAACTTCGTTCTGTAAGATGATGAGGAAAATGTATGGTTGGACGCCCGAAGATCGTAAAGGATCATCCAGGAAACGAAAATCACAATTCTCTTTTTATGTTCTTTATATTCGTATCAATGATGAATCTTATTGTCATATTTCAGAATTTTAGCATGCAAGACTTTTCTGTTTGTAATATTTGAGAATTTTAATGATGGATTATGTTATTCTTTCTTTGTTGCTCAAACATTAAGTTACAACAATAAAAAGTATGATTGGTTTTTATTATGTAGAGAAATGTATGAAACTTTGTATCTAATATAAGACCATCTATATTGGATGAATGATATTTTAAGTGACACTGACAACGAAATATGAATAGCTAATAGCCAAACACATGTATTAAAATCAAATGGATAGTGTCTGTAGGTATGGGCAATACTAATTGAATTTTTCAGTTGTAGTATTACTGGATAAGTGTATCGTATCCTTCTCTCTTTGTTGTTAAAATACATATGGAATTGTATTAAGTACCGATCACACATGGAATTAAATACTGAGTGAATGTACGCGTGCTAGAAGTTTTTTGTAATGCATGTTCACATGATCTATGATCAAAATAACAAAGTTGACTTTGTCGAATTTTTATGATGAACTTTTTTTTTAAAGTTATAATTTTATAAATCCTTTTTGGTAGTTAGGGTTGTAACAAAACCGATCGGACCGACCGAACCGATCGGTTCAGTTGATTTTCGAAATTTTCAAGCAGTGGAAAAATCGAACGGAATTGAACATTTACACTAAATCGAACCGAACCCAGCCGAACCGAAGGTTTGACTAAAAAATGCACTGAACCGAACCGAACAATTTTAAACCCTACCAGTAGTGCCCTCGGGCACGGGCAATATCTAGCAAATGTTCGTTTATTTTATACCAAAAGATAGGTCTTTGAGTCCCAGATCCAACGCAAAAAATGGAGCGCGAATCCAAATTTTCTAAAAAGATTTATGCCCGTTTTCGTAAAAAGCCGTCTGGCTGAAACAGGACCTGCTGATCGATCCGATTTTGGCAGAATGGCATTTCTGCCTAACCCAGTTGCTCCGGATCGATCTGCCTAAGGCCCGGATCGATTCGGTTTCTATAGAACCTATTTTTAGTAGATTTCCAAACTTCCCCAAATTCAAACCAAACTACATGAAACTTTAAGGAACCATTTCAAACCATTTAAAAACACACAAACAATTTTAAACACAAATTCAAACTCTTTCAAACATTCAAAACATGAACATAACCTCATTTGGATTAAACCAACCCATAGACACATCCTTTTTGAATCAAATCAAGTTTTGAAGTTTAACTCTTGGGAAAAACTAATATCTCATGAAGCCTTGTTGGTAATGAACCCAAGTTATAACCAACAACATAAAACATTAAAGAACCATATCAAAACCATTTCCAAACATTCTTAAGCTTTACCAAGCATCCAGATTATGAGCTGCAACTCTCTTAAATCAAGTTAAGCACTTGAACTCAAGTTTCCATTTAACCAAGCAAGCAAGCATTTACATGAAACCTTCTGACAAGGGAATCAAACCTAGCAAAACATTAGTCTACAAAGTAGAACTTGTCCGAAGAAGTTGCGACACATACCCGAACTTACCGGAATGGTCCAAACTAACAACTTACCCAATACTAACATTAACATAGAAGATTACATAAGTTTCTACAAATTTACATCAACCACAAGTTAGGGCCTCAAGCCACAAGTCAAGGATCCCAAGCCACAAGTTATACCATATTACAAGTTAAAAACATAACTACAAGTCCCAAATATATCTCTCTCTCTCTCTCTCTCTCTCTCTCTCTCTCTCTCTCTCCCTCGGTTCCCGAGCACGTTAACTTTCTTACCGGATATTGCTCCGTACCTGCGGTGGTTGTTATTTACCATAACAGAAAAAGGAAAATAGTTTTCTCAAGCATTACGCTTAGTAGTAATCTAAACATGATTAAATGTTTAACATGTACAATGCAATAATTATGCATAAATCATATCCGTAATCGCCGAGTCACTGGTTCAATGATTCATTCAGACCCGAAGACCTCCCTTGGTCCTATGGTCACTTCTATTCCTTGGACTTCCATATTTCTCCGATTCTTCATCTTCACCACCCTTATTACTCCCAACAACGAATCATTTTTCGGTGCTCATTGAATACCACATGGACATATAAGCACATAAACATGGAAATTCTACATATTGACATGCAAATCACAAAATCAAGAAAACTCACCTTAACAAAATCTACCCAAAATCAAGCTAGAGAAATGCTGAATTTACCAAATCCTAGCTCAATTTCTACTCCAAAGTGAATCCTACAAGAATTTTTTTTTGGTATACGGCGTCTCAGCGATTAGTGTGAGCTACCAAAATTCGACGATTAAAACGTAAATTAAAGGTATAGGAATGATCGTCTCACCTCCACGAGTCTGAATACGACTTCGGTTCGCGAATTGGACGAACGGCAGTGACGAAACGGCAACATTACGACATTGATGTCTCGTGTTCGTCTTCTCTCTCGAGCTCTCTCCAATCTTTCTTCTCTTTTATTTATTTTTATGTAAATGAGAGTTTACTCTCTCACTTGACAACACATACTACATGCAATGTTGTCAAGCCCAGACAAAATTAGAACTTGTGCTCAGGTAGACCAAGCATTGTGCGAAGAATTTCCCGATCCCGCCAGTGACCCTGTACTATTTTAGATTCTCAAGAATTGTATGGTACATGGACCATGTGGTTTGTAATACCTTGCATTTTCAATAAATATTTATGCAGAGAGCATATAATTCCCTTGTTCATTCATGAAATTTCACCTTCGATCGATCGAAGTTTGTTTGAGCGATCGAGCATTCTAAAGTTCAAGCGATCGAACCTTGTTCGAGCGATTGAAACCCTACCGACATAAATTTAATACGTGGTCCCTACTTCAATCGATCAAAGCCCTTTTCAATTGATCTAACCTGACCGATCTGAGTTTGAGCGATCGAAGAATGTTCAATCGATCGAACGTGTAATCATTTGAATTCCCAGGTTTCCCACAAACATTGCCATCTATACCTCACCCCCTCTATATATATGTTGTGCTCATGTGTTGTGTGTGTTTGCTGAACTTGAGAGTTGAGAGAGAGAGTGTGTGTGCTTGTGCAGTTATATATATACACACATATATATCTCTCTATATATACACACACCGATATATATACTCACAACTTTGGAGAGAGAAAGAAGAATAGAAGAAGAAGAAGAAGAAGAAGAACAAAAGAGAAGATGGAGAGAGAGATAGAAGAGGCAGAGATATAGGAGAACAGAGAGAAAGGCCATTAAAGCTTCGAAGCTTTGACAAGCCAAAGGCGCCCATAACGACGTTTCGGTGAGTTCCAAACTCACTCAGTAGCTTAGTTATGATATTTTACAAGTTTTGGACATTTTAATATTAACCCAAACACACCCTATTAAATTCTGCACGTTCACTGTAGAGTCTGAAGAAGACGAAGTTCGACCGATCGAACAACGTTCAATCGATTGAACAACCCTATGCCTCAATCGATCAAAATGGCTTCAATCGATCGAGATTACCTTCACTTCAATCAATCAAGAATACTTCGATCAATCGAACATTACAGTTCTTCAAGCGATTGAGATGACTTCAATCAATCAAACTTAGCAGAACATTGATATATTCCTTAAGTCTTGTTTCATAATGCATAGTTGTTTAGTTGTTTCATTGTTCCTATTATGCGATATTATGGGTTACGTAGGTAATGGGATATGATAATGAGATTGAGATAATTTGGTGAATAACGTAGTCGGGTTCAGAAATGTTAGGAATAACACGATGTGTTAACGAGATAAGGTTTGAGATAATAACACTGGGTATCATTGGATAACTGGGGTTTGATGTCAGTGAGATGGTAGTTATGTGACGAGGTTGAGTGAGTCGAGTTGATATTTTGCTCAGGTTAAATTCGATAAGTGAGTCAGAAGGATTTGACAAGGATCGTGAGAATTATGGGTGCATAGTACTCGCAAGTGTTCTTAAAAATAATGAACAGTAAGAGTTCTTCAAAGTAGTAAACAGTAGTAGTTATGGCACGCCCATGGTTTGTAATTACCAGAACTATGTACGGACGATACTCGCAAGCGGCCTTAAAAGCGGTAAATAGTAAGAGTTCTTATCGATCGCCGCTGTGTTGGATCGAAGTCGGGGATATTCAACTTCTTGGTCCAGAGATGGTACGAGAAACAAGCGAGAATTTTCAGATTGTGCGTGAGAAGATGAAGACAGCTCAGACTCGATACAAGAGTTATGCTGACAAGTAACGCAAAGACTTGGGATTTGCAGTTGGTGATCACGTGCTACTCAAGGTTTCACCTGTTCGAGGCATCGTCAGATTTGGTCAGAAGATAGGCAAGTTATCGCCCCGATTCATCGGACCGTTTGAGATTCTAGAGTGTGTTGGGAAAGTTGCTTATCGACTTGCATTGCCACCGAAGATGTCAGGAATGCACAACATTTTCCACATCAGTATGCTGAGGAAGTGTGTTCACAACCCAGCACATGAGATCAACTTCGAGGATATTGAAGTCAACGATAATGTCACGTTCAATGAAGAACCAGTTTTCATTCTAAACCGAGGAATCAAAAAGCTCAAAAACAAAGAGATTCCATTAGTGAAGATCCAGTGGAAACATCATGATGAAGGAGAAGCTTCGTGGGAGCTAGAGTTAGAGATGCGTGAGAAGTTTCCATTTTTGTTTTAACCTTATATGCTTCTGATTTCGAGGACGAAATCTTTTGTTGAGTGGTGGATAATGTAATACCCTGTATTTTCAATAAATATTTATGCAGAGAGATTCCATACATTTCCCTTATTCATTCATGAAATTTCACATTTGATCGATCGAAGTTCGTTCGAGCAATCAAGCATTCCAAAGTTCAAGCGATCGAACCTTGTTCGAGCGATCGAAACCCTACCGACATAAATTTAATACATGGTCCCTACTTCAATCGATCAAAGCCCTTTTCAATCGATCTAACCTGACCGATATGAGTTCAAGCGATAAAAGAATGTTCGATCGATTGAACGTGTAATCATTTAAATTCCCAGGTTTCCCGTAAACATTGCCATCTATACCTCACCCCCTCTATATATATATATGTTGTGCTCGTGTGTTGTGTGTGTTTGCTGACCTTGAGAGTTGAGAGAGAGTGTGTGTATGTTTGTGTGGTTATATATGTACACACATATATCTCTCTATATATACATACACCTATATATATACTCACAGCTTGGGAGAGAGAAAGAAGAACAGAAGAAGAAGAAGAACAAAAGAGAAGACAGAGAGAGAGAGACAGAAGAGGCAGAGATAGGAGAAAAGAGAGAAAGGCCATTAAAGCTTCGAAGCTTTGACAAGCCAAATGCGCCAATAGGACGTTTCAGTTAGTTCCAAACTCACTCAGTAGCTTAGTTATGATGTTTTACAAGTTCTGGACGTTTTAATATTAACCCAAACACACCCTATCAAATTCTACACATTCATTGCAGAATCTGAAGAAGATAAAGTTCGACCGATCGAACAACATTTAATCGATCGAACTACCCTGTGTCTCAATCGATCGAAATGGCTTCAATCGATCGAGATTACCTTCACTTCAATCGATCGAGAATACTTTGATCGATCGAACATCACAGTTCTTCAAGCGATTAAGATGACTTTAATTGGTCGAACCTAGCAGGACATAGACATGTTCCTTAAGTCTTGTTTCATAATGTGTAGTTGTTTAGTTATTGTTTCATTGTTCCTATTATGCGATATTATGGGTTACGAAGGTAATGGGATACGATAATGAGATTGAGATAATTTGGTGAGTAGCGTAGTCGAGTTCGAAAATGTTAGGAATAACATAATGCGTTAACAAGGTAAGGTTTGAGATAATAACATTGGGTATCATTAAATAATTGGGGTTTGATGTCAGTGAAATAGTAGTTATGTGTCGAGGTTGTGTGAGTCGAGCTGATGTTTCACTCAGGTTGAATCCAATGAGTGAGTCAAAAGGATTTGACAAGGATCGTGAGAATTATGGGTGCACAGTACTTGCAAGCGTTCTTAAAAGCGGCGAACAGTAAGAGTTCTTAAAAGCGGTGAACAGTAGTAGTTTCGGCACACCCATGGTTTGTAATTACAAGAACTATGTACGAATGCTACTCACAAGCATTCTTAAAAGTGGTGAACAAGAGTATTGGTGCGTCCATAGACCAGTCGTTATATGAGAACGATGTATAGTGTTCGCAAGAGTTCTTAAAAGCGGTGAACAAGAGCACTAGTTGTAGATACCCAATTTTGACCACACTGATAGGATTTAGGGTGGAAAATGTCTTGGAGGATTCAATGATGAAAAGTACCCTGTGGAAGGTACTGGATTCCACACAATCGAAAGATCGAACTTCGGAAAGTGACTTCAAGCTCAGAAAAGCCCTTTTCCATGCATAAATCCCGATTTTATCAAAATCATCTCTCAGAATTCATATTCTCTCAGAGTTATATGAACATTAAGTGTTCTAAACGCAGTATTCTAGGTATCCAAAGATTCAATTTTAAAGAAAAGTTCGAAATCGATGCACTTTGAAAATCAATTTTGGAAAAGACGTCGTTTGATTTCAAAAAGATGACAAAAGTTCTGGAGGGCTTTCGGACTTTAATCCTCATTATAAATCCTCTTGGAATATTTTTATATTGAAATTCAACTCGACATCTTTCCAACGGTATGTGAACGGACGATTTCGAACCAAAAAGCATTTTAAAGAAAATTTGGAAAAGCAGTGAACCTAATATTTGAAACAGAGCTAAAGGGCAACCAGGGGACCATGAAAAGGAAGTGGCAGATCCCACGATGGAAGTTGAGGCTCCCTCCTAAACTTTCACCTATATAGTGCCCCTTTCATCGAGCTTTTCTGGTTCTAGACCCTTCTAGAAGCCTTCCACTGCGAGGAAATTGCCTGAAAACTACGTTTAGGCTCCAAAATGTCCATTTTAACCCTTTTCTGACCTCTAAAATCACTATTTTAACCCTATAACTTAGGAGTTAAGTCTTCAAATTAAAACTCTATATGTAGATCTCATACATCTCATATGGGTTAAGGTTGAATGATCTTGAAGAAGCTTTAAGTACACAATTGAATATACTTGCAAGAGATAAGGATATACTTTCAATTTAAGAGAGATTTCTAGAGAGATGAAGTGAATCATGAATTGAAAATTTTCAAAAACTAATCTCAAGATAATTAGATTAGGAATTTAGAGATTGAACTTGACATCAATTGCCTCCATTAACTTCCATGAATGAGTGCTTAAAAAGCTTGAAGAACACTTGAAGAAGAAGGATCTTCAAATCAACTTTGATTATACAATTGAGAATCCTCCAAGAGGTAAACATCAATATTCATCACTAATTTTTACTTTTATATATAGATCTATAAGGTTTGGATCTAGTTTAGTTTTTCTTTTCTTAGAACACTCATCTTCTTCCTCTCTTGTTCTTCACATACTCACATAACTAGATCCAAATCCTCATTGATTTTGTTGATAATTCATAATTAGAGATTGATTTTTACTTGATTTTCAATTTTGATTTCACTCTTCAATTCTAGTTTAGATCCATGCATACATGATTATATATATATGTATCTATTTTGAATTCTATGATGGTTTAGAAGTATGATCTATGAGAAGGAAAACTAGATCCATGCATACATGATTATATATATATGTATCTATTTTGAATTCTATGATGGTTTAGAAGTATGATCTATGAGAAGGATGATTCCTATGTTCATACCTCTCTCTTGATTATTCCTTTTAATTACCTAGAATTCCTATAGAATTTCATCTATAATAGGATATTTGTAAGTCCCTTTGATCCATGATCTAAAGTTCTTCATAGAACTTGAGGGCTAAATTGATTGGGATTTATGATAATTAAGTTGATATGTGAGTTTGATCTCTTTAATAAGCTTCAACCATCACCTAAGATGTTTTTCTAACATTGTAAAATAAACTAGTCAAAATTCAGCAAAACAGATCGGTTTTGTCCATAAGATTTGGTTCACCAAAACCCATAGTTTGATGAATTTCAAATTTTCTGGGTTAACTTTGATGAATTAGCTTTCATTCGATCCGTTTTGAGAGTCATTAGGATCCATATACTATTTTTAGAAATTGTTGAGAAATCGGTTGACAGATTTGAACCTAGTCTCTTTGTGCTTGAATTATATAAAATCTATAATATTTATCGATGTTCCGCTTTTTGGGGATGATTCTTAACTCATTTATTTATATGCCGATGTAAAATCGTGAGCACACGATCGAGTTAAGGTCATCTTCCAAGCGTTTGAAGTTGATACAACTATTCTGAAATTTTCTAAGTTTAACTACAAATATGATTATGTATACAAAATGGTCTTACCTTGATCACTCAACAACAATTGATGAATAAAACTTGGTTTAGAAATCATCTAAGATAATTGGATAAGAGATCAAAAGCTTGAATTAACTTGATTAACATGATTCATGGACTTCTATTATACTCATATTGTGTTTTGCATTCATTTGTCAAATGATACCAAATTTCCAGAATAACAGAGTCTGGCTAAAACAATTTTTCAGAGACCTTATGTTCATGACATGCCCATGGGATTATTTTTTTCATAAACATCAATGAAATAGCTTTCTTTTGACACCAGATGGAGCTTCACATGATTTTTGTAGATTTAATTATGATTTTTTCAAGAACAGTGGACAGTCCTAATCCACTGTTCCCAAAACATTTATTTCTCTAACTTCAAAAATGGTAATGAGGTCTCACTTTGGAGAAGTTTCCTATGACATATATCTAACTTTCTATAATAGGGTTTCAACCCAGCTCATGTTTTAGACCACTTTTGATAGGATTCATTAGAGGTTGCTGAATCTGGAAATTTGTTTGATGACATTTTCTTCTTGTTCATCATGCATATCATGTGTGTGTTTGTATTTTTGCAATGCTTGGGTATTCTTTGGTGTTTTAGTGCAGAGAATTGAATGCCGTAGACTCCGATTTTGATTCTTGGGTTTACCTCTTCTACACGTGGCTTAGTGCTCATGTAACATGTATTTTCTCTATCCTTACTCTTAGAATTTTTCTAGGTTTACAACTTTGATTTCAACGACACATTTCCTTTAGGATAGTCCTCGTTTATCTGCTTATTTGATAGAGACATCTTATCTAGGATTGTTGCATGATTGTATTACACGTTTCCCTTCTTTTTGCCTTTTACGACTCCGCTTGAGTCAACCCAATGCAAGTCTTCTTGTTCCCTTTTGCATATCATGACATATTTAATTTATTTGCATCGGTCTCGGGCGGGACTAGCCACTGTGAGTATACCTCTTTCTCGTATTGCATGAGCATCCGCTTTCTACTTGATTTAATCTCTTGAAATGATTTTCATTAGATGTTCCTTTTTTCCATGTATATATTTATCTAGTATGTTTGAGGAAACAACATCTATTAAGAATTAATAACAAGGATATTTGAATCAAGGCCTACCATTCGGTAGGGCGAGGAGGGGGTGCTTTAGTCCTACTTGGGCTCCTTTCCCTCTCGTACCAAGACCCCCGAACCTTGTTTCTGGTGATGAAGGGTGAGTAACCTTATTCAATTTTGGGCGAGTCAAACTTGGGTTTCCTAATTCTCGATAAAAATTAGGTGGTGACTCTTTGTCTCTACTCTCTAGGACCACGTGAGGAAGTCCTAGTTCCCTTAAGTGTGCTCCTTGGGATCCATCCCGGGACACTATCGAGGGAATACGATAGAATGACCCCCCATCGCATTTTGGTCCACACTAGTATGTCGTGATGATATAATCGGTTCAAGATAGTCAGTTGGGTTTTGGGCATAGTCAGTTTTAGAATTGAAGATGATGAGAATCGGTTAATCATGTGACTGAATAAAAGAGAAAGAGATATGTTTAATAACACTATTTTATATTGTTCATAACTAGTAATTGCATTATTTCTTTGAGGCTGTGTTAGTTAGTTCTCACTCAGCTCTCAGTAAGCTGATGGCATTTATTGCCTGGATGTTCCTGATCCAGGCTACCCTGTCTTTAGCAATGCTGGTACTAGAACTTACAATGATGGCTATATTCCGGGATTGGATTATGCAGAGGATGGCCCCACTGATGTCGGTTGTGTTGCAGAGAAGTCTTATGCTGGCGACTATCCTTACGCCAGCTAAAGACATGAAGATAGTTATATTTAGTTTACTTCTGTTGAACTCTGTTTTTAGTTTAACGGGTACTTGGGAATTTGTTGTCTCCAGACCTGTTGTGATCTTGTGGACCACACTATGATGTTTTGTAATAGATATTGCTGATGTTTTATTCAGTTGCTTTACTGTTCTTGTTTTGGACTAGTACTGCGTGGTGTGGATAGATTAGTGACTTTCACATGTCATTCCTTATGGACCCAAAAAGGAAATTTATTTTTCTCTATTTTTGCTATCCTGGGGCGTGACATGGTCCTTGCAATCCTCGAGCACCATGTATGGAGAATGGTAGATGCACTAAAAAAAATACCCTCGAGTCTTTTTCGAAGGAACCACAATGGACCAAGATGGATATCCTATTTATCGTCATTGCAATATTGGGCTAACATACAATGTGAATGGAAATGATATTGATAATCGAGATGTTGTCCCATACAATGCATATCTCTCTAAAATGTTTAATTGTCATATTAATGTGAAAGTTTGTATGGGAATAAGATGCGTGAAATATATCCACAAGTGCATTTACAAAGGACATGATCGTGCAATAATGGTATTAGGTGGTGCAGATGAAATCCAACAATACTTAGACGCGAGGCATATTGGACCGCCGGAAGCTGCTTGGCAAATATTTGGTAATCCTTTGCATGAAGAAGTTTCGATAGTTGTACGTTTGGATGTGCATTTATCTGGAATGCATCGTGTTGTTTTCAATCCTGATGAATCAATGGATTCTATTATTTCTAGAGCTGAGCATCAATCGTTAAAACTAACTGCCTTTTTTGCATATTGCACTTCTAATGTAGCCACACACGCCTTCACTTACTAAGAATTCCTGCAATACTTTGTTTGGAATGAGAAAGAACATATATGGACGCCAAGGAAAAGAGGCTATGCGATTGGTCGAATGTACTTTGCTAGCCCTAATTCAGGAGAGTTGTTTTATCTGCGGTTGTTACTAGCTGTTGTCAGAGGACCAACGTCATTTGAGTGCTTACGTGCGATCAACAATGTTTTATACGACACATTCAAATCAGCATGTGTTACAAGAGGACTCTTAAAGGATGATGAAGAATGGATACAATGTCTTCAGGAGGCTTGTCACACCCCGATTTTTGGACAACCAAATATTTAATCCAGAGCATGTATCCAGACTAATATTCAATTTCCAAAACACCGAGAGTGACACCCTCACACAGGCTAATAAATAATTTATTTGAAAATAGAATTTAATACTCATTAAATAAGGACACGTGATCCTGTGTTAATATAAAAACTTTGTATTATTAAACTTATATTCCCAATCCTCCATTTCATTATAAAAGAAATAATATTCTATTACAAATATAATACAATTTTAATTTACAAAAGGAATACAAAATTCATTAAATAAAATTTCTTACAAAGTTCAGAAAAAAAGAAATAAAATCTATACATCCGATGGTCAGAGCAACTACAACATTCCAATGCCCAAAAGACTCCACAGCCAAGCACATCGGTCACATCATCAAAAGCAATATCCTGCACATGTCATCCAACTACGTTTCAAACAGAAACGCATCCAAATGCATAACACACTCGGGTCAGTCACATGACTGGTATGAGTTAAACAAAAATAATAAAATCTGAGGGCTCCAACCTGAACCCGTAGACTACAAACCACATTACAACACTATTGAGCCAAGACAGGTAGTTCCACACACATATTTGGACAAAAGAGTAGTTTCCATTTATGTGATGGCAAGTAGTTTCTTGTCCAAAATCCAAAGTTACTACGAGTTTTATACTTACCTCGGATATATATAGTGAGCCAGCCCTGCATAAAAGTTAGTGGGCCCACCATTCTGTAAATCAAATGATCACAAACCAGACGAATAATTCCATACATAAGTCGTCCACATTCTAACTTAAATGTCGCGTTCATTATTTCACGCTTATCAGTCTTATGAAATAATTCATTTTCATTATTTATTAGCATTATATTTATCTTTGTGTTCCCTAGGTTCACCCCTTGGCCACCCTCCATGGTACAGCCCACACATATATCCCATGTGTGCCTGGACATATTACCAACACCCACTCCGGTGCTAGTTTGGTTGGGGTATCAACCAAACCAGGTATACACAACAGACGGCTGGTCAATATGTCAAGACGTCCATACAATATAAGCCGAGCATAAGGCTTAGGCCAGCTTGATCACGAAGCCACTGGCAAAAAGTACACTCAACAAGTCTTAAGCCAGCTTGATCACGAAGCCACTGGCAAAAGAGTGCGAGCTACCAAAAACAATAACACAACAACGGAGAGCTGTGAACACTAAAGAACTATGTTGCAATTATCACTTATCGTTCGTATTATCCCTAATAATTGTGAATTTCACGTTTATCACATAGTTCCGTCTCTAAATCCAATCACATCTTTAACTGTTAGATGTATTCCAATTTCTTACAATAAAGGGTTTTATCAATTAAGCCATACAATCGTTCCATAATAATTTCCAATCAAATTACAAGATCCCCAAAATACTAATCAACGTATCTAATTTACTCTTTTTTATCAAAATGATCACACAATAAGGTTAGTTATTTCAGGTACAATAATCCTCAACCCAACATTCAAAATTAGCCTACATGAAACCCATAATAAAAATTCAAATTCTCATATCGCAAAGTATTATAACAGTTGTTCCACAATATTTTCATCGGACTCAACGTTAATGACTATCACCCATTTTTTTTATAATCAACATTATATGAGAATTCATGTATCTCTAAGTAATTTTCGTTAAGTCATACGAGCGAATAAAAATAAACACAACGAATCATATTTCTCCAATTTCGTACATTTTAATATACTAAAAACTGCTACTGAAATCTTCAATTTCTGCCCAAACAGTGCAGAATCAGGAAAAACTCCATTAAACGAAAAGTGTGCAGAATTGCGTTTCCTACAGACCTACGTGGACAGAATGTTCAAATTCAAAGCTACAATTTTCTAATAATTTTCTCAAGTTTCTGCAACTGTATAAATTACAAAAAAACGAATTTCACATATATTTCTTAATCACCATGAATACTTCACATATGGTTTTATCAAACTAACTATTTACCTAACCCTTTCGAATACCCTAATGTCATAATCACATAGTCACACGAAGGGAAAAGAAAATATCTAGATTACTTCAACAATAACAACGTATCCATTACAAAGATTTAACCCTAATAATTAAATTAAACATATACTAATTTAATTTACTCTCGTGTACATGTATATATACATACGTGTATATATATATACTCGGATACACAAAAATTTAACTCACCTCGTTGATCAAAAATCGATACCCACGAATGCTCCGCGATTCCCCACGTGCCCACGAACCCGAGACCATTCTCCTTTCTCCTCCCTTTTCTTCTTCTTATTTTTCTCCTCTCTCTCTCTCTCTCACACACACACACACACACACACACACAAACGTCTGTTCTCTCTTCTTCTCTCTTTTCTTCTCTTCCCTTTTTGTTTTAATATGGGGGCTAGGGTTTTTAATATAAGTATATATGTACACTACACACACAACACATGCCAATAAAACACACACAAATATATAAATCCCGTTTTTCTTTTTATGGGCTCACAAAAGAGACTCATATGAGCCCAGAATGCAGTACAAAGTGTTAAAATGAGTAGCCCAATGGATACCCATGACCCCGATACTAAGTTTTAATGTTAATTACATTATTTAACACATTCGCGGGCCTGTAAACACTATATAACAAAAATATATATCAACACTTCACTTTTTTTTAACAAATATAAATTAATAAAATATAACTCCCAAACTAAACGCGCTCACTCGTGATTTAATTTATATGTCCACCAAACACTTAAAATTTTCAAACACATGTCTTACATAGACACACTCATATAATATTGCTAACTAAAAATAATTATTAAAATAATTATTTACACACTTAAAAAATTTAGGGTTGTTACAAGGCTGCAATTATGAATACTGGCTACCAATTCAAAAGATTATTCTGTGTCACTTTAACACAATGCCACCGATAACAACCACATGAGTTGTGGAACAAATTCTCAGTAGCTATTTGTGATGATCTTGCACACAAGCTTCGCATATCATTCAGCATTCTTGATCCAACTGATGCTCAAGTTGAAGATTATGGGTTGCATCTTCTTAATAAGTTGTTACAGGAATCGGGCAAAAGTTTAATGGACTTCTTGCCCATGCCACAACTCGTGGAAAATTGGAATACGGTAGCTGGAAACCAATTGATATGGGAACATCGACAACTCCAGAGTGACGTGCTATAAACGGATCCAGAAGTTAATGTTCATCGCCTTAATACTGCACAACGTAGCACTTATTATGCAATTATTTCTTCAGTACATGAAAATAAAGGAATTATTTTCTTCTTGAATGGAGGTGCTGGAACAGGGAAGACTTTTTTGTACAACACAGTTGCTGCTAAATGTCGTAGCCTTGGCCATATTGTTGTTACAGTGGCTTCGTCGGGTATTGCATCTTTGTTATTGGTGAGAGGACGCACTGCACATTCTAGAAAACTCGATTTGTGGGTTTTCAAAGCAATCGGCTCAAGCAGAGTTGTTTAGAGAAACAAAGCTAATAATCTGGGATGAAGTTCCAATGTAACATAGATTTTGCATTGAAGCTGTTGATCGAATATTGCAAGATATTTGTGGGAATGAAAAGCTATTTGGGAGAATCACTGTTGTGCTTGGTTGCGACTTCTGACAAATCTTACCAGTTATACCCAGGGGACTTCATGAGCAAATTGTGGCTGCATCACTGAGATGGTCTGGTCTTTGGAACAATATACACATATTGACTTTGAATGTGAATATGCGTCTGAATAGCATAAACAATGCAAATGCTGATTATGCAAAATTCTTGATTGAGGTAATATTTCATCCCGTTAAATTTTTATATGATATTGTATTGATGACACTTTAATTAATCATTTCATTTATTTAAACAAAATGAAATTTTTTATTAGATTGGGTCCAATCCAGAAGAAATCATAAAGCTTCCATCAACAATACATAAGTGAGAATCTAAATGAACTATTATCCACCATTTATCCGGAGTTGAATGTCGCGAGTATGGTGACCCCAACCTTTCTAACTGAACCCACGATTCTTTCAGTGCAAAATGATGACATCAATGCTATCAATACTACTGCATTAAATCTTTTTCCTGGAGAGATAGTTTTGTATCTCGCCGCTAACAAATTATCTGAAGAAGATGAAGTTGACCGTAGCATTACAAATAGATATCCAAATGAGTACTTAAACTCATTGGATCCTACTGGATTAGCACCCTTTAAGTTGGACTTGAAAGTAGGAGGCCCAATAATGTTGTTGAAAAACATTGCTCCAAAGGATGAACTTTG
This sequence comes from Hydrangea macrophylla, assembly GCA_033977485.1. Taxonomy (NCBI): domain Eukaryota; kingdom Viridiplantae; phylum Streptophyta; class Magnoliopsida; order Cornales; family Hydrangeaceae; genus Hydrangea; species Hydrangea macrophylla. The sequence continues at coordinate 29,677,067 of CM066993.1, forward strand.
TAACGGAACACGGTTGATGGTTGTCAGGTGTGCATCACGTATAATTGAAGCTCGAATTCTTGTAAGAGATAAATCTAGACATTTGGTCTTTATTCCAAGAATATCATTGACTCCGTCATCTTCAGAATTGCCTTTTACAATGACAAGAAGGCAGTTCCCAGTCTGATTAGCATATGCCATGACGATCAATAAATCTCAAGGACAATCTGTGAAGTATGTTGCGATTGATTTGCGAACCCCGGTATTTATTCATGGACAACTATATGTTGCGCTATCCAGATGTACAAATTTTTCACGTATAAGTGTCCTTTTTCCGGAAGATGGATTAAGTACTACGACAAATATTGTTTATCTAGAGGTTTTGTTATAGTCTTATTCTTACCGACATTTCCATCTATAGCGTAAAGGTAAAATTATTTATAAATTTCATAAATCACCATCTCTTGATAAACGACTTCACTTTACTTACCTGTGAATATTTGTAGGTATGGGACATACTATGTAGGGAATCTACATGGATAAACAAACCGAGGCTTCTCAGGTGGCAGGGAAATAGTGAGGTAAATTAAACTAATAAAGTATAACTTATTTTTAAATGTAGCAGTATACGTTTTAAGTACTAATTTCTTTTCTTACATAAATAATTAGCTCGCTGTGGATATTCCCCGCATGGGAAGGTGCTTCATTTGGACACAAAGCAGTTCTGTAAGATGATGAAGAGAATGCATGGTTGGACTCGTACAGAACGCAAATGATTATCCAATAAATGAAAATCATTAAGTTTTTTTAATATGTCCTTGTTTTCGTATTTATATTTGGAATGCTAGACTTTTCCACTTTGTGATATTTTGAAATTTTAGTTATTATTATGTTCTATAATAAATTGCTAAGGGACATCAATTTTAATGTCGTGTATTATATAAATTTGATTAAGGTTGCTCTATTTAGATGATTTAGGTTCCTCTAGTATATAGATTATTTTGTCGTGTATTATAATAAATTGCTCTATTTAGATGATTTAGGTTGTAGTTGACGTAAAATTATAATAGGCTAATAAAATTTAGATCCTCTAGGTACAACCGGTGCCTAAAGAATCATTGTTGTTTTATGACAGGGTCTAATGTAAACTGCATATAATAGAGTCTAATGCTGAAATGACAAAGTAGTCTTTGGAGATTTTTATTTTTATTTTTTATTTATAACTATCCACGAGATCTAACACATATACACGTGGAATTGTATTAAGTGCTGAGATATAGAGAACTAGTTCTTGAATGAACTTGCACATTGTCTAAATTCGATAGTGGCTTTAGCCAGGGGCAATATCTAGTGTATATATATAATGCACGGGTGTACTATAGTAGTTAAGCTAGGAAAATAAAATGTTATTCAAAAAATAGAATTTTAGTAAAACCTATCTCATGTTTTGAAACATGTGAATTAAAAATGAGTAAAGATTAAGACACACTCAAAGACACAACTTTTGGGAGATAGAGAGATAGCCACATCTCTTGGGTTGTGTCCCAAAAGTTCTGTCTTTGAGTGTGTCCCAAGTATTACCCATTAAAAATTCAGATCGTTTTCTAGTGGGCTAATTACACGGAGTTACCCTTTATATTGCAAAATCATAGATACTGTCATTGAGGATTGAATTTGCATTACGCACCTCCCCTCTAAATTGCAAAATTTACAGAGACTTCCCTTCTTAATTTACTAATACCGAAAATACCCTAGTTATAAAAAAAAAATTAAAATTAAAATTAAAAAAATCACCTCTCTCTCTCTCTCTCTCTCTCTATTGTATATTGTCACGCCTCGGTGTTGTGATAATTAAGGGAAGTAAGCTTCCTTACCAGACCCGTTGACTTGTAACAAATTATAGATCGCATGATTGTCCAAAATAACAGGAACATAAAATATCAGAGTATTAATAATAGCAGAAATTATTACAATTCAATGGAAGCAACATCATAGTCTTACAAACTTCATTATACATACTTAAATAGTATAGATATCCAAATCAAAGAGAAACTAAAGTCAAAAGGCCAAGCGGCCGATAATAACCACAACAACAACAATAACAAGAACAACAACAACAATATAAAAGATAGATAATAGAATTCTCCAACGGGAACCAAACGGATTCAGCAACACGAACGCAACTTCAACTCGTAAAGCCCCAGCCTTCCTAGTTGCCAACCTCATCTTTGCGGTACTCACCCAACATAACAACATCTCGAACACTTGGAACTACAATAGCTGGACATGGACGCCCAGAGCCATATGCTCGTCAGCTGACAGTTGAGTGAAATACTACAAACCAAACACAATATGAACATATACGCCATTTGTGTTATCATTGAGAAGTTAACGATACAATACTCAAGTTCTCACCCAAACCCAATGTTCTTCCCAGCTATACAATCACACCATTGCAACATAACACGCATGAATCCATCGTCCCAACAACTCACAAACTTGACAGTACTAGCTTATGTCATAAACGACCACAACACTGGTAGTACTAGCTTCTGCCCACGACCACAACAACGTCTTTATGTGTCTTACGACCACACATGGCCCTCTAACATATATCACGGTCACAATGACCCTCTAACATATTTTACGGTCACAAATGACCATCTAATATGTTTTATGATCACAAATGAACCTTTAATATGTTTTACGATCATAAATGACCCTTTAATTTGTTTTATGGTTACAAATGACCCTTTAATATGCTTTACGGTCACAAATGACCCTTACTTGATGACATGCAGACCTCAATACTATTGGGTTTGTGCCCTCAAACCATTACTTTATGTATGAGACATTGATATTTTAATATATCGATATCAGATTTATATTTTATTATGTATGTTTCTTTCATGAGATGATTGTTAATTCTTAAATATCATAGTAAGTAATTCGTGTATGTATGAGATGCATACAAGTAAGATACGAATTACTATTCATTGATACTTAGAGTTTGTCACAGTGGATTATGAGACTGGATATCTCATTAGGTTTATACTGTAGCATGATTAACTACCATTGGATGGAGTGCTGAATCTCAATCGCTGGAGTATAACTCTTAGTTAATATGCTAGTGCTTATAGTACATTGGCAGACCTAAGCTTTCCTATTGATAATTATAGTACATTAGCTTCCTAGTGGGAAAAAGAAGAAATTGGTAGGACGGAAAAAGCTAAAAGTTTATACCAATTACAATCAGAAGATGAATTAACATTGAAATATGAAGAATTAGCACATAAAGTAGAAGCTATAACAGTAGAAAAAAAAAATCCTCCTAAGAACAAAAGAGAACTTTGTGACGGCTGTCATACTTTAGGACACTCTACGAATGAATGTCCTAATAGTTCAAACTGTCAGGAAACAGCTCCAGCAGAGATAAATGCTATGAATAATTATAGGGGTCCCCAAAACGCCTATGGTAATTCATACCAATCTAACTGGAGAAATCCTCCAAATCATATGTATACAAAAGAGGGTATTCTATAATTTCAAACTCAACACCAACCTCCTCAAAATAATCAATATTTACCTCCTCCGCCTCAATTTAACAAACACAAAATACATATCCTAATACACAGCAAAATTCTAATGTTTATGTGCCTCCTCACAAGAAAGTGCAAGGAGAGCCTTTACAGTCTACGATGCAACAATTAATACAAATCATGGGAAAACTACAAACATCTGTGGATAGGATTAATAATTAACACGATTCTAAAGGAAAAGGCATTTTTCCTGCCCAACCACAACCTAATCCAAGGGGACAACCACAAGGTGATCCCTCAACTTCTGGTAATAATCAACATAAACAAGTAAAAGCTATAATTGTACTAAGAAGTGGTAAGGCTGTTGGACAAAAAATTTCACCTTCGTTAGAAGAAATTGAGCATACAAATAAGGAAGATAATATGATAGAAATTGAGGAAAAAATAGATGAAGATAAAATTATTGATGAAGTTGAAGTTGAAACCCTTGAAAAACAACAAATTTCTCAAGAAAATGAAACATCTGATTTACCAGTGGAAAAAGAAACAGAGGAAACTCCTGAATACTCTCCTCAAATTCCTTATCCACAACGTTTAAGAAAATACCAAAATGATAAGAATCAGGAATATTTAGAATTATTTAAACAAGTGCATATTAATATTCCTCTCTTAGATGCAATTAATCAAGTACCTACTTATGCAAAATTCTTAAAAGATTTATGTACTATCAAACGTAAGCAAAATGTATGAAAGGATGCATATTCTGCTGACTTCGTAGAAGAAATTAATTCTATCGTACAACATAATTTACCAACAAAATTTAAAGACCCAGGTACACCAACAATATCGTTAATTATTGGAAATCAAAAAATTAATCATGCACTCCTTGACTTAGGAGCTAGTGTGAACTTGCTTCCTTATTCTGTTTATCAAGAACTTGGATTAGGTGAGCTAAAGCCTACTCGCATGGTATTACAACTTGCTGATAGATCTACAAAATACCAGGAATTCTGGACGATGTTCTTGTCAAAGTTGAAAATTTTATTTTTCCAGTAGATTTTGTCATCCTTGATATAGAACCAGTATTAGATAGAGGTGTCAAACGGGCCGGGCCGGGCCCGGTCAAAGCGGGCTCCGATCAGGCTTTAAGCCGGGCTGGGCCGTGCTTCACCAAACATCGGGCCGGGCTGGGCTTGGGAAAGGAGGGGGTGTGTCCGCCCCGGACCGGTGGCCCGGGCCTAGTGGAACGGTCATCAGGCTAGTCCGGACGGGCTAGCGGGCTTTCTTTAACTTTTGGCCTTGGCCGTGGTGGGCTTCGGGCCGGGCCGGGCTTTTTGTTCATTTTGGGCTGGGCCGGGCCGGGCTATGGACGGAAGAATGTGTGTCCACCCCGGCCCGGGGTATGTGAACCGGGCCTAGCAGGCCGGGCCTTGTGGCAGGCCGGGCTCGGGTCGGGCCGGGCCAACCCACCCCGATTGACACCTTTAGTATTAGATACTAATGTACAAATACTAGTCATTTTTGGAAGGCCCTTTTTGACTACCATTGATGCCACTATTCAAATCCGCAGTGGTATAATGATTGTAGTATTTGGAAATATGAATTTAAATATTAAAGTTTTTTCTAATCCACAACATCAAGAAGAAAATGAGAATATTGAAGAAGTTCATGCTATTAAATCTCTATCACGAGAATATTTTAACTTGACTTGTTACAATGATCCAGTAGAATCTGTTATTAATAACTTTATTCAGAAGCTAGACAGTAATAATCTACAAGAACATCTTATGACTCAAGTATATTTTAATGAAGATTCAATAGAAGAAATAATTCAAGAAGCAATGTGGACCACATATTTTGAACCTTTACCACCAAAGACTACATTAACACTTCCATCTAATTTACAAACTCCACAGTTGGAATTAAAAGAACTCCCTAAAGAGCTTAAATATGCTTTCCTTAATAATAATAATACTTATCCCGTAATAATATCATCTCTTCTAGACTCTAGTCAAGAAAATAAACTCATTAGTATACTTCAGAAGCATAAAAATGCCATTGGTTGGAGTATAGTAGATTTAAAAGGAATAAGCCCTTCAATATGCACTCACAATATATATCTTGAAGATAATGCTAAAACCTCAAGAGAAATGCAAAGAAGACTTAATCCTATTATGCAGGAAGTAGTTAAGAAGGAAGTTCTCAAGCTACTCGACATGGGCATCATATATTCAATATCTGATAGTAAATGGGTAAGTCCAACACAAGTTGTGCCAAAGAAAGCAGGAATTATAGTTGTTCCAAATTAAAAGGGAGAATTAATTCCCACTCGTGTCACTACTGGATGGCGTGCATGCATAAACTACAGAAAACTCAATGCTGTAACTCGTAAGGAACACTTTCCTTTACCTTTTATGGATCAAATGTTCGAAAGAATAGCGGGTCATAAGTATTACTGTTTTCTAGATGGTTATAATGGTTAGAATCAAATAGAGATTGCACCAGAAGATCAGGAAAAAAACTACTTTCACATGTCCATTTGGAACTTTCGCCTATCGCCGAATGCCCTTTGGTCTTTGCAATGCACCTGCGACTTTTCAAAGGTGTATGCTAAGTATTTTCAGCGATATGTTAGAAAAAAATTTAGAAGTTTTTATGGATGATTTTATCAATTTTTGGCAAATCCTATGATGATTGCCTTAGCAATCTTCAGAAAGTTCTCCAAAGATGTGAGGAAAAAAGCTTAGTTTGAAATTGGGAAAAATGTCATTTTATGGTCACTAAAGGTATTGTCTTAGGACACATTATTTCTGAAAATGGGATACAGGTAGACAAAGCCAAAATAGATCTTATAGCTAATTTACCTATTCCCAAAACTGTAAAAGACATTCGTTCATTCTTAGGACATGCAGGTTTTTATCGCCGATCCATAAAAATTTTTAGTATAGGCTTTTATGTCAATTATTAGCCAAAGACATACATTTTGAATGGACTAAAGAACGTCAAAACTCCTTTGAGCAATTAAAAGAGCATCTCACTACTGCACTTATTATGCAATCTCCTGATTGGAGCTTACCATTTGAATTAATGTCTGATGCTAGCGACTTTGCCATTGGAGCTGTCCTAGGGTAGAGAAAGGATAAAAAGGCATCAGTTATATACTACGCCAGTAGAACTCTGGATAGTGCTCAAATGAACTACTCAACTACTGAAAAAGAATTACTAGCCATGGTATTCGCCCTTAATAAATTTAGGCAATACTTGATTGGTTTCCCTATTGTCTGTTTTACTGACTACTCAGCTCTTAAATATCTTCTTTCAAAGAAAGACAATAAGCCTAGGCTTATTAGGTGGATACTCCTACTACAGGAATTTAATTTAATAATTAAAGACAAAAAAGGAGTAGAAAATGTGGTAGCTGATCACTTATCCCGCCTCACTTTTGAAGACAATACCAGTGAACCCCTACCTATTCAAGACTCTTTTCCTGATGGACAGTTATTTTCTATGACTTCTCTGCCATGGTATGCTGATCTTGTTAATTATTTAGTAACTGGAAAAATACCAAGTAATTGGTCATCAGATAAAAAGAGATTCCTAGCTATTGCCAGGCATTTCTACTTTGATGACTCATATCTATTTAAATATTGTGCTGATAAGGTAATTAGGAAATGTGTTCCTAATGAAGAAATTGAAAATGTACTTTTCATGTGTCATTCGTCCTTTTGTGGAGGACATTTTTCATCTCGAGTAACTGCCATGAAAATTTTACAAAGTGGTTTATATTGGCCCACTCTACTTAAAGATTCATATTTATATTGTAAAGCTTGTAACCGTTGTCAAATGTTTGGCAATATTACAAAAAGAAATCAAATGCCAATGACCCCTATAATTACAATTGAAATATTTGATTGTTGGGGCATTGACTTTATGAGACCTTTTCCTCCATCTTGCCAATATGAATATATTTTATTAGCAGTCGAATATGTTTCAAAATGGGTAGAAGCTATCCCTACAAGAAAGAATGATCACCGTACAATTATTGCATTTTTAAAAGATAATATACTTTCTCGATTTGGAACTCCAAAAGCAATAATAAGTGATCAAGGAACTCATTTTTGTAACAAGCCATTTGAAAAATTAATGAAAAGATATGGAGTGACCCATAAGGTGTCAACTGCATACCATCTACAAACAAATGGACAAGCTGAATTAGCTAATAGGCAAATTAAGCATATTCTTGAAAAAATTGTGGATTCTAATCGTAAAGACTTGTCTTCAAAATTAACAGATGCTTTGGGGCATATAGAACTGCTTATAAGACCCATTTAGGGATGTCTCCATACAGACTTGTCTATGGAAAAGCTTGTCATCTACCAGTAGAATTAGAACATAAAGCACATTGGGCTACTAGAACTTTAAATTGTAATATTGAAGAGGGAGGAATTTTAAGAAAATTATAATTAAGTGAGCTTGAAGAAATTCGTAAAGACGCATATGATAATGCTCGAATTCATCAAGCAGGAACTAAAATGTATCATAATAAAAATCGTTTGCGCAAAAGATTTACTCCCGCGCAAAAAGTTCTATTATATGACTCAAGACTACATCTTTTTAGAGGAAAGATGAAATCTCGATCATTACAAACATACCCTGGTCAAAATAAAACTCCACGCGGCACTCAGTTAGTCCTCCGCAGCACTCGGTGAGTGCCGTAGTGGTAGTCCGTGACTGCTGTATAGCAATTGCTGACTGCCGTACGGTAATTGCTGACTGCTGTGCGGCATTCTGACAAGTGCCGCGACACACGATAAAGTGTCATGGGTAGGTAGGGGCAGATTCTCTCCTATTTATATCCCCCCTTTACCCCAAAACTTCGTAGAATACTCTTCTCTTTTACCCATTTCCATCCCCTTCCTTCTCAAATGGCCCCTATTAGTTCCCAAATCCTCTTCCCATGGATGGATACTCTCTCTGGCATTGACAGGCTCAACTTCGAGTGCTTCTGACTAAACGAGCTCTTCTCTTTTTGACTGATGACTTTGAACAAAGGCCTACTTCAAGCTACTATTCAGTGTTGGGATCCCTCATTACATGTCTTTTGCTTTGTCTCTCAGGAGGTCTGCCCCTTGTTTGAGGAGTTTAGCACTATTCTGCACACGGATCCTTTTGCCGAGTTGATAGTTCCTTTGGTTCAAGCCGAGTATGTTCAGGATTTGGCCGATTTTCTCTGTATATCTCGGAATACAGAGGGATCTTTTTTTTTCATGATAAATAGATTGATTTCGAGCGCCTTTCCTCCGTTTATGCTCCCATGGAGGACCCTTATGATGGTGGGCATCAGATCATTCGGCGTAGTGCACTATCGATAGCTATTCTCTCTTACTTCTTCTTTTAGTATTCTTCTGATGTGCTCATACACATTGCGTGTGGCCTGCGGGAGATGAAGGGTGCCGTTATGCTGGTCCTTCGTGAAACCTTGATTGGTTTGGACAATGCCATACTGCTGAGGCTATGTTATCTTCGGGGGCACCCTTTATCTTACAGGTTTGGCTCATGGAGCGTCTTGATCTCTTCATACACCCCTCACACCTTCTTGGGCCACTTCTCTATGACCATATGGAGGTTTATTGCCTATTCCATTTTGCCGACGCTTGGCTTGGTTGGCTCCGAGACCTTTCTACTGGTGATATCTATTGGGTCTGCCCACAGTGGTCTTACGTTTCTATTGCTGTATGACTTTCGGGACGGCCTGGTATTTGGTTACCTGGCTTGCATGCTACCACTTTCTATATTCCTGGCTGGGTGGTTCGTCAGTACGAGCTTCTCCGGGATATTACTGAGGTTATTACTGCTGATTTCACAAGGAGTTTGATCATGCGCCCTTCCATTGTGAAGGTTTTCACCGAGGCTTGGTATGATAGGGCGTCAGCTCCCTTTTGGAGAGTTCCTATATCACTCATACCTACTACTGAGTACCTTCTTCAGATCCAGACTCTGATATAGAGACAGACTTCATAGACATCCATGGATGAAAGTAAAACAACAGGACAAAGCTTTATTTTACAAAATTTCTGATAAGTCCTGCCTATCCTTTTATGCTTTTGAATGTGACTCCTGTTATTTCTCTTCCCAAAGAGTGTTTTCATTTTTAGGAAATGTTCTAACATGTTTAATCAAAGTGTTCATTCTTCCGATTAATCTTTTGAGTTATGAAAATTTCCCTTTTAATGTCTTTTCTTGGCTCTTTACTTTGCTTTTGGGTTTTCCCTAAAGTTTTAATCATTCTATACTGATCGGGAGAGAACAAGTCCTAATTACATGCCTTCATTCACATTTGTTAGCCATTTTTATCCTGTTTTTGTGTATTTTTACTTCATTTTCTTTTTTCTGTTAGGATTTGGAAAAAAGTAAGGATTCTAGGTTAAATGGGGTGAAAAAGTAGAAGAAAAGAAGTTGAAAAAGCCACATCGCGCACGCGACCCGCTCATTCGAAAGTCCCGAAATCGCTCACGTGACCCGCTCTTGCAACCTCCAAAAATTGCGCTCGTGTGGCCCGCTCGCATGACCTGTGTAAAAATCAAATACGCATATTTTAGTGTACAGAAGATCCCCACGCGAATGAAACTGCCTAATTATGTCCAGACTGTAGAACTTTAAATTTTAATATTGAAGAGGGAGGAATTAGAACATAAAGCACATTGGGCTACTAGAACTTTAAATTGTAATATTGAAAAAGGAGGCATTTTAAGAAAATTATAATTAAGTGAGCTGGAAGAAATTTGTAAAGACGCATATGATAATGCTCGAATTCATCAAGCAGGAACTAAATTGTATCATAATAAGAATCTTTTGCGCGACACATATGATAATGCTCGAATTCATCAAGCAGGAACTAAAATGTATCATAATAAGAATCTTTTGCACAAAAGATTTACTCCCGCGCAAAAAGTTCTATTATATGACTCAAAACTACATCTTTTTAGAGGAAAGATGAAATCTCGATCATTACAAACATACCCTGGTCAAAATAAAACTCCACGCGGCACTCAGTTAGTCCTCCGCGACACTCGGCGAGTGCCGTAGTGGCAGTCTATGACTGCTGTATAGCAATTGCTAACTGTCGTACGGTAATTGCTGACTGCCATGCGGCAATTGCTGACTGCCGTACGGTTATTGCTGACTGCTGTGCGGCATTTTGACAAGTGCAGCGGCACACGATAAAGTGCCGCGGGTAGGTAGGGGTAGATTCTCTCCTATTTATACCCCCCCTTTACCCCAAAACTTCGTAGAATACTCTTCTCTTTTACCCATTTCCATCCCCTTCCTTCTCAAATGGCCCCTATTAGTTCCCAAATCCTCTTCCCATGGATGGATACTCTCTCTGGCATTGACAGGCTCAACTTCGAGTGCTTCTGACTAAACGAGCTCTTCTCTTTTCGACGGATGACTTTGAACAAAGGCTTACTTGAAGCTACTATTCAGTGTTGGGATCCATCATTATATGTCTTTTGCTTTGTCCCTCAGGAGATCTGCCCCTTGTGTGAGGAGTTTAGCACTATTCTGCACACGGATCCTTTTACCGAGTTGATAGTTCCATTGGTTCTAGCTGAGTATGTTCAAGATTTGGCCGCTTTTCTCCGTATATCTCGGAATACAGCGGGCACTTTTTTTTCATGATAAATAGATTGATTTCGAGCACCTTTCCTCTGTTTATGCTCCCATGGGGGACCCTTATGACGGTGGGCATCAGATCATTCGGCGTAGTGCACTATCGATAGCTATGCTCTCTTACTTCCTCTTTAAGTATTCTTCTGATGTGCTCATACACATTGCATGTGGCCTGCGGGAGATGAATGGTGCCGTTATGGTGTTCCTTCGTGAAACTTTGATTGGTTTGGACAGTGCCCATATTGCTGAGGCTATGTTATCTTCGGGGGCACCCTTTATCTTACAGGTTTGGCTCATGGAGCGTCTTGATCTCTACATACATCCCTCACACCTTCGTGGGCCACTTCCCTATGACCATATGGAGGTTCATTGCCTATTCCATTTTGCCGACGCCTGGCTTGGTTGGCTCCGAGGCCTTTCTGCTGGTGATATCTATTGGGTCTACCCACAGTGGTCTTACGTTTCTATTGCTGTATGACTTCCGGGATGGCCTGGTGTTTGGTTACCTGGCTTATATGCTACCCCTTTCTATATTCCTGGCTGGGTGGTTCGTCAGTACGAGCTTCTCCGGGATATTGCTGAGGTTATTACTGCTGATTTCACGAGGAGTTTGATCATGCGCCCTTCCATTATGAAGGCTTTCACCGAGGCTTGGTATGATAGGGCGTCAGCTCCCTTTTGGAGAGTTCCTACATCACTCGTACCTACTACTGAGTACCTTCTTCAGATCCAGACTCTGATATAGAGACAGACTTCATAGACATCCATGGATGAAAGTAAAACAACAGGACAAAGCTTTATTTTACAAAATTTCTGACAAGTCCTGCCTATCTTTTTATGCTTTTGAATGTGACTTTTGTTATTTCTCTTCCCAAAGAGTGTTTTCATTTTTAGGAAATGTTCTAACATGTTTAATCAAAGTGTTCATTCTTCCGATTAATCTTTTGAGTTATGAAAATTTTCCTTTTAATGTCTTTTCTTGGCTCTTTACTTTGCTTTTGGGTTTTCCCTAAAGTTTTAATCATTCTATACTGATCGAGAGAGAACAAGTCCTAATTACATGCCTTCATTCACATTTGTTAGCCATTTTTATCCTATTTTTGTGTATTTTTACTTCATTTTCTATTTTCTGTCAGGATTTGGAGAAAAGTAAGGATTCCAGGTTAAATGGGGTGAAAAAGTAGAAAAAAAGAAGCTGAAAAAGCCACATCGCGCGCGCGACCCACTCGTTCGAAAGTCCCGAAATCGCTCACGTGTCCCGCTCTTGCGACCTCCAAAAATTGCACTCGTGCGGCCTGCTTCTGCAACCTGTGTAAAAATCAAATACGCGTATTTCAGTGTACAGAAGATCCCCACGCGAATGAAACTGCCTAATTACGTCCAGACTGTAAAATACACAGTTTTAGTACGAATAGGTTTAGGAAAGCCTCCAAACTTGCTCCAAATCTATATATACCCTATTCTAACTCAGTTTTGGAGTTAGACAATATTATATACAACAAAACTTTCAGCCATTGAAGAGAGAAAAGCAAGGAGAAGAAGAAGAAGACCAAGGATTTCCATGGCCTTCTCCATTAACCTCTTGCCGTTCATCGCTTTCATGGCCAAACCTAGATCTGGGTTTCAATGAAACCCTAGCCAAGTAATAGGGAGTTATTTATGTTTTTATTTTAGTTTTATTATGTATGGATGATGATTACATATTTTGAGGATTTTTATAATAAAATCGTACTTCTATTGATTAAATCATTGCTTTCAAAGTTTATTCTTGTCTTAGATCTATTTTGAATGTGATGTGCTCAATAATCTATATTTGTTGTTCTTGTATGGATTATTTATATGTAATGGTGCTTAATTGAATTGTGCTATCAAGTATCCAAATAGTCCATGCTTAGGTTAGACGGATTATGCCACGACCCTAGTTTAGTGTGGGATAATTCGTGCTAACCGAAGATGGATTATGTTGGTGCTTGAACCATAATTATCTTCTTGATGGAGGAATTGGGCTTGTAGCTATAATTCCCCATTATCATCCAATGTAATAAGCTAATTGAATGCATAAATACCCTTATTATGAAGCTAGTGGTGGATTTGCAATCCTAGGTTCACTTTAAATATCATTTAAAACAACTTTTAATTGCTTCTATAGTTTAGATTTATTTTAATTGTTCTTAGTTTAATTAAAATCACAATCAAAATCCGTATTTCTTAATTAGCTGGATTTAGGTTTTAAAATTAAAGTGCTTTAATAATTCAATCTCTGTGGGTTCGACCTTTACTTCCACACTACAAATCCTCAGAAAGTAAAGCATACTTTTAATATCTTGATATTGACAACATCATATACCATGAATTTCCGTTTGTTCTTTTACAGTACTTATTTTAATAGCCAGGAGATCCAGAGACGGGTTTAAAGTAAATATCTGGGTTCTTCGGATAGCAAATGAAGTTTGCCCCTAGTTTTGGGGCTTCGAAGTGGTTCCAGGCAAACGCAAGTTTGCCCCTAGTTTAGCACATGGTTTTTATTTTTAGGTTTTCATGGACCGAAGGCTTTGGAGAGCCCGCCTACTTATCCCCGAAAGGGTATCAGGTCCGCAGTAGTTCGGTTTAAGGCTTGACAGAAAGTGCCATTTAGGTAATTATTAGTGACCGAACCGAGCAGGTTGCCTACGTATCCCCTAATGGAAATCAGGTCAAGCGTAGTCCATCAATGTAGGACGTTTTGAAAGAAGGGGTTTCAAGCAAAATACTTTTTGAGGCGATCGAGGTTAATTAGTTGTTTAAATTCAACCTCATCTAGGTCCATAAGATAGGCCACTCCTCCAGAGAGGAGAGTATTAATGATGTATGGCCCGGCCCAGTTGGCTTTGAATTTTCCTCTAGGGTCATAAACAGGCACTTTCAGTTCATTGAGGACCAGGTCGCCCTCAGCAAGCTTCCTTTGGCGAACTTTTTTGTTGAAAGCACGAGCTATCCTCTTTTGATATTCCCGAGTATGGTTTATTGCAGCAACCTCTTCTTATCAAGCAACATCAATTCCTCATACCTCCCTGTGTCCATTCTAAATCAGTTATTTCACATTCGGCTAAAACCCTTAGGAAGGGTATCTCTACCTCGATTGGAAGCACTGCTTCAATTCCGTAAACCAAAGAATAAGGCGTGGCTCCTGTGGAGGTTCTCAGAGAGGTTCGGTACCCCCATAGTGCAAACGGAAGCTTCTCATGCCAATCCTTATATGTGTACGTTGTTTTTCCTCAAGATCGCTTTGACATTCTTATTTGTTGCCTCTACCGCCCCATTCGTTTGCGGTCAATACGGAGATGACTGATGATGGGTGATTTTATATTTTTCTAACAGCGGGATGACTTCCCCTTGGAAATGACTATCGTGATAAAAAATGGACTCATGTGGGAACCAATATCTATAAATTATGTTCTTTTCAATGAAGCTCACCACATCCTTAGCCTTCAAAGTCGCATACAGCGCGGCTTCCACCCACTTAGTGAAATAATCAATAGCTACAATTATGTATCGATGTCCATTGGAGGCCTTCGGAACTATCTCACCAATAATATCAATACCCCAGACGGAAAATGGCCAAGGCGTAGTCATGCTATAGAGCTGGGATGGTGGTGTATGCATTAAATTTGCATGGATCTGGCATTTATGGCACCTCTGAACATATTCGTAGCAGCCTTTGTCCAAAGTCGTCCAATAATACCCTTGCTGGATTATCTTCTTCGCCATCATGTGCCCGTTCATGTGGGGCCCGCATACTCCATGTATTTCTTCCATCATTATTTTAGTCTCTCTCTCTCTCTCTCTCTCTCTCTCTCTCGTATAGGCACTCCAAATTATACCCGGTGTATGACTTCTTCCACAGTTTATCCGCATAGATCACGAACTAAGCGGAGAATCTTCGAATTGCTTTTCTATCTTTTTCTGAGGCTCCTTCGGGGTATTTTCCCTCCTTAATGAAATTCGAAATAATCTTGTACCATGGCACTTCATCTTCATCTTCTAGGGCTGCGATCATCTCAAACGAGGGTTGATTCCTTATCTCTATGGATAATGGGATCATGGTGATTCCTGAAGGAATTTGTATCATTGAAGATAAGGTAGCTAAGGAGTCGGCCAACTGATTCTCTTCATGGGGGAGGTAATAGAATGATATTTTCTCGAACTGCACCTTTAAACTTTCCAGATAGTCATGGTAGGGTCTTAATTTCTCATGCTTCACTCTCTAATCACCTCGGACTTGAGATATGATCAAATTAGAATCTCCAAAAACATCGATCTTCTCAACTTTCAAGGCGAGCACTGCTTCCATTCTGACTATACATGCTTCGTACTCCGCCGTGGTATTGGTTGAATTGTACCTAAGCTTGAGAGCTAACGGTGTAGGAATTCCATCTGGTGCCACAAGGATGATTCCAACCCCATAGCCTAACTGATTAGCCGCTCCATCAAAATACATTTTCCATAAATTCTCCTCTATCCCCATCACTCCTTCGTTTGGGAACCGAAACTCGCCCTTTTCCTCTGACTTTATTGCGAGATTTGCCATGTATTCAGCGATAGCTCTTCCTTTCACAGATTTAGTGGTAACATACTTGATATCGAACTCAGCTAGCATCATGGTCCACCTAGAAATCCTATGGTCAACACGAGTTTTTCAAACAGGTATTTGAGTGGGTCCATTCGAGATATCAAGATTACAGGGAAGGCTAACATGTAGTGCCTAAGGCAACGGGTGCACCAGATCAAAGCCCAATTGGCTTTTTCTAAAGGCGAATATTTCAACTCGTATCCGGTCATCCATTTGCTCAAGTAATAAATGACTCTTTCTACGTGCCCCTCTTCTCCTTCTTAGGCCAACATACACCCCATTGAATTTTTTGACACGAAAAGGTACAATAGTAAAGGTCTTTCGGGTAAGGGTGGTGATAAGACAGGCGGGTTTTGAAGGTAGGTTTTGACCTTTTCGAAGGCTTGTTGGCATAAGGTATCCCATTCGAACTTCTCTCCTTTTCTAAGCAGCTTAAACAAAGGATAACATGTTAGGGTGAGTTTTGAGATGAAGCGGCTTATAAACTATGTTCTACCTAGAAATCCCTATAATTCCTTCTCATTCTTGGGCGGCTGCATTTCGATTATGGCCTTTATTTTGGTTGGGTCCACCTCTATCCCTCTCTGAGTGATGAGAAACCCCAACAACTTTTCGGTAGTGACTCCGAAGGTGAACTTCTGAGGATTTAGCCTCATTCTAAATTCTCTTAACCTTCTGAAGAACTTTCTCAATGCATCCAAGGTCCTTTCCTTTTAGATTTCACAATCATATCGTCCACATAGACTTCACCTCCTTATGGATCATATCGTGCAACAACGTTGTAGCGGCCCACTGGTAAGTTGCGCCCGCGTTTTTGAGCCCAAATGGCATCACCCTATATCAGTATATGCCCCATGGTGTGATGAAAGTGGTTTTCTCCCTATCCTCGGGTGCCATTAGAATCTAGTTATATCCTGAGAACCCATCCATAAAAGATAAGAGTTCATGTCCCGCTGTATTGTCCACTAACACATTAATGTGAGGTAAAGGGAAATCGTCCTTAGGGTTGGCTTTGTTTAGATCCCGGAAGTCGACACAGACCCTAACACAACCGTCCTTTTTCTGGATAGGCACTATATTGGCGATCCATTCTGGATACTCGGTGACCATTAAGAATCCAGCTCTTAATTACTTTTCAAATTCCTCTTTGACTTTGAGTGCCCATTCAGGCCTCATTTGCCTCAATTTTTGTTTTACAGGTTTTGAATTGGGAAAGAGGGGGAGATGATGTTGGACTATTTCTGGATCGATACCTGGCATATCGCTGTAACACCATACAAAAACATCTTTGAATTCATTTAATAGATTGATTAATTCTTTACTTTCTTCTTTGCTAAGTGTAGAGCTAATAAAAATATTTTGAGAATTATCTTCATTTCCTAGATTGATCGTTAGAGTGTTCTCAATGATTTTACATGCAGATTCTTTTTCTTTTTTAATTAATTTTTGCAATTTATTTGGTATTTTATGATCATCACATTCATCACATTCATTAAGCGCATTCGAGTAGGCAGAATTAGTCATACTTTCATTGATTTTCTTCGGAGCGATTACAACAGACATGGAAATTGAAAGACGCCTCATATGGGCCATCACAGTCTCTGGGTGTGGGGGATACCTATTACTAAACTCAAAAACCCACTCTTTCTTGCTTTCTCCTCCCAGATCGATGATGAAGCATTCCTCCAGATCCCCTGTCTTGGTAATCTCTTCTTTTTTCGAATCTTCTATGTCATTTCCCTCGTCTTGCACCTCTTCTACCAATCCCTCAGCATGTTCTTTTTTGACCTTATCTTTCGCGACCCCTCCTTAGCCTTTTACCTTGGTTTGCATGCTTTTTTTTTGCCCAATAGGTCCTTCATGATCGAGCCATCTAGCGCACTAATCTAATCTTTAGCAGTAGCTGACTTTACGGGCACCTGCAGATATGGATCTTGATACTCAGAGAATTCGTGGGGGAAGAAGATCTAAAATGCTAGCTTCAAAAAATTATCTTTCTAATCCACCCATGGTTCTGGGAAGCCACAAAAGGGGAAATCCTCTCCTTCCTTCACAAAGTATCCATTGAGCATCTTCAGGTAAGGGTCCAATGGTGCGTCAACTACTTTCTTCTTCTTCTCTCAGCTCTTTCTTTGATGGTAGATAACCCAAACCATGAGTGTGGGTCTGCGTAAGGATCCTTGGAAATTCTGGCTGGCCTTGATGATACTTACCCAATCCTATACCTGGAAAGAAACCCATCTTTTTCATAATCCCGGTGACTAACGGACTCGTGGACTGATCAAAGTATAGCAGCACGAACTCTCTCGGCTTCTCTCCCTCCAACATATTAATGAACTCAAACCCTCCTAGACCTATCTCCTCTTCTTGAAATTGTACCTCTAGAACCGACACGCTTGATGAAGTTTCAGACGGACGGACCCAACTGTCCCCAAGAATATCACAGACCTTACTTTTCTAGACACATTTGACTTTCTAATGAACTGTAGATGGTATGGCACCCAGATTATCTAACCATGGCCTTCCTAGTAGCAAATTGAAAGAAGCAGGAATGTCGATGACTAAAATTTGGCTTTCGTTTCCACATGAACTGACAGCAAGATGAAGGAGAATTATCCCCATGACCGTCCTCTGAGTGTTGTCATATGCTCTCACCCTCTGCTTAGATGGTATGAACGTTGATTCATCCAAACCTATGCGCTTAGCTGTTCGGAACAAACACACATTTAGAGCAGACCCGTTGTCAACAAGACAAGCAAGCACAGTGTTTCCCAGGCATTCAACAGTGACATATGGCAGTTTATTGTGAACAGGCCCTCCTGGAGGTAGGTCATTTGATGAAAAGGTAATAGCAAGAGTTAGAATCCTACTGATCATCCCCACGAGATCTTCTGGTACTATATTGATAGAAACATCGGATTGGTTCAAGGCATCTAGAACTGCCTGCCGGTGATGTTTGGAAGCAATTAACAATCCCTAGATGGTGATATTAGCCTGAGTTTTCTTAATTTGCTTCAAAACCCTATCTTCTTCCTCTTCTTCATTCGTTTCCCCTTTTCCTTTATCCAATTCTCTCCGCGGGTGATCCTCCTCTAGCTCATGAGGCTTGAAATGTCTCCCTGACCGGGTTAGATGGCTGACTTCTTCTTTTGCCTATAGATTATCAACTTAAGAAACAACTTTCAAACTTTCTTTCTCCGCTCCTTCCCCATCGCTCTCGTACTATAGGTCATCTTCCACCAAACCCACATCGGTGTTGCCAGTTACTTGGTCCCACCAATCTAATTGCTTTATCATTCCCTGATTCTCGAGCGTACAAATTATCGGATCCCTCAGCATCTGATAAGGCTTTCCTAGTGCCTTGGCTTTAGTGATTAGCCTAGATGGATCGAAGATCATCTCTTCTATCCCCAAGAAATAAAGGCGTTGTGGTGGCAGTTCAGCATGATGGTTTGGCAGCGGATTCCTAGTAACATTAGGAGTCTTGATAGGCAGCTCAGATATCACCTTGTTATCAATGAGGTCTTGGATTCCATGCCTTAGCCTTGTGCACTGATCCGTAGAATAACCCTTTCGTTGGTGAAATTTACAATAGAGATCTTCTCGAAAACTTAGAGGGAGTGGGCTTGGTAAAGGTTGAGGCTCCAACAGACGAAGATGCCCCTTCGCTGTTAGCCTATCAAGGGTGGTTGACAGTGATACCCCTAAATCTGAAAATTTCCTCAGCTGTTTGTCCCCTCCTCTTCTTGGTGTTATATTAAATTTCCTCTCCGGTCCACTCAGTGCATTAACATCGGTTGGGCCAGAGTGACCTCCCGAATGTCCTCCATTTAACCCATAATTCGACCTTCTCTAACTATTCGGCTGTTCTTCTTTATTAATCACCCCTTCTTGAATTACATCCTCTATTCTCGTTTCCACATCAAAAACCTCAGTGAAAGTGTTGATTGACTGGAATCTCATTTTCTCTTGGTAGACAAGTTGAAGGTTCTTTATCAACATTCAGATATGGTCTTTCTCGGATGGCCTTTGTACCATCTTAGCTTCTTTTCCCCTCCACCTACTTAGATACTCAGCAAATGACTCCTTGTTTCCCTGCCTGGTGGTCTCCAAATCCCGGACTGTGACATCCAAGTCTTGGTTGTACTCATACTGTGCCACGAATGCTTTGATCACTTCTTCCCAAACTCGGGTTTTGCTTGGTTTAATAGTGAGGTACCAGGATAAGGCGGATCTAGTTAAAGTCTGCTGAAATAAGACAACCATCATAGCAGTGCTCAGCCCACTGGGTTGGAAAGTTCCGATACACATTCTTACATGGCTGCGAGGATTCCCTGTCCCATCAAACTTATCAAAAAATGGCACTTTAAAACTGGCAGAAAGTGTTTCATGGACCCCATCGTATAGACCTTCCAGCTCCATCAGGTAAGTATCAATCCCCTGAGCCTTGCGAATTACCCTTTCTAGCTTCTCTATCTTTTCAGTCATTATCCTTTCTTTTTCCCTTTTTACCCTTTCTCTTTCTACTCCGGGGGCCTCGGCCCTTGGCATTTCTGGTTCATCATACCAACCTTCTTCCCTAACTGGCGGGTCATTGTTCAGTGGATTCATAACTGGTGGCGGGCGTGCTATCGCTTCTATCATGACCATCATTCGGTTCATATTCTCAACCTGTCGCCTCATCTGTTCCGCTTGCTGTTCTACCAATGTCCTTAACTCTGCTACTTCCCCATCATTCCTTTCATCTGCCATCTCTCTGTCTTCTTCTCTTCTTACTAACCTTATAGTGGGACCTCTAAACCAAATTGTGCCCGAACTGGATGCTATATTTGCCCCATAAAAGGAAATATTTTTCAAAAGATCTTTCTGTTTTTCTATTTTTTTATTATCAAAATCCCTTATAAATTTAAAAGATTTTTGATGAGATGAGATAGTTCACATGTCACACGGATGCAATGCATGTGTGCATGTGTGCCTACTCTATATGCAAAACAAAGGGAAAATCCTAATCCTAGCAAATAGACACATAAGCATATAAAATCCTCATTCATGTCAAATGCGTCAATTTCACCTCTCATTGTGATCTACCTTTTCAAAAATCATTTTTTGGAAAGTATTTCCTGGATGATAAATTTTATTTTGAAAACAATTCTTTAAACATTCCTTGACAAAGTTGATTGGATTGAAATTCTGTTTTGAAAAGCGTTTTCTAAAAAAAAACAATTCCCAAGGTTTTCGCCTTTTTTTTTTCTCTTTTGAAGATGTGAAAATATATTTTAACAACGATTAGCTTGGAGCTTTAGTTAAAAGTGAACTTAAAAGATCTTTTGATTGAAAATTTTGGAAAAAGGATGGCAAAAATCCATTTTCTTTCAAAGATAGGTTTAAAGTTCTTTGGGTAAAAAGGATCATATGATTGGATTATCGCCGTACTTTTCATGAATTTGGATACATACAAGGTCAATGATGCTTAACTAAACATGATATAAGAGGTGTAATCTTATAATCGGAATTTTGGCATGTTCTCAAATGTCATGGGACATGAAGAGGGATTGCTCAAAAAGTGATTATTAGGTTACACATCTTTTATCAAGTGAGTATCATCATCATCTCAAGTAATCCCTTTCGGGCATACAAAACTCCCTAGCATATAACCTTAATCAAGAATTTATTTCCTAAGATTTGAAAAGTTCTATAGAAACTACTATGCAAAGGCTGGGCTTTGGTCAAATAAGGGACCCTTGACACACATCCGATAGGATGCTTAATATACCAAATCATGGTACGAGATCAAGGGTGATCACACAGTCCCATGATTACTTGACTGACCGGGTTGCCCCGAGCCTCCAAGGTCATAGTTCCGTGTAATCGACTGGCGAGACATGCAAGTGAAATGCAACATGCACACAAGGATTAATTAATTTGATTAAAAGGATGCTTTCAATTCTAATCCTTGAGTGAACCCAAAATCAGAAATTCTGGTCTGCGAAGCCAAAGATTCTGGGTTCGATCTCCAGCAGAGTTGCTAGACTGTGGATACCGGCATTCGGGTCCACTTCTTTTGAGTTTAAAACAATTTTCAAATTCAAATTCAAATACAAAGAGTCCCCACTTAATTTTTAAAAGGAAAATTAAGAAACCATTTTAAAAGCAAACCGATCTTTTGCGAAACCAAAGATAAATTGGGTCCGGGGATTATGGAATGAAAGGGGAAGGAGCCGACGGACTAAAACACCCCCTTTCATCCTATCTTGTGATAGGCCTCTATTCAACATCCTTTTAATCAAACTATTAATCTGAGCATGCCCTCAACTAATACATAGATATAAATATACATCACACAAGCATGTTGAAATGGTGTAAAATTACTAACGACAAAATATCATTCAAAGCCAAGTAGTCCAATTAGCAAGCAACATGATATGCAAAATAGAGAACTAGAGAACTTGCCCAGGGTCCAGTCGCGAATATTTAAACGTGCAATGCACACAAAAGTTCAAATCCTAATAAGAGAGTCTCTAATACACATATATACACATAAGGCAAATATTAATTCTAAGGTGTCGCACATGAGATTGAAAAATCGATAAAATTAAAGAACAATTAAACTAAGGAAAAGTCAAGAAATCATACCTCATCGACGCTACAAAACAAGGGTTAGTATACATGATATACAAGATATAAAGTTAGATGATGATCCTAAACTTCTAGCTTAGACCTATCAAATGTAATTAAATCTAAAGCAAACGAATCCTAATTAACAGCGTCAAACAATATGGATGAATGTATACATGAGTAAGAGCAAATTATTGAAGTACTCATTAATTTAGATCACTTAAACTTTGAATTTAAGCTTAACTAATCATTACCGAAGCATGGTTGGAGCCTTAACTCATGAAAATATCATTTGAGCCTTTATTTACAAAGTTTACTAAATCTGTCACAACATTCTAGAAATTCCAGAGAGCAGACCCGAATTTTAGGAATTTGAAAAGCATACTTCCGATTGTTTGATCTTGATGAATTTTGGTCACAAGGTGCCTTTGTGAGTCTATTTTCTAACCCTAAAAGAAACTCAAAGTTCCAACGGTTAGATCTCTAGGAATCAAACAAATACTAGACAGCACTCAGGAATTTCCAACTCTCTATTGAGAAATTTTGTATGATTTTTGAAAAATAGTAAAAAAATCTAAAATGTTCTAGGGGTCATATTAATACATTAAAAGTCATAGAAAAAATTATTTGGGGTCATCAACACTCGATTAGGGTTCTGATTTAATCATTTCAAAAGGGTATTGCTGTTCTGAAACTTTGGACAGATTGTTGCTGTTTTCCAAAACCCATGACCAAACCATTCTTAATCATATAATCTTACTAAAACAAAAATTAGAGTGGTAGAATTTTGAGTTATAGACACTTTCCCATTGGTTTCATTCAGTTCCAACAGTTCGATGTTTAACTAAAATTTTTTGATGAAAAGTGGTCGATGAACTCACTGCATCTTTTGTCTAGTTCATCTTTCATTTACTTATTTTAACTACAAAGCCATTAAACTTGGCCTTAGTTAAACTAATCCTCCTACCATTTGATGGTCATGTGAGACTAATGACTCTCATGATTGATAGACTTCAATGAAGTATGGAGAAACTTTATGAAGTCCTAGAATAACAAAATCAAACCATGGAGATGGCTTTGAACTTGTCAACAAAAATGCTCAGTATCAATCCTAATCTTCTTATAAACTATGAACTTATAAGAAGACCAAGAGATTTCAAATCAAAGGATTCGAATAGGACATTGAAATCTCATAAATCTCAAGAGATGAACACAACCAAAAGTAAAGACTCAACATTAAAATATTGGCTAAGTTAACATGTATTTAAAGGATGATTTAGTCTAGAGTCTACCTCTAAATATCCTCAACTTGGCAATTTGGAGGAATTCCACAAGTTAATCAAGCTCTTCAACTCTAACTCACACACAAACTTCTTTTTTTCAAACTATAAAAGTAACTCTTAAGTATATTTAGAAATTTTCTAGAGGTTTAAGAGAAGGAGAATCAAGATAAGGTTGGGAGATTCAAAAAGCTCATCCCCATGAAATGGGATATTCACCCTCCTTATATAGGCAATTTTTAAGAGGATATTTCAGTCATTTCAGGGGCAAAAACACTGATTTTGTATGTACTTTTGATGGTACAAAATGTGCTATATTACAACTATCTGCCCAAAAATGCAGCACTCACTGGAGATGGAAGTGGCACTTGGTGAGTGCCGAAACGGCACTCGATGAATGCCGTCGCGACATTCACTGATTGTCACATCGACATTCAGAGAATGCCACGGACAACTCCAGGGACTGTCATTTTTTAAATTTTGTGACACTTGAAGAAAATTGATGGCAGTCACTAACTGCCATTGCGGCATTTACTGAATGCCGGACGGCAGTCAAAGAGTGCTGCACCGGCAACCCGAGAGTGCCACAGAAGTGCGCCATGTGCCGTTTTCCTTATTTTCTCTTTGCCCTTCTCTTTTTCTTCTTTCTTTCCTTTTATTTGGATTGACGAGCCTTTTGAAGAGCTTGAATCACCTTTGGAAGCCCTAGATTAGTTGAATATTATCATCATCAAATCTTAGAGGTAATACTCCTCATCTCACAGCTTAGCTAAACATTACAGATGGGGTGGAACGGATCAACCTCTTTAGCTACGGATTGACCGAGCTATTCTCTCTTTGTCAGATGGCTCTGAACACTGAGTTCTTGAGTGCTGCTATTGCTCATTGGGACTCGGTAAATCATGTCTTCAATTTTAATGGCCTAGAAATGTGCCCCATGTTTGAGGAGTTCTGTGCTATCCTTTGCTTTGATCCGGATTTAGACTTGATTCTTCCTCTAGCTGACACTCCCAGTCTCACTCGAGGCTTGGCTGAATACTTTTGCCGACTGGGTTAGCATGATGAGTACCTTGTCTGAGGCAGACATTTCTTGGATTGTGGGGTGTTAGGGTCTTCATGCTGTGACCACTAGTCTTGGGAACAATCTGAGAATGTGGTTGATGGGTCTGAGAGAGACTTCTTTCTGTCATCCTCGTCGATTAGCCAGGCAGTACGGGCAGGTTCAGGAGGTCCCCTGGGGTTTCACTGAGAGGGTATTTGCTTCTAGAGTCAGAGCTGTTACTATTGCCACCTTCATCGATGGTTGGACTGACCGAGTAAAAGCCTATTTCTGAAGACCTTTGATGAAATAAAAGACATAAAAATAAAACTAGACTTGACTGATTCTACTTCTTCCTCTGAGTGTCTTTGATATTTGTGATTACTTTTGAAAGACTTTTATCTTTTTGACTCTTCCTGCTTATGTAATATTTTGAAGTTTGTTTATCGGTGAACCTCGGTTATTTTGAGAATCTTATTTTATGCATTTTGGCTATCTAAAAAAAACAATTTGTAATTGAGTTTTTAATTAGATGTTGCTTTTGGTACTTGCTTGGGCACGCTTGGGTGGTTAGAGGCAAACGAGGCGGGTAGCCGATGTTTGCCCCTAGTTTGAGATATGGTCGGTTATGAGGCAAACGAGGTAGATGACTAAAGTTTGCCCCTAGTTTAGGAGGGGTCAAGGCAAACGAGGCGGGTGGCCGAAGTTTGCCCCTAGTGTGGAAGGTGGTTTCTGGGTTATGGTGAGTACCGCGACTTTATATCTCTCAGATGCTCATAACTTTTGCCTAGGCACCAGTGAGGTGGCCTAGCGAGCTCTTTTCACTCTTTTGTTATTGCTTACTCTGGATTTAGCTCTAATTTTTGCCTAGGCATCCTTTCGGATTTTCGACCGAGCTAGCCATCCTTTTTTTTGAAAGTCTACCTACGTACCCCCAAGCAGGGATCAGATCCAATGTAGTTCGGGCCAAGGTTTTGAAAGAAGAGGGATTAATTATGATGGTGGGACGAACCAACCGATACGGTTGCCTACATATCCCTGAGTGGGAATCAGGTCGAGCATAGTTCAGGCCAAGGTTTTGAAAGAAGTGGGCTAAGATTCAAGCGTAGTACTTCTTGAGGTGATCCATGTTAATTGGCTCTTTGAATTCGACACCATCGAGGTCCATGAGGTAGGTTGCTCCTCCAGAAAGGATAGTTTTGATGATATAACTGCCAACCCATTTAGGTTTGAATTTTCTATGAGGGTCACAGAGCCGGGCTTGCAACTCCTTAAGGCAAGGTCTCCTTTGACGATTTTCCTCGGGCGAACCTTCTTGTTAAATACACGGGCTATCCTCTTTTGATAAATTCGGACATGGTCGAACGTTGCGAGACATTTTTCATCTATAAGTGCCAATTCTTCGTATCTTTTCCTCAACCAATCTGATTATGAAATCTCACATTCTACCATTACTCGTAGAGATGGTTGTTCTATCTCGACCAGAAGTACTGCTTCCATCCCATATACCAGTAAATAAGGAGTTGCTCCTGTAGATGTCCTTATCGAGGTTCTGTATCCCCAAAGTGCAAATGGCAGTTTCTTGTACCAATCCTTGTAAGTATCAGCTGATTTTTGCAGTATGGCCTTGACATTCTTATTTGTAGCTTCGACTACCCCATTGGTTTGTGGCCTGTATGGTGATGATTTATGATAAGTGATTTTGTATTCCTCAAACAGATCCCTGACTTTTGCTTTGAAATGATTTCTGTTATAAAAAATAATCTCATGGGGGACCCCATAACGACAGATGAGGTTCTTCTTGATGAACTTGGCCACTTCCTTGGCTCCTAACTTAGTGTAGGACGCAACTTCAACCCACTTGGTGAAGTAGTCGATGGCTACTAGGATGTATCGATTTCCATTCAAGGCTTTTAGTACAATTTTGCCGATGATGTCAATTCCCCAGGTTGAAAATGGCCGTGGGGAGGTCATACTATAGAGTAGGGACGTCGGTGCGTGCATTATATTTGCATGGATCTGGGACTTGTGGCACCTTCTTACGTATTCACAATAATCTTTTTCCAATGTTGTCTAGTAGTACCCTTGCCTTATGATTTTCTTGGCTAGCATGTGCCCATTCATATGTGGATAACACACTCCCTCATGTATCTCTTCCATCATTCTTCTGGCTCTCTTTCCGAATAGACAAGTTAGGTTGTGGCCATTATACCCTTTCTTTAGTAGTTTTCCTCCGCAGATGATGAACTGTGCAGTGAACCTTCGAATTGCCCTTTTGTCCTTCTTGGAGGATTCTTGGGGTACGTCCCCCTTTCTATGAAGTCCCATACATCTTGATACCATGGAGTTTTCCTTTCTTCTTCTTCGATTGCGGCGACCATGCTGAGTGATGGCTCATATCTTTGCTCAATTACCAAGGCCATCATCTTGACCCCTTCATGGATTTGGATCATAGAGGCTAGGGTGGCTAATGAATCTCCCAACTGATTCTCCTCCCTGGTTAGGTAGAAGAATGCTACATTGTTGAACTATTTCTTGAGTCCATCGAGATTGTTGTGATAGGGCTTCAATCTTTCTTCTTTTACCTTCCAGTCTCCCCTTGCTTGTGACACAATGAGGTTTGAATCTCCGAAGACATCCAATTTCTGAACCTTCAATTCTAAGGTGGCCTCCATCCCCAAAATGTATGCCTCGTATTCGGTGGTGTTTTTGGTAGAGTTATAGTTGAGCTTGACTGCCAGCGGGGTGTGGTCCCCATTTGGTGACACCAGAATCATTCCTACTCCGTAGCCTTTCATGTTGGTTGCCCCATCAAAGTACAACTTCTACTACTCTCCTTTAACTTCCATGATGCTCTCATCTGGGAACGGGAATTCTCTATTTTCCTCAGAATCAATGGCATGTTCGACAAGGTGTTCAGCTACGGTTCTCCCTTTCACCGACTTACTTATGACGTACCTGATATCAAACTTAGATACCAGAAGTAACCAATGGGATACACGACTAGTTAGAGTGGGTTTCTCGAGGAGGTATTTCAGAGGATCCATACGGGATATGAGCACAATCGGAAAGGCTAGCATGTAGTGTCTTAGTCGGAGAGTGCACCAAACTAGGGCCCAACATGTTTTTTTGAGGGTAGAGTAGTTGAGCTCATACCCAGTCATCCTCTTGCTAAGGTAATAGATGGCTTTTTTAGAGTGGCTTTCTTTTCCTTCTTAGGCTAGCAGGCAACCCCTGGTGTTTTCTGAGACGGAAAGGTAAAGAAGCAAAGGCTTATGAGGGGTAGGTGATGAAAGGACAGGCAGATTTTGGAGGTAGGTTTTTATTTTGTCGAAGGCGACTTGGCATTGGTCATTCCATTGGAACTTCTCTCCTTTCTTCAGTAGTCAGAATAAAGGATCACATGTGGTTACAAGATTGGAAATGAAATGGCTGATAAATTGGATCTTACCGAGAAATCCTCTTACCGAGAATTAGTTGGCAGATTCATTAAGTCTTTTCCTGATTTTTTGGTGTCATTAAAATCTGATCATACCCTGAGAAACCGTCCATAAATGACAATAACTCATGTCTAGCGGTGTTATCTACCAATACATCAATGTGGGGCAGTGGAAAGTCATCTTTTGGACTGGCTTTGTTTAGATCGCAGAAGTCAACACACACGCAAACCTTTCCATCCTTCTTGGGGACAGGGACTATGTTCGCTCATGGTTTCCTTATCTTTTTCTTTTGCTTTAACGACTTCCTTTTCATTCCATGTTTCTTTTCTGCAATTTTCCAACACATGAGGTTTGAAATGATGCCCAGAGCGAGTCAAGTGATTGGCTTCGTTGGTGATCTAGATAGACTCAAGTTCTTTAGCTAAGTTTTCAGTGCTAGCATTGATTTTTCAAACAGAATCATCAGGGATTATTGTATTATTAATGGAATCATCCTCATCATCATACCACCAATCTTCTTCTTCTTCCATCATTGTAATGAGATCATCATCTTTGAATTCAAGGTTTTTGACAAACTCCACCGATTCTTCTATCGGTTTAGTGCTTTCTTTCTTGGTGACTGCTTCTGTGGGCTTTTCTTCTTCATAACAGATTGAATCATCAGTGGCAGTATTAGGATTCCACCATTCAATTGTAAGATTTCCGTTGGCTATATATTTTTCAAATGCTAGTGCTTCTTCAACCCACTCTTCCTCTTTCACATCCCTTAAGATACAAACTGTAGCATCTTCCGGGAATTGAACATCCGCGGCTAGCTGATCCAAAGGTATGATGTAGATCATAGGGTTATAAATCTGAGACTCTTCTTCTACAAAGTTGACGTTTGGGAAGTTTTTCCCTTATGATTAGGGAGAGGATTCTTCTGAATATTTAGCTGAGTAGAAACAGGGGAGATGACCCCTTTCTCAATCAAATCTTCAATCTCATGATGAAGTCTCCAGCACCTATCTGTGCTATGTCCACGGCCTTGATGAAAGTCATAATAGAAATCAGTTTTAAAACCTGGTGGAAGCGGATCAGGCTCTGGCTTGGGTTCCAATTTCTGTAAATACCCCTTTTCTACCATTCTCTCAAGTATAGTGCTCAGTGACATTCCCAAATTGAAAAATTCTCTTTTCTCTTTTGACTACTTCTGGTTTTGATTTCCTCTTGCATTAGTCATGCTTCAATGCTCTTTTCTGAAAAGGCTGAGGAGATAGTGTGTTGATGTCGTAGACTAATGATAGACTGGCCTCTCTGTCTTTCTATACCAATTACTCGTGCTCTCTTTCTTGATCTTTCCATCCCTGATAGCATCCTCTATTAAAGCCCCCATGTCAAATAGTTGTTCAAAACTCAGAATGGACTGAAATTCTAGCCTTTCCAAGTACTCGGGTTGTTGATTTCTGATGATCATTCGAACTTGATCTTTTTCTGTCGACATGCTAGTCATCTGCGCAGCTTTAGCCCTCCAACAAGTAAGGAAACCTACGAAGGATTCCCTATACTCCTGTCTAGTGGTTTCTAGATCTCTTGCAATTACATCAAATGACTGGTTGTATGAATATTGAGCCATGAAAGATTTGGCTAATGCCTCCCAATCTCTAGTTATGGCTGGTTCTAGCGTCAAGTACCATGAAAGTGCTACCCTACTCAAAACTCTTGGAAATAATAGAGAGAAGAAGTTAGGCCCAATGCCCATGGGCTGTAATGTTCCCACATAAAGCCTCATATGGCTCTTTGGATTTTTGGTTCCATTGAAGAATTCAATATGCATCTTAAATTTTTCTAGAAGTTTGACTTTTAGAGCATCACACAATCCCTCAACATCAAACAAATATTCATCCACCCCTTTGCTTTTCCTAATCACACTTTCTAGCTTGTCGATCTTGGCCAACTTGTCCTGAGTTTCTTGATCTAGCTAAACCTTTGGTTGAACTATCTCCCCAAAGTCTTCTTCCTCGTGATGCACCAAAGGCAGTGGTGGTGGCAGGTTAGTCAGCTGATCAATCATTCTCATCATAGTGGCGAGTTATTCCCGATTCTGTTCTTTGCTCTGATACAGCGCAGCTTGCATTGCGGCCAATCTGGCTTCCATATCAGCTTCGTATATCATATCCACAACCCTAGTCGACTTAGCTATTCCTTATCCAAACTTTGATTTGATCAAACGACTGTTCGGAGCTCTGACCCAAGAAAGAGTACAACTTTTTGGTCCTATCATCTTTACTGGTTTATTAGGGATTTTCAAATAATCAGGTATCTTTATTGCGAAAGAATTTTCAAAGAATGATATTTACAAAAGTAGATTTATAAAGATGGAAAATTTTTTCCTTTTTCAAAAACATTTTCTTAAAATCAAAGGAATCTTTTTCAAAATTCTGAGGAAAACAAATCTTTTTCTTTTCGAAAATATATTAGAGGTGTCACACTTGTGAGTCGTATATGCAATGCTCGTGTAGTGCATGCAATGCAGATGAGATGCAATCTATTCTAAATGCAATGCTCCTTAATCTAGCTTAGACCTAGCATATCAGCACATAAACAAATAAGATTCCTTAAGTATGCTAATTACCTTACTAATCTAATCATTATCCAAGGATTGTTAGCTTTGAAATTCTTGATGGCTCACGTTTACAAAATTAAATTTTTTTCATAAATATCTTGAAAGAAAGGAGGAGATTTGTAATTTTCAAAAGAATTTTTGAACCATCAATGCTTGTGGTGCGAAACCATGATTCTTTTAAAATTGAGGTAGGAATTTTGAAATTCTAAAATCTAAGAGGAGAATTTTAAAATTGAATCATCAAAGTGTAAAATCATGAATTTTCTTGAAAACCAAAGTAGGAAATTTGAAATCCTCTAAAATCTGAGAGGAGAATTTAAAATTAAATCATCGAAGCGAGAAATCGTGATTTTTCCTGAAAAGCAAAGTAGGAAATTTTGAAATTCTCTAAAATTTGGGGAGAATTTTGGAGGTATTTTGTGAAAGCGAATTTTCAAAAGGGATATTCCCAGAATTTTCAAAAGACTCGGGTTTTTCAAAGAAATGCTAGTATTTTCAAAATTTTCAAAAATCGTCCTCGAATAATGATTGAATGTTCGGATAAAGACCATACTACTCTAGAGGAATCTACCATGCAAGGTTTGATGATTCCTTCGCATAACATCCTAACCATCCACATAATCCCTTACGGGCAAACGCAAATAATTCATCACATTGTCCTAATCGAAGATGATAATCAAGATCCTAATTGAATGGTTCTAGAAACTATATGAAAATGTCGGGTTTTAGTCTCATAAAGGGTCTATTAGCAAGCTCAGTAGTGTGGGTGATCGCCTCCCCGAGTGTGTGTCATTCACACATGGGCTCTATATACCGCACGCGATACAAGGCTAACGGTGACTACATGCTACCAAAGTGTCTTGACAAATGCAGGAAAGGGGCCCCTCCACCCATAAGGCAGTGATCTCAAGCAGTCGCGGTAAAAGAACAATGCAAGTGCAAATGCAGGCAGAAACAACACGATTATCAAATTAATAACAAGGATATTCATTTGCTTACGTCAAACCCTCGAAGAACAAGAAACTATAAGTTTCATGTTCAAATCTCCAGCAAAGTTGCCAGATTGTGGACAATGTGAAATGGAGTTGTTCTGGCGTTTCCCTCAATAGTGTCCCGGGACAGATCCAAGGAACACACTTCAGGGAAACTAGAACTTCCTCAAGCTATCCTAGAGACAAAGAGTCACCACCTAATTTTTATCAGAAATTAGGAAACCCAAGTTTGACTAGCCTAAGATTGAATAAGGTTACTCGCCCGTCATCACAAGAAACAAGGTTCGGGGGTCCTGGTATGAGAGGGGAATGAGCCTAAGCAAGACTAAAGCACCCCTTCCTCGCCCTACCGAACGGTAGGCCTTGTTTCAAATATCCTTGTTCTTAACTCATAATAGGTGTTGTTTCCTCAAACATACTAGGTAATATATACATGGCAAAAGAAACATCTAATGAAAATCATTTCAAGAGATTAAATCAAGTAGTAGTCGGATGCACATGCAATACAAGAGAGAGGTATACTCACAGTGGCTAGTCTCGCCTGGGAGTGATGCAAGTAAAGGAAACATGTCATGATATGCAAGAGGGAACAAGAAAACTTACATTGGGTTGACTCAAGCAGAGTTGTAAAAAGCAAAAGAAAGGAAACGTGTAATGCAATCATGCAACAATCCTAGATAAGATGTCTCTAACATATAAGCATATAAATGGGGACTATCCTAAAGGAATTGTGTCATAGAAAACAAAGTTGTAAACCAAGAAAAAAATCTAAGAGAAAGGGTAGAAATAGTACATGATAAATGGGTACTAAGCCACATGTAGACGAGGCAAGTCCACAAATCGAAGTCCAGTTCCACGTCATTCAATTCTCTATACTAAGACACCAAGGAATACCCAAACATTGCAAAAATATAAACAAACAAATGATATGCATGATAAATAAGAACAAGATGTCATCAATTAAAATTTCAGATTCAGCAACCTCTAATGAATCCTATCAACAGTGGTATTAAACATGAACTGGGTTAAAACCCTTTTTACAGAAAGTTAGATATACGCCTTAGGGAACTTCTCCAAAAAGTGGGACCTCATTACCATTTTTGAAGTTTGAGAAATAAGAGTTTCGGGAACAGTTGATCAGGACTGTCCACTGTTCTTCTAAAAATCATAATTCATTTAACAAAAATCATGTAAGGCTTTATTTGGTGTCAAAAGAAAGCTATTCCATTGTAGTTTATGACAAAAATAATCCCATGGACATGTCATGAACATAAGGTCTCTAAACAATTGTTTCAAACAGACTCTGTAATTCTAGAAATTTGTTATTATTTGACAAAGGAATGCAAAACACAATAGAAGTTCATGAATCATGTTAATCAAGTTAATCTAAGCTTTTGATCTCTCATCCATTTATCCTAGATGATTTGTAAATCAAGTTTTATTCATCGATTCTTGTTGAGTGATCAATGTATGACCATTTTGTATACATAATCATGATTGTACTTAAAAAATTCTGAAGTAGTTGTATCAACTTTAAATGCTTAGAAAATGATCTTAACTCGATCGCATGCTCACGATTTTACATTGGTATATAGATACATGAGTTAGGAATCATCCCCAAAAAGTGGATCATTGATAAATATTATAGATTTTCTAAAATTCAAGTACAAAGAGACTATGTTCAAATTTGTAAACCGATTTCTCAACAATTTCTAAAAAAAGCATATAAATCCTAATGATTCTCAAAATGGATCGACTGAAAGCTAATTCATCAAAGTTTACCCAGAAAATTTGATATCCATCAAACTATGGGTGGTGGACCAAATCTTATGGACAAAACCAATCTGGTTTGCTGAATTTGGACTAGTTCCTTTTAAAGTGTGAGAAAGATATCTTAGGTGATGGTTGAAGCTTATTAGAGAGATCAAACTCATAGATCAACTTAATTATCATGATTCCCAATCGATTTAGCCCTCAAGTTCTACGAAGAACTCTAGATCATGGATCAAAGGGACTTACAAATATCCTATTGGAGATGAAATTCAATTAGAATTCTAGGTAATAGGAATAATCAAGAGATAGGAATAAACATAGGAATCATCCTTCTCATAGATCATACTTCCAAACCATCATAGAATTCTAAATAGATTCATATATATAATCATGTATGCATGGATTTTAAACTAAAATAGAAGAATGAAATTCAAATTGAAAATCAAAGTAAAAATCAATCTCTAATTAAGAATTATCAACAAAATCAAAAGAGACTTGGATCTAGCTATGTGATTGTGTGAAGAACAAGGAAGAAGATGAGTGTTCTAACAAATAAAACAAAACAAAACTAGATCCAAATCTTATAGATCTACACATACAAGTAGGAATTAGAGATGAATTATGATGTCTACCTCTTGGAGGATTCTCAATTATGTAATGAAGGTTGATTTGAAGAGTCTTCTTCTTCAAGTGTTCTTCAAGTTCTTCAAGCACTCATCCATGGAAGTTGAGGGAGACAATTAATGTCCAATTCTCTAATCTAATTATCTTGAGATTAGTTTTATGGGAATTTCATTCATAATTAAATCATCTCTCTAGAAATCTCTCAAATTGAAAGTATTTGTGAGTACATCTTCAAGTATATTAAAGGTGTACTTAAGGCTTCTTCAATATATTCCAAGATCATCCAAGATGATCTCTAGATGATCTCATAATAGATGTATGAGATCTATATATAGAGTTTTGAAAACTTAACTCTTAACTTTTAAAGTTAAAATAGGGATTTTAAAGATCAGAAAAGTTTTAAAATGGCTATTTCGATGCCTAAACGCATCTTCTGGGCAATTTCCTCGCAGTGGGAAGCCTCTGGAAGAGTCTGGAACTCAAAAAGCTTAATAGAGGGAGTACATGTGAGGTGGTAGCTTAGGTGGGACCCGCCACCCCCTTTGTGAGACCTGCCATCTACTATTTATGCTCCCCTGGTTGCCTTTATGTCCTGTTTCAAATATTATGTGCACTGCTTTTCCATATTTTTGTAAAAATGCTTTTTGGTGTCCAAAATCGTTCGTTTTACGTACCGTTGGAAATTTGTCAAGTTGAATTTTAGTATAAAAAAATTCCAGGAGGTTTTGAAATGAAATTGAAGCTCAATTGAAGCCCGGAAGTCTTCCGAAACTTTTGTCATCTTTTTGAAATCAAACGATTTCTTTTTCAAATTTACTTTTCAATGTGCATCGATTTTGAACTTTTCTTTGAATTTGAATCTCTGGATACCTAGAATACTGCATTTAGAACATTTCATTTTCATATAACCCTGAGTGAATAAGAATTCCGAGAGACGATTTTGACAAAATCGAGATGGCTTTTCTGAACTTGAAGTCACTTTCCGAAGTTTGATCTTTTGATTGTGTGGAATCTAGTACCTTCCACGGGGTACTTTTCATCATCAAATCCTCCAAGACGTTGTCCACCCTAAATCCTATCAGTGTGGTCTAAATTGGGCGTCTACACATATCTATTTGGAGCTTGCTTATGCTTTCCACAAACCACAGGCAGGCAATCCTTAAAGCTTTGAACCATCGTGATGTGCCTATTGATACTAGTCCCGAAAGTTGGTGGCCCGGATTAAGCCTATGGTGGAGACCCCGATCATATCCTTCACTTATAAGGACCTTTCTCCCGAAGACCTTGTCATAATAGGCCTCTCCACATCACCGTTCAGACTTTGGGAATGAGGGTCCCGGTTGTTCTAATTGATAATGGGTCTGCACTCAATGTTTGTCCTGTGCAAAACTTACAAGCCTTAGGTATTTCAATGAACAAGCTGCAAGTCTCAAACTAGTCCATCCGTGCTTATGATAATACTCAGAGGAAGGTGGTCAGGGTGTTGAATTTGCAAATCGCTGTTAGGCCTGTGAACGGGAATGTAGAGTTTCAAGTGATCGACATAACCTGTTTTTGTGAAGACCGTGGTTGCATGATATGTGGGCTGTACCTTCAACCCTTCACCAAAAGATCAAGATGGTAGTAGAAAATCATATAGTGTTTCTGTTTAGGGATTTTGGGAATCGTACTGCTCAAGATGGAGTCGCGTTGGAGATAAAGTTGCCTGAGCAAGGTCCTACTCTTGGGGCTATCAAGCTCGACAAAATTAATGTTTTGGGAATGGAAGAGCCATTAGGGAAGATTGCATCGTACTGATCGGCGACGAATATGTTACCGTTTATAGTCCTAAAAATACATTTTGTTAGCCCATTTCATGTAGTTATTAGTGTTTTTTTAATAAGTATTCTAAATTTTGTAGGTTTTGGAGCTTTAACTTGAAAATGCACAAAAATCCAATGATTAGTGGCTTTGGATGTCATTCTGGGCTCAAACGGTGATTCCGGTGAAAGCTGAATGCAGTAGTAGCCTCGAAAAATTGCATTTTTGACAAGGAATACTTCAGATTTGAGAAATTGCTCTAGAGATATAAAATGTAGATCTTCGAGTTACAGACGCGTGGCCGTAAACGCAGAGTTAATACAAGATCTGAGTCAAAAGTTATCAAAATTCTACAATCAGTGCGCAAAGCAGCAAAATTTTTTAGAAAAGTTAGAAAATGGCGTGGTCGCTGGAGCGACCCGCACATGTGATCTGGGCGAGTAACCCATTGAAAAAGTCAAAGTCACGTATTTCAAGGTCCTGAAGAGCCTTGTGCGAATCGAATTGGCTGAATACGTCCAGAAACGTAAAAACAGCAGCTTTAGTGCGATTTGCCTTAGGAAAGCTTCCTAAATCCTTCCAAACTCTATATAAATCATATTCTAAATTAATTTTGTGGTTACAAATCATTACACAACAATATACACATCCATATACAACAAAACTTTCAGCTATTGAAGAGAAAAAAGCAAGGAGAAGAAGAAGAAGACCAATGATTCCCATGGCCTCCTCCATCAACCTCTTGGCCATCTTCAATTCTATGGCCGCTTAAATCAAGATCTAGGGTTTCAATGAAACCCTAGCCAAGTAATAGGGTGTATTTTATGCTTTCTTTTAGATTTATTATGTATGGATGATGATTACATGTTTAGAGGATTTTAATAATAAAATCGAACTTCTATTGATTAAATCATTGCTTTCAAAATCTATTCTTGTCTTAGATCTATTTTGAATGTGATGTACTCAATGATCTATATTTGCTATGCTTGTATGGATTATTTACATGTAATGGTGCTTAATTGAATTGTGCTATCAAGTATCGAATAGTCCATGCCTAGGTTAGACGGATTATGCCACAACCATAGTTTAGTGTGGAATAGTTCGTGCTAACCGAAGATGGATTATGTTGGTGCTTGAACCATAGTTATCTTCTTGATGGAGGAATTGGGCTTGTAGCTACAATTCCCCACTAAATAAGCTAATTGAACTCATAAATACCCTTATTTTGAAGTAATGGTGGATTTGCAGTCCTAGTTTCCCTAAACATATTTATAAAAACAATTTTTAATTGCTTCATAATTTAGATTTATTTTTCTTGTTCTTAGTTTAATAAAATCAAAATCAAAATCCGTTTTCCTTAATTAACTAAATTTAGGTTTAAAATTAAAGTATTTTAGTAATTCAATCTCTGTGGGTTCGACCTTTACTTTCACTACTACAAATCTTTAGAAAAGTAAAGTATACTTTTTATATCTTGATTCTGACAGTATCACACACCTTGATGATTATGCAAATCCCATGATAGCTCCTTTTATGAATAAGATGAAGTTCTTCCCGGTCATGGGCTTAGGCCATAGGCAGCAAGGTATAACCAGTTTTCCAAATTTTGTTGGGCAAAAAAAAACAAGAATGGTTTGGGGTATACACCAACAAAGGGGAAAGCTAACAAGTCTTAAGTCACCGGACCTCTCAAGAAGACTCTCAATGGTTCTTTCGCCTAGGAAAGGGAAGACTTTTACTACTGTGGCTTCCCAAAGCCTTGGTATGACCATGGTATAAAGAAGTGGATCCCCAATTTTGAGATTTTCTTTGACTGTGAGCCATTAGGAGAGGAGCAGTGGTACAAGGTTATAGAAGAGGGACAAGCTAAAGAGACCATTCAAGCAGATTGGGCTGAGAACATTGATCAAGGATCTATGAAGTTGCTGTTGGGGGATGGACCTAAGGATAAGAAAGACTTGGAGCAAGAGGTGATGGCACTGCAAGGGGAAAAGATGTACATCTTCAAATTCATCATGGAAACCAAGAAAAAGCTCAAGAATTGGAAGTATGAGGAAGCACCGCTCCCAAAAGGGGACTTTTCTAAAGTTTGTGAGTTTGTAACCGGATCCACGCCTGTTAGTAGACCGGAAGTTTTTTATTCTGTTTTTGAGTCTGTTACTATAGGTAAGAAGCCTGATGAGTCTGATGTGAAGTCTACTATCGAGTCTATTAAAAATTTCCCTGCTATTAATAAAATGAACCCCAATTTCGCTTACTTCGACGTGTCTAATTCTAAATGCATGGTTCCTAACAAAATAATGAAATCCCTACTGATTAAAAAAGATTAATTGAAAAAGATGAAAATAAATCAGTTTAAAAGGTAGTGGAAGATACTTTGTCAATAAACCTAGGAACTGAGGAGGATCCCTAAGAGGTCCAAGTCGGTTCAACTCTTAATTAATGTGAAAGACCATAATTGACTGCTTTACTTAGAGAATCTAAAGACGTTTTTGCTTGGTCCTATGAGGACATGCCTAGAATCGACCCTGAAATTGTCCAACACAAAACTCCACTTTTTTCTGAATCTAAACCTATAAAACAAAAATTGAGGCGAATGAGACCAAGCTGGCGCTCAAAATTAAGGAAGAGGTTGAAAAGTATTTGCAAGCTAGTTTCCTAATCGTGACCAAGTATCTGGAGTGGGTGGCTGATATAGTACCTGTGCTAAAGAAAGATGGTAGAGTGCGTATGTGCGTAGGCTTTCAAGATCTTAACATAGATAGCCCTAAAGACGACTTTCCACTCTCGCATATAGATGTTCTAGTTGATAATACCGCTGGGCACGCACTATTATTATTTTCAAGTTACAATCAAATACTCCTTGCATCAGAGGATAGAGAAAAGACCACCTTTATCACACATTGGGATACATTCTGCTACAGAGTAATGCCGTTTGGGTTAAAAAATGCTGGGGCTACATACCAAAGGGCTGCTACTATATTGCTGCATGATATGATTCACAAGGAAGTAGAAGTGTATGTAGATGATATGATAGTAAAAGCAAAGGAGAGAGGAGATCACATAAGGGTGTTGAGGAAATTCTTTAAGAGATTGAGGTAGTTTAAGATGAGGTTGAACCCAAAGAAGTGTGCATTTGGAGTAACCGCAGGAAAATTATTAGGGTTCTTGATCACCAAAAGAGGTATAGAAGTAGACCTTGCTACGATCAAAGCGATTCTAGATATGAAACCACCTAGGTCAAAGAAGGATGTAAGGAGTTTCCTATAAAAATCCAATTCATAAGCCACTTTATTTCAAAGTTGACCACCACCTATGAGTAGTTCTTTAAAATATTAAAGAAGGAGGAGAAATTTGAGTGGAGTGAACCTTGTCAGAAAGCCTTTGAGAAAGTCCAAACCTACCTGCAGAACCCACCTATTTTATCACCGCCTGTCAAAGGCAAACCCTTGCTTTTGTACCTGACAGTAACTGAGGATGCCATAGGATATATGCTAGCTCAAGAGGACAATGAGGGCCATGTCGAGAAAGCCATATACTACCTGAGTAAGAGGATGGTCGGATATGAAGTCAAGTACACACCGTTAAAGAAAACATGTTGGGCCTTAGTTTCCTACTGACTTAGGCACTATATGTTATCTTTTCCTGTATTACTCAGCCTAAATGGACCAGCTAAAGTACCTATTTGAGAAGCCTGCACTAATTGGAAGGATGGCTCGTTGGACTCTAATGCTCTCAAAATTCGATCTAAAGTATGTCGTGAGAAAATCCAACAAAGTGAGAGCGATAGCAGAATTCCTAGATGACCAGGCGATAGAAGGGGATGATGCTAAAGAATTCTCATTTCCCAATGAGGACCTCATGGTCATTAGTCAAGAGACATGGAGGTATATTTTGATAGAGCCGCTAATTAGAACGGATATGGAGTTGGGATAGTGCTAGTATCTTCGGATGGTGCTCATGCGCCATTCGTTGTTAAGCTAAACATTGATATCACTAATAATGTTAGTGAATATGAGGCTTGCACAATTGGACTGGAAATGGCCCTAGGACTAGGGCAAAGAGGGTTGAAGTGTTTGGGGATTCTAATTTGATAATTCCATAAGCTAGATGGGACTAGAAAGTGAAGGAAGAAAAACAAAAGCCTTATCATGAGTATCTGGAGAGTTTGTAGGCAAAGTTCAAAGAAATCACATTCTTCTACCTACCTTGGGACGAGAACTAATTCACAGACGCTTTAGCCACCCTAGGCTCGATGATAGAAATACATATTGGAATAACCATGAGACCCTTGATCATAGAAAGAAGAGAGAACCCATCCTACTATTGTGCTACTAACCTAGAGGATGAAAAGGAGTTACCTTGGTATAGTGACATTTGGATATTCATACATGAGGATACCCTGAGGGAGCTATGGAAAAAGATAAGAGAGCAATAAGGATGTTATTAGCCAATTTATCATACATGGAGGGGAATTGTACTGAAGATCAAACATAGAAAGGAACCTCAAATGTAAAGCTGAGAGGCTGATGGAGTAAATTCACACAAGGGTATGTGGCCCTCCTATGAATGGACACATGTTAGCAAAGAAAATAGTGAGGCTGGGATACTACTAGTCCACCATGGAATATGACTGTTATAAGTACGTAAGGAGCTGTCACCGTTGTCAGATCCATACGAATCTTATGCACACCGCACGGTCAGAACTCTATAGCCTCACTACGCCTTAGCCATTCTCAGTATGGGGTTAGATATAAATGGAGAAGTGATACCAAAGTCATTGTATGGGAACAGATACATAGTAGTAGCTATCGATTACTTTACAAAGTGGGTGGAAGCGGCATCCTATATAAAGGTAGAAGCTAAGGACGTAGCTAGATTCATCAAGCATAATTTCATATGTCGGTATGGGGTCCCTCACAAGATCATATATGATAATGGGTCGCAATTCAAGGCTGGGGGACTAGCACTACTGGAATAGTATAAGATTGCCCCCCATAAGTCATCACCTTATAGGCCACAGACCAACGGGGCAGTAGAAGTCGCAAATAAGAATGTAAAGGCGATATTACAAAAGATGATAGACACATATAAAGATTGGCATGAGAAGTTACCGTTCTCCTTATGGGGATATAGGACATCTATGAGGACATCCACTGGAGCCACGCTATACTCATCGGTGTATAGGATGGAGTCTGTATTGCCAACAGAACTAGAAATACCATCCTTGAGGGTAATGGCTGAATGTGAGGTAAAGGAACCCCAATGGTTGAGGGAAAGATATGAAGAGCTGGAACTAATAGATGAAAAGAGATTAGAAGCACTAAGCCACATTTGAGAGTATCAACAAAGGATAGCTAGAGCTTATAACAAGAAGGTTCGCTTAAGGACAGTTATTGAGGGTGAACTAGTCTTAAAGGAATTACGAGTGCCAATTTTTGATCCAAGAGGGAAGTTTAAGCCCAATTGGGTTGGACCCTACCTAGTTAAGACCATTCTCAAAGGGGGAGCAGCCTACTTAACAAACCTAGATGGCCTTGAGTTCAAAGAACCCATTAATCTAGATCACCTCAAAAAGTACTATGCTTAGCCTACCCATGCACATCTAACCTGAACTACGTAAATAGATCTGATTCCCGCTAGGGGATACATAGGCAGCCTAGAAATAGGTTCGGTCCAAGTCCTTAAGCTATTCCCATTTGTTTGTTACACTAGGGGCAAGCCTTTCCCAATCATGATCTCCTTTACCTATCCCTATACTAGGGGCAACCCCCCATCTTGAAGCCTAACTCTTCTTTGAAAAAGGGCTAGCCCCATCTTTAAACCAAACTTTAATGTAAATTTCAGGGAAAAGATTCAGGCGTGCACTCAAAAGACTAAAATAAAGTGGCCTGGATCAATAATTTCAAGCATGATAAGATTGGCATAACAAAGAATAAGTGAAAAGCTGAAAGTAGACCAAATAAGGAGAATCCTCAAAACTAAAGTTTAATTGATTGAAGTTTTATTTCACTACTAAAAGATAAAGCAAAAGCTAAAAAGTAAATGAAAAGAAGAATCTATGCTATTCTAAAGATTAGCCTTGAAAAAACAGAGTCGGAGGTTTCTTCATTCCTTTGGTCGTTTTCTATTTTATCTCTTCTCTTTCTGTATGGCTTTGATTACATCTTTTGATGGAGCAAGAGAGAAGGATTCCTTGTTATGTTTTATGAATTTGCACAATTCCCAATGCTTCTTAAAATAAGGGATGTCTAAGGCTTTATGAGCAATTTTCTTCGAAATCCTGAGAGGATGGATAGGATCTTCTTGAATGTGATTGAATTGACGAAGAATTTGGCTGGGAAGATAAAAGGACCATATATGGAGACCAGGAATGCTAACGCCCAAAATTGAGCGTGTAATGAAAGTAGAGGTCTTGATCTTCCACCACTTGATATTCCATTGAATGTCCCCATGAGTAAAGCCGTGGAACCAAATAGTCCAATCTTGCATAGATTCATGGAGATGATCAATTTCCTAAGTATGATAGAGGGTAGAGAAGATGGATAAATGCCTGGGAGGACCCATGAGTTTAGTTCTTTCAAGAAGCCATACCTACAGCAAGATCATGAACCCATAGAAGTTTTCTACAGAGCGTGTTGAAGTCTTATCTAATTCGATTATAGTTTCAACTAAGAAGATCATCATTGGATTCTTTCCCTTGCTTACCACTAAGGCTACGTTGATAAGCTTCAAGTCTGCCATGGTAGTACCATCATTGAAAAGGAAGTGGGCAAGCGTGTACCAAGCAAGAATACCCCGTCTGTGTTCACGAACAATGGTAGGATTATCCGAGGAAAAGAACTTGAAGAGGGAAATAGTAAGACAAGACCCCCTACAATGAGATCATCGCATTCAGGAAGAGTCAGCCCGCTTAATGATGACAATAAGGAAGAATACTTGGATTGATGAGAAGGAAGCACGAGTTCAAATTCACATTCATAGCCTAGCATAACGAAGAATTCTTCAAGGGTTTGGCATAGCTCCTCACAATTGAATCAAAAAACATGATATTTAGGATCCCAATAAGAGATCGTAGCTTCCATAAAATTTCTTTGAGGCCTCAGCTGATGAAGAGAGAATAGACTATCCAAACCAAAAGGTTGGAAGTAAACACGATCAAGACCGCAGAATGCATCCATCCATTTTAAGAGAGCATGAACCATGATAGTTTCCATTAAAAGGAGGTTTTTAGGATGAATAGGAATGAAAAGAGGGGAGTTTCTAGGGCTTATATAGAGTATCAAGTCGAGTTTGGGAAGAATTGGGAGTCCAAAGTCAGAAAGAAGTCCAAAAATTACCAAAATTCATCAAAAGTTGCAAAATTATTTGAGAGCCATGGTGGCAGTCATGTGATTGCCACGTGACACTCTTGTGTGCCATATAGGTCCTTTGAGTGCTGCATAGCACCCTTGAGTGCCATAATGGCCCCCTTTTCACCCCTCCTTTGTGTAGACACATCCTTGTGCATTTTCGTTGGTTTTAGGCCTCCTTTTTGAGTCCGAACGGACATTTTTGTTAGTTCAAGTCCTGTTATGTGTGTGAGAAGTCCTATTGGGTGTTTTAAATCATTCATTCCTAATCATGAAAGAGTAATAAGAGTCTTAAAAAGTCCCCCAAAGGGAGAATGCTATTCATACAATTGAAGTAAGAGTTCGAATGGAAATATAAGAATGAAATCCATGAGTACAATCCATAAGTTAAGTATAGTCATCCATAGTAGTACAAGGAAAGTAAAGATAGATCATATAGCTAGTCTTGAGGGTAGCTCTTGCTCACATTTGCCCTTCTCGACCGCACTCGTGGTGGTTCTTCCTCTTCCTCCTCGTCTTCTTCAATGATGACATGACGAGAAGAAATAGAATGCCTAACTGGCTTTGGCATTGGTCTAGTAGTAGGTTAGTATGATGAGGATTCCCCTAATCGCATCTCCAACTCTACTATATATACGCCTCTACCCAACAAAGATTTAATTGCACTGAAAAGAAAAAAAATCATTAATCAAATCAAGAAAAGGTAAAAGTGAGAATGAGAAAACATACATGCATTCATTGATTTCATTAGCTTAAAAGAACAACTTGCACTGGTTTATAGATATGCTCGACTCACCATATTCATCTTTTCAATGTCAAACTAGGCGGAGCAAGATTGTAGGGAGTGCATAGCTAATTTAAGTTGTTAAGAAGAGGGAGAAGAAAGATAGGTTAGAAAGAGGTCGTGAAACTAGGGGCAAGGCTCAAGAATTTTACCTTGTATTCTAGCCGACGGATCCATGATCTCAAGCTAGCAACCAAACTCTGGTGTTCTTCTACATAGGGTATTAGGACGAAGCCCACATTTGAAAAAATACGTTGGAAGTCCTAAGGGATAGCCTCTGGGATGCAATTGGGAACCTCTTGATCGTCATCATCTAAGGTAGGAATGGCCCAGTCAATGATAGGGAGATCGAAAGTAGAATACCTCAAGGGTGTTCCTTTATATGAAGATCCTGTCCCTTGAACTCTAGTGCTAGAGATCCCCACTCTCCCGATAGAAGGCACTCCCTATAACCAAAGAGATTTTAGCAAGCCGGGCAAGGAAAATAAGAAGAAGAAAAGCTAAGAAGGATTCATAACTCGACACGACCGGTACTAGGAAAATTAGACATGAGATAGTAGACCCAAAAATCCTCATAACCCCCATCAACCACTAGTTGTGTCCCATCCACTCCCGTGAGAGCTTCCTCGACATCGTCATCCTAGAGCTTGAGAGGAATTCTAGGAGGCATACCT
Source organism: Hydrangea macrophylla (assembly GCA_033977485.1). Lineage (NCBI taxonomy): Eukaryota > Viridiplantae > Streptophyta > Magnoliopsida > Cornales > Hydrangeaceae > Hydrangea > Hydrangea macrophylla. The sequence continues at coordinate 29,721,843 of CM066993.1, forward strand.
ACCTTAGGACCCTCTTTCCCAAGTACCAAGCGGCGGCGTAAGGGTCCGTGAATAAGATGCGCTATTTTGATAATTGAATCACTGATGCATAGGGAGCCTTCATAGCATGAGGAATTCTAGCCTAAGGATCCCACATCACTGAGTCCCTGGTAAGACGAGTTAAGAATTCACGACATTTCCTAAGGCCTCTTGGGAATAGACTGACATTTAAATCCATAGGCTTAGGAGTGAGCATCCCAAGATACTCGAAGCTCCATAAGTGTCAAGCAAAAGAAGAAGAGAGAAGACCATTAGAGTGCTATTAGAAAAGAAGAGAAAAAGAGAGAAGAGAATAAGTGGGGTAATACCTCCCAAACCTCCAAAAACCTCCAACCGAGGGTGAGCACATCTGAGAGATTTCTCCCATTTGCTTACACAGAATAGCTAAGCTGGCACTGCCCCAATCATGTGTATGGATTCGATCGACATTAGCCAAGCTCCCTAAGATGGATAGATGAATCTGGTGCGCCCTGGTACTAAAAAGGGAACACCCTAGGATGTGCATGATAAAGGCTCGGGTAATTTGATTAGTGGTCAATTGATTGTATCTTTGAAAGGTCTTGAGACACCATGCATAGGGAACCACTCTGCTCACCACTTTAGGTGGGTATATTCCTAGGAGATTGATCACATTTTTCCTAGAAGTTTCCAATGTAGGGTCCATGATAATTGGTTCTCCCCCTACCCGAAGCCAGTAATCATGGAGAAGTCGCTCGAGGTCATGGTCATCTCCTCGAAAGGAAGATGGAAGGTGTTAGTAGAGTCCCACCACCTTTCTGCTAGACTAGATAGATGCACCAAGTTATTGGAGCTATTCACCAGGACTTTTACAAACTCGCCGAAGTCGGCAACTTGCACCCTGGTTTTCATAACTTTCAAGAGTCTTTGGTACCATTCGTAACCATGAGTCAGGCACCCATGTCCTTTCAAGGTTACCTCCTTTACCTTGAATGACAAGAAAGAAGAAATTGGTGAGTCAGGCATTTCCACGAACACCTTGTGTGCACAATTTGAGAATTCTTATTTTGAAAATGGTGGCTTTTGATTCTTACCCATAAGATGGAATCAACCACAAGAAAAATATATATGCATGCATTCATTATTAAGCTTCAATTTGGCAATACATTACATTTGGAAAGAATAAATTGAGTTTTGAAAGAATATTTTGAAAATATCTCTCCTTCCCTAGCCTTGAAGGATAAATGTTGATGATGATCCCTTATGAGCTGTTCAGGAGGGAAGTTGTTGGAGGAAGGCTTGTCAGAGCATCTCCCTTCCTGGACATTAAGAGGAAGAGGACCCCCACTCTCAATATTGAAATATGAACTTGAAGAGGAGGAAGAGGACATTGATGAGTTTGAGTGGTGAAATGGTGATTTGTTGGTGTTTGGAGATGATTTTGAATGAGTAAAGGTTTGATTTTCAAGAATTTAAATGAGACTTTGATTTTGAAAAACCAAAGTGAGGATGAAAGAACTTGGATTTAGGGGGTTGATAATGGAGAGAAATGGAGCAACTTTGAGAGAAAATGAGCACAATTTGAAATAGGTAGCAAATGAGGAACAATAGGCCTAAATAGAGGCTGAGAGCTATGGTGGCTCTCTCAAAGTGTCGTGCGGCGCTCTCCTAGTGCCACCATGGCACTCAGCCTATTTTTTCTAGATTTTTGCATTTGAGCCCCTGTAATGCCCCGTTTGGTCCCCTGATCCAATTTTGGCTCTGATTTGATTCTTTTGATGCATTTTTGATCAATTTTTTATGATGTTGAGTGCTTGAAAACATTAATCAAATACAATGTTGCATGCATATTGATCTAGTCAGAATCAAGATAAAAAGTATACTTTACTTTTCTAAGAATTTGTAGTGTAAAAGTAAAGGTCGAACCCACAGAGATTGAATTACTAAAACACTTTAATTTTAAAACCTAAATCTAGTTAATTAAAAAAATGGTTTTGATTGAGATTTTAATTAAACTAAGAACACCGAAAATAAATCTAAATTATGAAAGTAATTAAAAGTTGTTGTAAACGATATTTGAAGTGAGCCTAGGATTGCAAATCCACCACTAGCTTCATAATAAGGGTATTCATGCATTCAATTAGCTTATTACATTGGATAATGGGGAATCGTAGCTACAAACCCAATTTCTCCGTCAAGAAGATAACTATGATTCAAGCACCAACATAATTCATCTTCGGTTAGTACGGATTCGTCTTTCCTAGGCATGAACTATTTGGCTACCTGATATCACAATTCAATTAAGCACCATTACATGTAAATAATCCATACAAGCACAGCAAATATAGATCATTGAGCACATCACATTCAAAATAGATCTAAGACAAGAATAGATTTTGAAAGCAATGATTTAATCAATAGAAGTACAATTTTATTTATAAATATCCTCTAAACATGTAATCATCATCCATGCATAATAAAACTAAAAGAAAAACATAAATAACACCCTATTACTTTGCTAGGGTTTCATTGAAACCCTAGATCTAGGTTTAGTTGGCCATAGAAGCGATGAACGACAAGAGGTTCATGGAGGAGGCCATGGGAATCCTTGGTCTTCTTCTTCTTCTCCTTGCTTTCCTCTCTTCAATGGCTGTGTATATTCTTGTGTATATGGGTCTATAACCCCAAAATTAAATAATAACAAAGTATATATAGAGTTTGGAATAAGTTTTGGAAGCTTTCCTAACCCGAAATGCACTAAAACTGCTATATTTTACAGTCTAAACGTGATTAGGCAGTTTCGTTTGCACAGGACTCTTCAGTATAGTGAAATATGAAACTTTGATTTTTACGTAGGTCGCGCGAGCATGATATTGGGAGGTCGCACGAGTGGGTCGCGCGAGCGATTTCTTGACTTCTGTGCGAGCGGGCCGCTCGCACAATGGGCCTTTTTTAGCTTCTTTTCTTCTACTTTTTCACCATGTTTAGCCTGGATTACTTGATTTCTTCCAAAACCTATCAGAAAATAGAAAATGATGTAAAAAAAAACAAAAACAGGATAAAAAGTACTAACAAATGTGAATTAAGGCGTATAATTAGGACTTGTTCACTCCCGATCATACCCCCAAACCTACATTTTGCTAGTCCTTGAGCAAAACTAAAATAAAAACTAAACTACTAATAAAATACTACTCCATTGTCGCATGGATCGTGATTGTATTTAGCGTATGCAACAAGCCTTTTAAACCTCTAGGTGTCCCTAGTCGGACGGGTGAAGTCTCATGAGGGTTCTCATCAACAAGTTACCCACAACCATCTTTATTTCATTATATATTTAAAAAGTTTTATTATAAATGAAAAACATAACACTTAATACTCCTTATTATATAACAATGATTAGAAATAAAATAACGAACAAGAAGAAACGTAATCAAACGTTCACCAACATCATGAAAAACAATCTTAAATACAAGGATCGTATAAATCAATAGAGTTTCTCATAAAATTGCACGTGTGTGACGTGGTAGTCAAATGAACATGCGCATGTCATGAACTTGGAATATAACTCAGATAACCATCCAACTATGCTTCGACTACGAATCTCACCTTGTTAATTACACTCTCAAATGGAAACACTCAGAAACATGTGTAATTTCTCTAATATATGGGAGCAAAGGAAATATATTTTCAAAATGAGACACTCACATATGACTCGAAAAAGATGCATGACACGAAAGAACAGTAGTCTCATGGATAGGACGCCAATAGTCAAGAAAAACTACTCGTTACCATGCTTTAATCCCCCTCCCATCATTTACATATCCAAATCATGTTTTCTAGGATCAAATAGGACTTTTCACAGGTTGTAACATGGCTCAGGTAATGCAAAAGAATATAACGGATTCATCAAGTAGTTTCAAAATGGCGTTGCAAGGCATGTTCGATTTCTTTCATTCTCTACTAACTTTCATCTTTTCTTTCTTTTTTTTCATTACATTCTCCTTCAACCTCTTTTTTTCTTACCTTTATTTTCTTCTTTTTTTCTTCTTCCAACCTTATTCTTTTCCTTTTTGTTGCTTTTGAAACAAATGTTCATTGAATACCAAGGCAACTAGCCCAAACATCATCTTATTTTCTTCTTCTTCTTCTCAATCAACACATCGCCTTATCAACACTAAAAGTTGACGAATCTTTCAGTGGTGAACTCCAAATTGGTGCAAAAAAAAAAGATAATGGTGATTAAAGAAAAAGGGCATTTTAACGGCTCAAAGGGGCGAACTAAGGAAATTTTATTTTTCGGTCGGTGGTAAACAAAGAAGGCCTACCATCACTTCCTATGGTTATATGGTTCTTCAATGTTTATGACGGAAGATTATTTAGCATGGTAACAAATATTTTAACTTGACTATCAACCAAAACAAGAATAATGAGACTAGACAACGAGTTAATGTGCGATTTCAATGAAATTCGACAAACAAAAATGTATGTATAACCCTTTACAAAGAAAAGATAAGCTCAAAAGCTCACTGGGTCTAGTCTCCACCATGTGTTATCTAGAAATCTGAATCATATTATAGTTCACATCAGACATGTATTCAAGCGACTACGTGCAGTGCATAGCTTTGTCTGCAAATCTATGATGTAAAACTATAATTCGAACGATACATATCCTAAACGTTGCATCATGACTTCAGCAAATGTTTAACCACATCTTTCCTTGTTTACCATTCTATAACAATCCAAGTTATCTAACAAGAAGTATCAAGTTAATATTGCAATAATGTAGGCAACATCAATTTTTTTGAAAATTGGTGCATAATGCATACCCCCAAACTTAAACCATTCATTGTCCCCAATGAAATAATAAAACAAAATAAAGGAGAGAGTACAGATGGAAGGAACGATATTATCTCAATCTCGGCAATCACAAACCAAGTGAATATAAATGAATATGGCATTAAAGTTCAAACATGCTCCAAGTGGAGACACTAATCACCTGTCAATACTTGATAAAAGAAAGTAAACAACAAAAGAAAAATGATAGCTAATATATATATATATATATATATGAAATATAGACCGTGGTGTATTATTATTATTATTTTTTTAATTTAATAATTTTTAATTAAAATTTTTTATTTAAATTTTGTTTTTTTATTTTGTTTTTTTTATGAAACTAAACTATAATCAAACGGCTAAATGAAAATTAAACAAGCATAAACGAAACTATGAAAACAAAGAAGGAATCGATCTAAAAGGATCTAAGGGAACAAAACAGAAAAGATAAAAACAACTAACCAGGTTTTGGGAGAAAGAAGGTGAAAGAACAGAGAGAAAAATCACAAAAATTCCCCCTCGTGCGAGCGGGCCGCATGAGTCCCTTCGCGAGGAAAAGCTGAGGCTTGATTTAAAGTTTCTAAAGAAAAATTCTCTAAGGCAAAAGCTCGCGCGAGCGGGCCACTCAGGCGTACCCCTCGCGCGCGCAATTCATGGCGCGATCAAAAGCTGAGAACATATATAAAAACTTTGAAAAATTTCTGCCAAAGGTAATATCTCGCGCGAGCGACCTGTTTTTTCCTCACTTTTTTTTCAATTGTTTATAACACCCGTAATTGTGTTATTGCTTTTGCATTTCATTGTCATGCATGATAATGTGATGTGGCGTGTCTTATGAGACATGTTGGAGTGAGTTTTGACTCACGAGTTGATTTGGGTGTCTGTGTTAGAGAACCCTCTGAGACTGGGATTGATTGAGCGTTTGTTGTTGTGAAGTCTCTCCGAGTATGAGACGGTCACTGTGGAACATTTTAAATGTTTATCTAAAAATAAATGTTTACCTGTGTATTTCAATATCTGTATTAATTTCTGTTTTAGAATTTATATCTGTTGCTAGTTTTAGTATCCTGGTGAGAACGAATTAACACGCTATTAATTTGGTAGGCTAATTAGCAACTTCGGAAACGTCATGTAGCAATTCGCGTTTTAGCGACCAAACGAAACTTAGTAGAAAACTTTTATAATTTTGAAGTTTCACTCGTAAAGCTATGAATAAGCTGTATAGAAAGTTTCAGAGACTAATTAGGAGTTTGGAAACTCATGGGGGAGGTAAACGTAATTCCCGAGAGTTTTGCCTATATATAGATAGAGATGGTTGAGATATTTTTCATAAGTCTTAACCTAAATTCAAGAAAGGAGGCAATAGGGAGATTTTGGGAGCTTAGAGCTTTGCGACGCCAAACGACGACCTTCCGTCAGTTTATTTTCTCCTAGATTTCATATTCGAGATCCTCGAGGTAAGAGCTTCGTTTTGATATATATTAGGACTTGTTTGGCCAAGTTTTTCGAAAAGTCTTTTTCTAGAATTTTTCATAAAAGTTGATAAATGGAATTTTGATTCATAGGAATTGTACTAGATAGACTTCTGCACGTTCTTTGTGCACGGGTTTTCTTGAGATTTAATTATAAGAGCGTAAATCGGAGGTGAGTGATTCAACTATGTTTTTGGAATGATTTCTTGACATGTATTCATGTTTTGTGTGAATAGCATGTATTAATTCTTAGAGATATATTGTGTAGTTCATATTGGGCGTTTATATTGATAAGTAGGCCCAATAGCAAGATGAAATGTTTTGATTTCCGTGAGCATGGTGATATGTATTTGAGCATGTTAAGTTGCTTATGTGGGTCAGAAGGAGCACGTGGTCACTGTGCCATTTTGTGGAGCCGATATAGGCATTAAGGTTGCACGATTGAAGAGAAGAATCGTGGGTCTTACCCTTTCGCGTGGACTTATTGGCGAGGAGTCGCGGATTGGGAATATGGACGGGCACGTGAGTCTCCGGCAACTAGTATGAATTGTAGAGATGTGAATGCGGACATGTTTATCATTCATGTGCATATGTTGTGTTATTCACTAAGCGTTAGCTTAAACAAATCAAAATATGTGTGGTTATTCAAATAACCATTTCAGGTGTAAATGCTGGCGAGGAATCGCAGAAGTGAGCACGTGGGTTGGGATTTCTTTTAGAAGGCAATTTGAACGTTAATCTTGTAGTTTTGAGACAATAGGAATGTTGTAATAAGAATTTTTATGGTTTCTAGTTATGTTTAACTTGGTATGTTAGAACGAATCTAAACTGTTGTAATAGTTAGTAACATGCTGTAACTGTACTTCGATAATATGTTAATACAGTTAGGATTGCTTTGGAGTACTTTTGGAAGTGTGTGTTTGATCGCCGTTTGAATTCAAAAGCTTTTAAACTTAAAAAACTCTGCAGAATGAGAAGCTGCCATAAATCAGTCGACTGGTTGAGAAAACAGTCGACTAGAGCGTCTATTTTCAGCAACTCACTGCACCTTTTATTTGAGGATCAGTCGACTGGGTCCTCGACACAGTCGACTGGATCATGTTTTCAATTAAGATATTTTGTTCAGGCTGGACTTCAGTCGACCGGACCGTATCAGTCGACTGAAAATTTGAAGCCCCAGTCGACTGGGTGTAGAAAGCAGTCGACTGGATGGTGTTTTAAAACCCAACTTTCTGCTGGACCAAGATCAGTCGACTGGGTCTGAGGATCAGTCGACTGGAAGAATAGTTTTCAAAATGACTTATTTTATTCCGCTGCGTGTGTTCTTCAAACTAATTTTTGGGAACGTTAATGAATTGGTTTAGCCTCGGTGGCGTGCCATGGGCTCCGGTTCAGCTATTGTGGGACTGGGCTATGACATTTAGTGGTATCAGAGCATAAGTTTAGAGCCTTGGGAACGAGTGACGTTATATATGCTGAGTGACATCGAGTGGAGTGTGTAATTGAGAAGATAATGGTTATCGTTGTAGAAATGCTTCATGTGTTAGCATTTGTTGATTGTGATGAACTGTGCACATATATCTATATTGTGGCATAGCATGCATGGTCATTATGCATTGAACTCAACAGGGGAAATATTTGAAACGTTATGGCTGATCCACCAAGAGAATTGTCACCGCATTCGCGGATGGACCAAATAGTGAATATGGTGGGAAATTTCATACAAGCGGTAAGTGAAAGAGAACAAAGGAACGTTCAGCCTTCACTGGTACCGCGACCTCCACACACAATCGTGGAACAGTTTCATAAGCGAAAACCGACCTTGTATTATGGACAAGTTGACATAGACTTGGCTGATCATTGGATGATGGACATGGAAAGACATTTTTGTCAGGTAATATGTACCGATGAGGAGAAAATTTTATGCGCATCCGATACGTTGATGGACGAAGCATTGGATTGGTGGAACAACGTGCTTGAACAAGGGAAGCCGACCACGTGGGAAACATTTAAGGAAGAATTCAACAAACGTTTCTTTCCGCAATCTGCTTATACTCAGAAACGTCAAGAGTTTGTGAGTTTGGTTCAGGGAGATATGACCGTGGGTGAGTATGTTTCTCTTTTCAATGCCTTGTTACGATTTGGGAAAACTACCGTTCCGACTGATAGGGATAAAGCTCGTAAGTTTGAGGAAGGGCTTAGAGAGAATATCCGTGGCCGTGTGGACATGTTGCAACACCCGACCATTTCCCTCGTTGAGGAAGCCGCTCGTATTGCTGAGAAAAGTGTCGACAGATATCGACAGGGACAACAAGGGAAGAGAGCAAATGACAGTCGGGGTAAGAGTCAAGGGAATGCGAAGAAACCGTTTACGCAAGGTTCGGGATCATATTTGAGTAACCAAGGAGGGAGTACGTTCATGGGGGACTCGAGATCGTTGTGTCCAACATGTAACCAACGACACAGAGGAACTTGCTACCAATTGAGCACCTATTACCTTTGCAAGCAGTTAGGACACATATCCCAAAATTGTCCTTTGAATGCAAACTCGACCACACCAAATATCTTTCCGAATATGAAGAGCTACAACCCAGAAACGAGAGGAAAATGTTTTGAGTGTGGACAACCGGGACACATAGCAAAGAACTGTCCGAGTAAGAGACAACCGGGAATGAGTACCGGGGCATCGAGTGTGCCAAGCAGATCAAGGGTAGAACCTTGAGTAGATAAAGGGAAAGGAGTCGCGCAACAACAAGGACGATACTTCCAGCTCAGGCCGGGGAATACGGTTGATACCGTCGTATCAGGTATTCTTCCTGTTTGTTCGTATCCTGCACGTATACTTATGGATTCTGGTTCAACGCATTCATTTGTATCACGTGATTTTGTTAAGCATTTAACTGTTAAGTCAGAACCGCTAGGATATGACTTGTGTGTATCATTGCCTAGTAGTGAACCGCTAGTTACTTCTTCGATATTCAAGTCATGTGAGATCAAGATAGGTGATAAAGTTTTGAGCGTTGATTTGATTCTGTTGACGGTGAATTACTTTGATGTTATCTTGGGTATGGATTGGTTGTCGGTTAATCAAGCCAAAATCGATTGTGAACAGAAACGGGTTAGTTTCTATCCGTCAGGACGATAAGAGTTTACTTTTCAGGGTAAGGGAGTAATCGTACCGCCGTACTTGATATCTGCGATCCAAGCAAGAAAGATGTTGAAGAAGGGTTGTTCGGGTTTCTTATGTTCAATTGTCGACACGCGAGTTCTTGGACGACTAATAGAAGACATTTTAGTAGTTCGAGAATTTCCAGATGTTTTTCCCGATGAGTTACCCGACGTATTGATTGAAAGAGAACTTGAGTTCACAATAGAAGTAGTACCAGGGTCACAACCGGTATCTAAAGCGCCGTACCGAATGGCACCGATAGAGTTGAAAGAATTGAAGGTTCAGTTACAAGAACTACTTAAGAAGGGTTTTATTCGACCAAGTGTTTCACCGTGGGGAGCTCCAATCTTGTTTGTGAAAAAGAAAGATGGAACAATGCGTATGTGCATCGACTACCGAGAGTTAAATAAGTTGACCGTCAAGGATAAGTATCCGTTACCGCGAATAGATGACTTGTTTGATCAGTTACAAGGGGCTCAGGTATTTTCGAAGATTGACTTGAGATCCGGTTACCCTCAGTTGAAAGTCAAAGAGAAAGATGTTGAGAAGACAGCTTTCAGGACTCGCTATGGTCACTTTGAATTTTTGGTTATGCCATTTGGAGTGACTAATGCACCAGCTGCTTTCATGGACTTGATGAACCGTGTTTTCAAGGATTATTTATATGAGGTCGTTATTGTGTTCATAGATGACATCCTAATCTACTCCAAAAGCATTGAAGATCATGAGTATCATTTGCGATTAGCTTTACAACGATTGCGTGAAAAGAGATTGTTTGGGAAATTGAAGAAGTATGAGTTTTGGTTGACAGAGATTGCGTTTCTTGGACATATAGTGTCGGGGAGAGGAATTTCAGTGGATCCTCAAAAGATAGAAGCAGTTACCAATTGGGTGAGACCGACGAATGTGACAGATATCCAAAGTTTTCTAGGATTAGCTGGGTATTATCGGAGATTTGTAAAAGACTTTTCGCGTATAGCAATGCCGATGACACAGTTAATGAGGAAAGATATTGCTTTTGTTTGGAGTCCAGAATGTGAAGAAAGTTTCCAAGAGTTGAAGGGTTGACTAGTGAAAGCACCAATATTAGCCGTTCCGTCAGGGACTGAAGGATTTATTATTTACAGTGATGCTTCATATAGAGGTTTAGGTTGCGTTCTTATGCAAGGTGATAAAGTCATTGCATATGCGTCGAGACAACTTAGACCGCACGAGAAGAATTATCCAACTCATGATCTAGAATTGGCCGCCGTAATTTTTGCATTGAAGATTTGGCGTCATTATCTATACGGAGAGAAATATGAGATCTATACGGATCACAAGAGTTTGAAGTACCTGTTTACACAACGAGATTTGAATATGAGGCAAAGGAGATGGTTAGAGTTGATGAAGGACTATGACTTGTCAATTCAGTATCATCCGAGCAAGGCGAATGTTGTCGCCGATGCTCTTAGTCGCAAAGTGCCAACCAACACCGCATCAGATTTGACTTCTCATAAAGAATTGATACGAGATATGGAGAATTTGGAGCTTGAAGTGATACTGAGGATTGAAAGTGTCTTAATGTCGACGATGGTGGCACAACCACTCTTGATTCACGAGATTACAGAGAAACAACTTCAAGATGTGGCTTTGAAGAAGATTTGTGATGAGATTCCGATGGGCAAACAACCAGGATTTACTTTTGAGAAAGATGTTTTGAGATTGAGGGGTAGAATTTGTGTGCCTAACGAGAAGGAGTTGAAATGAAACATCCTAGAGGAAGCACACAACACAAAGTATACCGTTCACCCGGGAAGCACCAAGATGTATAGAGACTTGAGACATGTTTATTGGTGGCCGGGAATGAAGAGAGAAATAGCACGTTATGTTTCGCGTTGTACTAGTTGTCAACAAGTGAAGGCAGAGCGCCAAGTACCTTCGGGATTGTTACAACCGTTACCGATAGCCGAGAGGAAATGGGAGCACATAACAATGGAGTTTGTTAGTGGGTTTTCGAGGTCAAAGAGATCGAACACTATTATTTAGGTGATCATTGATCGTTTGACGAAGTCGTCGCACTTCCTACCAATCCGAACAACTAAGCCAATGACGTTAGCTAAGTTGTATATTCGCGAGATTGTGAGACTACATGGTATCCCAATTTCTATCATTTCGGATAGGGATAGTAGTTTTACGTCGAAGTTTTGGAGAGCCATGCAAGAAGCAATGGGTACCAAGTTGCACTTTAGTACAACTTTTCATCCTCAGACCGATGGTCAATCAGAGAGAGTAATTCAGATTTTGGAAGACATGCTTCGATTATGTGTACTTGATTTTCAAAGTGATTGAGAAGACCACCTACCGTTAATTGAGTTCGCATATAACAACAGTTTTCAGTCGAGTATTGGGATGGCTCCTTATGAAGCTTTATATGGTCGTGAATGTCGTTCACCGATTAGTTGGACGGAAGTCGGAGAAAGAAAGATTAAAGGGCCAAAAATTGTACAAGAGACGACGGATAAGATAAAGGTAATTCGACAACGGTTACTGACAACTCATAGTAGGTATAAGAGTTATGCCGATAAGCGTAGACGATCGTTGGAATTTGATGTGGGAGACTTAGTGTATTTGAAGGTGTCACCTTCAAAGGGAATAACCAGATTTGGTAGATACGAGAAACTCAACCCGAGGTATGTAGGACCTTTTGAGATTATTGGGAGAGTTGGACCCGTAGCTTATCGTTTGAACTTGCCGAGCGAGTATGCTCAAGTTCATAACGTGTTTCATGTATCGTTGTTACGCAAACAATTAGTGGAAGATAGAGATCAAGCGATGACTCCGACATCGAATGAGATTCAGAGTGATTTAACGTATGTCGCATATCCGGTAGAAATCTTAGACCGGAAGGATCAAGTCTTACGAAATAAAGTAATATCGAAAGTGAAAGTATTATGGCGTAGCCAAACTACGGAAGAGATGACGTGGGAGATAGAAGATGAGATGCGTACTCAGTATTCGCACCTTTTCGAGACATGAGGTATAAGTTTGGGGACAAACTTCTTTTAAGGGGGAGAGTATTATAACAATAGTAATTGTGTTATTGCTTTTGCATTTCATTGTCATGCATGATAATGTGATGTGGCGTGTCCTATGACACATGTTGGAGTGAGTTTTGACTCACGAGTTGATTTGGGTGTCTGTGTTAGAGAACCCTCTGAGACTGGGATTGATTGAGCGTTTGTTGTTGTGAAGTCTCTCCGAGTATGAGACGGTCACTGTGGAACATTTTAAATGTTTATCTAAAAATAAATGTTTACCTGTGTATTTCAATATCTGTATTAATTTCTATTTTAGAATTTATATCTGTTGCTAGTTTTAGTATCCTGGTGAGAATGAATTAACACGCTATTAATTTGGTAGGCTAATTAGCAACTTCGGAAACGTTATGTAGTAATTCGCGTATTAGCGACCAAACGAAACTTAGTTGAAAACTATTATAATTTCGAAGTTTCACTCGTAAAGCTATGAATAAGCTGTATAGAAAGTTTCAGAGACTAATTAGGAGTTTGGAAACTCATGGGGGAGGTAAACGTAATTCCCGAGAGTTTTGCCTATATATAGATAGAGATGGTTGAGATATTTTTCATAAGTCTTAACCTAAATTCAAGAAAGGAGGCAATAGGGAGATTTTGGGAGCTTAGAGCTTTGCGTCGCCAAACGACGACCTTCCGTCAGTTATTTTCTCCTAGATTTCATATTCGAGCTCCTCGAGGTAAGAGCTTCGTTTTGATATATATTAGGACTTGTTTGGCCAAGTTTTCCGAAAAGTCTTTTTCTAGAATTTTTCATAAAAGTTGATAAATGGAATTTTGATTCATAGGAATTGTACTAGACGGACTTCTGCACATTCTTTGTGCACGGGTTTTCTTGAGATTTAATTATAAGAGCGTAAATCGGAGGTGAGTGATTCAACTATGTTTTTGGAATGATTTTTTGACATGTATTCATGTTTTGTATGAATAGCATGTATTAATTCTTAGAGATATATTGTGTGGTTCATATTGGGCGTATATATTGATAAGTAGGCCCAATAGTACGATGAAATGTTTTGATTTCCGCGAGCATGGTGATATGTATATGAGCATGTTAAGTTGCTTATGTGGGTCAGACGTAGCACGTGGTCACCGTGCCATTTTGTGGAGCCGATATAGGCATTAAGGTCGCACGATTGAAGAGAAGAATCGTGGGTCTTACCCTTTCGCGTGGACTTATTGGCGAGGAGTCGCGGATTGGGAATATGGACGGGCGCGTGAGTCTCCGGCGACTAGTATGAATTGTAGAGATGTGAATGCGGACATGTTTATCATTCATGTGCATATGCTGTGTTATTCACTAAGCGTAAGCTTAAACAAATCGAAATATGTGTGGTTATTCAAATAACCATTTCAGGTGTAAATGCTGGAGAGGAATCGCAGAAGTGAGCACGTGGGTTGGGAGTTCTTTTAGAAGGCAACTTGAACGTTAATCTTGTAGTTTTGAGACAATAGGAATGTTGTAATAAGAATTTTTATGGTTTCTAGTTATGTTTAACTTGGTATGTTAGAACGAATCTAAAGTGTTGTAATAGTTAGTAACATGCTGTAACTGTACTTCGGTAATATGTTAATACAGTTAGGATTGCTTTGGAGTACTTTTGGAAGTGTGTGTTTGATCGCCGTTTGAATTCAAAAGCTTTTAAACTTAGAAAACTCTGCAGAATGAGAAGCTACCATAAATTAGTCGACTGGTTGAGAAAATAGTCGACTGGAGCCTCTGTTTTCAGCAACTCACTGCACCTTTTATTTGAGGATCAGTCGACTGGGTCCTCGACACAGTCGACTGGATCATGTTTTCAATTAAGATATTTTGTTCAGGCTGGACTTCAGTCGACCGGACCGTATCAGTCGACTGAAAATTTGAAGCCCCAGCCGACTGGGTGTAGAAAGCAGTCGACTGGATGGTGTTTTAAAACCCAACTTTCTGCTGGACCAAGATCAGTCGACTGGGTCTGAGGATCAGTCGACTGGACGAATAGTTTTCAAAATGACTTATTTTATTCCGCTGCGTGTGTTCTTCAAACTAATTTTTGGGAACGTTAATGAATTGGTTTAGCCTCGGTGGCGTGCCACGGGCTCCGGTTCCGCTATTGTGGGACCGGGCTGTGACAATTGTATTATATAAATAAGTTTAAAATAACTTTAACCCGACCCCCAAACCTGTTCAGAACAACCAAAACTGACTCAAAACTGACTAAAATGACCCAAAAAGTGTAAAAAAATGAGAAAATAGAACGATAAAAGCTTGGGTTGCCTCCCAAGAAGTGGTGTCTTTTACGTCTTCAGCTAGACCTTTCTAGCTCAAGACTTATGAAAGCCATAATTTGGACTTTGAACCCTTGATGGCATTAGGAAGACTCCGGTGGAAAGCAGAAATAATGTCGCTATGAATTAATTCATTCGACGGTCCCTCTTTTTGAATTTCATATCGATTCTTGACCTTTTGAGTAACTTCTTCATTAGGATCATTCAAATTTGCCCGCTCATCACTCACCATATTATTCTCCTCACTCAGATTTATTACGTTAGTAGGTTCCATAGTTTGTCTCACCTCACTAACCGCATCACATAGATAATCATCCTCATTGGGAGGTTGATCAATGGCGTTAAAAACGTTCAATTTTAGATTCATATAACGAACGATACTTTCATTACCCCTGTACGACAATTGACACGTGCATTAACGGTGACTAAGAACGGACGACCAAGGATGACAGGGGTGTGTTTCCTAGTATCTAGCACAGGTTCGGTGTCAAGAACCGTGAAATCAATGGGATAGTAGCACTTATCAACTTTAACTAGGACGTCTTCGACGATTTCTCTAGGGATTTTAACAGACCGATCCGCTAATTGTATGGTAGTGATTGTGGGTTTTAGTTCACCTAGACCTAGTTGTTTGTAGACGTGGTAAGGTAAGAGATTAACACTAGCTCCTAAGTCAAGGAGAGCCCGATGAATGATAGTGTCACCTTGATACATGAGATCGTTGGTGTACCGGGATCCTTATACTTTGGAGGAGTGTGTTGAAAAATTGAACTTACTTTTTCAGTGAGGAAGACCTTTTTTCAGAATATGACTGTGCACCTTGTGCTTTTGAGTGCATAAGTCTTTTAGACATTTAGCGTAACCGAGAATTTGTTTTATTGCGTCGAGGAATGGAATATTAATTTTTACTTGTTTAAACACCTCGAGTATATCTTCGATTTTTGACCTTTTCTTAGAAAAATTTGATGGTTCCTCAACGTTTGGTGGAAAAGGCATTTTCGGAAGATAATTAGTTGGGACCAGTTCATTTTCTACTAATGTCCTCACCCCTCTCTTGATTAATGTTCACATCTTTCTCACTCTCATTCGGAATCTCTATAACTTCTTCCTCTCGTGTAGTCATCCTAGTCAACATGGTGTTCACTTGCTCACTTGAACCCCCATTCCCGCATTGTTCCTTAGGGTTTTGAATTGTTTGACTAGGCAACTTACCCTTGTTTCTACGACTCATTGCATTAGCTATTTGTCCCACTTGGGACTCAAGCTTTGCAATGGATTGTGTGTGAGAGTGCACTATTTGTGCTTGTGCTTGGACTTGCGTTTTGATATTCTAATGGGATGCCAACACCGTCTCCTCAAAAGCGTTAACCCTTGGAGGGTTAGGATTAGGAGGGGGGTGTTGGTATTGACTTTGTTGAAATTGGGGTCGATAAGTATTAGGAAAACTAGTCGTCCTAGGATTATAACTATTTTGAGGGGATTGTTGAACAGAATTTATGTGTTGCTCCACAAATTCCGGGAATTGAGATGCGGATGGACATGCAAGCGTAGAATGCGAAGGATCAGAACATAATTGACAAATTTCGTAAGAGGGTGAGCTCGCCGTTTGGTTCATTGTCATAAGTCGGTCAAGTTTTTTTAGATAATTCATGAAATTCAATTGAGTGACTTAACTCGAAACACTCCTCTTGCTTAGGTTTAGGTGGTAGACACCCCTCAGGACGGACGAACATGGCTTGGTGCATCGAATTCTCACTTAACATTTCAAACATTTTTTCCATGCCTCGTTGGCAATTTTGTGTAGGAAGGTACCCGCATAAACAACATCGACGGTACGACGAAGCGAGGTAACAAGTCCCCTGTAGAAGACCTGCACCAATTGCCACTTGGGAACTTGATGATGTGGGCAGGAGCGTAATAATTCCTTAAATTGTTCCCAAGTGTCATAAAGTGTTTCCCCATCTTGCATCACAAAGTTTGTTATAGATTTTCTTATCTGATTAGTTCTTGTGATAGGGAAAAACTTTTGTAAAAATGCGATATGTAATGCTTCCCATGTTCTTATAGTGTTTGGCTCTATAGATTGGAGCCAATACTTAGCTATATCTTTTAAGGAGAATGGGAAGAGATGCAATTTTAATTCATCATCAGTTAGGTTTTGGATTTTTAAAGTAGAGCATATATCTTGGAAATCTCCTAAGTGCTGATAAGGATCTTCTTTAATACGGCCATGGAATGAAGGGAGTAGCGCGATGGTAGATGACTTTATCTCAAAGTGAGATACCGTCACCTCCGACAATTCGATACCTGCCTGTGGCGTGTAAGCTGTAGGAATGAAATAATCTATAAGCGGAGGAGGTGGAGGTATATTAGGATTATTAGGATTATTTCCGTTGTTTCCGTTGTTTCCAACGTCAGCCATTGGAATTGGTTCTATGTTTATTATGCGTGGTTTCTTTAGTCTTTTAAGGGTGCTACGTATTTCGGACTCAAACAACGATGATGGTTTCAGAGTTAATTCGTTGTCTATCATCAACCTAGCTCTAGAAGTTTGGTTTGACGACTTACTAACTCTTAAGGTACGTTCAAGTTCAGGGTCAAAAGAGTGTAAATCAGGGATACTCGAACATGTACCGAACATAAACTAAAAGAAAAATGACACTAAAATAAAGACTGACTCTAACAAAAACAAAAAGCAATCACGCAAATAGGACAACAGGCACTCAACTACTATGATGCATGAATATTATCCTATATTGCAATGACCACGTCAATTCCCAGCGCCCTGGGTTTCCTAGCTAATGCAGTCCAATTCACCCCTAAACTAATGCAAATAATGCGTCTCAGCACCCTGACTTACAGTGGTTTGAAGCGAATTGTAAAGAGAGAGATTTACTTGAATTTTATTATTTTTTAATTTTTTTTCGCGTAAGCTCCTTTGGTGTGCTAAGCTCGTCCACTCCGAAACGCTAGAATTTGATAACTCGAGACACTACAAAACAAAATGAGAAATTAGTAACTCGAAACAAAGACGGAAAATAAGAAAATTAATACCTAATCTAATATTTACGGATTAACTAAACTAAGATTCTAAAACTAAAGATAGTAATTTGCAATCCCCAGCAACGACGCCATCAATTGATCTAGTTAGAATCAAGATAAAAAGTATACTTTACTTTTCTAAGGATTTGTAGTGTGAAAGTAAAGGTTGAACCCATAGAGATTGAATTACTAAAACACTTTAATTTTAAAACCTAAATCTAGTTAATTAAGAAAACAGTTTTGTTTAAGATTTTAATTAAACTAAGAACACTGAAAATAAATCTAAATTATGAAAGCAATTAAAACTTGTTGTAAATGATATTTGAAGTGAACCTAGGACTGCAAATCCACCACTAGCTTCATAATAAGGGTATTTATGCATTCAATTAGCTTATTAGATTGGACGATAATGGAGAATTGTAGCTACAAGCCTAATTCCTCCGTCAAGAAGATAGCTACGATTCAAGCACCAAAATAATTCATCTTCGGTTAGTACAGATTCGTCTTTCCTAGGCATGAACTATTCGGCTACTTGATATCACAATTCAATTAAGCACCATTACATATAAATAATCCATACAAGCACAACAAATATAGATCATTGAGCACATCACATTCAAAATAGATCTAAGACAAGAATATAATTTGAAAGCAATGATTTAATCATTAGAAGTACGATTTTATTTATAAAAATCCTCTAAACATGTAATCATCATCCATACATAATAAAACTAAAAGAAAAACATAAATAACACCCTATTACTTTGCTAGGGTTTCATTGAAACCCTAGATCTAGGTTTAGTTGGCCATAAAAGCGATGAACGGCAAGAGGTTAACGGAGGAGGCCATGGGAATCCTTGGTCTTCTTCTTGCTTTCCTCTCTTCAATGGCTGTGTATATTGTTGTGTATATGGGTCTGTAACCCCAAAATTGAATAATAGCAAAGTATATATAGAGTTTAAAACAAGTTTTGGAAGCTTTCCTAACCCGAAACGCACTAAAACTGCTATATTTTACAGTCTGGACGCAATTAGGTTGTTTCATTTGTGGAGGACTCTTCAGTATAGTGATATACGCAACTTTGATTTTACATAGGTCGCGCGAGCGATTTCTGGACTTCCGCGCGAGCGGGCTGCTCGAGCGATGGACCTTTTTCAGCTTCTTTTCTTCTGCTTTTTCACCCTGTTTAGCCTAGATTACTTGATTTCTTCCAAAACCTGTCAAAAAATAGAAAATGAAGTAAAAATACACAAAAATAGAATAAAAAGTACTAACAAATGTGAATTAAGGCGTATAATTAGGACTTGTTCACTCCCGATCACATATGAATCCCTAGCAAAGCATTTAGTCTCATTTAGCATTGCATGACATTGGTTGCTAGAAGTCCAGCATTATTGCATTCATCCATTCTAGTAAGTTTTGAATTAAGCATGGTAAGCCTCGAGGACTCTAGAGGTAATTTCCCCAGCTAAATAGTGTCGCATATATTCCCTAGTAGAGTATTATCGCAATAATCTCCTGAATTATTGCCCAAGTCGAATTGAATGAACATTGAATCCCAGTTGCATGATAGTGCCTTCTGTACAGTCATGCCAGTCAAATCGAGTGAAGTCTTGAATCATGTGCAATGCTCCTGGTTTGCCTTAACGGCTCCACGAGTACCTTTTCCCCAGCAGAACAATATCGCATTTCCTTGTATCCAATGGTTTGCCTTAAATGGCTCCATGAACTTCAGTTCTCCAGTAGAGTTGCCCTTCTTTCCTAGCTCGCTCAAAGAGCTATGCACAGAGATGTCTCAAGAGTTGTCCATGCTAAGGACAACCCCACAGTTGCAAAAGCTCTTGGTGTTCATCGTAATTAGCTCATCACTGCTTATTTTAGGTCCAGTTCACCTTAAATGGCTCTAGAGACCTTTTTTTGTCTCCACCTACCTCGCATGAAGAGATACGCATGGAGATGTCGCAAAGCCCTCGATGAGGCACCCTGCAGTCATAGTCGCATTTGCAAATGTTCATGATGTTTGCCGTAACTGGCTCATCACTACATCTTCTGGGCATAGTTTACCTTAAGTAGCTTTATGGACCCCTTTTTGCCTCCACCTAGCTCACGTGAAGAACTATGCATAGAGATGTCGCAAAGCCCTCGATGAGGCACCATTGCATCATTTGTGATAGGACATCCCATTGTTGAATCGTCTGCGATGGGATATCCCATTGTTACATTGTCCGCGATAGGACACCCCGTTGTGATCATTCGTGGTTCCAGAAGGAACAATCCCTGAGTGTCTTGCATGTTAGCATTAGTTTAAGTCTCATATCATTCATTGTGTTTTACTTGAATTATTGCTTGCATGTGGTGTGCTCATTGGACTACTATTGGTCTGATTTCCTGTGAAGGAATATGTAGGCAGCTCTTTCGAGCACGACCACTTGATTTTTGAGGTTTTCTTTGTGTGCTTGTTTGCATGTTTTATTTTTTTGATTTTCATCCTGAAGTCATCTGGACTTACTAAAAGGTTATCATGCATGCTTTGACATTCCCTTATGATGCACGTTACTTGCAAAGCTGTGTCAATAAGGCGCAAACTGTAGACACCCTATTTTGGTTCATCCGTTCGACAGAAGGAACCTCGCCTCAAGAATAATCTGATGACTAGAATCAGGATTTGTGGGATGTCGATTTTATAAAGTAGAACTTCTTGAAACACTATGGTCTCCAAGATATATTAGAATAACCTTTAGGAAAACTTAGATACGTTAGAAACTCAATTTAGAGACAAAACCCACTTTAGGGAAGCTTTTTCACATGAAATGATGAAAAATGCCCTTTGAACGAGTAAAATCTAGACCTTGGGGTGGGATCCTGAGAATTCCCTTTACAAAATAGGCTAAATTAGTGTCCCAATCCTTCACATTAGCCAAAAACCACGTAGGAGAATATTCACCCCTTTTTGCACCTCACATTTCTGCTCCTTCTTAGAGTCAACCTCACTCTTTTGACCATAACACAAAATCTAAAAACGTTTTTTGAATGAGACCAAAAATATCTTAAACTAGACTTCTATACCTTTCTAATAGTATATCACAAGCCCAAAAAGGATAACTGAGGTGGGAGAACGAAGTCTGGGAAATTTAGAGTGAAAACACAACTTTTGGGTTGAGAGCCATGTTGTTTCTCAGGCTGAGTGCTACATGGCACTTTCGGACTACTGTGTGGTAGCTCTGAATGCTACTATGGCTCTCAGATACTTCAGATGTATTCTAGACCCTTGATTTGACCCCAATCCACGTTAAAATGCCCAAAAACATGAAAATTTATGTTTCTTTTGTCCCACGTCGCTTAACTACAAGATTTTTCACCCAAAACTCAAACTATAAAAGGGGGGCCGCCCTTCCCCATCCAACATACCTGAAAATCCTAAGGATTAGAGAGCCAAGGAAACCCCTTTGGAGGATTTTGAAGCACTCCTAGAAAGTCCTTAGGAAAAGTATAAGTTTTTTGTAGAGTTAGGATTGAGTCTTGGAGTCCATGGTGCTGGCGAAGCCCTACAGAAGTATTCAGAGGGAAGTTCATGAGATAAGCTCCTTCTTTTTTGCTTTTTTTTTTTTACTTTATCTTCCTATTTTGATCTTTATTTTATTAGATCTAGGTTGAATTTCTTGTTTTCTCTTCACGTTCTTCATTTTTATTGCTTTTAATTTTTAAAGGTCTAGGGTAGTTATATCTCTTTGTTTGAAGTATCCATTAAAGTAGAGTTTTCCTAGGCAGAGATATCCCCAAGTGTTGGTAGCCAAAGCTGTGGGGTTGGTATTCAATCCATGGATATCCAACCCCGGAGATAACAAAGCCTTAATTGGATCTACGAGTCTAGAACTAGGGCATTCATATAGGAATCATGTAGTAATCCATAATATTTGGGATAGTAGGCTATCCAATCTATCCCTATTTTATCCATGCATAGTAGTTAATTCATAACTAGTTTAATTCATGAATTAATTTGTATCCATACACATGCATACACTTGCACACTATCCTTACTTAGAATAGTAGGTTATCCATACTAGGGAGAACATCTTAATTAAGCTTACACATGTAAACTATTGCACGCAGTAGCCATGTTTGGACATGCATACATGTTATCCATGCCTAAAATAGTAAGATATTCTTGGATTATCCTATATATTATGCTTTATTGTCCTAACCATTCTTAATTAGGATAATTGAGAATGCTATGCTATCCCGGGTAAGTTCACTAGCATCCCTCTTATTTACTGCTTTCTTCGGATCACCTAGAAGCATGCATAGGTGGATAAAGCACAAATTTAAATTCCCTACATGATTACCTGTGCTTAGGATTCATATTTTTTAGGGTTTGTGAGTGCAATTTTCATGTTTAATTCATTTTTATTTGCTTTCGCATGCATAGGTGTAGTAATACGTTTAGTCCCCGAATTACTATTTTAGCATGTGCATTGCATGTACTTGTATAGTTTTTTGTACGATTTTCTTTTATTAGTTGTTTATAACTTGAATTAGGATTGCATTAGTGTAATTTAAACGGTCCACATAATGTCTAGTCAAATACCTTGAAAGCTGAGTAGAGGCCCATCTCACGATGGGGCGTGAGAGGGTGTTTTAGCACGATCTAGCACCTTCCTCTCTCGTACCTTAACCCCCGAACTGAGTTCCTTGGTGACGACGAGGCTGTGCTCTCTATCCATTATTGGATTTAATAGATTTAGTTTTCTTGGTTTCCTTTCTCAAACCAAGTGGTGACTCTATTGGTGAGGATCTCTCCGGATTTAGCCTTGTGGGATAAAACATGGATTACTCACTCGTGTAGCCTTGGATATGGATCATGGGCATCGAGTGTTACCTCAGGTTGGATAAAAAGTCCCATGGAATCCAAAATGCGAGTAATCCAAATTGGCCGGATCAGTAGAGATCTTGGATCAGAAAGAGCAAGTATTGAGAACGAAAACGATTCGGATGGTAAAAGTGTTATGACATAGTCATACGGTTGAGGAAGCTATGTGAGAGAGTGAGGAAGAGATGAGGAATGAGTATCACTATCTTTTCGACCTTTGAGGTATAAGTTTGGAGACAAACTTCCTTTTTGGAGGAGAGAGTTGTCACACCCATCCGAGGGAAAAATCATTTGTTTTAAATTGCATATTTGAATTCTGGAATTATTAATGTTGATTAATAATTGAGATGGGGTTGACTGTGGGTCAACGGTGAGTGTTAAGTGAGGACACGGTGATTCGATAATCATTAAGGTATTCATGTTATTTAAATGACATATATTTTATTTAAATATTATTTAAAATATCTAGTGTATGTGAATAGTAATAATACATGTTTTGTATAATTTCTAATAATGTTGATCTTATTTTAGATCATTTTGAATACTATAGTGAGAGCATAGGTGATACATTGCATAAAATGTAGGTTATATAGAGATTCTACGGAATTAGTTTTTGGAACGTGATTTTGGACCCAAATGGAAATTAGACGTAAAGTTTTGTAATTTATAGAATTTCACTTGTGAATCGATGAATTAGACGTTTAAGATGTTTTTCGAGAAATAATTAGAAGTTTTGAGAACTCCTGGGAAGGTAAACATAATTTTTGAGAGTCGTACCTATGAGTAGGAAACCTAAGATATTTCTTCATAAACATCAAAACTCAAAATATCTTAGAGAGAGAGAGAGAGAGAGAGAGAGAGAGAGAGAGAGAGAGGAGATTATTCCCACGAGCTTTGAGATGTTGATCGATGACTTTTCGATCGATAGTTTTTCTCCAAACTTCATATTTGAACTCCTTGAGGTAAGATCTACGTTTAGAGAACTCTTAGGCCATGTTTGGAAACTTTTTACAAAAATATTAATTCTAGAAATTTGGGGAAACCCCATTAAAACTTATAGGAATTATCTGAAATCTGAGATCCGACGTTTAATCAGTGCCCGAGTACTTCCCTCAAAGTTATAGAGCTTTAGCACGAGGTATGAATTCTAGATCTTTGTATTATAAGAAATTTACATGTTTTAATATCAGACTTGATATTTTGGATCCTGGTAAAATTCATGTATTAATTAGGCCCGTTATTTATGCACATGAAAATGCGATTAAATCAAGTATAGATGTTTATGTGAGCGGGCTATGTGTCTACCTGGGTCAAAGGGGGATTTGGTGTAATTTCATACGGGGGGTAAGCTCCATGAAGTTTGAGGATTATGATATCGATAGTTGTTGTACCTAGTATGGAGGAATGCCTAACCAGAGCACGATGTGTGTGGAAGAGAAAGGTCTTCCACGGCATCAGTCTCAATTACCGGATGGAAACGTACCACTCTCCCTAGAGACTATTTTGACGTGTTTAGATGTTTTAAGCAAGAATCGTCATATAAGCGTATGTTTAGAATTGCGCACTTAGCATATAGCTGAGCAGTGGAGCTTTACTCCATTACAGGTGATAAGAAGAGAGGAAAGAAGAAACACAAAGAGTGAGGTCGATGGGACAACAGGAGCGCTCTTGTATATGCTATTGATTTTCTTTCCAAATGTATAATAAAGATTTTTGAGGAGTTGAAACCATGTGTTTAGTTTAGAATCCTGGGTGATTTGTAGTATTGTAACCTGGAGTACAACTTTTGTAATTTAAATTTGTTGATATATATTAGGGAATGTGTTGGAGTTGAGTTTGGGCAACCATAGTTGATAATCTATAGAATTCTCAGCAAACTGAGGTAAAGTAGTCGACTGGTTTGGAAAAAGTTTACTGAAGGCCTGTTTTGAACTAGCCACTGCATGATATATTGAAAAGCAGTCGACTGGGTCCCCAATGCAGTCGACTGGATTATTGTATTGAAATGTTATTTTTCATTCTGTGAAAGAAACAGTCAACTGGGTGAAAACCACAATCGAATCGTATTTTAAAAAATGGGAATTTATGTTTCAATCGACGGGAAGAATCAGTCGATTAAAAATTTGACACCACAGTCGACTGGGTCTCCCAACACAGTCGACTGGATTGGCTGCTAAGTTTTTTAAGCTCTCTTTATCTTGCAATTCCAGTCAGCCGAACCCCGAATCAGTCGACTGGATTGCTATTTTCAAATATGATGTTTCTTTAAGTGTTTTCAAATGCGCAAAACTTTTTATCACTCTGAATTTCATGGTGTTTACTTGTGTTTTTCATTACTAATTACTTTATTGAATTGGATGAGCCCCGGTGGCACGCCACGTGTCTTATTTTTGCCCGTAGTGGAATGGGTCGTGACAAGAATGTTGAATGTTCATGATTTAATATGTGTTGAGCTATTATACATTTAGTATTATGTGATCGCATGTTTAGTAACGTTATACCTCATGTTGACATATATATTATATATATATATATATATATAAACTTGAGATAGTTGAAAAGAATCCATGTATCACTTTAATCTGTAATTGTTAAGTGTGAAGAAGAATACTTTAGTTGCTACATTTCATGTTAGTACCATGCTAGGGTCATGCACATGCCAAGTGGGGACTGGTAGACCCGGTAGGTGTCTTGAATTTCGTGGCTAGTAATGTAGCATGTGACGATGTGAGGTTTTAGATTTTTATGTTATCCTGGTATTCAAAGTACGATGGTAAAGGTTAGATGCTATCCTGGTGCCTCAGGGAGGTACAATCGTACCATGTTATCCTAGTGCCTCAGGAAGGTACTATAATAAGTATTTGATGCTATCCTGGTACGCTCATAATACGATAACAAGAAGTGTTAGAATTGTGGTTAGATTGTTATGATTGTGAGAGCTAAGGGTGAAATCGGCTTGGTTTGGTCAGTTTTTTTTTTGTAGGGGGGGGGGGGGGGGGGGGGGGGGGATGGTTTCAATCAATTGGTTTAGTCGTTTTTTGGATTTTAAGACCATTTTTTTGGTTCAGTTTTAGTTTTACATTCTGAACATTTTATCATAACCGACCAAATCGATCGGTACAGTTTGGTTGGTCGGTTTTTCGGTTTGGACTTTCGACCCTAGTGAGAGCTGAGTAAGGAGGAAATAGTCAAGTGTGGTCAGAGCATGGGTATGGAATGGTAAGGTTATCGCATAATTCATACATCACTGATTTTTTTGTTAATTGATGATTGTTGATAAAGAACTCTGGTTATGCACATGTGAGTGACGTCTGGGATAAGAGACTAACTGCATCTTAAGATGCTGAACCGTAAACGTGAGGTGAGTGTTTGGTTAGCATGCTCACTTGGCTTTGTTATCATATGTAGCACAAAAAAATCCAAATTTTTTCTTTGGGGGGGGGGGGGGGGGGGGGGGGGGGGGGGAAGAGGGGTGGCAATTGTCACAGCCCGATCCCACAATAGCAGAACTGAAGCCCGATGCACGCCAGCGAGGCTAAACCAATTCATTAACGTTCCCAAAAAATAGTTTGAAGAACACACGCAGCGGAAAGAACAAAACATTTTTAAAAACCAATGGTCTAGTCGACTAGGTCGAGACCTCAGTCGACTGAAGACCTGGAGCAGAGGGTTTTCAAGAGATTAATAGTCCGTCCAGTCGACTGTGCCGAGAGCTCAGTCGACTGGGGCTTCAATTTCTCAGTCGACTGACTTTGTCCAGTCGACTATGCCTTCAGCAGAAACAAAAACCACATTTTTCATCAGTTGTCCAGTGGTTTGAAAACTGGACCAACCGACTGGTTTTGCATATTTAAAACCAATGGCTAGCAAGGCACAAGGGCCCAGTCGACCGAACACTGGACTAGTTGACTGATCCCCTGGAAGCTGCACATTCTATAGAAATTCTAAGTTTAAAGCACTTTCCGAATTCAACTAAGGATCAAACACATACTCCACAGCCATTCCCAAGTGATCCTAACTGTATTATAGCATTACTAAAGCATAATTACAGCATTTCGAATTCACTATAACATACTAAGTTAAACATAACTAAAATCCATAAAGTTCTTATTACAAGAAGTCTATTACAAAACTATGAGGTTAACACATGATGAGTCATCTTCTAACTCCCAAACCCACGATTCTTTTCTTCAATCGTGTGACCTTACTGTATGTCCCATACTCCCTATATTGTCTCCGGAGCCTCACTGTATGTCCCATACTCCCAATCTGTGATTCCTCGCCAATAAGTCCACGCGAAAGGGTAAGACCCACGTTTCTTTTCTTCAATCGTGTGACCTTAATGCCTATATCGTCTCCACAAGATGGCTATATAACCATGTGCTCCTTCGACACAAATAAGCAACTCAACATGCTCAGATACATATCACCAAGCTCTCGGTAAACAAAATATTTCACCATGCTATTGGGCTTAGTTATCAAAATGATTGCCCAATATGAACTACACAATGTATCTCTATAAATTAAGACATGCTATTCACACAAAACATGAATATATGTCAAGAAATCATTCCAGCAATACATAGTTGAATCACTCACCTCTGATTTACGCTTTTAAAGTTCGTTCCAAAGAAAACCCGTGCACAAAGAACATACAGAAAACCCTTTGGTACAATTCCTATGGATCAAAAGTCCAATTATCAACTTTTATGAAAAATTCAACAAAATAACTTTTTTGAAAACTTAGCCAAACAGGCCCTAATATATATCAAAACGAAGCTCTTATCTCGAGAAGCTCGAATATGAAATCATTTAGAAGAAATCAGACGGACAGAAGGTCGTCATTTGGCGTCGCAAAGCTCTAAGCTCCTAAATCTCCCTTTTGGCCTCCTTTTGAGTTTTAGGTTAAGAGTTTAGAAAAATCTAAAGTCATCTCTATCTATATACAGGCAACACTTTCGGAAATTATGTTTACCTCCCCACGAGTTTTCAAAACTCCTAATCAGTCTCTGAAACTTTCTACACATCTAATTCATAGCTTTACGATTAAAACCTCAAAATTATAAAAGTTTTCGACTAAGTTCCATTTGGTTGCTAAAACGTAAATTTCTACATGACATTTCCGAAGTTGCTAATTAGCCTACCAAATTAATAGTGTGTTAATTCATCCTCACTAGGATACAAAAACTAACAACATATATAAATTCTAAGCCAGAAATAATATAAATATTGAAATACACAGATAAACATTTATTTTCAGATAAACATTTAAAGTATTCCACAGTGACCGTCTCATACTCTGAGAGACGTCACAACAACAAATTACTCAACCACCACAGTCTCAAAGGGTTTTCTAACATAGATACCCAAATCAACTCATGAGTCAAAACTCACTCATACATGTGCCAAAATGCACAACACATCACATTATCATGCATGACAATGTAATGAAATGCAATAACACAAATGCGGGTGTTATAATACTCTCCCCCTTAAGAGAAGTTTGTCACCAAACTTATACCTCATGTCTCGAAAAGGTGCAGATACTGAGTGCGCATCTCATCTTCTAATTCCCATGTCATCTCCTCTATCGTTTCGCTACGCCATAGCACTTTCACTTTTGATATCACTTTATTCCGTAAGGTTTGATCCTTCTGATCTAAGATCTTTACCAGATACGCAATATACGTTAAATCACTCTGAACCTCATTTGGCGTCAGAGTCATCACTTGCTCCCTATCCTCCACTAAGTTTTTACGTAACAAGGATACATGAAACACATTATGAACTTGAGCATACTCACTCGACAAGTTCAATCGATATGCTACGGATCCAACTCTCCCAATGATTTTGAAAGGTCCTACGTACCTTGGGTTGAGTTTTTCGTATCTTCCAAATCTAGTAATTCCCTTCGAAGGTGACACCTTCAAATGGACTAAATCACCCACGTCAAATACCAACGGTCACCTACACTTGTCGGCATAACTCTTATACCTACTCTGAGCTGTTAGTAACCGTTGTCGAATTACCTTTATCTTATATGTCATCTCTTGTACAATCTTCAGCCCTTCAATCATTCTTTCTCCAACTTCCGTCCAACTAATCGGTGAATGACAGAAGCAACCATATAAAGCTTCATAAGGAATCATCCCAATGCTCTTCTGAAAACTATTATTATATGTAAACTCAATTAACGGCAAATGGTCTTCCCAATCACCCTGGAAATCAAGTACAGATAAACAAAGCATGTCTTCTAAAATCTGGATTACTCTTTTCGTTTGACCATCAGTCTGAGGATGAAAAGCGATACTGAAATGCAATTTGGTACCCATTGCTTCTCGCAAGGCTCTCCAAAACTTTGATGTAAACCTACTATCTCTATCCAAAATAATAGAAACTGGAATATCATGTAGTCTTACAATCTCGCGAATATACAACTTAGCTAACGTCTGCGGCTTAGTTGTTCGAAGAGGTAGGAAGTTCGATGACTTCGTCAGACGGCCAACGATCACCCAAATGATAGTATTCGACTTCTTTGACCTCGGAAACCCACTATCAAAGTCCATCATAATGTGTTCCCATTTCCACTCAGCTATCGGTAACGGTTGTAACAATCCTGAAGGTACTTGGCATTCGACTTTCACTTGTTGACAACTCGTACATCGTGAAACATAGCGTGCTATTTCTCTCTTCATTCCCGGCCACCAATAAACATGTCTCAAGTCTCTATACATCTTTGTGCTTCACGGATGAACGGTGGACTTCGCATTGTATGTTTCCTCTAGGATGTTCCGTTTCAACTCCTTCTCATTAGGTACACAAATTCTACCCCTCAATCTCAAAACATTGTTTTCAAAAGTGAATCCCGATTACTTGCCCATCGGAATCTCATCACAAATTTTCTTCAAAGCCACATCTTGAAGTTGTTTCTCCGTGATCTCGTGAATCAAGAGTGGTTGTGCCATAATCGTCGACATCAAACCACTTTCAATTCTTGGAATCACTTCAAGTTCCAAATTCTCCATATCTCGTATCAATTCTTTCTGAGAAGTTATATCTGAAGTTATGTTGGTTGGTGTCTTATGAATAAGAGCATCGGTGACTACATTCGCTTTACCTGGATGATACTAAATTGACAAATCATAGTCCTTCATCAACTCTAACCATCTCAATTGCCTCATGTTCAAATCTCGTTGCGTGAACAAGTACTTCAAACTCTTATGATCTATATATATATATCACATTTCTTCTCGTATAGATAATGATGCCAAATCTTCAATGCAAAAATCACGACGGCCAATTCTAATCGTGTGTCAGATAATTTTTCTCACGTGGTCTAAGTTGTCTCGATGCATAGGCAATGATCTTGTCACCTTGCATAAGAACACAAACTAAACCTCTGTACGAAGCATCACTGGAAATAATAAACCCTTCAGTACCTGTCGGAACGAATAAGATTGGTGCCTTCACTAGTCGACTCTTCAGCTCTTAGAAACTTTCCTCACATTCTGGACTCCATACAAAAGCAATATCTTTTCCCATCAATTGTGTCATTCGCATTGCAACACGTGAAAAGTCCTTTGCAAACCTCTGATAGTATCGACATTGCAACACGTGAAAAGTCCTTTGCAAACCTCCGGTAATATTCAGCCAATATTAGGAAACTTTTGATCTCTATCACATTTGTCGGTCTCGACCAATTGGTAACTGCTTCTATCTTCCGAGGATCTATAGAAATCCCTTTCGCCGACATTATATGTCCAAGAAAAGCAATCTTTGTCAACCAAAATTCACACTTCTTCAATTTCCCAAACAATCTCTTCACGCATAGTCGTTGTAAGGCTAATCGTAGATGATGCTCGTGATCTTCAACACTCTTGGAATAGATTAGAATGTCATCTATAAATACGATAACAAACTCGTATAAATAGTCTTTAAAAACATGATTCATCAAGTCCATGAAAGCGACTGGTGCGTTAGTCACTCCAAACGACAAAAATAGAAATTCAGAGTGACCATATCTAGTTTGAAAAGTTGTCTTTTCAACATCCTCTTCCTTAACCTTCAATTGGTGATAACCCGATCTCAATCAATCTTCAAGAATACTTGAGCTCCTTGCAATATTTGTGGCAACAGATATTTGTTCTTGACAGTCAATTTATTTAACTCCCGATAATCGATTCACATACATATTGTCCCTTACTTCTTCTTCACAAACAAAACTAGAGCTCCCCACGGTGAAACCCTAGGTCGAATAAAACCCTTCTCGAGCAGCTCCTGTAACTGAACTTTCAATTCCTTCAGTTCTATTGGTGCCATTCTGTATAGTGCTTTGGATACCGGTTGTGACCCTGGTACTACTTCTATCGTGAACTCAAGCTCTCTTTCAATCAGTACATCAAGTAACTCATCGGGAAAAACATCTGAAAAATCTCAAACTACTAGAATGTCTTCTACTAGTGGTCCAAGAACTCTCGTGTCAACAATCAAACATAAGAAACCCAAACAACCCTTCTTTAACATCATACTTGCTTGAATTTTCGATATCAAGTACGGCGGTATGGTCACACCCTTACCCTGAAAAGTAAACTCTTCTTACTACCCCATTTCTGCTCACGATTAATCTTAGATTGATGGACAGATAACCAATCCATCCCTAGATAACATCAAAGTAGTTCACTGTCAACGAAATCAAATCGATGCTCAAGACCCTATCGCTTATCTTGATCTCACACGACTTGAATACTGAAGAAGTTACTAATGGTTCACTACTAGGAAATGATACACACAAATCATATCCTAGTGGTTCAGACTTAATAGTTAAATGCTCAACAAAGTCACGTGATACAAATGAATGCATTGAACCAGAATCCATAAGTATACGTGCAGGATACGAACAAGTAGGAAGAGTACTTGATATGACTGTATCATCCGTATTCCCTGGCCTGAGCTAGAAGTATCGAGTATCATCCTTATTATTGCTTGACTCCCTTTTCTTTAACCACTCGTTGCCCTACCTTTGATCCACTCGGCATACTCGATGCCCTAGTACTCATTCTTGGTTGTTTCTTACTCGGATAGTTCTTCTCTATATGCCTCGGTTGTACACACTCAAAACATTTTCCCTCTTATCTTGGGGTTGTAGCTCTTGGTATTCGAGGTGGTGTTCGGTGTAGTCACATTTGTATTCATAGGACAGTTACAGGATATGTGTCCCAGTTGCTTGCAAAGGTAGCACGTGCTCAAATAATAGCAAGTCCCTCTATGTCGCAGGTTACATATCGGGCACAATGGTCTCTAGTCTCCCGTGAATGTACTCCCTCCTTGGTTACCCATATATGATCTCGAACTTTGCATAAACAGTTTCTTCGCAGTCCCTTGGCTCTTGCCCTTATTGTCATTTACTCTATTTCCTTGTTGTCCTTGTCGATAGCAATTGACACTTTTCTCAGCAATACGGGCAGCTTCCTCAACTAAAGAAATAGTCGGGTGTTGCAACATGTCCACACGACCATGGATATTCTCCCTAAGCCTTCCTCAAACTTACAAGCCTTATCCCTATCAGTGGGAATGGTAGTTTTCCCAAATCGTAACAAGGCATTGTAACGGGATACGTACTCACTCACAATCATGTCTCCCTAGACCAAACTTGCAAACTCTTGGCGTTTCTGAGTATAACCAGATTACAAAAAGAAACGTCAGTTAAATTCCTCTTTAAATGTTTCCCACGTGGTCGGCTTTCCTTGTTCAAGGACATTGTTCCACTAATCCAATGCTTCGCCTATCAATGTATTTGATGCACATAAAATCTTCTCCTCGTCGGTACATATCACAGTACGAAAATGTCTTTCCATGTCCATCATCTAATGATTGGCCAAGTCTATGTCAACCTGTCTATAGTACAAAGTCAAATTTTGCTTATGGAATTATTCCACGATTGTGTGTTGGGCTCTTGGTACCGGTGGTGCATTAATATACGGATTTCAATCGGTGGGGCCTGAACATTCATCTGATCTCTTTCACTTATGGTTTAAACAAAATTCCCTACCATATTTACTAATTGGTCCTTTCTTGAATGCGGTGACAACTCTCTTATCGGGTTAGTCATGACGTTTCAAGGATTCACCCTATGGAGTTCAATGAATAATGACGATGCATGATATGCCACAAAATATATATGTATGTGAACAGTTTGCCACCACATCAATAAATGCAACACATGAAGCATTTCTATTAACATTATTATCTCCACGATTTCACACTCCACTCGACGTCACTTAGCATATATAACGTCACTCATTCCCAAGACTCTAAACTTAGGCTCTGATACCACTAAATATCATAGCCCGGTTCCACAATAGCAGAACCAAAGCTCGTGGCACGCCACCGAGGCTAAACTAATTCATTAACGTTCCCAAAAATTAGTTTAAAGAAGACACGCAGCAGAAAGAATAAAATAGTTTTTTTAAAAATAGTGGTCCAGCCGACTGGGTTGGGACCTCAGTCGATTGAAGACCTGGAGCAGAGGGTTTTCAAGAGATTAACAGCTCGTCCAGTCGGCTATGACGAGAGCTCAGTTGATTGGGGCCTCAATTTTTCAGTCGACTGACTCTGTTTAGTTGACTGTGCCTTCAGCAGAAATAAAAAACATTTTTTGTTAGTTGTCCAATCGACTGAAAACGGGACCTGCCGACTGGTTTTTCCATATTTAAAAGTAGTAGCTAGCAAGGCACAAGGGTCCAGTCGACCGAACAGTGGACCAGTCAATTGATCCCCTGGCAGCTGAACATTCTGCAGAAATTCTAAGTTTAAAACACTTTTCGAATTCAACCAAGGATCATACATATACTCCACAGGCATTCTCAAGTGATCCTAATTGTATTATTGCATTACTAAAGCATAATTACAACATTTTGAATTCATTATAACATACTAAGTTAAACATAACTAAAATCCATAAAGTTCTTATTATAAGAAGTTTATTACAAAACTATGAGGTTAACACATGATGAGTCGTCTTCTAAGTGAACTCCTAAACCCACGTGCTCACTTCTATGATTCCTCGCCAGCATTAACACCTGCAATAATTATTTGAATAACCACACATTTATTTATTTATTTAAGCTAACGCTTAGTGAATAAAAACAACAAATGCACATGAATGACAAACATGCTCGCATTCATATCTCTACATTTCATACTAGTCTCTGGAGCCTCACGTGTACGTCCCATACTCCCAATCCACAACTCCTAGCCAATAAGTCCATGCGAAAGGGTAAGAGACACGATTCTTTTCTTCAATCATGCGATCGTAATGCCTATATCGGCTACACAAGATGGCTTGGTAACCACTTGTTCCTACGACCATATTGCCTATATCGGCTCAACATGCTCAAGTACATATCACCATGCTCTTGGTAAAAAAACATTTTACCATGCTATTGGGCCTATTTATCAAAATGATTGCCCAATATAAACTACATAGTATATCTCTATAAATTAACACATGTTATTCACACAAAATATGAATGCATGTCAAGAAATCATTCCAACAATACATAGTTGAATCACTCACCTCCGATTTACGCTTTTAAAGTTCGTTTCAAAGAAAACCCGTGCACAAAGAACATGCAGAAAACCCTGGTACAATTCCTATAGATCAAAAGTCCAATTATCAACTTTTATGAAAAATTCTAGAAAATAACTTTTCTAAAAACTTAGCCAAACAGGCCCTAATATATATCAAAAGGAAACTCTACCTCGAGGAGCTCTAATATGAAATCTAGAAGAAATCAAACGGACAGAAGGTCGTCGTTTGGCATCGCAAAGCTCTAAGCTCCTAAACCTCCCTTTTGGCCTCCTTTTGAGTTTTAGGTTAAGAGTTTAGAAAAATCTAAAGTCATCTCTATCTATATATAGGCAACGCTTCCAAAAATTATGTTTACCTCCCCACGAGTTTTCAAATCTCCTAATCAATCTATGAAACTTTCTACACAGCTAATTCATAGCTTTACGAGTAAAGCCTCAAAATTATAAAAGTTCTCTACTAAGTTCCGTTTGGTTGCTATAACGCAAATTTCTACATGACATTTTCGAAGTCACCAAGATACTAAAACTAACAATAGATATAAATTCTAAGCTAGAAATAATACAGATATTGAAATACACAAGTAAACATTTATTTTCAGATAAACATTTAAAGTATTCCACAGTGACCGTCTCATACTTGGAGACACGTCACAACAACAAATTACTCAACCACCACAGTCTCAAAGGGTTCTCTAACACAGATACCCAAATCAACTCGTGAGTCAAAACTCACTGAAACATGTACCAAAATGCACAACACATCACATTATTATGCATGACAATATATTGAAATGCAATAACACAAAATGTGGGTGTTATAGCTATAGCCCACCTCAGCCCTCCTTGCCTTTGTCTCTTCTTAGACTGTCATATAGGACATTAATCAATAAAGCCTTGGGCACTAAAGCTTGCAAACAAACTCCACCTTGTTAGTGGAATTTGTCTGTAAGCTTTTGTGCCCAAAGCTTTATTCGACATTAATTATCTCTCTCCCTCTTTCTCTCCCTCTCTCTCTCTACTTGAGAGTGATAGAATCTGTGTTGTACATTCACATGCATGTCTCTACTGTAATACGTTATACCCAATAAATCATGAATATGCCTGATAAAAATATAAATACCGTGCACTGCTAAAGTATAACAAATCACATATGAGACAACCATGATATTTCTAGTCTTAGGATCACTTGCACAACTATAACGAAGAATGGTATATTGATACATAAGTAAAACTCATTTGACATGTAATTTACTATTGATCACATTCAGTACCCTTGTTCTCTAATAAGTACCCACATATCAATTTTAGTGTCTCTACTATGGTGAATAAAGCCTAATCACATTTCATTAGTTAAAATAAACATGACATTCGTTAGTCTAAATGAATTATAAATGCATAATTAATAATTGTATGACTAAAAACATTTTAAGAATAAAGTTACCATGAAGTCTAAGGTCTTCATTCTTAACTCTTTAAGATCATATCTTCTTACGTTTAATTTTGTGAAGTTATCTTGATAATTAAACAATGATAATTAACCATGATATAAAGTAACTTGCCATTTAAATAATGTGATTGTTAATTAATGTAACATTCCGAAAGACCTCTTCCAACAATTGCCTTTTAGGGCATGATACTAGCAACCTATTTGGCATAGTTCTTGATGATGCCAAAATTTGGTTAAAGTAAATTAAAGCAATTTAAGGAGAGAGAGAGAGTGTGTGTGAGACTGGTTTTTTATATGTGGTTCGGCCCTATTAATGAAGGTACCTACGTCCATGTGTGTGTCTGAGAGAGAGAGTCTAGACCGCTCGGGCTGATGCTTATCCAAGGAGTTGTGCATAATTTGACCGGGATAGGGACCGACAGCTGAGTTGAACCGCTCTGTCATAGGATAGAGCCAATTTTGGGTATATCAGCTACCCCCCATTTCCAAGGTTGGCTTGATGCTATATCAGGGCAAGTTTGGAAATATGTTTGATGCCACCTGCCACAGTCTGAGTGCTCAGGGAAGCTGGCTTGGAGCTTCTGAGTCTTGTGAGTGCTCGGGAACTGGCTAAGAGTTGAGACTTAGCCTAGCTTGGAGTCTTTTAGTGCTCAGGAATTGGCCGGGAGTTGAGACTCGGCCTAATTCAGAGTCTTTTGCTTAAGTTAAGCTCCCAGGATGGTTATCTTCTACTCGTAAACCTTCGTCAAGGTTGTGTGTAAAAGAATTTTACCATGTTAGAAAAGCCGACCTAAAGTATGTTACTTTAGGGTCCTTTTGTGTTAATTCCCCAGGATGGTTATCTTCTGCCCAGCCAGCCTTTGTCAAGACCGTTGGGAGAAGAGTTTAACCATGTTGGTGGAGCCGACCTAAATCACATTTCTTTAGGGTCTTTTTGCTCCTCTATCATCGGCCAACCTAAGAGATTTTAGTCACCTCTATCGTTGGTTTGGACCTACGTGGAGTTATTGCCTCTGAGCACTGTAGGCGCCCGGGTTGTCTAAGAGTTTGACTTAGTTACCACAAGGCCTGTAAGTACCCGGTGTGATTGCCTGTTCAGTCCATCGTGCCTTTCTTCCCCCCCAAGCTTTCGCTAAGACGAGACTCTTATGGAGGCTAGGACTGTAGGTAATCAACCTGGAACATGGGTGGTTGTAGGGTCTTTTGAAACTTGCCATCATCAGCCACCTAGGGGGATTTACCTCCATCGTAGGTTGCACCTAAGCAAAGCCGATGCCTTGGGCGTGACCCCGAGGTCTTTGCCTCGGGTGTGATCCCGAGGTTTTTAGTGCCTGGGTTCAGAGCCCGAGGTCTTTTGTACCTGGGCTCGAGCCCGAGGTCTTTTGATGTGCCTCGGGTATGGCCCAAGGTCTTTTCAAGAGCTCTTTGACAGTCTGTAGAGCCTCGTGCGATGATCGGGCAAGTACCACTGTAGTTAGATTGGTCGAGACTGTTAGAGACAGGAGGTCGGGCCGAGATCACCGGACTCCTGATTACTCTGAGCTGGATTCAAGGTCGGGATCATTGGATCCTAACTGTTGCGAACTAGAGGTCGGGTCGAGGCTGCCGGACTCAGATCGCTATAAACTGGAGGTCGGGTTGGGACTGCCGGACCCTTCCTGCTATTAGCTGGAGGTTAGGTCGAGACTGCCGGACCCTGACTGCTGTGAACTAGAAGAACTGTCAGAACTCCCGGGCTGATCTCACTTTCGCTTACTTCTGGAAGACTCGTTGCTTACATGCCCGCGGTCTTTAGTCTTTAGAAATTCTTCAGTTTTAATATATTTTCCAACCCTCTCTGTGAGTTTAACCAAGGTTACGGGTCAATTTTTGTGAAACAACGTGGCGCACTTGGTGTGTTGAACTCCTGAGCAGAAGGCTATAATAGCGACGGTTTCATCAAGATCATAGATGCCGAGCTTCTCTTGATTAAACCGGTCAATGAATTCCTTGAGGGTCTCATTATTCCTTTGTATGACTGTCAGTAGCTGCATATCAGGCTTTGGCCATTCATGCATACCAATGAACTGATTGATGAACTGCTTGTTGAGTTGCTTGAAACTGCGGACCGATCGAGGCTTCAAGGAGTAGACTCATTGCACGGCTGGGCCTTTCAAAGTGCTGGGGAAGGCCAGACAATTTAGTTCATCAGAGTTGGTGGCTAGGGCCATCCGAGCTTTATAGGTCCGAACGTGGTCGACTGGGCTTCCCGTGCCGTTATAGGGATCTAGGCGAGGCTGCTTAAATTTGTCCGGGATGGCACACCTCGTGATCTGGCTAGAGAATGGTGACTCTGTCTCGGTATTGGCGTGATTCTGAGTAGGGTTTTGGTCCAGCCTTTTGGCCACTCCATCATTCTGTTTCTGCAAGTCCTTGATATGTGTCACCACACCTTCCCGACCGGGATCCGGGATATAGGTCAGGTTAGTGGAAGAGGCTTCCTTCTCATGGCAGTGTATTGTCCCCTGGGATCAGGCTCAGCTATGACTACGGTTCATCATGTGCCTAAGGACACCTCGGCTCTTGACCGAGTAACCCTGGACTGGTTCCCGGGCCATATGCTCCTGCCTTTCCTCTCGGGTAGCACACCTACTGCTGATGCCTCTGGCATCCTCACACGGGACGGGTTGATTCGAGCACGTTGTCTGGTCAAGATCGGTTCCTGACCGTACGCAACGTTCCCGGGTTATTTCCCGGCCACTGGAGGACTGCTTTACTGGGCCAGCAGGGCTTCGATCTGTTGCTGGATTTGACGCTGGCCCTCTAAGAGTTGTACGAGGGTCGCGGTAATCTGCTCAGATGTCATGACTGCCGTAGCTGGCGCCGCGGCCGGCGGAACATCCCAGTTGGCCTGCTGTGCAGTCTTCTCACCATTCTTCGGAGGCATGGCTCTCAGCCAAGAGATTTGTTGATGAAGAACTTGTCGTTCCCACAGACGGCGCCAAGCTGATGATGCCAAAATTTGGTTAAAATAAATTAAAGCAATTTAAGGATAGAGTGCGTGTGATACTGATTTTTTGTATGTAGTTCGACCCTGTTAATTAAGGTACCTACGTCCACGTGTGTGTCTGAGCATGTTCACTATATTGTAAAAAGCCGGGGACCTGTGGTGAACCAATAATATTTTGGAGCTACCGTAGGTCGGTCGGTCGGGCGTGTTGGTGACCGCTATAGAGGTGCTGTAGAGACTAAAAAGTCGGTCCCTTTGAAGGGGGTGAGTGGTCTCTTTTATAGATGCAAGAGACCTACTCATACATGGATAAAGAAATATAATCCAATTGAGCTTGATTGACATTAATTGTGTGGGTTTCCTAATTGGATTAGGAAACAATGTCTACTTTCCATAAGTCTTCTATCTTGAGTAGAAAACTGCCTGGAATATTCTGGGGCATGTGTAGTGGGCTCAGCTAGCCTGTGCTTGTACGGACCGTGCCAGTGTGGTCTTCCCGACCTGTTAGTCTGGTGGTGAATGAACCGCTTGGGATGGTGAGTCTCGGGTAGACTAGACCACTCGATTGATGCTTGTCCGAGGAGTTGTGCATAATTTGACCGGGACAGGGACCGACTGTTGAGTTGAACCACTCGGTCATAGGATAGAGCCAATTTTGGGTATATCAGTTCTTGTTTTTGAGGAATCAATCGCCTAAGTTTTGTTTTTGACCAACAGTTGTCCTAGTCAGTCAAAAATGTTTTGTGATTGACTTATTTATTTATTTATTTATTTATTTGCAATTGAATTACAGAATATGATTTTTCATAAAGTTTCATCTTAGTTTTTCCTCCGAGCAATGCTATGTTTTCCAAATTTTGAATTTCAGATTTTTTTCACAGACATATATGGCAGTGAGACCACTTTCGATAATGATGAAACCACTTTAATAACCTCCAATCAAAATCCCCCACATGTAATTGAAAAGTATTTAGAATTCAAAAATTGGGAGAGTAATGTTAGGGATACAATTATTTTTGGGATATTAGGTCATAGACCCTTTAAAATTATGTGTTTTAATAAATAAAAAAAACCCAATTTTTTTTGCAGTTTTATAAAAGTCACTCGTTACTTTTCGTATTTGGTGAAAAGCCCTCTGCTCATAGATTATGTTATATTATCTGTGAACTTTAAATCATCATAACTCACTCGTTTTTTTTGACTTTTTTGGGTGATTTTTTTTTAAATCATGTATTTTTTCGAGATCTACCCATTAGACTTGAAAGTTGTACAAAAAAAAAGTAATTTGGAACTTCATTTTTCATTTTTATCTTTCAGATATATAATATTATCTGTTTACACTAACAGATAACATTATTTGTCAACTTTAAACCACCATAATTTTATCAATTCTTGGGCTTTTGGGGTGATATTTTTTTTTTTAACGCATCGGACTTGAAAGTTGTACAAAAAAAAGTAATTTGGAACTTCGTTTTTTCATTTTTATCTTTCAGAACACAAACAGATAATATAATCTGTTTACACAAACAGGTAATATTATTTGTCAACTTTAAACCACCATAACTTTATCAATTCTTGGGCTTTTTGGGTGATTTTTTTTTTGATTTCATGTATTTTTTTTTTTTTGAGATCTATGCATCGGACTTGAAAGTTGTACAAAAAAAAGTAATTTGGAACTTCATTTTTCATTTTATCTTTCAGACATATAATATTATCTATTTACGCTAACAGATAATATTATTTGTCAACTTTAAACCGCCATAACTTTATCAATTCTTGGGCTTTTTGGGTGATTTTTTTTTATTTCATGTATTTCTTTGAGATCTGCGCATCAGACTTGAAAGTTGTACAAAAAAATTAATTTGGAACTTCGTTTTTTCATTTTTATCTTTCAGAACACAAATAGATAATATTATCTATTTACACAGACATTAATATTATTTGTCAACTTTAAACCACCATAACTTTATCAATTATTGGGCTTTTTGGGTGATTTGTTTTTTGATTTCATGTATTTATTTGAGATCTACGCATCGGACTTGAAAGTTGTACAAAAAAAAGTAATTTGGAACTTCGTTTTTCATTTTTATCTTTCAGACATATAATATTATCTGTTTACGCTAATAGATAATATTATTTGTCAACTTTAAACCACCATAACTTGATCAATTTTTGGGTTTTTGGGTAATTTTTTTTTTTTTTTTTGATTTCATGTATTTCTTTGAGATCTACGCAATAGGCGTGGAGATTTTACGGAAAAAAAAAAAGTTAAGTTGCAGTCTAATTTTGAAGTTTTACCTATCTTACAGATAATATTATCTGTTATTTGTGAGTCTAACAGATAATATTATGTGTTAACTTTAAACTACCATAACTTTATCAATTCTTGGGTTTTTGGGTGATTTTTTTTTTTTATTTCGTGTTTTTTTTTTTTAAGATCTATGCATCTATGGTGTCAATTGTACGAAAGAAATATTTTTTTATTATATGTATGCGAAAAAATACAATTTTTCATATTTGTTTGATTTTTAGTTTTTTTTTTTGTCCTAGTGTTTCATGGTCAACATTGAACTCGTTTGATAGATCTTATTTTCCTGATTTCAAAACATCAAATTTTACGAAAAACGGACTTGTATAACAAAAGTTATAGCAATTTGAGTGTAAAAAAGGCCTAATGCGATAAAGTAAAGTAGTATGTGTTTTAGTTTTGAAGAGTTTTATTTGAGGGGGCTATGGCCGAATGTCCCATTATTTTTTACAACTCATTTACAATCATCTCTATCTATCTCATAAGTGGCATTGGGGCTCGATCATTGAAATTTAACTTAACCCTACAGTGCCACTTAAAAGAAAGATAAAGATAATTATAAATAAAGAGAATTGTTATTTCCACTCCATCATTGAACCAATACACTCCATGGTACCACTATCAGAGCATGTGGTACCATGTATGTAATGCATGATATGCATGTACCACATGCTTTAAGAATGGTACCATTGAGTGCCTTAGTTCAATGATGGAGTGGAAATAGCATCACCCTAATAAATTATAAAAAATAATTGTGCCCTCTAGTATTGGCCAATTTGGGAAGTATAGCATTTCTCTTACCCTAATCACTTGAGGAGTTGAAAAACTGTGGGCAAACACCCCTAGCGATAATATCGAATCTGGATAGACCATCATATCAATCTAACGGTTACAAGGTTTGGTAGTTCCATAAACACCAATAAGTTGAAGCACAAGTTTAGGAACTTCCAAAAAGCAAACCTTTTTACATAAAGATGAAGACCTGTACACTCTCTTCATACACTTCACGACCGTTTATCTCTTTATACACTCAGCATTAATTATTACCTCTTCTTTCTCTTTTACTTTTATTATTACTTTGCCTTTTTACATTGTTGCGCAGAAAATTCACCACACCACACCACACAGTGACACAGGTACCTAGATTTGGAAGAAATGTTGAAGAGACAAGAGACTGTGCGCTCTTCATCCTCCTCTCACCGCCAAACTGAAACGGAAAATCGAATTAATGCAAAAGCAATTGGTTGCATGGCCGGCATTCTTCAGCTCGTCTCCAAGTATCAACGTACCGGCAAATTACTTACATTTGGTAATTTAATTACTACCTCTCTCTCTCTCTCTCTCTCTCTCTCTCTCTCCCAATTAATCATGTTCATTTGACGATCAGGTAATAAAAAGCAGCAGGAAAAGATCCAAACAAGAAGCAGAAAACATATTGTAGATGATGAAAAAGGAGGATCCGGCCAACAAATTTATCCTGGAATATTAGTGTCACCAAAAGTGGACCAAGCATTACTGGTGGTGGCGGAAAAGAGGAGGAAGCTGTTGGAGGCACTGGCCAAATGCGACCAAGATTTGAAAGCGCTCAAGAAGATCATTGAGGACCACCCTCACCACCACCTGTTCATAACCCAACAGCCGACTGCAGTGTCTCATGTGCCTGAGGAGGAACACAACTTCATGATGCCGCCTATTTCTATCAACCCAACGCCCGCACCTACATGCACACAGACACATGGTTAGTTTTGTATTCTCCAGCCCTATATATCATGTATTGTTTGCATCTTGGTTATTTCATTGTTTGTTAGTTTATTTGCGTAGTTGTGTTGCAAGGCAACTCATTTACGGCTAAATCAATTATACTCCTAATACCTTTATTAGGCCTGGCGAATGGGCGGATTTGGACCAGACTCATATGAGACTCAGATTCTTCCCGGTTATGATTGGGTTGGGTGACCCGTATATTATCAGGCTTCCCAGTTATGATTGGGTTGGGTGAGACCAGCTTCCTCCCCCCCCCACACACATCAACTCTTTGGCGTTCTATTAAATCATTCCCCCAGATTAGTGTTTTTGAGTTATTTTCAACTTGATAAAATTTGATTTAGGTAGATAATTATTAAAAAAAAAAAAAAAAAACCATATTATTGAACATTGTAAGGTTTTGATGAAAATTTTATTTGGATGACTCTTCCATTAATTATTGTTAACTACATCCTTGTTTTGTATTTCACCACTACTTGTTCCTGGAACTATAATACAATATTTAGGGTAAAATGCATTTTGCACTCTCAAATTATACAATATTTTACACTTTGGTCCCTAAATTATCATTTTTTACATTTTGGTCCCTCAACTATTATTGTGTGACAGTTTGCCCCGTCCGTCACTTTTAGTGATGAAAAAATTCACTTTTTAGTGACACCAAAA
This sequence comes from Hydrangea macrophylla, assembly GCA_033977485.1. Classification (NCBI taxonomy): domain Eukaryota; kingdom Viridiplantae; phylum Streptophyta; class Magnoliopsida; order Cornales; family Hydrangeaceae; genus Hydrangea; species Hydrangea macrophylla. The sequence goes on from CM066993.1 coordinate 29,765,331, forward strand.
GTGACGCTGAAAGTGATGGAGTGTGCAAACTGCCACAAAATGATAGTTGAGGGACCAAAATGCGAAAAATGATAGTTTAAAGACCAAAGTGCAAAAATGGTATAATTTGAGGGTGCAAAATGCATTTAACCCTAATATTTATGTACTCTGTCCGTCCCATTTTATGTGTCCCTTTTTGGGAATCCAACTATTTAAGGGGACAAAAAGAATCTACACCTACTTTCCACAATTGCCCATAATCATTGCACTTTCTTTTTTGTTTTGTTTTGGCATTGATTGTAAGGAAGGGTAATTTGGGAAATTAAGTAAAATTTATATACTAATTTAAGAAAGTGGACAACAATTTTGGGACATACCAAAATAGAAAGGGGGACACATAAAATGGGACGGAGGGAGTAACATTATGGTGCCTAAAGCACCAAATTAATAATAAAACAATTCCTTGGGTAATCTTTCCATTAAATGATTTTCAACTAAATCCTTTTGTATTTTACCATTACTTGGTACAGCAGGAAAAAAAAATGTATATATGTAAACTACATGACTATTATTTGAGTTCAGAAAACAACCAAATAACAGTCCTAAAATTATATAACAATCCAAAAATAGAATGAATTAAAATGCTCAAAAACAACTACTCTTGTTTACATCAAGACCAAAATATATCTACACTAAGCTAGAGTCACAATTCACAAATTGCAACGAAATAAGATGATTATAACATCGAATCACCTCCCCATCTCCTCCATGAGTTCACAAGCACTAAATGCATCTATAAATAAAGAAAATAGTTAAAACAAAGAACTAAATAAGCCACTAGCTAAAAAAGTAAAGGGGACACAGACAGAGAAGTTGAACACATAGAGAGAAGGCAGTTTCTCAAAATCCTCGCACACAACATTGGAGGAGCTGGTAGAGAACTCTGCACCACGTCATGTTCATCAACATTTTCCTCCATCTCAATATCCGTACCAAACGCTAGACACAAATATTTTTCTCATTGTTCTTTAGTGAAAGAGTAGTGCTTCCAACTATTGTGGTGGCCAACAGTACTTAGGAATTTCATATAAAATTATCATAGTAGTCTGACTTTCATCTTCCATCGAAACTTTTTGCAGAAACCATCACCATGTTTGGGAGTTTTACATGAAATGATCAGACCTTTTATCATATTCATAACAATGAAAGAATCAAAAGAACTAGATTAATTTTACAGTTCTACATTTTAGTATAATCGATTTTAAGTGGTTGTAGATAACCATCATAAACAACCAAACGAACATGAAGCAATTGCAATTCGTTCAAGCTCACATTTGAGATCAAAAGAAGCATGGAGTTGACGAACTAGGAAAACCCTTTTAGAAAAATTAGGATTCAACTATTGGCTACCATTTGTTGAAGAACCCAATCTCGATTCTCGGTTGAAGTTGATGAAATCTGTTATTCAAAATATATTGGGATACGTATATATGTATAAATCTGAAATTAGAAATATTTACTGATTGGGGATGAAATATTTACATAATTATAATTTGAGAAAGAATCTGAGCCCAGTGTCCACACTGATTCCTTAAGACGAATTTGCTCCCTCTCGGTGCACAAGATTGATGAACAATCGTCTCCCAAGATAGTACGGATTTACAGTTCTGTGTAAGTTGTACTCCAATATGCAGAACCCATTGAATGCAATTATATAATACTCGAACAGACTTAATTCTAATATGCAGAGAGAGAGAATAATTTCGTATCTTTTATTATAAAAATGAATGAACAAGACTCATATATATAGGTTGTAGGAAACTGTTCGTCAACAGTCACAACCTTTCGAAAGAAACAGTTCGTCAACAGTTATATCCATTCGGCTAAAGGTCTATTTGGCATGACCAAAAATCCATTCAATTAAATAACCAATTTCTCATTCAAATTTTTCCAACAAAATCAACCAAGGAGTGATAGAGAACAATAATAATTAAGATTTGTATTCAACAATCTTATACCTAAAAACAACTACAACTAGAAATAAATATCAATCTATTTATACATAGAACAAGATATTTTTCATTTCAAGACTCAAACATTTTTTCAAGTTGAACAAAAGAATGAACTAGAAACAATTTTTTTTTCTGTACTTTTTTTATTATACAATTTTTAATATTCCCATGAAAACAGCGAGTTCCCTAATCAAAGTGGTAAAGCCTATTGGAAATATGAAGAAGGGTAGTAGATCTTACTTTTCAGACTTAGAAATCGTGTGTATAGCCGATCTTGCTTCGCCGTTAAATTACCCCGTCTTGGTTCATAACTGTTGAAGTTACCGATCTTGCTTTGCCGTTGAGCCGAGAGAGAGAGAGAGAGAGAGAGAGAGAGAGAGAGAGAATTTCATTCGAGAGAAAGTGTAGAAAACCCTCGGGTACTCGTTTTAAAACAACAATCATGGTTCGCGCTTGCTTTGCGAGGCCTACAAATACTGCCAATATATTTTGCAAACTTGTAAGTAAAATTTAAAAAGATTCATGCATTTAAAAAAAAATTAGACAAATATGAAGTCGAAAGTATTTATGTTAAAAGTAGGACTTTTACTAATTGCGGTCTAGTGGTGTCACCCACACTTCTCCAAGCGAGAGCTGGAAGGTTCAATTCTCCTTAAGAGGAGAGAACCCCTTGCACTTAAGTATGTTTGTGCCCCTTATTGTGCTTTGTATTGGTTCATTGAGAGGCATTACGGTTGGGTTGGATTGGATGAGTGTGCGTATAAGTCTAAGTGTAGATCCAAATTTTTTTTGATTAAGCAAATACAACAAGCAAGAAGATCAATAACGTTATAGGAGTATCAACTAAAGTAGCTTGTAACATTTTGGCGCCCTAAAAAAAAGTCGCTTGTAACATTGTACGGGTAAATCATATGCACATACATACACATTAAATAGCTTGACCTTTGGTGCTTTTATTGCGCTTATTACCAACGCACTTAAATGATATTAGCCATGCACTTGGGCGTAGCTAATAGTGCACGTATTTACTACGCTACGCGTTGACTAATTAGTACGTAGAGTATTAGCGCCGCTACAATTTCTTATGCACCGGCTACGCTTTGATAGCCTGGCGAATATCTATTCACTACACATTTTTTGATTATTAGCCACGCGATTGTGCGTGGCTAAGAACCTGTTTTCTTGTAGTGTCATAGATATTTGTAAGTTAATCGTTAATTCTTTTGTTTAAAAACTTCTGAATTACTGTGAATTTTAAACATTATTGGGATAGGTTGACAGCGGAACGGAAAGAAAAATATATTATACTTAGTCAAAATAATGTCATTTTGGTAACAACATTTATATTTTACAATAATTATGGGTGAAGTAGTCATTTTTACAAAAAAATTCTTATTTATGAGAAATTTTCAGAAATAATTATCAGATAGGAGAATATATATATACAAATTCTTAAATTGTATACAAATTCTTAAATTGTTTATTTTGACTTTGAAAAGGGAAAAATTGTTTCTCCAAATAAATCTAAGGGAGGAGGGTGAAAATCATTAGGTTTACAAAGGAAGTACCTCTATTGGAGCAAATATTGGGTATCATATAGGGGTAAAGATTGGGGCACCGATTGATCGGTGCCGTCTATTTTGATGGGACCCACATCCTGTATGCTTGGAGCACACCTAAATAGACGGTACCGATTAATCGGTGTACTATTTCGGTGCTGATTGTCGGTGCCTCTAGCAGGATTCATCATGGAGATACTAGGTAGAAGTTTTTTCCCTCTCACATAATGTTTAAAATCTTGCTAAGTTAGAGATTTTTTTTGACTGAGTTAGATAAAAATTCTCCAAAAGATAGGGGACCGGAAGTAGAAAGGCAGAAAGGTAACCGGTCAAAAAACAGCAACAACCGATTCGCCCCAATTTGTCTAAATAAAAATAATGAATGTTTATGAATTTAGTGATAACGAGTCATTATTTACAACCATTGCATTGCAGTTTTTGACCTTCTATTGGCCCTACTTTAAGTATGGAAAAAAAATAATGGATGTTAAGGAATAACGTAGGTACTCCTTAACTTTTAGTATAGTCACTTGTCCATTTCTAGAAGTACATTTGTACATGCATCTATTTTTATTGTATTTACCATATTCCTAAACCCCTATGACGCATGTAGTTTTATCAGAAAATTAAGTACGTAGAATGAGATTAAAAGTACACAACAAAAAAAATAATGGAAGTGTCAAATTAATAACAGTTGTTAAATTTATAGGCGAGAGAAGATGAAAAGGAGAGGAAGCTAGATATTATTGGTAATATCATTAAAAAAAATTTGTGAGAAAGCCAAATATTGCCCTTCATCCACCTTTGATGGTAGTATCATCCTAGAGCGGATGTCCAAAGCTATGGTCCTTTCTGAAACAATCATCTTTGGTCGTGGCCGATGACGCTTTCCCTTCATATGGCTTGCACCCACCATACCGATCGTTGGTGGCGGCATCGGTTTTGGTTTCCATTCGGGCTTATCCTGTAGTTGTCTAGGCAACGAAAGCCTTTCGTGCACAGACCTTCTTGGACTATGCTTATTTGCCCTTAGCCTCCTCCTTCTTGATATCGGTCTTACATCTGGGGTAAAGGCCTTGTCCTATAATATTGAGTTGGTGACGCAGCTCAGCAATCAGACCTTCAGTGGTTGACTTGGTCGTTTCAACATCGGCCTTCCGTTTCGCTTCCTTTCGCTCCTGATAAGTGCTCTGGAGCTCACGGATTGTTATCCTCGGCCCATCATGGGGCGATGGGGCAATCTGCTTTCCTTCTTGTTGTCCTTTCGGCAACTCCTCTTTCGTTTCGGACAGGTCCACCTTCTGCCTTGGTCTGGTCAACTTGGTCAAATCGGGCACGACCATGTTGGCTCCGGTGATCTGCGAAAATGGATTGGCATCAACTCCCATGGCTTTGTCCGAGAATTTGAATACTCCCTTTTGCAACGTTCTCCTGTATCACATTACGAAAAATAACGCAATTATTAGTAGAATGCTTCTAGGAATTATGCCATTTACAATATTCTTTGTTCTTGATGTCATCGGCCTTAGGGATTCGATGACCATCACCTAGCCTGATCACTTTTTCGGCCAAAAGGGTATCGAAAATTTGATCGGCCATGTTATATCAAACGTGTAATTTTTGCCTGCCTCGAACGCCATCTTTTTAGCAGCGACGTTATTGTTGATGGGTTTGTTCAAGGCGTTACACACAATTGGCAGTTTAGAGATTAGCTCAGCCATATTGATCTCTGCCTCGAGGTCACAATCTGCCAAGTGGACCTCATAGTTAGGATCTTTGTAATATGTTCCCTTGGATGAGTTCTTCTTCTCCTGCTCATCCAAGAGGATACACTCGTAGCGAGCGGCTTGCGTGGCCAACTCGAATAAATCACGAAAGTCAGTTCCTTTAAATCTTGTACGAAGTTCGAAGGACATCCCTCTCATAGCCATCTTCACGTATTCTTCTTCGGGCAAAATCGTCTTGCACCTATATTTAGCCTTCCTGAATCGGGCTATGTAGGTCTCGACGGTCTCTCCCACCAGTTGAAGCATCATGGACAGATCTGCTAATGATGTCTTTGGCTCTATCCTATAAAACTGACCATGGAATAGTTCTTCCATCTCCTACCAATTTTGCACGGAATTGGCTGGCAGATTGACATACCATAAGAACGCTATGCCCGTGAGCGAGTTTGGAAACAACCTAAGTCTTAATGGGTCACTGCCACCCACATTGCCGCATTGTACCACAAAATGGCCAATATGCTCTACGGATGATTGTTTACTCTCCCCAGAAAATAGAGTAAAGTTGGGAACTTTGTACCCTTGGGGAAAGTTGACTTGGTCAATTTCGGGCGGATATGGCCGTTTGTGTATTTGCCTCTCCATTCTTCTCATGAACGGGCCATACTCTTCGTGTATGGCCGTTACCAACTCCTCCCTGTTGACAGGTTGCAGGGCAATAGGCTGGGCTATCACCATGGGGAATGGTAGTTGCTGTTGGTGGTTATTGTTTTGATGAGGCCAAAAACCATCATTATTTCTTTGCCCCCAGTAGTGTGGCCTAGAGGTGTTTGTTGGCCGATTTCTTCGTTACGGCCATCTAGTTGAAAAGTCACTGGTGGCACTGATCCAGTAGGACTAGTGACAACTGACCCCCCAACGTCCTCAAATTGTGACTCAGGCTATTTGCCAGAACCATTGGATTTGGGATCACATATTGTAGCTGCTTTTTTGTCTCGGACGCGCCTAAGCCTGATCCCGATCCTAAGGCTAATTCTAAGGCCTGCTGGTTATCGCCCTTAGCCTCAAGAGTAGTTATGAGCCGGCCTATCCTATCAGTTAGGCCGTCCAACTTCAAGTGCGTTGTCTGAGCAGACGAGACTAGGTCGATCTGCCCCCGATGTATTTCGGCCGTTTGGCCGATTAAGTCTTTAAGATTACCCATCGAACCTATCAAGGCGTTATAGTCTCGCCTCATAGGTTCAAAGCTCATTCTCAGGACTTCTGAAATTGGCTCTAGAGTCACGTCGCTATCCACAGGGGAGCAGTCTGTACTTTCTTCAGTAAATGGGTCAACGGCAGGATCGTCCTGTCCGTTCTTCCCGTTCTTCGGAAGAGGCATGTTCTAACACTATGGGTCCCACCGGGCATTCCAAAATGTTTGCTAGTAGTTTTGCGCGGGCGTGCCAGAGCCAAATGGGCTCGGTGTGTGTGCAAACTAATTTCCTATCTGCTTGAGTGAGTGATACTCAAGGCTTTAAGATCTGACCTCTAAACAGAGTGATTGTGTGTGATGAGTAGGAAAATACCCTCACCAAAAATCCCTTGGCAGTACTGAAGCGCGCAAGCTAAATAGTGTAGAGTTTACCAGGTAAACAATCACAAATGATTAATAAAATACAGATTTTATTAAGTGTTTAGAAAATATAACATATAACCAAAGAACATAATCAGAACAGGCTCTGATTGTTCGTAAGAACGAAAACAGTAAAGAAAAATAACAAAGAGGGTAGACCTACTAATGCTATGGATGTAGAATGACAAGAACACATGTTTGAATGCTTTGAATGATGTTTTGAGTACTGTATGAGTGCTGTTTTTGAGTTGACACGGAGTCCTTTGCATGGTTGGCCTGCTTCTATATTTATAGCACCTCTTAGCAGTTCTGATAAGGCAAGGACTCCCTAGCTTGCGCCCCCAAGCCGTTGATTGATTGTAGAATCCTTCCTAATCCCAACTTCTTGCCTTATCCAAATTCTGATTGAAACAATCCCACTGTTTTAGGGATTAGCCTTCCATATCCAGCTGGACATGATCTGATTGCATTCCAAAATGAACTCAGATTCCCACATCTAGGATGATGTCACGAATGACAGCTAAGAGCTGAACCACCTTCCTGATACACCCATCGTCCTTACTACTGTTATTCTCAGCTTCATCGGGCTCTTGCAACCGCTTTGTCATGCCTTCTATCTCTTATGCCCGATGACGGCATTACAAATACTTGCGGCCTATCGGGCTCATGCAAGCCCCGCTTGTCGTGCTTTCTGACTTCCATGTCCGACGACAATCTTCTGATTGCTCATGACCAATCGGACTCCCGTCACCGACTTGACTCGTTTATCTCAAGCACGGTGTCCAATCATCGTGTACATTGCAATTCTAGTGCCCGATTAGTATTGTTTATGCCTAACCACCCGATTGGTCTTCCACGCCTGCTTTTGTTGCCGTATTTCAATGACAACGCCCGATTGGTAAACCCATGACTCACATCTCCAATCGGGCTTCACAAACTGGGTAACAGCCTTACCTTTCTAAACCACATGATGTTATGTTTCAAGCCCGATGGACCTTAGCAACCTTCGGGCCGGCCTCTCATAACCAAGTTTCGGGCCGGCCATCCTCAAGCCCATTTGAACTCTCCATTTGGACTCAAAAACCTTTGATAGTTTTTGGGTGCAAACACTTTTCCTTCTCTCTCCAACCTATTCATTAGAACTGGTTTTTTCTTTTCAACAATACTAGGGGCACAAACAAATCTCACAAACACTTAAATCCATAGTCTATCTCTCTTCTGGGTGGCACTGTGGGGTTCACTAAAATTATCCGGACCCCACAGTACCACCCAGGAGAGAGATAGACCGTGGGTGTAAGTATTTGTGAGATTTGTTTGTGCCCCAAATATTACCATTTTCTTTTTTATTCACTCGTTTTTTCGAAAAAGTTCATTAGAACTATAATCTCAGCAATCCTAGTCTACTGGCGCTTCCAATGAAATTTGATAAACTTATCATGACTGCTCGCGGACCGCTTGACCTGGCTCAAACTTGGCACTCGATCTTCAGTTTGTAATTTTTTTTTTTGGTAAAAAGCATTTTCCACCCCTAATGTATACACCGTTTTGGACTGTGCACTCTAATGTTTTAATTTTCTCAAACTGGTACTTAATGTATATAACGAGTTGCAATGTCTACCTTCTGTCAGAATTTCCGTCAAAAACTAATGAAAATTTGCCCATGCGCGAGTCATGTGACTTATTAAGGGTATTTAAGTCAGTCACCATAAATTAAAAGCATTTTACACCCTTAATGTTTGGTTCATTTGGCGATTTGCACCTTAAATGTTTGGGTCGTTTGGACATATTTTACTTTTATTTTTTTATTTTTTAAAAATGGTCTTCTGGCATAATTTTTGGGTTCCTCTACCTCTACCCATTACCCAAATAAATGAAACAAATCTAAAGTTATCCAACATATCTTAATTGGAATTTTAAATAAACTCTAATTCTAAAAGGGTAGAGCTAACTAAATCCACCACATTTTTTGCTAAATTCACCACTTTTTGAGAGTAAACAATGTGCAAAATGAAAGTGGACACTTATTATGGGACGGAGGGAGTATATTTTAGGTTATATGTATTTGTGTCCCTTCAATTTAATCAATTTAGCAAATTAAAATAAATTCCCAAAAATACAAAACTTTTGAGAAATTTGTTCTCCAAGAAATTTCAGTGGTCCAATATGGTGTTCTAAACACCCATATTAACTTCAAAAACTTAATTATCTATTTAGGATAGTTTAAGGCTTTAAGCAATTAAAACTAATGCCTAGCTATAAGCATAATTTTTATGCTCCAAAATATAAAAAATATGAGATAATTTACTAAAAATTTTCTCAAGTCCCCAAACAGTGTACAAAACACTATATATGAATTTTAAGAATTAAAACTTTATTTGTTATATTTTAAGCAATTAGTATCGTGTACATAACACAATAGATGCTCTAAAATATATTCCAAAAAATTGAGAAAATTTACCAATAATTTAATCAATTTTTCCATAGTGTACTAAACACCTTGTATTAAGTCCATAAACTAATAATCAATCAAAGATAGTTTAAGCAATTAAAGCGAATGCAAAAACTAATTTAAAAAATTAATATTCAGTTTTGGATATTTTAAACAATTAAAAACACGTACATAACATACTCCCTCCGTCCTAAATTGCTGGGAACTCTTTCTATTTTGGGCTGTCCCAAAATGCTTGCCCATTTTAAAACGTCAACACACTAAATTTTTTATCTTTCCTATTTTGCCAATTCTTTTTTCACAATTCCTACAAATCTTAGTTTAAATTAAGGGTAAAGTTGGAAACTAAGAATATTTAAACATGAAAACACTTTAATAAATGATGTTCCCTTGAAAAGTTGGGTGCCCAAAAAGTGCCCAGTAATTTTTGGGACGGAGAAAATATTATTTATGCTTTAAAATATCAAAATGATTGTATTAATTTTCCAAAACTTGACCTAGGGTCCCACATAGATACAGTGTACATATCAAAAAACATAATAGTCGAAAATATTATTTTTAGAATTTTAAACTAATTGAAACACAGTTTTTAATAATAAAACTCATTGTTTTATTAATAAACAAAAAGTTAAGTTTCTGTTTTAATAAGTCTAATCCCACAATGATTACTTGAAATCTAAGTTAAGTCCATTGGACCCGGTCCAAAGAATATGTGGGTGACCCATGACCCACAAAATTCGAACACCTTGAATTTAGAATTAGAGTATTTAAAATTTTAATAAGGATAAGTTGGATAACATTAGATTTGTTTTATTATATCTGGATTAGGCCTCTTACTATTAATAATGAGTATCGGTAGAGGAAACCAAAAATTATGCCAAAACACCTTTTTTTTAAAAAAATAAATAAAAGTAAAATGTCCAAATGACCCAAACATTAAATGTGTAAATCGCCAAATGAACAAAACATTAAGGGTGCAAAATGCTTTTAATTTATGGTGAATGACTAAACTACCCTTAAATAAGTCACATGACTTGCACATGGACGAGTTTTCATTAGTTTTTGATAGAAATTCTGACAGAAGGGCCACATTGCAACTCGCTATATACATTAAGGACCAGTTTGAGAAAATTGAAACATTAGGATGTAAAGTCTAAAACGGTGTATTATTAGAGGTGCAAAATGCTTTTTACCCCTTTTTTTTTTCCTCCAGAAACATCGATTTTCTTCTTAGTTTTTCATACCACCAAACCACAATAAAACAGAAGAACAAAAAAATCGTCCAAATTATTTATCAATAATACTTCAGAAATTTTAAAATATATATATATATATATATATGTATACATTTTTTTTTAATATAAATAAGTCAAATTTTATGTCAAAATTTTAAATCCCATGCGACTCTCAATAGCTTTATAATCATTTAAGCTACAATAGTATAAGATTTTATCACATGAATAAAAAATGAAGTCACACTACAGTTAAAACAACCTTTCAACCATTACTAAAGTAAAGAGTCCCACCAATAGAGCCCTCAAAATCAGACACCAAAAGTAGATGAGGAATCTTAATTCATGCAAACCTTCAAGCACCTTGCAAGCATACTCACACCAATGACCATTCTGCAGGACTTGTATCCATATAAGCCATATCAATTTATAACCAATAGATAATCCAACAGGAATGGACACCTAAGTACAAAAATTTTGGGTTTCTAAATTAAGTTTAAAAAATTGTGGTTCCATGAGTTTCAAATATGGTGGGTTAATGGTTGAAACATAAGTATTCGATAATAAACTAATCGCTCCATAACTATTTCTGAAAAAAAATTGTCCATATCTTTAGTTTCTTCTTCTTCTTTTCTAAATAAGTTTCACTAAGAAATCAAATAATCCTTAATTTGTGCAAGAGATATGGCTAGAAGGCCTTAAGGCTATGTTTGGCTTTTGGATTTACATCCTTTGTTTGGTTTATAAGGAAAACGATGAAGAGAATACAAAAGAAAAGATAATAAGTTGAGAAAAAAAGCAAACATTTTGAATGTTGAGAGTCATTTCCCTGCCTTTTTATAGAGACCACAATTATGTTTTGAAAATTTTAGTTTTTAATATCTAGAGAGAGGAAGGTGTTTGAGAGATAGCAGTGTTTGCTATATTTGTTGGTTCGGGCGTGCCAGAGACTTGTGAGGTAGATCCAAACTTATATACACAAAATTTCCTAAAACTACTTGTGTGAGTGATACATAATGTTTCATAATATAACTTCTAATAATGCGATTGTGAATAGTGAGTAGGAAAGTTCCCTCACCTCAGATCCCTAGACAGTATTGAAACATACAAGTCTAGCGTGATGAAATAGCCATCAATAAATTAAATAAAAAGACAAATTTTTATTTAATTGTAGAAAAAGAAAATTGCAAGAAGTAATGTAAAAGCTAAGAAAATAAAAGACTGCTTTATTTGCCTAAACTAAGAATGCTAAAGGATGCTTTAGAATGCGTTTTGGATGCGGTTTGTCGAGATGACGCGGAGTTATTTGACTGTTTGGCCTGCCTGCTAATTTATAGCGATCATGGACTGATTGAGATAAGTCAAGTAAAATCTGCAAAATATAATCTGATAAAAATTACCAGATTTATTTCTCAAAATCTGCTCTAATAAAAACCATCCATATCTTTAAATATATACATATATATGTATATATATCTGGTATTTGGACCGAATTTGGTTCTTATTCGACTGACTTTCCCTCCAAATAAAATGTATCCATAATATCTTCACAATATCCTTTCATAAGTAATAATATTGCCAACAATTATCTCCCAAAATAAGATAATTTCTTTCCTAATCATATAATATGGAAATAATATCACTTTGATTATAAAAATTGTAGGGGTGACAACTTCCCATCAATAGACCCACCGTATATATATATTTCAAAAGTGATCAAATGAATTAAATGGCCAACCAAAGTGGTGACCGGCCATATCACATGGCTGAAACTGTAATTGCCTAATTGACTTACTGTCCAATTCAAATGTGCACAGCCAATGAAGATGGTATATTGGTACATAAAAACCACATTAGATGATAAGATTTAATGGGACCCACCTAACCCCAGTGACAGAATTATATGTCTTGCTAGCATCGGGCTCATTCATACTAACAGCATCCTGGGGACCTGGTGTGCACGCAAACTAAGCATGAGACTGACTGAATTAGTGAAGGCTATAAGTGCACATGATTTAATCAGCAGTGGTGGCCCACCAATCAAGTAAATAAGGTGCAGCCCGAATATATGAATTTCCATGGCCAAACATGAAGTGCCCGAATGTTGCTGAATCAAAATGATGACCAAATTGGTGGCTATGTTGGCATGTGGCCCATAACATGTATTTAAAGTGTCCTAATTCACATGATGCCAAAAACAAGTGAAGCCCACCCCCGAATTGCATTTTATGGTATGTCCGAATATAATATATGGTCAGCCTGAATTTATGAATAATCACCAAATATTCATTCGGTCCTATCAATTTTAAACCAATCATTTATCTCCAAATTTATGTAATCGGTTTCATAGTCAGATTGAAAAAATCACAATCGACTTTATACAAATTTTAACTTAAAAAATGTATTTTTTAAGTGCAAACAAGCAGCTACCTGAGGAGAATTACCATAGGAGGCCGGTAGTCCTTAGAGGCGGCAATTGCACAGCAGGAATGGTGTATAGAACGGTAGTGGTGTTCAATGGTTGGAGGTTAAGTAGTAGGTTGACCAGAATGGAGAAAACCACAGTTGAGCGAGAGAGAGAGAGAGAGAGAGAGAGAGAGAGAGAGGCGTTAGAACAAAATAAACACCATAACACGAAGGTAAGCATCCAAAATTGTAAAAACAGATGCTTTTCAACATTTAGTGAAATGTAGAAACATAATGAAGATCGAAAAAAAAATTACCAGCCAAGGCCATAGAACAAAATAATATTAAGCCCTCAACATCTTCCATTTGTTGTGGTGTGCAATTGCCTACATTAAATCAGCTAGAAATAAGGAAATAATTCAATCAACACTTAAATTTAATTACAACTGCCAAATCAAATAGTTCTTTCGAAACAAAGATAACAAAAGCTTTCAAGTTTCAAAGATATCAAAAGCCAAATCAAACAGTCAGCAAAGCTGAAAACCTGAAGTTGAAGCAACTTTTTGCTTTCATTCAGAGATCTCAAAAAAAAAAAAAAAAACAAAAACAAAAAACAACCACTCTTAAGACTACCAACATTCTCCAATATATAACACCATACAAAGAGAAGTCATCATATTATTGGAAGAGGTCTATAAGTGGAACAATGCATAACCCATCTCCTCCAATCCTCAGCACTCATCCCCTTTCTCTAGAAAAAAACAAAGAGTCAGAAATTTTAAGGGACGTGACGTATACATATTACAGCAAAAATCAACACAATTCTATGCAAAGAAAAAGGAAAACATATACACAAGGGTTAACAAAAATTTTTGGTTTGTTTATGGTTAATTAATGTTTTGGGTTTGGTCCTTGATAAAGGCAAAAATGGTTTTAGGGCTGAACCGAAAAGAAATAAACATTTTTTTAAATTTTATTTTGTATAACTTTTTCAAATCAGTGTTTGGTCACATAGAATTATTGATTTAGAGCAGAAGTCAACTCCAACCCAAACCATATGCTAAAAACAACACAGTGCCGATTTGAAGGTTTTGAATCCTTTGATGGGCTAATTCAAGATTTGAATCAATTTGTGCCGCAGAGAAGATGAGAAATGCGTTGGTAAAATGACTCACATCAAAAGGTAAAATGACAGAAGTGCACATCCATTCGGTAGAGAGAAAAAGAAAACTTTGAATATTTCAGAATCCGAAGATTTTCGCAGTATTTATGTTTAACAAAAATTGTAAGAGATCCCTCGATAAAAAAAAAAAATAAATTATCAGAGATCTCATTTTGTCAGTCTAAATACGATAGAAAGGGCAAGAAAGGGGACATACAATAAGACTCTTATATCGACGACTAACTTCTCTACTGAGAGATTTGTATTGCCTTTTCACAGAGAAATTATTCAATGAAACCGTCACACATCGTCATCACGCTGACGTAGTGCGACACCCCAATCACATGGCTGTTAGGAAACTACGTTCCCAGAATTCATTGACAGCGCGTATAAGTTGGTACTGCAAAAAAATACGTAAAACTACAATAACCCTACAATGGCGGAACTAGGGTTACCTTAAACTGCTAAAACGGATTGCTGTAGTAGACGAATCGAGAACACGGGCTCGATAACAACTCACGATTTTCCACCGTATTCCTTTGCTGCCAGAATATTGAACTGAGTGTGGACTCTTTCGAAATTCTTTCTGTTTTCTGCTCTCCCTCTTTTTACGCTCTCTTCTCTATTCCGAATTATAATTCTCTATATGAAAAAAAATGCAAACTGAGAAGAGAGTCAAATCAGCATATATATAGGCTACGATAGGGACCATAAGAAGTCAATAAGGAATAGGCTTATTTATGGAATTAGGAAACCCTAATTCGAATTGAATCAGATTCTTATTTCCATAAATTATAATTCATACCACTAAAGAATTATAATTGCACTCCTACCCTTATCTCAAAAATATATTTCGAGCTACATACTATTAAATACTTATTATCTCCCCATGTTAAGATTACAGATATCCATTAATTAAATATAATTACTGACAATCATATTTAATTAATCTCTTAAAATTCATTGAGATCCTCTGCTTTGATATGTCGGATACAAAATCCACCTGCAAGGTTTGACATAATCAAAACTTATAAGCTTTCTCAAGGGGATATCATCAATCCCAAAATTGAGACATGGATTCCATCATTAATTAATATCCACCACACAATTAATATTGTCACCCAATCCAATGAGATATTGACCCATTTAAGGATCTCACCATTTTAGGGATCAAAGTGTAAATATCAAATGTACGTGTCCATAAAATAACTTAGGATTTAGAGCATAAGCACTTATAATAGTCATGAGGTATTAATTATCTTATAAGTCAGTATAAAGATTATTACCCCAAGTCGGTCCCGTTTAATACACAAAATGTACTAGCATAGTGAGTTGAAACTATACCGTTTCCCGCAGTTAAGACAAACCTACTACAATACCATGCTGCAGTCCTATCGATGGTGTGTCCAATCCATCTAAGACTGTAAACCAAAATCTTACATTCTACAAGATCCGATGGTCTGATCTTCCCTGTGCAAGCCGAACTCTACACACCAAACGACCTACTATGTAGAGTGAAAGACACACATGCATAATATTAAACAAATAATATAATATAAATATTACCCACACAGATTTTCATAAAAATGGATTAACTGATTTTATTAAATGAATAATAAATCAACCACATAAAACATGACTTTTAGTATATATCCCTAACAATGGCGCCATGTGATCACTAACTGAAGTCGTAGGACAATAAGTTGCTAATTTTAAGCAAGCCATAGCGCCCCTATTTCCTTGGGGGCCATCCTTCTCCACTTGTCATGTCCTACTAATTTTAGTGGCCACCTGGCCCATGTGATTGGGACGTGTCCACGTTGGTGTGATGATGTGTTGAGACAAGTTCATTGAATCACTTCTCCCACCACATATCGATCCAATTTTCTTTTCCTCTAACAAAGTTATGGAGTAAAATGACCACATCAGTAGCAGTATTACGAGTGCACTTTATCCTCTCACTATTTATATTAGAGTTCTCAACTAGGGCAATCTCCTCACACAACTGGCTACCCATGTCCTCAATTTAATTATAGCACTCTCGAGCAAGATTTTGGAATTCCAACATCCTAATGGCTATTTATAACACGTCAAAGGTAAAAGTGCTAGTTGGTTTTGCGAATAAATCAATTGGTATGAGATCCCTTTTTATAAGCCCTTGGCTGATATGAATCCCACTCATTTAGATACATATCTTTGTAATTAATGGAGGTTGCTTGGAGGATCTCGCAGGGTTATCTGTAAGGCGAGGCGGCCACCAATACAGATCCAAAAGTAGATATCTGAAATATGTCAAAAGGTTCTCAAAATGAAAGTAAGAAATGCCTTAAGAACTACGCCCATTATTCGAAGCTGAGTAGAGTTATTCCTCAACCATTTAACATGTGGTTAGGATTTGAAAATTTTGGAAATGGAACAACTTGGAAGAAAAATCCTTCTAGCATAAATCCTATTAGGTTTGATCCGCTCAGATCCCACAAAGACTTGCCAACCTAAGCACACTAGGTCATTGCTTAGCCCAGGCACTCCAAGTCTTGGCTTAGTCCAAGCAATCCAAGGATTGGCTTAGTGCAAGTAACCAAAGTCTTGGCTCAGCACAATAGGACTTCGCTTGGCCTAAGCACTCCAAGACTTCACTCAGGCCAAGAAACCAAACACTTGGCTCGCCCTAAGTAACCAAAGACATGCTAAATCCAAGCACACCAAGACTCAACTAGGCACTCCAAGATGTGGCTAAGGCTATGCTGTTACAGAATTGGCTCATCCCAAGTAACCACAGACATAGCTCTGCTCCAGCACTCCAAGACTTGGCTCCGATCAAGAAACTAAAGACTTGGCTTAACCCAAGCAACCTAAGAATTTGCTTAACCCAAGTGCACTATGACTTGGCTTAGCCAAATATTAAAAGACTTCACACCCAACCAAGCACCTCAGTACTAGTATGACAAAATTCTATGATGCCTTGGCTCAACCTAAGCATGAACTCGTTGACACTTGGTCAAGAGCTCAACCCAAATCATCCTAAGAAGACTTAACATACCATCAAGCATATCAGGATGTAATTCTACAGAAAGTCTCCCATCACAAAAAATAAACATATAACAAAAAACTTAAATGCCAAAAACCCTTTTTATTATTGCGTATTTGCAGAGGAAGAATCACCAATCAGAAGACATATCCTTCAAGAGTATTCATACATCATCTTCTTTCAAAACTTGGTACAAGCGCCTCTTGATTGTACTTATTCTAAAGGAAATCAATGAGGCTCTTCACCCTCTCATGGTGACCATCCCAACATTGAGCCTAACTTTGAGTCTCTGTTCGATCCTCTTCCAAAGAAGAAAAGACCTTGTGAAAGTAGTAAAAACTTCCTTCACCATATCTTCCATCTTAAGGAAATCCTCACTTCTCTCTCTAGTGACATCAATGCATGATTGCATCAGAGAGTCAAGTTGGGCATAGAAAATTGTAACGAGTCAATTTATACAATAGTTTTTGAGATTGTGATATTCGTAGTGTGGCCCTACTATCATTGAATTATGGATTATGTAATAACGTGTAAACTGTGCCGTGTAAAGAGAAAATTAAATCAAACACATAACACAAGGATTTTTATGTGGAAAAATGAGTAAAAAACCAAAACTACAGTAATTCCACTATGACTAAAATAATGGACAACTTACAACCAACATTAACTTGACTAGAATACCCTCTGCATCACAGTTTCTAATTCCCTCAAGATTGCGGTTGCAGTCTTTGTTTGTGTGGAACTGGCACTTACAACATCCTCGAATGCCTCGGTGTCCTCCGATCGTAGCTTCACCACCTGGTGGACTACTAAACCCTGAGTAGTAAGGGAATAACCTAGGTTTATTATATACGTTACTAGAGAGTAAATGGATGTTTTATGTGCGTATAAAGATCTCTAATTCGTAGAAAGGTGTCTTTTTCAAATTCTAAAGCCATCAGTACCTATTTATAGTTTTCGGTTATAGGCAGAACTTCGCACCATCGTTTGAACGATGACATTCAAAAAAACTGTCCAATGATAATTTAAACGATTAAGGCGGTTCTGAGTTTTGTAGCGATTAGGTTAATTTGAACCTGGCCGTTCAAATGTTCATGGACCATTCGAAGTCCATTTGTTAAAAAACATCCTCACTAGTTTTTATGTAGGAAAATATTTTTTGATAGAAAAATATTGTTAGGCTTATTTTAATATTTCCAAAACATTTTGTAAGTGTCACGCCCCGGAATAGCAAATAGAGAAAAATAAATTTCTTTTTTGGTCTTTAGGGAATGACAGGTGAAGTCACTGAATTGTCCACACCACACAGTTCTTGACAACAGGCAAATAAAGGGCATAGTACTACAACTAGCTGATCATAACATAAGCTTACTAATTATTACATCAAAGTTTAAAATAAACATAAGTGTTAGCACAACGTATGTCCTGTTATAAAACGTAATAATGAAGTCTGACAGAAACATATAGACAAATATCTATCTTCGACTTTAGGTGGTATAAATGTAATCGTTAGCATTGGTGGGGCCACCTTCTTCTCATAACCACCCTCTGGGTATAGTAGCCATCGTCGTAAGCCCCAGTACCTGTAGTGTTAGGAACAGGGTAGTTTGGAAGGGGAATGTCCAGGCAATTAAGGCCGTCAATTTACTAAGAGCTGAGTAAGTAGAAACTAGCAAGGTACCAATTATAGAAAGTAATATCAAGTTATGAAGACACGAGTTAAGTTCTACTAAATAGTATATTCTCTTTATTCAAACATCGTGGCCCAACCATTATCGTATTGTTATGCTAAGACTGATGACTAAACCTACTCTGATAGATGAACAAACTCAATCATTCAAGATATACCATTAGTCCGTCCACCGCTCGTTAAGGATATAACCGTCCACTGCATGTCATGGATACCACGTTAGTCCATTCCCCGCTGGTTAAGGACATATGCATCGCCCACCACTTGTCAGGGATATAGCATTTCGAACAATAGCATATCAATCTATTGTCATGACATAGCAACGTCTACCAGTGATCTTTGCCCACCACTCGTTAAGGACATAATCACCCATTGCTCGTTAAGGACATAACATGGATCACCTGTCTATCTTAGAATTACTTGGTCTCGCCCACCACTCATTAAGGACATAAACGCCCATTGTTCGTTAAGGGCATATAATGACCAAGTGTCCTCCCATGCACAAATTCCCAAAACTTATCAAACCTATCTATGTTCTGTACTAATACTGATACATAACATCTCATTGTGGCCTGACTACTCTGATTGAAATGAAATGGTTATTGAACTCAATCATGAATGACATAATATCTAGCATCATAATATTATTCCATTATTTATAACCATACTATCCTTTGGTATCTGATCTTGTCAGAATCAAGATGAAAAGTATGCTTTACTTTCTTAAATTTACAGTGTGGAAGTAAAGGTTGAACCCATAGAGATTGAAATACTACAGTACTTTAATTTTGAAACCTAAGTCTAATTAATTATAGAAAATGGAATTTTGATTTTGATTTTAGTTAAACTAAATAACTAAGGAAATAAATCTAAACTATGAAAGTGTTTAAAAGTTGTTTTTAATAGATAAGTTAAGGGAACCTAGGATTGCAAATCCACCTCTAGCTTCATAATAAGGGTATTTATGCATTCAATTAGCTTATTACGTTGGATGATAATGGGGAATTGTAGCTACAAGTCCAATTCCTCCGTCAAGAAGATAACTATGATTCAAGCACCAACATAATTCATCTTCGGGTAGCACGGATCATCTCACACTAAACTAGGGTTGCAACACAATCTGTCTATCCTAGGCATGAAATATTCAGATGCTTGATATCACAATTCAATTAAGAACCATTACATGTAAATAATCTATATAAGCACAACAAATATAGATCATTGAGCACATCACAGTCAAAATAGATCTAAGACAAGGGTAAACTTTGAAAGCAATGATTTAATCAATAGACGTACGATTTTATTATAAGAATCCTCTAAACATGTAATCATCATCCATATATAATAAAACTAAAATAAAAACATAAATAAAACCCTATTACTTGGCTAGGGTTTCATTGAAACCATAGATCTAGGTCTATGCTACCATGGAAGTGAAGATAGGTAAGAGGTTGATGGAGGAGGCCATGGGAATCCTTGGTCTTCTTCTTTTTCTCCTTGCTTCTCCTTCTTCAATGGCTGAAATTCTTCAGTTCTAGATGGATGTATATTGTGTGTATAATAATGTCTATATGACGTGTAACCCCAAAATTGAGTTAGAATAGGGTATATATAGATTTTTACAAGTTTTGGAAGCTTTCCAAAGCCTATTTGCACTGAAACTGTTATATTTTGCATTCTGAACGTAATAAGGCAGTTTCATTTGCGTAGGAATCATCAGTAGACTGAAATACATCTTTTCACTTTTTGCATAGGTCGCGCGAGCGCGATATTGGGGTCTTGCGTGAGCAGGTCGCGCAAGCGAGATGTGGATTTCCGCACGAGCGGGCCATGCGCGCGATGGGCCTTTTTCTACTTCTTTCAGTCTGTGTTTGCACCCTATTTAGCCTGGATTCTTGTTTTCTTCCAAAATCTGTCAGAAAATAGAAAATGAAGTAAAAATATGTAAAAACAGGATAAAAAGTACTAATAAATGCGAATTAAGGCGTGTAATTAGGACTTGTTCACTCCCGATCAGTATCACATTATATATTATCACCCCATACTCGCATATCAGAAGTATAAAACAATATATAAACAACCAAACAGCTTATATAATAAATAAGAGAAACAATCCATGTTCTGTAACTTTCAATTGATTAGGACATAGGTCCAATCGATTGGGATAAAAACCATAGCAATTGATTGGGAAAGGTCCAATCGATTGGATCTCAAATAATGGCAATCGATTGCAAACTTTGGCAATCAATTGAGAGTCATCATATAGCAATCGATTGGTTCAGTTGGCAATCGATTGGGAAAGAATCCAATCAATTAGGACTTCATCTTCTCCAGCAGAATGATAGTCCAGAATTTAAACATTGGGGGTGACATTTTACTACGTTTTTCTTTCTTTTAAAACTTGTAAAACATTAAACAGAAGGGACCAAGTGGGTTTGGAACTCACCTTTATATATGTGTGTGTCTGTGTATGTAGGCTATAGGAGCTTCCAAGCTCTCTTTCTCCTCTTTCCCTGCTCTTTGTCTCTCTCTACCTCTCCTTCTCTTTCCCTTCTTCTTTCTTTCTTTTTGTTCTTCTTCTCTTTCTTCTTCTTGACTTCTGTGTGTGGGTGTGTGTATAGATATATATATATGTATGTATCCACTCTCTATCTCTTTATAAACTGTCCAAAACACCCAAGGGCCTAGAATGGACTCATATATATAGAGAAATGAATTGCCATGCGTCAAAACACGAAGCAACTTGGAGACCAAGTTCTACAAGATGGCAATTGATCGGCACCAGTGGCAATCGTTGGATGCAGATATTTGAGGGAAATCAATTGGACAAAAGGACAATCTATTGGGATAGGTCCACGTCATGGATTTAGGTCGACAGGATATCAATTGATTGGGAAAGATGGCAATCGATTAGGAGTTAAAAGTGGCTATCGATTGGGAATCATGCCAGTCGATTGGTACCTAAAATTTACCCACAAAGGGTAATGATCATACATGTATACAAGGAATAGTAACAAGTCTTGTATATGCAAAAATACAGGGTATTACAGCAAGTGTGTGAACCAACCTAGGTCTTTGTTATTGTCTTCTTACCATACTGCAGAAATGATACTCGGAGCATGTGTCTTCGATTGAGCAGCTTGAGTCTTCATTGTGCAGCTTCAATGGTTTTATGATATAGAGATTCTGGCGACCTAAAAACTAAAGACTCTGTGGATTTTATATGCCATGGAACTTTTGCCATATTACAATTTGGACTAACTATCCGTACAATATTCATCAAAATGCTCGAATGCTAAGCCCTCAGAGGCACTTGGGCTAGAAGCATCAACATTAGTCATATCAGAATCAAGTATTCTTCTAAAGGAAAAAAGATTAAGAGAACTTGAAATGCCAAATGGAGGGAAAGGTTACTATTTATAAAGCCTCAAGCATGAAATCCCATGATGAGCATTTATGATCACTGGAACACAAAAGATATCCCAGAGTTATTTTAATCAGTATTATACCCACTAAGTTTATGAGAAGACTCAGCCTTATTGAATTTCAATGATTTGAAGGGAATTTCAAAGTTAAATTAGTTAATCCTGCATCAGGTCTTTATAGTTATAAAAAAGATGGTTCCATCAGAATTGTGTCCATGACAGTTGTGGTCAAGAGCAACAAGCTAAATGAATGCCTGCACCAAAAAATAACCTTCTTAGCTCAACCACAAGCGTTGATCCTTTGTCAAACCCCTTTGGATATGAGCAATCTTGCCCCCTTTCGAATGTGATTTACCACTTCAGAACTTCTCAATTCAGAAAACAAAAAAAAAAGACAAATAAAAAAAACAAAAACAAAAGAAGAAAATCATCACTCGAATGGAAATCTACAGGGTAATATGTAAAAAAAAATATATTTTTTTTAAAGATTAGCTAACAAGGATAATCCTGAATCTAAGGTTGGGGCCGAGCGGGGTCAGGGAAGACTACTATACCTAATCAGAAATATGCTAAGGTCTTCTTTTTCTGCTATCATTAATGTGCATTTGGGTTACAGAAGGGAATCTCATTTAACCACCAACATGCTAAGGCAAACATCTGTCAAGAATAGTAAAAGTCTCAATCGCATAACACCCAAACTAGTCTTCCCCAATACCTAACACGGAGGTTGATCATCCCGAGTTGAATTGGGGCCTTTCCTTTAATGTTTGGAAGAACTAGTTTCCCCTATGGGAGCAGTCGGGCCAGCTGACCAATGACTAATCTAAAAACCATCAAACTCTCCATTCATCTTGGAGAGCTTTACTTCCTTCGATTGTTCTAACTCAGTGGAGAGTAAGACATTCTTGAGAAGCTGCTCTCAGCTTCTCCATTGAGGTACTATCTCATAATAGAAATCCTTAGATAACTTGTGAAGGAGAAAGGCAAAAGAACTAATACACAGATAAGAAAAGGAAGTAAGGGGAAGAAAGGCTCACTCTTATTATGCTATGAAAAAATGAGTATCAAGCTTAGCAGAGGACCACCCCTCTGTCACTATTTTGTCAACAAGGAGAATCCTCCAATGTTGTAATGCCATAGTCTTAGAACTATCTGTCAAACCAAAATTAGTTTCCAAAATTGGATCAAATCAATCTCAAGGATTGGCTGCCAATGGTTGAAGGGTGAAGGGAATAATAAATCACTCTCTAGGTAGAAGAAGTGGGGTCCATCTTAACTTTTACTCATTGAGGGTTCAAATCTCCCTCGGCAGCACATTTCCTAATCACACCTTTGATCTAGATAAAAGCTCCGTAGTATAAAATCTCCAAATAGATCTATCCCCTGAAACAAGAGTTTCAACACCATGTTAGAATCATTACTAAACTCGTCAAAATTACAAAAAACTATGAATTGTCATAGAATAGAAGCCACAAGATATCCTCAAACAAATCCAGGTTAGGGTTTTTATAGAAGAAGTAAAATTTATCTCCATTCGAATGTCTAAGGGTATAGGAATAAAGGATCTCTTCTTGACAAGATGAAATGTTGTACTACATATTTAAGGAATTCACACCGACAATAGGTCTAGCAAAATTCATTCAACATTGGTGATAATATAACTTAAAGTTGTATGAAATCCCCTACAAGAAGTTGGGTAAAGAAAACAACAGGCCAACGTCTTTAATAAGGAAGGGGTTGTTTATAATAGAGTCTCATACACCTGATCATCATATTCACACAAACGACTGAGCAATAGGCTAGAATTGAATACTTGGGCCTGAAAGAGGAAATCACATATTAGAGCTAAGAAGAGATCTCTTTCTAGAACTGAAAACTCTTAATCTTTGGCCAACAATAGTGCCCTTCAACTAGGATTTCAATTACTTTGGAGATGCATAACCAATCAAGGGCTTAGTTTAGTCGAGGAAATCTGAAGGTGCAAAGGAGCGATACTTGTTTGGTGCATCCTCAATAGGAACACAATAATAAATGTGATTTATGAGCACATCCTCTAAAAACTCATTTTAACGTCTAGCTAACAATTGTAATGAGAGTCCTAGAAATGTCACTCTACCAGGAATACAAGATAAAATAATATCCCAAAAATCTTGAGTAAACTCCCAAACAACATAGCCTTGGCTCAGCACAAGCACTTTAGCAAAGTGTTGGCTCAGCCCAAGCATTTGAGCAAAAGTCTTGGCTAATCCCATGTACTTTAGAAGAAGCCTTAACTCGCTCTGGATAACTCAAGTAGTGGGGGGAGGGGGAATATATAACCAAAAAAATTCCCGACTTGCGAGACCATGACACATGTCAAAAATTTAAATAAAAAAATAAAGAGATACTTTCTCATTTACTATCACAATTCCAATGATATGATCGCGCGTGTTAAGGTAGCTATTACAATCAAATCGTCTTATAACATACTATAATCCAGGTATGAAAGACAATGAATTACACATGCACTATTTTAATTTTTGTCTCCCACGTATGCTAATTAATGTATTGGAGAGACTTTGGTCTTTGAACCAAAGACTTTCTACAGGAAAGTCTCTTATGTAGCACAAATAAACATAGAAGATGAACCATTGTTCGTTCACCGACATAAAAGTAAAGATCACAGCCTTAACAACTTGTGTCGCATATCTGGTTTGATTTACATAAATTGATTTATGAATGAATTACCGATATTCAATTCTTGGCATTATCAGCAACTTATACCGAACAAAAATATATATTTATCTTTTCCAAGATAAATAAAAACCCATGCATGTAATGGAGAATGTCCATCACATGCGTGATCCTATAAATTTTGTTTTCTAACTGTGTATATTTTAGATGTATAATGTATCCAATTATCAATCTGGGCAACAACTTGATGGCAAAAAACCATGCCAATGTAATAGTTAGGCATCATAAACTGTCACGATATAAAATTGTTGGTGACTTCAATAGTCAAAACTAATTTTCTGTATATAAAATCCTAAATTGGAATACAATTATCAATGAACTCATTTAAATAAATAGCACATCACTTTGTTATATTTGTTGTGATTTAGCCATTTATATGTTTGCTTGAAATGATCAAAATACATGATTCTAAGTATCCTTTTTGAAATGACCACAATTCCTTCAATAGAGACATGATAGACATCTAAGTTATTTGTAGTTACATTTACTATGTAAAATTGTGACACAATTATTGCACTCAAACATGCTCAACCAAGCAATAAGTAAATCATCTTTTAAGATTTACATTAGTTCTTGTTTTATGGCAAGCTTTAGTTTGCAAGATGGAAGAACAAATAAAGGAATGTGATAGTGTAGGAGTTGGATGCATCCCTCAACAACACAAGCATTACCAAGGAAGGAACAAGCCAACGTGGGATGAATCAAGCATCATCAAAAACAAGAGAGAGTCATTTCAGGTGAGGCATGAAAGTAATAATACTACAACATCGTCACTACTACCGTTAAGTAGAATCAAAGTGTTGATGATGATTGAGAGCATCAACCAGGTGTGTAGAGATGTCACGTGGGGGCATAAGCGAGAGGTCGAAAGAGTAGGAATGGTGCTACATGACTATATATGTAGAGACTTGATTGAAGAGTTTATTAAAGACTTTTCATATTTTACTCATATGTCTTCATTGCCACTTGAGTCGTGTAAGAGAAGACTATGTTTTTAATTGTTAGTAAGTACCCACATTGACATACTTTCTAGCATAAAATGTGCAATCTCATTCCTTGTCATTCTCCTATATTAATTGGTACTTTTGTAATCTTCATGATTTTGCTATCTTTTACGTATAATTGACTAGTTTTGCCTTCAGACCTACAACGGTTGTACCATCTTCAAATGGCTCTGGATTTTGTTTTTATTTTTTTAGATGAAAAAACCTATAGCTTGGTAATTGATAAAGCCAAAAATTAAGATGATGTGGGCACACAGCAACTACCTTTTTCTCTTAGTTTATTTTACACGCTAGGATCTTTATCATGCTAGATACCGATAATGTGAATGGATCTCTTCAAAAGATCTATCACGCCCCGAAATAGCAAAAATAGAGAAAAATAAAATTTTCTTTTTGGGTCCGTAGGGAATGACTGGTAAAGTCATTGAATTGTCTACACCACACAGTTCTAGACAATAAGCATATAAAGAGAACAATAATAAAACCAAACTAAGTATGCTATAAACATGCTAACTATTACGTCAGAGTTCGAAATGGAATTACAAAAGTATTAGGGCAACATATGCCTAGTTACAAAACGTATTAATAAAGTCTGACAGGAAATAGAAACTAAATCCATCTTCGTCTTTAGCTGGCATAAACGTAGTCATTAGAGTAATAGTCATTTCTAGCATCTCCTACTCCAGTAGGTCCGTCTTCTACATATACCTCCACTAGGTAGTATTCGTCATCATAAGATTCACCACCTACATTGTAAGCAACGTGGTAGTCTAGACGGGGAATGTCCAGGCAATAAAAGCCGTCAGCTTACTGAAAGCCGAGTGAATAGAAACTTGTACAATATCATAAAGGTGTGGTAATTACTAGTTATGAAATGATGCATAGTTAATGCTACTAGTAATATCTTGTCTTTATTCTAACTCATTGTTCGATTATAGTTGTCTTTTTTATATGTAGACTGACAACATACTCTGGATTTAAGAATAGCCACGATAGTTTAACTCTATCGATATACACTCATTCTGTCACTGCTTTTAAGAGCATATTCACAGCTCACCGCAAGTCATGGACTCTATGTGAGTCCGACCCTGGCTTTTCAGAACATATTCATTGCTCACTACAATACAAGGATATAATGTTTCGAACAAGGCATATCAATCTATTGCCACAACTTAGCGACGTCTACCACTGATCCCAACTCACCGCCTTTTAATAACATATGAACAACTCATCGGCTTTTTAAGAATATATTGTGGATCACCTGGCTATCTTAGGACTACGTAGTCTAGCTCACCGTCTTTTAAGAACATATGAATAGCTCCATAGCTTTTAAGAACATATCATGACCAAGCATCCGCCCACATAAAATTCCCAGAACCTATCAAACCTACTTAAGTTCTGTACTAATATCAACACTTGACCTTCCTATTGTGGCCTGACTACTCTAATTGAAATGAATAGATATCAAACTGATTAATGACTACCATGTCAACCAACATTACTAAACAGTACTACATATTCATAATGTATCACATTATCATGTCTCAGTATCTCTTTGGCATGCCTCAGAGTAGCAAAAATAGAGAAAAATAAATTTTCTTTTTGGGTCCATAGGGAATGACAAGGGCAAATCACTAATTTTCCACACCATATAGTACTAGCCCACAAGATAAATAGGAATAGTAAACAACTGAACATAAACAGTTTTATCTTATTACAAACATCAGAGTGTGGTGCTCAGGATCACAACAGGTCTGGAGCCAACATATGCCCAAGTCCCCATTAACTAAAATAAAATAGAGTTTGACAGAAACATAAAACTGAATTTAACTATCTTCAGATCTTTAGCATAAGGAGAGTTGTCAGCATAATACCCCTCTCCTGTATAACCGGCATCAGTGGGACCACCCTCTGCATAATCCAACCCCGGGTAGTAGCCATTACCATAGGTTCCATTACCTGCATTGTTAGGGACATGGTAGTTTGGACAAAAAAGTCTAGGCAATAAAGGCCGTCAGCTTACTGAAAGCTGAGTGAGAACTAACTAACACAGTCTCATAGAAATAACAAAATCATTAGTCTTGCACGATATAAAGTGCTAATATTAATAATATCTTTTTCCCTTTTTATTCAGACACATCATTAACCGATTCTCATCATTCTCCAACTCTAAGACTGACTAAACCAATCCCAACTGAGTATACTAAACTGATTATATCATCATGACATACTAGTGCTCTTGTTCACCGTTTTTAAGAACTCTTACCGTTCACCGATTTTAAGAACTCTTGCAAGCACTCATACATCGTTATCATATAACGACTGGTCTATGCATGGACGTACCTATACTCTTGTTCACCACTTTTAAGAACTCTTACTGTTCACCGCTTTTAAGAACTCTTGGAGTATTGTGCATACATAGCTCTGGTAAATACAAATCATTGGCGTGCCACAACTACTCTTGTTCACCGCTGTAGACACCCCAATTTTGACCAAACGTCGAATTTAGGAGAGCGTCACCTCTACATCCGATGATGACAAGGGCCGAAAGATTCGAAGTGTTCCAAGCTCTTCAGAAAGTTCTCCAAACGCAGTAAAATTTTCACAGATTGAAATACCAGGTATTTAGGAGAATTCAGGTATAAAACATTACTTTTGAAAAAAATCTTCAAAAATAAGTTTCTTTAAAAAAGGAGAGGAAAGAAAAGACCTAAAAAGGGGAAGTTCAACAAAAAAGGGCATACGGCAGTATCTGGCGGCAGCGTTCAGTGAGTGCCGAATGGCAGTCACTGAGCGCCGGGCCGGCATTTACCGAGTGCCGCCTACAATTTCTGATTGCCGTTTGCTTTAACAGTCCGTATTTTGTGGTACAATACGTATATATATGCAGATAAAAACAAAAAACTGATAAAGTAAGGCTGACTAAAACGCGGTCATTAATAATTTTCCGCGGCACTTACTAAGAGCCGCGCGACAGTCACGGAATGCCGCCGCGACTTTCACGGAGTGCCACAACGCCATCCACCGACTGCCGTAAGAGATTTTTGACTGCCGCCCTGTGCCACAGTCTGTCTATTTTCAGTACGTATTGTACCACCAAATGAGACATTTACACCTGTCTTTTACTCCAAATTCACTGAAAATACTTGGTAATTTTGTCAATAAAAGAAGAAGGATCTTCCTTGGGAGAACACACAAGAATAATATACAAGATAGAAGATACCATTACACTACTACATTTTTTGGAGAGAAAAAAAGAGAGAGTTTGGAGAGCTTGAAGAAGAGTTTGGAAGATTTTCAAAGTAGAGAAGCTTTGAGGATAGCTTGGAAGTGATCCTCTAACCATGAGTTATTTCTTTTATTTCTTTCGTTTAAGTCTCTAATCTCCAAACTACTTAGTTTTCTTTGTTTCATTTTTTTTGTGTGTTTTTTTTTACTTCCCTCTTGAGACTCTTAGAGATCTTCAATATCTCTCTTGAAAACTCTTTGAGTTTGATGTTTTGAATCTCATGTAAGCTTATGCTTCACATGGGAGCCAAAGTTTGATCATCACTTCATTTTATAAGCAAATAGATGGATCCAAGTCCATATTTATGATTTGGGTCCTCTAGCTTGGTGTTTCATAGAATCCTTTCTATATTCCTTTGAGGCTCATGAGTATTAGTCATATCTTCACCTCCAATGACCATCAAATGGTAGGAGAAAGTAGTTTTGAGTCTAAGCCCATCTTCATGGTTTAGAGTCATTATGTTAAGATTTCATGAAGTCCATTTATACTTCATTTGAAATCTACAAATGTAAAGGTCTTTAGCCTCCAATGACCATCAAAAGGTAGGAGAAAATGGTTTAGTTTAAGTCCAACTTCATGATTCAATAGTTGGGGTTAACAAATAAAAGTGGAACTTGACATTGAAACAGCGGATTCATAAACCGATTTTGATCAAAGATTTTTGGTTCGAAATCTAACCGTTGGAATCAAGTGAAACCAACGGAAAAATTTCAATAACACAATGTTTTACCACTGTAATTTTTGTTTTAAGGAGATTTCACGTTTAAAGTGGTTTGGTCATGAGTTTTGTACAGTCACTACAATCTGTCCAGAGTTTCAGAACAGTAACACTTTAAAATGGGTAAATCAGAACCTTAATAAAGTATTTGTAACCCAAAATAATTTTTTCTAAGTAGATTAATGTGTTAGGAAGTCACCCTAAAAAGAACAAAGCATTTCTGATTTTTTTGCTATTTTTAGAAAATCGTGCAAGAACTCTGGACAGAAGGTTGTAGAATACTAAGTGATGTCTGGTTTTTATCCAATTCCCGGAGATCTAACCGTTCAAACCTTGATTTTCTTTTTGGGTTATAAACTAGACTCATAGAGTCATATTGTATCCAAAAATCATTAAGATCAAAACGTTTGAAGTATGGTTATTCTATTTTTTAAGATCTGGTCTGCTCTCTGTAATTCATAAAAAAACTGCTACTATTTTTCTCTAATCTTATTTATTTCAACTCAAATGGTCTCCTAATGCCTTGGGACCCAAATCATGTTTCGAATAATGATAATTTAGCTTAAATTCAGAGGCTAAGTGATCCAAAATAGTGAATAAATCCATGTTTTATTCTTGTTCACATTCATTCATTCACGTACATTAATGTTTATGATTAGAACTAGCTATTGAATAAAGTTGGATTGCATGCTTAATAGATCTAAGCCAGAGGATCATGATTGATTGTTTTGATATCATATTATTGTGTGAAGCATGTGGACTAATCTTTGTTTTGTAGTGCATTTGAGGTACAATTTCTCATCTCTTCTCTAGTTTATTTCATTTGTTGATTTTCTTGATTTTTGACTCCATGCGCGACACCTTAGACTAAGTCTTGCCTTATGTGTTTATATGCGTTAGAGACCTTTTCTTAGGTTTATTTTATACGTATGCATTGCATGTTTAAATTCGCAGCTGGATCCCGGGTAAGTTCTCTTGTTCCCTACTTGCATGTCATATTGCTTGCTATCTGAATTACGTGACTTTTGAATGATATTTTATCACTTACAATCTTACACCCCTTTAGACATGCTTTTGTAATGTATATCTATACATATGTATTAGTTGAGGGCACATTGAAATTAATAATTCGATTAAAAGGATGTTGAGTAGAGGCCTATCGCAAGATAGGATGAGAGAGGGTGTTTTAGTCCGACGGGCTCCTTCTTCTCTCATTCCATAATCCCTGGACCTAGTTAATCTCTGGTTTCTAAAAAGATCAGTTTTCTTTAAAAATGGTTTCTTAATTTTCCTTTTAAAAAATTAAGTGGCGACTCATTTGTTTTGAAATTTAAAAGAAAAGCTGTGGGTAGGAAAAATTGCAATATCCACAATCTGGCGACTCTGCTGGGGATCGAACCCAGAATCTCTAGTTTCGCAGACCAGAATTTCTGATTTTGGGTTCACTCGAGGATTCGACTTGAAAGCATCCTTTTAATCAAATCAATTAATTTTTGTGTGCCCGTTGCATTGCACTTGCATGTCCAGCCAGTCGATTGCACAGAACTATGACCTTGGAGGCTCGGGGTAACCTGGTCGGTCAAGTCATCATGGGGCCGTGTGATCACCCTTGATCTCGTACCATATGTTGGTATATGAAGCATCCTATCGGGTGTGTGTCAAGGGTCCCTTATTTGACCAAAACCCAGCTTTGCATAGTAGCTTCCATAGAACCTTTCAAAGTTAGGAAATCAATTCTTGATTAGGGTTATGTGCTAGGAAGTTTTGTATGCCCGGAAGGGATTACCTGAAATGATGACGATACTTGCTTGATGGAAGATGTATAATCTTTTAATCATCTTTTAGCAATTTCTCCTCATATTCCATGATATTTGGAGAACATGTCGAATTTTTATTATAAGATTATACCTCTTATATTATGTTTAGCTAAGCATCATTGACCTTGTGATAATCCGATCATATGGTTCTCCTACCTAATAAATTTCAAATCCATCTTTAAAAGCAAATGGATTTTTGCCGTCTTTATTCGAAAATTTTCAATCGTTCTTTTCAAAATCGTTGGGGCCTTTTTTTTTAAAAATAAAACTCCAAACTAACCCTGCTAAGGTATATTTTCACGTTCTTATCTTCGAAGGAAAAACTCAAAATTTTTGGGGTGTTTGCTTTTGAAAAAGTTCACCAACTAAAGAAGTGTTTTTTTTTAAATGAATTTTCAACCCAATCAGCTTTTGTTGGTAAATGTTTTCATCCTCATTTTTGAAATAAAAGATTCAAATTTCTTGAGAATTGTTTTTGGAAGGTCTCATCACCTTAAAAAATGAAAATAACCAACCTTCGGAAGGGTAATGAGGATCACAATGAGAGGTGAAACGGGCGCACTTGACATAGGTAAGGATCTTATGTGCTTATGTGTTTATGTGTTAGGATTAGGATTTTCTCTTTTTTGGCATATAAAATAGGCACACACTCACACACATACATTGCATCCGCGTGACATATAAAAAGGTTTTTTTACTAAACGTCTTTTAAAAATGTATCTTTGAGTGACAAAAGAAAGTGGGCAAAAAGTCTTAAAAAGAAAATTTCAAAATTTGTTGTAGGAGCAAAAATAGCAAACCAAGCGTGGTTTAGAGACCCCACGGCGAGGCTAGTAAGGAGGGAACACACTGACATGGCCGAAGAAAGAAACAACGAAGAAATGGCCGGGTTAAGGATACTGGTAGAACAACAAGCAGAGAAAATGAGGCGACAGGTGGAAAACCTGAACCGTATGATAGGGATGATAGAAGAACTGAATCGCCGACCACCACATGTAATTCCGCCCGTTATAGACCCACCTTTGGGAGGAGGGGAAGGAGATTGGTTTGATGATCAAGAGGCGCAATGGACTGATGCACTACGAGCCAACAGAGACAGAGAGAAAGCTGAGAAGGA
This sequence comes from Hydrangea macrophylla, assembly GCA_033977485.1. NCBI lineage: Eukaryota > Viridiplantae > Streptophyta > Magnoliopsida > Cornales > Hydrangeaceae > Hydrangea > Hydrangea macrophylla. The sequence goes on from CM066993.1 coordinate 29,798,290, forward strand.
GAAGCTACTAACCGAGAAAATAGATAAGTTGGAAAGGGTGTTGCGCAAGGCTCAGGGAGTTGATACCTATCTAATGGAACTAGAGGGGTTGTATGACGGGGTACGTGAAAGACTGCCTATCGGGTTTAAGATGCCAATTTTTGACAAATTTGATGGGACCGGCAATCCTCGCAGCCATATAAGAATGTGTATTGGGGCTTTCCAACCAAGCGGCTTAAACACAACCATGATGGCGGTCCTATTCTAACAAACTTTGACTGGAGCTGCTCTATCCTGGTATCTCACTCTCGAACCAAGCAAAACCAGGGTGTGGGAGGAAGTGATTAAAGCATTTGTGGCACGGTACGAGTACAATCAAGATTTGGATGTCACTGTCCGAGATTTGGAGACCACTAGGCAAGGGAGCAAAGAATCATTCGCCGAATATCTGAGCAGATGGAGGGGAAAGGAAGCTAAAATGGTACAAAGGCCATCTGAGAAGGACCAGATCCGAATACTGATGAAGAATCTACAGCCAGTGTATCAAGAAAAGATGAGATTCCAGTCGATCAACACCTTTGCTGAGGTTTTTGATGTCGGGACAAAGATAGAGGATGCAATCCAAGAAGGGGTAATCAAGAAGGAGAAGCAACCAAACCGGTACAGGAGGCCAAACTATGGGTCCAACGGAGGACAAGCGGGAGGTCACTCCGGCCCCACCGATGTCAATGCACTGAATGGGCCAGAAAGGAAATTCAACATAGCACCGAGGAGAGGAGGGGATAAAGCACCAAGGAAATTCTCAGATTTGGGAGTGTCACTGTCAACCGTCCTCGATAGGCTGTTAGCCAAGGGGCATCTCCATCAGTTGGAACCCCGACCCCTACCAAGTCCGCTTCTGCCAAATTTTTAAAGGGATCTCTTTTGTAAATTTCATCAGCAGAAGGGTCACTCAACGGATAGGTGTATGAGATTAAGGCACTAGATTCAGGACCTCATTGATAACAAGGTAATTTCGGAACCCCCCACCAAAACTCCGAATGTTACTAGAAATCCACTTTCGAATCATCGAGCCGTGCCACCACCGCAGGGCCTTTATCTCTTGGGGATAGAAGAAGTAACATTCGATCCGTCTAGGCTAATCACTAAGGCTGGGACACCAAGAAAGCCATACTAGCTACCTGAGGATTTGACAATCTATGCTTTGGAGGATTAGCCGAAGGAGAATGAAATGGGACAGTCAGACTGGTGGATCCAAGGGAGTGACGATCGAGACATGAGCCAGGTGGATGATGATCTTTGGTACGAAAGCGACAAAGAAACAGAGGTGGTAGAGGGTACTTTGAAAATTGATTCAAAAGTTGACAATCTGTGGGCAAGGGAAGAAGTCAGTCATTTAACTCGATCTGGCAGACACTTTAAACCGCATGAGCTAGAGGAGGATCATCCGGGGAGAGATCTAGAGAAGGGAAAAGGGAAGACGAATGAAGAAGAGGAAGAAGACATGGTTCTAAGGCAGATGAAGAAGACTCAGGCCAATATCACCATTTGGGGGTTGCTGATTGCCTCCAAACACCATAGGCAGGCGGTCCTAGACGCTCTGAACCAATCTGACGTGTCTATTGACACAACCCCGAAGGACCTCATAGGGCTGATCGGCAAAATTCCAACTTTGGCTATTACCTTCTCATCAAATAACTTACCTCCCGGAGGGCACGTTCGTAACAAACCATTACATGTCATTGTCAAATGCTTGGGGAACGTCGTGCCTGCTTGCCTGGTTGACAACGGATCGGCCCTCAAAGTATGTCCCTTCCGAACGGCTAAGCGAATGGGCCTGGATGAGTCGACTTTTACGCCGTTTGAGCAAAGGGTAAGAACCTACGATAACACTCAGAGAACATTCATGGGGATAGTCCTTCTTCATCTCATTATCGGCTCTTTTAGAAAAGAAGTTGAATTCTAGGTCATCGACATCCCCGCTTCCTTCAACCTGTTGCTAGGTAGGCCTTGGTTGGACAGTTTGGGTGTTATACCATCAACGATCCATCAAAAGGTTAAGTATGTCTGGGAAAATAAAGTCTGTGATATCCTCGGGGATGGCTGGGTTCATTCGCCCGAAGCATCATCAGGTGCACCGATTTTAGAGTTACAGCTACAAGAAGAAGAAGCAAAAATAGGAGGGTTCGAGTTCATTAGCATGATGGAAGAGGAAAAGCCAAGAGAGTTTCTACCACTCCATTTTGATCAGTATGCCAGTCCAGTGGTCGCAGGGATCATGAAGAGAATGGATTTCTTTCCAGGATTAGGATTGGGGAATAACCTTCAGGGCATTTCTGAATTCCCGCTCATTCCGACTCAGACTCACACTTACGGCCTGGGGTACCAGCCGACAAAGAAGGAACTGAGGGCAAAGAAAAAGGCCATCGTTGCACCACTAGACCCTTACCTGAAGACGCTCAATGGATATTTTATGAAGGAAGGAGAAGATTTCCCCTTCTGTGGCTTCCCAGAGCCATGGATGGACCAGAAAGACAAGTGTTTAAAGCCGGGGTTCGAGATCTTTTTCTCCCATGAATTCTCCGAGTACAAAGACCCGTTTTTGCAAATACCTGAAAAGTCTATTACCGTCAACGATTGGATTGGTGTACTGGATGGACCAGTCATGCAGGACCTGTTGAGCGAAGAAAGGGTGAAAACCGAAGAAAAAGGGAAAGAAGACAAGGGCCTGAAAGTCGAGATTGAGGAGGAGAATGATGAGGATGCGCCGGAAGAAGAACCGAAGCCAGAAATGGAAGAAAAGACGGAAACCGGAGGGCTACCAGGTTGCAACACTATGGAGCTCAAGCAGGGGGCCAACAAGGAGTGGGTCTTTGAGTCTAGTGATAAGTATCCCCCTCACCCAGAGTCTGTAATGGCCCAAATGAGGCGTCTTACTATCGCTATGTCTGTTGTAATCACTCCTAACAAAATCAATGAAAGCATGACTGATTCCGCCTACTCGAATACGCTTAATGAATGTGATGAATGTGAAATACCTGATGAATTGCAAAAATTAGTTGAAAAAGAAAATGAATCTGCATGTAAAATCATAGAGAACACCCTAATAATTAATCTGGGAAATGAAAATCACCCTCAAAATGTTTTTATTGGCTCAACACTTAGCAATGAAGAAAGCAAAGAACTAATCAATCTACTAAAAGAATTCAAAGATGTTTTTGCGTGGTCTTATAATGATATGCCAGGTATTGATCCAAAAATAGTCCAGCACCACATCCCTCTCTTTCCTAATTCAAAACCCATAAAATAAAAATTGAGGCGAATGAGGCCAGAATGGGCACTTAAAGTAAAAGAGGAGGTTGAAAAGCAATTAAAGGCCGGATTCTTGATGGTCACCGAGTATCCTGAGTGGATCGCCAACATTGTACCTGTCCCAAAGAAGGATGGTCGTGTTAGGGTTTGCGTTGATTTTCGAGATTTAAACAGGGCGAGCCCTAAAGACAATTTCCCGCTACCCCACATCTACGTGTTAGTTGATAACACTGTGGGACACGAGCTTCTATCTTTCATGGATGGATTCTCTGGGTATAATCAAATCCTCACGGCACCCGACGATAGGGAGAAAACCACGTTCATCACTCCGTGGGGGACGTACTGCTATAGGGTCATGCCATTCAGACTCAAGAATGCGGGTGCGACCTATCAGAGGGCTGCCACCACTTTACTACATGATATGATCCACAAAGAGGTGGAGGTATATGTGGATGATATGATTGTGAAATCCAAAGAGAGGGGAGGACACCTAGAGGCTTTGAGAAAGTTCTTTGAGAGATTGAGGGAGTTCAAAATGAGGCTAAACCCGCAGAAATGTACGTTCGGAGTCACTACTGGAAAATTACTGGGATTTCTCATTACTCAAAGGGGAATAGAGGTGGACCCCACCAAGATAAAAGCCATAACTAAAATAAACCCACCAAAAGGTGAGAAAGAACTGAGAGGATTCTTGGGGAGAATACAGTTCATCAGTCGCTTCATTTCCAAACTTACCTTAACCTGCAACCCACTTTTCAAGCTGCTCAGAAAGGGAGAGAAATTTAAATGGGACGCCCCTTGCCAACCAGCCTTCAACAAAATCAAAACCTACCTCCAAAACCCACATGTCCTGTCACCACCTTCGCTTGGGAGACCCTTGCTACTTTATCTCTCCGTATACGAAGATTCGATGGGGTGTATGTTGGCCCAGGAAGGAGAAGAGGGGCACGTGGAGAAGGCCATTTACTACTTGAGCAAAAGAATGGTCGGATATGAGTTAAAGTATTCGCCTTTGGAAAAGGCCTGTTGGGCCTTGGTTTGGAGTACCCGTCGCCTTCGCCACTACATGCTAGCCTTCCCTGTAATCCTGATATCCCGAATGGACCCATTAAAATACCTATTCGAAAAGCCCATCTTGACCAGTAGAATTTCCCGCTGGACCATGATGCTAGCTGAGTTCGACATGAAGTATGTCACCGCCAAGTCTGTAAAGGGAAGGGCTGTCGTTGAGTTTTTAGCCGACCTCGCTATAGAATTCAAGGACGAGGGAGAATTCAAGTTCCCGGATGAAAGAATAATGGAGGTAAAGGAGGACCTATGGAAAATGTACTTCGACGGAGCAGCCAACCAACTAGGTTATGGAGTTGGAATCATTCTCATAGCGCCTGATGGGGCCCCTACCCCATTAGCCGTCAAACTCAAGTATAACTCAACCAACAACACCGCGGAGTACGAAGCGTGCATAATTGGGATGGAAGCAGCCTTGGCTTTGAAAGTCGAACAGATTGATGTCTTCGGAGATTCCAATTTGGTCATATCCCAAGTCCGAGGAGACCGAAGAGTAAAGCATGAGAAATTGAGACCTTACCATGATTACCTGGAAAGTCTGAATGCGCGGTTCAAGAAGATTTCTTTTTACTACCTCCCTCGTGAAGAGAACCAGCTAGTCGACTCCTTGGCTACCTTAGCTTCGATGATCCAAATCCCTTCCAAAACTGCCATGATCCCACTATCCATAGAAGTGAGGAGTCAACCGTCATTCGAAATGATCACGGCCATAGAAAGAGAAGATGAAGTGCCTTGGTATGAAGATGTGTAGAAGTTCATTAAAAAAGGCGAATACCCTGAAGGAGCCTCAGAAAAGGACGAAAAAGTGATTCGACGATTCGCCGCTCAATTTGTGATATACGCAGATAAGCTATGGAAGAAATCCTACACCGGGTACAATCTGGAATGCATATATGGGAAAGAAGCTAAGAGAATGATGGAGGAAATACATGAGGGTTATGTGGACCCCACATGAATGGGCACATGCTGGCAAAGAAGATCACCCGACAGGGGTATTATTGGACGACCTTGGACAAAGATTGTTGTGAATATGTTAGGAGGTGTCACAAGTGTCAAGTTTATGCAAATCTGATGCATACCCCACCGTCACAACTCTATAGCATGACCACCCCTTGGCCGTTTTCCGTATGGGGAATTGATATCATTAGCGAGATAGTTTCAAAGGCTTCCAATGGGCACCGGTACATAATCGTGGCAATTGATTATTTTACAAAGTGGGTAGAGGCAGCCTCGTATGCAACTTTGAAAGCCAAAGACGTGGTGAGTTTCATCGAAAAAAACATAATCTGTAGGTATGGAGTCCCGAATGAGTTCATCTTCGATCATGGCAGTCATTTCCAAGGAGAGGTTATCCCGCTCTTAGAGAAGTATAAGATCACTCGCCATCAGTCATCCCCGTATAGGCCTCAGACGAATGGAGCAGTAGAAGCAGCAAATAAAAATGTTAAAGCAATCTTGGGGAAAACGACGGATACATACAAAGATTGGCATGAGAAGCTGTCATTCGTACTATGGGGTACCGGACCTCTGTAAGGACTTCTACAGGAGCTGCACCTTATTCACTGGTTTACGGCATGGAAGCCGTTCTCCTAGTCGAGGTAGAGATACCCTCTCTTAGGGTTTTGGCAGAGTGCGAGATCATCGAATCAGAATGGATATGAGGAAGGTATGAGGAGCTGATGTTGCTCGATGAGAAGAGGCTGGCCGCGATAAACCATACTCGGGGGTACCATAAGAGAATAGCTCGTGCTTTCAACAAAAAAGGTTCACCCAAGGAAGCTTGCTGAGGGTGACCTAGTCCTTAAAGAACTGAAAGTGCCCGTTTATGACCCCAGAGGAAAATTCAAACCCAACTGGGTCGGGCCATACATCATAAAGACTCTCCTTTCTGGAGGAGAGGCCTATCTCATGGACCTGGACGGGGTTGAATTTAAGCAACCAATTTACCTCGATTGCCTCAAGAAATATTTTGCTTGAAACCGTTTATTTCAAAACCTCCTACCTTGATGAACTACGCTCAACCTGATTCCCGCTAGGGGATATGTAGGCAACCTACTTGGTTCAGTCATTGAAAATAAAACCGCCCGAGCGGCGTCTTCCTTCAAGCCTTAAACCGAACTACTGAAGGCCTGATACCCATTCCGGGATAAGTAGGCGGGCTCTCAAAAGCCTTCGGCCCGTGAAAACCTAAAGAGAAAAAGCCCTATGCTAAACTAGGGGCAAACTGGCGTTTGCCCAGAACCCCTTCGAAGCCCTAAAACTAGGGGTAAACTTCGTGTGCTAGCCAAAGAACCCAGATACAAGACCCGCCTTTGGATCACCTGGCTATTAAAATAAGTACTATAAAGAAACAAACGAGAATTCATGGTATAGAAGGAGTAAAGCTACAAAAAAAAAAGGGGGCCAAGTAAAGACATTGAAAGGAGAATCCTTCGTAAAAGATTAATTGAAGGGGTGAGCACTTTGATTAAACATGTTAGAACTTTCCTAAAAGATGACAACACTTCTTGAAGAAAAATAAAGGAAATCACATTCAAAAGCTTAAAAAAAGAGTAGGCAGGGTCTGTCAGAAAGTTTAGTAAAATGGCAAGCTTTTCCCTGTTTTCGTCTACTTTATTATGCATATGTCTGTCAAGCTCGTCTCGCGACCAAGGCCTGGATCTCTAGAAGATACTGGGCAGTAGGCATAGTCAGAGCCGGAATCCTCGGGCACGGAGCAGCCATCTTGCTGTGCCAAGCCTCAATGAAAGCCTTCACAATAGAAGGGCGCAAAGTGGACCCCCTGGTGAAATCAGCAGTCACGGATTCAGTAGTATCCTACAAAAGTCCAAACTGACGGACCACCTGATCGGGAATGTAGAAAGTAGTAGCACGCAAGCCCGGTACCCAGATGCCAGGTCGCCCAGGAACACGTATAGCAATGGAGCGATAAATCCACTACGGACAGATCCAGCAGATATCACTGGGGGAGAGGCCCTGAAGCCAACCAAGCCATGCATCGGCGGATTGAAATAAGTTGTGAATCTCCATACGATTGTAATGAAGTGACCCACGAAGATGGGAAGGGTGTATAAAGAGGTCCAAACTCTCCATGAGCCAAATCTGCAGAACAAAAGGTGCCCCAGCAGATAATATGGCCCCGGTAGCATGAACATGGTCCAGTCCTACCAGAGTCTCACCGAGAACTAGCATGACTGCACTCTTCATCTCCCTCAAACCGCAGGCAATGGATATGAAAATATCGGAGGACCTCTAAAAGAGAAAGTAAGAAAGCACAGCAATCGATAGAGCGCTACGCCGTATAACTTGATACCCACCATCGTAAGGATCCCCAATAGGAGCATAAACCGAGGAGAGGCGCTCAAAGTCGACCTGTCTATCATGAATGAAAGAGCCCGCGGCACCGCGGGATATATGGAGAAGAGCCGCCAAGTCCTGAACGTACTCGGCCTGCACAGGAGGAACAGTCAGATCCGCGGAAGGGTTAGTATGAAGGATAGCACTGAACTCTTCAAACAAAGGACAGATCTCTTGATGACTGAAACGGAAGACGTGGAGCGAAGGATCCCAACATTGGATAGCGGCTTGAAGCAAACTTTCATTTAGAATCATTCGTCAGAAGGAGAAGAGATCGTTTAGCCTGAAACACTCGAAGTTGAGCCTATCGATACCGGAAAGGGTATCCATCCCTGGGAAAAGGATTTGAGAGCTAACGGGGGCCATTTGAGATAGGGGAGAATGAAAGAAGGTGGTATTTTGTGGAGTTTTGAAGAAAAGAGGGTATAAATAGAAGTAGATCTGCCTGAAGTCAGGGCGGTGTAGACACCCCATTTTGTCAGCTATCAGATTTAGGAGGCCCATAGCTTGGTGGTTCACAATGATCATAAAAGACTCAAAAGGACTCCTGGAAGTCAACTCTATCTCTCAGAATGCTCAGATTGACCAAAATGCCCCTGAAAGCCCAGAAACTCCCAGATTTGGTCCCGAAGTTCTGAAAACATGCTATGTCGTAAGAAAAATGATAAAATGAGTTTTTGAGTAAAATCGGATGAAATCGTCAGCTCCCAGAGGCCCCCGGAAGTCCCGAAAGTTCCCCGAAAGTCCTCGTTGACCGGTTTGACCAGATTTGACCAGAGTTTGACCAAGTTTGACCAAGTTTGACCGAAATCGTCCGAATTCACCGGAATCATTAGAAAAGTATTAAAATGAGTTTTAAAAGAGAATCGAGCGAAAACGTCGGCTCCTGGGAGCTCCCGGAGGTTCCCAGAACTTCCCGGGAATCCCAGGTTTGACCAGTTTGACCAAGATTTGACTTCGGAATCGGGGCACCGAAACAATTTTCAAATATTTTTCATGGATACTAGAGGTCAATAACTTTCCAACGGTATATCGCACATAATTCCTGGATTTAAAACGAATTTATTTTGAATTTCCGAAAGCGAAAAAGGCGACCAAATCGGCTTTTATCGCGAATACCGCAAAACTTTTCTAAGTGACCTATCGCCGAACTATTTTTTATGTAAAGTAGACTCCATTAACTTTCCAACGGTATATCACAACCTCAATTTGGAGTTCGTACGCATTTTTTGTGAATTTCGGACAAAATAGGGCCTTTTCGCGAATACCGGAACCTCAGGTGGCCTAAACAACATTATCTGGATGAGGGAGGAGCAGTGCCGCCGTGGCACTGGCCCACTGCTGCCGCAGCACTGGCCCAGTGCCACCGCGGCACTCTCCCCCAGAACAGTGTATTTTTGTAATTTGTTTTGTGGTCCCATTTTGATTAATTAAAAACCAAAATGACATAGTTTTATGATTTCAGATGTTTGGAGCCAATGGGAATACTTTCTAAATCCCAAAACCACCCAAGTTGGCCTATTTAAACCCCCCCATTGCTCTTCATTTTGGGGGAGTCAAATGCAAGTTTAGAGAAAGTTTGGGAGAGAAAGTTGTAGAGATAAGGTTAGAATAGAGAAGAAGAAGCTTCCTTCTTTGATTTTTCAAAACAAAAGTGAGTTCTAAACTTTGTTTTTACTACATTACTCCCATTTACTTCAACATTCAATACACCCAACCACCATTTTAGTGAGCATTTAAGAGAGTGGAAGCTTCTTCCATGTCCAATGTCATTACATATGAGTGAAACACCAATCTACAAGTTCAATACTTCATGAATATCATCTATTGATCATTATCAACTTGCTTGTTTATTCATTGTTTATCTCTTCTCACCTCATTTCTTTTTGATTTTCTTTATTTACTTACTAGTTCATCATCATCTAAATGATGACATGAAGTTTGGGGTGAGTGAATCCTTATGGATAGTAGCTCTTGACCTCAAAAACATGTTTGATAGATGATGATCATAACTTCAATACCTCCAAGGTATCCTTGAAGTGTATTGAAGTTATGCTCAAATAAAAATGAGTCTCTCCAAGAATCTTGGAGGTTCTTGATGATGAGTTGAATGTTGTCATTTTAAGTGGTCATAATCTTTATTGAGTATTGAAAATGCTCTTTCAAAACCTCTATTTCGAAACCCCCCTCAATCCCTCTCATTTTGATTTCAAGAAAGAAAACCTTATTTTCCCCAAAATCTTCAAAAGAGTGAGTCAAAACAGTGAGTGAGCTGAGTTCAAAGATTTCTCTAGAACTCAATACTCAACATATAGATGCAAGGCCACTTGAAAAGTCTTCCTAACTCATTGGAGAACACCCATGATTTTTGGTTTGACTTGAAAGTACTTGAAAATGGTCCATTTGGACCCAAACATTTCTTCCAAACATTCTGCCTCTGCTGTCACAGCAGCTTGACTAACTTCCAACTTCTTTTTCAGACATAGTTTCCAAAAGGGGTGGTCCCAACTTATTTTTCCATTAAACTTCAATGTCTTAGGGAACTTTCTGTATAAAATGGGCCTCTAGATCATTCGTTTTCAGTTTCTAAGATTTTTCAACATTTCAGTCGATAGTACGGGCTCTATTTATGAGTGACCTCTATTTTTCATATGATTTCTCTCATTTTGTGATAGTTATTAAAGATTGGATTTTTGGGTTGTGTTCTAGACACAATAAGGAATATCTCCATAAAACATCATTTATTGAAAACATTCCTAACCCCTCTTTTCAAGTTTCCAAAGATCTAGTTACTGTTCTGTCCACTATTCACAGCAAGCACCTTTTAACTTTCATTCTTTGATTTGATGTTTATATGCCTTCCAAATTAGTTCATATTTTACACATACTACAATTTTACATATCCCATGTTGATTTCATCCATCCATTCATACACATTTTAGACTTCTAAGCCATTCTAGGAATTCATGTACACAAACACACTACAACCTTTGCGCATTTTAAGATCATATATTGCATCCATGCAAGATTTGGGGTTTTTGTAACTCCTAATCTAAGAAGATATAAGGAATGATCATGATCACACGTTCATGCTTCCCCTCGATCTAATCATCCTTTCTCATCCATCCCGGGGATTGAGAGGTCTTCTTCTCTCAAAGATTAACATGCATCATACTAGTTTGCTAAGCATATTTTGGTTTCTTTGTTTATTTGTTTCAATAACAATTCATGTCCCTCTTAGATTAGGAAGTCTTGATTATTTGATATATGATTAGACGATTTTTCCTAGGTTTATTTGTGTGATCTTTCACTTTGCATTGTGTGATATTTGGCTTAGATCTTATGAATGATATCTTATCTTTAGATCTTCCATTTTCAAATTTTCTTATGTGATGTAATATACTACCATAGTATTATTTGTCGAACCAAACATAGTATAAGATGATTATTTGGATGCTAATTGAGGCCCGTCGAAATACGGGGCGAGTTGAGGGTGTTTTAGTCGCGACAAAGGCTCTTTCCTCTCTCGTACCAAAACCCCGAGCCAAGTTCTTTGGTTATGAAGGACCGGTGCCCTTTATCCATTTGGGTGAGTCAAATTAGGTTTCTTGGTTCCTTAAAGACTAAGTGCCGACTCTGTATCTGTTTTCAACAGACCATTTTTCTCTTTCCTTGATTCAAAATCAAACGAGTTTCAAAAGCAAACAAAGCGGTGGAATCCCGGTATCCACAATCTGGCGACTCTGCTGGGGATTTTTATTTTAAAACAAAATAATACAGAGGTTTGACTCATAAGAAGCATCCTTAAAATCATCTTTTTACTGTGTTTGGTTCACCGCATTGCACTCTTGCATTTTTCCCCTCCGACTGTGTCTGAAACGCGGCGCTGACATTGTTCAGGTCTCGCTGTGCCAGGGCACAAGTCACCGTTGATACTGTACCTTCCAAGGTATATCAAAAAGAGTAAAAACCTCCGTACTATCTCCCTGACGGTATATTAGAACTCTCGTCAACGGACCCTCTTTGACTAAACCCAGCCTTTGCATATAGATTCCTGTAGAACCTTTCATAGGACTGTTCATTTATCTTTTCAGATAGGACAATGTGATATAACTGCTGTATGCCCTGATGGGATTACCTGAGCGGTGTAGACGCTTATGTAGCATAGAACAGAACCTCTTTCTTATGATTCCCAAGACAATCACTCACATGTGATTACATTGAGTTGACCTGCCTAGGCACCATGACAACGATGTCTGCTCCATGTTCACAAAGATATACACCGCAAACCTTGTTTATCGGCCCTAAGACATAGGAGTATGAAAACCTGCTAGACAGTATGATTACTATCACCACGTTAACCAGTTTCTCCCTGAAACTCTGTCCAGATATCCCAGATATAACCATGTTAACCAGTTTCTCCCAGAAACTCTGTCTAGATATCCCAGATATAACCATGTTAACCAGTTTCTCCCAGAAACTCTGTCCAGATATCCCAGATATAACCATGCTAACTAGTTTCTCCCAGAAACTCTGTCTAGATATCCCAGATATAACCATGTTAACCAGTTTCTCCCAGAAACTCTGTCCAGATATCCCAGATATAACCATGTTAACCAGTTTCTCCCAGAAACTCTGTCCAGATATCCCAGATATAACCATGTTAACCAGTTTCTCCCAGAAACTCTGTCCAGATATCCCAGATATAACCACATTAACCAGTTTCTCCTAGAAAACTCCGTCCAAAATTACCCGAAGTATCCCTGTTATCCCTTGGTGATCACACTGGAAAGTAAGGTTAGCACACTCTGCATGGCTAGGACCTTATTTGTTTAGTTGCTATCTGTTAGACATAGAAGCATCATATAGATTAGGGCTTATATCCGCATGCTTGTCCCATTTGCATGCACCATTCCCCACCAATCTGCACGCACTGTTTCGAGTCGGTCCACATCACTGTCTTTGTCTGTCTAAAGTCACCACTGTCAAGATCTAATCTCGTCCTCTCAAAATCTGTCAAGTCAGTATAGATTCCCAAGGTCAGCAGTCAGGGTCCTCTTCGTGGGTCAGGAGTTCGGATAATCGATTGATCAGAATCAGTCCGACAGCTTACTTCAGCATGAATAGGGAAGAGTTGGAAAACAAGGTTACTGAATTGGGAGCGACCATAAGCCAGCAGTCCGACAGCCTAGCCCAAGTTCTGAAGTTCATGGAAGAACTGAACCAGCGGCGGCCGCAACCTCCGCCCGGGTTTCCACCACCGGAGTTTGAACTACCCCCACCTGAGAATAATGGGGAAGAAGACTGGTTTCAGGGGGTCCCACCGTTCGCATACGAGAAAAAGCTCCAAGAAAAGATGGACAAGGTTGACAAACTGGAAAGTGTACTGAGGAAAAGCAAGGGTATCGATGATTACATGCTAGACCTAGAAGGCCTCTTTGAGCCTGTCAAGTTGAAACCGCCAGAGAATTTCAAGATGCCTGCCATCGACCGTTTTGACAGAACTGGGAATCCGAAAAGTCATGTGAAGCTATGTATGAGTATCTTCCAGTCCATGGGTTGTACCCACGAACACATTGCGATGTTGTTCCCGCAAACTCTTGCAAAGTCTGCACTATCGTGGTTCCTAACCTTGGAAGCCTCCAAAACCCGGGCCTGGGAAGACATCGTTCGAGTCTTCGTCGATTATTACTCCTATAATCAAGAGCTGGATGTCACCATCAGGGACTTGGAAACAATCTGGCAAAACCACAATGAATCCTTCGCTGCATTTCTGAGCAGATGGAGGAACAAGGTAGCCCAAATGACCCACCGGCCGATTGAAAAAGAACAAGTAAGGATGCTTATCCGGAACCTGCAGCCCCTCTACCATGAGAAATTATTCTACCAGTCCATCTCCACCTTTGAGGAGTTGTTTGAAGTCGGAACCCGGATTGAAGACGCTATCAGAGAAGGAAAGATAAAAAAGGAAGAACCCCCGAGTCAGTCCAGAAGGCCTAACTACTCCCGGAATCCCCCGGATGTCAATGCCCTCAGCAGCCAACCCATGGCGTACCCTCTTAGGCCGTACCAACCCTCCAGCCAGGCAAACCCCTCCAATCGCCCCTTTCAGAAAAAGCCCCCTCGCAACTTCGCCAAGTTAGAAATCTCTCTCTCCTCAGCTTTAGACCGCCTCCTCAAAAAAGGCCATCTCCAACTACTCCAACCCCGAAACACCCTCCTCCCGCCAAACTGCGATATGTCCAAGTAGTGTACCTACCACCAAGCCCCGGGCCACAACACTGATGATTGCGTGTGCCTTCGCCATGACATTCAAGACCTTATTGACCGGAATATCATCGAGCCGCCACCAAAGCAGCCCCATATCACCCAAAATCCTCTACCAAACCACCAAAATGTCAACCTCATTGAGTCCAACCCCGTACCCTTCAACCCTGCTACTTGTATCACCTCCCTAGGACAACCCTTGCCTTTCATTGACATCCCAGATTCTACGGGAATTCATCTGATTGAAGGGGAGAATGACTAGTGGCAGCAACAACTAGACGATGAGCAAGACTTGTTCTTTCTGGAAGCGCACGATCTGGGGGTAGTAGACCTCAAATGGTATGATCCCAATGATGAAAGTGATGCTTCTATCTGGGACGAGCCGGAGAAACCATATGTGGGAACGGATTGTGATTGGTTCAAAAAAGATGGGACTGTTGAAGGGCCTACTCCTGCTGAAATTGATCATCTGACCAGGTCAGGCCGTCACTACCAGCCTCTGCAGCCTACTACTGAAGCCGTCGAGAAGGGTCCAGTTAAAGACAAGGGGAAGGGTAAGATGGATGAGGTCATCGAAGAAGATAACGATTTGATAAAGCAGCTAAAGAAGACTCAAGCACATCTCTCGATGTGGGACATCATGGTGACGTCCTATAAGCATAGGCAAGCCGTGTTAAATGCCTTGGCTGGAATTGAAGTCCCCATCGACGCCGCGCCGGAGGATATGGTAGCTTTCTTGAATCATTACATTTTTCGATGAGGACCTGCCGCCAGAAGGATCCGCACATAACAAGGCGTTGTATATCACCGTGGGATGTAAGGGACAACAGGTGGCGTTCTGTCTAGTCGATACGGGCTCTGCTTTAAATGTCTGTGCCCTAAGGACTGCCACCGCCTTGGGGGTCAATGTCCTTGACATCACACCATCTGTATAATCTGTGAGAGCCTATGATAACACCAGGAGAAATGTGATGGGAACCGTTTCTCTCCAAATCCGGGTAGGATCTTTGGTGAGCACCGAAGTGTTTCAAGCCATGGACATACCTGCCTCTTTCAACTTGCTGATCGGAAGGCCCTGGTTGCATGTCAACAAAGCCGTATCGTCCACTGTGCATCAAATGATCAAGTACATCCATGAGAAGGAAGTGAAAATCATCCTCGGTAATAGTTGGGGTAATGAAGCTTTCCCGAACTACGCTCCCGTCTTTGAAATCCAAATACCTGAGTTAGAAGAAGGAGAAATCGGGGGATTCTTCATGGAAGAAGTCCACATGATCAATGATGAAGACAGGTTCCCTGAGGTCCACTCTGCGGTCGTCAACATCGTTCGCAAAATGAACTACTTCCCTGGAATGGGATTGGGCCGACGCCAGCAAGAGATTCGAGAGTTCCCTCAGATCAAAGTACAGCAAGGTACTTTCGGGCTAGGATACAAGCCCACTGAAGAAGACATTGAGCTACAAAGGCCATGGAAGAAAAGGGTAAGGGGTCTCCCACCATACCGCAAGACCTTGAATGGACAATTCATCAAAGAGGGGGATGACATCCCTTACTTCGGGTTCCCCGAACCCTGGATCCATCAAACCACTGGAAAAAGGCACCCTGAACTTGAAATCTTCGCTGACTGTGAGAGGCCTCCATATCAAGATACTTTCTATCCCGAAGGAATTGAGAAAACCCCGGAGGAAGACTGGTTGAAATACCTGGACACTGAAGCCATCAAGAAAATGTAGGAGGAATCCGCTGAGAAGAAGGAAGAAAAGAGGGCCAAGAGCCAAGATGATCAGATCAAGCCAACTGAGGAGGGTCTGAGCAACCAGGCTGTAGAGTCATCTGTCTGTGTCTCCCTATCCCCTATTCCACCAGAGTCTGTACTGTGGATTATCGAGTCTATACCAGAGTCGGCTATTGTAAGCCCACCACTGTCCAATGTAGTCACTTCACCTATCATGAATGAAATGAAAGACGATTATGCTTACTCCTCTGTGTCTAATACTTATGAATGCACAGATCCCTCCGAGGATCTCCCAATTGAACTTAAGCAACTAATTGAAAAACCATCTGCTTATGAAATAATCAAAGATACTTTATCAGTTAACCTAGGTGAAACAGATAATCCCCAAATTGTGCAAATTGGCTCAACTCTTAATAATGAAGAAAAAGAAAAATTAACCCTCTTGCTAAAAGAATTCAAAGATGTTTTTGCTTGGTCTTACGAAGACATGCCTGGGGTCGATCCCGATATTGTCCAACATCATATTCCCCTCCTCCCTAATTCTAAACGTGTCAACCAGTAACTGAGGCGCATGAGGCCGAAGTAGGCACTCAAGGTTAAGGAAGAAGTGGAGAAGCAATTCAAGGCAGGACTCATCATTGTCACCGAATATCCGGGATGGGTTGCCAATATCATGCCAGTCCCGAAGAAGGATGGAAAAGTTCGTGTGTGCGTCGACTTCCGTGATCTAAACAAGGCCAGTCCCAAGGATGCCTTCCCGCTTCCCCACATTGACATTTTGGTAGATAACACCGCAGGACATGAGCTACTATCATTCATGGATGGTTTCTCAGGGTATAATTAGATTCTTATGGCGCCAGAAGATCGGGAAAAGACGACATTCACCACCCCTTGGGGGACCTACTGTTATAGAGTAATGCCTTTCGGACTCAAGAATGCTGGGGCAACCTACCAAAGAGCTGCCACTACTTTGCTGCATGACATGATTCATAAGGAAGTAGAAGTATACGTAGACGACATGATTGTGAAGTCCAAGGATAGAGAAGGACACCTAGTGGCACTGGAAAAGTTTTTTGAAAGGTGGCGTAAGTACAAGATGAGGTTGAATCCAAAGAAATGCACTTTCGGTGTGACCTCCGGTAAACTCCTGGGTTTCCTCATCACACAAAGGGGGATAGAGGTGGATCCCTCCAAGATCAAGGCAATCCTAGAAATGACACCACCACGGAATGAAAAAGAGGTAAGGGTGTTCCTCGGAAGAATCCAATTCATCAGTCGCTTCATTTCCAAGCTTACAACTACATGCGATCTTCTATTCCGATTGTTGAGAAAAGGGGAGAAGTTCCAATGGGATGACCAATGCCAAGCCGCTTTCGACAAAATAAAAGCTTACCTTCAAAATCCGACTATCCTTTCACCACCAACGCCTCATAAGCCCTTATTCCTTTACCTATCCGTCTCCGAAAATGCCATGGGTTGCATGCTAGCCCAAGAAGGAGAAGAAAGCCACTCTGAAAAAGCCATATACTACCTCAGCAAGAGGATGACTGGGTATGAGCTCAACTACTCTACCCTCGAAAAACCGTGTTGGGCCTTGGTTTGGTGCACCTGCCGACTGAGGCACTACATGCTGGCCTTCCCGGTTGTGCTCATATCCCGCATGGATCCTCTAAAATACCTCCTCGAAAAACCTGCCCTGACCGGTCGCATATCCCGTTGGCTACTCCTACTATCTGAAATCGATATCAAGTATGTTACAAGCAAATCAGTAAAAGGGAGAACCGTGGCTGAGCATCTTGCAGAACATGCCATTGACTCCGAAGAAAGTGGAGACTTCCCATTCCCGGATGAAAATATCATGGAAATCAAGGAAGAACAATGGAAGTTGTTCTTTGATGGAGCAACCAACATGAAAGGCTACGGAGTAGGAATAATCCTAGTATCACCAAGCGGGGACCACACCCCATTGGCAGTCAAGCTCAATTATAACTCCACCAACAACACTGCTGAATATGAAGCATGCATTCTAGGGATGGAAGCGGCCATAGAATTGAGAATTCAAAAGCTAGATGTCTTCGGAGATTCGAATCTCATCGTGTCACAAGCCAGAGGGGAATGGAAGGTGAAGGAAGAGAGGTTGAAGCCCTACCATGACCATCTCGATGGACTCAAGAAGCACTTTAAGAGCATAACGTTCTTCTACTTGCCTAGGGAAGAGAACCAGCTAGCTGATTCGTTGGCTACCTTAGCCTCCATGATCAAAATTCCTGTGGGAGTCAGGATGATGCCTTTGGTAATTGAGCAAAGGTACGAGCCTTCGTTCAACGTGATCGCCGCAATCGAAGTAGAAGAAAATGAAACACCGTGGTATCAGGATGTTTGGAACTTCAGTACCCCCAAGAATCTACCGAAAAAGACAAAAGGTCCATTCAAAGATTCGCAGCGCAATTCATCATTTGCGGTGGAAAACTGCTGAAGAAAGGATACAACGGTCACAACCTGACTTGCTTGTTTGGGAAAAGCTCCAGAAGAATGATGGAAGAAATACACGAGGGGGTATGCGGCCCGCACATGAACGGTCACATGCTGGCCAAGAAAATCGTAAGGTAAGGGTACTACTGGACAACACTGGAGAAAGATTGTTGTGAATACGTGAGAAAGTGTCACAGGTGCCAGATCCATGCGAACATGATGCATGTACCACCATCCCTTCTATACAGCATGACCTCACCTTGGCCATTCTCCACCTGGGGAATCGATATTATTGGTGAAATCATTCCGAAAGCTTCAAATGGAAATTGGTACATTCTGGTGGCCATAGACTACTTCACAAAATGGGTAGAAGCTGCATCCTACACGAAGTTAGGAGCCAAGGAAGTGGCCAAATTCATCAAGAGAAATCTCATCTGCCGTTACGGAGTTCTCCATGAGATTATTTCGGATAACGGAAGTCATTTCAAGGCAGAAGTCAAGGATCTGTTCGAGGAATACAAAATCACTTATCACAAGTCATCACCATACAGACCGCAAACTAATGGGGCAGTCGAGGCTGCAAACAAGAATGTTAAGGCCATACTGCAGAAATCAGCCGATACTTACAAAGACTGGCATGAGAAGCTACCGTTCGCACTTTGGGGATACAGAACCTCGATAAGGACGTCTACAGGAGCAACGCCTTACTCACTAGTGTATGGGATGGAAGTGGTACTTCCGGTCGAGATAGAATTGCCGTCCCTACAAGTGATGGCAGGTTGTGAAATTTTTGAGTCCGATTGGTTGAGGAAAAGATACGAAGAATTGGGCCTCATAGATGAAAAGCGCCTAGCGGCAGTCGACCATGTTCGAATCTATCAAAAGAGGATAGCCCGT
Source organism: Hydrangea macrophylla (assembly GCA_033977485.1). NCBI lineage: Eukaryota > Viridiplantae > Streptophyta > Magnoliopsida > Cornales > Hydrangeaceae > Hydrangea > Hydrangea macrophylla. Next base: position 29,817,377 of record CM066993.1, read on the forward strand.
GCTTTCAACAAAAAGGTTCGTCCGAGGAAGATTGTCAAGGGTGACCTTGTCCTTAAGGAGTTGCGAGCTCCGATCTTTGATCCCCGTGGGAAGTTTAAACCTAAATGGGTCGGCCCTTACATCGTCAAGACTGTTCTTTCCGGAGGAGCAACTTATCTCATGGACCTCGATGGTGTCGAATTCAAAGAACCAATCAACATAAATCGTCTCAAAAAGTACTATGCTTGACTATTTAATAACCTTTTCTTTCAAGCTTTGCCCTGAACTACGCTCGACCTGATTCCCACTCGGGGGTACGTAGGCAACCACATCGGTTCGGTCGCTCCACCCACAAAAATAGCCCATTTTCTTTCAAGCTTTGCCCTGAACTACGCTCGACTTGATTCCCACTCGGGGATATGTAGGCAACCACATCGGTTCGGTCGCTCCACCCACAAAAATAGCCCATTTTCTTTCAAGCTTTGCCCTGAACTACGCTCGACCTGATTCCCGCTCGGGGGTATGTAGGCAGACTTTCAAAAAAAAAAGAGGGATGGTTCACTAGGTTGAAAATCCGAAAGGACGCCTAGGCAAAAGTTAGAGCTAAATCCAAGGTGAGCAATAACAAAAGAGAGAAAAGAACTCGCTAGGTCACCTCACTGGTGCCTAGGCAAAAATTATGAGGATTTGAGAGAATAAAGTTGCGGTCCTTACCATAACCCAGAAGTCACCCTCCACACTAGGGGCAAACTTCGGCCACTCGCCTCGTTTGCCTGAACCTCTTCTAAACTAGGGGCAAACGTCGGTCATCTACCTCGTTTGCCTCACAACCATACATATCCCAAACTAGGGGCAAACTTCGGCCACCCGCCTCGTTTGCTTCTAATCGTCCTAGCATGCCCGAGCAAGTACCAAAAGCAACATCTAATTGAAATCTCGATTACAAAATGTGTTTTTTTTTTTAAAAAAAAAATGCATAAATGAGATTCCCAAAGTAACCAAGGTTCACCGATAAACAAACTTTGAATATTACATAAGCAGGAAAGATAAAAAATAAAAGTCTTTCGAAAAGCAATCACACACGTTCAAAGACACTGGGAGGAATGAGCAGAATCAGTCAGGTCTAGTTTTATCTTTATGTCTTTTATTTCAAAAATCTTTAGAAATAGGCCCTTGCTCGGCTGGCCCAGCCCCTGAGGAAAGCAGCAATGGTAGTGGCTCTGACTCTGGAAGCAAAGACCCTCTCAGTAAATCCCCGGGGGACCTCTTGAACTTGCCCATACTGTCTGGCCAATCGACGAGGATGATAGAAGGAGGTCTCTCTCAGTCCCATCAGCCACACCCTCTGGAAATCCCCAAGGCTAGTGGTCACAGCATAAAGGCCCCAACGCCTCACGATCCAGCAAATGTCAGCCTCAGATAAGGCGCCCATCATACCCACCCAATCAGCAGAAGTAAAATGAGTATAAAGCACAGCTCTGCGAAAATAAACTGGCGGCACATTATCGGTCCATAACTGAAGACGCTCGTAGAGCCAAGCCTGTAACACCAGAGGCGCCCCAGAAAGTAGAAGCGTTCCCTGACTTGAAGCGCGATCCAAACCGTTCAGGGTCTCGGCCAAAACCATGGCCATGGGGTTCTTACCTGCCTTCAGTCCAAGACATACATGCACTAAGTCGCTAGAAGTGCTCGAGAACAAGAAGTGCGAAGTCATGCACAATATCAAAGCGGCCCCGCGGGTAGCATCATACACACTGGGATTCCCAGGACTGGCATATTGAGCAATTATGGAAGCAATGTCAAGAACCTCACCTTGAAGCAACCGGCGGAAAATAGTGATGGAACAATTCAGATATTCAGCCAAGCCTCGCATAGGACTGAGGGTATCAACAGAAGGGAGAATCAGGTCCAAATCAGAATCATAGCCAAGGATGGCACAGAACTCCTCAAACAAGGGGCATATCTCCAAGCCATTGAAATTGAAGACATGGTTCACCGGGTCCCAGTGAGCAATAGCAGCGCGCAAGAACTCAATGTTCAGGGCCATCTGGCAAAGAGAGAATAGCTCAGTCAGGCCTTAGCTAAAGAGGTTGATCCGTTCCACGCCATCCGTGATGTTTAGCCAAGCTGTGAGTTGAGCGGGATCATACAAAGCCATGTTTTTGGTCGCAGCTCTAGGAAAATTTGAAATTTCGGCAGCACCTCCCCGTTTCACGGACTATCCCACCTGTAAGGCAAAACACTCACTGTCACAAAACTACCCATCGCAGTAACATCCAACAATCACAGTGCACATATATCATCACACAGTCATCAACTAAAACAAGCACACAACTGCGCCTCCAAACCGAAAGATATCCGGCCTAAAAGGCGAAACGTCATAGTACTCTGTCAAAGGTTACAAACTGTTCTACACATCGTCCTACACTGTCCAAATAAGTCATGTCACCGGTACAACCCAATCGAAAACATAAAAAGAAAATAAAGCAAAGTCCCCTCTTGAGGGGCGGCCTCAGTCCTCCTCTTCTTCATCCTCCGTCGGACCGCCCGGCATGTATGTCGGCGACGGCCTCCTCCTACCACCCCTGCACCTTGGACCAGTCCTCGACGAGCCAGCTCCGCCTCCCCGGTACTGCACACACAAATAAAATAAAGGCGATCAGTAGGGGAACAACAAAAAAATACAAAAACAGAGTCGAGTCAGAGACTTACCAAAGACGCCATCTGATTGGCGGCAAATTGCCGCATGCCATTCATCTGTCAAAAGGGTAAAATCTAGGGTTAGAACCTCATAACCTTAAAGAGTGCAAAAATTAGAGACATACCCGGTGGTCTCGTGTGAGGACCAAGGACCGTAGGCTAGCCGCCAAGGTGTGACCCTCCTCAGTGTAACTCCAAGGAACATTGAGGACGCCCGCTGGCTGAGTAGGGTACCCACATGTGACTCGCGGCACCTCCATCACTTGGGGAGTGCCATCAGCGCCTAGAACGTTGACGGTCCAATCCCAGGGAGGGATAGGATCGGAAGCCGGAGGAGCCTATCTCCTATACATCTCGCGGAGCTGTAGGCACAAAACAAGTTAAGGAAAAGATAAATCAAAAATATAGGCAATGGATAAAAAAAAAAAAACGAAGACATAAAACTCACCTCCAGGAGTGGGAAGTTGGGCATCAGGAAACGACCACGGTAAGCCTCGTAACCGGTCTTAGAGATAAAATGGTCCCAAACATCGGTGCCAGCCAAGGCCGCCAGCAGAGCATCACCAGAAAGGTCAGTAGCATCCATCGTAGGGGGATTATGAGGGACCCGATACCTGGAACCACCAACCACCTGCCGAGACACTCGCTCACCAAGGAACCACTGCCTGCACTCGGTACTCTCCATCAAAAGTCGACAAGAGCAAAGAGGTTTGACCGCTTGTATCTCCTCAGGGGCGGCATAGGCAACGCGCTCCCAAGGCGTCCAATCAACATTAGTAGCCGTCAGTCCGGTTAGGAAGTTTCTGAGCAAAATAATCTGGTGGGCCCCACTTTTCACCCCGACAACATCCCTCCGCCATCTCAAGCCTCGTGGGAACAAAGGCATAGGAGCCATACCATTCTCGTCTTCGCCTGATTCATCCGCGGGGGAGGGAGTCAACATCTTTAGGTACTCAAAGCTCCAAAGCTGCACAGACAAAGGAGAAAATTAGAAAAAGTACAGAAACTGAAAAGTCGAAATGTAAAGCAAGATGCAGCACATACCTCCCAAGCTCGCTAAAATCCCCCCGTCGATTTAACATCACCTCGGGAAACCTCACCCATGTGCTTGTAAAGATGGGCCAAGGCAGCACCGCCCTAGTCATAAGAAGGGATCTCATCGATGGTCGCTAGGCAAGAAAGAAGTCTCAAGTTCACCCGATCATTCCGCGTCGCAAAGATTGAGCAGCCAAGGACATACAAGAGATACACCCTCAAAAGCTGGGAATTGTTCAGGTTATGATTCCCTCTGCCATAAGCCCGATAAAGCCAGCCACAAGGAAACCAGTGCCTCTCCAAATTGGAGGGAACAGCCCCAATCAACATCTCTACAGCCTCAGAGTCGATCTCATAGAAATAATCTAGAATTAGACGTTTCCGCCTACCCTCAAGCAGGTAATCATAGAGAAGTCGAAGGGCGTCATGGTCATCTCGCCGAACGGCAGGTGAAAAGTATTGGTGGTGTCCCACCACCTCTCAGCCAAAGCATCAAAGTGTGCCAAATCATTGCTGCTCTTCGAAACCAGACGAATAAAGCCCCCGAACCCGGCGTCGTCGACCATCCTCTTGACGGTGGGCGAGAGTTGAGTATACCACAGGAAAGCATGGGCGAGGCTACCGTGGCCCTTCAATACTACTTCCGGCACCTGCACATACCAGAGACGACAAAAGTGATGCACAAAATCACTATTCACGACCCGAGGTCCAAATTTGCAAAATCAACATTTGAGCACAAATCAAACTTCTAACGATCTCTAGGTGCACGCTATGGCTCACAAAACTAGCACAATACATGAAAATAGTCCTAAATGTCGAAGGTTTCACATACCAAGCTCGCTAGATCCGCGGCCAAAAGATGATGTTGGGGGTCCCATAAAATCATGTCCGGGGTTTGCATCTCGGGTTTCATCCGTTCCTTGGCCTTCTTAGAAGGTCTCCTCGAGCTCGAAGCCATGGATCTACAAAGAAAATGGAAGTCAAAGTTAAAATTTCTTCTTGAAAATTTGAGCAAACCAAAACACCAATCAAAATTCCAACTACGGGGTAGGATTACTCACCTGAGCGCGCACAAGCTGCGTTTTGGCCATTTTTGGCTCCAAAAACACCCCAAAATGGCCAAGAATGAGCTTCAAAAGCTCAAAAACCCGAGATATACAAAGATGGAGTCCAGCCACCCAGTGCCGCCGCGACACTGGCCAACTGCCGCCGCGGCAGTGGCCCAGTGCCGCTGCGGCACTGCTCCCCGCGGGCCCCGTTTTGCTCCGTTTTGCTCCGTTTCGCTCTGTTTTGACCTGTTTTGGCCTTTTTCAGCCTATTTTTGGCCCCGATCAGCCCAGCTGGCCCATTCCGGTCAAGATTTGTAAGGTTTTACCCCAAGCAGGCTAAAAGTTGTCAGAACTACCTCCAGCAGGCAGAAACTGGGAAAAATTGACTCCCGAGGACCCGAATCGGCTATTTCAGAACAACCGTCGTAAATTTTGATCAAACACGAGAGTTCCGAGAACGAATCCTAGATTTTGGCCAAGGCACCGAAAAATAGAAAAGAGATTCCCTGAGAACCCCGCATCATCCCCCGAGGACAGAAGCGAAAAGATACCAGCTCCCGGAGGCCCCGACCGGCTTTCTTGGATTGAGCACCGCAAGATTTGATCAACCGTGAGAGATTCAGAGATGGGTCCTGGTTCCCGATCAAGAAAAGAGATTCCCGAGAACCCTGCATCATCCCTCGAGGACAGAAGCGGAAAGATACCAGCTCCAAGAGGCCCCGACCGGCCTTCTTGGATTGAGCACCGCATGATTTGATCAACCGTGAGAGATTCAAAGATGGGTCCTGGTTCCCGATCAAGAAAATAGATTCCCCGAGAACCCCGCATCATCCCCCGAGGACAGAAGTGGAAAGATACCAGCTCCCGGAGGCCCCGACCGGCCTTCTTGGATTGAGCACCGCAAGATTTGATCAACCGTGAGAGATTCAGAGTTGGGTCCTGGTTTCCGATCAAGAAAAGAGATTCCCCGAGAACCTCGCATCATCCCCCGAGGACAGAAGCGGAAAGATACCAGCTCCCGGAGGCCCCGACCGGCCTTCTTGGATTGAGTACCGTAAGATTTGATCAACCGTGAGAGATTCAGAGATGGGTCCTGGTTCCCGATCAAGAAAAGAGATTCCCCGAGAACCCCGCATCATCCCCCGAGGACAGAAGTGGAAAGATACCAGCTCCCGGAGGCCCCGATCGGCCCTATTGGATTGAGCACCGCAAGATTTGATCAACCGTGAGAGATTCAAAGATGGGTCCTAGTTCCCGATCAAGAAAAGAGATTCCCCGAGAACCCTGCATCATCCCCCGAGGACAGAAGTAGAAAGATACCGGCTCCCGGAAGCCCCGACCGGCCAGCAAGATTTGATCAAGAAAGGGTCGCTTCATCCCCAGCAGATTCAGATTAATCCTCAGCGGATTCGTACACCGTCAGTTCAATCACAGTAGTCCATTGTCGACTCATCATCTCGATTCAAACATCGGCAGTTCATTAGTCATCATCGCTCTCATTCCAAATATGCTATGGGGCTTCCATATTCATCGCGTGACATCTCAGGATTTCATGATCATCCCTTGACTTCTGTGTCCGTCTCTTAATTTCCAGGGCTCCCGTGTCCGTCGGTTATTTGCCAAAAGGCATCTTCGATTATAGTCTTCTGAGACCCCACACCCAATTACGTTCGCTTACGAAGCACACTTCCCAAAATTCAGAAGTTTGCCCCTAGACTCAGAGCCTTCTAAAATCTTGGTATCCCTATTCGGGTCAATATCTGCATCGTAGTCAGAAGCACCAGTACGACACCAGCCCACTCGGAGTGGCACACCCTACAGCATACTAGGATCATACGATAGGCATAATAGGATTCATAACACAACTCGTATCACATCCACGCATTCCATACCATCCTCATAGCATAACATCTGCTTGGTTGTTGCATGTGTACATGTGTGATTCATTCCTTTGCGCCCCGAACTACGTCCTGGTCTGATTCCCCTTTGGGATGCGTAGGCAGCTCACGCAGAGCGCGACCAGCACTAGACCTCAGCATCATTGCATCTTTTGCAACGCTTTTTTATCCTAAATCTGTAGCCTCCAAAAAGTCCTGTCTCTTCAAAACTTTGGCACTCGCTTGCGACGTGCGTTGCCTCGCAAGTTCCTGCCAAAGAGGGGAAAACTGTAGACACCCCATTTTGTCGGCTATCAGATTTAGGAGGCCCATAGATTGGTGGTTCACAATGATCGTAAAAGACTCAAAAGGACTCCTGGAAGTCAGCTCTATCTCTCAGAATGCTCAGATTGACCAAAATGCCCCTGAAAGCCCAGAAACTCCCAGATTTGGTCCCGAAGTTCTGAAAACATGCTATGTCGTAAGAAAAATGATAAAATGAGTTTTTGAGTAAAATCGGATGAAATCGTCAGCTCCCAGAGGCCCTCAGAAGTCCCGGAAGTTCCCCGAAAGCCCCCGTTGACCGGTTTGACCAAGGTTTGACCAGGTTTGACCAAGTTTGACCAAGTTTGACCAAAATCGTCCGAATTCACCAGAATCATTAGAAAAGTATTAAAATGAGTTTTAAAAGAGAATCGAGCAAAAACGTCGGCTCCTGGGAGCTCTCGGAGGTTCCCAGAACTTCCCGGGAATCCCAGATTTGACCAGTTTGACCAAGATTTGACTTCAGAATCGGGGCACCGAAACAATTTTTAAATATTTTTCATGGATACTAGAGGTCAATAGCTTTCCAACGGTATATCGCACATAATTCCTGGATTTAAAACGAATTTATTTTGAATTTCCGAAGGCGAAAAAGGCGACCGAATCGGCTTTTATCACGAATACCGCAAAACTTTTCAAAGTGACCTATCCCCGAACTATTTTTTATGTAAAGTAGACTCCATTAAATTTCCAACGGTATATCACAACCTCAATTTGGAGTTCGTACGCATTTTCTGTGAATTTCGGACGAAATTTCGCGAATACCGGAATCTCAGGGGGCCTAAATAGCATTATCTAGACGAGTTAGGAGCAGTTCTGCCGCGGCACTGGCCCACTGCTGCCGCGGCACTGGCCCAGTGCCGTCGTGGCACGCCCCCCAGAACAGTGTATTTTTGTAATTTATTTTGTGGTCCCATTTTGATTAATTAAAAACCAAAACGACATAGTTTTACGATTTCAGATGTTTGGAGCCAATGGGAATACTTTCTAAATCCCAAAACCACCCCAAGTTGGCCTATTTAAACCCCCCATTGCTCTTCATTTTGGAGGAGTCAAATGCAAGTTTAGAGAAAGTTTGGGAAAGAAAGTTGTAGAGATAAGGTTATAATAGAGAAGAAGAAGCTTCCTTCTTTGATTTTTCAAAACAAAAGTGAGTTCTAAACTTTGTTTTTACTACATTACTCCCATTTACTTCAACATTCAATACACCCAACCACCATTTTAGTGAGCATTTAAGAGAGTGGAAGCTTCTTCCATGTCCAATGTCATTACATATGAGTGAAACACCAATCTACAAGTTCAATACTTCATGAATATCATCTACTGATCATTATCTACTTGCTTGTTTATTCATTGTTTATCTCTTCTCACCTCATTTCTTTTTGATTTTCTTTATTTACTTACTAGTTCATCATCATCTAAATGATGACATGAAGTTTGGGGTGAATGAATCCTTATGGATAGTAGCTCTTGACCTTAAAAACATGTTTGATATATGATGATCATAACTTCAATACTTCCAAGGTATCCTTGAAGTGTATTGAAGTTATGCTCAAATAAAAATGAGTCTCTCCAACAATCTTGGAGGTTCTTGATGATGAGTTGAATGTTGGCATTTTAAGTGGTCATAATCTTTATTGAGTATTGAAAATACACTTTCAAAACCTTTATTTCAAAACCCCCCTCAATCCCTCTCATTTTGATTTTAAGAAAGAAAACCTTATTTTCCCCAAAATCTTCAAAACAGTGAGTCAAAACAGTGAGTGAGCTGAGTTCAAAGATTTCTCTAGAACTCAATACTCAACATATAGATGCAAGGCCACTTGGAAAGTCTTCCTAACTCATTGGAGAACACCCATGATTTTTGGTTTGACTTGGAAGTACTTGAAAATGGTCCATTTGGACCCAAACATTCTGCCTCTGCTGTCACAGCAGCTTGACTAACTTCCAACTTCTTTTTCAGAAATAGTTTCCAAAAGGGGTGGTTCCAACTTATTTTTCCCTTAAACTGAAATGTCTTAGGGAACTTTATGTATAAAATGGGGCTCTAGATCATTCGTTTTCATTTTCTAAGATTTTTCAACATTTCAGTCGACAGTACAGACTCTGTTTCTGAGTGACCTCTGTTGTTCATATGATTTCTCTCAATCTGTGATAGTTATTAAAGATTGGATTTTTGGGTTGTGTTCTAGACACAATAAGAAACATCTCCATAAAAACTCATGCATTGAAAACATTCCTAACCCCTCTTTTCAATTTTCCAAAGATCTAGTTACTGTTCTGTCCACTATTCACAGCAAGCACCTTTTAAGTTTCATTCTTTGATTTGATGCTTATATGCCTTCCAAATTAATTCATATTTTTGTAAGTAGTTCATACTACAATTGTACATATCCTATGTTGATTTCATCCATCCATTCATACACATTTTAGACTTCTAAGCCATTCTAGGAATTCATGTACACAAACACACTACAACCTTTGCACATTTTAAGATTATACATTGCATCCATACAAGATTTAGGGTTTTTGTAACTCCTAATCTAAGAAGATATAAGGAATGATCATGATCACACGTTCATGCTTCCCCTCGATCTAATCATCCTTTCTCATCCATCCCGAGGGTTGAGAGGTCTTCTTCTCTCAAAGATTAACATGCATCATACTAGTTTGCTAAGCATATTTTGGTTTCTTTGTTTATTTGGTTTAATAACAATTCATGTCCCTCTTAGATTAGGAAGTCTTGATTATTTGATACATGATTAGACGATTTTTCCTAGGTTTATTTGTGTGATCTTTCACTTTGCATTGTGTGATATTTGGCTTAGATCTTATGAATGATATCTTATCTTTAGATCTTTCATTTTCAAATTTTCTTATGTGATGTAATATACTACCATAGTATTATTTGTCGAACAAAACATAGTATAAGATGATTATTTGGATGCTAATTGAGGCCCGTCGAAAGACGGGGCGAGTTGAGGGTGTTTTAGTCGCGACAAAGGCTCCTTCCTCTCTCGTACCAAAACCCCGAGCCAAGTTCTTTGGTTATGAAGGACCGGTACCCTTTATCCATTTGGGTGAGTCAAATTAGGTTTCTTGGTTCCTTAAAGACCAAGTGGAGACTCTGTATCTGTTTTCAATAGACCATTTTTCTCTTTCCTTGATTCAAAATCAAACAAGTTTCAAAAGCAAACAAAGCGGTGGAATCCCGGTATCCACAGGCGGCACTCGGTAAAGTGGAACGGCACTCGACGAAGTACCACACGGCAGTCCGTGAGTGCCGTCGCGGCATTCGCTGACTGCTACTGCGACACTCGGTGCTGAGACCTAACTGAGTGCCGTTCCGGGTTTTTTATTGACCAGGATCTGTTTGTAACTCTTTTAGCCCACCTGCAAATAGAAAACTAGATAAAGGACAATAAAACGTGCGCTTCATGCAGCACGTGCAACAAAGACTAAGTCATGATCGCATACATTCATTCATTTCATTCATGAATAAAAGAGATAAAAGAATTCAAAGATCAAATAAAAGGGGGACCAAGCCATGGTCCCACATACGGCAGGCAAGAGAAAATGAAAAAGAGTTTTCAGCATGATGAAAGGACCAAGCTATGGTCACGCATACGGTGAAAAAGCATAATGAAAAGCAGAAAATATAAATAAAAAAAAAAACATCCAAGAGCCTATCCTACCGGGTATCCTAAAGTCGCCATAAAAAATAAAGTGTATATATATACAATCATGTGAATAAAGTATATATCCTCCCAGAACACTCAAAAAGAAAGAGAATAAGAAAAAGCAGGATCAGCCTCGACCTCGGCCGTGAGTCTAACGGGTCACGCGCCTGAGGGGCTCCTCCTCCGACTCTGTCCCGCTGCCTCCACCGCTCCCTCTACGTCCACCACTACCGCCGCCCCTGCCTCGACCCCTGCTGCTGCCTCCGCCACTTCCGCCGCCTCTGCCTCGACTCCCGCTGCCTCCACCTCGTCTCGCATCGCCATCTCCGGGAGTGTTGCTGAGGGGAATGCTGAACTGCTGGAGTCACTGCTGAAGCTGCCCCACCTGCTGGGACAAGACTCTGATCTCCTCCGCCTACAGTGAGAAAGGATAAGCCCAGAAAGTGTTGAAAGAACGAATGAAATGCTAAGAATAAAGGGTGAGAATAATACCTGAGTCCTCAACTGAGCCGCAGCAGTCGCCCGAGCTCCCTCAGCCTAAAAACAAGAACTAAGAATAAAGATTAGTAAAAGAAGAGGTAATCAAAATCAAAGTCAAAATGAAAGACAGGGATAAGTTTCTTACCATCCACTCTCGCCCGAGAACCTACTGCCACACGCTATGGGCATACGTCAAGCCCTCCTCCGCGTAGGCACGCGGTACGATGTCATAGTGGAGAGGAATAGGAGGGACACCCTGTGAGAGTCAAGGGATCGTCGTCAAGAAAGGCTCACCAAACGAGACGATCGACATGGTCCAATCCCACTCAGGTAAGGGAGGAGGACGAATCGCAACAGGAACAGGCTGCAAACGAAAACAAAAACAATAAGAATAAAACGTAAGTAAAGAATGAAAGAAAACTCATGAAGGAATCATTTACTCACCCGAGTCACTTCCATCAGAGGAAAGTTCGGCATCAGCTTAGCGGCGCGGAACGCTGGGTATCCAGTGGGGGGATCCACAAAGTCATAAATGCCCAAGCCCATCAGAGCAACCATCAGCTCGCTACCCTGGACTGTGTCTGTGGCTGTCATAGAGTCGGGAGAAGGGAACGGCACAAAGAATCCCGGGGCTGCTAGTGACTGCCTAGTCACCCTCTCTCCCAAGTACCACGCCTGGCCCTCTGGCCCATCGAGGAGTCGTCTCGTCGGATCATGTCCAGCCGACTCTTGGATCTCCACACGAGCCTTAGGAAGCACCCTAAGCCAGGGCTGCCAGTGAACGTGCTGCTCCCTCAAGTTCGTCAGGAATTTCCTGAACAAAATGAAGTCGTGGGCTCCGGTCTTTCGCTCGACCCTGTCCTTCGCCCATTTCAGCCCCTGGGGCATGATAAGGGCGTCTGCCTCACGCGTCTCAGGGGACGTCATGCGGAGGTACTCGTGGGACCAAATCTGTAATAAAAAAGGGGGGAGGGTTAGTTTCGTAATTTAAATAAATTTCTGAAAGTGTAATAAACAGTGCAATATAGAAACTGGCATACCTCCCATGCTCTCCAATAGTCACTAGTGGAGGCCGGCCTGTCCCGGGAGATGTCACCCATATACCTGTACAAGACGGCTAACCCTGCACCAGCCCAGTCATACTCATCAATCCGGTTCAGGTGCTCCAGAGGCGCTACCAGGGAAATAGAGACCTGATGTTGTCAATATCAAGATATAAAAAGTGTTCTTTACTTTTCAAAAGATTTGTAGTGTGAAAGCAAAGGTCGAACCCACAGGGATTGGTTAACTACAGCGACTTAATTTTAAAACCTAACTTTAGTTAATTATGAAAACGGATTTTGATTTGATTTTAATTAAACTAATAACAATAAAAATAAATCTAAACTATGAAAACTATTAAAAGTGTTTTTGTAAATATGTAAAGGGAACCTAGGATTGCAACTCCACCACTAGCTTCATAATAGGAATATTTATGCATTCAATTAGCGTACTACGTTGGATGATTATGGGGAATTGTGGCTACAAGCCCAATTGCTCCGTCAAGAAAATAATCATGGTTCAAGCACCAACATATTCCATCTTCGGTTAGCACGAATTATCCCACACTAAACTAGGGTTGTGACATAATTCGTCTAATCTAGGCATGGATTATTCGGATACTTGATAGCACAAATCAATAAAGCGCCATCACATGTAAATAATCTAAACAAGCACAGCGAGCATAGATCATTGAGCACATCACAGTCAAAATAGATCTAAGACAAGAATAAACTTTGAAAGTAATGATTTAATCACTAAAAGTACGATTTATTTATAAAAATCCTCTAAACATGTAACTGTCATCTATACATAATAAAACTAAAATAAAAACATAAATAAAACCCTATTACTTGGCTAGGGTTTCATTGAAACCCTAGATCTAAGGTCTAGTTGTCCATGGAAGTGGTAGATGGCAAGTAGTTGATGGAGGAGGCCATGTAAATCCTTGGTCTTCTTCTTCTTCTCCTTGCTTCCCTCCCTTCAATGGCTGAAAGTGTGGTTGTATATTATGTGTATATTATTTGCCAACCCTTAATTTGAAGTAAAATAGGGTATATATAGATTTACAACAAGTTTTTGGAATCTTTCCTAACCCGAAACGCACTAAAACTGCTGTATTTAGCTTTTCAGATGCAATTAGGCAGTTTCGTTCACGTAGGAATCATCAGTATACTGAAATACGCAAGTTCCATTTTTACACATGTCGCGCGAGCGGGCCGCGCGAGCGCGACAATTGGCACATCGCGCGCGCGGCTCGCGCGCGCGAACGAACTGTTTCAGCTTCTTTTCTTCTGCTTTTTCATCCTATTTAGCCTGATATACTTGATTTCTTCCAAAACCTGTCAGAAAATAGAAAACAAAGTAAAAATATACAAAAACAGGATAAAATGATACTAACAAATGCTCGTTAAGGCGTATAAATAGGATTTGTTATCTCCCGATCACACCCCCAAACCTACATTTTGCTAGTCCTCGAGCAAAACTAAAATAAAAACTAACTACTAATAAAATACGACTCCATTCTCGCATGGATCACGATTGCATTTAGCGTATGCAGCAAGCCTTTTAAACCTCTAGGTGTCCCTAGTCGGACGAGTAAAGTCTCGTGAGGGTTTTCATCAACAAGGCTCCCACAACCATTTTTATTAACTTAGAAATTTAAGAAGTTTTATTAAAAAGAAAAACATAACATTCAATACTCCTTATTATAAAACAATGATTCGAAATAGAATAATGAACAAGAAGAAACAGAATCGAACGTTCATTTACGTCCTGAAAAACAATCCCAAGCACATGAATCGTATAAATCAATAGAATTTCTCATAAAATTGCACGTGTGTGATGTGGTAGTCAAATGAACACGCATATGTCATGAACTTGGAATATAACTCGGATGACCATCCAACTATGCTTCGACTACGAATCTCACAATGTCAGTTACACTCAAAAATGAAACACTCAAAAACATGTGTAATTTCTCTAGTATACGTGAGCAAAGGAATTATGTTTTTAAGACGAATAACGCTCACATACGACACGAAAAAGACGCATAACACGAAAGAACAGTAGTCTCATGGATAGGATACCAACAATCAAGAAAAATTACTCATTATCATGTTTTAATTCCCCTCCCATCGTTTACATATCAAAACCATGTTTCCTAGGATCCATTAGGACTTTTCAAAGGTTGTAACGTGGCTCAGGTAATGAAAGAGGATAGAAAGGATTAATTGGGTAGGTTTACGAATGGCATTGTAAGGCACGTTCGATCTCTTTCATTCTTTTTCTACAAACTTTTATCTTTTCTTTCTCTTCATTCCTTTTCATTCATTTTTCTTCTTTTCTTTCATTTTTTTCAACCTTTCTCTTCTTTATTTTGTTTCTTTGTTTTTTTTTTTCCTCTTCGTTGCTTTTGAAACAAATACTCATTGAGTACCAAGGCAACCACCCCAAACATCATCTTATCTTCTTCTTCTTCTTAATCACACATCTCCTTAACACCACTAAAAGTTGATCAATCTTTCAGGGGTGAACTCCAAGTTGGTCAAATTGGAGCAAAAACAAGGATAATGGTAATTAAAGAAAGAAATGGCATTTTAACGGCTCAAAGGGCAAACTAAGGAAATTTTTATCATTTATCGGTCAGTAAACAAAGAAGGCCTAAGATCATTTCCTAGGGTTATACGGTTCTTCAATGTTAACAATAGAAGATTATTTAGCATGGTAACAAATACTTTAACTTGACTATCAACCAAAACAAGAATAATGAGACTAAACAACAAGTAGATGCGCTATTTCAATGAAATTCGACAAACACAAGATGTATTTATAACCCTCTAAAAAGAAAAGATAGGCTCAAAAGCTCACCGGGCTTAGTCTCCACCATGTGTTATCTAGAAATCCGAATCATATTATAGTTCACATTAAACATGTATTCAAGTGACTACGTGCAGTGCATAAGTTTGTGTGCAAATCTATGATATAAACTACGATTCGAACAATACATAACTTAAAACATTACATCATAACTTTAGCAAATGTTTAATCACATCTTCCCTTTTGTTTACCATTCTATAACAATCATAGTTACATAACAAGAAGTATCAAATCAAGATTGCAAAAACGTTGGTAACATCATTTATTTAAACACACTTATTGAAAAATTTTAAAATTTTGCATAAAATAATGTGCATGTGTGCATACCCCCAAACCTAAACCGTTCATTGTCCCTAATGAAACAATAAAATGACAGAAAGGTGAGTACGTAAGGAAGGAACGATAGTACCTCAATCTCGACAATGACAAACAGGTAAATGTATAAAAATATGGCGATAAAGTTCAAATGTACCTGTTAATACTAGATAAACGAAAAGAAACTAACAAAAGAATATTAAAAGTAAATAAAACCGAAATATAAAATATAAATCGATAAACTAATCGAAGTTAAAATTAAATGACAAACGAAAAAGAAATAAAATGGAAAATTATAATCGAAACAAGGAAAACAACAACTAACTCGATCTAAAATGACCTAATAAACAAAAACAGGAATGTAACAACTTCCTGAACAGGTGGGGAAGAAATAAGTAAGACAACAAAAGAAAACATCAATAAAACGGGAAATCGCGCGAGCGGCCGTCGCGCACGCGAATTTCCAAATTTTTTTTTTTGAAATCCTCGCGCCCGCGAGCTACCTCGCACCCGCGAAACCAGGCTCGAGAAGAAGCTGAGACATCAAATAAGAAAAAGCAAGGAAAAACGCCTAAGACACAAACTCGCGCCAGCGGATTGCGCGAGCGAGGCCTCGCGCGAGCGGATCGCTCCCGCGATTTGGGTTTTTTTTCCATTTTTTGGCTAAAATTATGTATGTAATATTAAAATAAATTAATTCCAACCCCCAAACCTGTCCAGAAAAACTCCAAAACTGACAAAAACGACTCAAAAATGACCAAAAACAAAGAAAACAGACAAAAATAAGCTTGGGTTGCCTCCCAAGAAGCGCTATCTTTTACGTCTTCAGCTAGACCGTTCTAGCTCAAGACTCACGGAGGCCGTAAATCGGAGTTTGTACCCTTAAGATGTCAGGAAGAGCCCGATGGTAAGTTGAAAGCATGTCGCTTCGAATTAATTCAATCGACGGTTCATCCTAATTAAGGTCAAGTCAATTTTTCACCTTTCAAGTAAATTCATCCTTAGAGTCTGTTGTATTCAAATTCATCCGCTCATCAAACACCGTATTATTCCCCTCATTGATATTTATTATTTTATTAGGTTCAACAGTTCTTCTAATTTCATTACCTTCCACATATTGATAATCATCGTCTTTAGGAGGTTGATCAGTAGCATTAAAAATATTTAATTTTAATTTTATATTCCCGAACGACACTTTCATCACCCATGTTCTACAATTGACACCTGCGTTGGCCATGGCTAAGAATGGACGACCAAGAATAACAGGAGTGTATTTTCTAGCATCTAGCACCGGTTCGGTGTCAAGGACCATAAAATCAACAGGATAAAAACATTGATCAACTTTAACTAAGACGTCTTCGACGACTCCCCTAGGTACTTTAACAGAACGATCCGCTAATTGAATAGTAGCTGCCGTAGGTTTAAGTTCACCTAGTCCTAATTGTTTGTAGACATGATAAGGTAAGAGGTTAATACTAGCTCCTAAGTCAAGGAGAGGCCGATGAATGATAGTGTAACCTATGACACATGAAATCGTAGGCATACCGGGATCCTTATACTTCGGAGGAGCGTGTTGAAAAATTGAACTTACTTTTTCCGTGAGGAAGACCTTTTTAGGAGTATGACTGCGTATTTTGCGTTTTTCTGTACATAGATCTTTAAGACATTTAGCGTAAGTGAGAATTTGTTTTATCGCATCGAGGAATGGAATATTGATTTAAACTTGTTTAAACACCTCGAGCATATTCTCAGTTTTTGATTTTTTCTTTGGAAGATTAGACGGTTCCTCAACATTGAGTGGAAAAGGTAACTTTGGAACATAGTTAGTTGGGACCGGTTCTTTATCTTTTTGAATTCTACTCTCCTCACCCTCCTTATTCAAGTTAATGTCATTTTGATCTGGAATCTTAATAACTTCGTCTTCCCGAATAGTCGTCCTAGTCGATACGGCATTTACTTGTTCACTCGACCCCTTAATCTCATATTGTCCCTTAGGATTTTGAATAGTTTGCGCAGGCAACTTCCCCTTGTTCCTACGACTCATTGTATTCGCTATTTGTCCCATTTGGGACTCAAGCTTCGCAGCGGATTGTGTGTGAGAGTGCACTATTTGTGCTTGTGCTTGGACTTGAGTTTCAATATTCTTAAGGGAAGCCAACACCGTCTCCTCAAAAGCGTTAGTCCTTGGGGGGTTAGGATTAGGAGGAGGGTGTTGGTATTGATTTCGTGGAAACTGGGGTCGATAAGTATTAGAAAAATTAGTCGACCTAGGAGTATAATTATTTTATGGGAATTGTTGCATAGCATTTATGTGTTGCTCCACAAATTCGGGAAACTGAGATGCCGATGGGCATGCAAAGATATTATGTGACGGTGCAGAACACAATTCACATACTTCGTGAGGAGGTGTGGTTGTCGCTTGATTCATTGTCATAAGGCGGTCAAGTTTTTTAGATAATTCTTGAAATTCAATAGAATGACTCGACTCAACTTTCAACTCTCGCTTAGGATGAAGGTATCCCTCAGAACGTACTGACACAGCTTGGTGCATCGAATTCTCGCTTAACGTTTCAAAAATTTTCCATGCCTCATCGGCGCTTTTGTGTAGGAAGGTACCCGCACAAACGGCATCGACGGTATTCCGAATAGAGGGAATAAGCCCCTCATAGAAAACCTGAACCAATTGCCACTTAGGAACCTGATGATGTGGACACGAGCGTAATAATTCTTTAAATTTCTCCCAAGTGTCATAAAGTGTCTCCCCATCTTGCATTACAAAATTTGTTATGGATTTCCTTATCTAATTTGTACGCATAATAGGGAAAAACTTTTGTAAAAATACGGTGTGTAAGGCTTCCCATGTTTTAATTGTGTTTGGGTCAAGTGATTGAAGCCAATGCTTCGCTTTGTCTCGTAAAGAGAATGGAAAGAGCCGCAATTTTAACTCATCATCAGTTAGATTTTGGATTTTCAACGTAGAGCATATATCCTAAAAATCTCCTAAGTGTTGATATGGATCTTCATTTAGACGGCCATGGAAAGACGGAAGTAGCGAGATCGTAGACAATTTTATCTCAAAGTGAGATGCTATTGCCTCCGGTAATTCGATACCGGCTTGTGGCGTGTAAGTAGTAGGAATAAAATAATTTATAAGTGGAGGAGGTGGCGGTATATTAAGATTATTCATATTAGCACCGTCGTTTTGATTGTTATTGTTATTTCCACCGTCAGTCATTTTAATCGGTTCGATTTTAAAGGTTCGAGTTTTCCTTAACCGTTCATACTTTGAATTTCGGCCTCAAACAACGACAACGGAATCGGAGTTGATTCATCGTCTTGCAACCTAGCTCTAGAAGCTTGGGTTGTGGACTTACTAGTTCTTAAGGTACGTTCAAGTTCAAGATCGAAAGATTTTAATTCTGGTTTATTTGAACGTGTACCTAACATAAACTAAAATAAAGAAAAAGAAACTAAAAACAAAGACTGACTAAACAAAAGAAACAAATAGCAATCACGCAAATAAGACGACAAGCAAGCACACAGTACTACTATGATGCATGAATATTATCCTGTAATGCAATGACCGCGTCAAGCCCAGCGTCCCGGGTTTCCTAGCTAATGCAGTGTTCACTCCACAACTAACCTAATGCAAGTAATTGCGTCTCAGCGCCCTGACTTACAGTGATTTGATGCGAAGTTAAAGCGAGCAATTTACTTAATCTTTTATTTATTTTATTTGCGTAAGCTCCTTTGATGTAATTAGCTACTCCACTTGAAAACGTTGGAATTTGATGACTCGAAAACCTATAAAATAAAAGAACAAGTTAGTAATTTAAAACAAAAACGGAGAATAAGAAGAATAAAACTAATCTAATATTTACGAATTAACTAAACTAAGATTATAAAATTAAAGGTAGTAATGCAATCCCCGGCAACGGCGCCAAAAATTGATGTTGTCAATATCAAGATATAAAAAGTGTTCTTTACTTTTCAAAAGATTTGTAGTGTGAAAGCAAAGGTCGAACCCACAGGGATTGGTTAACTACAGCGACTTAATTTTAAAACCTAACTTTAGTTAATTATGAAAACGGATTTTGATTTGATTTTAATTAAACTAATAACAATAAAAATAAATCTAAACTATGAAAACTATTAAAAGTGTTTTTGTAAATATGTAAAGGGAACCTAGGATTGCAACTCCACCACTAGCTTCATAATAGGAATATTTATGCATTCAATTAGCGTACTACGTTGGATGATTATGGGGAATTGTGGCTACAAGCCCAATTCCTCCGTCAAGAAAATAATCATGGTTCAAGCACCAACATATTCCATCTTCGGTTAGCACGAATTATCCCACACTAAACTAGGGTTGTGACATAATTCGTCTAATCTAGGCATGGATTATTCGGATACTTGATAGCACAAATCAATAAAGCGCCATCACATGTAAATAATCTAAACAAGCACAGCGAGCATAGATCATTGAGCACATCACAGTCAAAATAGATCTAAGACAAGAATAAACTTTGAAAGTAATGATTTAATCACTAAAAGTACGATTTATTTATAAAAATCCTCTAAACATGTAACTGTCATCCATACATAATAAAACTAAAATAAAAACATAAATAAAACCCTATTACTTGGCTAGGGTTTCATTGAAACCCTAGATCTAAGGTCTAGTTGTCCATGGAAGTGGTAGATGGCAAGTAGTTGATGGAGGAGGCCATGGAAATCCTTGGTCTTCTTCTTCTTCTCCTTGCTTCCCTCCCTTCAATGGCTGAAAGTGTGGTTGTATATTATGTGTATATTATTTGCCAACCCTTAATTTGAAGTAAAATAGGGTATATATAGATTTACATCAAGTTTTTGGAAGCTTTCCTAACCCGAAATGCACTAAAACCGCTGTATTTAGCTTTCCAGATGCAATTAGGCAGTTTCGTTCACGTAGGAATCATCAGTATACTAAAATACGCAAGTTCCATTTTTACACATATCGCGCGAGCGGGCCGCGCGAGCGTGATAATTGGCACCTCGCGCGCGCAATTCTGGATTCTTGCGCGCGCGAACTGGCTTTTTCAGCTTCTTTTCTTCTGCTTTTTCACCCTATTTAGCCTGATATACTTGATTTCTTCCAAAACCTGTCAGAAAATAGAAAACGAAGTAAAAATATACAAAAATAGGATAAAAAGATACTAACGAATGCTCGTTAAGGCGTATAAATAGGATTTGTTCTCTCCCGATCAAGACCCGATCACCCTTGGTGCTCAACAGAGAGCACCCCAGCATGTACATGAGAAAACCACGGGTCATCTGCTCATCGGTGAAACCCTGCTGACCCCTGAATGTATCCATGAACCATCGGGCTGTGACCAAAGGCTCATCTGGAACCACTCCCAACAATGGCTCCACCTGGTCCCACTCCTGATCCGTCAGATACCGTAAGTGCTCTCTACCGAAGGCAATCCCCGTGATCATCGAGAAGTCCAGAGGAGTCATCGTCATCTCCCCGAAGTCGAAATGGAAAGTGCTGGTGGTGTCCCACCACCGCTCCGACAATGCATGAATCTGCCGCAAGTCATTGGAGCTCTTCGTCAAGAGTTTGACGAAGTCTCCAAACCCGGCCACGTCCACCAAAGCTCTCATCGTCTCACTCAGCTGTGTATACCACTCATACCCGTGAGCGAGGCTGCCATGCCCCTTCAACACCTTGGGCTGCAGCTGCAAGAAAAAAATCACAAGTTTTTGGTATTAGTAATTGGATAAAAAGAAAAGTAAAAAATATATAATAAATAAAACAGATGGTAGTAAGGAAACAAGGAAAAGCGACATAAAAAAGGAGGGAAGGAAAGAAATGGAAAATCTGGAAATACTCGCAGAAATTTCACAAGCATAGCACTCATTTGCGTTCAGCAGATGTTCACAAAATAATGAGAAGAAATAAGAGAAAGCACTCAACGTTCTAGCAAGGTTTCGCATTTTTGAAAT
Source organism: Hydrangea macrophylla (assembly GCA_033977485.1). Taxonomy (NCBI): domain Eukaryota; kingdom Viridiplantae; phylum Streptophyta; class Magnoliopsida; order Cornales; family Hydrangeaceae; genus Hydrangea; species Hydrangea macrophylla. The sequence continues at coordinate 29,838,725 of CM066993.1, forward strand.
ACATGCACATATGAACATATGAAGGTGCAAAAGAAATTTGAGTCCAAAGGAAGCGTAATTTTTAAGAGAAAGTTTTGAATGATAAAAGGCGTTTGGAACGCTCAAGAAAATTCATGAGTTCAGTAAACACGAGTGAAAATAATAAATTTTGCGTTCATCGAGCACGATATTCATAAAGTTCGTGAGAAGTACGATGAAATGCAAGCTCTTGAGTAAAGTATGCATGAAAACGCTACAAGCATGGAATTTGAAATAAGACATCCAAAGTTATGATTCACTATACAAAGTTCTAACAGAAGAAAAGAAAAAGAAAAAGGGGAGCGTTAACCTCGCGCTTGAACGCGCGGGCAGATAAGTGATCGTCCAGGTCCCGGAGCAAAAGTGTGGCGTCAGGATGATGAGTGGCCGTGTACTTGGCCTTCTTCTTGCACCCAGAACCGCTCGCCATGACCTGTCAAAGATAAAAAGAGAATTCGTGCGTTAGATTCTTGGAAATTTCATAAAAACGAGGGAAGAAAAGAGATTAATCAAGTTTTGATCGAGTAGAACTAACCTGTGAGTACCGTAGATCAATATAGAAGAAAAGAGAGGATGGGGGAAATTTCTCCAGAGAGATTCCGAGCGAGTGAAGATTGAGAGAATGAGAAAAATGAATTGGATCCGCCGGTTTTAGCCACTGCCGCTCAAACGCGGCACTCATTTTTCTATGCGCGGCAGTTGGTAAACTGCCGTGCGGCACTCACCAAGTGCCGCAACGGCACTCCGTGAGTGCTGCACGGTAGTCACGGACTGTCGAGAAAAGTCGCGTGTGCCGCGGATATGTCGGTTCAAGAGATCTTTATTTTTCCCCTAAGAATTCAAATCAAGTCCCGAAAATTAAATTTGAGCCCCCCAAAATTTGCCCTCATTGCACTTTTGACCCCCAGGGTCATTTTTAGGTTTAAATTGACTACAAATTTCAAAAATTAGATTGAATTTGAGCCCACAGGTTCCAAGTTTTAAAAATTGAAATAAATTTTGGCTTGTGGGGTCTCGACTTGGAAAACTTGAAATAAAATTTTGGCCCGTGGGCGCCAGATTTCAAACGTAGAAATACACTTGAGCTTGTGGGCACCAAATTTTAAAAAGTTGAAATAAATTTTGGCCTGCGGGCTCCCGATTTCAAAAGGTTGAAATAAATTTTGGCCTATGGGCTCCCGATTTCGAAAAGTTGAAATAAATTTTGGCCCCGTGGGCTCCCGATTTTAAAAAAAGTTGAGCTTCTGCGAATATAATAGATTTATATTCTCGATCCACGTAACAGATTTGTGTCGATCCTTGTTTTGAGAGTGTAACGGATTTACATTCTCGGTTCTCGCAACAGATTTGCGTTAACCCTCATTTTGGGAATATAACAGATTTATATTCTCGATCCACGTAACAGATTTGCGTCGATCCTTATTTTGAGAGTATAATGGATTTACATTCTCGGTTCTTGCAATAGATTTGCGTTAACCCTCGTTTTGGGAATATAACAGATTTATATTCTCGATCCACGTAACAGATTTGCGTCGATCCTTGTTTTGAGAGTGTAACGGATTTACATTCTCGGTTCTAATAACAGATTTGCATCGATCCTTGTTTTGAGAGTGTAACGGATTTACATTGTCGGTTCTCGCAACAGATTTGCGTTAACCCTCATTTTGGGAATATAACAGATTTATATTCTCGATCCACATAACATATTTGCATTGATCCTTATTTTGAGAGTGTAACGGATTTACATTCTCGGTTCTCACAACAGATTTGCGTTAACCCTCGTTTTGGGAATATAACAGATTTATATTCTCGATCCACGTAACAGATTTACGTCGATCCTTGTTTTGAGAGTGTAATGGATTTACATTCTCGGTTCTTACAACAGATTTGCGTCGATCCTTGTTTTGTGAGTGTAATGGATTTACATTCTCGGTTCTTACAACAGATTTGCGTCGATCCTTGTTTTGTGAGTGTAACGGATTTACATTCTCGGTTCTCGCAACAGATTTGCGTCGATCCTTGTTTTGAGAGTGTAACGGATTTACATTCTCTGTTCTCGCAACAGATTTGCGTTAATACTCATTTTGGGAATATAACAGATTTATATTCTCGATCAACGTAAAAAGATTTTCGTCGATCCTTGTTCTGAGAGTGTAACGGATTTACATTCTCGGTTCTCGCAATAGATTTGCCTTAACCCTTGTTTTGGGAATATAACAGATTTATATTCTCAATCCACGTAACAGATTTGCGTCGATCCTTGTTTTGAGAGTGTAACGGATTTATATTCTCGGTTCTCGTAACAGATTTGCGTCAACCCTCGTTTTGGGAATATAACAGATTTATATTCTCGATCCATGTAACAGATTTGTGTCGTTCCTTATTTTAGGAATATAATAGATTTATATTCTCGATCCACGTAACAGATTTGCGTCGATCCTTATTTTGAGAGTGTAACGGATTTACATTCTCGGTTCTCGCAACAGATTTGCGTTAACCCTCATTTTGGGAATATAACAGTTTTATATTCTCGATCCACGTAACAGATTTGCGTCGATCCTTATTTTGAGAGTGTAACGAATTTACACTCTCGGTTCTCGCAACAGATTTGCGTTAACCCTCATTTTGAGAATATAACAGATTTATATTCTCGATCCACGTAACAGATTTACGTTGATCCTTGTTTTGAGAGTGTAACGGATTTACATTCTCGGTTCTTGCAATAGATTTGCGTCCATCCTTGTTTGGAGAGTGTAACAGATTTACATTCTCGGTTCTCGCAACAGATTTGCGTCGATCCTTGTTTTGAGAGCGTAACGGATTTACATTCTTGGTTCTCGCAATAGATTTGCGTTAACCCTCGTTTTAGGAATATAACAGATTTATATTTTCGATCCACGTAACAAGATTTGCGTCGAACCTTGTTTTGAGAGTAAAACAGACTTACATTCTCGGTTCTCGCAATAGATTTGCCTTAACCCTTGTTTTGGGAATATAACAGATTTATATTCTCGATCCACGTAACAGATTTGCGTCGATCCTTGTTTTGAGAGTGTAACAGATTTATATTCTCGATTCTCGCAACAGATTTACGTCAACCCTCGTTTTGGGAATATAACAGATTTATATTCTCGATCCACGTAACAGATTTGTATCGATCCTTGTTTTAGGAATATAACAGATTTATATTCTCGATCCACGTAACAGATTTGTGTCGATCCTTGTTTTGAGAGTGTAACGGATTTACATTCTCGGTTCTCGCAACAGATTTGTGTTAACCCTCGTTTTGGGAATATACCAGATTTATATTCTCGATCCACGTAATAAATTTGCATCGATCCTTATTTTAAGAGTGTAAGGGTTTACATTCTCGGTTCTTGCAATACATTTGCGTTAACCCTCGTTTTGGGAATATAACAGATTTATATTCTCGATCCACGTAACAGATTTGCGTCGATCCTTATTTTGAGAGTGTAACGGATTTACATTCTCAGTTCTTGCAACAGATTTGCGTCGATCCTTGTTTTGAGAGTGTAACAGATTTACATTCTCGGTTCTCACAACAGATTTGCGTTAACCCTCGTTTTTGGAATATAACAGATTTATATTCTCGATCCACGTAACAGGATTTGCGTCGATCCTTGTTTTGAGAGTGTAACAGATTTACATTCTCGGTTCTTGCAATAGATTTGCGTTAACCCTCATATTGGGAATATAACAGATTTATATTCTCGATCCACGTAACAAATTTCGTCGATCCTTGTTTTGAGAGTGTAACAGATTTACATTCTCAATTCTCGCAACAGATTTGCGTCAACCCTCATTTTTGGAATATAACAGATTTATATTCTCGATCTACGTAACAGATTTGTTGTCGATCCTTATTTTAGTAATATAAAAGATTTGTATTCTCGATCCACGTAAAAGATTTGTGTCGATCCTTGTTTTGAGAGTGTAACGGATTTACATTCTCGGTTCTCGCAACAGATTTGCGTCAACCCTCGTTTTAGGAGTATAACATATTTATATTCTCGATCCACGTAATAGATTTGCGTTAATCCTTGTTTTGAGAACGTAACAGATTTATATTCTTGGTTCTCGCAACAGGATTTACGTCAAACCTCGAAATCAAATCAAAAAGCATCTTCATGCCCCCGATAACAGATTGAGCATAGGTCAAGAATTTGGTGATCTTCCCTGACTAACACGTCACGTAAAAAGCATCGTACGTGGGGAAGACATGATAAGCATGGTGCTTGTATGACCAGGTCAATTCAGAAAATACCATTGCATGGCACTTGCATCATGATAAGATAAGGTGCATTCATCCGTATGGTTACTTGTGCTTGTGTATGCTTGGCTCCTGCCCGAACTACGTCCTGGTCTAATTCCTGAATGGATACGTAGGCAGCTCACCGTTGAGCACGACCAACATGAACCGTTTGTGTAGCCGTTTTCGCGATGCATTTTGTTTTTACCTAAATCCGACAGTTTAGTCAAAGGCTTGTCTTCACATAAGCTTTGACATTCGCTTGTGAAACGCGTTGCTCCGCAAGCTCTGTCGAAGAGGGGCAAACTGTAGACACCCCAATTTTGACCAAACGTCGAATTTAGGAGAGCGTCACCTCCACATCCGATGATGATAAGGGCCAAAAGATTCAAAGTTTTCCAAGCTCTTCAGAAAGTTCTCCAAACGCGGTAAAATTTTCACAGATTGAAATACCAGGTATTTAGGAGAATTCAGGTATAAAACATTACTTTTGGAAAAAATCTTCGAAAATAAGTTTCTTTAAAAAAGGAGAGGAAAGAAAAGACCTAAAAAGGGAAAGTTCAACAAAAAAGGCATACGGCAGTATCTGGCGGCACTCAGTGAGTGCCGAACGGCGTTCAGTAAGTACCGAACAGGAGTCACTGAGTGCCGGCCCGGCATTTACTGAGTGCCGCCGACAATTTCTGACTGTCGTTTGCTTTAACAGTCCATATTTTGTGGTACAATACGTATATGTATGCGGATAAAAACAAAAAACTGATAAAGTAAGGCTGACTAAAATGCGGCCATTAATAATTTTTTGCGGCACTTACTAAGAGCCACGCGGCAGTCACGGAATGCCGTCGCGGCTTTCACGGAGTGCCGCAGCGGCATCCACTGACTGCCGCAAGAGATTTTTGACTGTCGCCCTATGCAGTAGTCTATCTATTTTCAGGAAGTACGTATTGTACCACCAAATGAGACATTTACACCTGTCTTTTACTCCGAATTCACTGAAAATACTTGGTAATTTTATCTATAAAAGAAGGAGGTTCTTCCTTGGGAGAACACACAAGAACAATATACAAGATAGAAGATACCATTACACTACTACATTTTTTGGAGAGAAAAAAAGAGAGAGTTTGGAGAGCTTGAAGAAGAGTTTGGAAGATTTTCTAAGTAGAGAAGCTTTGAGGATAGCTTGGAGGTGATCCTCTAACCATAAGTTATTTCTATTCTTTCTTTCTTTTAAGTCTCTAATCTCCAAACTACTTAGTTTTCTTTGTTTTATTTTTTTTGTCTTTTTTTACTTCCCTCTTGAGACTCTTAGAGATCTTCAATATCTCTATTGAAAACTCTTTGAGTTTGATGTTTTGAATCCCATGTAAGCTTATACTTCACATGGGAGCCAAAGTTTGATCATCACTTCATTTTATAAGCAAATAGATGGATCCAAACCCATATTTATGATTTGGGTCCTCTAGCTTCGTGTTTCATGGAATCCTTTCTATATTCCTTTGAGTCTCATGAGTATTAGTCATATCTTCACCTCCAATAACCATCAAATGGTAGGAGAAAGTAGTTTTGAGTCTAAGCCCATCTTCATGGTTTAGGTTCATTATGTTGAGATTTCATGAAGTCCATTCATACTTCACTTGAAATCTACAAATATAAAGGTCTTTAGCCTCCAATGACCATCAAAAGGTAGGAGAAAATGGTTTAGTTTAAGTCCAACTTCATGATTCAATAGTTGGGGTTAACAAATAAAAGTGAAACTTGACATTGAAACAGTGGATTCATAAACCGGTTTTGATCAAAGATTTTTGGTTCGAAATCTAACCGTTGGAATCAAGTGAAACCAACGGGAAAATGTCAATAACACAATGTTTTACCACTGTAATTTTTGTTTTAAGGAGATTTCATGTTTAAAGTAGTTTGGTCATGAGTTTTGTACAGTCACTACAATCTGTCCAGAGTTTCAGAACAGTAACACTCTTTTAAAATGGGTAAATCAGAACCTTAATAAAGTATTTGTAACCCAAAATAATTTTTTCTAAGTAGATTAATGTGTTAGGAAGTCACCCTAAAATGAACAAAGCATTTCTGATTTTTTGCTATTTTTAGAAAATCGTGCAAGAACTCTGGACAGAAGGTTGTAGAATACTGAGTGATGTCTGGTTTTTATCCCATTCCCGAAGATCTAACCGTTCAAACCTTGATTTTCTTTTTGGGATATAAACTAGACTCATAGAGGCATATTGTATCCAAAACTTATTAAGATCCAACCGTTGGAAGTATGGTTTTTATATTTTTTAAGATCTGGTCTGCTCTCTGTAATTCATAAAAAAACTGCTACTGTTTTTCTCTAATCTTATTTATTTCAACTCAAATGGTCTCCTAATGCCTTGGGACCCAAATCATGTTTCGAATAATGATAATTTAGCTTAAATCCAGAGGCTAAGTGATCCAAATTAGTGAATAAATCCATGTTTTATTCTTGTTCACATTCATTCATTCACGTACATTAATGTTTATGATTAGAACTAACTATTGAATAAAGTTGGATTTCATGCTTAATAGATCTATACCAGAGGATCATGATTGATTGTTTTGATATCATATTATTGTGTGAAGCATGTGGACTAATCTTTGTTTTGTAGTGCATTTGAGGTACAATTTCTCATCTCTTCTCTAGTTTATTTCATTTGTTGATTTTCTTGATTTTCGACTCCATGCGCGACACCTTAGACTAAGTCTTGCCTTATGTGTTTATATGCGTTAGAGACCTTTTCTTAGGTTTATTTTATACGTATGCATTGCATGTTTAAATTCGCAGCTGGATCCCGGGTAAGTTCTCTAGTTCCCTACTTGCATGTCATATTGCTTGCTATCTGAATTACGTGGCTTTTGAATGATATTTTATCATTTACAATCTTACACCCCTTTAGACATGCTTTTGTAATGTGTATCTATATGTATGTATTAGTTGAGGGCACATTTAAATTAATAATTCGATTAAAAGGATGTTGAGTAGAGGCCTATCGCAAGATAGGATGAGAGAGGGTGTTTTAGTCCGACGGGCTCCTTCCTCTCTCATTCCATAATCCCCGGACCTAGTTAATCTCTGGTTTCTAAAAAGATCAGTTTGCTTTAAAAATGGTTTCTTAATTTTCCTTTTAAAAATTTAAGTGGCGACTCATTTGTTTTGAAATTTAAAAGAATTTTAAAAGAAAAGCTGTGGGTAGGAAAAATTACGATATCCACAACCGCTTTTAAGAACTCTTATTGTTCACCGCTTTTAAGAATGCTTGTGAGTACTGTGCACCCATAGCTCTCACGATCCTTATTAAATCCTTATCACACAGCTATCGGATTCAATCTGAGCGAATTATCAGCTTGACAACACAACCTTGAAAGTAACCAATACTCCACCGACTAAATCCCTGGTTATCCAATGCTACCCATTGTTGTATCTCAAACCTTATCTCATTATCACATCGTATTAATACTAACGTTCTGAATTTGACTACGTTATTCCCCATGTTATTTCAATCTCATTATCGTAACCCATTACCTCTTAAATCCATATTATGATATAATAAGAACATGGAACAACAACTAAACAGTTATGCATTATGAATTATAAACTTAAAGGAACACATCCATGTTCTGCTATGTTCACTCGATTGAAGTCAACTCAATCTCTTGAAGAAAGCGATGTTCGATCGATTGAAGTATCTTCGATCAATTGAAGTGAAGGTGGTATCGATCGATTGAGACTTTGGGATGTTCGATCGATTGAACTCAGTTCGATCGCTCGAACTTCGTCTTTTCTAGATTCTGGCAATGAATGCCCAGAATCTGTTAGGGCGTGTTTGGATCCTTTTTAAATGTACAAAATATGTAACACATTATTACTAAGCTACTGAGCAAGTTTGGACCGAATATCGTTAATGGCGCATTTCGCTCGTTAAGCTTTGAGCTCTCTGTCTCCAATGGTGGTCTCTTTCTCCTCTACCTTATCTCTATTTCTTCTTCTTCCTCTTCTTCTTTCTTCTCTGCTTCTCTCTTTCTCTCTTCTGCCAGTATATATCTATATCTATGTGTATATATATGGATGTTTGTATATATATAAACTCACAAGAACAATACACATACACTCTCTCTCTAACTCTCTGGTTTTCCAAACACTTCCCACACACGACCACATACATAGATATAGGGCAAAGGGGGTGCAGGTGGCTATTTCTGCATGAAACCTAGAATTCTGATGATTACATGTTCGATCCATCAAACTATGTTCGATCGCTCGAGAGCAGATTGTTCAGGTTTGATCGATTGAAAAGGTTTTGATTGATTAAAGTGGGGACCATGTCATAAATTCAGGTCGGTAAGATTTCAATCGCTTGAAAAGGGTTCGATCGCTTGAACTCTAGAAAAGTTCAATCGCTCGAAAAGACTTCGATCGATTGAAGATAAAATTTCAAGTGTGAACAAATGAAGTATATAGAATCTCTCTACATTAAATAATTATTGAAAATACAGGGTATTACACTCTTCTAATCAACAGCATTGTGTAATGGAAGCATAACGACATTATCTAAGAAACTTAACAGTTTATGTCATAAACAACAAAGAATATCAACATTTTGTAAATGCCAATCGATTGAGACAAAGGTTTAATCGATTGGGGGTAAAAGACAATTTCAATCGATTGAAATCATCTTCAATCGATTGGGAAAACTAAGTTTCATTCGATTGCTACATTTCACATCAATTCAGTAAACTGTGATGTCAATCGATTGAAATCCATTCAATCGATTAATAAAAAGTTCAATCGATTGAATCAAGGTTCAATCGATTGAGAAGTCGCCTTTTCCAAAAAACTGGGCAGTGATGTTGACAACATCCTATTGTCGCATTTTTTTATCACACCCAAGTGTAGGTGATCGTGTAAGTAATAAAGTTCTGGAAGTCTAGGTCGAACCCACAGGGAACGGGAAACAAAGATTGGCAATAACTATTTTGTCACTTAAAAAAAAAAATAAAAGATGATGGATTTTTGTGGGGTTTTACTAAACCTAATTTTTATGTTTCTGCAATAAACTATTTAAAAGCTATTTTTTTAATAATAGTTTATGGTAAAGATTTTAACAGTGCAAAATAAATTAACTAAGATACTAGTAAGAAAAGGAAGAAAAAGAAATAAAAGCTAAATTTTTGTGAGATAAACTTTTTGGGTTTAATACTAGCGAAAGATAGAAATAATACAGATATTTAAGGAAAGCCATTAAAAACAGGAGATATTAATTAAGTTGGAAGAAATGATTTAAAGAATTGGGAATATGCAAACCAACACTAGATCACACAACTTTTGTGCATTTGAAAAGCATTTGGCATTTAAGACTACAGAGTTATTCTTTATTTAAAAATAACCTTCACTAGTCAGTGTCATATCAAGTGTGTCAGGTTTGATATGAAATGACGTCGTTTGGTTTAAAGAAAAATAAAAAGACAATTGGGCGATAGCCAGGTTCGAACCGTACTCGCCGCGGACGTGGGTTAATTGACGCCCAGCCCCCACTACTCTACCACTACACAATTGCCTGTCCATTAGTGGATAAAAATATATATAAACACATATCTGAAATACAAATTTTGTCATATGAGTTGTTTGAGTATGCTAGGTGTTTTTTATGACAAAAGGCATAGTTTGACAATCCATATAATTATATTCTTTTTTCAAATATGTGATCTTTTGAGCCCAATATAGCCATAGTATATAAACATGTTAAATGGTCATAAACTATAGATACATAGATATTTTTGGCCATAAATGGAAAAACAACACATCTAGATAAATTTGCCCATTTAAGATTACTGCACAGAAACTGTGGTTTCTAAGTTTTTATTGCATATCCCCAATTAAAGTTTTAGCCTACCATTTTGAAATTTAAACTGTCTTCCAAATAATCTTTTAAAGAAAGATTAAATAGATGTAAACAGTGGCTGCCCAATTAAAACTAAAGTTATAAAATTAAGGTAAGTGTGAAATATAATATTAATATATTTTTTTCCGCACTTAACATGAGTTGGGATTAAATTTTTGGAATCTGCAAAATAGTAAAGTTTAGTACAACTAGGCTAATAAAACATAAACAAATGGAAATACTGAATTAATAATAAAATACTAAACTATTAACTTTTAATTCTTGTGGGGTCACAGTGGTTGAACTCCAAGAACACAAGAAATGCCAAACGAAATCCTAATCTAATTTTGGAGTGAGATATGGGTATGGTGTGCTTTGGACCTTAGTAGGTGATTATAACTACGTGGCTAAGAAATCTGGCATTTACTTGCAAAATCTGTCTTCTAGTGAATACAAATATTTCTATAAAAACTGAAAATTTGGGGTTTCAAATTATTTTAGGGGACAACTATAAGTACTACTAGACTAAAAATATTAAATATAAATTTAAATAGAACTATTTTTACTACAACAAATTGACAAAGTTTGTAAAAGAAAACAAATATTTTAATTTAAGATATACAGTACACAAAGTTTTGCTACATACTTTTTGAACATGAAATCATCAATTACATAAGAGCAAATTTTTACAACTACTAGAACTAGAAAAGGCAAAGAAAAATTAAAGTTTCCTACTTTTAGGGACAATATGAAGTGCTCACATGATAAGCTCCATATACTATTCTCTCCCTAACAATGTGTGCTGTAAAGTTGTGCCTTTTGAGTTGTTGGTTTCTGAATTGTTGGTTTCTGCAGCTTGTGATTGTTCGTCTCTTTTTATAGACGAAGGATTGGTAAATATTCGTTACTGCTACCATCACCTGGCAGTTTTTTTTCTTCTTCGCGTGTTTAGTTTTTCCCCTCCTCTGACAGTTCTTTTGACTTTGCTGAAAAGAGAGAGATAGATAGAGAGAGAGAGAGAGAAAGAAGAGGAATCAAAAATATATACACATATATTATCAACATCCAAGCTAGATATTGAATTCGTTCTTTTTTTTTTTTTTTTGCCTACCAAACAATAGTTTTTACTGTTTGGTTACTATTCACTACTATTCATCTTTGACTAACAAATGAATATACTATGGTGTGGTTGCTACTTCTTTTCTTCCCTTTATTTCACTTCATTTTTACCTAAACATGTAAAATGTGTAAAAACAAATAATTATATGCATTTGAGTGACATCACTGCTAAATTATATTAAAATATGCATGTAAAACTAGGGATTTGGGGCATTAAATGAGCATTATGTCTATTATATTGGCACATAAATGTGCAAGATTCAATGTTTGTCATACCCCTCAACTAACTTATTGCTAGTCCCTAGCAATGAAGTCAAAGAGAAATTATTCTAGAAGTTTTTATCAAAAAGTAGGAATAAACTAAAGAAAATAAAACTACCTAACTCACTATCACAGGAATCGCGATTGCATTTAGTGTTTGCAACAAGCCTTTAAACCCCTAGGTTACCCCTAGTGGACGAGTGTTGTCTCGTGAGGGTTTACAGTGAATATACCCACAAAATTCAATTTTTTGTTTTAATGTAAAAATAAAGTAAAGTAAAAATAAAGGTAGATTTTCTCCTTTTACAACAGATAAGATTAAATTTGGCAATAAAATGAAATTTTCAAGTATATAATAGTAATGCAACACATATACTCACAGTTTGTCAATGGAAGCATTTTTTTTATACTCTTTAAACTTACAGTGTGCACTTGAAAAGTCAAGTAGCTGATGTTAATTTCAAAGTTTACATAACTATTAGCAGTCATAAAATTTGTAGTTTTAACTCAAATCTCACTAGGATTTCACTCTTTTAATGAGAAGCTTTTAGAAACCGGTGTAGAGAACATCTCACTTGGTAGGGAAGCAAAGATTGAGGAGTTGCTTCCATTTTTTTTTTATAACTCAATATATAGGCATTTAGAGTACAATAAGTCTCATGAAAGAATACTTAGCATTAGAAGAGCGATCTACCGTGGAGAACATCCTTATCACTTAAATTTAAAAATTAATTTCTTTTAAATCATTAGGACTTTGACTGGTAGGTTAGAAATTAAGATGAGTATGAGATTAGGGGTGTATTTGTTCTAAGCATATGATTGTAGTGTTTGCGCAGTTCATTCCAACCTCTTCTTTTTCTTCTCTTTTTTTTTTTATCATATTTACATCTTCTTTTTTTTTAATTTCTCAAAAAAAAAAAATTTGAAATCAACTCCTTTCTTTCTTTACCACTTCTTGCAATATCAATATAGTCCAATCACATACCTGGATATAGAAGTGAGGTTTGTACTCCCAGGTAGAGCAAGGCACGATTTGGAGAGAACTGAGAATAAGGCAATATTAGGTGAAGGGGGTGGTGCATTTGAAAGAAAAGAAGGCCTAAATTATTTTTAAAATAGATTGGCTTTGTTCATTCAAGCAATTTAGAAGTTGTAGACACCCCAATTTTGACCAAACGTCGAATTTAGGAGAGTGTCACCTCCAAGTCCAATGATGATAATGACCGAAAGATTTGAAGTGTTCCAAGCTCTTCAGAAAGTTCTCCAAACGCAGTAAAATTTTCACAGGAAAAGAAATACCGGGTATTCAGGAGAATTCAGGAGTGAAAACATCACATTTGGGCGAAGATCCCCAAAAATAAGTTTTTTGAAGAAAAAGGAGAAAAGAAAAGACCTAAAACGGGAAGCTCAACAGAAACCGGTACACGGCGGTTGTTTGCGGCACTCAGTGAGTACCGTGCGGCACTCCGTACGGCACTCACAGAATGCCGAACCGACGCTCACTGAATGCCGCCGACATTTTCTGACTGTTGTTTGCTTTTAAAGTACGTATTTTGTGGTACAATACGTATGTGTATGCGGATAAAAACAAAAAAAAACTGATAAAGTAGGGCTGACATAAACACGACAATCAATAATTTGGCGCAGCTCTCAGTAAGTGCCGCGCGGCAGTCATGGACTGCCGCCGCGGCTTTCACGGAGTGCCGTTCCGACATTCCCAGAGTGCCGCGGAAGACTTTCTGACTGCCGTTAACTCCAGCAGTCTGATTTTTTCAGAAAGTACGCATTGTACCACCAAATGAGATATTTACACCTGTCTTTTACTCCGAATTCACTGAAAATACCTGGGTTATTTTGTCTATAAAAGAAGAGGGATCTTCCTTGGGATGAGAGGGAGAGAGATATACCATAATATACCACTATAACAACACATGTTTGGGAGAGATAGGGAGTTTTTGAGAGCTTGAAGAAGAGCTTGGAAGATCTTCAAAGTAGAGAAGCTTTGATGATAGTTTGGAGGTGATCCTCTAATCATAAGTTGTCTCCTTTTCATTCTTTCTTTTAAGCCATTAATATTATTTAAGTTTTCATTCTCTTTTTTTATTTCTTCTTAGCTTGGTTAGAAAGCATCTATGAATTTGAAGTAAACAAGTTTTTACCAAAAGGCTCTTTGATGGGTTTAGAGCATTAGCTCTCTTTGTCTTCTTTATTTCATTTATTCTTTTTGTCTATACTTTTCTTTTGAGATTCTTGGAGATCTTTAATATCACTCTTGAAAGCTCTTGAGATTGATATTTTGAATCTCATGTAAGCTTATACTTTACATGAGAGTCAAAGTTTGATCATCACTTCATTTTATAAACAAATGGATGAATCCAATGTCCATACTTATGACTTGGGTCCTCTAACTTGATGTTGTATGGAATCCTTTCTATATTCTTTCAAGACTCATGAGTGTTAGTCATATCTTCATCTCCAATGACCATCAAATGGTAGGAGAAAGTAGTTTGAGTCTAAGCCCATCTCCATGGTTTAGATTCATCATCTTGAGATTTTAAGAAGTCTATTCGTACTTCATTTGAAAATCTACAAGTATAAGGGTCTTTAGTCTCCAATGACCATCAAATGGTAGGAGAAAATGGTTTAGTTTAAGTCCAACTTCATGGTTTAATAGTTGGGGTTAACAAATAAAAGTTGAACTTGACAATGAAACAGTGAGTTCATAAACCGGTTTTGATCAAAGATTTTTAGTTCGAAATCTAACCGTTGGAATTAGGTGAAACCAACGGGAAAGTGTCTATAACTCAAAGTTCTACCACTGTAATTTTTGTTTTAAGGAGATTTCATGTTTAAAGTGGTTTGGTCATGAGTTTTGTGAAGTTATTACAATCTGTCCAGAGTTTCAGAACAGTAACACTCTTTTGAAATAAGTCAATCAGAACCTTAATAAAACTGTTTGTGACCCAAAATAATTTTTTCTAAGTAGATTAGTGTGTTAGGAAGTCACCCTAAAAAGAACAAAGCATTTCTGATTTTGTTACTATTTTTAGAAAATCGTTCAAGAACTCTAGACAGAGGGTTGTAGAATGCTGAGTGATGTCTGGTTTTTGTTCGATTCCCGGAGATCTAACCGTTGAAACTTTGATTTCTTTTTTGTGTTAAAAACTAGACACACAGAGGCATCTAGTGTCCAAAATGCATCAAGATCAAACATGGGAACCATGCTTTTTATTTCTTTGAAGTCATGATCTGCTCTCAGCAATTCCAGAATTCTGCAATAGCTTTAATCAATCTTATGAATAATAGCTTAGATGATATGTTCATGAGTTAAGGTTCAAACGATGTTTCAATAATGATTAGTTAAGCTTGAATTCAAAGTTTAAGTGATCTGAATCATTGAGTATTTCATAATTTATTCTTGTTCATGTACATATTCATCCATATGGCTTGACACTTGTAATTAAGACTCATTTGCTTTAGATTTAATTACATTTGATAGATTTAAGCTAGAAATTTAGGATTGCTATTTTTAACTTCATATCGTGTATACCATGTGGACTAATCCTTTGTTTTGTAGCGCTATTAAGGTATGACTTCTTGAATTCCCCTTTAGTTTATTTTTAATTTCTTGATTTTATCGATTTTTCAATCTTATGCGCGACACATTAGAATTAGGATCGTGCCTTATATGAATACACGTGATTAGAGACTCTTTTTAGGATTTTCTTTTTTTTTTTTGTATGCATTGCACGTTTAATATTCGCGACCGGACCCCGGGTAAGTTCTCTTGTTCCCTATTGCATATCATATTACTTGCTACTTAAAATATGTGATTTTTGAATAATATCTTATCACTTGCAATTTTATACCCTTTTAGATATGCTTTTGTAATGTATATCTATACATATGTATTAGTTGAGGGCACATCTAAATTAATAATTCAATTAAAAGGATGTTAAGTAGAGGCCTATCGTGAGATAGGATGAGAAGGGGTGTTTTAGTCCGATAGACTCCTTCCCTTCTCATTCCATAATCCCCGGATCTAGTCAATCTGAGGTTTCTGAAAAATCAGTTTTCTTTAAAAATAGTTTCTTAATTTTCCTTTTAAAAATTAAGTGGCGAATCATTTGTTTTGTTTTGTGTTTTGAATTGAAAAAGAATTTTTGTTAAAGAAAAGCTGTGGGTAAAAGAAAGAAAATTGCGATATCCACAATCTGGCGACTCTGCTGGGGATCGAACCCAGAATCTCTGGTTTCGCAGACTAGAATTCTGATTTTGGGTTCACTTGAGGATTAGACTTGAAAACATCCTTCTAATTAAATTAATTAATCTTTGTGTGCCTGTTGCATTTCACTTGCATATCCAACCAGTCGATTGCACGGAACTATGACCTTGGAGGCTCGGGGTAACTCGGTCGGTCAAGTCATCATGGGACTGTGTGATCACCCTTGATCTCGTACCATGTGTTGGTATATGAAGCATCCTATCGGGTGTGTGTCAAGGGTCCCTTATTTGACCAAAACCCAGCTTTGCATAGTAGCTTTCATAGAACCTTTCAAAGTTAGGAAATCAATTCTTAATTAGGGTTATGTGCTAGAAAGTCTTGTGTGCCCGGAAGGGATTACTTGAGATGATGACAATACTTGCATGATGAAAGACGTATAATCTTTTAATCACCTTTTAGCAAATTCTCCTTATGTTCCACGACATTTGGAGAACATGTCGAACCTTGATTATAAGATTATACTTCTTATATCATGTTAGCTAAGCATCATTGACCTTGTATGCATCCGGACCCATGAAGAGTACGGTGATAATCCGATCATATGGTCCTCCTACCCAATAAATTTCAAATCCATCTTTAAAAGCAAATGGGATTTTGCCGTCTTTATTCGAAAATTCTCAATCGTTCTTTTCAAAATCATTGGGGCCCATTTTTTTTAAAAAAAAGAAAAAAATAAAACTCCAAACTAACCTTGCTAAGGTATATTTTCACGTTCTTATCTTCGAAGGAAGAACTCAAAATTTTTGGGTGTTTGCTTTTGAAAAAGTTCACCAACTAAAGAAGTGTTTTTTTAAATGAATTTTCAACCCAATCATCTTTCGTTGGTAAATGTTTTCACATCCTCATTTTCGAATAAAAGATTGAAAATTCTTGATAATTGTTTTAGGAAGATCTCATCATCTTAAGAAATGAAAATTTTAAATAACCAATCATCTTAAGAATTGTTTTATGTGCTTATGTGCTTATGTGATAGGATTAGGGTTTTCTTTTCTTTGGCATATAGAATAGGCACACACACACGCATGCATTGCATCCGTGTGACACATAAAAACGTTTTCTACCAAATGTCATCTAAAAGCAAAATGTCTTTGTATAACAAAAGGAAGCAAATAAAAAGGTTTTTAAAAGAAAAAATTTTTAAAATTTGTTGTAGGAGCAAAAATAGCATCAACATCAAATCAAGCATGGTTTAGGGATCCCACAGCGAGGCTGGTAAGAAGAGAATACGCTGACATGGCCGAAGAAAAAAACAACGAAGAAATAGTCGGGTTAAGGACACTGGTAGAACAACAAGCGGAGCAAATGAGGCGACAGGCCAAAAACATGAACCGCATGATGGGAATGATAGAAGAGATGAATCGCCGACCACCACCTATAGTTCCGCCAGCTGTGGACCAATTTCACGGAGGAGGAGGAGATTGGTTTGACGATCAGGAGGCGCAGTGGGCTGATGCGCTACAAGCCAACAGGGAAAGGGAGAAGGCTGAGAAAGAGAAGTTACTGACCGAGAAAATAGAGAAGTTGGAAAGGGTAATGCGCAAGGCTCAGGGGGTTGATACCTATCTGATGGAACTGGAAGGGTTATATGACGGAGTACGCGAGACACTGCCTGTCGGGTTTAAGATGCCAATTTTTGACAAGTTTGATGGGACCGGGAATCATCGCAGCCATATAAGGATGTGTATTGGAGCTTTCCAACCAAGTGGGCTGAGCACAACCATGATGGCGGCCCTATTCCAACAGACTTTGACCGGGGCTGCTTTATCATGGTATCTTACTCTCGAGCCAAGCAAGACCAGGGTGTGGGAGGAAGTGATCAAAGCATTTGTGGCACAGTACGAGTACAATCAAGATTTAGATGTCACTGTCTGAGATTTGGAGACCACTAGGCAAGGGAACAAAGAATCATTCGCCGAATACCTGAGCAGATGGAGGAGAAAGGTAGTTAAAATGGTACAAAGGCCATCTGAGAAGGACCAGATCCGAATGCTGATGAAGAATTTACAACCAGTGTATCAAGAAAAGATGAGGTTTCAGTTAGGGGTGGCAATTCGGGTGTCATAATCGTGTCATTAATCGGGTTGTGTGCTTTGGGTTTAATTTTTAGTTTGGAATGTTATTCATCTGTAATACAAACTATTTTAAATTAATCATGTCATGTCGTGTCGTGTTCGGGTTATCTCAGTAAAACGGGTTGTCGTGTCAAAAATTGCCACCCCTAGTTTCAGTCAATCAACACCTTCGCCGAGGTTTTCGATGTCAGGACAAGGATAGAGGATGCAATCCAAGAAGGGGTAATTAAGAGAGAAGAGCAACCAAACCGGTATAGGAGACCAAACTACGGGTCCAACGGAGGACAAACGGGGGGTCATTCCGGCCCCACTGACGTTAATGCACTAAACGGGCCAGAGAGGAAGTTTGACATAACACCAAAGAAAGGAGGAGACAAAGCACTAAGAAAATTCTTAGATCTGGGAGTGTCACTATCAACTACCCTCGACAGACTGTTAGCAAAGGGGCACCTCCGTCAGTTAGAACCTCGAACTCTACCAAGTCCACTTCCGCCAAATTTCCAAGGGGACCACTTTTGCAAATTTTACTAGCAAAAGGGCCGCTCAACGGATCGGTGTATGAGATTGTGGCATGAAATCCAGGACCTTATTGATAACAAAGTAATTTCGGAACCACCTGCCAAAGCTCCGAACGTCACTAGAAATCCGCTTCCGAATCATCAAGCTATGCCACCACCATAGGGTCTTTATTTCTTGGGGGTAGAAGAAGCAACCTTCGATCCGTCCAGGCTAATCACTAAGATCGGGACACCAAGGAAGCCATACCAACTGCCGAAGGATTCAACGATCTGTACTTTGGAAGATCAGTCAGGGAAAAGTGAAATAGGACAGTCAGACTGGTGGGTTCAAGGGAGTGACAGTCGAAACATGAGTCAAGTAGAAGACAATCTTTGGTACGAGAGCGACAAGGAAGCAGAGGTGGTGGAGGATACTTTGAAAATCGATCCAGAAGTCGACAATATGTGGGCAAGGGAAGAAGTCAGTCATTTAACTCGATCAAGCAGGCACTTTAAACCGCATGAGCTAGAGGAAGTTCATCCGGGGAGGGAAGTGGACAAGGGAAAAGGGAAAATGGACGAAGAAGAAGAAGAAGAAGACAGGGTCCTAAAGCAGATGAAGAAAACCCAGGCTAATATCACCATTTGGGGTTTGTTGATAGCATCAAAATGCCACAGGCAGGCAGTATTGGACTCCCTTAATCAATCTGATGTTCCCATCAACACAGCACCGGAAGACATTGTGGGAATGATTGGCAGAATCCCGACCTTGGCTATTACCTTTTCCTCAGATGACCCATGCTCAACAAGCCGTTGTATGTCACTGTTGAATGTTTGGGGAACACCGTGCCCACTTGTCTCGTTGACAATGGGTCTGCTCTGAATGCATGCCCCTTCCGAACAGCCAAACGGATGGGTTTAGATGAATCATCCTTTGTGCAGTCCCAACAAAAATTCAGGGCATATGACAACACTCAGAGAACAGTCATAGGTATCATCTCTCTTAACCTCGTCATTGGACCAGTGGATAAACAAGCTAAATTTCAAATCATTGATATCCCTGCATCTTTTAATTTAGTGCTAGGGAGGCCATGGTTGGATAGCTTGGGTGCCATACCGTCCACCATTCATCAAAAGGTCAAATGTGTTTGGAAGGGCAAGGTCTGCGACATCCTTGGGGATAGCTGGATCCGTTCGTTTGAAGCTTTGTCAAGCGCACCGGTTCTAGAATTACAGCTGTAAGAAGAAGAAGCAAGCATGGGAGGGTTCGAGCTCGTCGGCATGATTGAGGAAGAAAAGCCAAAAGAATTCCTGCCACTGTACTTTGACCAATATGCAAGCCCATTGGTCGCAGGGATCATGAAGAGAATGGGTTTCTTTCCAGGATTAGGGTTGGGAAGGAACCACCAAGGCCTGCCGGAGTTTCAAAAAATCCCGACTCACACTCATACTCACGGTTTGGGGTACCAACCACCCAAGAAAGGGCAAAAAGAAAAGAAAAAAGCCACCGATGCGCCATTAGACCCTTACCTAAAGATGCTCAATGGGTATTTTATGAAGGAAGGAGAAGATTTCCCCTTTTGTGGCTTCCTAGAGCCATGGGTGGACCAGAAAGATAAACGTTCGAAGCCAGGGTTCAAGATCTTCTTTTCTCACGAGTTTTCTGCATATGAAGATCCGTTTTTACAGCTGCCTGCCAAGTCGGTAACTGCCAAGGATTAGGTTGGTGCGCTAGACGGCTCCGTCATAAAAAAATATGTTGGGCGAAGGGAGCACATAAGTTATAAAAGCAGATCATGGAAAGGCCAAGGATGAATATGTTGAAGGTCTGGTGGAGGAAGCAGCCGAGAGCAAGGAAGATCAGAGGGAGACCGACAAAGGAAGGGTTGAGAAAGAAGAAATGGAAGAAATTACCAAGACGGGGGATCTGGAAGAACGCTTCATCGTCGATCTGGGAGGAGAGAACAAAAGAGAGTGGGTTTTTGAGTCTAGTGATAGGTTTCTCCCACACCCAGAGTCTATAATGGCCCAAATGAGACGTCTTTCAATTTCTATGTCTGTTGTAATCACTCCAAAGAAAATCAATGAGAACATGACTGATTCTGCCTACTCGAACACGCTTAATGCATGTGATGAATGTGATGATCATGAAATACCCCTTGAATTGCAAAAATTAATTGAAAAAGAAAAAGAATCTGCATGTAAAATCATTGAGGACACTCTAATAATTAATCTAGGAAATGAAAATAATCCTCAAAATGTCTTTATCACCTCTACACTTGGCAAAGAAGAAAGCAAAGAATTAATCAAACTATTGAGTGAATTCAAAGATGTTTTTGCATGGTCTTATAATGATATGCCAGGCATTGATCTAGAGATAGTCCAACACGACATCCCCGTTTTCCCAAATTCAAAGCCAGTAAAATAAAAATTGAGACGAATGAGACCTGAATGGGCACTCAAATTTAAAGAGGAAGTTGAAAAGCACTTAAGAGCCGGATTCTTGATGGTCACCGAGTATCCAGAATGGATCGCCAACATAGTGCCCATCCCCAAAAAGGATGGTCGTGTTAGGGTTTGCGTTGATTTTTGAGACCTAAACAAAGCAAGCCCTAAAGATGATTTCCCTTTACCACATATCGACGTCCTTGTTGATAACACCGCCGGACATGAGTTTCTGTCCTTTATAGATGGATTCTCCGGCTATAACCAGATCCTGATGGCACCGGAAGATAGAGAGAAAACCACTTTTATCATGCCATGGGGAACATACTGCTATAGGGTGATGCCATTTGGGCTCAAGAATGCGGGGGCAACATATCAGCGAGCCGTTACCACGTTATTGCACGACATGATCCATAAAGAGGTGGAAGTGTATGTGGACGATATGATTGTGAAATCTAAGGAGAGGGGGAGGTCACTTAGAGGCTCTGAGGAAATTCTTCGGGAGGTTAAGAGAGTTTATGATGAGATTGAACCCACAGAAATGTATCTTCAGAGTCACCACAGGAAAATTATTAGGGTTCCTCATTACTCAGAGGGGAATCGAAGTAGACCCGACCAAGATAAAAGCCATAGTCGAAATGCAGCCACCCAAGAATGAAAAAGAGCTGAGGGGGCTCCTGGGTAGAATACATTTCATAAGCCGCTTTATCTCAAAGCTCACCATGACCTGCGACCCACTATTTAAGTTACTCAGAAAAGGAGAGAAGTTCGAGTGGGATACCTTGTGTCAGAAAGCCTTCGATAAGATCAAAACTTACCTCCAAAACCCACCTGTTCTGTCACCACCTTCACCCGGGAAGCCTCTACTGTTGTACCTTTCTGTGACCGAGGGTTCAATGGGATGCATGTTGGCCCAAGAAGGAGAAGAAGGACATGTAGAAAAGGCCATTTATTATTTGAGCAAAAGGATGACCGGATACGAGTTGAAGTATTCACCATTAGAAAAAGCATGTTGGGCCTTAGTCTGGTGTACCCGTCGCCTCAGGCATTATATGTTAGCCTTCCCCGTGACCTTAATCTCCTGAATGGATCCACTCAAATACCTGTTCGAGAAACCCGCCTTGACCAGTAGGATTTCCCGATGGACCATGATGCTAGCCGAGTTTGATATCAGATATGTCACCTCCAAATTTGTCAAGAGGAGAGCCATCGCCGAGTACCTAGTTGACTTCGTCGTAGAAACTGGGGAGAAAGGAGAATTCAAGTTTCCTGACAAAGGAGTGGTGGAGGTAAGGGAGGATTTGTGGAAGATGTATTTCGACGGGACCGCCAATCAATTAGGCTACGGAGTCGGGGTTATCCTTGTAGCACCTAACGGAACTCCTACCCCATTGGCCGTCAAGCTTAAGTACAACTCGACCAATAACATGGCAGAGTACGAAGCATGCATAGTAGGAATGGAGGCAGTGCTGGCCTTAAAAGTCAAAAAAGTTGATGTGTTCGGAGATTCCAATTTGATCATATCCCAAGTGCAGGGAGATTGGAGGGTGAAACACGAGAAGCTGAGGCCATAACATGACTATTTGGAGAGTTTGAAAGAAAAATTCAAGAAGATATCATTCTACTACCTTCCCCGGGAGGAAAACCAATTGGCCGATTCCCTGGCAACCCTAGCATCAATGATACAGATCCCCTCAGGGGTCACGATGGTCCCATTATCCATAGAAATCAGAAATCAGCCCTCTTTTGAGACAGTCACGGCTATAGAAGACGAAGGGGAAATACCGTGGTATGTGGATGTGTGGAAGTTCATTAAAAAAGGAGAATACCCCGAAGGAGCCTCAGAAAAGGATAGAAAGAAGATTCGACAATTCGCCGCTCAATTTGTGATTTATGCAGATAAGCTATGGAAGAAATCCTACACCGGGTATAATCTGGAGTGCCTATATGGGAAAGAAGCTAAGAGAATGATGGAGGAAACACATAGGGAGTGTGTGGACCCTACATGAATGGGCACATGCTGACAAAGAAGATCATCCGACATGGGTATTATTAGACAACCTTGGACAAACACTGTGGGAATATGTTAGAAGGTGTCACAAGTGCCAGATTCATGCAAATCTAATGCACACCCCGCCGTCACAGCTCTATAACATGACCACCCCTTAGCCATTTTCTGTATGGGGGATTGATATCATTGGTGAGATAGTTCTGAGGGCTTCCAATGGGCACCGATACATAATCGTGGCAATCGATTACTTTACTAAATAGGTAGAGGCAGCCTCGTACGCGACTTTGAAAGCCAAAGACGTGGTGAGTTTCATCGAGAAGAACATAATCTGCAGGTATGGGGTCCCGAATGAATTCATCTCCGATCATGGCAGTCATTTCCAAGGAGAGGTTATCCCGCTCTTAGAAAAGTATAAGATCACTCGCCATCAGTCATCCCCGTATAGGCCTCAGATGAATGGAGCGGTAGAAGTGGCGAATAAGAATGTTAAAGCAATCTTGGAAAAAATGATGGATACATACAAGGATTGGCATGAGAAGCTTCTATTTTCTTTGTGGGGATACAGAACCTCGGTGAGAACTTCAACGGGTGCTACACCGTATTCATTAGTGTACGGGATGGAGGCGGTCCTTTTGATTGAGGTAGAAATACCCTCTCTCAGGGTCTTGGCAGAGTGTGAGATCACCGAATTGGAATGGATACGAGGAAGGTATGAGGAGTTGATGTTGCTCGATGATAAGAGATTGGCCGCAATAAACCATACTCGTGGAAATAAGAAAAGAATAGCTCGTGCTTTCAACAAAAAGGTCCGCCCAAGGAAGCTTGCTGAGGGTGACCTGGTCCTCAAAGAACTGAAAGTGCCCGTTTATGACCCTAGAGGAAAATTCAAACCCAACTGGGTCGGGCCGTACATCATAAAGACTCTCCTCTCTGGAGGGGCAGCCTATCCATGGACCTAGACGGGGTTGAATTTAAGCAACCAATTAACCTCGATCGTCTCAAGAAGTACTTTGGTTAAAACCGTTTCTATCAAAATCTCCTACCTTGATGAAATACGCTTGACCTGATTCCTGCTAGGGGATATGTAGGCAACCTACTTGGTTTGGTCATTAAAAATAAATTCGCTCGAGCGGCATCTTCCTTCAAGCCTTAAACCGAACTACTGTAGGCCTGATACCCGTTCGAGGATAAGTAGGCGGGCTCTCAAAAAGCCTTCGGCCCATGAAAACCTAAAAAAAAAAGCCATATGCTAAACTAGGGGCAAACTGGCATTTTCCCAGAACCACTTCAAAACCCCAAAATCAGGGGCAAACTTCGTTTGTTATCCGAAGCAACCAGATATTTACCTAAAACCCATCTCTGGATTTCCTGGCTATCAAAATGAGTACTACAAAATAAATGAGAATTCATAGTATAGAAAGAGTAAAGCTTTAAGCAAAATACAAAGCAAAGTAAAGAGCTAAGAAGAGATGTTCAAAGGAGAATTCATAAAAGATTAATCGGAGGAGTGAACATTTTGATTAAACATGATAGTGCTTTTCCTAAAAGATGAAAGCATTTTTTTGAAAAATAATAATAAAGAAAATCACATTCAAAAGCGTAAAAGGATAGGCAGGACTTGTCTGAAATTTTTTTTTTGTAAAGTAGAGCTTTGTCCTATTTGTCTTACTTCCATCAATACATATCTGTGAAGCCTGTCTCTAGATCAGTGTTTGAATCTGAAAAAGGTACTCAGTGGTAGGCACTATGGAAGCTGGGATTCTTCGGAAAGGAGCTGAAACCCTGTCATGCCAAGCCTCAATGAAAGCCTTCACAATAGAAGGGCGCAAAGTGGACCCCCTAGTGAAATCGGCGGTAACAGTCTCATTAATGTCCTACAAGAGCCCGAACTGGCGGACCACCCGGCCAGGAATGTAGAAAGTAGTAGCATGCAAGCTAGGTAACCAGATGCGGCGTACAGCGACAGAGTAGCAAACCCACTATGGGCAGGTCTAGCAAATGTCCCCAAGAGAAAGACCTCGAAACCAGCCAAGCCAAGCATCGGCAGAGTGGAATAGGCAATAAATCTCCATGCGGTCATAGGGAAGTGGCCCACGATGATGTGAGGAGTGTATGAAGAGATCAAGGTGTTACATGAGTCAAACCTGTAAAACAAAAGGTGCTCCTGCAGATAACATAGCCTCATCATTATGAGCATGGCCCAAACCAATCAGAGTCTCCCCAAGAATCAGCATAACAGCACTTTTCATTTCCCGCAAACCACAGGTAATGGGTATAAGAATGTCGGAAGACGACTGAAAGGGGAAGTAAGAAAGCATAGCAATCGACAGGGCGCTGCAGCGAATGATCTGATACTCTCCATCATAAAGGTCTCCTATGGGAGCATAAACAGAAGAGAGGCGCCCGAAGTCAATCAGTCTGTCACAAACAAAAGAGCCCGCCGCATTCCGAGATATATGGAGAAGAGTGGCTGAATCCCGGACATACCTGGCGTGAACCAAATGAACTGTCAACTCGGCAAAAGGATCAGTGTGCAGAATGGAACTAAATCCTCGAACAAGGGGCAAGTCTCCTGAGAGCCAAAACGAAAGACGTTGAGAGAGGGATCCCAACATTGGATGGCAGCTCGAAGAAGGCCATCATTTAAATTCATCCGTCGGAAAGAGAAAAGATCATTCAGTCTGAAGCACTCAAAGTTGAGCCTGTCAATGCCGGAGAGGGTATCCATCCATGGAAAGAGGATTTGGGAGCTAATGGGGGCCATTTGAGAAGGAAGTAAAGAAGGGAACATGGTGTTTTGCAGAGTATTGGGGAAAGGAAGTAGTATAAATAGGAGAATATAACAATCCACCTACCCGCAACACTCGATAAAGCAAAACGGCACTAAATGAAGTGCCGCGCGGCAGTCCGTAAGTGCCGTTGCGGCATTCACGGAGTGCCGCTGTGGCACTCACTGAGTGCCGCTGAGGCCTAACCGAGTGTCGTCCTGGGCCTCATTTTGGCCAGGGTCTGTTTGTAACAGTTTTAGCCCACCTGCAAACAAAAAAAGCTTAATAAAGTATAATAAAACGTGCGCATCATGCAGCACGTGCAACAAAACCAGGCTATGGCCGCATACATTCACCCATTCATTCATTCATTTGTTCATTTCAAAATAAATAAAAGAGATAGAAGCATTCAAAGCTCAAATAAAAGGGGGACCAAGCTATGGTCCCACATACGTCAAGAGAAGGACCAAGCTATGGTCACACATACAGTGAATATCAATGAAAAAAGCAGAAAAGATAAAGGTAATGCAAGGGCCTATCCTACCAGCTATCATGGAGCCATCATCAAGAGTAAAATGTGTACATAAGTATATACAACCATCCAAAAATACAGCATAATCCTCTCCAAAAACACTCAAAAATAAAAAAGAAAAAGGAGGGCGATCAACCCTGGCCCCGGCCTCGAGTCTGCCGGGTCACTCGTCCGAGGGGCTCCTCCTCTGACTCTGTACCGCTCTCGCCGCATCTGCCTCCTCCTCTGCCCCTGCCTCTGTCGCTGCTGGTGCCCTCATCACCACCTCCACCACATCCAGCACCGCTGGCTCCAGGGGTATCGCTGACAGGGATGCCGAACTGCTGAAGCCGCTGCTGGAGCTCTCCCACCTAGCGGGATAGAGTCCCTACCTATTCCTCCTGGATGGAAGGAGCAAGTCAAAATACCAATAAAAAAAAGATTGGAAAGTAGGATAAATAAATAAAAAGGAGCATTCTTTCGTCCTTACCAGAGTCCTCGTATGAGTCCAGTAGCCGCTCGCGCCCCCTCAGCCTGAGCAAAAGGAAGAAAGGTTAGAATGTCTAATTAAAACTACAGTTTTAAATAAAGCAAGGTTTAGAAATTACCCTCCACTCTCGATCGTAAATCCACTCTCTCACGCTGTGGGCATAGAGCAAGCCCTCCTCCGCATAGTCCCGCGGGACATGGTCGTACTGGAGCAAAATGGTGGGAGCACCCGCCTGATATCTGGGGACGATGGTAGTGGTCTGCTCGCCCTAGGAGACTGTCCTGAGGCTCCAATCCTAGGGCGGTAGAGCAGGAGCCCGAGCAGCAGCGGGGACGGGCTGCAAGGAAGAATGAATCCAATAAGAAGATAAAACATACATGTTCAAAAGGAATAAAGGTAAAGGCTGAAAGGAACTCACCCGGGTCACCTCCATCAAAGGAAAGATCCTCATCAGCTTTGTAGCACGGAAAGCTGCGTACCCCGATGGAGGATCCACGAAACCCTGAAGAGACAGACCGGCTAGGGCAACAGTAAGCGCGGAACCCTGGAGGGTATCGGTAGCTCTCATAGACTCCGGCGGGGGGTGTGGCGCGAAGAAGGACTCGGTCGCCAAGGACTGTCTAGTCACCCTCTCCCAGATACCAAGCCCAAGCCTCGGGTCCATCCAGCAAGACCCTCTGTGGGTCATACCCAGCCGACTCCCGCATTCCCTAGGAAGTCTCTGGGAGTACGTCTAGCCAGGGCTGCCACCGGACGTGCTGCTCTCGTAGGTTCGTCAGGAAGTTTCTGAACGAAATAAAATCAGGAGCTCCGGTCTTTCACCCGACCCGATCATTCGCCCACTTCAGCACCTGGGGCATGATGAGGGCGTCTGCTGGTCACGTGGTAGGCAACATCATGTGCAAGTACTCATGGGACCAAATCTGCAAGAAAAGAGAGGAACATAAAATTTGAGGAGCATGAATAAAGAAATTCAAAATAAAAATGCAAAGTTTAAATTCCAAATCAAGAAGCAAGAAAGTATACCTCTCAGGTCCTCCAGAAATCGCTGGTAGAGGCTGGGTAATCCCGGGATATCTCTCCCATGTGCTGGTATAGGATGGCTAACCCTGCGCCAGCCCAGTCGTACTGGTATATCTGCCCCATGTGCTCCAAAGACCCCAGCAGCGTCACGGAGATCCGGTCTCTCTTGGTGCTCAGCAGAGAGCACCCCAGCATGTACATCAGAAACCCCTGAGCCATCTGCTCGTCTGTAAAGCCCTGATGGCCTTGGAAGGTATCCATGAACCACCTAGCCGTGACTAAGGGCTCCTCCGGGACGGCCCCCAGCAGCGGCTCAATCTGATCCCACTCTCTCTCCGCATCCAGGTAGCGAAGGCACTCCCCTCGAAAGGGATCCCGATGATCATAGAGAAGTCCAGCGGAGTCATTGTCATCTCCCCAAATGGGAAGTGGAAGGTACTGGTGGTATCCCATCACCGCTCGGCCAATGCGTGTATCTGCCGCAAGTCGTTGGAGCTCTTCGTCAAAAGTTTGACAAAGTCCCCAAAACCGACGGCCCTAATGAATCCCTGCACGGTCTCACTGAGCTCCCCGTACCACTCAAACCCGTGGGCGAGGCTGCCGTGCCCCTTCAGCACCTTAGGCTGCAGCTGCAAGAAAGAATCGCAAGATTTATTGTTAGATAAAGAAAAAAAAAGAAAAGCAGTAAAGAAATATATGTATAAAAATGAAAGATGAAAAAGAAAAAAGAAGAAAAAGTAGATTGAAATGTCGAAAGAGAAAAAGCGAGTGTTTGAAACACCCCAAAAATTTCGCAAGTGTAGGATTCGCTTTCGTAAAAGGATTTTATAACTTTCATGAGCTTTTGTTGAAAATAGGTTAAAATTGAACACTAAATAAAAGATAAATGAATAAAAGAGCATTTGGAATACTCAGGAAAGTCCACAAGCATTGTAGTCACGTTCACAAAAGGGATATGCAAAAACTACCAATTAAAGTACATGGCATTCGAAAATCTTTGAGAAGAGTTGAAATGAAAGTATGATACGTGTAAAATAGAGTATAGTGTTTGTTTTCATGTGAAATTCTCGCATTCATAAGTTTCACGGAATGAAGCATGGATTAAACGTTCGAAATGCCCTAGAGCACTACAAGCATAACGTTTGCATTAGAAATAAGGCATTCGAGGTAGTGTGATTGCGCACTGCATTCATGAAGTGCATTCATTACATAATAATGCAAAGGAAGAACAGAGAAAGGGCACATTTACCTCGCGCTTAAACGCGCGGGCAGAAAAATGCTCCTCTGGATCTAAGAGCAAGAGCGAGGGGTCGGGATGATGGGTGGCCCGATATTTGGCCCTCTTCCGGCTACCGGAACTGCTGTCCATAATCTATCAAGAAAAAGGAAGATTCGCATGTTAGATTCACAAAAAATTCAAAAAAACAACCAAATGAAAGAGATTAACTAAGTTCTGATCATGAGAAACTAACCTGATAGCCGGTAGATCAATCCAAGTAAGAAAAGGAGAGGGGGAAAATTTTCTCCAGAGAATAACCGAGTGAGAGAAGGTTGAGAGAATGAGAAAAATGAAATGAAACCGTCGGTTTAAGCCACTGCCGGGCAAATGCGGCACTCATTTTTCCGTGCATGGCAGTTGGTGAACTATTGTGCAGCACTCGCCAAGTGCCGCAGCGGCACTCCGTGAGTGCCGTACGACAGTCAGTGATTGCCACGATTTTGGAGCATGTGCCGCGTTTAAGTCGGTTAAGAGATATTTTGTTTCCCCCCAAAATTCAAAATTGGGGCCCCCATATTTGGATTTAACGCCCAAATTTTACCCTTATTGTGCCTTTAACCCCCGAGGTTGGTTTGTAGGATCAAATTGGTCCTCAAATTTGAAAATTGAAATAATTTTAAGTCTATGGGGCCCCCAAATTTTGAAAAAAGAAATGAATTTGAGTCCATAGGCTCCCAACTTTGAAAGATTAAATTTGAGCCCACGGGCCCTAATTCTTGAAATTTGAAATAGATTTGAGCCTGTGGGCTCCCAATTCTTGAGACTTGAAATAAATTTTGGGTCTGTGAACTCCAAATTCATCTTAATACGGTCACCCTTGTTTTGGGAATATAACACATTTATATTCTTGATCCGCATAACAGATTTACGTCGATCCTTGGTTTTGATAATGTAACAGATTTACATTCTCGGTTCTCGCAACAGATTTGCGTCAACCCCTGTTTTGGGAATATAACAGATTTATATTCTCGATCCGCGTAATAGATTTACGTCAATCCTTTGTTTTGAGAATGTAACAGATTTACATTCTCGGTTCTCGCAATAGATTTGCGTTAATCCCCGTTCTGAGAACATAATAGATTTATGTTCTCGATCTGCGTAATAGATTTACGTCGATCCTTTGTTTTGATAATGTAACAGATTTACATATTTGATTCTCGCAACAGATTTGCATCAACCCCTGTTTTGGGAATATAACAGATTTATATTCTCGATCCGCGTAATAGATTTACGTCGATCCTTTGTTTTGAGAATGTAACGGATTTACATTCTCGGTTCTCACAATAGATTTGCGTTAACCCCCATTCTGAGAACATAACAGATTTATATTCTCAATCCGCGTAATAGATCAAAAGCATCTTCATGACCCCCGTAACAGATTCTACATCAGTCAAGAATTCGATAATCTTCTCTGACTAATGCGTCGCGTAATGTGCATCATACGTAGGGAAGACATGATAAGCATGACACTTGCATAACCAGGTCTATTCAGGAAACACCATTACATAGCATGAGCATCACGATAGGATAGGTGTACCCATTCGTGTGACTACTTGTGCTTGTGTGTGTTTGCCTGAACTACGTCTTGGTCTAATTCCTGACGGGATACGTAGGCAGCTCACCGTTGAGCACGACCAGCGTGAACCCTTGCCGCGTGCATGTTCTCTTTTTGCAATGCATTTTGTTTTTTTTTACCTAAATCCGACAGTTTGGTCAAAGGCTTGTCTTCACACAAGCTTCGACATTCGCTTGTGAAACGCGTTGCTCCACAAGCTCTGTCAAAGAGGGGTAAACTGTAGACACCCCAATTTTGACCAAATGTCGAATTTAGGAGAGTGTCACCTCCAAGTCCAATGATGATAATGACCGAAAGATTTGAAGTGTTCCAAGCTCTTCAGAAAGTTCTCCAAACGCGGTAAAATTTTCACAGGAAAAGAAATACCGGGTATTCAGGAGTGAAAACATCACATTTGGGCAAAGATCCCCGAAAATAAGTTTTTTGAAGAAAAAGGAGAAAAGAAAAGACCTAAAAGGGGAAGCTCAACAGAAACCGGCACACGGCGGTTGTTTGCGGCACTCACTGAATGCCGAAACAGCGCTCACTGAATGCCGCTGACATTTTCTAACTGTCGTTTGCTTTTAAAGTCTGTATTTTGTGGTACAATACGTATGTGTATGCGGATAAAAAAAAAACTGATAAAGTAGGGCTGACATAAATGCGGCAATCAATAATTTGACTAACAAATAGTTTTTACTGTTTGGTTACTATTCACTACTATTCATCTTTGACTAACAAATGAATATACTATGGTGTGGTTGCTACTTCTTTTCTTCCCTTTATTTCACTTCATTTTTACCTAAACATGTAAAATGTGTAAAAACAAATAATTATATGCATTTGAGTGACATCACTGCTAAATTATATTAAAATATGCATGTAAAACTAGGGATTTGGGGCATTAAATGAGCATTATGTCTATTATATTGGCACATAAATGTGCAAGATTCAATGTTTGTCATACCCCTCAACTAACTTATTGCTAGTCCCTAGCAATGAAGTGAAAAGAGAAATTGTTCTAGAAGTTTTTATCAAAAAGTAGGAATAAACTAAAGAAAATAAAACTACCTAACTCACTATCACAGGAATCGCGATTGCATTTAGTGTTTGCAACAAGCCGTTAAACCCCTAGGTTACCCCTAGTGGACGAGTGTTGTCTCGTGAGGGTTTGCAGTGAATATACCCACAAAATTCAATTTTTTGTTTTAATGTAAAAATAAAGTAAAGTAAAAATAAAGGTAGATTTTCTCCTTTTACAACAGATAAGATTAAATTTGGCAATAAAATGAAATTTTCAAGTATATAATAGTAATGCAACACATATACTCACAGTTTGTCAATAGAAGCATTTTTTTTATACTCTTTAAACTTACAGTGTGCACTTGAAAAGTCAAGTAGCTGATCTTAATTTCAAAGTTTACATAACTATTAGCAGTCATAAAATTTGTAGTTTTAACTCAAATCTCACTAGGATTTCACTCTTTTAATGAGAAGCTTTTAGAAACCGGTGTAGAGAACATCTCACTTGGTAGGGAAGCAAAGATTGAGGAGTTGCTTCCATTTTTTTTTTATAACTCAATATATAGGCATTTAGAGTACAATAAGTCTCATGAAAGAATACTTAGCATTAGAAGAGCGATCTACCGTGGAGAACATCCTTATCACTTAAATTTAAAAATTAATTTCTTTTAAATCATTAGGACTTTGACTGGTAGGTTAGAAATTAAGATGAGTATGAGATTAGGGGTGTATTTGTTCTAAGCATATGATTGTAGTGTTTGCGCAGTTCATTCCAACCTCTTCTTTTTCTTCTCTTTTTTTTTTATCATATTTACATCTTCTTTTTTTTTAATTTCTCAAAAAAAAAAAATTTGAAATCAACTCCTTTCTTTCTTTACCACTTCTTGCAATATCAATATAGTCCAATCACATACCTGGATATAGAAGTGAGGTTTGTACTCCCAGGTAGAGCAAGGCACGATTTGGAGAGAACTGAGAATAAGGCAATATTAGGTGAAGGGGGTGGTGCATTTGAAAGAAAAGAAGGCCTAAATTATTTTTAAAATATATTGGCTTTGTTCATTCAAGCAATTTAGAAGTTGTAGACACCCCAATTTTGACCAAACGTCGAATTTAGGAGAGTGTCACCTCCAAGTCCAATGATGATAATGACCGAAAGATTTGAAGTGTTCCAAGCTCTTCAGAAAGTTCTCCAAACGCAGTAAAATTTTCACAGGAAAAGAAATACCGGGTATTCAGGAGAATTCAGGAGTGAAAACATCACATTTGGGCGAAGATCCCCAAAAATAAGTTTTTTGAAGAAAAAGGAGAAAAGAAAAGACCTAAAAGAGGAAGCTCAACAGAAACCGGCACACGGCGGTTGTTTGCGGCACTCAGTGAGTGTCGTACGGCACTCACAGAATGCCGAACCGACGCTCACTGAATGCCGCCGACATTTTCTGACTGTCGTTTGCTTTTAAAGACGTATTTTGTGGTACAATACGTATGTGTATGCGGATAAAAACAAAAAAAAACTGATAAAGTAGGGCTGACATAAACACGACAATCAATAATTTGGCGCAGCTCTCAGTAAGTGCCGCGCGGCAGTCATGGACTGCCGCCGCGGCTTTCACAGAGTGCCGTTCCGACATTCCCAGAGTGCCGCGGAAGACTTTCTGACTGCCGTTAACTCCAGCAGTCTGATTTTTTCAAAAAGTACGCATTGTACCACCAAATGAGATATTTACACCTGTCTTTTACTCCGAATTCACTGAAAATACCTGGGTTATTTTGTCTATAAAAGAAGAGGGATCTTCCTTGGAATGAGAGGGAGAGAGATATACCATAATATACCACTATAACAAAACATGTTTGGGAGAGATAGGGAGTTTTTGAGAGCTTGAAGAAGAGCTTAGAAGATCTTCAAAGTAGAGAAGCTTTGATGATAGTTTGGAGGTGATCCTCTAATCATAAGTTGTCTCCTTTTCATTCTTTCTTTTAAGCCATTAATATTATTTAAGTTTTCATTCTCTTTTTTTATTTCTTCTTAGCTTGGTTAGAAAGCATCTATGAATTTGAAGTAAACAAGTTTTTACCAAAAAGCTCTTTGATGGGTTTAGAGCATTAGCTCTCTTTGTCTTCTTTATTTCATTTATTCTTTATGTCTATACTTTTCTTTTGAGATTCTTGGAGATCTTTATATCACTCTTGAAAGCTCTTGAGATTGATATTTTGAATCTCATGTAAACTTATGCTTTACATGAGAGTCAAAGTTTGATCATCACTTCATTTTATAAACAAATGGATGAATCCAATGTCCATACTTATGACTTGGGTCCTCTAGCTTGATGTTGTATGGAATCCTTTCTATATTCTTTCAAGACTCATGAGTGTTAGTCATATCTTCATCTCCAATGACCATCAAATGGTAGGAGAAAGTAGTTTGAGTCTAAGCCCATCTCCATGGTTTAGATTCTTCATCTTGAGATTTTAAGAAGTCTATTCGTACTTCATTTGAAAATCTACAAGTATAAGGGTCTTTAGTCTCCAATGACCATCAAATGGTTGGAGAAAATGGTTTAGTTTAAGTCCAACTTCATGGTTTAATAGTTGGGGTTAACAAATAAAAGTTGAACTTGACAATGAAACAGTGGGTTCATAAACCGGTTTTGATCAAAGATTTTTAGTTCGAAATCTAACCGTTGGAATTAGGTGAAACCAACGGGAAAGTGTCTATAACTCAAATTTCTACCACTGTAATTTTTGTTTTAAGGAGATTTCATGTTTAAAGTAGTTTGGTCATGAGTTTTGTGAAGTTATTACAATCTGTCCAGAGTTTCAGAACAGTAACACTCTTTTGAAATAAGTCAATCAGAACCTTAATAAAACTGTTTGTGACCCAAAATAATTTTTTCTAAGTAGATTAGTGTGTTAGGAAGTCACCCTAAAAAGAACAAAGCATTTCTGATGTTTTTACTATTTTTAGAAAATCGTTCAAGAACTCTGGACAGAGGGTTGTAGAATGCTGAGTGATGTCTGGTTTTTGTTAAATTTCTGGAGTTCTAACCGTTGAAACTTTGATTTCTTTTTTGGGTTAAAAACTAGACACACAGAGGCATCTCGTATCCAAAATTCATCAAGATCAATTCACGGGAACCATGATTTTTATTTCTTTGAAGTCATGATCTGCTCTCAGCAATTCCAGAATTCTGCAATAGCTTTAATCAATCTTATGAATAATGGCTTAGATGATATTTTCATGAGTTAAGGTTCAAACCATATTTCAATAATGATTAGTTAAGCTTGAATTTAAAGTTTAAGTGATCTAAATCATTGAGAATTTCATAATTTATTCTTGTTCATGTACATATTCATCCATATGGCTTGACACTTGTAATTGAGACTCATTTGCTTTAGATTTAATTACATTTGATAGATTTAAGCTAGAAATTTAGGATTGTTATTTTTAACTTCATATCTTGTATACCATGTGGACTAATCCTTTATTTTGTAGCGCTATTAAGGTATGACTTCTTTAATTCCCCTTTAGTTTATTTTTAATTTCTTTATTTTATCGATTTTTCAATCTTATGCGCGACACATTAGAATTAGGATCGTGCCTTATATGAATACAAGTGATTAGAGACTCTTTTTAGGATTTTCCTTTTTTTGTATGCATTGCACGTTTAATATTCACGGCCGGACCCCGGGTAAGTTCTCTTGTTCCCTATTGCATATCATATTGCTGGCTACTTGAAATATGTGGTTTTTGAATGATATCTTATCACTTGCAATTTTACACCCCTTTAGACATGCTTTTGTAATGTATATCTATACATATGTATTAGTTGAGGGCACATCTAAATTAATAATTCAATTAAAAGGATGTTAAGTAGAGGCCTATCGCGAGATAGGATGAGAAGGGGTGTTTTAGTCCGATGGGCTCCTTCCCTTCTCATTCCATAATCCCCGGACCTAGTCAATCTCTGGTTTCTGAAAGATCAGTTTGCTTTAAAAATGGTTTCTTAATTTTCCTTTTAAAAATTAAGTGGCGACTCATTTGTTTTGTGTTGTGTTTTGAATTGAAAAAGAATTTTTTTTAAAGAAAAGATGTGGGTAAAAGAAAGAAAATTGCGATATCCACAGAAGTTCTAATGGTAAATCCTGAATGTTTTCTTCTAATGATCAGTCAAAGGAAAATAAAATAATGAGACTTTCAATGAGTGATATGATAAAGAGAATAAAATGAGACTGAAAAGAATAGTAACCCTCATAAAGAAAGATTGGCACAAAAGCTCACATGGATTAATTAATTTCCACTACTTGTCTTTAAACTGCATAGTTTATGCTTACTCATCCATTTAGATTCAGTAAATATTTTCACACTGTTTCAAAAATGTTTAAAGTTAAAAGAGTTTCTAGCATTTGAAATAGTTAAATATGTGACAATGTGTTGTATGCTATTAACATACCCAAAATAACATTAATGTGTCAAATTTAACTTATATAGAGTAAAAGAAAAACTTTTGAAAAAAATCCTAAGCGCATCCACTAAGTTGGATACATATATGGTGCAACTAGTCTCCTTTGCACCTATACAAAAGAGGCTACGCAATCCAGAGCGTTTAAGTTGTCATGATAGCCCATCCACCTCTAGTAAAAGAGATGGGTCTAGAATCACTAGCAAGCTAAAATATCAGTAAGAGGCTAGGAGATAACTCTGACTTTACCTAGTTTTCGCTACCTCTAAAGTCATTCACCGCACTAGACATATCTGGTGATGTTGGGATCATGCAAATTACTCCTATCGAACTAGCTAATGAAAGCCAGATGTACACGTAGGATCATTTTAAAGTCTGACCTGACTGAAAATTATTGAATGTACTGAAAACAAATAATAAAAATAAAAAGAAATGAGGGATGGGAAAACAAAATATATTTGGGTATCAAAGGATCCAGTCCTCTTTCTCAACCAAAATTTTCTTTTGTTTGGATTTGAATTGTCTTTTGTAACAGTAATAAACTTTAAAAGATATGCCATTATGAGCAATTAAACTAGGACATTTTTCTCTATAACAATTCAAATAACATCCTAACCTTTTAGCTTTCCTTTTGATGGCATAAAGGCTAGTGCCAGCAAAGGGTTTCTTCTGCTTAGAAACAAGTGAGCGACCCATTAACGTCTGGTCATTGACTATTGGATCCATTTTTTATACTCTTAGCCAACAAGAGAGGTAAGACTCTACCCTCCACTCCTTCCAACCATCAACTAAGATTTAATTAAAGAGAGCTTAGAGGGGGTGGGTGGGAATTTAAAAAAAAAAACTAAAAATATTTATATTAAAAATATAGATACAGTCAGAAACAATTTAGTTTTTTTTTTTAGAACAGAAAACTTAGAAAGAAAAATGATATATATTTTTTTAACAAAAAAAATAAAAATAAAAATTAGAACATACAAAAAGAAAAAAAAAACTACATTTCTCTCTCTCTCTCTCTCTCTCTCTCTCTCTCTCTCTCTCTCTTTTCTTCAGAAAAGTCCAAGACAACGTATTAGTACAATGGTGATAATAAGGAAAATTATGGTATAAACTTCGAAAATCATAAGAGCGGTGACGTGTTCGTCATTCATTTTTTTTTTATTTTTTAACAGAAAACTAGGGAAAATAATTATATTTTTCTGTCTTTTATTTATTTATTTATTTATTTTTAGCAAAGGCAATGCAGTATAACAACAATTAGGAAAATGACAATGTAAAGTTCAAAATACATAAGACCAATAGCTAGTGCGTCATCCATTTTTGTAGGTTAAAAGCTGAAATGGAGAAATATCACATGTTTCTTGAAAATTTGAGAACCTGGTAGGACCGTAGATCGAGTGATGTTTCCAAGCTTCTTTGATGAGCGGGTACCTACAACTTATGTATTTATATTTTTGTTAAATAATGGAAAAGAGAGAAAATAGAAAATCAAAAATAAAAACTAAGTCGAATGGGAGAAATAGAGAATAAAATCAAAATCAAACTTTTCTCTGGACCATAGATCTTACCTTTAGTGATCAGTAGAGTGGATCTTGATTTTGGATCGAGAAAATTAAAAAAAAATTAAAAGAAAATGAGAGAGAATGAGAGATTGAGGGGAGAGAGTGAGAGAGTTGCAGAGAGTGAGAGAGAGATCTGCGATGGAGAGGAAAGAGAAAAGAGAGGAAGAAGAAAAGAAAAGAAAAATAAAGGAAAAAGAGAGATGGGTAAAGTTTTTAGGGTTCAAAGCCCGATTTAAAACCATTTTCTCTTTTTTAGTGTATCTCTCTCTAGAAAAGCTGATGTTGTCAGTATCAAGATATAAAAGTATACTTTACTTTTCTAAAGATTTGCAGTGTGGAAGTAAAGGTCGAACCCACAGAGATTGAAATACTACAGTACTTTAGTTTTAAAACCTAAATTTAATTAATTAAGAAAACGGAATTGGATTTGAATTTTAATTAAACTACTAACACTAAAAATAAATCTAAATTACGAAAGCAATTAAAAAGTGTTTTTATCAATATGTTTAAAGGAACCTAGGATTGCAAATCCACCACTAGCTTCATAATAGGAATATTTATGAATTACTTTAGCCTATTAGGTTGGATGATAATGGGGAATTGTAGCTACAAGCCCAATTCCTCCGTCAAGAAAATAATTATGGTTCAAGCACCAACATAATCCATATTAGCACCGTCGTTTTGATTGTTATTGTTATTTCCACCGTCAGCCCTTTTAATCGGTTCGATTTTAAAGGTTCGAGTTTTCCTTAACCGTTCACGGGTACTTTGAATTTCGGCCTCAAACAACGACGACGGAATCGGAGTTGATTCGTCGTCTTGCAACCTAGCTCTAGAAGCTTGGGTTGTGGACTTACTAGTTCTTAAGGTACGTTCAAGTTCAAGATCGAAAGATTTTAATTCTGGTTTATTTGAACGTGTACCTAACATAAACTAAAATAAAGAAAAAGAAACTAAAAACAAAGACTAACTAAACAAAAGAAACAAATAGCAATCACGCAAATAAGACGACAAGCAAGCACACAGTACTATTATGATGCATGAATATTATCCTGTAATGCAATGACCGCGTCAAGCCCAGCGCCCCGGGTTTCCTAGCTAATGCAGTGTTCACTCCACAACTAACCTAATGCAAGTAATTGCGTCTCAGCGCCCTGACTTACAGTGATTTGATGCGAAGTTAAAGCGAGCAATTTACTTAATTTTTATTTATTTTATTTGCGTAAGCTCCTTTGATGTAATTAGCTACTCCACTCGGAAACGTTGGACTTTGATGACTCGGAAACCTATAAAATAAAAGAACAAGTTAGTAATTTAAAACAAAAACGGAAAATAAGAAGAATAAAAACTAATCTAATTTTTACGAATTAACTAAACTAAGATTATAAAATTAAAGGTAGTCATGCAATCCCCGGCAACGGCGCCAAAAATTGATGTTTTCAGTATCAAGATATAAATGTATACTTTACTTTTCTAAAGATTTGCAGTGTGGAAGTAAAGGTCGAACCCACAGAGATTGAAATACTACAGTACTTTAATTTTAAAACCTAAATATAATTAATTAAGAAAACGGAATTGGATTTGAATTTTAATTAAACTACTAACACTAAAAATAAATCTAAATTACGAAAGCAATTAAAAAGTGTTTTTATCAATATGTTTAAAGGAACCTAGGATTGCAAATCCACCACTAGCTTCATAATAGGAATATTTATGAATTACTTTAGCCTATTAAGTTGGATGATAATGGGGAATTGCAGCTACAAGCCCAATTCCTCCGTCAAGAAAATAATTATGGTTCAAGCATCAACATAATCCATCTTTGGTTAGCACGAATTATCCCACACTAAACTAGGGTTGTGGCATAATCCGTCTAATCTAGGCATGGACTATTCAGATACTTGATAGCATAAATCAATAAAGCACCATCACATGTAAATAATCTAAACAAGCACAGTAAGAATAGATCATTGAGCACATCACAGTCAAAATAGATCTAAGACAAGAATAAACTTTGAAAGTAATGATTTAATTCATCGAAACACGATTTATTTATAAAAATCCTCTAAACATGTAACTGTCATCCATACATAATAAAACTAAAATAAAAACATAAAATACTCCCTATTACTCGACTAGGGCTTCATTGAAACCCTAGATCTAAGATCTAGATGTCCATGGAAGTGATGGATGGCAAGTAGTTGATGGAGGAGGCCATGGGATTCCTTGGTCTTCTTCTTCTTCTTCTCCTTGCTTCCCTCCCTTCAATGGCTGAAAGTATGGTTGTATATTGTATGTGTAATATTTGCCAACCCTTAATTTGAAGTAAAATAGGGTATATATAGATTTACAACAAGTTTTTGGAAGCTTTCCTAACCCGAAATGCACTAAAACTGTTGTATTTAGCTTTCCAGACGCAATTAGGCAGTTTCGTTCACGTAGGAATCATCAGTATACTGAAATATGCAAGCTCCATTTTTACACATGTCGCGCGAGCGCGACAATTGGCACCTCGCGCGAGCGAATTCTAGATTCTCGCGCGCGGAACTGGCTTTTTCAGC
This sequence comes from Hydrangea macrophylla, assembly GCA_033977485.1. Lineage (NCBI taxonomy): Eukaryota > Viridiplantae > Streptophyta > Magnoliopsida > Cornales > Hydrangeaceae > Hydrangea > Hydrangea macrophylla. Next base: position 29,878,844 of record CM066993.1, read on the forward strand.
TTCTTTTCTTCTTCTTTTTCACCCTGTTTAGCCTGATATACTTGATTTCTTCCAAAACCTGTCAGAAAATAGAAAACGAAGTAAAAATATACAAAAACAGGATAAAAAGATACTAACAAATGCTCGTTAAGGCGTATAAATAGGATTTGTTCTCTCCCGATCAGAAGCTAATATATATATATATTTAAGAAATAAAGATAAAATAACCAAACAGGTGTTAACCGTGAAACCGTCCCCCCTAATTGAGTCTGACATTGTTCCCAATGAGTGAGATGAGAAAAAGAAGCCAAGGATAACACCTGTAATAAAAAGAAATAAACAAAGAGAAGATACAATAATAATGACAAAATTAACTCGTGTATATAAAAAAAATTAAAGTACTATCACTGTAAAGTGATCAAGAATTACCGTACAATTGATCTTTTGAACTACAGTTTCAAAGGATCTATCTTGTATTCAAAATTTGCTATCTGGCAGTTTTAGCAACATAGTTTTTAAACTAGCAATCTTTTGGTGTGCTTTTTTATTTTGGACTGCAATGGGATAGTTTAAACTTACAAATTAGTACATTTCTTAGACAGCATTATATGAGATTTATAAGACTTGAAATCAAAACTCATAAAATAATAAGTGCAAGTGGTTCTGATACTTAAAACACAGTGACAATTTTTTTCTTATATATATATATATAACAAAAAGAAAAGTACAATGACAATAAAAATAAAGACAGGAATTTTATTTTAACATATCTAGACGTTGACTGGGATTATTGCTCATGAAAGGTGATCATTTCGAGGTCTAGGACAGTAAACTCGAAACCTCAAGTAGGTGTCATAACCACATATGTCGGAATCATCATACACTGTTATTTCCATGAATATACTATATTCGACACTGACTATTTGAGGCATAAATTGTTCAATGAAGACAGGGACTAGAGATGTCCCCCATTCGAGTAGGAAAAAGAACTAATCCCTTTAAAAGGCGTACCTTAACATTTCCCCGTTAACAACTCTAGTTAACAAACGCCCCCATCCAAAAATAATATCATTTTCATCATAAATGGAGAATTGTACTAAGGATGTTAAGTATCGCTCCCATTCATTTTCTTCATATTCATGATATAGTTCTTGGAACACCTCATATTGAGCTTGTTCCCATTCATCGTAGTTTGTGCTAATATTCTGCCAGTCATCTAATCCATCAAATATTGGCTCACCATCCCACTCCATAGGTTGGCCAGGTTCCACTAAATAATCAATTTCTTCATCAATGTCGTCATAAACTTTTTTGACACACCTAGCGTTAAACATTTCATTCTCATCAGAGTCCATGAGATATTCAAAATGTGGGTGTGTATCATCATTTGACGAAGTTCTATCCTCTGAAGGATAGTTGTTACTGTTAGACGAACTGGCATGGTTTATACTCATTCTTGCACCTCTATGATGATGAGATGGATTCATATCTCTTTGTTATCTGTGACATTAGATAATATGTTATAATTCCTAAAAAATATTGAATAGTAAGAAAAAATAAAATAAAAATAAAATTTCTACTATGTACAAGTCTAATCATGATTTATGAATTTAAGAGATATCATAGTTCGGGTCCTCCAAAGGAAAGGACTCAAACTCAGTTTCAGAATCTCCTAAGAATGGCTTTAATTTATGCCTACTAACTTTAAATGTATTTCCATCTTTAGGGTCCTCAATCACGATAGTTCCATAAGGATGAACATTTTTTTTACAATATATGGACCAGTCCATCGAGATTTCATTTTTCTTTTAAGAAGATGTAATTTTGAATTATATAATAGAACTTTTTGCGAAGGGGTAAATCTTTGATAAACAGGAGTATTAAGGCATTTTTCTGTAGAGTACCCCATCATATGACATGTACTACAAAGTTCTAATCTCTTTTTAGATTGAGGAGGATTAGCTTTTTCCAATTTTAGAGCTAATAGTTTGCGAGCTAACTCTTCAATTTTTATTACTAATTCATCTTCTGTTTGTGATTGCTGTGAACTTTTAGCCTTTTCTTTCCTAGCAAATTTTTTTTCCCATTGTGGAGCGTCTTCTCCAATCCAATCAAAGTATGATTCAGTTTCGTCAGCATTTTTAAAATATTCCCCTTCATACATGGCTTCAATTATTTCCTTTGATTATGGATCTAATATTTCATAAAAGAAATGAATTATACACCATTTTTTAAATCCATGATGTAGACAGGTTTGTAGGAGATCTATAAAAATTCAGAATCTTCAATGCATGGTTCATTCTCTTTTTGAGTGAAAAGTTTATATTCTCGCATTAAACTATAAGTTAAAATTATTTTTATAGAATTTATTTAGAAAAGCTTCATTCATATCATGCCATGAGGTTCTAGATCCAAGATGGAGAGATAAAAGCCAAGATTCAGCTTCATCTTTTAAAGAAAAAGGGAAAAGTTTGAGATAGATTATCTCAATAGGACAAGTTTGATCAGCAAATGTATCACAAATTTATTCAAATTCACGAATATGAACATAAGTATATTCTTTTTTAATTCCGTGATAAGTTGGTAAGCATGGTAGCATGTTATGTCTAAAATGAAAATTTCCTGTATGTCTAGGTCGAGTGATGCAAGAAGGAGTGATGATTATTTCTGGGATAAATAGATTACGTAAATACCATCGTTCACGCTCTGATAAGACAGGTCGTGGTATATTATCCCTATATTCATTATGAGTATCATCAGTTATTCCTTCCATGCTTTCAATTTCAGCCATGATTCTGGGAAACTGTATACTAGATAAATCACTAGAAGTATTAGAATTATGTGGGACTTGATATAAAGCTTTAGTAGTATTTAAGGACATATGAAGTAAATGAAAAATAAAATGATAAAGATATTATTATTATTATTATTAGCTAAGTAAATAAAAAAGCTCTTTTTTTTTTTTTATAATAATAGGGTTTTTTTTTAGAAGATAGGTTTATATATGTATATAAATGCTTTTTTTTTTAGAAGATAGCTACGTAAATACTTCTAAATTTATATTTATAGATTTTTCACAAGGAAAAATTATATATAGTTTTATTTTTATTATTATTATTTTTTATGTTATCATTATTTTTTAAATGAAAACTAGATTATTTATAAAGTAGAATAGGTTTATATATAGATATAGATATAGATATAGTAGGAAAAATAGTTTTAAACCTAACTTTTTTTTTATTTATTATTTTTATTAACCGTTCCCTAGCAACGGTGCCAAAAACTTGACGACATCCTATTGACGTGTTTTCTTATCATACCTAAGTGTAGGTGATCATACAAATAATAAAGTTCTGGAAGTGCAGGTCGAACCCACAGGGAACGGGAAACAAAAATAGGCAATAACTATTTTGTCACTTAAAAAAAAGACGATGGATTTTTGTGGGGTTTTACTAAACTACTAATTTTTATATTTTTGCAATAAACTATTTAAAAGCTATTTTTTTTAATAACAGTTTATGGTAAAGATTTTAACAGTGCAAAATAAATTAACTAAGATACTAGTAAGAAAAGGAAGAAAAAGAAATAAAAGCTAAATTTTTGTGAGATAAATTTTTTGGGTTTAATACTAGCGAAAGATAGAAATAATAAAGATATATAAGCAAAGCTATTAAAAACAGAAAATATTAATTAAGTTGGAAGAAATGATTTAAAAAATTGGGAATATGCAAACCAACACTAGATCTCACAACTTTTGTGCATTTGAAAAGCATTTGGCATTTAAGACTGCAGAGTCATTCTTTATTTAAAAATTAAACTTTCACTAGTCAGGGTCATATCAAGTGTGTCAGGTTTGATATGAAACGATGTCGTTTGGTTTAAAGAAAAATAAAAAGACAATTGGGCGGTAGCCAGGTTCGAACAGTGCCCGCCGCGGACGTGGGTTATTCGGCGCCCAGTCCCCACTGTTCTGCCACTACACAATTGCCTATCCATTAGTGGATAGAAATATATATAAACACATATTTGAAATATAAATTTTGTCGTATGAGTTGTTTGAGTATGCTAGGTGTTTTTTATGACAAAATGCATAGTTTTGACAATCCACATAATTATATTCTTTTTTTCAAATATGTGATCTTTTGAGCCCAATATAGACATAGTATATAAACATGTTAAATAGTCATAAACTATAGATACATAGATATTTTTGGCCATAAATGGAAAAACATTCCATCTAGATAAATTTGCTAATTTAAGATTAGTGCACAGAAGCTGTGGTTTCTAAATTTTTATTACATATCCCCAATTAAAGTTTTAGCCTACCATTTTAAAATTGAAACTGTCTTCCAAATAATCTTTTAAAAAAAGATTAAATATATGTAAACAGTGACTGACCAATTAAAACTAGAGTTATAAAACTAAGGTAAGGGTGAAATATAATATTAATATGTTTTTTTCCTCACTTAACATGAGTTGGGTTTGAATTTGTGAAATCTGCAAAATAGCAAAGTTTAGTACAACTAGCCTAATAAAACATAAACAAATGGAAATACTGAATTAATAATAAAATACTAAACCTTTGACTTTGGATTCTTGTGGGGTCACAGTGGTTGAACTCCAAGAACACAAGCAAGGCCAAACCAAATCCTAATCTAATTTTGGAGTGAGATATGGGTATGGTGTGCTTTGGACCTCAGTAGGTGATTATAACAACTACATGGCTAAGAAATCTGACATTTACTTGCAAAATCTGTCTTCTAATGAATACAAATATTGCTATAAAAACTAAAAATTTGGGGTTTCAAACTATTTTAGGGAACAACTATAAGTACTACTAGACTAAAAATATTAAATCTAAATTTAAATAGGACTATATTTACTACTATAATTGACAAATGTTGTACAAGAAAACAAATATTTTAATTTAAGAAATACAGTACACAAAGTTTTGCTACATACTTTTTGAACATGAAATCATCAATTACATGAGAGTAAATTTTTACAACTACTAGAACTAGAAAAGGCAAAGAAAAATTAAAGTTTCCTACTTCTAGGGACAATATGAAGTGCTCACATGATAACCTCTCTATACTATTCTCTCCCTTACAGTGTGTGCTGTGTAGTTGTGCCTTGTGAGTTGTTGGTTTCTGAATTGTTGGTTTCTGCAGCTTGTGATTGTTCGTCTCTTTTTATAGACAAAGGATTGGTAAACATTCGTCAATGCTGCCATCACTTGGCAGTTTTTTTCTTCTTCGCGTGTTTAGTTTTTCCCCTCCTCTGACAGTTCTTTTGATTTTGAGAGAGAGAGAGAGAGAGAGAAAGAGAAAGAAGTGGAATAAAAAATATATACACATATATTATCAACATTCAAGCTGGATGTTGAATTCGTTCTTATAATTTTTTTTTTGTTTGTTTGCCTACCAAACAGTAATTGTTACTGCTTGGTTACTATTCACTACTATTCATCTTTGACTAACAAATGAATATGCTATGGTGTGGTTGCTACTTCTTTCCTTCCCTTTATTTCACTTCATTTTTACCTAAACATGTAAAATGTGTAAAAACAAATAATTACATGCATTTGAGTGACATCACTGTTAAATTATATTAATTCAAATATGTATGCAAAACTAGGGATTTAGGGGATTAAATGAGCATTATGTCTATTATATTGACAGATAAATGTGCAATATTCAATGTTTGTCATATGCTCAAAATTTTGGGGACGCCTTGGCTTGGTTTCTTTACGTCAAAAACTTGTAAAACAACTACCCTAAGCTATTGAGTGAGTTTAGAACTCACCGGAGTTAAGGGGAGTTGGGTGTGTGTATATATATGTATCTCTCTCTCTAAACTCTCCCAAGTCCAACAAACACACACACCCATGAGGTGGTTCCATATATATAGAGAAAAGGAGGGTAAGGTGGCAGCTTCTGCGTAAACTGGGGAATACAGGTTGTTGGGATTGTGCCCTCAAACCCTGTCTTAATCTATATGACATTTTGGCATTTTATATATGGATATTATTTATACATTTTACTGTGAATGTTTCATGAGTTTCATGAGATATCATAGTAGGTAATTCATGTGTGTATGAGATACATACAAGTGAGATACAAATTACTATTCTTTGATACTTAGAACTTGTCACAGTGAATGATGAGACTAGATATCTCATCAGGTATATGTTGTAACATTATTAACTACCATTAGATGGAGTGATGAATCTCAATCACTAGAGTGTGACTCTTAGTTAATATGTTAGTGCTTATAGTGCATTGACGGACCATGAGATTCCTATTGACATATAAAATTGTCAATAGTCGATAGCAACACATAACTTGTATAAGGTACGTGCTCTCAATCTTGAGATAATTATGGACACAAACTATGGATGTGACTACTTTGACTTACCAATCAGTGAGGTCTTATAAGATCAACACATGTGTATTTTGGGTATGTCATTCATAGGGTTGTGAACATATATTGTCATGATTGAATCTACCCTTTAATAATGAGTAAGCATTCCTTGAGAATGTCACAAGTTGATTACTAAGAACTGCAGTCTTGTTGATAAGTAGTTATCAACATGTTTGGTAATCATGAGAGGTGAATGTGACTCAAGGAATGGAAGATGTAATCATCATTCAGGTTGATAGTAACAGCTATTTGACTACCAGAATATGATTATGAAAGTTGACGATAGAGGGACATTAGTACACCATACATGTTTAGCTATCACTTCGGATTTGTTCTTGCATTGGAGTGCAGTTATCGTTATATAGTGGAATTAACGTTAACTGATCAGTTGGTTCATTGACTGATCAAAGAGTTTGGTCATAGGAATTAACAACTGGTCTGAGCCAACAATAAAGAGCCTAGGAGGTCCCACTCTTAGCTCCACGAGAATGCTTGGAGAGACATATGAGGATGTTGGTTCGATCGATTGAATAAGGTTTAATCGATTGAAGTCAAGTTCAGTTCGATCGAAAGAGTTTCGATCGATTAAACTCTAAAGTTAGTTTAGAAATCTATAAATAGGGCAGCTGTGTATAGAAAAAAGTAAAACATCATTTTTTAATTCCGGAGAGCTGCAGAAACTATTTTAGGGTTTCCTTAGCCTGGGTTCCCTCCAACCATAGTCCCTCCGAGAGCATTCATTGGAGATATAAGGGTGAAGATCACCTAGTGGGAGTTGCTGCACACTAAAAGAAGAAGACTAAATTAGAATTGGTTTCAAGACACAAAGATATTGCATACTATCTTTCTCCCTACACATCTATAGAATTGATTAGTAAATCTGGGCTACCAATAAAGTTTTTCAAACTTGTTTTCCGCTGTGCATATGATTTTATGTTTTTCAAAACCTAAATTCCTACAATTGGTATCAGAGCCACACTTATTTGAATCTATAGATGCATTTTGAAACAATAGTTTTGATTTGCATGATGATTTTAGGACTTTTTTTAAAGTGTATTATCACAGATCTGTTCTGTAGCAATTTCGCAGTAGAAAATTGTTTTGCTCGATCGATTGATCCCAGTTCGATTGATCGAACGTGTTTCTCTGTCCATATATCTTTCACAGTTTTAAAAGTAAAAAAAATTCATTTTAATTTTTTTATACTATTCTAAATTTTTTTTAATCCATATATAAACTTTCTAGTTTGATCGATTGAACTTAGTTCAATCGATTGAAAGTTTGATCGATCGATCAAAGGTGACTGAGAACCAGAGATGCTGTTCTAAATCTTCTCATAAAGTGCCTTATGAGATATGCAATTCAATTAGGCGTTCCAATGAACATATATTATGTTATGTATGCGCAGATATTTGTGCAACTAACCCTTTTGTAGAAGGATTAGTCCACTATCTCTCATGGCACCGATGTTTTTCAAATTTTACTATTTTTTGAGATTGGTGTTGTATTTTATTTTGGTTTGATTTTAAAGGCATGTGTACAGGGCGATACGACTCCATTCTTGCGAATAGGAGAGTCGTATCGGTTTCCCTAACCTATTTATTTATTTATTGCTATTTCCTTTTCTAGAAAAATTGTAAGCTTCGAAATAAGCATAGGTTTTTTGTAATGGTATAGGAAATCCATGAATATGGAGGAGCAAGCTGATGACCATGAAGATAGAGCCGGAGGCGACCAAACTAAGAGATGGATCTATGAAGATTGAGCCCTGGGAGATCGAGGCATTTGTGAATGCTTTTATTCATTTAAGTTTTTCGTTTTTTCATGCTTGTCTGTGATTGGCGTTTTAAATATTGTTAATACATGAATGCAAAAACGAGTTTTCTAAATTAAAAATCAAATAAATTTTCAACGCATTAGTAAACATTGAATGTTATGGGCAATGTGAAGAAATTTTTTCTAAAAGCAAAATCCTTAATTATCAAATCTAGTGGGAGAGAGTCTTATTTTTAATACCCATGGATATCGCAAGCTAGCTACGTTTTAACTTTTTCAAATTCAAATACGAGTCGCCACTTTATTTTTTTAAAGGAAAATTAAGAAACCATTTTAAAAACAAACGGATCTTTTGGAAACCAGAGATTTCTAGGTCCGGGGATTATAGAATGAAACTGGAATAACCCAGTGGACTAAAACACCCCTCTCTCATCCTATCTCCAGATAAGCCTCTATTCAACATCCTCTTTAATCGAATTATTAATCTAAGTATGCCCTCAACTAATAAATTTATATATATATACATTCTATAAGCATGTCGAAAAAGGTGCAAGATTGGTAAAGATAAAACGGCATACAAAATCACATAGTTCAAATAGCAAGCAAAGTGATATGCAATAAGGAACAAAGGAACTTACCCGGGATCGAGTTGCGAAAGAAAATGTGAAATGCATACAAATAAATAGAAAAACCTTAAAAAGGTCTCTAACACATATATACACATAAGGTAAAACTCTATTCTAAGATGTCGCGCATGAAGTCGAAAATCAATAAAATTAAATAAAACAAAACTAAAGGGTGGTTCAAGAAGTCATGTCTTAATAGTGCTACAAAACAAAGGTTAGTCCACATGTTTAGAACGTAATATAATATCAAATCCTTAATATTATACCAAATTCCTAGCTTAAATTTAACAAAAATAGAAAAAGTTGGCAAAATCATGAATTCCTTCTAATTTGTTGAAATCGCAACATCCCTATAGATATACAAGTCTCAACTAGGAGCCAATGTAATGTCCATATAGAGATGATACAATCTCAATATGATTAAAAGAAATCCATGACTAAACTCAACAATTATGGCTTATCACAATACAAAACAATGTTCTAAATTACAAGAATCAATACACATGTGATGATAATGAATGTGTGAAGATGAACAAACTGAGAATCATTAAGTTGGATCATTTAGCCTCTGGATTTGAGTTCAATTAATCATAATCAAAACACATTTCAAGCCTTAAGGCATTAGAAAACCATTCGGATCAAAGTTAGCAAGATTTACCAAATCTACCTCAGGTTTCCTGAATTTACAAAGAAGAAACCTGAGATTAAAAAATAGAAAGCACATAGTTTTCATGGCTTGATTTCAATGATATTTGAGTATGTCATGCCTCTACATGTCTAGTTTCTAACTCAAAAGGAAAATCAATGATCAAATGGTCCAATCCCTGGGAATTGGACCATGACCAGACACTACTCAGAATTTATCAACTCTCTGTCCAGAGATATTGTGTGAATTTCTAAAAATAGTAAACAAATTTGAATTACTTCAATCTTTCTAGGGGATCTTAGTAACACATTTAAATTCATGGAACAAATTATTGAAGCTCAAAATGCTTGTTTAAGGCTATGATCTGATCAATTTAAAACTGACTTACTACTCTGGAATTTTGGACAGAGAGTGATTGGGTTGCAAAACCCATGACCAAGCCATGTTAACCATTATCAAAACAAAAATTACAGTGGTATATCTATGAGTTAAGAACAAGTTCTAATTGGTCTCATCCGAATTCAATAGATCATAATTTAACTAAAAATCTTTGATCGCAGGTCATCATTGGAATCATTACACCATAGATGAATTAATGTCCATGATTCAAACCAACTTGATCTATAATTCTATGAAGAATATAGATCAAGTATGATTGTAACCAAGAAAATAATACTCCACTATTATAAAGATTCATGTGTTTCGCCTTGAAGAAACCCTATCATAGATATCATGAGAGAATCTAGAAATGGGTTCTATGGTCTTACTCAATCTCATGAATGAACCTAAAACACTTGAATTCCTTTGAATCTAATAATCAAATCATAAAATCCACTAGATCTACATCAAATTCCTCTCCCAAATACATGTTCCTTGAGGATTTAAGAGCCCAAATTCCAAAGAACTGAATGAAACATGAAGAGTTTTATAAGTTCCAAATTCATGAACCAAAGCCATGAATATGGACTTTGAACCATCAATTATTCATAGAAGCAACATAAATCAACTATAATCCTCATGTAAGTATGAATTTACAGAAAATTAAAGGATCTAACTGAAGGAATTCAAATGGAATATTGAAGATTCCGTGAAATTCCAAGAGAAGAGTATGAACAAAAGAGATGAAATCAAAACCCAATTGATGATCCAAATTGAATTCTACTTTGAAAACCTTGTTTTATTTTAAACCCAAAGCTATTTAGATCCAAATCAACAAACACAAGAAGGAATTCAATCACAATTCAAGTGGTGTGCCATGAAATGAGGTGGGCAGACACTTTTTGATATTTGTGTAAACGATCCTAGAATTGTATGAATTATGATTGAATTTAGACTATAAAACTAACTAGGATTAGAGGATTACCCCCAAATATCCTCGGCTTCTTCTTATTTTGATGAACATCTTCAAAGTTCTTCAAGTCTCCTTCAAGCTTTCAATGGTTTCTTCTTCAATTCTTTATTGATTCTCTATCTAAAATCTCTTAATTGTACTTTTTGTATATCCAAAATTGTTCCTTTTTTAATAATGGAGATAAACATCTCCTTATATAGACCAATCTTGAGAGATTAATTCAGTAAATTTGGTATAAAAACACATGTGCAATGGTATCTTTATATGTTCAATACGTATTTTTAAAAAGCAAACTGTTATAGCGGGCGACAATCACTGAGTTATCCGTGGCACTCAGTGAGTGCCGGTCTGGCACTCATGGACTGTCAGCGCGACACTCAGTGAGTGTCAGCGCGTTACTCAGCGAGTGCCACTGGCTTCGCCGTGTGTCGCCTCGTCCTCTTTATTTATATATATAGAATATACATATTTTTTGTTTTCTTTTCTTTTTCAAATTTTCTTTTTCTTTTCTTTCAAATAAACACTTTTTTTCCTTTTCTTTTCATTTCTTTCAAATTCTCTTTTAAGCAAACTTTGTTTTTTTTTCCTTAAAAGAAGCATATGTGCATGTAATTATTTATATTTTGAAAATACACACATACATATTTTTGCCAATTTTCTTCCATGTATTTTTCTCAAATTTCCCTGAACTCCTGGTCTTTCCTTTCTTTTTTGAATTCAGCAACCTTTAGAGATCCCAAAAAAAAAAAAAACTTTCCGAAGAGCTTGAATTGCTTTGAAAAGACTTCAAATGTTTTTTGACTTTGTCATCATCGGTTTTGGAGGTAATCGTGCCATGAATTCGACAATCGATCAAAATCGGATTGTCTATAACACCCCCCCCCCCCCCCTCAATCTTCCATTAATGGTTCACTGCAAGATGAGTAGAGTATTCTGTGTCACCCAGCCATGGGTGATCATTCCATACAGAGGGTACAATACTCAATGGTTACTAGACGTGAACTTCCTATAGATAGGATCAATCAGACATATTAGAGGGTGAAGACCACATGGAGGCACTACTTGAGGCGGTTGTGATTGGATCCTAGTTAATGGTACACACTAGCTAAGCTATGGATAAGGGATCCCACTCGGGGCATTATTCAAAAACTTAGAGTTCAAATTCGTTCAGGAATCATGGCCTGTTTTGTAAGAGTTGCATAGCAGATAAGTCATGATTAATCGAAAGATCAAATAATGACCACCACACGGAGGCTTTATTCTTTTGTTTCGATATTCCGATGGCTTTGTTATGAATAAGAGTTTTAAGGATTTTTTTATTTTATGCTATCTAATTTTGATATCAATATTCAAATGTCTATTATTCTTTTCAAAATTCATAATATCTAGATCTGCATTTAGCCCACTTGCCACCATACTCACACAGAATAAACTAACTGGAAACTACTACACTAAATGGAAATGTAATCTAGACATTGTTTTAAATGCAGAGGATCACATATATGTGCTCACTACCCCATGCCCTGGAGAATCTACGAAAAAAGCCTCTATAGATGCCAAACACGAGTTCGGCAAGTGGAAGAAGTCGAATGGGATGACTCGTTGTTACATATTGGCCTCTATGGCTGGTGTGTTGCAATAATAGTTCCAATCGAACGATTCTGCCAGTGCCATCACGATTTCCCTCAAAGAAATGTTTGGGGAACATGGTAGACCTGCTAGATAGATTTCCATATAGAATATCATGAGTGCGAAAATGTTGGAAGGATCTCTAGAAGAGAGCACATTTTAAAAATGATTGGTTATTTAAATGAACTGGAGACTCTGGGTGCCAACATTGATGCACAGACCCAAGTTGATATGATCCTCAACTCGCTGTCACCATCATTGACTCAATTTAAACTTAATTACAATATGAATCAAATGAATTTTTCAATGAGCAAACTGATGAGCTCTCTTTAGTCAATGGAAGGGGAGATCAAACTTGGGGGCAACATTTTGATCGTTGAGAAAAGTGCTTCCTCTTCCCGATCTGCACTGAAAGGCAAGAAAGGAAAAAAGAAGGTTGGCACCAAGTATTGGACCAGTCCTGAAAATTGCAAAATCTAAGAGAAAAAGGGAGATGGTCAAGACAAAGGAAAGTGTTTCCAATGCTGTGACAAAGGCCATTGAAAGAGGAATTGTCAGGAATTCTTATCTATAAGAGATAAAGGTATGATCGAATCACATATGATTGTAGTAAGTTTTATAATGGATACTTCGAACACTTGGTGCATTGATTCTGGTGCGACTAACCATATCTGTAATTTGTTGCAGGGGTTCAGATCAACCAGGAGGTGCTGAGATGGGGGAGATCGTGCTTACTCTAGGTTCCAGTGTAATTGTTTTTGCAGTTGCTATAGGAGTAGTAGTTTTAGAATTCCTAGATAATAAAGTTTTGATTTTATCAGTTGTACTTTACGTCCCTTTAATGGGATGTAATTTAATTTCAGTTTCAGCACTTTCAAATAAAAAATATTCTTTCTCTTTTGGAACTGAAGTTGTGATCAAAAGAAATGGTTCTTTTGTGTGTTCTAGTATTAAGCCAAATGGTTTGTATGTGATTACTCCAATTAATTCTAAAGATTCTAATATGGAACTTAATAACTCAGTGGTAACTTTTCCATCTAAAAGAAAGGAACCTTCCACTAATCTAACAAGGATTTGGCATATGAGGCTAAGTCATATCAATGTAAACAAGATTGGCAGACTAGTCAAAGAAGGGGTCTTAGGTGATTTGATTCTTAAACCAATGGAAGTTTGTGAATCATGTTTAGAGGGTAAAATCCAAAAGGCCCTTTCCTGGAAAGGGCAATAGGACCAATGCATTGCTAGAATTATTTCATACTGATGTGTGTGGACCAATAAATATTAGAGCTAGGGGTGGTTATGAGCATTTCATTACATTTACTAATGACCAATCTAGGTATGAATATGTGTACTTAATGCAGGATAAGTCTGAAGCTTTTGAAAAGTTCAAAGAGTTTAGGGCTAAAGTGGAGAAGCAATTACGCACACATTTCAAGGCCATTTGATCTGATCGAGGTGGTGAGTACCTCTCTAATGAGTTTATTGATCACCTTATATAGAATGGGATTAGTTGACTACACCTGGTATGCCTCAGCAGAACGGTGTAGTAGAGAGAAGGAACCGTACACTTTTAGACATGACTAGGTTAATGATAAGTTATTCGGAGTTGTCATTATTTCTTTGGAGTTATGTTTTGAAAACTGCTCCGTACATAGTAAATCTTGTTCCAAGCAAATCTATTCCTAAGACACCACATGAGATGTGGATTGGACGCAAGCCTTCTCTATAACATCTCCAGATATGGGGCTGTCCATCATATGTGCTGAAAGGAAAGATTAACAAATTAGAGTCACGATCAGAAGTATGCTACTTCATAGGGTATCCAAAGGGTACTTATGGTTGGTATTTTTATGATCCAAGAGAATAGAAAGTGTTTGTTAGGACAAATGTTATTTTCTTAGAGGATGATTATATCATGAACCATAAACCTAAAGGAAAGATAGATATGAGAGAAATAGATGCAGAGCCCTCCATTCCTCTAATAGTTGAAAATGATGTAAGGTAAGAAAATACCACATATTCACCCATTCTCGCACCGGTACCTAGTCGTAGTGGAAGGATGGTCAGCCAGCCTGACAGATACATGTTCTTAAGAGAAGTTTTTGAAGTTGTCTCCATAGAATCTAAATCTGATCCTACCACATACAAAGAGGTAATTGCTAATGTTGACTCAAATCATTGGGTTAAAGCTATGCAGGCTGAATTGGAATCTATGGATTCCAATCAATTCTGGGATCTTGTAGAACATCCAGCCAATATTAAACCCATTGGCTGTAAGTGGGTCTATAAGAGGAAAAGAGGATCTGATGGAAAGGTTGAGACTTTTAATGAAAGGCTTGTAGCGTAAGGTTATACTCAAAGAGAGGGCATTGACTATGAGGAAACCTTCTCGCTGGTAGCCACATGTCTAGATTATGAGATTTGGCAGATGGACGTCAAGACAACATTCTTGAATGGAAATCTTGAGGAGGACATCTATATGCAGCAACTAGATGGGATCATAGCTAGCGGAAAGGTAACTTGGTATGTAAGCTGTAAAAGTCCATTTATGGGCTTAAGCAGGCATCTAGGAGCTGGAATATTAGATTTGACCAAGCAGTCAAGTCGTGTGGTTTTATAAAAAATCTAGATGAACCTTGTGTATACAATAAATGTGAAGGTAAAGTGGTGTCTTTTCTTGTTCTTTATGTTGATAACATTCTACTCAATGGGAATCATGTAGGGGCATTATCATCAATCAAGGTTTGGCTAGCTAGTTCTTTCGATATGGAGGATCTAGGAGAGGCGAGCTATATCCTTGGGATAAAGTTCTTTCGAGATCATAGGCGAAAGATAATGAGATTATCTTACGCTGGTTATATCGAAAATGTACTAAGTAGGTTTTTCATGAATAATTCGAAGAAAGGTTTGCTACCTTTTAGGCATAGTTTAGCATTCTCTAAAGACCAGTGTCCTAAGACACAAGAGGAGAGGAATCGTATGGCAGGAGTTCCCTATGCCTCGGCAGTGGGAAGTCTTATATATGCAATGTTATGCACTAGACCAGATTTCTTCTTTACCGTTGGCATGGTCAGCAGGTATCAGTCGAATCCAGGTCCAGAGCACTGGACATTCGTCAAGCACATTCTTAAGTACTTGAGAAGGACTAAAGATTACATGCTTATGTATGGCAGTGATGAATTAATTCTAATAGGATATACTGGCTCAGACTTTATGTTAGATAAAGATTCGAAGAAGTTGACATCCGAACATCTCTTTATCCTCGGAGGTGGTGCTATTAGTTGGAGTAGCATTAAGCAGAAATGCATCACAGACTCAACAACAAAAGCTAAGTATATGGCTATTTGTGAAGCCACAAAGGAAGCTGTTTAACTCAAATGTTCCTCATAGAGCTCGGGGTTATACCAGTGTCATTGTCACCTATTATGCTATACTGCAATAATAGTGGAGTAGTGGCATAGTCGAAGGAGACAAGGAACCACAAAAAGGGAAAGCACGTAGAAAGTAAGTATCATCTCATACGAAATGTAGTCCAACTTGGAGATGTGATTGTCACCAAGATTGCCACTGCTGACGATCTTACGAATCCATTTACAATGGCTTTACCACAGAAAGTCTTTGATCGACATCTAGATAGTCTAGGTGTCACTCCCTGGAGTAAGCCAAAAAAATAGGAAAAATTAAAACGTTCCTTAATGGGTCCATAGACATGTGACTGGTTAGAAGTCACTCGGCTGTCCTTAATAGCAAAGATAATAAAAACATAATAATAATGGCATATGACTAGTTCAACGTAGCGATACTATATTAAACAACGATAGTCTTAACATAGCAATATATTACAGGCCCGAATGAAAGAAACACTATTAAAAATCATAAGTCTTGTGACAACACTTGTCACTAATCTCTAGGATTAGCTAATTATTACATCAAAATAGGAAAGAGAAAAAAACACTAGAAGGCGATCTTCAACTGGCAAAACCGTAATGGTCCCTATAGAAGTCTTCTCCAAAATAGCCTTCCTCGTAGTACCCTTCATCAACAAATCCTTTGGTGGCATAACCATCATCACCGTAGTTATTCTTGGGCTGTGTGCCACCTGCTAAATATAGAATAGCTAGACGTGGAAGGTCCAGTGGTATAAAATACTATTAGCTTGAATACAAGCTGAGTGAGTGTAAAGTCTCATAAAGCTCCATTAGAATAAGTTTAATAAGTAATTAGATTCATTATTTGTTAATCGGCTTATTTATGTCCTCAGCAAGTATCAAGTAATATGGACCAATTGAAAGATGATAGAAACTAGACTCGCTCTATATCATAAACTCTCGTGAGAAAGGAATCGTACATCAAAGACTCTGTTCGCGGTATCATACTCAATATCTTCTCTTACTCGCATTCTCGCCATAAGCTGTTGGTTTAGAATATGCATGCTTCAATAGCCGATTGATGAGTATACTATATATGCCTTAGTAGCTACTTGATCGCCCTTGAGGGATCAAGATAGTATCATGCCTTAATAGCCGACTCGACTAAGATATTCAAGGTCAAAAACCTGTCCTGACATGCTTTAATAGCCGAGTGATTAGTATACTATAGATGCCTTAACAACCACTTGATCGCCCTTGGCGTATCAAGATAGTATCATGCCTTAACAACTGACTATATCACCAATGTCTAGTCATAATCAACTTCTTCAATTCCGATACTAACTAATGCAAAGAGACATCAACAACAACCGAGCTAACAACATTCAACGATATAGTCACAACACTTACTCATCAAAAGATCGACTGAAGTACAAGTATTGATGTGCGAAGCACAATTTGATAGAGCATGTGGTTACTAGAAAGTTCCAATCTTATGATGGGTATTTTATTCTCATTATTAGAGTTGTCATAAAATGGGAGTTATCGTCATTGTGTGTGAATATTCAAGGATTGTACGTAGGCTTTAGGTGAACTTACAATTACATAACTTAACATACTATGAATTGATACGTAGACCTAAGTGTTAGTGTGGTAGGTGAACATGTAAGGATTGAATGCCAGAGTAGACATCTCAAGTTTGTGCATACGATAATTAGAAATATGATCAATGCACATACAACAAGAAACATAACAAAACTACTGAACCCGAGCCTTAGGAAGCTCGAGCGCTCCAGGCACGAGCGCTCTGGCCTAGCTCGAGTGCTCAGGCATAGCACGAGCACTCAACCTTGACAGTAAATAGATTCCTGGTTTATGTATAAATGCAAGTTCGTAAATTAATTTGAAGGACACATGCAAGCCATAATAACTTGTAAAAACCATATCTCAAGGCTTCTAAATGAGAATCCGTACTCATACAAGCTTAGGATATGTTTGGATGATCATCAAAACTACCATTTGTTGATAATAAGCTTGATTATTACCTTTTTTCCATAATTAAGAACTCTAACTACTTATAATTCACATACATGGGTGTACAATCAAGTAAAGACTAATCCTACAAGCTTTTTAGTGAGATTAGATACTCACACAAGCTTAGATGATGAATGGATGATGAGAATATGAAGAATGTGTTGAGAAAGCTTGATCTTGTGAACTAAAGTTTCAATTTCTTCCTCTCTAGTTCTTGATCATGAGGATGATCAAGAATCAGCATCTCCACCTTCGTCCTCCATCTTGATTTAGCAACATTGTAGTTATATGCAATGTATGTGTGTGTGTTAATGCTTAGTTTCAAACATGCAAGTGTGTGAATGAATGTATGGAGATGATTTCTCAAAATATCTCTCATGGAAGAGCTTCTCTGTTAAAGCAAAGTTGGAGATGTACAAGTGCTGTGCCATGTTCTGGTATTTATAGTTTTTCAAGATCCAAGGGCAAAATAGTCATTTCACCTATTTACAAGCTCGAGCGCTAGCGTGGCTTGAGGCTTAGGGCTCGAACGCTCTGGCTCCTCGAGTGCTCGAGTTTGCTTTCTAAGGAAAGTCTCCCCAATGCCTCAAGTATAAACCCAAACACACATAAATCATTTATACCAACGGAACAAGAAAAACAGGTCTTATGATATATAATCAAGAGTATTACAATGAGAAAATATAGAAATTTGAGAATTACTGATAGGAAATACAAGTGTTACACTAGGTCTTAGATGTAATGGGTTATGAGTACAAGTGAGAGTTTGTTGAGATCGTGCCCTCAAACCTGGTCTTTATGTATGTGACATTTACCGTTTTATATATGGATATCATTTATACATTTTATTGTGTATGTTTTATGAGATGATTGTTTGTAATCCTTAAGTATCATAGTAGGTAATTCGTGTGTGTATGAGATACATACAGGTGATATACGGATTACTATTCTTTGATACTTAGAACTTGTCACAGTGAATGATGAGACTGGATATCTCATCAGGTATATACTTTAACATTATTAACTACCATTGGATGGAGTGATGAATCTCAATCACTGGAGTATGACTCTTAGTTAATATGCTAGTGCTTATAGTGCATTGATGGACCATGAGATTCCTATTGACATATAAAATTGTCAACAGTCGATAGGAACTCATAACTTGTATAAGGTACGTGTTCTCAATCTAGAAACGATTATGGACACAAACTATGGATGGGACTACTTTGACCTACCAATCAGTGAGCTCTTGCAATGTCAACATATGTGTATCTTGGGTATGTCATATTCATAGGGTTGTGAAGATATATTGTTATGATAGAATCTACCCTCTAATAAAGAGTAAGGATTTCCTTGAGAATGTCACCAAGTTGATTACTGAGAACTGCAGTCTTGTTGATAAGTAGTTATCAACATGTTTGGTAATCATGATAGGCGAATGGGACTCAAGGAATGGAAGATATAATCATCATTTAGGTTGACAGTAACAGTTATCTGACTACCTAAATATGATTATGAATGCTGATGATAGAGGGTCATTAGTACACCATACAAGTCTACCTATTACTTCGGATTTGTTCTTTTGCATTAGAGTGCAGTTATCGTTATAGAGTGGAGTTAACATTAACTGATCAGTTGGTTAATTCGCTGATCAAAGAGTTTGGTCATAGGGATTAACAACTGGTCTAAGTCAACACTAAAGAACCTAGGAAGTCCCACTCTTAGCTCTGCAAGAATTCTTGGAGAGGCATATGAGGATGTTGGTTCGATTGATTGAATAAGGTTTAATTGATTAAAGTCAAGTTCAGTTCGATCGATTGAACTAGTTTCGATCGATTGAACTCTAAAGTCGGTTTGGAAATCTATAAATAGGGTAGCTACGTAAAGAAGGAGTAAAACATCATTTTTTAATCCCAGAGAGCTGCATAAACTATTTTAGGATTTCCTTATCCTTCTTATCCTCACTATTTGGGTTCCCACCAACCCTAGTCACTTAGGGAGCATTCATTGGAGACATAAGGGTGAAGATCACCTATTGGGAGTTGCTGCACACTAAAGGTTACAAATAAAGTTTTTCAAACTTGTTTTTCGCTGTGCATATGATTTAATGTTTTTGAAACCTGAATTCCTACATAGGCCATAAGACTTTCAATCAACTGAAATAGTTTCAATCGATTTATAACAAGTGGCACTATTTTAATCGATTAACAAGGGTTCAATTGATTAGAATAGGATGCAATTGTTACATTTTTGTCGGTAACTTGTCGGCAAGGTTTCTATCGATTAAACAAGGTTCAATCAATTGAAAAGGTCATTATATCGATCGATTAATCACAACACTAAGTTAATCGATTGGTGAAAGCTCAATCAATTAAAAAATTAACTACAGGTATAGTAAAGACATTTATGCAGAATATCATTATATTAGTATACATATAAAAATACAGGGTATTACATCATCCACCACTTATTAAAAGATTTTGTCCTCGAAATCTAAAGTAAGTAGGGTTAAAACAAAAATGGAAACTTCTCTCGCATCTATGACTCTAGCTCCCATGAAGCTTTTCCTTCATTGTGATGCTTCTACCAAATCTTTACTAGCGGAATCTCCTTATTCCTAAGCTTCTTGATTTCATGGTCGAGGATTCGTACTGGTCTTTCGTTGAACGTGACATTGACGTTGACTTCAATGTCTTCAAAGTTAATCTTGTGTGCTGGGTTGTAGGCACATTTCCTTAGCATGCTGATGTGGAAAATGTTGTGCAATCCTAACATCTTTGACGGCAATGCGAGTCAGTAGACAACCTTTCTAACGCTCTCCAGGATCTCAAATGGTCCGATGACTCAAGGTGATAGCTTGCCTCTCTTATGATCAAATCGAATGATTCCTCGAGCTGGTGAAACTTTGAGTAAAGCATGGTCTCTAATGGCGAACTCCAAGTCTTTATGATGTTTGCCAGCTTAGCTCTTGTGTCTAGTCTATGCCATCTTCATCTTCTCACGTACAACTTGAATCTTCTCATTGGTTTCTTGTACCATTTCTAGCCCAAGAAGTTGAGTATCTCCAACTTTGGCCTAGCTGATTAAGTTAAAATCAAGTTCTTTGTTAAACCTATTAAAAATGTAATATTTTGGAAGTAGGGTGTCGAGCCCATAGGGATTTAATTACAACAAGGATTGATGGACACTTAATAACTAATTACAATGCAATGGAAGATAAGACAACTAAAAAGTGAAACTATAACTTTTAATCTTTTCGGTGAGATTCAATTAACACTATTTATACTATAGTAACTATTGTAAGTGAAAAGTGAACTTTCATTAAAGACAAGTTTACTTGGATGGGGTTTTTCAGTGGAAAGATAGAGGTTGGGGAGCATTCCCCCACCTTGGACCAAACAACAAATGGATTCCATTTATATAGCATACTCTAGGGTAGAGAGTTCCATTGAGACAAATAATCAAACATGTGGTGGTCAACCTACGATTCTAGATAGAGGTTTCAATGAAACACATGAGGTGAGGTTTGAAATCAAAGGATTGAAGAACTTTTGATGCTTGACATCATAAGTGAAGTTCTAAAAGGTCAAACCATACTCACATGAACCCTAAGAATACTATATAACATAAAAATCCTATATAAGAGCTCACATAGGTCCAATAGTGGGTTTATTATCCCCAACTTACATTATCTAGCTACTCATGGAAGTAAAGACATAAACATTAAAGAGAGGGGACGAAGAATGATACCACTCAAGAGAAATCATCACAAATGCAATTAGAAACTTCAATGTGCTTCAAGAAAACAAAGTTACAAGACTAATCTTTTATCTCTCTAACATTAACTATACAAATGGAGGTAGATAGGGGAAGTAAATACAAGAGAGATTGAGAAACATAAGAGAGAGAAAAGAGAAGATATATCAAAAATAGATAGAAATACAAGATAAATCATCCAAAAAAACTAAGGCTAGCTTATATAGTAAGCCCCAAAGTGGCAAACTTATAAAAATAAAGAGATGAAAACAAGTGTAGTTCGACCGGTCGAACGGGCCCCTTTGACCAGTCGAATGCCCCTCTAATTGGTCAAAGCTTTAACTTTACTCCTATCATGTGCACCGATCGTAGAATCACCATATCTTATAGCTCGGTCTTCAGATTGACGTGAAATTTACGGTCACGTGAAGCTAACTCAATGAACTACATTAACCTTGATTGAAGTAGCTTCTCAAATCGTGGTCTTCGGCACAGAAATTAGGATAGAAGTCAAAATTTTTGCGCTATTCTTTGAAATAGGGTCTCCTTTTGTACAAGCATGACTTTATTTACCTAAAAAACAACCAAGAAAACCATACAAGTGATGTAAGAGAGAAAAACAAGGGTTACATGGTAAAAGTGTACAAACGGTGTACGTAAAAGCTCTGAGAATGGTATTTTGTACAAGAATAAGACATCAAGAATGCAAAATACGAGTCTAATCATGCCCCCCCTACTAGCATATTGCTAGTCTCTAGCAATTAAGTGAAGAAAATGTTGCTCTAGGAACACCATTATACAATAATTTATTCAAGAGAGAGGATAAACCACTTTTGTAGGGAACACGATTACATTGAGCAGATGCAACAAGCTGTTAAACCTCTAGGTTACCCTTAGATGTAGAGTTTTGTCTTCGGAGGGTTCTCAGAATGATACCGACAAACATCTAGCTTACTCATGATAGTTGTCGACTATTCGAAATGCCAAAAGCTCAACCTAGTTAAGAAATTTTCAACGAATCTTAGCAAAGTTAAACATGTGTTCCCAAGAATCTATAAACTATCAAGATTATCAGAAAGACTTCATTCAGTCCAACTCTCGGACATGCATGATGTGGAATGCATAACTGCAAGTATCGGGACAATGCAATACTTTTATTAACTAAATTTCACTCAAAAATGCACTTCAATACAATTCTCACTGTTATTACTCTCAAAAATGAAACACTCGAATCGGGTAATACGCTAATAACATGCAGGCAAAGAGTAATGGAAAGTGGAAAGAAAAGATGTACATATGCCAAGTATGAAAAACCTTAAACATTTTAAAATGAGTAAAACTAATCTCATGAAGGATACCATGCACTAGAGGATGAGAAATGAAACTCTAACCACTTATCACGTTTGTCTTAAACTCTGAATCATAATTTTTCAAGGATCAACAAGGATATGGATGGAAAATAAGGTGGGAAGGGGGTAAAGATATGTAGGAAATGGGGACAAAAGGTGTTTTGGGAACAAACTTGGGCTCATGAGGTTGCACAAGGTCCAAACAACGCTACGGACGAGTCAGAAACAATGACTTTATATGAGTCACACAGAAGAAGTACTATTTTTGTGAAGCTCTTATTTTCTTTTCTTTCTTTTCTTTTCTATTTTTCTCTTTTTCTTTTCTTTTTCATTTCCCTTTTGAGCCTTTTCTTTTCTATTGCGTATCTTCTTTTAGCAATTTCCCCAACGATCACGACTTGATCTCTTTTAGAATTCACGAACACGACCTTATGAAAACAACCTTCGATGAAGTACTTAAACACAAGAAATGTGAATTGGTATGAGGTATTAGAGTGATGGGATAGTATGGAAGTGGGGTATGTAAAATAGGTAAACAAAAATGGTGAAAACTGGGGCCTAAAATCATTTCCTCGGGGCATTATGATTCACTATTCTCCACTATTATGACAAGCAAGTACGAGTTTGTAATTCACAAGAAAGTCCTCTAATGCATGATCAAAACAAGAAAAATGAGATTAACTATGACTTTGATAGGCATTTCAATAAGAGACAATTAGTGTAGCAATCAGCAAAGGAGAACATCACAAAAATTCACAAGGTTCAAGTCTCCACAAGTGTTTCAAATGATTTTCGATTTATAAATGCATTAAACATCATCTTAACAGAAGTAATCATGCAACGTGCACCAACGGTCCAAGATTTGATATTTGTGAAGTTCACAATAATTGAGATAGTTCTGGGACTCATGGGATTCAAAACATCTCATGTTAATATCATAAGAAAATCTTAAGACACGCGTCATCACTCAGAACATGAATAGGGTAACTATGCTATGTGTTGGGTTTGTGCCCTCAAACCATTACTTTATGTATGAGACATTATCATTTTAATATATGGATATCAACTTTACATTTTATTATGTATGTTATTTCATGACATGATTGTTGATCCTTAAGTATCATAATAAGTAATTCGTGTATGTATACAATACATATAAGTGAGATACGAACTGCTATTCTTTGATACTAGAACTTGTCATAGTGGATGATGATATTGGATATGTTATAAGGTATACACTAGAGCATGATTAACTACCATTGGATGTATTGATGAATCTCAATCACTAGAGTGTGACTCTTAGTTAATATGCTAGTACTTATAGTGCATTGATGAACCTGAGCTTTCCTATTGACACTCAACGCTGTCAATCAGTCGATAGGAACTCATAACTTGTATAAGGTACGTGTTCTCAATCTTGAGACGATTATGAACACAGACTGTGGATATGGCTGCTTTGACTTACCAATCAGTGAGGTCTATAAAAGATCAACACCTAGGTATCTTGGGTAAGTCATGTTCATAGGTTTGTGAACATATATTGTCAAGATAGAATCTACCCTCTATTTTAGAATAAGCAATCCCTTGAGAATGTCACCAAGTTGAATACTGAGTACTATAATCTTGTTGATAAGAGTTATCCGCATGTTTGGTAATCATGAGAGATGAATGGGACTCAAGGAATGGAAGATGTAATCATCATTCAGGTTGATAGTAACATTTATCTGACTACTTGAATGTGATTACGAATGTTGATAGTAGAGGGACATTAGTAAACCATACAAGTCTGGTTATCGCTTCAGATTTGTTCTTTTGCATTGGAGTTCAGTTATCGTTTTATAGTGGAGTAAACGTTAACTAATCAGTTGGTTGATTTGCTGATCAAAGAGTTTGGTCATGGTAATTAACAACTGATCGGAGCCAACAAAAAAGAACCTAGGAGGTCCTACTCTTAGCTCCGCCAGGATACTTGGACAGGCAGAAGAGCATCATGTCAAGACGGGTTCGATTGATCAAAGTTAGCTAGATCGATTGAAGTCATGGCATGTTCAATCGATTGAAGGTTAGGTCGGTTTTGGAAATCTATAAATAGGGCAGCTGTGTCCAGAAATTAGTGATCGTCCTTTTTACAAACCAAAAGCTGCAAAAACTATATTAGAGCTCCCAAACCCTCCTTTTCCTCTCCATTAGAGATCCCACAATCTCTAGCCTCTTTAGGAAGTGTCCGTAGGAGACATAAGGGTGAAGACAACCTAGTGGAGGCTACTACACCATCCTAGAAAGAGGAAAATCAGAGTTGGGTTCAAGACCTGAGGTATATTTTCTTCTCCCTCTTTTAGTATGTATCTATTGAATTGACAAGTAGTAGATCCTAGGCTACCAATAAGTTTTTATAATTTTAATCTTTCTGCTATGCATTTAAACTAATTTTAAACTGATTTTTCCTTCAATTGGTATCAGAGTCACGCTTGTTTGGATCTATAGATACGTTTTTGAACACTAATTTGATTTGCTTGTTGATTTTACAATTGTTGTTCAAACTGCATCATCATAGAGTTATTTTTGTAGTGTTTTTGCAGTAGAATACAAATCTGTGATTGCATTAGATGCATGATGGTTCGATCGATCGAAGTAGACTCGATTAATCAAACTTCCTCTGTTCTCAAGCGATCGAACCTGTTTTGATCGATCGAATTTCTGATTGTTCGATCGATCGAATTAGCTTCAATCGATCGAGATAGATTCTCTGTCTAGGTGTTCAATTTACTATTTTAAAGGGTTTTTAAAAATATAAGCATTATTTTTAATTGAATTTTGTAAATTTTTCAAATCATTCTGCTAAACTGAAAATTCAAGCGATTGAACAGTGTTCAATTGATTGAAGGTTCGAGAGATTGAATGGTTTTCAATCAATCGAACTGTGACAGAGAAGGAGGATGCTATTTTAAGTTCTAATTCAGTACCTAAAGAGTTTATGTGCTGTGTAAATCAATTAGGCATTCCAATAGTTATATATATTTGTTTTATCAGCGTGGATGTGTGTACGACTAACCCTTTTGCAGCAAGTTAGTCAATATCTCCCATGGCACTAAGATCTATTTAAATTTGGTATTTGAATGTATGAGATTGGTGTCTGTTTTATTAGTTTGGTCTTAAGGCATGTGTAAAGGGCGCTGCGACTTCAATCCTGCGAAAAAGGAAAGTTGCACCGGTTTCCCTAGCCTTTTATTTCCATTATTGCAATTTCTATTTCTAGATAAATTGTAAGCTTCAAAAGAAGCATAGGACCAATGTTATAGAATTCGAAAATCCATGAAGATGGAAGAGAAAGCCGTTGTCCATAAAGATGGAGCCGGAGGCGATCAAACCAAGAAGGAGGTTTTATGGAGATAGAGCCATGGGAGATAGATGTATTGTTTGAATGCTTTTATTTCATTTTAGTTTTTTGTTTTATGTGCTTGGTTTGTGGTTGGCATTTAATTATATTGTTACTACTTGCATGCACATAAAAAACATTTTCTAAATAAAATTCAAAAACCATTTTCATTACATTAGTAAACATGGGATGTTTATGGGTAATGTAAGAAAACAAATTTTCAAAAGCAAAATCCTTTCTCATCAAATCTAGTGGGAGTGGGTCTTATTTATAACACCCACGATCTTTCATTAACGGTTCATTGTAAGATGGGTAGTGCATTCTGTGTCACCTCGCCAGGAGTGATCATTCCACACGGAGGGTACACTACTCATTGGCTACTAGATTTGAACTTCCTATGGATAGAATCAATCAGACGTGTTAGAGGGTGACCACCACACGGAGGCATTACTTGAGATGGTTGTGATTGGATCCTAGTTAATGGTACATACTAGCTAAGCTATGGATAAGGGATCCCACACGGGGCATCACTCAGAAACTTAGAGATCAAAAGGGTTCGGGAGTCATAACTTATTTTCCAAGAGTTGCATAGTGGACAAGTCATGATAAATCGAAAGATCAAACATTGACCACCACACGGAGGCTTATTCTTTCATTTTGATATTCCAGCAACTTTGTTTTAAAATAACAGTTTAAGGATTCTTTTATTTCAAACTATCAAATTCTGATATCCATATTTATTTTGTTTTGATTTTTTCAGTAAATCAATAAGTCTGGATCTGCATTTAGTCCACTTGCCACCATACTTATGCAAACAAGTTACCTGGAAATAACTACATAGAATGGAAATGAAAGCTTGACATTGCATTAACTGTCGCGGATCACATATACGTCCTCACCACTCCTAGCCCCGAAGAACCTGCAACAAATGTTTCGGCTACTGCCAGATGCGAGTTCGACTAATGGAAGAAGTTGAATGGAATGGCTCGTTGTTACATATTGGCCTCTATGGCTGGTGTGTTGCAACACCAATTCTAGTCGAACAATTCTGCCAGTGACATTATTGAATCCCTAAGAAAGATGTTTGGGGAGCATGGCAGGCCTACCAGGTAGGTAGCCATGCAAAAGATAATGAGTGCTAAGATGTCGAAAGGGACTCGAGTTAAAGAACATATTTTAAAAATGATTGGTTATTTGAACAAGCTGGAGACCCTAGGTGCCAACATCAATACACAGACCAAAGTTGATATGATCCTCAACTCGCTGTCACCTTCAGTCGCTCAATTTAAACTTAACTATAATATGAATCAAATGTATTTTTCAATGAGCGAATTGATGAGTTCTCTTTTGGCAATAGAATGGGTGATCAAACCTGGGGGCAATGTTTTGAACGTTGAGAAAGGACCTTCCTCCTCCCAATCTGGAAATAAAGGGAAGAAAAAGGCTGGCACTGGTGGTCCAAGTGTTGGACCAGTCCTAAAGATTGCAAAATCTAAGGGAAAAGGTAAGGGCAAAGGGAAGGTTGGTGGCCAAGGCAAAGGAAAGTGTTTCCAATGCAGTGATAAGGGCCACTGGAAGAGGAATTGTCCGTAATTATTAGCTACAAGGGTGCAAGGTATGATTGAATCACATGTGATTGAAGTAAGTGTTATAACAGATACTTCAAACACTTGGTGCATTGATTCTGGTGAGACTAACCATATCTATAATTTATTGCAGAGGTTCAGATCAACCAGGAAATACAGTGATGGGAAAATCATGCTGACTCTGGGTTCTAGCGTAACTGTTTCTACGATTGTAGTAGGAGTAGTAGCTTTAGAAGTTTTAGACAATTCTTTGATTTTATCAGATGTACTTTACGTCCCTTTAATGAGACATAATTTAATTTCAGTTTCTTATTTGAATAATGGTTATTCTTTTCACTTTGGAACTGAAGTTGTGATCAAAAGAAATGGTTCTTTTGTTTGTTCTGGTGTTAAATCAAATGGTTTGTATGTGATAACTCCTAATATTTCTAAAGACTCTAACTTGAAACATAATAACTCAGTGGTAACTAAACCATCTAAAAGAAAGGAACCTTCCACTAATCCAACAAGGCTTTGGCATATGAGGCTTGTGCATATCAATCTAAATAGGATTAACAGACTAGTTAAAGAAGGGGTCTTAGGCGATTTGGTTCTCGAACCAATTGAAGTCTGCGAGCCTTGTTTAGAGGGTAAGATGAC
This sequence comes from Hydrangea macrophylla, assembly GCA_033977485.1. NCBI lineage: Eukaryota > Viridiplantae > Streptophyta > Magnoliopsida > Cornales > Hydrangeaceae > Hydrangea > Hydrangea macrophylla. The sequence continues at coordinate 29,907,382 of CM066993.1, forward strand.
AAAAAGGCCCTTTCCTACAAAGGGTAATAGAATCGAAACATTGTTGGAATTAGTTCATACTGATGTGTGTTGACCAATAAATATTAGAGCAAGGGATAGCTATGAATATTTCATCACATTTAGTGATGACCACTCTAGGTATGGATGTGTGTACCTAATGTAGCCCAAGTCTGAAGCCTTTGACAAGTTCAAAGAGTTTAAGGCTGAAGTAGAGAAGTAATTAGGAACGCACATTAAGGCCATTCGATCTGATCGAGGTGGAGAGTACCTCTCTAATGAGCTTATTGATCACCTCGTACAGAATGGGATTCTATCACAGTTGACTGCACCTGGTACACCTCAGCAGAACGATGTAGCAGAGAAAAGGAACCGGACTCTTTTAGACATGACTAGGTCAATGATGAGTTATTCGGAGTTGCCATTATTCCTTTGGGGTTATGCTTTGAAAACCACTACATACATACTAAATCTAGTACCAAGCAAATCTGTTCTTAGGACACCACGGGAGATGTGGATTGGGCGTAAGCCTTCTTTGCAACATCTCTGGATATGGGTGTCTGGCACATATGCTAAAAGGAAAGATGAACAAGTTGGATTCTAGATCAGAAGTATGTTATTTCGTAGAGTATCCAAAGGGTACTTATGGTTGGTATTTTTATGATCCATGAGAACAGAAAGTGTTTGTTAGTACAAATGCTATTTTCTTGGAGGATGATTATATCATGAACCATAAACTTAAGGGTAGGATAGATCTTAGAGAGATAGAAGGAGAGCCCTCAGTCCTGCCAATAGTTGATAACGATGTGAATCAAGAAAATACCACTTCTTCACCCATTTCCACATCGGTACCTTGTCGTAGGGGGAGGATTGTCAGCCAGCCTGACAGATACATATTCTTAGGAGAAGTTTTTGAAGTTATCTCCATAGAATCTGAATCTGATCCTACCACATACAAAGAGGCAATGGCTGATGTTGACTCAGTTCATTGGGTTAAAGCTATGAAGGCTAAATTGGAATTTATGGATTATAATCATGTCTGGGATCTTATAGAACTTTCAGCCAATATTAAACCCATTGGTTGTAAGTGGGTCTACAAGAGGAAAAAGGATCTAATGGAAAGGTTGACGCCTTTAAGGCTAGGCTTATAGCGAAAGGTTATACTCAGAGGGAGGGCATTGACTATGAGGAAACCTTCTCGCCTATGGCCATGCTCAAGTCCATTAGAATACTCTTATCCATTGCTGCATACCTAGACTATGAGATCTGGAAGATGGACGTCAAGACTGCATTCTTGAATGGAAATCTTGAGGAGGACATCTATATGCAGCAACCAGAAGGGTTCATAGCTAGTGGGAAAGGGAACTTGGTATGTAAGTTGCAAAAGTCCATTTATTGTCTTAAGCAGGCATCGAGGAGTTGGAACATTTGTTTTGACCAAGCGGTCAAGTCATTTGGTTTCATACAAAATCTGGATGAACCTTGTGTATACAAGAAGTGTGAGGAAAAGTGGTGGCTTTTCTTATTCTTTACATTGACGATATTCTACTCATTGGAAATGATGTAGCGACATTGTCAATGGTTAAGGTTTGGCTAGCTAGTACATTCAATATGAAGGATCTAGAAGAGGCAAGCAATATCCTAGGGATAAAGTTTTTTTGAGATTGCAAGCAAAAGATAATGGGATTATCTCAAGCTGGTTATATCGATAAGGTGCTAACTAGGTTTTCCATGGATAATTTGAAGAAAGGTTTGTTACCTTTCAGACATGGTTTAGCGTTCTCCAAGGACCAGTGTCCAAAGACACAGGAGGAGAGGAATCGCATGGCAGGAATTCCTTATGCTTCGGTAATAGGAAGTCTTATGTCTCCGATGTTATGCACTAGACTGTTTTGCCGTTGGCATGGTTAGTAGATATCAATCGAATCCAGGTCTAGAGCACTAGATGGCCGTTAAGCATATTCTTAAGTATTTGAGAAGGACCAAAGATTACATGCTTATGTACGGAAGTAATGATTTAATTCCAGTGGGATACACTGACTCGGACTTATGTCAGATAAAGATTTGAGGAAGTTGACATCCAGACATCTTTTTACCTTGGGAGGTGGTGCTGTCAGTTGGAGGAGCATTAAGTAGAAATGCATTGCAGACTCAACTACAGAAGCTGAGTATGTGGCTACTTGTGAAGACGCAAAGGAAACTGTTTGGCTCAAGAAGTTCCTCATGGAACTTGAGGTGGTACCAGTGTCGCTGTCCCCTATTACCTTTTATTGTGATAATAGTGGAGCAGTAGTTCAGTCCAAGGAGCCAAGGAACCACGGAAAGGGAAAGCACATAGCGCGAAAATATCATCTTATCTGAGATATTGTTCAACGTGGAGATGTGACTGACATCAAGATTGCCACCGCTGACAATCTTACTGATCCGTTTACATAGGCCTTGCCATAAAAGGTCTTTGATTGTCATCTTGATAGTCTAGGTCTCAGATGTAATCATGTATGGTTGTGAGTGCAAGTGGGAGTTTGTTGGGTTTGTGCCCTTAAACCATTACATTATGTATGAGACATTAGCATTTTAATACATGGATATTAGCCTTACATTTTATTATGTATGTTTCTTTCATGAGATGATTGTTGATCCTTAAGTATTATAGTAAGTAATTCGTGTATGTATAAGATACATACAAGTGAGATACGAACTACTATTCTTTGATACTTAAAACTTGTCACAGTGGATGATGAGACTGGATATCTCATCAGGTATACATTGTAGCATGATTAACTACCATTGTATGGAGTGATGAATCTCAATCACTAGAGTGTGACTCTTAGTTAATATGCTAGTGCTTATGGTGCATTGACAGACCTGAGCTTTCCTATTGACACTCAAGGCTTTCAATCAGTCGATAGGAACTCATAACTTTTATAAGGTAAGTGTTCTCAATCTTCAGACAATTATAAACACAGACTGTGGATATGGCTGCTTTGCCTTACCAATAAGTGAGGTCTATAAAAGATCAACACCTGGGTATCTTGGGTAAGTCGTGTTCATAGGGTTGTGAACATATATTGTCAAGATAGAATCTACCCTCTGTTTCAGAGTAAGCATTTCCTTGAGAATGTCACCAAGTTGATTACTGAGTACTGCAGTCTTGTTGATAAGAGTTATCAACATGTTTGGTAATCATGAGAGGTGAATAGGACTCAAGGAATGGAAGATGTAATCATCATTCAGGTTGATAGTAGCAGTTATCCGACTACCTGAATGTGACTACGAATGCTGATGGTAGAGGGACATTAGCACACCATACAAGTCTAGTTGCTGCTTCGTATTTGTTCTTTTGCGTTGGAGTTCAGTTATCGTTTTATAGTGGAGTAAACATTAACTGATCAGTTGGTTGATTTGCTGATCAAAAAATTTGGTCATGGTAATTAATAACTAATTGGAGCCAACAATAAAGAATTAGGAGGTCCCAGTCTTAGCTCCGCCAAGATACTTGGAAAGGCAGAAGAGGATAATGTCAAGACGGGTTCGATCGATCGAAGTTAGCTCGATCGATTCAAGTCATGACATGTTCGATCGATCGATGTTTCAATCGATCGAAGCTGTTCGATCACTCGAAGGTTAGGTCAGTTTTGGAAATCTATAAATAGCTTAGCTGTGTCCAGAAATTAGTGATCGTCGTTTTTACAAACCAGAAGATGCAGAAACTATATTAGAGCTCCCAAACCCTCCTTTCCATCTCTATTAGAGAACCCACCGTCTCTAGCCTCTCCAGGAAGTGTCCGTAGGAGACATAAGGGTGAAGACAACCTAGTGGAGTCTGCTGCACCATCCTAGAAAGAGGAAAATCAGAATTGGGTTCAAGACCTGAGGTATATTTTCTTCTCCCTTTTTTAGTACGCATCTATTGAATTGACAAGTAGTAGATCCTAGGCTACCTATAAGTTTTTATAACTTTAATCTTTCTGCTGCACGTTTAAACTATGATTTTTCCTTCACTATGATCACTGGAAATGTGGGCTAAGTGCCCAAGAAAAGAGGAAAAAGGGACAAAAGAGAAAACAATTTTTTGTTTTTTTTTGGCTAGAAGAAACATGCTTATAGAGTTAAAGGTAAGAATATCCACACCCTTGCTAGATCTATGCATTGTCCTCAATGAAATAGCATCAAAACTATATAATAATTGAGTAATATAAGAAAGATATCACCAACTGAGGGTGATCCATGATGAGCGCAATGAAATAAGTCCTGCACAAGTATCACGACCTAGAAACAAATAAAGAGACAACCGATATAAAAAATCTAGCAACTCCAGAGGCTACACCAAGTGAGCTAGCTGCTAGTCTAATCATAACAAAAAATCAGCCAAAGTGAAGCCCCAGGGCCTCACAGACGTAGGGCGGAGGGACTGGCACCATGGGCAGGTTCAATGGCTGTAAAGAGAGCCTAGAACTGAATCTCCTCATGCTCCACCTGCTGGGCTGAAACCATCTCCATACTCTCTTGTAGCGAGTGAAAATGGGACAATACCCAGGCTTCTATCTCTCTCATTTCGGTCCTGGTCTCGAGAAGAAGGCGGTTCAAACGCACATACTCAGGTCCTACAGGAGCTGGAATGGGGTCCTCCTCACCTGTAGCCTCCTCCTCACTGCCCATGGCCTCTTTCTCACTCACATCACCCTCAAAATTTCCTCAGCCTCTGCAGACGGTCCCATCACACTCAGGTCAACACGCGACCACTTTATGGCCTACAAACGAAACACGCTATTGGACTTAGCCAAGCAATTGAGCAGTAAGGGGTCCTATATGTGGATGATCATATCATGCACACCAGCATTGATCCGTTATCAAAAATAGAGTCAGGTGACAAGGGTGCCGTAAGGAAGACTCCCATGGGATGTAGTGGAAGTTGAAACTATGTACACATCACTCAGGATAAAATACGGTAAGAAGATGGGGTCCTTAGACCCGATAGTGGCCAAAAGTAGACTTATGCCCAGTGAGCAGCAAAGTCTATTAGAAGATAACTGTGAGGTCGACAAAGTCTCTAGTCAAGGTACCAGTCGGTAACTATTTGCTATCCTAATCTAACTCTTGCCTAGTTAAATCTCAATAGACGATATGCTTCAGGGAAAAGTAGGCACCATCCTAAGGGATAGCGGCAGTAGGCTTCTCATCAATACTCATGAACCAGGCTAGGACGTGAGGGGTGAGTGTGAACTACTTTCCACAAACATAGGAAAAAAAAGTGTGGGCAAAATTGGGATCTAGGGTCAAATTGGCATAGAACTGCCTCACAATCTCCACTCTTGGGTGGTGCTCAATGGTGATGTAAGCATCCCAGCCACGAGCAGTGAAAGCATCTCGAATAAAGGGTTGGAATATTGGGTTGTTGGAAGTAGGCATTGTGCCATACCTTATCGTCGGTGGATCAAAAGCCACTAACGGGATGGGAGGGTTTGGGATCCGTGGGTCTACGAAGCTCTGGGACCTTGGGCTTTGTCATGCTAGGGGGAGGAGTGGAAATTGGGGATAAACTAGGGATTGAGGAAAAAAGAGAGAGATTGCAGAGGAGAGTTCTAGGGCTAGGGCTAGGGTTATGGTTAGGGTTAGGGTTAGGTATAGAGTGGGGAAGGAGGGAGAAATGAGGGAGTGAGGAGAGTGCTGCAGCTTGTGATGATATTGGTGGTTGGGTGGTGGAAAACGATGGTGGCTAGGTGGTATTGGTGGTGGATGGCGATGGAGGTGGGGCATAGAGGAAGAGATGAGGGAGATAGAGAGATCGAGAGATCTGGGAGGGAGATGAGGCAGAGGGGATGGGACAGATGTGGAGCTGGTGGGCAAAGTGGTGGTAAAGTGGTGGCTGGTGGTAGAGGGAGGTGGGAGGGAGAGATAGAGAGAAAAGAGAGAGAGAGAGAGAGAGAGATAGAGAGAAAAAAAATTGAAAAAGAAATTAGGGTTGAAAACCTTCAAAGACCCCCATTCGATCGGGCGGACGGGGCGTTCTCGACCGGTCGAATGCCCCTCTGATCAAACACAAAAGACATCCCTCTCGACTGATCGAATGGGCCACTTCGACTAGTCAAATGCCCCTCTAGACATACATTCACCAACAAAGCACACAGAGGTTTTTTTTTTTAAAACACTGAACCTCAATGAAAGACTCACAAGAGTTAATCACCAAAATACCAACACAAGGAACTAAAGTAAAAAAGAAAATGAGAAAGTACCACTCAGTACAAGAGTTATTCTTGCAACTGAGATCATGGGCCCAACTGAATCAAGAATTAGAAAATAAGAACTCAAAGAAAAGTTCTTTGGGCCACAGACCGCAACACGAACAAAAGATATTCCTAGAGTCATCGAATGGCATACAAAAAAAGGATACGGCTCAATCGAGCCTATTTATCCCCCACTTTGTGGAGCCTATTTATCCCCCACTTTGTGGTCTTCCAAAGAAATCTCCACCAACTCAGTGCCAAAAGCTTCGAGCAAAGGTTTGAGTCATTTTCTGTTGACCTTAGAGATGTTCCCATCCTTGGAATCCTCAATTTCCATGGCTATGTGAGGATAGACTTTGTGCACAATATACAGGCCAATCCAACGGGATTGCAACTTGCCCAGGAATATGTGGAGCCGTGAATCATAAAAGAGCACTTTATTACCTATCATGAACTATTTTCGAACAATCCGTTTATCGTGAAAAGCCTTAATGCATGCCTTGTACACCTTTCTCATAGAGTTCACTTCGAATCTATTCCAACTCTTCAAGTTGGAGCTTCCTTTTCTCACCACTCTCGTCGACATCGAAGTTGAGCTTCTTAATTACCAATAAGCACAGTGCTCAAGCTCGACGGGTAAATGACATGCTTTCCCGTAAACCAACCCGTAAGGAGAGATTCCTAAATTTATCTTGTAAGCCGTCCTATATGCCCAAAGTGCATGGATCAGCCTTGAAGACGAATCCTTCTTAGATGGATCAACCGTCTTTTGTAGAATCCATTTTATTTCACGATTAACCAATTCAGCTTGACCGTTGGTTTGGGGGTGATATGTGGTGGAAACTTTATGGGTGACACCATATTGATCCATTAAACTAACAAACGGGGAATTACAAAAGTGTACCCCTTGATCACTAATCAAAGCTTTAGGAGTTTCAAATCGGGGCAAAATATGTTCTTTTAAGAATTTCAAGACCACCTTGTGGTCATTGGTCCTAGTTGCTATGCCTTCCACCCACTTATAGATGTAATCAACCGTCACCAAGATATATTCAAAGTTATTGGATTTACGGAAGGGCCCCATGAAATCTATTCCCCAACAATCAAAAACATCATTGGTAAGAATGGGGATTAGAGGCATGAAGTTCCTCTTGGTAACTTTACCGAGTAATTGGCATCGAGGGCATGCCTTGCAATAGGCACGCGCATCCTTAAAGATAATGGGCCAATATAAACCACTATGTAGCACTTTGAATGTGGCCTTTTGTGAAGAGAAATGACCTCCACAAGCTTGGCCATGGCAAAAAGACAACACACTCGGTATTTCATCATTAGGCACTCATCGCCTAACGATTTGATCGGCACAATGCTTAAAAGCACAAGGATCATCATAAAAGAAAGATCGTACCATCATCATAAGCTTCTCTCGGTCTTGAGTAGACCAATCTTGAGGAAGATCTCCCTTGACGAGGAAATTTACCACATCAGCATACCAGGAAAGAGTAGAAACCTTGAGCAATTGCTCATCCTGGAAACACTCCCGAATAGGGACGAGATTGATATGGTCATGTTCAAAAGATAAGCATGACAAGTGATCGACAACCACATTCTCAACCCCTTTTTTTATCTTTGATTGAGAGGTCAAATTCTTGTAAGAGAAGGACCCATCGGATTAGCTAGGACATAGCATCCTTCTAGGAAAGAAAATACTTGAATGCGGCATGGTCGGTAAAACAAATGATCGAGGATCCTATCATGTACGATTGGAATTTTTCCAAGGCAAAAACTATAGCAAGCAACTCTTTCTCCTTTGTGGAGTAGTTGATTTGGGCACTATCTAGGGTTCGGCTTGGTTAGTAAATGACATAGAGTTTCTTATGATCTTTCATTTGCCCCAATACAGCCCTAAAAACATAACCACTAGCATCGCACATAAGCTCGAAAGGGAGGCTCCAATCAGAGCTTGCATAATAGGTGCAGTCGTAAGTGCCTCCTTAAGCTTATCGAATACCTTTTTGCACGCTTGGGTCCACTCAAAAATGACATCTTTAGCAAGAAGTTGGCACATGGGCTGATAAATAGTGCTAAAGTCTTAAATAAAATGCCAGTAAAAACCCGCGTGACTTAGGAATGACCTTATGTCCTTAAGAGTTTTCGGGGCGGAAGATTGGAGATGACATCAATTTTGGTCGTGTCGACTTACATGCCCTCACTAGACACTATGTGGCCCAAAATGATGCCTTGTGTCACCATGAAGTGACATTTCTCCCAATTGAGCATGAGGTTCTTTTCTATGCATCTCACGAGAACTTTCTCAAAGTTCTCAAGGGCCTCATCAAAGGAAAAACACACTAAAGTCATCCATGAAGACTTCTAAGAACTTCTCAACTATGTCTCTACAAATGCTAAGCATGCACCTTTGAAATGTCATGGGTGCTTTGCAAAGCCCAAATGGCATTCTCCTATAGGTAAATGTGCCATAGGGATATTTGAAGATGGTCTTCTCTTGAACCTCGGGGGCTATCTCAATTTGATTGTGAACGTGTTCAACTTCTTATAATCGATGCATACTCTCCATCCCGTGGTAATCCTAGTAGGCAATAACTCACCACTTTCATTCTCCACGACTTTGATTCCTGATTTCTTGGGAACCATTTAGGTCAGACTTACCCACTCACTATCAGAAATGGGATAAATGATCCTAGCATCCAACAAATTAATGACCTCGGCAATCATAACCTCCTACATCTTAGGATTCAACCATCTTTGCATTTGTCAAGATGGTTTGGCATCATCCTCCATATAGATTTTATGGGTGTAAGTGGTAGGGGAAATTCCCCTCACATCAGCAATACACCACCTAAGGGCACTATTGTGCCTTTTCAAGACTTTTATCAACTTTCATTCTTGACATAGGTCAAGTTGGGATGAGGTAACTACCGGGTATGTACTCTCTTCTCCTAAAAAAGCATGCTTAAGCTCGCATGGAAAAGTTTTGGGCTCAAGTGTGGGCATGACAATATTAGAATGAAAGGTGAGGATATCCCTCTAGGGTAATTTCATGAAGTGATAGTCCACATCGCTTCCTCAAGGACTCTCTCAAAATCAACCATATCCTCGTAAGACTCATCCATGTCACTAAGAACGCTTTTGCACTCTAAGAACTCGTCATCGATCGAAAAATATTTTTCTACTTCATCAAGATTAACATTTGCTTCGAGTAAAAATTCATGTTTTTCGAAATGTGTAATGCTTGTTTCACAAGTGCTTAAATCAAATGAAAAATCAAAGAATTCTTGCACTAACGAATCAATGAGGCATACCTCATAAATCTCCTCACCATCTTCCTTGTCAAGATCTGATTGTTTGAAAAGAGAGAAAATATTAACATCCAAAGTCATATTTTTGAAAGTCAAGCTCACAAGGCCATTCCTACAATTGATTTGGGCATTAACGGTGGCTAGGAATGGACGACTTAAAATGATCAGAATCTACGCATTCTCTCTCTCAAAGGATTACGTGTTTAGCATAATAAAATCTACTGGGTAGTAGTAATTACCAACTTAAATGATGACATCCTATATGATGCCCTGCGATCGTCCTCTATGATGCCCTGTGGCAACTTAACGGATCTATCGTTCAATTACAATGTGACTCTAGTCTCATTGAGTTCTCCTAAGCCTAATTGGACATACACCGAGTAAGGCAGTAAATTCACACTAGCACCTAAATTGAGGAGTACTCGGTCAATATGGTGTTGTCCATTAATGCAAGCAATAGTAGGACAACCAGGGTCCTTATATTTTGTTGGAGTCTCATTAGGAATCACCAAGCTAGCATGAGCGGCTATGTAGGCCTTCTTCTTGACATTGTTCCTTTGCTTAATTGTATAAAGGTCTTTCAGAAATTTGGCATAAGCCAAAATTTGCTTGATTGCATCGAAGAGAGGGATATTGATTTACACTTGTTTAAACATCTCTAGGAATTCATTAGTTTTTGAGTTCTCGACTTTCTTCTTGAGTCTTTGAGGAAATGGGTGAGGTATAGGGTTATCAAACCTGAGACTTATTGTAAGTCTTCCCCAAGGTCAATGCTTTTTGGGGACGATAGGCCCTCAATGTCTAGTGATACACCCTAAATTGGCTCTACCTAAAGACCGAGTGGTTCAACTCAGCAGCCGGTCCCTTTCCCGGTCAAATCATGCACAGTTCCTTGGATAAGCGTCAGCCCGAGCGGTCTGGCCATCCCGAGCGATTCATCAACAAGCCCCGACCAACAGGTCAGGAGTGCAATACGGGCTCGGTCTACACAGGCACAATCCAACCAGGCCCCGAGACACGCCCCAGAATATTCCAGGAAGCTTCCTACTCATGTTAGAAGACTAATGGAAAGTGCACATAGTTTCCTAATCCATGTAGGAAACCCCCACAATTAATGCCAATCAATCCTAATACAATTAGGAGACACACTTGATTTGTGTTAATCACATCCTAATTGGATTGTATTTCCTTATCCTTGTATGAGTAGGTCTCTATAAAAGAGACCACTCACCCCCACTAGAGGGGATCCCAATCAAAATCTCACCAAGAGAAATACATTACATTGTCTAGCCACTTTCTCGAGAAATCTTAAGCGCCACCCTGCACGGCTGACCCTTGGTAGTTCCAGTCACCATTGTTGGATTACCAAGGCCCCTGCAGTAGTTTTATTTCACATAGTGGAAGTGCTCTGACACACACGTGGACGTAGGTTCCTTCATTAACAGGGTCGAACCACATACAAAAATTCTATCTTTCACTTTATCTCTCCCCTTTAATTGCTTGAATTTACCTTAACCAAATTTTGGCATCATCAGCTTGGCACCGTCTGTGGGAATTGAAAGATTTCTCAAAGAACAAATTTCTTAACCGATGGTCATGCCTCCGAAGAAGGGTAAGAAGACTACTCAATAGTCTGATCGGGACGTTCCGCTAACCTCATCGCTGGCAGCACCCGTCCTAACCCCAGAGCAAACCACCGCGACACTCGCACAGCTCTTGGGGGGCCAGCGTCAAATACAGCAACAGATCGAACCCCTGCTGGCCTAGCAAAGCAACCCGCTAGTGACGGAGAAATAGTTCAGGAACGTTGTGTACGATCGGGAACCAATTTTGACCATACAATGTGCCCGAGCCAACCATCCCGTACGGAGGACGCCAGAGACATCAACTGTGGGTGTGCTTCCCGAAAGGAGAGGCAGGAGCATATGGTCCGGGAATCAGTCTAGGGTCACTCAGTCAAGAGCTGAGGTGTCCTTAGGCACACGATGAACCGGATTCATACCCGATCCCGATCCCAGAGGACAGCGCACCGCCAGGAGAAGGGAGCCTCTTCCACTAACCTAACCTACATCCCAGATAGGCAGATACGGGTCGGGGATGTATGGTAACCCACATTAAGGATTTGAAAAAATAGATTGATGGAGTGGCCAAAAAGCTAGGCCAAAACCCTAGTCAGAATCATGCTAATACCAAGACAGAGTCACCGTTCTACAGCCAGATCACGAGGTTTGCCATCCTGCACAAATTTAAACAACCTCGCCTAGATTCTTACAATGGCTCAGGAAACCAGGTCGACCATGTCCGGATCTATAAGGCTCAGATGGCCCTGGCCACCAACTCCGACAAACTACATTGCCTAGCCTTCCCTAGCACTTTGAAAGGCTCAGATGGTCCAACCGTGGCTCACTAAAAGAGCATAGGGTGTTTGCTGATTTGAACATACCATTGAGCTTGGCATTGGAGAGAATGTTAGAAGAGGGGCATTTGAAGCAGTTGGATCCAAGGCCGATACCTGATCCAATCCTACCGAGATATAATATGAATGAGTATTGCACTTACCATCAAGGGCATGGATATGATACTGACTGTTGTTAGAGGCTGGGGCATGAAATTCAAGATTTAATTGAGCAAGGGATCATTAAACCAGATGAGCCTAAGATGAGACGATGAAGTGATGATGTTTAGAATAGCTGCTGTTGAAACCAACATGGATGCTTTTATAAAAAAAAGAAAAAAAGAAAATAAGCGAGTCACAGCGACACGCCATTTGAGGTGAAGTCAAGTTGGTCAAGTCGAGTATGTTTCGTGTTTTCCAAGTTTAGTTTTTTGATTAAGTCTATCTGTCTATCTATCATCGAGTTGTACTGAGTCCATGTCGAGTAATAAAATTCTTATTTTGGAATGAAATCTTGTTTTGCTTAATCTAATGCACTGAGTCATGAGTGGATGAATCACTAAGCTGAAAATGTCGCATCTTGGATTATTGTAGAAATTACTCTGTTAATGACTTTTTGCATAATAAAAAAATCTTAAATAGATCGAAGTCAATTTTGCGCTAACATTGAAGAAAGCTAAGAATTGACTTGTCTTACTTTAAGAATTTAAAGATGCTTTTTCTCAAATCCTAAAAAGACATACTTGATAGTAGCTTGAGACTTGTCTAATCCATTTTATCCCCATTTTAAAGCCCACAAAGCTTAGAGTATGAACCCAATCCTATTGCAAACCATGCAAAATTGTCCAATTGAAAGTTATACAGACTCTGTCCTTGATGGTAGCCAAGCATTTCAAATGAACTTCTTCCCAAAAAAAAAGGAAAAGAAAAAAAAAAGAAAAGAGGAAATAAAAAGGGGGCTCACTAGAATGAAAACCCGAAAGGGCGTCTAGACAAAAGTTAGAGCATGCATAAATGTTGATTCAAAATCCGGATCCTAGTTAGTAAAAATCATGAGAGATGATGAGAGGAAGATAAAAAAAATAATAATAATAAATCAAATCAAAAAAGGTGAAGAGTGAACGAAGAACATTGAGAATTCATGAATACTCTGATGAATATCATTATCATATGAATTATCTCGGGGCTTTGAGTTATGCTAAGTACAGAAAAAGTTTGAAGATAGAATTTTGAAAGCATCAGTGAGGTATTTAGAGGTTAAATGGGCCAAAACAAATGAAGAGGTATCTTTGAATAAGCCCAAATAAACAAATAAAAATTTGAAGGGTTGATATAGTTTTGAGAGTATATGAGAGTGTAATCAAAACACGATGTATCATGAGAAGTGCAAAGTTGACTAGCTAGTGAAAAGGTAAAAAGAATCAACCGCCACAAAAAAAAAAAAAAAAGAGTAAGAGAGAAGAAGAAAAGGGGAAAGAACAAAAAAAAGAAAAAAAAAAGAGAAGAAGTAGTTCATAATCATACATAAGGGCTACCACAAGAGACCCATTTCAGAAAAACCGGCCCAAGAAATAGCACTCATTGGACCCGAATGAAAACATGGCTCAAAAAGCCCACCAATTTTTTAAAGCCCTATTCTTTCAAAACCTCCAGAGTACTTGAACTACGTTCGACCTGATTCCCACTCGGGAATACGTAGGCAACCTATCCGGTTCGGTCATCACCCTTGCCAGCTCATGGCATCATTCTTTTAGGCAGTGTCCGTACTACTTTGGACCTGATTTCCACTCAGAGATAAGTAGACTAGCCTCACTTGGCTCTCGGTCCATAAATACAAACCTTTGCACCTTTTGTTCAATTCTTTCAGACTAGGGGCAAACTCGCGTTTGCCTAAAGTCATATTTGTATTTCCAAATCAAGGGCAAGCTTTGTTTGCCCATCAATATTTGGACATCCTATCTCATCCTACCTGATTCATGATGATTGCTTCTAAGCTATGAGCGAGCGCACTTCTGATATCTTTGTGCCACCATGTTTTCAAAACCCATTGAGATAAGTTTGTGTGATCCCATTCCTATCACATCTTCAAAGTAGAGACAAGCTGTATTCGGCCAAAAGTCCCATTCATCCTAAAAGTAAGCCTCCAAGTCCCTTATAAACTAGGGCAAACTTTGTTTGCCAATACCTTTTTCATGTAAGGGCAGGTCCTAAGTTGTCAAGTATGTTTTAGAAAAGATTTGGAATGAATCGTCTTTTATTCTCTGAGCTAAGGCACTAATTTGAAGCACACTTTGGAAAGAGCAAAATGTTGATTAGATCAATGGGAAAACATTTTCAAAAGCATAACTTTATCAGTTGAGTACATCACGGTAAGATGAGAAGAGAACATGACAAGTAATGAGATACATCAGGCATGACAAAAGTGCATTAAATCATGGCAAGTTGAGCTCTTTCCTAAAAAAAATCTTATTTTGGCGTCAAGTGTGTTTGTCCTCCTACGTCAATATCTATTAGTCATCGAGCTTGTCATGATCTCAAATGTGTGGGTTCGAAGTGATTAATAATGAGTTTTCAAAATTAAATTGATTAAATCTTCAATAGCATTCAAAGGATTATACGAGCAAAAGTTTTGAACACTATTACTACATTAGTCAAGCTGCAATATGAGTCGAGTTGAGTATGAAATCATCGGTATTGTTTGAAAAATCAGTTGAGCCTTGCCAAGTCAAGCAGCATCTAGTTGAAATAGTAAAGTGTAGTTTGAGAATTGCTGAGCCAAACATCAGTCGATTAAATTGACCCGATGATTGTAAAGATAGTTGAAGCCTCGCTGAGACTAAGCATCAAATGATTGTGAAGAGTTTGACTATTGGAATGAGTCAATGAGGATGAATGTCAACTGTTGGAATAAGTCAATGCAGATAGATCTTGACTATTGGAATAAGTCATTATCTATATAACGTCTTGGCTAATGGAATAAGTCATTACGAAGAGATCTTGGCTGTTGGAATAAGTCATTATCTAAGATGCCGTCTTGGCTGTTGGAATAAGTCATTACGAAGAGATCTTGTCTGTTGGAATAAGTCAATACGAGGAGATCTGGGCTGTTGGAATAAGTCATTACGAAGAGATCTTGGCTATTGGAATAAGTCATTATCTAAGATATCGTCTTGGCTGTTAGAATAAGTCATTATGAAGAGATCTTAGTTGTTGGAATAAGTCATTACCTAAGATACCGTCTTGGCTGTTGGAATAAGTCAGTACGAGGAGATCTTGATTGTTGGAATAAGTCAATGAATTTTGAATGCTACAAATGAATTAGATTAAGTCACTGTCGATGAATCTTGACTGTTGGAATAAGTCAATGAATTTTGAATGCTGTAAATGAATTTTGACTGTTGGAATAAGTCAGTACAAAGAGTTCTTGACTGATGGAATAAGTCAATGAATTTTGAACACTACAAATGAATTTTGACTGTTGGAATAAGTCACTGTCGATGAATCTTGACTGTTGGAATAAGTCAATGAATGTTAAACGCTGCAAATGATTTTTGACTATTGGATTAAGTCAATGAATTTTGAATGCTGCAAATGAATTTTGACTGTTGGAATAGGTCACTGTCAATAAATCTTGATTGTTGGAATAAGTCAATGAATTTTGAAAGCTACAAATGAATTTTGACTGTTGGAATAAGTCACTGTCGATGAATCTTGACTATTGGAATAAGTCAATAAATGTTGAACGCTGCAAATGATTTTTGAGTGTTGGAATAAGTCACTGTCGATGAATCTTGACTGTTGGAATAAGTCAATGAATTTTTCAATGCGTATGAATTTTGACTGTTGGAATAAGTCAGTGCAAATGAATTTTGACTGTTGGATTAGGTCACCTAAGAGCAAGCACCTTGACTGTTAGAATAAGTCACTTAAAAGAAATTGCCTCAACTGTTGGAATAAGTCATTGCAATCACCTTGACTGTTGAAATAAGTCACCCCCTATAGAGCACCGTGAAGTACCGTGAAACACTGTGAAATACCGAGAAGCATTATAGAATATTGTGAAGCAATCAGCACAGATTATTAAAGACAACAGAGTATAAGACGCAAGGCGCATCTCGGTCTTTCAGCGTGCTACCTAATTTGACTATGGAGTGTAAGGCGTGAAGCATCTCAGTCGATCAGACGATTCTCAACGTGCGTAAAATGAATATCTATCAGTCATGACGTTCCCAGAGTAAGACAATATCATAATAGAAAAATTTTGAAGCATATAATGCATTTCGTTACTAGAAAGAACGGCATGATTCTGAATCATCGTGCTTAGGAGCATAGAGCACAAGATTGCTTGAGCATGTGCATCACGATAAGATAGGTGCATTCATCTGTGTGATTATTTGTGCTTAGGTGTTGTCCCCTCACCCGAACTACGTCCTGGTCTGATTCTCGTTGGGAGAACTAGGCAGCTCACCGTTGAGCACGACCATCACCGACTGTCTCCGCAAATGTTTTTGCAACAAGTTTTATTTTTACCTAAGTTCAATAGCCCAGTCAAAGGCTTGTCTTCACACAGGCTTCGACATTCACTTGTGATACGCGTTGCTTCACAAGCTCTACCGAAGAGGGGCAAATTGTAGACACCCCAATTTTGACCGAACTATTAAACTGGAGGAGAAGTTGAATTTTGGAGTTGAGATTGTTCTTAGAGAGATATAGAGAGAGAAACCCCATAGAAATATTACCCAATTCACCCAAATTCCTCAAATCTCCATTGAATAACCTTGAAGCTAAAAGTAAGAAGAAGAAGAGTATTGCTTGTAAGGCTTAGATCTCTCCAAATTAATCAAATCCTGAGAAGATCTAGAGGTTAAATCCCTATTCCTACACGTATTATACATTATTCAATCACAAATTCATAGATCTAGGATCTTTACACATTTTCAAAGCCTCTCTTCCTACCTCATTTCATCACACACCACATAGAATTTGTGATTGAATCTCATGGTAGTTCACTAGTTTGGATCTAAACAAGTCTTGGGTTTAAACTAAAACTAATTCATAAGGAGATTTTGTTATTTTGGATCCTCTCAAATAACTTTTGATTTTGTTTCATTCTTGATATCGCTTCTTTTGGAAATCTATGAGATCTCCTATATCTCAAGAGGTTTGCTTAAGAATGATCTCTTAGTCTCCCATAATCTTATTATTTATGTGGGGAATAAATTGATCATAATTGTACCCACACAAGTTTGAATGGATTCAAGGTCCTAACTCATGACTTGGAGCCTTCAACTTGAGAATCTCATAGCACCCTCTCTATGTCCTTTGAAGGTTCATATGGGTTTGGTCTTGCTTAAGTCTCCAAGGACCATTAACTTGGTAGGAGAAATAAAACAATGAACCTACATCCCTCAAGGACCATGCATTTGGGAGAGGAACTAGGTATTGTTCAAGTTTGATTCAAACTATGAACATTGATGATGCCCAAAACTGGTAAGAAAGGTTTTAAGAAAAAATATGACAAGAACGATTTGTATGTGGTTCGGTCCCATTAACAAGGTGACCTACGTTTACGGTTGCGTCTGTGCGCTTCTCACTAGCAGATCACCGACGGGCCTGGTACGCCAACAAAGATAGGTAGCACTACCAGTAATACCGGCCGGGTGTATGCATATTGATGGTGAGTTCTCTGTTGAATGCTTGTATGCTCAGAGAGTTGGTTTCGAGATCCCTTTGACAGGGTAGGCGGGCTCTTTTATAGATGCAAGAGTCCACCTTTACATGGTAAGTTAATGAGATTAGGAAGCCTAATCTGATTACAACTTAATTTGCGTGATTTTAGGGGAGTTTCCTAAGTGGTTTAGGAAACTGCCATATCTCCTTTTGAAGGCTTGTAGTTGATTTAGGAAACTGCTATATCTCCTGGTCATTTGTCGTACCGCACGCTTGAGCTGCGCAAGCATCTCGAGCGGCGCCGCCTGTTGATTTCAGGGCACTGACCGCAAGCTCCCCTTCCAGATAGTCTGGGTCATTCTGCTGCCGTGGCGATTTGGCCTTAACAGAATATTTCTGGACATACCAGCTGCCCCCCATTTTTGAAGTGGATGCTCCATCAGAGGAAGTTTGAAAATTAAAACTGCGTCCGATAAACCGTTCGGTAATAGACCGGGATCATGCCGGGGACAGGACCGGCTGGAGTGATCGGCCGGGATACAGACCGAGCGGTGACCATGTGAGCCCAAGTTCTTCCCATGCCATGTGTCCACTGATCGCTGGCCTGGTCAGGATCCAACAGTGCCAGCCTAGGAGTAATCGAACCATTTACATGGCAACCAAACTGTCCCATCGGACATTTAATGCCCACGTCTTTCGAGGTGACGCCCCACGTGGCTGAAGCGACAGTTCTGGCGAGAAAACGTATGAGCCGTTTGAACAGTTTTGATCTGAGTCGTCGAAGGTTTCTATATAAGTAGTACCTGTTCTTTCCATATATGCCTGATACTTGAAGATTGAATTTACCGAGCGGTCTTTGAGAGCAAAATATTCCCGAGCTCCTTTCCTCTTCCTCTTTACAACTTGGGCTTCTTCCACATGGCTTCTTACATCGACCTGATCTCAAAAGAAGGGCTTACTACCTTCCAGAGGGACTGTGAAATCCCTGACGACGTCGGGATCCGTCCCTATGTTGAAGGGGAGGAGGTGGCTTTGCCCTCGGTCATAGTTAGCAGCTATCTATTGCTAATAGTGGGGCTGCATTTTCCTCTCTCCGCCTCCTTTTGCGATCTCTTATAGGGATTGCACTTCCCGCTTGCCAAGTGCCGTCCAAATCTTGCCCGCCTCCTTTTGGGCATATCAGCGTTGAATGAATGGCTCGGGATACTCCTCCGCTTTGTGGATGTCGCCAGGTGCTATCTCTTGAGCATTGACCGCGGGGATCCTTACCTACGCGCCGAAGCGGAAGGAAAGCATCTCATCCGGGATCTGGACTTCCCCAACAAGAACTGGCATCAATACCCTTGGGTCATTGTCTCTGGTAACTGGTTGGTAGACCCCTCTATGTGCCCCCCTGCAACCTTTGACCCCGAACTATGCAAGAGGTCCTTTGTCGCTTTTCGTGACATCGCCCCCGCTGTGGCTGACATGGAGGCGACCAACCGAGCGGTTGAGGCCGACCTCAATTTCTCCGATTAGATCGGGGGACCAGCTGGTGAGGTCGATGATGATGTTCCCGTTGCAGCTCCTGCTGCGACGGCTTCCGAATCGCGCCATTATACCCGGTCCATGGCTTCCGGTCTGCCTTCCATGAGAGGGGTCGCCCCACCTAAAGGACCAATCGCTCTTTCCACCAGCTCCGATTCAACCTCGTCCGGAGATACAGGTCCACCACCCGGCCCTTCCAGGAAGGGTAAGGAGAAGGAGGTTGAGGAGGAATCTCAACCCCCACCAAAAAGGAGTCTGTCGGAAGCACGCACCGACTTTCATATGCCCAGCTCCTAGACAGGCCTCTCCCTCGGTAATCTGGAAGATCATCTGCAGGCGGTGGAGAAGCAAAGTGCTCTTTAGCACACGAACTCTGTCATGCAGGAGGTGGACTTTCACGCTCTGGAGCTTACTATAAAGGAGCCGGTGGCCAGGATGGCTGCCTTGGAAGAGGAAGTCAAAGCTCTGAAGGGCAAGGGGACCTGAAGACCCTCTTTTGTTGTTTGTTTTTTTTTTCCCGGGGAAGTCAATAAACTGCCCCCCAATGTACAAAATATTTTAATTAATGAAAAGGTCCCCTGAGGCCAGCTTACTTTGCATCAATTATGTTGTTTGTGATTGTCAATACCCGACCCATTGTTGTGACTGAGCGGTTTGCTTGGATACCTCAGGAATGCTTGGCCACATGGGGTGCGCCCTAATCGGAATAACCAGCGCCTCTAGGTGACGTGACACTCTCCTGGCTAGATTATGTTGGACATACGCTGCTCCCCATTTTTGGAATCGACCGGATGCGCAATCGTGTGAGGAACCGAAAATAAGTAAAGCGATCCGGGAATGATGCTCGGGAGGGAGGGGCCTACACCATGGCCCCTCAGTGTAGTAACCGACCGATAAGGTGGGGGCTCAGTTGTGGTGTATCGCCACGTGTCAGGGGATAATTGGCCTAGTCGGGATCCAGCGGAGTAGGTTCAGAAGTAACCGAACAGTTGCGTGGTAACCGGACTGTCACGTCACGTATTTAATGCGCACATCTTTTGAGGCGACCCTTCACGTGCCCGAGGTGACAGCTGTCGGCGACTCTTGGCGGGAAAACTCATGGGCCGTCGGATTTGATAGATCTGGACCGTCCGCTGTTCCTATATAAGGGGCACCCATCATTTTTTTCCAGTACCTGCTGCCAAGTGAAAGGAGTCACCGAACGGTTTCGAGAGCATCCAAGATTCCCGAGTTCTTTTGTGCGCTAATTTTCGTAAGTCTTCCCTTCCCGTGTTTAGTTCTTCATCTTCTTCTTCTTTTCTTGAACTAAGCTAGAGGGAGTGAACCCGCTTGGGTTAGTATGGGCTTGGGATTTCTTCTTCCTTTATTTTGTCATTTCTTTCAGTCGGGGGGGACGCTAGGACAGATTGACCGAGCGAGAATTCCTGAGGGAGTCTTGAGCGAGTGTTGTGTTTCCTCTTGAATCTTGTACGACCTACCCTTCAAGCTGTTAAATCTACCTCCCCTGTACATCAGATTTGGAGTTCTTAACCCATTCTCAGGTTGTCTTCCCTTTAGGCCATCCACAGACGCAGTCATGTGTCACTCGGATTTTAACTCGTCGTCCCGGTCGGAGGACGAGCATCTACGATCCGAGTCTATGAGTACAAGCCCGGATCCTCCTTCCTCAGCCCCCTCCGACCAGCACAGTGAGGGAGTAATCCCCGCCCGGGCGTATCACGAGGAGGTACCCCGGGATTCTCTTGTAGCCTCAACGTCTCAGGGATCTGGCGATGAAGGGTCTATGCCAAACAGTCCCAGAGTCGTATTCGCGTGTGAGTCCATTGTCAGTATCCTGCGTGGTCCTGACCTGGATCGAATCAGAGACCGTTATGATCTTCCTTCTCCCCTCTCTTGCTCTATTCACAACAGTAGAGCCCACTTCCATGTGTCAGGCTTCGTCATGATGTACGAAGATGCCTTCATGGCGGGCCTTCGCTTGCCTCTTCATCTAACCGCCCGGGATGCGCTCATCTACCTCGGGATATCCCCCGGGCAGCTTGGCCCGTATGGCTGGCGGTACCTGATGGGGTGCATCTGTTTGTGGCCCCAAGTCCTTGGGTATGAGCTCACTCTTCAGGAATTCTTTTGGACCCACCGGCCTTTCCCAGTTCACGGGGAGGCCGGCTTCTTCTCGGTCTCAGCTAGGCAGGGGTGGAAGATAATTGTGAACTGCTCAAGCAACAACAAAGGGTTGAAGAAGAAGTTCTTCCAAGTATCCACCCTGGGTCTGTATGAAAAGGTGTCGGGCGTTCAGCTGAGGACCTCCTGGGTGAGTAAGCTGATGAATAAGTCCTAGCACTATTTCTTCCTTGCTCAGTTTCCTTACCCGACCTTGACTAACCCATTTGTCTGTTTTGCAGTGGGAGCAGCGGACCCGCCGAGTCTCCCCGACGAGCTTCAAGCGCGGGTCTTGTCCCTGGCGCAGGAACCAATCGACATCAATAAAGCATTGACCCGGTCGGGGGGCCCGAGGACCTATTACAAGCCCCAGCACGACTTCACAGCTCCCATCCTCCCGGTGATCATCCCTGGTAAACATCATTTCTTGACTATCTAGTTTTTCTATACTGTTGAATCCTGACATGCTTCTGGTTTTGCAAAAATGTCTCCCAAGAACGCGGCGTCGCTGAAGGAGAAAGAGGCAGCCTTGATGGCCAGGGTTGGCCAAAAGAGGAAAAAACCAACCCCCCGATTGAGGGCCAGCCACTAAAGAGGATCTCCCGGGGGATCTCCATCCGGGCTAGGGAGGAAGCTGCTGCTACTTCAACGCCCGTGGTAACAATTGCTGCACCGCCACCACCACCTGCTAGCGCGACCGCTTCCGCGCCTTCAACACTCCCCCCCAGCGGCCAGAACGTCCGGGGCCTCTCACCCGACCATAGAGGAAACTCGGGCGAGCCCCTCTATGTTACCGGAGACCGAGACAGCAGAGGATGTCCGTGGAAGGGTACGGCCTGGGTTGCTGCAGAGTCAGGTTGACAAGTGCGCCCTGATGAGCCCCGAGGCCATGATCGGATGGCTATATAGCATCGGGCACTTGTTAAGTTTCTTCTTGAAATGTGAACATTAACTTTCTTTCCATGCGCATACTGACGTTTCCTTGTTCTTGCAGGTTAGCTGTATTGCCGCTGGGGCCGAGGTCACCCTTCCTGGCATTGCTCAGAGGTTGGCCGCTGCTGAGGCTGACCTTTCCGTGGAAAAGGCTGCTCGAGAGTCCGCGGAGTTTTCCCTCACCGTGGAGGAAGAAAGATCCCGGGCAACCGCCCTGGAGCTGGGGGAGGTCCGCGACTCCTTGTCAACCGAGCGGGCTGCCCGGAAGGCTGCGGAGGCCGGGAGGGTCTCCGCCGAGAAAATTGCTGAGGCCAAGGTAGCAGCCTAGGAGTCCGCAAAGACCTCTGCCGAGAAGGATCTCACAGCTATGACGGCCACGCTCTCGGAGCTTACTGCAGCCCGGGAGGCTGAAGCCAACGAAGCTGAGGAGGAATTTGAGGCTGGGTTCCTCGCAGGCTACACCGATCTGGCGAAGCGGGCTACTGCTGACCATCCCGACTGGGATCTGTCCGGGTACTCCTCGGCCAAATCCGGTTACTGGAAGGAAGGCCAGACCGACTATGAGGTCACCACCGAAGTCGAGGTCACTGTTGAAGCCGAGGTCGCCGCGGAAGCCCAGGTCGCTGCTGAAGCTGCACTAGTCGGGGACCCCTCCGTTGAAGAGCAGGCCGGTGAGGAGGAAGAAGTAGTGGTGGTGGACTAATTTTTCCTTTTTATTTTTTGTAGTTTTTTTTTCTTCCTGGGGAGGCTACTACAACTACCCTCCAGGCTTTGTACAGTTTTTCTTAATTAATGAAAAGGCACTCGAGGTCAAACCTTCCATCAAGTGTGTTCTTTCTCTGCACTGTGCCTGTTTATAATTGCTAATATCCGCTCAGTTTTTGGCTAACCTACCACCTGCCTTAGCAATTGTTTTAGGACCGTAACCAATAGAACACCTAGTCTTTCTGACCTGTTTAAAAGATAATTACCTGGAGTGCTGTAGGAACTGGTCCTGTTTAGCGTCCGGGATCGCCCGATGTATTATAGGAATACTTTGTACTACCGTCCGGGGTGTCCCTGTGTATCATAGGTATATCATGTTTTACCGCCCGGGATATATCTCTGATCACTATAAGTACTTATGAATATTTTTAAATTCTTGTAGTGACCGGTGTGATTCCCTATTTTGGCCTAATGTCCCCTGCCCCCCAAGCATTTTGCTAAGGCGGGAGTGCGGGAGTGAGTGGCCGTAGGGAACCGACCTGGAACATGGGTGGTTGCAGGGTCATTTGAAGCTTGCCATGGTCGGCCACCTAGGGGTGTGGCCCCTTCGTCGGCTGGACCTAAGAAAAGCTGGAGTAATTTCCTGTCTACGTCTAGTATCCTCCTGTCCCCGAGCGTCCTGTGAAGGCGGGGGTTTGTTGAGGAGCGACCATAGGAAACCGACCTGGAACATGGGTGGTTGCAGGGTCATTTTGTGCCTGGGTTCGGGGCCCGAGGTCTTTTTAAGTGCCTGGGTTCGGAGCTCGAGGTCTTTTTAGGTGCCTGGGTTTGGAGCCCGAGGTCTTTTTAGGTGCCTGGGTTGTTAGCCAAGGTCTTTTGTGCCTTGGGGTTAGGCCCAAGGTCTTTGATGCCTCGAGGTTAGCCCCGTGGTCTTTGATGCCTCGAGGTCAGGCCCGAGGTCTTCTGAGTATTGTACAGTGCATCGACAGGAGTAATCTTAAGGTAAATTTTGCAATTTTATTGAAAAACAAAAATTCATAATGGTTGCTCAATCAGAGCTACAAAAGCAAATTTCTCTACCAACACTAAATTTCTCCCTGAGGTCAGATGCTACTGGTAAGACTTGCGGAGGTGTTGCACATTCCAAGGATGTGAGAGATCGTGCCCGTCCATGCTCTGTAACCAATAGGTTCCCGGTTGATTGACCTGGATTACTTTATATGGTCCTTCCCAGTTTGGCCCCAGTTTCCCATAGCTCGGGATTCGGGTAGACTGGTTCACCGCCTTGAGGACGAGGTCTCTGACTTGAAAACTACGGTGCTTCACCTTGCTGTTGTAGTATCGAGAAACCCGTTGCTTGTAGACGGCTACCTTCAAGTAGGCTTGGTCCCTCCTTTCCTCCACTAGATCTAGTTCTGACCGGAGGGCTTCTTCGTTATCCGGTGCACTGAAGTTAGCCACCCGATATGTAGGCAATCCGAGTTCTATAGGGACCACTGCTTCAAACCTGTAAGTTAAAGAGAACGGCGTTTCGCCTGTTGCCACCCAAGGTGTAGTGTGGTAGGCCCACAAGAGGGTTGGTAGCTCTTCAGCCCATAGCCCTTTAGCACCTTCCAGCCTTGTTTTGATTGAGTGCAAGATTATTCGGTTGGTTACTTCGGCTTGACCATTGGCTTGTGGGTGCTCGGGGGAGGAGTAATGATTTAGTATTCCGTAGCCTGAGCAGAACTGTCTGAAGGTGGGCGTGTCGAACTGTCTACCGTTGTCACTGACCAGGACCTGAGGAGTGCCAAACCTACTGAGAATATTTATTTCCACAAAGCTCTCCATCTTCCACTCGGTTATCATCGCCAAGGGCTCGGCCTCTGCACATTTGGTGAAGTAATCAACAGCTATTACGGCGAATTTGACCTGCCCTTTCCCTATAGGTAAGGGACCAACGATGTCGATTCCCAACTGGGCGAACGGCAAGGGGCTGTGGATTGGTGTCTGGAGTTCTCCCGGTTGGTTGATCATGGGAGAGTATCTTTGGCACTTGTCACACCTCCGGACATAATTTTGGGAATCCCGGGCCAGGGTCGGCCAGTAGTAACCTTATAGGAGTGCTTTTCTGGAAAGCGCCCAGCTCCCGATGTGATTCCCACACACTCCTTCGTGAATTTCGAACAGTATTGCTGGGACCTGTACGGGGTGAACACAGCGGAGGTACGGGATTATAAACCCTCTCTTGTAAAGAATGTCGTCAAGGAGATGGTAACGGGCTGCCCGATATTTAACCCGGCAGGCTTCTTCTTTGTCGTCAAGTAGCGTCCCTGTTGTTTGGAATGTCACGAGTGGGTCCATCCAGTTGGGTCCTAGAGTGACCGGGTCTACCTCCATGCCTTCAGAGTTGATCACACTTGGCTCGGGTAGGTATTGTATCCTTATCCCGGGCAAGTCTAACTTAGAAGACGAAGCAAGGCGAGCCAGCCTGTCGGCTCGGGTATTCTCTTCTCTGGGTATCTGCGTGATAGAGAATCCTCGGAGCTGCTTGGAGACCGCTCGGACAAGGGCCAAGTAGGCTACCATGCTGCCTTCACGTGCTTCGTACTCTTGGTTAACTTGATTGACCACGAGCTGGGAGTCACTGTTGCCTTGAACATGTTGTGCGCTCATAGAGATGGCCAACTGTAACCCGACCAAGAGAGCTTCGTATTTGTAGACACCCCAATTTTGACCAAACTATTAAACTTAGGGGGGATTTACCTCTAGAAATCAATGATGAATAATGTCCCGACGATTTTCTTCAAGTTCATCGCTTCGACTTCTGAAAAGCTTCAAGCTCCCAAAACTTGCTCCTAATATCCCTAGATTTGGCCAATCACTGACCATCTGTCTCGAGCTCACTAGATCATGGGTTACTTTCTAAAAAAAAATAGAATAGATTAAATAATAATAATAATGATATTTTATAAAAATAACATTGTTTCTCATATTTTTAGATTCAAAAAGAAAAAAAAAGAAAAAGATACTATTTGGTGACTCATATGATTAATTTAGATTTAAAATGAAAAATATATCTATACATATATATATAAGAAAAGGAAAATAATAAAAGAAAGTATCCCATGTGATTTGGAGAGTTAGAGATTCATTGGCATATTCCTAATCCAAAGTAAATACCCAAAAAGCCCTTTGTTGGGCACTAATCTCCCATGTGCTTTAAAGATGCTCTAGAATGTTCCTTTATTCTAGCCAACTTAAATGTCCTTCAAGTTTCTTGGAATTACATAGAAGTGCCATGGAGAGTTAGAGATGCCATGGAATATTCCTAACCCACCCAAATTGACATATCTACCCTTATCTTAGCCCCTAAGGTAATGAAAGTCTATAAAAAACCCATTTCTCTCATTTTGGGAGAGACACTTGAATGGTATAGAAAAAATATTGGGAGAGCTTTAGAGGAAAGAAATATAGAGAGAGAAACTCTACCAATTATTTTACCCAAATCCCACCAAAACTCTACCTAACCATCAAATCACCATTGAAGGAGCTTGAAGCTTGAGGAAGAAGAAGAGGAAAAGCTTGAGAAACTCAACATCTCTACAAGTTTTGAGAAGATCTAGAGGTAAAGCCTTCATATATATATATATATAATAATAATAATAATTCAATCACAAGTTCTTAGATCTAGGAACTTTTCACATTTTCAAAACCTCTCTTCTTACCCCATTTCATCACACACCACCAAGAACTTGTGATTGAATCTCATGACATCTAATTAATTTGGATCTAATTAATGCCTTGGGTTTGAGATAAATTAGTTTTGAAGAAATTTGTGTTCCTAAATAAAACTTTGATTTCCTTTATTTCTACTTCATTCATGAGGTTCATGAGATCTTCTATATCTCATTGAAACTCTTTGAATTTGATTCCTTAGTTTTCTATGATCTTATGATCCATATGGAGATTAAAATGAATCATGATTTTAATCTACACATAGTTGGTGAGATGCTAGTATCAACTCATGACTAGGATCTCTTTACTATGAATCTTATGGAATTCATACTATATTCCATGGAGATTAGAGTAGATTTGTTGTTTTTAGTCTCCAATGACCATCAAATGGTAGGAGAAGTAGTTTAGTTTAAGTCCATCTCTATGGCTTAGACTAATCTCTTCCTTAGGTTTTGAGAAGTTCTTCATACTTCATCTAAAACCTCCATGTATGTGTGTCTTTAGCCTCCAATGACCACCAAGTGGTAGGAGTAATGATTTGAACTCAAGTTTTGGTCCATAAGTTTGAGTTCATTGTTTGAGATTTTGTGAAGTCCATTTCATACTTCATCAAAAATCCATGGGTCTAAAGATATCCTTAGTCTTCAATGACCATTAAATGGTAGAAGAGATGGTTTAGTTTAAGTCCAACTTCATGATTTAATAGTTGGGGTTAACAAATAAAGTTGAACTAGCAAAATGAAAACAGTGAGTTCACAAACTGTTTTTGATCAAAGATTTTTAGTTCGAAATCTAACCGTTGAAATCAAGTGAAACCAACGGGAAAGTGTCAATAACACATTGTTTTACCACTGTAATTTTTGTTTTGGTAAGACTTTATGCTTAGAATGGTTTGATCATGAGTTTTGTGAGACAACCACAATCTGTCCAGAATTTCAGAATAGTTTCAGAACAGCAAACCGATTTTAAAATTGATAGATCAGAACTCTAACCAAGTTTTCATGACCTCTAATAATTTTTTATAAGAACCTTAATGTGTTAGGAAGATTCCCTAAAAAGAATGAAGCAATTCGGATTTTTTTGCTATTTTTAAAAAATCATACAAGATCTCTGGACAGAGAGTTGCAGAATCCTGAGTGAGGTCTAGTATTTTCCGTATTCCCGGAGATCTAACCGTTGAAACCTCGATTTTCTTTTTGGGTTAGAAACTAGACTCACAGAGGCATAACATATCCAAAAATCATTAAGATCCAACTCTTAGAAGTATTTTATTCCTATTTTTGAACATCTGGTCTGCTCTCTGTAATTCATAAAAAACTGCTACTATTTTTTGTCTAATCTTAATTATTTCAACTCAAATGGTTCCCAAATGCCTTGGAACCCAAATCATGTTTTGAATAATAATAATTTGGCTTAAATCCAGAGGCTAAGTGATCCAAATTAGTGAATAAATTCATATCTTATTCTTGTTCATAATCATTCATTCATTCATGTACATTGATGCTTATGATTAGAACTAGTACATTGAATAAAGTTGGACTTAGTTGAACTTAATTGAACATAACCATGGATTCCTTATGATCGTGGATTGATTATTTGATATCATATTATTATGTGAAGCATGTGGACTAATCCTTGTTTTGTAGCGCATTTGAGGTACAATTTCTCCTCTTCTCTAGTTTACTCCATTTGTTGATTTTATTGATTTTCGACTCCATGTGCGACACCTTAGCCTAGGTTTTGCCTTATGTGTATATATGTGTTAGAGACCTTTCTTAGGCTTATTTTGTTCTTGCATGCATTGCACGTTTAATATTCGCGGCCGGATCCCGGGTATGTTTTCTAGTTCTCTATTGCATATCATGATGTTTGCTAGTTGAATTACGTGACTTATGAATGATATTTTACCGTTAGCAATTTTACACCATTTTAAACATGCTTGTGTAATGTATATGTACATATGTATTAATTGAGGGCATACTTAGATTATTAATTTAATTAAAAAGGATGTTGAGTAGAGGCCTATCGCGAGATAGGATGAAAGGGGGTGTTTTAGTCCGTCGGGCTCCTTCCCCTTTCATTCCATAATCCCCGGACCCAGTTTATCTTTGGTTTCGCAAAAGATCAGTTTGCTTTTAAAATGGTTTCTTAATTTTTCTTTTAAAAATTAAGTGGCGACTCTTTGTACTTGAATTTGAAAAATTGTTTTAAAAACAAAAGTGGGCCCAAATGCCGGTATCCACAATCTGGCGACTCTGCTGGGGATCGAACCCAGAATCTCTGGTTTCGCAGACCAGAATTTCTGATTTTGGGTTCACTCGAGGATTAGACTTGAAAGCATCCTTTTAATCAAATTAATTAATTTTGGTGTGCCCGTTGCATTGCACTTGCATGTCTCGCCAGTCGATTGCACGGAACTATGACCTTGGAGGCTCGGGGCAACCCGGTCGGTCAAGTCATCATGGGACCGTGTGATCACCCTTGATCTCGTACCATGTTTTGGTATATGAAGCATCCTATCGGGTGTGTGTCGAGGGTCCCTTATTTGACCAAAACCCGGCCTTTGCATGGTAGCTTCCATAGAACCTTTCGATCTTAGGAAATCAATTCTTGATTAGGATTTATGTGCTAGGGAGTTTTGTACGCCCGGAAGGGATTACTTGAGATGATGACGATGCTTACTTGATAAAAGATGTGTAACCTCTTAATCACTTTTGAGCAATTCCTTTTCATGTCCTATGACATTAAAGAATAAGCCGAATCTTGATTATAAGATTACATCTCTTGTATCATGTTTAGCTAAGCATCATTGACCTTGTATGCATCCGAATTCATGAAAAGTGCGATGATTATCTAATCATGTGATGCTCCTACCCAAGAATCCAAAGTTCATGGTTTATGAAAATTTCTTTTATCCAAAAGAAGAAGAAATTGTTTTGAAAAAATTTTACCCTTTCAAAGAAAAAAAGTGTTTAAGGTTCATTTTTGAAGTAAAACCCAAATCATTTTTCTTATTGAGAAAATTTTCACATCCTCACTTTCAAAGAAGAAATCCAAAAAAATCTTGGGAATCGTTTTTGGGATAAATGCTTTTCAAAATGAATTTCAAAGCAAAAATTTTAAATTCAATCATCTTTGAGGAACGTTTAACATCCTCATTTTAAAAAAATAAAATAAAAATAAAAATAAAAAATTTCCAAGAATTGTTTTCAAAAGGATCACATCACCCAAGGAATACTTTTTAAGCGAAATTCAAAGTTTTTCAAAAATATCCAACCTTCAAAAGGGTAATGAGGATCACAATGATAAGAGAAGTTGGCGCACTTGACATGAAGGAGGATTTTATGTGCTTATATGTTATATGTGCTAGGACTAGAATTTTCCTTTCTTTTGCATATAGAATAGGCACACACACACTTGCATTTCATCCGTGTGTCATGTGTGCGGTGCATGCATTTAGCCACATCAAATCATCAAAGCATGTACATTTTGGCACTCTCATCATGTCAGTCAACGTCATTACATGCATGTAAAATACAAATTCAGAAAGTAATCCAATAGTTCTTCAAAATCCCTTGCCTCCTGAAAATAAATTCTGCATTCGGACCTTTTACCTATGTATGTTGTTGAATTTGTAGAAAGAGTGGAACAACTAGATCTCCTAGTAAGGACACTTCTAATCTTCTTGGCCGGGTTCATCTTTCTTGATTTAGAGGAGAATATGTTTTTGCACACATTCTGTTGGGGAGTGATGAACCCAAGGTTCAAATGATGATAGTAGAGTGATAGTGTTTAAAAATATTGCTGCTAAGGCAAATGTGGATGCTCTTGGAAATCTAGTAAATTGAAAATCATCTGTGACACTCCAGTTGAGACTATGTCAAGTCTAGTTCAGTAATCGGGTCATGTCAAGTAGGAGTCAAGTGTCAAGTCCAGTCGTGTCTTTGAGTCAGTCGGTTATCAAGTTTATTTTTCAAGGCTTTGTTTATCGAGTCGAGTGATGTAATCCTCTTTTTCTACGGGTTGAATAAAATCTCATTCTGTTTGATTCAGTGTGCCAAGTCGTGAATGTATGGACCATTAAGCCAAGAAAACAAAAAGAAAAAAAAAATCAAAATCAAATCACCTTTTTTCAAATGAGCGTGAGAAATACTTTGTTAATAAATCTTTGCATTGAAAAGGATCCCCAAATGATCAAAGCAAGTTCTGTGCCAAATCCAAGGAGGAGTAGAGAATTGATTAGCTTTACTTTAAGAATTTAAAGATGCTCTTGCTCAATCTTGAAAAGATGAACTTGGAACTTGAAGTTTGCTCACCATCCCCTTTTCTTAAATACCAAGCCTAAAAGAAGAGCCCAACCAGTCCAAAGTCATAACTTGATCCTTGATGGTAGCCAAATGTTTTAAATGAACTTCTTCTTCCAAAAAAAAAAAAAAAGAAGAAAAGAAGAAAAGAAAGAGCTCGCTAGGATGAAAACCCAAAAGGGCGCCTAGGCAAAAGTGAGAGCACGAAAAAAAAAAAAAAAAAAAAGAGAGAGAAGAAAAAGATGAAGATGAAGGAGCTCGCTAGGATGAAAACCCGAAAGGGCGCCTAGGCAAAAGTTAGAGCAAGAATAAGATGCATGTTGATTTCAAAATCCGAATCCTAGCCAGTCAAAACCATGAAGAGAATAAGAGATAGTGAGGTAGAGAAAAGAAAGGAAAGAGAAAAGAAAAGGCAAAGAATAAATAAGATTGAGAATTCTTGAGCACTTCAAAGTACATCATTGGTAGATGAATTATCCCAAAGCTTTGTGTTGTTCTCAACAAAGAAAATAAATTGGAAAGAGGGATTTGAAAGTATCAATTAGTATCAAAATTTTGTGAGAGGCTCATGGCTAAATGGGCCTATAACAATGCAAAACTATCTTGAAGAAAAATAATGAGTGATTTGGAGGGCTGCTATTGCTTTATGAGTATGGTAGAGTATGATTTAAACACGATGTGTTATGAGAGTTGTAAACATTGACTGGCTAGTGAAAAGGTGAAAAGGATCAACCGCCAAAAAATAAAAAAATAATAAAAACAAAAGAGAGAAAAAAAATAATAAATAAAAGGGAGAAGTAGTTCATGTTCCTGTTCAAAGGCTACTACAAGCGACCCATTTCAGAAAAAGCACTCATTGGACCCAAATGAAAACATGGCTCGAAAAGCCCACCAATTCTTGAAGCCTTTTTCTTTTAAGACTTCCAGAGTCGATGAACTACGTTTTGACCTGATTCCCACTTGGGGATACGTAGGCAACCTGCTCGGTTCGGTCATCACCTCATCATCTCATGCTATCTTTTTTTTTAGGCCTTGGCCGAACTACGTTTTGACCTGATTCCCACTCGGGGATACGTAGGCAGCCTGTGCGGTTCGGTCACAAACATCGTTGCACTACGTGATTTTTCTCTTTTAAGCCTCAGCCGAACTACTTTGGACCCGATTCCCGCTCGGGGATAAGTAGGCGAACCTCCCAAGGTCCTCGGTCCATAACCATCCCTAAACTGTAAGCATCACCCTTTGCACCTTTGGTTTCATTCCTTCATACTAGGGGCAAACTTGTGTTTGCCTGGAGCCATGTATATACTGCCAAACCAGGGGCAAACAAAGTTCGCCCTTCAGCATTGGGTTTTCCGCTTCAGCCCACCAATTCATGATGATTATCTTTAGGTTGGGAATAAATGCACTGCAGGCATCCTGTACCCTCATGTTCTCAAAACCCTTGGATGAGCCTATTTGCCCTTAAGACTAGGGGCAAACTTCGTTTGCCAAAATCCCTCTATGCCAGAGGCAAGTTCTCAAGTAATCAAGTTTGTTTTGAAAGGATTGAAATAGAGTGCCTTTCATTCTATAAGCTAAAACACTAATTTGAAGCATACTCTAGATAGGCAAAGAATTCGCTAAATCAAAAAGGGGAAGTTTTCAAAGTGTCGGTTTATCAGGAAAACACTACCATTTGTAAGATGATGAATAAATGAAAAGTGAGATGATACATTATTCGCAATGAAAGCACATTGATTCATAATGAATGTAGAGTTTGAGTCAATCATCTTGAGTAACTAGCTTTGTTAGGTATGTCCTCCTTTGATGAGTCAATAAATGGTCTCAAATGTGTGGGTTTAAGATGATGAATAAAGATTTGAAAAGTCTCCATGAGCATCCTAAGAGCAATACAAGCAGAGGTTTTGAACACTATCACAACATAGTGCCAAAGTGGCAATATAAGAAGAGTCCAATACTAGGGGCAAAGGTGACTTCCCTCTTTTGACGAAATCGATGTGTTTCTTCCAAAGGTCCGCAAATGCAGAAAATTTTTCTTTCTATCAGCTCCGTTCAAATTCTTTAAGTCTGAAAACTCCTCAAATTTTGAAAAATCAACTCTTTCAGTCTGTGGACTCCCGAACTTTTGTGAAATCAATTCTTTAAGTTCGAAGTGGCTCTGAATATTGAAGTTTGGTTCTTTGAGCGCAAAGCATTAGTCCTCAATGGCATCTGCATTAGTCTTCAATGGCAATCCTCGTTAGTCCTCAATGGCAACCTCTGTTAGTCCTCAATGGCAATCCCAGCTAATCCTCGCGAGCATCTGTATTAGTCATCAACGGCAACCTCGCATTCGCGTTAATCCTCAATAATTCTTCGAGTCTCATTCAAACTACCGATTTTGAAAATTGAAATTATTTTGAGTCGAATTGACTCCAATGTTGTAAATTAAAATTTTTCGTTTAGCTGAGTTGACTCCAATTTGGAAAACTGAAATTCTCTTTGAAAATTTGAAATCGTTCGAGTCAATTCGACTCCCAATTTTGGAATTTTGAAAATTCTTTGAGTCTGTTTCGACTCCTGTTTTTAGAAGTTTTGTAAAATCTTTGAGTCTGATTCGACTCCCGCTTTGTGAAATAGAAATTCTTGGAGTCTGATTCAACTCCTGTTTTGGAAATTTGAAAAGAAATTCTTTTGAGTCCGATCTACTCACGAGTTTTGAAATATTGGATTGATTTGAGTCAAATTGACTCTGGACTTGGTGAAATTGAATTTGTTTGAGTCTGACTGACTCCTGATTTCAGAAAATGAATTAAGTCGAGTCTAGGCAACTCCTAATTTAGCCTTTGAATTTGAACTCGAATTGAGTTGAATTGACTCTGGACTTGGTGAAATTGAATTTATTTGAGTCTGACTGCCTCCTGATTTCAGAAAATGAATTAAGTCGAGTCTAGGCAACTCCTAATTTAGCCTTTGAATTTGAACTCGAATTGAGTTGAATTGACTCCGGACTTGGTGAAATTGAGTTTATTTGAGTCTGACTAACTCTTGATCGAAATTTGAAAAATTAAGCTCGATTGACTACCAATTTTGGAAAATTGATTTAATTTGAGTGGATTTGAA
This sequence comes from Hydrangea macrophylla, assembly GCA_033977485.1. Taxonomy (NCBI): domain Eukaryota; kingdom Viridiplantae; phylum Streptophyta; class Magnoliopsida; order Cornales; family Hydrangeaceae; genus Hydrangea; species Hydrangea macrophylla. Next base: position 29,941,436 of record CM066993.1, read on the forward strand.
TCCATTGGACCCCCGGCTTCAGATATTTGAAATAATTTAAGTCCATCAGACTCCCAATTTAGAAATTTGAAATAATTTGAGTCTGATGTACTAGACTCCGAATTTTTGAAAATAAATGAAATGAAATTTGTTTGACTAAGAAGGGAATTTGTTTGAGTCTAATGGACTCTCGATTTTAGAAAATCAAATTAAGTCTGAAAGACCCCGGATTTTTAGAATTGAACTGATTTGAGTCTGACTGACTCCAAAATTCTGAATTAAATTGAGTTAAGTCTAGTTGACTCCCAATTTTGAAAAAATTGAAAAGAATATGAGTCTGTTCGACTCCAAGTTTTGAAAAGTTGAAATGAATTTGAGCCTGCAGGCTCCCAAACTATGACCACCGTCTTGAGAATATAACGGATTTATTTTCCCGATCCTCGTAACAGATTTACGACGATCCTTTGTTTGAGAATGTGACGGATTTATATTCTCGGTTCTTGCAACGGATTTGCGCTAACCCTCGTTTTGAGAATATAACGGATTTATATTCTCGATCCTCGTAACAGATTTACGACGATCCTTTGTTTGAGAATGTGACGGATTTACATTCTCGGTTCTTGCAACGGATTTGCGCTAACCCTCGTTTTGAGAATATAACGAATTTATATTCTCGATCCTCGTAACAGATTTACGACGATCCTTTGTTTGAGAATGTGACGGATTTACATTCTCGGTTCTTGCAACGGATTTGCGCTAACCCTCGTTTTGAGAATATAACGGATTTATATTCTCGATCCTCGTAACAGATTTACGGCGATCCTTTGTTTGAGAATGTGACGGATTTACATTCTCGGTTCTTGCAACGGATTTGCGCTAACCCTCGTTTTGAGAATATAACGGATTTATATTCTCGATCCTCGTAACAGATTTACGACGATCCTTTGTTTGAGAATGTGACGGATTTACATTCTCGGTTCTTGCAACGGATTTGCGCTAACCCTCATTTTGAGAATATAACGAATTTATATTCTCGATCCTCGTAACAGATTTACGACGATCCTTTGTTTGAGAATGTGACGGATTTACATTCTCGGTTCTTGCAACGGATTTGCGCTAACCCTCGTTTTGAGAATATAACGGATTTATATTCTCGATCCTCGTAACAGATTTACGGCGATCCTTTGTTTGAGAATGTGACGGATTTACATTCTCGGTTCTTGCAACGGATTTGCGCTAACCCTCGTTTTGAGAATATAACGGATTTATATTCTCGATCCTCGTAACAGATTTACGGCGATCCTTTGTTTGAGAATGTGACGGATTTACATTCTCGGTTCTTGCAACGGATTTGCGTTAACCCTCGTTTTGAGAATATAACGGATTTATATTCTCGATCCTCGTAACAGATTTACGGCGATCCTTTGTTTGAGAATGTGACAGATTTACATTCTCGGTTCTTGCAACGGATTTGCACTAACCCTCATTTTGAGAATATAACGAATTTATATTCTCGATCCTCATAACAGATTTACGGTGATCCTTTGTTTGAGAATGTGACGGATTTACATTCTCGGTTCTTGCAACGGATTTGCACTAACCCTCGTTTTGAGAATATAACAAATTTATATTCTCGATCCTCGTAACAGATTTACGATGATCCTTTGTTTGAAAGTATAACGAATTTGCATTTTCAGTTTTCGCAACAGACTTGCGCCAACCTTCGATGTTCAGTCAAAAGTAGCTTTCTTAACAGATTTGGCACCAGTCCAAGATTCGGTAATCTTCTTTGATCGGCACATCGTGTAAAGTACGTTGTATAGACACGATGTAGGGTAAGCATGACGTTTGCATAATCAGGTCAATTCAAGAAAATACCATTGCATAGCATGTGCATCACGACAGGATAGGTGCATTCATCCGTATGATTTTTTGCGCTTGTGTGTTGTCCTTTGCCCGAACTACGTCCTGGTCTGATTCCCGAAGGGATACGTAGGCAGCTCACCATTGAGCACGACCAGCACCGACCGTCTCCGCGAATGTTTTTGCAACGCATTTTATTTTTACCTAAGTTCAATAGCTCGGTCAAAGGCTTGTCTTCACACAGGCTTCGACATTCACTTGTGATACGCGTTGCTTCACAAGCTCTGCCGAAGAGGGGCAAACTGTAGACACCCCAATTTTGACCAAACTATTAAACTTAGGGGGGATTTACCTCTAGAAATCAATGATGAATAATGTCCCGACGATTTTCTTCAAGTTCATCGCTTCGACTTCTGAAAAGCTTCAAGCTCCCAAAACTTGCTCCTAATATCCCTAGATTTGGCCAATCACTGACCATCTGTCTCGAGCTCACTAGATCATGGGTTACTTTCTAAAAAAAAATAGAATAGATTAAATAATAATAATAATGATATTTTATAAAAATAACATTGTTTCTCATATTTTTAGATTCAAAAAGAAAAAAAAAGAAAAAGATACTATTTGGTGACTCATATGATTAATTTAGATTTAAAATGAAAAATATATCTATACATATATATATATAAGAAAAGGAAAATAATAAAAGAAAGTATCCCATGTGATTTGGAGAGTTAGAGATTCATTGGCATATTCCTAATCCAAAGTAAATACCCAAAAAGCCCTTTGTTGGGCACTAATCTCCCATGTGCTTTAAAGATGCTCTAGAATGTTCCTTTATTCTAGCCAACTTAAATGCCCTTCAAGTTTCTTGGAATTACATAGAAGTGCCATGGAGAGTTAGAGATGCCATGGAATATTCCTAACCCACCCAAATTGACATATCTACCCTTATCTTAGCCCCTAAGGTAATGAAAGTCTATAAAAAACCCATTTCTCTCATTTTGGGAGAGACACTTGAATGGTATAGAAAAAATATTGGGAGAGCTTTAGAGGAAAGAAATATAGAGAGAGAAACTCTACCAATTATTTTACCCAAATCCCACCAAAACTCTACCTAACCATCAAATCACCATTGAAGGAGCTTGAAGCTTGAGGAAGAAGAAGAGGAAAAGCTTGAGAAACTCAACATCTCTACAAGTTTTGAGAAGATCTAGAGGTAAAGCCTTCATATATATATATATATAATAATAATAATAATTCAATCACAAGTTCTTAGATCTAGGAACTTTTCACATTTTCAAAACCTCTCTTCTTACCCCATTTCATCACACACCACCAAGAACTTGTGATTGAATCTCATGACATCTAATTAATTTGGATCTAATTAATGCCTTGGGTTTGAGATAAATTAGTTTTGAAGAAATTTGTGTTCCTAAATAAAACTTTGATTTCCTTTATTTCTACTTCATTCATGAGGTTCATGAGATCTTCTATATCTCATTGAAACTCTTTGAATTTGATTCCTTAGTTTTCTATGATCTTATGATCCATATGGAGATTAAAATGAATCATGATTTTAATCTACACATAGTTGGTGAGATGCTAGTATCAACTCATGACTAGGATCTCTTTACTATGAATCTTATGGAATTCATACTATATTCCATGGAGATTAGAGTAGATTTGTTGTTTTTAGTCTCCAATGACCATCAAATGGTAGGAGAAGTAGTTTAGTTTAAGTCCATCTCTATGGCTTAGACTAATCTCTTCCTTAGGTTTTGAGAAGTTCTTCATACTTCATCTAAAACCTCCATGTATGTGTGTCTTTAGCCTCCAATGACCACCAAGTGGTAGGAGTAATGATTTGAACTCAAGTTTTGGTCCATAAGTTTGAGTTCATTGTTTGAGATTTTGTGAAGTCCATTTCATACTTCATCAAAAATCCATGGGTCTAAAGATATCCTTAGTCTTCAATGACCATTAAATGGTAGAAGAGATGGTTTAGTTTAAGTCCAACTTCATGATTTAATAGTTGGGGTTAACAAATAAAGTTGAACTAGCAAAATGAAAACAGTGAGTTCACAAACTGTTTTTGATCAAAGATTTTTAGTTCGAAATCTAACCGTTGAAATCAAGTGAAACCAACGGGAAAGTGTCAATAACACATTGTTTTACCACTGTAATTTTTGTTTTGGTAAGACTTTATGCTTAGAATGGTTTGATCATGAGTTTTGTGAGACAACCACAATCTGTCCAGAATTTCAGAATAGTTTCAGAACAGCAAACCGATTTTAAAATTGATAGATCAGAACTCTAACCAAGTTTTCATGACCTCTAATAATTTTTTATAAGAACCTTAATGTGTTAGGAAGATTCCCTAAAAAGAATGAAGCAATTCGGATTTTTTTGCTATTTTTAAAAAATCATACAAGATCTCTGGACAGAGAGTTGCAGAATCCTGAGTGAGGTCTAGTATTTTCCGTATTCCCGGAGATCTAACCGTTGAAACCTCGATTTTCTTTTTGGGTTAGAAACTAGACTCACAGAGGCATAACATATCCAAAAATCATTAAGATCCAACTCTTAGAAGTATTTTATTCCTATTTTTGAACATCTGGTCTGCTCTCTGTAATTCATAAAAAACTGCTACTATTTTTTGTCTAATCTTAATTATTTCAACTCAAATGGTTCCCAAATGCCTTGGAACCCAAATCATGTTTTGAATAATAATAATTTGGCTTAAATCCAGAGGCTAAGTGATCCAAATTAGTGAATAAATTCATATCTTATTCTTGTTCATAATCATTCATTCATTCATGTACATTGATGCTTATGATTAGAACTAGTACATTGAATAAAGTTGGACTTAGTTGAACTTAATTGAACATAACCATGGATTCCTTATGATCGTGGATTGATTATTTGATATCATATTATTATGTGAAGCATGTGGACTAATCCTTGTTTTGTAGCGCATTTGAGGTACAATTTCTCCTCTTCTCTAGTTTACTCCATTTGTTGATTTTATTGATTTTCGACTCCATGTGCGACACCTTAGCCTAGGTTTTGCCTTATGTGTATATATGTGTTAGAGACCTTTCTTAGGCTTATTTTGTTCTTGCATGCATTGCACGTTTAATATTCGCGGCCGGATCCCGGGTATGTTTTCTAGTTCTCTATTGCATATCATGATGTTTGCTAGTTGAATTACGTGACTTATGAATGATATTTTACCGTTAGCAATTTTACACCATTTTAAACATGCTTGTGTAATGTATATGTACATATGTATTAATTGAGGGCATACTTAGATTATTAATTTAATTAAAAAGGATGTTGAGTAGAGGCCTATCGCGAGATAGGATGAAAGGGGGTGTTTTAGTCCGTCGGGCTCCTTCCCCTTTCATTCCATAATCCCCGGACCCAGTTTATCTTTGGTTTCGCAAAAGATCAGTTTGCTTTTAAAATGGTTTCTTAATTTTCCTTTTAAAAATTAAGTGGCGACTCTTTGTACTTGAATTTGAAAAATTGTTTTAAAAACAAAAGTGGGCCCAAATGCCGGTATCCACAGTATTCATCCTCGTTGTTGGAGGCACGGAACCCAAACCTTAGTGCATATTCGAGCTAGATACCGTCGGGGGTAGTCAGGATGATTCCTGCCACTCTACCCTGCTGATTGGAGGAACCGTCCATATGCAGTACCCAGGTTGGGATGTCAGAGTGTAACCCGAGAGGTAAGGCTAGGGGCTCAGACTCTGCGACCGGATCCTCGGGATATCTAAACTCGACTAAAAAGTCCGCTACGGCTTGTCCCTTGATGACTGTCCGGGGTCGGTAGATTACTTCAAACTCTTCCAACTCCAATGCCTACTTGACGAGCCTCCCGGAAGTGTCTGGGCGACTGAGGATTCTGCGGAGAGGTTGATTTATGAGGACTACAATGGCTTGGGCCTGAAAGTATGGGCGGAGCCTATGGGCCGAGGTGATAAGGGCGAATGCCAGTTTCTCAATACGGGAGAATCTGATCTTCGCGCCCTGTAGGGTCCGACTGGTGTAGTACACTGGGAACTGTATCCCGTGCTCTTCCCGAATAAGTGCCGAGCTAACCGCCGATGGTGACACCGCCAAGTACAGAAATAGTTCTTCCCCAGGCACGGGTGTTGAGAGAGCAGAGGAGGAGATGCCAGATACTTCTTGAGTTCCTGGAATGCCTCTTCACACTCTTCAGACCACTGGAACGCTTTATGGAGGGTTTTGAAGAATGGCAGGCACCGGTCGGTAGCTCAGGAGACAAATCTGTTCAGTGCGGCCACCCGTCCGGCCGCATGTTGATGATAGCTTTGATCTTCTCGGGGTTTGCCTCAATTCTCCGTCTGCTGACTAGATGGCCAAGAAACTTCCTGGATGAGACGTCGAAGGTGCATGTGGCCGGGTTCAACCTCATCCTGAACTTTTTCAAAATGCTGAAGCCCCCGGCCAGGTGCTCGAGGTGGTCGGGCTTGTCTCGGCTCTTGACCAGCAGATCATCCACATATACCTCCATAGACTTTCCAATGAGGTCTCTGAACATGTGGTTGACCAGGCGTTGGTAGGTAGCCCCGGCATTCTTGAGACCGAAGGGCATAACCTTGTAGCAGTACGTGCCTTGGTCAGTGATGAACGCCGTCTTCTCTTCGTCCCTAGGGTACATGCTGATCTGGTTGTACCCCGAGTAAGCGTCCATGAATGAAAGGAGTGAGTGACCTGCGGTGGAGTCCACAAGGAGATCTATCATGGGCAGCGGATAGCAGTCCTTGGGGTAAGCCTTGTTGAGGTCGGTGAAGTCCACGCACATTCTCCACTTCCCGTTGCCTTTCTTGACGAGAACAACGTTAGCTAGCCAGTCAGGATAGTGGACCTCTCGGATGGACTTCTCCTTTAGGAGCTTGTCGACCTCCTCACTCACTGTCTTCTGTCTCTCGGGGGCCATGCCCCTGAAGGAAAAGTGGGTTTAAAGTTAGATTTTAAACGCGCAGCGGAAATAGGTTAAGTTATAAAACTTTTGGCATTCCAGGATCTACTACTCGTCAATTCCATAGATGCGTACAAGGGGGTGCAAGAATTATACCTTAGTGTCTTGAACCCAATTCTGAAACTTTAACTTCCAGCAGCCTCCACTAGATGATCTTCACCCTTATGACTCCTGCGGATGCCTGCCGGAAAGACTAGGGTTGGTGGGAACCCTAATACAGAGGATAGGAAGGTTTTGGGAAGACTATGATAGTTTCTGCAGCTTCTGCGTATAAAAACGACGATCACTTACTTCCAGAACGCAGCTGCCCTATTTATAGATTTCCAGAACCGACCTAGACTTCGATCGATCGAAGTCACTTCGATCGATCGAACCTTCGATCGATCGAACCATTCTCGATCGATCGAACCTGCTGACTTCAATCGATCGAACATACTTCAATCGATCGAACTTGTCTTAACAGCTTCCTCAAGTGTCTTTCCAAGCATCCTAGCGGAGCTAAGAGTGGGACCTCCTAGGCTCTTTATTGTTGGCTCAGACCAATTTGTTAATTACCATGACCAAACTCTTTGATCAGCAAACTAACTAACTGGTCAGTTAACGTTTATTCCACTATAAAACGATAACTGAACTCCAACGCAAAAGAACATATCCGAAGCGATAACTAGACTTGTATGGTGTACTAATGTCCCTCTACCGTCAGCATTCGTAATCATATTCAGGTAGTCGGATAACTGTTACTGTCAACCTGAATCATGATTACTTCTTGTATTCCTTGAGTCTCATTCACTACTCATGATTACCAAACATGTTGATAACTCTTATCAACAAGACTGCAGTACTCAGTAATCAACTTGGTGACATTCTCAAGGGAATGCTTACTCTGAATCAGAGGGTAGATTCTATCTTGACAATATATGTTCACAACCCTATGGACATGACATACCCAAGATACCCAGGTGTTGATCTTCTATAGACCTCACTGATTGGTAAGTCAAAGCAGCCATATCCATAGTCTGTGTTCATAATCATCTCAAGATTGAGAACACGTACCTTATACAAGTTATGAGTTCCTATTGACTGTTGACAGCCTTAAGCGTCAATAGGAAAGCTCAGGTCCGTCAATGCACTATAAGCACTAGCATATCAACTAAGAGCTACACTCTAGTGATTGAGATTAATCACTCCATCCAATGGTAGTTAATTATGCTACAGTGTAGACCTGATGAGGTATCCAGTCTCATCATCCACTGTGACATATTCTAAGTATCAAAGAATAGTAATTCGTATCTCACTTGTGTGTATCTCATACACACACGAATTGCTTACTATGATACTTAAGGATAAAACAATCATCTCATGAAAGAAACATACACAATGAAATGTAAAGCTGATATCAATATATTATAATGCTAATGTCTCATACATAAAGTAATGGTTTGAGGGCACAAACCCAACAAACTCCCACTTGCACTCACAACCATTCAGAACTACATCTAAGACCTAGACTATCTAGATGACGATCAAAAACCTTCTGTGGCAAGGCCTTTGTAAACGGATCAGCAAGATTGTCAGCGGTGGCAATCTTGGTGACAGTCACATCTCCACGTTGAACAATATCTCGGATAAGATGATATTTCCGCTCTACGTGCTTTCCCTTTCTGTGGTTCCTTGGCTCCTTGGACTGAGCCACTGCCCCACTATTATCACAATAAAGCGTAATAGGCGACAGTGACGCTGGTACCACCTCGAGTTCCATGAGGAACTTCTTGAGCCAAACAGCTTCCTTTGCGGCTTCACAAGCAGCCACATACTCAGCTTCTGTAGTTGAGTCTGCAATGCATTTCTACTTAATGCTCCTCCAACTGACAGCACCACCTCCCAAGGTAAAGAGATGTCCGGATGTCGACTTTCTCGAATCTTTATCTGACATAAAGTCCGAGTCAGTGTATCCTACTGGAATTAACTCACTACCACCGTACATAAGCATGTAATCTTTAGTTCTTCTCAAGTACTTAAGAATGTGCTTAACGGCTGTCCAGTGCTCTGGACCAGGATTCGATTGATACCTGCTAACCATGCCAACGACAAAGCAGATATCTGGTCTAGTGCATAACATCGCATACATGAGACTTCCCACTGCCGAGGCATAGGGAATTCCTGCCATGCGATTCCTCTCCTCTTGTGTCTTTGGACACTGGTCCTTGGAGAACGCTAAACCATGCCTGAAAGGTAACAAACCTTTCTTCGAATTATCCATTGAAAACCTAGTTAGCACTTTCTCGATATAACCAGCTTGAGATAATCCCATTATCTTTCGCTTGCGATCCCGAAAGAGCTTTATCCCAAGAATATAGCTCGCCTCTCCTAGATCCTTCATATCGAAAGTACTAGCTAGCCAAACCTTGACCGTTGACAGCGCCGCTACATCATTCCCAATGAGTAGAATGTCGTCAACGTAAAGCACAAGAAAAGCCACTACTTTCCCTTCACATTTCTTGTATACACAAGGCTCATCCAGATTCTGTATGAAACCAAACGACTTGACCGCTTGGTCAAATCGGATGTTCCAACTTCTGGATGCCTGCTTAAGCCCATAAATGGACTTTTGCAACTTGCATACCAAGTTACCTTTTCGACCAGCTATGAACCCTTCTGGTTGTTGCATATAGATGTCCTCCTCAAGATTGCCATTCAAGAATGCAGTCTTGACGTCCATCTGCCAGATTTCAAAATCTAGGCATATAGCAATGGATAAGAGTATTCTGATGGACTTGAGCATGGCTACCGGCGAGAAGGTTTCCTCATAGTCAATGCCCTCCCTCTGAGTATAGCCTTTCGCCACAAGCCTTGCCTTAAAGGTCTCAACCTTTCCATCAGATCCTCTTTTCCTCTTATAGACCCACTTGCAGCCAATGGGTTTAATATTGGCTGGAAGTTCTACAAGATCCCAGACCTGATTGGAATCCATAGATTCCAATTCAGCCTTCATAGCTTTAATCCAATGAGCTGAATCAACATCAGCCATTGCCTCTTCGTAAGTGGTAGGATCAGATTCAGATTCTATGGAGACAGCTTCAAAAACTTCTCCTAAGAACATGTATCTATCAGGCTGGCTGATAATCCTCCCACTACGACGAGGTACCGGTGCGGAAATGGGTGAAGAAGTGGTATTTTCTTGATTTTCATCGTTATCAACTGCGGGTTGGACTGAGGGCTCTCCTTCTATCTCTCTAAGATCTATCCTTCCCTTAGGTTTATGGTTCATGATATAATCATCCTCCAAGAAAATAGCATTTGTACTAACAAACACTTTCTGTTCTCTTGGATCATAAAAATACCATCCAAAAGTACCCTTTGGATACCCTACAAAGTAACATACTTCCGATCTAGAATCCAACTTGCTCATCTTTCCTTTGAGCACATGTACCGGACACCCCAATATCCGGAGATGTTGCAAAGAAGGCTTGCGCCCAATCCACATCTCTCGTGGTGTCCTGGGAACAGATTTACTTGGCACTAGATTTAGTATGTATGCAGAGGTTTCCAAAGCATAACCCCAAAGGAATAATGGCAACTCTGAATAACTCATCATCGATCTAGTCATGTCTAAAAGAGTCCGATTCCTTCTCTCCGCTACACCGTTCTGCTGAGGCGTACCAGGTGCAGTCAACTGTGACAGAATCCCATTCTGTACGAGGTGATCAATAAACTCATTAGAGAGGTACTCGCCACCTCGATCAGATCGAATGGCCTTGATATGTGTGCCCGATTGCTTCTCCACTTCAGCCCTAAACTCTTTGAACTTTTCAAAGGCTTCAGACTTGTGCTGCATTAGGTACACATTTCCATACCTAGAGTGGTCATCGGTAAATGTTATGAAATACTCATAACCACCCCTTGCTCTAATATTTATTGGTCCACACACATCAGTATGAACTAATTCCAACAATGCATTGGTCCTATTGCCCTTTGCAGGAAAGGGCCTTTTGGTCATCTTACCCTCCAAACAAGACTCGCAGACTTCCATTGGTTCGAGAACCAAATCGCCTAAGACCCCTTCTTTGACTAGTCTGCCAATCCTATTCAGATTGATATGGCCAAGCCTCATATGCCAAAGCCTTGTTGGATTAGTGGAAGGTTCCTTTCTTTTAGATGGTAAAGTTACCACTGAGTTATTAAGTTCCAAACAAGAATCTTTTGAAATATTGGGAGTAATCACATACAAACCATTTGATTTAACACCAGAACATATAAAAGAACTGCTTCTTTTAATGACAACTTCAGTTCCAAAATGAAAGGAATAACCATTATTCGTTAAATTAGAAACTGAAATTAAATTACGTCTCATTAAAGGGACGTAAAGTACATCTGATAAAATCAAAACTTTATTGTCTGAAAATTCTAAAACTACGACTCCTATAGCAACCGCAGATACGGTTGCGCTAGAACCTAGAGTAAGTACGATCTCCCCATCATTGCATTTCCTGGTTGATCTGAACCCTTGCAATGAATTACAGATATGGTTAGTCGCACCAGAATCAATGCACCAAGTGTTTGAAGTATCCGTAATAAAACTTACTTCAATCACATGTGATTCAATCATACCTTGAACTCTTATAGCTAAGAATTCTGGACAGTTCCTCTTCCAGTGGCCCTTCTCACCGCATTGGAAACACTTTCCTTTGCCTTGGCCACCCACCTTCCCTTTACCCTTACCTTTTCCCTTAGATTTTGCAATCTTAGGGACCGGTCCAACACTTGAACCACCAGTGCCAGCCTTCTTCTTTCCTTTCTTACCTTTCGGTGTAGATCGGGAAGAAGAAGCGCTTTTCTCAACGTTTAAAACGCTGCCCCCAGGTTTGATCACCCCTTCTGCTGCCAGTAAAGAACTCATTAATTCGCTCATTGAAAAATCCATTTGATTCATATTATAGTTAAGTTTGAATTGAGCGAATGATGGCGACAGCGAGTTGAGGATCATATCAACTTGGGTCTGTGCATCGATGTTGGCTCCCAAGGTCTCCAGTTCGTTTAAATAACCAATCATTTTTAAAACATGTTCTTTGACTGGAGTACCTTCCGACATCTTTGCACTCATTATCTTCTGCATGGCTACCTGTCTGGCAGGCCTGCCATGCTCCCCAAACATCTTTTTCAGGGATGTGATAATGTCACTGGCAGAATCGTTCGATTGGAATTGGTGTTGTAACACACCAGCCATTGAGGCCAGAATGTAACAACGGGCCATTCCATTCGACTTCTTCCATTTGTCGAACTCGTGTCTGGCAGCTGCCGAAGCATTTGCCGCGGGTTCTTCAGGGCTTGGGGTGGTGAGGACATATATGTGATCCTCCGCAGTTAAAACGATGTCAAGGTTACGTTTCCATTCAGTGTAGTTATTTCCAGTTAATTTGTTTTGAGTGAGTATGGTGGCAAGTGGACTAAATGCAGATCCAGACATTATGATTACTGAAAATCAAACAAACAAAATAAATATGTATATCAGAATTGACAGTTTGAAATAAAAGAATCCTTAAAACTCTTATTTAAAAACAAAGTCGCCGGAATATCGAAACGAAAGGATAAAGCCTCCGTGTGGTGGTCAATGTTCGATCTTTTGATTTATCATGACTTATCCGCTATGCAACTCTTGCAAAATAGCCATGACTCCCGAACCTATTTGATCTCTAAGTTTCTGAATAATGCCCCGTGTGGGATCCCTTATCCATAGCTTAGCTAGTGTGTACCATTAACTAGGATCCAATCACAACCGTCTCAAGTAGCGCCTCCGTGTGGTGGTCACCCTCTAACACGTCTGATTGATCCTATCCATAGGAAGTTCACATCTAGTAACCAATGAGCAGTGTACCCTCCGTATGGAATGATCACTCCTGGCGAGGTGACACAGAATACACTACTCATCTTACAATGAACCGTTAATGGAAGATCGTGGGTGTTATTTGATAAGACCCTCTCCCACTAGATTTAGTAAATTAAGGATTTTGCTTTTGAAAAATGTTTCCACACACTACCCATAAACATCCAATGTTTACTAATGTTTTGAAACCGGTTTTTGAATTTTATTTTAGAAAACTTGTTTTAAGTGCATGCAACAATGTATTATATGCCAATCACAAAACAAGCACATAAAACAAAAAACTAAAATGAAATATAGGCATTCAAACAATGCCTCTATCTCCCATGGCTCTATTTCTATAGAACACCTTCTTGGTTTGGTCGCCTCCGGCTCCATCTTGATGGACAACGGCTCCTTGCTCCATCTTCATGGAATTTCTAATTCTATTACATTGGACTTATGCTTCTTTTGAAGCTTACAATTTATCTAGAAAAAAGAAATAGCAAAAATGAAATAAAAGGCTAGGGAAACCGGTGCGACTTTCCTTTTCGTAGGATTGAAGCCGCAGCGCCCTTTACATACGCCTTAAAACCAAACCATTAATAAATTACAACATGCACCAATCTCAAACAATTTAAATATAAATATTTAAACGACTTGGTGCCATGGGAGATAGCGACTAATTTTGCTGCAAAAGGGTTAGTCGTACACACATCCACACATACATAACAAATATATGTAACTATTGGAACACTTAATTGATTCACACAGTATATAAACACTTTACATACTGAATTAGAACTTAAAATAGCATCTTACTTCTCTGTCACAGTTCGATCGATCGAAGACCGTTCGATCGCTCGAACCTTCGATCGATTGAACATTGTTCAATCGCTTGAACATTCTGTTTCACAGAATGACTTGAAAATTTTACAGAATATTTTAAAATTAAAGTTTTTAATTTCAAAACACTTTAAAACTGTGAAACAGAGAACCTGACAAAGTATCTATCTCGATCGATCGAACTTCATTCGATCGATCGAATACCAGAAGGTTCGATCGATCGAAGACTGTTCGATCGATTGAGAACAGAATGTTCGATCGATCGAAACAAGTTCGATCGATCGAACCCACCTTGCATCCTATGCAATCACAGTTTTGTATTCTGCTGCGATAACACTGCAGAAACAGATCTGTGACGATGCAGTTTCGAAAACAGTTCTAAAATCAACATGCAAATCAAAACTAGGGTTCCAAAAACGCATTTATAGATCCAAACGAGCGTGGCTCGGATACCAATTGAAGGAAAAGTGGGTTTAAAGTTAGATTTTAAACGCGCAGCGGAAATAGGTTAAGTTATAAAACTTTTGGCATTCCAGGATCTACTACTCGTCAATTCCATAGATGCGTACAAGGGGGTGCAAGAATTATACCTTAGTGTCTTGAACCCAATTCTGAAACTTTAACTTCCAGCAGCCTCCACTAGATGATCTTCACCCTTATGACTCCTGCGGATGCCTGCCGGAAAGACTAGGGTTGGTGGGAACCCTAATACAGAGGATAGGAAGGTTTTGGGAAGACTATGATAGTTTCTGCAGCTTCTGCGTATAAAAACGACGATCACTTACTTCCAGAACGCAGCTGCCCTATTTATAGATTTCCAGAACCAACCTAGACTTCGATCGATCTAAGTCACTTCGATCGATCGAACCTTCGATCGATCGAACCATTCTCGATCGATCGAACCTGCTGACTTCAATCGATCGAACATACTTCAATCGATCGAACTTGTCTTAACAGCTTCCTCAAGTGTCTTTCCAAGCATCCTAGCGGAGCTAAGAGTGGGACCTCCTAGGCTCTTTATTGTTGGCTCAGACCAGTTTGTTAATTACCATGACCAAACTCTTTGATCAGCAAACTAACTAACTGGTCAGTTAACGTTTATTCCACTATAAAACGATAACTGAACTCCAACGCAAAAGAACATATCCGAAGCGATAACTAGACTTGTATGGTGTACTAATGTCCCTCTACCGTCAGCATTCGTAATCATATTCAGGTAGTCGGATAACTGTTACTGTCAACCTGAATCATGATTACTTCTTATATTCCTTGAGTCTCATTCACTACTCATGATTACCAAACATGTTGATAACTCTTATCAACAAGACTGCAGTACTCAGTAATCAACTTGGTGACATTCTCAAGGGAATGCTTACTCTGAATCAAAGGGTAGATTCTATCTTGACAATATATGTTCACAACCCTATGGACATGACATACCCAAGATACCCAGGTGTTGATCTTCTATAGACCTCACTGATTGGTAAGTCAAAGCAGCCATATCCATAGTCTGTGTTCATAATCATCTCAAGATTGAGAACACGTACCTTATACAAGTTATGAGTTCCTATTGACTGTTGACAGCCTTAAGTGTCAATAGGAAAGCTCAGGTCCGTCAATGCACTATAAGCACTAGCATATCAACTAAGAGCTATACTCTAGTGATTGAGATTAATCACTCCATCCAATGGTAGTTAATTATGCTACAGTGTAGACCTGATGAGGTATCCAGTCTCATCATCCACTATGACATATTCTAAGTATCAAAGAATAGTAATTCGTATCTCACTTGTGTGTATCTCATACACACACGAATTGCTTACTATGATACTTAAGGATAAAACAATCATCTCATGAAAGAAACATACACAATGAAATGTAAAGCTGATATCAATATATTATAATGCTAATGTCTCATACATAAAGTAATGGTTTGAGGGCACAAACCCAACAACCCCTTCTCTTTTGCTTGACTGGGCGACAATCCGGGCTGACATTAAGATGATGAGACATTACCCGGGGGTCAATTCCGGGCATATCCTCATGACTCCAAGTAAAGACGTCTTGATTTTGCCTCAAGAACTGAGTCAATTTTTCCTTCAAGCCGGGCTCCAATAGGGTACCCATGCTGACCGTGCGGTCTGGGTGCCCGGGGTCTAGGATAACTTGTTCCAGTTCTTCCATTGGACCTATCATGTCACTCTGATCCCGAGGGTCTATCTCCTGGACGTTCAAAGTTTTCGTGATTGCCCCTCGGTGCAACGAGCTGACATAACAACTCCGGGCGGTGCTCTGATCTCCACGCAAACATCCGGGTCCTTGGGGAGTTGGGAACTTCACTGTTAAGCTGTAGATTGAGGGTCGGCCTACCAAGAATGACGTTGTAGGCCGACGGGGCTTCTACGATCACAAAATTAGTGAGCACGGAGGCCTGCTGAGGGTAGGTCCCCATGAGAACTGGGAGCTCGATTGTTCCGAGCGGTTGTGTACTGGAGCCGTTAAATCCATCCAGGGGAGTAGCGACCGGTCGGAGCCGATCCCTGGAGATCCTGAGTTGGTCAAATGGAGCCGTTAAATCCATCCAGGGGAGTAGCGACCGGTCGGAGCCGATCCCTGGAGATCTCGAGTTGGTCAAATGCCGACGTGAACATAATGTCGGACGAGCTACTTGTGTTCACTAAAACCCTTTGGACCATGTAGTTGGCTATAGAAAGCGTCACTACTAGCGGGTCATCATGGGAGCAGTGGATGCCCTGCAAGTCATCAGACGTGAACGTTAGGACATCGGTTGGGGAGGAACCGGTGGATTGTACCTGCCAGACATCCACTCAGGATGCCCGAGCATGCCTCTTCCGTGCCGACTGTGAATCGTCTCTGCCTGATATTCCTCCGGAGATCACGTGGATGTGGCCAAGTGGTAGCGATGGCTGGTCGGGAGCTCGGACATCCTACCGAGGCCGTCTGTCCGCTGTGACGAACTCTGCAAGGTGTCCCTGCTTGATCAGCTTCTCTATTGCTATCTTCAATTTGAAGCAATCCTCCGTTTCATGGCCGTGATCCCAGTGGTAGCGGCAAAACTTGTCCCGGTTCCTCTTACCGGGCAGGGCTCTAAGTTTAGCTGGCAGCGGAAGCAGCCTCTGCGCCTCTGCGGCGGTCATGACTTCATGTATAGGCCGGGAGAGGAGCGTGAAAGCGGTTGGGGGCTGAGACCAGTCATCTCTTTGGTCTTGCTTCGGCTTCTGCCCTGAGCCTTTCTCGAACCCTTCACGCTTACGCTTGGCCTTCGGGGAGTCGTCTCCCGCCTGGCGGCGTGCTTTGCCTTCAAGAACTCCTCAGTGTCTATGTATTTTTCGACCCTCTCCGAGGGCTCCACCTGGGTGGCCAGTCGGTCACGATGGAACGACGTGGCAACCTTGGTGTGTTGAACTCCCGAACAGAAGGCCACGATTGCTGCCGTTTCATTAAGGTTGCGGGTCAGGAGCCTCTGCTGGTTGAAATGATCTACATACTCCCTCGGGGACTCCCCTTTGCACTGCTTTGTGTATCCGGTTGCGACCGGTCAAACATCCCGACAAACTGGCTGATGAACAGCTTGCCGAGGGCTTGGAAGTTGTCGACCGTCCGGGGCTTCAAAGCGTAAAACCACTGTGCGGCTGGCCATTGAGGGTACTGGGAAAAGCCAGGCACAGCAGCTCGTCCACCGTGGTGACTAGTGCCATCTGCGCCTTGTAGGTGTGGATGTGGTCCACCGGGCTGCCTGTGCCGTCATAGGAGCTGAGGTGAGGGTGTTTGAACTTCCGTGGAATGGGAAACTGTGTCACCCGAGCGGTATAGGGTGACTCAGTCTCCGTGTTAGTGAGGTCGTGACCGAACTTGCGGTTCAGCCTCTCGATCTGCTGCTGCAGTTCCTCGACCTGGGCTTTGACGTCACTCCGCCCTGTTCTCCTATCTGTGTCTGAGTGGTAGGTCAGGTCGGACGACGAGGCCTCTTTCTCAAAGCGCGTCGACCTCGGCGACGGAGCCCGACTCTAGGTCCGGGAAAGCCTGTGCCTAAGATCCCCCCGGCTCAGGACCGGAGGGTCATCGGCCGATTCCCGGGCTCTCCGTCCGGACTCCTCCCCTCTGGCCGCGCGCCGCTGATCGATGATAATTCTAGCGTCTTCCACTCGAGGAGGATTAGGCCGAGGTCGTCTTTGCGAGCGCCTGGTGGCCTGACTGCGCTCTCCCTCGCTGAGGCGTTCCCTGGCTGGTGGGGACACCGGAGCGGAACGGGCTTGCCTTCGTGCCCGAGGGGGCCTAGGACAAGGGCACTCTTCTCGGGCTGATTCTCTGATGCGGGGCGCTTCTCGTGTCAGGCCATAAGTGCCTCTATCTGTTCCTATGTCCGGCGCTAACTCTCCAAGAGTTGTGCCAGCACTGCTGTTATCTGCTCGGTCGTCATGGAGGCAGCCTACTGTTCAGGCTGCGGGTTCTCCTGACCGGTCTGATTAGTGGCTTTCTTACCCGTCTTCAGCGGCATGTTGATCAGTTGAGAATTTGTTGATGAGATGACTTATCTTTCCCACAGACGGCGCCAAACTGATGATGCCCAAAACTGGTAAGAAATGTTTTAAGAAAAAATATGACAAGACCGATTTGTATGTGATTCGGTCCTGTTAACAAGGTGACCTACGTCCACGGTTGCGTCTGCGCGCTTCTCACTAGCAGATCACGGACGGGCCTGGTGAGCCAACAAAGATGGGTGGCACTACCAGTAATACCGACCGGGTGTATGCGTATTGATGGTGAGTTCTCTGTTGAATGCTTGTATGCTCAGAGAGTTGGTTTCGGGATCCCTTTAACAGGGTAGGTGTGCTCTTTTATAGATGCAAGAGTCCACCTTTACATGGTAAGTTAATGAGATTAGGAAGCCCAATCTGATTACAACTTGATTTGCGTGATTTTAGGGGAGTTTCCTAAGTGGTTTAGGAAACACCCCTAAAATCACGCAAATCAAGTTGTAATCAGATTGGGGAAGTGGTTTAGGAAACTGCCATATCTCCTTTTGAAGGCTTGTAGTTGATTTAGGAAACTGCTATATCTCCTGGTCATTTGCCGTACCGCACGCCCGAGATGCGCAAGCATCCCGAGCGGTGCCGCCTGTTGATTTCAGGGCACTGACCGCAAGTTCCCCTTCCGGATAGTCCGGGTCATTCTGTTGACGTGGCGATTTGGCCTTAACAGAATATTTTTAGACATACAAAACATTAATCCAACAAAGGTACAGTGAATCCATAAACCAACTGTGATCAAAGTTTTGATGCATGTGCAATTTTTTTCAATTGAAGTGGACATTCTTTTAATATGCACAAAGTAAATGACTGACTTTTAAAAGGGCAATGCTATTGTAAGAAGCTTCTCATGTGAGAAGGCGGGTTTTAACCGTTGGATGAGCATCTAGCCATAAGATTCCCAGGAATCTGGAGAAGCATCTATTGCTAGATGCTCATTCAACGGTTAAAACCCGCCTTCTCATATGAGAAGCTTCTCACAATAGCATTTCCCCTTTTAAAAACTATGTACAAAAACATGACTGAAATTTAATTATCCAATTATCAGAAACCCAACAACGAAATCAAGGATGAGGGGCATGATTCCCTGACACGTGTCAAGAGGCCATTCAAACTCATAGATTTCATCGGATGAGAATTGAGATTAGATTCTGTCATCCTCCCAAACAAGTTTATATAACCACAATCCTGGAGTATCTCTCACAAACTCTTACTCTCGCTCAACCACTACAACACTAGCTAGTAGCCTTGTCGTCTCTCTCATCGAAAAAGAGTAAAAAAAAGAAAAAAAGAAAAAAGAAAAAGGAAATAATAATATAATGGCAGCAGAGATGGCACTAGTAAAAAGCATCCCCAAATTTAGCCCTAAATTGAGCAGAAGGCCAAAGAAGGGATCAAATTCAAATCAATCTTCATCAATAGAAGAAGTGAAGTTGTGGAGAAAAGAAACAATGATCATGATGAGTATGTCAAGAATGAGCAGCATGTCAGCAGCAGGAGTAGGTAAAAAGAAATCAGGAGGAGGAAAGAAAGGGATAAAGGAGAGCCTCCTGACCCCAAGGTTCTACACCACAGACTTTGATGAGATGGAAACACTTTTCAACAGAGAGATAAACAAGAACCTGAATGAATCTGAGTTTGAGGCTCTTCTTCAAGAGTTCAAGACTGATTACAATCAGACCCACTTTGTTAGGAATAAAGAGTTCAAAGAAGCTGCTGACACTATTGATGGTCCTCTTCGCCAAATCTTTGTTGAGTTCTTGGAGAGGTCTTGCACTGCTGAGTTCTCTGGCTTCCTTCTCTACAAAGAGCTCGGTAGGAGGCTCAAGGTACGTACGTATACACACTAGCAGCTAGTAACTACTTATTTAATTCTAATATCTCTATTTCTATATCTATATCTATATCTATATCTATATCTACCGACTGCCCTGCCCCCCTTCTTCTTCTGTTGAAATTCCTCTTTCTTTCTCTTTAATTTATACAACCATATATGCACCCCTCCATTCGTATTTCTCGATTCCTTACGGTCCTTTACCTACCTCCCTAATTTCAGCATATATATGGAAAATGCTAAGTACACGCTATGTGTACCTAAATTATCTATATGTTGATACTGATGTGTCATGACATTTTTTAAATTAATTCAAATTTTATTTGATAACTTATGAATAATTTCGAAAATGCAGGTTGGATAAATTAGGTATCACTTTTAAACTTACCTATTATTACTGTATATGTATATATATGTACATGTCAATATTAACACTCTTTCTCACTACCACTTATACTGAGTAGTGA
This sequence comes from Hydrangea macrophylla, assembly GCA_033977485.1. Taxonomy (NCBI): domain Eukaryota; kingdom Viridiplantae; phylum Streptophyta; class Magnoliopsida; order Cornales; family Hydrangeaceae; genus Hydrangea; species Hydrangea macrophylla. Next base: position 29,961,843 of record CM066993.1, read on the forward strand.
GTACTATACAATTCCTAATTCTGAGAATTCGTTGTATATATGCAGAAAACCAATCCAGTGGTGGCTGAAATTTTCTCTCTCATGTCCAGAGATGAAGCCAGGCATGCTGGGTATGCACCTGCACTATCTCTCCAACACACACACACACACATATACATACCTGATGGATTTTAAATAAATAAATAAATTTGCAGATTTCTGAACAAGGGTTTATCTGACTTTAACCTGGCATTGGACTTGGGGTTCCTGACAAAGGCGAGAAAGTACACATTTTTCAAGCCAAAGTTCATTTTCTATGCAACATATTTATCGGAGAAAATAGGATATTGGAGATACATAACCATATACAGACATCTAAAGGAAAATCCAGAGTACCAATTGTACCCCATCTTCAAATATTTTGAGAACTGGTGCCAAGATGAGAACCGCCATGGTGATTTCTTCTCTGCTTTGATGAAGGCACAACCTCAGTTCCTCAATGACTGGAAGGCTAAGTTGTGGGCGCGCTTCTTCTGCCTTTCGGTATATTATATATATATGCATTACTTAATAGGTGGTTAATATTTTATCCTTGTTGTGAAGCTTATATATGTAAAAGTACATCAAATATATGTATCATGCAGGTATATGTGACAATGTACCTCAACGATTGCCAAAGAACCGCTTTTTATGAAGGCATCGGGCTCAACACAAAAGAGTTTGACATGCATGTTATTATAGAGGTCGGGCTTTTTGTTCTCATATTGCTGGTTGCTTGTTTAAGAAATTTTACATTTTAATTACCTTGGGAAGTATATTAACTTAGTTTTTTTTTGTGTGTGTTTTATGTTTTTGGTGCAGACAAACCGCACAACAGCTAGGATATTTCCAGCAGTGCCAGATGTGGAGAACCCGGAGTTCAAGAGGAAGTTGGACAGGATGGTGGAAATTAATGAGAAGCTGATAATGGTGAGCGAGGGGGATGACATTCCCTTGATAAAGAACTTTAAGAAGATACCTCTTATTGCAGCTCTAGCTTCTGAACTCTTGGCTGCATATCTTATGCCACCCATTGAATCTGGCTCCGTTGATTTTGCCGACTTTGAACCACAACTTGTTTACTGAAGTTCATTTCTTTTCTTTTCCTTTCTTTTTCTGTACTTAGAAGAAACTCCACCCCCCACCCCCCCAGAAAAAAACCCATTGAAATATTTTCTTTGAATATGATGATGATGTTCTTAGTCTTCTGACTCTGGCTACAAGAAAATAGTTTATGAAACATTGTCGTGAAGGTGTTACACCCCATTTTTAATTTTCTGTAATGATATTATAGATTTAGTTGAGTAAGCTAAGCTAGACATGATTCAAGGCTCCAATTTACCTACACAAGGATTTAACAAGGTTTGTGGCATAAGCAATGATGCCATGTGACCTGAAACCTTATCTCCACAATATTAAGTTAGTGCATGGTACTTAGAAAAAAAAAAACAATTACAATCTTATTTTTTTGCACTAGTGTGGAAAATTCAATTTGGCTAGAAAGCGCATTTTGAAGAAAGTGAGTCCTAACTATTGGAATATAGCTAGTAGACCAACAATTAACATATCTGGATTTGGATTTCATATAAGCCAATCTGATCTGAATCCGAATTTGATAAGACAATTTGGATGTCATCAATCCGATCCGAATCTGATATGTTTACAGGTCGACCTTCTCTCATGTTTTAGCACGATAGATTATTCTATGCACACAGCCATTGTAAAAGTTTCCCAGTCAAACTTCACTCTCATTACCATTCCTATACCATTAGTTTGAGGGGGACTGGTGCAGTATATTGTGCTTTCACCTCCTTCAAGATTCGGATCTATCAACCATTGTTCTTGGGCATCTTTGGTTATTTATTGTGATGACGTGGATGTAGTACCGTCCACGGAATAATTAAACCCCTTATTGGTGGATGTTGTTTCCTTCCCTTATTGTTTTTGAGTAATGCTAGATGCACAACAAAAATGCACAACTAAATGCACAAACAGTTTAAAAATATTGGACATCGTGCTGAAAAAATTGTATACCCCTTTTTTTTATCTTTTTGTGTGTACAGACTTTTCAGCACGATGTCCAATTTCTTTAAAGTGGGTTATGGCCCCCCCTTGTGTGTGCGTGTGTTACTAACCTGCTAACTCCACTCATGTCACAGAGGTGGTTTGTTTCTGAGACACTAGCAAAAAAAAAAAAAAAAAAAAAAAAAAAAAAAAAAAAAGTATTCCAAACATTAGTGGTTACAACTAGATTCATTTTGAGGGGAGAGTTGAAGATAGCATTGGATAGCAAAATGCAGTTCATTGCACCTCTTTTCATGTGTTGACAAGATGGATTATTTTGTGCACACAACTCATCATTCTCCACTTGGAATTATTGATATGTGTGTTCGACAAGGACACCCGAGAGGGACCGCTACATTACACGGACGAACACACATATCAATAATTATTTTGTGCACTCAACTCTCCTCATTGAATTCAAAACTTTACGGCATGTTAATTACTCAATCTTCTTCATTATTTTTATAGCACCTGCAATTTCCAGAAATTTCCGCACAGGAATTCTTATATTCCAATGAATTAGTAACGTCACCCTAGGAGTCATTTCCCAACTATAGAAAGTTCATTAGGACAATAATGGTTTAGATTAACCTCCTAATAAGATTTATTTGAAATTAGAATCAGGAGCAGAACTAATACTTATGCCCATACACTGCCCCGTACATATATTTCTGCAGTTGTACTCACTTTCGTAGTGTTACAAGTAAGAGAAGTGTTAGGCACACATCTCAAACCACATCCCAAACCACACTACATTCTTTAAATACATGTACTCTGTGCTGTCTGAATTTTTCACACTTTTCTGTACACCACTTACACAACACAGGGTACATGTATTTAAAGCAAGAGTGTGCTTTAAGATGTAGTTTGGAGTGTGTGCCTAGCATTATTGTACAAGTAAACCAACACACTGGCAGTACAAGTAAACCAACACACTGGCAGTCACCCTTAGGCACAATCCGAGAGTGGGACCCATATTACCACATGACAGCCATGTGGACCCTACCTCATATTTATCCTTGGGCATACACATACAGAAACACACTCATGCTTTGGGACACAACTCTTCCCCTTCCCTTCTCCCTATATATATACGAGTATATAATACACACACTGGACCACACTCTCACACTCCTCTCAAACACATATCAGCACACACACTACATTAGGACAGAGAAGAGGAGAAGAGAAGAGAAGAGAGAGAGAGAGAGAGAGAGAGAGAGAGAGAGAGAGATCCGAGGGCTTGAGAGAAAGAAAAGAAAAGAAAGAGATCAAACAATTACACACACACCCCCATACATTGTGTATTAGCAAACATACATACACTCTCAGACCTCTCTGTGCACACTCACACACACAGACACAATAGGCAGAAGAAAGACGAGGACGAAGAAGAAGATCGGTGAAGGTTTTGGCTCACCGAGGTAAACCCACACCTCTCCCCACTCTATTTTCCCTCTCTAACCCTCTACATGTCATCAAGGCACCCTAGAACCCACATACAAGTGCCCAGACCAGAGCTTTAGGCTCTCTTCAACATCTACACACCATTAAAGCTCAAGATTGAGCTTGGTTTTTGAAGTACCACCAAAACCACTCACACCACATTCAAACTGACCCTAATAGACCCCTTATACTTCCCCTATACCAACTTTTGATTTGGGTCAACAGGTTATAACAACCAGGTATGGGTCGGGGCAGGTTACGGGTTTGGGTGGGTTGATCTGTGAGTGGAAATGAGTTACACACCAAAAAATCCCTGTCACATCCCAGAGTAGGCAAAATAGGAAAAAAAAAATTAAAACATTTCTCTTTTGGTCCCATAGACACGTGGCAAGTTATAATACCCTATATTTTTAGTGGATATTAATACAGATGTTGTATAAATACCCTTACTATCCTTGTATTTTTTTCTTCAATCGATTGAAGTTGCCTCAATCGATTGTATTAGCCCCAAGGATTTTTGCCTGAAGTAATTTTAATTATTAACAAACTATTATGTTGAGTACTTATGTTTGATCTTTAGTGTATTGTCCCAACAAAGATTTAAACTCGACGGATATTGAAATGGAAGATTCTTGGAAGATTACTTCACTTGTATTGTTCTTGTAAGACTCTATGTAAAGTTAGTTAGAATGGTTCACTAAGATAAGGGCTTAAAAACTTGACAAAACATTCTAAAGATAAAAAACTGGACTCCTTAAAGTTCAGTCGACCGTAGGTGAAAACAGTCGATTGGTATATGTTTTAAAAACATAGGTTCTACTTCAAGACCTTCAGTCGACCGAACCCTTCCTTTAGTCGACTGGTTTAATGGTGCGTTTTATTTCATTTGAAATCCAGTTTACTAGATCGCAAACGCAGTCGACTGGATTACTGTGCAAAACAGTATCGGTTCTATTTCTAGGGTTTTGACCAAGCATTAATTGCTCCCAACTACCTCAAACGTTCTGATTTTAATGAGAGAGTATTATACTCATTTGAATTTGGTACTTAGACACTTAATCAATTTCATTCAATACTCATTCATTGTAATCAAAAGATTCAAGCCCTATTCATTCTACTTGCTCTAGTTTTTCATTGTAATTCCTTAAGAGCATTAAAGAGAGATATTTAGTATTTATTGTTTCCATCTACTCTAAAAGAGTGTTTTCTCAGTTGTATTTCATATACACAATCATTCACAAGAGTTGTAAAGAAGGGTTAGTGTAACCCTTGCTCTAATTGAAGGTGTTCTTCATTGGAGATGTATAAGAACAACTTGTAAGAGTGGTTTGATCTTCACCCAAAAAAGATTGTTTAGTGGAATACTCAAGAGGTATTCTTGAGGCGTGCACGTAGACCGCGAATTGCGGAACCTCTTGAAAACTCGGTTTACAAGTGCCTCTTTCCCTTTCTCTTTACTTACTATTTTTATTGGTTATTGTGGTTAATTTATTTTTAATTTTCCATTAGTCATTAGCAATCTTATTCACCCCCCCCCCCCCCCCCCCCATTTCTCTAAGGATTATTTTTGGGCCAATAATTGGTATTAGAGCAAGGGCTCTTGTTTTGATTTAACATATCTTTAAGTTAAGATCACATGGCACACACTACTACCAATATCACTTATAGTGAGGGACAATCTTCCCAAAGACCTCCTTGCTTTAATGGAACAAACTATGTTTATTGGAAAAATAAGATGAGAACTTACATTCTAGCTCAAGACTTCAATTTATAGCAAATCGTAGTCAAAGGACCTCATGTTCCTACTAAGACCTTAGGCACCAACATTGCTCCTAAAATGGAAGATGAATATGTTGATAGTGACAAGAAGCTCATTGAAATGAATACTATGTCTATGAATCTCTTGTATTGTGGATTAGACCTAAATGAGTATAATAGGATTTCCTCTTGTGAATCGGCTAAAAAAATTTGGAATAGATTAGAAGTCACACATGAAGGAACTAACCAAGTCAAGAAGTCTAAGATTAGCCTACTTGTTCAATCATATGAAATGTTCAAAATGCTTCCTAATGAAACTATTAGTGAAATGTCTACTTATTTGGTACTATTATTAATAGTTTGAAAAATCTTGGTAGAGTGTATCAAATTGAAGAAATGATTGAAAATGTGCTTAGGTCACTACCAAAGACTTGGCAACCAAAAGTCGCGGCGGTCCAAGAAGCAAAGGAACTTGCAAGGCTTTCAATGGAACAACTCATGGGATCTCTTATCACTCATGAAATGGAATTAGCCGTCTTCGACAATGAAGACAAGAAGAAGAACTTGGGTCTAAAAGCTTCAAATGACCAAGATGATGATAGTGATGGAGATGATGAAATAGCCATGATCACTTACAAATTCAAGAGGTTCTTGAGGAAAGATAAAAACTTCGGAAGAAGGGACAAAAAGAAAATGAAGTCAAGAAGGAACCAATCATTTGCTTCAAGTGCAAAAAGCCCAGACATATCAAGGCTGATTGCCCATTGTCAAAGAGGAACTTTAAGAAAAAATCTAAGAAGGCAATGAAGGCAACAACTTGGGATGATTCCGACAATGGTTCATCCAAAAATGATTCAAGTGACAATGAAGTTGCAAACATTTGTCTCATGGCACACAAAAGTGATGAGGTAGACTCTAATTATGATTCTTGCAATGATTCTCATAACTATGACAAACTTCAAAATGCCTTTGATTATTTGCATGAGGAATTAGAAAAATTGGGAACCAAGTACCTAGCTCTCAAAAAGAATTTCTCCTTACTTTCAAATGAACTTAGTGAATTGAAATCGCAAAATGAGTTTTTGAGAAAAGAAAATGAAAAGCTTTCTTCAAGAAAAATTCCTACAAACGACTTTGAAAAGGAAAATGTTGAGTTGAAGAAACAAGTTGAAGACTTGACCAAAACATTAGCAAAATTCACTCATGGAGAGCAAAATTTGAACATGCTTTTCGGAAAACAAAGATGCGTTTTTGATAAAGCTAGATTGGGTTTCAATCCAACCTATAAGGAAAAGAAGGAAAGGAAGTATAACAATTTCTTTTCTAGTAATGCTTCAACTAGCACAAGCTCTTCAAACAATTCTCATCAAAGCATATTTTCAAAAGGATCCACTTCAAGCAATTTCAATCCTCATATAACTTGTCATTATTGCATGAGAAAGGGGCATGTGAACTACAAATTCCCGAATAGGAGAAAGATCTCTATGGTTTGGATTGAGAAGGGAACCACACTCTCTTTGCTAACAAAAGTGGACTCGACAAATATTGGGTACCAAAGAGGGTCATTAAGGCTTGTTTTATAGGTTTGCTTAAAATCCTCAAGCAAGGATAGATGGTTCTTGGATAATGGATGCTCTAGACACATGGCCAGAGATAAATCCAAGTTATCCTCTGTAATACCCTGTATTTTTGTAATATATTATATAACTAAGACCTTGTATGTTTCTTTAATACTTGTATGAGCTTGGCCTTACCCTTGGTATATTTTTATACCAATCGATTGGCAAGTATATCAATCGATTGCTTATACCAATCGATTGAACTTTATCTCAATCGATTGATTGTTTCAATCGATTGACACTTATGTCAATCGATTGGAGGCAGCTGGGCAGATTCTTTTGCTCTGGCTGAGGAGAAGCCACGTGAACACTCCTTCTCTATATATACAAGCCATTTTTCTGCGTTTTTCTCTTTAGAAAAATCAGAGAGAGTGAGAGGAGGGTTTTGTGTGTGTGTTTTATATATATACACTCTTATATATATATACACACATATATACATATATTCATTCACACACACACAGATGGACTGAGAAAGAAAAGAAAAGAAGAGAAGAGAAGGAGACCAGAAAGAAGGAGAAGGAGAAGAGAGAAGACAGAGAGCAGAGGAAGGAGAGGGAGGAGCCACCATTGGAGCTTCCAAAGCTCAAACACACACAACCAAACACGCCCTTAAACGCCTAGGTGAGTTTTAAACTCACTTGGTAGCCTTACATTGATGTTATGACATGTTTGAAAGAAGAAATGAAAGAGAAATCATGTATTCCCGTTTATATGTTGCTGGGCAGTCTTCTCTATGAAGAAGACGAAGTGTCAATCGATTGACACTTTATCAATCGATTGACATCTTTCATGTTCCAATCGATTGACACTATATCAATCGATTGACATCTTTCATGTTCCAATCGATTGACACTATATCAATCGATTGACATCTTTCATGTTCTAATCGATTGACATTTTATGCAATCGATTGACATGGATTGTGATCCAATCGATTGAATCTTCTTCCAATCGATTGACACTACTTTTATACCAATCGATTGACATCTATATCAATCGATTGGAAGTTTCAGTTTACTGTTTTACTTGTTTAGTTAATGTAATAATTGTTTAGTTGTTTATTTACTGTTCAGTATTTCCCAGCATGCTTTATTATTGTAATACAGACGTGATAACGAGTTAATGCAGCGTAGGATCGTAGTAATAACGAGATTAACGGAGAATGTTTATAATGTTAGATAACGGTATAGTCGTGAATCCTTTGGAGTTAACGTTCATTTCATTCAGAGTAGTCGGGCCACATTGGGATTGTTATGTATCGGTAATAGAGTTGAACTTAAGTAGGTTTGCTAAGATTCGGGAACCTTGCGTGGGCGGGCTTTGGTCGATCATATGTTCTTAAAAGCGGTAGACAGACGAAGGTGTCTATGACTTGCGGTGAACCGGACCATTTGCCCTAAGATAGCCAGATGATCTAATCATATGTTCTTAAAAGCGGTAGACAGACGAAGGTGTCTATGACATACAGTGGACCGTGATCACTGGTAGACGTCGCTAAGTCGTGGCATAGAATGATGTACTGTTGTTTAAAGCGTTATATCCCTGACATGCGGTGGACTGTGCATATGTTCTTAAAAGCGGGGGATGGACTAACGTGGTATCCATGACATGCGGTGGACTGTGCATATGTTCTTAAAAGCGGTGGATGAGCAATGGTGTGTTATAGAGTTGAACTACTGTCGAGTCTGTTTCCCCCTATCTAGACGTGTTATCGGCTTTATAATAAGTAAAACAGTAGTAATCGGATCATCGATTTGATTAAAAGAGTTACCCTTACAGAATTCTAATATGGTTACGGTTTATAACTTGTGATAATATCAATAGTCGATACCCTGTTAGTATCTAACTCACTCGGCTTTCATTAAGCTGACGGCGTTTATGCCGCTGGACATTTCTATGTTCCAGCGCACCCTGGTTATGACTATACAGGTGAAGGGCCTGTAGGAGAGGACTACTATGCCGGTGACGGAGTCCCTGTGGAGGATTTCCCCGACGGAGGTCAGACTGAAGAAGACTACTACGCCGAGGACTACCTTTATGCCAACTGAAGACTAGACTAGAATTGTAGCTAATTGTCTCTACCGTTTTAGAACCCTTTTTGTAGTCAGGCATATGTTGCCTTGACATTTGTACTTCCGCTGCCTTATGTTTGATTCGAGACTCTGATATGTAATAGTTAGTAACTTCTGTTGACCTTATGTTATGTTGTGAATCAGAACCTAGACTTCATTGTTGTTACACTATTACTTTTGTTGCTTAGTACTGCGTGGTGTGGACAATCATGTGACTTCACCCGTCATTCCCTATGGACCCATAAAGGAAATTTATTTTTCTCTATTTATGCTGCTCCGGGGCGTGACAGGATTTTTGGTATCAGAGCCTAGGTTGTATACCTTTTCGCTCACAGATTGTCCCACACCATCTGGTCCTAGAACCTTGAGATTCTATAGATGAGTATTAAGATTAGTTCTGACTTAAGGTAGTCCCTTTTCAGGTAGCATGGCACCGCCGCTGTTCGTTCCAGACGAGTTCGGAGGACACTATGTGTATGAGAGTAGTATTGCGCCAGCAGATCCAGAGTACTATGCCTGGAAGGTTAGGCAGAGAGCTATTGCAGAGACAGAGCGAGACATGCGGATCGAGCAGCAGAGATTTGGGACCCAGGACCCAGAAGTGATACGTCAGGAGATGATCTACCGCAAGGAGACCTTCAAACACATCGAGGAGGATTCTCTACTGATGTTACGAGACCGTTCTTCGTACCAGGTTCTACTTGCACAGGTTAGAGCAGCACCTCCACCCCCACCAGAAGAGGACATGGCTGATGCACCCCCAGCAGATGAGGATCCGGAGGGTGATGATGAGAGCGATGACGACGATGAGCCAGAGGATGCAGATGAGGAGATGGAGGATGAAGAGGACGAGGACACCGATGACGAGGAGCCGGAGTATGATCCAGAGGAGGAGGACCCCGTGGACCCAGCCAGTATGGACGTGCCAGTTGGCGTAGATATTGTGGTTGCAGAGGGTTATCCGATAGAGGAAGAGGAGGTAGCCGCAGACGATGATGCAGTAGTACCAGTCTTACCAGGAGGCGTTATAGCACAGCTAGCAGCTGAGTGGGCCGCAGAGATGGCTGCACATCCCCATGGATTCGAGATCGGAGCACCGGAGTTGGCACAGGCTATGGTACAGGCTGAGGCACTTGCAGCCGCATTTGATGCAGCCCAGGCTGACATGGCCGCTGATGCAGGGGATTTGGGAGCTGTTGTGGAGCATGATGGACCCGAGCTGATCAAGGATGTTGTGATAGAGGATGAGGACATGATGGATGACGATGACATGGATGAGGATGATGTTTTGTCTGAGGTTGCCCCAGAGGACGAGGCTTCCATCTATGGATCCGATGTGGACAACTTTTGAGTCCAGTACCTTTAGGACTTAGACTTTTACGTTTGACTTTAGGACATGTTGTCCGCTTACTTTTGACGCTTACATAGACAGCTATTAACCATAGCCTTTTTGTATAGGTAGCCACCAGTAGTGGTTTTGTGTATGTCTTTCTTTTGTTTAGATCTGGTATAGGATCATGTACTACGCGGTACACAGATGATCTATTGTGTACTCCGTTGTACATCTTTTGGGTATATATATATGGCAGATCGTTTCTCTTGGATATTTCTGTTATCACCTCATTATTATGTTATGGTTGTGATTTTGATTCATATTACGCTTTCTGTTATTTAAGTATGATCATTTCCCCGAGGAGATTATCGGCTAATCGTTAGATCCTTCATAGGTACACCTCACACGGATCACTATGGTGGGACCCACAAGGAACCAAGCACGACTGGGAGCACCCATTCCCGAGGGTATGGACCCAACTGGAGTCTTCGAAGCTTTCATGCAACGGATGGAGCACATCGGCGATACCTACAATCATGCCACCAACGACAATGGTAACAACCACTTTGTCCCTCCAAGGCAGACACGCGATAAACTGTTGGAACGATTTCGTGGCCTGCGACCCGAAAAGTTCGATGGCAAGGCAGAGTCCTGGAAAGCAGAGCAATGGATACGGGAGTTGGAGCTAATCTTTGAAGCCCTGGAGTGCAGTGAGCTTGACAAGAGACGTCTAGCCGCATTTCAACTAACTTACTCCGCGCCGGACTGGTGGGAGGCCGAGAGAGCCACGATTGGGATTGACGCTGCAAGGAGAATGCCTTGGGAAGCATTCAAGACTCGATTTCTCGAGAAGTATTTCCCTGAGGACGAAAGAGACCAACAAGAGAGGAATTTCCTGAGTCTAACCCAAGGAAACTGGACAGTCAGAGAGTATACTACACAATTCGAGCGACTTTCCCGTTTCGCTCCGCATATGATAGACACCTCCGCCAAGAAGGTCAAGCGATTCCACCAAGGACTCAACCCACACCTCCGGCACATGATGATAGGCCATCTGGGCCAGTCGTTTGAAGGGATTGTCCGTCTTGCTTCAAATTTGGAAAAGGATGCTTACCCTATACAAGGACCACAAGCGAATCGACCTCCACCCAGGACCTTCCAACCAAGGAACTTCTCCGCGCAATCATCAAGGAACAACCAAGGATGGAAACCCCAGACCAACAACTATCAGGGAACCAAGCGCACATGGGATGGGACAAGGAAGCCCCAAGCTAATTTTCCTCGACAACAGAATCAACAGCAAGGACCACCTCAGGCACAGCCCGTCGCTCAGCGACAGAATATTGATGGATGTTTCAACTGTGGAGTGCCCGAACATATTGCAAGGTATTGCACAGCCCCCAAGACCAACCACCGCAATGACCTCGTCTGCCGCAACTGTAACAAGCCTGGTCACATAAGCAAGGATTGTCGAGCACCACGTGGAGGCTACTATGGAGCGCCTGCTCAAGGACAGCAAGGACAGGTTAGGGTGAATGCCATCATCCCTGACAATGCAGGGTATAATGCTGAGGAACAGCAGAACTTAGAAGGTACACTCATTTTATTTCACTGTCAAGTTAGAGCTTTGTTTGATACCGGTGCCGCCCGTTCTTTCATAGCTAATAAGATGGTACGTGAATTGGGATTGTTACCCCTAGCACTTGAGCCGACCCTTAATGCCGTTTCGCCATTGGGAGTATCCGTTAAGTTAGGTAAGGCGTGCAAGGATTGTCCCTTGACACTAGAGGATAGTAATTTTCCGGCAGACTTGATAGTCTTGTCAATGTCTGAGTTCGACGTGATCCTAGGAATGGATTGGCTTACTAAGTATGGCGCTAACCTGGATTGTGTTAGTCGTACCATTGTCTTTTCGACGCCTGGTTGCCCGCAGATCAGATTTCAGTGCCAACCGTTGAGCGACATGTTCATCACGAGCTGCCTAGCCACGATTAAGACTTCAAGCACGGAGCTTACTATCAACCAGATCCCCGTTATTCAAGACTTTGAAGATGTGTTCTGAAGTATCTCAGGACTTCCGCCGAAGAGAGAGATAGACTTCTGCATTGAGTTAGCACCTGGAACGTTGCCGATTTCCAAGACCCCGTATCGGATGGCGCCAACAGAAATGTTGGAATTGAAGAAGCAAGTTCAGGAACTTGAAGACTTAGGTTTTGTTCGCCCGAGTACATCACCTTGGGGAGCACCAGTTCTATTTGTGAAAAAGAAGGACGGAGAGCTACGACTCTGTATCGACTACAGGGAGTTGAATAAGGTCACGATCAAGAATAGATACCCACTTCCCCGGATAGACGACCTGTTCGATCAACTACAAGGATCAAGGATATTCTCAAAAATTGACATGCGTTCAGGATACCATCAATTACTAGTTCAGCCTTTCATCCACAGACAGACGGTCAGACAGAACGAGTCAATCAAGTGATGGAAGATATGTTGTGAGCCTGTGTCATTGAATTCGAGAGTTCATGGGAGACGCATTTACCTTTGATCGAGTTTGCCTACAACAACAGCTACCACACGAGCATAGGGATGGCACCATTTGAAGCCTTGTATGGAAGACCTTGCCGATCGCCGCTATGTTGGGCCGAAGTCGGAGATACTCAACTACTTGGGCCCGAGATGATTCGAGAAACCAGCGAAAAGATCCAGATTGTACGAGAAAAGATGAAGACAGCGCAATCCAGACACAAGAGCTATGCCGACAAGCGACGGAAAGATCTAGAGTTTGCAGTTGGAGATCATGTGCTACTTAAAGTCTCGCCAGTTCGAGGTATCGTCAGATTCGGACAGAAGAAAGGCAAGCTATCGCCGCGATTCATCGGACCGTTCGAGATCCTAGAACGTGTTGGGAAGGTTGCTTATCGACTTGCGTTGCCGCCAAAGATGTCAGGAGTGCACAACGTTTTCCACATCAGCATGTTGAGGAAATGTGCCCACAACCCAGCGCACGAGATCAGTTTTGAAGATATCGAGGTGAACGAGAACGTGACCTACAACAAAGGACCAGTGCGTATTCTAGACCGAGGAGTGAAGAAGCTCAGAAACAAGGATATTCCGCTAGTGAAGGTTCAGTGGAAGCACCACGACGAAGGAGAAGCTTCATGGGAATTGGAGTCGGAGATGCAAGAGAAGTTTCCATTTTTGTAGTAACCCACTTTATTTCGGATTTCGGGGACGAAATCTTTTATGAGTGGTGGATGATGTAATACCCTGTATTTTTGTAATATATTATATAACTAAGACCTTGTATGTTTCTTTAATACTTGTATGAGCTTGGCCTTACCCTTGGTATATTTTTATACCAATCGATTGGCAAGTATATCAATCGATTGCTTATACCAATCGATTGAACTTTATCTCAATCGATCGATTGTTTCAATCGATTGACACTTATGTCAATCGATTGGAGGCAGCTGGGCAGATTCTTTTGCTCTGGCTGAGGAGAAGCCACGTGAACACTCCTTCTCTATATATACAAGCCATTTTTCTGCGTTTTTCTCTTTAGAAAAATCAGAGAGAGTGAGAGGAGGGTTTTGTGTGTGTGTTTTATATATATACACTCTTATATATATATACACACATAAATACATATATTCATTCACACACACACAGATGGACTGAGAAAGAAAAGAAAAGAAGAGAAGAGAAGGAGACCAGAAAGAAGGAGAAGGAGAAGAGAGAAGACAGAGAGCAGAGGAAGGAGAGGGAGGAGCCACCATTGGAGCTTCCAAAGCTCAAACACACACAACCAAACACGCCCTTAAACGCCTAGGTGAGTTTTAAACTCACTTGGTAGCCTTACATTGATGTTATGACATGTTTGAAAGAAGAAATGAAAGAGAAATCATGTATTCCCGTTTATATGTTGCTGGGCAGTCTTCTCTATGAAGAAGACGAAGTGTCAATCGATTGACACTTTATCAATCGATTGACATCTTTCATGTTCCAATCGATTGACACTATATCAATCGATTGACATCTTTCATGTTCCAATCGATTGACACTATATCAATCGATTGACATCTATCATGTTCTAATCGATTGACATTTTATGCAATCGATTGACATGGATTGTGATCCAATCGATTGAATCTTCTTCCAATCGATTGACACTACTTTTATACCAATCGATTGACATCTATATCAATCGATTGGAAGTTTTAGTTTATTGTTTTACTTGTTTAGTTAATGTAATAACTGTTTAGTTGTTTATTTACTGTTCAGTATTTCCCAGCATGCTTTATTATTGTAATACAGACGTGATAACGAGTTAATGCAGCGTAGGATCGTAGTAATAACGAGATTAATGGAGAATGTTTATAATGTTAGATAACGGTATAGTCGTGAATCCTTTGGAGTTAACGTTCATTTCATTCAGAGTAGTCGGGCCACATTGGGATTGTTATGTATCGGTAATAGAGTTGAACTTAAGTAGGTTTGCTAAGATTCGAGAACCTTGCGTGGGCGGGCTTTGGTCGATCATATGTTCTTAAAAGCGGTAGACAGACGAAGGTGTCTATGACTTGCGGTGAACCGGACCATTTGCCCTAAGATAGCCAGATGATCTAATCATATGTTCTTAAAAGCGGTAGACAGACGAAGGTGTCTATGACATGCGGTGGACCGTGA
This sequence comes from Hydrangea macrophylla, assembly GCA_033977485.1. Taxonomy (NCBI): domain Eukaryota; kingdom Viridiplantae; phylum Streptophyta; class Magnoliopsida; order Cornales; family Hydrangeaceae; genus Hydrangea; species Hydrangea macrophylla. The sequence goes on from CM066993.1 coordinate 29,976,845, forward strand.
TCACTGGTAGACGTCGCTAAGTCGTGGCATAGAATGATGTACTGTTGTTTAAAGCGTTATATCCCTGACATGCGGTGGACTGTGCATATGTTCTTAAAAGCGGGGGATGGACTAACGTGGTATCCATGACATGCGGTGGACTGTGCATATGTTCTTAAAAGCGGTGGATGAGCAACGGTGTGTTATATAGTTGAACTACTGTCGAGTATGTTTCCCCCTATCTAGACGTGTTATCGGCTTTATAATAAGTAAAACATTAGTAATCGGATCATCGATTTGATTAAAGGAGTTACCCTTACAGAATTCTAATTTGGTTACGGTTTATAACTTGTGATAATATCAATAGTCGATACCCTGTTAGTATCTAACTCACTCGGCTTTCATTAAGCTGACGGCGTTTATGCCGCTGGACATTTCTACGTTCCAGCGCACCCTGGTTATGACTATACAGGTGAAGGGCCTGCAGGAGAGGACTACTATGCCGGTGACGGAGTCTCTGTGGAGGATTTCCCCGACGGAGGTCAGACTGAAGAAGACTACTACGCCGAGGACTACCTTTATGCCAACTGAAGACTAGACTAGAATTGTAGCTAATTGTCTCTACCGTTTTAGAACCCTTTTTGTAGTCAGGCATATGTTGCCTTGACATTTGTACTTCCGCTGCCTTATGTTTGATTCGAGACTCTGATATGTAATAGTTAGTAACTTCTGTTGACCTTATGTTATGTTGTGAATCAGAACCTAGACTTCATTGTTGTTACACTATTACTTTTGTTGCTTAGTACTGCGTGGTGTGGACAATCATGTGACTTCACCCGTCATTCCCTATGGACCCATAAAGGAAATTTATTTTTCTCTATTTATGCTGCTCCGGGGCGTGACATCCTCTCTCTCTCTCTCTCTCTCTCTCTCATGGATGGTGGAAACGTTCGTTCGGAGACAACTCCAAGGGAAAAATCATTATTATAGGTAATGTTGGTAAGAATTCTTCCTTAACTATTGAAAATGTGTTATTGGTTGATGGTCCTAGCCATAACTTGTTGAGCATTAGTCAATTATGTGATAAATGCTTTAAAGTTGTATTTGAATCAAACTATTGCATGATTATGGATATTAAAAATGATAAAGTGTTATTTATCGCATATCGAGATGAAAATATCTATATTATTAATTTTGTTGATATTTCCTCTCAACATGTTAAATGCTTTGCCGTATTGAGTGAAATTAGTTGGCTTTGGCATAGACGATTAGGACATACTGTGGATACCGGGCTTCCACCGCTTCGTTATGTTTTCGAAACTTGTTTGATTTTTGAATCGAGGAAAGATAAAAGGTCTGTTGAAAACAGATACAGAGTCGCCACTTGGTCTTTAAGGAACCAAGAAACCTAATTTTGACTCACCCAAACGGATAAAGGGCACCGGCCCTTCATAACCAAAGAACTTGGCTCGGGGTTTTGGTACGAGAGAGGAAGGAGCCTTTGTTACGACTAAAACACCCTCAACTCGCCCCGTCTCTCGACGGGCCTCAATTAGCATCCAAATAATAATCTTATACTATGTATGGTTCGGCAATTAATACTATGATAGTATATTACATCACATAAGAATCTTGAAATTGAAAATCAAAAGATAAGATATCATTCATAAGATCTAAGTCAAATATCATACCATGTAAAGTGAAAATCACACAAATAAACCTAGGAAAAATCGTCTAATCATATATCAATTAATCAAGTTTCCTAATCTAAAGGGGGCATGAATTGTTATTGAAACAAATAAAAAAAGAAATCAAATTATGCTTAGCAAACTAGAATGATGCATGCTAATCTTTGGGAAAAGAAGATCTCTCAATCCCCGGGACGGATGAGAAATGATGATTAGATCGAGGGGAAGCAATGAACGTGTGATCATGATCATTCCTTATAATCTTCTTAGATTAGGAGTTACAAAAACCCCAAATCTTTGCATGGATGCAATGTATGTATCTAGAATGTGCCAAGGTTGTAGTGTGCTTTGTGTTCATGGATTCCTAGAATGACTTAGAAGTCTAAAATGTGTATGAATAGATGAATGAAATCAACATGGGATGTGTACAAATGTATTATGAAGTACTTCCTAAGATATGAACTAATTTGGAATACATATAAGCATCAAATCAAGGAATAAAAGTTAAAATGTGCTTGCTGTGAATAGTGGACAGAACAGTAGCATGATCTTGGGAAAATTGAAAAGAGGGGTTAGGAACGTTTTCAATGCATGATTTTTTATGGAGATGTTCCTTATTGTGTCTAGAACACTACCCAAAAAGCCAATATTTAACAACTATCACAGATTGAGAGAAATCATATGAACAACAGAGGTCACTCAGAAACAGAGTCCGTACTGTTGACTGAAATGTTGAAAAATCTTAGAAAATGAAAACGAATGATCTAGAGGCCCATTTTACACAGAAAGTTCCCTAAAACATTTAAATTTCAGGGACAAATAAGTTAGGACCACCCCTTTTGGAAATGTTTTTCTGGAAAACAAGTTGAAGGTGGACCTAGCTGCTGTGACATCAAAAACAGAATGTCTAGAGAAAATGTTTGGATCCAAATGGACCATTTTCAAGTATTTCCAAGTCAAACCAAAGATCATGGGTGTTCTCTAATAAGTTAGGAAGACTTTCCAAGTGGTCTTACATTCATACATTGATTATTGAACTCAAAATAATTCCTTGAAGTTAAATGACTCACTGTTTTGTGGGTTTTGAGAAAAACAAGGTTTATTTCTTGGAATCAAAATGAGGGGTTTAAGAGGAGGGTTTTGAAATGGGGGTTTTGAAAGTATACTTCCAGAACTTGGATGAATATTCTAACCACTTGGAATATTAATTCCTAACTTGTTTCAAGAACTTCCCAAGTATTTGCAAAACATGGTTTTATTTGGAAACCAAACTCAAGAGTCTATGGGAGTATGATACATGAGAGGATAGATGATACATGATATGATATAGCATGCTAAACGTGGTAAAGAACATGTGCATGGGATATGGGTTCATCTAGATACAAGAGAGTGTTGCATCAAAGTGTGAAAGCCAAAAAGTGAAATGCTGTAAATAGTGGACAGACTGTATGCATTACTTTGTAACATTATAATGGGAGGTCAAACGTACCTAGGAAAATGTGAGAAAATCAGAGATCATTCTTATTGTGTCTAGAAAATAACCCAAAAGGCCAAACATCAATAGCTATCACAGAATAATTGAAATAAATCAGAATGTACACATGACTCAGAAACAAAAGCTGCACTGTTGACCGATTTTGTATGATTTTTCATAAATCAAAGAAAAGGTTTATGATGACCCATTATATACCAAACGTTTCTTAAGACACCCAAGTTTTATAAAAAAAATAGAAAAGATATATGTACAGTGACGAAAATATCCAGAATAAGTGCAAGAGGTTGGGTGAACATTCTGTGAGAACAGAGGCAGATTATGAATATGAACTTCTCACATCCAAAACAAATACTTTCACATCTCTATAATTGATGGGAAAATATTGGGGATAAACTATGATGTCTTAGGAAGATTTTCCAAGTGGTTTCATCATCATAACTCAAGTATTTAATTCAAAACAAATCTTTGAATCTGAACAGATCACTGTTTTGGATCATTCTTGAAGAAAATGGATTTGAGTTTTGAAATAGAGTTTGAGTTCTTGATTGGGGGTTTTGAAATAGATGTTCAAAGCATGAACTTAAACTCTTGAGATGACCATGTGACCACTTAGAATCTCATCCAACCTTGAATCATCAAAGAACTCTCAATATTATTTGCACAAACATAGTTTTGTTTGAGAATATGGCTTCAAGAATACATATGAATGTATTGAAGGTAAAATCATCATCCATCAAACATGTCTTTGAGGTCAAGAGCTACTATCCATAAGGATTCACTCTCCTCAAACAACATGTCATCTAGATGATGATGAACAACTAAATAATCAAAGAAAAGTAAAAAAGAAATGAGGTTAAGAGAGAGATGAACATCAAAGTAAACAAGCATTCAAATAGCAATTAATAGTTGATAATCATTGAGATATTGGACTTGTAGCTTGGTGTTTCACTCATATGTGGTGACATTTGGACATGGAAGTAGCTTCCTATCTCATGAATACTCAAGAATGGTGGTGAAAGAAATATTTGGATGATGGAAGTTTTGATAGCAAACTCAAAGAAAACTCACTTTGATGGAGAAAATAGAAGAAGAAGACTACTTCTTCTCTTTCTCTCTCTATATTTCTCTAGAGTTTCTTCCTAAGATCTCTCTAAGCTTCTATGTCTCTCCTCAAAATGGAAGTAAATGGCTTCTTTTATAGGCAAAGGAGGGGTGGTAAATGGAGTTTTAAAAAGTTTAAAATGGTCTCCCATTGGTCCAAAATAAGCTGGGAACCAAAACTACGTCGTTTTGATTTCTAATATATCAAATTGGACCCCCAAAATAAATTACAAAAACTCACTGTTCTGGAGGGGAGTGCCGCGGCGGCACTGGGACAGTGCCACGGCAGCAGTGGGCCAATGCCTCGGCGGCACTGCTCCTCCCTTCGTCCAGATAATGCTGTTTAGGCCCCCTGAGGTTCCGGTATTCGCGAAAAGGCCCTATTTCGTCCGAAATTCACAGAAAATGCATATGAACTCCAAACTGAGGTTGTGATATACCGTTGGAAAGGTATTGGAGTCTACTTTACAAAGGAAATATTTCGGGGATAGGTCACTTTGAAAAGTTTTGCGGTATTTGCGATAAAAACAGATTTGATCGCCTTTTTCACCTTTGGAAATTCATAATAAATTCGTTTTAAATCCGAAAATTATGTGCGACATACCATTGGAAAGCTATTGACCTCTTGTATCCATGAAAAATGTTTGAAAAATGTTACGGTGCTCCGATTTCAAAGTCAAATTCTGGTCAAACTGGTCAAACCTGGGATTTCCGGGAAGTTCTGGAAACCTCCGGGAGTTCCCGAGAGCTGATGTTTTCACTCGATTTTCTTTCGGAACTTGTTTTAACACTTTTTTCATGATTTAAAAATGATTCCGGTGAATTTGGATGACTTTGGTCAAACTTGGTCAAACTTGGTCAAACCTGGTCAAACCTTGGTCAAACCGGTCAACGGGGACTTTTCAGGAACTTCCGGGACTTCCGGGGGTCTCTGGGAGCTGACGATTTCATCCGATTTTCTTTTAAAACTCATTTGAATACTTTCTTACGACGTAGCATATTTCCAGAACTTTGGGACCAAATCTGGGAGTTTTATGGCTTTCAGGGGCATTTTGGTCATTCTGAGCATTTTGAGAAATAGAACCAACTTCCAGGAGTCCTTTTGAGTCCTTTCTCGATCATTGTGAACCACCAAGCTATGGGTCTCCTAAATCTGATAGCCGACAAAATGGGGTGTCTACAGTTTGCCCCTCTTTGGCATGAACTTGCGAGGCAACGCATGTCGCAAGCGAGTGCCAAGGCTTTTGAAGAGACGGGTCTTTTGGAGGCTATAGATTTAGGATAAAAGCGTTGCAAAAGATGCAAGATGCTGAGGTTTGTGCTGGTCATGCTCCGCGTGAGCTGCCTACGTATCCCAAGGGGAATCAGACCAAGACGTAGTTCAAGGCGCAAAGGAATAAGTCACACATGCACAACAAGACATGCGGATGCTATGCTATGAGGATGATATGTAATGCATGGATGTGATATGAATTGTGTCATGAGTCCTTTCATGTCTAGTGTTATGATCCTAGTATGAGCAGGTGTTGTGGGGTGTGTGACACCCCGAGTGGACTGGTGTTGTGCTAGCGTTTGCGACCGTGATGTGGTGGATGACTCGGATAAGGACATCAAGGTTTAGAAGACTCTGGGTCTAGGGGAAAATTTCTGGAATTACGGGAAGTGTGCTTTACAAGCGAATGGGATCGGATGTGGGGTCTTTGAAGATGACAACTAAGGACAACCCATAGGCGAGGGAGTTCATGATAACCGACAGTTTTATAATAACCAAAGTGATGAGCCTCATGATAAGTGGAGTAGCTCACGATGATTGACAGGTGAGAAAACCGGAGTGAAGAAGCACACGATAAGTGAGGAAACTCATAATGACTGACAGGTGAGAAAGCTCATGATAATTAGTGGACACGGATTGTGAATAGACAGTGCTCGCCATGGGAATCGGGGTGATTTGACTACGGGTAATGTGTTGGCCGATCCTTTTGATGACAAGTCCGGAGAATCAGTTCAGACTTCTGCTATCTTCTGCTGGGGATGGTAGGGGACTCTCTGAGAATCTCTCTCGGTGCCCAATCCAAGAGGGCCGGTCAGGGCCTCCGGGAGCTGGTATCTTTTGGTTTCTGTCCTTAGGGGATGATATAGCGGGGTTCTCGGGGAATCTCTTTTGGCGCTCAATCCAAGAGGGCCGGTCAGGGCCTCCGGGAGCTGGTATCTTTCTGCTTCTGTCCTCGGGAGATGATGCGGGGTTCTTGGGGATGATGCGGGGTTCTCGGGGAATCTCTTTCGGTGCTCAATTCAAGAGGGCCGGTCAGGGCCTCCGGGAGCTAGTATCTTTCTGCTTCTGTCCTCGGGGGATGATGCGGGGTTCTTGGGGATGATGCGGGATTCTCGGGGAATCTCTTTCGGTGCTCAATCCAAGAGGGCCGATCAGGGCCTCCGGGAGCTGGTATCTTTCTGCTTCTGTCCCCGGGGGATGATGCGGGGTTCTCGGGGAATCTCTTTCGGTGCTCAATCCAAGAAAGCCGGTCAGGGCCTTCGGGAGCTGGTATCTTTTTGCTTCTGTCCTCGGGGGATGATGCAGGGTTCTCGGGGAATCTCTTTTCTTGATCGGGAACCAGGACCCATCTCTGAATCTCTCACGGTTGATCAAATCTTGTAATGCTCAATCCAAAAGAACTGGTTAGGGCCTTCGGGAGCTGATGGACTCTCTGAGAATCTCTCTTCAATCCTTGACCTAGAACCAGGATCCAACTCTGAATCTCTCGTGGTTGGTCAGATTCTGTAATGCTCAATCCAAAAGAGCCGGTTAGGGCCTTCGGGAGCTAAAGGATAATGTACTCTGCTAGGAAGAAGGAAATACGTCCATTAAATGGGAGTCGAGGTATTTTGTTTGTGACAGAGATGATTTGTGGTGGTTTGACACTGATGGAGGGTGATAATCAATAGCAACTTATGGACATATGTTGCATGAAGAAAGAAAGATCAACAGCCACTCATGGACTTATGTTGCAGGAAGGAAGAAAGATCATCAACAGCCACTCATGGACTTATGTTGCATGAAGGAAGAAAGATCAACAGCCACTCATGGACTTATGTTGCAGGAAGGAAGAAAGATCATCAACAGCCACTCATGGACTTATGTTGCATGAAGGAAGAAAGATCATCAACAGCCACTCATGGACTTATGTTGCTAGGAGAAAGGAAGATCATCAACAGCCACTCATGGACTTATGTTGCATGAACGAAGATGAGCAACAGCCACTCATGGACTTATGTTGCTAGGAGAAAGGAAGATCATCAACAGCCACTCATGGACTTATGTTGCTAAAAGGAAGATCATCAACAGCCACTCATGGACTTATGTTGCATGAACGAAGATGAGCAACAGCCACTCATGGACTTATGTTGCTAGGAGAAAGGAAGATCATCAACAGCCACTCATGGACTTATGTTGCATGAACGAAGATGAGCAACAGCCACTCATGGACTTATGTTGCTAGGAGAAAGGAAGATCATCAACAGCCACTCATGGACTTATGTTGCATGAACGAAGATGGTTAACTTTTGACGGTTTGGAAAGGGATGAAATTCTCCCCAAGTTTTGACGCTTCTCATGTTGACGCCTTGACTGGTGCAGTAATAGTGTTTGGTACTCCTGCTTGCATTGTCATTGGAATGCTCTATATAACTTGATTTGAAAAATTCATTATTCGCCACTGTTGACTTACACATTCGAGACTACAACAGACTCAAAAACTTGACAGACATTGACGCACAAGGACGACACATTTGACACCAAAATGAAACAAGCTCGTCTTGTCAAAACTTGATGTGCTTTTGTCATAAACAATGTACCATTTCTCTTTTGGTGTTCACCCCTCATCTTAACATGGTAGCACTTTGCTGATAAATCTAATTTTTAAAAATTCCTCCCTAGTGATCTAGTCAATTTTCTACTTCTCCCAGGAAGTGCTTTGAATTAGTGCCTTAGCTTTTAGAGTAAAAGATGCTCTATTTCAAAATTTTCAAAACAACTTGGTAACTTGAAAACTCGCCCTTGGTGTGAAGGGATTGTGTTAGGCAAACGGAGTTTGCCCCTAGTTTAAGGTGTACAAAGTGGGATTCATAAGCAAACGAAGGTAGGTGACCAAAGTTTGCCCCTAGTTTGGATGATGGTTTATTGGAGGTTTTGGGCAAACGAGGTAGGTGATCAAAGTTTGTCCCTAGTAAAAGTCAGGCAAACGAGGCAGGTAGCCGAAGTTTGCCCCTAGTGTGGAAGGTGATTTTTGGCTTGAGGCAAGGACCGTGACTTTAATCTCTCAAATGCTCATAACTTTTGCCTAGGCACCAGTGAGGTGACCTAGCAAGCTCTTTTCTCTCTTTTGTTGTTGCTCACCTTGGATTTAGCTCTAATTTTTGCCTAGGCGTCCTTTCAAATTTTCGACCTAGCGAGCTATCCTTCTTTTTCTTTTTTTTGAAAGTCTGCCTACATACCCCCAAGCGGGGATCAGGTCCAACGTAGTTCGAGCCATGGTCGGAAAGAAGTAGGTTAATTTTTAGGTAGGTGGGGTGACCGAACCGTTGTGGTTACCTACGTATCCCCGAGCGGGAATCAGGTCGAGCGTAGTTCAAGGCAAGGTCTTGAAAGAAATTGGTTTGATTATGATGGTGTCGACCGAACCGATGTGGTTGCCTACGTATCCCTGAGTGGAAATCAGGTCGAGCGTAGTTCAAGGCAAGGTCTTGAAAGAAATTGGTTTGATTATGATGGTGTCGACCGAACCGATGTGGTTGCCTACGTATCCCCGAGTGGGAATCAGGTCGAGCGTAGTTCAAGGCAAGGTCTTGAAAGAAATTGGTTAAGGGTTTTTCAAACCAATCGTAAAAGAAGTTCAAACTTAAGCCACTTGTGGTAGCTTTGAATAAAAGGATTCAGTTTCAATCTCCCTTTCTTTTCTTTTTCTTTTTCTTTTTGTTTTGTTTTGAGGATTGATCCTTTTCACTTTCGCCTAGCCAGTCAATTTTGCTTTTTAATGTAGTCGATTCTTGTGAGATCTTTCAATCGCAATCTCAGAATTCCAGAATGTGCATGTCAGCTCTCGAAATTTATTTGTGGCCATTCCGTGCCTTTTGAAATGTGATCTTGGCACGTTCTTAAGATGTATCTTGAAGCATATGATTCTCTCATTTGTTTCATCAAAATTTTCTCCAACATTTTGACTGGCTAGGGTCAGATCTTGGAAATCAATACCTTTTTGGCTCTAACTTTTGCCTAGGTGCCCTTTCGGGTTTTCAACCTAGCGAGCTTTTTCTCTTTTTCTTTCTTTTTTTGTTTTTTTTTTTTTTTTTTTGCTTTTTTTAAAGTGGAGATGAAACTCACTGAAATGTTTGGCTACCATCAAGGAACAAGTCCGCACAGGTTCGCATGGCTATCAATTGGGTTGGGCCCAAGGCTTTGAAATGGTAGAAATGGTGGCAAGGGTGTTGGGCAAGCCCCAAATCAGTCTCAAATATGTCTTTTCAAGATTTGAGCAAAAGCATCTTTAAATTCTTAAAGTAAGACTATTCAATTCTCGGCTCTTCATCGGTGTCGGCGCAAAATTAAATTTGACCTTTTAGGATTATTTTTTTTAGCACAGTAATATCCATGGTAATTTGAAAAGTGACACTTCAGTTAGCGATTCATGCATCTATGACTAGGCACATCAAATTAGGAAAAATGAGACTTCATTCCATCAGTAGAGAAGGATTACAGACTCATTAACGACTCGATGACAGACTGACTTGACCACAAGACTAAACTTGAAATAGACAAAACATAGGACATACTCATCTAGACTCGACCTGGTCTCAAATGGAATGTCACAGTGACTCGCTTATTCTTTTTATTTCTTTTTCTGAAGAGCATCTTCCTTTGGTTTTCTAGCAAGAGTCCCGAACACCATTACTTCACTTGCACAGGTTCAACATTTGTGGGTCTCAGCAAAGGGGATCATTCGAGCGGTTGGTCCAAGCCAAGATAGGAGATGGCATTAGGATGGGGTACATCCTCTATGAGATTTTGAATGTCATGGCGGAGGTGGATGCACTGATCGGTGGCATGGCCTAGATTTTGGTGGTAAGCACATTGTAGTGAGAGGGTATGGGATCCGGTAGTGGTTTGTGAGGGAGGAGTTGCAGGTGGCCCTTTTTGAGTAGGTGGTCTAAGGCTGTGGAGAGGGGAATATCAAGTCTGGAGAATTTGCGAGGGCCTTTAGGACGATTTGGTGGAATGGACTGGTATGGACGGAGAGAGTAGGCCATTGGTTGGTGGTTAGGTGTATGGATATCTGGGGAGTCTAGGGAGTAGTTGGGTCCCTTGGACTGGTGTTGGGGTTCATTATTTTTGGACTTTCATTCTCTGATGGCATCCTTTATTCTGGTGAGCTTGTCAAGAGCTTCTTGATCCAAACTATGTATCCAAAGATCAGCTAATTTTCCAAACCATTCAGTACACAGTGCTGGCCGGGAAGATAGCAGAATTGAGGGTGGTGGGTTAGCCAAATGCCGTATCATATCTGTCATTTCCGCAAGCTCGGCCCTGATCTTCTCAACAGTAGGTTCCATAGCAGTCATTCTAGCATCCACAGTTATTCTGATTAGTTGATCATTCGGTGTACGAGTTCGAGCAGAGTGAATGCGGACTTCTGGTCTCATTTTTTCAAGAAATCCTAGGACCTGGTTGAGGTGATCCGAAAGCTGAGTCATAGTGGTTCTCATCTTGGCGACTCGAATTTCCAAGCTTTTGTGATCCATAGGTTTGTTTCCGGGAGGGCTGTTAATCCCAAGAAGAAAATGTAGCAGGACGACGTTTGGGACCTGTGATGTCTTATAAATTGAAATGACAAGGTTCAGACTCGGAGGATGAAGATCGATGATCATGTAATGATGAGAAGGGATAGACTCTGTGGACTTATGAGATATATGTGTGTGCAAACTGACATGAACTGTGTATGTATATGAGACAAGCATGCAGATGCAAGCCCTAATCTATATGATGCTCCTATTTTTAACAGATAGCAGCTAAACAAATAAGGTCCTAGGCATACAGAGTGTGCTAACCTTACTTTCCAGTGTGATCACCAAGGGACAATAGGGATTTCCGGGATACAGAGTTTTTGGGAGAAATAGGGATTTGGAAGATTCGGAGAAATTTCTAAAAGTCATTTGAGTTTCTAGGAGAAATAGGAATTTCTGGTTGGTTTGGAGTGAGCTTCTAGGAGAAATTGGGAAATCAGAATTTCTGGGAGAAATTGGTACATCTAGGCATTTTTGGGAAGTTTGGATGGAGTTGTTGGAATTTTTGGGAAATCTTGGAGATTTGGATAGAGCTTATGGGAAAACATGAAAACTCGGGTAAGTTGGACAGAGTTTCTGGGAGAAACAAGTATACCGGAATTTCTGGGAGAAATTGAGATTTCTGGGTAATCTGAAGATTTGGACAGAGTTTTTGGGAAAATAGGTATAACTGGGTAAGTTGGACATAATTTCTGGGAGAAACAAGTATATCGGAGTTTCTAAGAAAAATTGAGGTTTTTGGGTATTCTGGGGGAAGCAAGAATATCTGGGGGGACATAAGTATATCGGAGTTTCTGGAAGAAATTGAGATTTCTGGGTAATCTGGGGAGAAATAGGGATTTCTAGGAAATCGAGGTGATTCGGACAGAGTTTCTAGGAGAAACAGGGATATCCTGATGAGTTGGGTAGAGTTTCTGGAAGAAATAGGGATATACGACGGGAATAGGTGATGATGGTGATCATACTGTCTAGCAAGTTTTCATACTCCTATGTCTCAGGACCAACAAACAAGGTTTGCGGTGTATATCTTTGTGAGCATGGAGCAGACATCCTTATCATGGTGCCTGGGCAAGTCAACTCAATGTGATCACATGTGAGTGATTGCCTTGGGAATCATAAGAAAGAGGTTCCGATCTATGCCACATAAGCGTCTACACCGCGCAGGTAATCCCGCCAGGGCATACAGCAGTTATATCACATTGTCCTATTTGAAAAGATAAATGAACAGTCCTATGAAAAGTTCTACAGGAATCTATATGCAAAGGCTGGGTTTAGTCAAAGAGGGTCCGTTGACGAGAGTTCCAATATACCGTCAGAGAGACAGTACGGAAGTGTTTACTCTTTTTGATATACCTTGGAAGGTACAGTATTAACGGTGACTTGTGCCCTGGCACAGCAAGACCTGAACAATGTCAGCGCCGCGTTTCAGACACAGTCGGAGGGGGGGAAATGCAAGAGTGCAATGCGGTGAACCAAACACAGTAAAAAGATGATTTTAAGGATGCTTCTTATGAGTCAAACCTCTGTATTATTTTGTTTTAAAAAATAAAATCCCCAGCAGAGTCGCCAGATTGTGGATACCGGGCTTCCACCGCTTCGTTATGTTTTTGAAACTTGTTTGATTTTTGAATCGAGGAAAGATAAAAGGTCTGTTGAAAACAGATACAGAGTCGCCACTTGGTCTTTAAGGAACCAAGAAACCTAATTTTGACTCAACCAAACGGATAAAGGGCACTAGCCCTTCATAACCAAAGAACTTGGCTCGGGGTTTTGGTACGAGAGAGGAAGGAGCCTTTGTTACGACTAAAACACCCTCAACTCGCCCCGTCTCTAGACGGGCCTCAATTAGCATCCAAATAATCATCTTATACTATGTATGGTTCGGCAATTAATACTATGATAGTATATTACATCACATAAGAATCTTGAAATTGAAAATCAAAAGATAAGATATCATTCATAAGATCTAAGTCAAATATCATACCATGTAAAGTGAAAATCACACAAATAAACCTAGGAAAAATCGTCTAATCATATATCAATTAATCAAGTTTCCTAATCTAAAGGGGGCATGAATTGTTATTGAAACAAATAAACAAAGAAATCAAATTATGCTTAGCAAACTAGAATGATGCATGCTAATCTTTGGGAAAAGAAGATCTCTCAATCCCCGGGACGGATGAGAAATGATGATCAGATCGAGGGGAAGCAATGAACGTGTGATCATGATCATTCCTTATAATCTTCTTAGATTAGGAGTTACAAAAACCCCCAATCTTTGCATGGATGCAATGTATGTATCTAGAATGTGCCAAGGTTGTAGTGTGCTTTGTGTTCATGGATTCCTAGAATGACTTAGAAGTCTAAAATGTGTATGAATAGATGAATGATTCAACATGGGATGTGTATAAATGTAGTATGAAGTACTTCCTAAGATATGAACTAATTTGGAATACATATAAGCATCAAATCAAGGAATAAAAGTTAAAATGTGCTTGCTGTGAATAGTGGACGGAACAGTAGCATGATCTTGGGAAAATTGAAAAGAGGGGTTAGGAACGTTTTCAATGCATGATTTTTTATGGAGATGTTTCTTATTGTGTCTAGAACACTACCCAAAAAGCCAATATTTAATAACTATCACAGATTGAGAGAAATCATATGAACAACAGAGGTCACTCAGAAACAGAGTCCGTACTGTCGACTGAAATGTTGAAACATCTTAGAAAATGAAAACGAATGATCTAGAGGCCCATTTTATACAGAAAGTTCTCTAAAACATTGAAGTTTAAGGGACAAATAAGTTAGGATCACCCCTTTTGGAAATGTTTTTCTGGAAAACAAGTTGAAGGTGGACCTAGCTGCTGTGACATCAAAAACAGAATGTCTAGAGAAAATGTTTGGATCCAAATGGACCATTTTCAAGTATTTCCAAGTCAAACCAAAGATCATGGGTGTTCTCTAATAAGTTAGGAAGACTTTCCAAGTGGTCTTACATTCATACATTGATTATTGAACTCAAAATAATTCCTTGAAGTTAAATGACTCACTGTTTTGTGGGTTTTGAGAAAAACAAGGTTTATTTCTTGGAATCAAAATGAGGGGTTTAAGAGGGGGGTTTTGAAATGGGGGTTTTGAAAGTATACTTCCAGAACTTGGATGAATATTCTAACCACTTGGAATATTAATTCCTAACTTGTTTCAAGAACTTCCCAAGTATTTGCAAAACATGGTTTTATTTGGAAACCAAACTCAAGAGTCTATGGGAGTATGATACATGAGAGGATAGATGATACATGATATGATATAGCATGCTAAAAGTGGTAAAGAACATGTGCATGGGATATGGGTTCATCTAGATACAAGAGAGTGTTGCATCAAAGTGTGAAAGCCAAAAAGTGAAATGCTGTGAATAGTGGACAGACTGTACGCATTACTTTGTAACATTAAAATGGGAGGTCAAACGTGCCTAGGAAAATGTGAGAAAATCAGAGATCATCCTTATTGTGTCTAGAAAATAACCCAAAAGGCTAAACATCAATAGCTATCATAGATTAAAAGAAATAAATCAGAATGTACACATGACTCAGAAACAAAAGCTGCACTGTTGACCGATTTTGTATGATTTTTCATAAATCAAAGAAAAGGTTTATGATGACCCATTATATACCAAACGTTTCCTAAGACACCCAAGTTTTATAAAAAAAAATAGAAAAGATATATGTACAGTGACGAAAATATCCAGAATAAGTGCAAGAGGTTGGGTGAACATTCTGTGAGAACAGAGGCAGATTATGAATATGAACTTCTCACATCCAAAACAAATACTTTCACATCTCTATAATTGATGGGAAAAAATTGGGGACAAACTATGATGTCTTAGGAAGATTTTCCAAGTGGTTTCATCATCATAACTCAAGTATTTAATTCAAAACAAAATCTTTGAATCTGAACAGATCACTGTTTTGGATCATTCTTGAAGAAAATGGATTTGAGTTTTGAAATAGAGTTTGAGTTCTTGATTGGGGGTTTTGAAATAGATGTTCAAAGCATGAACTTAAACTCTTGAGATGACCATGTGACCACTTAGAATCTCATCCAACCTTGAATCATCAAAGAACTCCCAATATTATTTGAACAAACATAGTTTTGTTTGAGAATATGGCTTCAAGAATACATATGAATGTATTGAAGGTAAAATCATCATCCATCAAACATGTCTTTGAGGTCAAGAGCTACTATCCATAAGGATTCACTCTCCTCAAACAACATGTCATCTAGATGATGATGAACAACTAAATAATCAAAGAAAAGTAAAAAAGAAATGAGGTTAAGAGAGAGATGAACATCAAAGTAAACAAGCATTCAAATAGCAATCAATAGTTGATAATCATTGAGATATTGGACTTGTAGCTTGGCGTTTCACTCATATGTGGTGACATTTGGATATGGAAGTAGCTTCCTATCTCATGAATACTCAAGAATGGTGGTGAAAGAAATATTTGGATGATGGAAGTTTTGATAGCAAACTCAAAGAAAACTCACTTTGATGGAGAAAATAGAAGAAGAAGACTACTTCTTCTCTTTCTCTCTCTATATTTCTCTAGAGTTTCTTCCTAAGCTCTCTCTAAGCTTGTATGTCTCTCCTCAAAATGGAAGTAAATGGCTTCTTTTATAGGCAAAGGAGGGGTGGTAAATGGAGTTTTAAAAAGTTTAAAATGGTCTCCCATTGGTCCAAAATAAGCTGGGAACCAAAACTACGTCGTTTTGATTTCTAATATATCAAATTGGACCCCCAAAATAAATTACAAAAACTCACTGTTCTGGGGGGGAGTGCCGCGGCGGCACTGGGCCAGTGTCGCGGCAGTAGTGGGCCAGTGCCGCGGCGGCACTGCTCCTCCCTTCGTCCAGATAATGCTGTTTAGGCCCCCTGAGGTTCCGATATTCGCGAAAAGGCCCTATTTCGTCCGAAATTCATAGAAAATGCATATGAACTCCAAACTGAGGTTGTGATATACCGTTGGAAAGGTATTGGAGTCTACTTTACATAAGAAATATTTCGGGGATAGGTCACTTTGAAAAGTTTTGCGGTGTTTGCGATAAAAACAGATTTGATCGCCTTTTTCGCCTTTGGAAATTCATAATAAATTCGTTTTAAATCCAGAAATTATGTGCGATATACCGTTGGAAAGCTATTGACCTCTAGTATCCATGAAAAATGTTTGAAAAATGTTACGGCGCTCCGATTCCAAAGTCAAATTCTGGTCAAACTGGTCAAACCTGGGATTTCCGGGAAGTTCTGGAAACCTCCGGGAGTTACCGGGAGCTGATGTTTTCACTCGATTTTCTTTCGAAACTTGTTTTAACACTTTTTTCATGATTTAAAAATGATTCCGGTGAATTTGGACGACTTTGGTCAAATTTGGTCAAACTTGGTCAAACCCTGGTCAAACCTTGGTCAAACCGGTCAACGGGGACTTTTCAGGAACTTCCGGGACTTCCGGGGGTCTCTGGGAGCCGACGATTTCATCCGATTTTCTTTTAAAACTCATTTGAATACTTTCTTACGACGTAGCATATTTCCAGAACTTTGGGACCAAATCTGGGAGTTTTATGGCTTTCAGGGGCATTTTGGTCATTCTGAGCATTTTGAGAAATAGAACCAACTTCCAGGAGTCCTTTTGAGTCCTTTTTCTATCATTGTGAACCACCAAGCTATGGGTCTCCTAAATCTGATAGCCGACAAAATGGGGTGTCTACACATACTAGTATGGATCTCCTTTCAAATTTATCAAATAATGACTTAGTTAAAGGCTCACCTAAAACAAAATTTGTTTAGGACAAGATTTGTGATGTTTGTCAACTTAGAAAACAAACAAAAAGTTATTTTAAAAAGAAAAAGGAGATCTCCACTAGTAGGCCTCTAGACTTGCTTCATATGGATTTATTTGGTCCTAATCATGTAGCAAGTATGAGTGGCAACGTGTATGCATTCGTAATTGTTGATGACTTGTCACACCCCAATTTTTAGACAACCAATTATTAATCAAGGGAGAGCCCTCAACCAATATCCAGCTGTCTAATCATCAAAGGTGCTTGTAATATAAAAACATCACACAGTCTGTACCGAATAAATCATTACTCACATGTGCAAAGTAACGGTCAACATCCAACCATAAAAGTCAAACTAAGATTAAAATCCAACTCCAAAACATAACAAATATCTAAAAAGAACACTTCACTAAAACAATATCTTAAATTGTCAAATGGCCCACAATGCCAGAAATTAATACTAAACTCTCTAGAATGAATTAAAAACAAATAAGGAGACACATCACAAGACTCCATAAGCCTCCTGCTGCCAAGTGTCACGAACTCCCTACTAGCCCTGTAAATTTTGATCGGCTATGCTCCAACAAGAACGCACCCACGAGAAAAACTCAACGGGTCAGTCACATGGCTGGTATGAGTTAAACCACACATACACAGTTTCAGGATCACCCGTTAACCCCTTTAACTATCAACAAAACATTATCTCGGGCAAAAGAGTAGTTCGACTTCACATATCGAGACGAGCGGTAGTTTCCCTTTATGTGATGGTCATGCAGTTCTTGCCCGAATTTAAATAAAATAATACTTACCTTCCATCCCATGGTGAGTCAATACTTGCAAAATGTTAGTGGACCCACCATCCTGCAACCACAAAGATTAATAACAACAAAATACCATAAGATTATGCATAATTACTTGTACTACTATATCGCAAGAATTATCATCACCATTTACTCATTTCCCACCCAAATTAAATAATAAGAAAAGAACAATAGTCGAGAAAATTAACATTTTAGATCCTTTAACTCATCAAAAATTTTATTGACACTCACCATTTACTCATTTATGAACAATTCATTTTTTTTCAATTTCCTAGGTTCACCACTTGGCTACCCTTTATGGTACACCCACTGTAGACACCCCGATTTTGACCAAACGTCAAATCCAGGAATTGGTTACCTCTTAAGACCGATGATGACGATGATCGGTGAAATTCGGTGATCTTCCAAAAAATTCAAATTCTTCAAAAATTCTTCAAGTAAAGTTTCAAAATCGAAAAAAAATAAAAGAAGGAGAAATTGGGTATTTGAAAGAAAACATGAACTTTGAAGAACGTGTGAGGAAATCAGTCTAAGAATACATTCAAAATATATATATAGTAATGATAATAGATATATAGAAAAGAGAGAGAGAGAGAGAGAGAGAGAGAGAGAGAGAGAGTGAGAGAGAGAGAGAGAGAGAGAGAAGAAAAGAAAGAGTTTTGGAAAAGAAGGCAAGAAAAAAAAAAGAAGAAAAGAGAAAAAAAAAAAATAATAAAATGATATATGAGAATGTATACCATACATATGGGTATATTTTAATAAAGTACATTTCAAATATAAGTACATTAGTATATACTTTACTAGATAAATTAATCTTATGTTAATATATATGTTGAAAATTAAAAAGAAGGCAAAATTCTGTTAGTCGCGGTACGCGGAAATGCCGGCGGCATTCACTGAGTGCCGCGCCGGCATTCACTGAGTGCCGCCCGACAGTCAGTGAGTGTCGTAGGTAAGTCATCGAGTGCCGCGCACTGTAACAGATTGATTTTCTCACATGTTCTAGAAGAAAACTTTGCACATGGGTTTTCACCCGAATTTACCCATTTAACCTTGTCATGTTGGTATATATAAACAGACCTTCATCTCCATTATTGGGACTTTTACTCTTTTTTTTTTTTTTTAACTTTTCACTTAAATCTTAGAAAGATACAAGAGTTATATATATAATAGAGAGAGAATTGAGAGAAGAAGAAGAGAGTTTTCTTGAAGAATTTGAAGAATTGGAGAAGAACTTGAAGATTTTTGGAAGAGCTTCCCAAGAAATAGAAGAAATCCTTGAGGTCATAGAGGTAACCTCTCAATCCTTGGTAGAATTAGGCAAATTCAATCACAAGTACATAGTTCTATGAACTTTACACATTTTCAAAATCTCTCTTCCTACCTCATTTCATCACACACCACTTAGAGCTTGTGATTGAATCTCATAACATCTCATTAATTTGGATCCCATTGATGCCTTGGGTTTAAGATAAGTTTGATTTTGAAGAATTTGTGTTCCAATTTCTCTAAGAAAACTTTGATCCTTTATTTCCATTTTTCTCTTAAGATTCATGAGATTTTATATATCTTAATGAGTCTCTTTGAGTTTGATTCTTTAGTTTCCTATGATCCTATGATCCATATGGAGATTAAAGTGAATCATGGTCATATCTACACATAGTTGGTTAAATTCATGTCTCAACTCATGATTTGAATTCCCTTACTAAGGATCTTATGGGATTCATGCTATATCTCATAGAGGTTTATGTAGATTTGGATCTCATTTAGTCTCCAAGGACCATTAATTTGAGAGGGGATTAGGATGTCATAACTCTAGATTCCTCAAGGATCATATGTTTGAGAGAGGAATTAGATGTAGATTTTCATAGTTTATATTCAAAATTCATGAGATTAAGTAAGACCTTAATATTCTCTTGCCATGAGAACTATGATGAAAATCCATTAAGGCTAAATCCATGAACATCTTCATATTTCATTATTTACTCCAATGATCATAATCATACTTGATCCTAGTTCTCTTTAGAATCGTGGATCAAGTTTGATTCGAAATATGAACATCAATTTAACAAAGGTGCAGTGAATCCATTAACCAACTGTGATCAAAGATTTTTATAAAATCATGGTTCATTGGAAATTGGATGAGACCAACTAGAGGATGTTCATAACTCATTTAAGCACCTCTGTAATTTTTGTTTTGATGAAATTCCATGCTTAAGATGGTTTGGTCTTGTGATTTCAAAACAAGTAATTCTCTGTCCAAAATTTCAGAACAGTAAATCCATTTTAAAATTAATAAATCAAAACCTTAATTGATCTTTCTTGGCCCAAAATAATTTTTTCTAAGTATTTCAATGTGTTAGGAAGATATCCTAAGAAGATCTAAGTGTTTCGCATTTCTGTGCTATTTTTAGAAAATCGTACCAGATCTCTGGATAGAGAGTTGCAGATTCCTGAGTAATGTCTAGTGTTTTCTATATTCCCAGAGATCTAACCTTTCAAATCTTGATTTTATTTTTGGGTGAGAAACTAGACTCACAGAGGCATATCATATCCAAATATCATTAAGATCCAACCGTTGGAAGTATGGTTTTTCTACCTTTTAAAATCTGGTCTGCTCTCTGTAATTTAGAAAAAACAGTCACCGTTTTTGTCTAGTCTCATTGATTTTAACTTAAATGGTTTCCTAATGTCTTGGGACCCAAATCATGTTTTGAATAATGATAATTTAGCTTAAATCCAGATGGTAAATGATCCAAATTAGTAAATAAATTCATATCTCATTCTTGTTCATATTCATTCATTCATTCATGTACATTGATGATTATGATTAGAACTAGTTATTGGATAAAGTTGGACTTGGTTGAACCTAATTGAATATAACCATGGATTCCTTATGATCATGTCGGGATTATAGCACCCCATTGGCTCTTAGTTGAGACTTGTATATCTATAGGGATGCTATGGCTCCAACTAATCAAAAGAAATTCATAGTTTTATCAATTCTTCCACTACTTGATAGATCTAAGCTAGAGATTTAGGATTGTTATTTGATGTCATATTATTGTATGAAGTATGTGGAATAACTCTTGTTTTGTAGTGCTTTGGAGGTATGACTTCTCATCTCTTCTCTAGTTTATTTCATTTGTTGATTTTATTGATTTTCGACTCCATGCGCGACACCTTAGCTTAGGTCTTGCCTTATGTGTATATGTAATTAGAGACATTTTTCCTAGGATTTCTATTCTTTGTATGCATTGCACGTTTCCCATTTCGCGGTTGGATCCTGGGTAAGTTCTCTAGTTCTCTACTTGCACATCATTTTGCTTGCTACTTGAATTATGCGACTTATGAATGATATTTTATTGTTAGCAATTTTGCACCCTTTTTGACATGCTTGTGATATGTATACTTATATCTATGTATTAGTTGAGGGCATGCTTAGATTATTAATTCCATTTAATAGGATGATGAGTAGAGGCCTATCACGAGATAGGATGAAAGGGGGTGTTTTAGTCCGTCGGGCTCCTTCCCCTTTCATTCCATAATCCCCGGACCCAGATTATCTTTGGTTTCGCAAAAGATCGGTTGCTTTTAAAAATGGTTTCTTAATTTTCCTAAAAAAATTAAGTGGCGACTCTTTGTATTTGAATTTAAATTTGAAAATTGTTTTAAAATTAAAACAAAAGTGGGCCCAAATGCCGGTATCCACAATCTGGCAACTCTGCTGGGGATCGAACCCAGAATCTCTGGTTTTGCAGACCAGAATTTCTGATTTTGGGTTCACTCGAGGATTAGACTTGAAAGCATCCTTTTAATCGAATTAATTAATTTTTGTCTGCCCATTGCATTGCACTTGCATGTCCAGCCAGTCGATTGCATGAAACTATGACCTTGGAGGCTCGAGGCAACCCGGTCGGTCAAGCCATCATGGGATCATGTGATCACCCTTGATCTCGTACCATATGTTGGTATATGAAGCATCCTATCGGGTGTGTGTCAAGGGTCCCTTATTTGACCAAAACCCGGCCTTTATATGATAGCTTCTATAGAACTTTTCAAAAATAGGAAATCAATTCTTGATTAAGATTATATGCTAGGGAGTTTGTATGCCTGGAAGGGATTATTTTAGATGATGACGATGCTTGCTTAATATAGAATGTATAACCTTTTAATCACTTTTGAGCAATTCCTCTTCATGTCTCATGACATTTGAGAAGATGCCGAATCTTGATTAATAGATTACACTTCTTATATGTTATTAGCTAAGTATCATTGACCTTGTATGCATCTGAATTCATGAAAAGTGCGATAATTATCTAATCATGTGATACTCCTACCCAAGAACCCAAAGGTCATTGTTTATGACATATTTTTGATTAATCATCATCTTTTATCCAAAAAAAAATTTGTTTTGAAAAATCACCCTTTCAAAGGAAAAGTCCAAGATTCATTTTCTTTAATCAAGTAAAACCCAATCATCTTTTATTGAAAAATATTTTCACGTCCTCACTTTTAGAGCAAGAATCCAAAAAAAAAAACTCAGGAATCGTTTATGGGAAAAATGCTTCTCAAATGAATTTCAAAGCGAAATTTTAATCCAATCATCTTTGTTGAGCGTTTAACATCCTCATTTTCAAAAAAATTCCAAGAATTGTTTTCAAAAGGATCACATCACCCAAGAGATACTTTTTAAGAGCAATTCAAAATTTTTCAAAAATACCCAACCTTCAAAAGGGTAATGAGGATCACTATGATAAGAGAAATGAGCGCACTTGACATAGAGGAGGATTTTATGTGCTTATATGTTGTATGTGCTAGGACTAGAAATTTTCTTTCTTTTGCATATAGAATAGGCACACATGCACTTGCATTTCATCCGTGTGTCATGTGTGCGGTGCATGCATTTAGCCACATCAAATCATCAAAGCATGTACATTTTGGCACTCTCATCATGTCAGTCAATGTCATTACATGCATGTAAAATACAAATTCATAAAGTGATCCAATAGTTCCTCAAAATTCCTTACCTCCTGAAAATAAACTCTGCATGCGGACCTTTTTACCTATCTATGTTGTTAGGATTTATAAAAAGAGTGGGACAACCATCCCCCTTAGTAAGGAAACTTCTAATCTTCTTGGGTTCGTCTTTCTTGATTAGAGGAGAACATGGATCATCATGCTGAGATTGATCCACCAATTGCCTTGAGAGCTTTGGAGGAAAAAGTGAGCAAATTGCAGGCCACCATTGAGCAACAAGATTCAAGGGTGAAGCAATTGGAGAAGGTTATGCTTGAGTTCATTCAATTATTGAAAGATCAAATGGGTCATAATAAGGAAAAGATGGATCAACTGGAGAAGAGAATAATGGATCGCGCAAAGAAGCACCAACAACCATATCCGAATCTAGCCATGCACCTAAGCCCAATCAATCACCAAAGCCCATGTCCAAACCCAGCCTATCACCAAAGCCCAATCCCATCTAACCAAAGAGCTATTCCAAGCCAATATCTGGACCCAAAAGCTGGCTCAAGCTCAAAGTCAAACCCGAAATCAAGCCAAACCCGTAAGTAAAGAATCTTCACTGACCTTAGCATGCCATTATCCATAACCCTTGGTCACTTTGTCAGGAGCGGCCACCTCAACCTCCTGGTCCCAAAGCCACTACCAAATCCCTTACCTCGCAAATGTGACCTATCTTTGTACTGCGCCCAGCACCAGACCCCTGGCCACACTACCAATCAGTGCATGAAGCTCCGCCATGATATCCAAGATCTCATTGAGCATAAAATCATCACTCCTTTGCTAAACCCATTGAGTGGCATTTGGCATGACGTGCAATCCTTTCAATCACAATCATTGCTGAGCACTCTCAAGGAATTTGTTGCCTCTAAGAATGCGCAACAACCAATTAGCCCTGGCCCAATCAACAGAATAAAAAAAGGCATTGACAATACTCGGTATGAGTCAGGGAAGGGTCATTTGACTGAAAAATGGATCATAAGGGCAGATGATGTTCCTACAAAGAAGCAGAAGGGGAATGACGAACCTGAAGGAGATGCTAGTGAGGTGATAGTGTTTGGAACTATTGCTGCTAAAGTAACTGAGGATGCTCTTGGAAATCTAGAAAATTGAAAATTATCTATGACACTCTAGTTGAGACCAAGTCAAGTCTAGTCCGGTAATCGAGTCATGTTAAGTAGGAGTCAAGTGTCAAGTCCAATCGAGTCTTTTAGTGAGTCAGTTAGCAAGTTTATTTTTCAAGTCTTTTTATCGAGTCAAATGATGTAATCCTTCTTGATGATGCCAAAAATTGGTAACAGTAAAGTAAAGCAATTTGGGAGAGAGGGAGAGAGAGTGAGAGACTATTTTTTGTATGTGGTTCGGCCCTGTTAATGAAGGTACCTACGTCCACGGGTGTGTCTGAGCACGTTCACTAGCAGATCACCGGCGGGCCTGGTGAGCCAACAAAGAGAGGCGACACTACCAGTAATACCGGCCGGGTGTATGCGTATAATGGTGAATTTTTATAAAGGTGCTGTGTAGACTACAAAATTGGCCGCCCCTTCAATGGGGGGTGAGTGGTCTCTTTTATAGATGTAAGAGACCTACTCTTACATGGATAAGGAAATATAATTCCATTAGGATGTGATTGACACCAATCAAGTAAGTTTCCTAATTGTATTAGGATTGATTGACATTAATTGTGGGGGTTTCCCAATTGGATTAGGAAATAGATGCACTTTCCATTAG
This sequence comes from Hydrangea macrophylla, assembly GCA_033977485.1. Classification (NCBI taxonomy): domain Eukaryota; kingdom Viridiplantae; phylum Streptophyta; class Magnoliopsida; order Cornales; family Hydrangeaceae; genus Hydrangea; species Hydrangea macrophylla. The sequence goes on from CM066993.1 coordinate 30,001,348, forward strand.
TCTTCTAGCTTGAGTAGGAAACTGCCCGTAATGATCGAGATCATGCCTGTGGGCCCGGACGGGTTATTGATTTTGAACCGCTCGGTCATATTTTGGGCGTATCAGCTGCCCCCCATTTCCAAGATTGGCCAGATGCTATATCGGGGCAAGTTTGGAAATCAGTTTGATATTATTTGCCGCTGTCTGAGTGCTTGTGGAAGCTGCCTCGGGGCTTCTAAGCCTGGTGAGTCCTCGGGAACTGACTGAGAGTTGAGACCCAGCCTAGCTCGGGACCTTTAGGTGCTCGGGAACTGACCGGGAGTTGAGACCCGGCCTAATTCGGAGTCTTTGAATGCTCGGGAAGTGACTGAGAGTTGAGACTCAGCCTACTTCGGAGTCTTTTTTTCTTGAGTTAGCTCCCAGTATGGTTATCTTCTGCCTGTAAACCTTCGTCAAGGTTGTGGGTAGAAGGATTCTACCATGTTGGACAAGCCGACCTAAAGCGTATTGCTCTAGGGTCCTTTTTTTATGTTAGCTCCCCAGGATGGTTATCTTCCCCCCCTCCAGCCTTCGTCAAGACTGTTGGGAGAAGAGTTTGACCATGTTGGTGGAGCCGACCTAAATCACGTTGCTTTAGGGTCCTTTTACTCCTCTATCGTCGGCCAACCTAAGAGATTTTAGTCACCTCTATCGTCGGTCTGGACCTAAGTGGAGTTAATGTCTCTGAGTACTATAGGTGCTCGGGTTGTCCAAGATTTTGACTTGGTTATCCGCGAGGCCAGTAGATACCCGGTGTGATTACCTGTTTAGTTCACTGCGCCATCTTGCCCCCCAAGCTTTCGCTAAGACGAGGGTCTTACAGAGGCTATGATCTGTAGGTAACCGACCTGGAACATGGTGGTTGCAGGGTCTTTTGAAGCTTGCCATCGTCGGTCACCTAGGGGGTTTGCCCCCATCGTCGGCTGGACCTAGGCGAAGCCGGTGCCTCGGGCGTGACCCCGAGGTCTTTGGTGCCTGGGTTAGGAGCCCGAGGTCTTTTTAGTGCCTGAGTTCGTAGCTCGAGGTCTTTTTATGCCTCGGGGTTAGGCCCGAGGTCTTTGGATGCCTCAGGGTTAGGCCCGAGGTCTTTTTATCTGCCTCAGGGTTAGGCCCGAGGTCTTTGGATGCCTCGGGGTTAGGCCCGAGGTCTTTGGATCTGCCTCGGGGTTAGGCCCGAGGTCTTTGGATGAGCTCTCTGACGATCGGTGAAGCCTCACGTAGTGATCAGGCAAGTACCATTATAGTCGGGCTCATCTAGAATGATAGAGACAGGAGGTCGGATCAGGGTCGTTGTGCTTCTGACCTCTCTGTGCTGGAGGCAAAGTCGGAACTGTTTGATCCTGACCGATGTGAACTGGAGATCGGGCCGGGGCTGCCAGACTCAGACCGCTACGAACTGGAGGTCGGGTCGGGGCTGCCGGGCTCAGACCGCTGCGAACTGGAAGTCGGGTCGGGACTGCCGGACCCTGTCTGCTGTGAGCCGAAGGAATCGTCAGAATTCCCGGGCTGATCTCGCTTCCGCTTATTTCTGGCAAACTCGTTGCTTTCTTGCCCGGTGTCTTTGGTCTTCAGAAACTCTTCAGTGTCAATGTATTTTCCAACCCTCTCAGAGAGCTCGACCAAAGTTTCCAGTCGGTTTCTATGGAACGACGCGGCGTACTTGGTGTGTTGAACTCCCGAGCAGAAGGCTATGATGGTGATTGTTTCGTTCAGATCGCGAATTTGAAGCTTCTGTTGGTTGAACCGGTCGGTGAACTCCTTGAGGGACTCATTACTCCGTTGTCTGACTGTCAGTAGCTGCATGTCTGGCTTTGGCCGCTTGTGCATACCGGCGAACTGGTTGATGAACTACTTGCTGGGGAAGGCTAGGCAGTGTAGCTCATCGGAGTTGGTGGCTAGGGCCATCTGAGCCTTATAGGTTCGGACGTGGTCGATCGGGCTTCCCAAGCCGTTGTATGAATCTAGCCGAGGCTACTTGAATTTGAGCGGGATAGAGAACCTCGTGATCTGGCTGGGGAATGGTGACTCTGTCTCGGTATTGGCTTGATTCGGAACACAGTTTTGACCAAGCTTTTTGGCCACTCCGTCGATCTGTTTCTTCAAGTCCTTGATTCGGGCTTCCACTCCTTCCCGACCGATATCTGAGGAGCTGGTCGGGTTGGTGGAAGAGGCTTCTTCATGGCAGGGTGTTGTCCTCTGGGATCGGACTCGGCTATGACTCCGGGTAACCGTTCGCCTAGGGACGACTTGGCTCTTGACCGAGTGACCCTGGAATGATTCCCGGGCCATATGCTCATGCCTTTCCTCTCGGGCAGCACGCCCACTGTTGATGTCTCTGGCATCCTCAACATGGGACGGGTTGGCTCGAGTCCGTTGTCTGGTCAATATCGGTTCCCGACCGTACGCAACGTTCCTGGGTCATTTTTCGGCCACTAGAGGATTGCTTTGCTGGGCTAGCAGGGCTTCGATCTGCTGCTGGATTTGACGCTGGTCCTCCAAGAGTTGTGTGAGGGTTGCGGTGATTTGCTCAGATGTCGGGACTGCTGCAGTCGACGCCGGGGCCGAAGGAACATCCCGGTCCGACTGCTGCGCAGCCTTCTTTGGTGGCATATTGATCAGTCAAGAATTTGTTGATGAGAAGAATTGTCGTTTCCCACAGACGGCGCCAAACTGATGATGCCAAAAATTGGTAACAGTAAAGTAAAGCAATTTGGGAGAGAGGGAGAGAGAGTGAGAGACTATTTTTTGTATGTGGTTCGGCCCTGTTAATGAAGGTACCTACGTCCACGGGTGTGTCTGAACACGTTCACTAGCAGATCACCGGCGGGCCTGGTGAGCCAACAAAGAGAGGCGACACTACCAGTAATACCGGCCGGGTGTATGCGTATAATGGTGAATTTTCATAAAGGTGCTGTGTAGACTACAGAATTGGCCGCCCCTTCAATGGGGGGTGAGTGGTCTCTTTTATAGATGTAAGAGACCTACTCTTACATGGATAAGGAAATATAATTCCATTAGGATGTGATTGACACCAATCAAGTAAGTTTCCTAATTGTATTAGGATTGATTGACAATAATTGTAGGGGTTTCCCAATTGGATTAGGAAATAGATGCACTTTCCATTAGTCTTCTAGCTTGAGTAGGAAACTGCCCGTAATGATCGGGATCATGTCTGTGGGCCCGGACGGGTTGTTGATTTTGAACCGCTCGGTCATATTTTGGGCGTATCACTTCTTCTATCCTGGATAAATAAAATCTCATTCTGCTTGATTCAGTGTGCTAAGTCATGAATGAATGGATCATTAAGCCAAAAAAAATAAGAGAGAGAGAGAGAGAGAGAAAATCACTTTTTCAAATGATCATGAAAAATACTTTGTTAATAAATCTTTGCACTGAAAAGGATCTCCAACTGATCAAAGCAAATTCTGTGCCAAAACCACGGAGGAGTAGAGAATTGATTAGTTTTGCTTTAAGAATTTAAAGATGCTCTTGCTCAATCTTGAAAAGATAAACTTGGGACTGAGGCTTGCTGACCATCCCCTTCTCTCAAATACCAAGTCTAAAAGATGAGCCCACAATCCAAAGCCATAACTTGATCCTTGATGGTAGACAAATATTTTAAATGAACTTCTTCCTTCAAAAAAAAAAACAAAAACAAAAACAAAAAAAAAAAACGAAGAAAGAGCTCACTAGGATGAAAACCTGAAAGGGCGCCTAGGCAAAAGTAAGAGCACAAAAAAAGAAGAAAATAAAAGAGAGAGGAAAAAGAAGAAGATGAAGGAGCTCGTTAGGATGAAAGCCTGAAAGGGCGCCTAGGTAAAAGTTAGAGCAAAAAAATAAGATGCGTGTTGACTTCAAAACTTGAATCCTAGCAAATGCAAAGATATCTTTGAAGAGTGATTTAGAAGATTGATATTGCTTTGAGAGTATGATGGAGTATGATTAAAACACGATGTATTATGAGAGTCGTAAGATTGACTGGCTAGTGAAAAGGTGAAAAGAATCAACCGCCACAAAATATATATATATATATATAAATAAATAATAAATAAATAAAAGGGAGAAGTAGTTCATCTTCTCATCATCTTGTTCAAAAGCTACCACAAGGAATGTGTTTCAGAAAATCTGCCCAGAAAGGGCACTCATTGAACCCAAATGAAAACATGGCTCGAAAAGCCCACCAATTCTTGAAGCCTTATTCTTTCAAAATCTCCAGTTTGACCTGATTCCCACTTGGGGATACGTAGGCAGCCTACCCGGTTCGGTCGCCACCCTCTCCATCTTATGCCATCTTTCTTTCAGGTCTTGGCCGAACTACTTTGGACCTGATTCCCGTTCAGGGATAAGTAGGCAAACCTTCCAAGGTTCTCGGTCCATAACCATCCCTAAACCATACGCATCACCCTTTGTGTCTTTGGTTTCCTTCCTTCAAACTAGGGGCAAACTTGCATAAGTTTGCCTAAAGCCACATATATATCGCCAAACCAGGGGCAAACTTTGTTTGCTGAATACCACATTTAATCCCAGGAGCAATGCCTCCAAGTCCTATTCAAACTAGGGGAAAACTTCGTTTGCCAAAACCCTTCTATGTCAGAGGCAAATTCTTAAGTAATCAGGTTTATTTTGAATGGATTGAAATAGAATGTCTTTTATTCTCTAAGCAAAAGCACTAATTTGAAGCACACTCTGGATAGGCAAAGAATCAGCAAACCCAAAAAGGGGAAATCTTCAAAGTTTAGATATGTCGGTGAAGTATTTCCATTATAAGATAATGAATAAATGAAAGATGGGATGATATATTATTCACGAAGAAAGCACATTGATTCACAATAATACAGAGTTTGAGTCAGTCATCTTGTGTAAATGCTTTGTCAAGTTTGTCCTCCTTTGTTGAGTCAATAATGCTCTCAAATGTGTGGATTTAAGATAATGAATAAAGATTTGAAAGGTCTCCATGAGCATCCCAAGGGCAATACAAGCAGGAGTCTTAAACACTATCACAACACAATGCTAAAGTGGAAATATGAAGGGTCCAAAGCTAGGGACATAGATGGCTTCCCTCTTAAAAAAATATAATATAAATAATAAAAAAATAATAATGATAATAATAATAAAAAAAACAAAAAAATTCCAAGGGTTCGCAGATGCAGGAAATCATTTTCTACAAAGCCCACTTTCGTGGCAATTTTCTTCGAAAGCCCATTCACATGGCACCCACCATCATAAGCCCACTTTCGTGGCAACCCCATCATAAGCCCATTCATATGGCACCCTCTCATGAAAAGCCCACTTTTATGGTAACTACCATCATAAGCCCACTTTCGTGGCAACCCCATCATAAGTCCATTCATATGACTTCGTCTCATCAAAAGTCCACTTTTGTGGTAACCACCATCATATGCCCATTTATATGCCAATCTCATCCATGTAAGCACACCCCTGGTGGCACTCTTTTAGCCAAGCCAGCGCTCATGGCAAGTTAATTCACATAAGCCCAATTCGTGGCAAACACACCTCATAAGCCCACTTATGTGGCAAATCTACACTCGTGACGAGCTCATCCAAACGAGCCCATGTCGGTGTCAAGGCTCCTAACACAAATCATTAGCATCATCATCAACGTCGTCATCATCATCATCATCATCATCATCAAGTATTTGAGCCTTATTTGGCTCCTTTGAGTTCATGAGATCGCATGACTCCGTGTGTGTAAAAAATAAATTTTTGAGTCCATGTGACTCCATGTTTGGGAATGTAAATTCTGTAAGTCTAAGCGACTCCCGATCTTTGAAATAAAAAAAATGAATTTTTAGTCTGCGCGACTCATGGTTTTAAAAATAGAAAATGAATTGTTAAGACTGCATGAATGCTCTGAATTTAAACTAAAAAAATAAAAATAAAAAAAATTACCCTTGTAATACCGAGCAAATCTGGGATCATTGAATCTGGAACGATTCTGACTTTTCAGCACATTTCCTGATTCGGCACCGGAGTCTAAGATGCAAAGTGCATCTCAATCGATCAGATGATCCTCAAAAGACACCAGAGTATAAGACGCAAAGCGCATCTCAGTCTTTCAGCACATTTCCTAATTTGGCACCGGAGTCTAAGACGCAAAGCGCATCTCAGTCGATCAGATGATCCTCAAAAGACACCGAAGTATAAGACGCAAAGCGTATCTCAGTCTTTCAGCACATTTCCTGATTCGGCACTGGAGTATAAGACGTAAAGCGCATCTTAGTCGATCAGATGATCCTCAAAAGGCACCGGAGTATAAGACGCAAAGCACATCTAAGTCTTTTAGCACATTTCCTGATTCAGCACCGGAGTATAAGATGCAAAGCGCATCTTAGTCGATCAGATGATCCTCAAAAGACACCGGAGTATAAGACGCAAAGCGGTTCTCAGTCTTTTAGCACATTTCCTGATTCGGCACCGGAGTCTAAGACGCAAAGCGCATCTCAGTCGATCAGATGATCCTCAAAAGACACCGGAGTATAAGACGCAAAGTGCATCTCAATCTTTCAGAACATTTCCTGATTCGGCACCAGAGTCTAAGACGCAAAACGCATCTTAGTCGATCAGATGATCCTCAAAAGACACTGGAGTATAAGACGCAAAGCGCATCTCAGTCTTTCAGCACATTTCCTGATTCAGCACCGGAGTCTAAGACGCAAAGCGCATCTCAGTCGATCAGATGATCCTCAAAAGACACCGGAGTATAAGACACAAAGCGCATCTCAGTCTTTCAGCACATATCTTGATTCAGCACCGGAGTCTAAGACGCAAAGCGCATTTCAGTCGATCAGATGATCCTCAAAAGACACCGGAGTATAAGACGCAAAGCACATCTCAGTCTTTCAGCACATTTCCTGATTTGGCACCGGAGTCTAGGACGCAAATCGCATCTCAGTCGATCAGATGATTCTCATAAAACACCGGAGCATAAGACGCAAAGCGTATCTCAATCTTTCAGCATACTTCCTAATTCGGCACCGGATTATAAGATGCAAAGCGCATCTCAGTCGATCAGTATTCTCATAAAAAATGACAGTTGTGACTTTCCCAAGATAGGACGTCATCGGCATAAAAGAATTTCAAGACAAAAAGGTACGTTTTGCCACTATAAAGAGTAGCGTTGTCCTAAGCCATTGAACCTGAGAACATGGAGCATAAATTTGCTAGAGCATGTGCATCACGATAGGATAGGTGCATTCATCCATATGCTTATTTGTGATTATGTGTGTTTGATCCCTTACCCGAACTACGTCCTGGTCTGATTCCCGATGGGATGCGTAGACAGCTCACCATTGAACACGACCAACTTTTGGCTCTCTGCGCACCTGACTTTTGCAACGCACTTTTGTTTTTACCTGAATTCAACAGCTTGGTCAAAGGCTTGTCTTTCACACAGGCTTCGACATTCACTTGTGATACGCGCTGCTTTACAAGCTCTGCCGAAGAAGGGCAAACCGTAGACAACCCGATTTTGACCAATTGTCAAATCTAGGGATTAGTTACCTCTTAAGACCGATGATGACGATGACCGGTGAAATTCAGAGATCTTTCAGAAAATTCAAATTCTTCAAAGATTCTTTAAGCAAAGTTTCAAAATCGAAAAAAATAAAAGAAGGAGAAATTGGGTATTTGAAAGAAAACATGAACGTTGAAGAACGTGTGAGGAAATCAGTCTGAGAATACATTCAAAATATATATATATAGTAATGATAATAAGATATATAGAAAAAAAGAAAAAGAGAGAGAGAGAGAGAAGAAAAGAAAGAGTTTTGGAAAAGAAGAAAAGAAAAAAAGAAGAAAAGAGAAAAAAAGAAATAAAATGATATATGGGAATGTATACCATGCATATGGGTATATTTTAATAAAGTATATTACAAATATAAGTACATTAGTATATACTTTACTAGATAAATTAAGCTTATGTTGAAATTAAAAAGAAGGCAAAATTCTGTTAGCCGCGGCACGCGGCAATGCTGGCGGCATTCCCTGAGTGCCGCCCGGTAGTTAGTAAGTGCCGCCTGGCACTCAGCGAGTGCCGTAGGCAAGTCATCGAGTGCCGCGCACTGTAACAGACTATTTTTCTCACATGTTCTAGAAGAAAACTTTACACATGGGTTTTCACCCAAATTTACCCATTTAACCTTGTCATGTTGGTCTATATAAATAGACCTTCGTCTCCATTATTGGGACTTTTACTCTTTTTTTTGAACTTTTCACTTAAATCTTAGAAAGATACAAGAGTTATATATATAATAGAGAGAGAATTGACAGAAGAAGAAGAGAGTTTTCTTGAAGAATTTGAAGAATTGGAGAAGAACTTGAAGATTTTTGGAAGAACTTCCCAAGAAATAGAAGAAATCCTTGAGGTCATAGAGGTAACCTCTCAATCCTTGGTAGAATTAGGCAAATTCAATCACAAGTTCATAGTTCTAAGAACTTTACACATTTTCAAAACCTCTCTTCCTACATCATTTCATCACACACCACTTAGAGCTTGTGATTGAATCTCATAACATCTCATTAATTTGGATCCCATTGATGCCTTGGGTTTAAGATAAGTTTGATTTTAAAGAATTTGTGTTCCAATTTCTCTAAGAAAACTTTGATTCTTTATTTTCATTTTTCTCTTAAGATTCATGAGATTTTATATATCTTAATGAGTCTCTTTGAGTTTGATTCTTTAGTTTCCTATGATTCTATGATCCATATGGAGATTAAAGTGAATCATGGTCATATCTACACATAGTTGGTTAAATTCAAGTCTCACCTCATGATTTGAATTCCCTTACTAAGGATCTTATGGGATTCATGCTATATCTCATAGAGGTTTATGTAGATTTGGATCTCATTTAGTCTCCAAGGACCATTAATTTGAGAGGGGATTAGGATGTCATAACTCTAGATTCCTCAAGGATCATATGTTTGAGAGAGGAATTAGATGTAGATTTTCATAGTTTATATTCAAAATTCATGAGATTAAGTAAGACCTTAGGATTCTCTTGCCATGAGAACGATGATAAAAATCTATTAAGGCTAAATCCATGAACATCTTCATATTTCATTATTTACTCCAATGATCATAATCATACTTGATCCTAGTTCTCTTTAGAATCATGGATCAAGTTTGATTCGAAATATGAATATCAATTTAACAAAGGTGTAGTGAATCCATAAACCAAGTGTGGTCAAAGATTTTTATAAAATCATGGTTCATTGGAAATTGAATGAGATCAACTGGAGGATGTTCATAACTCATTTAAGCACCTCTTCAATTTTTGCTTTGATGAAATTCCATGCTTAAGATGGTTTGGTATTGTGATTTCAAAACAAGCAATTCTCTGTTCAAAATTTCAGAACAGTAAGTCCGTTTTAAAATTAATAAATCAGAACCTTAATTGATCTTTCTTGACCCAAAATAATTTTTTCTAAGTATTTCAATGTGTTAGAAAGATACCCTAAGAAGATCTAAGTGTTTCTCATTTATTTTTTTTTTGCAATTTTTAGAATATCGTACAAGATCTCTGGACAGAGAGTTGCAGATTCCTGAGTGATGTCTAGTGTTTTCCATATTCCCAGAGATTTAACCGTTCAAACCTTGATTTTATTTTTGGGTGAGAAACTAGACTCACAGAGGCATATCATATCCAAATATCATTAAGATCCAACCGTTGGAAGTATGATTTTTCTACCTTTTAAAATCTGGTCTGCTCTCTGTAATTTAGGAAAAATAGTCACTGTTTTTGTCTAGTTTTATTGATTTTAACTTAAATGGTTTCCTAATGACTTGGGACCCAAATCATGTTTTGAATAATGACAATTTAGCTTAAATCCAGAGGCTAAGTGATCCAAATTAGTGAATAAATTCATATCTCATTCTTGTTCCTATTCATTCATGTACATTGATGCTTATGATTAGAACTAGTTATTGGATAAAGTTGGACTTGGTTGAACCTAATTGAACATAACCATGGATTCCTTATGATCATGTCGGGATTATAGCACCCCATTGGCTCTTAGTTGAGACATGTATATCTATAGGGATGCTATGGCTCCAACTAATCAAAAGAAATTCACAGTTTTATCAATTCTTCCCCTACTTGATAGATCTAAGCTAGAGATTTAGGATTGATTATTTGATGTCATATTATTGTATGAAGTATGTGGACTAACCCTTGTTTTGTAGCGCTTTGGAGGTATGACTTCTCATCCCTTCTGTAGTTTATTTCATTTGTTGATTTTATTGATTTTCAACTCCATGCGCGACACCTTAGCTTAGGTCTTGCCTTATGCGTATATGTGATTAGAGCCATTTTTCCTAGGATTTCTATTCTTTGTATGCATTGCACATTTCCCATTTCGCGGCTGGATCCCGGGTAAGTTCTCTAGTTCCCTACTTGCACATCATTTTGCTTGCTACTTGAATTATGTGGCTTATGATTGATATGTTATCGTTAGCAATTTTGCACCCTTTTTTGACATGCTTGTGATATGTATACTTATATCTATGCATTAGTTTAGGGCATGCTTAGATTATTAATTCGATTAAATAGGATGATGAGTAGGGGCCTATCCCGAGATATGATGAAAGGGGGTGTTTTATTCCGTCGAGCTCCTTCCCCTTTCATTCCATAATCCCCGGACCCAGATTATCTTTGGTTTCGCAAAAGATCGGTTGCTTTTAAAAATGGTTTCTTAATTTTCCTAAAAAAATTAAGTGGCTTGTATTTGAATGTAAATTTGAAAATTGTTTTAAAATTAAAACAAAAGTGGGCCCAAATGCTGGTATCCACACCCACACATATATCCCATGTGTGCCCAGACATACTACCAGCATCCACTCTGGTGCCAGTTTGGTTGGGGTATCAACCAAACCAGGTATACACACAGAAGGCCAGTCAATATGCCATAGATGTCTAACAAATAAGCCGGGCATAAGGCTTAGGCTAGCTTGATCATGAAGCCACTGGCAAAATGGTAAACTCAGCAAGTCGAGCTACCAAAAAAATGACACAACTAGGAGCAGTGAACACTATGAAACTTGAAACCATTTTAGATTCTTGTAACTATTAAACTGTCATCATCACCTAATTCGCAATTTATTTCTCAATCTCGCAAATTCACAAATCTCTATCATGAAAATACCATATATAACCATTATCAAGACAGGACTTAATCTTGATCAAAAAATAATATTTCCAATACATTTTGTTCACCATTAAAGAACTCAATTTAACCAAATAGACCCTTAACAAATAGAACTGTCAAAGGCTTAACTTTAAAAAAAAATATATACCCAGTACCAAATTAGTCCTTAGAGATTCTAATATTCCAATCCTATAACTTCAAGAATGGGCCCATGGAATCACAAAGCATAAAAAAAAAAAATAATAAATAAACAAATAAATGAAGCACTTATAATGCCATCATCTACAATTTCTTCCCTGCACACATGCTCAACATATAGATATATACACACTGTATACACAAGCACAAGCATATATTATTCATATTAACTGCACACCCACATGCAAATACGTCTATCTACATATTATAGTGAGAGGAAAAGAAACCATGACCCTTGGCCGACCATCTCCCTCGCCCTATGCACACACTCACACGGATGTACATATATATGAATGAGGTTTACTCACACACCTATGTATATATCTATATATAACAATTTGCGGGTCTATAATATACGGTTTAACTCACCGTTGACAACGAGACGCTGACGACGGTGTGATAACGAGTTATGGCAGTCGCAGTGGTGATCGGTGTTGAGATAGTTTCTTCCCTCTTGGTGTGCAGCCTTTTTTCTCCCTCTCTCTGTCTCTCTCTCTCTCTCTCTCTCTCTCTCTCTCTCTCTCTCTCTCTCTCTCTCTCTCTCTCTTGCGGCTGAACAATGTTCTACAATGTTTCTTTTGGATACACACTGTTTTAACCTAATATATTATATCATATGTCTATATGTGATACACACTCGTATATATTTTAATAACTCACACAAGCACACACTGATAACAAACTTTTGAGTTTTTAATGAAACTTCTTTAGGGTGTAAGACACTGACACAAATTTTTGTATCACATTAATATTTCAAATAAAATCATAAAAATACTAAATAAAATGCTATAAACTATATTAAAATAATTCAGGGTGTTACATTATACACACCTAAAAGGAAATCTCATCCCGAGATTTGCAACACGCACGAACACTACTCGAATAGCTCAGGATGCGATTTTCGAATCTTCTCCTCAAGTTCCCACGTAACATCGATAATTCTCTCACTCCATTGCACTTTCACAAGATTCACTACTTTCCTCCGCAAGTACTTTACATCTCGATCGACGATAGTAATAGGTCGAACAACATACGTGAGGTCATCATTAATCTCAAGCTCTGTCGGACGAACAATATGTTCAGGATCTTTCACACACTTCCTCAACATGGATACATGAAACACATTATGGATTGTTGCTAATGCCGGAGACAACAATACTCTAAAGGCTAACTCTCCAACATTTCCGATGAACTCCATTCATTTAATATTCTGGATTCCAATTGCAAATCTTTGCTATAACCAACCTTCCACAACTAACACCCTATTTACTCGAGTAAAGTCAAAATGTGGTAACATCTTATCCTCCAATTATCCTTCCAGTTGAACAAGCCATCGATTTACAAACAAAGAAATGATAAGAATTTTATTCTAAAACTTTCACTAAAATAAATGCGTTTTCTTCTTTTTGTTTGAAAACAAACTTCTCAAATTTCTCGTAAGCTTTTCTTCTATATCACCTCACTGCCACTCCAACAACGTCAATCGTAACAACCACCACTGTTAACAGAACATGATCAACCCGTTACTCAACACTCCCCGTAATTCCTTCAACTCATACTCTTCCTTGTAACATATTCAAGATTACAATACGATCTCTGATATTCTGTCCCTCTTATCGGTGACAATTCGAATCCGTCCTAGTCATGTCTGAGCTATTTCCCCTTCTATCAAGGAAAGTTACATCAATCTCGATACCTCAGTTCATGTCTATCTAATAACTCATGGAAATCATCCTCGACTAATCTTATCACATCTTTCAAATTCATCCATCTAAATTAATTACTGAATATAGCTATAATAGTCTCACAATCTCTAGTCCTTCCCTCTGCTCAAATCAACATCAAACACCACCCTTATTCTTCTCAATTCGTTATAAGCATCTCATAACCAATTCGTTACATTTTAAAACAAATAAAACTTTTAATTCAAATCCACTTCCAGTAGCGATTTTGATCATTACCAAAAATATTTTAAAAGTTCAAAACTTATGTCCTTTAGACAATAACTCTGTATTCCAGCTAACCATTTCATTCTCCATTTCCTCCAGAACCATCTCCTCACATAAGTCAACCTCCATCCTCAAAATTCCAATAGTCACTTCCTAGTCTCTTTTTCATCATTCTCAATACTTCTTTGGTCATTTTCTAATATTAATCCCAATAATCCATCGGTAACTTCCTAACAAGACACTTACCCTCAATCAAGTACATTGTAGTCTTCTCTCTGATTTGACAACTTTCCTTCACATCCATTCTTGTTCTGCAACTTTCTTCCAATTATTGCCTTCACAACATCGTACAAAATAACATTTTTATACACATTTTTTTCTTTTAAAACAAATTCATTTAACCATAGTCAAGACCGTAATTAAGTTCACGTACCACCAGCGTCTATAATACTCATGCCCTTCACTTACGCATCAAGTACAATCTTTCCAATTTATACATTCACGTCCCTATAAACTGCCTTTTTTGTCCTCCTCTCCACAAAACTTGTTAAACACATTATCGATCAACATCTTCTACTTACTACTTCGTCTATTCACTTTCTAAAATGTATTCTCAATTCAATATCCACTTACTACATCAACGCCTCAAGTGACAATGCGGCAATTGTCCCTTTACGCACCACTCGCCTCATCTCTAACCAATTTCGTAAATTGTTAAACTTCTTGTCTCACATATTCATTCCTTTGCTCTCTTCGTCGTGGTAAAGGTCAAAACCCCAAATAATGTTTACATGCGCTTCTCTCATTCTCATTCACTGTTACACACCAATATTCAATCTACGTTCACGTGAAACTCAGATCTACTTAGGAACATCACAAGAGTCAAGTCCGCACCTGACCCATCACAAACCACGCCTGGATTGAGCTGTTGGCTCTTAGTATGAGCTCACTGTCCATACACCCTACAGTTCTATTAAGTCCACATTCAATCTAAATCTTGAAATTTGTACCAACAATTCCATACTTTAACCTCAACCCTCTTTTCTCCACGTTCATTCTGGCATCATCTTACTTCCAAAACTAATTGATGTCACGTAACTCATCAATTCTTCGATTGTATTCTTATTGTGGCTATTCCCAAACACATATCAACTACTCATAGGAAAATCGTCTCACAACCCAGAGATAATAGATTCAGTTGAGAGATTTTTCAACATCCCACAATACTGATCATAAGATAGGTTGAAAGATTCCTCAACCGTCCACTATCCTAATACTGTATTCAACTCCCAATACTTACCGTAATATAGGTTCAGAGATTTTTCAGCCATCCCCTATTTCAATATCGTAAGGTAAGTTGAGAGATTCCTCAACTACACACCATACACCAAAAATATCTATATATATGTATATACACTTCCAGACGCTTGCTATCCCATCAATTTTGCCATCATCCCCGATATACTCATGTCACACAATCTTATATATTAACGTCATAATCATTAAACCAATCCCGAAACGATACTTCCAACAACCACTCGCATTATCTGTATACAGAAAGTACTTCTCTCAACATGTGAACCACCATCAAACTTCTTCTACTATTTTCCATCCAAATTCCACCTCCACCTCCACCTCGTACCAAAGAAAACTCATTCCCAACAATTTTGAAAACTTTTTTACAATTTAAGATTTTGAAAATCAAATGGTTACCAAGATGATTTCATCTATCACCTTTGGCAACTCTACAGTATCTACGGTATACACAGTAATCTTGCCATCATCCAATCCCACTTCATCCCATCTCATCTCATATCATTTATGGAACTGTTCTATAATCGTTTGGTACAAGTAGTGCATTAATATATCGAACTTCAACCGGTGGAGCCTGAAAATACATCTGATCTTGTTCACTTACGACTTGAACAAAATTTTCCTACCATATTCACTATCTGATCCATACACGACTGCAGTGACAACTCTCTTATCGGCTCAGTCATAATGTTATCACGTATTCACCTATTGAGTACAATGCATAAAGACGATGCATGCTATGCCACAAGATATATATATGTGTACAATTCATCATCACAATCAACAGATGCTAAGATATGAGCATTTCTACAATGATAAGAATATTATCTTCACGATTACACACTCCACTCGATGTCACTCAGCATAACAACGTCACTCATTCCCAAGGCTCTAAACCTATAGCTCTGATACCACTAAATGTCACAGCCCAGTCCCATAATACTGGAACCGAAGCCCGTGGCACGCCACTGAGGCTAAACCAATTTATTGACATTCTAAAAATTTAGTTTTAAGAACACACGCAGCAGAAAGAAAACCAAACATTTTGAAAAGAAGCAGTCCAGTCGACTGCACCTCGTGCCCAGTCGACTGATACTGGTCTAGTAGAAACTTTGAATTTAGAACATAATCTAGTTGACTATTTTTTATGTCCAGTCAACTGGAGCTTTAACTTTTCAGTCGACTGGTACGGTCCAGTTGACTGAAGTCCAGCCAAGGAAAAAAAATCTGATTTGAAAACATGAACCAGTCGACTAGATCTCCATAAAAGAATGTAGTAAGTTGCTAGAAAAGAGGCTCCAGTCAACTATTTCCTCAACCAGTCGACTGGTTTATGGTAGCAACACATTCTGCAAAATTTTCCCAAGTTTAAAAGCTTTCTGAAAAACTCCCGTGACCAAACACACACTCCACACTCATGCAAAAGTGATCCTAACTGTATTATAACATTACTAAAACATAATTATAACATGTTACTGTCTATTACAACATCTAAAATCCAATCTATGATTATAAGTTAAACATATTAATAATTCATAAATCCTTATTAAAACATTGCAAATCAAAACTGCGAGATAGGCATGATTAGTCGCCTTCTACCAAAACTCCCAAACACACGTGCTCACTTCTGTGATTCCACGCCAACATTAACATCTGCAATAGTTATTTAAATAACCACACATATTTTGATTTGTTTAAGCTAACGCTTAGTGAATAAAACAATATATGCACATGAATGATAAGCATGTTCGCATTCAAATTTCTACATTTCATACTAGTTGTCGGAGACTCACATGTGCGTTCCATACTCCCAATCCGCGATTGTGAGTAAAACCCACGATTCTTCTCTTCAATCGAGCGACCTTAATTCCTAAATCGGCTCTGGTGACTACGTGCTCCTTCTGACCCAAATAAGCAACTCAATATGCTCAAATACATATCACCATGCTCTCAGTAAACAAAACATTTCACCATGCTATTGGGCCTACTTATCAATATAATTGCCCAACATGAACTAAATAAAATATCTCTATAGATTAACACATGCTATTTACTCAAAACATGAATATATGTCTAGAAATCATTCCATAATTCAAAGTTGAATCACTCACCTCCGAATAATGCTCCTATAATACGATCCAAGGAAAACTCAAGTACAAAGAATGTGCAGAAGTCCGCCTTGTACAACTCCTATGGATCAAAAGTCCAAATATCAATTTTTATGAAAAATTCTAGAAAAAGACTTTTAGAAAAATTTGGCCAAACAAGGCCTAATAGGTATCAAAACGAAGCTCTTACCTCGAGGAGCTCGAATATGAAATTTGGTGAAAAATAAACATGCAAAAGTTCGTCGTTTAGCGTCGTGAAGATCGAAAAACTCAAATCTCCCTTTGGCCTCTCTTGAAACTTATGTTGTAAACTTTGCCAAAATATCTCAAGTCATCTCTATCTATATATATGCAAAACTCTCGCACGAGTTTTCTTTAAAATTTCTAATTAGTCTCTGAAACTTTCTACACAGCTAATTCATAGCTTGACGAGTAAAACCTCAAAATTATAAAAGCTTTCGACTAAGTTCCGTTTGGTTGCTAAAACGTAAATTTCTACATGACATTTTTGAAGTTGCTAATTAACCTACCAAATTAATAGCGTGTTAATTCGTCCTTACCAGGATACTAAATCTAATAATAGAAATATTTCTAAGCCTGAAATAATACAGATAAAGAAATACACAGGTAAACAATTATTTTCAGATAAACATTTAAGTATTCCACAGTGAACGTCTCATACTCGAAGAGACTTCACAACATCCAAACTCTCATTCAACACCGTCTCAATGGGTTCTCTAACACAAACACCCAAATTGACTTGTGAGCCAAAACTCAATCAAACATATGCCAAAATTCATAACACGTCACATTATCATGCATGACAATGTAATGAAATGCAATAATACAAATACGGGTGTTATAATTCTTTCCCCCTTATAAGAAGTTTGTCCCCAAACTTACGCCGTCTCGTGGCACAACCTTTCCCACATGCTTCCCAATACTTGCCTTTTTGTTCACAATTTTCATATCTTGACTACGATGTCATAACTCATGAGGAAAATAAATCCTCAAGTTTGCAAGGAAAAATAACTCCTCTGAATCCCATCTATATCCACTGAAAGTGACCAATTGAACACATACAACCAATCAATATTTCTCCCGAGTAAGGATATCAAGACTCAAGTAGAACATGCTCATTCCTTTCTGATAACCGATTACACCACGATGTCCCATATTCATTCTATCGTACCTTTTCTGAAATCATAACCTGTAATATATGCAAACCGAGAAAATGAGTCATCTCTCCTCACTTTTCTTTCTCTCTGATCTATACTCACAAATCGACTCAAACCGATAATCATTTTCTTCTGATTTCGTATCTCGAACGGAACTATAATTGAGTACCGACATCAGTACATATTCCATTAATTCGTTGATTCTTCAACCGATTGTTTAATACATCCCAAATTCAATCTCCTATCTTTTCCAGTCATGAAACTTTTGTGTAATACTTACACAGTCAAACTTCTTTCTATTTCTCACCATATGTCAACGCTTCCCTTCCAAGCTATTCCACAATGGTAACCCTTGATATCCATAACTATCATTATGTCATCTCTTTTTCTTCCGACTTCATCAATTTATTTCCCCATTCATTCAATATTCTGGATTCCAACTATAAATCTTTGCTATAACCAACCTTCCACAACTAATACCATATTTACTCGAGCAAAGTCAAAATCTCGTAACATCTTATCCTCCAATTATCCTTCCAGTTGAACAAGCCATCGATTTACAAATAAAGAAACGATAAGAATTTTATTCTAAAACTTTCACTAAAATAAATACGTTTTCTTCTTTTTATTTTAAAACAAACTTCTCAAATTTCTCGTAAGCTTTTGTTCTATATCACCTCACTACCACTCCAACAACGTCAATCGTAACAACCACCACAGTTAACAGAACTTGATCCACCCGTAACTCAACATTCCCCATAATTCCTTCAACTCATGCTCTTCCTTGTAACAAATTCAAGATTACAATACGATCTCTGATATTCTGCCCCTCTTATCGGTGACAATTCGAATCCGTCCTTGTCATGTCTGGGCTATTTCCCCTTCTATCAAGGACCGTTACACCAATCTCGATACCTCAGTTCATGTCTATCTCATTACTCATAGAAATCATCCTCGACTAATCTTTTCCCATCTTTCAAATTCATCCATCTAAATTAATTATCGAATATAGCTATAGTAGTCTCACAATCTCCAGTCCTTCCCTCTACTGAAATCAACATCTAACACCACCCCTGTTCTTCTCAATTCTTTATAAATATCTCATAACCAATTCGTTTACATTTTAAAACAAGCAAAACATTTATTTCAAATCCACTTCCAGTAGCGATTTTGATCATTACCAAAAATATTTTAAAAGTTCAAAACTTATGCCCTTTAGACAGTATCTCTGTATTCCAGCTAACCATTTCATTCTCCATTTCCTCCTGAACCATCTCCTCACATAAGTCAACCTCCATCCACGAAATTCCAATAGTCACTTCTCAGTCTCTTTTTCATCATTCTCAATATTTCTTTAGTCATTTTCTAATATTAATACCAATAATCCATCGGTAACTTCCTAACAAGACACTTACCCTCAATCAAGTCCATTGCAGTCTTCTCTCTGATTTGACAACTTTCCTTCACATCCATTCTTGTTCTCCATCTTTCTTCCAATTATTACCTTCACGACATCATACAAAATAATGTTTTCATACACACTTTTTTTCTTTAAAACAAATTCATTTAACCATAGTTGAGATCGTAATTAAGTTCACGTACCACCAGCGTCTATTATACTCATGCCGTTCACTTACGCATCAAGTACCATCTTTCCAATTTATACATTCACGTCCCTATAAACCGCCTTTTTCGTCCTCCTTTCCACAGAACTTGTTAAACACATTATCGATCAACATCTTCTACTTACTAATTCGTCCATTCACTTTCTAAAATGTATTCTCAATTCAATATCCATTTACCACATCAACGCATCAAGTGACAACGCGACAATTGTCCTTCTACGCACCACTCGCCTCATCTCTAACCAATCTCGTAAATTGTTAAGCTTCTTGTCTCACATATTCATTCCTTTGATCTCTTTGTCGTGGTAAAGGTCAAAATCCCAAATAATGTTTACATGCGCTTCTCTCATTCTCATTCACTGTTACCCACCAATATTCAATCTACTTTCACGTGTAACTCAGATCTACTTAGGAACATCACAAGGGTCAAGTCCGCACCGGACCCATCACAAGCCACGCCTAGATTGAGCTGTTGGCTCTTGGTATGAGCTCATTGTCTATACACTATATAGTTCTATCAATTCCACATTCAATCTAAATCTTAAAATTAGTACCAACAATTTCATACTTTAACCTCAACCTTCGTTTCTCCACGTTCATTCTGGCATCATCTTACTTCCAAGACAAATTGACATCGCATAACTCATTAATTCTTCGATTGTATTCTCATTGTGGCTATTCCCAAACACATATCACCTATCTCTATTTGTCATTCATGCTTGCCTTTAGATTTTTATTATATTATCTTCCTCATATTATTGCTTCTCATGATATTGGTATGTCTGTTTGTGTACTAACAGTGGGAAGATGATAATACCTTTTTATTGATGATTCCCACACCCAACCCCCAAACCCCTCTTCCCCTCCCCCCTACCCCATCCCATCCTTCAACTCACTCAAAGAGGGAGAGATTCTCTCTGCTCTAGTGATTTTTGTTGATGACAAAAGGGGGAGAATATCCATGTTGCCTTGCTCTTAATTCCTATTGTCATAAATCTAAAATTATGACTTATGTATCCACATGATCTTAAATTTGTATTAATTATCTTGATTGAATTTATGCTTGTCATTATTTTTTATCTCGGGCAACTAGTAGTTTATCATCATCAAAAAAGGAGAGCTTGTTAGCCCCAAGGGTTTTTGCCTTAAGTAATTTTGATGACTAACAAATTATGATGTTGAGTACTTATGTTTGATCTTTAGTGTATTTTCCAAACATAGCTTTATAACCTGGATGGATATTCAAATGGAAGATTCTTGGAAGATTATTTCACTTGTATTATTCTTATAGGACTCTATCTAAAGTTAGTTAGAATGATTCTCTAAGATAAGGGCTTAAAAACTTGACAAAACATTCAAAAGATAAAAACTATTTTTCATAAGAAAAACAGTCGACTGGATCTTTTCTCTAGTCGACTGGACTCCTCAGAGTTTAGTCGACCGTAGGTGAAAACAGTCGACTGGTTTATGTTCTGAAAACATAGGTTCTACTTCAGACCTTCAGTCGACCGGACCCTTCCTTCAGTCGACTGGTTTAATGGCGCGTTACATGTCATTTAAAATCTAGTCGACTGGATCGTAAACCCAGTCGATTGGATTACTACACAGAACAGTAACGACTCTATTTCTAGGGTTTTGACCAAGCATTAATTGCTCCCAACTACCTCAAATGTTCTAATTTTAATGAGAGAGTATTTATACTCATTTGAATTTGGTAGTTAGACACTTAAATCAATTACATTCAATACTCATTCATTGTAATCAAAAGATTCAAGCCCTAGTTTATGAGATTCATTCTACTTGCTCTAGTTTTTCATTGTAATTCCTTGAGAGCATTAAAGAGAGCTATTTTTTGTTTCTATCTACTCTAAACGAGAGTTTTTTTTAGTTAGATTTCAAACACATAATCAATCATGATCATTCATAATCGTTCTTATATATATACACACACATACACTTATATATATTCTGTCCA
This sequence comes from Hydrangea macrophylla, assembly GCA_033977485.1. Lineage (NCBI taxonomy): Eukaryota > Viridiplantae > Streptophyta > Magnoliopsida > Cornales > Hydrangeaceae > Hydrangea > Hydrangea macrophylla. Next base: position 30,022,876 of record CM066993.1, read on the forward strand.
GGGGAGAGAAAAAATACAAAAGCAGAGAAGAAGGAGAAAGAAAAATAGAAAGAGAAAAGAAGAGAGAGACAGAAGGGAGAGAGAGGAGAAGACTCCATTGGAGGAAGCTTGGAGCTTAAGGCTTTGCCAAACACGCCCTTAATCACCTCGGTGAGTTCTAAACTCACTCAGTAGCCTAAAGGTATTGTTGTACAAGTTTTGGACATACAAGAATGGACCTACACACACCCTGTGAATTCTGGGCATTCACTGCCCCATCTTTGAGGAAAAAAGACTCTCAATCGATTGAACTTGTTTTAATTGATTAAAAATGCACCAATCAATTGATTCAATCGATTTAGATTTAATTTCCTCAATCGCTTGAAGATGCTTCAATCGATCGAACTTACTTGCATTCCAATCGATTGAAATGGTTTCAATTGATTGAAGCTTATAGTATATGATTGTTTCCTTTTTGTCATATTGCACACTACTTAATTGTTTATTTATTGATTCATACTTTTCTTATGCAATTCTGTTAAATAAGAGACAATGGGACTAGATCATGAGATAACATTTTGAGTAACGTATTCAGGGTCGAGACGTTAGTAGGTGGTTGATTCTAATCTAGTTGGATAATCCATTTCATTTTAATTAGAGTAGTTAGGCCTTAAAGGGGAAGTTATGTATCAGTCTTGGTATAAAACATAGATAGGTTAGATAAGTTCTAGGAATTGTGCATGGGTGGACACTTGGTCATATGTCCCTTAAAGCAGTGTGGCGATGATGTCCTTAAAAGAAACATGTAGGACCAAGCAGTCCTAAGATAGCCAAGTGATCCATGATATGTGATTAGAGGTGAAAAGTGCATATTTATAGCATATCACATGGTCTTTTATGTATACTTTTATCCCCAAGTCCCTAGATTTAGATGCATTATAATAAAAAAATTTCTTCTTATTGTTTCAATGCTAAAACCTATATTTATGCATTGTTTTACAGGTAATAGAATCTAAGTGAATGAAGTGGAGCTAAAGGAAAGTGATTCTGGTGAAGAGAAAATAGAAGTAGCTGAGAAAATGCCATTTTTGACATTGAAGACCTCAGATTTGGAAGATTTCTCAAAGAAATATAAAATGTAGATCTATGAGTTATGGTCGCGTGGCCGTAAATCGAAGGTCAATCTGAGGTTCGAGTGAAGAGATATGGCCATTCTCCTAGTGGTGCACAGAGCTGTCAAAAGCAGAGAAATTTAAGCCCTTGAAGAAACTTCAATCGATCGAACCTTCAAGCCCTTGAAGAACCTTCGATCAATCAAACTTTATTTTTCCACAAAAGTTGTGCACAGCCTGCAGAAATTCTAAAAAGAACCTGTAATGATAGCAGACACAACGGGACACTCTAGAACACGAAAAACAGCAGTTTTAGGGTAGTTTTAGGGTTAGTTTAGGAGTAGATTAGGTTAGTTTGATGTTCTTCCTCTTTTCCATTGTTAAGCTCAAGATTAATGATGATTTCAAGTTAATTTCAGATCATTTCTAGATTTTTCTTTTCCTTTTCTTTATTTGATTGCTTATTAATTTATATGTTATGATTGCTCTAGGTTACTATTTCTGCACTAGTTTATTCATGTTTCCGTAGTTTAGAAGTTGGGAATATGAGATGAAACGTTGATTCACAGCCTTTACCATGCATTCTATAGAAAACCTGTGTTCGATCAATGAAAGACATTTCGATCGATCAAACCCAAGCCATAATCAAGCGATTAATGCCATTTTGATCAATTAAAGGATGAATAGTTCGATCGATTGAAAATGTATCAATCGATCGAAACTATTAATTCCTGAGATGATTCTTTTATGTGTTCGAAGACTTTCTGTTTTAGAATTTTGTTATCAAATTGTTCCAGTAAGTTCAGTTTGTCAAAACAGATTTTTAGAACTTAAGCCTTAAGCTTTTTCTTCAATGACTTTTGAAAACCACTTTGAATCCTAACACCATTAGAGTGCAAGTATTAACCATTGCTTAAAACTATCTTTTAATTATTTTAAATCATTTGTGATGATATAGTTCCGGTCATGTAAGGGCTATTGATTCTTAATCTTTAAAAAAATACAGAATGCTGAAGAGTAATGAACTCTATAGCACGTTAATGAGTATGCATGGTAGATGGTCAGGATCAATGTGGATTCACGTGTTCCCAACACTTATGATTTATCGGTTTAATTAGATATGTTTATCTATGCTTTATTTATTATTTAGTTTCATTTAATTAATTAGGATTTGTTAGAACCTCCACTCCTACATTCTTTTTTTCCTTTCCTTTTAGGTTGTAACTTAGTAGACCTTATCCCTATTCCTACACTTGGGTATTGCACAAGAGCGCATAATTTATGTCCTTAAAAGTAGTGGACGGTTATGTCCATAAACATAGTGGACGAGGATCACTAGTAGTCGTCACTAGGTCATGGCTATAAATTGATATAATATTGTTCAAACGTTATATCCTTGACATGCAGTGGGCGGTTATGTCCTTAAATGTAGGGAATGGATTGATGTAGTGTCCATAATACGTAGTGTGGTGGTTATGTCCTTAAAAGCGGGGGATGGAATGATGGTATGTCCCTAGAGTGAAACTATTGAGACTGTTCCTTAATCCGGAGTAGTTGTTAGTCATTCGGTAACAAGACATCGTAATCATATGCTGTTTTAATATGGAAGAGATATTACTAGTAACATTATTATCTATAGTTCATAACTCGTAACTAATTCACCTTTATGATATTGTGTAAGTTTCTACTCACTCAGATTTCAGTCAGCTGACGGCTTTTATGCCTGGACATTCCCCGTCCAGCCTATCCTGCTTATTATGCTATAGGTAACGACCAATATGAGGGCGGCTCCTATCCGGATGAGGGCTACGCTGAGGGCAAACCTGTGAAGGATGGAGATGATGGCAAGACTACTATGCAGATGACTACGTCTATGCCTGCTGAAGCCGATAATAGATATTAGTTTATATATTTCCGTCTAACTGTACATTGCATTTTATAATTAGCCATATGTTGCCTTGTATAAAGTATTTTTCCGCTGTCAAAACCTTGTTGTAATAACTAGTACAGCTTTGTAATATACTCCGTTGTTTATGTTACTATTCTCTTTAATTATTGTTGGTTGGACTGTATGGTGTGGATAATTGAGTGACTTCACTAGTCATTCCCTACGAACCCAAAAAGGAAATTTGACTTTTCTCTATTTTTGTTGTTTTGGGGCGTAACACTAATTGAGATCGCTTGATTGTTCATGAAATAAAAGAACCAAGACAATAATAGACAGTAATTATAAACATTGGAGGTTCTAAGCAATACTTAATATTAAACATCGGAGTCATAAATCTTATTATTACATCAATATAGAAGGCAGAAAGAAAAGAGAATAATATCATAGGCAATAAGCCTTATAGAATAAAATAAGTCTAACACCTAGTGCCTCTACATGAACAAAAGATAAATAAAACGTAGAGTCTTTGACTCTTCCCATCTAGCTTGCGAAGCCGTAGCCCTCCTCGACATACTCTTCCTCTGGATAGTCAATCTCTACAAGATCTGAACGTTCATTTGATTGTCCAGGACATGAACGTCATCAGCAATTGAAAGTTGAGTGAGTAAACCTACTTCACTTAAACAGGCTCTAAAAAAAATTTAGTACTACGTTAAGAAAGAGTGAAACATTCTTTTTATCCTTTAAAAATATTATAATCACGTCCCGATTAATCACAAACTCGACGTATTACGTATGTTAGGAAACGTTCATCGACATACTCAGATTTGACTTTAAAAATATGATTGACTCATCTGACTGATCTCGACATCACTTTTGGACTACAGGTCCAATCTTTACCATCTCGACTTTACTTTGGACCACAAGTCCAATCTTTACCACCTCGACTTACTTTTGCATGCAATCCGGTATAAGTGTCGTTGGCTTGGAATATCATCGCCTCATTGGCTGTTTGGTCACACTTTTGTCATCGCTGCCCCATTGGCCTTCTCTTGACATCACTGCCCAATTGACCTTATGGCAGCCACCCCCCCCCCCATCTTACTTGCTTAGCCTTGGTTAGTTTGTCATCGCTGTCCAAATGGCCCTCTCTTGACATCACTGCCCAATTGGCCTATTAACCATCAACATAACTTATTATGATAGTACCGACAAGCTTCAAAAGCCGGGTGTGTGAAGAATCTCAAGTGGTACCATTTTAAAATAGAAAGTTATGAAATACAAGATTTAAAAGATTTATTATTCCAAACTGTATCAGAGAATGTTAACCAAGACTAAGAGTTAATAATAGAAGAAACCATTATCAAGAATATATTAACAGACTAGAAAGATCGTCCAGACACCACACTTCGAATGATGATACTAGGATCTCCAAACTCAACTTCGAAGTTGACAACCTTTCTCAGTCCATCTGTAATTAACTAGTTGATTACAATCATCCGTACCTCACTAGCCGACTAACTGTACCCCACTGACCATTTAACCGCACTTTATCAGCCGTCTAATCACCTTTTACCAGCCGACTATTTGCCATACGTGCCTAGTGGCCATTATTAGCCATCCGCGCCCTAGGGGCCATCTTTCGTACCCAGCTATGACTACTAAACTGGTCACTGATGTTGTCAGAATCAAGATGTAAAAAGTATTCTTTACTTTTCTAAAGATTTGCAGTGTGGAAGTAAAGGTCGAACCCACAGAGATTGTTTACTACAGCTCTTAATTTTAAAACCTAAGTCTAATTAATTAGGAAAAACGGATTTGAATTTGAATTTTATTAAACTAATAACAATAAAAATAAATCTAACCTATGAAAGCAATTAAAAGTGTTTTAAATAATGTTTAAGGGAACCTAGGATTGCAAATCCACCACTAGCTTCATAATAGGAATATTTATGAATTACTTTAGCTTACTAAGTTGGATGAATATGGGGAATTGTAGCTACAAGCACAATTCCTCCGACAAGAAGATAATCATGGTTCAAGCACCAACATAATCCATCTTCGGTTAGCACGAATTATCTCACACTAAACTAGGGTTGTGATCTAATCCGTCTAATCTAGGCATGGACTATTCGGATACTTGATAGCACGAATCAATAAAGCACCATCACATGTAAACAATCTAAACAAGCACAGCAAGAATAGATCGTTGAGCACATCACAGTCAAAATAGATCTAAGACAAGAATAAATTCTGAAAGCAATGATTTAATCAATAGAAGTACGATTTATTTATAAAAATCCTCGGAACATGTGACTGCCATCCATACATAATAAAACTAAAATAAAAACATAAATAAAACCTATTACTTGGCTAGGGCTTCATTGAAACCCTAGATCTATGATCTAGCCGTCCATGGAAGTGATAGATAGCAAGAGGTTGATGGAGGAGGCCATGGAAACCCTTGGTCTTCTTCTTCTTGTCCTTGCTTCCCTCTCTTCAATGGCTGGAAGTATAGTTGTAGAATGTGTATGTATGGGTGTGTAACAATTGCTAACTCTTTAATTGAGTAAATTTGGAGTTCATATAGAGTTACAACAAGCTTTGGAAGGCTTCCCAACCCGAAACGAACTGAAACGCATGTAATTTACAGTCTGGACGTCATTCTGCAGTTTCGTTTGCACAGGAGTCTTCAGTACACTGAAATACGCAACTTTGGTTTTTACACATATCGCGCGAGCGGGTCGCGCGAGCGCGACATTTGGACTTTCGCGCGCGCGGATCGCGCGAGCGATTTTGGGGATCTCGCGCGATCGGATCGCGCGAGCGATTTCTGGATTTCGCGGGCGCGGGTCGCGCGCGCGACTTGTCTTTTTCAGCTTCTTTCTTTGTGACTTTTCACCCTGTTTAGCCTGGTTTAGTTGTTTTCTTCCAAAACCTGTCAGAAACTAGAAAACAAAGTAAAAATATACAAAAACAAGATAAAATGGTCTAACAAATGCACATTAAGGCATATAATTAGGATTAGTTCTCTCTCGATCACACCCCCAAACCTACATTTTGCTAGTCCTCGAGCAAAACTAAAATAAAATCTACTAATAATCTACTACTCCATTTTCGTATGGATCACGATTGCATTTAGCTTATGCAACAAGCCTTTTAAACCTCTAGGTGTCCCTAGTCGGACGAGTAAAGTCTCGTGAGGGTTCTCATCAACAAGTCACCTACAACCATCTTTATTAACTTAAAAAATAAAAAAAAAATTTATTAAAACGAAAAACTAAAACAATCAATACTTCTTATTATAAAACAATGATTTGAAATAGAATAACGAACAAGAAGAAACGTAATCAAACGTTCACTTACGTCCTGAAAAAACAATCCCAAGTACATGAATCGTATAAATCAATAGAATTTCTCATAAAATTGCACGTGTGTGATATAGTAGTCAAATGAACACGCGCATGTCATGAACTTGAAATATAACTCGGATGACCATCTAACTATGTCTTGACTACGAATCTCACAATGTCAATTACACTCTAAAATGAAACACTCAGAAACATGTGTAATTTCTCTAGTATACGTGAGCAAAGGAGTTATGTTTTCAAGACGAATAATGCTCACATACGACACAAAAAAGACGTATAACACGAAAGAACAATAGTCTCATGGATAAGATGCCAACAATCAAGAAAAAATAATCATTACCATGTTTTAATCCCCCTCCCATCGTTTTTATATCCAAACCATGTTTCCTAGGATCAAATAGGACTTTTCAAAGGTTGTAATGTGGCTCAGACAATGAAAAAGGATAGAAATGATTCCTTAGGTAGTTTTCAGAATGGCATTGTAAGGCATGTTCGATTTCTTTCATTCTTCTTCTACAAACTTTCATCTTTTCTTTCTCTTCATTCCTTGTCATTCATTTTTCTTCTTTTCTTTCATTTTTTTTTCCAACCTTCTCTTCTTTATTTTGTTTCTTTTCCTTTTTCTTTTCTTGCTTCTCAAATGATTATTCATCGAATACCAAGCAACTACCCCAATAGCATCTTATTTTCTTATTTTCTTCTTCAACACATCGCCTTAATACTACTAAAAGTTGATCACTCTTCTAGTGGTATACTCCAAGTTGATCAGGTTGGAGCTTTTAAAGAGGATAATGGTGAACCAAGAAAAAGAGGCATTTTAACGGCTCAAAGGGCGAAACTAAGGAAATTTTATAATTTATCGGTCAGTAGTAAACAAAGAAGGCCTAAAATCATGTCCCATGGTTATCTGGTTCTTCAATATTTACGACGGAAGATTATTTAGCATGGTAACAAATATTTTAACTTGACTATCAACCAAAACAAGAATAATGAGACTATACAACAAGTAAATACGCTATTTCAATGAAATTCGACAAACACATAATGTACTTATAACCCTCTAAAAAGAAAAGATAGGCTCAAAAGCTTACTGGGTCTAGTCTCCACCATGTGTTATCTAGAAATCCGAATCATATTATAGTTCACATCAAACATGTATTCAAACAACTACGTGCAGTGTATAGGTTTGTGTGCAAATTTGTAATATAAAACTACGATTCAAACAATACATAACTTAAAACGTTACATCATAACTTCAGCAAATGTTTAATCACACCTTCCCTTGTTTATCATTCTATAACAATCATAATTACGTAACAAGAAGTATCAAATTACGGTTGCAAAAACCGTAGGTAACATCGTTTATTTAAACACACTTATTAAAAAATTTTAAAATTTTGCATAAAATAATGTTCATGTGTGTGCATACCCCCAAACCTAAACCTTTCATTGTCCCCAATGAAACAACAAAACGAAAGAAAGGAGAGTACATAAGAAAGGAACGATAGTACCTCGATCTTGACAAGCATAGAACAGGTGAACACAATGGAACATGGCTATAAAGTTCAATGTTACCTGTTACTTCTTAAAGAAAACAAACTAATAAAAGAATATTAAAAATAAATGAAACGAAACTATAAAAAATATAAATCGATAAACTAATCAAAACTAAACTAAACGAGTAACCGGAATAAAACGGAAAAGTATAAATGTAATAAGGAAAACAACAACCAACTCGATCTAAAATGGCTTAATAAACAAAAACAGAAACGAAACACAAATAAAATAGGTAGGGGGAAAGATATAGGAAACAAAAGGGAAAAACAGGAAAATGGGGAAATCGCGCGAGCGGTCCGCGCGAGCGGCTGTCGCGCGCGCGAATTCCCAGCGAGATATTTTTTTTTTTTTTTTCAAAATCTCGCGCGAGCGAGGTGCCTCGCGCCCACGAGATTAGGCGCGAGGAGAACCTGAGGGCTCATATAAGAAAAAGCAAGGGAAAACCACTAAGGGGCAAACTCGCGCTAGCGGGCCGCGCGAGCGACGTCTCGCGCGAGCGGGTCGCGCGCGCGAGCGGGATGTTTTCTCTCGGTTCACTTATTTTATGTATATAAATTAAAAATAACTTAATTCCAACCCCCAAACCTGTCCAGAAAAACTCCAAAACTGACAAAAACGACTCAAAAACGACCGAAAACAAAGAAAACAGACGAAGTTAAGCTTGGGTTGCCTCCCAAGAAGCGCTATCTTTTACGTCTTTAGCTAGACCTTTCTAGCACAAGACTCATGGAGGCCGAAAATCAGAATTTGTGCCCAATAGGATATCAGGAAGAGCTCGGTGGTAAGCAGAAATAACATCGCTCTGAATTAAATCGATTGACGGTTTGTCATTATGTTCGAATCGATTTCTTACCTTCCGAGTAGATTCCTCATTAGGGTCTGAGATATTAGGATTCATCCACTCATCATCGTCCGCTATATTATTTTCCCCACTCGCATTTATTTCTTTGGTAGGCTCAATATTCCGTTTTACCTCACCTTCCACCTCACATAGGGAATCGTCGTTTTTAGGAGGTTGATCCATAGCATTAAAAACGTTTAATTTTAAGTTCATGTTCCCAAACGACACTTTCATTACCCCTGTCCGGCAGTTAACACGTGCGTTAGCGGTTGCTAAGAATGGACGGCCTAAAATGACAGGAGTATGTTTCCTAGCATCTAGCACGGGTTCAGTGTCAAGGACCATGAAGTCAACAGGATAATAGCATTTGTCAACTTTTACTAGGACGTCCTCGACGATTCCTCTAGGTACTTTCTCAGAACGATCCGCTAACTGTATGGTAGCGGCCGTAGGTTTAAGCTCACCTAATCCTAGTTGTTTGTAGACATGATAAGGTATGAGATTAACACTCGCACCTAAGTCAAGGAGAGCCCTATGGATGATAGTGTCACCTATGACACATGATATCGTAGGCGTACCTGGATCCTTATACTTTGGAGGTGAGTGTTGAAAGATTGAGCTTACTTTTTCCGTGAGGAAGACCTTTTTCGGAGTATGACTACGTATTTTGCGCTTTTGTGTACAAAGGTCTTTTAGACATTTAGCATAAGCGGGAATTTGTTTTATAGCATCGAGGAAAGGAATATTAATTTTAACTTGTTTGAACACCTCGAGTATATCTTCCATTTTTGACCCTTTCTTGGGCAAATGTGACGGTCCCTCAACATTTGGTGGATATGGCATTCTAGGAATATAATTTGTTGAGACCGATTCATTTTCTTTTCTACCTTGATTCACATCCTCACCCTTCTTCGTATTAGAGTTGATATTCATATCTATCACATTCTCATTCGGGATTTCTATTACCTCATCCTCTCGTGTAGTCAACCTAGGTGAGACGGCGTTGACTTGTTCATTCGACCCCTTAACCTCATATTGTCCCTTAGGGTTTTGAATTGTTTGACTAGGCAACGTCCCCTCGTTTCTACGACTCACTACAGTAGCTAATTGTCCCATTTGGGATTCAAGCTTCGCAATGGATTGTGTATGAGAGTGCACTATTTGTGCTTGTGCCTGGACTTGAGTTTCAATAGTGTTAAGGGACGCCAACACCTTTTCCTCAAAAATATTACCCCTTGAAGGATTCGAATTAGGAGGCGGTTGTTGGTATTGATTAGGTTGAAATTGAGGTCGATACGCATTTGGAAAATTAGTCGCCTCATTAAGATTATTAGTATTATTTTTCCACGAGAAGTTAGGATGGTTTCTCCATGGCGCATCCGGATTATTAGTAGTTGCATTATAATTATTTCGTGGGTATTGTTGAATAGAATTAATGTGTTGCTCCACGAATTCCGGAAATTGACTCGCCGATGGACATAAAAGTATAGAATGTGAAGGATCGGAACACAATGCACATATTTCATAAGCGGGTGAGGTTGTCATTTGATTCATTGTCATAAGTCGGTCAAGTTTTTTAGATAATTCTTGAAATTCAATAGAATGACTCGACTCAAACTTCACCTCTCGTTTGGTTGGAGGAAGATATCCTTCCGAACGTACCGACACAGCCTGATGCATCGAGTTCTCGCTTAACGTTTCAAATATTTTCCAGGCCTCATCGGCGCTTTTGTGTAGGAAAGTTCCCGCACAAACGGCATCAACGGTATTACGGACCGAGGGAATAAGTCCTTCATAGAAGACCTGCACAAGTTGACACTTAGGAACTTGATGATGTGGACACGAGCGTAATAATTCTTTAAATTTTTCCCACGTGTCGTAGAGTGATTCCCCATCTTGCATCACAAAGTTTGTTATAGATTTTCTTATCTGATTCGTACGCACAATCGGGAAAAACTTTTGTAAAAATGCGGTGTGTAAGTCTTCCCATGTTCTAATTGTGTTTGGCTCCAAAGATTGGACCCAATATTTAGCTTTGTCCTTTAATGAGAATGGAAAGAGCCGCATTTTTAATTCATCATCAGTAAAATTTTGAATTTTCAAAGTGGAGCATATGTCCTGAAAATCTCCTAAGTGTTTATATGGATCTTCATTTAGACGGCCATGGAAAGAGGGAAGTAGCGAGATGGTAGACGACTTTATCTCAAAGTGAGATGTCGTCGCCTCCGGTAAATCGATACAAGTTTGTGGCGTGTACGTCGTAGGAATAAAGTAGTCTTTAAGCGGAGGTGGTGGTGGTATATTAGGATTATTCATATTAGCTCCGTTGTTATTTTGGTTGTTGTCGTTATTATTTCCAAAGTCTGCCATTTTAATCGGTTCTATGTTACAAAAGCGTGGTTTCTTTAATCTTGTAAGAGTAGTACGTATTTCAGATTCAAATAAAGACGTTGGTTTTGGTGTCAAATCGTCGTCTATTAAAAACCTAGTTCCAGAAGTTAAGTTTGAAGACTTATTAAGTCTTAGGGTACGTTCAAGTTCAGAGTCAAAAGGTTTTAATTCTGGTTTATTTGAACGTGTACCTAACATAAACTAAAAGAAAAGAAAAGAAATTAAAAACAAAAACTAACTAAACAAAATAAACAAATAACAATCACGCAAATAAGATAACAAGCACTCAACTACTATGATGCATGCAAATTATCCTGTAATGCAATGACCGCGTCAAGCCCAGCGCCCCGGGTTTCCTAGCTAATGCAGTGCAATTAACCCTAAACTAATGCAAATAGTGCGTCACAGCGCCCTGACTTACAGTGGTTTAAAGCGAATTTCACAAGAGCAATTTATTTAATTTTTATTTTTATTTTTATTTGCGTAAGCTCCTTTGATGTAATTAGCTGCTCCACTCGGAAACATTGACTACAAAATAAAAGAACAAGTTAGTAACTAAAAATCAAAAACGAAAAATAAGAAAAGGAAACCTAATCTAATATTTACGAATTAACTAAACTACGATTCTAAAACTAAAGGTAGTAATACAATCCCCGGCAACGGCGCCAAAAATTGATGTTGTCAGAATCAAGATGTAAAAAGTATTCTTTACTTTTCTAAAGATTTGCAGTGTGGAAGTAAAGGTCGAACCCACAGAGATTGTTTACTACAGCTCTTAATTTTAAAACCTAAGTCTAATTAATTAGGAAAAACGGATTTGAATTTGAATTTAATTAAACTAATAACAATAAAAATAAATCTAAACTATGAAAGCAATTAAAAGTGTTTTAAATAATGTTTAAGGGAACCTAGGATTGCAAATCCACCACTAGCTTCATAATAGGAATATTTATGAATTACTTTAGCTTACTAAGTTGGATGAATATGGGGAATTGTAGCTACAAGCACAATTCCTCCGACAAGAAGATAATCATGGTTCAAGCACCAACATAATCCATCTTCGGTTAGCACGAATTATCTCACACTAAACTAGGGTTGTGATCTAATCCATCTAATCTAGGCATGGACTATTCGGATACTTGATAGCACGAATCAATAAAGCACCATCACATGTAAACAATCTAAACAAGCACAGCAAGAATAGATCGTTGAGCACATCACAGTCAAAATAGATCTAAGACAAGAATAAATTCTGAAAGCAATGATTTAATCAATAGAAGTACGATTTATTTATAAAAATCCTCGGAACATGTGACTGTCATCCATACATAATAAAACTAAAATAAAAACATAAATAAAACCCTATTACTTGGCTAGGGCTTCATTGAAACCCTAGATCTATGATCTAGCCGTCCATGGAAGTGACAGATAGCAAGAGGTTGATGGAGGAGGCCATGGAAACCCTTGGTCTTCTTCTTCTTGTCCTTGCTTCCCTCTCTTCAATGGCTGGAAGTATAGTTGTAGAATGTGTATGTATGGGTGTGTAACAATTGCTAACCCTTTAATTGAGTAAATTTGGAGTTTATATAGAGTTACAACAAGCTTTGGAAGGCTTCCCAACCCGAAACGAACTGAAACGCATGTAATTTACAGTCTGGACGTCATTCTGCAGTTTCGTTTGCACAGGAGTCTTCAGTACACTGAAATACGCAACTTTGGTTTTTACACATATCGCGCGAGCGGGTCGCGCGAGCGCGACATTTGGACTTTCGCGCGCGCGGATCGCGCGAGCGATTTTGGGGATCTCGCGCGAGCGGATCGCGCGAGCGATTTCTGGATTTCGCGGGCGCGGGTCGCGCGCGCGACTTGTCTTTTTCAGCTTCTTTCTTTGTGACTTTTCACCCTGTTTAGCCTGGTTTAGTTGTTTTCTTCCAAAACCTGTCAGAAACTAGAAAACAAAGTAAAAATATACAAAAACAAGATAAAATGGTCTAACAAATGCACATTAAGGCATATAATTAGGATTAGTTCTCTCCCGATCAGTCACAACTGAAGGAAAACAAGTTTAAAAAATAATTTTAAACGAGCAGCAGAAAGGATTAGGTTTCAAAAACTTGTTGGTATGCCTGGATCTACTACCCGTCAACTCTATAGATGCATACAAAAGAGGGGACAAGATTTATAACTCACGATCTTGAACCCAATTCTAAAATCTCTGACTTCCAGCAGCCTCCACTAGATGGTCTTCAATCTTATGACTCCTACGGATGCTTGTCGAAAAGACTAGGGTTGGTGGAATGGAGAGGAAGGGGAAGGTTTAGGAAGTCTAAAATAGTTTCTGCAGCTTCTGGCGTATTAAAATGATGAAAACCTTTTCCAAAACGTAGCTGCCATATTTATAGATTCCTAGAACCGACCTAACCTTCGACCGATCGAAGTGCTTCGATCGATCAAACCATCGATGGATCGAACCATGTTTGAGCGATCGAACCAACTTCGATCGATCGAACTTGTCTGGATAGCTTCCTTAAGTGTCTTTCCAAGTATCCTAGTGGAGCTAAGAATGGGGCCTCCTAGGCTCTTTATTGTTGGCTCAAACCAGTTGTTAATTTCCATGACCAAACTCTTTGATCAGCAAACTAACCAACTGATCAGTTAACGTTTACTCCACTATAAAACGATAACCGAACTCCAACGCAAAAGAGCATATCCGAAGCGATAACTAGACTTGTATGGTGTACTAATGTCCCTCTACCGTCAGCATTCATAATCATATTCAGGTAGTCGGATAACTGTTACTGTCAACCTGAATCATGATTACTTCTTATATTCCTTGAGTCACATTCACCTCTCATGATTACCAAACAAGTTGATAACTACTAATCAACAAGACTACAGTTCTCAGTAATCAACTTGGTGACATTCTTAAGGGAATGCATACTCTGTAATAGAGGGTAGATTCTATCTTGACAATATATGTTTACAACCCTATGAACATGACATACCCAAGATACCCAGGCGTTGATCGACGATAGACCTCACTGGTTGGTAAGTCAAAGCAGTTATATCCACAGTCTGTATTCATAATCGTCTCAAGATTAATGAGAACACGTACCTTATACAAGTTATGAGTTCCTATCGACTCTTTGACAGTCTTAAGTGTTAATAGGAAAGCTCAGGTTGGTTTATACACTATAAGCACTAGCATATTAACTAAGAGCTAAACTCTAGTGATTGAGATTCATCACTCCATCCAATGGTAATTAATTATGCTACAGTATAAACCTAATGAGTTGTCCAGTCTCATCATCCACTGTGACAAATTCTAAGTATCAATGAATAGTAATTTGTATCTCATTTACATGCTTCTTATACATACACGAATTACTTACTATGATATTTAAGGATTACCAATCATCTCATGAAAGAAACATACATAATGAAATGTAAAGCTGATATCCATATATTAAAATGCTAATGTCTTATACTTAGAGTAATGGTTTGAGGGCACAAACCCAACAAACTCTGTAATAAAACTTACTTCAATCACATGTGATTCAATTATACCTTGAACTCTTGTAGCTAAGAATTCTGGACAGTTCCACTTCCAGTGGCCCTTCTCACCGCATTGGAAACACTTTCCTTTGCCTTGGCCACCCACCCTCCCTTTGCCCTTACCTTTTTCCTTAGATTTTGCAATCTTAGGGACTGATCCAACACTTGGACCACCAGTGCTTGCCTTCTTCTTCCCCTTCTTTCCTTTCAGCGTAGATCGGGAAGAGGAAGAGCTTTTTTCAACATTCAGAACGTTGCCCCTAGGCTTGATCACCCCTTCCGCTGCCAGTAAAGAACTCATTAATTCGCTTATTGAGAAATCCATTTTATTCATATTATAATTTAGTTTAAATGGAGGGAATGATGGCGACAGCGTATTAAGGATCATATCAACTTGGGTCTGTGCATCGATGTTGGCACCTAGGGTCTCCAGCTCATTCAAATAACCAATCATTTTCAAAACATGTTCTTTGACTGAAGCCCCTTCTGACATTTTAGCACTCATTATCCTCTGCATGGCTACTTGCCTGGCAGGCCTGCCATGCTCCCCAAACATCTTTTTCAGGGATTCGATAATGTCACTGGAAGAATTTTTCGATTGGAATTGGTGTTGTAACCTACCAGCCATTGAGGCCAGAATGAAGCAACAGGCCATTCCATTCGACTTTTTCATTTATCGAACTCGCACCTGGCAGCTGCCGAAGCATTTGTTGCGGGTTCTTCAGGGGATGGGGTGGTGAGGACATATGTGTGATCCTCCGCAGTTGATACGATGTCAAAGTTACATTTCCATTTAGTATAGTTATTTCCAGTTAACTTGTTTTGAGTGAGTATGGTGGCAAGTGGACTAAATGTAGATCCCGACATTATGATTTACTGAAAAATCAAAAGACAAAATAAATATGGATATCAGAATTTGACAGTTTGAAATAAAAGAATCCTTAAAACTCTTATTTTAAACAAAGTCACTGGAATATCGAAACGAAAGAATAAGCCTCCGTGTGGTGGTCAATGTTCGATCTTTCAATTAATCATGACTTGTCTGCTATGCAATTCTTGAAAAACAAGTTATGACTCCCGAACCTATTTGATCTCTAAGTTTTTGAATAATGCCCTGTGTAGGATCCCTTATCCATAGTCTAGCTAGTGTGTACCATTAACTAGGATCCAATCACAACCATCGCAAGTAACGCCTCCGTGTGGTGGTCACCCTCTAACACGTCTGATTGATACTATCCAAAGGAAGTTCAAATCTAGTAACCAATGAGTAGTGTACCCTTCATATGGAATGATCACCCCTGGCGAAGTGACACAGAATGCACAACTCATCTTATAGTGAACCATTAATGGAAGATTGTGGGTGTTATTAATAAGACCCTCTCCCACTAGATTTAATATTTAAGGATTTTTCTTTTGAGAAAGATATGTTTCTACACATTACCCATAAGCATCCAATGTTTACTAATGCGTTGAAAACGGTTTTTGAATTTTACTTTAGAAAAATTATTTTATGCATGCAAGTAGTAACAATATAATTAAATGTCAATCACAAACCAAGCACATAAAACAAAAACTAAAATGAAAATAAAGGCATTTATATGCCTCTATCTCCCATGGCTCTATCTCCATAGAACCTCCTTATTGATTTGATCGTCTCCGGCTCCATCTTCATGGACAATGGCTTGCTCCTCCATCTTTACGGATTTTCTAATACTATTACATTGGTCCTATGCTTCTTTCAAAGCTTACAATTTATCTAGAAACAGAAATAGCAACAATAAAAACAAAAGGCTAGGAAAACCGGTGCGACTCTCATTTTCGTAGGATTGAAGTCGCAACGACCTTTACATATGCCTTAAAACCAAACCAATAATAAAATATAGCATACACCAATCTCAAACAATTAAATACAATAATTTAAAAAGGTCTTGGTGCCATGGGAGACAGCGAACAAATCTTGCTGCAAAAGGGTTAGTCGTACGCACATCCACGCATATATATAACATATATATTTAACCATTAGAACCCCTAATTGATTCACATAGTACATAAACTCTTTACGTACTAAATTAGAACTAAAAATAGCATCATAGTTCTCTATCACACTTCGATCGATCTACAATAGTTCGATGGATTGAACCAACGACCGATTGAACATAGTTCAATCAACTGAACTTTCAGTTTCACAGAAAGGTTTAAAAAAATTTACAGAATGATTAAAAAATTAAAGCATATACTTTAAAAACTTTAAAACTATGAAGAGAACACCTAGACAGAGAAACAGTCAATCGATCAAACAAAGCCAACGTTCGATCGATCGAACCTAGTTCGATCGCTTGAGAATAGAATAGGTTCAATCGATCAAAACTACTTCGATTGATCGAACCTACCATGCATCCAATACACTCACAGATTTGTATTCTAGTGTGATAACACTGCAGAAACAGATCTATGACAATGCAGTTTTACAAACAGTTCTAAAATTAACATGCAAGTCAAAACTAGTATTCCAAAACGCATCTATAGATCCAAACAAGCGAGGCTCTTATACCAATTGAAGGAAAACAGGTTTAAAAAATAATTTTAAACGCGTAGCAGAAAGGATTAGGTTTCAAAAACTTGTTGGTATACCCGGATCTACTACCCGTCAACTATATAGATGTGTACACAAGAGGGGACAAGAATTATACCTCACGGTCTTGAACCCAATTTTGAAATCTTTGCCTTCCAACAGCCTCCACTAGATGGTCTTCACTCTTATGACTCCTATGATGTTTGCTGGAAAGACTAGGGTTGGTGAGAACCCTAATGGAGAGGAATGGGAAGGTTTAGGAAGTCTAAAATAGTTTTTGCAGCTTCTATCGTATTAAAATAACGAACACCTTTTCCAAAATGCAGCTGCCCTATTTATAGATTCCCACAACCGACCTAACCTTTGAGCGATCGAAGTGCTTCGATCGATCAAACCATCAATCGATTGAACCATGTTCGAGTAATCGAACCTACCATGACTTGAATTGATCGTACCGACTTCGATCGATCGAACCTGTCTGGATAGCATCCTCAAGTGTCTTCCAAGTATCCTAGCGGAGCTAAGAATGGGACCTTCCAGGCTCTTTATTGTTGGCTCAGACCAGTTGTCAATTCCTATTACCAAACTCTTTGATCAGCAAACTAACCAACTGATCAGTTAAGGTTTACTCCACTATAAATGATAACTGATCAAACTCCAACGCAAAAGAACATATCTGAAGCGATAACTAGACTTGTATGGTGTACTAATGTCCCTCTATCGTCGGCATTCATAATCATATTAAGGTAGTCCGATAATTATTACTGTCAACCTGAATTATGATTACTTCTTGTATTCCTTGAGTCCCATTCACCTCTCATGATTACCAAACATGTTGATAACTACTTACCAACAAGACTGCAGTTCTCAGTAATCAACTCAGTGACATTCTCAAGGGAATGGTTAGTCTATAATAGAGGGTAGATTCTATCTTGACAATATATGTTCACAATCCTATGAACATGACATACCCAAGATACCCAGGTAGTGATCGACGATAGACGTCACTGATTGGTAAGTCAAAGCAGTCATATCCACAGTATGTGTTCATAATCGTCTCAAGATTGTGAATACTTACCTTATACAAGTTATGAGTTCCTATCGACTCTTTGACAGTCTTAAGTGTTACTAGGAAAGCTCAGGTCCGTTAATACACTGTAAGCACTAGCATATTAACTAAGAGCTAAACTCTAGTGATTGAGATTCATTACTCCATCCAATGGTAATTAATCATGCTACAGTGTAAACCTGATGAGATATCCAGTCTCATCATCCACTGTGATAAATTTTAAGTATCAATGAATAGTAATTTGTATCTCATTTATATGCATCTCATACATACACGAATTACTTACTATGACATTTAAGGATTAACAATCATCTCATGAAAGAAACATACATAATAAAATATAAAGCTGATATCCATATATTAAAATGCTAATGTCTCATACATAAAGTAATGGTTTGAGAGCACAAACCCAACAACAACGACTGACAAACACAAACCGACATGCATGTTGATTCCGATAACTAGCATACGATTCAATCGAACGACCTGAACTCTTTTAGTTGAAGTACTTATGATTAATGTGCTTGATCTTGTCAGAATCAAGATATAAAAGTATTCTTTACTTTTCAAAGGATTTGCAGTGTGGAAGTAAAGGTCGAACCCACAGAGATTGATTACTACAGCGATTTAATTTTAAAACCTAAGTCTAGTTAATTAGGGAAAACAGATTTGATTTTGAATTTAATTAAACTACTAACAATAAATAAATCTAAACTATGAAAGCAATTAAAATTGTTTTAATAAATGTTTAAGGGAACCTAGGATTGCAAATCCACCACTAGATTCATAATAGGAATATCTATGAATTACTTTAGCTTATTACATTGGATGAATATGGGGAATCGTAGCTACAAGCCCAATTCCTCCGACAAGAAGATAATCATGGTTCAAGCACCAACATAATCCATCTGCGGATAGCACGAATTATCTCACACTAAACTAGGGTTGTGATCTAATCCGTCTAACCTAGGCATGGACTATTCGGATACTTGATAGCACGAATCAATAAAGCACCATCACATGTAAACAATCTAAACAAGCACAGCAAGAATAGATCGTTGAGCACATCACAGTCAAAATAGATCTAAGACAAGAATAAATTCTGAAAGCAATGATTTAATCAATAGTAGTACGATTTATTAATAAAAATCCTCTCAACATGTGACTGTCATCCATACATAATAGACTAAAACAAAAGCATAAATAAAACCCTATTACTCATCTAGGGCTTCATTGAAACCCTAGATCAACGATCTAGCCGTCCATAGAAGTAGTAGATAGCAAGAGGTTGATGGAGGAGGCCATGGAAACCCTTGGTTTTCTTCTTCTTCTCCTTGCTTCCCTCCCTTCAATGGCTGGAAGTATGGTTGTAGAATGTGTGTATAATAATTGCCAACCCTCTAATTGAAGTAAAATAGAGTTTATATAGATTTACAACATGTTTTGGAAGCCTTTACAACTCGAAACGGACTGAAACGCATGTAATTTACAGTCTGGACGTCGTTTAGCAGTCTCATTTGCACAAGAGTCTTCAGTATACTGAAATACGCAACTTTGGTTTTTGGGCATATCGCGCGAGCGCGACATTTGGCTTTCGCGCGCGCGGATCGCGCGAGCGAATTATTGGGGGTCTCGCGCGAGCGGTTCGCGCGAGCGATTATCTGGTTTTCGCACCCGCGGACCGCGCGCGCGACTTGCATTTTTCAGCTTCTTTCTTTCTGACTTTTCACCCTGTTTAGCCTGGTTTAGATGATTTCTTCCAAAACCTGTCAGAAACTAGAAAACGAAGTAAAAATATACAAAAACAGAATAAAAAGGTACTAACAAATGCTCGTTAAAGCGTATAAATAGGATTAGTTCTCTCCCGATCACACCCCCAAACCTACATTTTGCTAGTCCTCGAGCAAAACTAAAATAAAAACTACTAATAAAAATCTATTCCATTTTCGTATGGATCACGATTGCATTTAGCGTATGCAACAAGCCTTTTAAACCCCTAGGTGTCCCTAGTCGGACGAGTGAAGTCTCGTGAGGGTTCTCGTCAACAAGTTACCCACAACCATCTTTATTAACTTATAAATTTAAAAAGTTTTATTCAAACGAGAAATAAAACAATCAATACTCCTTATTATACAACAAAGATTTGAAATAGAATAACGAACAAAAAGAAATAGAATCAAACGTTCACCTATATCATGAGAAACAATCAAGTGCATGCAATGTATGAATCAATAGAGTTCCTCATAAAATCGCACGTGTGTGATATGGTAGTCAAATGAACACGCGCTTATCCTGAACTTGGAATATAACCCGGATAACCGTCTAACTATGTCTCGACTACGAATCTCACAATGAATTACACTCTCAAATGAAACACTCAGAAACATGTGTAATTTTTCTAAAATATGTGAGCAAAGGAATTATGTTTTCAAAACGATAAATGCTCACATATGACTCGAAAAAGACGCATGACACGAAAGTACAGTAGTAGTCTCATGGATAAGATGCCAATAATCAAGAGAAATTAATCATTACCATGTTTTAATCCCCCTCCCATCGTTTTCATATCCAAACCATATTTCCTAGGATCAAATAGGACTTTTTAAAGGTTGTAATGTAGCTCAGGTAATGAAAAAGGATAAAATGGATATATGGGTAGATTTAGAATGGCATTGTAAGGCATGTTCGATCTCTTTCATTCATCTTTTCTTTCTCTCCATTCCTTTTCATTCATTTTCTTTCATTTTTTTTTTTTTCAACCTTCCTCTTCTTTATTTTGTTTCTTTTCCTTTTTCTTTTCTTGTTTCTCAAATGAATATGCATTGAATACCAAGCAACTATCCCAATAACTTCTTATTTTTTTCTTCCTCATCAACACATCGCCTTAATACTACTAAAAGTTGATCACTCTTCCAGTGGTATACTCCAAGTTGATCAAGTTGGAGCTTTTTAAAGAGGATAATGGTGAACAAAGAAAAAGAGGCATTTTAACGGCTCAAAAGGGGGAACTAAGGGAATTTTCATCATTTATCGGTCGGTAATAAACAAAGAAGGCCTAAAATCATTTCCTAGGGTTATCTGGTTCTTCAATATTTACGACGGAAGATTATTTAGCATGGTAACAAATATTTTAACTTGACTATCAACCAAAACAAGAATAATGAGACTAAACAACAAGTAGCTGTGCTATTTCAATGAAATTCGACAAACACAATGTATTTCTAACCCTCTAAATAGAAAAGATAGGCTCAAAAGCTCACCGGGCTTAGTCTCCACCATGTGTTATCTAGAAATCCGAATCATATTATAGTTCACAACCAACATGTATTCAAGTGACTACGTGTAGTGCATAAGTTTATGTGCAAATCTATGATATAAAACTACGATTCAAACAATACATAACTTAAAACGTTACATCATAACTTCAGTAAACGATTCATCACATCTTCTTTTGTTTACCATTCTATAACAATCATAATTACATAACACGAAGTATCAACTAGCGATTGCAAAACCGTAGGTAACATCGTTTATTTAAACACACTTATTGAAAAAATTTTAAAATTTTGCATAAACTAATGTGTGCATACCCCCAAACCTAAACCTTTCATTGCCCCCAATGAAACAATAAAACGAAAGAAAGGAGAGTACATAAGGAACGATAATACCTCGATCTGGACAAGCATAGAACAGGTGAACACAAAGGAATATGGCTATAAAGTTCAATGTTACCTGTTACTTCTTAATAAAAGAAAACAAACTAACAAAAGAATATTAAAAGGAAAAGAAACAGAAATATAAAATAGAAATTGAAAAACTAAACTAAATTAAACTAAACTATCAAATGGAAAAGAAATAAACGAAAAAGTATAAATCTAATAAGGAAAACAATAACTAACACGATCTAAAATGGCTTAATAAACAAAAACAGAAACAAAAACATTATCAGAACAAGTATGGGAGAAGGATACGGAAAACAAAAGAAAAAAAACAGAAATTGGGGAAATCGCGCGAGCGGTCCGCGCGAGCGGCCGTCGCGCGCGCGAATATCCAATTTTTTTTTTTTTTTTTTTTTTTTTTTTTTTTTACTATCTCGCGCGAGCGAGGTACCTCGCGCCCGCGATTCCAGGCGCGAGGAGAACCTGAGGCTCATAATAAAGAAAAGCAAAGAAAACCACCTAAGGCACAAACTCGCGCCAGCGGACCGCGCGAGCGATGTCTCGCGCGAGCGGGCCGCGCGCGCGAGTTTGGTGTTTTCCATTCTGTAACTAAAATTATGTGTATATTATTAAAATACATTAATTCTAACCCCCAAACCTATCCAGAATGTCTAAAACAGACACAAACAGACCCAAAAACGACCAAAAATAAAAGGAACGGACAACATAAAGCTTGGGTTGCCTCCCAAGAAGCGCTAACTTTTATGTCTTTAGCTAGACCTTTCTAGCATAAGACTCATGGAGGCCGTAAATCGGACTGTGAACCCTTAAGGATGTCAGGTAGAGCTCGGTGGTATGCAGAAATAACATCGCTTTGAATTAAATCGATTAACGGTTTGTCATTATGTTCGAATCGATTTCTTACCTTCCGAGTAGATTCCGCATTAGGGTCCACGGGATTAGGATTCATCCACTCATCATCGTCCGCTATATCGTTTTCCGCACTCACATTTATTTCTTTGGTAAGCTCAATATTCCGTGTTACCTCACCTTCCACCTCACATAGGGAATCGTCGTTTTTTGGAGGTTGATCCATAGCGTTAAAAACGTTCAATTTTAAATTCATGTTCCCAAATGACACTTTCATTACCCCCGTCCGACAGTTAACGCGTGCGTTAGCGGTTGCTAAGAATGGACGGCCTAGAATGACAGGAGTGTGTTTCCTAGCATCTAGCACGGGTTCAGTGTCAAGGACCATGAAGTCGACAGGATAATAGCATTTATCAACTTTAACCAATACATCCTCGACGATTCCTCTAGGTATTTTAATCGAACGATCCGCTAATTGAATAGTAGCGGCCGTAGGTTTCAGTTCACCTAAACCTAGTTGTTTGTAGACATGATAAGGTATGAGATTAACACTTGCACCTAAGTCAAGGAGAGCCCTATGAATGATAGTGTCACCTATGACACATGAAATAGTAGGTGTACCGGGATCCTTATATTTCGGAGGTGAGTGTTGGAATATAGAGCTTACTTTTTCCGTGAGAAAGACCTTTTTAGGAGTATGACTCCGTATTTTGCGCTTTTGTGTACAAAGGTCTTTTAGACATTTAGCATAGGCGGGTATTTGTTTTATAGCATCGAGGAAAGGAATATTGATTTTAACTTGTTTGAACACCTCGAGTATATCCTCAACCTTAGACCCTTTCTTAGGCGAATGTGACGATCCCTCAACGTTTGGTGGATATGGCATTCTTGGAATATAGTTTGTTGGGGCCGGTTCATTTTCTTTTCTACTTTGATTCACATCCTCACCTTTTTCTTTATTCAAATTTAAATTTTTATCTTTCTCACCCCCATCCGGAATTACAACAACTTCCTCATCTCTAGTAGTCGTCCTAGTCGAAACAGCGTTTACGCCCTCACTCGTACTACCCACTGCGTATTGCCCCTTAGGTTGCTGAGTAGGTTGACTCGTCGACTTACTCTCAGTTAAACGGTTTAATGTAGTAACTACTTGTCCCATTTGGGACTCTAGCTTTACGATAGACTGAGTGTGAGAGTGCACTAACTGAATTACCGACCCAAAATTTTCAAGTGAGGCCAGCACCTTCTCCTCAAATGCATTATTGCGTGGAGGTGGAGGAGGTGGTTGTTGGTATTGATATTGTTGAGGCTGAGGTCGATAATTATTAGAAAAATTGTTCGACATAGAATTATAATTATTTCGCGGGAATTGTTGCATAGAATTAACGTGTTGCTCAACAAATTCCGGGAATTGAGATGCAGAAGGACATGCAAAGATATTATGTGACGGTTCGGAACATAATGCACATACTTCTGAAGAAGGTGGATTTGGCCTATTCCCCATCCTCATAAGTTGGTCAAGTTTTCTATTTAATTCTTGTATTTGCATTGACTGACTTGACTCAACTGTCACCTCTCGCTTAGGTTGAAGGTATCCCCCAGAACGAACAGACACCGCTTGGTGCATCGAATTCTCGCTCAAAGTTTCGAAAATTTTCCAGGCCTCGTCGGCGCTTTTGTGTAGGAAAGTTCCCGCACAAACGGCATCGACGGTATTTCTAACAGAGGGTATAAGCCCCTCATAAAAGACCTGAACAAGTTGCCACTTAGGAACCTGATGATGTGGACACGAGCGTAGTAATTCTTTAAATTTTTCCCACGTGTCGTAAAGTGATTCCCCATCTTGCATTACAAAATTGGTTATTGATTTTCTTATCTGGTTCGTACGCATAATCGGGAAAAACTTTTGTAAAAATGCGGTGTGTAAGTCTTCCCATGTTCTAATTGTGTTTGGCTCCAAAGACTGGAGCCAATATTTAGCTTTGTCCTTTAATGAGAATGGAAAGAGCCGCATTTTTAATTCATCATCAGTAAGATTTTGAATTTTCAAAGTAGAACATATATCTTGAAAATCTCCTAAGTGTTTATATGGATCTTCATTTAAACGGCCATGGAAAGATGGAAGCAGCGAGATGGTAGACGACTTTATCTCAAAGTGAGATGCCGTCGCCTCCGGTAAATCGATACAAGTTTGTGGTGTGTAAGTCGTAGGAATAAAATAATCTTTAAGTGGAGGAGGTGGTGGTATATTAGGATTATTCATATTAGCTCCGTTGTTTTGATTGTTATTGTTATTTCCACCGTCAGCCATTTTAATCGGTTTAATTTGAAAAGTTCGAGTTTTCCTTATCCGTTCACGGGTACTCTGAATTTCAGCCTCAAACAGCGACGACGGAATCGGAGTTGATTCGTCGTCTTGCAACCTAGCTCTAGAAGCTTGGGTTGTGGACTTACCAGTTCTTAAGGTACGTTCAAGTTCAAGATCGAAAGATTTTAAATCTGGTTTATTTGAACGTGTACCCAACATAAACTAAAACAAAAGAAACGAAACTAAAAACAAAGACTGACTCAAATAAAAAAAAACAAATAGCAAGCAATCACGCAACTAAGATAACAAGCACTCAACTACTATGATGCATGCAAATTATCCTGTAATGCAATGACCGCGTCAAGCCCAGCGCCCCGGGTTTCCTAGCTAATGCAGTGCAATTAACCTTAAACTAATGCAAATAGTGCGTCACAGCGCCCTGACTTACAGCGGTTTAAAGCGAATTCCAAAGGAAGCAATTTATTTAATTTTTATTTATTTTATTTTTGCGTAAGCTCCTTTGATGTAATTAGCTGCTCCACTCGGAAACGTTGACTACAAAATAATAAAAAAAACAAGTTAGTAACTAAAAACAAAAACAGAAAATAAGACAAATAAACACTAATCTAATATTTACGAATTAACTAAACTACAATTATAAAACTAAGAGTAGTAATGCAATCCCCGGCAACGGCGCCAAAAATTGATCTTGTCAGAATCAAGATATAAAAGTATTCTTTACTTTTCAAAGGATTTGCAGTGTGGAAGTAAAGGTCGAACCCACAGAGATTGATTACTACAGCGATTTAATTTTAAAACCTAAGTCTAGTTAATTAGGGAAAACAGATTTGATTTTGAATTTAATTAAACTACTAACAATAAATAAATCTAAACTATGAAAGCAATTAAAATTGTTTTAATAAATGTTTAAGGGAACCTAGGATTGCAAATCCACCACTAGATTCATAATAGGAATATCTATGAATTACTTTAGCTTATTACATTGGATGAATATGGGGAATCGTAGCTACAAGCCCAATTCCTCCGACAAGAAGATAATCATGGTTCAAGCACCAACATAATCCATCTGCGGATAGCACGAATTATCTCACACTAAACTAGGGTTGTGATCTAATCCGTCTAACCTAGGCATGGACTATTCGGATACTTGATAGCACGAATCAATAAAGCACCATCACATGTAAACAATCTAAACAAGCACAGCAAGAATAGATCGTTGAGCACATCACAGTCAAAATAGATCTAAGACAATAATAAATTCTGAAAGCAATGATTTAATCAATAGTAGTACGATTTATTAATAAAAATCCTCTCAACATGTGACTGTCATCCATACATAATAGACTAAAACAAAAGCATAAATAAAACCCTACTACTCATCTAGGGCTTCATTGAAACCCTATATCAATGATCTAGCCGTCCATAGAAGTAGTAGATAGCAAGAGGTTGATGGAGGAGGCCATGGAAACCCTTGGTCTTCTTCTTCTTCTCCTTGCTTCCCTCCCTTCAATGGCTGGAAGTATGGTTGTAGAATGTGTGTATAATAATTGCCAACCCTCTAATTGAAGTAAAATAGAGTTTATATAGATTTACAACATGTTTTGGAAGCCTTTACAACTCGAAACGGACTGAAATGCATGTAATTTACAGTCTGGACGTCGTTTAGCAGTCTCGTTTGCACAGGAGTCTTCAGTATACTGAAATACGTAACTTTGGTTTTTGGGCATATCGCGCGAGCGGGTCGCGCGAGCGCGACATTTGGCTTTCGCGCGCGCGGATCGCGCGAGCGATTATCTAATTTTCGCGCCCGCGGACCGCGCGCGCGACTTGCATTTTTCAGCTTCTTTCTTTCTGACTTTTCACCCTGTTTAGCCTGGTTTAGATGATTTCTTCCAAAACCTGTCAGAAACTAGAAAACGAAGTAAAAATATACAAAAACAGAATAAAAAGGTACTAACAAATGCTCGTTAAAGCGTATAAATAGGATTAGTTCTCTCCCGATCAGTGCTTAAGGTACAAGTCGTCAATGCATGTCTCCTAACATATATCATTCAAAATACACGTAAAGAAATTGAAACGCCACAGTTAATCAAGTTTGGGAACTATTACCTTATTATAGGAACATATAAGTAAAACAAAGAGGTCTTCCAAAGTTTGGCAGACTTAAGCGATCAAGCCTGCTCGAGTGCTTGAGTACGTGTGAGCGCTTGGGATGTGCTCCTTCAGTAAGTTTTGGACTCTCAATCTTGGGTTATACAATGTTTCCCTTTATTAAACATGAGTGATTCAGATCATAAGATAGGAATAAGCGCCTAAGTTGTGCATACTATTACGAGAATTTAACGTGCAAGGTTCAAATGGTGCATGCAACGTTTTTTAGCATCAGAAATTAAGGTGCAATAAAGCATGCAAGGGATCATAGTATGCAAACATCAAAACACAAGGGACAATTGAAGTTTGGTGGACGCGATCGCTCAAGTGAGCTGAGCGCTTGGGTTTTATTCTTAGGTCGTCGCGATCGCTCATAGTGCATGATCGCTTAAGCCTTCTGGTTCCAATTGGCTCGAGCGCTTGGATTACACAATAGCTCAGGGTATCTTATATAGTAAGCTCGAGTGATCTAGGGTTTGTCTTCTACCTAGATTCTAGCACCTAGCATGCATGGAGGTAGGGTTGGGTTTGGGTCTATCGCATGTTACGTTTATACATAAAAATTGGAAATTAAGGTTAACCAAGCGAGTTTAGACACTCACTTTGAGCTGGATGATAGAAATGTGAAGTGTGTGTGGTCTTGGAGCTTTAATGGGAGCTTCAATGGAGTTGATTTCTCCTTCTTCTTCAGCTTCCTTCATCTATCTTCTTCTTCTTGCTTCTTGTTTCAGTGTTGATAATGTGTATGTGAAGGTGTATATGGGTGTGATCAAGACATGCTGCAAAGGAGTTTCTTTCTCTCTTTCTCTCTCTATATCTATCTATACTATATATAAGTGTACCAATGCCCATAAGTATTTTACACTTTTATTAATCGATACACTTTTACTTTAAAAAAATTCTTAAGTTTTGATAAGTTTGGCCTGTCTATAGAAGCCTACTCTTTTTAGTTTTGTGTGCTCTATGGTTTTATTCCTTTTTCCAATTATGTACAATGGTACAATTCTTTTTACAAAGCTTGACTTCCAATTTCTTTTGTTTATCTTCTTAGTTTACGATAGCAGTATCCCTAATATCATTCCCATGATTACATGTCTATGTCATAGTTTGGGATAAGCTATTCTGTAGTGTATAGTGTAGATATATATATCAAAGATTCTTTAAAGAGGGCGCCCTTTCTTTATTAAAGAGAGGGTCTCTGTTTTGATTGTCGGATCGTGTTTAAAAATTGTGAAACATTAAAACTGCCCCTAATGAAAACACGATCCGACGGCCAAAACAGAGGCCCTCACTTTAATAAAGAGTGTGCGCCCTCTTTAGAGCCTAACTGATATATATAAATATACATATACAATCTATAAGTTAGAAATACTTACCAAGCAGACCTAGCCCAACTGGTATGACCTCTCTCTCCCTAGTGGAGAGATTGAGGTTTCAAATTCCCTTAAAAAGATATTCCTTTGCTTGCCCCCTGTTGTTCGTTAGTCGTACTAAGTGAACCTTGTTGGGCTTTGTTGTGGTGCTTTGGGGTTGGATTGGGGTGAGATGGGGGTGGGGGGTGTGTGTGTGTGTGTCCTACCATACTTTAGGTCAATATAAAAAATAAAAATAAAAAGGGAAAATTACACTGACATCCCCTGAGGTATCTGACAATTACAAGAACCTCCCCTGTGTTTTCAAAAATTACACTCACCTCCCTTATAATTTGAAAATGACTGTTATATACCCTTGGACAAATCATCAAAAAAAATTATCCACTATCCTTTAAAAATGAAAAAATATATATATATATATAACAACTATGAAAAATTAAAATTAATAATCATCGACAAAATTTTAGTATATACCAAATCAAGCTTGTACAAATTTTTTTTTTTAAATATCAACAGTAAATTTAAAAAACATAAAAAATAATCAACAAAATTATCTACTACCACATTAAAATAAAAAGAATAATGACAATATTGAAAGAAAAAAAAAACATAAACAATTTTTTTTTTAAATGAATAGTTATATTGTATTTTTGTCTGCTTTATATTTTTAAAATTGTGAACTTGCTCCCAATATTGTGAATGTGCTGCTCCAATAAAACTTAATTAGTACACGCCTTGCACTGACATTGCCCTCGTGTATATATATATATAAGACTCCACTGAACATGTTTTTTTTTTAAATAAAGCAGACAAAAATGTAATATAACTATTCATTTTTAAAAATATTTTGTTGAGGTTTTTTTTTCTTTCATTATTGTTATCATTGTTTTCCTTTTAAAGTGGTAGTAGATAATTTTGCTGATGATTTTTTATGTTTTTAAATTATTATTGATATTTATAAATAAAAGAGTAATGCTACGCTTTCCAAATTGAGAGCATTTTTGCTCACCCAAAAATTGGTTCACCAATGCTCACACAAGCATTCCATTGGCCAATGCAGTGGGACCCATGATTAAACATAATTTTTTAATCCTGGATCTCATTGCATTGGCCAATGGGATGCTTAGGTGAGTATTGATGAACCATTTTTTGGGTGAGCAAAAGTATTTTCTTCCAAATTTCTTTCCCAAAAGTGTTTCCCAACTCATGTGGCAGCGCACCCAGTTGAATTTGATTGGTTGTGATTTTAAAGTGGTTCAACTGTAGTCCCACTTCAACATCATTTGGGAAGCATAGTATTACTCTGAATAAATGTTCTAATATCTTTCACCTACTGCTTAGACAAAAAAGTTAATAGCTTAACATTAAAAAAAAACTAAATCTGTAAACTATTGTAAGTTAGGCTAAAGATTATAAAACTTAAATTTGAAATTTTTTTTCAAAAATTTTTTTCGAGGTGCAAATTTTTATAAAGTTAGGGTTAAATACTATAAATCTAAATCTATAAAATTTGCTAATGTCGATATAATTTTATCTAATGCGCGTGCACACACTCACACACACACACAAACACGTTTATATATATATATATAATGAGATAAGGGGTAAATTAGTAATCTTACACTCAAAAAGTAAGTAGATGGGAGGTGAATATTATTTTTCAAACTAGAGGAAAAATCTCTGAAATTGTCATATACCTCAAGAGAGGTCAGTATAATTTGCCCAAATAAAAAATAAGTTAGCAATACTTCCTAAATTCGTGACTACAAGACTCCAACAAAACTAAAGTTCTTTTTTTAAAACTTGTAGGCAGTTTAGTAACTACCAGATTGTATTAAAAAATATTATATAATATATATATATATATATATATAATAATTATAAAAAAAATAAATTAAAAAAAAAAAAGGTAACTACCAGATTGCACGCCTTTTATTATAAGTAAACTAGGATATTAAAATTGTAGGCATTTAAGTGCAATTGAAGTTCTATCCGACTATATTATCCTAAAATCTATCTTCTATTAACACTTTATTCAACTATGTTTTCAGTTTTCAATTCTGGCAATATTTCGGGTGCGTTTGATAACCCAATTAAGTGCATAAAATATGATTTAGTGTGTTTGATAGTATACCCACTTTAGCAAAGAACCCACTAAAAATTTTGAGTGAAATTTTTTTGATGAAAATAATCATTTAATGCAGTCTACCTGATCAGTACTTGAAACACTATTTTCAATGTTGCAAATTCAATCGGTTAAAATTTTATGTACTTAAAATTTAGCACACTAAATTTTTAGTTTTATCAAAAGGTTCCTTAGTATTCCGTTTTCATGGAAATTCCCAACGATCTGTATTGATCTTGAGGTATCATTCCATGTACTTTTTTTTTTTTTTTTTTTACAAT
Organism: Hydrangea macrophylla; assembly: GCA_033977485.1. NCBI lineage: Eukaryota > Viridiplantae > Streptophyta > Magnoliopsida > Cornales > Hydrangeaceae > Hydrangea > Hydrangea macrophylla. The sequence continues at coordinate 30,053,999 of CM066993.1, forward strand.
TTTTAGTTTTAGAGGTCTTTTATCTTCTTTATTATTATTATTAAATTTAACTTACTGAAGGTTTTAACTTCATTCATTTGTTAAAAGGGAAAAATGCTCTTAGAGAGTGTTAATCACTAATGATGATTTTTTTTTATCCATAGGAGTTGTTTGGCAAACCAGTAAACACATTTAAGAAAAACGATTCTCCATAAATTTAAGGAAAATTAATTTTATTAATAAATCTCGAAATGTCTTGCTAAGCTCATTAAAAGAACATACAATGTGCACTTGGGGTCACAAGTAATCCCAATTTCCTAGGGGATCAATTTATCTATTTTTTGCGGTGAATTTTCCGCATCAAAAAATTATAGTGATGCTCTGTCAGATTTTTGTCGCATTGGCCTTTGGGAGTTGAGATGTGTGGGCTTCTAGTATTCTTTTACGATTAATAGTTCTTGACTTTCCTTGTTTGAGATACATGACTGAATTTACGATTTAGGACGAGTTGAGGTATAATTAGTGGTGTAATATGTTTATTTACCTGGATTATTTTATGAGAATGTAAATTTGAGAGGATAATATGTAAATTAATTACATTTGCAAGGAAGCCAATAAAGGTACTACCAATAATTTTTTAAAATTTAGTGGTCAAATTAAAAATTCTTGGAAAATTTTGTGTGGCCATGACCCCGGCTGGCATTTCTTAAATTTTGACATAAATTGAGCATCTTACAAAATTCTCTAAAAGCACTCTTGCCTCTTTTGATAGTTTCGGGAAAAATATTCCTACATTAATGTTTGTTCCATGTTATGTACAAATTACACAGTAGAACACTTAAGTTGATAAGTAATGCTATTCTTCTTAAATTTTTTATCGCAAATGTTTCTCAAGTATATGTGGTAGTAAGGTCACTGTGGGATCACTTCAACATCCTTCAATCAAAAATCAATGAATCCACTGCCACATATATTTGCGAAGCATTTGGGATGAGAAATTTGGAAAACATATCATTACTCTTAAGTTGCATTTTTTTTTTTTATTGTAACTATATATATTGCTAAGAAATAAAGTTGCATAAAATCAAGACTAGAAAAGAGTAATGCTATACTTCTCAAATCCTAATTCCAAATTCTCATTCCAAATGATGTGGCAGTAGGCTCATTTAATTCTGATTGGATGATGTTGAAGTGCCCCCATCACTATTAAAGGTGATCCCACTGCAACATCATTTGGGATTAAAATTTAGCATTACTCCTAAAAAATATATATTTCTTCAGTAAAGAATTTTCAAAAGGGGCACTTAATTGGTCTAGGATTAATTGCCCTTAAATCCCCCATTCATGTACTTTTATGGATGGAGAACACCTAATATTTTTATTTAATACTAGATCCCCAATATCCTAGTTAACACACCTAACCATGGTTAAGTAATTTTTTATGTCCTAAATGCCCTTTCACATCTTTATTATATGTTTTAAATGCCCTTTTACATATATATATGGTGAGGGTTGATTTGATATATTGACTAGCATTAATGTCACACACAATTGACTCATTTATGAAGAGGAATAAATGGTAGATAAAATTTATTTTTACATTTATCTATATACAAATTTACATACTTGATAGCAATGATGGATCCTCTCTCTCTCTCTCTCTCTCTCTCTCATCACATAGACTTGCGATGGGAATGATGGTGGCTCAAGAAGATGAAGATGGGGTTGGATGAATGAGAGCGATGGGAGCTAGAAAGAGATTAAGAGCATTGGAGATTCATATAACCCTATTACTACCTTTTAAGTGCATTCGGTTTGAAACTTCTTTTAATTGTTATAGGCTTTCAAATATTTTTGTGATGTTTCTTTTATTTATTTACCTTCTGTGCAGTGATTGATTTCTTTAGTGTTCAATTTCTTAGATTTTGTGTAGTCTGAATGTGGTTTTAGAAGTCTTTGGCATAGTGCTTTATATAGGAGATGATGGTGGTTAAAATAATAAAATTAGTGGTGCATGCAATGGTGATGATGGTGATTAACAATGGTTGTGGGTGCTAGGATGTAATGGTATTGTGTGTGTGTGTCTCTCTCTCTCTCATTTTCCAAAACATGTTGTGAGATTCACAAATCATGTTATGACTCTCTCATCTATTTTTAATTTCCAAAAAATGTTGTGAAATTCACAAATCATGTTATGACTCTATCTCTTGCATTTTCGTTTTCTAAAATATGTTGTGAAATTCACAAATCATGTTGTGACTCTCTTTTTGTCATTTTTCGTTTTTCATAACATCTTGTGAAATTCACAAATCCTATTGTGACTCTCTTTTTGTCATTTTCGTTTTTGAGAACATCTTGTGAAATTCACAAATCATGTTGTGACACTCTCTCTCTCTCTCTCTCTCTCTCTCTCTCTCTCTCTCTCTCTCTCATTTTCATTTTTCAAAGCATATTGTGAAATTCACAAATCATGTTAGGGCTCTCTCATCCATTATCATTTTTTCAGAATATGTTATAAAATTCACAAATCATGTTGGGACTCTATCTTCCATTACCATTTTTCTAGAACATGTTGTGAAATTCACAAACTATGATGGGGTTCTCTCTTCAATTCCCATTTTTCCAGAACATGTTATGTCTTATTCTTCAAATTACGTTTCATAAATCATGTTGGACATGATTGTGGTTGAAAATGACTGTCATTATTAATGATGATAACTTTCAAATTTTAATTTCCTTAATTTTTTATTCCTTTAATTTTTAGGGAGAATTAAATTTTGGTAGAAAACTTTTATGGAGGGGTTACCATTTTAAAGATTACCAAACTTAATGAGGGAAGGGTATTTTAGTCTCTAAAAAATATTAGGGACTTAATCATAAACATGTTTTAACTCAAAAACCTAAAGTCATGTAAGTGCACTATCTAGGGATTTATCACCAATTAACCCATTGGTCTAAAGCTTTTTCAAGCTTTTTCAACCCCTTCTAAGGTCCCTCAATGTTTTTTTTTTTTTGGTTGATAAAAAAATCCACTGTACCTGTCACGCTAACTTCAGTACGCGTTCATGTATCTGACATCATATTATTATTATTTTTTTTTTTTTTTTTGTTGCTGTCAACTCTGAAAATGTCTCTAAAAATGAAAAATTCATAAACATGTTATGTTCAATTAGTGCACCAACTCTTGAATTACACATTACAGATCATACATAACTTTAAAGTACCACCCAGGAGACAGGCAGAGTATTAGTAGATTTTATTTGTGAAAGTGCTAGTGACCATACTCTTTAATTTATCTATGCTGGTTATTTTTTATTACGATTTTGCACCTCTTTTGAAATCATTTTGATCAAGGTTGTATTTTATTAGAAAGACTGATATAATTGAATGATTGATCACAATAACATCGAATAGTGATATGTCATATTATTGTATATATTTACCTTGTATCTTATGAAAAAGATTATTATAATTTTTCTTCTTACCGTGCTCTTTAATGATGTTTTTCTAAAATATTTAAAGCACTTTAAGTTTTGATATTTTTTAATTTACATACACTTCGTACTTCAAATTTTTCGTATCAAGGAAAAATAAATAAACGTAACAATGATTTGAAACAATAATTTTGATACCAAAACAATGGAAGTGAATAAGATCAAGTTTAGTTTTTTTTTTTTAAAGTAGGAAAAACTGCAAAATAAATTTCTCTCATGTCATAAAACACTTTATTAACAAAACATCTATTCATGTTATTGCGACTAAAACACCTCATCAAAAGGTATTAACCATATAATTATTCTTCTTCTAGAACTTAAGAAGGGAAAAAAAAAACATTAGTTTTCCTTCAGCGTAATCTATGAAAGAAATATGAACACATAGGGCTAACTTTCGAATGGAATATATCAAAATTGATGTATTCAAAAAATATTTTATAATTCTCATGATAATAAAGAAACTCATTCTGGTTCTGGAACTTCAAAATTTCAAAACTCCATTCTGATTCCAAAATTATGGATTTTCGAAAAGTTTTGAAAGTCGGATTTTTTTGTTGTTGGTATTTAATGCTTCTTAAAAAAAAGTTGAATTTTAGTTGAAAACAATATAAAACCCTTAATGTCATAAGTTTTGAAATGAAGTATAAAGGCATATATTTATTTTATGTTAGAATTTTTATCGAAAGTTGTTTAGAATATTTTGAAAATTAAAATTTTTATAATTTCTAGCACCATTTCTATTTAACTTTGAGTGTTTTTAAAATAAAATTTTCAGATTTTGGAAATTTTCAATTCGAATCTACTTTTACAATTCCATATTCATAATTTTTCAAATTGGTTTCAGAATTTTCATTCCAACTTGCAAGGTTGCACCCATACTAAACGTTTTTGGATTAGGTCCATTCAAAATTTTATTATAGTGACAAATCCAAACAATCAAGAAGTTTGTTGTGATTAGTCCACTATTCCCAAATCGCAGCATTTTTATGACCTTTATACCCCTGTGTATATATATATATATATAAAGTTACATATGCATTAAACACGATACCACTATTTTAGGTAATTATATAGTAATTATATAGAAATGCATATATATATAAAGAGAGAGAGTCCGACTCTAGTGCGCACTGGATAAGTGCACTGGGTGAACACACTGGACTTTTAAGTCTAAAAAAATCGCGGGCCACCCCGCTGACCGGTGCTCCGTCCCGCCTCCCAACTAACCCACAATTTTTTTATGTTTAAAAGCCCAGTGCGTTCACCCAGTGTGCACTGAGCCTAACTATATATATATATATATAGCAGTCAATATATATAGAGTTATATAGGCATTTAACAATCCCCTAATTGTAGGTAACCGATTATGGGTATTAAATCCCTTAATTTTAGGATTACAAGTAGCATTATCCCACCATCATTTGCCATTTTTGTTAGTCATTTACGTATACTGATTACATATCTTTATTATACATTTTCAAACTTGATTAAATCTAATAGCAACAATTGCAGTGATTGAAGATGAGATTCCCGTTTATCTCCTTCGACGTTCACATCTTTTGGCAGTGTAAAATTTGCGTGGTGTTAAATTTATACTACACGCCACTATATAATTGCTATTTACCAGGTTAATGTTTACACTAAAAAAAAATGTTAACTTTTTTACACTGTCCCCCCACTGAGTGATGGTGGTGATCAACATGTTGTGTGTGATATTTTGGTTACATATTCTTTATATAGTTTGTTGTGAGGTTTAAGTATTCACAAGAAGGAACAGTGCATAATTTTACACTACAAAAATTAACTCAAGAATATCTTGTTTGCTACAAAATTTGATCATCAGAACATATGACTGGTAGATACTCAAAAATACACTCAAGAATATCATATTTGCACCAATAACAACATACGTAGATACCCAAAATTTAATATATTTCGCTTACAAGGAGCCAATATCCAAAAAATAAAATATACAAGAATTAGTGACATTGAAGAGTATAAGTTTATACTACACTAGAACAAAAGAATTGAATTTTGCGATTTTAAATGAGTAATAATATCTAGCATAAGGACCAAGCATAACCCATGTAAAATTATAGTGTATAATTTTACACTGCATTAGACAGCAAGAAATTTGTCACTGCACAATTGGATTACAATACTCTAATGAGTAATCAAACATACAATACATATGATTTGTCCATAAATCTGAGACAAATATTATATAAATAAACAAAAGTTAAGAATAACCGAGTGATACATCCGAAAATATCCTACTAAAGCTCAATCGCCACGTGAAGAGAGCCTGGGGCCCGCGCCCCGCATCAGACGTCATCGCTCGGGATCGTCAACTGGCCCGGGCGTAAGAAGCGGCGACTCCTCAGGAGGTGCAGCTCGGGTGGAACTCTCCGGGTAGTTTCCTTATGTGGCCAGGACTCTATTAAGGAAAGATGAGTAGTTTCCCAAACCACTTAGGAAACTCTCCTTAAATCATGCCAATCTATTATAATTAGGTTAGGTTTCCTAATCCTACTAACTTACCATGTAAGGGTGGACTCTTGCATCTATAAAAGAGCCCACCTCCCTTGTCAAAAGGGGCCGCCAGCTAAGCTCTCTCAGCATACAAGCACTGAGAGAACTCACCATCTGCACGCATATACCCGGCCGGTATTACTGGGAGGGCCACCCGTCCTTGTTGGCTCACCAGGCCTGCCTGTGATCTGCTAGTGAGAAGCGCCCAGACGCAACCATGGACGTAGGTCACCTCGTTAACGGGACCGAACCACATACAAACCTCTTTTTACTTTATTTTCCTGCATAAGTCTTGCATACCAATTTTTGGCATCATCAGTTTGACGCCGTCTGTGGGAAAGATCACAGTCTCCCTATCAACAAAAATCTTTGACTGATCAACATGCCGCCAAAGAAGGGTAAGAAGACCGCCGACTCAGCCGGTCAGGAAAACTTGCAGATTGAACCGCGGACTGCTTCCATGACCACCGAACAGGTCACGGCGGTGCTGGAGCAACTCCTGGAAGGCCAGCGTCGAACACAGCAACAGATAGATGCGCTTATGGCCCAACACGAGAAGCGCCCCGTGTCAGAGAATCAGCCTGAGGAAAGTATTCCTGTCCGCAGGCCCGCTCGGGTGCGCAGGCAAGCTCGATCAGCTCCGGTGTCCCCACCAGACCAGGAACGTCCCGCGGACGGAGAGTGCAGTCAGGCCACCAAGCGCTCGCAAAGAGTACCTCAGTATATTCCTCGCCGAGCGCGCCAAGCGGAGGACGCCAGAATCATCATTGATCGGCGGCGCGCAGCAAGGGAAGAAGAGCCCGGACGAAAAATCTAGGAATCGGTCGACGACCCTCCCGTCCTGAGCCGGGGGGACCTTAGGCATAGGCTTTCCTGGACCCACAGCCGGGTACTATCTCCAAGGTCGACACACTTTGAGGAGGAGGCCTCATCATCCGACCCCACCTACTGTTCAGACACGGATAGGAGAGCAGGACGGAGTGACGTCAAAGCCCAGGTCGAGGAACTGCAGCAGCAGATCGAGAGGCTGAACCTCAAGTCCGGTCACGACCTCACTGACATGAAGACAGAATCTCCCTATACCGCTCGGGTGACCCAATTTCCTATTCGGCGAAAGTTCAAACCCCCTCATCTCAGCTCATACGATGGCACAGGGAGTCCGGTAGACCACATCCGCACCTACAAGGTGCAGATGGCACTGGTCACCACGGTAAGATGAGCTGCTGTGCCTGGCCTTCCTAAGTACCCTAAAGGGGTCAGCCGCACAGTGGTTCCACGCATTGAAGCCCCGGACGGTTGACAGCTTCAAAGCCCTCGACAAACTCTTCATCAGTCAGTTTGTTGGGATGCTCGACCGGTCACAGCTGGACACCCAGCTGCTGACCATCAAGCAGCGCAAAAGGGAGTCCTTGAGGGAATATGTAGACCGGTTCAATCAGCAAAGGCTCCTGATCCGCAACCTTAACGAAACGGCCGCCATTATGGCCTTCTGTTCGGGAGTTCAGCACACCAAGGTCGCCACGTCGTTCCATCACAACCGACCGGCGACCCTGGTAGAACTCTCAGAGAGGGTCAAAAAATACATAGACACCGAGGAGATCCTGAAGGCAAAGCATGCTGGCCAAGCGGGGGACGAGTCCCCCAAAGTCAAGCGCAAGCGCGAAGGGCTCGAGAAGAGTTCGGGAAAGAAGCCGAAGCAAGATCAGAGGGATACAAGGGGTTAGCCCCAGACTGCTTTCACACCTCTTTCCCGCCCGATCTATGAAGTTATGGCCGTCGCTGAGGCCCAGAGGCTGGTTCCGCAGCCAGCTAAACTCAGAGCCCCGCCCGGTAAGAGGAACCGGAATAAGTTTTGCCGCTACCACAAGGATCACGGCCACGAAACAGAGGATTACTTTAAATTGAAGATAGCAATAGAGAAGCTGATTGAGTAGGGATACCTCGCCGAGTTCGTCATAGAAGGACGGCCTCGACAGGACACCCGGGCTCCTAACTAACTACCGCTACCGCCACTCGGCCACATCCATGTGATTTTTGGAGGAACATCAGGCGGAGGCGATTCACAATCAGCACGGAAGAGGCATGCCAGGGCTTCCCGAGCGAATGTCGGGCAGGTCCAATCCACCTGCTCCTCCCCAACCGATGTCCTCACATTCACGTCTGACGACCTGTATGCTCCCACGACGACCCGCTAGTAGTAACGCTCTCTATAGCCAACTACATGGTCCAGAGGGTGCTAGTGGACACGGGCAGCTCGTCCGACATCATGTTCACATCAGCGTTTGACCAACTAGGGATCTCTAGGGATCGGCTCTGACCGGTCGCTACTCCTCTTGTCGGATTCAACGGCTCCATTACACAACCCGCTCGGAACAATCGAGCTTCCAGTTCTTATGGGGACCTACCCTCAGCAGGCCTCCGTGCTCACCAATTTTGTGATCGTAGAGGCCCCATCGGCATACAACGTCATCCTTGACAGGCCGACTCTCAACAAGGCCAGGGCAGTCGTCTCCACCTACAGCCTGACAGTGAAGTTCCCAACTCCACAGGGGCCTGGATCCTTGCGCGGAGATCAGAGCACCGCCCGCAGTTGTTATGTTAGCTCATTGCGCCGGGGGGCAATAACAGAAATGTTAAACGTCCAGGAAATGGACCCTCGGGACCAGAGGGACATGATAGGACCGGTGGAAGAACTGGAACAAATCATGCTGAACCCTGAATACCCAAACCGCGCGGTCAGCATAGGGTCCCTACTGGAGCCCGCCCTGAAGAAAAAACTAACTCAATTCCTAAGGCAAAATCAAGACATTTTTGCTTGGAGTCATGAGGATATGCCCGGGATTGACCCCCGGGTCATGACCCATCGTCTCAATGTCAACCCGGACTGCCGTCCGGTTAAGCAAAAAAGAAGGGGCATGACCCCCAAGAGACAGAAGGCAGTGAGCGAGGAGATCGAGAAGCTCCAAAGGGCAAAGTCAATCCGAGAAGTCCACTATCCCGATTGGCTAGCTAACGTCGTTCTTGTTAAGAAAAGCAACGGGAAGTGGAGAATGTGCATAGACTTCACCGACCTCAACAAGGCCTTCCCAAAGGACTGCTACCCACTACCCAGGATAGACCTCCTTGTCGACTCAACAGCAGGCCACTCACTCCTCTCATTCATGGATGCTTACTTGGGGTATAATCAGATCAGCATGTACCCCGAGGATGAAGATAAGACAGCGTTCATCACCGACCAAGGCACGTACTGTTACAAAGTCATGTCGTTCGGCCTCAAGAATGCCGGGGCTACCTACCAGCGCCTGGTTAACTACATATTTAAGGAAAGAAAAATCTATGGAAGTATATGTGGATGATCTTCTGGTTAAGAGCCGGGACGAGTCCGACCACCTAGAGCATCTGGCCGGGGCCTTCAGCATTTTGAGAAAGTTCAAGATGAGGTTGAATCCGGCCAAATGCACCTTTGGTGTCTCATCCGGGAAGTTCCTCGGCCATCTAGTCAGCAGACGGGGAATCAAAGAAAACCCCGAGAAGATCAAAGCTATCATCAACATGCGGTCACCAAAATCAACGAAGGAAGTGTAAAGCCTAGCCGGGCGGGTGGCCGCACTGAACAGATTCGTATCCCGAGCTACCGACCGGTGTTTGTCGTTCTTCAAAATCCTCCGCAAAGCATTTCAGTGGTCAGAAGAGTGTGAGGAGGCATTCCAGGAACTCAAGAAGTACCTGGCATCCCCTCCTTTGCTCTCGACACCAGTACCCGGGGAAGAATTGTTTCTATACCTGGCAGTGTCACCATCGGCGGTTAGTTCGGCACTTATTCGGGAAAAGCACGGGATACAGTTCCCAGTGTACTACACCAGTCGGGCGTTGCAAGGTGCGGAGAGCAGATACTCCGGCATCGAGAAACTGGCCTTCGTCCTCATCACCTCAGCCCGAAGGCTCCGCCCGTATTTTCTGGCCCATGCCATTGTAGTCCTGATCGATCAGCCTCTACGTAGAATTCTCAGTCGGCCAGACACATCCGGGAGGCTCGTCAAGTGGGCCTTGGAGTTGGAAGAGTTCGAAGTAATCTACCGACCCCGGACAACCATCAAGGGGCAAGCTGTAGCAGACTTTCTGGTTGAGTTTACATACCCCGAAGACCCAGTCGAAGAGTCCGAGCCTCCGGCCTTACCGCCCGGATTAAGTTCCGATGTCCCAGCTTGGGTACTGCACGTGGATGGTTCCTCCAATCAGCAAGGTAGTCGAGCTGGAATCATCTTGACTACCCCCGACGCTATCCAGCTTGAATATGCTTTAAGGTTTGGGTTTCACGCCTCCAACAACGAGGCAGAGTACGAAGCCCTCTTGGTCGGGTTACAGTTAGCCACCTCGATGAGTGCGCAACAGGTACAGGGCTACAACGACTCCCAGCTCATGGTCAACTAAGTAAACCAAGAATAAGAAGCGCGGGAGGACAACATGGTAGCCTACTTGGCCCTTGTCCGGGCGGTCTCCAAGAAGCTCTGGGGATTCTCCATCACCCAGATACCTAGAGAAGAAAACACCACAGCAGACCGGCTGGCTCGCCTTGCCTCGTCTTCTGAGTCAGACTTGCCCGGGATAAGGATACAATTCCTACCAGAGCCGAGTGTGATCAACTCAGAGGGCATGGAGGTTGACCCGGTCACTTTGGGACCCAGTTGGATGGACCCGTTTGTGACGTTCCTGACAACAGGAAGGCTACCAGATGACAAGGATGAGGCGCACCGGGTCAAGTATCGGGCGGCGCGATATCACCTCCTTGACGGCATTCTCTACAAGAGGGGATTCACTATCCCGTACCTCCGTTGCATTCAACCTGCGCAAGTGCAAGCAATACTGTTTGAAATCCATGAAGGTGTGTGCAGGAACCACATCGGAGGTCGGGCGCTTTCCAGAAAGGCCCTACTACAGTGTTACTATTGGCCGACCATGGCCCGAGATTCGCAGGAATATGTACGAAGGTGTGACAAGTGCCAGAAGTACTCTCCCATGATCAACCAACCAGGAGAACTCCAGACGCCGATCCACAGTCCCTGGCCATTTGCCCAATGGGGAATTGACATTGTTGGTCCCTTACCGACAGGGAAAGGGCAAGTTAGATTTGTCGTGATAGCTGTTGACTACTTCACCAAATGGGCGGAGGCCGAGCCCTTGGCAACGATAACCGAACGGAAAATGGAAAGCTTTGTGGAAAGAAATATCCTCAGCAGGTTCGGTATTCCCCGAGTCCTGATCAGCGATAATGGCAGACAATTCGACACACTCGTCTTTAGGCAGTTCTGCTCGGGCTATGGGATACTAAATCATTACACTTCTCCCGAGCACCCACAAGCCAATGGTCAAGCCGAGGTAACCAACCGGACAATCTTGCAATCAATCAAGACAAGGCTTGAAGGCGCCAAGGGCCTGTGGGCTGACGAGCTACCAACCCTTCTATGGGCATACTGCACTACACCCCGAGCGGCTACTGGCGAGAACCCCTTCTCCTTAACCTACGGGTTCGAGGCAGTGGTCCCCACAGAGCTCGGGCTGCCAACATATTGGGTGGCCAACTTCAGCGATCCGGACAACGGGGAAGCCCTCAGGACAGAATTGGACCTAGCAGAAGAAAAAAGAGACCAGGCCTATATGAAGGTGGCCGCCTACAAGCAAAGAGTCTCGCGATATTACAATAGCAAGGTGAAGCACCGTAGCTTTCAAGTTGGAGACCTCGTCCTCAAGGTAGTGAACCAGTCTACCCGAATCCCAAGCCACGGAAAGTTAGGGGTAAATTGGGAAGGCCTCTATAAAGTGACTCGGGTCAACCGGCCGGGAACCTACTGGTTACAGAGCATGGACGGGCATGATCTTACTCATCCTTGGAATGTGCAACACCTCCGCAAGTATTATCAGTAGCACCTGATCACGGGAAATTAGTACTATAGGGAAATTCTTTTCTTGTAGCTCTGATGGGGCAACCGTTACAGATTACTACTTTTCAAATAAAATTGAATAGTTTGTTTTTGAAAATTTATTCTTGTCAGTACCCCGTGCCATGCAAAAACAAAGAAGGAAAAGACCTCGGGCCTAACCCCGAGTAAACAAAGACCTCGGGCCTAACCCCGAGGCAACAAAGACCTCGGGCTCTGAACCCAGGCATAAAAGGACCCTACAACCACCCATGTTCCAGGTCGGTTTCCTATGGCCACTCCCCAACACGCCCTCGCCTTAGCAGGACTCCTAGGGCAAGGGGATTGTAGACCTAAATAGGAAATTACTTCAAGCTCCGCTTAGGCCGGCCGACAACGGGGCCAAACCCCTAGGTGGCCGACGATGGCGAGCTTCAAATGCCCCTGCGACCACCCATGTCCCAGGTCGGTTCCCTACAGTCACCTATTTCCGTACTCCCACCTAAGCAAAATGCTTGGGGGGCAGAGGAATATTAGGCCAAAACAGGGAATCATACCGGTCGCTACAAGAGCTTGGATGATCTTCCTAAGCGCTTATAGTGATCAGAGATATATCCCGAGTTGTAAAACAGGATACACCTATGATACACTGGGACAACCCGGACGGCAATACAGGGTATTCCTATAATACACCGGATGATCCCAGATGCTAGGTAGGGCTAGTCTCTACAGCGCTCCGGGCGATCACCTTTTAGAAAGGTCGGTAAGACTAGGTGTTCTGTTGGTTACAGTCCTAAAACATTTTCTAAGGCAGGTGTTAGGTCGGCCAAAACTGAACGGGTACTAGAAATTACAAAGGCATAGTGCAGAAAAAGAAAACAGTTAGTGGAGAGAAAATCTGACCTCAGGGGCCTTTTTCATTAATTGAAACAAAATGTACAAAGCTTGGGTGGCAGTTGTAGTAGCCTCCCCACCAAAATAAAAACAAGAAAAGTCCTTGAGAAGGGAGGCTAGTGGTTGTCTACATCAACAATGTCTACATTCTCATCGACTCCTCTCCCAGCCTGCCCCTCCGGTGCAACATCTCCTTCTTAGTCAGCCGGGGCAGTGGCACCCTCAGTCGCGGCAGCGATCCCACGAGCCTCGGCAACAGCACCCTCAGTGGCCTCGGGTATCATGTCCCAGTAGTCAGAATCCGCACCCTGGTAGGGAGTGGTGTCCAACTCCGGGTGGTCCCGGGCCAGCCTCCTCTTCAAGTCCTCGTACCCGAGGAAGAAGCCGTCATCGAAAGTTTCCCCTGGGGGATCGACTGCTGCCGCCTCCAAGAGTGTTCTCTCCCGAGCTTCCGCTGCCGCGTGGCATGCCCGTTCAGCCTCCAGCTCCACCAGAGCCACCGCCAGTTCTTCCTGGGCTGCCCCGAGGCTCGAAGCCAGGCCCTTGACCCTATTTTTCTCCACGGTCAAGGCCCTCTCTTTGGTCTCCAGGGCAACTTCTTTCTCGGCCAGGGCGGTTTCGGCAGCGGTGGCCCTCCCAGTAAGGGCCGGCATGAAGGACTCAGCTCTGGCAGCCAGGCAGCCGACCTACAACCAAAGTAAAAAGGAAAATGGTCTGTCAATAGTACCAGCAAAGCAGAGAATGCAAAAAATGCAGAAAAGTTACTTACCAGGTGGGAGATGCTGTATACCCAAGCCTGAAAAACTAGGGGAGACATGCTGGCGCACCTCTCCACCTGACTGGGGAGTAGGCATGGTCTGACCCTCTCTCGGGTCTCCCTAGATTCATCCAGGGACGTCCTGGCGGGAACCTCAGCTCGAGCGGCAGATGTTTCCCCCACTACCACCACCCGGGGGGTTATTGTCTCCCCGGGAGCTTGGGCCACCAATGGGCCATGCCTAAGTTGTCTAAATGGGCGCGCACTGCTAGAGGCTTCAATGGACGGCCTCTTTCCGGTCACCGCCATCCGCTCGACAGCATTAGCCTGTAGAGCCCTCAGCCGCTCGGGATCTCTTCTGGGGGCCATCTCTGTAAAAGAGAAACAGCCGTGATGTCAATAGCCTGAATAACAAGGCTTCAAAAGTTAGCCGAAGTCAAACTAAGTGGCAAAACTCGTACCCGGGATGATACTAGGGAAGATCGGCGCTACAGCGGGACAACGGGGTAGGCGGTCGCCTTTCTGGTCTCCTGACCAGGTGAACACGTCCCAAACGTTGACAGGCTGCTCAATCAAGCCCCTGATTCTCTCCTCACAATCCTCCGGGATGTTTGGGAGATTGATGGGCCATGCTACGAAAACAAACCAAGACGATTAGTTTGAAGCCGTAAAATAAAAGCCTGAAAAGAGGCTAGAGAAGACTCGGGATGGGCTTACCCCTCAACTCCTCTGCCCAGGAGGTCCTCAGTTGACTCCCAGGGGCTGGCTCACAAAACCCAGGAGTGGACACTTGGAAAAATTTATTCTTCCACCCCTTGTTGTTGCTCAGGCAGTTGACTATGACCTTCTTCCCCTGCCGAGCCCCTAGGGAAAAGAATCCGGCCTCCCCGTGAACTGGGAACGGTCGGTAAATCCAGAAGAACTCTTGGAGGGTGAGTTCGTACCCAAAGATCTGGGGCCACAAGGAGATGGACCCCATAAGATACCTTCATTCGTTCGGGGCTAGCTGCCCGGGAGCTATCCCCAGGAAGATCAAGACGTCCCGAACGACACGATGGAGGGGAACTCGAAGGCCAACCATGAGGGTGTCCTCGTATAAGGTAACAAAGCCCCGGCGGGGTGGATAGACAAAGAACTATTGTCGGGGATGGCGTACTTACCCCTGATCTGATCAAGGTCCCCGGAACGCAGAGCCGAGGGGATGGACTCACAGGCAAATGCTACCAAGGAAGCAGATTCCTCAGGCGCCTCATCACCTGAACCCCGCGACACCGAGGCAACGGGGGCCTCTTGGTCAGCCTCGTCACTGGATACTCGGGCTGGGATTCGGCCCTCGCTGTGATGATCAGAGGGGGAACCTAAAGGTAGGTCTAAGCTGGTGTCGGGCGAGCCCGACCGGAACATCTCACTCTCTGACCGGGAAGCAGAGTTGAAATCGGAATGTTCTATCTCTCGTATCCCCGAGGAAGGGAGAAGAAGAAGAACACGGCCTGAGTACGGGTCAGGGATTTCGAGCCGGACGTATAAGGGGGGAAGGACCACCAACTTAAAGGGCAGAAAATAAAGCGTCCTCAACACTAAGTGGCACTCTTTCAGAACTACTCCGGAGACACTTGAGCGCTCTAACAACCCTAAGGAGCCGCCCGCCCTAAGGAAGAAACAGAACCTGAGGAAGAAAAAATCCCACTTGTGTTCCAACTTAAGGAGGTTCGCTCTCTCCAGTCTCGCTCAGAAAAGAGAAAAGAAGGGGACAGGGAAAGAAGAAAAAGAAGGACTTACAAAGTTAGGTGCAAAAAAGGGGGCTCGGGAATCTTGCTCGGGATTGCTCTGACTCTTAAGGCGCTCGGTGGTCTAAATCTCTACAGTAAAGGGTCGGAGAAATGGGCAAAAGTCCTTTATATAGAACCCAGGGACGGCCTGGATCAAAGGGAATCCAACGGCTCGCGCGTTTTCCAACCCAAAGTGGCCGACAGTTGTCACTTCGGGCATGCGAACCACTACCTCAAAAGGCGCGTACATTGAATGCATGACGGAGACGTTTCAGTTACCACAGAGATGATTCGGTTACTCCCAAGCTGGCATCGTTGGATCCTAACCAGATCAATGGCCAGCCAACACGTGGCAAAGCCAGGACCCGGGCCACAGGTCACCGCTCGGTTTGTACCCCTATTGATCATCTCGACCGGTTTTATACGGCTGGGGTTCCAGCCTAGTGCCGAAAGGCCCATCATGGGCGGTTTTAATTTTTAAATCCGCATCGGATGAAGCGCCAAACCATCGTAAAAGAAACGAGCCATCACGAGCCAAGCATTGGCAATCGCAAACGACACAATCGACGATAAAGGAAAGGTGGCCTCCAAGGACCTTTTTATTAATAATAGCATTTGTACAACGGGAGGCAGTTTTAATAGCCTCAACGGCCAAAAAAAAAAAGAAGGAAAAATTCTTCAAGTCTCCTTGCTCTTCAAGGACCGGATCTCCTCCTCCAGGACAGCCACCTTGGCCACCAGCTCTTTGACGGTGAGCTCCAAGGCGTGAAAATCCACCTCCCGCATAACGGAGTCTGTCTGTAGTTGGGCGCTCTGTTTCTCCACCTCCTGTAGGCGACCCTCCAAATTGGCAAGGGAGAGGCCTGTCCATGAGCTGGGCACATGAAGACCGGCAGGTGTTTCCAGCCGACTCTTCTTCGGTGGGGGTTGAGACCCTTCCCCGACCACTTTTTCTTTGCCCTTCCTGGTCGAGCCCGGTTGCGGATTCTTGTCCTCGGATGAGGATGAACCAGAGCTGGTGGTCAGAGCGATAGGTCCTTTAGGCTTAGAGCCCCCCCCCCCCCCCCCCATGGTGCGCGGGCCGGATGCCATGGACCGAGTATAACGGCGCGATCCTGAGGCGGCCGTATCAGGAGCTGCGAGGGGAGCTTCGCCGCTGGCCTGACCAGCAGGTTCCCCGATTAAATCGGAAAAGCTTAAGCCGGCTTCTACCGCTCAATTGATCGCTTCCATATCAGCCACAGAAGAAGCGACGTCACCGAAAGCGGTAAAGGACATCTTGCAAAGCTCGGGATTGAAGTTCACAGGGGGGCAGAGGGA
Organism: Hydrangea macrophylla; assembly: GCA_033977485.1. Taxonomy (NCBI): domain Eukaryota; kingdom Viridiplantae; phylum Streptophyta; class Magnoliopsida; order Cornales; family Hydrangeaceae; genus Hydrangea; species Hydrangea macrophylla. Next base: position 30,070,659 of record CM066993.1, read on the forward strand.
CGGATCCGTCAGCCAATTGCCAGAGACAACGACCCAAGGATACTGACGCCAGTGTTTGTTGTCAAACTCCAGTCCACGGATAAGGTGTTTCCCCTCTGCACCAATGCATTGGTAAGGGTCCCCGCGATCGATCCCTAAGACGTAGCACTTAGCGATGTCAACCGAACGGAGAAGTATCCCAAGCCGCTGGTTCAGTGCCGAAACACCCCAGAGAAGGCGGGCAATGTTCGGACGGCACCGGGACAGCGGAATGCACAACCCCTGTAATAAGTCATAGAAGAGGGCAGGTAAAGGGAAGCGTAGCCCCACTATAAGCAGTAGGTAGCTACTGATGATGACCGAGGGAAAGGCCACCCCCTCCCCTTCGATGTGAGGACGGACCCCAAAGTCGTCAGGGATCTCGCAGTCCCTCCGAAAAACTCCAAGTCCGTCGTCGGAGGTCAAATCAACATGAGAAGCCATTAGTGAGCAGTTTGGATTGTAAGAAAGTATTGGGAGGAGAGCTCGGGAAAGCTATGTTCTTGGGAATCGCTCGATATACTCGATCTTAAACAGTGGGAATATTTTGAATGAACAAGTACACTTTATATAGAAGTCATGAACGGCTTTGATTGAAGATGATCCGACGGATCAGACGCTCTCCCGCCAAAAGTAGGCGACAGCTGTCATCTCGGGCACGTGAGGGGTTGCCTAAAACAGTGCGCGCATTAAATGCATGACATGACGGTCCGGTTGCCACGCGACTGGTTGGTTACATCCGAACTGATTCTGCTGGACCATGACCAGGCCAATTGATCCCTGACACATGGCAATACTCATATCCGGGCTCTAACTTGAACCGGTTGGTAAATCCACCGAGCGAACTGGAGTGTGGACCCCACCTCGAGCCACTCCCCCGAGCGGCACCCGGGTGGTTTTTGAGGCAATACAAATTTTTGAATCCTCACCCGATGACGCATCCAGTCAGTTTCGAAAATGGGGGGCAGCTGATACGTCCAGAAATATCCTACTAAAGCTCAACCGCCACGTGAAGAGGGCATGGGGCCCGCGCCCCACATCAGACGTCATCACTCGGGATCATCAACTGGCCCGGGCGTAAGAAGCGGTGACTCCTTAGGAGGTGCAGTTCGGGTGGAACTCTCCGGGCAGTTTCCTTATGTGGCCAGGACTCTATAAAGGAAAGATGAGTAGTTTCCCAAACCACTTAGGAAACTCTCCTAAAATCATGCCAATCTATTGTAATTAGGTTAGGTTTCCTAATCCTACTAACTTACCATGTAAGGGTGGACTCTTTCATCTATAAAAGAGCCTACCTCCCCTGTCAAAAAGGGCCGCCAGCTATCCTCTCTGAGCATACAAGCACTGAGAGAACTCACCATATGCACGCATATACCCGGCCGGTATTACTGGGAGTGCCACCCGTCCTTGTTGGCTCACCAAGCCTGCCGGTGATCTGCTATTGAAAAGCGCCCAAACGCAACCGTGGACGTAGGTCACCTCGTTAACGGGATCGAACCACATACAAACCTCTTTTTACTTTATTTTCCTGCATAAGTCTTGCATACCAATTTTCGACATCATCACCGAGTATATTTTGGTTACACAAAAATCTCAAAAGACTGAAGTTACATTTCAGTTCAATATCTACCAAAATCAAGGATTGATATGTACATTCAATTTCCAATCTACTAGAGGAACGCTCGAGCTTGTTTCGTAGCCTTATGCCCTTCAAGTATCCAAGACCTTCTCCTCGTGTTAGCAATTCGTACACGGCATTGATTTGCATCGCATTCTGATGTGATTGGTGAAAATTTTCACACCAAATAGAGAGAAAAATTGCCACCAAGAACCCTAAGTCCTGACACCAATTAGTGAGTGCAAAATTTTACACCAACAAGTGAGGGAGAATTCTTACACCAACACAGATTTATGATCCAGAACCAAAAACCCTTTTTTATGGGGTTTTGAAACATAATAAAAAAAAACACAAAAACTAAACATTACGGGGTTCTACACATTATGGGTTTGTTAAATAGAACCAAAAACCCATTATGGGTTTACAAACAATAACCAAACCATGATTATGGGTTTTGAATCATAATTTAAAAATAATAAAATAAAATAAAATAAAAAGAAGAAGAAGGCCAAAAATACATTCAAACACACAATATGAAAAAACCCATTGTGGGTTTCTAAACTATAACTCAAAACCCATCATGGGTTGTGAAACTGAATATAAAAGTAACCCTGTTTTTTGAAACAGAATCTATGGGGTTTTAAAACACGGTGAATAGCAATTCAATTACAAATTGGGTTTGTGGATCATCATCAAAAACCTAGTCTGAAAAACCCACAATCTAGGATCGTTTAGGCTCATAAGAAAAGAATGCGTTACCTTTCATTCCTATTTTGGGGTGTGGATGGATTCAACGTCGATGGTGATGATGAACTTTAGAATTGCCACTCCTAGCCTATTTGAAATCAATTTTTTTTTACAAATCTAAGTGTTTCTCATGGATATCGACTGACATTGTTTAAATAAATATATATATATATATATATATAGAGAGAGAGAGAGAGAGAGTTGGGGTTTGGAGACAAATGGGTCAGAGATGAAGACTTGTTTGATCATTGTGGAGACTTCTTTGGAGGCCTCCATTGTTGGAGCTCAGTGAGAGAGAGAGAGAGAGAGAGAGAGAAGGGGCGAGGTGAATAATAGAGATTGCTCCTATGAATTGAAACCAACATATAGCTATATTACAAATTCAAAGTTCGAATTTCAAAATTACACTGGCACACAGATTCAGCCCAATTTCAAGCGCTTTCCTTGAGAAATTGAGCTGAATATGGGAGCTATGTTTCTTCGTGCGTGGAGTAAATGGGGGCAGTTTGGTCTCTACATTATTTATGGACCTATTGCTAAAACTTTTTGGGCTTGGTCCTATTTCATATATAAGACACTAACTATGACTTAATACTAGTTTACCCATTTTTTTATAATAAATAAGACATAAATTAATCGAAAACAATTAGGAAGTGTTTGAGTATTCACTTCAACACTTGGGAGATATTCTATGATTTGAGCATTTAATATTAGACGTCTGATGTGATTCTTCTTAATTTTCTAAACAATTTATGTTACACCCGTTCCAGAAATTTATGATTTTGAAAATGCATCCTTTGAGATTTTGAAATTTTTAATGTTATTAATAATTTGAGTTGAGGTTGACTGTGGGTCAACGGTAAGGTGTCAGTGAGGACACGGGAACATGATAGTTCATATGGCATGAGCATGAGTAAATGGCATTTGTATGATTTAAATGTTATTTGACTTTATCTGGTATTTTGGATACTTTAGTATATCATTTTGAGAATTGTGGTGAGAACGTTAGTGATACGTTAATTAAAAAGGTAGGTTGGGTAGAGATTCCACAGAATATAGTTTTCGGACGTTATTTTGGACCCAAATGAAACCTAGTCGAAAACTTTTGAAATTTATAGTTTTCACTCATAAAGGCATAAAATGGACGTGTGCAAAGTTTCGAGAGCTAATTAGAAGTTTGAGGAACTTGCGAGGAGGTAAACGTAATTTCCAGAATGTTTGCCTATAAATAGTAATGGATGAGATTCATTCTAATCCAAAACTTGCTAAAAATATCTAGAGAGAGGAGAGAGAAAGAAGATTGGAGCCAATGGGCTTTGCGACGACAAACGGCGACCGTTCGTCCGTCAGTTTTTCTCCAGTTTTAAGATTTGAACTTGTGGAGGTAAGACCTATGTTTTGATAGTACTTAGGTCGTGTTTGGCCAATTTTCGTAAAAATATTAATTCTAGACTTTTGGGGAAAATCAGGTAAAACTCGTAGGAATCGCGTATAATTTGGAATCTGACGATTAATTAGCCCCCTAGACGATCCTTCAAAGTTTGAAGAGAATCGCACGAGGTATGAATTCTAGATCTATGAAATATATGGATTTTCATGTTTTGAACATCATCTTTGATATTCTTGGATTCGGGCGAAATTCATGTGTTAACTAGGCCCGTTAATTATGCACGTGAAATTATATGAAAAGAACGTATAACTGCTTATGTGAGCATGATATGTGTCTATTTGGGTCAAAGGGGAGTTTGGTGCAAATTCATCCGGGGTAAGCTCCTCGAACTTTGAGGATTGTGATTGTGATGGAATTGGAATTGTGGTTGTGTCTGGATTGGAGGTGGGCCCAACCAGTACACGGTACCTGGTATGGAGGAAGGCCCAACCAGTGTACGAGATGCATGGGAGAGGTGGGCCTCCTACGGCATCGACCGGATGAATGCGTACCACTCACCCTAGAGGCTATTTCTATGTGTTTTAGATGCTTAAATCATGAACTGTCATATAAGCATACATTTAGAATTATACGCTCAGCATATAGCTGAGCAGTGGAGATGTACTCCATTGCAGGTAAGAAGAAAGACAAGAAGAATCGTGAGGAGTGAGGCCGAGAAACGCCGGGGAACCCCATTTGTATATGTTTTTGTTCTAAATGCTAAAACCTTGTGTAAGGATTTGAAATTGTAATAGTACGTTGTAATAGATATTTGGATTTGTTCTGTAACATAGTAATTCTGTATTTGAACGTCTGTAGTTAAGTTTTAAATGTTGAAAATCAGTTGTGGTGGTATTGGTGTTGTGTGGAGAAAGCATGAGTTGTTAATTATCAACACAGGGCTGTCCAGCAGGGGAGCAGTCGACTGGACCCTGTATCAGTCGACTGCATCCCGTGTGACTGAGACACTGAAAGTGAATAGTAAGAGAAGCAGTCGACTAAACCTTTGATCAGTCGACTAAACACTGTTGATATTTGGCTACTGCTTTGATTAATGGTAAAACCAGTCGACTGCGTCTCCTGATCAGTCAACTGGACCCCTTTTGAAATGTTGCATTTTGGTTCTGCTTACCACAGTCGACTGGGGACCTGGATCAGTCGACTGAGCAGTCGACTGGGTTCCCTAATCAGTCAACTGGACCTCTGTTGAGAATTTTAGGTTTTGGTTCTGCTCAGTACAGTCGACTGAACCCTAGGAGCAGTCGACTGAACCCCTTTTTTCAAAATTTATTCTTTTGGATGTGTTTTTTTTTGGCCAAAACTTTTTATAACTCTGATTTCAATGGATTTTACAACTCAGAGGGCAACGTTTCCTAAGTTTTAAAATACCTAGGGTTGTTTTAAAGTTCTTTCCGCTGCGTATCGTTAGATGATGTTTGGATGAGCCTTGGTGGCGTGCCATGTGTCCTATTTTCACGCGTAGTGGGATGGGTCATGACATTTATTGGTATCAGAGCTAGAGGTAACAAAACTTGGGGGAAACGTTCGACGACAAGAGGAGTGTTGAGTGGATTGCCACATGTTCTAAATTGCATCCATACATATTAGAGATGTTTGATGCATATGTATGTTGTTTTACATACATGATATTGTTATTGTTATACATGCATAGTGTTTATGCATTGAGAACTACAGGATTGTAATCATGAGTGACGAAGAGCGAGAACTATCACCACACACTCGACGAATGAATGAAATGGCAGAGATGATGGGGAATATGGGGGAAATGATACGGAATATAGCGGAGCGACTGCCTCCCACACCCCACATCGAAGTGGAACCAATAACTGTAGTACATGCACCCGAAAATAGGGGTATGAGATCCATATCCGAACAGTTTGCTCGAAAGAAACCAATGGAATTTCATGGGACACCTGATACAACATTGCAGAACATTGGGTCATGGACATGGAACGAATTTTTTGATCTATTCCGATGTCAGATAAGGAGAAGATTGAGAATGCAAGTGACGTATTAAGGGGTGAAGCTCAGAACTGGTGGGTAAACGTTTTAGATCAAGGAGCACCGATTACTTGGGAAGGATTTAAGGCAGAATTCAATCGCCGATTCTTTTCGCGAGCTGCCTACAATGCAAAGAAGCGAGAGTTTGATAATCTCAAGCAAGGGGACATGACTGTAACGGAATATACTTCTAAATATAATGCGTTGTTGAGGTTTGGTAAGGGTTCAGTGCCTGAAGAGGAAGATAGGGCAAGAAAATTTGAAGAGGGTTTAAGGGATAATATCCGGTTGAGAGTAGAGACCTACGAGCATTCGACTGTTGCAGCAGTACAGCAGACTGCGCTTGTAGCCGAAAGTGGAATAGAGAGATCGAGACAAAATCACCAAGGAAAGCGAAGTCATGAGGGTGGTGACCGAAGTCAGGGGGGATCTTTTAAGAAGTCATTTTCACGAGGCTCTAGTTCTGGTTTTAATGATTCCAGGAGAGTACCAAGTAACATACCGTTGTGTCCGCTTTGCAACCGACCACACACCGGTCGATGTTTTCTGACCAACTTTCATAACAGATCTACAGGGGGAAACAGTGTGAGTTCTGCGACCTATCCGCAACTCAAGTGCTTTGATTGTGGTACCTTGGGACACCGAGCGAAGGATTGCCCAAAGAAGCGTTCTCAACAAGGGGCAAGTTCTATGGCTTCTAGTGGTTCAAAGCCTCAGCAGTCTAGTGACGGAGGACAAAGGATGGAACAACGTCAGGGAAGATCATTCCAGATGAACCCTGGAGACGTGGCTGCTACTAATACAATGGTCTCAGGTATGGTGCTTGTATGTTCGCACTTAGCACGCATACTCATTGATTCGGGATCTACGCATTCGTTTGTATCTTATAACTTTGTGGAACATTTGAATGTTGAGTCCGCACCACTAGGATATGATTTATCCATTGCCGTGCCGCTTAGTAAACCGGTAGTGACGTCTACGATATATAGAAACTGTGAGATCAAGTTAGGTGAGAAGTTGATGACCGTAGACCTTATACCGATTGTGGTGAACCATTTTGATGTGATACTGGGAATGGATTGGTTAGCCCTTTACCACGCCACAATAGATTGTGAACGGAAAAAAGTTAATTTTCGATCACCGGTACATGGGAACTTTTGTTTCTAAGGGAGTGGGGTTACACCGCCGCCGTATTTGATTTCAGCTATCCGAGCGGGAAAGTTGTTGAAAAAGGGATGTCAGGGATTTCTATGTTCAGTGACTGATGTCTCAGCGACCGAATCAATAGTAGAAGACATTCCGATAGTGCGAGAATATCCCGATGTATTTCCTGATGACCTACCAGATGTTCTTATTGAGAGAGAGGTTGAGTTCACTATTGAGGTTATACCCGACTCAAGACCCGTATCAAAGGCACCGTATAGAATGGCACCTATAGAATTGAAAGAGCTGAAAATTCAACTACAAGAACTTCTTGACAAGGGTTTCATTCGACCAAGTATTTCACCGTGGGGAGCTCCAGTATTGTTCGTAAAGAAGAAAGATGGCTCCATGCGTATGTGTGTTGATTACCGGGAACTGAACAAGTTAACGATTAAGAACAAGTATCCACTACCGAGAATCGATGACCTATTTGATCAACTTCGTGGGGCTCAAGTATTTTCGAAAATAGATTTGAGATCAGGTTACCATCAGTTGAAGGTGAAGGCCGAAGATGTTGAGAAAACAGCTTTCAGAACGCACTACGGACATTATGAGTTCTTAGTCATGCCATTTGGAGTTACCAATGCACCAGCCGCGTTCATGGATCTTATGAATCGGGTATTCAAGGATTATTTAGATGACTTTGTGATTGTATTCATAGATGATATTCTTATTTACTCGCCGAGTGAGATAGAACACGAGAACTACTTGAGGTTGATACTTCAGAGATTACGAGAGAAACAATTATTTGGTAAATTCAAGAAATGTGAATTTTGGTTATCTAGTATTACTTTTCTTGGTCATGTGATTGACAAGAATGGAGTTTCAGTTGATCCTCACAAAGTAGAAGTTGTATCTAATTGGCAGAGGCCGACATCCGTATCTGAAATTTGAAGTTTCTTGGGATTGGCGGGATACTACCGCCATTTTATTGAACATTTCTCAAAGATTTCTTTACCTATGACAAGGTTGATGAGGAAGGGAATTACATTTGAATGGAGTCAGGAATGTGAAGATAGTTTTCAAGAATTGAAAGCACGACTAACGAGTGCACCTATTCTGACAATACCATCCGGAACCGAGGGGCTTGTGATCTATAGTGATGCGTCGCATCAAGGGTTGGGATGTGTACTTATGCAAGGTGGCAAGGTGATTGCCTATGCTTCGAGACAATTGAAGACACACGAGGTAAATTATCCGACTCACGATCTGGAATTAGCCGCGGTAATTTATGCCTTGAAGATTTGGAGACACTACTGATACGGGGAAAAGTGTGAGATATTCACGGACCACAAGAGTTTGAAGTACATTTTTACTCAGCGGGATTTGAATATGAGACAGAGAAGATGGTTGGAATTGATGAAGGATTACGATCTTTCGATTGAGTACCATCCGGGAAAGGCAAATGTAGTAGCCGATGCATTAAGCCGAAAGACGCCGAGGAATTTAGCCGACGAGCTAACACAACAAAAAGAGTTGATAAAAGAGATGCAACGCTTAGAATTGGATGTGATTCCAGAGACCAGTGGTGGCTTAATGATGGCAATCATGGCACACCCAGATATTATTGATGAGATCAAGAAAGAACAATTTAACGATGTCTATTTGTGCAAAATGAGGGACGAGATACCTTTGGGGAGACGACCTGGTATCGTGTGGGAACAAGGAACGTTGAAACTGGGAAACCGATTATGTGTACCAAATATAAAATACTTGAAAGAGAGAATTCTAGAAGAAGCTCATAGTACGAAATATTCAGTGCACCCAGGAAGTAATAAGATGTACACAAACTTGAGAGAAAACTTCTGGTGGAAGGGTATGAAGCGTGAAGTCGCTAAATTTGTATTTGAATGTTCGGCATGTCAACAGGTCAAAGCAGAGAGACAAGTACCCGTGGGGTTACTACAACCTTTACTTGTGTCAGAATGGAAATGGGACGAGATTACGATGGATTTTGTTTCAGGATTTCCACGATCATGTAATAAGAATGACAAGATTTGGGTTATAGTCGACTGATTAACCAAGTCAGCTCATTTTCTGCCGATCAATACGACTAAACCGTCCAAGTTAGCTGAATTGTATGTGAAAGAGATTGTAAGACTACATGGAGTCCCAGTTGTGATTGTATCAGATCGTGATAGTAGTTTTACGTCAAGATTTTGGAGAAGTTTGCAAGAAGCTATGGGTACGAAATTGAGTTTCAGTACTGCATTTCATCCTCAGACCGATGGACAGTCAGAGCGCATGATTCAGACGCTAGAGGATATATTGAGATTGTATGTGTTAGACTTTGGGAGTGATTGGGAGCACCATTTGCCATTAATTGAATTTGCGTATAACAACGGATTTCAGTCCAGTATTGGTATGACACCATATGAAGCTCTGTATGGCCGTAGGTGTCGATCACCAGTTTGTTGGACCGAGGTGGGAGAAAGAAAGTTGTTAGGACCTGAGTTAATACAGGTGACTACTGAGAAGGTAAAATTGATTCAGGAACGTCTTAAGATAGCTCAGAGTCGATATAAGAGCTATGCGGACTCTAAACGACGACCTATGAATTTTGAAGTGGGAGATTTCGTATACTTGCGAGTATCACCTTCAAAAGGCATTGTACGATTTGGAAAGAGGGGAAAGCTCAATCCAAGATTTATAGGACCTTTTGAGATCCTAGAGAGAGTAGGTCCAGTGGCTTATCGATTGGCCTTGTCATCAGAGTTGAAACATGTGCATAACGTATTTCACGTATCGATGTTGAGACAGTGTATGACTGATACGAGTAAGATCATTGTACCTGAACCGCTACAAATTCAGGGAGACTTGACTTATGCGGAACAACCGGTCGAGATTCTAGATCGAAAGGAACAAGTCTTGAGAACCAAGACGATTCCAATGGTAAAAGTATTGTGGCGTAGTCACCTGGTGGAAGAGGCTACGTGGGAAAGTGAGGAAGACATGAAGAATGAGTATCCGTACTTATTCGACGCATGAGGTAAAGTTTGGGGACAAACTTCCTTTTTGGAGGGGAGAGTTGTCACACCCGTTCCAGAAATTTATGATTTTGAAAATACATCCTTTGAGATTTTGAAATTTTTAATGTTATTAATAATTTGAGTTGAGGTTGACTGTGGGTCAACGGTAAGGTGTCAGTGAGGACACGGGAACATGATAGTTCATATGGCATGAGCATGAGTAAATGGCATTTGTATGATTTAAATGTTATTTGACTTTATCCGGTATTTTGGATACTTTAGTATATCATTTTGAGAATTGTGGTGAGAACGTTAGTGATACGTTAATTAAAAAGGTAGGTTGGGTAGAGATTCCACAGAATATAGTTTTTGGACGTTATTTTGGACCCAAACGAAACCTAGTCGAAAACTTTTGAAATTTATAGTTTTCACTCGTAAAGGCATAAAATGGACGTGTGCAAAGTTTCGAGAGCTAATTAGAAGTTTGAGGAACTTGCGGGGAGGTAAACGTAATTTCCAGAACGTTTGCCTATAAATAGTAATGGATGAGATTCATTCTCATCCAAAACTTGCTAAAAATATCTAGAGAGAGGAGAGAGAAAGAAGATTGGAGCCAACGGGCTTTGCGACGACTAACGGCGACCGTTCGTCCGTCAGTTTTTCTCCAGATTCAAGATTTGAACTTGTGGAGGTAAGACCTACGTTTTGATACTACTTAGGTCGTGTTTGGCCAATTTTCGTAAAAATATTAATTCTAGACTTTTGGGGAAAATCAGGTAAAACTCGTAGGAATCGCGTATAATTTGGAATCCGACGATTAATTAGCCCCCTAGACGATCCTTCAAAGTTTGAAGAGAATCGCACGAGGTATGAATTCTAGATCTATGAAATATATGGATTTTCATGTTTTGAACATCATCTTTGATATTTTTGGATTCGGGCGAAATTCATGTGTTAACTAGGCCCGTTAATTATGCACATGAAATTATATGAAAAGCACGTATAACTGTTTATGTGAGCATGATATGTGTCTACTTGGGTCAAAGGGGAGTTTGGTGCAAATTCATCTGGGGTAAGCTCCTCGAACTTTGAGGATTGTGATTGTGATGGGATTGGAATTGTGGTTGTGTCTGGATTGGAGGTGGGCCCAACCAGTACACGGTACCTGGTATGGAGGAAAGCCTAACCAGTGTACGAGATGCGTGGGAGAGGTGGGCCTCCTACGGCATCGACCGGATGAATGCGTACCACTCACCCTAGAGGCTATTTCTATGTGTTTTAGATGCTTAAATCATGAACCGTCATATAAGCATACATTTAGAATTGTACGCTCAGCATATAGCTGAGCAGTGGAGATGTACTCCGTTGCAGGTAAGAAGAAAGACAAGAAGAATCGTGAGGAGTGAGGCCGAGAATCGCCGGGGAACCCCATTTGTATATATTTTTGTTCTAAATGCTAAAACCTTGTGTAAGGATTTGAAATTGTAATAGTACGTTGTAATAGATCTTTGGATTTGTTCTGTAACATAGTAATTCTGTATTTGAACGTCTGTAGTTAAGTTTTAAATGTTGAAAATCAGTTGTGGTGGTATTGGTGTTGTGTGGAGAAAGCATGAGTTGTTAATTATCAACACAGGGCTGCCCAGCAGGGGAGCAGTCGACTGGACCCTGTATCAGTCGACTGCATCCCGTGTGATTGAGACACTGAAAGTGAATAGTAAGAGAAGCAGTCGACTAAACCTTTGATCAGTCGATTGAACACTGTTGATATTTGGCTACTGTTTTGATAATTGTAAAACCAGTCGACTGCGTCTCCTGATCAGTCAACTGGACCCCTTTTGAAATGTTGCATTTTGGTTCTGCTTACCACAGTCGACTGGGGACCTGGATCAGTCGACTGAGCAGTCGACTGGGTTCCCTGATCAGTCGATTGGACCTCTGTTGAGAATTTTAGGTTTTGGTTCTGCTCAGTACAGTCGACTGAACCCTAGGAGCAGTCGACTGAACCCCTGTTTTCAAAATTTATTCTTTTGGATGTGTTTTCTTTTGGCCAAACTTTTTATAACTCTGATTTCAATGGATTTTACAACTCAGAGGGCAACGTTTCCTAAGTTTTAAAATACCCAGGGTTGTTTTAAAGTTCTTTCCGCTGCGTATCGTTAGATGATGTTTGGATGAGCCTTGGTGGCGTGCCACGTGTTCTATTTCCACGCGTAGTGGGATGGGTCATGACAATTTAATATTAGACCTCTGAGGTATTTCTTCTTAATTTTTATAATTTCCAACAAGATGTTAAGAAATTGTTTATACGATATAAGTGTTTAGCCAGTTTGATCCTTTAATTTATTAATATCTACCCAATTGTGCACCAACCATGTGCAAAGCATATGGTACAAGACTAGTATTTATATATATATATATTATTTTCTCTACAGGTCACTCTCTCTATAGCATTCTATGTATTAAATGCAGAGAAGCAAGAGGTAGACAGTTGCCCATTTGTGAAAACAGAACGCGAGCACTCTCACGACGCGAGTGCTTGGGTGGGGCAAGTAACTGCTCGAGCGCTCGAGTAGCGCGAGCAATCGAGGCATCCTATTCTCCTAAGGTTGAGCAAGTTTAACAATGCACTCAAAAGAACAAGGACATAATCTCAAAAGTTCTGATTTCAAATTCATATAGTTTATACATATACATTATAAGGAAAGTTACAAGGAAAAATATGGAGAAATCCGGGAAAATTGTAGGAAAATACAATGCTACATCTCAAACCATGAGGCCTTCAAAGGTCTGGTAACATTTAGAAGTTTTACTCTGCAACAGATTTAGATTTAGTCTTGGATAACTGATTTAGGGCTAAACATGATCCATCTACGCTAGAACACGACATATGTTGAACAGTTCTACATAACTTAGGAAATGAAACACCATATCCATTGTTTGACACATGGACATTGTCCATTTTCTCCATATCAAGGAGAGGCATTGAAACCTAGACAGAAAAGTATAGAGAGAAGGAGGAGCTTCTTTTGGAATCCATCTAACTTCCTTCTGATTCGAGCAAAAAAAACTAGAAATAATATGAGGGTAAAATAGTAACTTTGCTCTCTTAGTTAACATAGTTAAGAGAAAATCTGACAAGGGAAGTTAATGTGGTTATGAAAACACGAGGGAGGTCCCTGAACCTATGGCATACCTTAAAGGGAAGTCATTGTAATTTAGCCTAAATTTTAAGGAAAATTTGAAAATTAACCCCTTAGCTTTAGTCAATAATATGCAAAACCCAGTCAAATTCTTGTTTAATATAAAGCCTATGCGCGTTTTAAGTTTGCAACCAAAAACCCATTTTTGTTTTTTTATCTATTTTAATGACGACGTTGCCCCCGACATCGATGAAATCGCCCCGACGCCGGTGACCGCCACTACCACCATCGCCACAATCATAATGAGACCACCACTACCGTCACCACCACCACCATCGCCAGCACCATCGTCATGAGACCGCCACCACCACCATCCATTGCAACCACTACCACCTTCGTAGCGAGACCACCCCCATCGCCACCACCATCACACCGCGACCACTAACATTGCCACCACCACCATCGCCACTGAAGAAGATGATATATGTATATATATACATAACACAGATAGTATTGCCGCCACCACCACCATCGCCATCACCATCGCACCGCCACCATCGCCACCACCATTGCACCGCCACTAAAAAAGATGATATATATACATATACACATAGATAATATTACATGTTTGACAAACAGATAACATCTGTTTGAAAAACAGATAAAATTATCTATTTGCAAAACTACCATAATTGTTTTTGGTCTTTTGGTGAATTTTTTTTTGGTTTCATGCATTTTGTCAAGATCTATGTGTTGGAGTTGCTAAATTTTGAAAAAAACTAATAATTTTAAGCCTCATATAGAGAAAACAAACATTATGATCTAGACAAATAATATTATCTGTTTAACTTAATTTGTCTGAGATAGATAATATTGTATGTTTTTTAGGTTTTTTTATTTGTTATAAAGTGACAAAATAAAGTAAATTATCTGTTATGAAGTGACAAAACATTTAATTTTATCTGTTATAAAGTGGCAAAAACAGATAATATTATATGTTATAAACTTCTTCTTCTTCTTCACTCTCTTCCTTTTTATCTTCATCGTTATCTTCTTCTTCTTGTTCATAACTCTTTTCATTATTCGTTCTAATCATTTTTTCTTCTTCGACCTTCTTCTTCTTCTTCTTCACTCTTCCTTTTTTTCTTCAGCGTTATCTTCTTCTTCTTGTTCATATTCTTCTTCCTGTTCATAACTCCCTTCATTTTTGGTTCTTTTTTCTAATCATTTTTCTTCTTCGGTCCTTTACTTCTTCTTCTTCTGCTTCTTCTTCTTCTTCTTCTTCTTCACTCTTCCTTATTGACTTCTTCTTCTTCTTTACTATCTTCCTTGTTGGCTACTTCATCACAACACCACCATGACCACCACCAGCACCACAATATTATCTATTTTGACAATATTATCTGTTTGCGAAAATAGATAATTTCGCAGCACCACCACTGCAGCACTAGTACCACCCCCCCCCCCCCCCCCCAATAACAGCACCATTGTTATGTTATTATATGTCATGCTCAATAGATAATATTATCAAAACTGGTAATTTCATATATATATAATATTATCTGTCATGCTCAACAGATAATGGAGGCTGTCGCCACTTCCATTACCACCATCATCACCACCACCATCGCAGCACCACCACCACTATCACAACACCACCACTACCTCGTAGCACCACCACCACCATCGTCACCTCCATCTACAATCGCAACACCTCTACCACTACGTCACCTTCATCACTATCGCAACAACACCACTGCCATCGTCACCTCCATCACCATCGCAACACCACTATCACCATTGTCACCTCCATCTACAATCGCAGCACCTCCACCACCACGTCATCTCTATCATGGTTTTTTATTTTTCTGGTTTTGAATTTCTGTCTCGTGTATTGGGTTTATGGAGAGAGAGAGAGAGAGAGAGAGAGAGAGAGAGGGTTATTTTTGTCGTTTTATCATTGGAGGGGGTTTAGAAACTACTGGTTCTGGCCCTGGGCTTTAAATTTTATTCCATAGTGTTAGCCTTAAATTTCTTTAAGGCATTTTTTATGTTTGTTTTTATGATGACATATCTTGTGATAATTGCGTAAATGTTTTCTTAATGGTTCTATTCAAATCAATTATCAAGTCATTTTCTTTGTGCTAATCTCTTGAAATATGCACTTAAATGTTCTAACTTTGTTTGAGTTCTTGAGATAGCTGATACCCGAGAGTGTTGAAGCTTAACAAGGATCAAGCTTGAAGACTTTCTTTCATCCTTGGTTGAAGTCTAGGTTTTTATTGTAAAGCATTTTGTTTATCACTCACAAGGGCTTAAAAGTTTAAAACTAGGCAAAATCTTTTAAAACAAGAAAACTATTTTTCACTGGAAAAATAGTCGACTGGATCGTATCTCCAATCAAGTGGACGCTTCAAAGTTCAGTCGACCATAGGTGAAAACAGTCAACTGGATTGTGTTTTGAAAACATTCTTTCTACATCAAGGTCTCAGTCGACCGGACCCTTTCTCTAGTCGACTGGACTCCTCAGAGTTCAGTAGACCGTAGGTGAAAACAGTCGACGGTTTATCTTCTGAAAATATGGGTTCTACTTTAAAACCTTCAGTCGATCAAACCCATCCATCAGTCGACTGCTTTGTTGGCGTGTTTCAAAGTATTTGAAATGCAGTCGACTGGATTACTGCGCAAAAGAGCAGTAACGGCTAGTTTTGAAGGGCCATTTATTTTCCATTTTTGTCACTAACGGCTATAATCTTTCAAGGACTATAAATACATGTTTCCCAAACCTTTTATAGCAGATCATTCAATTGGAAAACATCATTTGAATCACACAACTTGTTGATCTTTAATCATTCACATTTGAGCCCTAGTTGTGTGAGTTAATCAATTTGCTCTAGTTCTTCATTTGTACATCTTTGTGAGAGTAAATTGTAGTGACCTTTCATTTGTATCATCCACTCACTAAGGAGTTGTTGTATGAGCTTTCATTGTATCCATCCACTCTAGAGAGAGAGAGTTCAATTTGTAATTCAAATCATTTGTAAAGAGTGGGGGTTAGTAACCCTTATGTGCAAAGAAGAGGTGTTCTTCTTTGGGAGAGTTACAGAGTCTTGTAACTGTTTGATCTATACCCATGAAGTAGATCGGATTAAAAGAATCCTCAAGAGGTGTTCTTGAGGGATGGACGTAGGCCGCGGTGTGCAGATTGCCGAACCACTTGAAAACTCGGTTTGCAAGTGTCTATTCCCTTCTCTCTTTACTTTATTATTTGAGATTGTGTTTAATTTTGTATTAAGTTTTTAAAAGGTTAATTTTTTGCTAAAACCTTATTCAACCCTCCCCTCCCCTCCCCTCCCCTCCCCTCCCCCCCCTAAGACTTCTTTTTCGGGCCAACAATTGGTATCAGTGTCTCGGCTTTTCTATTTTTAAAAGATTTTACAATCTAGAGTTAAGATCCACGGAAACTACATTTTTTTAAAAAGGTTATTGCATAAACACACCTCCATTATTGAAAGATCACAAGTATGATCATTGGAAGAGGAGAATGGAAATATATTTCCTATCACTTAATTTTAATCTATGGGATATTGTTAAAAATGAATTTGCTCCTAAAATAAAGTTGGAATGGGATCAAAGTGATAGAAATAAAGTTTTCTTGAATCTTAGAGCTATGAAATTTTTATATGATGCTATCGATAATACCACATATAATAGAATTCGTTCATGCTCTAATACTAATAAAATTTGGTTATGTTTAAAAAATATTCATAATGCTACTAACCAATCCTTGAGTTGCAACAAAAAGTTTATGATGTTAAAGGAAATGTTAAAAACCTAACTCATCAATAAGAAGTACAAAAGGGGGATTTTGTACAAGAGAAAGAAGAAAAATATGTATGCTTATTTGCCAATGAAGAAAATGAGGAGAATGAGAAAATGGAAAAAGGGGGCACTTGAAGAGACTCGGATAATGATGCATCCGAAGACGAGTCAAGCAACCAAGAAGCCGCCCATGAAAGTAAGGTAAAAGAGGTAAACTCCAACTCACCCGCTAATTATGATGAACTTCAATGTGCATTTGAGGAGTTACATGAAGAGTTTGAGAATATGATAATCAAATACATTACTCTTAAAAAGAATATTTCCAAACTTTCGAAAGAGTTAAACGATTTAAAATCCCTAAATGAATCATTGAAGATAGAAAATGAAAAACTTGTTTCTAGAATACAATCTTCTAAAAAGAAAATTTGGAGTTGAAAAGGCAATTGGATGATTTAAAATCTCAAAATGAAATTTTGAGAAAAGAAAATTCAGTTTCAGCCAATCAACATTCAAGTGAATTTATTGAAAAATAAAAGGTTGAATTGAGAAATGAAGTGAATGATTTGACAAAAACTTTGGCCAAATTTACCCAAGGTGAACAAAATTTGAATATGCTTTTGCGAAAGCAAAAATGTGTTGTTGTCAAAGCCGGTTTGGGATTTAATCCCACATACAAGGAAAAGAAGTACAAAAGCTTCTTTGTAAAATCCACATCTTCTACTTCAATCTCTCAAAATTCTCACAAGAATTTCTTTGTTAAGGAATCAATCTCAAATGAGACCCTTCCCCATGTACCTTGTCATTATTGCATGAAAAAAGGGCATGTTAATTATAAATGTTTATTTCGAAAGAAAATTAACTTAATTTGGGTTGTGAAGGGACCCTCTCCTACCATCTTGGCACATGAAGCATCTAAGATGGTTAAATCTCTTACCTTAAGCAGAGTAGAAGTATGATAGATTAATTTGTTTTGATATTTCTCTTGATTTTGATAACATGCTAATCATGTTTGTTTTATCATATTAATTTGTTTTGATTGTGAAATCATACTTGCATTTCGTATGGCGTGTTTTTTTGGTATTCAAATATCCATCCTACTAAGGAGATAATGCATAATTTTGATCTTATAATTGATATTAATTCTTATATGCATATGTTGAGGGGGAACATATTATTTTGTTTACGTTAATTGATATGGTATCTTGTTGCCTCCATGACATGTTTTCTTATCTTGAGGGGGAACTTTTAGTTCAAACTCCCATCTTTTTGTTGTTGTCAAAAAGGGGGAAAAATGCTAGAGAATGATAATTATAGAGATCGTTAATAATAGAGAAAATTGATTTGGATCATACTTTGCATATCTTGTTACTTTGAATGATAACATGAAATGACTCTTATTATGCTTTAATTGCTATATCTCTGTTGCATGTTTTGACATCATCAAAAAGGGAAAAATTGTTAGCTTTGAATTTCTTTTAGGTATTTTTTATGTTTGTTTAGATGATAATCAATCCAGTGATAATTGCATGTTCTTAATGGTTTTATTCCAATCAATTATCAAGTCATTTTCTTTGTGCTAATCTCTTAAAATATGCACTTAAATGTTCTAACTTTGTTTGAGTTCTTGAGATAGGATATGGTAAAGCCCGAGAGTGTTGAAGTTCAACAAGGATCAAGCTTGAAGACTTAAAGATCTTTCATTCTTGGTTGAAGACTAAGTCTTTATTGTAAACCATTTTATTTATCACTCACAAGGGCTTGAAAGTTTAAAACTAGGCAAAATCTTTCAATGGTAACATGAAAATGACTCTTATTGTGCTTTAATTGTTGTAACTCTATTGCATGTTTTGACATCATCAAAAAGGGGGAAATTGTTACCTTGAATTTCTTTAAGGCATTTTTTATGTTTGTTTTGATGATGACAAATCTAGTGACAATTGCATGTTCTTAATGGTTTTATTCCAATCAATTATCAAGTCATTTTTTTTTTTGTGCTAATCTCTTGAAATATACACTTAAATGTTTTAACTTTGTTTGAGTTCTTGAGATAGTTGCTGCCCGAGAGTGTTGAAGCTCAACAAGGATCAAGCTTGGAGACTTTCTTTCATCCTTGGTTGAAGACTAGGTTTTTATTGTAAAGTAGTTTGTTTATCACTCACAAGGGCTTAAAAGTTAAAACTTGGCAAAAAATTTCAAAACAAGAAAACTATTTTTCACTGGAAAAATAGTCGACTAGATCGTTCTCCAGTCGACTGGACGCTTCAAAGTTCAGTCGACCGTAGGTGAAAACAGTCGACTGGATTATGTTTTGAAAACATTGTTTTTGCCTCAAGGTCTTAGTCGACCGAACCCTTTCTCTAGTCGACTGGAATCCTCAGAGTTCAGTCGACCGTAGGTGAAAACAGTCGATTGGTTTATGTTCTGAAAACATGGGTTCTACTTTAAGACCTTCAGTCGACCGAACCCATCTATCATTCGACTGCTTTGTTGGCGCGTTTCAAAGTATTTGAAATGCAGTCGACTGGATTACTACGCAAAACAGCAGTAACAGCTAGTTTTGAATGGTTATTTATTTACCATTTTTGTCAATAACAACTATAATCTTTCAAGGCCTATAAATGCATGTTTTCCCAAACCTTTTATAGCAGATCATTCAATTGAAAAACATCATTTGAATTACAACTTGTTGATCTTTAATCATTCACATTTGAGCCATAGTCGTGTGAGTAAATCAATTTGCTCTAGTTCTTCATTTATATATCTTTATGAGAATAAATTGTAGTGAGCTTTCATTTGTATCATCCACTCACTAAGGAGTTATTGTATGAGCTTTTACTGTATCCATCCACTCCAGAAAGAGAGAGAGTTCAATTTATAATTCAAATCATTTGTAAAGAGTGAGGATTAGTAACCCTTGTATGCAAAGAAGAGGTGTTCTTATTTGAGAGTGTTCAAGACTCTTGTAACGGTTTGATCTACACCTGTAAAGTAGGTCGGATTAAAGGAATCCTCAAGAGGTGTTCTTGAGGGGTGAACGTAGAGCGCGGTGTGCGAATTGCCGAACCACTTGAAAACCATTTGAGATTGTGTTTAATTTTGTATGAAGTTTTAAAATGTTAATTTTTCGCTAAAACCTTATTCACCCCCTTTCTAGGGTTTCCATTTCGGGCCATCACATAGATCATAGGGGCCTTTGGCGGAACGGCCCAAATTTTAATGTTTAAAGTATATTCTATTTTATTAAAGCTGTTTTACAAGGAAAAAAACAAAAAACAAAAAAACAAAAAATTGTGTCAAAAGTTTCCAGCAGGAAACTGCCACGCAGAAGGTATCCATACATGTGTGTGTGTGTCTGAGAGAGAGAGAGAGAGAGAGAGAGAGAGAGAGAGAGATGGTTAATACTTAATATTATAGATGAATGCTGACAACAATATGGGCACGTCAAACAAATCAAACACAAAACAGGATGAAATTTCTCCGGCCTCCTGTCGATCTTCAGGCTTACCTTTTGCATGTTAACCTAACCTCCTCCTCCGACAATGCATCATACTAACAAGTTTAAGTTTGATGATAATCCAACAACAAAAAGAAGCAGCAGCAGCAGCAAAGGAGGAAATTTACTTCTACTCAAATTTTTCAGCCTTAATCTTTGTCGTCTTGTCTTCTTTTTGTGGCTGAACTAGCAATCTAAATATCCATACTGCCAATAGAGTAGCCTCTAAAGGAGCAAGCCAATAAACAAGTATATGCTCCTTTGTTATATGATCCCCTCGAGCATAAGCCCACCCCATCGCCTAACAAAAAATTAATATTATTAGCAAGTATGCATGCAATAAATCATATCACAGACGTCAGGTGCCATTCAAATATTGGAAAAAGTTTACTACTTACAGAAGCTGGGTTCATACATCCACCGGTTAAATCAGAACCGAGAACTTGAAGAGAGAGCTTGGAAACACTGGAGATCCAAGTTTTCATGAAGAAATTTCCAGGGATGTTTCTAGCAAGCCCGAGGGAGATTATAACAATTGCAAATGTCAGAAATCCTTCGGTTAGTGCACCTCGATGAATGTCAACATTCAGCTGTGGTCCGTGTCCTACTTCAGGAAAGGTCTCAATGAGGAGCCTAACACCGGTAATCGATCCGATTACCTAAATTTGTGCAAAGGAGAAAAAAAAATGCGAATAAAAATGAGAAACACAGAAATAATCCCACCGCCAAAATTTGTAATACCACCATGCCATTTGCTATAGGAAAAAATATATATATAATAATAATAACTTTTGAGGAATTTCAATTGGCGAGTCGTTTAGTTCCTTAAACAAGATGAACAAAATTGTTAACTTGCTTTTTTCTGACAGTCAATATCACATGTCATGATAGATCATTCCCTATCCATTAAATGACACTCTCTTTCAATTAGGCTTCTCTGACTTATCTAGCCAACCCTAACAGGCCAATAACAATATGGGACAAGTCTTCTTTGAGTTGCTTAATTATTTTTTCCGTTATCAGCTGGCCAAACACAACAGGTAAAGGAGAATTCAATTTTCTGGGTAAAGCCAACAGCGACTTTATAGCCATCCTGGTCCCACTTACGTGTATATAAATGTTCATTGTGCTAAAGCATTTTCCACTTTTTGAATCCAAAAAAAAAAAAAACTAACAATATTGTGTCAGCAAAGGTCCCACTGTCTGAAAAGAATTAACAAAGAAATGAGAAGGTAAGAAAAGAGGTTAAGAAACTGGTAAGCGAATTATTTTTATGCTAGAGTAGATTCAAAAGATGAAAAGAAGAATCTATATAATGTAGGTGGAATGGCCTTTATGACTATCTATGTAGCATGGGTACTTCATTAGGCCACCAAACCCATACCGGACACCGACACACGTTGGACACGCTAGGGTACGTACCCGACACTCCAAAAAACGAGTTCACTTATTTAATTCAACTTTCTGTTAGTGTGTACAGCTAAGACACGGCACGGGTACAGCACAGTCGCTTTTTTGTAAATGATTTTTGCCCTTTTTTCAGGATTGTGGTTTTGTGCCCTTTTTAGGATGAACTAGCACACTTTGGACCTATAGGTGTGCCATCATCTAAGAGTCCAAAATTGCTCCCACTCGTCACCAAATTCCTAAATTTAGATTTTGAAAATTTTGAAACTCCCCTCACTTTTTACGCCACTTGCAATTTCCTCCTCTCTCTCTCCGTTCATCATTTTTCCCCTTTCAATACTCTCTCTTTAAATCAAATATGCATGTAAATATTAGGATACATAAATTATTATTAACAAAACACAATTAATTTAGGTTTAAACAAACTTTTTTTTAGGTACTACCCATGGGCACGGGTAATTTCTAGTATGTATATAAACTTGCTAAATTTAGAGATAGAAAAACTAGATATTTTAATCATATAATGTGTAAAAAGCGAAGAACATGTTCTAGTGGAAAATGATGAAATTAAAAAGAGGTGAAAAGTTACTTTGAAAACTCGTTGAAGGAAAACCATATAAATAATTTGAAGAGCATTATAGTAGGAGAGACAAATTTTTTCGTAGGATTCAGTTGTAGGATTAAAGCGATTGAGGGGAAAAAATGCATTGAAAAAGATGAAAACATGGAGGGAACTAGGATCAATATCGCTACTGAAGTTCGGAAGAGTCCAGGGGATGATAGAGTATTTTGGCTCACAACGTTATTAATACAATCATACCTATAAAGAAAATGCCTCATAAGTGGAGAAGAAGTATTATTCTACAGATGTATTAAAATAAAGGGGAAGATCAAAGTTGTACAAATTATCGCGGCATTAAGTTAATGAGTCATACTACAAAACTCAGGGAGAGGATGATTCATCAATGACTAAGACTTGAAACTACAATTTCGGACAATCAATGTGGGTTTTTATGCCAGGGAGATAAACTATGTAAATGATCTATTAAGAGACCAATGAAAAGGTATAGGGAGAAGGACTTTCACATGGTTTGCTAAGATTTTGAGAAAGCATATGATAGAGTCCCTAGAGAATGAATAAGATCGACTTTAGAAAGGAAATGAATTACAAATTGGTATATTAATTTGATTAAGGACATGTATGACGGAGTAGTGACTATGGTTAGAACGATCTGTAGGAGAATCAAGTGAGTTTCCAATCACTACAGGTTTGCATTAGGGATCAGCACTGCCCATATCTATTTGCCTTAATCATGGATGAATTAACTAGACATCCATAGGAGATTCCATGGTGTATGGCGATGATATTGTTTCAATTAACGGACGTAAGGGAGGATGGATCAAGCGTACGAGTGCTGCTAGCATATTGGCGACCGCCCCATACCACTAAAATTAAAAGTAAGCATGGCTATGCTTTACGGATCGAGTGCTGGGCAACTAAGAAAGGACATATTAGCAAAATGAGTAGTAGAAAAGCATACATATGGTAAAACAAGAAAGGATACAATTACATATGACAATATTTGTGAAATGGTGCAGTAGCACTTATTCCATATAAGATACGAGTATACAACAAAATCTATTAAGATGGTTTGGACATGTACAAAGTAGACTCATAACTGCACCGAATAGGACAATTGATAGGAATTAGGATGAACATTGAAAGTAGTGCTAGGTAGGAGAAGACCAAAATTGACATGAGTAGATGTAATAAAAAAATGACAGAATAATAAGTAGGTTTAACGAGGCTATGGTTGTCGTCGTGCAAAAAGGAGAAAAAGGATTCATGTGGCCAAACGCAAAAAAAATTGGGACAAAGGCTTAGTTGAGTTGCGTTAAGTTGAGCAGAGTATGACTAGCACAACTCCCATATACTTTTGATATGTTGTTTTTCACATCTTTTTTGTTTTTGTCAACACAAATAATCGGTAGTGCGAGCCAATAACACCTTTAAACTTTTAAAACACAAGTCACCCCCACAGTGGCAACAAAAAATTTAGAATTACTATTTTCTCTATCTGAAAGAAAAAAACTTTTCACCTGAAAACCAAACACGCCCTTAACCTTAATCCTTATTTTTTTCTAAAATCGTATATATAATTACCATTAATCGTAAATCGCATATATATAATTACCATTTTTTTCCATCGGAATGCCTAAAATATTTTTGTTTCATGTTGAACCAAAATGAAACGTGGATACCAAAATTCACATATTTCCATTCCAGCTAAATTGTTTAGCATTAACATACCAGAGAATGTTCAAGACATACTGAAGAAATGTTTCCTTCATGTCAAAAATAACCTAACTGAATTACAAAGGTATTATTCATTTTTTTCCTAAAAAGTCATTAAGATAGTATACCCCAAACAACAAAAAGAGAAGTGAATGATTTTTTTTTTTTTTATGGGCAAATGACAAGAGAAATGAAGGAGAAGGAAAAGAGAAGCAATAAGAGAATAGCTTATTACAATACTTAGTTGCTAGTGTTTTATAAGATGATTATTTTACTAACTTGTGCTTGAATTTCTACTTAGTGTATAGTATTCATACATCGTGCGGGTATTCTTCCCAATCAATAATGATATGAGAAGATTCAATTTGGAGTATCGTTTAGTTTCTTTGACTGATAAAGAGTAGTTCAATTTTCTGTAATGAACTTGTACCCATTTGTGTTTATGCCCCCAACCTCCCTTGTGAATTCTCTCGTCGATGGCTATGTACACCTAAACATGTTTGTTTACATATTCACATATTCATATATTGTACTTTAACTTCCCAACTGTTTCCATTATACTAAAATGTTACCAAAATCTTTCTATTTCTAGCTCTAGGCAGATCGAAAAGAAATTTTTTTGATCCATGAAAAAAACGGAGTTTTTATATACATATATGTAATAAGATTCTCTCTCTCTCTCTCTCTCTCTCTCTCTCTCTGCATACTATCACATCCATTTTTCCCCTTTTCTGGTTCCAACACAAACAATTCTAAGCAGTGCAACACATCTCCAACACATGCACAACAGGAGAACCACAATCCAAACTCCCGCCACCGAACCACCAACAACTATTATTAGCACCCAAAACACCGCATTCAAAACCTTCAAAACTCCAGAGGAAGCAGTTCAAGAACCATGGTCAAGCCACTGATTCTCTCTCTCTCTCTCTCTCTCTCTCTCTCTCTCTCTCTCTCTCTCTCTCTCTCTCTCTCTCTCTCTCTCTCTCTCTCTCTCTCTCATCATCATCATATGCAAACGTCATGTAGCTTTCACTCCCACACCCACATAGGGGTTCAGGTGAAAGAAGAAAGTATGGAGGTTAACCTCCTATTTTTCCTTCTTTGACTTTTGTATTGGAGCTCAATTTTGTTAGTTGCTAGTGTCCTGATGCGCTAGCTATTCAAATTCTGTTCAACATTGATACTTGCAACCGCAACCTTATCAACATGCAATGCGCGTCCACCAAATACAATGTGTATGTGCATGCTCCATGTAAGTCTTAATGCATGAGTGCAGCCACAACAATTGAGAAGATGACTTATCTGACTCCTGTTTTGCATCACATAAATGTCTGCAATTGGGATTAACGAGCTGCTCCTAACAAAAAACAAATCCAGAGTTGCAACAACTTATCTCAAAAATTGCCACTTGTATAAAAGTGCAACTTTCTGTATGATGCACTGCTGTCCTAACCAATCTGAGGGATTCTCTTTAAAATGAGCCAAAGAAGGAGCTTAATGTACATGCATATCTTCAAAATATCGAGCCTCACTTGGAACTAGTATTATTTTAGCAAAATGTTACAAGTTAAAATCTTTTAACACCCTCATTAGGATGCATTTAATATTAACATCTCAGCTTCAAACTGGACGATGAAAAACCTAAATGAACCCATTCCTGCTCCATACTTGTCCTCCTCTATCTTCTTTGATGCAGTAGCAACTAGCAACCTCTTCCTCTTCACAAAGTTCTCCCAACCAGTCACTCCCTAACAATCATCCAAGAATTTTCAAGTCCTTACAATACAAAAGGTAGAGGCCTATTGCGAAACTTATCTCCCTACAGACCTTCCTGAAATGAAAAGAACTTAATTTCCTAATGCATACCAAACCCAAATTCTTGATCGTGCAGAATATATATATATATATATAATATTTATCCTACAAGATATGAATATATAATTTAAATGAGCATATAGCTCTTGATCGTGCAAAATGGAGAAAAAGGATTCATACAGCCGACCCCAATTGATTGGGACACAAGGCTTGGTTTGGTTTGGTTTGGTTTGGTTATAACAAACCCAAAATCTTCTAAGCATTGTCAAAATTACAACCATGTTTCTACCAGCATTATTTCTCCAAGCTGCACAAAATTTCCCCCTCCAAAAGTAAGTTTTGGAATTCGTTCTTCATACTAATTAATTCCTTGCCACCATTTCTCTCATCAGTTAGACTTTCTCTTCCTTCCTAAACATCCTAAAGGTTAATACCACCTCTCCTTTTCTTCTAGTGTCTACTTTGTTAGATTACCTCTTTCTCTCATCAGTTAGACTTTCTCTTCCTTCCTAAACATCCTAAAGGTTAATACCACCTCTCCTTTTCTTCTAGTGTCTACTTTGTTAGATTACCTCTGGGTTCAACTTTTTAAATTTCTATTGACCCCCTCCATTGTTTAGCAAATAAAGCCAGGAGAACCATATGAAGCCACTCTCCCGCACTCCACACGCATATGGGACACGGATACATTGGGAACACATTGAATATGTACATATTTTATAGTTTTTACATGAAGATAAAAATAATAATAATAATAAATAAAAAATGTACCGTTAGTTCTATTAAATTTGGCATAAAAATACATAAATCACAACAATATGATTATGATATCACATAACAAAAAAGAAAAACATGTTCCGCAATTTTGCAAGCCTTAGTTGCGTGACATTAAAAAAATAAAATAAAATAAATAAAAAAAACACCATTTGGAAAGAAAAATTCCAGAAAAGGAGTTATGAGGAAGGGGAAAAAGAGAAAGAATTTCAAAATAAATGCATAAATAGATTCAATTTTAAACAAAAGGCATTATATCACAATAATTAATAAATAAAGGCATGACATCACATGTAATTCAACGGAATAGCGTATGATATGACAAGGATTGAAATCTACAATACATAATCCAGTAAATAGGCATGGATACCAACAATAAAAGGAGCAACACATCAAATCTTCAAAATGTATGTTACAAACACATCTAAGATATGACTAATAGATCATCTCTCTATTCTGGTGTCCGATGTCAAATAAAAAAAATTTAAGACATGTTTTTTTGGTGTCGGTGCATGTCCAATGAGTGTCGAGGCCGAACACATGTTCGACACGGACAAGTAAACCAAATGGGAGTGTCCGTGTACATAGCTTTATACCCAAACACACCACTGTCATGACAATAAATGAAACAAAATAAGTCCCATATGTACCTTGAGTTGTCCAGCCCCATACAGAATAGAGAGATGATCTAAGGTAGTTGCATACATGATGCGTTCATTATAATCTATCTAATGTCATGATATGTAATGTTTTGAATTTTTATTAAGGGCATGTTGGTAATTTGTGGTCTATATTTGGACTCACTTGGGTTTGTCACATTTAATTTCCTAAAGTTTGGTATTGTGATGACCTATTTACATTTATTGTGGTGTATATGTGTGTATATGATTGTGTGTGTGTGTGTGAGTGACATACACCCTAGTGGGCTCACCCCAACCACTCCTTTTCCCAAACTTCTCCCACGCACCTCCCCCTTCTCTCCATCACTCATCCGGCCACTCTCTCTCTCTCTTCCCTCACTTTATATATATTGCAAGACAAAAAAAACCCCAAATTACTTCTACCTAGAATCCCAAATTGGAGCATCTACAAGCAAGATTGAACCAAGGTTTAGAGAAGGTTATTGTTCCTCTCATCAAGAGCTTCAACTTGGTGTCTTTCCTTTCTTCCTTTGGTGATCAAGAACTCAAGGATGGACTAAACCTAGTAAGGGTTTACTGTTTCTCTTTCTCAAGAACGCTCTAGTGGGTGTTATTATTTCCTCTACTTGGTGTGTTATTGTGTGTTTCTTTTTCAAGAACACTAAGGTAGATTTCATTGTCTTGGTACACTATGATTTTCTACCTCTAAGTTGGGTTGTGATATTAATTGTTAAGATATGTGGAAACAAAACTAGATTATGACCTTTTCCTTTCTTAATCACACATAGGTTATGTGAAACTACTTGCTTAGTTGCTATTAAATGCCTAAGTGCTTGGTTGTTTATATGCTTACTTGTTTAAGTTAAGAGTACGCCAAGGTGTTTATTTTGATGTTCTTGAAAGCTTAGAACTCATGCCATAGTGTTTCAAAAAAAATAAAGAAACTACGTTAATATGTTAAGATCGTTTACTTCTTTGAATATTGCCTTGTCCTAGGACTCTAAATACACATTAAGGATTGTTATTTACATTCTTGTACATGGGCATTGACATTGAATCATTGAATTCATGAGCACTGATGCCAAGTAGGCCAATCTCATAGCATGATCATGATATGCATATGAGAAACCCCAAAGTTATGATTGTGAAACTCCAACTATATTCGGTTAGCTCCCGGAAGTTGGTATAATACACTCCAAGTGGGGGTGGCTCACAGTCCGGTAACGAGATGAGTGAACGTTTCATGCATGGCCAAAAGGCTCCTTTCACTTGCATTGCCTAGGTGGCATTCATGGCACCACATCTCATATTTAGTTATGGAATTCATATTGTATCTCTACTATGTTTTCTACAAAGCCGTAGTACTTAATGAATCTATAAAACCTATTTTTCAGGTGATCTTGATAAGGGTAAAGCCCACGAGTAATTGACACCTTAGCTTCTATTTTTTAAGATTTCTTCTCAAGAATCTTATTTTGAAACTCTTCCATTTACATAGCATAGTTGTGGATTTGTAATCGTAATAATTCATAATCTTTACAGTAGATTAGAATTATGGAACTTACATGCCTCCCCGATCTTATTCTTTCAAAGTTATGTAACTTGATTAGTTCTAGTTTAGTATATGGACAAATATTAGCCCTTGCTTTTAAACTCTCAAGCTTGAATCATGTTGTAATGAATTCTTATGAGACTCCTAAGTCTCCTTTTGGATTTGTAAACTTGTAAGGATTACCCTTGGGAATCCGCGATGAATGAGTATGTTTATTGCTTTAATTACATTTGGGAACCCGTTCTTGTTGTTTGTATTGACTTTGAGTTGGTATTTCATGTTTAGGAATATCCATGATCTTTACAGTAGATTAGAATTATGGAACTTACATGCCTCCCCAATCTTATTCTTTCAAAGTTATGTAACTTGATTAGTTCTAGTTTAGTATATGGACAAATCACAAATGTTAGTCCTTGCTTTTAAACTCTCAAGCTTGAATCATGTTGTAATGAATTCTTATGAGCCTCCTAAGTCTCCTTTTGGTTTGTAAACTTGTAAGGATTACCCTTTGGGAATCCGCTATGAATGTGTATGTTTATTGCTTTAATTACATTTGGGAACCCGTTCTTGTTGTGTGTGTTGGCTTTGAGTTGGTATTCCATGTTTAGGAATATCCATGAGTTTATATAAGTTTTATACTTGGTAAACAGGGCATTAGGGTTGGTTTTGCCTCTGTGTACCCTTCAACCGGTCCAAAGGTACACAAGCTCGAACCCCAGTTCTAGATGTACATTCGATTGGTCGAATGTACCCTTGGACCGGTCCAAGTACCCTCTGCCTGTGAATAGTAACTTTTTCCGAAACTTCAAAATTTTCGAAATTTGATTTAATAGGCCTCTTTGGTATGGTTCCTTTATGGCCACAAAAATACTAAACCGGATTTACGAAGTTTCCTTCTATTAGATTTTCACAAAAATTCTTGTTTTTACTTGAGGTTCAAATGAAGTTTAAATGATTTGTTTTCCCTTATGGTTGCACTTGTTATCCCTTACTCTTTGAAAAGTTTTAAAGGTGTTGGTTGACCCTCTTTGACCATTTGGTCCGCTTGGGGTCATCCTTTGACTTGACCGTCTTGGGAGTCCACCTAGGATTGCTTTGAAGCTTCCGCACTATTTGGTTGGTCCACGTAGGACCGTCTTCTCTTCTTTACCTCTTTCTTTGACTCTTTGACCCGCCCGCATGTCTTGGTTTTTGGGGTGCGAAATGACCTCAGTTTGAAGGTAGAACACAATTAAATCTTGCTCTACCATCTCAACCAATTTCAATTCCTTCCCATAGCATTTCTAACATGCACCATATTGCTCTTCCTCACAGCTGCAGTTAATGGTTTCTGCAACAAACTGCTAAACCATATGGAGTTTTTTTCTCATCTTATCTATAACAGGTGCTAATTCCACCATCTCAGGAATGAACTTTTATCAATAGATTGGGATTAACAAATGTTTCATGATCATGCTATGAGAAAACTTCCTTGGCTGCCCAACATTTTCTCTCACAAAGTATGGCTGGTCTAATAATCTAATCATAGTAACATAGTAACATCCAATACTCCCAAGAGTAAAACCCCCACCAAGTACTCCAATTGGACGAATCACATCCTTCTTTGCTTCATCATTCATCATTGGGGGATGGGGGATGTCTGGTAGAGAGGCCCAGAAAACCATCCCACGCCTCTGTCAAGACAAAAGGCTAAGGAATCCAACCACCTTATAAACTAGGTTGTGTTTGGTAAGTAACATTGCCTATTTCTAGTTTCAAATGCACTGAAAGCTGAAACAAGTTTCTGCTTTTTTTCTTCTTCTTTTTGGCTTGTTAAACTGAATGCAGAAACTATGTTTGGTAACTAAAAATGTGCTCAACCTTCTAACAAAGGCATGAGTTCTTCAGGAAAAAAAGTAGAGAAGAATAAGTAAATCAATAGTGATTTTAAATGAGATGATCAATGAAGCAGAAATAATTAATGGGGTAGATGTGCACTTCAGTGGAGGAGAAGAACTCATATAGTAGGTGTTGAATAGTTCGATAGAGTAGTTCAATAGAGTTAAAGATAGAGGAGATGGCCGAGCCAATTAGAGTAGATAATTGTGGGAGAGAGAAAGAAGCCAGCTAAAAAGCACGGACATGCCCAAGAAGGAATGTATTCATGCCAAGCACGTGTTAGACATTGAAGCGCGTCAGTCAGTCCTTGACACTGGCCAGACACCCTAATATTTGTGTCCTTTTTCAATTAATTTTTAGTTAGACACGACACATGAACAGACACATCTAGATAATTGGGACAACACTGACAATATTATTGAAAAAAATATATTAGAAAGAGCAGAATAAAAGGTAAAAATTAAAATTTTTAAAAAAAAAAAGAAAAAAAAAAACACACCCCTTATCTCGCAGGTTATAGTGGTTCAAAACTTTTTAATCTTTGAAACCAAAAACATTTAACAATAGGAACATTGGTTTTGGAGAAAAAATAGGACTTTCATAATTGATAGTCTTTTGGACTTTTATTAGTTGAGAGTAGTTAGAGCCTCATCAATGAGGAAGATCCGTTGAACTCATTGTTTGGGCATTTAGATATAGGACAATTAGTGTGTGTGAAAGCATAATAAAACAGTTGAGTGTTAGAAAATAATTAAGGGTAGTATGGTACTTTTCCTTGTACTCGTATATAAATGCAGAGATTAGTGGGTGCAGGATCAATTTCTGCCCTATTATTTTATTATCTTCTCTTCTCTCTCTTCCCTTCTTCTCTAACCTTTCTAACCCTAATTTAATAGTACAAGATTCAACTTGGTATGAGAGCACAACAATCTAGGCCAAACAACTCTCAAATAAGCAAGGGAATACACAGCCGAAGGTGCTGAAGTCAGTCGGCGCTGCTGACATCACTTTCAGGCGGTCGATGTCAAGATGACATCATCATTTCTTGATGGGAAATACATGCCCAGATTCGTTTCTTGTTGCTGGTCATCATGATGATTTTGTTTTGGGATTTGAAGCCATTTGAATCGACTTTCCATTTTTCGAATGTTTTTCAAATTTTTTGGAACTTTTCTTTGGATCTGCAGATCTGTGGCTGTTTGATGCTTTTTGATGCTTCGTATCATCTCTAAGGGGGTCGGTTTATCAATTCCAAGTGTGCTGTGAGTGATTTGTATTGCCTTGATTCCATATTATAACTCTTTTCTCCTGGAAAACACTGTTCGGACCCTCTATCTGCTCTGTTTTGCTGCTTTATCTTCACTGTTCAGCTGAGTTTGCTGCCTTTTTTGGGTTGCTGTTCATTTTTCGCTCATTTTGAGTTTCCTGGACCAACTTTTTTTGTTTTTTTTTTTAACTTTCCTTGGTTGTTATGGTTGAGACTGAGAGCAACCCAAATGAGGGTCAACCACCCGAGGTTAAGGATGATGACATTCCTCGGCCTATCACTTCGAAAAATTTGAATGGCTTGAATTATTTGGCTTGGGCACATGCTGCAAAAGGTGTATTTAAGAGGGAAAAGCAAGTTAAAATATTTGACCGATAATCCTCCTGATAAGACAAATACAAAGTACGAGGATTGGCCATGCAAGGATTCTGTTGTTATGGGTTGGCTATGGCATAGTATCGAGCCACATGTTGCTACAACAGTGGAATTTTGTGATTCTTCTAAAAAGATTTGGGGCTCTGTTGCTGAGTCATTCTCACAACAGAGTAATGTTTCTTGTGTTTTTGAGTTGTATGAGCAAATCTTCTCTTCTAAGGAGTCCTAGAAAATCATTACCTGAATTCTACAGCAGTCTTAAGAATTTGTGGGAACAATTGTTGCAGCATCTTCCGTTTACTAGCGATTTGCAACAACAAAAACGTCATTGGGAGGACTTACTGATTGCTTCCTTGTTATCCAGCCTTGATTCAAATCTTCGTGGTTTTAAGGATCATATACTTGCAAGTGAGGCTTGCCTACTGATGCTAATGCATATTCTCGGTTGCTTTGCTCATCTTTTGGGCAAAACTCCACTATGACAGTTCCACTGCCCCTTCATCTGAGTCTTCTGCTTAAGTCTCAAGCAGTGGGGGCCGTGGGTTTGGCTCCCGTGGTGGTCGTGGTGCACGTGTGATGTGGTTTCCGTGGTGGTACTCGCGAAGGTGGTCGTGCTAGTGGTCGTGGTGATAGAAATTGTGATCATTATGGTGGCACCAACCACACTGAACCTTATTGTTGGGTGAAGTATAGTAAGCCAAATTATGCACCTCAGGTTGTTGATAGTTCTACACGGCCACTAATTGCTTCGCCGTCTTTGGGCTCTGTTACTCCTAGTTCTGGTTCTCATAATGCACTCACAACTCAACTTGGCGAGCTCGTTCAGATTGAGTACAGCTCTTCCTCCTGGTCTTCCTGCCTCATCCACTGCTACCTTAGCAGATTTACGTAATGTTGCATATTTTGCTCGTTTGCCATCATCTTGGGCCATTGACTCCGGCGCTAGCACACACATGTCCAGTATATCATCTCTCTTTTCTAATTTACACCCTATTCAACACAATATTGGTTTAGCTAATGGGTCTTCTGGTCCAGTTACTGGGCGAGGTAGACTTCCCACACCATCTTTGCCATTACCTTCTAGCCTTAATGTCCCCAATTTTCCTTTCAACTTACTTTCTGTTAGTCAATTGACTAAATCATTAAATTGTTCGATAACGTTTTCTCCCACTTGCTATATCTTTTAGGGCCTCAAGACGAAGAAGATGATTGATTCGGGGCATGAGAAGGATGGCCTATACTATCTGGATCCTGGTGGTTCTTCCGTTCCCCACTCTCGTGCTTTGAGTGCTGCTTTTTCTCCTCTTCAATGGCATTTTCGCTTGGGACATCCACTCTGGCTAAGCTTAAGTTGGCCATTCCTGGCTTAGATAGCGTGTCTAGTTTAAATTGTGAGGCTTGTCACACTGATATATGGGGACCTTCTCGTTTTTCTAGTTTGAATAGTTTTAAATATTTTATTATATTTGTGGATGATTATTCTCGTATGACCTGGCAGTTTTTAATGAAGGAACGATCTAAGTTACCTACTATTCTTTCTAAGTTTTATATTGAAATCTTTGTCCAATTTGGTAAAAGGATTAAAATCCTTCAGTCTAGTTGATCGTGGTATTAATCATCAAACTAGTTGTGTCCACACCTCTCAACAAAATGGTGTGGCTGAAAGGAAGCATCGTCATTTATTAGATATTGCCCATACTCTGCTATTTAATATGCAGGTACCAAACCATTTTTGACATGTTGCTGTTCTTACTGCATGTCATCTCATTAATCGAATGCCTTCTGTTGTTCTTGGTAATCATTCTCCTTTTTCCTTTTTGCATCCCGGACTTTCACCATTCCGTATTACGCCTCGCGTGTTTGGGTGTGTTGCTTTTGTTCATATTCTGGATCCTGGTCATGACAAATTGTCTCCCCGTGCTCGTAAATGCATTTTCCTTGGTCGTTGCTACAATCCCGAGTCTCAACGCTACTTTGTTAGTGCTGATGTTACATTTTTTTAATCCACTTCTTACGTTTCCTCCTCTGGTCAAGTGTTATCTCCAGATCTTCTATCTTCTCATGAGGGGGAGTCTACTGGCTCTACACCTACTCTTCCGTTACCTATTTCTACCTCTCCTTTGCAAGTTTATAAGCGATCCGGAGATAGGTGTCTTGTTCCTTATTGTCACAACCCAAATCCACTAAGTATGGCACGAGGGTACGTGACATGCCACCGAGGCCTGACCCTATGTTAATAACGTACAAAACGGGTTTTTAGACTCCCATTTAAACCACATTTGCAAGTGATTAGCCCCAAGGGTATAATAGGAATTCGAAAATTTGAGTTAGATTTTATACTAAAAGATAGACATTTGAGTCTTAGGTTCCAACGTTGAAACCGGTGCACGATTTCAAAATTCCAGGAAAGTTGTCTATTTCCGTAAAAGTCGTCGTTTTGAACCAATTAAAACAATGTGTATTTCGATCGATCGAAACAGCTTCTATCCACAATTCTAGCCATGAGCATCTAAGCAATCAAACATGCTTGAATAGCAAAAGCACTTGCCAAACCTTTCGTACATGAACATAGGAGTCTTACACATCAAGTTCTACACATGCTCACCTAACATAATTTACAAGTCCTTTAGTTCCAAACTACAACAACTACGCCATATACAATATGCACATTAAACACTTGCTCTCTTCTTTCGTCCTCTACTTCTCTTTCTCCTTCTCTTTCCTTTCACCTGAAATGGTTATTCAATAACCACATGAGCTAAAGCTCAGTGAATAACATGCTCTTTGACATAAATTTGCGTATATCATTTAAACACGTGATATGCAATTCAATATAACATATTGAATCACAACCATGTAAGTATCTAACTCCAAAACTTCTTGTTCTTCTGACTACCCCGTGCCCGTAATGGCACCCTTTATCCTTGTTCTGAGCTATCCAATACCCTATTCAAGGCGTATTGAACACTCAAGCCTTAGAAGGCTTTTCTACACTCCCTTTTGGAGCTTTCTCTTTGTAGTGATATAACAATTGCTTTTTCAACCACATAATCACATAAACATGTTTCCAACACATAATCCTTTCTATCTCTTGCACATATAGTCAATCATGATATACACCCATGCTCATAATTCATGAATTGAACGTAAATTATTTATATGCCACAATTTCATTACTTGCAAAGTTTCCTCAAAGATAGAGGTTGCTCACCTTGCTCTAGATATAGAATTGACAAGATATAATGCTCACTTTCAAACTCCTACAAGTCATAAAATTTCATAGCATATCAATATGAATTCTTCTAATTAATCCATCAAAACTCAATGGAAATGAAATTAAATCACATAAAAAGAATCCTCTTACCCTTAGCTTCTCAAGTCTAGCTTCAATTTGAGATAGAAATCTCCCTAGCACCTTTTCCCTTTGGTTTTCCTTCTTTTCTCTCTTGTTTTTCCATTGCTTCTTTGCACCTACTTGTTTGTGTAGAGACAAGCACCTCAAAAAGATGTACATCTTATTAAACTAGTTATTCTTCCATTTCTCTCTCTTGTCCACTTGAATACACATGGACTTAGCCAAATATAGCCCAACACCTCCTACTTGACCACCTAGTAGGCCACCTAGTAGCTTAGGTAATATAAGCTAGTACCTTGATTAGGCTAATTAATCATCATTAAGCTAATTAATCCCAATTAAGCTAATTACTCTTGATTAGGAAAGTTCCACAACATTCTAGAGATCAAGTCTTCTAAATTACACTTTCACCTACTATATTTCTTACTAATTACACAATAGCTCCTCTAGTTCTCGTGAATTGCTAATTCACCCACTAGTTATGGAAATGTATTCTTTTTACTCCTATCATTTATGCCCTTGTCTAGCAATTCAACATTTAACATCAAACATGTATCCAATGCAAGGCATAAAATAATTCCATGGCTTTCAAAATATGCAAATTCCAAATAGATTGCCATGTGTAACACATAACAAGAGTTTATCAACTCTTAAATATTCATGTCATTACCATATAATGCACATTAAAATGTCATAATCACATGTCAAAATGTTGAGATATTACAGTTATAGCCCTGATGCAACATCTTCAACGTCTGAGGGGCCTGCTCCTACCACTAATGATTTACCTATTGCATTAAGACGAGGTAAACGCACTTGTACTCAGCATCCTATTGCTAATTGTGTCCTATGCACGCACTTCATCGTGTTTGCAGTCGTTTGCCTGTGCATTGTCCTTCGTTCCTATTCCTACTTCTCTTAAGCAGGCTTTGTCTACCTCGGGTTGGAAAAATGCTACAGATGAGGAAATGAGTGCTCTTCATAAGAACCAGACCTGGGAACTTACAATTCTTCCCCCTGATAAAAAGATTGTTGGCTGCCGATGGGTTTATACCGTTAAGTATTTTCCTGATGGTTCTGTTAAGCGCCTCAAGGCACGCCTAGTTGCTAATGGTTATACTCAAACTTATGGTGTGGGTTATTTTGAGACATTTTCACCTGTGGCCCATCTCAATTCTGTCAGGATCCTACTTTATGTTGTTGTCACTCGCTCTTGGCCACTACATCAGTTGGACATTAAGAATGCCTTTCTCTATGGCGACCTACAGGAGGAAGTTTATATGGATCAGCCTCATGGCTACACCACTGTTGGGAGTGAAAATCTTGTTTGTCATTTGCGCAAGGCTCTCTACAGCTTGAAGCAGTCTCCTTGTGCCTGGTTTGACCGCTTTAATGTTGTTGTAATTGCCTATTGACACTCTTATGTGGGTACAATTATCTTGATCGTGTATGTTGATGGTATTCTTATTTCTGGGAGTGATACTAGTGGTATTGCGGATTTGAAACTTCATCTCAGCCAGCACTTTCATACTAAAGACCTTGGTGATCTTCGTTACTTTCTCGGGATTGAGGTTGCTCGTTCTCGTCAAGGTATCTCTCTGTCCCAACGGAAGTCTGTGCTTGACCTTTTACCTGAGACTAGTCTCTTGGGTTCTCGGCCGGCTGACACTCCCATGAATTCCACTATTAAACTTGACGGTGAGCAAGGTGCCCTGTTTACTGATGTCGGCCGATACCAACGCCTGGTTGGAAAGCTAATTT
The DNA here is from genome assembly GCA_033977485.1 of Hydrangea macrophylla. Classification (NCBI taxonomy): domain Eukaryota; kingdom Viridiplantae; phylum Streptophyta; class Magnoliopsida; order Cornales; family Hydrangeaceae; genus Hydrangea; species Hydrangea macrophylla. The sequence continues at coordinate 30,108,247 of CM066993.1, forward strand.
ATCTTATTGTCACTCGTCCGTACATTACATATGTTGTCAGTGTGGTTATTCAATATATGCATGCTCCACGTCAGCCTCATTTTGGTGCAGTTTGTCGTATTTTGTGTTATCTAAAGAGTGCTCCTGGGCGAGGGCTTCTTTATAAGCCCTCTGATTCTCTATCTGTTACTGGGTTTAGTGATGCTGACTGGGCAGGCTGCCGCTCCGATAGACGGTCTACTTCTGGCTATTGTACCTTTGTTGGTGGAAATTTGGTTACATGGCGTAGTAAAAAGCAAAATGTTGTTGTGCGTTCTAGTGCCGAAGCTGAGTATAGAGCCATGGCTCATACTGCTTCTGAGATGTTATGGGTTCGCTCTCTACTTCAAGACCTTGGTGTCAATGTCTCTGCTCCTATGGAAATGTTTTGTGATAATCAAGCATCTCTTTTATTGCTAATAATCATGTCTTCCACAAGCGTACCAAACATATAGAGGTTGATTGTCACTTCAATCGGGATTTGTTGGTCAAGAAACAGATTGTAACTTCTTATGTTCGTTCTGACAATCAACTTGGTGATATTCTCACTAAACCTTTGCCTCGATTTCCTTTACATTCTTGTTTTCCAAGTTGGGCATGTTTGATTTGTATGCTCCAGCTTGAGGGCGAGTGTTGAGTGTTAGAAAATAATTAAGGGTAGTATGGTACTTTTCCTTGTGCTCATATATAAATGCAGAGATTAGTGGGTGCAGGATCAATTTCTACCCTATTATTTTATTATCTTCTCCTCTCTCTTCCCTTCTTCTCTAACCTTTCTAACCTAATCTAATAGTACAAGATTCAACTAAAACCTTTTACAAACTTGGTATCTTAGAGCTATGAAATCCAAATTGGGTTTTCCAAAATTAAAAATAGGCTAAAAAACCTTTCGCTACCCTGCGGTTTTCCCAAAAATCCATTCTGAATCCTCTAAAATTAACAATTTTATTGGAGTGGAGATTGGAGGATTGCTAGAGACAATGTTGTCAAATCGTGAATCGAATCGTGAATCGGTTTGCCAAAATTATGAATCGTGAATCATAAGATTCACTTTTTTAGAAACTTGATTGGCGTATTTTTAAATATGCATATAGAACACATGTATATATATATATAGATGTATGTTTAAAACACATGTATATATATAGATGTATGTTTAAAACACGTATAAATACAATGTGTTATTTTTTTAGGATGTGAAGCCCAACACTTCACATACATAAATGTGAATAGGAAAAAGGAAAAAACATTGGACAATGCATGAATGGCATTATTGGTGATTTGTTAATTAAAACCTTGGCATTTTCTAATTAGTAACCTATTTATTTATACAGTTTTAGAAGTTTTATATGTAGAAATTGTTTCACAACTTAATAAACTATAAACTAATACACTTGAAGAACATAATTGGCAAGTAACACGAGCAAAAAATAAGACAACACCTTTTCCTTAAATTTGTTAGCGAAGCTCATAAATTTTAGGAATCGTGTGAATCGTATGAATTGTATCGTGAATCGAATCGTGAATCGGACGATTCAATGCGATTCCGATTCATATGCATGATTCGAATCGTTGGGCATTTGAATCGAATCGAATCATATGAATCGAATCGTGAATCGTAAGATTCTAACAACCATGGCTAGACTTCTCTCTAGAATGTTATGCTCTCTCTATGTTTCTAATGGAAAAACACAAGCCCATTCGTGTCTTAAATTTTGCCAAACCTACCAATCTGACTACTAGTAATGCAACAACAACATCTTCTGAAGTCTCATCTACTAGGATCAATGTCTTAAATGCTACAACTTCTGATTCTAAAGGTGCATTAAGCTATAAATATGATATCAAGTCTGAGTACCATGGGAATACTTTTATCATTTCAAATCCATACCGGACTGAAGCTATTGCTCTGAATGATGATGGTATTTTTTAGATCTCTGAGTTAAGGGACAGTCATACGCAAGTAACTAAGGCATCTGCTGCTATTTTGGAGGTTCAGGCGACGAGGTTCTAGTTCCAAATCAACATTCGCATGAAAGGGAAGAGCTTACATCAAGCAAATGCGAAAGTGATGAAGGGGAAGATGGGGGAACATCTGAGAGTGATGAGGAGGTAACTGATCATGAGTTTCAAAACTCTTAAGGATTCTAATGATAGACTTAAACGAAACCTTAATGCTGCTCACATCCAAATTCGACACATGCAAGAGGAAATGGTGAAGGTAACAGCCTTTCACCAACGCACCACTTCTTCTTGTATATCTACTGAAAGTTCTAGTGCTGGAAGAACACCTTTTACTGCTAACGGAAGAAGAGGAGGTTATCATTCAGGCCATGGCTAGAGAGAACACCAACTTGTTCCATTTGACATTTGTGGTGAAAAGGGAGCATACAGAGATGAAAAAATTAACAATCATGGGAAAACTTTATGGCAAGAAGTGAAGAAAAGCTCTGACAGTGCTGTGGAACTCTCAAAGAACAATTAAGTAATCTGAGAAGGTTGGAGACGAAAGTACACTTTTTGATCCATATTCCATTCATGCTGCGAATTCCAAGTTGTTTCTGGAGAGTGACCTACACGCACCCAAACATCCGCAGCTTCAACACCGAACCATGGCCCTCAACAGTCAAAAAGTACAAGAACTAGACAAGCTAAAGGCTGATAGCAGTCACATGGGCATTGGGCCCTGGTCATAGCTCCGGAATTTCCGGCGCCTTGTGTACACCTCACCTTTCTTCTGGCAACCTTGAACCTACCTGCTTTTTCTGACTATAATGAGAGTGTTATGAATATTGCAGCTGTTGACAACACTCTTAATACCACTGGTCCTCCCTCTCTACCCACTGGTCCTCCTACTGAGCAGAGTCAGCCAACTCAGTAGGCATCCCTTTTCAAGTCAAACACAGCTCCTGGATTCAAGCTCACTTACATTAAACCCAGTAGTGACATGAATAGGCATATTGTTATAATGCCTAAGGATTTAGCAACTTATGGGAGTAAGACATGCGAGAGTACCTTGGTTGGATATTTTATAGGTAAAAGGCACCCATATGCCTTGGTTAAAAATGCCACCTCTAGGTTATGGGGGAAAGCTGGTTTGTGTGATATGCTGGCCAATGATACAGGGCACTTCTTTTTCATGTTTAATTCAAAGGAAGAAAGTGAAGTTGTTTTGAAAGGGGGCCCATGGTACATGGCAGGCCAACCTATATGGAAGAATGATCCCCATTTACCACAATATGTAGCTGGTTCTAATGTTCTAAAGCTCAATAGCTTAGGAGGTGGGGTCAATAGTTCCTAATATTGTATTTTGCTCTTGGACTACCCTTTTGGGCCTAATATCCCTACTTCCCAACAATCGTCCGATCACGCTCAAACCAAACATAGGGATTAGTTTGGCTACACGTTTGGGCCTATCGTGCAAGGTCATGGCATTAAACCCAGTAGTGACATGAATAGGCATATTGTTATAATGCCTAAGGATTTAGCAACTTATGGGAGTAAGACATGCGAGAGTACCTTGGTTGGATATTTTATAGGTAAAAGGCTCCCATATTGGTTAAAAATGCCACCTCTAGGTTATGGGGGAAAGTTGGTTTGTGTGATATGCTGGCCAATGATACAGGGCACTTCTTTTTCATGTTTAATTCAAAGGAAGAAAGTGAAGCTGTTTTGGAAGGGGCCCATGGTACATGGCAGGCCAAAGTATATGGAAGAATGATCCCCATTTACCACAATATGTAGCTGGTTAGATCTAATGTTCTAAAGCTCAATAGCTTAGGAGGTGGGGTCAATAGTCCCTAATATTGTATTTTCCTCTTGGACTAGGCTTTTGGGCCTAATATCCCTACTTCCCAACAATCGTCTGATCACACTCAAACCAAACATAGGGATTAGTTTGGCTACACGTTTGGACCTACCGTACGAGGTCCTGGCAGGCCCATGCAAATTAACAATATTTTTGCCAAACAATTTTGGCACGCCCGGTGGGACGACGGAGTGATGAAAAAATGTTCCGCGATGCATGGCTACGCTTTTTCAACGATCAAATTTGTTGGCGAAATGAGGGAATAAGCCAACTGCAAGATGAAATTTATCGTCTCAAAGACGATAAATCGACGATTTGCATGGCTTTATGGCACCAAATTTGTGTTTTGCCATACACGCCGATATGATGATGAAATCGGTCGTCTTTACGGTGAGATTCACCGTTTTGAGACAGACGTACGGTCTTCAGACCGTGAAATCAGACTCCTTAAAGCCTCAAGTGGAATTGACGATCCACCACCCAGGGGGCAAGATAATCTTTTCATGTCTCTTGATAATTATCTAGACGGCGTTTGGATGATGACATCGAGTAAAGCCTCCAAATTGCCACTTGGAGGGCAAGACGATGAAATCACAAGTATAAATGATGAGCCGAATTTTTGTGATTCGGCTATCGACACCCACGACGGAGTTGAAATATTTTACTCTCTTGAGAAGCAAAATAACGAAGAGATTGTGATTGAAGATAAGACGGAAAATTGTGCTTTGGCTAAGGAGCCCCTCACTACTGTGGATCATGTAGAAACACTCGAGGGGGCAAGATCAACATAGGTCAATTCATTTCATTTTGGCCGATGAATTTATGAAATATTTTGAACAAACTTCTTGGAGGAAGCTAACCGTCGAAGAGTTGTTCAAGTTATTTGATATTTACGCAATTGCCAAAAATGATTTACATGCGAAGTCAATTAATTACTGGACTTTTGTAAATTTTAATCCTTACTGGCTTTGTGGAGCTCATCAGAAAAGGGTCTTGGCTCTATGGCATTTCCTTAGATAGTATTACTATGAAGAGAGCAAAAAATTATAAAAACGAACCTGAAATTTGAATTCGGTCAGCATGACAATCAGTCATACCAGACCGATGAAGAAGATTGTGATATAATTGGTGCTGCATGGAATATCTCACGCCGAGAGGTTGGCCTGAGAAAGGAAGAAGTTGAGAAAGCCTAACTTATATATTTGGGATGAGCAAAATTTTGTTGATTTAAGTATTTGTCCACTTTGACCAAAACCTTTGGTCAAGAAAATAGCATGACATGGGTCCGAGGAATAGAGTAGTGGGAAGTTGGCCCATTTCTCAGCCATGATGAAGATGGTAGTTGGTTTTGAGATGTCCGATGTGATGGCAGGTCCGAGTTCGGCTATATTTGTTTTCGGTCCAATCATTGCAATCCATGGGTATATTTAACTGGCTATAAGGCTAGTCCTTTAGACCAATATTAGGAGTTCCAATCGGTCCAGATAAAAATCAGTCAGAAATTTTGGCTCACAAAAAATTCAAGTTATATCATTTTCAAAGAGCCAGGGGGGCAAGTTTTTACACCCAAAATATGAAATTTTTACATATACTAACCAATTATTTGGTTCAAGAATTTATTTGGGTATTTGATCAAGTTGCTAAAAATTCAGTAGTTGATGGAAATATTTTCATCATATTTTGACCAAATTACACCCAAAATAGTTTTTGCATTGAATGCTAATCTGAAATATGAAAAATCAGTCAGATTGGAGTGACCGATTATGTGGCTTAGTTTTGAGGTGCAATTCATGTTTCAAAGGCACTGGGTTAGAGATATATTCCAAAGTGGTGATGTGGCCAGAGAAGTAGTCCAATTTTTTTTTTTTAACATCCAAACAGGGATGGCAAAAATCCCGATCCGCCGGAACTCCACCCTGCCCTGCCCCGCCCCGCCCCTAATGGAACGGGTTTGGAGGATATCTCATAGGAGTAGGAGCAGATTAGGTAAGTGAAAATAAAAACCCTATAGGAGTTGGGCCGGAGGTGGTAATTGAAAATACCCCCGATTGTACCCGCCCCGCCCCAATTAAAGTGTCAAATGTAGTAATATACCCTTATACTTTCCCTTTATTTGCTGAAATACCATGACTTATATGTATACTTTATACCATGACGCATAAAAAAGAAAGAAATATACTACCTAGAGCAAAAATTGATAAGTTTGACTCATGAAATAAGAGAATTCACCATGGTTACTTGTCAATTAATCATTCAATCCATTGATTTACTAAAGTATAAGTTTTTAAATTTTATTTAAGTTACTCCGTTGGTAAACCTGTCACCGCCCCAATAAAAAACCGACCAAATCCGACTCCGCTAATAATAGGGTTGGGGCGGGTTTGGTAAGCAACTTTTTAATAGGAGTAGGAGTTGGGAAAAGGCTACTCCATACCAAATCCGCCCCGTTGCCATCCCTACATCCAAATATGTTACTCGACTTCTCTGGGTGAATGCTTCAAAGTACAAGAGAGTGGTGGGTACCACTGCATTAAGGCTTAGTTTGGCTCCCATTTTGGCGCTTCTCCTTCTTTAAAGCACAATTTCATGTTAATTCATTTGGTAACTAGTTTATGAGCTTTGCAAAAATTGAACTTAGGGCTTTTTGGGGGGGAGCTTTTAAAAGCTCTAGAATAGAGCTTTTAAAAGCTCAAGGTTGCTTTTTGGTTTCATGATGTTTTTTTGAAGAGTAATGTGTCACTTGTACAAAATTATCAAACAACTTAATAATAAATTTCATAAGCTACTTTTAAAAAGCCACGTGGGGGCCAAACTAAGCCTAAGTCATGTGACAGAATGAGTGGTTACTTGCAAAAATGGCTAGCAATCCTACGCAATTGGATGGCACGTGGATTGCTGAGAATAAATGAGAAGTTATTCAAGATGCGCTAGATAATGGGTGGTTATTGAACCAAAGTGGGTTTGTCATCTCCTATAAAGCAACAGTGCAGTCAAACAAGGACTCGCTCTCAAACACATCAATCACGATTCAAGCATCCAACAAAAGCATTCCCAGTAGTTTTAGTTTTCTTTTTGAGTTTTTTCAGTGTTCTTACAGCTTTTTTCTTTAGTGTCCTTCATAGTGTAATATTACTCTTCTTGTAATAAGTTTGCTTCAATGGCAATCATTTCCATTTCAGTTTGCAAAGCTTTCCATTTCTTTTCATTTCTCATTTTCATCACTTGGTTAAATATTTGAAATCCTCTTCATTCAGGCAAGTGCAGCCTTAAGGGAAGGGGCATCCCTACGTCCCAACAATCACTTGATCACACTCACACTAAATATAGGAATTAGTTTGGCTACACATTTGGGCCTACCGCACAAGGTCTTGGCACGCCCATGCAAAATAACAATATTTTTGCCCAACAGGTTGCATGACCAGTGACTATAGAAAGTTTGGTGGGTTGTTGTAATGATGATGATTATTGTAGATTAGGGCTTGTCTGGTTGGAAAGGTTGGTGATGATGACGACAAATTTCAATTGAAACTTAAGGACTGTTTGGGTTAGAGTTGAAACAAGTAGCAGAGATGAAACTTTGGCTCTAATGTCAATTGATGCAGTATGCAAAGAAAGAAGGGAATGGGGGGTGATAGATAGAGAGAGAAAGAGGATGCCACAGAGGCTCTCACAAACTCAATCTACTCTCAAAACTGACTATTCCATACACCTGATGCCTTTAAATAGGCAAAACAAAGGTACCAAATCTAAAAAAATCCCTAAAATCTTGGGGTACCAAATCCTAAAAGATAACTTCCCGAAAGATAAATTCAATCATAAAAGAAAATTATTCCCTAAATTAAAATTATTTTTATTTTAATAATTAAACGTAAATTTATTTCCTAATGTGATTACCATCAAATAGTTTCCAACCATAAACTCCAACCAATTAGTCAAAATCCATTTCATATCCCAACCAAGTAAACAATAACTAAGCACACAACATAAAATCGCCTGAAAAGCATTTCAATGTGACGTATATTCTAATGACTATCATTTTTTGAAATATAGTGGATATATTTTCTTTGTTTATGGCCTTGTGTTGCTGATGTTAATAGCGATAGGAGCTCAAACAAAATTGACCCAAATTAGCAAAGCCTGCTTTCAACCTCACCAATAAAGTCCGTGGACGAAACAATATTTTTCTAAACCAGATGTTGATAAAGTAAAACAAGTAAAATAACTGAGAAAAAGAATTAAGTAGAAAAAGTTCCAAGCAAAAATAACTAGAAATTGAATCAAAAGGAAACCTATTAGAAACGATCCGCTAAGTCACCAATCAACTCTTCGCTCGGATATAAATCCTTCTTTATCTTCGTTATTGGATTGGTTAGTTACAAATTAAAGAGATATTGACTTAAACTGCATTAAGCATCACCAAAAGGAGACTCAATTTTTCCAACCCACAAATACAATTCAAGATAACACAGACTAAATTCAGGAAAAACATTACATTTCCCACTTAAAGAGTTCTATCACAAACCTGATAAGGAAGCATATCCGTCAAGAGTACAATTCTAACTCAATCCCACCATAAGAGAAACCTATTTACGAACCCTCTTCATACTATAGTCAATCGAACCAAATCAGGTAATAATTTCTTGGTCAACTAATTCGTTAGAAAGAAAGAATACAACGGCAAACCCAACCAATATTTCAATCAGTTAACCTTACCTGTTGGTTCGAATACTAAATCAACAACTGCAGTCCAACATAAAAAAAAAAAAAAATTTTCCCGAAAACTCGTCAAACCCATGACGAATTTGAACCGATTAACCTACAGAAAGCACCTATTGGCTCGAATATCAAATCAACACGAACTGAATTAGAAAAATTCCAACCGATTAGCACAAACCCAATTCCGATGACAATCCATTAAAATCGAAATTTATGTAAATGTAGGAGTAATAACAAAAGCTAACCTGAGCAGGAATTCTAGCACCAACAGTGAAGAGGAAGCAACTGAAATCACCAGAAATGGCAGAAGACAAAATGGTGAGAGGATTGTAGGTCGCACCATTTGTAATTTTACCCAAATATGCAAAGAAGAACATGTTGATAATGGATAGAGCATTCTTGACGACTTCACCTTTGGGTTCATGGCTCAACCCCAAGACATTGTACACAAACATCTTGTTGAGGGCACCTGAGCACACCCACATCAAGGACATGATGAAATCTGATACGACCAATCGCGTTCCACCCATTCCACAACTATTGCTCTCTCTCTCTCTCTCTCTCTCTCTCTCTCTCTCGCCTCTAGGGTATTTTTTTCTCCCCCTTCGTTTCACTGGTTCAGCGGTCGCAATGCAAATGGAATCTTTTTTTTTCTTTTTCTTTTGGAGGGGAAGGTTTTTTTTTTTATTTTTTTATTTTTTTTTTTTAACTTTAAATGAGATCGGGCCGAATACACACAACCCCACAAACGCACACACTTCCAACCCAACCCCGAATTCTTACACTAGCCCATAGTAAAACAATATTTCGATTAAAAAATAATTAGGGGCAAGCAACTAGAATCTCTTATGGGAATTCGATCATCCTCCCTCTCCACTGAAAAGAGAGACTATGTCAATTGGGCTATAACCCGCTCGTCGGGGAAGTATTACTATATAAAGCTAAAATTAGAAACTTTATTGAATGGAATTGTTCATAAACTTTCTCCCCCTTCTCTCTAGAACTCCATTTTCAACAGAAAACCCTTTTCAGGATTCTCCATGGAGAGAGCCCTTGGAAGGGATGGCAATTTGCCCGATTCAGTCGGGTTCCCTCCCCACCCCACTCCTAATGGGAATGGTTTGTGACAGGTTTAATAGGGTTAGGAGTGGGTATGGGATGGAACTCTAAAACCGAGCCGGACTCGGGTCGGGTCGATGTAACACCGGCCGCTTTATATGTACATATATATATATGGATGTATTTCTATGTTTCTAGATCCATATATGCAAGTTACAATCTCGCATGTATAAAACTGCGAATGTTATCCTTACAAGATGTTATATAACTTGAACCTTTGAACTCTTAAAACCTTAGAAGGATTTGAAGAGCAGGAGCCCCGAGGGCTCGAGATAGGAGCGCTCGAGCTAATGTGAGCGCTCGAGTCATTAAATGAGTAAAAAGAAAATTTTTCCCCTGGACTTAGAAACTCTATAATTTCCCTGCATTTTTCTCGCATTTAATACGTTTTAAAAGTCTATTTACATATGAGAGAGAATTTTGAGAGATCATATACTTCTACATCCATTTCATGTGCAAAAATCACTTGCATGTCTTCTAGTGCATGATCCAACCACTCATACACACAAACACATGCATTACACTTACATTTGAAGTTCTGGGAGCTAGAGATTCAAGGATCAAGAAGGACTGAGGATGATCATGGGCTTGATCATGTCTTGAAGTGATATTAGAGCTCAAGATCATCACACACACATACATTTCCACATTTCTAGCATCTAATTATCATCCAAGCTAAGTGAGTGCTCTTACTCACTCTTAATTCATGTTTTTTGAAGTTAATTGATGATCTAGTAGCTTGCATGCAATACCCGCAATTTTCGTTGTAATTTTATATTACTTTTGATATAAATGAGGTTCAATATACTTGTATTTACCTTTCATATGGTGCCCATCTCAATCGATTGAACCTTCTCAATTGATTGATTTTATGTTCTTCTCAATCGATTAAAATGTGTTCAATTGATTGAACTTGTGGTGTCATTTCAATCGATCAAACCTTCCCCAATCGATTAAAAAGTTGTCAACCTGAATCCATACGTGGACCCATTTCAATCGAACGAACTCCACTTCAATCGATTGAAAATGACTGAACTTGATCACCAAGTTTATTTTATGCAGTTGTGCTTCACTCACCTCCCTTGTATATACCCCCTTATATACATGAGTATATGCTTGCTGGAAATATGAGATAGAGTTAGAGAGAGATATATATATACACCCTCATAGATATACACATACACCCAGTTATTTATATATACATACACACAAACACACCCTCACACACTATCGACTCTGGGAAAAGAAAAAAAGAGGAAGGTGATAGAGGGAGAAAGAAGAGATAGACAGAGAGAGAGAGAGAGAGAGAGAGAGCTCACCCAAACACACCCGCGGCCACCCCGAGCTTCACCGGCGTCGCCGACTTTACCTGTGAGTGTTCAAACACACTGAGTAGCATAGATAGGCTGATATATATATATATATATGTGTGTGTGTGTGTGTGTGTGTTTCAGTAAGAAAGAACGGACCTCAAACTTACGCGGAGTGTCTAGTTTATCTCTGGAAAGAAGATGCATTCTCAGGTGATTGAACTAGTTTCAATCGATTGAGAGCAAGCCTTTTTCAATTGATCAAAATAGTTTCAATCGATCGAAACAGGATCAACCACTTCAATCAATTGAACTCGTGCCAATCGATCGAACCCAATTTCAATCAATTGAACATGACTTCAATCGATTGAACAAGATATAATGTTAAATGTTTAGTTTGGATATATGTGATGAACTGTCAAGCTATTTTATATCATGCATTGATTGTTAGTAAATGTATTAGAATAATACATACGTTGAATAATGGGCTTAATGCATTAAATAGTGGAACTGTTTGGATATTGCTGATATAATGTTATTAACCAGATTGCAGAGCTGACATGCATAGTAGTGGGTCTATCAACCACAGAGGTCAATGCTATTTATGTTGATGAGCATGAATGCAATTGCGAAGATCGTACGATATTGGGTATGGGATCCTAGTGAGTTGAGATAGTTATATGTATGGAAAGCTAGGACAGTGTGTCCGACTTATGTATGATGGAGTTGGACTGTGTGTTAGGTTTGGGGAGATTGTATGATATAGGACTTCGTGTCAAGTTTGATATAGTAGGGGCGTGGGGGCCAGATTGCATTAGGGCAAGGTGGCCAGAGTGGACCCGCCATGTTGGACGTAATGTATCAAGGCGTATTGCCCGGGCGTGTTGGCCATAATGTATCAGGGCATGTTGGCCGTAATGTATTGGGCGCGTTGGCCAAAGTATATCAGGGCGTGTTGGACAGAATGTATTGTGGTGTGTTGGCTATAATATATCAAGGCATTTGGCCGAAGAGATGGGACTGCGTGTCAGCCTTACTTGTGAGAGAGTTGGGACATTGTGTTGGGTTCAATAGATTGTGAGATATGGGACTACATGTCAGGGTAGAACAGGATTGTCAAGAAATAAGTTGAGTATTATGAGATGTGACGCTACATGCAAAATACGGACCCAAGAGTCTATGTTATGTTTGAGATTGGCATGTCAGTGGTTATACATAGAGTTGGTACATTCATAAATACGAATGACGAAATGCTACTATTTTATATATTGCATATTTATTGAGACTTTGTAAGTATTTCATTCACTCAGCTTTAGTAGCTGATGGCGTTTTATGTCGCTAGATATTTGACGTTCAACTGGCCAGGGTTATGAGTATGCATGGGATGAGTACACATTGCCAGAGGCTATGAAGGAGACACCTATGATGAGGGAGGCTATGCTGGAGACGACTATTATGCGAGAAGAAGATCTGGAGCTTCGCTATAGATAGTTTATGTTTTAGAGACTCTGTAATAATATTAAGTTTGTAATCAGCATGTGTGCCATAATACTCTACTTTATTTTGCTGCTACTTATGTTTTGTAATAGTTTAGTAGTAAACTCTATTTAATATATGTTGAACTTAGACATTCCAAATGAGTGGTTTGATCCATTACTCTAATGATTAGACTATGTTGGTGGACAATATGGTGACCTTCAACTGTCATAGCCTACAGGTCCAAAAAGGAATTGAATTTTATTTTCCCTATTTTTGCTACTGTAGGGGCTTGACATTGCAAGAAGTTTAGAAACGAATTTATGTTATAAAACTACCAACTGCTAGAAAATTGTCAAGCGCTTAAGCTTATGCGAGTGCTCGAGTCCAATGAACAGGCCAGGCATGAGCGCTCGAGAAACCTGAGCACTCACACTCGAGTTTAGCAGTTCTTAGGAAAATATGTTGTTTTACATATAAAGTATAGAAGGATCCATGTTGCTATTGTTGTACTTTAAGCTATTAAAGATATATATAGACCTCGTTGTTGATAAAAATATGTGCATGCATGATCTATGAACTCTGGATGTTGTACCATCTGCTGATTTGTGTTGTACTTTAGAAGTGGACTACTTTTATAATGAAAAGAAATGTAAAGGCGAGCACTCAAGCTCTCCCAAGCGCTCGAGCCTACTGATTTTAGTAAAAACATGTTATCTATAGTGAGTAAATGATGAGTTAAACTTATGAGTCGTATACATGCAAGATACGTAAACTCCAAGGTTGATAATATGATGAGTACAAGAATAATAATGGAATAATAATACGCATTAACGACTTGTACCATGCGCCTTAGATGATTATGCAGAAAGTCAAGATAATGTTAATAACACGACGTTTTTCTCCATCAGTCTGGTATCATGTTTTGTTCGAGAAAGAGTAATGAGTTTTGCGATGATACTGAGATGTCACTGTAGTCATATAGCAACAATGACATGAGTCATTGTACATGGTCGGTAGTGTGTGTTGTGGATGTCATACTAGCAAGTGTGTAGTGGTACCTTGGTTTGGTACTGATATAATCAATGAAGAGATGGTTAATAGGCCGTAAGTCGACGATGTCAAGAGAAGGTTGTAAGGCAACGATGAAAAATTAACCAAGGCTGAGTGAATACGATAGGGCTACCATAAGGTCGTGAGGCAATGATGTCAAGAAAAGGTCATAAGGCGTCGATGACAAAAAGGTAACCTAACGGCCGTAAGGTGACGATATTCAGGCCAACGTCATTTATGCCAGATTACATGCAAAGAGTCGAGTTAGTAAAGATTGAATCTGTGATCCAAAGCAAAGTTAAGTGGTAAAGACTGGGCCTAGGGTCCAAAATCAAGTCGAGCTGTGAAGATTGAACCTGGGGTTTAAAGTGAAGTGACACATTGGTACAAATTGGACTTATAGTCCAAAGTGATCAATTGGTTTATGTCAGTCATGTTTCCAAGTTCGAATATTATTGTTGAAAGTTTCCACACGAATGCTATTATAATGTCAATGATTATAATAGCATGAAAGAAATGGTTTTACTTATTAAAGAGATTAACCAAATATTTTCTGAGCCCGTTCAAGTGCAGTAGGTTTACTTACTCAGCTTGTATGCAAGCTAACAACTTTCATGTCCTAGACAATCAAATGTCCAAATCTTGCAGAGGCTGACTATCCGAAAGAGTAGTATGCCAAGGAAGGCTATGGATTCGCGAGTTACCTGGTAGAGATTGAAGACTTTCGTTTAATTTATATCTTGACTAGTAGTAGAGGCACTATGTGCCAACTTTATTAATATGATGTAGGGCTTGATGTCCAGGATATAATTTTCTTCTCTTTCCTTTCTGTGGATTGTAATATTGAGATTTAAGACTCTGACGTTGATGTTTAATATTATGTATGCCTAGAACCACCATGTTTATTATTATCGCTTCCTTTTGCTATTTAATATTACTGTCTTGGTTCTTTATTTTTTGAAAAATCATATGATCTTCAACTTGCCACTTATCCACGGACCCAAAAGAGAAATTGTTTTAAAATTTTCTTATTTTGGCTACTCTGGGATGTGATAGGGATTTTTGGTATCCGAGCATTAGGTTTAGCCGTGCTCATTGATTGTCCTATACATTGTGAGCCTTAAGATGCTTAGCGACTAGTACTGACTTAAATAGTTTTCTTTTCAGATGATGGAGCTGATTCATGTAGCAAACAAAATGGGTGGATATACGATTCACGCTGATAGAGTTGAGATTGTTGATCCCGTGTTTTATCGTTAGTGTAACCGAATAAGAGCCCGAGAGTGGTTGAAGGAGTATCTATGGTATCTTATGCACATAGAGGGACTGTTGCACCCGGGCAAGATTCATATGGGGACTAAGCATCGTGCTCGTACTATAGAGCTTATCTATATAGAGATATGCTAGATGATATTCGATGATGAGGACTTTCACGCTACCAAGTTACAGGCTATCTTAGATGATGCCACATTGACACCACCCGTACGATGGCCCCTAGTTCCAGCACCAGTGCCAACTCCAGTCGCAGAGCCAGAGCCTCAGATCTAGCCAGAAGTATCAGTTTCTCTACATGAGGAGCCCATTGCATCACCAACTGCTCCCGCAGAGGAGGATGGTCAGAAGGATGTTGTAGATCTGGCGGATGACGACGATGATGAGGATCCTATGGAGCCATAGATAGAGCCTAAGGAGGAGGACAATGACCCTATAGAGGTCGAGGGGGATAAAGATGATGACGAGGGTGAGGACAATGACGATGGAGAGGGCGATCATGAGGATGATGAGGAGGGTCATGGGGATGTTAATGAGGATGGGCATGAGGGAGATCATGACAATAACTAGGAAGATGAGCCGGAGGAGTACCCTGATGAGGACGAGGGTGATGGTGAGGATGGAGGGGCTGACCTTATGGACGACAATGACGATGGTGAGGAGATCGATGTAGCTTATGTGCCTCAGGGCTTTGCTATAGGACCAGTTCCATCGTCACACATTATTGACCGAGGATGGCTACCGGCAGATGGCAGGTACTAGATGTTTAGCCAGGAGCTGACCCGCTCCTCGATATGATTGACGGGTTTGATTTGTGGCTTGATTGGGTACCATCGGAGGAGACTGACGTACCAGTTTATAAGCCACCTCCATACAAGTCTGATGTAGAGGACTTTTGGGATCGGATCCTTAGGATCTAGATTCTCTCTTATTTCTATTAATCAGGGCATGTAGCCCACAGCTTTTGTGTAGATAATGTATATGTTTTTTTATGGTAATGGTATATATATAGATGTGATGTAAATACCCTTACCATACCATACTATAAATGTTTTTGACTATGTATATATGCATATAAGTAGTTTGTCTTACTTGATATCGTTGCCGATTATTTAATTTTAGTAGTTATTATGCCTATTGCTTAAGTTATTGATTTCTTTACCTTATAGCATTGAATCTTATTGCGAGGGTTAGTGAGTAATGTTGAGGCAATCGTGTACGTCTTTATGGCTGACGGACTGAGGAACCCAAGAAACAGATGAGGCAGGGCCCCTATTCCCGAAAACATAGATCCTACCGGGGTATACGAGGCTTTTCTACAATGCCTAGAGCACATAGGCGATGATTAACATGGAAATCATAAAAATAACAATCGTGCTAATCATCAAGCTACACCACCACCACCACCGTAGATGTTCATGGGCAACAAGATACTCGAGAGATTCAGAGCCCTCCACCCAGATACGTTCGATGGAACCGACGAAGCATGGTAGGCAGAGAAATGGTTAAAGGATATGGATCGAATATCGAAAGGATGAGATGTGACGAAGAAGAAAAGTGACATCTAGCGACTTTCCAGCTCCCTATGCTACAAAACTAGTGGGAGGCTGAGAAAGCCACGATAGGAGCAGAAGCATCAGAGAGAATGCCGTGGACTACCTTTTAGGAAAGATTTTTGGAGAAGTACTTCCTTGAGGAAGAGAGAGACCAGAGGGAAAGAGACTTTTTGGATTTGGTCCATGGTAACATGACTGTGCGCATGTATACCACTCAGTTTGAAAGGTTGTCTCATTTTGCCCAGCATCAAATTGACACCCCTACAGAAGAAGATCAAGAGGTATCACAGAGGATTGAATCCCCATATGCACTACCTGATGATGGGACATCTGAACCAGACCTTTGAGATATTGGTTATGCTAGATTCTAGGCTAGAAAAGGATGGATGTCGTGTTGGGATTATGCCCTCAAACCTGGTCTTTATATATGTGACATTTGGCATTTTATATATGGATATCATTTATACATTTTATTGTGTATGTTTCATGAGATGATTATTTGTAATCCTTAAGTATCATAGTAGGTAATTCATGTGTGTATGAGATACATACAAGTGAGATACGAATTACTATTCTTTGATACTTAGAACTTGTCACAGTGGATGATGAGACTAGATATCTCATCAGGTATATACTGTAGCATTATTAACTAACATTGGATGGAGTGACGAATCTCAATCACTAGAGTGTGACTCTTAGTTAATTGATAGTGCTTATAGCGCATAGACAGACCATGGGATTCCTATTGACATATAAAACTATCAACAGTCGATAGGAACTCATAACTTGTATATGGTACGTGTTTTCAATCTTGAGATGATTATAGACATGGACTATAGATGTGACTGCTTTGAGTTACCAATCAGTGAGGTCTTGCAAGATCAACACCTAGGTATCTTGGGTATGTCATATTCATAGGGTTGTGATCATATATTGTTAAGATAGAATCTGATGATGCCAAATTTTGGGGTATAAAGTAAGAAGAAGACAAGAGAAAGTTGTGTGTGGTTCGGCCCTGTTAATAAAGAGACCTATGTCCACGAGTGAGTCTGAGCATGTTCACTATATTGTGAAATAGCCGTTGACCTTTGGTGAACCAACAAAGACTGGGACTACCAGAGGTCGATCGGGCGGGTTGCACAAAGCTGTGGTGAGAATTGTGTAAAAGATCATTCTTCCCCTTCTATAGGGGATCAGGGGCCTCTTTTATAATTGCAAGAGACCTCCTTTAACATAGAAATTGTGTGGACAAGGTCACATAATCAGAATGGGTGTGATTGGCATAAATTGGGCAAGTTTCCTAACTGGAATAGGAAATAATCTTTACATTCCATTAGTCCTCTAGTTGGAATAGGAAACTGTCTGGGAGATTTTGGACCACGTCCTGTCATCACGCTGAGCCATGTCCGTGACGAGTGTACCTGGGCGATCATCTTGGCCTGTTGACCGAGAAGACCGGGACCAAGCAAAAAAATTGGGCGGGACCAACTACTACCCTTTCTAACTGAATATTTTCGTACGCATCAGTTGCCCCCCATTTCCAAGGCTAAACTAATTCTGCATCGTTTGAGGCTTGGAAATTAGTGTAGCCTGGGAAAACTGCTCGGTACTAGACCGACCACTTTTGGTGATTCGGGTCGACATCCCACTCTGTCCAGCCTTGGAGCTCGGGACCCGACTTACCACGTGCCACATGGGGACTGGTCTGGTCAGGATCTAAGCAAGTCGGTACTAGGGCAACCAGACTGTCATAGCTGAACCGAACCATCACATCATCATTAAGAGCATGCATCTTTTGAGGTACTGCTTCAGCTGCCCAAAGTGCCAGCTATCAGGTGCTTAGGCGGTAAGTCTTTTCAGGTGGTTGGATCTGGGATCATCCAGACTATTTGCGTAGTCTATATAAGAGGCACTTAGGCATTTTTTCACTCCTTCTACTGTCCATAGAGAGGAAATACCAAGCAGTACTGAAGAAATTACTCCCTACTCATCGTCTCGAGCTCTATTCTACCTACTCTTTTGTGTAAGTCTTCACTTCGCTAAACTTTTGCTCGTTATATTCTTACTTTCTTTCTTTGCTTATCTTCTTTCCTGAGCGAGGCTGGAGAATAGGAACCCCGTAGGCTTTGCGAGGGAGTGGGACTTCTTTTTCCTCGGGTTCTATTTTTTCTTTAGAACATGAGGTCACCTTCTCTCAGTATAGTGGTTTGGTCGATCAATATGTCACGCCCCGACGTAGCATAATTCAGGAAAGCATTTAATTTCCTTTATGGACTCGTAGGTCGTGACAAGTGAGTATGACCAATTGTCCCTGCAACAAATAACTTAACAACATTTCTAGAGCAAAGGGTACTAACAAAAACATAAGCTCCGAAATAAAAACTTACTAAACTATTACAGCAGTCATAGTCTTAGGCACAAAACGCCTTATTCAAAAATCTAAACTAGTTTATTACAAAACCCAAATTAAAAGACATAGGAAATATAAAGCAGCCTCCTGGAAAGTCTCCTGACTCTAAGTAGCATAGTCAAAATACCCTGGCTGCTCCTGACCCTGAAAATCTGGACATACAGTCCAGGACACATCAACGCCGTCAGCTTATGAAAGCTGGTGAGCAAAATAAACAAGTGCTCGCAATGTATATATATAAGCATATAAACAACGGTGCAATTTAATTTTAAAAGCAATAGATTCAAGGTTCCAATTCCAACATAAGCCATGGGGGAATAAAGAAAGCAATAAATATGCGACCATGCATGAACAATGTAATATCTCATCTTTCTGACTCTTTTCTCTCAACAAAACTCAACACAACCAAACCATTATCTTAGATACCAGGAATACTATCCGATCGATATCCAAAACAGCACACCAAACTATCGCTTCAGATACCAGGAATAATATCCGATCGATATCTAAGCCACACTCAATACCATCATTTCGGATACCAGGAATACTATCCGATCAATATCCGAAACAAGCGCCCTAGATACCAGGAATAATATCTGATCGATATCTAAGCCGTACACAACATTACCACCATCGCTTCGGATATCAGGAATACTATCCGATCAATATCCGAAACGCGCGCCTTAGATACCAGGAATACTATCCGATCAATATCTAAGTCGTACACGACACTGTCGCCTCCAATACCAGGAATAATATCCGATCGATATTGAGGTCGCACACCAGACCGTTACTCTTTACTCTTTTCACACTTTCTCACACACATGCATGTTGACACAACCTCAACCCTAATATGTATGTCAATGTTCATAGTTTTGCAGTATCGGTTAATAATCTCAAAGCTGAATATACGTTCAACATAATCTCGATCTTAATCGTTCTTACAAGTCCAAAGTCTAACAGTGAGCCTTTAAAACAGTATATTTGTCAAACAGTTCTTTGAAATCTCCCAAAACATTTTCCAAACAGTCCCTTACCAAAAATTACACAAATTGCCAAAACTGCCACCTCGCGCGAGCGGATCGCGCGAGCGAGGGGGAGGAAAAATCGCGCGAGCGGATCGCGCGCGCGAAAGGGAAGGCCGGATCGCGCGAGCGGGGGAGCTGGACAGGTCGCGCGAGCGAGGGGGGGGAAAGGTCCGCGCGAGCGGGCCGCGCGAGCGATCCTCGCGCGAGCGGGTCGCGCGCGCGAGTTCTTGCAGAACGTCGTCTTCTTCGTTTTCTCCCCTGTTTTCAATTTCTGGACTGAAATTACCCAGTTTCAGATTCTGTTCGTACCAGGACATGTGATATATGGTTCTCTTCAGTTTTCCGCGTAGATTAAGAATACGCGATCAATTTTAACTAATACGGATTATATCACTAGATATTCGCGATTAAAGTGAGGGTGTCAAAACTTAAAATCAACGGTTCGTCGCGATACGGATAAATTACTGTGTAGGATTCGAACCACAGCTTATCGGGATCAATATCTTCCATTCCCAATTTACAGAATCGATTTTGGTTACGATTTCTAAAGCTTCAATTTTCAAGCTCTCATGGTGTATTGATATATATACACATATACACACATATATACACTGAAATATACACATATAGACATTGAGAGTGAGTTTAAATTACTCACCGAGGCGATTATACAGAAAATTAAAGGCCGAGAACTTCCGCCGTAATAATCCGTCGTCTAAGAATTTTCTTCCCGTATCTTGAATTGATATAACAATATATATCTATGTATATAACTGTGTATGTGTATATATATATATAATCAGTATGTGTGTGTGTGATCTTGAGAGAGAGTAGAGAGAATTGAGATAGAGCTTGAGAGAATAGGGAGAGAATGAGAGACTGTGAGTGAGAGAGAGAGAAATCAACGTATATATATAAACCCAAAGTTTTGGGCTCCAAGCAAGGCCAAGAATTCCCCCGGTGTGGTTGAGCTCACGTGCTCCCACACCAAAATGCGGTAAAGGCGCAGTTTTAAAACAAAACTGGTATTTTTACGGTTGAAAATAAAATGCAGAAAATTATATTAGCGTAGGAATAAATTCCCGGTTATACAAAAATATAGATATCGATTTTGAAACCACAGAAAATATTTCCTATATTTTCAAATATTACGGTTTGGCCCCAGATAAATATTTATAAATAGAAATTAAAACAGATGCTCATGGAAATGAAATGCCGTATTTATTTATTAATGATAATAAAATACAGGGCGTTACACCCTACCCACCTTAACAGAGATTTCGCCCCGAAATCTGAGCTAACTAATCCTGAAACAACTCGGGGTATCTAGTCCTCATGTCTGACTCTAACTCCCACGACGCTTCTCCTTCGTCATGATGCCTCCACTGAACCTTAACCAAAGGAACGTCTCTTCTTCTCAGCCTCTTGATACTCTGGTCGAGAATCCTCACAGGTCTATCCTTGTAGACAACATCCTGACTTGTCTCAATATCATCAAAATTAACCACATGTGAAGGATCCCGTATGTATTTCCTTAACATACTGACATGGAATACATTATAAACACCAGACATCTTTGGTGGCAACGCGAGCCGATAAGCCACTTTCCCAACACGCTCCAATATCTCAAATGGCCCGATGAAACGAGGTGCCAACTTCCCTCTCTTCTGACCAAAACGCACTACTCCCCGAACAGGTGAAACCTTTAGGAGTACGTGATCACCGATACCGAACTCCAAGTCCTTTCGTCGACGATCCGCATAACTCTTATGCCTACTCTGTGCAGTTTTCATCCTTTCCTTGACCAGTGAAATCTTCTCATTGGTCTCTCTCACCAAATCTGGTCCCAAAAGTTCTGTGTCTCCCACTTCAGCCCAACACAACGGAGATTGACATGGCCGTCCGTACAAAGCTTCGAACGGCGCCATTCCAATACTCGAGTGATAACTGTTGTTATATGCAAATTCAACCAAAGGTAAGTGCGTCTCCCAAGACTCTTCAAAGTCGATTGCACAAGCTCTGAGCATATCTTCCATAATCTGATTAACACGCTCGGTCTGTCCATCGGTCTGAGGATGGAATGCAGTACTCATCTTGAGCGAAGTTCCCATAGCCTTCTGCAAACTTTCCCAAAATCCCGAGGTAAAACGTGCATCTCGGTCTGATACAATTGTCACAGGTGCACCGTGCAGTCGCACCACTTGCTGTAGGTACATTCGACTCATCCTTTCTACTGGGTAAGTCATATTGTACGCGATAAAGTGTGCAGACTTCGTCAAACGATCCACAATTACCCAAATTGCGTCATGATTCTGTTGTGACCGGGGTAATCCAACCACAAAATCCATAGTTATGTGCTCCCATTTCCAACCTGGAACAGGTAAGGGTTGCAACAATCCTGAGGGTCTCTGATGTTCGGCTTTCACTTGTTGACAAGTCAAACATTTAGACACAAACTCGGCTACTTCTCGTTTCATCCCTTCCCACCAGAAGTTTCTCTTCAAATCCTTATACATCTTTGTTCCTCCTGGGTGTACTGTCAGTCTCGATTTATGTGCTTCTTCAAGAATATCTTTTCTCAAACCTCCTGAATCTGGCACACACAATCTATCTCGACATCTGTACCCTCCATCGGCCCCAACCTTCCATTCTGTCGGGTCCTTCTCTAACATCTTGGCGAACCATGCTTGAAATTTCTCATCTTCCTTCTGGGCTTCGATAATCCGACTCACAAGTGTTGGTTGTACTACGAGGCATCCAAAGTGATGTCCGTCACTTCCTTCAGAAATCTGCATATCAAATTCTGCGATTGTCTCTAAAGCTTTCCATTCCCTCAACATCAATGAAGCAATCATTCCTCGAGGCTTCCGACTTAGGGCGTCAGCGACTACGTTAGCCTTACCAGGGTGGTACTCTAATGTGAAGTCATAGTCCTTGATCAGTTCCATCCACCGACGTTGCCTCATGTTCAACTCCTTCTGAGTAAACAAATACTTAAGGCTTTTGTGGTCTGAGAACAAATCAAATTTCTCCCCGTAGAGGTAATGTCTCCAGGTCTTGAGCGCAAACACTACTGCTGCCAGTTCCAAATCATGAGTTGGGTAATTCAATTCATTCGGCTTCAACTGTCGTGAACCATATGCGATAACCTTTCCGTCTTGCATAAGGACACATCCCAATCCTTGATACGAGGCGTCACTAAAAATAGTGAACTTCTCACCATCCCTTGGTATCGCAAGCACTGGCGCTGTTGTCAATCTCTCTTTCAATTTCAGAAAAGCGCGTTCATGCTTATCAGTCCATTCGAACTTCAAATCTTTCTTAGTCAAACCAGTTAACGGGGCTGCTATCTTGGAGAAACCTTCTACAAATCTCCGATAATAACCAGCTAGTCCCAGAAAACTTCTGACTTCTGTAGCATTGGTCGGCCGAGTCCAATTCGCCACTGCATCGGTCTTTGATGAGTCAACCGCGATTCCTTGTTGAGAGATCACATGCCCGAGAAACTTAACTTCCTGAAGCCAAAATTCACACTTGCTGAATTTAGCATACAGGCGGTGATCCTTGAGAGTCTGCAACGCGATCCTCAGGTGTTGTTCATGCTATTCCTCTGACTTGGAATAGATCAAAATATCATCAATAAAGACAATAATGAACTGATCTAAGTATGGCTTGAATACTCTGTTCATCAAGTCCATAAACACATCCGGAGCATTCGTCATCCCAAACGGCATCACTAAGAACTCGTAGTGTCCGTATCTCGTCCTGAAAGCAGTCTTAGGTATGTCTTCCTTCCGCACCCTCAACTGGTGATACCCTGACCGTAGATCAATCTTAGAAAAGGTCGTGGCTCCTTGCAACTGATCAAACAGATCGTCTATCCGAGGTAAAGGATACTTATTCTTGATAGTAACCTTATTCAGTTCTCGGTAGTCAATACACAACCGCATTGACCCATCCTTCTTCTTCATAAACAACACTGGTGCTCCCCAGGGTGAAGTACTTGGACGAACAAAACCCAACTTCTCAAGTTCTTGAACTTGTTCCTTCAGCTCCAACAACTCTGTAGGGGCCATCCTGTAGGGAACCTTGGTTATAGGTCGAGTACCTGGCACCAATTCCACACAGAATTCTATGTCCCTTTCCGGCGGTAATCCTGAAATATCTCGGAATACTTCCTCGAACTCTTTGATTACCGGTATTGATGATACTGTCACCTCTGCACTGACAACCTCAATGTTTGCTAGGCATCTAGTGAGGAGCATATCACCCGAAGGGTTACATTGGAAATCGAAGAGTCGATTTCCCTTGTCCGCAAATGTGATCCTCTTCCTTGCACAATCCAACTTCGCATGATTCTTCTCGAGCCAATCCATTCCCAGGATTATATCGAACTCCTTCATCGATAGAACCACCAAACTCGCCAAAAGTTCACGGTCTCCTAACCGTAGAGGACAATCCTTACACACATGTAATAACTTGACTGTGGTCCCTAAGGGTGAGACAGCACTCAAAGCTTCCTCTAAACGATGCGGTACGATTCCCAACTTCTGAACAATCTTAACAGATATAAAAGAATGTGTAGCACCCGTGTCAAATAAAACTTTAACATGAGAGTTAAACAAGGTTAGAGTACCTTCCACTGCTCGTTGCTCAGGCAATCCTTCCTCATAAGCACCTCCTCCATATCCTGTTTCTTCATAACCAGCAGCCTCGGGAATAACAGCATTCAGGCGGGCCTGTCCTTGCTGACCATAGTTGCCTTTCCTAGGAGCCTTGCATTCCGGACTTATGTGACCTGGCATGCCACAATTATAGCACACAATTCCCGGACGATCAGCACGCCTAGTCTGTCTGCAATCCTTAGCTCGGTGACCGGGATTACCACAATTGAAGCAGTTGTTGTTTTTGCCCCCTTCTATTGCTAGAGGCTGATACTGCTGAACTGCTTGTGTCTGTTGAGGTTTCTTTCCTCCATCCCAGGTCCTTTTCTGTCCTTGAGGGTACCCAGGTTTCTGGTCGGGATAACCCTTCTGCGGAGGTCGATTTCCAAACGGCTTCGAATTCTGACACCCATCATTCTCTAACCCCGTAGCCAATCTCACCAGAGCTTCAAATGACTGGCCCAGATGCCCCATAGTCAAATGTCGGAGAGACAGGTTGAGGCCCCGGTGATACTTCTTGATTTTCCTCTGGGGTGTGTCCACCATATGTGGAGCAAAGCGAGACAGACGCTCAAATCGAGTAGTGTACTCTCGGACAGTTAGATTCCCTTGAGTCAATTCCATAAACTCTTTCTCTCTCTTGTCCTTCTCTTCTTCAGGAAAATACTTTTCGAGAAATCTTTCTTTAAACACCACCCACGGTATTCTCCTTGCAGCTTCTTCCCCTATGGTCGCTTTTTCAGCATCCCACCAATCAGCCGCTGCATAAGACAGCTGAAAGATAGCCAGACGCTTCTTCTCCAGATCAGTGCACTCTATGGTCTCAAAGATACGCTCCATCTGGCGTAGCCACTGTTCCGCTTGCCAGGGTTCATCAGTCCCCGCAAAATACTCAGGTCGCAGGGCGCGAAACTCCTTGAGAAGCTTGTCTCCCGTCTGGTGGGCTTGCCTTCCATTCCCGTTGTAATTCCCATTCTGATTATTGTTCCTCGCATTTTGATCACTAACCCTCTCCAATCTTCTTACAAAAGCCTCGAACATTCCGGTTGGATCTATTACCGGGGGTGCATCTTCAATAGCGGGACGATTCCTGAGATTTCTTCCAGCCATCTGATCGAGAGAACGGTACCTATCCATCAATCAACGGAATACGGTCAAACTCTCGGAAAGAAAGAAAATTCTAAACGATAGACAGCGACTAAACACGGAATGAAGTCGAACTATCTTATCTCAATTCTATCTTAACGGGAGATCCTATGTGTCTGGACAATCGGTCGAGCCATAACCTGGCTCTGATACCAAAAAGCCTGTCACGCCCCGACGTAGCATAATTCACGAAAGCATTTAATTTCCTTTATGGACTCGTAGGTCGTGACAAGTGAGTATGACCAATTGTCCCTGCAACAAATAACTTAACAACATTTCTAGAGCAAAGGGTACTAACAAAAACATAAGCTCCGAAATAAAAACTTACTAAACTATTACAGCAGTCATAGTCTTAGGCACAAAACGCCTTATTCAAAAGTCTAAACTAGTTTATTACAAAACCCAAATTAAAAGACATAGGAAATATAAAGCAGCCTCCTGGAAAGTCTCCTGACTCTAAGTAGCATAGTCAAAATACCCTGGCTGCTCCTGACCCTGAAAATCTGGACATACAGTCCAGGACGCATCAACGCCGTCAGCTTATGAAAGCTGGTGAGCAAAATAAACAAGTGCTCGCAATGTATATATATAAGCATATAAACAACGGTGCAATTTAATTTTAAAAGCAATAGATTCAAGGTTCCAATTCCAACATAAGCCATGGGGGAATAAAGAAAGCAATAAATATGCGACCATGCATGAACAATGTAATATCTCATCTTTCTGACTCTTTTCTCTCAACAAAACTCAACACAACCAAACCATTATCTCAGATACCAGGAATACTATCCGATCGATATCCAAAACAGCACACCAAACTATCGCTTCAGATACCAGGAATAATATCCGATCGATATCTAAGCCACACTCAATACCATCATTTCGGATACCAGGAATACTATCCGATCAATATCCGAAACAAGCGCCCTAGATACCAGGAATAATATCCGATCGATATCTAAGCCGTACACAACATTACCACCATCGCTTCGGATATCAGGAATACTATCCGATCAATATCCGAAACGCGCGCCTTAGATACCAGGAATACTATCCGATCAATATCTAAGTCGTACACGACACTGTGACCTCCAATACCAGGAATAATATCCGATCGATATTGAGGTCGCACACTAGACCGCTACTCTTTACTCTTTTCACACTTTCTCACACACATGCATGTTGACACAACCTCAACCCTAATATGTATGTCAATGTTCATAGTTTTGCAGTATCGGTTAATAATCTCAAAGCTGAATATACGTTCAACATAATCTCGATCTTAATCGTTCTTACAAGTCCAAAGTCTAACAGTGAGCCTTTAAAATAGTATATTTGTCAAACAGTTCTTTGAAATCTCCCAAAACATTTTCCAAACAGTCCCTTACCAAAAATTACACAAACTGCCAAAACTGCCACCTCGCGCGAGCGGATCGCGCGAGCGAGGGGGAGGAAAAATCGCGCGAGCGGATCGCGCGCGCGAAAGGGAAGGCCGGATCGCGCGAGCGGGGGAGCTGGACAGGTCGCGCGAGCGAGGGGGGGGAAAGGTCAGCGCGAGCGGGCCGCGCGAGCGATCCTCGCGCGAGCGGGTCGCACGCGCGAGTTCTTGCAGAACGTCGTCTTCTTCGTTTTCTCCCCTGTTTTCAATTTCTGGACTGAAATTACCCAGTTTCAGATTCTGTTCGTACCAGGACATGTGATATATGGTTCTCTTCAGTTTTTCGCGTAGATTAAGAATACGCGATCAATTTTAACTAATACGGATTATATCACTAGATATTCGCGATTAAAGTGAGGGTGTCAAAACTTAAAATCAACGGTTCATCGCGATACGGATAAATTACTGTGTAGGATTCGAACCACAGCTTATCGGGATCAATATCTTCCATTCCCAATTTACAGAATCGATTTTGGTTACGATTTCTAAAGCTTCAATTTTCAAGCTCTCATGGTGTATTGATATATATACACATATACACACATATATACACTGAAATATACACATATAGACATTGAGAGTGAGTTTAAATTACTCACCGAGGCGATTATACAGAAAATTAAAGGCCGAGAACTTCCGCCGTAATAATCCGTCGTCTAAGAATTTTCTTCCCGTATCTTGAATTGATATAACAATATATATCTATGTATATAACTGTGTATGTGTATATATATATAATCAGTATGTGTGTGTGTGATCTTGAGAGAGAGTAGAGAGAATTGAGATAGAGCTTGAGAGAATAGGGAGAGAATGAGAGACTGTGAGTGAGAGAGAGAGAAATCAACGTATATATATAAACCCAAAGTTTTGGGCTCCAAGCAAGGCCAAGAATTCCCCCGGTGTGGTTGAGCTCACGTGCTCCCAAACCAAAACGCGGTAAAGGCGCAGTTTTAAAACAAAACTGGTATTTTTACGGTTGAAAATAAAATGCAGAAAATTATATTAGCGTAGGAATAAATTCCCGGTTATACAAAAATATAGATATCGATTTTGAAACCACAGAAAATATTTCCTATATTTTCAAATATTACGGTTTGGCCCCAGATAAATATTTATAAATAGAAATTAAAACAGATGCTCATGGAAATGAAATGCCGTATTTATTTATTAATGATAATAAAATACAGGGCGTTACACAATAGGTCTCGGGCCTACTTTGTCGGGGTGTTACCTGACTTTTAGGACCATATATGCCCTACCCCATAGGCTCTTCACCCTTCCACCTATTTACCTTAGGTTAGGAGTTTTGACCCATACCTAGGTTGTCAACTGCTTCCCTACCCTGTAGTTAGGACTTTAGAAATGTGTTATTCTGGTTTTAACTCTTCTTCCCGGTCGGAAGATGAGTATTCGAGATCCAGGAGCCCGAACGATGACCGGGCTGTTCCTTCACTAACCCCATCAGACCACCATAGTGAGGGTAGAATTCTCGTTTGAGTGTCCGATGATGGAATGTGTCAGGAATACCTTGAAGTTTCCGAATTGAGGGGGGTGAGTAGTGAGGCTTTGATTTCAAACAAGCCCTAACCACCTTTTTCCTACGAGTGGACTATCAGTAGTTTGCTCGCATCTGACTTGAGCAGACTTAGGGATAGGTATGATATTCCTGGTCAATTTTCTCTGCGGTGCCCACTAGCGAGGCTCACCTATACCAATTGGGTTCTTACCCTTTACAAGGACTCGTTTATCATGGGCCTTCGCCTTCCCCTTTATCCTCTTGCCCGGGACTTACTGATTTACCTCGGTAATGCTCCAGGGCAGCCTACCCCTAATGGCTGGAGATTCCTGATGGGGGCCATCAGCCTCTGGCCCCAAGTTTTTGGTACGAGCTTACCCTTAAGGAGAATTTGTGGACCTACCGACTGTTCCCATTGAATGAAGAGGTTATTTCTTCTCCCTAAGATCTCGACAAGGGAGGAAAATGATAGATAAATGCCTAAGCAACAACAAGGGATGGAAGAAAAGATTCTTCCAGGTGTCCACCCTTGGACTCTACAATGAAGCTCTGGGAATTCCTCTGAGAACCGCCTGGGCTGGCAAGTTGAGGGGTAAGCTTTAGAGCCGGGTTTTCATTTTTCGCTTCGTTCCCTTGTTGTCTAAATTTTATTTGATTCTCTATTTGTTTTGCAACCGGGTTGTCTGAGTGTTCCGGACGAGTGCCAGGTCTGAATAAGGGCATTGGCCGAGGAACCTACTAGCATTTTTGACGTGCTGACCTAGACGGGAGCCCAGCAGGTTACCTACAAGCCCACTGAATTTCTTTCTGCACCGGTCTTTCCTCCAATCATTCGTGGTAAGCTCTTGCTCCTCAAATTTTATTTGTTGCCTCTTCTTTCTTATATTTTAATTTGCTATCTTGTTTACTCGTCTCTTTCTTTTTTTTTTTTACAGAGATGGCTCCAAGGAAGGACCTTAAGGCTTTGAGGGAGATGGAGGCCGTTGCTGCTGCCCGAGCACGGCAGAAAATAAAATAGGGCAGTTGCTGAGCCCACGACTGGCGACTCACAACTAGGTAGCTAAAGAAAGGGCCGAGACAACACCAAGGCGGGCCTTTCGTTCCCAGGGCTAAAGTAGTTTCTGCTATCGAAAGTCCCTCACGGAACGTCCCAGTTAGGATACATACTGTAGAATTCACGGCGGAGATCCAAGAGCGAATCCGGCCGACTTTCCTCCCTAGTCAAGTTGAGAAATGTAGGGAGATGCCCTCCATTTGCTCATTGGGACACTGTACAGCCTCTCCCATTTTGTAAGTAACTAGCTATGTCCTATCCTTTCTTTCTTGCCTTTTTTTTTTCCTTTATCTATGATGATTGATTGATTTCTGTTTCCCTTCTTCTAGGTTGGTTATATTGCGGCCAGGGCTGAGAACTCCCTGCCCGGTCTAGGTAAGCGGGCAGCCATTACTGAGGCTATTGTGTCAAAGGAGAGGGCGGCACTAGAGGCTAAGGAATATGTCCTGGTGGTGGAGAAGGACAAGGTGAAGGGGCTGGCTCTGAGCCTGAGAGCCACTCAAACGGAGCTGGAGATCACTCAGGTAGAGTTAGAGATCGTCCGGGAGGGCTTGAAGGCTATAGATGATGAGAAAAAAGCCTTGACCGATGCAACAGCTGCTAGGGAGGAGGCAGAGAAGGCCTCAGTAGGAGACTTTGATGTCAGTTTCTTTCAGGGCTACGCAAACCTGAAAAGGAGGCTGGCTGGGGATCATTCTGAGTAAGACTGGGAGTAGATTCAGACTTCTGGGACAAGGGGTCCCCTGCCATTGATGAGGCTGTCGCTGAATAGGATGCTCCTACTAGGGAGGTCGGGGAGAATGAAGATGTGGTAGTCATCATAGATGAACCTCAGCGGTGAGTCGGCCTGGAAACAAAGAGGCATATTGCCAGGCAAAAGAATGTAGTGAAGATTTTTCCAAGGCCTGCTTCTGGACAACTCTGACCTGTTACTCCTGATCTGTTTTGTATTTGAACATATATGTATTTATCTTTTTATTTTGGGAGGCTACTATAATTACCCCTAGGCATTGTACTATTTCTAAACTAGAATGACAAAGGCCCTTCGAGGTCACTTTTTGCGACCACTGATGTTCATGTTTGTACTTTTATTGCTTACATTTGTTTGTGATTGCCTATACCTGACTGGTCATTAGCCTCATTAGGACTCTAGCTTAGCAAAAGGTTTGAACTGTAACTGGTAGGGAGAACTCGGTCTTCTGGGGACTTGTAAAGCCTTAGTATTTCCCGAGCTACAGTGCTTGGGAAAATTCCAGGTCTATAGGTCTCAGTCGGGGAAGTTGTAAGTGCTTGGGATTAACTCGGAAGTTTATACTTGGTTAATCCTGGGCTTTGTAACAACCTGATGTAAACTCTGAGCATTGTGGGCACTCGGGTGTCTAACGGTTTATACTTAGTTAATCCCAAGGCCTGTGAATGCTTGGTGTGGTTTCCTGTAGTTCACTATTCCCCTCTCATACCCCTGTATGCTTTAGGTAAGGCAGGTGTTATGGGAGTAGTTACTATAGGTGGCCGACCTAGAACATGTGAGTTCTAGGGTCTTTTGACTCCTTTATCATGGGCCACCTAAGGGGGTTGTCCCCATCGTAGGTCATGAGCCTAAGCGGAGTTGGTGCCCCGGGTGGTGCTGAGGTCTTTTGCCATCCATGGTGCAGTGGTCTTAAAGTGTCCAGGGGTTTGGCCCTAGGTCTTTGCGGTGCCTCTGGTATAGTCCTGAGGTCTTTTGGGGGTCTCGGCTGTTATCCTGAGGTCTTTTTGGTGTGCCTCGGGTGTGATCCCAAGGTCTTTTATTGCTATAAAATACTAGTAAGGAACACTATTTGTAAGAAAAAAATTATTGTGAGTGCTCGGGAAGAGCTACAACTTATTAAAGTAAAAATAACATCCTTAACCAATCCTGATTTCGATTCACTAATAATACTTCCACAGATGCTCCACATTCTAAAGGGGCTGTAGGTCATATCCTTCTAGTGTTTTTAACTAATAAGTCCCCAATTGGTTAACTCGGATGACCTTATAGGGCCCTTCCCAGTTTGGCCCCAACTTCCCATGGCTAGGATTCTTGGTGGAATGATTGACTGCTTTGAGGACGAGGTCTCCTACTTGGAAACTGCGGTGCTTTACCCTTTTGTTGAAGTATTGTGAGACTCTCTATTTGTAGGCTGCCATTCTGTGATACGCCTGGTCCCTTTTTTCTTCAACTAAGTCGAGCTCTCCTCTGAGGGCTAGCTACTTCATTTCCCAAGTAGCTATAGTTTGTCACTCGGTGCTTCAGGAATTCCAGCTCGGTAGGGACTACTGCCTCGAAGCCATATGTGAGTGAGAATAGAGTCTCACTTATAGCGGCTCGAGGGGTATGCGGTAGGCCCATAGGAGGGTCGGTAGTTCTTCTTCCCAGAGTCCCTTGGCTTCCTTAAGCCTTGTTTTTATGGACTACAAAATTGTTCAGTTAGTCACCTCAGCTTGTCCATTAGCCTGGAGGTGTTCGGGAGAAGATTAGTGATTTGATATCCCATAGCTTGAGCAGAATTGCCTAAAGGTCGGAGTGTTGAACTATCTACCGTTGTCACTAACCAAAACTCGGGGAACGCCGAACCTGCTGAGTATGTTCCTTTCCATGAAACTTTCCATTTTCTTCTCGGTGATGGTGGCCAACGACTCAGCCTCTGCCCACTTGGTGAAGTGGTCGACCGCTATAACGATAAACTTGACCTGACCCTTGACCATGAGGAGTGGTCTGACTTTATCGATACCCCATTGAGTGAACGACCATGGGCTGAGAATTGGGGTCTTTTCTATAGGAAAAATAGGTTTAAAATTATTTTAAACGCGCATTGAAAAGATTAAGTTCCAAAAACTTTATTGATAGTCCGAATCTACTACTCATTAACTCTATAGATGTGTACAAGAGGGGACAAGAGTTATACCTTTATATCTTGAACCCAATTCTGAAATCTTTGACTTCCAGCAGCCTCCACTAGATGATCTTTACCCTTATGACTCCTGCGGGTGCTTCAAAAAAGGCTAGAGTTGGTGGGAACTCTAACAGGGAGGATAAGAAGGCTAAGGAAGACCTAAAATAGTTTCTGCAGCTCTCGTATAGAAAAAACGATGATCATAAACTTTGTACGCAGCTGCCCTATTTATAGATTTCGAAAATTGACTTTTAGCCTTCGATCGATCAAAGCCGATCAAATTCACTTCGATCGATCAAACCTTCAATCGATCAAACCTTCAATCGATCGAACACCTTTCGATCACTCAAACCTGCCTAAACTTCAATCGATCGAGACTCCTTTGATCGATCGAACCCTTCTTGACAAGATACTCATGTGCCTTTCTAAGCATCCTAGCGCAGCTAAGAGTAGGACCTCTTAGGCTCTTTATTGTTGGCTCAGACCAGTTGTTAATTCCCATGACCAAACTCTTTGATCAGCAAACTAACTAGCTGGTCAGTCAACGTTTACCCCACTATAAAACGACAACTGAACTCCAACGCAAAAGAATATATCCGAAGCGATTACTAGACTTGTATAATGTACTAATGTCCCTCTACTGTCAGCATTCATAATCATATTCAGGTAGTCAGATAACTGTTATTGTCAACCTAAAAAATAATTACATCTTGTATTCCTTGAGTCCCATTCACCCCTCATGATTACCAAACATGTTGATAACTACTTATCAACAAGACTGCAATTCTCAGTAATCAACTTGGTGACATTCTCAAGGGAATGCTTACTCTTTAATAGAGGGTAGATTCTATCTTGATAATATATGTTCAGAACCCTGTGAACATGACATACCCAAGATACCCAGGTGTTGATCTTTAAGATCTCAATGATTGATAAGTCAAGTAGCCACATCCACAGTCTGTGTTCATAATCATCTCAAGATTGAGAACACGTACCTTATACAAGTTATAAGTTCCTATCGACTATTGAACGCCTTAAGCGTCAGTAGGAAAGCTCAAGTCCGTCAATGCACTATAAGCACTAGCATATTAACTACGAAATATACGTCAGTGATTGAAATTCATCACTCCATCCAATGGTAGTTAATCATGCTACAGTGTAAACCTGATGAGATATCTAGTCTCATCATCCACTGTGACAAATTCTAAGTATCAAAGAGTAGTAATTCGGATCTCACTTGTACGTATCTCATACACACATGAATTACTTACTTTAATACTTAAAGATTAACAATCATCTCATAAAAGTAACATATATAATGAAATGTATAGCTGATATCCATATATTAAAATATCAATGTCTCATACATAAAGTAATGGTTTGAGGGAACAAACCCAACAAACTCCCACTTGCACTCATCACCATTCAGTACTACATCTGAGACTTAAACTATCTAGATGATAATCAAAAACATTTTGTGGCAAGACCTTTGTAAACGGATCAGCAAGATTGTCAATGGTGGCAATCTTGGTGACAGTCACATCTCCACGTTAAACAATATCTCGGATTAGATGATAATAAAAAACGTGCTTTCCCTTTTCGTGATTTCTTGGCTCCTTGGACTGAGTCACTACCCCACTATTATCACAGTATAGTGTAATAGGTAACAGCGATGCTGGTACCACCTCGAGCTCCATAAGGAACTTCTTGAGCCAAATAGCTTCCTTGCGGCTTCACAAGCAGCCGCATACTCAGCTTCTGTTGTTGAGTCTGCAATGCATTTCTGCTTAATGCTCCTCCAACTAACAGCACCACCTCCCAAGGGAAAGAGATGTCCTGATGTTGACTTCCTCGAATCTTTATCTAACATAAAGTCCGTGTCAGTGTAACCTATTGTAATTAACTCATCACTGCCATACATAAATATGTATTCTTTAGTCCTTCTCAAGTACTTAAGAATGTGCTTAGCGGTTGTCCAGTGTTCTGGACTTGGATTCGATTGATATCTACTAACCATGCCAACAGCAAAATAGATATATGGTCTAGTGAATAACATCGCATATGATGTTGTCAGTATCAAGATATAAAAGTATACTTTTCTAAAGATTTGCAGTGTGGAAGTAAAGGTCGAACCCACAGAGATTGATTAACTACCGCGCTTTAATTTTAAAACCTAAATTTAGCTAATTTAAGAAAACAGATTTTGAATTTAATTTGAATTAAACTAATAACAATAAAAGTAAATCTAAATTATAAAAGTAATTTAAAAGTGTTTTTGTAAATATGTTTAAAGGAACCTAGGATTGCAATTCCACCACTAGCTTCATAATAGGAATATTTATGCATTCAATTAGATTATTAAGTTGGATGATAATGGGGAATTGTAGCTACAAGCCCAATTCCCTCTGTCAAGAAAATAACTATGGTTCAAGCACCAACATAATCCATCTTCGATTAGCATGAATTATCCCACACTAAACTAGGGTTGTGGTATAATCCATCTAATCTAGGCATGAACTATTCGGATACTTGATAGCACAATTCAATAAAGCACCATTACATGTAAACAATCCATACAAGCACAGCAAATATAGATCATTGAGCACATCACATTCAAAATAGATCTAAGATAAGAATAAACTTTGAAAGTAATGATTTAATCAATAAAAGCACGATTTATTTATAAAAATCCTCTAAACATGTAATCATCATCCATACATAATAAATCTAAAAGAAAAGCATAAAATACACCCTATTACTTGGCTAGGGTTTCATTGAAACCCTAGATCTAGTGTCTAGTTGTCCATAGAAGCGGCGAATTGCAAGAGGTTGATGGAGGAGGCCATGGGAATCCTTGGTCTTCTTCTTCTTCTCCTTGCTTCCCTCCCTTCAATGGTTGAAAGTGTTGTTGTATATTGTGTATGTATATGTGAATAATAATGTCTAACCCTTTAATTGAAGTAAAATAGGGTATTTATAGATTTTACAACAAGTTTTGGAAGCTTTCCTAACCCGAAACATACTAAAACTGCTTTATTTTGCAATCTGGACATAATTAGGCAGTTTCGTTCGCGTAGGAATCATCAGTAGAGTGAAATACGCAACTTTGGTTGTTGTACAGATCGCGCGAGCGGGCCGCGCGAGCGCGTAATTGGGAAGGTCACGCGCGCGGATTGCCCGAGCAAATTCTGGGATCTCGCGCGAGCGGGTTACGGCGCGATGTGGATTTTTCAGCTTCTTTTTGCTTGCTTTTTCACCCTATTTAGCCTGGTTTACTTGATTTCTTCCAAAACCTATCAGAAAATAGAAAACGAATTAAAA
This sequence comes from Hydrangea macrophylla, assembly GCA_033977485.1. Classification (NCBI taxonomy): domain Eukaryota; kingdom Viridiplantae; phylum Streptophyta; class Magnoliopsida; order Cornales; family Hydrangeaceae; genus Hydrangea; species Hydrangea macrophylla. The sequence goes on from CM066993.1 coordinate 30,144,067, forward strand.
ATATACAAAAACAGGATAAATAGGTACTAACAAATGCACGTTAAGGCATATAAATAGGATTTGTTCTCTCCCGATCAGCATACATGAGACTTCCTAGTACCGAAGCATAGGGAACTCCTGCCATTCAATTCCTCTCCTGTTGTGTCTTAGGACACTGGTCCTTGGAAAATGCTAAACCATGCCTAAAAGGTAATAAACCTTTCTTTGAATTATCCATTGAAAACCTAGTTAGCACCTTATCGATAAAACTATCTTAAGATAATCCCATTTTCACTTATGATCCCGAAAGAGCTTTATCCCAAGGATATAGCTCGCCTCTCCTAGATGCTTCATATCAAAAGTACGAGCTAGCTAAACTTTAACTGTTGACAACGCTGCTACATCATTTCCAATGAGTAAAATGTCGTCAACATAAAGAACAAGAAAAGCCACCATTTGTCCTTCACACTTCTTGTATACACATGGTTCATCTAGATTCTGTATGAAACCAAACGACTTGACCGCTTAGTCAAAATGAATGTTCAACTTCTGGATGCTTGCTTAAGCCCATAAATGGACTTTTGCAACTTGCATACCAAGTTACCTTTCCCACTAGCTATGAACCCTTCTGTTTGTTGCATATAGATGTTCTCCTCAAGATTGCTATTCAAGAATGCAGTCTTAACGTCCATCTACCAGATTTCATAATCTAGGCATGCAACAATGGATAAGAGTATTCTAATGGACTTGATCATGGCTACCAGTGAGAACGTTTCCTCATAGTCAATGCCCTCTCTCTAAGTATAACCTTTCGCTACAAGCCTTACCTTAAAGGTCTTAACCTTTCCATCAGATCCTCTTTTCCTCTTGTAGACCCACTTATAGCCAATGGGTTTAATATTGGCTGCAAGTTCTACAAGATCCCAGACCTGATTAGAATCCATAGATTTCAATTCAGCTTTCACCGCTTTAACCCAATGAGCTGAGTCTACATCAGCCATTGCCTCTTCATACATGGTAGGATCATATTCAGATTCTATGGAGGCAGCTTCAAAAACTTCTCCTAAGAACATGTATCTGTTAGGCTGCTGGCTAACCATCCTCCCACTACGATGAGGTTCCGGTGTGGAAATGGGTGAAGAAGTGGTATTTTCTTGTCTTGCATCATTATCAACTACGGGTAGGACTGAGGGCTCTCTATCTATTTCTCTCAGATCTATCCTTCCCTTAGGTTTATGGTTCATGATATAATCATCCTCTAAGAAAATAGCATTTGTACTAACAAATATTTTCTGTTCTCTTGGATCATAAAATTACCATCCATAATAAGTACCCTTTGGATACCCTACAAAGTAACATAATTCCGATCTAGAATCCAATTTGCTCATCTTTCCTTTTAGCACATGTGCTGGATACCCCCATATCTGGAGATGTTGCAAAGAAGGCTTGTGCCCAATCCACATCTCTCGTGGTGTCCTAGGAACATATTTGGTTGGTACTAGATTTAGTATGTATGCAATAGTTTCCAAAGCATAACCCCAAAGGAATAATGGCAACTCAGAACAACTCATCATCGACCTAGTCATGTCTAAAAGAGTCTGATTCCTTATCTTTGCTACACCATTCTACTGAGGTATACCAAGTGCTGTCAACTGTGATAGAATCCCATTCTGTACGAGGTGATCAATAAACTCATTAGAGAGGTACTCGCTACCTCGATCAGATCGAATGGCCTTGATATATTTGCCCAATTGCTTCCACACTTCAGCCCTAAAACTCTTTGAACTTTTGAAAGGCTTCAGACTTGTGCTGCATTGGTACACATATCCATACCCAGAGTGGTCATCAGTAAATATTATAAAATACTCATAACCACCCCGTGCTCTAATATTTATTGGTCCACATACATCAGTATGAACTAATTCCAACAATGCATTGGTCCTATTGCCCTTTGCAGGAAAGGGCCTTTTGGTTATCTTACCCTCTAAACAAGACTCGCAGACTTCCATTGTTTCGAGAACCAAATCGCCTAAGACCCCTTCTTTGACTAGTCTACCAATCCTATTCAGATTGATATAGCCAAGCCTCATATGCCAAAGCCTTGTTGGATTAGTGGAAGGTTCCTTTCTTTTAGATGGTACAACTACCACTGAGTTATTAAGTTCCATGCAAGAATCATTAGAAATATTAGGAGTTATCACATACAAACCATTTGATTTAACACCAGAACACATAAAAGAACCATTTCTTTTGATCACAACTTTAGTTCTGAAATGAAAAGAATAACCTTTATTCGATAAATTTGAAACTGAAATTAAATTACGTCTCATTGAAGGAACGTAAAGTGCATCTAATAAAATCAAAACTTCATTATCTAAAAATTCTGAAGCTACTACTCCTATACCAACTGTAGATACGGTTGCGCTAGAACCTAGAGTAAGTACGATTTTTCCATCACTGCACCTCTTAGTTGATCTGAACTTCTGTAATAAATTACAGAATATGGTTAGTCGCACTAGAATCAATGCACCAAGTGTTTGAAGTATCCGTAATAAAACTTACTTCAATCACATGTGATTCAATCATACCTTGAACTCTTATAGCTAAGAATTCTGGACAGTTCCTTTTCCAGTAGCCCTTCTCACCGCATTGGAAACACTTTCCTTTGCCTTGGCCACCCACCTTCCCTTTACCCTTACCTTCTCCCTCAGATTTTGCAATCTTAGGAACCAGTCCAACACTTGGACCACCAGTGCCAGCCTTCTTTTTTTCCTTTCTTGCTTTTCGGTACAGATCGCAAAGAAGAAGAGCTTTTCTCAACGTTCAGAACGTTGCCCCAGGTTTGATCACCCTTTCCGCTGCCAGTAAAGAACTCATTAATTCACTCATTGAAAAATTCATTTGATTTATGTTATACTTAAGTTTGAATTGAGTGAATGAAGGCGATAGTGAGTTGAGGATCATATCAACTTGGGTCTGTGCATCGATGTTGGCTCCTAGGGTCTCCAGCTCGTTCAAATAACCAATCATTTTTAAAACATGTTTTTTGACTGGAGTCCCTTCCAACATTTTAGCACTCATTATCTTCTGCATGGCTACCTGTCTAGCAAGCTTGCCTTGCTCCCCAAACATCGTTTTCAGGGATGTGATAATGTCACTAGCAGAATTGTTCGCCTGGAATTGGTGTTGCAACACACCAGCCATTGAGGCCAGAATGTAACAACGGGCCATTCCATTCGACTTCTTCCATTTATCGAACTCGCGTCTAGCAGTAGCCGAAGCATTTGCATCGGGTTCTTTAGGGTATGGGGTGGTGAGGACATATATGTGATCCTCCACAGTTAACGCGATGTCTAGGTTACATTTCCATTCTGTGTAGTTATTTCCAGTTAACTTGTTTTGTGTAAGTATGGTGGCAAGAGGACTAAATACAGATCCAGATATTATGATTTACTGAAAAATCAAACAGATAGAATAAATATGGATATCAGAATTTGACAGTTTGAAATAAAAGAATCCTTAAAACTCTTATTTAAAAACAAAGTCACCGGAATATCGAAACGAAAGAATAAAGCCTCTTTGTGGTGATTAATACTCCATTTTTTGATTAATCATGACTTCTCCGCTATGCAACTCTTGCAAAACAAGTTATGACTCTCGAACCTATTTAATCTCTAAGTTTCTGAATAATGCCCTGTGTGGGATAGCTTAGCTAGTGTGTACCATTAACTAGGATCCAATCACAACCGCCTCTAGTAGTGCCTCCGTGTGGTGGTCACCCTATAACACGTCTGATTGATCGTATCCATAGGAAGTTTATATCTAGTAACCAATGAGTAGTATACCCTCCGTATGGAATGATCACTCCTGGCGAGGTGACACAAAATGCACTAATCATCTTACAGTGAACCGTTAATGGAAGATCGTGGATGTTATCATAAGTCTCCCACTAGATTTAGTAAATAAGGATTTTGCTTTTTAGAAAAAAATGTTTCTACTCATTGCCCATAGACATCCAATCTCTACTAATGAGTTTAAATGGTTTTTGAATTTTATTTTAGAAAACTTGTTTTATGTGCATGCAAGTAGTAACAATATAATTAAATGCTAATCAAAACCAAGCACATAAAACAAAAAACTAAAATTGAAACAAAGGCATTTATATAACTCTATCTCTCATGGCTCTATCTCCATAGAACCTGTTTCTTTGGTTTGATCGCCTCTAACTCCATCTTTATGGACAATGACTTCTCGATCCATCTTCATGGATTTTCTAATTCTAATTCATTGGTCCTATACTTCTTTCGAAGCTTACAATTTATCTAGAAATAGAAAAGCAACAACAAAATAAAAGGCTAGGGAAACCGGTGCGACTTTCCTTTTCGTAGGATTGAAGTCACAACGCCCTTTACATATACCTTAAAACCAAAGAAAAATTAATACAACATACACCAATCACAAACATCTAAATACAAAAAAGAAAACTTTGATCTTGTTGCCATGGGAGATAGTAGATTAATCTCATTGCAAAAGGGTTAGTTGTATGCATATCCACGCATATATAACATATCTAACTATTAGAACCCCTAATTGATTCACACAGTACATAAACTCTTTATGTACTAATTTAGAACTTAAAACAACATCTTAGTTCTTTGTCACACTTCGATCAATCAATTAAACATAGTTCAATCGATTGAACTTTTCAGTTTCACAGAATGATTTGAAAATTTTACAAAATATTATAAAATAAAGTATATAATTTTAAAAACCTTTAAAGCTGTGAACAAAACAATTGGACAGAGACTCAGTCTCTATTGATCGAAACTTTCTCAATCGATTGAACAAAATAATGTTCGATCGATCGAATAATGTTCGATCGCTTGAGAACAGAGATGGTCAATCAATCGAAACTACTTCGATCAATCGAACCCACCATGCATCCAATGCAATCACAAATTTATATTCTGCTGCAAAACTAATGTAGAAACAGATCTGTGATGATGCAGTTTCAAAACCAGTCCTAAAATCAACATACAAATCAAAACTAGTGTTCCAAAATGCATCTATAGATCCAAACAAGCGAGGCTCTGATACCAATTGTAGGAAAAATAGGTTTAAAATTATTTTAAATGTGCAGCAAAGAGATTAAGTTTCAAAAACTTTATTAGTAGCCTGAATCTACTACTCATTAACTCTATAGATGCGTACAAGAGGGGACATGAGTTATACCTTTGTGTCTTGAACCTAATTTTGAAATCTTTGACTTCCAGCAGCCTCCACTAGATGATTTTCACCCTTATGACTCCTACGGGTGCTGCCAGAAAGACTAGAGTTAGTGGGAACTCTAACAGGGAGGATAAGAAGGCTAAGGAAGACCTAAAATAATTTCTGCAGCTCTCTTATAGAAAAAATGACGATCATAAACTTTGTACGTAGCTGCCCTATTTATAGATTTTCAAAACCAACTTTAAGCCTTCGATCGATCGAATTCATTTTGATCGATCGGGAACCTTCGATTGATCGAACACCTTTCGATCACTCGAACCTACCTAGACTTCAATCGATCGAGACTCCTTCGATCGATCGAACCTGTCTTGACAAGATCCTCACGTGCCTTTCCAAGAATCCTAGGGGAGCTAAGAGTTCTTGTAGAATGGTATCAACTTGAGTCGGTGAATGCATTGGAGGTAGGGAACAATGAATACTCACTTATTGGAGTACTCCATTAGCTAGGTGGTAGCTTATCACTCAGTATCTGACTCGTCGGGCTTCAGAATTCTAGAGCAAGAGGTTCCTGCTCATAAGGAAGGTTACTATAGGGTTGGGACCTACATTGACCGGGTTCACCTCCATGCCATCTAGAATGGACACACTGGACTCGGATAGGTATTCTATCCAAATTCCCTGAAGGTCTAATTCTGACGATGATGCTAGGCAAGCCAATTGGTCAGCCCATGTGTTATCTTCCCTCGGGATCTGAGTGATACACAACCTTTTAAGCCCGTTGGTGATTTCTCTGACCAGGGCCAAATAAGCCACCATACTATCCTCCCTAGCCTTGTATTGCTGTAAAACTTAGTTGACAATTAGCTAAGAGTTACTGTGCACTTTAACTTGTTGGGTGCCCATAGAAGTGGCCAGTTATAGTCCGACCAACAAGGATTCATACTCCGTTTCATTGTTGGATGCTTGGAACCCAAACTTGAGAGCGTACTCGAGTTGAATCCCCTTAGGCGTGATCAGGATGACTCCTACCTGTTGCCTTATTTATTGGAAGAACTATCTACATAGAGTATCTAGGTCAGGACTTCGTGCTGTAAGTTTGGTGGTAGATCAAACAGGGCATACTCCTTGATTGGATCTTCTAGATAGGTAAACTCGATGATAAAATCTAATATGGCTTGTCCTTTGATCACTGTTCGAGGTCGATAGAGAACTTCAAACTCTTTCAATTCTAGTGCCTACTTCATGAGTCTCCCGGACATCTCAGGCCAGCAAACGATCCTACGTAGGGCCTGACTCGTCAGGAGACTATGGTATGAGCCTAGAAATATGGGCAAAGTCACCAGACTGAAGTGACAAGGGAAAAGGCTAGCTTTTTATGCGTGAATATCTACTTTCTGCGCCTTAGAGTGTCTGGCTAGTATAGTACACTGGGTATTGGATCCCATGTTCTTCTCTAACTAGTGTCGGCTAACCATCGAAGGTGATACTGCTAGGTATAAAAATAGTTCTTCCTTTAGAACGAGCATTGAGAGTAGAGGGGGTAAGCCCAGGTATTTCTTGAGTTCCTAAAACGCCTCCTCTCACTCTTCCGACCACTCAACGGCTTTGCATAGGATTTTGAAAAACAAAAAACACCGGTTGGTTGATTGGGACACAAATCTGTTTAAGGCTGCCACTCACCCTACTAGGCCTTGAGCTTCTTTGGTTGATCTTGGCGATTGCATGTTGATAATGGCCTGAATTTTCTTCGGGTTGGCTTCGATCCCCCGTATGCTGACTAAATGCCCCCAGAACTTCCTGGATGAGACCCCAAATGCGCACTTCGCTGGATTCAACTTCATCTGAAATCTTCTAAGGATGCTGAATGCCTCAGCCAAGTGCTCTCGTCCTGGCTCTTGACCAGGAGGTCATCTATGTACACTTCTATAGTCTTTCAGATCAAGTCCTTGCACATATGGTTGACCAAGCGCTGGTAGTTCACTCCTGTATTCTTTAGCCCAAAGGACATCACTTTGTAGCAGTATCTTCCCTAGTTGGTAATGAAGTAAGTCTTCTCTTCATCGCTGGGGTACATACAGATCTGGTTATACCCTGAGTAGGCATCCATAAAGGAAAGGAGTGAGTGGCCTGCTATTGCGTCTACTAAGAGATCTATCCTGGGCAGTGGGTAGAAATCTTTGGGGCAAGCCTTATTCAGATATGTGAAATCCATACATAGCCTCCACTTTCTATTGCCTTTCTTGAATAAGACAATATTGACCAGCCAGTCAGTCAGGATATTGGACTTCACGGGCTAATTTTGCTTTGAGGAGTTTCTCAACCTCCTCGCGTACTACTTCCTGTCTTTTAGGGGCCATTCCCCTCCTCTTTTGTTTAACCGGGCAGAAGCTTGAGTCAACATTTAGTTGGTGAGACATGACCCGTGTATCAAATCCTGGCATTTCTTTGTGGCTCCATGCAAAGACATCTTAAATCTATCTAAAAAACTAGACTAAGTTTTCTCGGAGGTCTGGCTTTAGGAGAGAACCAACACTAACGGACCAATCAGAAAACTAGGGATCCAGTATTACTTAGTCGAGTTCTTTGACCAGGCTGACTCTGTCCTTGTTGTCCCTTGGGTCCATCTCTTCAGCATTCAGTGCTTCAAAAATCGCATCGCTGTGCAAGGAACAAACATGACAGCTCCAGGCGGTGGCTTGGTCTCCTCTCAAGCTCCTTGGCCCCTATGGAGTCGGGAACTTTACCACCAGGTTATAAGTTAACACGGCTCTAGCCTTGTTAAGTATTGGTCTCTCAAAAATGACATTGTATGCAAAGGGGGCTTCTACCACAATAAAGTTTGTGAGTGCCGAGATTACTGCATGTAGGTCCCCAATTGAACCGGTAGCTCGATCATCCTGAGCAATTGTGTGCTAGACTTATTGAATCCCACTAGTGGGGTAGCCACTGGTTGGAGTAGATCTCTTGAGATTCTAAACTAATCAAACACCAAGGCAAAGAGTATGTCAAAGGAGCTACCTGTGTCCATAAGTACCCTTTTGACCATGTAATTGGCTATGGAGAGCGTTACGACCAGTAGGTCATCGTAGGGGCAGTGCAGATCTTAGATACCACTAGATGAGAAGGTAAGGGTGTTAGTCAGAGGGCAATTCACTGGTTAGACATGTACGACATCCACTCGGGTTACCCGAGCGTGTCTCTTCCTTGCTGACTACAAGTCTCCTCTACTCGATGTTCCTTCGGAGACCATGTTGATGTGATCGAGAGGTTGTTGCTACTTAAAGGCTTGGGTTTCTTGCCGCTACTGTCTGTCTTTGGTGACAAACTCGGCTAGATGGCCCTGCTCGATGAGCTTTTTTATAGCACTTGTGAGTTTAAAGCACTCCTTGGTGTCATGGCTGTGGTCTTTATGGTATCAGCAGTACTTGTCCCGATTCCTTTTCGCAAGTGGACTCTTCAACTTGGTCAGTTTCTTGAGTAGTTTCTAAGTCTCTATAGTAGCCATGACTTCTTAGATGGACCGGGAAAGCAGCATGAAGGCTATCAGGGGCTTATCCCGATCGTTCTTCTATCGATTATGCCTTTGCTTCTTCACCCAGTTCTTCTCAGAGCCTTCCCATTTTCGTTTAGCTCTCAGGGACTCTTCTTCCATAAAGTTTGAGTGTTTGGACTTCAAGAACTACCCTCTCTGAAAGTTCAACCAAGGTTGTCGATCGTTGCCGATGGAACGATGTTGCGACCTTGGTGTTCTGAACCCCGAGCAGAAGGCTATAATTGCAACTGTCTCGTTCAGGTTATAAAACTGAAGGTTTTACTGGTTGAACTGATCAACATAATCCTTCAAAGATTCTCCTTTCCGCTGCCTAACTATGAGAAGTTGACCGGCCCCTATCCCGACCAAGTCATGCTACTTAGCATCATCCCGAGTGGTCTGGACTACCCAAGACATCCCGATCGGTATATGCACAAGCTCGACCAACAGATCAGGAAAATCGCGCAGGCACGGCTCGTCGCAGGGACAACTCACCCAGGCCCCGAGGCATGATTCAGAAAATTCTAGACTATTTCCTACTCAAAGTTAGAAGACTAATGGAAAGTGCAACTTGTTTCCTAATTCAATTAGGAAACCCTCACAATTGATGCCAATCAATCCTAAATTAGATTGTATTACCTAATCTGTCTAATTTCCTAGTACGAGTAGGTCTCTTGCGTCTATAAAAGAGACCGCTCACCCCCATAGAAAGGGACCAATCTCTAGTCTGCATAATACATATAATAGTCACCATCACGCTCGATCGACCTACGGTAGCTCTAAAATTTTTCAAGACACACTCGTGAACGTAGGTTCCTTCATTAATAGGATCGAATCACATACAAAAAATCAGTCTCTCACACACTCTCTCTCCCTCTCTCTCCTAAAACTACTTTAATTTATCTTACCAATTTTTGGCATCATCAGCTTGGCCCTGTCTGTGGAAAATGACATTTTTCCAGAAGTAAATCACTTAGCTGCTTGTCATGCCTCTGAAGAAGGGTAAGAAGGATGCGCAGTAAGCTGATCGGTATGTTTCACCGGCCCCGGCACCGGCTGCAGTGGTCCTGACACCAGAGCAGATCACCACGACCCTCGCACAACTCTTGAAGGTCCAGCCTCAAACTTAGTAGCAGATCGAAGCCCTGTTGGCCCAACAAAGCAATCCTCCAGTGGTCGAGAAATAGCCCGGGAATGCTGCGTACAGTCGGGAACCAATCTTAACTAGACAACGTGCCCGAGCCAACCCGTCTCGCATTGAGGACACCGCAGACATCAAAGGTAGGCGTGTTGCCCGAGATGAAAGGCAGGAGTGCAAGGCCCTAGAATCGGTCCAAGGTTACTCGGTCAAGAGCCGAGGTGGCCTTAGGCATATTATCAGTTGGAGTCATAGCCGAACTCGATCCTAGAGGACAGCACACTGCCATAAGAAGGAAACCTCTTTCACTAACCTGACCTATGTCCTGGATACCGATCGGGAAAGCGTGGTAGTTCGTATCAAGAATTTGGAGAAACCGATCGATGGCATGGCCAAAGGCGTGGGCCAGAATGCTACTCGTATCAATACCGAGATTGAGCCACCGTTCTCTAGCCTAATCACGAGGTTTGCCGTCCCACAAAAATTCAAGCAGCCTCACCTGGATTCATACAACTGCTCGGGTAGCCCGACAGACCACGTCCAAACCTACAAGGCCTAGATGGCTCTCGCCACCAATGCCAATGAACTATACTTCCTGGAATTCCCCAGCACTTTGGAAGGCCCGGCTGCTCAATGGTTCTATCCTTGAAGCCCCGATTAATCAACAATTTCAAGCAACAAAGTAAGCAGTTCATCAACCAGTTCATTGGTATGCTTGAACGGCCAAAGCCTGACATGCAATGCTAACAGTCAAACAAAGGAATAATGAGTCCCTCAAGGAATTCACTGACCAATTTAATCAAGGATCTTAGGATCTATGATCTTGATTAAACCGTCGCCATTACAACCTTCTGCTCGAGAGTTCAACACACCATGTATGCCACATCGTTCCACAGAAATCAACTGGCAACCTTGGTCGAACTCGTAGAAAGGGTTGAAAAATACATTGACACTGAAGAATTTGTAAAGACCAAAGGCCCTGGGTACATAAATGATGAGCAATCCAGAAGTAGGCAGAAGTGACAACAACCTGGGAAGAATAATGTAGAGAAGCCTAGTAGTTTTGGTAGTCCCTCCAGTTCACAGCGGTCTGAGTCTAGTAGCCCCGACCTGACCTCCAGTTCACAACGGTCTGAGTCTGGCAACCCTGACCCGACCTGTAGTTTGCAACATTCAGGATCCAGTGATTCCGACCTTACCTCCAGCTCAAAGTAATCAGGAGCCCGGTGATCCTAACCCGACATCCTATCTCCAATAGCCCAGGTAAGTCCAACTATAATGGTACTTGTCCTATCACAGCATGAGGCTCGACAGACTCAGAGAGCTCCTACAAAGACCTCGGGATCACATTTGAGGCACCCAAAAGACCTTGAGATCACACTTGAGGCACCCAAAAGACCTTGGGGTCACATCTGAGGCACCCGAAAGACCTCAGGATCACACCCGAGGCACCATCAAAAGACCCTGGAACTACCAACATTCTAGGTCAGCCACCTACAGTAATTGCTTCTGCGACACCTACCTCAACAAAAGCTTGGGGGTAAGAGGGAATGAAAACTACAGGAGGTCACACTGAGCATTTACAGGCTGTGGGATTAACTAAGTAAGACTCTTAGACAACTCGGGAGCCTACAACACTCAGAGGCACCAACACCACGTAGGTCCAAATCGATGATAGAGATTATCCTCTTAGTTTGGCCCATGATAGAGGAGTAAAAGAAATCTATAAAATCCATACATTTTGGGTCTCCACTTAGGTCCAAACTGACGATAGAGGTAGCTAAAACCTCTTAGGTTGGCCCACGATAGAGGAGTAAAAAGACCCTAAAGCAACACGCTTTAGGTCGGCTCTACCAACATGGTCAAGCTCTTCTCCCAATAGTCTTGACGAAGGCTGGTTGGGAGGAAGATAACCATCCTGGGGAGTTAACCATAAAAGGATCCTAAAGTAATACGCTTTAGGTTGGCTTTTCCAACATGGTCAAATTCTTCTACAAACAACCTTGACGAAGGTTTACGGGCAGAAGATAACCATCCTGGGAGCTAACTTAAGCAAAAGACTCCAAATTAGGCTAAGTCTCAACTCCTAGGCAATTCCCGATCACTCAGACAATGGCAAGTGGTGACAAATAGATTTCCAAACTTGCCCCGATATAGCATCCGACCAACCTTGGAAATGTGGGGCAACTAATACGCCCAAAATTGGCTTTACTCCATGACCGAGTAGTTCTATTCAATGACCGGCCCCTATCCCGACCAAGTCATGCTACTTAGCATCATCCCGAGCGGTCTGGCCTACCCGAGACATCCCGAGCGTTATATGCTCGAGGTCCGACCAACAGGTTGGGAAGACCGCGCAAGCGCAGCTTGTCGCAGGGACAACTCACCTTGGCCCCGAGGCATGATCCAAAATATTCCAAACTGTTTTCTACTTAATGTTAGTAGACTAATGAAAAGTAAAACTTGTTTCCTAATCTAATTAGGAAACCCCCACAATTAATGCCAATCAATCCTAAATCATATTGTATTACCTAATCTGTCTAATTTCCTTGTACGAGTAGGTCTCTTGCATCTATAAAAGAGACCACTCGCCCCCATAGAAAGGGACCAATCTCTAGTCTACATAGCACCTTTATAGCAGTCACCATCACGCCCGACTGACCTATGGTAGCTCCAAACTATTGTTGGTTCACCACAGGTCCCCGACTTTTTACAGTATAGTGCACGTGCTCGACACACTCATGGACATAGGTTCCTTCATTAATAGGGCCAAACCACATACAAAAAACCAATCTCTCTCTCTCTCTCTCTCTCTCTCTCTCCTAAAACTGCTTTAATTTATCTTACCAATTTTTGGCATCATCATGGGTGATAAGGGAGGTTCGTGTAATTTTTTAAAATTCGAGGGAGGTCTGTGTAATTAAGCCATAGTTTAGGGGAGGTTTGTGTAATTTAATGTAGGGGCATTTAGGTAGTTTCATTTAATCTGTTATACATGATCGGCGACGAATAGTTGCCATTTATAGTTCTAAAAATACGCTTTGTTAGCCCATTTCATGTAGTTATTAGTTATTTTTTAATAAGTATTCTAAATTTTGTAGGATTTGGAGCTTTAACATGAAAATGCACAAAAATCCAATGATTAGTGGCTTTGGAAGTCATCCTGGGCTCAAACGGTGATTCCGGTGAAAGCTGAATGCAGTAGCAGTCTTGGAAAATCGCATTTTTGACAAAGAATAATTTGGATTTAAGAAATTTCTTCAGAGATATAAAATGTAGATCTTCGAGTTACGGACGCGTGGCTTCAAACGGCGAGTCAATCCGAGTTCCGAGCAAAAAGTAGTCGCACAGTGCAGCGAAAAGGACCTCGCGCGAGCGGGTCGCGCGAGCGACCTTTGAAAAAACCAAAAACGCGTATTTTTATTAAATTAAAGTGCCCAGCGAAGGTGGTTTGTGTATATGACGTCCATAAACGTAAATATAGCAGTTTTAGTGCGATTTGACTTAGGAAAGCTTCCTAAATCCTTCCAAACTCTATATAAATCCTATTCTAAATCAAATTTAGAGATACAAAACATTACACACTAATATACACATCAATATACAGCCATATTATACATTATTTTCGCCATTGAAGAGAGAAAAGCAAGGAGAAGAAGAAGAAGACCAAGGATTCCCATGGCCTCCTCCATCAACCTCTTGCCATTCATCAATTCTATGGCAGCCTAAACTCTAGATCTAGGGTTTCAATGAAACCCTAGCCAAGTAATAGGGTTTTATTTATGTTTTTATTTTAGTTTTATTATGTATGGATGATGATTACATGTTTAGAGGATTTTTATAAATAAATCGTGCTTTTATTGATTAAATCATCACTTTCAAAGTTTATTCTTGTCTTAGATCTATTTTGACTGTGATGTGCTCAATGATCTATGTTTGCTGTGGTTATATAGGTTATTTACATGTAATGGTGCTTTATTGAATTGTGCTATCAAGTATCCGAATAGTCCATGCCTAGATTAGACGGATTATACCACAATCCTAGTTTAGTGTGGGATAATTCGTGCTAACCGAAGATGGATTATGTTAGTGCTTGAACCATAGTTATTTTCTTGACGGAGGAATTGAGCTTGTAGCTACAATTCCCCATTATCATCCAACTTAGTAAGCTAAAGTAATTCGTAAATACCCTTATTATGAAGCTAGTGGTGGATTTGCAATCCTAGGTTCCATAAACATATTTATAAAAACAAATATTTAATTGCTTTCATAATTTAGATTTACTTTTATTGTTCCTAGTTTAATTAAAATTCAAATCAAAATCTCATTTTCATAATTAATTAGATTTAGGTTTTAAAATTAAGAGTTGTAGTAATTCAATCTCTGTGGGTTCGACCTTTACTTTCACTACTACAAATCCTTAGAAAAGTAAAGTACACTTTTGATATCTTGATATTGACAACATCAATTGTTGGCGCCGTTGCCGGGGATTGCATTACTACCTTTAGTTTTATAATCTTAGTTTAATTAATTCGTAAATATTATATTAGGTTTTCTTTTATTTATTTATTTATTTTTTATTTATTTTTTATTTTTTATTTATTTAATTTTATTTTTGCTTTGAGTCACTAACTTTTTATTTTATTTTGTAGTTTCTCGAGTCGTCAAAATTTCAACGTTTCCGAGTGGATTAGCTAATCACACCAAAGGAGCTTACGCGAAAAAAATATAAATAAAATTCAAGTAAATTGCTTCTTATGAAACTCGCTTCAAATCACTGTAAGTCAGGGCGTTGTGACGCACTATTTGCATTAGTTTAGGGTGAATTGCACTGCATTAGCTAGGAAACCCGGGGTGCTGGGCTTGATGCGGTCATTGCATTACAGGATAATATTCATGCATCACAGTAGTTGAGTGCTTGTTATCTTAGTTGCGTGATTGCTATTTGTTTTTTTTTATTTGAGTCAGTTTTTGTTTTTAGTTTGGTTTCTTTTTAAGTTTATGTTTGATACGTGTTCAAATAAACCTGAATTACATTTTATCGATCTTGAACTTGAACGTACTTTAAAAGTTAGTAAGTCCGCAACCCAAGCTTCTAGAGCTAGGTTGCAAGACGACGAATCAACGCCGATTCCGTCGTCGTTGTTTGAGGCCGAAATTCAAAGTACCCTTAAACGGTTAAAGAGAACTCGAACTTTTAAAATCGAACCGATTAAAATGGCTGACAGAAATAACGGAAATAATTTAAATAATCCTAATATACCTCCACCTCCTCCGCTTAAAGATTATTTTATTCCAACGACTTACACGCCACAGGCTGGTATCGAATTACCGGAGGCGACGACATCTCACTTTGAGATAAAGTCGTCTACCATCTCGCTACTTCCATCATTCCATGGCCGTATAAATGAAGACCCTTATCAGCACTTGGGAGATTTCCAAGATATATGTTCTACTTTAAAAATCCAAAATTTCACTGATGATGAATTAAAATTGCGGCTCTTTCCATTCTCTTTAAAAGATAAAGCTAAATATTGGCTCCAATCTTTGGAGCCAAACACTATAAAAACATGGGAAGCATTACATACTGCATTTTTACAAAAGTTTTTCCCAATCACAAGAACTAATCAGATAAGAAAATTGATAACAAATTTTGTGATGCAAGATGGGGAAACACTTTACGACATGTGGGAAAAATTTAAAGAATTATTACGTTCGTGTCCACATCATCAGGTTCCTAAGTGGCAGTTAGTACAAGTCTTTTACGAGGGACTTATTCCCTCAGTCCGTAATACTGTCGACGCCGTTTGTGCGGGTACCTTCCTACACAAAAGTGCCGACGAGGCATGGAAAATCTTTGAAACATTAAGCGAGAATTCGATGCATCAGGTTGTGTCAGTACGTTCCGAGGGATATCATTCACAACCTAAGAGAGAGGTAAAGTTCGAGTCAAGTCAGTCAATTGAAATAAAAGAACTATCTAAAAAACTTGACCGACTTTTAACAATGAACCAAATGATTACCTCACCCGCTTATGAAATTTGTTCATTATGTTCTGATCCTTCACATTCTATACTTGCATGTCCATCGGCCATACAATTTTCGAAATTCGTGGAGCAATACATTAATTCTATTTAACAATACCCACGAAATAATTATAATTCGACTACTAATAATCCAGACGCACCATGGAGAAACCATCCTAATTTTTCATGGAAAAATAATAATAATAATAATAATGATATGAGTAATTTCCCTAACGCTTATAGACCTCAACAATGTCAATACCAACAACCTCCTCCTCCACCTCCACGTAATAATGCATTTGAGGAGAAGGTGTTGGCCTCACTTGAAAGTTTTGGTCCGATGATCCAGTTAGTACATTCCCACACCCATTCCATTGCAAAACTGGAGTCCCAAGTGGGACAAATAGTTAACACGCTAAATCGTTTAACCGAGAGTAAGTTGCCAAGTCAACCTATTCCGAACCCTAAGGGACAATACGAGGTGGGTGGTACGAATGAGCAAGTAAACGCTGTGTCAACTAGGACGACTATTCGAGAGGAAGAAGTTGTTGAGATTCCGAGGGAGGTTATGAGGGATGTAAACGTTAACTCGAATAAAGAGAGGGGTGAGGACGTGAATCAAAGTAGAAAAGAAAAAGAACCGGTCTCAACTAATATTATTCCAAAACTACCTTTTTCACCAAATGTTGAGGGACCGTCACATTTGTCTAAGAAAGGGTCAAAAGCTGAAGATATACTCGAGGTGTTTAAACAAGTAAAAATCAATATTCCATTCCTCGACGCTATAAAACAAATTCCCTCTTACGCTAAATGTCTAAAAGACCTTTGTACTCAAAAACGTAAATTGCGCAGTCATACTCCGAAAAAGGTCTTTCTCACGAAAAAAGTAAGTTACATTTTCCAACATGCTACTCCGAAGTATAAAGATCCAGGTACGCCTACGATTTCATGTGTCATAGGTGACACTATCATCCATAGGGCTCTCCTTGACTTAGGAGCTAGTGTCAATCTCTTACCTTATCATGTTTATAGACAATTAGAACTAGGTGAACTTAAACCTACGGCTGCTACTATTCAATTAGTAGATCGTTCTATTAAAATACCTAGAGGAATCGTCGAGGACGTCTTAGTTAAAGTTGACAAATGCTATTATCCTGTTGATTTCATGGTTCTTGATACTGAACCCGTACTAGATGCTAGGAAGCACACTCCTGTCATTCTAGGTCGTCCATTCTTAGCAACCGCTAACGCTCGTGTTAACTGTCGGACGGGGGTAATGAAGGTGTCATTTGGGAACATGAACTTAAAATTGAACGTTTTTAACGCTATTGATCAACCTCCTAAAGACGACGATTACCTGTGTGAGGCGGAGAGTGAGGTACGACAGAATATTGAGCCTAATATAGGAATAAATACGTGTGAGGAGAATAATATAGTGAATGATGAGCGGATGGACTTGAATAACCTGGACCCTAATGACGAATTTACTCAAAAGGTGAAGAATCAATTTGAAACCGAAAAGGATGAACCGTTGAATGAATTGATACATAGCGATATGGTTTCTGCTTACCACCGGGCTCTTCCTGATATCATAAGAGGTACAAAATCTGAGTTACGACCTCCATAAATCTTGAGCTAGAACGGTCTAGCTGAAGACGTAAAAGATAGCGCTTCTTGAGAGGCAACCCAAGCTTTAATTCGTTCGTTTCTTTGATCTTTGTATGTTTTTAGGTCGTTTTGGTCAGTTTTGGTCATTTTGAACAGGTTTGGGGGGTCGGAGTAAAATTATTTTGCACTTATTTACATTAAAATAAAGAAAAAGAGGAAAAGACCAAAGTCGCTCGCGCGGTCCGCTTGCGCGAGATTCCCCCATAGACAAATTTTTTAAGTTTTTTTTATATATGTAGCCTCAGGTCCACCTCGCGGAGGGATTCGCTCGCGCGAGGTGGGGTTTTTCCACTTTTTCTTGTTGTTCTTTTACCTTCTGTTTCCCACACCTGGTTAGTTATTTTCTTTTCTGTTTGTTCTTTTCAGTTCTTTTCATTTCGGTTTGTCTTTGTTTAGATTGTTTTGTTTCTATTTGTTTTCTTTTACGTTCTTTTACTTATAATTTAGTTTCTATTGATTAAAAAAAAAACTTATATGTTAGCTTTTATTATTTAATTGTTTGTTTAATCAAGAAGTAACAAGTCACATTGAATTTTATTGCTTTATTCCTTTGTGTTCACCTGTTCTATGCTTGTCAAGATCGAGGTACTATCGTTCCTTCTTTACGTACTTCCCTTTCTTTCGTTTTATTGTTTCATTGGGGACAATGAAAGGTTTAGGTTTGGGGGTATGCATTCATACATTCACATGCACATTATTATGCACTACTTTAAAAAAAAAAATTCGACTCTTGTGCTTAAATAAACGATGTTACCGACGTTTTTGCAATCTCAATTCGATACTTCTTGTTATGTAACTATGATTGTTATAAAATGATAAACAAGGAAAGATGTGATTAAATATTTGCTGAAGTCATGTTGAGACGTTTTAGGTCATGTATCGTTCAAATCGTAGTTTTATATCATAGATTTGCACACAAACCTATACACTACACGTAGTTGCTTGAATACATGTCTGATGTGAACTACAATATGAGTCGGATTTCTAGATAACACAAGGTGGAGACTAGACCCGGTGAGCTTTTGAGCCTATCTTTTCTTTTTAGAGGGTTATAAATACATCTTGTGTTTGTCGAATTTCATTGAAATAGCGCATTAACTCGTTGTTTAGTCTCATTATTCTTGTTTTGGTTGATAGTCAAGTTAAAATATTTGTTACCATGCTAAATAATCTTCCGTCGTACATGTTGAAGAACCATATAACCATAGGACATGATTATAGGCCCTCTTTGTTTATTACCGACCGATAAATGATAAAAATTTCCTTAGTTCGCCCTTTGAGCCGTTAAAATGCCATTTCTCTCTTTAATTACCATTATTCTTGTTTTTGCTCCGACTTGACAAACTTGGAGTTCGCCACTGAGAGATTTGTCAACTTTTAGTGGTGTTAAGGCGATGTGTGATTAAGAAGAAGAAGACAAGATGCTATTGAGGTGGTTGCTTAGAAATCAATGAATAATCATCCGACAAGCAAGAAAAAAAAGAAGGAAAGAAAAAAGAACAAGGTTGAAAAAAAAAGAGAAAAGAAAAAAAAGAAGAGGAAAGAAATTGAAAGGAATGAAAATAAGAGAATGAGAAGATGAAAGTTGGTAGAAGAGATGAATGAAAGAAATCGAACATGCCTTACAATGCCAATCTAAAACTACTTAACAAATCCTTTCTATCATTTTTCATTGCCTGAGCCACATTATAACCTTTGAAAAGTCCTATTTGATCCTAGAAAACATGGTTTGGATATGAAAACGATGGGAGGGTGATTAAAACATGGTAATGACTAATTTTTCTTGATTGTTGGCATCCTATCCATGAGACCACTATTTTTTCGTGTCAGGCGTCTTTTTCGAGTCATATGTGAGCATTTCTCGTTTTGAAAAAAATATTTCCTTTACTCACATATTTTAGAAAAATTACACCTGTTTCTGAGTGTTTCATTTGAGAGTGTAATTAACATTGTGAGATTCGTAGTCGAAGCATAGTTAAATGGTTATCCAAAGTATATTCCATGTTCATGACATACTCGTGTTCATTTGACTACCACATCACACACGTGCAATTTTATGAGAAACTCTATTGATTTATACAATGCATGTGCTTGGGATTGTTTTTCATAACTTAGGTGGATGTTTCATTATGTTTCTTTTGTTCGTTATTCTATTTCAAATCATTGTTTTATAATAAGGAGTATTGACTATTAGTTTTTTGTTCTTAATAAAAGTTGTTTTAAAATTTACAAGTTAATAAAGATGGTTGTGGGTGACTTGTTGATGAGAACCCTCACGAGACTTTACTCGTCCGACTAAGCACACCTAGGGGTTTAAAAGGCTTGTTGCATATGCTAAATGCAATCGTGATCCATACAAAAATGGAGTAGTATTTGTAGTAGTAATTTTATTTTTTTGGTCTTTTTGCTCGAGGACTAGCAAAGAGTAGGTTTGGGGGTGTGATCGGCGACGAATAGTTGCCGTTTATAGTTCTAAAAATACGCTTTGTTAGCCCATTTCATGTAGTTATTAGTTATTTTTTAATAAGTATTCTAAATTTTGTAGGATTTGGAGCTTTAACATGAAAATGCACAAAAATCCAATGATTAGTGGCTTTGGAAGTCATCCTGGGCTCAAACGGTGATTCCGGTGAAAGCTGAATGCAGTAGCAATCTTGGAAAATCGCATTTTTGACAAAGAATACTTTGGATTTGAGAAATTTCTTCAGAGATATAAAATGTAGATCTTCGAGTTACGGACGCGTGGCTTCAAACGGCGAGTCAATCCGAGTTTCGAGCAAAAAGTTATCGCAATTCTACGAAAGTCGTGCAGTGCAGCAAAAAGGACCTCGCGCGAGCGGATCGCGCGAGCGACCTTTGAAAAAACCAAAAATGCGTATTTTTATTAAATTAAAGTGCCCAACGAAGGTGGTTTGTGTATATGACGTCCAGAAACGTAAATATAGCAGTGTTAGTGCGATTTGACTTAGGAAAGCTTCCTAAATCCTTCCAAACTCTATATAAATCCTATTCTAAATCAAATTTAGAGATACAAAACATTACACACTAATATACACATCAATATACAACCATATTATACATTATTTTCAGCCATTGAAGAGAGAAAAGCAAGGAGAAGAAGAAGAAGACCAAGGATTCCCATGGCCTCCTCCATCAACCTCTTGCCATTCATCAATTCTATGGCAGCCTAAACTCTAGATCTAGGGTTTCAATGAAACCCTAGCCAAGTAATAGGGTTTTATTTATGTTTTTATTTTAGTTTTATTATGTATGGATGATGATTACATGTTTAGAGGATTTTTATAAATAAATCGTGCTTTTATTGATTAAATCATCACTTTCAAAGTTTATTCTTGTCTTAGATCTATTTTGACTGTGATGTGCTCAATGATCTATGTTTGCTGTGGTTATATAGGTTATTTACATGTAATGGTGCTTTATTGAATTGTGCTATTAAGTATCCGAATAGTCCATGCCTAGATTAGACGGATTATACCACAATCCTAATTTAGTGTGGGATAATTCGTGCTAACCGAAGATGGATTATGTTGGTGCTTGAACCATAGTTATTTTCTTGACGGAGGAATTGAGCTTGTAGCTACAATTCCCCATTATCATCCAACTTAGTAAGCTAAAGTAATTCGTAAATACCCTTATTATGAAGTTAGTGGTGGATTTGCAATCCTAGGTTCCATAAACATATTTATAAAAACAAATATTTAATTGCTTTCATAATTTAGATTTACTTTTATTGTTCCTAGTTTAATTTAAATTCAAATCAAAATCTCATTTTCATAATTAATTAGATTTAGGTTTTAAAATTAAGAGTCGTAGTAATTCAATCTCTGTGGGTTCGACCTTTACTTTCACTACTACAAATCCTTAGAAAAGTAAAGTACACTTTTGATATCTTGATATTGACAACATCAATACACATTACTCAACTGTTAGCGAGAAGGGAGGTCTGTATAATTTCTCAAAATACGAGGGAGGTCAGTGTAATTAGGGCAAACCTCAAGGGAGGTGATTGTAATTAACCCTAAAAAATATTAAACAATGAAATGTGGATTTACATAGCAAAAACACGGGTGCATTTAGCCCCACCTGATTTTTTTTTGTTTGTAAATTTAGTATATATAATATGCACAATAGAAAGATATACAAACTTCATAACAAGCATTAAAAGCTCATTCCATGAAAAATTGAATAATCATTCATGTGCTATTTTTATTTCTTTGTCTACACCATATTTATTCCTACAATATGCTATCCTTCCCGAATTTGCATTTACAAATACAAATTTTTTTTGTTCTTTAAATGTGACTCCTAACCTATGTGGTAATGGACCCTCTAGATTTCCATCAAACGATGTTAGTGTGGTCCCACCATTATTAAAGGAGTAATACTATGTTTTCCAAATATGAGAATCAATTTGTTCACTTATTGCTCCCCCAAACACCTCATTGGGTGAGCATGTGGGATCCACCACTTTTTATGTGTAAAATGGGGATGAAATAATGATGGAAAGTTGTGGGCCCCACTTGTTCACCCAATGAGGTGTGTTGGTCATGAGCAAATTTATTCTCCCTAAATTTTGTATCCCAAAAATGGTTTCAAACACGTGTTAGTGGGCCTACTGAATTTTCATTGGAGGATGTTGAAGTTGTCCCACTGTCAAACCACTTATGATATACAAGATTTGGGAAGTATAACATTATTTTATATATTTATTAAATTGTCAAATATTTTAATAGTTGTACAAATTTAATTATAATGTAAACCACTTAATTTTCATTGAAATTGTTATTGGTGGTACAACTACCAAAGTATTTGAGAACAAAATTTACGATTAAAACGTGAGAATGCTATAATTAAGAACTATATCATTAGATTAATTCTTACATACCTTTTCAACTGGCATGTGCCTTGCACGTGCCATGTACGGTTGAGAGAGAGAGAGAGAGAGAGAGAGAGAGAGAGAGAGGCTCTTAGTTGGGGTTGTTCTAGACGAAGAGAGAGACACTGATGAGGCCCTGTTTGGCAATTCTAATTGGTTAGTTTGTGAACAATTTTGTCTTTACATGTAATTTCACTTTGATTATTATTATTATTATTGTTATCTTTATTTTAATCTCGATCGTTTACTTAGATTCAATATTATTGACTCCCAAATTTGAATTCAAATTTTGATTTACAAATTTTTAATAGTTGTAATACATTCAACTACAATAATGACAATTTAATTCTTGTAAAAAGTTGCTCTAAATGACACAACTATCAAAGCATTTGAGAACTAAATTTAACCATATGTATTTTGGAGACATTCTAATCATTTTAAAATTATATATGCAACACGGGCCCATTTATACTGTACTTATCTATATATGGATGTATTTTCGTATCTGTATATGTAAGAATACGAATGTTTATGGATGGAAGTTAATGAGAGTTGATATGGATGTTTATTTCATTAACCTTTGAATCCTTAAAACATTAGAAGGATTATAGAAGCAGGATGCCTGAGCGCTCGAGATTAGTAGGAGCGCTCGAGCTAAAAATGAGTGAAAAGACAATTTTGCCCCCAGGCATTGGAAACTCTATAAATACCTTGACTTTCCTCGCATTTATTTCATTTTGAAAGTCTGTTTACAGACAATGAGCTTTGAGAGAGAGTTTGAGAGTTCATAAACTCTACACACAAATTCTTATGCACACACTTGTTTATCAATTGCATGACTTGATCAAACACACACACACACCCTCATACATACACATTTGAAGTTTTGGGAGCTAGAGATTCAAGGATCAAGAAGAAATGAGGATGATCATGTTTTGAAGCATAGTAGAGCTCAAGATCATACATACACATGCATTGTCTTCAATATCATCATCTTTTGCATCAATTTGATCATCTAGATCTTGTGAGTACTTATACTCACTCTTAAATCATGTTTTATTAAGTTAATTCATGATCCATGATGTTGCATATAACATGCATTGAGTTTAAATTGAAGTTATGTTGATGAAATAACCAATTTGCTGGTATATTGTCAAACCTGAGTGCTCGAGTCCAACGAACAGGCCAAGCCTAAGTGCTCAAGAGGTGCGAACGCTCGAGTTCAGCAGTATATAGAAGAAAGGCTTGTTGCATGTTAGGTTTAAGATGATCCATGACATATATGATGGTACTATGAGTTGTAATAGTTGTACCTTGAGATATTCTTGCTATATATGCTTACATGCGATATATGGAAGTTGTACTTTATGTTATTTAAGTGGTACTTTAACAACGAATTACTTATATTGTAAAGAAGAAATATTCTGGAAATTTACAAAGGCAAGAGCTCGAGCTCACCTAAGCGCTCGAGCCCACTGGATTAGCAAAAACTATGTTCCTATAGTAAGTAAATGATGAATTGCACAAGTAGACGCATACATGGGAGATATGTAAACTCCAAAAGTAACGTGAGACGTACGTAAGTACGATAATCTGGGAATAATGTAGATAAACGACTTGTACCATGCGCATTAGTTGATGATGCATAAGTTACGATAGCAAAAATGTAAACGAGACAATCATGTTCGTTGGTCTAATTCTTATGTTTTGTCCGTGAAAGAGTAATGAGTTCTGTGATGTTGTTGAGATGTCACCATAGCCATGGGGGCAACGACGGTAAGAGTAGTCGTACCTTATCGGTACTGTTTGTTGTGGATGCTATGGTGGCAAGTGTAGTAGTATTACTTTGTTGGTACTATCAAGGCCAGTCACGTAAAGATGATTAACAAACTACCAAGGCTAAATGGAATACGATTGGGGTTGCTAAGAATGAGGCTGTAAGGTAAAGATGGAAAGATGGTAACCCAACGGCCATAAGGTAGAGACATTCCAGGCCAACAGCGGTACGCCGGATTGCTTGTTAACCAAGGCTGAATGGAATAAGATTGGGGCTGCCAAGAATGAGGCCGTAAGGTAAAGATGCCAAGTAATGAGGCCATAAGGTAAGGATGGCAAGATGGTAACCCAACAGCCGTAAGGTAAGGCTATTCCAAGCCAACGACATTCATGCTGGATGTAGGCAAAGAGTCGAGTTCGTGTAAGATTGGGCCTGTGGTCTAAAGATTGGATCGGTGAACCAAAGAGAGTCGAACTTGTACAAGATTGAACCTGTGGTTCAAAGCAAAGCCTCAAGTGGAAAAGCTTGGACCCGTAGTCCAAAGAAATCAGTCAGTTGATGTTAGTTGCGATTTCGAGTCTGAGTATTGTCATCAAGAGTTTTTCCTAACGAATGTAGTGCGTCAAGATCGAGATTAGTAACGATGATTGATAATGTTTTTAAAAGTATGAAAAGGAGCATTTTACTTATTAACGAGATTATCTCAATGTTTTTTGGGCATGTTCAAGTGTAGTAGGTTTACTCACTCAGCTTGCAGTAAAGCTGACAACTTTCATATCCTGGACAATCAAATATCTAGATCTTGCATAGGCTGACTACGTAGAAGAGGAGTACGCCAAGGAAGGCTATGGCTTTGCAAGTTAGCTAGCGGGAGCTGAAGACTATTAGTTTATCTATCTTGTGGTTATGTTGAGGCACTAGGTGCCAATTTATTATTATTACATTAAGGCTTGAAGCCCAATATGTTAATCTCTTTTCCTTCCTTTTTCTATGGTTATGTAATAATGAGATTTACGACTCTGATGTTGATGTTTAATATACAAGTATGCCTATACCACCATGCTTATTAACACTGCTGCTTGATATTTATTGTATCGGTTCTTATTTGTTATGGATAATCATACGACCCCAAACTTTTCACGTATCAACGGGTCCTAATGTGGGAATGTTTTAAAATTTCCCCTATTTTGCTATGCCGGGGCATGACAATATAGCAATTCACATAGAATAAAATATTGAACAAAAATCATTTTATACGTATAATTAGATCTTTTTAATGACTCTAATAGATTAATTGTTAAGATTTGGTTGGAGGAAATTCTATACATGTCACGCAATATCCTATTTTTGTATATAATATTTTACACAAATGGGATACCACATGATATAACCATATGTTGCAATGAGGGGTAATGTTAGAGACACAAAAAGTCACAAAGAGATGCTCACAAAAGGATGTGGTATCCCATGAGGCACCCATATGGCATCCAATGGTATGAGTTAAGTGTGGTGAGTCCTAATGCCACATGCTTTTGTAAGTATCTATTTGTGACCCTTTTATGTCCCAAACATTGCCCTGCAAGGAGGCATTTAATGAAAATATATAGAGGATTTTGACCAAAAATAAAGAGTGAGGGTTTTGATAAAAACACATTTAGAGTAACTATGAAGTAAACAAAATGTTTTTTAATTGTATTAATGACATATAATTAAGAAACTTTTCTTACTGAATCACCTTTAATCTTCTATTCGATCATGCAAAGACTTAATAAACTAATGAAACATGTAATCTTTCCTCTGTTATCTTATTTCACTTTTTAAGTTTGACTACTTTATATATATACTTTAAGTTTGACTACTTTTATACGTTATAATTTTTATTTTTCCCCTTTAGTAGTGTATTATTGTCTTTATCCGATGCATTAATTTAAGTCAATATCATTGACTCTCAAATTTGATTTGAATTTTTGATTTTTAAATGTTTGACAATTGTACTACATAGTAGAAATAGGTGATTTTTTTTTTTTAATAAAAACTTGTCATAAGTGGCAAAGTATCTGAGAACTATAATATCATTTTAATTTATTTCAATTTTCCAACTAGCACGTGCAAGTGCCTTATTCAACCTTAGCATATATAAAAATGCGAATACCTCGATACGCGTGCAATTGTGAAATCAATTAATCAAAATTCGGTGTTTTCGAATTCTTTTTGTCCTTTTTGGTAATTGTCATACTTCTGCTGATGACACCATGGTTATCTACGTGTGCATGTGTAATGTGTCACCTATTGCTCAAATCCACAAGGACAAGACTTGTGGCACATGAGCACATCAATGGTCGGATACACTACATCCATACATGATACATCTGCACCATTTACTACATGGCTACACCCATTGTCCATTGGTCATCATGCGAGGAAAACAAAGAGAATATCTATTAAGTTATAACAATTATTGCCCTGGGTATAGGCTATCTATGCAGTCGCCCCCAATATGATTATTTTAGCCTTTAATTAATAATTATGAAAAATAATATGATGATGAACTGCAATTTAGTACACTGAAGATATTTGTCTCAAATACCATTACAAATCCGTATTTCTACACTACATCTATTCATACATCATCACCACACCCCATGGATCATCGTGTGAGGAAAACAAGATATAAGGGAGAGAGTACCTAAATGTGTTGTTGAAGGTAGCTTCTACTTTCACAATTGTACCATAGTGGTCGGTAACACCACATAGTATTGCATGTGGTACAATTTAAATCATTTGGAAACCGAATTTATTTACATTTTTAGCAACAAAAAAAGGTTACTACATAGAAGGCAATAAAAAATTTAAAATTATGAAAAATGATTTTTTTGATACTTAAATTAATGATAAAATTAATGATTATTTACACTTTCACCCCTAAACTATAACCAGTTTTTGGCACACCCCCTCTTCTATCAAACCTCGCAAATACCCCTATAATATAGACCCATTAAACATCAACCCTTATGTCCGTAAAATGCACGGACGAAAAGCACGTGGTGTGCAGATGAGAATGAAATGCACCGAAAATGCCCTCTTCATCACTGTTGAATTATAAGGGACCAAAATGCCCTTTGCTATTTAATCGATGATGAATTGTTCCCGATTACTAATCCTAACTTTCCTTTATTAGTCCTGAGTAGATATTATTTAGTAGATATTATACTTATTTTGTTTAATTTTAGGTTTTACAAGTATACAATCAAAAATAGATAAAAAAAAAGTCTAAAAGAAGAAAACAATGTAATCAGTGGTCAAAGAAATCTTTCCTTGCTCAAAAGGTGATTTCGATAACAACAGTTCGAAAAAGGGCATTTTTGACATGGAATACTTTGGAATTTTGAAGTTGGTACAGGGATAGGAAATGTAGTTCGACGAGTTATGGTTGCGTGGCTTCAAATGGTGTATCAATCCGAGGTTCGAGCAAAGAGATGTGCTAATTCTACCATCGGTGCGTAGAGTAGATAAAACAATCGTCCCGGGGGAAAATCAAACTAAGGAAGTAGAAAAGGCTAATCCTAGTGTTTTTAGGGTTTAGGAAACCTCCTAAACTTAGGAAACATATGTATATGAGATATGTACTCATTATATACAACTTTTACTCATATTCCATAACCTAGAGGGAGAGAAAGTGGTAAGAAGAAGAAGAAGACGAAGAAGAAGTCCATGGTTCTCCATGAATTCCCAACAACTCCATGCCTTTAACTCAATCCATGGCTAGTTAATCACCTATTCTAGGGTTTCAATGAAACCCTAGCTATGTAATGAATTCTTATTTATGTTTTTCTTTTAGATTTACTTGTATTCATGGATGATGATTGTATACTTAGGGATTTTTATATAAAATCATATTTTAATATTTAAATCATTGTTTTTTAGATTTATTCTTGTCTTAGATTTATTTTGAACCCAATGTGCTCAACAATTTATATTTTCGATGATTATATGAATTGTTTGCATGCAATGGCGCTTCTGAAATTGTGACTTTTATTATTGAATACTCTATGCCTAGGAAAAAGCAGTGTGCTACAACCCTAGTTTAGTGTAAGACACTCCATGCCAACCGAAGATGGATTATATTAGTAATTAGGTTGTTATTATTCTCTTGAAGGAGGAATCAGGATGATAGCCATGATTTCCCATGATCATCCAAATATAGTTATTTAATTGAATGCATAAATAGTTCTTTTATATAGTTAGTGGTGGATTTACGATCCTAGGTCCCTTCTCCCATACTTTTCACATCTTTTTAATATTACTTGTATTAGTTTAATTACTTCCTAGTTTAATAGTTAATTTAAATTACTTAGTTAATCTTAATTCAAACAATCAATCAAAACCTGTTTTTCTTCAAATCAATTGAAATTAGGTCAATAGAATTAAAGTAAATCCATTTTGCAGTCCCTGTGGATTCGACCGTTACGTACCACTATCTCATTATTTTTCCCAAACCTAAACTTTGCTAGTCCTTGAGCAAAGAAATAAAATAAAATAACCTACAAATCTAACTCACTTTCGCAGGAATCGCGATTGCATTTAACATATGCAACAAGCCTTTAAACCCCTAGGTGTCCCTAGTAGGACGAGTTATAGTCTCGTGAGGGTTTACAATGAAGCTACCCACAAACTTCTTTTTATTCAATACCCTTCAATTACCAACTATCAACCGAAATAGGTATACGTACATATGAACTTTATCATTAAACATCCACTTCGTCATGACAAATAATTCAAATGCTGTATCACATCAATCAATAATCTTTCTCATAAAATTGCACTCGTGTGTGAATTGGTAGTCAACATAAACACCTATCTATCATGAGCGTGGAATATAAACCAGATAACGTTCAGACTATGCCTCGACTACAAATCTCACCATGTCAATTACACTAAAAAATGAATCACTCTAAAACAGGTGTAATCTCTCAAGTATATGTGAGCGGAATAATATTCTCAAGACAAAGAATCTCACATATGACACATGAAAAACCGCATGACATGAAAAAACAATAGTCTCATGAATATGATACCAACAGTCAAGAATTGTCATAATCAACATGTTTAGTTCCTTTTATTTCTCTTTTTCTTTCCAAACCACACTTCCATAGGATCATAGGACTTAGCTAAAGGGACGAAACGTAGGCCAGGGTTAAGACAAAGAAATGAAGTGAAAAGGATAAGCAAAAAGTCCAAGAGTGGCCTAGATGTGCACCAAAATGACTTGAGGGCTTTTATTCATATCCACTACCTCGCTTTTATGTATATTTTTTCAACGGTAACCTTTTTTTTCTTTCATTTCTCCACTTTTTTTAATCATTGATGCTTCTCTTCTCATTGCAACCCCCTTTTATTTATTATTTTTCATGCTCAACAACCACATATATGTGTTGCAACACGTGAGCATACCGCAACAAACAGCTACTAGAATTCTACCTCATCATAAAGCCCTACTGAACACCACTCTCAGACTATGGGTCAGATATTTCATATTTTTTGGCGAACTCCACATTGGAGTGGGTATGATAATAGGTAAACAAAATAAAAGGCCAAACAATTATTTTTGAGGCTCAACATGCTAACTAAGGGTAATATTTATTTATTTTAGGTAGTTACCCTTTATTTATTTCAGGTAGATGAAAAGACCAAAGGGGTTTAAACAAAGATAGCCTAAAATCATTTCCCAAGAGATGTATGGTTCATTTTTTCCATGTACATATATATTTTTAAAAGGAATTCCATATTTTTTATAACGTGGCAATTGGATAGTATTTTCTTTTTCTTAACCATTAACCAAGAGTTCGAAAGAATGAGACTAAACAATGAATAAATGCGTTTCACAATGAACTTTGATGAGTATTATTTTCACAACCCTCTGAAAAGAATGAATGGCTCGAAACTCACAAGGGCTTAGTCTTCACACTTATGTCATCTAGAAATCCAAATTGTAAGTACAACTCAATCAAAAAAGTATTCATAGGACTACGTGCAGTGCTTTAGATATGAGCGTGTAATTTCATAATATAGATTATGATTTAAGCAACACAACACTCAAAATCACGAATCACGACTTAGTTTCAATTGAACAACATACTTTAAAGCACGTATTTCCATATAGTCTCCACTTGATAACGAGGGGTATTTTAATATGTAATTGTAAAATTTAAGGTAACACTATTTATTAAGCATAATTATTTATTTATTTTTTTAAATTTAAATTTTGGTGCATATGTGCATGTGAGTGCCCATCCCCATCCCCAAACCTGAACCTTTCATTGTCCTTGATGAAACAAGAAAACAACGGAAAAGAGATTGACACTATAAAAGTAAAACAATATTACCTCGGCTATAGCAATCCCACAACAAGTGAATCGATAAAAATATAAGAATTAAAGTCGCTAACTCCAAGTGGAGTAGATATTCACGTGTCATCACTAAAACATAATAATAATAAAATAAAACAAGAAGAGACAATAGCCAATGGATATATATATATATATATAAAGGCGATGCAAAGTGTGAATTTATGTCTATTAAAAATAAATGCTAAGCAGAAACCAAAAGCGCTGAAGAGAAATTTAAATTCTAAATATAAACTTGATCTAGCAGTTTACTAAACAAAAATGAAACAAAAATAACATAAACATAATTAAAATTAAAATTATAAATTAAAGAACGTAAACACAACCAAAAAGAAACAAAATGAATTAAAATGTAGAGAACAACACTTGGGTTGCCTCCCAAGAAGCGTTAACTTTACCGTCTTTAGCTAGACACAACGAAGCTCAAGACTTATGGTGGATGGAACCCGACCCTTTTATCACCGATAGAATGGATACCAACTTTTAAGGTGGGGTATGTGTCAGCTTGGCTTAATTCTCCAATTAATTCCCCTTCAAATCAAAAATTCACCTTTCAAGTAAATTCGTCATTAGGGTCTGGGTGACTATGATTCATCCGATTATCACTCTTTATAGCATTCCCTTCACCTACCTTAGTTTTCCCTCAAGTTCACCCTCTTCACCCTCCACATCCACTACATAATATGGAGGCTCATCATCTTTAGAAGCTTGCTTGACGGTATGAAAAACATTCAACTTAACCTTCATATTTCCAAAAGACACCTTCATTACCCCAGTTCGACAATTAACCCAAGCATTAGCCGTGGCTAAGAAAGGATGACCTAAAATCACTAGAATATGGATCTTAGGATTGTCACGTCCCAGAACAGCAAAAATAGAGAAAAAAAAATAAATTTCCTTTTCACTCAATTTTCCACACCATGCAGTTCTAAGCGACAACAAATAAAGAGAAACAGTAATATAAACAACTGAGTATATTACACAAGTCCTATCTATTGCAATAATCAGAGTTCCCGACAGCGGGAAATATAAAAGGTTTATAAGAAACATATGCCCAGGTACCAATTATAAAGTTCTACAGAAATAGAAACTAATAACTATCTTGTCTTTAGCTCACATAGACATAATCATCAGCGTAGTAGTCTTCTTTTGCATAACCATCCTCGGTGGGGCCTCCCTCCAAGTAGTATCCGTCATCGTAAGCTCCATCACCCGCATTATTAGGAACATGGTAGTCTGGACGGAAAATGTCCAGGCAATAATGACCGTCAACTTACTAAGAGCTGAGTTAATAGAAACTAATAAGGTACCAGTTGATATAACATAATAACAACTTATGAAGTGAATAAGATATAGTGTTACAGTAGTATCTTCATCTTTATTCAAAGCATCGTAACCAACCTTTATCGTCTTGATCATTCCAAGACCGATAACCAACAAAATCTGACTGGAAAGAACAGACTCAATCGTTTAACTTCTATAGACATACCATCATTTTTTCCACTGCTCGTTAAGGATATAACCCAACCACTACATGTCATAGACACCACGTCAGTCCATTCCCCACTCGTAAGAATATAAACCATCCACCGCATGTCAGAGATATAACATTTTGAACAATAGTAACTCATTCTATTGCCATGACTTAGCGACGTGTACCAGTGATCTCCCATCCACCGCTCGTTAAGGATATACATGGATCGCCTGGCTACCTCAGGACCACTTGGTCCCGCCCATGTACCATTCCCAAAACTCATCAACCCTAATTAAGTTCTACACGAATACCAACAGATGACAATTCCTAGGTGGCCTGACTACTCTTGAGTAAAAGAAAATGGAAATTAACCCATTCATAACCAACTCAGTATCTAACGTCAAAATGTTAATTCATTATTCTCAATCATACTTATCTTTGGTGTCACATCATCCCTAATTATCCCCGTAATTGTATAATGTAAGTCCAAATCGATAATCGAACGATCGAACCCCTTATATAATAAACAAAGGAAACAATCTAGGTTCTATAATTGCCAATTGATTGGAACAAGGGTCCAATCTATTGGGAAAAAACTATAATAATCGTTTGAGGAAAAAGGCAATCAATTGGACCCAAAATAATGACAATCAATTGCTAACTTTGGCAATCGATTAGGACACAAATAATGGTAATCGATTGGAAAACTATCAAATCAATTGGGTCTAGACTGATGGCAATCGATTGGAAAAAGTCCAATCGGTTGGAACTTCATCTTCTCTAATAGAATTATGAAAAAAACATATATAAATGTCTTAAGGACATATCTATTACGTCTAAACTTCATATAAACTTGTAAAAACATTATATAACGAGAGCAATTGAGTTAAAACTCACTTGAGGTGTGTGGAGGGTGTGTTTGGCTTGTGGAGCTAGAAATCTCAAGGTTTCTCTCTCTCTCTCTCTCTCTCTCTCTCTCTCTCCTCCTCCTCTACCTTCTCTCTTGCTTTCTGTCTCCTTCTCCTTTCTTCTTCTTCTTCTTCTTCTTGTTTCTTCCTTATCATATTTCTTCTCTTCTATGCCCAATTGAGAGTGTGTGTATTTGGGTGATGTGTATATATATATATATATGTATAAATAGATGTATGTATATATATATGTATTCTCTATCTCTATCTCTCTCAATCTCAAGCTATCAAAAACTTCCCTAGGCCAAGAAATCAACTCATATATATAGCAAATGAGAGTACCATGTGTCAAATCACAAATCAAAGTTAAAAATTTATCTCTGTAGGTGGTAATCGATCGGGACTAGGGGCATTCGTTTGGTTACATATATTTCAAGGCAATCGATTGGGTTAGGGACACGATATGAATTCAGGTTGGCAGCATGGCAATCTATTGAGAAAGATGTTAATCGATTGGTATCTAAAATATGACAATCGATTGGG
This sequence comes from Hydrangea macrophylla, assembly GCA_033977485.1. Taxonomy (NCBI): domain Eukaryota; kingdom Viridiplantae; phylum Streptophyta; class Magnoliopsida; order Cornales; family Hydrangeaceae; genus Hydrangea; species Hydrangea macrophylla. The sequence continues at coordinate 30,177,642 of CM066993.1, forward strand.
ATAACAAAGCAACCTATTGGGACACAAAATTAACCAAAGAGAAAGTAAAGGTCATGCAAGTATACAGGAATCAGTATAAAGTCTTATTCATTAATATACACTCCAAAATACAGGGTATTACATCATCCACCACTTATTAAAAGATTTCATCCTTGAAATCGAAAGCAAACAGATTTAAAACAAAAATGGAAACTTCTCGCACATCCCTGATTCTAGCTCCCATGAAGCTTCTCCTTCATCATGATGCTTACACTGGATCTTTACTAATGGAATCTCCTTATTTTTTAGCCTTTTGTTTCCATGATCTAGGATCCGCACTGGTCCTTTGTTAAATGTAACGTTATCATTGACTTCAATATCCTTGAATTTGATATTATGTGCCAGGTTGTGAACACACTTTAGTGGAAATGCAAGTCGATACGCATCCTTCCCAACACGCTCCTGGATCTTGAATGGTCCAATGAATTACGGGGATTGCTTGCCTCACTTTTGCCTAAATCAGATGATGCCTCGAACGGGTGAAACCTTGAGCAGCATATGATCTCCAACGGCGAATTCCAAGTCTTTGCATCACTGGTTAGCATAGCTCTTGTGCCGAGTCTGAGCTGTCTTCATTTTCTTTTGTATAACCTGAATCTTCTTACTTATCTCTCATAGCATTTTTGGCCTAAGAAGTTGAGTATCTCCTATTTCAGCCCAACATAATGACGATCGATTAGGTCTTTCATATAAAGCTACAAATGATGCCATTCCTATGCTCGTATGGTAGCTATTATTATAGGTAAACTTGATCAGCGGTAGGTGCGTCTCCCAAGAACTCTCAAAATCAATAACGCAAGCATGTAGCATATCCTCCATCACTTGATTGACTCATTCAGTCTACTCATCGGTCTGTGGATGAAAAGCTGAACTTAAGTTTAGTGTTGTTCCCATCGGTGTTTGAAGACTCTTCCAGAATTCTTCAGTAAAGCGTGAATCTCAGTCTGACATGATTTAAATAGGTATACCGTGTAGTCTCACAACTTGTTGAATATACATCTGACTCAATCGTTCTACTAGATACATCATACTGTGGGCGAAAAAATGCAATGTCTTCATAATTCAATCCACGATTACCCAAATTATGATCTCAGTAAACCTACCACAAAATTTGTAGTTATGTGCTCCCACTTCCATTGGGGAATTGGTAATGACTATAGAAGTCTAGGTGATTTATGATGTTCAGCCTTTACTTGCTTACAAGTATGACACTGAGCTACATACTCAGCTACTTCTTTCTTCATTCCTTCCCACCAAAAGTTCCTCTTTAAGTCCTTATACATCTTCGTACCTCTAGAATGAACTATCATTCATGACTTGTGTGCTTTATGTAATATTTCTTTCAGGAGATTTTCTTCATTAGGTACACAGAGTCTACCTTTACATCGTAAGGCTCCGTCTGTACAAATACTCCAGACCTCTGGTTCCTTTGCTAACATCTTTGAAAACCATAACTTTAGGTCCTTTGTTGTCTATAGAACTTCTATGATACGATTGATCAAAGTTGGTTATACCATAAGACATCCAAAATGTTTTCCTTTGGTGGACTCCACTAGCTGAAGATCAAATTCAGCTAAAACTTCCAATGCTTGCCATTCGTGAGTTAGTAATATAGCGATTACTTGTCGAGGTCAATGATTCAAAGCATCTGTTACAACATTTACTTTGCCAGGAAGATACTGCAATGAAAAGTCATAGTCCTTGAGCAACTCCATCCACCTTCATTGTCGTATGTTTAACTCCTTCTGAGAGAACATATATTTTAAGCTCTTATGATCGGAAAACAGATTGAACTTCTCTCCATAGAGTTAGTGTCTCTAAATCTTTAATGCAAACACTATCGCTGCCAATTCCAGATCATGCATAGGGTAATTCTTTTCATGTGGTTTAAGTTATCTTGATCCATACGTAATCATATTTCCATCTTGCATATGCACACAACCAAGTCCTTGGTGGGATGCATCACTATAGATACTCTTGGGTATTGCCAACACTGGTGCGGAAGCCAATATTTCCTTTAACTCGTGCAATGCATCCTCATGTTTATCAGTCTATTTGTACTTTGTTTTCTTTCTTGTCAGATTCACCAAAGGTCCTCCTATCTTGGAGAATCCTTATACGAATCTTCGATAGTATTATGCTAGATCAAGAAAACTTCTAACTTCTGTAGCATTGGTCGATCTATTCCAACTCAAGACTACATCAATCTTAGATAAGTTGATAGAGATACCATCCTGTATATCATATGTCCTAAAAATTTGATCTCCTATAGCAAAATTTGCACTTGCTGAACTTTGCATACAACTTACTATCTCAAAGTGTCTGTAAAGTAGTTTGTAAGTGCTCCTTATAATCTTCCTCCATTTTTGAGTAGATTAGGATGTCGTCAATGAAAACTATAATGAATTGAATCAAATATGGTCTGAATACTCTATTCATCAAGTCCATGAATACTGCTGGCACATTAGTTAATCTGAAAGACATAACTAGAAACTCATAATTCCTATATCTCATTCTAAACGTAGTCTTTAACACATCGTCTAGTCAAACCAATAACTGATGATATCCTGAGCGTAGATCGATCTTTGAAAAGATCCTTGATCCTTGAAACTGATTGAATAGATCATCTATCCGAGGAAGTGGATACCTATTCTTGATCATAACTTTATTCAAATCTCTATAGTTGATACATAGTCAAAGTGTCCCATCTTTCTTCTTTACGAATAGCATCTGTGCTCCCCAAGGTGATGTACTCAGGTGAACAACGCCTAAATCTTCAAGTTTCTGAACTTGCTTCTTCAATTCCAACATCTTAGTTGGCATCATCCGATATAGAGTTTTAGATATCGATAACGTTCCAGGTACTAGTTCTACACAAAAGTCTATTTCTCTCTTTGGTGGAAGTCCTTTAATATCTTGGAACACTTCTTCGAAATCTTTTATGGTAGGGATCTGATCTATTGTTGGTTCCGTATTCATACCTCTGATAGTAGCCAAACAACTTATGAGAAATATGTCGCTCGTCGGCTAACACTAAAATCTGATTGTCAATTGTCTAGGTATTGGAAATACAATCATCTTGGTAACTGTACCTAGTCAGCCAATCTATCCCTAAGATAATGTTTATGTTATTCTAGAGTCAATAAATAGATAATATTTACATACTTTTCCTAACTTGACAGTCACTCACAAGGGTGATATAGCACTAAGTGCTAGCTCAAGTGTCTGGGATTCTAAACCCAACTGACGCACAATCTTAACAACAATAAATGAAAATGTAGCACTAGTATCGAATAACACTTTATCCTGACTGTAAAAGAGTACAAGCATACCTTCCAAATGTTGTTGTTCATCAACGTTAAAGCCCGCTTATGTGGAAATGATGGCATTTATCCATGTTTGATCTGGGGTCCTTATATGCTTGAATTGGTGCCCCATAGTATCCTCTATGAGGTGCACGGCAATCCCTGCTCAGATGGCCTGGCCTTTTACAATTTTAGAAAATGGCATCCATCCGGTGGCTAACCCTTGGGACTGTACAGAACTTGGCAATGTGCCATTGCTTTTTGTAATTAAAACATCCTCTGTTACTTGATTGTGGTGTAGTAGTAAGCAGTGCCTGAGGTTGTGGCCCTTGCTGGTAATATTGTTAGGGTCGAGGATAATTTTGTTGAGACTCCCTGGCTCCATCCTAGGTACACTTGTTCCTTTAAAAGTTACCCTGAGGTCTCCACCCTTGGGTATTCCTCGACAGGGAGTTTAGGAAATTCCTCTATTAGAAGTTCCTTGACGGGTGGGCTCGGTTCATCTGTTGTTGCTGTACTAGATATGCATCCTATTCCAGACTTATAGCAAGTCTCACTAGTCCCTCGAAGCTCCAGTTGAGGTGCCCGATCATCATATGACGAAGATGAGGGTTCAGTCCTTGGTGAAACCTTTTTACCTTCTTCTGTAGGGTATCGATCATGTATATAACGAATCAAGACAATTGCTCAAACTGTGTTGTATATTCCCTCACAGTCCAACTTCCTTGGAACTGGCTAAGAAAATTCTTCTCCTATTGATCCTTCTCGTCTTCCAAAAAGTATTTCTCCAAAAACCTTTCCTTAACGTCCCCCATGGCATCACTCTTGTAGCGTTCATTCCAAATGTGGCCCTTTAAGCCTCCCACCAATCTGCAATGGCATAAGTCAACTGAAATATAACAAGACGGCACATATCCTACTCATTACACTCCAAGGCTTCAAATATCAGCTCCATCTCCCTTATCCACTGCTCAACTTTCCATGGCTTGGTTATCGAAGATCTCCAGACGCAGGTTACAAAAATGTTCTAGTAGCTTATCTCTGGTTTGCCCCAGCAGAAATGGTGCAGTAGGGGGTTAGACAGGTCATTTATTGGTAGCATGGTTGTAGGTATCACCTACGTGCTCCATCCGCTGTACAAATGCCTCAAAGACACCTGTTGGATCCATGCCCTCGGGAATAGGTGCTCCTAGTTGCGGCAGATTCCTTCTAGGTCCAACCATTATGATCTAGAAATGTATACCTACAAAAGACCTATCGATTAGTTAAGAGTCTTCTCGAAGAAACAAAAATCTAGATAAGGAGATAATGAGAGGAACCATCAGTTCTAAATATCAACTTACAACAATACTAAATCTAAAATCAGGTCATAGATATCTCAAAAGTACTGCTTGTATATATATCGAAAGATGTACCATGGAGTACACGATAGTCAAATGGTGTACCGCGTGGGACATAAGCTATTACAGCACTATGATTAGCTATATACAATTCTCTTCCTAGTGGTCAACATCTATAAAAGCTATGGTCCAATAGCTATCTCTCAAGCTCCCAAAAATCATATGGACAACATGTCCTGATAAAACTAACAAAATTCTAAACCCTTACAAATCTTGACTAAAAAATTATCAATATCTGATCCTGCTAGTGGTGCCTCATCCTCGGGTACAATGTCTATCTCTATAGATGGATCATCCTCTGCTGGTGCAGCAAGACCCCCAACTACCACTTCAATATCACAATCCTCCACCATCATCTCATCCATATCCATATCCCCAATACCGAATGCTGGCTTAACAGTATCAGTGACTATTTTACCAAATCCTCCAACTACAACCATAGCCACTACTAGCTCAACCTATCCTATAATGAATCCATTTGGCTGTGCATCCATCTATGCTACTAACTCTGCTTCCATATTAGCAATGGCAGCCATATGTGCTATGGATCCTGCTGGTAATACAGGTACCACGGGTGTAGACACCCCATTTTGTCGGCTATCATATTTAGGAGACCCATAGCTTGGTGGTTCACAATGATCGTAAAAGACTCAAAAGGACTCCTGGAAGTCAGCTCTATCTCTCAGAATGCTCAGATTGACCAAAATGCCCCTGAAAGCCCGAAGACTCCCAGATTTGGCCCCGAAGTTCTGAAAACATGCTATGTCGTAAGAAAAATGATAAAATGAGTTTTTAAGTAAAACTGGATGAAATCGTCAGCTCCCAGAGACCCCCGGAAGTCCCGGAAGTTCCCCGAAAGTCCCCGTTGACTGGTTTGACCAAGGTTTGACTAGGTTTGACCAAGGTTTGACCAGGTTTGACCAAATTTGACCAAGTTTGACCAAAATCTTCCGAATTCACCAGAATCATTAGAAAAGTATTAAAATGAGTTTTAAAAGAGAATCGAGCGAAAACATCAGCTCCCGGGAACTCCCAGAGGTTTCCAGAACTTCCCGGGAATCCCAGGTTTGACCAGTTTGACCGGAATTTGACTTTAGAACCGGGGCACCGTGACAATTTTCAAATATTTTTCATGGATACTAGAGGTCAACAGCTTTCCGACGGTATATCGCACATAATTTTCGGATTTAAAACGAGTTTATTATGAATTTCCAAAGGCGAAAAAGGCGATCAAATCGGCTTTTATCGCGAATACCGTAAAACTTTTCAAAGTGGCCTATCCCCGAACTATTTTTTATGTAAAGTAGACTCCATTAACTTTCCAACGGTATATCACAACCTCAATTTGGAGTTCGTATGCATTTTCTGTGAATTTCGGACGAAATAGGGCCTTTTCGCGAATACCGGAACCTCTGGGGGCCTAAACGTAATTTTCTGGGCTTCAGAGGAGCACTGCCGCCGTGGCACTCATCCCTCGCAGAGTCCATTTTTGTAATTTTTTTGGGGGTCCAATTTGATTAATTGAAAGCCAAAACGACATAGTTTTATGTTCACAGTTGTTTGGGACCAATGGGAGTACTTCTAAAACCCCAAAACCACCCCAAATTGGCCTATTTAAACCCCCCATTGCTCTTCATTTTGGAGAGGCCAAGTGCAAAGCTTGAAAAGTTGTAGAGAAGAAGAGAGATAGAGATAGGTTTAGAAGAGAGAAAGGGAGCTTCTCCCATTGATTTTTCATAAGAAAGTGAGTTTTATTCTTGTTTTCTTCCATCATCCTTCTATATACTTCACATTCAAAGTCCACTCCAACCCTCATTCTTGAGCATTCATGAGATAGGAAGCTACTTCCATGTCCAAATGTCAAAATCTATGAGTGAAACACCAAGCTACAAGTCCAAAATCACATTGATTATCATCTATTGATTGCTATTTACTTGCTTTGATTATATATATGTTCATCTCTCCTTATCTCATTTCTTTTTCTTTTCTTTATTTACTTACTAGTTCATCATCATCTAAGTGATGACATGAAGTTTGGGGTGAGTGAATCCTTATGGATAGTAGCTCTTGACCTCAAAAACATGTTTGATAGATGATGATCATAACCTCAATACTTCCAAGGTATTCTTGGAATGTATTGAAGTTATGCCCAAAAATAAAATAAATCTCTCCAACAATCTTGGAGGTTCTTAAATGATGAGTTTGATGTAGGTATTCTAAGTGGCTATGATCCTTATTGAGTATTGAAAATGTGCTTTCAAAACATCTATTTCAAAACCCCTCTCAATCCCTCTCATTTGGTTTCAAGAAACAAAACTTTGTTTTCTCCAAAATCTTCAAAACAATGAGTCAAAACAGTGAGTGAGTTGAGTTCAAAGATTTCTCTAGAACTCAATACTCAACATATGGATGCAAGGACACTTGGAAAGTCTTCCTAACTCATTGGAGAACACCCATGATTTTTGGTTTGACTTGGAAGTACTTGGAAATGGTCCATTTGGGTCCCAACATTCCTTCCAAACATTCTGTTTTTTGCTGTCACAGCAGCTAGGTCAAATTACGACCTCTTTTCCAGAAAACTTTTCCAAAAGGGGTGGTCCTAACTTATTTTTCCCTTAAAATTCAATGTCTTAGGAAACGTTCTGTATAAAATAGGCCTCTAGATCATTCCTTTTCATTTTCTAAGATTTTCTAACATTTCAGTCGACAGTACGAACTCTGTTTCTGAGTGACCTCTATTGTTTATATAATTTCTCTCAATCCGTGATAGCTATTCAAGATTGGCCTTTTGGGTTGTGTTCTAGACACAATAAGGAACATCTCCATAAAAAATCATGCATTGAAATCATTCCTAACCCCTCTTTTGCAAATTCCAAAAGATCATGCTACTGTTCTGTCCACTATTCACAGCAAGTACACTTTAACTTTCATTCTTTGATTTGAGGCTTATATGCATTCCAAATTAGTTCATATCTTAGGAAGTGGTTCATACTACATTTGTATATATCCCATGTTGATTTCATTCATTCATTCTTGCACATTTTAGACTTCTAAGTCATTCTAGAAATCCATGTACACAAAAACACACTACAACCTTTGCACATTTTAGATACATACATTGCATTCATGCAAGATTTGGGGTTTTTGTAACTCTTAATCTAAGGAGAACATAAGGAATGAACTCGATCACCCGTTCATGCTTCCCCTTGATCTAATCATCCTTTCTCATCCGTCCCGGGGATTGAGAGATCTTCTTTTTCTCAAAGATTAACATGCATCATTCTAGCCTTGCTAAGCATATTTTGATTTCTTTGATTATTTGTTTCAAGAACAATTCATGTCCCCTTTAGATTAGGAAAAATTTATTATCTGATGCATGATTAGACGATTTTTCCTAGGTTTATTTGTGTGATCTTTCACTTTGCATTGTGTGATATTTGGCTTAGATCTTATGAATGATATCTTATCTTTAGATCTTCCATTTCAAATCTCCTTATGTGATGTAATATACTATCATAGTACTATTTGTCGAACCATACATAGTATAAGATGATTATTTGGATGCTAATTGAGGCCCGTCGAAAGACGGGGCGAGTTGAGGGTGTTTTAGTCGCGACAAAGGCTCCTTCCTCTCTCGTACCAAAACCCCGAACCAAGTTCTTTGGTGATGAAGGGCCGGTGCCCTTATCCGCTTGGGTGAGTCAAAATTAGGTTTCTTGGTTCCTTAAAGACCAAGTGGCGACTCTGTATCTGTTTTCAACAGACCATTTTCTTTTCTTTGATCCAAGTCAAAATCAATTTCAAAACAATCTCAAACGAGAGAAGTGGTCCGAAGCCCGGTATCCACAACGGGTATCTCAAGTGCAATGATCTCCTCGTCAAGAATATGCTCCTCGGCTACCTCAACCACCTTATCATCTCCTAGCACTATATTATCCTCTGGGACTACCACATCCTCCTTAGCTATGTCATCCATATTGGTTGGCTCTGGATCCTCTGGATCATCCTCTATGTCATCTAGTGGTGCATATTCTAGCTCCTTAGGGTCAGCCTCTGGCTCCTCATCATTACCTATATGCTCCTCCTCACTATCCCCATCTATATCCTCATTAGGATGCTCATCCTCTGGCTCCTCGTCATTCGGAATAGCTCTGGCTCTAGCACTGGCTCTAGATCATTTGCCTGATATTGTGGCTCTAGGATGGGTACGTTGGGTATCTGTGCTGGGAATACTGCTTGTACCAGTGCAGTTACGGGCTCTGGGGGAATGGGGTCCTGCTAAAATAGCTCGTAACTCGATTGCGTCCATCTCCAGCTTACTCTAAATCAATCGAGCCATCTCTTGGTATATGACTTCTTGGGTCATCGTATAGTGATACGCATTCATGCATATCTCTGTTGGGTGTGTCATGCCTTTAATGTACAGAAAAGTCCACACACTCTCCTCTAAATAATGACTAGCTATCTGACGAATATGGCTAAGATATATCTCTGGTATAGCGGGCTCAACTGTGCCTCCGTGAATCATGTGTCCCCCAAATGAATCATCCACGAACATATGGAAGTCTAGATCTATCCTAACCTGTAAAAACTATCTATCGTTAGGAGGATGAACTTATCTTATCATGTCTCATCTCAGGTATCTGAAATGCTAGGACCAGATAGTGTGGGACAATTAGTGAACGAAAATATCAAACCTAAGGCTTTAATACCAAAAATCCTATCACGCCCCAAAATAGCAAAAATAGAGAAAAATAAATTTCTTTTTGGGTCCATAGGGAATGACGGGTGAAGTCACTAAATTTTCCACACCACGCAGTTTTAAGTGATAATAAATAAAGAGCAACATTAATATAAACAACCGAGTATATTACACAAGTCCTATCTATTACAATAATCAGAGTCTGCGACAGCGGGAAATATAAAAGGTTTGGAAGCAACATTGCCTAGGTAGCAATTATAAAGTCCTACAAAAATAGAAACTAATAACTATCTAGTCTTCAGCTGGCTTAGACATAATCATCAGCATAATAGTCTTGTCTTGCATAACCATCCTCAGTGGTGTGGATACCGGAAGTCGGACCACTTCTCTTGTTTGAGATTGTTTTGAAATTGATTTGAATCAAAGAAAGAAAATAGGTCTTGTTGAAAACAGATACAGAGTCGCCACTTGGTCTTTAAGGAACCAAGAAACCTAATTTTTGACTCACCCAAATGGATAAAGGGCACCGGCCCTTCATAACCAAAGAACTTGGTTCGGGGTTTTGGTACGAGAGAGGAAGGAGCCTTTGTCGCGACTAAAACACCCTCAACTCGCCCCGTCTTTCGACGGGCCTCAATTAGCATCCAAATAATCATCTTATACTATGTATGGTTCGACAAATAATACTATGATAGTGTATTACATCACATAAGGAGATTTGAAATGGAAGATCTAAAGATAAGTTATCATTCATAAGATCTAAGCCAAATATCACACAATGCAAAGTGAAAGATCACACAAATAAACCTAGGAAAAATCGTCTAATCATGTATCAAATAATCAAGACTTCCTAATTTAAAGGGGGCATGAATTGTTCTTGAAACAAATAATCAAAGAATCAAAGTATGCATAGCAAGCTAGAATGATGCATGTTAATTTTGAGAAAAGAAGACTTCTCAATCCCCAAGACGGATGAGAAAGGATGATTAGATCGAAGGTGAAGCATGAACGTGTGATCGTGATCATTCCTTATGTTCTCCTTAGATTAAGAGTTACAAAAACCCCAAATCTTGCATGAATGCAATGTATGTATCTAAAATGTGCAAAGGTTGTAGTGTGTTTTTGTGTACATGGATTTCTAGAATGACTTAGAAGTCTAAAATGTGTATGAATGAATGAATGAAATTAACATGGGATGTTTACAAATGTAGTATGGACTACTTCCTAAGATATGAACTAATTTGGAATGCATATGAGCATCAAATCAAAGAATGAAAGTTGAAATGTACTTGCTGTGAATAGTGGACAGAACAGTAGCATGATCTTTTGGAATTTGAAAAGAGGGGTTAGGAATGTTTTCAATGCATGATTTTTTATGGAGATGTTCCTTATTGTGTCTAGAACACAACCCAAAAGGCCAATCTTGAATAGCTATCACAGATTGAGAGAAATTATATAAACAATAGAGGTCACTCAGAAACAGAGTTCGTACTGTCGACTGAAATGTTAGAAAATCTTAGAAAATGAAAAAGAATGATCTAGAGCCCATTTTATACAGAACGTTTCCTAAGACATTGAATTGTAAGGGAAAAATAAGTTAGGACCACCCCTTTTGGAAAAGTTTTCTGGAAAAGAGGTCGTAAGTTGACCTAGCTGCTGTGACAGCAAAATCAGAATGTTTGGAAGGAATATTGGGATCCAAATGGACCATTTCCAAGTACTTCCGAGTCAAACCAAAAATCATGGGTGTTCTCCAATGAGTTAGGAAGACTTTCCAAGTGGCCTTGCATCCATATGTTGAGTATTGAGTTCTAGAGAAATCTTTGAACTCAACTCACTCACTGTTTTGACTCATTGTTTTGAAGATTTTGGAGAAAACAAAGTTTTGTTTCTTGAAACCAAATGAGAGGGATTGAGAGGGGTTTTGAAATAGATGTTTTGAAAGCACATTTTCAATACTCAATAAGGATTATAGCCACTTAAAATGTCAACATTAAACTCATCATCAAGAACCTCCAAGATTGTTGGAGAGATTTATTTTTATTTTTGAACATAACTTCAATACATTTCAAGAATACCTTGGAAGTATTGAGGTTATGATCATCATCTATCAAACATGTTTTTGAGGTCAAGAGCTACTATCCATAAGGATTCACTCACCCCAAACTTCATGTCATCACTTAGATGATGATGAACTAGTAAGTAAATAAAGAAAAGAAAAAGAAATGAGATAAGGAGAGATGAACATATATATAATCAAAGCAAGTAAATAGCAATCAATAGATGATAATCAATGTGATTTTGGACTTGTAGCTTGGTGTTTCACTCATAGATTTTGATATTTGGACATGGAAGTAGCTTCCTATCTCATGAATGCTCAAGAATGAGGGTTGGAGTGGACTTTGAATGTGAAGTATATAGAAGGATGATGGAAGAAAACAAGAATAAAACTCACTTTCTTATGGAAAATCAATGGGAGAAGCTCCCTTTCTCTCTTCTAAACCTATCTCTATCTCTCTTCTTCTCTACAACTTTTTAAGCTTTGCACTTAGCCCCCCCCCCAAAATGAAGAGCAATGGGGGGTTTATATAGGCCAATTTGGGGTGGTTTTGGGGTTTTAGAAGTACTCCCATTGGTCCCAAACAACTGTGAACACAAAACTATGTCGTTTTGACTTTCAATTAATCAAATTGGACCCCCAAAAAAATTACAAAAATGGACTCTGCGAGGTTTGAGTGCCGCGGCGGCACTGGGCCAGTGCCGCGGCGGCAGTGGGCCAGTGCCGCGGCAGCACTGCTCCTCAGACGCCCAAAAATTTACGTTTAGGCCCCCAGAGGTTCCGGTATTCGCGAAAAGGCCCTATTTTGTCCGAAATTCACAGAAAATGCATACGAACTCCAAATTGAGGTTGTGATATACTGTTGGAAAGGTAATGGAGTCTACTTTACATAAAAAATAGTTCGGGGATAGGTCACTTTGAAAAGTTTTGCGGTATTCGCGATAAAAGCTGATTTGATCGCCTTTTCCACCTTCGGAAATTCAAAATAAATTCGTTTTAAATCCAGGAATTATGTGCGATATACCGTTGGAAAGCTATTGACCTCTAGTATCCATGAAAAATATTTGAAAATTGTTTCGGTGCCCCGGTTCCAAAGTCAAATTCTGGTCAAACTGGTCAAACCTGGGATTCCCGGGAAGTTCTGGAAACCTCCGGGAGTTCCCGGGAGCTGATGTTTTTGGTCGATTTTCTTTTGGAACTTGTTTTAACACTTTTCTCATGATTTAAAATGATTCTGGTGAATTCGGACGATTTTCGGTCAAACTTGGTCAAACTTGGTCAAACTGGTCAAACCTTGGTCAAACCTAGTCAAACCTTGGTCAAACCGGTCAACGGGGACTTTCCGGGAACTTCCGGGACTTCCGGGGGTCTCTGGGAGTTAACAATTTCATCTGATTTCTCTTAGAAACTCATTTTATCACTTTTCTTATGACATAGCATGTTTTCAGAACTTTTGGTCCAAATCTGGGAGCTTTCGGGCTTTCAGGGGCATTTTGGTCAATCTGAGCATTCTGAGAGATAGAGCTGACTTCCAGGAGTCCTTTTGAGTCTTTTACGATCATTGTGAACCACCAAGCTATGTGTCTCCTAAATCTGATAGCCGACAAAATGGGGTGTCTACAGTTTGCCCCTCTTTGGCATGAACTTGCGAGGCAACGCATGTCGCAAGCGAGTGCCAAAGTTTTGAAGAGACAGGTCTTTTGGAGGCTATAGATTTAGGATAAACAGCGTTGCAAAAGATGAAAGGATGATGAGGTTAGTGCTGGTCGTGCTCCGCGTGAGCTGCCTACGTATCCCAAGGGGAATCAGACCAGGACGTAGTTCAGGGCACAAAGGGATAAATCACATATGCACATACACAACAATCAGGCGGATGCTATGCTATATGAGGATGATATGCAATGTGTGGATGTGATATGATCTCGTACATGAGTCCTATCATGCCTAGCTTTCTGATCCTAGAATGAGCAGGTGCTGTGGGGTGTACCACTCCAAGTGGACTTGTGTCGTGCTAGTGTTTCTAACTGTGATGCAGTTATTGACCCGAATAGGGATACCAAGGTGTGAAGACCCTAGGTCTCGGAGCAAACTTCTGAATTTTGGAAAGTGTGCTTCGTAAGCGAATGTAATTAGATGTGGGGTCCCGGAGGACTATATTCGGAGATGCCGTTTGACAGTTAACCGACGGACACGGAAGCCCTGGAAATTAAGAGACGGACACAGAAGTCAAGAGACGTCAAGTGATGGACATGAAATCCCGAGATGTCAAGCGATGAACATGGAAGCCCCATTAATGGACATAGAAGCCTAAGATTTTGAATGAGAATGATGAACACGGCATATTTTGAATGAGAGTGATGGTAAACCAATGATGATTAATGAACTGACGATGTACGAATCGAGCTGATGAGTCGACAATGAACTACTGTGACTATCATGGATTGGATCAACAGTTGGGCTAACCGTGACCGGAAGAAGTGACGATGCACGAATCGAGATGATGAGTCAACAGTGAACTACTGTGACTATCATAGATTGGATCAACAGTTGGACTAACCGTGACCAGAAGAAGTGACGATGTACGAATCGAGATGGTGAGTCAACAGTGAACTACTATGACTATCATGGATTGGATCAACAGTTGGACTAACCGTGACCAGAAGAACTGACGATGTACTAATCGAGAAGATGAGTCAACAGTGAACTAATGTGACTGTCGTAGATTGAACTGACGATGTACGAACCGATAAGACGAGTCGACAGTGAACTACTGTGACTGTCATAGATTGAACTGACGATCGAACTAATCGAGAAGACGAGTCGGCAGTGAACTAATGTGACTGTCGTGATTGAACTGACGATGTACGAATCGAGAAGACGAGTCGACAGTGAACTACTGTGACTGTCATAGATTGAACTGACGATTGAACTAATCGAGAAGACGAGTCGACAGTGAACTAATGTGACTGTCGTGATTGAACTGACGATTGAACTAATCGAGAAGACGAGTCGACAGTGAACTAATGTGACTGTCGTGATTGAACTGACGATGTACGAATCGAGAAGACGAGTCGACAGTGAACTAATGTGACTGTTATAGATTGAACTGATGATGTACGAATCGAGAAGACGAGTCGACAGTGAACTTACTGTGACTGTCATGATTGAACTAACGATGTACGAATCGAGATGACGAGTCGATAGTGAACTTACTATGACTGTTATAGATTGAACTGATGATGTACGAATCAAGAAGACGAGTCGACAGTGAACTACTGTAACTGTCGTAGATTGAACTGACGATTGAACTAATCGAGAAGACGAGTCGACAGTGAACTACTGTGACTGTCATGATTGAACTAACGATGTACGGATCGAGATGACGAGTCGATAGTGAACTTACTATGACTGTTATAGATTGAACTGATGATGTACGAATCGAGAAGACGAGTCGACAGTGAACTAATGTGACTATTATAGATTGAACTGATGATGTACGAATCGAGAAGACGAGTCGACAGTGAACTTACTGTGACTGTCATGATTGACTAACGATGTACGAATCGAGATGACGAGTCGATAGTGAACTTACTATAACTGTTATAGATTGAACTGATGATGTACGAATCAAGAAGACGAGTCGACAGTGAACTACTGTAACTGTCGTAGATTGAACTGACGATTGAACTAATCGAGAAGACGAGTCGACAGTGAACTACTGTGACTGTCATGATTGAACTAACGATGTACGGATCAAGATGACGAGTCGATAGTGAACTTACTATGACTGTTATAGATTGAACTGATGATGTACGAATCAAGAAGACGAGTCGACAGTGAACTACTGTGACTGTCGTAGATTGAACTGACGATGTACAAATCGATATGCCTGCTGGGGATTAAACTGAATCTGTTGGGGATGAAGCGACTCTTTCTGGGATCTCTCTTCAACTACTTCTCTTGACCGGGAACCAGGATTCAAATTCGAATCTCTCATAGTTGATCAAATCTTGCTGGCCCGGAATCGGGATCCATCAATAGCCACTCATGGACTTATGTTGCATGGACGAGGGAAAGTAATCAACAGCCACTCATGGACTTATGTTGCAAGGAGATGATGGTCAACTTTCGATGGTTTGGAAAGGGATGAAATTCGCATTTGCCCTAAGTTTGGACGCTTCTCATGCTGACGCCTTAACCGGTACAGTAATGGTGTTTGGTACTCCTGCTTGTATTGGCATGCTCTTTATAACTTGATTTGAAAATTTTATTAATCGCTGTTGACTTACACATTTGAGGCTACAATAGACTCAAAAACTTGACAGACATTGACGCACGAGGATGACACATTTGACACAAGCTCGTCTTGTCAAAACTTGATGTGCTTTTGTCATAAACGATGTACCATTTCTCTTTTGGTGTTCACCCCTCATCTTAACATGGTAGCACTTTGCGGATAAATCTGATTCTTCCATAGTGATCTAGTCAATTTTCTGCTTCTCCCAGGAAGTGCTTTGAATTAGTGCCTTAGCTTTTAGAGTAAAAGATGCTCTATTTTAAAATTTTCAAAACAACTTGGTAACTTGAAAACTCGCCCTTGGTGTGAAGGGATTGTGTTAGGCAAACGGAGTTTGCCCCTAGTTTGAGCTGTACAAAGTGGGATTCATAAGCAAACGAGGTGGATGACCGAAGTTTGCCCCTAGTTTGGATGATGGTTTATTGGAGGTTTTGGGCAAACGAGGTAGGTGACCGAAGTTTGCCCCTTGTGTGAAGGGTAGATAGTAAAAGTCAGGCAAACGAGGCGGGTAGCCGATGTTTGCCCCTAGTGTGGAAGGTGATTTTCTGGCTTGAGGCATGGACCGTGACTTTAATCTCTCAAATGCTCATAACTTTTGCCTAGGCACCAGTGAGGTGACCTAGCAAGCTCTTTTCTCTCTTTTGTTATTGCTCACCTTGGATTTAACTCTAATTTTGCCTAGGCGTCCTTTCGGATTTTTGACCTAGCGAGTCATCCTTTTTTTTTCTTTTTGTAAGTCTGCCTACGTACCCCCAAGTGGGGATCAGGTCCAACGTAGTTCGGGCCATGGTCGGAAAGAAGCGGGTTGATTGTTAGGTAGGTGGGTTGACCGAACCGTTGTGGTTGCCTACGTATCCCCGAGCGGGAATCAGGTCGAGCGTAGTTCAAGGCAAGGCTTGAAATAAGGGGTTTGAGGTATGAGGGTTTTTCAAACCAATCGTCAAAGAAGTTCAAACTTGAGCCACTTGTGGTAGCTTTGAATAAAAAAGATTCAGTTTCAATCTCCCTTTCTTTTCTTTTTCTTTTTCCTTTTCTTTTTCTTTTGTTTTGAGGATTGATCCTTTTCACTTTTGCCTAGCCAGTCAATTCTTGCTTTTCATGTAGTTGATTCTTGCAAGATCCTTTAATCGCAATCTCAGAATTCCAGAATGTGCATGTCAGCTCTCGGAATTTATTTGTGGTCATTCCGTGCCTTTTGAAATGTGATCTTGGCACGTTCTTAAGATGTATCTTGAAGCGTATGATTCTCTTATTTGTTTCATCAAAATTTTCTCCAACATTTTGACTAGCTAGGGTCAGATTTTGGAAATCAACACCTTTTTCAGCTCTAACTTTTGCCTGGGTGCCCTTTCGGGTTTTCAACCTAGCGAGCTTTTTTTTTTTTTTTTTTTTTTTTTTTCTTTTCCCCTTTTTTTTTGAAAGTGGAGATGAAACTCACTGAAATGTTTGGCTACCATCAAGGGCTAAGTTTGCATTGCTTTCAATCGGACAGATTGCGTGGCTCCCAATTGGATCGGGCTTAAGGCTTCGAAATGGTGGAAAAAAGGGTGTTGGGCAAGCCCCAAGTCAGTTTCAAGTATGTCTTTTCAAGATTGAGGCAAAAGCATCTTTAAATTCTTAAAGTAAGACTATTCAATTCCAGCTCTTCATCAGTGTCAGCGTGAAATCGACTTTAACCTTTCAGGATTCTTTTTTGTTTTGTCGTAGAAAAATTATTACCAGAGTAATATCCATGGTAATTCGAAAAGTGACACTTCAGTTTAGTGATTCATGCATTTATGACTGGGCACATTAGATTAAGCAAAATGAGATTTCATTCCATCAATAGAGAAGGTTTACAGACTTATTAACAACTCGATGACAGACAGACTTGATCACAAGACTAGAATTGAAATGGACTCGAAACATAGAACAGACTCAACTTGACTCGACCTGGTCTCAAATGGAGTGTCTTTGCGACCCATTTATTAAATTTTTTAGCAGAAGTTCCAAACACCATCACTTTACTGCGTAGCTTCAACATTCATTAGCATCGACGGAAGGGATCATTCGATCGGTTGGTCCAAACCAAGATAGTGGATTGGATTAGGATGGGATACATCCTCTATGAGGTTCTGAATGTCATGGCGGAGGCGGATGCATTGATCGGTGGCATGGCCTAGATTTTGATGGTAAGCACATCGTAGGCTCATGTTGTAGTGGGAGGGTATGGGATCCGGTAGCGGTTTGTGAGGGAGGAGCTGTAGGTGGCCCTTTCTAAGTAAGTGGTCCAAGGCTGTGGAAAGAGGAACATTAAGTTTGGAGAATTCGCGAGGGCCTTTTGGGCGATTTGGCGGAATGGACTGGTATGGACGAAGGGCGCAGGCCATTGATTGGTTGCTAAGTGCATTGATATCCGGGGAGTCCAGGGAGTAGTTAGGTCTCTTGGACTGGTGTTGGGGTTCATCCTTTTTGAACTTTCCTTCTCTGATGGCATCCTCTATTCTGGTGCCTATTTCAAATAGCTCTTCGAATGTGGAGATGGATTGGTAGAATAGCTTGTCATGATATACTGGTTGCATGTTCTTGACCAGCATACGTACTTGCTCTTTCTCAACAGGTCTGTGGATCATTTGAGCCACTTTATTCCTCCATCTGCTCAAGAACGCAGTGAAGGACTCATTAAAGTTCTGCCTGGTAGTCTCTAGATCCCGGATGGTGATATCAAACTCTTGGTTGTAAGAGTAGTGATCAATAAAAGTTCTAGCAACGTCTTCCCAGACTCGGGTCTTGGAGGCTTCAAGGGTTAGGAACCAGGATAGTGCGGCATTCTTAAGGGTTTGCGGGAACAGCATCGCAATGTGCTCATGAGTGCAGCCCATCGATTGGAAGATGCTCATGCACAACTTGATGTGACTTTTTGGATTCCCTGTTCCGTCAAAACGGTCGATGGCAGGCATCTTGAAATTCTCTGGCAGTTTCAGCTTGATAGGCTCAAAGAGGCCTTCCAGGTCCAACATGTAATCATCGACCCCCTTGCTTTTCCTCAGTACGCTTTCCAACTTGTCAACCTTATCCATTTTCTGTTGAAGCTTCTTCTCATACGCAAACGGTGGGACCCCTTGAAACCAGTCTTCCTCCCCATTATTCTCAGATGGGGGTGCTTCAAACCCCGGTGGTGGAAACCCGGGCGGAGGTTGTGGCCGCTGCTGCTTCAATTCTTCCATGAAACTCAAAACTTGGGCCAGGCGATCAGATTGCTGGCTTATGGTTGTTCCCAACACAGTGACCTTATTTTCTAATTCTTCTTGATTCATGCTGAAGTAACTTGGTGGGCAGATCTTGACCAAACGACTGTTCGAACTTCTGACCTAAGACGAGGATCCTAGCTGCTGACTCCGGGAATCTATACTGACCTGACAGATTTTAAAAGGATTAGATCAGATTTTGACAGAGGCAATCAGACAGACAGTGACAGTGACAGGTATGGACAGACTTGTGTACAGACTGACTGAGACAGTGCGTACAGACTGGTAGGAATTGTGTATGCATATGAGACAAGCATGCGGATGCGAGTCCTAAGCTAAATGATGCCCCTACTTCTAACAGATAGCAGTTAAACAAATAAGGTCCTAGCCATACAGAGTGTGCTAACCTTACTTTCCAGTATGATCACCAAGGGATAATAGGGATTTCCGGGATACTTCGGGAATTTCGGATAGAGTTTCTGGGAGAAACATGGGTTTGGAAGATTCGGAGAAATTTCTAGAAGTCATTTGAGTTTCTAGGAGAAAAAAGGATTTCTGGTTGATTTGGACTGAGCTTCTAGGAGAAACTGGTAATTTGGGTATTTCTGAGAAATATGGATAGAGTTTCCAGGGGAAACAAGTATATCTGGGCATTTCTAGGTAACTTGGGCAGAGATGCTGGGATTTTTGGAGGATCTGGGAGATTTGGGCAGAGCTTATGGGAAAACAGGTACTTTGGATATTTCTGGGAAATTTGGATAGAGTTTCTGGGAGATAGTACAGAGTTTCTGGGAGAAACTGGTATATCTGGGAAATCAGGGAGATCTAGACAGAGTTTCTGGAAAAACTGGTTAATATGGTTGTATCTAGAATATCTAGACAGAGTTTCTGGGAAAAATTGGTTAATATGGTTATATCTGGGATATCTGGACAGAGTTTCTGGGAGGAACAGGTTATGATGGTGATCATACTGTCTAGCTAGTTTTCATACTCCTATATCCTAGGACCAACAAACAAGGTTTGCGGTGTATATCTTTATGAACATGGAGCAGACATCCTTGTCATGGTGCCTAGGCAGGTCAACTCAATGTGATCACATGTGAGTGATTGCCTTGGGGATCATAAGAAAGAGGTTTTGTTCTATGCCATATAAGCATCTACACCGCGCAGGTAATCCCATCAGGGCATACAACAGTTATATCACATTGTCCTATCTGAAAAGATAAATGAACAGTCCTATGAAAGGTTCTACAGGAATCTATATGCAAAGGCTGGGTTTAGTCAAAGAGGGTCCGTTGACGAGAGTTCCAATATGCCGTCGGGGAGACAGTACGAAGGTTTTTACTCTTTTTGATATACCTTGGAAGGTACAGTATCAACGGTGACTTGTGCCCTGGCACAGCAAGACCTGAACAATGTCAGCGCCGCGTTTCAGACACAGTCGGAGGGGGGAAATGCAAGAGTGCAATGCGGTGATCCAAACACAGTAAAAAGATGATTTTAAGGATGCTTCTTATGAGTCAAACCTCTGTATTATTTTGTTTTAAAATAAAAATCCCCAGCAGAGTCGCCAGATTGTGGATACCGGAAGTCGGACCACTTCTCTTGTTTGAGATTGTTTTGAAATTGATTTGAATCAAAGAAAGAAAATAGGTCTTGTTGAAAACAGATACAGAGTCGCCACTTGGTCTTTAAGGAACCAAGAAACCTAATTTTTGACTCACCCAAATGGATAAAGGGCACCGGCCCTTCATAACCAAAGAACTTGGTTCGGGGTTTTGGTACGAGAGAGGAAGGAGCCTTTGTCGCGACTAAAACACCTTCAACTCGCCCCGTCTTTCGACGGGCCTCAATTAGCATCCAAATAATCATCTTATACTATGTATGGTTCGACAAATAATACTATGATAGTGTATTACATCACATAAGGAGATTTGAAATGGAAGATCTAAAGATAAGATATCATTCATAAGATCTAAGCCAAATATCACACAATGCAAAGTGAAAGATCACACAAATAAACCTAGGAAAAATCGTCTAATCATGTATCAAATAATCAAGACTTCCTAATTTAAAGGGGGCATGAATTGTTCTTGAAACAAATAATCAAAGAATCAAAGTATGCTTAGCAAGCTAGAATGATGCATGTTAATTTTGAGAAAAGAAGACTTCTCAATCCCCAAGACGGATGAGAAAGGATGATTAGATCAAAGGTGAAGCATGAACGTGTGATCGTGATCATTCCTTATGTTCTCCTTAGATTAAGAGTTACAAAAACCCCAAATCTTGCATGAATGCAATGTATGTATCTAAAATGTGCAAAGGTTGTAGTGTGTTTTTGTGTACATGGATTTCTAGAATGACTTAGAAGTCTAAAATGTGTATGAATGAATGAATGAAATTAACATGGGATGCTTACAAATGTAGTATGGACTACTTCCTAAGATATGAACTAATTTGGAATGCATATGAGCATCAAATCAAAGAATGAAAGTTGAAATGTACTTGCTGTGAATAGTGGACAGAACAGTAGCATGATCTTTTGGAATTTGAAAAGAGGGGTTAGGAATGTTTTCAATGCATGATTTTTTATGGAGATGTTCCTTATTGTGTCTAGAACACAACCCAAAAGGCCAATCTTGAATAGCTATCACATATTGAGAGAAATTATATAAACAATAGAGGTCACTCAGAAACAGAGTTCGTACTGTCGACTGAAATGTTAGAAAATCTTAGAAAATGAAAAAGAATGATCTAGAGGCCCATTTTATACAGAAAGTTTCCTAAGACATTGAATTGTAAGGGAAAAATAAGTTAGGACCACCCATTTTGGTAAATTTTTCTGGAAAAGAGGTCGTAAGTTGACCTAGCTGCTGTGACAGCAAAATCAGAATGTTTGGAAGGAATATTGGGATCCAAATGGACCATTTCCAAGTACTTCCGAGTCAAACCAAAAATCATGGGTGTTCTCCAATGAGTTAGGAAGACTTTCCAAGTGGCCTTGCATCCATATGTTGAGTATTGAGTTCTAGAGAAATCTTTGAACTCAACTCACTCACTGTTTTGACTCATTGTTTTGAAGATTTTGGAGAAAACAAAGTTTTGTTTCTTGAAACCAAATGAGAGGGATTGAGAGGGGTTTTGAAATAGATGTTTTGAAAGCACATTTTCAATACTCAATAAGGATTATAGCCACTTAAAATGTCAACATTAAACTCATCATCAAGAACCTCCAAGATTGTTGGAGAGATTTATTTTTATTTTTGAACATAACTTCAATACATTTCAAGAATACCTTGGAAGTATTGAGGTTATGATCATCATCTATCAAACATGTTTTTGAGGTCAAGAGCTACTATCCATAAGGATTCACTCACCCCAAACTTCATGTCATCACTTAGATGATGATGAACTAGTAAGTAAATAAAGAAAAGAAAAAGAAATGAGATAAGGAGAGATGAACATATATATAATCAAAGCAAGTAAATAGCAATCAATAGATGATAATCAATGTGATTTTGGACTTGTAGCTTGGTGTTTCACTCATAGATTTTGATATTTGGACATGAAAGTAGCTTCCTATCTCATGAATGCTCAAGAATGAGGGTTGGAGTGGACTTTGAATGTGAAGTATATAGAAGGATGATGGAAGAAAACAAGAATAAAACTCACTTTCTTATGGAAAATCAATGGGAGAAGCTCCCTTTCTCTCTTCTAAACCTATCTCTATCTCTCTTCTTCTCTACAACTTTTTAAGCTTTGCACTTAGCCCCCCCCCAAAATGAAGAGCAATGGGGGGTTTATATAGGCCAATTTGGGGTGGTTTTGGGGTTTTAGAAGTACTCCCATTGGTCCCAAACAACTGTGAACACAAAACTATGTCGTTTTGACTTTCAATTAATCAAATTGGACCCCCAAAAAAATTACAAAAATGGACTCTGCGAGGTTTGAGTGCCGCGGTGGCACTGGGCCAGTGCCGCGGCGGCAGTGGGCCAGTGCCGCGGCAGCACTGCTCCTCAGACGCCCAGAAATTTACGTTTAGGCCCCCAGAGGTTCCGGTATTCGCGAAAAGGCCCTATTTTGTCCGAAATTCACAGAAAATGCATACGAACTCCAAATTGAGGTTGTGATATACCGTTGGAAAGGTAATGGAGTCTACTTTACATAAAAAATAGTTCGGGGATAGGTCACTTTGAAAAGTTTTGCGGTATTCACGATAAAAGCTGATTTGATCGCCTTTTCCACCTTCGGAAATTCAAAATAAATTCGTTTTAAATCCAGGAATTATGTGCGATATACCGTTGGAAAGCTATTGACCTCTAGTATCCATGAAAAATATTTGAAAATTGTTTCGGTGCCCCGGTTCCAAAGTCAAATTCTGGTCAAACTGGTCAAACCTGGGATTCCCGGGAAGTTCTGGAAACCTCCGGGAGTTCCCGGGAGCTGATGTTTTTGGTCGATTTTCTTTTGGAACTTGTTTTAACACTTTTCTCATGATTTAAAATGATTCTGGTGAATTCGGACGATTTTCGGTCAAACTTGGTCAAACTTGGTCAAACTGGTCAAACCTTGGTCAAACCTAGTCAAACCTTGGTCAAACCGGTCAACGGGGACTTTCCGGGAACTTCCGGGACTTCCGGGGGTCTCTGGGAGTTAACAATTTCATCTGATTTCTCTTAGAAACTCATTTTATCACTTTTCTTATGACATAGCATGTTTTCAGAACTTTTGGTCCAAATCTGGGAGCTTTCGGGCTTTCAGGGGCATTTTGGTCAATCTGAGCATTCTGAGAGATAGAGCTGACTTCCAGGAGTCCTTTTGAGTCTTTTACGATCATTGTGAACCACCAAGCTATGGGTCTCCTAAATCTGATAGCCGACAAAATGGGGTGTCTACAAGTGGGGCCACCCTCTAGCTATTATCTGTCATCATAAGTTCCATCACTTGCATTATTAGGAACAAGATAGTCTGGACGGGGAATGTCCAGGCAATAACAGCCGTCACCTTATTGAGAGCTGAGTGAATAGAAACTAATAAGGTACTAATTGATATAACATAATAACAACTTATAAGATATAGTGTTACAATAGTATCTTCATCTTTATTCAATGCATCGTAACCAACCCTTATTTTTTGATTATTCCAAGGTCGATAACCAACAAACTCTGACTGGAAAGAACATACTCAATTATTTAACTTCTATAGACATACCATCATTCTGTCCACCACTCGTTAAGGATATAACCCATCCACTACATGTCATGGACACCATGCCAGTCCATTCCCTACTCGTAAAGATACAAACCAGCCACTGCATGTCAGGGATATAACGTTTCGAACAATAATATCTCATTGACTCTTGCAAACTGAGTTTTAAGTGGTTCAACAATCCACACACCGTGGCCTACGTCCACCCTTCAAGAACACCTCTAGAGAATTCCTTTAATAGATCTACTTCATCGGTGTTGACCAAACCGTAACAAGAGCCTTCAATCTCTTCTAAAGAAGAACATGTAACACTGGCCCTTTTATCTGTATTTGTCTATTTTTGGATGTATTTTAGTATTTCTATATCCGTATATGTTTGTTATTGTCGTGTATGGAGTAACTTGTATGATTAGTTCTTATAAATGTCTCTACTTGAGCCTTAAAGCTTTAAAACAAATGAAGGATTACTAAACCAGGAGGCCCGAGTGCTCGGATCTTAGGAGCGCCCAAGGCACGAGTTCTCGAGCTTAAAAGGAGTGTAATGACTATTTTGCCTGTGGGTCTCAAAAAGTCTATAATTACCCACCATTTCTCAGCATTTGGGCATTGGAAACTCCATTTAACAGAGAGTGTCCTTTAGAGAGAGAGAGTATGAGAGTTCTTATGCTTCCATATAGGGGTGGGCAAATAGTTCAGTTAACCGAAATTCGAACCGAACCGAACTAAAATTTTCATTTCAGTTTAGTTAATTCAGTTAAAAATTTCAGTTCAGTTTCAAACCGAACTATATATTTTTTTTTTCAGTTCGATTTTCAGTTCCACTCTCCCAAACCGAACCGAATCGAACCGAAAAATCGATTTTTTTTTAGTTTATATATTATTAATATATTTTTATACACAACTATATATATTACAAAAATATAAGTATAATATATATAAGTAAATATAAACATATGTTTTCTTTGCAATATGAAAGAAAATGGGAAAAGAAACATATAAAAAAGTAGTGAAAATGAAAAAAAAAAGAAAAGAAAGTATAGTTTTTTCAAAATTCGGTTAACCGAATTTCCAACCGAACCAAACCGAACCGAATTGACCAAAACCGA
Source organism: Hydrangea macrophylla (assembly GCA_033977485.1). NCBI lineage: Eukaryota > Viridiplantae > Streptophyta > Magnoliopsida > Cornales > Hydrangeaceae > Hydrangea > Hydrangea macrophylla. The sequence goes on from CM066993.1 coordinate 30,202,985, forward strand.
ACCGAACCAAAATATAATTCAGTTCAGTTTCAGTTCCCATTTCTTTAAACCGAACCGAATTTCTCCAAACCGAACCAAATTGACCGAATGCCCACCCCTACTTCCATAAACAAACACACACATATACATGAAGCATGTCTTTCATTTCATAATCAACACACACAAACACATGTATCACATCTTCTATGAAGTTCTGGAAGTAAAGTTCAAGAAGTTTAGAGGAGGATCAAGACTTATGGTGCTTATTTGAAGTGATCTTGGAGCTTGCATGAATAGTTCTTATGTTCAAGTACATATACACACACATTTTCATCATATTTGATCATCAAGATCTTGGTGAGTCTTCATACTCACTTATAAACATGTTTTATATAGTTATATTGATGATCTAGTCCATGCATATGACATGCATTGATAATCAAACATTAAAAACTACTGCTAAAAATGTCACTGTTCTGAACTGCTAGACCCGAGCGCTCAGACCAAGTGCGAGTGCTGAGCCTAATGAACGAGCCAGGCGCGAGCATTCGGACCAGGCGGGAGCGCTGGGGCTTGACAATACTGGTACGTATAGTTTATTATATATATAATGAGTTATGCTAAATTTGGTTGTACCATGAGCTGTGATAGTTGTACTTTGGGGTTGTGCATGATATTTATACTTGCATATGCTTATTAGAAGTTATACCTTATATTATTGGAGTAGCACTTTAGTAACATACCACTTTATGAAGAAAAGAAGAAGATGTATTCTTAACTTGATGGTGCAATTAATTAGTAGAACTATTATGAGTAACCATACGAGAACATTAATGTGATGTACTTAAGTATGCGACTCTGAAAATAATGTGCTTTAAAGACTTGTACCACGTGGGTCAGTTGTTAATGATGTGGAAGACGCATTAACGTTAATAACAAGATGTTCGTATCCGTCGAGTTCCTTACATTTCATTCGTTTGCTTGGTCAGTTCGATAAAGAGTAAAGAGTCTGGGTTCAGTTATTGAGATGGTTAATAGCCGATGGCTGACATCAAGCAAGTGGTCAATTGGGGCAAGATGACGAATTAACCAAGGCTGAATGGAATAAGATTGGAATTACCAAGTAATGAGGTCGTAAGGCATATGTCAATTAGCCATTTGGGCACAATGACAATAGAATAGATGTCAATTAGCCATTTGGGGCTCGATGACAAGATGGTAACCCAGGACCAAAAAGCGATGTTATTCCAGGTCAATGGAACTTGTGCCGAAAGCATACAAAGAGTCGTGTTTGTGAAAGATTTGGCCTGTGTTCAAAGATTGGATCAGCGATCCATAGAGTCGAGTTGTAAAGATTGGACCAATAGTCCAAAATGATCAGTCAATCAATGTCGTTGTGTTTCAAAGATCCGAGTAATATCACTGAATGTTTCCTAAACGTATGCATTACCTTGAGATTAGAATAATCGTGATTTAAAGACATGTTTTCATAAAAGAAGAAAAATTGGAGTGCTTACTTTCTTAACAAACTGACAAGTATTTTCTAAGCTTGTTCAGTGTAGTAGGTTTACTCACTCAGCTTGGAGTAAAGTTCACGACATTCATGTCCTGCACAATCAAACATCCAGATCTTGCAGAGGCTGATTACCCAGACAAGGAGTAGGTTAAGGAAGGGTACGGGTTTACAAGCTAGCTAGCGAAAGAGAAGACTTTGTTTATTTATCCTTTGTTATTAGTCAAGGCATTATATGCCGATATTATTATTATTACTTGTAGGGCTTTACGCCCGGGATAATACTATCTTTTCTTTCTTTTTCTATGGGTTGTAATAATGGATTTAAGACTTTGATCATGTTTAATATTATGTCAGCCTGGAACCACCATGCTTATTGTTATTACTTCCATTTTATTGTTTTTATCTTGGTTCTTTCTTATATGGACAAGCACGCGATCCTCAAACTAGTCATGTATGTATGGGTCCAAATGCACAAATTTAATTTTTCCCTACTTTGCTACGCCAGGGTGTGATAGGGATTTTTGGTATTAGAGCACTAGATTTAGTCATGCTCGTTGATTATCTTACACATTTTTGAGCCTTAAGATACCTTGTTCTAGTACTGACTATAAGATAGTTTCATTATCAGGACAGCATGGAGCCAGTTTTCATAGAAGATGCATTTGGAGGATACTTCTTATTTCCCAACCACCTTCAGCTCACTAATCAGGAGCTACACTACCAGAGGGTTAGATCACGTGCACATTGTCTGGTTGAGGATGACTTTTGGAAAGCTATACACATTGATGGTGTTTAGGACTTGGAGAGGGCACGTGTTGAGGCTCTACACCAAGTACTTACTCTCTTATGAGTTGTTCAAGAGACAGAGGCTATATTACGAGCTATTCCACATTAGATTCTGGCCCAAGTTGCATATATACCACCAGTTTATGCCACTCTGTCTCCACCACTAGTATAACTATTACCTCTAGCACCAGTCATACCAGAGCTAGGATAGGATGATGATGACGATGTTGATGCCGACGCAGAGGAGGACCCTATAAAAGAGGGTGACGGAGCTAAGGATGAGCCTGAGGATGATTAAGGGGGAGGACATGATGATGAGCATGAGGGAGAGCCAGAGGAGGACCCCAACGAGGACGATGATGAAGATAATGGCCAGGAGGGAGAGGTCATACTGTGGATTATGCTGATAGGGAGGAGTTCAAGGTAATGCAGGTGCCTCGGGGTTTTGCCGCAGGACCAGTCCGGCCACAACAGGTAATTGATGGAGGTTAGCCACCCCAGATGGATAGATACTAGGAGTTCAGCCTGGGGATGATCCGATCTTTGAGATGGTTGATGAGTTTGATTTATGGCTTAACTGGGTGCCACCAGAAGAGATTGATGTTCCAGCAGATGAGTTGCCTCCATTCGAGTCAGATGTGGAGGACTTTTGGGAACGGATCCCTATTATCTAGATTCTCTTTTTATTTTGGTTGATCAGGGCATGCCCACTTTTATATGTTGTATATGATTTTGATGGTAGTGGTATATGTGTAAATGTGATGTAAATACCCGTACCATACTATACTGTAAATGTTTTTGAGTACATATATATCAACAGCATGCTTTTGCCTGTTAATATTTATGAGTGTTCATCCCTACTAGATATTCATGGTTATTACTTTGAATGTTGATTATCTTACATCGTTATCATCATATCTTGCTTCAAGAACTGGTGGGTAATGTTGGGTTGATTGTGAAAGTTGACGTTATGGCTTATGGAACAAGGAATGCAAGGAATCGATGAGGAATGACCCCCATCCCCGAGAACATGGATCTTATTGGAGCTTTTGAAGCTTTTCTGCAATGCTTAGAGTATATCGACAACGATCATTGTGGAAACTGCAACAACAATAACAATAACAATAATCAGGTGAACCACCAAGTTATACCTCTGCTGCTAGTCACCGAAGACAAGATACTCGAGAGGTTCAGAGCTCTACAACCCGATATGTTTGATAGAACTAGCGAAGCCTAGCAAGCTAAGAAGTGGCTGAGAAATATGGACCTCATTTTTGAGAGGATGAGGTGCGACCAAGAAGAGAACTGTCATTTAGCTACATTCTAGCTCATCTGTACTGCTGACGATTGGTGGGAGTTAGAGAAAGCAATGATGGGAAATGAAGCATCGAAGATGATGACGTGGACTGCGTTTAGGGAGAAGTTTTTGGAGAAGTACTTCCCTAAAAAAGAAAAAGACCATAGAGAAAGGGAGTTTATGGACTTGACCCAGGGCAACATGACGATGCGTGAATATACTACTCAATTCAGGTGGTTGTCTCATTTTGCCCAGCATAAGATAGATACTCCGCAGAAGAAGATCAAGAGATACCACAGAGGGTTGAATTCCCATTTATGCCACATGATGTTGGGACATCTAAATACGATGTTCAAGGCATTGGTGAGATTGGCATCTGGGTTGGAGAAAGATGGGTGTCAAGGACCCAAGAGATCGGCTACCCGACCCCCTGTGAGAGGAAAGTTCACGCCAAGACCCCAGGTCGCTTTCAAGGAATAAAGAGGGCCTAGAATGGAAAAAAGAAGCCTTAGATGAACTTTTCTCGTAATCAACTAGCTACACCACAAGGATAACCTGCTGCTATTAGAGGAAAGCTGGGGAATTGCTACAACTATGGGACACCAGGGCATCTTGCCAAAGATTGCCAGCGCCCAAAGAAGAATCTTCACGCTAACATCGTCTGCTACAATTGTGGTAAACCAGGATATATTACCAGAAATTGCCGAGCACCTCCAGGTAGATACTATGGAGTGACCACTCAAGCTAGGCTTAACGCGATCATTCTTGAAGAAGCTAGCTATGAAGAAGAGGAAGCACCGCAGAATATGGAAGGTACTCTCTTGTTACATGGTAGTCGGATTAGAGTTTTGTTTAATATGGGTGCTACGAATTTGTTTATTGCCTTTAGACTTCTTTTAAAGTTGGGATTAGAACCCCAAATGCTTAAGGATGCTCTTAACGCTATCTTGCCCCTAGGAGTAACGGTAAAGCTGAGTAATGTATGCAAGGACTGCACTCTAACCATAGAAGGTCAAGTTCTTCCTGCTGATTTGATCATGTTGACAATGAAGGAATTTGATGGAATTCTTGGAATAGATTGGCTTACAAAGTATCGTTCCAAGTCAGATTGTGCTAGTAAGTTGATTCTATTTTCCATACCAAGAAGCGTGCCTTTTTGTTTTTAGTGCGACCCCTTGGGTGATGCATTTCTAACTAGACATTTGGCCACCATGGAGAGTTCTAGCACTTAGAATCCTATAACCCAGATACCTATGGTTTAAGACTTTCCGAAAGTGTTTCAAGATATTGCTGGACTACTGCCAAAGAGGGAAATTAATTTTTGTATAGCATTAACACCAGGGACATTACCGATTTCCAAAACCCCATACCGAATGGCCCCGATGAAGATGCAGGAGTTGAATAAGCAAGTTCAAGAGTTGGTAGATTTGGGATTCATTTAACCAAGTACATCGCCTTGGGGAGTGCCGTTGTTGTTTGTGAAGAAGAAGGATGGATCGCTTCGACTTTGTATTGACTATCGAGAGTTAAATAAGGTCACGATCAAGAACAAGTACCCCCTCCCGCAGATAGATGATATATTTCATCAATTATAGGGAGCAACAACATTCTCAAAGATAGACGTTCGATCAGGATATAACCAATTGCTCATCGGACCAGAGGACATATCGAAGACTGCTTTCAGGACTTAGATATGGTAACTATGAGTTCTTAGTGATGTCGCTTAGACTCACTAATGCCCCCGTGGTGTTTATGAATCTGATAAATCGGGTGTTTCAACCATACTTGGATTAGTTTGTGATCATGTTTATCGATGACATATTGATTTACTCGAAGACAAAAGAGGAACACGAAGAGCATGTTCGGATTGCATTACAGACCCTCAAGGATCATTAGTTGTACGCTAAGCTTAGTAAGTGTGAATTCTAGATGGAAGAAATAAAATTCTTGGGTCATGTAGTCTGTTCGGAAGAAATTGTAGTGGACTACCAAGATTGATGCAGTCTTAAGTTAGAGTAGGCCATCTAATGCCTCAAAAGTAAGGAGCTTCCTTGGATTAGCTGGTTACTATCGGAGATTTGTAGAAGGATTTTCAAAGATAGTCGCACCTTTGACTAGCTTGACAAAGAAGGATTCGAAGTATGAATGATTAGACAAGCATGAACGCACTTTTTAGGAGTTAAGGAGAGGTTGACTTCAGCGCCAGTGCTCACCATCCCAAAGAGTGGAGAAAGGATGACTCTTATCAAGGACTTGAATGCGTACTTATACAAGAAGGAAAAGTGATCGCCTATGGATTACGGTAACTAAAATCGTACGAGCTAAACTACTCAATGCATGATTTGGAGCTAGTAGTTATCGTTTTCCCTCTGAAGACTTGGAGACATTATCTGTTCGAAGAAAAGTTTGATCTTTTCTCAGATCATCAAAGTCTCAAGTATTTGTTCTCTCAGAAGGAGTTGAATATGAGACAATAACGCTGGATGGAGTTACTAAAAGATTACAACTTTACTTTGCAATACCACCCTAGTAAAGTAAATGTAGTTGCCGATGCATGGAGCAGGAAACCTCGTAGTAGGATTGTTTCCTTGATGATTAGAGAGTATCAAGCATTGGAGACTTTAGCCGAATTTGATTTTCAAATCGCTGACTCAGAGGAAGGAAGACAGTTTGGGTGCCTTGTCATTGAACTAACCCTTATTAATTGAAGCTCAGAAGAAGGATGAAGGATTGCAATAATGGTTTGAGAAAGTGGCAGCTGAGGATCTAGAAGAATGGAGAATTGGACAAGACAGAAGCCTCCGATGTCGAGATAGGCTTTGTGTACCTAAGGATATTGGGTTAAGAGAGGAGGTGATGAATGAAGCACACATGTCAAGGTTGACAGTTCACCCAGGGAGTACAAAGGTGTACAAGGACCTAAAAAGGAATTTTTGGTGGAAAGGTATGAAAAAAGATTGCGGAGCATGTCTCGAAGTGTTTTACTTGTCAACAAGTTAAAGCAGAGCATCAAAAGCCGTCAGGACTTTTACAGCCATTACCCGTACCAGGATGGAAATTGGAACACATCTCTATGGATTTTGTAGTATGATTACTGAGGTCGCAATAGAACCATGATGTTATGTGAATAGTCGTGGACTATCGCACAAGTCGACGCACTTCATCGTGTACAACATAAGTTGAGAAGATGAACTGACTGTAGTTGTAACAGATTGTTCGATTGCATGGTGTGCCCATTTTGATTATTTCAGATCATGATTTGCATTTTAGAACTGAAATTTGGGAGAGTCTGCAAGCAGCTATGGGAACTTCACTGAAGTTGAGTTTTGCATTTCATCCCTAGACCGATGGATAGATGGAGTAGAAGAATCAGGTATTGGAGGATATACTGCCAGTATACGTGATCGACTTTGAGAGCACCTGGGAGACACATTTTCTGCTCATAGAGTTTGCTTACAATAATAGTTATCACTCAAATATCGGGATGGCACCGTTCGAAACACTATACGAAAAACCGTGTCACTCGCCTCTTTGTTGGTAAGAAGTTAGAGAAGGCAAGCTTTTAGGACCAGACATGGTTTGGGAGACCAATGAAAAGATCAACATCATCACGGAATAGATGAAGGCAACCCAGAGCCACTAGAAGAGTTATGCAAACAAGCGCCAGAAGGACCTAGGGTTCTAAGTTGGAGACCACATTTTATTGAAAGTTTCTCTAGTAAGAGGAGTGGTGAGATTCGGACATAAGAGAGTGAAGATTTTGCCTTGCTACATTAGACCATTCGAGATTTTAAAACATGTGGGAAAGGTCACCTATAGACTAGATTCGCCGCCGAAGATGTTTAGAGTACACTACGTGTTTTACGTCAGTATGTTGAGGAAGTATGTACACAGATCCACGTACAAGATTGACTTTAAAGATATCGAGGTGGACAATAAAGTGATGTATACCGAAAGACCAGTGTGAATCTTGGAGAGGCAGATCAAGAAGTTGAGGAACAAGAATATCCCATTGGTACAAGTTCAATGAAAACATCACGACGAGCATGAAGCTCCTTGGGAGATGGAGTCCGTTATGCGAGAGATGTACTCAAAGTTATTTCTTAAGTCTTAGCTCAGATTTCGGGGATGAAATGTTTTGTTGTATAGTGGAGAGATGTAACACCGGCCCTTTTATCTGTATTTGTCGGTTTTTGGATGTATTTTAGTATTTCTGTATTCGTATATGTTAGTTACGATCATGTATGGAGCAACTTGGATGATTAGTTCTTATGAATGTCTCTACTTGAGCCTTAAACCTTTAAAACTAATGAAGGATTACTGAACCAGGAGGCTCGAGTGCTTGGACCTTGGGAGCAGTCGAGCTTAAAATGAGTGTATTGACTATTTTGCCCATGGGTCTCAAAAAGTCTATAAATACCCACCATTTCTTAGCATTTTGGGCATTGGAAACTCTGTTTAATAGAGAGTGTCTTTGAGAGAGAGAGAGAGAGAGTATGAAAGTTCTTATGCTTCCATACACAAACACACTCATATACATGCTTGCATGTCTTTTACTTCATGATCAACACACAGAAACACATGTATCACATCTTCTATGAAGTTATGGAAGTGAAGCTCAAGAAGTCTAGAGGAAGATCAAGAATTATAGAGCTTATTTGAAGTGATCTTGGAGCTTGCATGAATAGTTCTTGAAGTTCAAGTACATACACACACATTTTCATCATATTTGATCATTTAGATCTTGGTGAGTCTTCACTCACTTATAAACATGTTTTATATAGCTATATTGATGATCTAGTCTATGCATGTGACATGCATTGAGAATCAAGCATTAAAAACTGCTGCTAAAATTGTCACTATTCTGAACAGCTAAACCTGAGTGCTCAGATCAAGCGTGAGCACTCGAGCCTAATAAATGGGCCAGCGTGATTGCTCAGACTTGACAGTACTGTTAAGGATAGTTTGTTATATACTCCCTCCATCCCATTTTATGTGTCCCCCTTTCCTTTTTGGTATGTCCCAAAGTTGTTGTCCACTTTCTTAAATTAGTATGCAAAATTTACTTAGTTTCCCAAACTACCCTTCTTTGCAATCAATACCAAAACAAAACAAACAAAAAAAAGTGCAATGATTATAGGCAATTGTGGAAAGTAGGTGTAGATTCTTTTTGTCCCCTTAAATAGTTTGGACAGAGGGAGTATATAACAACGAGTTATGCTTAGTTTGGTTGTACCATGAGCTACGATAGTTATACCTTGGGGTTGTGCTTGATTTACATAATTGCATATGCTTACTAGAAGTTGTACCTTATACTTTTGGAGTAGTGCTTTATAGGCTATAAACGGACCAGATCTAGGCCGGATCTGACAAATCTAGATCCAGATCCGCTTAGAAACAAAGGGACCAGATCCGGTCCACATATCTGACGGATCTATAATATGCAGTCTATATCCAGATGAGGTGAGATCTGGTAATCTGGTTCGTATATCTAGTCCGATCTGACAAAATGACAGCCACTGGAATTGCAAAAATGCATCCCAAATTCATCGAGCACAATCCTGCCAAGACAAAATATTAAAATTTCACATCATTAAATAGCTAAGGAAAAAAGCTAATGAAGAGAAGAGAGATTGCAGATTGCTCACCAATTGAATTGCGCCATGTTTAGTTAGACTTTCCCCATTCCTCATGGCAACATCATCAATAATAACTTTTGATAATATGTTGGAAATTTGCCTTCCATTTCTTCTACAAGAACAGAGAAATAAAATATCACTAAAAGACATCAATCAAATTGAACTCTAAGAAGAAGAAGAGTGGAGTTCCAAGACCAAGAAGAAGAAGAAGGAAGAGGAGGAGAAGCCCACCTGGTGGGTCAGTGGCTATGGCTGGTCAGCATCGTTGTGAGAAGAGAGAGAGTGTGCGGTTGGGATCTGGGACTGGGATGGGATCGGGAGGCAGCTAAGAGTGGATTTAAGTTAGGGTTTTCTTTGCCTGAAATTGAAGTTAAATAGTTTTAAGTTTGTACTGTTGGATTGTTTAATCAACGACTGAGATATACATATATGTATATATATTTCTTATACGGATCGGGTCTTAGACGGATTAGATCTATGTAATCCATATTCTGACCACTTTTCTAAATGTATAAACGAATCTGTATCCAGATCTAGATATAAATCTAAAAAATTGCTTAGATTCGCATAAATGTGTCAGATCTAGACCGGATCTGGGCCTAGATCCGATCCATTGACAGCCCTAGTACTTTAGTAACATACCACTTTATGAAGAAAAAGAGGAAGATGTATTCTTAACTTGATGATACGATTAATCGGTAGAACTATTATAAGCAACCATACGAGACCATTAATGTGATGTACTTAAGTACGCGACTCCTAGAAATATATGCTTTAATGACTTGTACCACGTGCGTTAGTTGTTAATAATGCGAAAGACGCATTAACGTTAATAACAATATGCTCATATCTGTCGGTCTATTCCTTGTATTTCGTTCGTTTCTTGGTCAGATCGAAAAAGAGTAAAGAATTTGGGTTCAGTGGTTGAGATGGTTAATAACTGATGGGCTGACGTCAACCAAGTGACCAATTGGGACAAGATGACGAATTAACCAAGACCGAATGGAATAAGATTGGGATACCAAGTAATGAGGTCATAAGGCAGATGCCAATTAGCCGTTTAGGCATGATGACAAGAGAATAGAGGTCAATTAGCCATCTCGGGCTCGATGACAAGATGGTAACCCATGATCGAAAAGTGACAATATTCCAGGCCAACGACACTTGTGTTGGATGCATGCAAAGAGTTGTGTTTGTGAAAGATTAGGCTTGTGGTCCAAAGAGTTGTAAAGATTGAACCTGGAGTTTAAAGTAAAGTGTTGAGTTTGGATCGATAGTCCAAAGTGATCTTTCAATCGATGTTGGTTGTGTTTCAAAGATCTAAGTAATATCACTGAACATTTCCTAAATGTATGCATTACCTTGAGACTAAAATTATTGAGATTTAAAGACATGTTTTCATAAAAGAAGAGAAAATGGAACGCTTACTTTCTTAACAAACTGACAAGGGTTTTTGAGCCTGTTCAGTGTAGTAGGTTTACTCACTCAGCTTGTAGTAAAGCTAATGACTTTCATGTCCCATGGATAATCAAACATCCAGATCTTGCAGAGGCTTATTACCCAGACGAGGAGTATGCTGAGGAAGGGTACGAGTTTACAAGCTAGCTGGCGGAAGAGAAAACTTTGTTTATTTATCCTTTGTTATTACTCGAGGCATTAGATGCCAATCTTATTATTATTACTTTATTGTAGCACTTTACGCCTGGGATAATATTATCTTTCCTTTCCTTTTCTATGGGTTGTAAAAATGGATTTAAGACTCTGATTATGTTTAATATTATGTAAGCCTAGAACCTCCATGCTTATTGTTATTGCTTCTGTTTATTGTTTATTGTTTTTATCTTGGTTCTTTCTTGTACGGACAAGCATGCGATCCTCAAACCAATCACGTATCTATAGGTCCAAAGGCAAAAATTTTAATTTTTCCCTACTTTACTACGCCAGGGCCTGACAGAATACCTCTTCTTTGCACATAAGGGTTACTAACCCTCATGCTTTGCAAATAAATGATCTGGGTACAAATGTTAACTCTCTCTAGAGTGGATGGATGAAATTATAGCTCATACAACAACTCCTTAGTGAGTGGATAATATAAATGAAAGCTCACTACAATTTACTCTCACAAAGATATACAAATGAAGAACTAGAGTAAATTGATTAACTCACACAACAAGGGCTCAAATGTGAATGATTAAAGATCAACAAGTTGTGTGACTCAATGATGTTTTCCAATTCAATGATCGCACTCGAAATAATTTAGGAAAACATGTATTTATAGTCCTTGAAAGATTATAGCCATTAGTGGCAAAATGGTAAATAAATGGACTTTCAAAACTAGCCATAACTGCTGTTTTGCACAGTAATCCAGTCGACTGGTCTCTCGATCCAGTTGACTAATGGATGGGTCCGGTTGACTAAAGGTCTTAAAGCAGAACCCATGTTTTCAGAACATAGACCAGTCTACTATTTTCACCTACGGTCGACTGAACTCTAAGGAGTCCAGGCGACTAGATAAAGGGTTTGGTCGACTGAAAACTTAAAGCAGAGACACTATTTTACAAAACATAATCCAGTCGACTGTTTTCACCTATGGTTGATTGAACTTTGAAGCATCCAGTCGACTATTTTTCCAGTGAAAAACTGTTTTCTTGCTTTGAAAGATTTTGCCTAGTTTTAGACCTTTAAGCCCTTTATGAGTGATAAACAAAAAGCTTTACAATCAACACTACTCTTTAACCAAGATGAAAGATCTTCAAGTCTTCAAGCTTGATCCTTGTTGAGCTTCAACACTCTCGGGCTTCACCATATGATATCTCAAGAACTCATACGAAGTTAGAATATTTAAGTGCATATTTCAAGAGATTAGCACAAAAAAATGACTTGGTAATTGATTGGAATAGAACCATTAAGAACATTCAATTATCACTTGATTTGTGTCACGCCCCCACGTAGCCAAAATAGGGAAAATTTTAAAATTTTCATCTTGGACCCCGAGGCACGTGACTGGTTGCATTACCGAATTGTCCATGACCGAATACTAATAATAAACATCATAACTAAAAGGATAAAACCAACAACAGCTTACAAGGATATATTATAATAAGAGGCGACAGTACTAGTGAACTCTTACATCATTGTAGATACATCAGAGTCTTATGGCTCTAGGGTCTTACAAAACTATTACAAAAGATAAGATAAGTCTTCTGATAGAGATTACAACCAAAAACATTTACAAAAGATAGCCACTATTCTTCTCTCTAACTAGCATATCCATAGCCATCTTCGGTGTACTCTTCCTCCACGTTCTCCTCTTGCGTAGCATCATAACCCGTGTACTCGTCACCTGGATAAGCTAGACATGGGAATGTTCAGCGACATGAACGTCGTCAACTTATAAAAGTCGAGTGAGAAAACTAAATCAAATTGAACTTATATAGCCACACACAAACAAGATATGTTTACTGCCTCTATTTCGTCTTTTAAAGTTCTCCCACGTTCTTACCGCCGAACTATAACCACTAACGTACCTATACAGGTAATTGAAAAGAATACGGTCAACGCAACTAATCTCAACATCCTGACAACACTACCACAATCTACTGCCAGAGCCTGACACAGAATCCCAACTCTAGCCAACAACAACAGAGAGTCTAACCACTAGATCCTAACTTTCACTTCGTCACGAAGAACCGAAGTGTTCACACAACCTTTCACTAATTGAACAACCTTGCACCAACTAAACCATCTTTCATTAACCAAACCATCTTGCACTGACCAAACCATCTATCATTAACCAAACTATCTTGCACTGGCCAAACCATCTTTCATTAACCAAAACATCTTACACTAACCAAACCATCTTTCATTAACCAAAACACCATTCACAAACCACCTTGTCACGAAGAATCGAGGTGTTGAGGAGTTCAAGAACATCCATTTCATTACGAAGAACCGAAAGGAGTCTTAACTCTACGAACCACCACTTCGTCACGAAGAACCGAAGTAATCATCATATCCCTTTCATTACGAAGAACCAAAAGGATACACAATAACCATCACTTCATCACTATGAACCGAAGTAATCACCGTATCCCTTTCGTCACAAAGAACTGAAAGGATACACAATAACCATCAATCCTTCACGAAGAACCAAAGTAATCACCATATCCCTTTTGTCACGAAGAATCAAAAGGATACACAATATCCATCACTTTGTCACGAAGAACCGAAAGGATACACAATATCCATCACTTCGTCACGAAGAACTGAAGTAATCACCGTGTCCCTTTCGTCATGAAGAACAGAAAGGATACATAATAACCATCACTTCATCACGAAGAACCGAAATAATCACCGTATCCCTTTCGTCATGAAGAACCGAAAGGATACACAATATCTATCACTTCGTTATGAAGAATCGAAGTAAGCACCAAATCCCTTTCGTCACGAAGAACCGAAAGGATACACTATATCCATCACTTCGTCACAAAGAACAGAAAGGATACACCATATCCATTACTTCGTCACGAAGAATCGAAGTGTTCAGCACAATCTTTACTTCGTCACGAAGAACCAAAGTGTACAACTCAAGTCCGAAGAGTTCCAGCTTAAACAGCCATGTCCGAAGACTTCTAGTGTATCCTGCCAAGTCCAACGACTTCTCGCTTATCCAGCCAAGTCTGAAGACTTCTAGCCTATCCTGCCAAGTTTGAAGACTTCTTGCTTATCCAGCCAAGTTCGAAGACTTCTAGCGTATCCCGCCAAGTCCGAAGACTTCTAGCTTATCCAGCCAAGTTCAAAGACTTCTAGCATATCCCGCCAAGTCCGAAGACTTTTAGCTTATACAGCCAAGTCTGAAGACTTGTAGTGTATTTTGCTAAGTCCAAAGACTTCCACGTTCAACATCATTGGGACAAATAAAGCCCGATAATAAGAAAACCCCAGCTCATTAGCTGTTGATCACTATGGATCTGGTTGCCTCAATAGGTCTTACACCATTCATACCTTTCCATGGAATCCAGACTATGCAGTGCGTACTGACACCCTGTTGTAAATGTAGGTTCACAATAAATCTAACACGGAGTCCTAACTTCCCAAGCAACCTGACACAAAGTCTCAACATAACCATACTAAGTTTGACGCAGAGTCCTACTCACAGTGCTAGCCTGACACGAAGTCCTGTCTCACCACTCTAGTACGTCATCATACGATATTCATAACAATGGAAACCTAGCATGTAGCTCATGGATCTATAAAATAGATTTGATACCAACAACCATATAGATAAAACCCTTAACATGCTCATCTATGCGATAGAACTACCATAGCACGAAATATTCATAGCAACATAGGTACTAGAAAACTAGCATCATCAATCAACACAATGCATAAACAAAACATCACACAAAAAGCTATACAAACTACCAGGATATATTTTTACTGTGTTGACTGAATTTATATGATCTATTTGGGCATGATAAATTGCTTTATAGATCAAACTCAAAACTAGAACATTATAGGTACTTGGATTATCTTTATGTACAAAAAAATCTACCTTCCTTTGGATTTTTGAACTGCTCAAAACATTCATTTTACTTAGGCATTTCTATATTTTTGGACTGCTCTATCTTAGATTTTTAGCACTGCGTTACATGTGCATTTCACCTATGAAGGATTACTTTTTAGACTGAGCTATAGAAGAGTTATTTGTAGATAAATGAGTTAGATTTCTTCACAAAAAAATCTAGCTTCAATTAGATTTTTGAGCTACTCCAAATGTTTGTTTTACTAAACTACATTCTGCTGGAAGTTTCTATTTCCCAGATTTGAAGATTTGTCATGCATGTCATGGAAACCTCAAAACAACAACATCAAACACTTACTAAACATTACTACATACTATATATGTTCTAAAGCGAGTTAGTAAACTCACCTAAACTTGCAATTGAGCTTGGGCTTTGGATTTGAGCTTAGGAAGCTTGAACACAAGCTTCAATGGTGAAACTCCTTCTTCTTCTAACTTCTTGACTTTTCTTTTTTCTTGGAATCTTCTTGGACTTCTAGGACTTATAATCACAGCTCCTAAGTCTCCATGGTGGTGTGGATGTAAGTATATGAGTGTGTATATGAAGGTGCTCACAAGGAAATGGAGGATCAACTCTTGATTTTCCTCCTAACTTCTCTTTTATCTCTCTATGTATCTCTAACCTCCTAGCCTTCTTCCATGTGCAGATTTTTAGGCCAAAGAAAATGAAATACATGAGTATATGTATGGTTATATAGAGATGGTGGAGGGGGAGGTGTCTTCATAAATGTTTGCATATGCACATGCAATGACGAGTGTCCCACATGTGGACAAGTGTCTCGTGGGGTGGTGACATGTGGAAGGGGGTTTGCATGTGCCACCAAGTGGCTGGCCATGTGGGGCCTACCTCCGGTTTTGTGCCACATTCTCAATTTTACATGCATAAGTCCTCGTTATACGTGCTAGTCTCGATCTACATGCAAATGGGTATTATTTTTAATGTCTAGGTTCGAGTACGGGACTAAGTTAAGTCTAATTACGGTCGAGTCGGTGTGGTAGTTACAGTCTAATTAGTAACTATATTATACTAATACAGTCATACAAATAAAATAATAATATAATAATAGACCAGATATGGAAATTCATAAAACTCATATTATTGAACGAAGAGAAAATTACAGGTATTGCAATTTGTCATCATCAATACAAACATAAAAAAAATGCCTTAAAGAAATTCAAGGCTAACAAACACTTATCTACTTTGATGAGCACATCCTCAATAATACTGTAACACCAACACTTTTATCAATAATTATCTATATATGAATGTATCTCTATATTTTCTGGATCAGTATGTGTAAGATACGATCATAATCTTAATGAACTTGAATGATACTTAGTATAGATGTTTATTCCTTAAACCCTTGAACCCTTGAACCCTTGAAACTTTGAAAGGATTGCTGATTTGAGAGACTTGAGTGCTTGGACCTTGGGAACGCTATAGGCTCGAGTGCTTGAGTTTAAAAAGGGATAAAATGAGTATTTTGCCCTTAGGTCTCAAAAAGTCTATAAATACCAAGCTTCTCAGCATTTTTTGGTGTAGAAACTCTGAGTTTCCAGAGAGTTCTTTTGAGAGAAAAAGTTTATGAGTTTACATGCTTTCATACACAAACTCACACATATTCATGCTTGCACGACTTCCATTTCATAATCAACACACACAAACACATACATGGCTACTACTATGAAGTTTTGGAGTTAAAAGCTTGAAGATCAAGGAGGTCAAGAGGACGATCAAGGCCCTTGATCATGCCTGGAAGTGGTCTTGAAGTTTGTATTATCTATCGAGAGTTAAACAAGATCACCATAAAGAATAAGTATCCTCTGCCTCAGATAGATGATTTGTTCAATCAGCTGCAGGGAGCAACAACCTTCTCAAAGATGGATCTATCTTTAGGATATCTTTAACTGCTCATTCGATCAGAGGATATACCAAAGACTGCCTTCCAGATATGGTCATTATAAGCTCTTGGTGATGTCGTTCGGACTCACTAACGCCCCTACTATATTCATGGATCTAATGAATCGGGTGGTTCGACCATACTTGGATCAGTTTGTGATCATGTTCATTGATGATATTTTGATTTATTCAAAGATAAAGGAGGAGCATGAGACGCATATCCACAAATTGCATTACAAATGCTTAAGGATCATTAATTGTATGCTAATCTCACAAGTATGAATTTGGATGGAGGAAGTAAAATTCTTGGGTCACGTAGACTCTTCGGAAGGAATTGTGGTAGACTCGTCCAAGATAGATGCGGTCTTAATTTGGAATAGGCCATCTAATGCCTCGGAAGTAAGAAGCTTCCTTGGATTAGCGGGTTACTACCGGAGAGTTGTAGAAGGATTTTAGAAGATAGTCGCGCCATTGACCAGCCTAACGAAGAAGGGTTCGAAGTATGAATGGTTAGATAAGCATGAACGCACCATTGACCAACTTACAGATGTAATTTTGATTAGAATGGTTACTTCGTAACATATTGTTTATTTCCATGGCACGATAAAGGAAGTTATGTTTTTGTTGAGTATGATCTTTAACAATTAGGTGAGAAAGAGATTTCTTGGAAAGCTCAGAAAGCTTAACACATGAATTTTGTGGGTACAATCACTGCAAACCCTCACGAGACACAACTCTTCCACTAGGGGTACCTAGGGGTTTAAAGGCTTGTTGCATATGCTAAATTCAACTGCAAATCCTGAGATAGTGAGTAAGGACTTTTATTTTGTTTTAGTTCAAAAAAATTGTAACGATGGTTGTTGCTTGTCCTAAGTTGTTCTAATTTCGCTTCATTGCTAGAGACTAGCAAAACGCTAGTTGGGGTTCATGTGAGGGCTGGTTTTTGTAGAATACTAGCCCGATAAAGAATAGAATTGGTCAATCTTAGCCCAGTATCTCCAGTTTTGCTTGCATTTGTATTTTAATCTATCTCTTTACGCAATGATATATTTTCTTGGTATATTATTGCATTTAGTGTTGTTTTATGCAAGTTTCAGAAGCTAAATTTTTAATAGGTTAAAAAAGGGATAGTGAAGAAACAAAGAGGATATTTCAAAGTTAAACTTAAAGTCCTAATCAATTGACATCCCTTGGTAATCGATTGCCATCTCTTCCTAACCAATAGATTGCCATTACTAAGCAATCAATTTTCTTAAATACCAATCGATTGACTTCAGATCCAATCGATTGGTAGGGACTGGCAATCAAACCTCTTTAATGGAGCGGAATCTCAACAAATCATGGATTAATATGACGACCAGCCATTACAAGATGAACTTGGACATCTTTATCCCGTGGATAGACTAATATATATAGGGGAGAGTGATAGGAGTCAGGTGTTGGCTCATTTTTGCTTGTTTTGTAGGCTTTATTCTAGAGATATTTCAATTTTTGCAAACTACTTCAAGTTTCTGAGTATTGTAATCAGAGCCTGTGTATCATCTAGGTTTCATTTAGATTATTTTCATTCTATAACTGTTAGTTACAGTAATAGTTTTGGTTCTTGTTTGAATCTCCATTGCAATTTCAACTTAATGTTTGAATCCATGTCAAAATCCCATTATGTCAGTAAGTTTTTCTATATTCATGTGTCTTCATCTTTAAATATGCTAGAGTAAACTCGTGGTTGGGAACAATGTGTTAAAACATTGTTTCCCAGTGCTACCATGAATCAGAATGGAAGTCAGTGGTAATCGATTGGTTACAGAACCCAATCGATTGACATTGACTCTAAGCCAATCGATTGGTATCTTATACCAATCGATTGGGAACCCATCTATGGCAATCTATTGCTGTCATGGCAATCAATTGGTAATATGATGTCTTGGGCAGAACCTTTACAGCATTCCAGTGACTTCTGTTTTAGAAACTTAACCCAAATTGATCTTTTAAAGTTCAAATTGTAAATAGATTTTGAAATATAAGCCTGTACACTACTTAACTCGATGAACACACATGATCAACATATCGATTATCTCATACTTGATTTGTTAGTTCTAGTTCATTGTTTTAAATAGTTACTATTTCATTTCTTAAATTAAGCATGGACATTCAACCACTAGCTATGTACAATTACATAACTAGTGTCTAGATTTCCAAACTTAATCCTTTTTGAAATAATGAAAGCTGGAAAGGTAAAGCCCCATTAGTACCTCAACATTATAACATGGTAGTGGTTGGTAAAATGTGGATTCATGTGTTCCCAACACTTTTTCATATATAGTTTTAAATCCCAATTCTCGTTTCTCGTTAATTTAGTTGTGTTTAATTTTAATCAATTTGATTCAAATTGTGCAAACAGTAGGATCGTTAGAACCTCCACTTTAATATTTCATCTTTTATTTTCTTTAGGTCTCAATCTAGAACTTTCTGTCCCTATTTCCATTCCTAGGGATACGACCTGGTCTTACCAGTTATTACTCGATGTAACTGTCTACACTTGGACGTACTCATAAGATCACACATAATCTAAGTCGTGTCTAGTTTTTGGCACAATTGCTGGGGAACAGTAACAAAGGCTATAAATTTTAGATTGATCAGATCCTTCCATACCCCATTTCTATCTTTCTCTTTCCTTCTGTTCTTCAGGACACAAATAGTGTGGTTTGTGTCCTTCTATGTCCTACAACTCTACCGAAGCTTTTATCATAGATTTATTTGAAGAATCTGTCAATAGTGCTACCAATCCCATTTCTACCCCTTCCACTTCTAATATAATGTCTGACACAGAAAGTCAACAAGGAGAGAATAGGGTTGACCTCATCGATGATGGTTAATGCTCTTTGCATGAACTCTTAGCTCCATATAGAACAACCACACCTTCTTGTATTCGCATCCCACTACATACGAGTACATTCCATTTCTAAAATGGAATGTTGCTAGGGAACGGTAATAAAGGCTAGAAATTTTAGATTGATCCGATCCTTCCTTACCTATTTCTATCTTTCTTTTTTCTTCTATTCTTCAGAACACAAATAGTGTGGTTTGTGTCCTTCTATGTCCTACAACTCTGCCGAAGCTTTCATCACAGATTTATTTGAAGAATCTATCAATAGTGCTACTAATACCATCTCTACCCCTTCCACTTTTGATACAATGTCTAACACAGAAAGTCAACAAGGAGAGAATAGGGTTGACCTCATCGATGATGATCAACACCCTTTGCATGAACTCTTAGCTCCAGATAGAACAACCACACCTTCTTCTATTCGCATCCCACCACATACGAGTACATTCCATTTCTGAAATGGAATGATCCAATTATTGCCAACTTTTTATAGGATGGAGAAAGAGAAGGTATACCTACATATATGAGATTTTGAGGATGTTTGTGGCACATTTACTGATCAAACATGCCTGAACAATGTAATTTGACTAAAGCTTTTTCCCTTCACCCTGAAGAAGTGAAGTCATGGTTATTATCGCTTAAGCTGAACTCCATTTCAAATTGGGCGACTTTTCATGAAGTCTTTTTTAAAAAGTTTTTCCCTAATTAGTTAACTACCGAGGTACTGAGACAAATCAAGACGTATAATTAAAAAGAGGGAGAACCTTTCGTTGAGGCATGGGAGTGATTCAAAGACTTGCTATTGCTATGCCTACGTCATGGCTTTGAGAAGTGGCGAACAATAAGCTTCTTCTTGATGATCTTAGTCCAAAATCGAAGAAACTTATAGAAACCATGAGTAATGGTGACATTATGAGTTAGAATGCGGACCAAGCTGAAGCTTATTTCAAAGCTGAGCATGCACCAGAATGGGAAACCCATGTGATGAGAACTCAAACAATTTCAAGCTCGAGTTCAAATAAGAAGAGCATTTTTCAATTGAAAACTAAAGATGGGTTGATGCAGAAATACGAGCAACTGGCTCGTAAGTTGGAGGAATTAGAAGCAAAGAAGGACCCAGTAATGCTATTTGCTTCTGAAGAATCTTGTTCAATTTGTCTTCAAATAGGGCATACCACTTAATATTGCCAAATGTGCCCTGTTTATCAGGAATATAATCTTGTTGAGGTACATGCTGTAAATGCCCTTGGTCATTTCAACCCCAATAATAGATAAAGCCATCCTGGTTTTGATTCCAGAAATAATGCTATGGCAGTAAACCCATTTCAACAACGGCAGCCTAATCAGGGAAATCAATACCGACCCCAGAATCAAGGGTACCAACAGAACTACCAACCCATCTATCAATAAAATCAAGGGTACCACCAAAATACCAACAAAATTACCAACCTCAACCCAATTACAACCAAGGGAACAACAACCATCCTCCATCTAATACCTATGTGTCACCCTAGAAGAAGGCACAAGAGGACCCCAAACACACTCATGATGCAGCAGATGATGCAGATAATGAGTAAAATCAATACAAGTATGAAGAAGTTGGCTACTCAACAAGGGGATAAAGAAAAAAATGTGTTCCTAGTATAACCAAAACAAAATCCTAGGGGCCAACATTCAGGTTAAGCCCCTTCAGGGTCAGGACCACATGAAGAGGCCAAGGATGTAACCATGTTGAGAAGCAAGAAAGTAATTGAAAAAAACTCTCCTCCCCCACACCCTATGGTTGAAAAGGAAGATGAGGTAGAAAATAAAGAAGAGTTGGTGGAAAAAGAGAAAGAGAACAAAATAGTTGAGCCCGAAATAACAATCTTTGAGGATACAAAAGTAAAGAGAAGGCCTAGAAAAGAACCTCTTCTTGAGGAGGCTCCCAAATGCCCTTTTCTGGCACCATATCCTCAGAGGTTAAAGAAACCTCAACAAGAAACTAAGAGTCATGAGTTTTTGGAATTGTTTAAGTAAGTAAAAATGAACCTTCCATTCCTTGATGTAATAAAACAAGTACCTTCCTGCGGCAAGTTCTTGAAAGACTTGTGCACTGTTAATAGGAAGCAAAGTGTTAAGAAGAGCGCTTACCTTGCCCACCAAGAAAGAACAATTCTCAAGCACGATTTTCCTCCTAAATTCAAGGACCCAAGTACACCAACGGTTTCTTGTATAATCAATTAGAAGAAAGTGAACAATGCCCTCTTGATTTAGGGTTGAGTGTAAATCTCTTACCTTATACTGTCTACCAGCAGTTAGGGTTAGGAGAACTCAAGCCTACTTGGATTACTCTGTAGCTCGCAGATCGATCAATTAAATATCCGTGAGGAGTTTTGGAGGATGTCCTAGTCCAGATTGATACCTTTGTCTTTCATGTTTACTTTGTTGTTCTAGACACCGAGCTGGTACACAATGTTAATTCTCAAATTCCAGTGATCTTTGGACGTCCTTTCCTCGTAATGATCGATGCAACAATCAAAGTAAGAAGTAAAGTAATAACCTTAGTCTTTGGGAACATGACATTAAATGTCAAAATCTTTTCAAATCCCAAATCAGATGACCTTGATTATGAAGAGGAAGTAAACTGGCTGCCGTCGGTAATCCAAGACTATTTTGATTCGATTACTCCTTCTATTCCTATGGAGTCCATTATGACTAACTCTTGTTATGAACTAGACAGATATACCCCGCAGGACGAGGAGATGAGTCGGATGTGCGCAATGTTGGGAGTTATGAAGGAGGAAGTTGCAAGAGTAGTGTGGACGTCTTAATATGAACAATTGCAGCCAAAGACAAAGTTGGCAGTGCTGTCAAACCTGTAATTTCCAAAGTTAGAATTGAAAGAGCTCCCGAAGGAGTTGAAATATGTATTTCTGGGATAAGAGAAGACCTTTTTTGTAATCATTTCATCTGTTTTGAATCAAGAACAAGAGGGTAATAATAAAGTTGCTCAAGCAACATCGGAGTGCATTAAGATGGACCACTACAGACTTAAGAGGAATAAGTCCATCTATTTACATGCATAGGATTTACCTAGATGAAGATGCCAAACCTTGTAGACAAATGCAGAGGTGTCTAAACCCAAACATGCAAGAAGTGGTGAAAAAAGAAGTTTTAAAATTGCTTGATGTTGGGGTGATCTATCCAATCTCTGATAGTCCTTGTGTAAGTCCAACCCAGGTAGTACCGAAGAAAGCTGGCATTATGGTTATGGAAAATAAGGAAGCAGATTTAGTGCAAACATGTGTGACCACAAGCTAGCACATCTGTATCGATTATGGAAAGCTAAATGCGGTGATGTGAAAGGACCACTTCCTATTATATTTTATGGACCAAATGCTTGAAAGAGTGGTCGATCACCAGTTCTATTGCTTTTTGGATGGTTATAGTGGTTATAACCAAATTGACATTGATCCTGTAGATCAAGAGAAGACCACTTTCACTTGTCCATTTGGTACACTCGCATATCGATGGATGCCATTTGGCGTATGCAATGTACCAGCTACTTTATAAAGGTTATGCTTAGCATATTCAGCGATATGGTGAAGAAGATTACGGAGGTGTTCGTGGATGATTTTTTTGTGTTCGATAGTAGTTTTGATGACTGCCTTGGAAATCTCCAAAAGGTTTAAAAAGGTGTGAGGACAAGAATCTTGTCCTAAACTGGGAGAAATGTCACTTCATGGTGATAAAAGGAATAGTTTTGGGTCATATTATTTCTACAGAAGGGATACAAGTAGATAAGGCAAAAATTGACATAATCGCCAATCTTCCTATTCCCAATATAGTTAAGGATGTATGATCATTTCTGGGTCATGCCGATTTTTATCGAAGATTCATTAAGGATTTTAGCGCTGTGTCTAGGCCATTGTGATAACTTTTGGCAAAGGATATATTCTATTTGAACGGACCAGCAAATTCCAAGAATCCTTTGATAACCTTAAGCATCATCTCACCATATCTCCTATTATGCAATCTCTAGATTGGAGCCTTCCATTTGAGTTGATGTGTGGTGCATGTGACACTGTAATTAGAGCTATATTTGGATAGCAAAGAGATAAGAAGCCATTTGTTATCTACTATGCTAGTCGAACTCTTAATAGAGCTCGAAGAAACTACTCTACCACTGAGAAGAAGTTATTGGCTATTATGTTTGCCTTGAAAAAATTCAGACAGTATTATATCAGCTCGCAGATTGTCTGCTTTACTGATCATGCCGCATTAAAGTAACTTTTATCAAAAAAAGATACAAAGCAATGATTGATACATTGAATTCTCTTACTCCAAAAGTTTGACTTGATCATAAAGGATAATAAAGGAGTGGAGAATGTAGTGGCTGATCACCTTTCTTGTCTAACTTTTTAGGATAATTCCTTGCAATCTATTCTGATCCATGACTCTTTTCTAGATGAATAGTTATTTGCTGTGACCGCTCTGCCCTGGTATGTAGATATTATTAATTACTTGACAACAGGAAAGACCCCATCTCGTTGGTCTACACCTGATAGAAAAAGATTTCTGTCTATCGCCCGATGGTTTTATTTCGACGATCTATACTTATTCAAGTACTGTGCAGATCAAGTGATTTTTGATATATCCCAGAGGAGTAAATATCTCACATTCTAGCTTCCTACCATTCAAAAGCCAGCAGCCGTCACTTTTTATCCCAAAAGACCGTCCAAAAGGTGTTCAATAGTGGATTTTACTAGCCATCAATCTTTAAAGATGCGTATGCTTTCTGCAAGGCCTGTGCCATATGCCAAATGTTAGGTAGCCTATCCAGAAGAAACGAGATGCCAATGACCCTAATCGTCACTATTAAAATTTTTAACTGCTGGGGCATTGATTTCATGGGACCATTCCTGTCATCCTCTCATTGTGAATACGTACTATTAGAGGTTGAGTACGTGCCAAAACGGGTGGAGGCTATTCCAACAAGGAGGAACGATCACCGAACTGTGATTGTATTTTGAAATGAAAATATCCTTTCAAGATTTGGAATACCCAAAGTAATGATCAGTGATTGTGGAACGCATTTTTGTAATCGGCCTTTTGAGGCATTAATGAAAAAATATGGGGTAAACCACAAGATTGCCTTTTGTACCACCTGCAATCCAATAGACAGGCGGAGCTAGCCAATAGGGAGATTAAGCACATTCTTGAGAAGATAGTAAATGTCAATAGAAAGGACTGGTCTTCACATTTAACTGACGTCCTTTAGGCGTACAGGATGGTGTATAAGACCAATCTTGGAATGTCTCCCCTATAGATTGGTATATGGAAAGGCCTACCATTAGGGGTGTTCATAATAATAAAAAAATCGAACACCGACCAAAACCAAACTGACCAAAAATCGATTGGTCAGTTTTCTAAACAAATGCACAGGCTAAAATCGACCAAAACTGCCTAGAACTTACCTACCAAAATTGAATGGTCGGTTTTAAATCATGAAAAAATTGGAAAAATTTGACTACGATCACCCCTACCTGCCATCTACCGATGGAATTAGAGCACAAAGCGTATTGGGCTTTATGTTTGTTGAACTTTGATATTCATGAAGGTGGCAAACTAAGAAAGCTCCAATTAAATGATTTGGAAGAGTTGAGGAATGATGCGTACGATCATGCACAAACATTTAAATCAAAACTAATTGAAAGGCATGATCAATCAATCATAAAAAGGAATCTTGAATCGGGGCAAAAGGTCCTACTTTATGATTAAAAGCTTTACCTCTTCCCAGGAAAGCTGAGATCAAGATGGACGGGACCTTTTGTTATCAAGGAGGTGTTTCCACATGGGGCAGTAGAATTGGTCAATCTGAAGAATGGTAATGTTTTTAAGGTGAATGGTCAACGTCTCAAACCATTTTTGGAAAGTTTTGTACTAGAGTCAGAGACCATCTAGTTGGATGACCCTGATTATTCTACTTAAAGAAAGTTTGGACCTCGATTGTTGTATATTAGTTTTCTTTCTGCTGGTGTGTTGTTTTCTTTCTGTGTTTCCATTTTTCTTAATTCTGTCTATTTCCTGGCTGTAGGATGAATCCACTATAATTTCTACCACACATGCTATATTGTCAATCGATTGCCTTTCTAAACGAACATATAATCTATTCACCTCTCCCTCTCTTAAACAATTCCAAAACCACTGAGAGAGAGAGAGAGAGAAAGAGAGAGGCAATTGTGATTGAGGAGAGAGCCCCCTTTTTTTATGTGCTTTTCATCATCAAGCCTCCCTATCATCATCTCCATAGTGACCATCATCATCTTCATCACCACACCCACTCTCTCAACCCATCATCATCACGCCACCACTGTCATCTTAAGAAAAAGATAAGGGAGGGGGTGAATTGTACCAATATCAACTGCTTTTCCCATTCATCATCATCAATCAACTTTGTTTGCATCTCCATTGATCAAGGGGTAGGTTTGTTCTCCTGTGTCATAGTCAAGGCTTGTTTTGAGGTATGTACCCCAAACCCTCTAATTCTTACCCTAATTTTTTATCCAAACTATAGAGGGTGCCCCTCAGGGTCTTACAATAAATAAACTATGTTGAATGGGGGCATGAGACCTTTCTAGCAACCTCCTCTATTTTCACTATTGGCAATCGATTGCCAATAGGTTCCAATTGATTGGCATTAATACCCAATCGATCGCCAACAATGTCAATCGATTGGACCCCAGCAGAGAGCTTTCCTTCCTATTTTCTCACCCAACTACTCTATTTTCTCTCTCTTTTTGGTTTCCATAGATCCTAAGCCAAAAGATAGTGGGTCCTATCTGCTACTCGCCCACGGGTTCAGAAACAACAAAGAAAATATATGGTACACGAAGTATTTTTGAACCTGGGATGTAATGATTGAGCGTCAATTCGAAAACTTCTAGAGTGATGATAACATTGATAAGATCCCATTCTACCTCTCCCGACTTTGAGCTTACCCCGATTGACTCCTAGTCCTTATTGCAGCTAAGCACATTAATGCTTCTTGGATTAGAGCTGCATGTGCCAGCATGGTAAAGGCCCCAGGTGTCCCATATACCTATTTTTTATGTGTCCAAGGTCGATAGGTAGAGTTTAGCCCAGTCATTATGGCTAGAGCTCTAGGCATTCCTGCAATTCTAGATCATCTATATCCTATCCATTTAAACCGCAGCCTTTGATGACCATAACCTAACGATGGACTACCACTTACTTTATCTTGCACTTTACAGATGCATTCTTCTGACTACCTATAAGTTAGAGCTAGCTAGGTGGTATAGCAGGTCTTATATGCTGTTGGGACTGGGTTGCCCGTTTGTCTTGCCCATTTGTTTATCGAGTTTTTCATTGATCCCACGCGTCATCGTAGCAAGGCTCAACACCTTAAGGGTGCATGGACAATTCACCACGTGTGCGAGGAGGCTGGGTTAGTTGTACCTGCTAGCAAGGTCCTCCAAAGGGCTAAGTTGGGGGTATTTAGGGAGTCTGTGGCCAAGCAATTGGTGGTATAATTCAAGAAAGAGGCGAAAAGAAAAAAGTACAATAGGAGAAACTAGTAAGAAGAAGAAGAAGGAAAAAAGAGGAAATGATTAGATGATTTTGAGTCTGAGGAGGAAGCAGATGACCCAGGGACGCCAGAGACAGAGGGTCTAGACGAGGAGGAACGTGTTGAGGACCCTACTGTTGTACCTAATATTGTACTCCCAGTGATGCCTACTGAGGCTACTAGATATGAGTTTCGGAGGCGAGAGTCGGTAGCCCCCACGACCCTCCAGGCTATTTATCATCTTCTTCTGGACAAGAAGGAGGCGTGGCTGAGGTTACATGGGATGGTTCGAGATTTGACTGCCCAGCACGAGTTAATGGCCACTCAGATGGCCTTGGATCGCGAACTCATTCATAGTCAGCTCGGGCATATAGCTAGTCAGATTGATCAAATTTTGTTACTGTTGGGGTGGAGCAGTCTTTACATTCCATATCCGTACCGTCTCCACAGACCACTCCATCCACAGACCCGGCATCACTTCCACTCCACCAGGGGTCGACATTTTTGAGATGCGACCACCACCGCCACCACCTCCAGCTGGTGCTCCTATACAGGTTGAGAGTACGATAACCATCTAGACTGAGACAACTATTGAGGGTGGTAGTGAGGTCGCAGATCCTTCTTTAGATCTTGCACCACAGACCTCTGGTGATCCTCCATCTGCTGAGCTCTAGGATCCATTTTAGAGTGTGAGAAAGCGTTGTTATTTCTGATTTACCATGATTGCTCTCTCTATTGTTTATTTTGTTGGATTTTTGGGATAGATTGGTTAGTTTGATATCTGTATATGAACTTTTGATGATTTTTGGACATTTTTATATAGATAGTACATTTTGCTCATGGATTATGATTTTAATTGGCTATATTCTCTGTTGTCATCCATTAAATTCTTGATCTTGGTTGTGTTGTTGGAGATTGTTGTATTTTAATAGGTGATTTCTAATTGTGATCTGTAAAGCGTGTATCAGGTGATATCTACTATTTGTTCTCTTGAAATACCTCCACTGGGGACATGTTTATTTCTATTGGGGGTAGGGGGTAGATACACACCTTTTCATTTTGGAACTGAATATGTAACACCTATTAAGTATTTTAATTTCCGTTTTAGTTTGTGTGGTGTGTTTTAGTATGAAAAATTGAAAATTAAAATAAATAAATTAAAAAATATATTTATTTTGAGTTGTTTAGCTTTTGAATTCTTGGAAATGTCCTATCTCTTAGCAAATTGTGCGGTGATGCATTCATTTCTTTCTTGTCTTGTTATGGATCTTAATTACATGTTACTATGTCGCTAATCTAGCTATATATCCATAGCATGAATATATCCTAAAAAAACACTTGCACAAGTTGACAGTTGTGATAGAAATCTTTTATTAGAGTGAAATATGACTGTCATGTGATTGGACTAGTAGTGAAAACTTTAAACCCTAGTATGTTTTGAGTCATTCTTCATTTCTGAGGGTTAATCACATAAACTCGTGTCGTTCTTTGAACTATGAAAATATCTCATCGAGAGTCCCATTCTTGTTTCATTTGGCTGGTCATTACAGGAGAACGTTTAGGATCTACATCATAAAACTCAAGAATTACTCGAAATATGAATTAAAGTGTCAAGAAAATGATTTAGACCATCGATAGCTCACCTCATTACCTATAAAAGTTCAATTCCCCCTACCAATCATAACTCAATGCTTTTACCTGAAATCATATATCTCTTTAAAGTTTAAGCATGTGATTGGTTTGTGTTGGTTGCTAAAGGAGGGAAAGAAAAAAAAAGTGAAAAAGAAAAAGAGCTATATAAAAAATAAAAATAAAATAATAATACAAAAAAAGAGAAAAAGAAGAGAATTGAAGAGTTAAAAAATATTGGAGAATTGGGTAAGTGAAAAGAATAAAGTTGAATATGGAAAATACCCAGTCACATGTTTGAACTCGGAAACCCATCTCATCATCAGAACTTCTCTGCCTATTTCTTTTACAAGTCCTAAAGATTCTAAATAACTTTGATTAAGTATGGAATGAGTTCTCCATGGTAGATCGCTCCTATAGTGAATAGTGTTCCTTTCATGAGACTTCTACACCGTAAAATGAGCATTTTTCAGTGTCTAGTATGGAAGCATGTTTGATTGCCTTGACATTTACTCATTTGAGCTTCATACTATGAGTGCATCTCTTTCTAGGCCAGTTTATAAGTGTTTTTACTTTCGAGCATAATTCTTGTGAGAATTGAGTGGAAACTACGAATCCCTGAACATGATTAGTTTATATTACCCTTCAATAAGGGATCGATTGCAGTTATTGACCACACACACACTCACAAGGATATATGATGGCTACGGATGTAATTTTGACTAGAATGGTTACTTCGTAACATGTTGTTTGTTTTGATGGCATGATAAATCAAGTTATGTTTTTATTGAGAATGATTTTTAGCACTTAGGAGAGAAAGAGATTTCTTGAAAAGTTCAGAAAGCACAACACATGAATTTTGTGGGTATATTCACTACAAACCCTCACGAGACCCAACTCGTCCACTAGGAGAACCTAGGGGTTTAAAGGCTTGTTGCATATGCTAAATGCAACCGTAATTCCTGCGATAGTGAGTTAGGACTTTTATTTTGTTTTAGTTCAATAAAACTGTAACAATGGTTATTGCTTGTCCTAACATGTTCTGATTCCGCTTCATTGCTAGAGACTAGCAATACTCTAGTTGGAGATCGTGATGGGGTTGATTTTTGTAGAATACTAGCCTGATAAAGAATAGAATTAATCAATCTTAGCCTCATATCTCTAGTTTTACTTGCATATGTGTTTTAATCTATCTCTTTACACAATGATATATTTCCTTGGTATGTTGTTGTGTTTAATGTTGTTTTATGCAGGTTTCAGAAGCTGAATTGTTAACAGGTTGAAAAAGGGATAGTGAAGAAACAAAGAGGATATTACAAAGTTAAACTTAAAGCCCCAATCGATTGCCATACCTTGGAAATCAATTGCCATCTCTTCCTAACCAATCGATTGCCATTACTAAGCAATCGATTATCTTAAATACCAATCGATTGACTTCAGATCCAATCGATTGATAGGGACTGGCAGTCAAACCTCTTTAATGGAGCAGAATCTCAGAAAATAATGGATTAATATGATGACCAGCTGTTACAGGATGAACCTAGACATCCTTAGCCCGTGGATAGACTAATATATATAGGGGAGAGTGATAGGAGTTAGGGGTTGGCTCATTTTTGCTTGTTTTGTAGGCTTTATTCTAGATATATTTCAATTTTTGCAAACTACTTCAAGTTTCTGAGTATTGTAATCAGAGCTCGTGTATCATCCAGGTTTCCTTTAGACTATTTTCATTTTGTGATTGTTAGTTATAGTATTAGTTTAGTTCCTGTTTAAATCTCCATTGCAATTTCAACTTAATGTTTTAATCCATGTCTAAATCCCGTTCTGTCAGTATGTTTTTCTATATTCATGTTTCTGCATCTTTAAATATGCTAGAGTAGACTCGTGGTTGGGAATAATGTGTTGAAACATTGTTTCCCAATCACTACAATGAATCAGAATGAAAGTCAGTGGCAATCGATTGGTTACAGAACCCAATCGATTGACATATACTCTAAGCCAATCGATTGGTATCTTATACCAACCGATTAGGAGACCATCTATGACAATCAATTGCTATCATGGCTATCGATTGGTCATATGATGTCTTGGGCAAAACCTTTACAGCATTCCAGTGACTTCTATTCTAGAAACTTAACCCAAATTGATCTTTTAAAGTTCAAATTGCAAACAAATTTTGAAATATAAGACTGTAAACTACTTAACTCGATAACACACATGATCAACAAATCGATAATCTCATACTTGATTTGTTAGTTCTAGTTCATTGTTTTAAATAGTAGCTATTTTAGTTCTTAAAGTAAGCAAGGACATTCAACCACTAGCTATGTACAATTACATCACTAGTGTCTAGATTTCCAAACTTAATCCTTTTTGAAATAATGAAAGCTGGAAAGGTAAAGCCCCATTAGTACCTCAACGTTCTAACATGGCAATGGTTGGTACAACGTGGATTCACTTGTTCCCAACACTTTTTCATATATAGTTTTACATCCCAATTCTCATTTCTCATTAATTTAGTTGTGCTTAATTTTAATCAATTTGATTCAAATGGTGCGAACAGTAGGGTTATTAAAACCTCCACTTTAAAATTTCATCTTTTATTTCCTTAGGTCTTGTAGACACCCCATTTTGTCGGCTATCAAATTTATGAGACCCATAGCTTGGTGGTTCACGATGATTGAAAAGACTCAAAAAGGACTCTATGAAGTTAGTTTTATGTCTCAAGATGCTCAGAAAGTGGTGCAAATGACCAAAATGCCCAAGAAAGCCCAAACCCTCCCAGATTTGGACCAAAAGTTCTAGAGACATGCTACGCCATAAGAAAAATGGGAAAAGGAGTTTTAAATCAAAACTAGATGAAATCGTCGTCTCCCAGAGACCCCTGGAAGTCTTGAAAAGTCCCCATTGACCGGTTTGACCAAAGTTTGACCAAAATCATCCAATTTCGCTGAAAAGTTTCGAGATCATTCTAGATCATATGAAAAGTACTAAAACAAGTTTCAAAAGAAAAACATACGAAAACGTCAGCTCTTGGGAGCTCCCATAGGTTCTTAGAACTTCCTGGAGGGTCCCTAGATTGACCGGTTTGACCTAAAAGTTGACTTTGAAACCTAAGCACCATATTATTTTTTAAATATTTTTCATGGATACTAGAGGCCATTAGCTTTCTAACGGTATATCGCACATAATTTTTGGATTTAAAACGAATTTATTATGAATTTTTTAAGGTAAAAATGATCAAATCAGCTTTTATCGCGAATGCTGCAAAAATTTTCAAAGTGACCTGACTCTGGAACATTGTTTATAGAATCTAGACTCCAATACCTTTCCAACGGTATATCACAAGCTCAGTTTAGAGTTTATACGCATTTTTTGTGAATTTCGGACAAAAAAGGGCCTTTTCACAAATACCAGAACCTCTGGGAGCCTAAATAGCATTATCTGGACATCTAAGGAGCAGTGCCACCGCGGCACTGGCCCACTGCTGCCACGGCATAGGCCTAATGCCGCTACGGCACTCTTCCCCTGAAAGTCCATTTTTGTAATTTTCTTTTGAGGAGTTAAATATTAGAAATCAAAATGACGCAGTTTTGGTTCCCTGTTTATTTTGGACTAATGGGATACCTTTTTAAAATTTTTAAAACCCCATTTACCACCCTTCCTTTGCCTATAAAAGAAACCATTTACTTCCATTTAGGGGGGAGACATGGAAGCTTAGAGAGAGCTTAGGAAGAAACTCTAGAGAAATATGAAGAGAGAAACAGAAGAAGTAGTCTTCTTCTTCTATTTTTCCATCAAAGTGAGTTTTTACTTGAGTTTGCTATCAAAACTAAACATTTCTTTCACCACCATTCTTGAGTATTCATGAGATAGGAAGCTACTTCCATGTCCAAATGTCACCATATATGAGTGAAACACCAAGCTACAAGTCCAATATCTCAATGATTATCAACTATTGATTGCTATTTGAATACTTGTTTACTTTGATGTTCATCTCTCTCTTAACCTCATTTCTTTTTTAATTTTCTTTGATTATTGAGTTATTCATCATCATCTAGATGACATGTTGTTTGAGGAGAGTGAATCCTTATGGATAGTAGCTTTTGACCTCAAAGACATGTTTGATGGATGATGATTCTACCTTCAATACATTCATATGTATTCTTGAAGTCATATTCTCAAACAAAACTATGTTTGTGCAAGTAATATTAGGAGTTCTTTGATGATTCAAGGTTGTATGAGGTTCTAAGTGTAACATAGTCATCTCAAGTGTTTAAGTTCATGCTTTGAATATCTATTTCAAAACCGCCAATCAAGAACTCAAACTCTATTCCAAAACCCAAATCCATTTTCTTCAAGAATGATCCAAAACAGTGAGCTGTTCAGGTTCAAAGATTTGTTTTGAATTAAACTTGAGTTATGATGATGAAACCACTTGGAAAATCTTCCTAAGACAACATAATTTGTCTCCAATTTTTCCCATTAATTATAGAGATGTGAAAGTAACATTTTTGGATTTTAGAAGTTGATATTCATAATCAGCCTCTGTCCTCACAGAATGCTTACCTGACTTCTTGCACTTATTCTGGATGTTTTTGTCACTATACATATATCTTTTCTATTTTTTTTTATTAAACTTGGGTGTCTTAGGAAACTTTTGGTATATAATGGGTCATCATGAACCCTTTCTTTGATTTATGAAAAATCATACAAAATCAGTCAACAGTGCAGCTTTTGTTTCTGAGTCATGTGCATATTCTGATTTGTTTATTTTAATCTATGATAGCTATTGAGGTTTGGTTTTTTTCTGTGCATTCTAGACATACTAGGAAGGATCTTTGGATTTTCCCACATTTTCCTAGGCATGTTTGTCCTCCCATTACCATTTTATAAAGTGATGCATACAGTCTGGACACTATTCACAGCATGCCACTTTTTGACTTTCACACTTTGATGCAACACTCTCTTGTATCTAGATGAACCCATATCCCATGAACATATTTTTTTACCACTTTTAGCATGTTATATCATATCATGTATCATCCATCCTCTCTCATGTATTATACTCCCATTGATTCTTGAGTTTGGTTTCCAAATAAAACCATGTCTTGCTAATACTTGGGAAGTTCTTGAAATGAGTTAGGAATTGATATTCCAAGTGGTTAGAATATTCATCTAAGTTCTGGAAGTATACTTTCAAATCCCCTATTTCAAAACCCCTCTAAAACCCCAACATTTGGATTCCAAGAAACAAACCTTGTTTCATCAAAAATTTCAAAACAGTGAATAATCTGAGTTCAATGATTTCTCTAGAACCCAATACTCAAAGTGTGATTACAAGACCACTTGGAAAGTCTTCCTAACACATTATAGAACACCCATGATTTTTGTCTTGGCTTGAAAAGACTTGGAAGGGTTCCATTTTGACCCAAACATTCTTTACAGACATTCTATTTTTGCTGTCACAGCATCTTAGTCGGCTTGCAACTTGTTTTCCAGAAAATTTTCTCGAAGAGAGTAGCCTCAACTCATTTTATCCTTAAACATCAATGTCTTAGGGAACTTTCTGTATAATATGGGCTTCCAAATGTTTTGTTTTCATTTTCTAAGATTTTTCTACATTTTAGTCTACAATACAAACTTTGTTTCTGAATAACCTCTCTTGTTCATATGATTTCTCTCAATCTGTAATAGATATTGTAGTTTTGATTTCTGATATGTGTTCTAGACACAATAGGGATGATCTCCATAAAACATCATGAACTAAAAACATTTCTAACCCCACTTTTCCATTTTTACAAAATGAACTCACTACTCTGCCCACTATTCACAGCAAGCATGTTTTAACTTTTATTCTTTGATTTGATGCTTACATACACTCCAAATTAGCTCATATCTTAGGAAGTAGTTCATACTACATTTTTACACATCTTATAATAATATTCTCCACACATTCATGCATATTCTAGACTCCCAAGTCACTTTAGAAAGTCCGTGTACACAAACACACTACAACCTTTGCACATTCTAGGATCATACATTGCATCCATGCAAGATTTGGGGTTTTTGTGACTTCTAATCTAAAGAGATTATAAGGAATGAAATCGATCACACATTCATGCTCCGCCGATCTAATCTTCCTTTCTCATCCGTCCTGGGGATTGAGAGATCTTCTTTTCTCAAAGATTAACATGCATCATACAAGCTTGCTAAGCATATTCTTTATTTCTTTGATTATTTGTTTCAAGAACAATTCATGTCCCCCTTCTAGACTAGGAAAACTTGATTACTTGATACACGATTAGACGGTTTTTCCTAGGTTTATTTGTGTGATCTTTCACTTTTGCATTGTGTGATATTTGGTTTAGATCTTATGAATGATATCTTATCTTTAGATCTTCCATTTCAAGATTCTTATGTGATGTAATATACTATCATAGTATTAATTATCGAACCAAACATAGTATAAGATGATTATTTAGATGCTAATTGAGGCTCGTCGAAAGATGGTGCGAGTTGAGGGTGTTTTAGTCGCGACAAAGGCTCCTTCCTCTCTCGTATCAAAATCCTGAGCCAAGTTCTTTGGTTACGAAGGGCCGGTGCCTTTTATCCATTTGGGTGAGTCAAAATTAGGTTTCTTGGCTCCTTAGACCAAGTGGCGACTCTATATCTATTTTCAACAGACTTTTCATTTTCTTCCTTTTTTCCAAATCAATTTCAAACAACCAAATAGAAAACCAATTCCGTGTGTCCACAATCTGGCGACTCTACTGGGGACTTTTTTATTTTTAAAATAAAATAATACAGAGATTTGACTCATAAGAAGCATTCTTAAAATCATCTTTTTACTGTGTCTGGTTCACCACATTGCACTTCTGCATTTCCCCTCCGACTGTGTTTGAAATGCGGCGTTGACATTGTTTAGGTCTTGCTGTGCTAGGGCACAAGTCACCGTTGATACTGTACCTTTCCAAGGTATATCAAAAAGAGTAAAAACTTCCGTACTGTCTCTCTGATGGTATATTGGAACTCTCGTCAACAGACCCTCTTTGACTAAACCCAGCCTTTGCATATAGATTCCTGTAGAACCTTTCATAGGACTGTTCATTTATCTTTTCAGATAG
Source organism: Hydrangea macrophylla (assembly GCA_033977485.1). Classification (NCBI taxonomy): domain Eukaryota; kingdom Viridiplantae; phylum Streptophyta; class Magnoliopsida; order Cornales; family Hydrangeaceae; genus Hydrangea; species Hydrangea macrophylla. The sequence continues at coordinate 30,238,899 of CM066993.1, forward strand.
GACAATGTGATGTAACTGTTGTATGCCCTGACGGGATTACCTGCGCGGTTTAGACGCTTATGTGGCATGAGGCAGAACCTCTTCGTTATGATTCTCAAGGCAATCACTCACATGTGATCACATTGAGTTGACCTGCCTAGACACCATGATAAGGATGTCTGCTCCATATTCATAAAGATATACACCGCAAACCTTGTTTGTTGGTTCTAAGACATAGGAGTATGAAAACTTGTTATACAGTATGATCATCGTCATCGCTTGCTCTCGTCATATTTACCAGTTTCTCCCAAAAACTTTGTCTAAATCTCATAGATTTCCCAAATATACCTGTTCTCCCCAGAAACTCTGTCCAAATCCCCCAAATTACCCAAAAATCTCAGCTTCTCCCAGAAACTCCGATATACTTGTTTCTCCCAGAAACTCTATCCAAAATCCCGAAAAAAAAATCCCACATAGTTTCTTCTAGAAACTCTGCTTGAATATTCTAGGACTACCCAAAATCCCAATTTTTCTCAAGAACTCTAGAAATACCCAGATTTCTCGAAAATCCCTATTTCTCCCAAGATTACCCAGAAATCTCAAGTTTCTCTCACAAACTCTGTCCAAACCTCCAAAATTTCCCAAGTATACCAGTTTTTCCTAGAAACTCTGTCTAGATTTCTCAGAAATTCCCAAAACACCCAAAAATTCTGACTTCCCAGTTTCTCCTAGAAACTCTATCCAATCTGCCTAGATTTCCCAAAAATCCCTATTTATTCCAGATATCTCCCAGAAACTCCGTCCAAATCTCCCAGATTTCCCAAATGCACGAAAAAAATTCTATCCAAATCACCTAGATTTCCCAGAAATCCTTGTTTCCTATAAACACTGCCAAAATTCACCCAGGTTTTCCCAAAATCTCTACGTATAAAATTTCCCAGATTTCTCAAAGAGCAAACATGTCTTCCTCACCCTCCCCATGACGGTGATCATTCTGAAAAGAAAAGTTAGCGTACTCTGTATGACTAGGACCTTACTTGCTTAACTGCTATATGTTAGAAATAGGGGTATCATCTAGATTAGGGCTTGTATCCCTATATTTGTCTCATTTGTATACACAATTCGTGTCAGTCTGCATGCACACACATCTCATCAGTCTCACATGTGTCAATCCTACACATCAAATGCATACGTATCATCATCCTCACCTATCTCAATCATTGTATAGAAGTCGTATACTTGCTGTAACCGTCATCGGTTCACATCAATAAATTCTTCAAAATTCTGATCATCTCTCCCCACTAGGAGTCCATAAGAAGTATTTTGCACCTTTGCTAATTTTGGCTTTTACTTCTATCGTAGTCCTAGGTAAGGACACTTTTGTACCTCCCTAAATTCGTTGCCTTGTTCGTAGGCTAGCCAAAATAATCAGAAACCCATTAAGGCTCACAATCGACAGCCACATACGCCTTTGCCATGATATCCAAGACCTCATTGGTCGGAAAATCATTGAGCCATCACCCATCCAACCCTATGTAAACCAAAAGACCCTGGCTTCATCGAACCTAAAGCCTATGGCTCATTTGTTCAAATTATCCCCTTTCGCTAAGGCCATTGAATGTTGAACCTGTGCAAATGAAGTGGTGGTATTTGGGACTTTAGCTAGCAAAGCAAATGAGGATGCTCTTTCGAAAAAGGAAAAAAGAATAAGCGAGTCATTGTGGCACTCCAATTAAGACCAGGTTGAGTCTAGTCGAGTCTGTTCTATGTTTTGAGTCTATTTCAAGTTTAGTCTTCTGGTCAAGTCTGTCTGTCATCGAGTTGTTGGGAGTCTGTATCGAGCAATGTAGTCATTCTCTTTTGATGGAATGAAATCTCATTTTGCTTAACCTGATGTGTATAGTTATAAGTGCATAAATCACTGAACTAAAGTGTCACTTTTCAAATTACCATGGATATTACTCTGCTAATAAAGTTTTGCATAAAAACGAATCCTGAAAGGTCAAAGTCAATTTCGTGCTGATACCAATGAGGAGCCAAAAATTGAATAGTCTTACTTTAAGAATCTAAAGATGCTTTTGCTCAAATCTTGAAAAGGCATGCTTGGAACTGACTTGGGACTTGCCCAACACCCTTTTCTAGCTACCATTTCAAAGCCTTAAGCCAAATCCAATTGAGAGCCATACAAATCTGTTCGATTGAAAGCAATGCAAACTTGGTCCTAGATGGTAGCTAAACAATTTAGTGAGTTTCTTTTCCACTTCAAAAAAAAAGAAAAAAGAAAAAAAAAGAAAAGAAAAGAAAAGCTTGCTAGGTTGAAAACCCGAAAGGGCACCTAGGCAAAAGTTAGAGCTGAAAAGGTATTGATTTCCAAGATCTGACCCTAGCCAGTCAAAATGGTGGGGAAAATGAAAGAAAGAAAATTTTGGTAATACATAGAATTGTACACTTCAAGGTACATGATGAGAAAATGTATAGATCATATTTCAAAGGTCCTAGAACGACCACAAACAAATTCTGAGAGTTGACATGCACATTGTGAAATTTTGAGATTGCAATCAGAAGATCTCACAAGAATTAACTACATGAAAAGCAAAATTGATTGGCTAAGTGAAAGTGAAAAGGATCAATCCTCAAAATAAAAAGAAAAGAAAAGAAAGGGAGATCGAAACCGAATCCTCTTATTCAAAGCTACCACAAGTGGCTTAACCTTGAACTTATTTGATGATTGGTTGGAAAAACCCTCATACCTCAATCTTTCAAAACCTTACCTTGAACTACGCTCGACCTGATTCCCACTCGAGGATACGTAGGTAACCGCATCGATTCGGTCAACACCATCATAATTAACCCCTTTTTCTTTCAAGACTTTGGTCCGAACTACGCTCGACCTGATTCCCACTCGAGGATACATAGGCAACCACATCAGTTCGGTCAACACCATTATAATCAACCCCTTTTTCTTTCAAGACTTTGGCTTGAACTACGTTGGACCTGATCCCCACTCGGGGGTACGTAGACAGACTTTCAAAAAGAAAAGAAGGATGTCTCGCTAGGTCAAAAATCCGAAAGGATGTCTAGGCAAAATTTAGAGCTAAATCCAAGGTGAGCAATAACAAAAGAGAGAAAAGAGCTTGCTAGGTCACCTCATTGATGCCTAGGCAAAAGTTATGAGCATTTGAGAGATTAAAGTCAAGGTCCTTGCCTCAAGCCAAAAAATCACCTTCCACACTAGGGTCAAACTTCAGCTACTCGCCTCGTTTACCTGAATTTTACTATCTACCCTTCATCTAAAGGGTAAACTTTAGTCACCTACCTAGTTTGCCCAAAACCTTCAAAGAACCATCATCCAAACTTGGGACAGACTTCGGTCACCTACCTCGTTTGCCTATGAATTCTACTTTCTACACTTCAAACTAGGGGTAAACTTCATTTGCCGCACACCGATGGTAAGACTTCAAGTCACCAATTTTGTTTTGAACAAATGGAAATGGAGTATCTTTTATTCTATAAGCTAAGTCACTAATTCAAAGCACATCCAGGGAAAAGCAGAGAATCGACTAGATCAATAGGGAGGAATTTTTTCAAAAAAAAATCAGATTTATCAAGCAAAGTGCTACCATGTTAAGATGAGGAGTAAATGTTATCATCTATGACAAATGCACATCAAATATTGGCAAGTCAAGCTTCTTCCAATTTGGCGTAAAATGTGTTGCCCTCGTGCGTCAATGTCTGTCAGTTTTTGAGTCTGTCGTAGTCTCAAATGTGTAAGTCAATAGTGACTAATAATGAATTTTTCAAATCAAGTTATAAAAATTTTAAGAGCATTCCAAGGACAATACAAGCAGGAGAACCAAACACTATTACTGCACCAGTCAAGGCATCAGCATGAGAAGTGTCCAAACTTAGGGCAAATACTAATTTCATCCCTTTCCGAATTGCCAAAAGTTAACCATCATCTCCTAGCAACATAAGTCCATGAATGGCTATTGATCATCTTTCTTTGTTCATCTAACATAAGTCCATGAGTGGCGGTTGATGATCTTCCTTCGTCCTAGCAACATAAGTCCATGAGTGGCTGTTGATCTTCCTTTTTCCTAGCAACATAAGTCCATGAGTGGTTGTCGATCATCTTTCTTCGTTCATGCAACATAAGTCCATTAGTGGCGGTTGATGATCTTCCTTCGTCCTAGCAACATAAGTCCATGAGTGGTTGTTGATCTTCCTTTCTCCTAGCAACATAAGTCCATGAGTGGCTATTGATCATCTTTCTTCGTTCATACAACATAAGTCTATGAGTGGCGGTTGATGATCTTCCTTCGTCCATGAAACATAAGTCCATGAGTGGCTGTTGATTCTCTTCCTTTATCCATGCAACATAAGGCCATGAGTGGCTGTTGATTACCTTCCCTCGTCCATGAAACATAAGTCCATGAGTGGCTGTTAATCATCGTCCTCCATCAATGCCAAATAAAACCATGTTTTGCTAATTCTTGAGTTTGGTTTCCAAATAAAACTATGTTTTGCTAATACTTGGGAAGTTCTTGAAATGAGTTCGGAATTGATATTTCAAGTGGTTAGAATATTCATCCAAGTTCTGGAAGTATATTTTTAAAACCCCTATTTCAAAACCCCTCTAAAATCCCAGCGTTTGGATTCCAAGAAACAAACCTTGTTTCATCAAAATCTTCAAAACAGTGAATAATCTGAGTTCAATGATTTCTCTAGAACCCAATACTCAAAGTGTGATTACAAGACCACTTAGACAGTCTTCCTAACTCATTATAGAACACCCATGATTTTTGGCTTGGTTTGAAAAGACTTGGAGGGTTCCATTTTGACCCAAACATTCTTTATAGACATTCTATTTTTGCTGTCATAGCATCTTAGTCGACTTATAACTTGTTTTCCAGAAAACTTTTCCAATAAGAGTGGCCTCAACTCATTTTCCCCTTGAACTTCAGTGTCTTAGGGACCTTTATGTATAATATGGGCTTCTAAATGTTTTTTTTTCATTTTCTAAGATTTTTCTACATTTCAGTCGACAGTACAAACTCTATTTCTGAATAACCTCTCTTGTTCATATGATTTCTCTCAATATGTAATAGATATTGTAGTTTTAATTTTTGATATGTGTTCTAGACACAATAGGGATGATCTCCATAAAAAATCATGAACTAAAAACATTTCTAACCCCACTTTTCCATTTTTACAAAATGAACCCACTGCTCTGCCCACTATTCACAGCAAGCATATTTTAACTTTGATTCTTTGATTTGATGCTTACATGCACTCCAAATTAGCTCATATCTTAGGAAGTAGTTCATACTACATTTTTACACATTCTATAATAATATTCTCCACACATTCATGCATATTCTAGACTTCTAAGGCACTTTAGAAAGTCCATGTACGCAAACACACTACAACCTTTGAACATTCTAGGATCATACATTGCATCCATGCAAGATTTGGGGTTTTTGTGACTCCTAATCTAAGGAGATTATAAGGAATGAAATCGATCACACGTTCATGCTCCCCCGATCTAATCTTCCTTTCTCATCTATCCCGGGTATTGAAAGATCTTCTTTTCTCAAAGAATAACATACATCATACAAGCTTGCTAAGCATATTCTTTATTTATTTGATTATTTGTTTCAAGAACAATTCATGTCCCCCTTCTAGACTAGGAAAACTTGATTACTTGATACATAATTATATGGTTTTTCCTATGTTTGTTTGTATGATCTTTCACTTTTGTATTATGTGATATTTGGTTTAGATCTTATGAATGATATCTTATCTTTATATCTTCTATTTCAAGATCCTTATTTGATGTAATATACTATCATAGTATTAATTGTCGAACCAAACATAGTATAAGATGATTATTTGGATGCTAATTGAGGCTCGTCAAAAGACGGTGCGAGTTGAGGGTGTTTTAGTCGCGATAAAGGCTCCTTCCTCTCTCGTACCAAAACCCCAAGCCAAGTTCTTTGGTTATGAAGGTTCGGTGCCCTTTATCCATTTGGGTGAGTCAAAATTAGGTTTCTTGGTTCCTTAAAGGCCAAGTGGCGACTCTGTATCCGTTTTCAACAGACCTTTCCTTTTATTCCTTTTTTCTAAATCAATTTCTAACAAACAAGAGGAAAACCAATTCTGCGTGTCCACAGGTCTCAATCTAGAACTTTCTATCCCCATTTCTGTTCCTAGGGATATGACCTGGTGTTACTAGCATGTACTCGATGCGACTGTCTAGACTTGGACGTACTCATAAGAGCACATACTATCTAGGTCATGTCAAGGAGATCCCGCTGGTAAAAGTTCAATGGAAGTACCATGACGAAACCAAAGCTTCTTGGGAGATACAGTTCGTTATGCAAGAGAAGTACCTAGAATTGTTTAGTGAGTCTTCACTTCTGGGACAAAATCTTTTGTTGGGTGGTGGAAAGATGTAACACCAACCCTTTTTATCTATAATTAACTATATATATGTATCTTTGTATTTTTTGGATTAGTATGTGTAAGATGCGATCGTATTCATAATGAACTTGAATGATAGTTAGTATGGATGTTTATTCCTTAAACCTTTGAACCCTTGAAACTTTGAAAGGATTGCAGATTTGAGAGTTCCGAGCACTTGAGTTTAAAAGGGATGAAATGACTTTTTTGCCCATGGGTCACAAAAAGTCTATAAATACCAAGCATTCTCAGCATCTTTGGGTGTAGAAACTCTGAGTTTCTAGAGAGTTCTTTTGAGAAAGAAAGTTTGTGAGTTTATATGCTTCTATACACAAACACACACACATTCATGCTTGCATGGCTTCCATTTCATAATCAACACACACAAATACATGCATGGCTATTACTATAAAGTTTTGGAGTTGAAGGCTTGAAGATCAAAGAAGTCTAGAAAAGGATCAAGGCCATGATCATGCCTTGAAGTGGCCTTGAAGCTTGTACTTGGAGTTCTTGAGGATCACAAATATATTTCTTCATATTTGATCATCTAGACCATCTAGATCTTTTGTGAGTACTCTTATTCACTCCTAAATATGTCTATTTAAGTTATATTGACATTCAAAGGCCATGCATGTAATATGCATTGAGATTTGAAGCTTATACTTATGCTGCTAAAACTGTCACTAATTTACACTGCTAAACTCGATCGCTCAGACCAGGCCCGAGCGCTCGAGCCTAATGAACGGGCCTGGTGCGAGCGCTCGAGAAGCTCGAGCGCTCGAGCTCAACAGTACTTGTAAGAATAGTTTGTTGTATGTATAATTAATATGAACTATGTTATGTATGGTGGTACTATGAGCTATAATAGTTGTACCTTGAGTTAAACTTTTTATAGATGCTTGCATGTGCTTACTAGAAGTGGTACCTTATGCTATTGGAGTTGTACTTTAGCAAGGATTAACTTGTATTAATAAGTGGTTATGTTTTCTTAATATGGTAATGCAACAGATCTGCAAGCTTGTGCGTGAGATATGCTATAACTACAAGGATAGTAATATGATGTACTTAAGTACACTGTTTCATCAATAATATGCTTTAACAACTTGTACTATGCACATTAATTGTTAATGAGATGGTTGTATCCATCGGTCTGTTCCTTGTGTTATGTCATGGTCAGTTCGAGAAAGAGTAAAGAGTTCTGGTTTGGTTGTTAAGATGGTTAATATCCATGTGGGCTGATGTCAAGCAAGTGGCCAATTAGGACAAGATGATAAGTTAATTGAGGCCGAATGGAATAAGATTGGGATTACCAAGTAATGAGGTCGTAAGGCAGATGTCAAGTAAGTGGCCAGTTGGGTCAAAGATGACAAGATGGTGACCCATGACCAGGAATTGGCAATTTTCTAGGCCAATGGCACTCGTGCTGGATGCATGCAAGAGTCGAGTTGTAAAGATTGAACTTGTGGTTCAAAGTGAAGTATTAAGATTGTAAAGATTGGATAAGTAGTCCAAAGTGATCGATCAATTGATGTCAGTTGTATTTTCAATTTGAGTGTCATCAGTAAACGACTTCTAATCCACCAGATGCATCGAGATTGAGATTATGCGAGACTTTAACAATAATGTTTTAAGAGAGGCATAAATCAGAATGCTTTACTTTTATAAAGGATTAAAAAATGTTTTTGAGCTTTTTCAGTGTAGTAAGTTTACTCACTCAGCTTGTAGTAAAGCTGACGACTTCTTGTCCTGGACAATCAAACGTCCAGATCTTGCAGAGGCTGATTACCCGGATGAGGATTATGCCGAGGAAGGATACGGGTTTGCAAGTTAGCTAACAGTAGTGAAGACTTTGTTTATTTATCTTTTGTCAGTAGTTGAGGCACTAGATGCCGATCTTATTATTATTATATTGTAGGGCTTTACGCCTGCGACATTATTATCTTTCATTTTCTTTTCTATGGTTGTGATAATGGATTTAAGACTCTGATTATGTTTAATATTACGTAAGCCTTGAACCACCCTGCTTATTGTTACTGCTTCCGTTTATTGTTTATTACTTTTATCTTGGTTCTTTCTTGTATGGACAAGCATGCGATCCTCAAACCAGTCACGTATCTACGAGTCCAAAGGTGGAAATTTTAATTTTTCCCTATTTTGCTATGCCAGGGGGTGAAAATTTCCATGAGATTTTTGAATCTATCTATCAGCTAAGTGTAAGGTAATATTAGTGTGTTTCAATTCCCACAAACCTAATTGCTTGTACACCAAGAAAGGTAGAAGATTGACACTAGCTCCTAAATCTAAAAGAGCGCTATTAATGAAATGGTCTCCAATAAAGCAAAGGATGGTAGGGGTACCAGGATCTTTGTACTTAGGAGGAGTAGTGCAACGTAGAACGAAGCTAACTTGCTCAGTGAGTAAGACCTTTTTGAAACATGACTTAGGGATTTACGCTTATGAGTGCAAAGGTTCTTCAAATACTTAGCATAGGTAGGGATTTGGTTGATAGCATCAAGAAGAGGAAGATTAATCCTAACTTGCTTAAAAACATTAAGGATATCCTCAGACTTAGTACCCTTCTCTGCAAAAGGGGATGGTATACATAGACACTCTGGAAATGGAGCCTTGGGCGCATATGGTGTCGCGATATATATACTAGATGTAGAAGGATTTTGTCCGACTTAACTTGACTCTGACATTTATCATTCTCTTTGACCGGAACACTCCTTGTGTCCTTTCTAATATCAACAGGAACATCTATGTCCTCTTCCTCATGGGTAGTGGAGTTAGTGGACACCGTATGTACTTGTTCATGGTTATGTCCTTCTACATTGAATTTAACTTGACCCTTAGGATTATCAACCACTTGACTCGGTAGCTTACTCTCATCCCTATGGTTAAGCACATTGGCTAGTTGCCCCCGTTTGGGACTCAAGCTTGGCAATGGATTGGGTGTGAGAGTGCAGTAGTTTTGCTTGTGACTAAATCTGGGTCTCTATACATTTAAGAGCCGCCAACACCTTCTCCTCGGAAGATAGGACTTGTGAGGAATTAGGAAGAGGAGGAGGAGGATTTTGGTATTGATTTTGAGGAGGTCGGAAATTAAAAGTATTATGAAAATTATTTTGAAAGTTCGACCTAGGTGGAGGAAATGAATTTTCAGGACCTTGTGAATGCCATGAGATATTAGATTGATTTTCTCACCCCGAGTTATATGTATTGGAGTATGAATTGTTACCTAGAGTGGGAAATTGTTGGATGGATTTCTTTTGATCTTGAATAAACTTCGGAAACTGTGAAGCTAAATAGCACGAGAAAACAATGTGAGATGGATCAGAACATAGAGCACAAACCTCCATGGAATTTCGTGTGGGAGATGGAGTGGAAACTTGGTCTATCATCATCAACTTATCTAATTTCCTATTTAGCTCGTCTACCTTGCTAAACATATCAACTGAATGACCTAACTAAAACGCTCCTCCCCATATAGCTCCACTAGCGGGAGGGACTTCTGTCCGAACTGACATAAACTGATGGATGGAATTTTCACTCAACATTTCGAATATAGTCCACGCTTCATCGGCACTTTTATAAAAGAATGTGCAAGCACAAATGGCATCTACGGTATTACACATTTGAGGAATGAGTCCCTCATAGAAGATTTGACAAAGTTGCCACTTAAGAATCTGATGGTGGGGACATGACCGAAGAAGATCTTAAATCTTTCCCAATTATCATAAAAAGTTTCACCCTTATTTGCTTCAAAATTATGAATAGTTTTCCTAATTTGATTTTTTTTTTTGTAATAGGAAAACATTTATGTAAAAATGTTAATTGTAGTTTGTCCCATGTTTTTATAGAATTAGGTTCAAGAGAGTGAAGACAATTCTTAGCTTTATCTATTAAAGAAAATGGGAAGAGCAAAGTTTCTAATTTTCTTCCGTAACATTTTGAAATCTTTGGGTGGTACATATTCCTTGGAGCTCATCCAAGTGTTGATATGGATCCTCATTTATACGGCTGAAAAAGTTAGGTAAAAGTGCAATAGTAGATGGTTTAATTTCAAAGTAAGCCGCAATTACCTCGGGTAACTCAACACAAGATATTTTCTGGAATTTTTTTTAAAAAATTAAAAAAAAAAAAAAAAAAAACTCAATACACGATGGAGAATAATAAGTTGTAGGAGTGAAATGCGTTCTTAAAGCTAGTGGAGAAGGGGGACCGATAGGAGGTTGCCCATTTTGATTCCGAAGATTGGCCATACGAATGGGTGTAGTGTACACAAACCGCATCTTTCTAAGACTCTTAATTGTTCGTAGAATTTCGGACTAGAAGGCAGAGGATGGTGATGGACTCAAACTTTCACCGAGCATAAATTATATTATCTTGATCAAAACTATAACTCGACGACTCTATACGAAATATAAGAAGACTCAATATATTTATTTTATTCGATTTAATTATTTATTTCTTTATCATTTTTTTAGTGTTCTTAAAATTCTTGAAAACAAAGAAAATACTCAAAATAAAAATAAAACTGCTATGATGCATGAAATTATCCTATAATGCAATATGACAGCGTCAAAACTCAACGACTTGAGTTTCCTAGTCTAATGCAAGTGAGATCTGCGTCACAAAGCCCAGTGCCCTGGTTCCCTGAGCTAATGTAAATAATGTGTCACAACGTCCTGACTTACAGTGAGTTTTCATGAATTTAGCATAGCAATTTATTTTTTATTTTTTATTTTTATTTTTATTTTTGCATAAACTCCTTCCACGTATCCTCACTTTATCAACGTCTGTTCCACACCAAAAGCTACTAGAGTGCTTAGATGAAATCAAACTGTAAAATAGGATTAAAAATTTTAGCAAGACAAAAAATAAATAAAATTAAATTAAATAAAATAAAAACTAATATTTACTAATCAACTAGAATTAAAATCCTAGAATAAAAAAGAACCGTTTTGGCAATCCCTAGCAACGGCACCAAAAATTGATGTTATCAATATCACTATTATAAGAGATCTTGCCTCTTTCACTCCAAATTATTTGTTTCCTTCCTTTCGCCCTATCTTTTTGCAAAGGCCAGATCTTCAACATTTTTACTTCCAACAAAATTGAACAACAAAGATTGACATTTTCTTGTTGAGGTAGGTGCGCACACACAAGAACGAGGACACACATACATACACACACACATACATATATATATGTATATATATAACTGTGTATATATGACTGAGTGCATAATGAATAGGTAAATTGATGGAATATTCTCAAAACTAAAGTTCAATATTCTCCATTGAAGGTATCATACACCATTGAAAACCCTGACATGTTGATGATCAGCTTGTCACTCCTTCAATCTTTAATAAAGTGATTGAATGACTGATCAGATATGGTATTGCTTAACATACCACTTTTACATCTATTACTAAAAGCAGATCTTGACAAATATATTATAGATATGTGTGGCAATCGGGTCATGTCAGATCAGAATCTTGTCGGGTTATAATTGTGTCGTGTCATAATTGTGTCATTCTTAAACGTGTCATAATCGTGTCGGGTCATAAACGTGTCAGCAATTCACAGGTCGCCGATTTAACCCGTGTAGGGGTGTCATCAGTTCGGTTCAGTTCGATTTGATTTTTTTTCGGCTTTTTTCATGTTTTGAAAACCAACTAAAGTGGTCGGTTCGGTCGATTTTTGGTCGGTTTTGCCAATTTGGGCGGTCGGATTAGGGTTTTAGTTGTAGTTTATAATATATTTTTTTAAATAAATAATTTTTTTCCTCTTATTAATATTATTTGTATTTTAGACCCCCAAATTATTAAAAAATATTTTTAGAACTAAAAAAAATACTCCAACTGCACCTAATCGAGTCAAACAGATTAGACGGATTGACCTGCTGAAAGTGTGACCAAACCCGTTTATTAATCGTGTCAAACCGGCCGACTCGTTTATGACTCGTGCCTTTGTACGGGTCACCCAAACCCGTTTATTTTCATGTCAGGTTACAGTGTCGTGTCAAAAATTAACACCGCTAATATTTATAGATGGGTGGGATTGCATCGAGCTACTGGTGGGCTTCTGGATTCAATTGCTTCACCTTTTTTACATTTGCCTCAAACCTCAAGAATTGCATAGGAACATGCAGTTGACCGCAGAGCATCCTGAAGGTCCTTTCATCTCACTAAAATACAAGAGTTGAGTTTTACCCCTAAATGCAAAGATTAAGTAAAACCCTGACCGAAACAAAAATTAAAGAAAAATTTCACATATAACTCATCTTGATGTGTTAGTATGTACTCACATGCAGTCGTGCCGATGAAGAAATTGCAATCTCTGGTATTTGGGTATTTTTTTTTTATGGCCTTCGGGTAATCTCTGGTATTTGGGTATTCAGCAAACTACAATGGCTTAGACCATCTCCAACCCTCTCCTTCATTTTTTCCGCCATTTTGGCATATGCTTCATTTTTTGAGGAGATGAATAGTGTATTTTCAGAAATGAACTCCAACCATCACTGCTTCATTTTACTATTCATTTATTCAAATCACTATTCTTTTATTCAAAACTCTTAAAATCTATTCATTTCTTCACAACTTCATACCTTATTTGATTTCTTAATAAACTTTTATTCAAACTTAATTAGTTTAATTTTTTTAATAAAAAAATTAAAAATATTTTTTGACAAGTATAAAACAAAAATATTTATCCACTCCATTATAATAAAACAGAATCCACTAAAATATAAATGACATTACAAATACAAATTTAACAAACATACTGAAAAAAAAAAAAAAAAAAAGAAGAAGACATTGCATATCACATTTGCATAACAACGATAATTAAAACTAATGATAAACAAACTCGACTTAAAAGAAAATAATTAACTGAGACTACTAGTAATCGGGTAAGCCACTTCCTCCATATCCACCTCCAAACTCACTAAAGCTGCTGAAATTATCGTGACTAAAAGCAGTTGATGATCCATCTTCTTTTGAATTTCTAGAACTTTTTTCAATAATTTCTTGGTTTTTTTTGGTAAAAATAATTTCGCTCGAACGGATCACTTATAGAATTAAGGTCCTTCTCCATGAATTCTTTCTCCTGTTTAATGAGCACATACTCCAATTTTTTTCGTTCGTTCTCAGCTTGTAACATCATGAGTTGATGACGCATCTCAGAATCTTTCTCCATTCGTGCAAAACGTTCATCCCTTTTCACCTCTCCTCTCTTCAAGATGTCAAGGATTTCATTATTTCCACCATAAATTTTTGCAAGGAGATCAGTCTTATCACTTTCCATCCTTTTTCTTGTCTTCTCTTTCTTTCTTCCTAGAGGCTGACTTGAGGAATCAGTTTACATTCCAGAAGAAAGTTAGTCACTATCTACATTAAGGTCCACTGAGAAAGAAATTCCAGGAGAATTGGATGTTGGAGTCTCACTTTGAGACCCTTCAGAATGCTCAAACCGTTGTCGTTGTTTTGGAATTGCATCTACCCATATCTCAGCTTCCTTAAGGATAGGCCATACGTGATCAAATAAGAACCCATTCTTCTCATCTGGATCTTGTGAGAATAAGTGTCTTGCTTGTACTAGCTACAAATAGTTTAAAGGGTGTCAAGATAGGAAAAATGGTCTTATTAATGTTTATTTGCTTATAAATTACATAAATACTTACAATGTCTAACTCAGAAGCTCCACTTTGATTACAATTTTCAGCTTGACGAATGCATCCTCAAAATTTACTAATAGCCTTCAAAAAATGAAGGACCAGTGACAAGTCAGAGACTTATATGTTCTAGGTGGTTGCTCATTGTTGAGCTTAAGACTTTCAAAAACTTCAGAAATACGACCCCATAAAAAATCAAATGCTATGTAGTGGATGAAGAGTAGTCCAAATATTGTATAAGAAGTGTTGTACTGAATTAAAGAATCCAATGCTAAAGAATCCAATGCTAGATATGTGGTGGATGGAGAGTAGTCCAAAGTGTAAGAAGTGTTGGACTGAATTAAAGAATCCAATGCTAAAGAATCCAATGCTAGATATGTGGTGGATGGAGAGTAGTCCAAATGTTGTGTAAGAAGTGTTGGACTTAATTAAAGAATCCAATGCTAGATATGTGGTGGATGAAGAGTAGTCCAAATGTTGTGTAAGAAGTGTTGGACTGAAGTAAAGAATCCAATGCTAGATATGCGGTGGATTGGGAGTAGTCCAAATATTGTGTAAGAAGTGTTGGGTAGAGTTTTCTCTTATAAATTGAACATAAAGTCCAATCTACTTACCATATCAAACATTCACCCTAAAATGATGAGTTTGGTGAAGGTTCATCTCATCCTATTTTACCATCTTCTCCTAATTCTGCAGAAGAACTTGAAGAATTCGAAGAGGAACAAAAGTTTCTAATGCATTTGTATGGGTCCAACAACAGTCTCATTGCTCATTGTTTGGATGATGAGGATGAAGAACCCAAACGAAAAGGCTCAATTCCTGGACATATAGTGGTTAATCGTGGAAGGGAAGCAGGGCATGCTCAATTATGGAACGACTATTTCTCTGAGAATCCAACATTTGGGGAAAGTGTCTTTCGTAGACAATTCCGAATGAATCGAAGTCTATTCCTTCGAATAATGGATGCAATAAAAGGCCATGACAACTTTTTCGAGCTTAAAAAAGATGGTCTTGGTCAAGTTGGATTGTCTACCTTACAAAAAATTATAGCGGCCTTCCAAGTGTTAGCATATGGATCACCAGCAGATGCAACTGACGAATACATAAGAATCAATGAATCCGCTGTAATTGTTTGTCTAAAGAGGTTTTGTCGTGCAATTGTTGAGGTTTTCGGGGAGGTATACTTGAGATCACCTAATGCCAATGATGTTGCAAGGCTATTGCAAAAGGGTGAAGAACGTGGGTTCCCAGACATCTTAGGGAGTGTTGATTGTAGGCATTGGGCTTGGAAAAATTGTCCAATAGCTTGGGCTGGACAATACTCAGGACGTCATGGATACCCAACTATCATTCTCGAGGCAGTAGCATCTTACAATCTCTGGATATGACATGCATATTTCGGACTTCCAAGCTCTAATAATGACATTAATGTATTGCAGTCATCCAATTTATTTGCAAACCTTGCTGAAGGTATATCTCCTCCAGCTCATTACATTATTCGAGGTACTGAGTACAATGTCGGCTATTATTTATCTGATAATATATACCCTATGTGGTCGACTCTTGTACAAACTATCTCCCAACCTCAAGGGCGAAAGAAAAAACATTTTGCAATGATGCAAAAAGCGTGTCGAAAGATGTGGAATGAGCATTTGGAGTTCTTTAATCACGATTTACGGTTATCAAGGGACCGACACGCTTTTGGGATAAACCTGTACTTCATGATATCATGTCTGCATGCATCATAATGCATAACATGATCGTGCAGGATGAATTTAGTTATGATGAAAACATTATCGATTCTAATGAAATATCTATCCCTAATGTTGACATGGTGGAAGATGAAACAGTAAAATTCAAATAGTTCCTTTCTCGACATTAGCAAATCAAAGATAAAGAGGCTCAGTTTGCACTTCGAAATGCATTGATGGGACAAACACGGTGATGCTTCATTTAACTAGGAGTCTTTATAAGACCACAAGTGATGATCATTTTATTACTGTCATTTTTGTTTATTGCTCATTGTGTGTGTGTGTGTGTGTGTTTTTTTTTTTGGTTAAGTTGTAGCTGTTTTACTGATGGAATTATTGTCTATATTGTTGTTTATCTATGTAATCATTAAGTGTGCAATATAATCAATCGTGTTTTAATATGTACCAACTTATCTCTATTCTTTTTGAGGTGCCAATTTATTTATATTAAAATTATTTAATATATTAATAAATTCTAATTAAAAAATGTACAAGTTAATTAATTACATATTTTTTCTTAATTATAAAAATTTTTATGTTACATATAATTTTTAAAAATTGCACAACATTAATTATAAATTATAGTTATTAAGTATTAATATATAAGGAGTGGGATATAAGTGGAATTTTATAGATAGAATTTGGGACATAAATGGAATTTTAGGGGATGAATAGTATTTTAAAGGAGATTTGAAGGAAAAATTGTGAGTCTCCAAATATGAAGACTCACTATTCACATTTCTTCATTATTTGAAGCAATAGAGCCACGGATTGGAGAGCTTTTCTCCAAATTTTCTCCAAATTTTGGAGGAATGGTGTCACACCCCGATTTTTGGACAACCAAATATTTAATCCAGAGCATGTATCTAGACTAATATTCAATTTCCAAAACTCCTAGAGTGACAACCTCATACAGACTAATAGATAATTATTGAAAACAGTATTTTGAAAATAGTATTTTATACTCATTGAATAAGTACATGTGATTTTGTGTTTAAAAAAAATCTTTATTATTAAACTTGAATTCCCAAACATTCATTTTTATTATAAAAGAAATTAAACTCCATTCCACATATTATATCCTTTCGATTTACAAAAGAAATATTATGTTCATTCAATAAAACCCTCTTTATAGAGTTTAGCGGAAAGAAAATAAATAAGCATAAAATCTATACATCCATTGGTCAGAGCAACTACAATGTTCTCAATACCCAATATATAATCCTTATTACAATTATACACATGTGGCCCACACTGCCAGAAATAAAATAAAGTACAAAAAATAAATAAATAAAAATAAAACTCTAATAATAAACAACACCGCGACAATCTCTTCACCCAAACAGAAGCTCCAACGAAAATCTCCATATACTAAACCTACACATACATTCGACTACGTTTCATATAGAAACGCCCCGAATACATTACGCACCCGGGTTAGTATATAAAATACTGGTATGAGTTAACAAAAAAAATATAAAACGAGTCTTAGGGAACAATGATGTCCCATAGACTCCCAAAAGTACTCACAAAGAAAAACATAACCACCTCATATCATACAATATCGTTGCACAGAAAATAAACATTAATGTCATCACACATAATTCATGTCGGGTTAGAACAGTAGTTCCACGCACATTCAGGACAGAACGGTAGTTTCCTTCAATGTGGTGGCAGTGGTTCCCAACCCGAATAATACCAATTGAATACTTACCCATCGAATATCTATGGTGAGCCAGCCCTGCATAAAAGTTAGTGGGCCCACCATCCTGTAAAATATAATTATCACAATTCTAAATATACCCATAATTACTTTCTGAATTAATGTACGTTACAATTCAAGAGTCTGTCATACTACCATCAAACCCATAGTTCAGTAACAGAATAAATTCATAAAATACTCGCATCAAAATCCTCCAAACATAATCCAAAACTTAACACACAGTCTATGGTTATCACATTCACGCTCACATACAACGATTACATCACAAAAATTATTAGAAAAGTCGATTACTAAGCATCCACAACTTTCTACGATACTACTATAGCAAGACGTAATTAATTATTCAAACTTCTAAACGTAAGACTAAAACACCAAAAATTATTCTTTTTTATTACCCCTTATGTTCACCACCTCGGTCACCCATCCATGGTCCAGCCTACACATATATCCCATGTGTCTCCTAACGTAATACTAAATCCCACTCTGGTCCCAACTCCCATGGGGTATCACTGGGATTTGAGTATACACCGAAAGGCTAGTCCTTATGTTCTTGACGTCAATAAAAAATGTCTAAATACACATGAAATAGACCAACAAGCCGGGCATAAGGCGTAAAAATGAAGAGACGGGTCATCCACGTAGTCGCCGTCTAATCACACAAGGACGGGTCATCCACGAAGTTGCCGCCTAAAATCATAAGGAGCAATGGTGAATTCTAAGGACTTTTCTAATGTTCATACATCCACATTTTTCACAAAACTCAATTTTGTAAGAGATTCATGTATCTCAAATCAAATATTTGTTAAAATCATATTAACAGCTACATGTTCACACATATTCATAACCCACACAAAATCACACAATCACAATGTCACAAAGCTCAACTATACATAAGAACTCATATCTCTCTAAGTACAAACAAATTAATTCATATTAATGAGCACGAAATCACACAAAAATATGATGTAGCAAATACGCTTATTTTAACTTTCATAAAACTGCTACTGTAATATGCGTTTTCTGCCCGAACGGTGCAGAATTGGGAAAAACGCTATTAGACAAAAGTTGTGCAGAATTGCATTTCCTACAGGCTTTCGCAAGCAAAATCACGAAAACTCTAACGTATGATTTATTATGAATTTTCTACTCAAATCTGATCCGTGAAAACCCCAAATCCAAAAATTGAATAATTGCTCAAATAATTATTAAATGCTCATCTATAAATCTCAAATCACAACTTCAATCATTGTAAAAAAAAAACCTAAATCTCATAATCCATAACCATACTAATTTAATATTCTATACATTTAAATTTTCAATCAAACGAGATTGATAACAAATTAACTCACCGATTTAGGGCTTCAATATTGATGATGGTTACACAAACCAAAGGTTGAAGTTCCTCTTTTCTTCTCTTCTTCTTCTTCTTCTTCTTCTTCTTCTCTCTCTCTCTCTCTCTCTCTCTCTCTCTCTCTCTCTCTCTCTCTCTCTCACACACACACACACACACACACAAACGTCTGTTCTCTCTTCTTCTCTCTTTTCTCCTCTTCTCCCTTTTTTTTTTGTTAATATGGGGTTAGAGTTTCAACATATGTATATGTATACTACACACACAACACTTGTCAATAAAATACACACAAATATATAAATCCCGTTTTTTGTCTAAGGGCCTCACAAAAAGGCTTTATATGGGCCCGAAAATGCATTCTAAAGTGACAAATGATTAGCCCAATGGATACCCATGACCCCGGGCACTAAATTTCTATGTTAAGCACACTACTTAACATACTAACGACTCGCACACGCTACTACAACTTTTTTTTTATTATGTGTCACTAAGATACATACACAGTTAATATCTAATACTTGAAAATAATAAGATAAATAATTTCTAAAAGCACTTAGAAAATTAGGGTTGTTACAAATGGCGCTGCGTGGGACATGCTCTTAGTGAGATGAAATAGAGGGAGAGAATGAAGAAGTATGAGAATTGTAGACAGGAAAATGGATAGGCGGTCAGAAAAATAGAGGGAAACATAGAGATAGAAAGAGAAACAGAGAGAGGGAGAGATGTGAGAGATGCAGAGAGAGGGGAGAGACGTATAAAAAACTAGAGAAGCAAATCCTAAAGAATGACATTTTTGGAATTACGTAATATTGACCAAATAATATATTCAATCAACTACTTAACTAGGGGTGAAATAGTAAAATCACAATTTCTGCCTAAAAACTAATAGTGATTCAACTCTCTGGGATAACTCATCGGTTTTAATATTTGAGGGGGTTGAGTTAAAAACGAGTCATAGTTCATGGGGTGAAAGTGTAATTAACCCTAAAATTTATCTTCCCATTGTGTTATCTTCTTTGACTTTTATAATTGGACTTTTTTCTTTTTTTTTTTTTGTAAATTTTTTAATTTTTTTCCCCTTTGGCTGTGTATTATTGTTACCGGAATTAAGAGGCAGAATGTGTTGGATGTGGAATTATGTGTGGATTTAGATGTGGGTGTAGCATTTTTGCTCCATTTTAGATGAAGTAATGTCATGCACTCAAAATTCTCTATCTCAAATGGTTCTCAAATACTAGATAAATTAATAAATTAATTTATTAAATTAAAAATTAAATGAGGATATTACATATTTTGCACTCTAATGATAATTAATTATGGAGAACAATTTTGCTCACGCAAGCACCTAGATTGGTTGAACATGTGGGATCCATCATCTTACTTCATGAATTCATCCCATGACACATATACACATAGTCACTAAATAAGAGGCTGTTTGGGAGAGCTTGTACTTTTATGATTACAATAGCTTTTATCATAATAAAGATCAAGGCCCAAATTAACTTTGATAGTTGTAGTATTTGGTTAATGTATATGCAAAGTGATTATGGTGATTACATAAATATTTATTAAATTGTCAAATATTTTAATAGTTGTACCATATTTAATTATAATGAAAACCACTTAATTTTCATTGAAAATTACTTTTGATAGTACAACTACCAAAATATTTTAGAATCAAATTTAGAATTATAATGTGAAAATCTTAAATTTAAGAATTATAGCATCAATTTAACTTGAGATATCACCTAGTATGATAAAAGTTGCTGAAAAATCAAAGTTGGCTCAGCATCAAGGCCTGTGGAGTATTTGCATACAACAATAATACCCACAAATTTTCTAATGGCTACGCCTTAAAACAAATAAAAAGAAAACAATATGTGATATTATAGAACCTTTCAAAAGAAAAGTAAAACAAGCTTTAAAAATAGGACAAATTACACTGACCTCCCTTAAGGTATATGACAGTTGTAGGGACCTCCCTTGTGTTTTCAAAAGTTACACTCACCTCCCTTCTATATTAAAAATGACTATTATACCCTTGGACAAATCATCAAAAAAATTATGGGCCACTCAGCCATAGCACCCTAAAACCAATACAATGCTACATAAACCCCAAGGCCCAAATTTTTAACTCAAAAATCCCTTCCCCAACCAAAAAGACCAAAATGACCTAATTTCCTAAGAAACCATAAATTTCTTCTCCTCTTACACAGCAGAAGTGACAACTACGATGGTGATGGTAGTGTTAGTGGTGATGGTGCTGACGATGGCGGATGGTGTTGTTGCGATAGTGATGGAGGTGACGTGGTGGTGCGATGGTGGTAGTGGTAGTGGTGGTGGTGGTGATGGTGCGATGGTGGTAGTGGTGTTGCTTCGATGGTGGTAGTGGTGGTGGTGGTGATGACGGTGGTAATGGAGGTGACGATGGTATGATGTCGACGGTGATGGTGACAGCGAAGACAACGACAACGACAATGATGATAGCAACGGTGATGGTTGCATGGTACGGTGGTGGTGGTGGTGGTTGTGGTACGGTGGTGGTGGTGGTGGTGCTGCAAAATTCACTGTTTGAAAAAACAGATAATATTATCTATTTTAAAAAACAGATAATATTGTGGTGCTGCTGGTGGTGGCCATGGTGGTGTTGTGATAGCAATGGTTGTGAACTATGCTGTTATGGGGATGTGGTGGTGGTAGTGTAGTGGTGCTAGTGCTCTGATGGCGGTGGTGGTGGTGCAAAATTATTTGTTTTCGAAAACAGATAATATTGTCAAAACATATAATATTATATGTTTTGTGGTGCTGCTGGTAGTGGTTATGGTGGTGCTGTGAACTATTCTGTTATAGGGGTGGTGGTGGTGGTGATGACGATGGTGATGTCAGTGATGGTGGTGACGACGCTGATGATGGTGATAACAGATAATATTATCTATTGGGCAACAGAAGTCTGTTATGAAACATATAACATTATCTGTTTTGAACCAGATATCCAAGGAAAAAGAACTCATCTACGAAGATGACGAAAAAGAAGAAAATAATGATGAAAATGAAGAAGAAGAATAAGAAGATGATGAAAATAGAATGTAAAAAAGCATAATTGTTGTTGAAAACACATACCATTACTATTTTATCTGTTCGGCAACGGAACTCTGTTGTGAACAGATAATATTATCTGTTTTGAACTATATAATATTATCTGTTGTGAACCAGATAACTTTATCTGATGTACATTATAGATAAATATATGTGTTCTAATTAGTAATTGAAACTCTTGTACACAACAAATAACATTATCTGTTGTTCATATCATATTTTCTGTTGTGCATTACAAACTCTCTTGTCCAATAGATAATATTATCTGTTAGCAGATTTTGACATATAAAATCTGTGAACCAAAAAAACTTAAATTAAGGCTCAAAATGAGATGTCTTTATAAAATTGCGAGTGAACTGTGTATATCTTGAAAAAATAAATGAAAGAAATCCCAAAAGACCAAAATATGAAAAAGTTATGGCCATTTTAAGTTGATTTTTTCCAAACAGATAATATTATCTGTTGAGCATGACAGATAATATTGTATATCTGTGAAATTATCAGCTTTGATAATATAATCTGTTGAGCATAACAGATAATAACATCATAATGGTGCTGTTATAGGGTTGTTGGTGGTGGTGGTACTAGTGGTGCAGTGGTGGTGGTGGTGGTGGTGAAAAATTTTCTGAAAAAAAAAATGAAAAACATATAAAACTTAAATGAAAAAAAAAATAAAATAATGTTATGATTATTAAATTTGTATATGGAAGACTTCTCAATTCGTCGAACCAGATTGCATATAATGGGGTCACTTGATAAACAGATAATGTTATCAAACTTGAATGAGAATTTTGCGCCAAACAGATAATGTTATCTGTTTGACAAACACATGTTATCTGTTTGTCAAACAAGTAATGTTATTTGTGTGTATGAATATATATATATATATATGTATATCAATCATCTTCTTCAGTGACGATGGTGGTGGTGGCGGTGCAATGGTAGTGGTGATGGTGGCAGTGGCGGTATAATGTTATCTGTTTGTCAAACAAGTAATATTATTTGTGTGTATGTATATATATCATCTCCTTTAGAGATGATGGTGGTGGTGGCGGTGCAATGGTAGTGGCGATGGTGGCAGTGGCGGTGTGAGGGTGATGGCAATGGTGGCGGTGGCAGCGTGAGGGTGATGGCAATGGTGGCGGTGGCGGCGATATTATTTGTGTGTATATGTATATATATATATATCTATATATATCACCTTTTTCAGTGGCGATGGTGGTGGTCACGGTGTGATGGTGGTGGCGATGGGGGTGGTCTCGCTACGACGGTGGTGGCGGTTGCGGTGTGATGGTGGTGGCATGGGGGTAGTGGCGGTCTCGCAACGATGGTGCTGGTGATGGTGGTACTGGCGATGGTGATGGTGGTCTCGCTGCGATGGTGGCGATGGTGGTAGTGGCAGTCACCGACGTCGGGCGAGTTCGTCGATGTCGGGGGCAGCGTCGTCATTAAAATAGATTATAAAAAAAATGGGTTTTCGTTGCAGACATCAAACGCGCATGGGTTTTAGATTAAACAAGAATTTGGCTGGGTTTTGCACATTATTGACTAATTCTAAGGAGTTTATCACCAAATTTCCCAAAAATTATCCCCTATCTTTTAAAAATGAAAAAAAAAATTTATATTAACAATTATGAAAAAAAAAATTTAAATCATCGACAAAATTTCAGTATATACCAAATCAAGCTTTTAGTAATTTTTTATATAAAAAATATCAACAGTAAATTTAAAAAACATAAAAATCATCAACAAAATTATCTACTACCACTTTAAAATTAAAAGAATAATAATAATATTGAAATAAAAACATATAACAATTTTTTAAAAAAAAAATGAATAGTTATATTGTATTTTTGTCTGCTTTATATTTTTTAAATTGTGAACTTGCTCCCAACATTGTGAATGAGCTACTCCAATGAAACTTAATTAGTACAAGCCTTAAACGGGCATTGCCCTAGTATATATATATATATATATATAAGACGCTATTGAACATGCTTTTTTTAAAAATAAAAAATAAATAAAGCAGACAAAAATGTAATATAACTATTCATTTTTTTAAATTATGATGTTTTTTTCCATTATTATTATTATTATTATTATTATTATTCTTTTCATTTTAAAGTGGTAGTAGATAATTTTGTTAATATTTTTTATGTTTTTAAATTATTATTGATATTTATAAATAAAAGAGTAATGTTACGCTTTCCAAATTTTTTTCACTTTTCAGTGGACCCAATTGATTTTGATTGTTGTGATGTTAAAGTGGTTCAACTGTGGTCCCACTTCAACATCATTTGAGACGAAAATTTCAAAATCATAGTATTACTCTATATAAATTTTCTAATATCTTTCACCTACAACTTAGACAAAAAAAGTTAATGGCTTAATATTAAAAAAAACTAAACCTGTAAACTATTGTAAGTTAGGCTAAAAACTATAAAAATTTTATAAAAAAATTTTTTCGATGCAAATTTTTATAAAGTTAGGGTTAAATACTATAAATTTAAATCTATAAAATTTGCTAATGTATATATAATTTTATCTAATGCGCTCACACACACACTCGCACAAATGCACACATACACACACGCGCGTACATATATACATATATATATAAATAATGTGAGAAGGGGCTAAATTAATAATCTTACACTCAAAAAGTAGGTAGAACCGTAGAAGAGAGGTGAGTGTTATTTTCCAAACTAGAGAGGAGGACCCTGTAATTGTCATATACCTCAAGGGAGGTCAATGTAATTTGCCCTAAAAAAATGTGCGACAGAGAGAGAGAGAGAGAGAGAGAGAGAGAGAGAGAGAGAGAGAGAGAACAATTGGCTTTAACTAAAACATCTCATTGAAAAATATAAGTAGAAGTCCATTTACATAAGGATATATATATCCTAACTACACTCCGTGGAATGGGCCACCAATTTTAATAACATCGATATAAACAACACAATTACAGATTCCAGCAAAACAATCTCTGAAGTCTAAACAGCTCCCATCTTTACACGAAATAACAAACGCTTGATAATAATAGTCTTGACAACAAACTCGTCACAACTTTGCACAAGCAAGAATACTCAGATCCTTGACAATTCTAGAGGAAGATATTAGTGTTATTCCTATATGGTAATCTGTATAGACAAGTAATATAAGGAAACAGTAATTGCAAACGAAAAACAGAATTAAACTCACAGTCACAGAATAAAGCAATAATAATTTGAGAAAGAATCCGAGCCCAGTAAACTGTTTCCTTAAGACGAATTTGCTCCCTCTCGGTGCACAAGGTGAATGAACAATCGTCTCCCAAGATAGAACGGATTTCCAATTCTGAAGAAGCTGCACTTCAATCTTCAGAACACAGCGAACACTATACTGTATAATACTCGAACACTATGAAATGATATGCAGTGAGAGAGAGAGATTTATTTCGTGCTTTGAAAATGTAATCAGAGGAGTATATATAAACAATTATAGTGACTGTTAGAATCAACACGTCCAAACAGAGCATTGCGTCTGTTGGAGTGGTGACTTTACGAATCAACACATCCAAACAGAGCATCTGTTGGAGTGGTGACTGTACGAAACAGCACAACCAAACGGAGCCTTATCACTGGAGGGACATGACTGTTAAAAAAAAAAACTGGAGGAAAATTCAAATAAATTTTTTCCAAAAAGAATAGTCTACAAGCCCAGGACCACGGACCCACGACCCGCGCCCAAGCCCAGCCGGTCGGTCGGCGGCGGCGCGCGCGTGTGTGTGTGTGTGTGTGCGCGCGCGCGTGGGATAATTCCCACAAGTGCCTAGGTCCTTCCCCCTTAACAAAAGTGGGTACCCCAAAGGGGCATGCCCCTTAGTTGGCTTCCCTCTTAAATATACCCTTAAGCTCTTTAGTGTTTTTCCTATGTGGGACAACCAAAGTTTCCCACATTTTTCCTCCTTCACCAATGTTTCACATGGGCCACTTTGGATGACAATTTCTCATTCATCCCTTATTGGATTTGAACATGTAAATATACGACGTTCATCTCCTTACGGAGGAGAACGTATTCCAATGTGGTCCCACCCCTAAAGACGTGTGGGACCCACCTTAAATTGGAGCCAAAGTTTACAAAAAACTTGATATTTCAAGTTCAATTTTCCAACAATCCCCCACATGAATGAAATTGGCGATCTAACAATGTAAATGAAAATGCTGACACAGTTCGAGTATCGAGAAGAATTACTGCTTCAGACTAAGTAGCCTAGTGGCTTTGAACTTGCCCTAGTGTAAAACTATCGGATTTACTAACCAGTGAGTAGATGAGATTATCTTTGAACTCCTAGTCGTTTGTGTAAACCTAGACAATAGAATTCACACAGCAATTCTTCTTACAGATTAGGTTCTCACGTTTGTGTTCGTTTTGGCCTTGAACACCTCTTGGTTCTGTGAGTGTTTTAGAGAATTTAGCCTTTAAATTCTCATAGAAGCGGCCCCTTCTTACTCACGTAGGTGGTATCTATGAAGAGTATCCTGCAATACCCCACTTGGACGTTATCCAAAGTATAGAGACCATTAAAAGCATATCTTATCCTGTTTCTCGCGGTAGATAAACACTGACTCATCTTTGAAATGGGAGAAAGAAGATATAATTCTTCTCAGTGTATTCCGAGTACTACATAGTTCGGTTTTCCCATTGAACCTAGATCTTGGGATCTCCAGTCAACTAGGTTGGGTTGCCACCATGACGACTCTTGTTTAATGCATAGGCTTTAAACCCATTCCCCTCGATGAACTTTCTACTTGCTCTCTCGTTAGGCCTTTTGTAAGTGGATCCGCTATGTTTTCCTTTGACTTTACATAGTCAATGGATATGATCCCATTTGAGAGCAACTGTCGAACGGTATTATGTCGTCGACGAATATGACGAGACTTACCGTTATACATATGACTCTGTGCTCTACCAATCGCAGATTGGCTATCACAATGTATACATATAGCAGACACAGGTCGTGACCAATTTGGAATATCCTCTAGGAAGTTACGAAGCCATTCGGCCTCTTCACCAGCTTTATCTAAGGCAATGAATTCGGATTCCATTGTAGATCTTGCAATACATGTTTGTTTTGAGGATTTTCAAGATACGGCTGCACCTCCAATTGTAAAGACATATCCACTTGTGGACTTTGAGTCTTTAGAATCAGATATCCAATTTGCGTCACAGTAACCTTCGAGTACGTGTGGATATCTGGTAAAGTGCAATCCATAGTTTTGAGTATACTTTAAATATCCCAAAACTCTTAGTATAGCCTTCCAGTGAGTTTCTCCGGGATTACTTGTAAATCGACTTAATTTACTCACTGAGTATGCTATGTCTGGTCGAGTGCAGTTCATAATGTACATTAGACTGCCTATGATACGTGAATATTCTAGTTGAGAAATGCTTATTCCTTTATTCTTTGCTAAATGAAGACTCACATCGATTGGTGTCTTCTTAGGTTTGATCTCATACTTCTTAAATTTTTCAAGTACTTTGTCAATGTAATGAGATTGAGACAATATTAGTCCTTCAGATGTTTTAGAAATTTTAATTCCTAATATAACATCTGCGACACCCATGTCTTTCATATCAAACCTATTAGATAAGAATTGTTTTGTAATTCTTATCATCTCGGAATTGCTACCTATAATAAGCATGTCATCAACGTAGAGACATACAATGACATATCCTTTGGGAGTGTTCTTCACGTACACACATTTGTCATACTCATTGATTTTAAATCCATTTGATAATATTGCACTATCAAATTTCTCATGCCATTGTTTCGGTGCTTGTTTTAGCCCGTACAAGGACTTAACAAGCTTGCATACTTTATTCTCTTGTCCAGGAGCTACAAACCCTTCGGGTTGTTCCATATATATTTCTTCTTCTAATTCGCCGTTCAAGAATGCTGTCTTTACATCCATTTGGTGGATTTCAAGATTATTCAGTGATGCTATAGCAATGAGCATCCGAATAGACGTTATTCTTGTAACGGGAGAATAAGTATCAAAATAATCTAGTCCTTCCTTTTGCCTATAGCCCTTGACTACAAGTCTAGCTTTATACTTGTCTATTGATCCATCTGCTTTCATCTTCCTTTTGAAGATCCATTTATAACCCAGAGGTTTTGAGCCAGATGGAAGATCCACCAATTCCCAAGTATGGTTTTGCAAAATAGACTCAATTTCACTATTGATAGCTTCTTTCCAATATGAAGCTTCTGGAGAGGACATTGCTTCCTTGAACGTTCGAGGTTCATCTTCTACCAGATTTGTTATAAAATCAGGGCCAAAAGACATTGCCACTCTTGCCCTCTTACTCCGTCTAGGTTCCAAGTCCGTAGGGTCTTGATCTATTGGAGTATCATTCGTACTATCTAGAGGTCTTTTGGACACTCTTGACTCTGGAGCATTCTTATAAGGAAATATATCCTCAAAGAATGTGGCATCCCTTGATTCTATAAATGTATTAACATGAATATCGGGAATGTCAGATTTGTGTACCAAAAGGCGATATGCACTACTGTTATTGGCATAACCAATGAATACACAGTCAATGGTTTTGGGTCCTATTTTCACCCTTTTAGGTTTAGGGACCGCCACTTTTGCTAAGCACCCCCACACTTTTAAGAATTTGTAACATGGTCTGTGACCTTTCCATAATTCATAAGGTGTTTTTCGGGTTTTCTTGTGAAGCACTTTATTGAGAATATAATTTGCGGAGAGTATCGCCTCCCCCCACAAATTCTGGGGTAGTCCAGAACTTAACAACATAGCATTCATCATTTCTTTCAATGTTCGGTTTTTGCGTTCAGCAATACCATTAGATTGAGGTGAATAAGGAGCAGTAGTTTGATGAATGATTCCATGTTCTCCACAGAACTCCTCAAATGGTGATTCATATTCACCACCTCTATCGCTTCTTATTGCCTTAATCTTTTTACTAAGTTGATTCTCAACTTCATTTTTATAATGTTTAAACATTTCTATTGCTTCATCTTTGCTTCTTAACAAATACACATAACTATATCTAGTGCAATCATCCACAAAAGTTATAAAATACTTTTTACCCCCTCTAGTTTGTACAAACTTTAAATCACAAATGTCACTATGTATTAAATCTAAAGGTTCAGTATCACGATCAACAGATTTAAAAGGAGGTCTTGTCATTTTAGATTCAACACATATCTCACATTTATTCTTATTATCAATATCAAATTTTGGCAAAAAATCTAGATTAATTAATCTACGCAAAGTATCATAATTAACATGGCCTAATCTAGCATGCCAAATATTAGAAGACTCAAGCAAGTAAGAAGAAGCATTATTATTATTAATAGCATTAGGTACAACAGTCATTACATTCATCTTAAAGAGCCCATCACTAAGGTAGCCCTTTCCTACATACATCTCATTCTTAGTGAGTACAAACTTGTCGGACACAAACACTAATTTAAAGCCATTCTTGCTAAGCAATGACCCCGAGACCAAATTCTTGCGAATATCGGGCACATGAAGCACATCATTGAGAGTTAGTTCTTTGCCCGAGGTCATTTTCAGAATCACTTTCCCATGTCCTTCCACCTTAGAGCTTGAAGCATTACCCATATAGAGTTGTTCTTCGTGAGTCACAGGCTTGTAAGTAGAGAACATCCATTTGTTTGAACAAATATGGCGCGTAGCCCCAGTATCCACCCACCATTCTTTGGTATTACCAACTAGATTGCATTCGGAAACAACCGCGGAGAGGTTGATATCGGAAACATTGTTGGAAAGTGTCTCCACCTCGGCCACATTAGCTTGTTGACTTGGCTTCTTTGGCTTACGACAGTCCTTTGCACGATGTCCATTTTTGCCACAGTTATTGCACTTGCCTTTAAACTTCTTAGGACCATGAGTTCCTTGACTTGGACCTCCGCCATCATGCTTCCTTTTCTTTTGACCATGTTCCACAACATTGGCCTTTGCTCCAAGAGAGGAACTTACATTCTTCTTTTCAGAACCACGATTATCTTCTTCAATTCTTAGTCTCACAATTAACTCTTCAAGATTCATCTCTTTGCGTTTGTGCTTGAGATAATTCTTGAAGTCTTTCCAAGTAGGCGGTAATTTTTCAATAATTGCAGCCACTTGAAAAGAATCACTTAGAGACATCCCTTCAGCATGAATATCATGTAGGAGTACTTGAAGATCTTGAATTTGGCTAATAACAGATTTTGCATCTATCATCTTATAGTCAAGAAATTTACCAACTATGAATTTCTTCATGCCGGCATCCTCAGTTTTATATTTCTTGTCTAAAGAGTCCCATAGTTCTTTTGCTGATTCCATTTTACAATATACATTGTAAAGAGTATTGTCTAATCCATTTAAAATATAATTTCTACATAAGAAATCAGAATTTTTCCATGAATCAACAGCGGCACTATTGGTTCCTCCTTCTACGAGTTCCAGAGGATCCTCGCGAAGAAACTTAGCCAAATGCAATGTGGTTAAATAAAAGAGCATCTTTTGTTGCCAACGTTTGAAATCGGTTCCATTGAACTTTTCCGGTTTTTCCCCATGAGACAGATTCACGGTAGGAACAGGAATAGATGAAGTAGTTGCCATTCTGAAAATTTTAACAAGATTTGTTTCTTTATTATCACAAAAGTAATGAACACTGATTTAATAACTAATTAGGAAACTGAAAACAATTTTCAGTTTATAAGATAGTTCTATTAAACAGTTTATAATTTATAAAACAATTTTATAGACAGATTAATAAAAAGCAGTTTTAATAACACAGCAGATTAAATAAACAGTAAACATATACCAGTTTTAATAAACACTAACAGTTTAAACAAAACAGATTATATAACAGTTTTATAAAATAAAAAAAAAACAGAAACAGTATTACTATTTCAGTTTTGTCCAGATTACCAAAATAAAAAAAAACAAAAAATTCGTCTTAAGATTGTTAATCCTATATGGTAATCTGTATAGACAAGTAATATAAGGAAACAGTAATTGCAAACGAAAAACAGAATTAAACTCACAGTCACAGAATAAAGCAATAATAATTTGAGAAAGAATCCGAGCCCAGTAAACTGTTTCCTTAAGACGAATTTGCTCCCTCTCGGTGCACAAGGTGAATGAACAATCGTCTCCAAAGATAGAACGGATTTCCAATTCTGAAGAAGCTGCACTTCAATCTTCAGAACACAGCGAACACTATACTGTATAATACTCGAACACTATGAAATGATATGCAGTGAGAGAGAGAGATTTATTTCGTGCTTTGAAAATGTAATCAAAGGAGTATATATAAACAATTATAGTGACTGTTAGAATCAACACGTCCAAACAGAGCATTGCGTCTGTTGGAGTGGTGACTTTACGAATCAACACATCCAAACAGAGCATCTGTTGGAGTGGTGACTGTACGAAACAACACAACCAAACGGAGCCTTATCACTGGAGGGACATGACTGTTAAAAAAAAAACTGGAGGAAAATTCAAATAAATTTTTTCCAAAAAGAATAGTCTACAAGCCCAGGACCACGGACCCACGACCCGCGCCCAAGCCCAGCCGGTCTGTCGGCGGCGGCGCGCGCGTGTGTGTGTGTGTGTGTGTGCGCGCGCGCGTGGGATAATTCCCACAAGTGCCTAGGTCCTTCCCCCTTAACAAAAGTGGGTACCCCAAAGGGGCATGCCCCTTAGTTGGCTTCCCTCTTAAATATACCCTTAAGCTCTTTAGTGTTTTTCCTAGGTGGGACAACCAAAGTTTCCCACATTTTTCCTCCTTCACCAATGTTTCACATGGGCCACTTTGGATGACAATTTCTCATTCATCCCTTATTGGATTTGAACATGTAAATATACGACGTTCATCTCCTCACGGAGGAGAACGTATTCCAATGTGGTCCCACCCCTAAAGACGTGTGGGACCCACCTTAAATTGGAGCCAAAGTTTACAAAAAACTTGATATTTCAAGTTCAATTTTCCAACAATTAGTGCAAACCAAATGCCAGATGATGCAAAAGAATCCCCACCAAATGCTTCCTAATTCTCTGAATGCCCTTTGGACATAGTACTACCGACCAAACAACAACTGCTGCGGTAGCTGCTGCTGCTGCTGCAAAGGACGTAAATCAAACCACCAGCCTCAAGAAATCTCCCTTAGCAAAATTACAAACGCTCCAGATCATCCAATAGACTATTTATGGCATCTTGAAAATCCAAGAAATGATACTATTATCCCAATGCAAGGAAGAGGAAGCTCTTGTGATCCAAATTTGGCTAGTGGAAATACTAAACCTAACTTGATGCATCAATTTCCTTGCCGTGATCTTGCTCGTGAATATGTCTCATCAACCTTCTCAGCCAAATATCATAATCCATGAGATACGGAGTCCCACAAAGGCTGTCAACATAGTCGGCAAATACTTTCAGGACAGCAGAGATCTCCCCAAGCTTCTGCTGAATCAACCTTTTCGACCAAGAGGTCTCTCTCCACTACAGTGCCCCCTCAACCAAATCCAACTCCGAAAAATCTCCCCTAAGCGAAAAATAAAGCAAATAGACCAAGCTCTTTGCATCTGAAGCCAAACATAACTTTTTCCCCTGACGGGCATACGTGGATGAGAAATGAAGATTCATCGCTGGATGATCCCTATCTTCTAAAATGGCATAACCCCATCCAACAAGGATAAAATGTGGCTAACTCACTCTAATAGAAGATCTCACACAAATCACATTTTCAGGCCTGATGTCTCCGTACCGAATTCTAGAAGAAGCGGCAGTTGAAAGTGCAGATAAACAATCATGGCAACACCTAATAGCCTCCTTTGAACTAAAAGGTGTCCCCCACCCCCCTTACCACATTAGCAACTATTTTGCCAACTGGACTGGTAACAAGAATAGGGGTCCCGCACCATGGGTGGTCACAGTTTCCACCAGAACTTGGTTTCAGACACTGACCGGGGTGAATTATCCTACCGGAAGCGCTGATTTGTGGAAGATACTTGTGTAGACATCGGGCTTCCACCACTTGTTTGTTTTTGTTTGAAATTTGATTTGGATCAAAGAAAGGAAATGGTCTATTGAAAACAGATACAGAGTCGCCACTTGGTTTTTAAGGAACCAAGAAACCTAATTTTGACTCACCCAAATGGATAAAGGGCACCGGCCCTTCATAACCAAAGAACTTGGCTCGGGGTTTTGGTACGAGAGAGGAAGGAGCATTTGTCGCGACTAAAACACCCTCAACTCGCCCCGTCTTTCAACGGGCCTCAATTAGCATCCAAATAATCATCTTATACTATGTATGGTTCGGCAATTAATACTATGATAGTATATTACATCACATAAGACACTTGAAATAGAAGATCTAAAGATAAAATTTTATTCATAAGATCTAAGTCAAATATCATGCAATGTAAAGTGAAAGATCACACAAATAAACCTAGGAAAAATCGTCTAATCATGTATCAAATAATCAAGACTTCCTAATATAAAAGGGGACATGAATTGTTATTGAAACAAATAAACAAAGGAATCAAAATATGCTTAGCGAGCTAGTATGATGCATGTTGATCTTTAAGAAAAGAAGACCTCTCAATCCCCGGGATGGATGAGAAAGGATGATTAGATCGGGGGAAGCATGAACGTGTGATCAAATTCATTCCTTATGATATTCTTAGATTAGGAGCCATGAAGGCCCTAAATCTTGCATGGATGCAATGTATGTATCTAGAATGTGCCAAGGTTGTAGTGTGCTTTGTGTTCATGGATTCCTAGAATGACTTAGAAGTCTATAATGTATATGAATGAATGAGTGAAATTATCATGGGATATGTACAAATGTAGTATGAATTACTTCCTAAGAGATGAGTTAATTTGGAATGCTTGTAAGCATCAAATCAAAGAATGAAAGTAAAAGTGTGCTTGCTGTGAATAGTAGACAGAACAGTAACATGATATTCTGGAAATGGAAAAGAGGGGTTAGGAGTGTTTCCAATGCATGGTTTTTTATGGAGATATTCCTTATTGTGTCTATAACACAACCCAAAAAGCCAATCTTTAATAACTATCACAGATTGAGAGAAATCATATAAACAATGGAGGTCACTCAGAAACAGAGTCCGTACTGTCGACAGAAATGTTGAAAAATCTTAGAAAATGAAAAAAATGATATAGAAGCCCATTTCATACAGAAAGTTCCCTAAGACATTGAAGGGGAAGGGAAAAAAAAGTTAGGACCACCCCTTTTGGAAAGGGTTTCTGAAAAAGAGGTTGGAAGTGGACCTAGCTGATGTGATAGCAAAAACAGAATGTCTGGAAGGAATGTTTGGATCCAAATGGACCATTTCCAAGTACTTCCAAGTTAAACCAAAAAATCATGGGTGTTCTCTAATGAGTTAGGAAGACTTTTCAAGTGGCCTTGCATCCATACATAGAGTATTGAGCTCTACAAAAATCTTCGAACTCAGATCACTCACTGTTTCGACTCACTGTTTTGAAGATTTTGGAAAAACTTGAGTTTTCTCTCTTGAGACTATCATGAAGGGTTTTGAGAGGGGTTTTGAAATAGAGGTTTTAAAAGTATATTTTCAACACTCAATGAAGGTTATAGCCACTTAAAATGCCAACATCAAACTCATCATCAAGAACCTCCAAGATTGTTGTAGAGATTTATTTTTATTTGAACATAACTTCAATACACTTCAAGAATACTTTGGAGGTATTGAAGTTATGATCATCATCTATCAAACATGTTTTTGAGGTCAAGAGCTACTATCCATAAGGATTCACCCACCCCAAACTTCATGTCATCATTTAGATGATGATGAACTAGTAAGTAAATAAAGAAAATAAAAAAGAAATGAGGTAAGAAGAGATGAACATAATATGAACAAGTAAGTAAATAACAATCAACAAATGATAATCAATGTGATTTTGGACTTGTAGCTTGGTGTTTCACTCATAGATTTTGACATTTAGACATGGAAGTAGCTTCCTAACTCAAGAATGCTCAAGAATGGTGATTGGGGGTGTTTGGGATGTGAAGTATAAGAGAGGTAATGGAAGAACACAAGATTAAAACTCACTTTCTATAACAAAATAGTAGGAGGAAGCTCCTTTTCTCTCTTCTAAACCTATCTCTATCTCTCTTCTTCTCTACAACTTTTCAAGCTTTTGCACTTAGCCCCCTCAAAATGAAGAGCAATGGGGGGGTTTATATAGGCCAATTTGGGGTGGTTTTGGTATTTTAGAAGTGTTCTCATTGGTCCCAAACATCTGTGAACATAAAACTACATCGTTTTGGTTTTTAATTAATCAAAATGAATTCCCATGAAAAATTACAAAAATACACTATTCTGGAGGGAGTGTCGCGGCAGCACTGCTCCTCCTTCGTCCAGATAATGCTGTTTAGGCCCCCAGAGATTTCGGTATTCGCGAAAAGGCCCTATTTCGTCCGAAATTCAAAAAAAATGCGTACGAACTCCAAATTGAGGTTGTAATATACCGTTGGAAAGGTAATGGAGTCTACTTTACATAAACAATAGTTCGGGGATAGGTCACTTTGAAAAGTTTTGCGGTATTTGTGATAAAAGCCGATTTGATTGCCTTTTTCGTCTTTGGAAATTCATAATAAACTCGTTTTAAATCCGAAAATTGCGTGCGACATACAGTTGGAAAGCTATCGACCTCTAGTATCCATGAAAAATATTTGAAAATTATTTCGGTGCCCCGGTTCCAAAGTCAAATTTTGGTCAAACTGGTCAAACCTGGGATTCCCGAGGAGTTCCGAAAATCTCCGAGAGTTCCTAGGAGCTGACGTTTTCGCTCGATTTTCTTTTGAAACTTGTTTTAATACTTTTCTCATGATTTAGAATGATTTCAGTGAATTCAGATAATTTTGGTCAAACTTGGTCAAACCTGGTCAAAACTTGGTCAAATCGGTCAACGGAGACTTTCCAGGACTTCCGGGGGTCTCTGGGAGCTGATGATTTCATCCGATTTTTCTTAAAAAACTCATTTTATCACTTTTCTTACGACGTAGTATGTTTCCAGAAATTTTGGTCCAAATCTGGGAGCTTTCGGGCTTTTAGGGGCATTTTGGTCATTCTGAGCATTTTGAGAGATAGAACTGGCTTCCAGGAGTCCTTTTGAGTCTTTTACGATCATTGTGAACCACCAAGCTATGGGTCTCCTAAATCTGATAGTCGAAAAAATGGGGTGTCTATAGTTTGCCCCTCTTTGGCAGGAACTTGCGAGGCAACGCATGTCGCAAGCGAGTGCCAAAGTTTCTGAAGAGACAGGACTTTTTGGAGGCTATAGATTTAGGATAAAAAGCGTTACAAAAGATGCAATGATGCTGAGGCTAGTGCTGGTTGCACTCTGCGTGAGCTGCCTATGTATCCCAAGGGGAATCAGACCAGAACGTAGTTCAGGGCACAAAGGAACCAATCATACATGCACATACACAACAATCAGGCGGATGCTATGCTAAAAGAGTGATATGCAATGCATGGATGTGATATGATTGTGTACATGAGTCCTATCATGCCTAGTGTTCTGATCCTAGAATGAGCAGGTTCTGTGGGGTGTGCCACTCCGAGTGGGCTGGTGTTGTGCTAGTATTTGCGACTGTGATGTGGTGGATGACTCGGATAAAGACATCAAGGTTTAGAAGACTCTGGGTCTAGGGGCAAACTTCTGGAATTTGGGAAGTGTGCTTTATAAGCAAAATGGATCGGACACGGGATCCTCGAGGATGATAACTAAAGATAACAGACAAGTGAGGGAGCTCACGATAACTGACAGTTTGAGGACACCAGAGTGAGAAGACTCAGGAGCGACAAGTGAGAAGGCTCATGATCTTGGACAAAGGAGTGAGGAAACTCACGATAAGTGAGAAAGCTCACAATAAACGACAGGCAGGGAGGTGAGGGGGACTCAAGACTTTGGACAAATGAGGAAACTCACAATAAGTGAGGAGCTTAGGATAATTGACATGTAAGAAAGCTCACGATGAGTGAGGAAGCTCACAAGAATCGAGCGATGATGAAGCTCATGATTTTGGACAGAGGAGTGAGGAAGCTTACGATAGTTGAGTTGGTGAGGAAGCTCATGATATTTGTTTGGAAACGGATCCTTGAATTGTGAATAGACAGTGCTTGCCCTGGGAATCGGGGTGATTTGACTACGGGTGATGTTTTCAATCACTAGTCGATCCTTACGATGACAAAGTCCAGAGAATTGGTTCGGACTTCTATTATCTTCTGCTGGGGATGGTAGGGGACTCTCTGAGAATCTCTCTTCAATTCTTGACCTAGAACCAGGATCCATCTCTGAATCTCACGTGGTTGGTCGGTTAGGGCCTTCGGGAGCTGAAGGATAATGTACTCTGCTAGGAAGAAGGAAATATGTCCATTAAATGGGAGTAAAGGTATCATTCTATTTGTGATGAGGGATATGAAGATGGTCTGTGGCAGTTAAGGTTTTGATATTGAAAGAGGAGAGTGATGGACTTATGTTGCTAGGAAAAAGAAAGATCATCAACAGCCATTCATGGACTTATGTTGCATGAGCGAAGGAAGACAGTCAATAGCCACTCATGGACTTATGTTGCATGGACGAAGGAAGATCATCAACAGCCACTCATGGACTTATGTTGCATGAGCGAAGGAAGACAGTCAAAAGCCACTCATGGACTTATGTTTCTAGGAGAAAGGAAGATCATCAACAGCCACTCATGGACTTATGTTGCATGAAGAAAGACGAAAGATCAACAGCCACTCATGAACTTATGTTGCTAGGAGAAAGGAAAATCATCAGCAGCCACTCATAGACTTATGTTGCATGAAGAAAGAAGACCATCAACAGCCACTCATGGACTTATGTTGCATGAAGAAAGACGAAAGATCAACAGCCACTCATGGACTTTATGTTGCTAGGATGAAAGAAGATCATCAACAGCCACTCATGGACTTATGTTGCATGAAGAAAGACGAAAGATCAACAGCCACTCATGGACTTATGTTGCTAGGATGAAGGAAGATCATCAACAGCCACTCATGGACTTATGTTGCATGAAGAAAGAAGACCATCAACAGCCACTCATGGACTTATGTTGCATGAAGAAAGACGAAAGATCAACAGCCACTCATGGACTTATGTTGCTAGGATGAAAGAAGATCATCAACAGCTACTCATGGACTTATGTTGCATGAAGAAAGACGAAAGATCAATAGCCACTCATGGACTTATGATGCTAGGATGAAAGAAGATCATCAACAGCCATTCATGGACTTATGTTGCTAGGAGAAAGGAAGATCATCAACAGCCACTCATGGACTTATGTTGCATGAAGAAATATGAAAGATTAATAGCCACTCATGGACTTATGTTGCTAGGAGAAAGGAATATCATCAATAGCCACTCATGGACTTATGTTGCATGAAGAAAGAAGACCATCAACAGCCACTCATAGACTTATGTTGCATAAAGAAAGACGAAAGATCAACAGCCACTCATGGACTTATGTTGCTAGGATGAAAGAAGATCATCAACAGCCACTCATGGACTTATGTTGCATGAAGAAAGACGAAAGATCAACAGCCACTCATGGACTTATGTTGCTAGGATGAAAGAAGATCATCAATAGCCACTCATGGACTTATGTTGCATGAAGAAATAAGACCATCAACAGCCACTCATGGACTTATGTTGCATGAAGAAAGACGAAAGATCAACAGCCACTCATGCACTTTTGTTGCTAGGATGAAAGAAGATCATCAACAGCCACTCATGGACTTATGTTGCATGAAGAAAGATGAAAGATCAACAACCACTCATGGACTTATGTTGCTAGGATGAAAGAAGATCATCAACAGCCACTCATGGACTTATGTTGTATGAAGAAAGACGAAAGATCAACAGCCACTCATGGACTTATGTTGCTAGGAGAAAGGAAGATCATCAACAGCCACTCATGGACTTATGTTGCATGAAGAAATATGAAAGATCAACAGCCACTCATGGACTTATGTTGCTAGGAGAAAGGAAGATCATCAACAGCCACTCATGGACTTATGTTGCATGA
Organism: Hydrangea macrophylla; assembly: GCA_033977485.1. Classification (NCBI taxonomy): domain Eukaryota; kingdom Viridiplantae; phylum Streptophyta; class Magnoliopsida; order Cornales; family Hydrangeaceae; genus Hydrangea; species Hydrangea macrophylla. The sequence continues at coordinate 30,278,058 of CM066993.1, forward strand.
AGAAAGAAGACCATCAACAGCCACTCATGGGCTTATGTTGCATGAAGAAAGGAAGATCATCAATAGCCACTCATGGACATATGTTGCGTGACGAAATATGAAAGATCAACAGCCACTCATGGACTTATGGCGGTTTAGGAAGGGATGAAATTTGCATTTGCCCTAAGTTTGGACACTTCTCATGCTGACGCCTTGTCTGGTGCAGTAATGATGTTTAGTACATCCTGCTTGTATTGTCATTAGAATGCTCTTTATAACTTGATTTGAAAAATTCATTATTCTTCACTATTGACTTACACATTTAAGACTACGACAGACTCTTTTTCTGAAAAAGACTATGACAGACTCAGAAACTGACAGACACCGACGCGCGAGGGCGACACATTCGACACTGAAATGAAACAAGCTCGACTTGCCAAAACTTAATGTGCTCTTGTCATAAATGATGTACCATTTCTCTTTTGTGTTTATTTCTTACCTTAACGTGGCATCACTTTGATGGTGAATCTTATTTTTGAAAATTCCTCCCTACTAATCTAATCAATTTCTTTGCTTTTCCCAAGATGTGCTTTGAATTAGTGCCTTAGCTTTTAGAATAAAAGATGCTCTATTTTAAATTTTCAAAACAACTTGGTGACTTGAAAACTCACCCTTTGGTGTGAAGGGATCGTGTTAGGCAAACGGAGTTTGCCCCTAGTTCATAGGCAAACGAGGTAGGTGACCGAAGTTTGCCCCTAGTTTGGAAGATGGTTGTTTGAAGGTTTTGGGCAAATGAGGTGGGTGACCGAAGTTTGCCCCTTGTATGAAGGGTAGATAGTAAAAGTTAGGCAAGCGAGGCGGGTAGCCGAAGTTTGCCCCTAGTGTGGAAGGCGATTTTTTAGCTTGAGGCATGGACCGTGACTTTAATCTCTCATATGCTCATAACTTTTGCCTAGGCACTGGTGAAGTGACCTAGCGAGCTATTTTCTCTCTTTTGTTATTGCTCACTCTGGATTTAGCTCTAATTTTTGCCTAGGCGTCCTTTCAGATTTTTGACCTAGGGAGCCATTCTTCTTTTCTTTTTGAAAGTCTGCCTACGTACCCCCGAGTAGGGATCAGGTCCAACGTAGTTCGAGCCAAGACTTTGAAAGAAAGGGGTTGATTTTTAGGTAGGTGGGGTGACTGAATCGATGTGGTTGCCTACGTATCCCCAAGTGGGAATCAGGTCGAGCATAGTTCAAGTCAGGGCTTGAAAGAAATGGTTTTTTTTGTTGGTGGAACGACCGAATTGATGTGGTTTCCTACGTATCCCTAAGTGGGAATCAGGTCGAGCGTACTTCAAGTCAGGGCTTGAAAGAAATGGTTATTTTTCGTGGGTAGAGCGACCGAACCGATGTGGTTGCCTACGTATCCTCGAGTGGGAATCAGGTTGAGCGTAGTTCAGGGCAAGGTCTTTTTGGAAAGGTTGAGGTATGAGGGTTTTTCAAACCAATCGTCAAAGAAGTTCAAACTTGAGCCACTTGTGGTAGCTTTGAATAAAAGGATTCAGTTTCAATCTCCCTTTCTCTTCTTTTTCTTTTCTTTTTGTTTTGTTTTGAGGATTGATCCTTTTCACTTTCGCCTAGCCAGTCAATTTTGTAGTCCATTCTTATGAGATCTTTCAATCGCAATCTCAGAATTCCAGAATGTGCATGTCAGCTCTTGGAATTTATTTGTGGTCATTCTGTGCCTTTTAAAATATGATCTTGGCACGTTCTTAAGACGTATCTTGAAGCGTATGATTCTTTCATTTGTTTCATCAAAATTTTCTCCAACATTTTGACTGGCTAGGGTCAAATTTTGGAAATCAACACCATTTTCAGCTCTAACTTTTGCCTAGGTGCCCTTTCGGGTTTTCAACCTAGCGAGCTTTTTTTTTTCTTTTCTTTTCTTTTTCTTTCTCTCTCTTTTTTTTAAGTGGAGATAAAACTCACTGAAATGTTTGGCTACCGTCAAGGGCTAAGTTTGCATTGCTTTCAATCGGACAGATTGCGTGGCTCCCAATTGGATTGGGCTTAAGGCTTCAAAATGGTGGAAAAAGGGTGTTAGGCAAGCCCCAAGTCAGTTTCAAGTATGTCTTTTCAAGATTGAGGCAAGAGTATCTTTAAATTCTTAAAGTAAAACTATTCAATTCTAGCTCTTCATCAGTGTCAGCGTGAAATCGACTTTAACCTTTCAGGATTCTTTTTTGTTTTGTCGTAGAAAAATTATTACCAGAGTAATATCCATGGTAATTTTAAAAGTGACACTTTAGTTTAGTGATTCATGCATCTATGACTAGGCACATTAGATTAGGCAAAATGAGACTTCATTCCATCAGTAGAGAAGGATTACAGACTCATTAACAACTCGGTGACAGACAGACTCGACCACAAGGCTAAACTTGAAATAGACAAAATATACAACAGACTCGACTTGATCTCAAATGGGATGTCACAGTGACTCACTTATTCTTTTTATTTCTTTTTTTTAAAGAGCATCTTTATTTGGTTTCTAGCAAGAGTCCCAAACACCATCACTTCATCGGCACAGGTTGAACATTCATGGTCCTCAGCGAAGGGGATCATTTAAACGGTTAGGTCAAGGTTGGTCGAGACCGAGGTAGTGGATTGGATTGGGGTATGGTGCATCATCTAAGAGATCCTGAATTGAGTGACGGAGCCTCTTACAGTTGTCGGTCTCATGGCCTTAGTCTTGGTGGTAATCACAATTCTTGGATTCATTATACCCAGGAGGTGGGTGATTAGGAGGCTTACTTCGCTCCAATTGTACAAGGTGGCCCTTTTGAACAAGGTGATTGAGAGTGGAGGATAAGCTCATGTCAAGTGGTATGAAGACTCTTTGGTTTCCTTTCTTGTGCCTCTTATTGTGGTCATTTTGGCTTCATGATGGCTTAAGGCATGGACATCTAGGCTCTCTTGATCTTCACCAAAGGTGTGGGGTCTCTTCTCCTTTTTCAGTGACCCAGCTCCATTGATCTTGCCTTCACAGATAGCATCCTCGATTCTAGTTCTAACATCAAACAACTCTTCAAATATTGAGATGGACTGGTAGAATAGTTTTTCATGGTATACTGGTTGCAGGTTCTTGACCAGCATACGTACTTGCTCTTTCTCAACAGGCCTGTGGATCATTTGGGCTACTTTATTCCTCCATCTGCTCAAGAATGCAGTGAAGGACTCATTAAAATTCTGCCTGGTAGTTTCCAGATCTCAGATAGTGACATCAAGCTCTTGGTTATAGGAGTAGTGATCAATGAAAGTTCTAGCAACATCTTCCCAAACTCGGGTCTTGGAAGTTTCAAGGGTTAGGAACTAGGATAGTGCAGCTTTCTGGAGGGTTTGAGGGAACAACATAGCTATGTGCTCATGGGTGCAGCCCATTGACTAGAAAATGCTCATACAAAACTTCATGTGGCTCTTCGGATTTCCAGTTCCGTCAAAACGGTCAATTTCAGGCATCTTGAAGTTCTCGGGTAGCCTCACCTTGTTGGCTCAAACAATCCTTCCAGGTCTAACATGTAATCGTCGACTCCCTTACTCTTCCTTAGTATGTTCTCAAGCTTGCTGACCTTGTCCATTTTCTCATATACAGGAGGCGGGACCCCTTGGAACCATTCATCTTCCCTATTATTCTCGGGAGGCGGTCCAAATCCAGGCGGTGGTGGTGGCATGAACCCTTGTAGTGGTGGGAACCTAGGTGGGTACTGTGGTTGCTCTTGTTGTAACCCTTCCATAAATTTTAGAATTTGAGTCAGCCGATCTGACTGTTGATTGATTAATTCAGTGACCTTGGCTTCCAAAGTTTCCTGATTCATGTTGAATTTTCTCGGCGGACTGATTCTAACCAAATGACTGTTCGAGCTTCTGACCCAGGATGGGAATCTCAGCTGCTGATTTTGGGAATCTATAATGACCTATAGATTCAAGAGGAGTGTATCAGATTCTGATAGTGATGACTAGAGAGACAATGATAGTGATGTTAAGGAAGATGGACTGACTTATATACAGACTGACTGAGATAGTGTGCGCAGACTGATGAGAATGGTGCATGCACATGAGACAAGCATGCGGATGCAAACCCTAATCTATATGATGCCCCTACTTCTAACAGATAGCAGTTAAACAAATAAGGTCCTAGCCATACAGAGTGTGCTAACCTTACTTTCCAGTACGATCACCAAGGGATAACAGGGATTTCCGGGATACTTTGGGAATTTTGGATAGAGTTTCTGGGAGAAACATGGATTTGGAAGAGTTTGTAGGAGAAACAAGTACTATAGATATTTCTGGGAAATTTGGATAGAGTTTCTAGGAGAAACAAGTATATCTGGGCATTTCTAGGTGATTTGGGCAGAGATGCTGGGATTTTTGGAGAATCTGGGACATTTGGGCAGAGCTTCTAGGAAAACAGGTACTTTGGATATTTCTAGGAAATTTGGATAGAGTTTCTGGGAGACAGGACAGAGTTTCTGGGAGAAACTGGTATATCTTGGAAATCAGGGAGATTTAGACAGAGTTTCTGGAAAAAAAACTGGTTAATATAGTTATATCTGGGATATTTGGACAAAGTTTCTGGGAGAAACAGGTTATGATGGTGATCATACTGTCTAGCTAGTTTTCATACTCCTATGTCCTAGGACCAACAAACAAGGTTTGCGGTGTATATCTTTGTGAACATAGAACAGACATCCTTGTCATGGTGCCTAGGCAGGTCAACTCAATGTGATCACATGTGAGTGATTGCCTTAGGGATCATAAGACAGAAGTTCTACCTCATGCCACATAAGCATCTACACCGCGCAGGTAATCCCGTCAGGGCATACAGCAGTTATATCACATTGTCTTATCTGAAAAGATAAATCAACAGTCCTATGAAAGGTTCTACAATGCAAAGGCTGGGTTTAGTCAAAGAGGGTACGTTGACGAGAGTTCCAATATACCGTCAGAGAGACAGTACGGAAGTGTTTACTCTTTTTGATATACCTTGGAAGGTACAATATCAACGGTGACTTGTGCCCTGGCACAGCAAGACCTGAACAATGCCAGCGCCGCCTTTCAGACACAGTCGGAAGGGGGAAATGCAGAAGTGCAATGCAGTGAACCAGATACAGTAAAAAGATGATTTTAAGGATGCTTCTTATGAGTCAAACCTCTGTATTATTTTGTTTTAAAAATAAATATCCCCAGCAGAGTCGCCAGATTGTGGACACCGGGCTTCCACCACTTGTTTGTTTTTGTTTGAAATTTGATTTAGATCAAAGAAAGGAAATGGTCTGTTGAAAAATTGTTTGAAATTTGATTTAGATCAAAGAAAGGAAATGGTCTGTTGAAAACAGATACAGAGTCGCCACTTGGTGTTTAAGGAACCAAGAAACCTAATTTTGACTCACCCAAACGGATAAAGGGCACCGGCCCTTCATAACCAAAGAACTTGGCTCGGGGTTTTGGTACGAGAAAGGAAGGAGCCTTTGTCGCGACTAAAACACCCTCAACTTGCCCCGTCTTTCAACGGGCCTCAATTAGCATCCAAATAATCATCTTATACTATGTATGGTTCGGCAATTAATACTATGATAGTATATTACATCACATAAGAAACTTGAAATGGAAGATCTAAAGATAAAATATCATTCATAAGATCTAAGTCAAATATCATGCAATGTAAAGTGAAAGATCACACAAATAAACCTAGGAAAAATCGTCTAATCATGTATCAAATAATCAAGACTTCCTAATCTAAAAGGGGACATGAATTGTTATTGAAACAAATAAACAAAGAAATCAAAATATGCTTAGCGAGCTAGTATGATGCATGTTGATCTTTAAGAAAAGAAGACCTCTCAATCCCCAGGATGGATGAGAAAGGATGATTAGATCGGGGGAAGCATGAACGTGTGATCAAATTCATTCCTTATGATCTTCTTAGATTAGGAGCCATGAAGGCCCTAAATCTTGCATGGATGCAATGTATGTATCTAGAATGTGCCAAGGTTGTAGTGTGCTTTGTGTTCATGGATTCCTAGAATGACTTAGAAGTCTATAATGTGTATGAATGAATGAATGAAATCATCATGGGATATGTACAAATGTAGTATGAATTACTTCCTAAGAGATGAGCTAATTTAGAATGCATGTAAGCATCAAATCAAAGAATGAAAGTAAAAGTGTGCTTGCTGTGAATAGTAGACAGAACAATAACATGATCTTGTGGAAATGGAAAAGAGGGGTTAGGAGTGCTTACAATGCATGGTTTTTTATGGAGATCTTCCTTATTGTGTATAGAACACAACCCAAAAATCCAATCTTTAATAACTATCACATATTGAGAGAAATCATATAAACAATGGAGTTCACTCAGAAACAGAGTCCGTACTGTCGACAGAAATGTTGAAAAATCTTAGAAAATGAAAAAAATGATCTAGAAACCCATTTCATACAGAAGGTTCCCTAAGATATTGAAGAATAAGGGAAAAATAAGTTAGGACCACCCCTTTTGGAAAAGTTTTCTGAAAAAGAGGTTGGAAGTGGACCTTGCTGCTGTGATAGCAAAAATAGAATGTCTGGAAGGAATGTTTGGATCCAAATGGACCATTTCCAAGTACTTCCAAGTCAAACCAAAAAATCATGGGTGTTCTCTAATGAGTTAGGAAGACTTTTCAAGTGTCCTTGTATCCATACATTGAGTATTGAGCTCTAGAAAAATCTTTGAACTCAGATCACTCACTGTTTCGACCCACTGTGTTGAAGATTTTGAAAAAACTAGAGTTTTCTCTCTTGAGACTATCATGAAGGTTTTTGAGAGGGGTTTTGAAATAGAGGTTTTGAAAGTATATTTTCAACACTCAATGAAGGTTATAGCCACTTAAAATGCCAACATCAAATTCATCATCAAGAACCTCCAAGATTGTTGGAGAGATTTATTTTTATTTGAACATAACTTCAATACACTTCAAGAATATTTTGGAGGTATTGAAGTTATGATCATCATCTATCAAACATGTTTTCGAGATCAAGAGCTACTATCCATAAGGATTCACTCACCCCAAACTTCATGTCATCATTTAGATGATGATGAACTAGTAAGTAAATAAAGAAAATAAAAAAGAAATGAGGTAAGAAGAGATGAACATAATATGAACAAGTAAGTAAATAACAATCAATAGATGATAATCAATGTGATTTTGGACTTGTAGCTTGGTGTTTCACTCATAGATTTTGACATTTAGACATGGAAGTAGCTTCCTAACTCAAGAATGCTCAAGAATGGTGATTGGGGGTGTTTGGGATGTGAAGTATAAGAGAGGTAATGGAAGAACACAAGATTAAAACTCACTTTCTATAGCAAAATAGTAGGAGGAAGCTCCTTTTCTCTCTTCTAAACCTATCTCTATCTCTCTTCTTCTCTACAACTTTTCAAGCTTTTGCACTTGGCCCCCTAAAAATGAAGAGCAATGGGGGGTTTATATAGGCCAATTTGGAGTGGTTTTGGGATTTTAGAAGTGTTCTCATTGGTTCCAAACATCTGTGAACATAAAACTACGTCGTTTTGGTTTTCAATTAATCAAAATGAATCCCCAAGAAAAATTACAAAAATACACTATTCTGGAGGGGAGTGCCGCGGCGGCAGTGGGCCAGTGCCGCGGCGGCAGTGGGCCAGTGCCGCAGCGACACTGCTCCACCTTCGTCCAGATAATATTGTTTAGGCCCTCAGAGGTTCCGGTATTCGCGAAAAGGCCCTATTTCGTCCAAAATTCACAAAAAATGCGTACGAACTCCAAATTGAGGTTGTGATATACCGTTGGAAAGGTAATAGAGTCTACTTTACATAAAAAAATAGTTCGGGGATAGGTCACTTTGAAAAGTTTTGCGGTATTTGCGATAAAAGCCGATTTGATCGCCTTTTTCGTCTTTGGAAATTCATAATAAACTCGTTTTAAATCCAAAAATTGCGTGCGACATACCGTTGGAAAGCTATCGACCTCTAGTATCCATGAAAAATATTTGAAAAGTATTTCGGTGCCCCAGTTCCAAAGTCAAATTTTGGTCAAACTGGTCAAACTTGGGATTCCCGGGGAGTTCCGGAAATCTCCGGGAGTTCCTAGGAGCTGACGTTTTTGCTCGATTTTCTTTTGAAACTTGTTTTAATACTTTTCTCATGATTTAGAATGATTTCGGTAAATTCGGACAATTTTGGTCAAACTTGGTCAAACCTGGTCAAACCTTGGTTAAACCGGTCAACGGGGACTTTCCAGGACTTCCGGGGGTCTCTGGGAGCTGACGATTTCATCCAATTTTTCTTAAAAAACTTATTTTATCACTTTTCTTACGACGTAGTATGTTTCTAGAACTTTTGGTCCAAATCTGGGAGCTTTTGGGCTTTCAGGGGCATTTTGGTCATTCTGAGCATTTTGAGAGATAGAACTGGCTTCCAGGAGTCCTTTTGAGTCTTTTACGATCATTGTGAACCACCAAGCTATGGGTCTCCTAAATCTGATAGCCAACAAAATGGGGTGTCTACAACTTGCTAGATAAACCCTTTTGTTTCATGACAGTCAATATTTTGGTCTACCTCTGCACATGATACCACAACTTCATATCTTCCCATACAGGTTCCAGATGAGAAGGATGCGAACCCACGTAAAGAAACAGAGCTTTTTCTGGATCTTCAACGGAGGATGCAATATAATATGTTATTTCACCATCATTTAGAATTTCATTAATCTGATAACCCTTTTACCAGTCCAACCATAGAACAGAGTCAACAGACCCTACTACTAGCTTCAAAGACTTTTCAGAAGAAGACTCCACTTCAGTGAATTCTTCCTCCTGTACTTTGACAATTTCAGGGGAAGCACGACACTGCTGGAATCGGAATAAACCATTTTCATTCACTATCGCATCCCCCAACCGCCTTTCAATTCTTCTCGCTTGAAGACGTGAATTGTGGTCAGCTGCTAAATCTTCAACCAAATGCTTCGGCGTATAGGCAAACTATGTGAGACAATGAAGGGTTGCAAATAGTAGTTTTAATGTACCAATATCTCCCCAGTTGGCATTTCCAAGCTTGTTCCAGATCCTATCAACCGGGGAAACTGCAACTTATGAATGATTTATTATCCATTCACCAGCACATTCATAAACATTATTCACATCGAAGTCCAATTTCTTCACATTTCCTTCAATTTTTACAACCCCACCATATTGAGAATCAACAAGAAGAACAAAAACAGAATTTGAACTTGAAGAAATACTCGATCTGCTGAGGCTTCTAGACATAAGTATACGGAGAGCAAAGAATTGGGCTTCTCCTATAACAGAGACAGAAGGCCTTAGGTCAGTCTCCACTGCAAGGCTACCAATATCAGGCCTCAGAAGTGCTATTTCAAGAATATCGTCCCACTTCCCGTGAGGGTATCTAGAGTTCATCAGCATTACAGCTGATATGTCCAAAATAATCTAGCCATGAAGCCAGTCTGCCATGTCACCAAGAGGTACCGGTTACTTCGGTAAAGGCGCCAATAGCCGAGCAATCCCAAGGTGTTTATCAGGACCGGGCGGTTCATACCAATAGACCGCGGTATCTCGTGGACCTGGTCTACCCAGCAGTTTCCTAAACCGAATACAAGTTTGTAAGGTGGAAGGTGGCAGTTTCCTAAATCACTTAGGAAACTTTCCCCAAATTATGTAAATTAATTCTAATTAGATTGGGTTTCCTAATCCTACTAACTTACCATGTAAGGGTGGACTCTTGCATCTATAAAAGAGCCCACCTACCCTCTCTAAAGGGATCCGCAAATAATTCTCTAAGCTTATAAGCATACAACAGAGAACTCACCATCAACACGCATATACCCGACCGGTATTATTGTTAGTGCCGCCATCTTTGTTGGCTCAACAGGCCTGCCAGTGATCTGCTAGTGAAAGCGCACAGACGCAACCGTGGACGTAGGTCACGTCGTTAACGGGACCGAACCACACACAAATTATTCTTGTCTTTTTTCTCTCTAAACCCTTCTTACCAATTTTAGGCATCATCAGTTTGGCGCCGTCTGTGGGAAAGACATAGTCTTCTCATCAACAAATTCGTGACTGATCAACATGCCGCCGAAGAAGGTAAGAAAACTACTATTCTGACCGGTCAGGAAAACCCATAGCTTGAGCAGCAAGCTGCCTCCATGACCACTAAATAGATAACGGCAGCACTGGCGCAACTCTTGGATGGCCAGCGCTGAACACAGGAGCAGATGGAGGCACTTTTGGCCCAACAGGAGAAGCGTCCTGCATAGGAAAATCAGCCTGAGAAGAGCGCCCTGATTCAAAGGCCCGCTCGGGCAAGCAGGCAAGCCCGTTCCGCCCCAGTGTCTCCGCCGGACCGGGAACACCTTGGTGATGGTTAGCGTAGCCAGGTGACCAGGCGTTCACAAAGGCGAGCTCGGCCCGATCCTCACTAGGTGGAGGATGCCAGGACTATCATCAACCAACGATGTGCGGCTAGAGGGGAGGAGTCAGGACGGAGAGCCTGGGAATCAGCCGAGGATCCCCCGACCAGGAGCCAGAGGGACCTTCGGCACACGATTACTCAGACACGGAGCCTGGCTCAATCCCAAAGGTCAATGCTCTTCAAGGAAGAGGCCTCCTCATCCGATCTGACCTACCGCTCAGATGCAGAGAGGAGAACCGGGCAGGATGACATCAAGGCCCAATTCGAGCAACTACAGCAGCAGATCGAGAGGTTGAACCGCAAGTTCGGTCACGACCTCACCAACACGGAGACAGAATCACCGTATACCACTCAGGTGACACAATTTCCTATTCCACGGAAGTTCAAACCCTCTCACCTCAGCTCCTATGATGGCACAGGGAGCCCGGTGGACCACATCCGTACCTACAAGGCACAGATGGCACTGGTTACCACGGTGGATGAGCTACTGTGCCTGACCTTTCCCAGTACCCTCAAAGGGCCAGCAGCACATTAGTTCCATGCTTTAAATCCCCGGACGGTCGACAACTTCAAAGCCCTCGGCAAGTTGTTCATCAGCCAATTTGTCGGGATGCTCGACCGATCGCAACCGGACACTCAGCTGCTGACTGTCAAGCAGCGCAAAAGGGAGTCCTTGAGGGAATACGTGAACCATTTCAACCAGCAAAGGCTCCTGATCCGCAATCTCAATGAAACAGCCGCAATTATGGCCTTTTGTTCAGGAGTTCAACACACCAAGGTTGCCACATTGTTCCATCGTGACCGACCGGCAACCCTGGTGGAGCTCTCGGAGAGGGTCAAAAAATACATAGATACTGAAGAAATCCTGAAGGCGAAGCACGCTGGCCAGGCGGGAGACGAATCCCCAAAGGCCAAGCGCAAGCGTGAAGGATTCGAGAAGGGCTCAGGAAAGAAGCTGAGGCAAGATCAGACGGACGCCCGGAATCAGCCCCCGGTTTCTTTCACCCCCCTTTCCCGGCCCATTTAAGAAGTCATGGCCACCGCCGAGGGGCAAAGACTGCTCTCGTAGCCGGCAAAGCTAAGAGCCCCGCCTGGTAAGAGGAACCGGGACAAATTCTGCCGCTACCACAGGGATCAAGGCCATGAAACGGAGGATTGATTTAAATTAAAGATGGCAATAGAGAAGCTGATCGAGCAGGGACACCTGGCGGAGTTCGTCACAGCAGATAGACGACCCCGGCAGGACACTCGAGCTCCCGATCAGCCACCACCACTTGGCCACATCCACGTGATCTCCGGAGGAACATCAGGCGGAGGAGATTCACAGTCGGCACGGAAAAGGCATGCTCGGGCATCCCGAGCGGATGTCTGGCAGGTCTAATCCTGTCACGCCCCGGAGCAGCATAAATAGAGAAAAATAAATTTCCTTTATGGGTCCATAGGGAATGACGGGTGAATAACCGCATTGTCATCTAATCAAACCAATAAACACCACGATAGGGAGGATGCTATTCATAGAACATATCTTATTAACATAATCAGAGGCTACAGCGGAAACTATAAAAGGTATGAAAGCAACAGATGCCCAAGTACCAATTATAAAAGTCTACTAAAACTATTACAACAGCTGGCTTATAGTCTCAGGCCTATAACAATAACAACAACAGATATACAAACTAACTATATAAAGCAGCACATCTTCGTCTTCCAGCCTTCAGCTCCAAGTCTGGCAGAACTATCAGTCTTCAGTCCTCAAGACCTACAAATCCCTAGACATTGGAATGTCCAGGGCATAAACGCCATCAGCTTTGGATACAAAGCTGAGTGAGTACATTAAACAACACTCCTCACCGTTATTGTTCAGCATCTTAAAATGCGGTTAATCTCTTAACAATGGCGTCACTCACGGACATAGCAAAGGTCTCATTAAACTATGCATTAATCAAAGGTAACAGGAATCATATTAAGTAATGACAAGGATAAACATCATGGTATAACATATCTCATCACGTATTCATCAAATCCATGCATGTAACCCATGCAACCACCCATGCATATACCTTTGCGTCGGGACGCTGAATCCACGACTGAACATTAATCTCATCATATCCATCTCTGTATCCATACGTTGATACCATAATCCAAATCCGTATCCATACGTAGATACCATAGTACCAATCGGAATCACCCGACTAGGCAGTAGGTCCTACAATCCCTTGATAGGGTTACCGGTCGTCTACACGGTACCACCTATCTGTAAACGATGGAAGCGGCACAACGGACGTCTTCTACGCTGTGTATATTCTCACTGGTCGACTACACGGTGAGAATACATTAGGGCACTAGCCGGACGTAATCGTCAACGGTACACTGGACGTCTTCAACAGTGCATACGCATCACTGGACGTCTTCAACAGTGAGAGGCGCACTAGGAACTCTAACCGTCCCACGTCCACCCGACTCGTCAGCCGTTGATCCCATGGATCCAAAGTACACATATCTCACAGTCCACATAAGTCACATATCCCATTTCTCATCAGCTTCTCTTGCCTCTTCATATCACTATCCCATGCATGCTGACACATGTTGTGAAATGCTCATATACTAAGTACAGGAAATGCCACATGCTCTGTATTCAACATATCTACTGGTTACTGATTATTAACATGCAGTTGTATTCCGTTCTACTATTCAATGACATACGACAGTCAAATAATTCATCTCATATCGACAGTTAATAATAAACAGTTCATCTTGTAACATTAACATAAACATCATATAAGGCTAACGTAGTATCATGTTGACTAAGCACATATCCAATATCACGTAGGGTACAACCATTAGCAGCTTGGGTACATTACAATCAGCTCATAACATATAACAATAGATAAACAACATTCTGCTCTTTCCAATCGATTGGACTTAATGTCAATCGATTGGACTTTATGTCAATCGATTGGAAATAATGTCAATCGATTGGACTTAATGTCAATCGATTGATATATCAATCGATTGAACTCTATGTCAATCGATTGAGATATCAATCGATTGAACTCTATGTCAATCGATTGAACTATGTCTTCTTCCTCAAAACTGCTGGGTTTTATTACAAAACGTTGGGGTTCTCTTATTATCCATACACGTTATTAAACACATATATACATCCCAAAAACACCTCCTTGAGTGAGTTAATGAAACTCACCTCTTTCCGGCGTTCCGTTGACGGCGTCCCGAGCTCCGCGGCTATGGTGGTTGATCTCTCTCCTCTCCTTTCTTCTCTGCTCTCTCTTTCTCTGTCCGTCTCTGTTCTCTCTCTGTCCTCCTCTTCTTCTTCTCTTCCTTCTTCTTCTTCTCTTCTCTTCTCTTCCTCTCTAACCCGAGAGGGTGTGTGTGTATATATATAATATATATGTATGTGTATATATATGAGTATATATCTCTCTCTCTCTCCCAAACACACACACAAGCAACCATATATATGTATAAGGGGAGGGGTATATATAGGGAGGGGAAAATAATCACAACCACACAAAACCAACGAGGTGGCCAACTCCAGCTACTCTCAATCGATTGATACCAGGTGTCAATCGATTGGGGTTAGGTCGGCAGGATACCAATCGATTGGTAAAACATCCAATCGATTGACATATCAATCGATTGAGATAAGGTCAATCGATTGAACACACAATCTCACCAAAGGCTAAGAAAGGTACTAGGGATCTATATATACCTGAAAATACAGGGTATTACAAATCCACCGGCTCCTCCCCAACCGATGTTCTAGCATTCACATCCGACTACTTATAGGGCATCCACTGCCCCCATGATGACCCGCTAGTAGTGACACTTTCTATAGCCAACTATATAGTCTAGAGGGTGCTAGTGGACACAGGCAGCTTGTCCGACATTATGTTCACGTCGGCATTCGATCAGGTCGGGATCTCCAGGGATCGGCTCTGGCCGGTCACCACTCCCCTGGTTGGATTCAACGACTCCAGCACACAACTGCTCAGGACAATCGAGCTTCCAGTTCTCATGGGGACCTACCCTCAGCAAGTTTCCATGTTGACCAATTTTGTGATCGTAGAAGCCCCGTCGGCCTACAATGTCATCCTTGGCTGGCCAACCCTCAACAAGGCCAGGGCGGTCGTCTCCACCTACAGCTTAACAGTGAAGTTCCCAACTCCTCAGGGACTCGGATGCTTGCGTGGAGATCAGAATACCGCCCGAAGGTGTTATGTCAGCTCATTGCGCCGGGGGGCAATCACGGAAACATTGAGCGTTCAAGAGATGGACCCCCGGGACCAGAGTGACACGATAGGTCCAATGGAAGAACTGAAAAAATGACGCTGGATCCCTAGTACCCAGAACGTACGGTCAGCATTGGTACCCTACTAGAGCCCGGCCTGAAGGAAAAATTGACTTAGTTCCTGAGATAAAATCAGGGCGTTTTTGCTTTGAGTCATGAGGATATGCCCAGGATTGACCCCCGGGTAATGTCCCATCATCTCAATGTCAGCTCGGATTGTCGCCCAGTCAAGCAGAAGAGAAGGGGCATGGCCTCCGAGAGACAGAAAGCAGTGAGTGAGGAGGTCGAGAAGCTCCTGAAGGCGAAGTCCATCTGAGAGGTCCACTATCCCGACTGGTTAGCTAATGTTGTTCTTGTCAAGAAAAGCAATGGGAAGTGGAGAATGTGCGTGGACTTCACCGTCCTCAACAAGGCTGCCCCAAGGATTGCTATCTACTACCTAGGATAGATATCCTTGTGGACTCCACGACCGGTCACTCACTCTTCTTATTCATGGACGCCTACTCGAGGTACAACCAGATCAGCATGTACCCCGGGGACGAAGAGAAGATAGCATTCATCACCGACCAGGAAACGTACTGTTACGAGGTCATGCCATTCAGTCTCAAGAATGTCGGGGCTACCTACTAGTGCCTAGTCAACTATATGTTCAAAGACCTTATTGGAAAGTCTATGGAGGTGTATGTGGATGATCTGCTGGTCAAAAGCTGAGACGAGACCGACCACCTCAAGCATCTGGCCGGGGCCTTCAGCATTTTGAGAAAATTCAGGATGAGATTGAACCCAGCCAAATGCACCTTCGGCATCTCATCCGAGAAATTCCTGGGCCACCTAGTCAGCAGACAGGGAATTAAGGCAAACCCCGAGAAGATCAAAGCCACCATCAACATGCGGTCGCCCAAATCAACGAAGGAAGTATAGAGTTTTGCCAGACGGGTGGCCGCACTGAACAGATTTATCTCCCGAGCTACCAATCGATGCCTGCCATTCTTCAAAATCCTCCGCAAAGCGTTCTAGTGGTCAAAAGAGTACGAAGAGGCAATCCAAGAACTCAAGAAGTACTTGGTGTCCCCTCCTCTAGGGGGAAGAACTATTTTTATACTTGGCAGTGTCACCATTGGCGGTTAGCTTGGCACTTATTCAGGAAGAGCACGGGATACAGTTCCCTGTGTACTACACCAGCCAGGCATTACAGGGCGCAGAGAGTAGATATTCCCGCATCGAGAAACTGGCGTTCGCCCTTATCACCTCGGCCCGAAGGCTCCGCCCATACTTTCAGGCCCATGCCATTGTGGTCCTCACAGATCAACCTCTCCGTAGAATTCTCAGCCGTCCAGACATGTCCGGGAGGCTATGACACCCCGATTTTGACTGACCGTCAAATTTAGGAGAGCGTCACCTCCATATCCGATGATGACAAGGACCGAAAGATTCGAAGTGTTCCAAGCTCTTCAGAAAGTTCTCCAAATGCGGTAAAATTTTCACAGATTGAAATACTAGGTATTTAGGAGAATTCAGGTATAAAATATCACTTTTGAAAAAAATCTTCGAAAATAAGTTTCTTTAAGAAAAAGGAGGAAAGAAAAGACCTAAAAGAGGAAGTTCAACAAAAACCGGCACACGATAGAATTTTGTAGCACTCAGTGAGTGTCGAACGGCATTCGGTGAGTGCCAAACGACAGTCACAGAATGCCGGCCCGGCATTTACTGAGTACAGCTGACAATTTCTGACTGTCATTTGCTTTAACAGTCCGTATTTTGTGGTACAATACGTATGTGTATGCGGATAAAAACAAAAAACTGATAAAGTAAGGCTGACTAAAACGCGGCCATTAATAATTTTCCGCAGCTCTCAATAAGTGCCGTGCGGTAGTCATGGAATGCTGCCGCAGCATTCACGGAGTGCCGTTGCGGCATACACTGACTGCCGCAAGAGAATTTTGAATGCCGCCTTCTGCAGCAGTCTGTGCATTTTCAGAAAGTACGTATTGTACCACCAAATAAGACATTTACACTATTTTTTTTTTTACTCCGAATTCACTGAAAATGCTTGGTAGTTTTGTCTATAAAAGAGGGGGGGATCTTCCTTGGGAGGAAAAAAAGAAAAAAAAATACCAAGAGATCACTACCACTACAACAACACAGATTTGAGAGAGATAGAGAGTTTTTGGAGAGCTTGAAGAAGAACTTGGAAGATCTTCAAAATATAGAAAGTTGAGGTTAGTCTTGGAGGTGACCCTCTAATCTTAGTTGTGTTTTCTTTCTTTTGAGCCTCTAATCTTCAAATCATTTAGTTTTTCTTGATTAAGTTTTAGAGTTTGTTAAGTAAACTTGGAATTCTTTGTTTCTAATTCCTTGATCCTTCTTCTATTTTTTGTTTATGTTTTCCTTTTGAGATTCTTGGAGATCTTTAATATCTCCCTTGAAAGCTCTTGAGTTTGATGATTTGAATCTCATGTAAGCCTATACTTCACATGGTAGTCAAAGTTTGATCATCACTTCATTTTATAAGCAAATAGATGGATCCAAGTCCATGCTTATGACTTGGGTCCTCTAGCTTGATGTTTCATGGAATCCTTTCTATATTCCTTTGAGACTCATGAGTATTAGTCATAGCTTCATCTCCAATGACCATCAAGTGATAGGAGAAAGTAGTTTGGGTCTAAGTCTATCTCCATGGTTTAGATTCACTATCTTGAGATTTCATGAAGTCTATTCATACTTCATTGGAAATCTACAAATATAAAGGTCTTTAGTCTCCAATGACCATCAAATGATAGGAGAAAATGCTTTAGTTTAAGTCCAACTTCATGGTTTAATAGTTGGAGTTAACAAATAAAAGTTGAACTTGACAATGAAACGGTGGATTCATAAACCGGTTTTGATCAAAGATTTTTAGTTCGAAATCTAACCGTTGGAATTAAATGAAACCAATGGGAAAGTGTCAATAACACAATGTTTTACCACTGTAATTTTTGTTTTAAGGAGATTTCATGTCTAAAGTGGTTTGGTTATGGGTTTTGTAAAGTCGCTACAATCTGTCCAGAGTTTCAGCATGGTAACATTCTTTTAAAATAAGTAAATCAGAGCTTTAATAAAGTGTTTGTGACCCAAAATATTTTTTTCTAAGTATATTAATGTGTTAGGAAGTCACCCTAAAAAGAATATAGCATTTCTGATCTTTTTACTATTTTTAGAAAATCGTGCAAGAACTCTGGACAGAAGGTTGTAGAATGCTGAGTGATGTCTGGTTTTTGTCCAATTCCCGGAGATCCAACCGTTGAAAATTTGATTTCTTTTTTGGGTTAAAAACTAGACACACAGAGACATCTTGTGTCCAAAATTCACCAAGATCATTTGAAGGAACCATGCTTTTTAATTTTTTAAAGTTATGATCTGCTCTCAGCAATTTCCAGAATTTTGCAATAGTTTTCAATCAATCTTGTGAATAATGGCTTAGATGAAATTTACATGAGTCAAGGTTCAAACCATGTTTCAATAATGATGAGTTAAGCTTGAATTCAAAGTTTAAGTGATCTAAATCACCAAGTATTTCATAATTTATTTTTTGATCCATATGACTTGACACTTGTAATTAGGATTTATTTGCTTTAGATTCAATTGCATTTGATAGATTTAAGTTAGAAATTTAGGATGGTCATTTCTAACTTCATATCTTGTATATCATGTGGACTAACCTTTTGTTTTGCAGCGCCATTAAGGTATGATTTCTAGGACTCCTCTTTAGTTTATTTTAATTTCTTGATTTTATTGATTTTTCAACCTCATGCTTGACACATTAGAATCAGGATCTTGCCTTATGTGTATATGTGATTAGAGACTCTTTTTAGGATTTTCTTTTATTTGTATGCATTGCACGTTTAATATCGCTGCTGGATCCCGGGTAAGTTCTCTTGTTCCCTATTGCATATCATATTAATTGCTACTTGAAATATGTGGTTTTGAAATGATATTTTATCAATTGCAATTTCGCACCCCTTTAGAAATGCTTTTGTAATGTATATGTATATATGTATTAGTTGAGGGCATGCTTAGATTAATGAATTTGTTTAAAAGGATGTTGAGTAGAGGCCTATCGCAAGATAGGATGAGAGAGGGTGTTTTAGTCCGACGGGCTCCTTCCTCTCTCATTCCATAATCCCCGGACCTAGTTAATCTCTGGTTTCTGAAAGATCAGTTTGCTTTAAAATGGTTTCTTAATTTTTCATAATCCCCGGACCTAGTTAATCTCTGATTTCTGAAAGATCAGTTTGCTTTAAAATGGTTTCTTAATTTTTCATTTTAAAAATTAAGTGGCGACTCATTTGTTTTTGAACTCGAAACTTAGAAAGAGATTTTAAAGGAAAAGCTATGGGTAAAAAGAAAGAAAACTGCGATATCCACAGAGGCTTGTCAAGTGGGCATTGGAGTTGGAAGAGTTTGAAGTGATCTACCGACCCCGGACAGCCATCAAGGGATAAGCTGTGGTACACTTTTTGGTTGAGTTCACGTATCTCGAGGACCCGGTCGAAAAATCTGAGCCACCGTCCCTACCACCCAGGTTACTCTCCGATATCCCTACCTGGGTACTGCACGTGGATGGTTCATCCAATCAGCAAGGCAGCGGGGCAGGAATCATCCTAACTACCCCCGATGGTATCCAGCTTGAATATGTACTAAGGTTTGGGTTCCGTGCCTCCAACAACGAGGCTGAATATGAAGCCCTCTTGGTCGGATTGCAATTGGCCGTCTCTATGAGTGCACAACAGGTCCAGGGATACAGCGATTCCCAGCTTATGGTCAACCAGGTTAACCAGGAGTACGAAGCACGGGAATACAACATGATAGCCTACTTGGCCCTTGTTCGAGCAGTTTCCAAGAAGCTCCGGGGATTTTTCATCATGCAGATACCTAGAGAAGAAAACACCAGGGCCGACCGGTTGGCTTGCCTTGCCTCATCCTCTGAGTCAGACTTGCCCGGGATAAGGATAGAATACCTACCTGAGCCAAGTGTGATCAACTCAGAAGGCATGGAAGTTGATCCGGTCACCCTGGGACCCAGCTGGATAGACCCGCTCGTGACCTTCTTGACAACAGGCGCGCTACCAGACGACAGAGAAGAGGCCCGCCGGGTCAAGTATAGGGCGGCCCGATACCATCTTGCTGACGGCATCCTCTACAAGAGGGGATTCACTATCCCATACCTCAGCTGTGTTCACCCTGCGGAAGTCCAAGCAATATTGTTCGAAATCCACGAAGGAGTGTGCGGGAACTACATTGGAGGCCAGGCACTCTCTAGAAAGGCCCTATTGCAAGGTTACTACTGGCCAACCATGGCCTGAGATTCCCAAGAGTACGTCTGAAGGTGTGACAAGTGCTAAAGATACTCTCCCATGATCAACCGACCGGGAGAACTCCAGACACCAATCCACAGCCCCTGGCCATTCGCCTAGTGGGGTATTGACATTGTCGGTCCCCTACCGATGGGAAAAGGACAGGTCAAATTTGCTGTGATAGCCGTTGATTACTTCACCAAATGGGCAGAGGCTGAGCCCTTGGTGACGATAACCGAACGGAAGATGGAGAGCTTTGTGGAAAGGAATATTCTCAGTCGGTTCGGCATTCCCCGGGTCCTAGTCAGCGACAACGGCAAACAATTTGACACCCCTATCTTTTGGCAATTCTGCTCGGGCTACTGGATACTGAATCATTACTCATCCCCCGAACACCCACAAGCCAACGGTCAAGCCGAGGTAACCAATCGAACAATCTTGCAGTCAATCAAAATGAGGCTTGAAGGCGCCAAGGGGCTGTGGGCTGAAGAGCTACCAACCCTCCTGTGGGCCTATCGCACTATACCCTGAGCGGCAACAGGCGAGACGCCGTTCTCTTTAACCTACAGATTTGGAGTGGTGGTACCCAAAGAGCTCAAATTGCCTACGTATCGGGTGGCCAATTTCAGTGGGCCGGATAACGAAGAAGCCCTCCGGTCAGAACTAGATCTAGTGGAGGAAAAGAGAGACCAAGCCTACCTAATGGTGGCAGCCTATAAGCAACGGGTTTCTCGATACTACAATAGCAAGGTGAAGCAGCGCAATTTTTAAGATACTGATTTTTGACAAGTTTGATGGGACCGGGAATCCTCGTAGCTATGTAAGAATGTGTATCGGGGCTTTCCAACCAAGTGGGCTGAGCACAACCATGATGGCAGTCCTTTTCCAACAGACTTTGACCAGGGTTGCTTTATCCTGGTATCTTACTCTCGAACCAAGCAAAACCAGGGTGTGGGAGGAGGTGATCAAAGCGTTTGTGGCATAGTACGAGTACAATCAAGATTTAGATGTCACTATCTGAGATTTGGAGACCACTAGGCAAGGGAACAGAGAATCATTCGCCGAATACCTGAGCAGATGGAGGGGAAAGGCAGCTAAAATGGTACAAAGGTCATTTGAGAAGGACCAGATCTGAATGCTGATAAAGAATCTATAGCCAGTGTACCAAGAAAAGATGAGATTCCAGTCGATTAACACCTTTGCTAAGGTTTTTGATGTCGGGACAAGGATAGAAGATGCAATCCAAGAGGGGGTAATCAAGAAAGAAGAGCAACCAAACCGATACAGGAGGCCAAACTATGGGTCCAACGGAGGACAAATGGGGGGTCACTCTGGCCCCACCAATGTCAATGCACTAAATGGGCCAGAAAGAAAATTTGACATAATACCGAGGAGAGGAGTGGACAAAGCACCAAGGAAGTTCTCAAATTTGGGAGTGTCATTATCAACTGCCCTCGATAGACTGTTAGCAAAGGGGCATCTCCGTCAGTTGGAACCTCGACCCCTACCAAATGATTGCTTGCATTAAATTGATATAAAGCGCAAGTCTAGTCTGATTGACGGGGAGTCCTAATCTGTAGGAGTTTACGCGGCGCGGCCAGTTTTAAACATAAACTGGTATTTTTAGGGTGCTGTGATCACCACAAAAATACAGAAAATTCGTTTTAACTGGGAAATAATTTTCTGATTTTATAAAAAAATACTCTTTGAGTCAAAAGGAAATATTTCCACCGTTTTGAAATACAGATTTTGAAATCCACACAGGTATTACTAACTTTATAAAAATTATAATTTGACCCCAAAAGAATTTTAATTATGAAATAAAACAAGAAATCAGATTTAACATATAAGAATTGTAAAAAAAAAAATGAGATCAACAATACAGATTAATCATGGAAATTCAAATTGAATTTAAATATGTCAAATGCAAATACAAGAAATTAAATTGAAATGCAGTTTGTTACACTGCAGGGCCTTTATCTCTTGGGAATAGAAGAAGCAACCTTCGATCCGTCTAGGCTAATCACTAAAGCCGGGACACCAAGAAAACCATACCAGCTACCAAAGGATTCAAGAATCTGTGCTTTGGAGGATCAGCCGGAGAAGAGTGAAATGGGGCAGTCAGACTGGTGGATTCAAGGTAATGACAGTCGAGACATAAGCCAGGTAGAAGACGATCTTTGGTATGAGAACGACAAAAAAACAGAGATGGTGGAGGTTAATTTGAAAGTTGGTTCAGAAGTTGACAATCTATGGGCAAGGGAAGAAGTTAGTCATTTAACTCGGTCAGGCAGACATTTTAAACCACATTAGTTAGAGGAAGAACATCCAGAAAGAGACTTGGACAAGGGAAAAGGGAAAATGAACAAAGAGGAAGAAGAAGACAGGGTTCTAAAGCAGATGAAGAAAACTCAGGCTAATATCACCATTTGGGGGTTGCTGATAGCATCAAAATGCCTCGGGCAGGCAGTGTTGGACGCCCTAAACCAGTCTGATATTCCCATCAACACAGCACCAGAAGATATTGTGGGAATGATTGGCAGAATTTTGACCTTGGCTATTACCTTTTCCTCAGATGACGTGCCCCCTGGAGGACGCATGCTCAACAAGCCATTGTACATCACTATCGAATGTTTGGGGAACACCGTGCCCGCTTGTCTCATTGATAACGGGTCTGCTCTGAATGTATACCCATTCCGAACAGCCAAATGGATGGGTTTAGATGAATCGTCCTTCGTGCCGTCCCAGCAAAAGGTCAGGGCGTATGACAACACTCAGAGAGCAGTCATGGGCATTATCTTTCTTAACCTTGCTATTGGACCAGTGGGCAAAGAAACTAAATTCCAAATCATCGACATCCCCGCCTCCTTTAATCTACTGCTAGGAAGGCCATAGTTGGATAGCTTGGGTGCCATACCATCCACCATTCATCAAAAGGTTAAATGTGTTTGGAAGATCAAAGTCTGCGACATTCTTGGGGAGAGCTGGGTTCGTTTGTCCGAAGCATCATCAAGCGCACTAGTTTTAGAATTATAGCTAGAAGAAGAAAAAACAAATATGGGAGGGTTCGAGTTCGTCGGCATGATCGAAGAGGAAAGGCCAAAAGAATTCCTGCCATTTTACTTTGACCAATATACAAGCCCGTTGGTCGCAGGGATCATGAAGATAATGGGTTTCTTTCCAGGATTGGGGTTGGGAAAGAACCACCAAGGTCTGCCAGAGTTTCCCAAAATCCCTACTCAAACTCACACTCACGGTCTGGGGTACCAACCATCCAAGAAAGGATAGAAGGAAAAGAAGAAGGCCGTCGATGCACCACTAGACCCTTACCTAAAGACGCTCAATGGATATTTTGTGAAGGAAGGAGAAAATTTCCCCTTTTGCGGCTTCCCAGAGCCATGGGTGGACCAGAAAGATAAATGTTTAAAGCCAGGGTTCGAGGTCTTCTTTCCCCACGAGTTTTCTGCATATGAATACCCATACTTGCAGCTGCCTGTCAAGACGGTCACCGCCAAGGATTGGATTGGTGCGCTAGACGACTCTGTCATGAAAGATCTGTTGGGCGAAGAGAGCACAGAGGTTGTGAAAACGGATCATGGAAAGGCCAAGGGTGAATACATTGAATGTCTGGTGGAGGAGGCAGTCGAGAGTGAGGAAGATGAGGAAGGTCAGAGGGAGACCGACAAAGGAAGGGCTGAGAAAGAAGAGATGAAAGAAATTACCAAGGCAGGAAATTTGGAAGAACGCTTCATCACCGATCTGGGAGGAGAGAACAAGAGAGAGTGGTTTTGAGTCTAGTGATAGGTTTCCCCCACACCCAGAGTCTGTAATGGCCCAAATGAGGCGTCTTTCAATTTCTATGTCTGTTGTAATCACTCCGAAGAAAATTAATGAAAGTATGACTGATTCTGCCTACTCGAACACGCTTAATGAATGTGATGATCATGAAATACCTTTTGAGTTGCAAAAATTAATTAAAAAAGAAAAGAATCTGCATATAAAATCATTGAGGACACTCTAACAATTAATCTAGGAAATGAGAATAATCCTCAAAATGTCTTTATCGGCTCTACACTTGGCAAAGAAGAAAGCAAAGAATTAATCAAGCTAGTAAATGAATTCAAAGATGTTTTTGCATGGTCTTATAATGATATGCCAGGTATTGATCCAGAGATAGTCCAACACCACATCCCCATTTTCCCAAATTCTAAACCAGTAAAACAAAAATTGAGGCGAATGAGGCCTGAATGGGCACTCAAAGTCAAAGAGGAGGTTGAAAAGCAGTTAAGAGCCGGGTTCTTAATGGTCACCGAGTATCCTGAGTGGATTGGCAACATTGTGCCGGTCCCAAAAAAGGATGGTCGTGTTAAGGTTTGCGTTGATTTTCGAGACCTAAACAAAGCAAGCCCTAAAGATGATTTCCCTTTACCGCATATCGACGTCCTCGTTGATAACACCACCGGACATGAGCTTCTGTCCTTTATGGATGGATTCTCCGGCTATAACTAGATCCTCATGGCACTAGAAGATAGAGAGAAAACCACTTTTATCATGCCATGGGGAACATACTGTTATAGGGTGATGCCATTTGGGCTCAAGAATGCAGGAGCAACAAATCAGCGGGCCGCTACCACATTATTGCACGACATGATCCATAAGGAGGTAGAAGTATATGTGGACGCTATGATTGTGAAATCTAAGGAGAGGAAAGGTCACTTGGAGGCCCTGAGGAAGTTCTTCGGGAGGTTAAGAGAGTTTAGGATGAGATTAAACCCACAGAAATGTACCTTCGGAGTCACCTTAGGAAAATTGTTAGGGTTCCTTATTACTCAGAGAGGAATTGAAGTAGACCCGACCAAGATAAAAGCAATAGTCGAAATGCAGCCACCCAAGAATGAAAAAGAACTGAGGGGGTTCCTGGGTAAGATACAATTCATAAGCCATTTTATCTCAAAGCTCACCATGACCTGCGACCCGCTATTTAAGTTACTCAGAAAAGGAGAGAGGTTCGAGTGGGATACCTTGTGTCAGGAAGCCTTCTATAAGATCAAAACCTACCTCCAAAATCCACCTGTCCTGTCATCGCCTTCACCCGGGAAGCCTCTACTGCTGTACCTTTCTGTGACCGAAGACTCAATGGGATGCATGTTGGCCCAACAAGGAGAAGAAGGACACATAGAAAAGGCCATTTAATATTTGAGCAAATGGATGACCGGATACGAGTTGAAGTACTCACCCTTAGAAAAAGCATGTTGGGCCTTAGTATGGTGTACCCGTCGCCTTAGGCATTATATATTAGCCTTCCCTGTGATCTTAATCTCCCGAATGTATTCACTCAAATACTTATTTGAAAAACCCACCTTGACCAGTAGGATTTCCCGATGGACCATGATGCTAGCCGAGTTTGATATCAGATATGCCACCTCCAAGTCTGTCAAAGGGAGAGCCATCGCCGAGTACCTAGCTGACTTCGCCGTGGAAACTGGGGAGAAAGGAGAATTCAAGTTCCCTGATGAAGAAGTGATGGAGGTAAGGGAAGATCTATGGAGAATGTATTTCGTGGGGCTGCCAATCAATTAGGCTATGAAGTCGGGGTTGTCCTTGTAGCACCTGATGGAACCCCTACCCTATTGGCCGTTAAGCTTAAGTACAACTCAACCAATAACACAATAGAATACGAAGTGTGCATAGTAGGAATGGAGGCGGCGCTGGCCTTAAAAGTTGAAAAAGTTGATGTCTTCGAAGATTCCAATTTGATCATATCCCAAGTACGGGGAGATTCGAGGGTGAAACACAAAAAGCTGAGGCCATACCATGACTATCAAGAATATATCATTCTACTAACTTTCCTAAGAGGAAAACTAATTGGCCGATTCCCTGGCAACCCAAGCATCAATGATACAGATCCCCTCAAGGGTCACGATGGTACCATTATCCATAGAAATAAGAAATCAGCCCTCATTTGAGACAGTCGCGGCCATGGAAGATGAAGGGGAAATACCGTGGTATGTGGATGTGTGGAAGTTCATTAAAGAAAGAGAATACCCCGAAGGAGCCTCAGAAAAGGAAAAAAGGCGATTCGATGATTCGCCGCTTAATTTGTGATTTATGCAGATAAGCTATGGAAGAAATCCTACACCGGGTATAATCTAGAGTGCCTATATGGAAAAGAAGCTAAGAGAATGATGGAGAAAATACATGAGGGGGTATGTGGACCCCACGTGAATGGGCACATGCTAGCAAAGAAGATCATCCAACAGGGATATTATTAGACGACCTTGGACAAAGACTGTTGTGAATATGTTAGAAGGTGTCACAAGTGCCATATTCATGCGAATCTAATGCACACCCCGCCGTCACAGCTCTATAGCATGACCACCCCTTGTCCATTTTTCGTATGGGGGATTGATATCATTGGTGAGATAGTTCCGAAGGCTTCCAATGGGCACCGATACATAATCGTGGCAATCGATTACTTTACCAAATGGGTAGAGGTAGCCTCGTATGCGACTATGAAGGCCAAAGACGTAGTGAGCTTCATCGAGAAAAACATAATCTGCAGGTATGTGGTCCCGAATGAATTTATCTCCAACCATGGTAGTTATTTCCAAGGAGAGGTTATCCCGCTCTTAGAAAAGTATAAGATCACTCGCCATCAGTCATCCCCGTATAGGCCTCAAACAAATGGAAAAGTAGAAGCAGCGAATAAGAATGTTAAAGCAATCTTGGGAAAAATGACGGATACGTACAAGGATTGGCATGAGAAGCTGCCATTTGCTTTGTGGGGATACAGAACCTCGGTGAGGACTTCAACGGGTGCTACACCATATTTGTTAGTATACGGGATGGAGGCGGTCCTTCTGATTGAGGTAGAAATACCCTCTCTCAGGGTCTTGGCAGAATGCGAAGTAACCGAGCTAGAATGGATGAGGGGGAGGTATGAAGAGTTGATGTTGCTCGATGAGAAAAGGTTGCCTGCGATAAACCACACTCGTGGATATCAGAAGAGAATAGCTCGTGCTTTCAACAAAAAGGTCTGCCCAAGGAAGCTTACTGAGGGTGACCTGGTCCTCAAAGAACTGAAAGTGCCCGTTTATGACCCCAGAGAAAAATTCAAACCCAACTAGGTCGGGCCATACATCATAAAGACTCTGCTCTCTAGAGGGGCGGCCTATCTCATGGACCTGGACGGGGTTGAATTTAAGCAACCGATTAACCTCGATCGCCTCAAGAAATACTTTGCTTAAAACTATTTTCTTTCAAAACCTCCTACCTCGATGAACTACGCTTGACCTGATTCCTGTTAGGGGATACGTAGGCAACCTACTCGGTTCGGTCAGTAAATAATTGCCTGATTAGCGTTTTTCTTTGCAGTCTTAAGCCAAACTACTTGGGACCTGACACCGACTTGGGGATAAGTAGGCGGGCTCTCCAAAACCTTCGGTCCATTAAAAAAAAAAAACCTGTGCTAAACTAGGGGCAAACTGGCGTTTGCCCAAAACCACTTCTAAGCCCTAAAACCAGGGGAAAACTTCATTTGCTATCCGAAGAACCCAGATATTTACCTGAAACCCATCTTTGGATCTCCTAGCTATCAAAATGAGTACTATAAAGAAACAAATGAGAATGCATGGTATAGAAAGAGTAAAGCTTTAAGCAAAACACATAGCAAAGTAAAGAGCCAAGAAAAGACATGAAAGGGAGAATTTTTCATAAAAGATTAATCAAAGGAGTGAACACTTTGATTAAACATGTTAGAAGTTTCCTAAAGATGACAACACTTCTTGAAAAGGAAAATAAGGAAAATCACATTCAAAAGCATAAAAAGAGTAGGCAGGGTCTGTCAGAAAGTTTTGTAAAATGGCAAGCTTTTCCCTGTTTTCGTCTACTTTATTATGCATATGTCTGTCAAGCTCGTCTCGCAACCAAGGCCTGGATCTCTAGAAGATACTTGGTAGTAGGCACAATCAAAGCAGGAATCCTCGGGCATGGAGCAGCCATCCTGCTGTGCCAAGCCTCAATGAAAGCCTTCATAATAGAAGGGCGCAAAGTGGACCCCCTGGTGAAATCAGCAGTCACAGATTCAGTAGTATCCGGTAAAAGTCCAAACTGGCGGACCACCTGATCGGGAATGTAGAAAGTAGTTGTACGCAAGCCCAGCAGCCAGATGCCAGGTCACCTAGGAAGACGTATAGCAATAGACCGATGAATCCACAACGGACAGACCCAGCAGATATCACTGGAAGATAGATCCTGGAGCCAGCCAAGCCATGCATCGGCAGAGTGAAAGAAGCTGTGAATCTCCATACGATCATAAGGAAGTGACCCGCGAAGATGGGAAGGGTATATGAAGAGGTCCAAACGCTCCATGAGCCAAATCTGCAGAACAAAAGGTGCCCCGACAGATACTATGGCCCCGGTAACATGAGCATGATCTAGATCTATCAGAGTCTCGCCAAGAACCAGCATGACTGCACTCTTCATCTCTCTCAAACCGCAGGCAATGGGTATGAGAATGTCAGAGAACGACTGAAAGAGAAAGTAAGAAAGCATAGCAATCGATAGAGCGCTACACCATAAAACTTAATACCTGCTGTCGTAGGGATCCCCAATGAGAGCATAAACCGAGGAGAGCCGCTCGAAGTCGACCTGTCTGTCACGAATGAAAGAACCCGCAGCACCGCGGGATGTATGGAGAAGAGCCACCAAGTCCTGAACATACCCGGCTTACACCGGAGGAGCAGTCAGATCCGCAGAAGGGTCAGTATGAAGGATAGTACTGAACTCTTCAAACAAAGGACAAATCTCTTGATGACTGAAATGGAAGACGTGGAGCGAAGGATCCCAACATCGGGCAGCGGCTTGAAGCAAACTTTTGTTTAGAATCATTCGTCGGAAGAAGAAGAGGTCGTTTAGCTTGAAACACTCAAAGTTGAGCTTATCAATACCGGAGAGGGTATCCATCCACGGGAAGAGGATTTGAGAGCTAATGGGAGACATCCGAGGAGAGGAGAGAATGAAAGAAGGTAGTATTTTGTAGAGTTTTGAAGAAAAGAGGGTACAAATAGAGGTAGATCTGTCTGGAGTCAGAGCGGCATTCATTAAAGTAGAACGGCACTCGACGAAGTGCCGTGCGACAGTCCGTGAGTGCCGTTGCGACATTTGCTGACTGCCGCTGCGGCACTCACTGAGTGCCGCTGAGACCTCACCGAGTGCCGTTCTGAGTCTTTTGTTGGCCAGGGTCCATTTGTAACAGTTTCAGCCCACCTACAAACAGAAAACTAAATAAAGAACAATAAAATGTGCGCATCATGCAGCACGTACAACAAAACCAGGCTGTGGCCGCATACATTCACCCATTCATTCATTCATTTGTTCATTTCAAAATAAATAAAAGAGATAGAAGCATTCAAAGCTCAAGTAAAAGGGGGACCATGCTATGGTCCCACATACGGCAGGCAAGAGAAAATGTAAAAGAGGATTCAGCATAATAAAAGGACCAAGCTATGGTCACGCATACGGTGAATGAGCATAATGAAAAGCTGAAAATATAAAAGATATCCAAGTGCCTATCCTACCGGCTATCCTAAAGCCGCCGTCAAAATAAAGTGTATGTATATATACAATCATCTGAATAAAGTACATATCCTCCCGGGAGACTCAAAAGTAAAAAAGGTAAGGAAGAAAGCGAGATCAGCCTCGACCCCGGCCTCGAGCCTGACGGGTCACACGCTTGAGGGGCTCCTCCTATGACTCTGTCCCGCTGCCTCCACCGCAATTGCCGCCCCTGCCTCTACCTCCGCTGCTGCCTCCACCGCTACCGCCGCCTCGCCCCACGCCTCGTCCAGCATCACCATCTCTAGGAGTGTCACTGAGGGGAATGCCGAACTGCTGGAGCCGCTGCTGAAGCTGCCCTACCTGCTGGGACAGGACTCTGATCTCCTCCGTCTGAAATAAGAGAGGATAAATCTGGAAAGTGTTGAAAGGACAAATGAAATACTGAGAATAAAAGGATAAAAATCATACGTGGGCCCTCAACTGAGCCGGGCAGTCGCCCGAGCTCCCTCAGCCTAAAAACAAGACCAAGAATAAAGATTAGTAAAAGGAGAGGCAATCAAAGTCAAAGTCAAAGTAAAAGGCGGGGATAAGTTTCTTACCATCCACTCTCGCCTGAGAACCCACTACCGCACGCTGTGGGAATACGTCAAGCCCTCCTCCGCGTAAGCACGCGGGACGACATCATAATGAAGAAGAATAGTAAGGGCGCCCTGTGAGAGCCAGGGGATTGTTATTGAGAAGGGCTCACCGAACGAGACAGTCGACATGGTCCAATCCCACTCAGGTAAGGCAGGAGGACGAGCCGCAACAGGAACATGCTGCAAAGAAAAAATAAAACGTAAATAAAGGATGAAAGAAAACTCATAAAAGAATGAAGGAATCATTTATTCACCCACATCACTTCCATTAGAGGGAAGTTCGGCATCAGCTTAGTGGCACGAAACGCTGGGTATCCAGTGGGGGAGTCCACAAAGTCATGGATACCCAAGCCCATCAGAGCAGCCGTAAGCTCGCTACCCTGGAGTGTGTCTGTGGCTCTCATAGAGTCAGGAAGAGGGAATGGCACAAAGAATCCAGAGGCTGCCAGTGACTGCCTAGTCACCCTCTCTCCCAAGTACCACGCTTGGCCCTCTGGCCCATCGAGAAGTCGTCTCGTCGGGTCATATCCAGTCGACTCTCAGATCTCTGCACGAGCATCAGGAAGCACCCTAGGCCATGGCTGCCAGTGAACATGCTGCTCCCTCAAGTTCGTCAGGAAGTTCCTGAACGAAATAAAATCGTGTGCCCCAGTCTTTCGCCCGACTCTATCCTTTGTCCATTTCAGCCCCTTGGGCATGATGAGGGCGTCAGCATCGCGTGTCTCAGGGGACATCATGTGGAGATACTCGTGGGACCAAATCTGTAATATAAAAAAAAAAAAGAAGAAGAAGAAGAAGAAGAAGAGGTTAGTCTCATAATTTAAATAAGTTTTTGAAAGTGTAATAAGCAGTGAAATATAGAAAAAGGTATACCTCGCACGCTCTCCAATAGCCACTAATGGAAGCCGGCCTGTCCCGGGAAATGTTGCCCATATGCCTGTACAAGATGGCTAACCCTGCACCAGCCCAGTCATACTCATCGACCCAGTCCAGATGCTCTAGAGACGCTACCAGGGAAACAGAGACCCGATCACCCTTAGTGCTCAACGGAGCGCACCCCAGCATATACATGAGAAAACCCCGGGTCATCTGCTCGTCGATAAAACCCTACTGACCCCTAAACGTATCCATGAACCACTTGGCCGTGACCAAGGGCTGTTCCTGAACCACTCCTAACAATGGCTCCACTTGGTCCCACTCCGTATCTGCCAGATACCGCAAATGCTCTCCGCCAAAGGCAACCCCCGTAATCATCGAGAAGTCCAGGGGAATCATCGTCATCTCCACGAAGTCGAAGTGGAACGTACTAGTAGTGTCCCACCACCTCTGTGCCAAAGCATGAATCTATCGTAGGTCATTGGAGCTCTTCATCAAGAGTTTGACAAAGTCTCCAAACCCGGCTGCGTCAACCAAAGCTCTCACCGGCTCGCTTAAATCCTTGTACCACTCGTACCTGTGAGCGAGGCTGCCATGCCCCTTTAACACCTTGGACTGCAGCTGCAAGAAAGAATCACAAGTTTTGATATTAGTAATTGGATAAAAAAAATATATGGTAATAAAAAATAAATAAAGGGGAAAAGCGACATAAAATGAATAAAAAGATAAAGAAATGGAAAATCTAGAAATACTCGTAGGAAATTTCACAAGCATGGCACTCGTTTTCATTTAAGAGGAAATGAATAAGAGAAAGCACTCAATGTTCTAGCGAGATTTCGAGAAAAAAAAAGGAAAAGAGAAAGAGTAGTTTGTTCACATTTTTGAAATACATGCATATATAAACTTATGAAGGTTCAAAAGAAATTTGGGTCCAAAAGAAGCATAGTTTCAAAGGGAAGTATGTGATCACAAGCGTTTAAGAATCAATTTTGAATAATAAAAGGGCGTTTGGAACGCTCAAGAAAATTCACAAGTATAATAAACACAAGGGAATGTTCAGGATTTCATTTAAAAAGCATCGCATTCGTAAATCCTAAGAAAAATGGAAAGGAAAATTCACAAGCATAAGATTCTTTATTCACAAGAAGTGTTTTAAATTTTGGTTAACACAAATGGCATTCGAAAGTCTTTGAGAAAAGTCGAAGGAGAAATAAGGGAATTGATACAGGTGGAACACCTGAAAGTTCAATAAACATGAGGGAGAATAATAAATTATGATTCGTCGAGCATGATATTCATAAAGTTCATGGGAAGTAAGGTGAAATGCAAAATCTTGAATAAAGTACGTATGAAAATGCTACAAGCATGGCATTTGAATTTGAAATGAGACACTCAAAGTTATGATTCACTATACATTCCATTCATAAAGTTCTAAAAGAAGAAAATTAAAAAAGAAAAGGGGGAACGTTTACCTCGCGCTTGAACGTGCGGGCAGACAAGTGCTCATCCGGGTCCCGGAGCAAGAGTGTGGCGTCGGAATGATGAGTGGTCGTGTACTTGGCCTTCTTTTTACTCCTCAAACCACTAGCCATAGTCTGTTTTGAAGAAAAGAGGAACTGAGGGTTAAACTCGAATAAATTCATAAAAATAATAAAATAATGAGAATAATCCGAGTTTTGATCAAGTAGAACTAACCTGAGAGCCCCGGTAGATCAATCCAAGCAAGAAAAGATAAGAGAAAAATTTTCTCCAGAGAGATTTCAGGTTAGAAGGAGTTGAGAGAATGAAACAAAATGTAATGAACTCGGCGGTTTAAGCCACTGCCGCTCAATCGCGGCACTTGATTTTCGTACCCGACAGTCGGTGAACTGCCGAGCGACACTTGCTGACTGCCGCAACGGCACTCTGTGAGTGCCGCACAGTAGTCATTGATTGTCGCGAAGAGCCGCGTGTGCCGCGGTTAAGTCGGTTCAAAGACCCTTCATTTTTTCCCCAAGAATTCAAATCAAGTCCCAAAAATTGAACTTGAGCCCCCCAAATTTTGCCCTCATTGCACTTTTGGCCCCCGGGGTCGTTTTTAGATTTAAATTGACTACAAATTTCAAAAAATTAGATTGAATTTGAGCCCACGGGCTCCAAATTTTGAAAATTAAAAAAAATTTGAACCTGTGCGTTCTAGATTTTGAAAATAAAGATAAAATTGAGCTCTGGGGCTCTAAATTTCAAAAAAAAAACTAGAATAGATTTGAGCCTGTGGGCTCTGAGATTTTTGTCGTGAGAATGTAACGAATTTACATTCTCGATTCTCGCAACCAATTTGCATTAACCCCCATTCTGAGGATATAACAAATTTACATCCTCGATTTGCGTAACAAATTTACGTCGATCCTTTGTCTTGAGTGTAATGAATTTACATTCTTGGTTCTCGCAACGAATTTGCGTTAACCCCCATTCTGAGAATATAACAAATTTACATCCTTGATCCATGTAACAAATTTACGTCGATCCTTTGTCTTGAGTGTAACGAATTTACATTCTCGGTTCCCGCAACGAATTTGCGTTAACCCTCGTTCTGAGAATATAACAAATTTATATCCTTGATCCTCGTAACAAATTTACGTCGATCCTTTGTCTTGAGTGTAACGAATTTACATTCTCAGTTCTCGCAACGAATTTGCGTTAACCCCCGTTCTGAGAATATAACAAATTTATATCCTCGATCCTTGTAACAAATTTATGTCAATCCTGTGTCTTGAGAATATAACGAATTTACATTCTCGGTTCTTGCAACGAATTTGTGTTAACCCTCATTCTGAGAATATAACAAATTTATATCCTTGATCCTCATAACAAATTTACATCGATCCTTTGTCTTTAGTGTAACGAATTTAAATTCTCGGTTCTCGCAACGAATTTGCATTAACCCTCGTTCTGAGAATATAACAAATTTATATCCTCGATCCTCGTAATAAATTTACGTCGATCCTTTATCTTGAGTGTAACGAATTTACATTCTCAGTTCTCGCAACGAATTTGCGTTAACCCCTATTCTGAGAATATAACAAATTTATATCCTCGATCCTCGTAACAAATTTACGTCGATCCTTTGTCTTGAGTGTAACGAATTTACATTCTCGGTTCTCGCAACAAATTTGCATTAACCCCCGTTCTGAGAATATAACAAATTTATATCCTCGTAACAAATTTACGTTGATCATGTGTCTTGAAAATATAACGAATTTACATTCTCGATTCTCGCAATGAATTTGCGTTAACCCCAAAATTGAATCAAAAGCATCTTCATAACCCCCATAATAGATTTTGGCGTCAGTCAAGAATCAGGTATTCTTCTCTGACTAACGCGTCACATAATGTGCGTCATACGCATGATAAGCATAATGCTTACATAACCAGGTCATTCAGGAATTACCAGGCATATGCATCACGATAGGATAGGTGTATCCATCCGTGTGACTACCTGTGTTTGTGTGTGTTTGACCCCGTGCCCGAACTACGCTTTGGTCTGATTCCTGATGGGATACATAGGCAGCTCATCATGAAGCACGACCAATTAGAATTCCTCTGCGCGCTTACTCCCCTTTGCAATGCGTTTTGTTTTTTTCTTTAATCCGACAGTTTGGTCAAAGGCCTATCTTCACACAGGCTTTGACGTTCGCTTGCGATTCGCATTGCCCCATAAGCTTCGTCAAAGAGGGGCAGACTGTAGACACCCCAATTGTGACCAAACGTCGAATTAAGGAGAGTATCACCTCCATATCTGATGATGACGAGGATTGAAAGATTCGAAGTGTTCCAAGCTCTTCAGAAAGTTCTCCAAACGTGGTAAAATTTTCACAGAATGAAATACCAGGTATTTAGGAGAATTCAAGTATAAAACATCACTTTTGGAAAAAAATCTTCGAAAATAAGTTTCTTTAAGAAAAAGAGAAAAGAAAAGACCTAAAAATGGGAAGTTCAACAAAAACCGACACACGACAGTATTTTGCGGCACTCAGTGAGTGCCAAACGACATTCAGTAAGTGTCGAACGACAGTCACAGAATGCCGGCCCGACATTTACTGAGTGCCGCCGACAATTTCTGACTGCCGTTTGCTTTAACAGTCTATATTTTTTCGTACAATACGTATATGTATGCGGATAAAAACAAAAAAAATTGATAAAGTAAGGTTGACAAAAACGCGACAATCAATAATTTGGCGCAGAACTTACTGAGAGCCACGCGGCAGTCATGGAATGCCGCCGCGGCTTTCACGGAATGCCGCAGCGGCATCCACTGACTGTCGCAAAAGATTTTTTACTGCCGCCTTCTGCAGCAGTCTGTCTTTTTTTAGGAAGTACGTATTGTACCACCAAATGAGACTTTTACACCTGTCTTTTACTCTGAATTCACTAAAAATACTTGGTAATTTTGTCTAAAAAAGAGGGAGGATTTTTCTTGGGAAAAAGGGAGAAGAGGTAGCTACCATTACACTAACATATATTTGAGAGAGAGTTTTAAAAAAAAAACTAGAGAGAAGATCTTGGAAGATCTTCAAAAGGAGAGAAGCTTTGAGGATAGCTTGGAGGTGATCCTCTAACTACAAGTTGCTTTCCTTTTCTTCATTCTTTTGAACTCCTAATCTTAAAATTACTTGGTCTTTTGATTAACCTTTTTAGAAGTTTTATCAAGGAACTTACAAACTTTAATTGCCTTTTCTTTTAGTTCTTTTTTTTTCTTCTTCTTTGTTTACACTTCTCTCTTGAGATTCTTGGAAGTCTTCCATACTTCACTTGAATCTCATGAGTTGAATCCCTTGACCCCATGTGACCTTGTGCTCCCCATGAGAGTCAAGGTTGATCATCCTTCATATAAGAGCAAGTAAATGAATCTAAACCTCCACCATGGTTTGGGATTCTTTAACTTAAGGTTTCATGGAATCCCCTTTCATATTCCTTGAAAACCTATGAGTATTTAGCTATGTTTGCTTAAGGCTCATGAGTATTAGTCATGTCTTCATCTCCAATGACCATCAAATGGTAGGAGAAAGTAGTTTTGAGTCTAAGCCCATCCCCATGGTTTAGATTTATTATCTTGAGATTTCATGAAGTCTATTCATACTTCATTTGAAATCTACAAATATAAAGGTCTTTAGCCTCCAATGACCATCAAATGGTAGGAGAAAATGGTTTAGCATAAGTCCAACTTCATGGTTTAATAGTTGGGGTTAACAAATGAAAGTTGAACTTGACAATGAAACAATGGGTTCATAAACCGGTTTCGATCAAGGATTTTTAGTTCGAA
Source organism: Hydrangea macrophylla (assembly GCA_033977485.1). Lineage (NCBI taxonomy): Eukaryota > Viridiplantae > Streptophyta > Magnoliopsida > Cornales > Hydrangeaceae > Hydrangea > Hydrangea macrophylla. The sequence continues at coordinate 30,314,535 of CM066993.1, forward strand.
ATCTAACCGTTGGAATCAAGTGAAACCAACGGGAAAGTGTCAATAACTCAAAGTTCTACCACTGTAATTTTTGTTTTAAGGAGATTTCATGTTTAAAGTGGTTTGGTTATGAGTTTTGTAAAATCACTACATTCTGTCCAGAGTTTCAAAATAGTGACATTCTTTTAAAATAAATAAATCAGAACCTTAATAAAGTGTTTGTGACCCAAAATAATTTTTTCTAAGTAGATTAATGTGTTAGGAAGTCACCCTAAAAGAACAAAGCATTTCTGATCTTTTTGATATTCTTAGAAAATCGTGCAAGAACTTTGGACAGAAGGTTGTAGAATGCTAAGTGATGTCTAGTTTTTGTCCAATTCCCAGAGATCCAACCGTTGAAACTTTGATTTCTTTTTTGGATTAAAAACTAGACACACAGAAGCATCTTGTGTCCAAAATTCATCAAGATCAAACCACGGGAACCATGCTTTTTATTTCTTTAAAGTTATGATCTACTCTCAGCAATTTTCAGAATTCTGCAATAGTTTTAACCAATCTTATGAATAATGGCTTAGATGATATTTTCATGAGTTAAGGGTCAAACCATGTTTCAATAATGATTAATTAAACTTGAATTCAAAGTTTAAGTGATCTAAATCATTGGGTATTTCATAATTTATTCTTGTTCATGAACATATTCATCCATATGGCTTGACACTTGTAATTAGGATTTATTTGCTTTAGATTCAATTGCATTTGATAAATTTAAGTTAGAAACGTAGGATTGTTATTTCTAACTTTATATCTTGTATATCATGTGGACTAACCCTTTGTTTTGTAGCGCTATTAAGGTATGACTTCTTGAATCCCTCATTAGTTTATTTTAATTTATTGATTTTATCGATTTTTCAACCTCATGCGCGACACATTAGAATTAAGATTTTGCCTTACATGTATACATGTGGATTAGAGACTCTTTTCCTAGGTTTTATTTAATCGCATGCATTACACGTTTAATATCCACGGCTGGATCCCGGGTAAGTTCTCTTGTTCTTTATTGCATATCATGTTGCTTGCTACTTAAATTACGTGGCTTTTGAATGATATTTTGTAAATTGGTTATTTTACACCATTTTGACATGTTTGTGTAATGTATACGTATATCTATGTGTTAGTTGAGGGCATTCTTAGATTAATAATTCAATTAAAAGGATGTTAAGTAGAAGCCTATCGCGAGATAGGATGAAAAGTGGTGTTTTAGTCCAATGGGCTCCTTCCCTTCTCATTCCATAATCCCCGGACCTAGTTAATCTTTGGTTTCACAAAAGATCAGTTGCTTTAAAATGGTTTCTTAATTTTCCTTTTAAAAATTAAGTGGCGACTCATTTGTTTTGAATTTGAAATTTAAAAGAACTTTAAAAGAAAAGCTGTGGGTAGAAAAAATTGTTATATCCACAATCTGGTGACTCTGTTGGGGATCGAACCCAGAATCTCTGGTTTCGCAGACAGGCCTTTGACCAAACTGTGTGAAGATAGGCCTTTGACCAAACTGTCGGATTATAGAAAAAAACAAAACGCGTTGCAAAGGGGAGCGAGCACGCAGAGGAATTCTAATTGGTCGTGCTTCATGATCAGCTGCCTACGTATCCCATCAGGAATCAGACCAAAGCGTAGTTCGGGCACGGGGTCAAACACACACAAACGCAAGTAGTCACACGGATGGATGCACCTATCCTATCGTGATGCGCATGCCATGTAATGGTAATTCCTGAATAAACCTGGTTATGCAAGCGTCATGTTATCATGCGTATGACACACATTATGTGACGCGTTAGTCAGAGAAGAATACCTAATTCTTGACTGATGCCAAAATCTGTTATGGGGGTTATGAAGATGCTTTTGATTCAATTTTGGGGTTAACACAAATTCGTTGCGAGAACCGAGAATATAAATTCGTTATATTCTCAAGACATAGGATTGACGTAAATTTGTTACGAGGATCGAGGATATAAATTTTTTATATTCTCAGAACGGGGGTTAATGCAAATTCATTGCGAGAATCGAGAATGTATATTCGTTACACTCAAGACAAAGGATCGACTTAAATTTGTTACTAGGATCGAGGATATAAATTTGTTATATTCTCAGAACGAGGGTTAATTCAAATTCATTGCGAGAACCGAGAATGTAAATTCGTTACACTCAAGACAAAGGATCGACGTAAATTTGTTACGAGGATCAAGGATATAAATTTGTTATATTCTCAGAACGAGGGTTAATACAAATTCGTTGCGAGAACCGAGAATGTAAATTCGCTACACTCAAGACAAAGGATTGACGTAAATTTGTTACGAGGATCAAGGATGTAAATTTGTTATATTCTCATAACGGGGTTAACGCAAATTCGTTGCAAGAACCGAGAATGTAAATTCGTTACACTCAAGACAAAGGATTGACGTAAATTTGTTACGCGGATCGAGGATGTAAATTTGTTATATCCTCAGAACGGGGGTTAACGCAAATTGGTTGCAATAACTGGGAATGTAAATTCGTTACATTCTCATGACAAAAATCTTGGAGCCCACAGGCTCAAATCTATTCTAGTTTTTTTTTTTTTTAAATGTAGAGCCCGCGGGCTCAATTTTATCTTTATTTTCAAAATCTAGAACCCACAGGTTCAAATTTTTCTTAATTTTCAAAATTTGGAGCCCGCGGACTCAAATTCAATCTAATTGTTTGAAATTTGTACTCAATTTAAACCTAAAAACAACCCCGGGGGCCAAAAGTGCAATGAGGGCAAATTTTGGGGGGCTCAAGTTCAATTTTTGGGACTTGATTTGAATTCTTGGGGGGAAAATGAAGGGTCTTTGAACCGACTTAACCGCGGCACACGCGGCTCTTCGCGGCAGTCAGTGACTGTCGTGCGGCACTCACGGAGTGCTGTTGCAGCAGTCAGCGAGTGCCGCTCGGCTGTTCACCGACTGCCGGCGCGAAAATTAAGTGCCGAGATTGAGCGGCAGTGGCTTAAACCGCCGAGTTCATTACATTTCGTTTCATTCTCTCAACTCCTTCTAACCCAAAATCTCTCTGGAGAAAATTTTCCTCTTCTCTTTTCTTACTTGGGTTGATCTACCGGGGCTCTCAGGTTAGTTCTACTTGATCAAAACTCGGATTATTCTCATTATTTTATTATTTTTCTGAATTTATTCGAGTTTAACCCTCGGTTCCTCTTTTCTTCCAAACAGACTATGGCTAGTGGTTCGAGGAGTAAAAAGAAGGCCAAGTACACGGCCACTCATCATCCCGACGCCACACTCTTGCTCCGGAACCCGAATGAGCACTTGTCTGCCCGCGCGTTCAAGCGCGAGGTAAACGCTCCCCCTTTTCTTTTTTAATTTTCTTCTTTTAGAACTTTATGAATGGAATGTATAGTGAATCATAACTTTGAATGTCTCATTCAAATTCAAATGCCATGCTTGTAGCATTTTCATACGTACTTTATTCAAGATTTTGCATTTCACCTTACTTCCCATGAACTTTATGAATATCATGCTCGACGAATCATAATTTATTATTCTCCCTCATGTTTATTGAACTTTCAGGTGTTCCACCTGTATCAATTCCCTTATTTCCCCTTCGACTTTTCTCAAAGACTTCCGAATGTCGTTCGTGTTAACCAAAATTTAAAACACTTCTTGTGAATAAAGAATCTTATGCTTGTGAATTTTCCTTTCCGTTTTTCTTAGGATTTACGAATGCGATGCTTTTTAAATGAAATCCTGAACATTCCCATGTGTTTATTATACTTGTGAATCTTCTTGAGCGTTCCAAACGCCCTTTTATTATTCAAAATTGATTCTTGAACGCTTGTGATTACATATTTCCCTTTGAAACTATGCTTCTTTTGGACCCAAATTTCTTTTGAACCTTCATAAGTTTATATATGCATGTATTTCAAAAATGTGAACAAACTACTCTTTCTCTTTTCTTTTTTTTTTTTCTCGAAATCTCGCTAGAACATTGAGTGCTTTCTCTTATTCATTTCCTCTTAAATGCAAACGAGTGCCATGCTTGTGAAATTTCGTACGAGTATTTCTAGATTTTCCATTTCTTTCTCTTTTTATTCATTTTTATGTCGCTTTTCCCCCTTTTTTATTTTTTTATGATTTTTTATTACCATATATTTTTTTTATCCAATTGCTAATATCAAAACTTGTGATTCTTTCTTGCAGCTGCAGCCCAAGGTGTAAAGGGGTATGGCAGCCTCGCTCACGGGTACGAGTGGTACAAGGGTTTGAGCGAGCCGATGAGAGCTTTGGTTAACGCAGCCGGGTTTGGAGACTTCGTCAAACTCTTGACGAAGAGCTCCAACGACCTACAACAGATTCATGCTTTGGCAAAGAGAAGGTGGGACACTACTAGTACGTTCCACTTCAACTTCGGGGAGATGACGATGACTCCCCTGGACTTCTCGATGATTACGGGGGTTGCCTTTGGCGGAGAGCGTTTGCGGTATCTGGCGGATACGGAGTGGGACCAGGTAGAGCCATTGTTAGGAGTGGTTCTGAAGGAGCCCTTGGTCACGGCCAAGTGGTTCATGGATACGTTTAGGGGTCAGCAGGGTTTTACCGACGAGCAGATGACCCGGGGTTTTTTCATGTACATGCTGGGTTGCTCTCTGTTGAGCACCAAGGGTGACCGGGTCTCCGTTTCCCTGGTAGCGTCTCTGGAGCACCTGGACCGGGTCGATGAGTATGACTGGGCTGGTGCAGGGTTAGCCATCTTGTACAGGCATATGGGCGACATTTCCCGGGACATACCGGCTTCCATTAGTGGCTATTGGAGAGCGTGGGAGGTATACCTTTTTCTATATTTCACTACTTATTACACTTTCAAAAACTTATTTAAATTGGTGGACTAACCTCTTCTTCTTCTTCTTCTTCTTTTTTATATTACAGATTTGGTCCCACGAGTATCTCCGTATGATGTCCCCTAAGACACGCGATGGTGACGCCTTCATTATACCCCAAGGGCTGAAATGGGCAAAGGATAGAGTCGGGCGGAAGACTGGGGCCCACGATTTTATTTCATTTAGGAACTTCCTGACAAACCTGAGGGAGCAGTATATTCACTGGCAGCCATGGCTTAGGGTGTTTCCTGATGCTCGCGTGGAAATCCGAGAGTCGGCTGGATATGACCCGACGAGACGACTTTTCGATGGGCCAGAGGGCCAGGCGTGGTACTTGGGAGAGAGGGTGACTAGGCAGTCACTGGTAGCCCCTGGATTCTTTGTGCCATACCCTCCTCCTGACTCTATGAGAGCCACAGATACGCTCCAGGGTAGTGAGTTTACGGCTGCTCTGATGGGCTTGGGTATCCATGACTTTGTAGACTCCCCCACCGGATACCCAGCATTTCACTCCGCTAAGTTGATGCCGAAGTTCCCTTTGATGGAAGTGACTCGGGTGAGTAAATGATTCCTTCATTCTTTTATGAGTTTTTTTTCATCTATTATTTACGTTTTATTTTTTGTTTGTAGCATGTTCCTGCTGTGGCTCGTCCTCCTGCCTTACCTGAGTGGGATTGGACCATGTTGACTGTCTCATTCAACGATCCCTTCTCGACGATGATCCCCCAGCTCTCACAGGGCACCCCTAATATTCCTCTTCATTATGACGTCATCCCGCATGCTTACGCGGAGGAGGGCTTGACGTATGCCCACAACGTACGGCAGTGGGTTCTCGGGCGAGAGTGGATGGTAAGAAACTTATCCCCATTTTTCACTTTGACTTTGATTATCTCTCCTTTTACTAATCTTTATTCTTGGTTCTTGCTTTTAGGCTGAGGGAGCTCGGACGACCGCCGTGGCTCAGTTGAGGACCCAGGTACGATCTTTATCCTTTTATTCTCAGTATTTCATTTGTCCTTTCAACACTTTCCGGATTTATCCTCTCTTATTTCAGGCAGAGGAGATCAGAGTCCTGTCCTAGCAGGTGGGGCAGCTTCAGCAGCGGCTCCAGCAGTTTGGCATTCCCCTCAGCGACACTACTAGAGATGGCGGTGCTGGATGAGGCGTGGGGCGAGGCGGCGGTAGCAGTGGAGGCAGCAGCGGAGGTAGAGGCAGGGGCGGTGGTAGCAGTGGAGGCAGTGACGGAGGCAGCGGGACAGAGTCAGAGGAGGAGCCCCTCAGGCGTGTGACCCATCAGGCTCAAGGCCGGGGTCGAGGCTGATCCCGTTTTCTTCCTTACTTTTTTTTTTTTTTTTTACTTTTGAGTGTCCCGGGAGGATATATACTTTATTCAGATGATTGTATATATACATATACTTTATTTTGATGGTGGCTTTAGGATAGCTAGTAGGATAGGCACTTGGACGTCTTTTATATTTTCTGCTTTTCATTATGCTCATTCACCGTATGCGTGACCATAGCTTGGTCCTTTTATTGTGTTGAACCCTCTTTTACATTTTCTCTTGCCTGCCGTATGTGGGACCATAGCTTGGTCTCCATTTTATTTGAGCTTTGAATGCTTCTATCTCTTTTATTTATTTTGAAATGAACAAATGAATGAATGAATGGGTAAATGTATGCGGCCACAGCATGGTTTTGTTGTACGTGCTGCATGATGCGCATGTTTTATTGTTCTTTATTTAGTTTTTTGTTTGCAGGTGGGCTGAAACTGTTACAAATGGTCCTTGGCCAACAAAAGACTCAGAACGGCACCCGCAGCGGCAGTCAGCAAATGCCACAACGGCACTCACGAACTGCCGCGCGGCACTTCATCGAGTGCCGTTCTACTTTAATGAATGTCGCTCTGACTCCAGGCAGATCTACCTCTATTTATACCCTCTTTTCTTCAAAACTTCGCAAAATACTACCTTCTTTCATTCTCTCCTCTCCTCGGATGGCCCCCATTAGCTCTCAAATCCTCTTCCCGTGGATGGATACCCTCTCCGGTATCGATAAGCTCAACTTCGAGTGTTTCAGGCTAAATGACCTCTTCTCCTTCGGACGAATGATTCTAAACAAAAGTTTGCTTTAAGCCGCTGCCCGATGTTGGGATCCTTCACTCCACGTCTTCCGTTTCAGTCATCAAGAGATTTGTCCTTTGTTTGAAGAGTTCAGTGCTATCCTTCATACTGACCCTTCCGCGGATCTGACTGTTCCTCCGGTGCAAGCTGGGTATGTTCAGGACTTGGCGGCTCTTCTCCATACATCCTGCGGTGCTGCGGATTCTTTCATTCGTGACAGACAGATCGACTTTGAGCGCCTCTCCTCGGTTTATGCTCTTATTGGGGATCCCTACGATAGCGGGTATCAAGTTATACGGAGTAGCGCTCTATCGATTGCTATGCTTTCTTACTTTCTCTTTCAGTCATCCTCCGACATTCTCATACCCATTGCATGCAGTTTGAGAGAGATGAAGAGTGCAGTCATGCTGGTTCTTAGCGAGACTCTGATAGGTCTAGAGGGGCCATAGTATCTGTCGGGGCACCTTTTGTTCTGCAGATTTAGCTCATGGAGCGTTTGGACCTCTTCATATACCCTTCCCATCTTCGCGGGTCACTTCCTTATGATCGTATGGAGATTCACAGCTTATTTCACTCTGTCGATGCATGGCTTGGCTGGCTCCAGGATCTATCTTCCAGTGATATCTGCTGGGTCTGTCCGTTGTGGATTCATCGGTCTATTGCTGTACGTCTTCCTAGGTGACCTAGCATCTGGCTGCTGGGCTTGCGTACAACTACTTTCTACATTCCCGATCAGGTGGTCCGCCAGTTTGGACTTTTACCGGATACTACTGAATCTGTGACTGCTGATTTCACCAGGGGGTCCACTTTGCGCCCTTCTATTGTGAAGGCTTTCATTGAGGCTTGGCACAGCAGGATGGCTGCTCCGTGCCCGAGGATTCCTGCTTTGATTGTGCCTACTACCAAGTATCTTCTAGAGATCCAGGCCTTGGTTGCGAGACGAGCTTGACAGACATATGCATAATAAAGTAGACGAAAACAGGGAAAAGCTTGCCATTTTACAAAACTTTCTGACAGACCCTGCCTACTCTTTTTATGCTTTTGAATGTGATTTTCCTTATTTTCCTTTTCAAGAAGTGTTGTCATCTTTAGGAAACTTCTAACATGTTTAATCAAAGTGTTCACTCCTTTGATTAATCTTTTATGAAAAATTCTCCCTTTCATGTCTTTTCTTGGCTCTTTACTTTGCTATGTGTTTTGCTTAAAGCTTTACTCTTTCTATACCATGCATTCTCATTTGTTTCTTTATAGTACTCATTTTGATAGCTAGGAGATCCAAAGATGGGTTTCAGGTAAATATCTGGGTTCTTCGGATAGCAAACGAAGTTTTCCCCTAGTTTTAGGGCTTAGAAGTGGTTTTGGGCAAACGCCAGTTTGCCCCTAGTTTAGCACAGGTTTTTTTTTTTTAATGGACCGAAGGTTTTGGAGAGACTGCCTACTTATCCCCATGTGGGTGTCAGGTCCCAAGTAGTTTGGCTTAAGACTGCAAAGAAAAGCGCCAATCAGGCAATTATTTACTGACCGAACCGAGTAGGTTGCCTACGTATCCCCTAACGGGAATCAGGTCAAGCGTAGTTCATCGAGGTAGGAGGTTTTGAAAGAAAATGGTTTTAAGCAAAGTATTTCTTGAGGCGATCGAGGTTAATCGGTTGCTTAAATTCAACCCCGTCCAGGTCCATGAGATAGGCCGCCCCTCCAGAGAGGAGAGTCTTTATGATGTATGCCCCGACCCAGTTGGGTTTGAATTTTCCTCTGGGGTCATAAACGGGCACTTTCAGTTCTTTGAGGACCAGGTCACCCTCAGCAAGCTTCCTTGGGCGGACCTTTTTGTTGAAAGCACGAGCTATTCTCTTCTGATATCCACGAGTGTGGTTTATCACAGTCAACCTTTTCTCATCGAGCAACATCAACTCTTCATACCTCCCCCTCATCCATTTTAGCTCGGTTACTTTGCATTCTGCCAAGACCCTGAGAGAGGGTATTTCTACCTCAATCAGAAGGACCGTCTCCATCCCGTACACTAACGAATACGGTGTAGCACCCGTTGAAGTCCTCACCAAGGTTCTGTATCCCCACAAAGCAAATGGCAGCTTCTCATGCCAATCCTTGTACGTATCCGTCATTTTTCCCAAGATTGCTTTAACATTCTTATTCACCGCTTCTACTGCTCCATTCGTTTGAGGCCTATATGGGGATGACTGATGGCGAGTGATATTATACTTTTCTAAGAGCGGGATAACCTCTCCTTGGAAATGACTACCATGGTCGGAGATAAATTCATTCGGGACCCCATACCTGCAGATTATGTTTTTCTCGAAATGAAGCTCACTACGTCTTTGGCCTTCAAAGTCGCATACGAGGCTGCCTCTACCCATTTGGTAAAGTAATCGATTGCCACGATTATGTATCGGTGCCCATTGGAAGCCTTCGGAACGATCTCTCCAATGATATCAATCCCCCATACGGAAAATGGCCAAGGGGTGGTCATGCTATAGAGCTGTGACGACGGGGTGTGCATTAGATTCGCATGAATCTGGCACTTGTGATACCGTCTAACATATTCACAACAGTCTTTGTCCAAGGTCGTCCAATAATATTCCTGTCGGATGATCTTCTTTGCCAGCATGTGCCCATTCATGTGGGGTCTACATACCCCCTCATGTAGTTCCTCCATCATTCTCTTAGCTTCTTTTCCATATAGGCACTCCAGATTATACCCGGTGTAGGATTTCTTCCATAGCTTATCTGCATAAATCACAAATTGAGCGGCGAATCGGCGAATCGCCTTTCTGTCCTTTTCTGAGGCTCCTTCAGGGTATTCTCTTTCTTTAATGAACTTCCACACATCCACATACCACGGTATTTCCCCTTCGTCTTCCATGGCCGCGACTGTCTCAAATGAGGGCTGATTTTTGATTTCTATGGATAAAGGGACCATCGTGACCCCTAAGGGGATCTGTATCATTGATGCTAGGGTTGCCAGGGAATCGGCCAATTGGTTTTCCTCTCGGGGAAGGTAGTAGAATGATATATTCTTGAATTGTTCTTTCAAACTCTCCAAATAGTCATATTATGGCCTCAGCTTCTCGTGTTTCACCCTCCAATCTCCCCGCACTTGGGATATGATCAAATTGGAATCTCTGAACACATCAACTTTTTCAACTTTTAAGGTCAGCGCCGCCTCCATTCCTACTATGCACGCTTCGTATTCTGTTGTGTTATTGGTTGAGTTGTACTTAAGCTTGACGGCCAATGGGGTAGGGGTTTCATCAGGTGCTACAAGGATAACCCCGATTCCGTAGCCTAATTGATTGACAGCCCCATCGAAATACATTCTCCACAGATCTTCCCTTACCTCCATCACTTCTTCATCAGGGAACTTGAATTCTCCTTTATCCCCAATTTCCACGGCGAAGTCAGCTAGGTACTCGGCGATGGCTCTCCCTTTGACAGACTTGGAGATGGCGTATCTGATATCAAACTCGACTAGCATCATGGTCCATTGGGAAATCCTACTGTTCAAGGCGGGTTTTTCAAACAAGTATTTGAGCGAATCCATTCGGGAAATTAAGATCACGGCGAAGGCCAACATATAATGCCTAAGGCGACGGGTACACCATACTAAGGCCCAACATGCTTTTTCTAAGGGTGAATACTTCAACTCGTATCCGGTCATCCTTTTGCTCAAATAATAAATGGCCTTTTCTACGTGTCCTTCTTCTCCTTCTTGGGCCAACATGCATCCCATTGAGTCTTTGGTCACAGAAAGGTACAATAGTAGAGGCTTCCCGGGTGAAGGTGGTGACAGGACAGGTGGGTTTTGGAGGTAGATTTTGATCTTATCGAAGGCTTCCTGACACAAGGTATCCCACTCGAACCTCTCTCCTTTTCTGAGTAACTTAAATAGCGGGTCACAGGTCATGGTGAGCTTTGAGATAAAACGACTTATGAATTGTATCCTACCCAGGAACCCCCTCAGTTCTTTTTCATTCTTGGGTGGCTGCATTTTGACTATTGCTTTTATCTTGGTTGGGTCTACTTCAATTCCTCTCTGAGTAATAAGGAACCCTAACAATTTTCCTAAGGTGACTCCGAAGGTACATTTCTGTGGGTTTAATCTCATCCTAAACTCTTTTAACCTCCCGAAGAACTTCCTCAGGGCCTCCAAGTGACCTTTCCTCTCCTTAGATTTCACAATCATATCGTCCACATATACTTCCACCTCCTTATGGATCATGTCGTGCAATAATGTGGTAGCAGCCCGCTGATATGTTGCTCCTGCATTCTTGAGCCTAAATGGCATCACCCTATAATAGTATGTTCCCCATGGCGTGATAAAAGTGGTTTTCTCTCTATCTTCTGGTGCCATGAGGATCTGGTTATAGCCGGAGAATCCATCCATAAAGGACAGAAGCTCATGTCCGGCGGTGTTATCAACGAGGACGTCGATATGCGGTAAAGAGAAATCATCTTTAGGGCTTGCTTTGTTTAGGTCTCAAAAATCAACACAAACCCTAACACGACTATCCTTTTTTGGGACCGGCACAATGTTGGCAATCCACTCAGGATACTCGGTGACCATTAAGAACCCGGCTCTTAACTGCTTTTCAACCTCCTCTTTGACTTTGAGTGCCCATTCAGGCCTCATTCACCTCAATTTTTGTTTTACTGGTTTAGAATTTGGGAAAATGGGGATTTGGTGTTGGACTATCTCTGGATCAATGCCTGGCATATCATTATAAGACCATGCAAAAACATCTTTGAATTCATTTAATAGCTTGATTAATTCTTTGCTTTCTTCTTTGCCAAGTGTAGAGCCGATAAAGACATTTTGAGGATTATTCTCATTTCCTAGATTAATTGTTAGAGTGCCCTCAATGATTTTACATGCAGATTCTTTTCTTTTTTAATTAATTTTTGCAACTCAAAAGGTATTTCATGATCATCACATTCATCACATTCATTAAGCGAGTTCGAGTAGACAGAATCAGTCATACTTTCATTAATTTTCTTCAGAGTGATTACAACAGACATAGAAATTGAAAGATGCCTCATTTGGGCCATTACAGACTCTGGATGTGGGGGAAACCTATCATTAGATTCAAAAACCCACTCTCTCTTGTTCTCTCCTCCCAGATCGGTGATGAAGCGTTCTTCCAAATCTCCTGCCTTGGTAATTTCTTCCATCTCTTCTTTCTCAGCCCTTCCTTTGTCAGTCTCCCTCTGACCTTCCTCATCTTCCTCACTCTCGGCTGCCTCCTCCACCAGACTTTCAATGTATTCTCCCTTGGCCTTTCCATGATCTGTTTTCACAACCTCTGTGCTCTCTTCGCCCAACAGATCTTTCATGATAGAGCCATCTAGCGCACCAATCTAATCCTTGGCGGTGACCGTCTTGATAGGCAGCTGCAAGTATGGGTCTTCATATGCAGAAAACTCGTGGGGAAAGAAGACCTCGAACCCTGGCTTTAAACATTTATCTTTCTGGTCCACCTATGGCTCTGGGAAGCCGCAAAAGGGGAAATCTTCTCCTTCCTTCACAAAATATCCATTGAGCATCTTTAGGTAAGGGTCTAGTGGTGCATCGACGGCCTTCTTCTTTTCCTTCTATCCTTTCTTAGATGGTTGGTACCCCAGACCGTGAGTGTGAGTCTGAGTAGGGATTTTTGGAAACTCTGGCAGACCTTGGTGGTTCTTTCCCAACCCCAATCCTAGAAAGAAACCCATTCTCTTCATGATCCCTGCGACCAACGGGCTTGCATATTGGTCAAAGTAAAGTGGCAGGAATTCTTTTGGCCTTTCCTCTTTGATCATGCCGACGAACTCGATCCCTCCCATATTTGCTTCTTCTTCTTGTAGCTATAATTCTAGAACCGGTGCGCTTGATGATGCTTCGGACAAACGAACCCAGTTGTCCCCAAGAATGTCGCAGACTTTGCCCTTCCAAATACATTTGACCTTTTGATGAATGGTGGATGGTATGGCACCCAAGCTATCCAACCATGGCCTTCCTAGCAGTAGATTAAAGGAGGCGGGGATGCCAATGATTTGGAATTCAGCTTCTTTGCCCACTGGTCCAATAGCAAGGTTAAGAAAGATAATGCCTATGACTGCTCTCTGAGTGTTGTCATATGCCCTGACCATTTGCTGGGACGGCACGAAGGACGATTCATCTAAACCTTTTCGTTTGGCAGTTCGAAAGGGGCATACATTCAGAGCAGACCCGTTGTCAACGAGACAAGCGGGCACGGTGTTCCCCAAACATTCGACAGTGATGTACAATGGCTTGTTGAGCATGGGTCCTCCGGGGGGCACGTCATCTGAGGAAAAGGTAATAGCCAAGGTTAAAATTCTGCCAATCATTCCCACAATATCTTTCGGTGCTGTGTTGATGGGAATATCAGATTGGTTTAGGCGTCCAACACTGCCTGCCTGTGGCGTTTTGATGCTATCAGCAACCCCTAAATGGTGATATTAGCCTGAGTTTTCTTCATCTGCTTTAGAATCCTGTCTTCTTCTTCCTCTTCATTTATTTTCCCTTTTCCCTTGTCCAACTCTCTTCCTGGATGTTCTTCCTCTAACTCATGTGGTTTAAAATGTCTGCCTGACCGAGTTAAATGACTGACTTCTTCCCTTGCCCATAGATTATCAACTTCTGAACCAACTTTCAAATTAATCTCCACCATCTCTGTTTCTTTGTCGCTCTCATACCAAAGATCATCTTCTACCTGGCTTATGTCTCAATCGTCATTCCCTTGAATCCACCAGTCTGACTGCCCCATTTCACTCTTCTCCGGCTGATCCTCCAAAGCACAGATTGTCAAATCCTTTGGTAGCTGGTATGGCTTTCTTGGTGTCCCGGCTTTAGTGATTAGCCTAGACGGATCAAAGGTTGCTTCTTCTATTCCCAAGAGATAAAGGCCCTGCGGTGGCGGCACAGCTTGATGATTCGGAAGTGGATTTCTAGTAATATTTGGAGCTTTGGTAGGTGGTTCTGAAATTACTTTATTATCAATGAGGTTCTGGATTTCGTGCTTTAATCTCATACACCGATTTGTTGAGTGACCCTTCTGCTGATGAAATTTACAAAAGAGGTCCCCTTGGAAATTTGGCGGAAGTGGACTTGGTAGGGGTCGAGGTTCCAACTGACAGAGATGCCCCTTTGCTAACAGTCTATCGAGGGCAGTTGATAATGACACTCCCAAATCTGAGAACTTCCTTGGTGCTTTGTCCACTCCTCTCCTCGGTGTTATGTTAAATTTCCTTTCTGGCCCATTTAGTGCATTGACATCGATGGGGCCAGAGTGACCCCCTATTTGTCCTCCGTTGGACCCATAGTTTAGCCTCCTGTATCGGTTTGGTTGCTCCCCTCTTGGATTGCATCCTCTATCCTTATCCCGACATCAAAAACCTCAGCAAAGGTGTTAATCGACTGGAATCTCATCTTTTCTTGGTACACTGGCTGTAGATTCTTTATCAGCATTCGAATCTGGTCCTTCTCAGATGGCCTTTGTACCATTTTAGCTGTCTTTCCCCTCCATTTGCTCAGGTATTCGGCGAATGATTCTTTGTTCCCTTGCCTAGTGGTCTCCAAATCTCAGACAGTGACATCTAAATCTTGATTGTACTCATACTGTGCTACAAACGCTTTGATCACCTCCTCCCACACCCTAGTTTTGCTTGGTTCGAGAGTAAGATACCAGGATAAAGTAGCCCCGGTCAAAGTCTATTGGAAATGGACTACCATCATGGTTGTGCTCAGCCCACTTGGTTGGAAAGCCCCGATACACATTCTTACATGGCTACGAGGATTCCCGGTCCCATCAAACTTGTCAAGAATCGGCATCTTAAACCCGACAGGCAGCATCTCACGTACTCCGTCATACAATCCTTCCAGTTCCATCAGATAGGTGTCAACTCCCTGAGCTTTGCGCATCACCCTTTCCAACTTCTCTATTCTCTCGGTCAGTGACTTCTCTTTCTCATTTTTCTCCCTTTCCCTGTTGGTTTGTAGCGCATCAGCCCATTGCGACTCTTGATCGTCAAACCAATCTCCTCCTCCTCCATGAGGTGGGTCCACAACTGGCGGAACCATAGGTGGTGGTCGGCGGTTCAGCTCTTCTATCATTCCCATCATACGGTTCATGTTTTCGGCTTCTCGCCTCATTTGCTCCGCTTGTTGTTCTACTAGTGTCCTTAACCCATCTATTTCCTCATTGCTTCTTTCTTCGTCCATGTCAGCGTACTCTCTTCTTACCAGCCTCGTTGTGGGATCCCTAAACCACGCTTGATTTGACGTTGATGCTATTTTTGCTCCTACAATAAATTTTGAAATTTTCTCTTTAAGACTTTTTACCCGCTTTCTTTTGTCGCACAAAGACACATTTTTAGCAAAAAAAATCCCTTTTTATATGTCACACGGATGCAATGCATGTGTGTGTGTGTGCCTATTCTATATGCCAAAGAAAGAAAAAATCCTAATCCTAACACATAAACATATAAGCACATAAAATCCTCAACTATGTCAAGTGCGCCAATTTCTCCTCTCATTGTAATCCTCATTACCCTTTCGACGTTTGAAAATTTTAGAATTTTTTGGAATTCATTTGGCAGGCGTTTACCAAGATGATGGGATGCATTTCTCAAGAATTTCATATTCCTAAACAAAAAGTGATTGGGTTAAAATTTTGCTTTGAATTTTTTTTTTTCAAAATCTTTCAAGAATTTTGGGTTCCAAGAACTTTGGGTTCCTCCTTCAAAAGATGGTTGACTTTGAAATTTTAATCAAAAAGTGAACTCTCAAGGTGTTTGAAAAAACGATTGAATACCTTAGAATAAAGGTAGCAAAAATCTTATTTGCTTTCAAAGATGGATTTAAAATTCTTTGGGTAGAAGGACCACATGATCGGATTATCACCGTACTTTTCATGAATTTGGATGCATATAAGGTCAATGATGCTTAGCTAACATGATATAAGAAGTATAATCTTATAATCAAGGTTCAACATGTTCCCCAAATGTCATGGGACATGATAAGGAATTGCTAAAAGTGATTAAGAGATTGTACGTCCGATATCAAGCAAGCATCGTCATCATCTCAAATAACCCCTTCCGGGCATACAAGACTTCCTAGCACATAACCCTAATCATGAATTGATTTCCTAACTTTGAAAGGTTCTATGGAAGCTACTATACAAAAGCTGGGTTTTGGTCAAATAAGGGACCCTTGACACACATCCGATAGGATGCTTAATATACTAAATCATGGTACGAGATCAAGGGTGATCACACAGTCTCATGATTACTTGACCGACCGGGTTGCCCCGAGCCTCCAAGGTCATAGTTCCGTGCAATCGACTGGCTGGACGTGCAAGTGAAATGCAACAGGCACACAAAGATTAATTAATTCGATTAAAAGGATATTTTTCAAGTCTAATCCTCGAATGAACCCAAAATCAGAATTCTAGTCTGCGAAACCAGAGATTCTGGGTTCGATCCCCAGCAGAGTCGCCAGATTGTGGATATTGCAATTTTTCCTACCCACAGCTTTTCTTTTAAAGTTCTTTTAAATTTCAAATTCAAAACAAATGAGTCGCCACTTAATTTTTAAAAGAAAAATTAAGAAACCATTTTAAAGCAACTGATCTTTTGCGAAACCAAAGATTAACTAGGTCCGGGGATTATGGGATAAGAAGGGAAGGAGCCCATTGGACTAAAACACCCCTTTTCATCCTATCTCGCGATAAGCCTCTACTTAACATCCTTTTAATTGAATTATTAATCTAATCATGCCCTCAACTAATACATAGATATATGTATACATTACAAAACACGTCAAAATGGTGTAAAATTACCAATTTACAAAATATCATTCAAAAGCCACGTAATTCAAGTAACAAGCAACATGATATGCAATAAAGAACAAGAGAACTTACCCGGGATCCAGCCGTGGATATTAAACGTGCAATGCATGCGATTAAATAAAACCTAAGAAAAGAGTCTCTAATCCACATATATACATGTAAGGTAAAATCTTAATTCTAATGTGTCGCGCATGAGGTTGAAAAATCGATAAAATCAATAAATTAAAATAAACTAAAGAGGGATTCAAAAAGTCATACCTTAATAGCGCTACAAAACAAAGGGTTAGTCCACATTATATACAAGATATAAAGTTAGAAATAACAATCCTACGTTTCTAACTTAAATTTATCAAATGCAATTGAATCTAAAGTAAATAAATCCTAATTACAAGTGTCAAGCCATATGGATGAGTATGTTAATGAACAAGAATAAACTATGAAATACCCAATGATTTAGATCACTTAAACTTTGAATTCAAGTTTAATTAATCATTATTGAAACATGGTTTGACCATTAACTCATGAAAATATCATCTAAGCGATTATTCATAATATTGGTTAAAACTATTGCAGAATTCTGAAAATTGCTGAGAGCAGATCATAAGTTTAAAGAAATAAAAAGCATGGTTCCCGTTGTTTGATCTTGATGAATTTTGGACACAAGATGCCTCTGTGTGTCTAGTTTTTAACCCAAAAAAGAAATCAAAGTTTCAACGGTTGGATCTCTGGAAAATTGGATAAAAACCAGACATCACTCAGTATTCTACAACCTTCTGTCCAGAGTTCTTGCACGATTTTCTAAAAATAGCAAAAAGATCAGAAATGCTTTGTTCTTTTTAGGGTGACTTACTAACACATTAATCTACTTAGAAAAAATTATTTTGGGTCACAAACACTTTATTAAGGTTCTGATTTATTTATTTTAAAAGAATGTCACTGTTCTGAAACTCTGGGCAGATTGTAGTGATTTTACAAAACTCATAACCAAACCACTTTAAACATGAAATCTCCTTAAAAAAAATTTACAGTGGTAGAACTTTGAGTATTGACACTTTCCCGTTGGTTTCACTTGATTCCAACGGTTAGATTTTGAACTAAAAATCCTTGATCGAAACCGGTTTATGAACCCATTGTTTCATTGTCAAGTTCAACTTTCATTTGTTAACCCCAACTATTAAACCATGAAGTTGGACTTAAGCTAAACCAGTTTCTCCTACCATTTGATGGTCATCGGAGGCTAAAGACCTTTATATTTGTAGATTCAAATGACGTATGAATAGACTTCATGAAATCTCAAGATAATGAATCTAAACCATGGAGATGGGCTTAGACTCAAAACTACTTTCTCCTACCATTTGATGGTCATTGGAGATGAAGACATGACTAATACTCATGAGTCTTAAGCAAACATAGCTAAATACTCATAGGTTTTCAAGGAATATGAAAGAGGATTCAATGAAACCTTAAGTTAAAGAATCCCAAACCATGGTGGAGGTTTAGATTCATTTACTTGCTCTTATATGAAGGATGATCAACCTTGACTCTCATGGGGAGCACAAGGTCACATGGGGTCAAGGGATTCAACTCATGAGATTCAAGTGAAGTATGGAAGACTTCCAAGAATCTCAAGAGAGAAGTGTAAACAAAGAAGAAGAAAAAAAAGAACTAAAAGAAAAGGCAATTAAAGTTTGTAAGTTCCTTGATAAAACTTCTAAAAAGGTTAATAAAAGACCAAGTAGTTTTAAGATTAGGAGTTCAAAAGAATGAAGAAAAGGAAAATAACTTTTAGTTAGAGGATCACCTCCAAGCTATCCTCAAAGCTTCTCTCCTTTTGAAGATCTTCCAAGCTCTTCTCTCTAGTTTTTTTTAAAACTCTCTCTCAAATATATGTTAGTGTAATGGTAGCTACCTCTTCTCCCTTCTTCCCAAGGAAGATCCTCCCTCTTTTATAGACAATATTACCAAGTATTTTCAGTGAATTCGAAGTAAAAGACAGGTGTAAATGTCTCATTTGGTGGTACAATACGTACTTCCTGAAAATAGACAGATTGCTGCAGAAGGCGGCAATTAAAAATCTTTTGCGGCAGTCAGTGGATGCCGCTGCGGTACTCCGTGAAAGCCGCGGCGGCATTCCATGACTGCCGCGCGGCTCTCAGTAAGTGCTGCGCCAAATTATTGATTGTCGCATTTTTGTCAACCTTACTTTATTAGTTTTTTTATTTTTATCCACATACATATACGCATTGTACCGCAAAATACGGACTGTTAAAGCAAACAGCAGTCAGAAATTGTCGGCAGCACTCAGTAAATGCCGGGCCGACATTCTGTGACTGCCGTTCGGCACTCACTGAATGTCGTTCGGCACTCACTAAGTGCCGCAAAATACTGTCGTGCGCCAGTTTTTGTTGAACTTCCCATTTTTAGGTCTTTTCTTTTCTCCTTTTCTTAAAGAAACTTATTTTCAAAAATTCTTTCCAAAAGTGATGTTTTATACCTGAATTCTCCTAAATACCTGGTATTTCATTCTGTGAAAATTTTACCGCGTTTGAAGAACTTTCTGAAGAGCTTGGAACACTTCGAATCTTTCGGTCCTCGTCATCATCGGATATGGAGGTGATACTCTCCTTAATTTGACGTTTAGTCAAAATCGGGGTGTCTACACACTTGGCTATTATAACCTAAACTTGGGGTCACACCAAACGCACTTCTTAGAGCTATCAGCACAAACAAGATAACAAGATTAGATAAAAGTGTACAGTGGTATCCTATTGATTATTCCTCCAATAGAAATAGCAAGCTAAAATTGAAGTCTCATCTACCAGCAAGGTATTATTTTTGCTTTTGTTTTGAAGCATGTCAAGAGGATATTCACTCCCACTCATCCCATGTAAGAAGTCCTAGACACAACCTAGTTTTGCGTTGCCGCATGCAACAACTCTTGTGCATCGGCTGATATAGAGTCATAACCCCCTTTGTCTGTGGAAAAGACGTGTAAAACATCAAAGTCTAGCCTCTCTCTCTCTCTCTCTCTCTCTCTCTCTCTCTCTCTCTCTCGAAACTACATATGATCAAAGGTCAAGTCTATGTCAGATCTATGGTTCAATGCATTTGAGTTGTAGATCTCTCTTCGGACAATAAGACAACAACAACTAAGTTGTGGCCTCTCTCTCTCTCTCTCTCTCTCTCTAGCTATCTCTCTCTCTCAATGTCCTAAAACCTGGAATATTGAACAAATTGGAAAACAATCACCACAACTGAACCACGACATCTACTCATGACCAAGACATATATGTCACTAAAAATATGTAAATTATAACAAGGGTGGATAGCACTATCACCTACTACCCCTGCGGTTTGACCAAAGAATAGTTACCCCCTCACGTTTGAAGAAGAAAACATCCCCCTGTATCTTTTAACAGACATAACGGCTTTGGTAAATTTACAATCTAGCCCTCAAAATAAATGAAGAAATTAATTAGAAGTATTTATAAAATGTCTAAAGATCCCCTCTGCTTTGTATATACAAATTTCATGATTTTCAGGCTTCTCACGATTCTTCAAAAGTTATTTTTTGAAACTTGTTCGAACAAGTTTCACAGTTCTTCAAAATCTTTTGAAATTTTCACGATTTTCACCTATGTGAAATCTGTTATAGCATTTGGACTATTCCGTGAAACATATCCACGTTTTTTCCAAAATTATAATGTATGTCTTATTGTATAAATATTTTTCTAATTTATGTACTTTTCAAATGGAAGAGGAAGAGATGGGTCTTTATGCCAGCCCCGAGGTCATTTCAGTCTTCTAAAAATCAGGTAAGGGTAATCTAGGTAGTGGCGGAGCTAGGGATGGCAATGGGGTGGGTTTTTCGGGTTCCCCACCCTGCCCCTAATAGGTAGGGTATGGGGGGAGTTTAATAGGGTTAGGGGCGGGTATGGGGGAAGTTTTATAACTCGAGTCGGGTTCGGGTCGGGGGTAGGGTCAAAAAACCCAAACCCGCCCCGATTATACTGAGAAATTACACTTACGCCCTTGTTTATCATATATATTACATAAAACCCTTGGAGTATAAATACTCCTTATGAGAGACTTTGCCTCATTTAGGGCAAGACCCCTACGCACAGTCCACATACAGAGTCGGCTCCTGAGCTCCTCTTCAGTCCTCTTCCGGTGCCGTCGAGCCTCTGCCACTGGACCACCGCCAGCGTAAGTCTTTCTCCCCCTCCTTCTCTCTCTCTCTCTCTCTCTCTCTCTATATATATATATATATATATCGATCTGACTCTCTCTCTCTCTCTCTCTCTCGCTCCTCCACAAGACCACAAAACCGCGGCCACCACCGTCCTCTTCCACCGTTGAAGCCGAGGACCTCTTCTAAGTTCTGACTATCACTCTCAAGCCCTAGCGTCCTAAATCAGGTATGTACAGATCTGAGCCTCATTGAGGGCTGGTATATTATATATATAGAGTGCTCTCAGATCATGGAGTTTTGAGATCTGGAATTTTGATCCTTAAAACAAAATGTTAAAAATTTATGGTCAAATAATTTATTTCAAAAAGGAAATAGCAATTCCTCATCATACTGCTTTCCCCTTCTCTCTTTCATGAGTGAATAAAGGTTTTTCTAGCGATCCAAGTTTTGTAAAACATGGAGAAATTATTGTGGGATATTGTGCTTCTGGCTAATCGTAATAAAAGTGTGGAGTAATTATTCTGATCCTCTTGTTTATGTTTAGAATCTTGATGTTGTGCTTTGGGGTAATTATAATGGATATATATATATACAAGAAATTTGATTTTTCTTATTAATGGAGAGATACATATAGAATATAGATACAAGATCTTTTTTTATATACTTGTGCTCATATATATATATATATATATATACTAGCATTGACTCGTGCTATGCACGGAATAATTAGTTTTTTTCAAAAATGTAATTAGCAGCAAAGCACACGCGACGCGTGTGCAATGCAATTGTCTTTGTTGTCAATAAAAAAATGTTATGATTGTTAGGTATAAAAAATCTAGACATAAAAAAAAACGCGTATACTTTTTTACACATGACATTCACCCTTTAGAGAAAAAGAAATTCAATACCACTATAAGCCAACTATTGGGGTTAACACACAAAATAATAAATAAAAAATAATAATAAAATAAATGCTTCTTCCAGCCAACTTATACTATTCATTTGTTAACGATTTAAAAATAAATATTTTGTTGTCAAATGCAAACAATGGTAAAGTTTGAAAATGATAATCTTTCTTTTGAACTTTTAAAATAAGAAATATGGTCTTTAATTGAACAGAATTAGGGGTGCTCATGAGTAGGGTGAGTCGGGTTTGGTCCTCATCCGCTCATCCATCCGAACATAGTCGGGTTTGCCCTCATTCCGTCCGTCATCCACTCGCTTTGTCGGGTGCACCCGACTCATCGGGTGGTCGGGTGAGTCGGGTCGAGTCGGGTGAAAGCCGACTGTCTCATTTGTCTCAATCAAACATTTGTGTTACACATGACTTTGTCTTCATTTTTTTTTTTTTTAATGTTTTTGTCTACATAATCATGGGCTAACCAAACCTCTAACAAACAAAAAATAAAAACATAGTCATGTGCTAGTTTGATGGTTTTAATGTTTTTATATCTCCGCTAGTGACATATATATTTTATTGATACAAGAATATAACATATATCAGTCAGGCTCTAAAGAGGGCGCCCTTTTTTTCTTAAAGAGAGGGCCTCTGTTTTGGCCATCAGATCGTGTTTTCATTAATGGCAGTTTTGTCATTTCACAGTTTTTAAACACGATCCGACGGTCAAAACAGAGGCCCTCTCTTTAATAAAGAGAGGGCGCCCTCTTTAGAGAATCTTTGTAACATATATATCTATATATTTAAAGACTATATAATACATAATACATATACTCATATAAGTATATTACATCTATATTATATTGTAGGACTTTGTCCAACTAGGACACACAAAATATGACTATCTATCTATCTATATTGTAGGACTTTGTCCAACTAGGACACACAAAATATGACTATCTATATTATATTGTAGGACTTTGTCCAACTAGGATGTGATTTATATGACTAGGATGCTGACTGGGCCATTTTGTTGGGTATAATTGATGATGTATTTTAGCATGTGAGAGTAATGTGTGAGTAATTAACCTAGACACAGCACAATTAATGTCCCTCCAATCTCTCTCTCTATCAATTTCTCTCTTTCTCCCTCTCTCGATCTCAGCACTCTCTGTATCTCTTCTTCTTCTTATCTCTCAACCACCACCACCACCAACACTGGACCGCCACGTACACCAACCACGACCAGAATGAAGCACTCCACGACACCTGGGTCATCGTCGTTACCGTTGTCATTTTCGGGACATGTTGTTCGCAAAATCATCATCCTCTGTTCTGAGTTGAAGATGGGTACACTCTTCGCAAAAATCATCATCCTCTATGTTCCAACGCGGGTACATGCTCTTGAAATCGACTATTGGTAGGTAAGATGATAGTGATTTTGATATTCATTGGGGTTTCAGAATTGTGGTTTCTAATTTGTGATTCATCCCTTTTTAAATTTCTATGATTCTAGGGCTTTTAATTTCGAAGGTGAGAAGAAACTAAAATTTTTGGGCTTTTTGGATTGCAAGGCTAGGTGAGAAAATTTTGATTTCTAACTTTAAGGGGTTTCATGTTGATTGTTGATGGTTGATTCTAATGGATCTAGCTGTGTAGTGCTTATCATTTTGTTGACTAGAGTTTCTTCAGTTTCAGGATGCAATTGTGGAAGATTTGTGGAACAGCCCCTTAATCAAAGCATATATTTACCCCTATTGTCAATCAGGTAAAATCACTTTTCTTTTTAAATAGTGCTATTGAATTTTTGTTGCAAGAAAACATTTGTGCACATAATTTAGATTCAAATAACTCATGCGCTGATATAAGATATCTCCTATTTATTTGATTTTCTCATATCTTTCACTTAGTTAGAAAAGGATTTTTATTTTTATTTTTAAATTTGGTGCATGCTAATCTTTTCTTCCTTCAATTTTTCAGATATCTCACTTTTTTTTTTCTTCATTAGTTGAAGGTACATAGCTACACCATGAGTTCTTATGGAAATATTCCAGATATCATTTCCCTCACTTGGTTTGAGATTGGGTACGTTAGCACCCTTACCTTTTCTAGAGTTCTTGTATTAGTTTGAAATTTTTCTGAACCACCCTGTGTGGCAACTTCTCTTTTATCTTCTTATTTTAATAGAAGAAACTGCCTTCAAGTCAAAAGCAATATTTTTCTGAACCACCCTATGCTGTTAAAATACAAAAAATTGTGAGTGAAATGGTGTACTATTAAATTATTAAATAAAATTGAATGTTTGAAAAGGATTGGGGGTAATTAGAAAGCACTTTCTCTCCCTAAAATCTTTCTCTCGATATAAGCTATGATTTCAGTGAGTTGGGATTTTGGGGGTAATTCAAAGGCAATCGCTAGAATTTTCATATTTTATGTTCAATCCCCATTTTATGTGTTGCTTGAATTTTCTTATTCTTGGTCAGCTGCTTTCCATCAAACAGAAACAGAGAGACAAAAATTGTTCTTATGAAAGTTGTTTTTATTTTTGTTCTTATTCTTGGTCAGTTGTTCAAATTATTAATAAGCATGGATTGTTCTGTTTTGGGGTTAGAAATAAAAAGATAAAAAAAATTGATACTGTTTATTGAGAAAAAATTCTCAAACAACCTGCTGACATTCCATTTGGGGTTTGGGGTATTTTCTTTCCAAAATATTTCGCCCAAATTTAGAGCTATTGAGGTGGATTGTGACCGAAATATCATTTATTACTTTTCCTTTTTATTATTTTCCCCAATTTAATGTCATTTACTACTTTTCCTTTTATTATTATTATTATTATTATTATTATTATTACCGCCAACCAACATAATCTATGCATTCAATGCCAATTGGGAAATGTTTGGTACACACTTTTTGACACACTATGCTTTAAACACATGTACTTTGTGCTGTCTGAATTTCACACTTTTCTGTGCACCACTTACATAGTACAAGGTATATGCATTTAAAGCTGTGTGTCAAAAAATGTGTCAAAAAGTGTGTATGTAGCACTACTCATGCCAATTTCTACTAATCACCACAATCACACTCCCAAAAATCTCAATTTGCCTTTCCTGACTTCTATCCAAATTGGGATTTTGGGGTTTTCCAAAATTTTCCCCTCAATTTAAGGGTTTTTGGAGTGGATAAGTGGCCAAAATCTAAGTCATTATTTTTCCTTGTATTATTTCTCCCAATTTAATCCCATCCCATTTATTACTTTCCTATTACATGGTCGGTCACGTTTTCCATTAATCCCAAAAATCCCAATTTACTTTTCATTACTTCTATACTTTTAAATGTAACTGAATTGTCACAATATCAATCTTTTATCGGATGATCCTTTCTCAATTTACCTTTCCATATTTCTATACTCACATTATCCCATGCATCTATTTTTTGTTAATGGTTTATATAGATGCAGTTTCTAACTTTTAGATGTTTCGATGGAGTTTGATCATCCCAGTTATCTCATGTTCTACAAAAATTGAATTTTGGCACCATATGTTGATCCTTTCCCAAATTACTTTTAACATTTTTATTGGTGCGGCGGTATTACATATTTAAGTGCATGTAAAACAACTAACAAAGCATTTGAGAAATTTGTGATTTAAAGTTGGGAAGCATAGCATACCCCTCCGTGTTAATGCTATGGGATTCACATTTTTTTCCTCTAAATTTTTAAAAGACCTTAGATATTAATGCATTTGTTCTTTCTGCTTTTAATGCATAGTATTGTAATAATATTCTTTTTATGCTTTTATTTGTTCTTTCTCTTCATCTTCACATATGGAAAACACTTACCCACGATGTCTACCAGAGTAGGTGGTTATAAAACATGCCAAGGAAGAAAAGAAATGATATTATCCCGATCTTGCAATAATACTACAGTTGAATTAGAGAAACATGTAACATAATTTAGTCAACACATTAAATCCATTTCTAGCATTCCTTTATTTTCTGTGTTTAATAGATTGATTTTTATTTTGTCTTTTATCATTCTCTGCTCAAACTTGCATCTGCGATTGTATTTAAAAATGTATATTGAGTTGCTTGACTTGGTGCATACATTGAAAAGTTCATGGACTTGGTCAATTTGTTACGGAAATTTTGTAGAAAATAAAGATCATGTGTACTATTTGGCCAAATAGTATGAGGCATTATTTGCTTTTTGGAAATAGTTGAATTTCTGTCTAATACTTTGGGCACAATTTTTTTACCGACAATGATATACCCACATTTTCAACCACACCTCCAACCACATCCTATGCTTTAAATGCATGTACCCTATGTTGTTGATTTTTTCACTCTTTTCTGTGCACCACTTATACAGCACATGGTACATGCATTTAAAGCAAGGATGTGGGGGTGTGCGTGCATCATTATTGATTTTTTGCTCACAACTTTGCTCACAACTTTTTTTGTGCATTTCTCTCTCTTTTGATGGGTCCCACAGTATTAGTGGACCCTATAGTGTCAGTGGGACCCATCAAGAGAGATAAGACACATAAAAAGTTTGTGAGCAAAAAGTTGGCTCTAGAATTACTCTTGCTAAAAATTATCTTTAGACAGAAATTCAATTGTTTGCTGAAGGTAGTCCGTCTACATTGATTTTGATTTTTGAACAATATTTGAAGGGCATTACTTACTAAAAGCACAACTGTCAAATATTGGCCTGCATTGGAAGCGTCGTGAAAATCGATAGAATTAGTGTACACTTTTATTATGCTTGGCATGCAATCCTTTTAGATTCAAGTTGCACTGTAAGCTTTTTTATTCTACTCGGCCAGTGAGTTTATAATGTCCTTTAAAAAAAAAAAAATCAGTTGTGGTGTTTTGGAATTTTAGTGGATCATGTTCTCTCTCTCCCTTTTTGAAGTATGTACGAATTGTAGTAAGTGACGAAGGCACATGGAGTTTACTTACGGGCTGAGTGCAAATAGTTAGAATTGGTGGGTAGTGCCATCGGGCACAGGCAATACCTAGTATATATACATTAAAGACTATATAATACATAATACATATATTGATATAAGCATATATATTACATATATATATATATATATATATTTTAAATAAAAAATTAAGTGTGTTTCGAGTCGGGTCGGGTGAATCGGGTTTTCACCCCCCTAGACCCGTGACTCCACCCGAAACTGTCGGGTTTCCACCTCCAAGACCCGTGACTCCACCCACATTGTTTAAAAACCAATAAAAAGGCTACGGGTGAGTCGGGTGGTCGGGTGAATCGGGTGGACGGGTGGATTTTGAGCAGCCCTAAACAGAATACATAAAATTTCACAGACATCGGCATCCATAAACAAAAGCCATTTGCAAAGAAGCAAAGAAGATGCCAAATCTGTGAATAGAACCTTGGGAGTATGGTGCTGCAGCAGGGTTGAAGAGCGTCAAGTCCCCCAAATGAACCAATCTCAAAATCATCTCCACTGTCCTCATGAAAATGTCTGACCTTGACGGTTTCTTCTTCTTCCTCCTGTTTTTTTTTTTTTTTTTTCACTTTGAAATGCAAAATGTGATTGTCAGAGGGTTGTTTGATAGATGTAGCCTAGAGGGTGACCCCAATAGTTGGTTTAGAGTGGGTGGATTACACGTGTTAACATGTGGAGTGGGATATTAAAGAGTGGATAGTTATGGGAATGTATGTGTGAGACAGAAAAGAAAGAGAGGATGGAGAAACACTATAGGGGTAGGTTTTTTTTTTTTTATTTTTTTTTTCGGATTAAATGATGCTTATCTATACATATAGGTGTATCTATAATTTGATATAGAGTATAAGAATGCCACGTTGGAGGAGGTTGGGGAATTATGGTGCCACGTGAAAGGTGTCCTACATTCTTATTTATATATTTATAGATATGTCATTTTTTGTTTTGTGGTGGAAAATTGAAGACACATAGTTTGAAGATGGTAAGAGTCTGCTGGATGTTTTAATCATATGTATGGTAAGCATAAATAGCAATTGGTGGTAGATCATGATTTGATTGAATCTGTCTCTTTGGCTGTCACATAATTTCAAAAAGTAGAAAAAAAAATGAAGATAAAACAGATGTGGCCAAACCTAATTGAGGACATACTATTATAAGACCTCAGTACTTATATGCTTTGCCAAAACAAACAGATTTTTGTAA
Organism: Hydrangea macrophylla; assembly: GCA_033977485.1. Classification (NCBI taxonomy): domain Eukaryota; kingdom Viridiplantae; phylum Streptophyta; class Magnoliopsida; order Cornales; family Hydrangeaceae; genus Hydrangea; species Hydrangea macrophylla. The sequence goes on from CM066993.1 coordinate 30,342,681, forward strand.
ACATATCATCATTGTTCAACATCACAAATTACATAAATTGATAAAGCAAAATTCCAAACCAAACAGATTTGTAAACATATCATCATTCTTCAACATCACAAATTACATACATTGATATATAGGACAATTTTGCAAAAAAAAAATGGATACTATTGTGAAGGCTGTTTTGTAAAAGGAAAAAAGAATCAATAATGGCAATAAAATTATGAAGGTGGATTATACATATTACAGATACGATAATATGAGGTAAGGGTTCGGGGGTGGGGGGCGGAAATTATCAGCTTACTGTGTAGGTTGATTGAAACTGATGTGACTGATTTTTGTCTCCCAAATCCAGCAAGCTTTAAGGCACCACGACCGAAGGTTTAATCTCTATCAATTTTCAACATAAAAGAGTGACTCAACAAACCTCATATTAGACAGAGAAAGAGAAAAGAGTTACAAAACTGGGAGGATGGAAGAGGGAGAAACATACATGAGTCAGCAATAATTAAGAAAATTTGGAGAGGGAGAAGCAAACATGAGTCGGCAGTGTTAACTAATTATTAAATAAATAAATAGAGGAAGAGGAGTGAGTGGAGATGAGGAGGATAGAGGTTGGGGCGGTTATTGTAGGACGTGGGAGAGACCATTAAGAGGGAAAAGGGGTGAAAGAGGGATGAGTGAAGATGTTTGCTACTGTTTTTGAATTGTGTGGCAAATGTGGGGGTACTGTACATATATTGTAATATGTATAGCTGTATATATCTATCTTAGACTATTATAGCATGACACGCGGCTTATAAATTACATTGGTAATGCCATATCATACATACATTACTATCTATATATTTATAGATATATGTAATTCTTGTGCTCAATGTGCTTCATTATTTTATGGTTCATAGATTTCTTTGACTGATGATGTCCGTTTGGTAAGCAATTGATTGAGATTATAATCAATCACTATAACTATTTTGTATCTTAAAAAAAATGGGAAAATAATGCATTTAAAAAACTGCATTTTCAATTTGTTTATAAAAAAAAAAAAAAAAATCAATCCTAAACCGGGGCGGGGCGGGGGGGAGGGACCCCGAGTGCGGGGTAGGGTCGGGGTCGGGAAGGGACATTATGCGGGGCGGGGGGAGGGTTTAGTGAAGCGGGGCGGGGCGGGGCGGGGGCGGGGTATGGGGGCCCTGTCCCATATCCGCCCTGTTGCCATCCCTAGGCGGAGCTACAGCTAGTTCGGGGGACGTGCCCCCTCTCAACTTTTTAAAATCATTTATCTACCTTATGCTATGATGTACGGACACTCAAAAAATGGAGCTGCAGGGGAACTTAGTGCGCACCCAGTTTGGGTGCGACGGGGGTGCGGCATTGAGTTCTTTGGAGTGCTTCACCTGTTTTGGGTGTAGCGTGGGTGCGTCAGGGTGCGCAGAGGGTGCGCCGTGGACACTTATGGGTGCGGGAGGGACACTTTGAGGGTGTGTGGCGGGGCAATTTAAAAAAAAAAAGTGTTAAAACAAATATTTTTATAAACTAGGGGTCCTAAAGTTAAATAACTAAAAGTAAAAAAAAAACCCTAAATAGTCAGATTACTCTGAAACAATACGTTAAAGCCCAAAAAAAAAAAAAAACACAAAACACAAAAGAAAAGGGTATCTCAGCGGCGGATCTCAGAGGCGCGATCTCAGGCGACGCGATCTCCAGGCGGTCCAGGAGGTTCGTCCTCTCTCTCTCTCTCTCTCTCTCTCTCTCTCTCGCGTTTCTGTTTTCTCTTTCACTCTCTCGTTTCTCTCTTTCTGTCACAGTCTCTATTTCTCTCTCTCTCTCTCTCTCTCGTTTCTCTCACAGTCACAGTCCAGGAGGTTCGTCCTTCTCGTTTCTCTCACAGCCCACGACAATCTGGTTAGTGTTGTGATTTTTCTTGCTAATTCCACATATTAGTTAGTGTTGTGATTTTTATTTTTCTGATTTTCTTTTTCTTTCTAATTCCAAATATTAGTTAGTTTTGTGATTTTTATTTTTCTTTGGTACCAAATTATTTGTAGTTTGAACTTATACCGAGCTTTGTGCTGAACATGATGATGTTGTTGTGCAAGTTGGACAAATGCAGTAGTTTATGTTTGTGTAATAACTAATAAGTTTGCTTGAATGATGTTATTGTTGTGCAAGACTGCAATTTAATGTTTGCTATGAACTTGTTTTATTCTTATTTTCTTAATATATGTAGTAGCCTTTTTGTTTATGAGTTTATTGCTTGTTTGTTGTTATTAGGTTTTAATTCGAAAAAAAAAAATGGTTCATATATAGTAATATATAAAAATGTATTTTTAATATTTTATATAAGTACCCCTGCCGCACCCGCACTCTTGATTTTGGTAAAAATGCCGAACTCTCCGCACCCGCGTCCCCGCACCCGCGTCCGTGCTTCCTAGACCTTATGTAATCTATACTTAAAAGCATTTGTGCCCCCAACAAATTTTTTAGTTTGCTCCTTTTAAACTAAGAAATCTCACTTTGGTACTTAAGTTTTTCTAACTTCCACCCAAATAAATATCAGGATTTAACTCAATAAGCCTCAAATATTTAAATCCTTATAGATATCCCTTTTGAAGCTACAAGATTCTTTGTTTTATGAGTAAAACTGGTTAAAAAAAAAAAAAGAAGAAAGAAGAAAAAAAGCATGATTAGTTAGCCTTTGAATAATAATGTTTCAGCACTTAACCCACTATATCAGCCATACAACTTTTAAAACCCTAGAAGCCAAAATAGTGAGTGAGTGAGTGTGAGGCCCTAAATGACTCGCGAGCTAGCGCCGGTGATTCGAAGGCTCTCAAGGCAAAACTCTAAACGGTACACAAGGAAACCCATCTGGAGTTGCCGAATTTTTCGCCGCCGTTGTCGTCGTTGTAGCCACGGAGTGGGTGCCGATTTGGGTTGGAACTCTCTCTCTCTCTCTCTTTAATCGATACGGTGGCTTCAGTAGTTTTTAGGTTGGTCTTAAGGAAGAAGTGAATAATTTGGGGTAGTATTTAGGGTAAATTACACGATCACCCCCTAAACTTTAACCCATTTTCACTAATACCACATGAACAAAACAGTTGAACAAATGACCCCCTCATCTATCTAAAATCAATTACTAATACTTAGGGATGACAATGGGACGGGTATTCCGGGTTCCCCGCCCCGCCCCGCCCCGCCCCGCCCCGCCCCTAATAGGTAGGGTATGGGGGACTTAAATGGGGGTAGGGGCGGGTATGGGGGGGAATTTTGTAACCCGAGTCGGGGTCGGGTTGGGCTCGGGGTCGGGGTAGGGGGTAGGGTCAAAAACCCCGAACCCACCCCGATTATACTTGGATTTTACAATTTTGTCCTTACACTTTGTATTAATACCATAAATACTAGCACTATATATACATACTACTAGGTTTTAACTTTAACAAATGAAGAAGACCAAGCCGCCGCATGCTTCTGTCTCCAATGCTTCTCGCCGTCGCCTGTCTCTATTCTCGCCAGTTGCCGTTGAAGCATAGGACATCTTCTTACTGTCACTCTCAAATCTCATAGAAGAGGTCAAGAGGATCATTTCTTTCTCAAATTTCAAACCCTACCTTCCCAAATTAGGTAAATTTCAGGCTATGAAACCCTAATTCCCCAAATCTGTTCATGTGTAATGTGTGTGTGTGTGTGTGTGTGTGTGTGTTCGTAATCTTGGGTCACTCTGTGTGTTCGTGTGTGTTCCGTATATATGTATGTATGTATTGATCTGAGCCTCTTTTATTCACATATATATATGTATTTATATACAAATCTGAGCCTCTTTTTTCACACACATATATATATGTGTGTGTGTTTATACACAAATCTGAGCCTATGTGTATTTATATACAAATCTGAGCCTCTTTTTCTCACACACACACACACATATATATATGTTTATATATGTACATATATGTTTGAATTTAATTGTTGATATACATACCTATGGGAAAAAAATTCTAGAAAGAAGCCACTGATTGGAATTTTTTTTTTTTTTAAAATGTTAATCGGGGCGGGGGCGGGGGCGGGGTACAGCTAATCGGGCGGGATCGGGGTCGGGACAAGGAAAGAGGCGGGGTCGGGGAGACAATCACATTAAGCGCGGCGGGGGCGGGGGCGGGGGAGGGGGGCCCCGTCCCATACCCGCTCCGTTGCCATCCCTACCTAAAACAATGGTTAAAATGCATAAAACTGCTCCTAAATGCCTAAAGACAACAAAACAACTACTAAGGATGATGGGACAGCAACTTAGGATGTAATATGATGCAATGAAAATGCTATACCTAGACCTAGGACAGCAAAATATGCAGCACAATAGCAGCTTAGTCCTCACAGAAATTTTATCGAACACCTTGCATGCAGATTTTATTAAACAAAATTTGTGAAACAAACTACTAGACAACCATGCTCTGATACCACTTAATGCAATCCTAGGTTTTTTAAAAAAAAAAATAAAATGGAGAACTTTAAGGAAGGCATGAGAATAAATCCACCAAGTTAGCTTGCAACATATAACAATAACCGAAGTATTAAAATCAGCCCAACAGGACTGCTATCTTACTAAAACCACAGCTATATCTATTATTCAAATAGTCATTAATCAAGAGAGAATTTTAAAAAAAAAAATAACAAATCACTCCAATCTAAACAGCAGGGGCAGCAGATGAGGAAAGAGGAAAGGACTGGCAAAGAAATTCTGCAGAGAAGAGAAGAAGAGGAAGAGAAAGGAAGAAGAGGAAGCAACAACACACAAGAAGAAGAAGAAGAAGAAGAAGAAGAAGAAGAAGTGCAGAGAAAGAGAATAAGCAGCAGCCGTAAGGTAGAGTCACAGAGATAAGAAAGAGAAGAAAACAAGAAGAAGAAGAAGAAGAAGAAGGGGGAAAAGAAGATGACGAAGAAGAAGAAGAAGAGATGAAGAAGAAGAAGAAATACCTGAAAAAAGGAGAAGATGATGACTGAGAGCAGCTGTAAAGATCAGCAGCAGAGAAGAGAGTAGCAGAGGCAGCAACTGTAGGGTTTCTATTCAACAAAACAATCCCCTCTTTCTTCCCAAGAAACAAACGTATATAGCTCTTCATTCACCTTGGTTGGCCCCCACTTAAGCATGTGACTTGCATGTGACAAAATAAATGATGTGGACAACCCCCACATCTTAAGGTTAAATAAATAAGAAAACAAAATAAACATAACTAAATAAAAGAAAATATAGTTAATGTCTAACATTAAAGTCCACCAAAAAAAATAAAAAAATAAAATACAAATAAAAATAAAAATACTAATAATAAATAGATGGAACCCTAGGTTACATCAGTTTTCTAGTTTCAAATATCCTACTTGATTATGTGTATCTATTTCATATTTATGATGTGCTATAAATTTTTTTATTTAGGCACTCTTGGGACAACATGATAATTGAATTTTATTTTATTTTATTTATTTTGAACTATAATTGGATTTTATTTAGTAGACTATAAGTTGTGCTAAATTTTTGTAGGATGTTCTCTGTAAGTGCATTTCTTTCCTTTCAATCTCTAAGCTCTAGTAGAGAATATTTTTACCGTTATTTTGTATAAATTTGTAAAATATGGTTAAAATGGAAAAATTAAAATTGTTGGATGGAATTATGCTATTAAATTTGTCATGTATTTCTATTTGTTAACAAATTCCCGCACTTTATCTAAAGAGTAAGGCTAAAACTCACTTTCACAATTCGCCTTGTGGAAAAAGCTTAGTTTTTTTTTTTCTTTTCTTTTCTTTTCTTTTCTTTTCTTTTAGGTTTTTTTTGTGTTATTTTATTTTGTATTAAGATTTTTTAGCAAATCAATAGCCATAAATAGCTTAAGTGGAGAAATCAATAGCCTTCTCAATTTTGTTTCTAAAAAAGAAAAAAAAAATGTATTTCTTAAAAAGACGTATATATATTATATATCATACCTATTATAATATTACCCACACTATATAAGACGGAGCAAAAAAAATATCATACCTATTATAATATTACCCACACTATATAAGACGGAGCAAAAAAACTCTTCTACATTTTACCATATGTCATTTTCTCAAATTATTGTTTTTGTTTTTTTATAACATATTTATATTTATATACCTAAAGATGAAATCGATTTGACTCCCAACCCTTTCATTCTTTCATTTAGCATTTTAGTGACTTAAGATAGAGAAACAACTTAGGCGATCCACAACCCGTATGTTTGAGATGGTTCCTAATGCTACGGGTTCAACTGGGAGAACTCGACCAATGGGTAGGGTGTCGAGTAATGTTCAAAATGTGATTCCCCAAAACCCCACTAAAGCCGGCCAAAGTCAAGTTGATAAGGGTAAGGGTACGAATAATAATTAGAAGTTCTTATGGTGAGACACCTAAGGGATGAAAGGGATGACTCGTCCATTTTTCTCCATTTTAACATTCTATAGAGAGGAAATACAGAGATACATATATAAACGAAAAATATTGACGACGGACTTCCGACGCCGATTGACGCGCCAAACGATGTCGGTTTTCAAAACAGAATATGTATTTGGAATCCTGGAGGTGAGCCTAACCCATTGGTACTAATATTACTGTGTTCTGTGATAGTTTTTTTGCAATCCATTTTGGGGTTTTAGTTCATAACTTGTAGTTTATGTATAGGATTTATGCCTAGAGCATAATAGGACTCTATTCTTATAACTAGGAGCGAAACCCAAGAGACGAGTGATGTTAATTTTGATATTTGGATGATTTCTGTGTTGGGTTTAATTATGATGCCAAAGCATGCATAATTAGCTTAATTTTGCATGTTTAGTAGTAGTTGTAAATCGATGGTGTAGAACTATGCCCATTTTATTAGCAAGGCATAGTTATGTGATTATACGGTGTGATGGTTAAATGAACATGTTAAGTTGCCTATTTGGGTCAATGGAATTGCTAGTTCTATACCACCATAAGGTAATCATTGTGGTGACGACCACGGCCACCAGAGGCCTATGGGACTGCATGTGTGATGGCATGGGTCATGACTAGTCAAGTGGGCTTTAGGAGTGGAGTCGCGGGCTAGCCTGTAGTGGTGGGAGTGAACTAGAAATTGTGGGGGACTATAATTCTATGTAATGAGTTGAATTGGGCATGTTTACTATCCATGTTCATGATTAATAGTGTTCACTAAGCATATAGCTTGTAAATTGTAGTGGTTATTAAAAATGACCATTGTAGTTGATCGCGGCGAGGAATTGAGGAAGTGATCTGGGAGCTTGTGTAGCTAGCCTGTGGAATTTTGGGAGTAAATATAGTCTTGCTCCTAGTTTCTCTCTTTTAACTTGAGACTTGTGATATGTTGTAACTGGTTATAGTACGTGTTGTACTTTAGTTGGCAAAAACTTGTGTAATATTACTAGTTAAAGTTTATGGTATGGCCGGATCTTGTACTCATGTATAACTAGTTTGTATAGCCAAACACTTGTTTTATAAGAGTTGCAGTTTTCGTTTGAGTTGAATTGGTTGGTTGCTTCTAGTACTTGTGTTGTTGGTTTGGGGCGTTTGAACTTAGGAATTTACTTGTTGAGTTTGGTTTGTAAATGGCTATAATCGTATCTTTTCTAGAGAGCTTTTAAACTCTTGTTTGAACTTTGGGAGTTCATGACTATGATTTGGTTTGGCTTTTAAATGGTTTGGAGTTTGGTGTTTAAATCAATTCATGATTTAGGTGATTTTGTGCAAGGATTTTCAACTTGTAAAAACAAGGTTTTTGACGGATTGTTTTTCCAGAGGGGCATTCGACAGGCGTGCTTAGATGTATGCTGGTCCAAACTTTTGAAATTGTCCATTGTGGTTTAGCTTATTTGGTTTAAGATTAATTTTAACTTTGTTTTGGAACTTTAATGACTTGTGAGGAGCCTTGGTGGCGTGCCACGTATCTTGAGATCATTTAGGTGGTTTTGGGGCGTGACAGTTAAAAACTCATACGGGTTACAAATTTAGAAACTTAGAAGAACTTTGGTGAGTCGTAGTGGCCTGGGTGTATTTTGCTATAAAAAAATAAAAAATAAATAATACACACTTTTTTAATTCCCCAATTTAGTTGTAAGTTTTCCATTTTCACCCTGTACTCTTTTTCTTTTTTTTTTTTCACACGACCACTGTAATGTAACACAAGATCAACTAAAACCCTTGTACCCTTTTCCTTTGGCTTTGTCGAAAAAAAGAAGGATCAAAGAGCCAAACAGGTCCCAACGATAGGCGCCAGATATGGCTCTAGCTCGCCGGTCTTGCAATCTCCTCAAGCCCTTCACAGCCGCCGTCTCCTATAACCCATTTCTCCGCCGTCCGATCTCACCATCATCCGCCGCCGTAGGTATCGAGACCACTCCAATCGGAGGTGGGTTCAGCAATATATATACATGTATATGTGTGTGTTTGTATTTAGATACATAAACATACAAAATTGTGAGGTTTTCAACTATTCATTTGATTTTGAAATGTTGTTGCAGATGGAGCGGCAGCGGGAACGGGAATGGCGGACAGTTGTGTTCCTACTTTGAAGGTGACATTGAGCTCTGATTTGGATTTTTAGTTATTATGGAATTCCTAGTTCTCTTGCTAGTGCAATTCTTGTGAATTTGTGGTATTAAAAAAAATAAAAATTCTTACCTTTTGTTCTGATGGGTTTGGGAAAAAGGTTAATTAATGAAAGAAAAAGAAGCCAAAAAGGCACGTACAAACAAAAGATTACATATTGTGGCTGGCTTAACTGGGTGCGTATTTTATTTCTGTGTCCTTTTCTCACTACCCCTTTTAATTCTTGAAGTTTTTGGGTAGTATTGCTAGGAGAGGTAAGACTTGCTTTGCGTACTTTTTGTGAAGTGATGCATTTCTGTGAGAACGAAAGGTCTTAATTGTGTTTGGGATTTGCAGTGTGGTTGTTTTGATGAAAAGGATTTACCTGTAAAAAAGGATTCGGAAATGATTTTGTAGCCCTTTCGATGTACTTAAAGATGTTTTCGTTGACTGCTGAGGGCTGTGTAAATAACAAGTGCAAAACCTGCATTTTATCATTAGGGTTCCTAAGTTTAGTACGTAGAACATTATACTTAAAAAGAAAAGATTACATTCTGTATCAGAATATGTAGGACTCAATTATATGGTTACGTATCTGCTTTTTTTTATTACTGCATTAATTCATAAACAGAGAAGTGTAAGAACTTGAATATTATGCTAGTTGTCACCTATATCAAACACTATATCTATGCTTCTAAGGAACAATACTTTTGTACCTATTATTAGAAGTTATGCTATCTACATATTAGGTTTCGCTTATGTTGAATTTATCTCTACAGAAGGTGCTTTTGAACTCATTCCAGGATGCCACCCAAACTGATTTGTTGAAAAATCCCAGGCCAGGTTTTATTCATCAGTCTGAAGCATCACTCACATTACACAGAAGGTGTTTCTCAGGGATGGCTGATCAAGCCAAATCTGTTGCACAAGATGCTTCTGTTTCTGTCTCCGATGTTGCTCCACGGATCAAATTTAAGAGACCAGATAAAACAGCCAGACACATAATGCAGGCACGCATCTTTCTGTAGCTCTTAGTGGAAACATGAAATGCATTCAATATTTTAAGGTGTATTTAGATTAGCATTTCAAGAATGCACTCTTACCAATCATCTTCATTTTTAACTTAATGGATGCACTCTAGTGCAATTTCATCTCTTTCTTGAAAGGAAGTCTGTCTTGCTTCTGATGCTTATGCTTTTTAGTTGGAGATGGTGTTTTACATATGAGAATATGTACGGGGAGTTGATGGAAACCCATGCTACTCAACTTCTATAGCAATTAACTTTCACTCTTATCATTTTTCTATTCCAGTCTCTACTATTGTTTTGTTTTTCTCTATCTATATTTAAATTATATTAACATTCATACATCTAGGGCGAAATTTTATTTTGCCTTCTGTTCCAAACACGTCATAAGATTTTTTTTGACCTTTTGTTCCAAACACATCATAAGATTTTCATTATCATTATAAATTGTAGATTCTTGATAAGGAAGCAGTGGAGGAAGTGAAAGGACGTAGAGAAATACCTGATATAAAGCCTGGCTACATCATCCAGCTCAAAGTGGTATGAAAAATTCTTATCGAGAGGAGATTTTTGTAGTTGCTAGTCCTAAGTGGTAGGTCTGGTAGGGTACATTTATTAAGTTATGTTGTATGAGCAGGAAGTGCCTGACAATAAAAGGCGTGTTTCAATATTAAAAGGCATTGTCATAGCCAGGCGCAATGCTGGTCTAAACACTACGTTTAGGTTGAGGAGGCTGGTTGCTGGAGTCGGGATCGAATCTCTCTTCCCACTGTAAGTGCACTTTGAGGTGTTCTTGATTTTATAAAATATGCTCAATCTTCAATATTTGGGAGCTAGTTATCAGTTAGAAAATACTTCAAATGCTGAAGGAGCTAGTTATCTGAAAGAAAATACTTCAGTTATTGAATGTGGTAGTTAAAGACAACCCCCTTTTTTCTTTTACATGTGGGTTCATAAACTCTCTTACATATAAAACCTGATGTTTGTTTTGAAGTTTTATCTATATTACCCCTTTCACCCATTTGGTTGTCTCACCAAATTTGATGGTTTGATTAGTCAAAACTTTTAGGAATTGTGTTAAAAACTTGTGCTTCCAAGTGTAATCATGGGTCTTAGTCTGAGAGTAGTTGCTTCCAAAGGGTTGGTTTGTGCCTAGTCCATCCTCAGAGCACCGTGCGTATACAAGACTTTGACAAGAGTAATACTTGAGACAACTTTCACACAACCTTCCTAAAAGATGTGTCTATCTCTCTCTTGTGATGTCATTGGACCCCACAGTGACACAGGAGAGAGATAGACACATCTTTTAGGTTGTGTAGAAAAAGTTGTGTGAAGGTTGTGTCCCAAGTATTACTCCTTTGACAATGGCGGACGGTCACTTTGTCCTTGAGATATCGTTGCAACTTTGGTTTGTGGATGCAGGGAAGGAAAAGGAAAAGAAAACGAGAAGGAAAAATATTTCCATAGTATTTTCCTCTATTCTTTAATAACATTAGAGGAAGAGCAATGACTCACAAAATCCGAAAATTTTAACTGTGTTCACTCTATTTTATTTTCCTTGCTACTTCCTCACTGTTTTCCTTTTAACCATACAAAGAAAAATGTTTTCCTTGTTTTCTTCCCCTATTTCTCAATAAATCCATTAACCAAATAGAGTCTTATTTCATACTAGGTTTTGTCTATAAACCATGGTTATAATATAGCCTTAACTTTGACAGTAATATCCTTAAAAGTTGCCAAAACTGTCAGTTGAGATGACCACGAGTTATTCTGATATAACCATTGGCTTCTATTAATATCACTGTTGTTGTACTCTCACCTGTCTCCTTATTTGCTTTCAATAAAAACCCGCACCATGACTAAATGAGAGGGTGATGACAGGTACTCACCTAACATAAAGGAAGTAAAAGTACTGGACAAGAAGAAAGTGAGAAGGGCCAAGCTTTACTATCTCAGAGACAAAATGAATCCACTTAAGAAATGATAACCGTCTATGTAACTAGTCGGAGAAAGACGAATGGTAGGATTGGATCACTCTGGATAGAAAATTTGCCTACTTTGTTTTTTTCGTCCCTTTTTAAAAGTTTTGTAGCTTTTGCTTGTTGAATCAGGTTCTAAATAACGAAAGGATTACAGTGGAAAGCTTGCCAAACACTGTCAATGTTGATTTCAACTTCACGTCCTAAACATTGCTGTTAATTATGATCTGTCAATCTATATGTTATCTGTTGGTTTATTGAATGTTTTGATGAATATTACCTAATTGTATACCATAGAGTTAAATAGCAGCTATCGCAGGGTACTCTGGGAGATCATAATTTATCACTGTTATTAATGTAGTACTAAGACTTTTACCTTTCTAACTGGACCGGTTCAATTATGAAACCAACGAATCAGATCTTTCTTGTACAGCACTGAAATGGAAGCCAAACTTTTACCTGAATTTACGGTAGACCAAATGTATCAGATGTTCTTCTAGGTACAGCACTCGAAACGAAAGCAGAATTTTATCTGATTTGAGCATTAAGTAAATTTTCCAAGTTGTTTCAATTCCCCCCAGTGGTCCTTGAAATGAAAGCATTTTGAAGAGATTGGATTGCCTGTGAGGATGACCTATATCTGGTTGATTGCTGAGGGGCATTCAATATCATTTCGGCTTCCTAATATGGAAGAGGCCACTTAATTACAAATTTACAACTCTCTAAGTTGAAGCTGAATAACAGAAGCCTAAAAGATCAGTTGATGGTTCTAATCCTTTGCTCAGTCAGCTACTTTTCATATTAATGTTTGCTTGAATTGTTTCATCTTAATAAATAACAAGGGCCGAGCTAAGAAAAATTCGGTAATCTTCCATTTGTAATCCTCTCTCTAAAGATATGGTAGTATTAAGAGGACTGGTAGATTGGACACCCTGATTACCCACCATAAACAAAGCTGGATGCAACATTATTTACTGGAAAAATACCCACCATAAACAAAGCTGGATGCAACATTATTTACTGGAAAAATATCAGGACAAGTCAAATAAAAGACTGCAAATGACTGAAATGAAAAGTGAAACGGGGCAGAGAGGGTAAAAGCACCTTTCAACATCACCACGGCAAAGATATGAAGTATGAAATGAGTAATGGAATTCAAATATGAATCACAAATTTGATTTTCAAATGCTTTGAACCATACGTAATACCATGTCGTACCACTGACGAATGTCACAATATTACAAGTGTACAACTATTAAGCAATTTGAGATTTGAATATGGGAAGCATAGATTATTTCATAAAAAGGAACCTCTGGCAAAAATAAAGTAGTTTGCGGGGGCGTGTCAGGACCCTGTACGTTAAGCCCAAACGAGTAGCCAAACTAATCCCTATGTTTAGTGTGAGTAAGATCAGACGATTGTTGGGAAGTAGGGATGCCTTTTCCCTTAAAATTGCACTTGCCTCAATGAAGAGGACTTCAAACATTTAACCAAGTGATTGAGAACAAAAGAATGCAAATTAACAGAAAGTGAATTGGATTTGGGATGAATTGGATTGCCATTGAACTAAACGAAATTACAAGCAAAGTAAGAATGAACGACCATGGAATAAAAAGGAAAGATGGATTGAAATTTATCTAACTGTTTGCGGCCAAAAACTGTCAGGTTTTGGAGCCCGTTTGAATTGTTGGAGTGAGCCTGGAACTGGTCAGCCCAAGCTTTCTTCTGGAATGGCTTGCCCAAGATTGCAAAGAGTGATTGGGCTCAAGGAAAGACATCGCACTGTTTGGGCCCAAGAGACATGAGTTATCATCGGGAGGAGCCCGATTAGTCAATTTAGCATGCATAGTGTCCATCGGGCATTGATAAGAACGCGCAAGAGGTGAGCGTCGTGTAGTGCAGATGAACAAGGCGTAGAGCGTAAGCTCAGGATGAGTCCGATAGATGACCACGGTAGCACGCACGATGATCGGGCACCAATTGCTGAGCCCGACTATTTTGAAGCATGGGTGAAACAGCTATCGGGCTCATGTCCGTCAGAGAGCAGGATAAGTAGGAATACACTAGCCTGATAGTATTGGTGTAATACCCTGTATTTTCAATAAGTATTTATGCACAGAGATTCTATATACTTCCCTTGATCATATTTGAAATTCTACCTTCGATCAATCGAAGTTCGTTCGAGCGATCGAGCATTCCAAAGTTCAAGAGATCGAACCTTGTTCAATCGATCAAAACGCTACTGACCTGAATTTAATACGTGGTCTCTACTTCAATCGATCAAAACCTTTTCAATCGATCAAACTTGACCGATCTGCATTCGAGCGATCGAACTACCTTCGATCGATCGAACTTGTAATGATCAGAATTTTCAGGTTTCCCGCAAAGACAGCCACCTGCTCCCCTCCCCCTCTATATATACCTTGTGTTCGTGTGTGTGGAGTGGTTGCTGAACTTGAGAGAGTTAGAGAGAGAGTATGCATGTCTGTGTTTATTTATATATACACAAACTTCCATATATGTATACACACACACACATATTGATTGATATATATATATATATATATACGGTCAGAGAAAGAGAGAAAGAGCAGAGACAAAGGAGAGAGAAAAGGAGACCGCCATTATAGCTCGAAAACTAAAAGCTTAGCCAAACGCGCCCTTAACGACGTTCGGTGAGTTCCAAACACACTCGGTAGCTAAGTTATATTGTTTTACATATACTGTATGTTTAAAAAAGGATCCAAACTCCCCCTAACAGATTATGGACGTTCACTGCCAGAATCTGGAGAAGACGAAGTTCGAGTGATCGAACTGAGTTCAATCGATCAAACCACCCTGGGTCTCAAGCGATCGAAATAACTTCAATCGATCGAGATCACTTAGACTTCAATCGATCGAACATCACTTTCTTCAAGAGATTGAGAGGACTTCAATCGATCGAACCTTGTCAGAACTTGGTTGTTTCCTTTAGTTTATAATTCATAATGCTTAGTTGCTCATTGATGTTTCATGTTCTATTATGCGATATTATGGATTACGGAGGTAATGAGATGAGATTGAGATAATGTGGTGCGAAACGTAATAAGGTTCGGAACGTTAGTAACATTACGAGGCATTAACGAGATAAGAATTGAGTTATGTTGGTGGGTAATATTGGTTAATCATGATAATTGAGTCAGTGGGGTATTGGTGACCGCAATACCAGTGTGTCAATTTCATGAATTGGTCGTGAACACATCTGCGTGGGATGTAAGCGTTATGTATTGTGCTAGCAAGAAGTACTGATGCATATGAATTATGAACGGACGATACTCACAAGTGTTCTTAAAAGCGGTGAACAAGAGTATTGGTGCGTCCATAAACTAGTTGTTATATGAGAGCGATGTATAGTGCTCGCAAGAGTTCTTAAAAGCGCTGAACAGTAAAAGTTCTTAAAAGCGGTGAACAAGAGCACTAGTGTGTCGTGATAAGATAATCAGTTCGATGTAGCCAGTTGGGATGGGTACAGTCAGTCTTAGAATTGGAGAATGATGAGAATCGGTTAATGTTGTGTCTGAATAAAAGAGGAGAAGATATTATTAATATCACTGCTATATATCGTGCAAGACTAATGATTATGTTTTTCCATGAGACTGTGTTAGTTAGTTCTCACTGAGCGTTCAGTAAGCTGACGACCTTTATTACCTGGACATTCCCCGTCCAGACTACCTTGTCCCTATCAATGCAGGCCATGGAACTTACGGTGATGGCTACTACCCGGAGTGGGATTATGCAGAGGGTGGCCCGACTAACGACGGTTATGCCGGAGAAGGCACCAAAACAACGAATTTGTCACCCTTTTATTCGCTAGCTTTGTCACTGTCTTAGTAGTGACAAAATTGTCACTGTAACAGACAGTGACAATTTGGAATTGGTGACAAAAGTAACATGTTGTCACTGCTACAGGCAGTGACAATGTTTATGGTTCAATAGTCACTGTCATTGATAGTGACAAACATGGCCTAAATGAAATATTTTCACTCCCAAAAAAAAAAAAAACACCCCCAATATTTCTCCTCCACCCCAAAACACCAAACCACTCCCAAAATATTTGGTTCCCCCCTCCCACCACGACTTGCGAAGAAAAAGGAAAAAAAAAAGGAGAAGAGAAACAGTAACATTGTGTTTGGGAGTTTAGGAGAGAAAAGAAAAGAAGAGAAAGTCATAAGTGAGGAGAGAAAAGAAAAGAAGAGAAATGATGATTGTTCCTTTCATGTTATTTGGGAGTTTAGGAGAGAAGAGAAAGTTACTTTCTTTCCTCTTGTTTGAGAGTTGCAAAGAAAAGAAAATAAAAAAAATAAAAAATTACCAATCTATCCATTAATTGTACCTTTTTATTTTTGCAAAGAGAGGATGAGAGATACCAATGAAGAAGAGTCGGAGAGTACCAGAAGCTTGTGGGAGACGTGCTTGTGATTAAGTGAGTTTTTGTTTTTGTTTTTGACGTATATAATAGTGTACTATATTAACCCTAGGACTTTGATGGAATTTAAATTTATTAAGAATTAAATAAAGGGTGTTATGAGTATTAATAAAAAATCATTAATCCTCACTTTCTTTTCTCTCTATTTCTTCCCAATTTGGAGAGAAAGAAATAGAAAGAAAGTGAGGGTTATTTTTCTCTCATTTTCTCTCCCTTTCTTTCCCACTAAAACTCGCAAACGAAAAAAAAGTGGGAGAAAGTTCTTTTCTCTCCATTTTAAAACTCCCAAACATAGAGTGAAAGACTGAAAGGGAGAAGAAGAGAAGACACTCATCACCCTCTCCACTGCAGGCAGTCCCTCGTCGCCTTCGCATCGCCGATCCGTCGTGCTCTCCTTCTTCCTTTCCCTCTCACCTGGTTTTCCTCCCTCTCTCTCTTTCTCCCTCTCTCTCTCTCTCTCTCTCTCTCTCTCTCTCACACACACACACACACACATACACACCCCAGATCTGTGCTAGATCTATTCGACAAACACACACACACACACACACACACACCAGATCTAGTACGATACATCACTGCTTCGGCCATCCACCTGCGCTGTTCACCAGCACCGATTATGATTATTTTTTCTTCTTCTGGGGCCATCCACTCTCGGGAGTGGAAAGGGTCACGGCTAAGATTTGAATGTGTAAATTTCTTCGGAGTTTCATAGTGATGGATCATATCCATTCTTTCAGTTGTACAGTTTCTTTCTCGTGGAGCCATCAGAAAACCAAACCTAATAGATTCAATTTGATGAAGGTTAGATTCAAACCTGATATCAAAGGACTGTATGTGGTGGGAAGGCTGAAGTATACGAGGTTACTTTCCTCTTCCCCTTTCTTGTGTTTAGAAAGCCTTTTTTTTCAACTTCTGAATTGATTATTGGTCTCACAAGCTTCAAACATTAGGTTGTGTGCTCCTTTCTTGTTGGTGATGTAGACTGTGAAGAGACACAAACTCAAATTTATTTAGTATCTATTTTTTTTGTTGATACTATGGAGTATTTAGTATCTGTTAATTGGTCTTTATGGTACTCTTTGTTGTATAAAATTGGCAATTGGAACAATATATTTTCTATGGAGTCATTACATGCCCAAATTTTGTAGTGGGAAGTTATTCACTCTTATGGCAACTTGAAGTCTTGTCTGCTTGATATTTCATTGATTGTTGATTGTTCTATAAATTTGTAATAACTTTCCACTCATAATTCATCTAATGAATCATTTTTGTAAGTGTATAATGTGATTTAGTCTGCTTTTGTGCACTGTAATGGTTCAAGCAAAGAGTGCTGTGCGGATAAAGAGGGAAAAAGTGAATGAAACTTGAAATTAACCTGAAAGGGACTTTTTCAAATTATATGCCATTTAGTGCTCTTATTTTGAAGGTTTATTATTGTCCATATGTCACACTCTGCTTTCCATTATTTTTGTTGGCCTTTTATGAGTCAAAGGAGCATCAAAATAGCAGAAGCTGCAGAACCTTCAAGAGGCCCCCTTCCCATGTGAGATGGAATTTATGGGGCATGTGACCCTAGCTTATGCTTGATGTTGTAACCTACCAACCATCTTAATTTCAAAATTTCTCCAATTTCTTAATAAGATACTCTAATCAAAATGCGCCCTTACTTTTTATTTTTTATGAAATGTATCATGAATGCTAAATAAAACTTATGATAATGAGAGTGAGCAACATTCATAGTAGCAAAAAAATTGTGTTTTTATCGTTTATTTTTTTTCCCTGCAAAAATGGTAGGAGAGGGCGATCCAAAGTGGCAGTCACTATGTTGATGAGAGTAGCACTTTCCCACTTGGAATAAATGACAGTGTTTTACCTAGTTGAGTGGGTCATGTGTTAAAATTATCCATCTGGGTTAATTTATTCTCTTGCACAATTGCTTTCTAACTGTCACTTGCTTCACTTTCTTTGTTACGAATTTTCGATTAATATAGGCTACTGACAACAATCTAATATAGATTTGTTTATTGAACTAGCTCTAAGGAGAAGCTCCATTTCTTACAGATTATAGTTGGGATTTGGGAAAACATTACTTTGTTATACATCTCCATGTAATTCTGACTTGATTTAGTTGTTTATGATTCAACTAACTTCTGGGCCTAAACAAAATGTTCCACACTTAGTATGTCCCCACCGTGAAACATGCTGATAAAATTGATTTGAGTTAAATCACAAAAATTGGCCTCGAGAAAGCGTCACAACTTAAAGCACGTCCTACGAAGAGGTAACTTCAGAAGTGCAAAGATGCTAGTACGTGCTACCCCTTATGTTTATCTATTATTGGATACAACGGTTGTTCTTATTGTCGATCAATCAAGTATTAGGATACGAGCTAGCTTTGTTTTTAGTTTAATGGAAAAAATGACCTTATTTACATACATTTTGGGGTTTTCTGTGATGGGTTTTCTCAGTAATTGGTGGAAATTTAGTAAAGCTTCATTTATAGTTTATGGGATTACTAGCAAACCTAATTTTTGGATAAAGTGTAGAAAGAGAAATAGTTTTTAGGCTTTTACTTTTTTGGGTTATCTCCGAGTACACTGATATTGCTACATTTATATATGTGATGGAGTCTTGGAGTTATGTTTAGGGTAATTCTTTGGTGACAACTTTCATACAACTTTCATATAACCTCCTAAAAAATGTGTCTATCTCTCTCCTGTGTCACTAT
The DNA here is from genome assembly GCA_033977485.1 of Hydrangea macrophylla. Taxonomy (NCBI): domain Eukaryota; kingdom Viridiplantae; phylum Streptophyta; class Magnoliopsida; order Cornales; family Hydrangeaceae; genus Hydrangea; species Hydrangea macrophylla. The sequence goes on from CM066993.1 coordinate 30,361,453, forward strand.
GGGGTCCAGTGACATCATAGGAGAGAGATAGACATCTTTTTAGGCGGTTGTATGAAAGTTGTATGAAAGTTGTCACCAAAGAATTACTCTTATGTTTATGAGGAGAAGTGTTTTGCCTCTAATGAAGAAATTTCTAAAACTGGAATAATTGGTTGGGAATCAAAATCCCCATATAGTTATGGAAACAATATGGTAGTGAGCTCAAGTCAAGAGGTCTCTAAGAATCAATAATTTATGGAATTGGGTTTTCAAGAAATGACTAGAAAATCATTACCCAGCAATTCAATTAGTGATGTTTTGAGTAGCAAAATTGATAATAGCAGAATTGTTAATCCAATTACTGTAATTTCTAAGTTTTTTCCATAGAAGATGAGTCTAGTTCAAAGCTTTCTAGCTCGGTTGTGGAATCTAACGGTCACAATTTAATGCTGTTTGATCTAAAGTTAGAGGTTCAGAATCCTAATTCTGTCAAAACAAGCCCATAATTTGTGTTCAACTGAGTCATATATGCCGGCAAAGAGAGTGAGAATGACTGGTTGGAGCTCTCAGACTCCGTTTTGCCAAGTTCACGGTTGTAAGAAAGATCTAAGCTCTTCGAAAGACTATCACAAGAGGCATAAAGTTTGTGAGGTTCATTCAAAGACTCCCAAAGTTATTGTCAATGGCATTGAACAGAGGTTTTGTCAGCAATGTAGCAGGTTGGTTTGATTACGTTATCGTATTTTTGGTTGTCACTTGAATTTGGATAGACTCATTCATAATTTATATAGAATCTTTTAGTAAAGTGCATCATCATGAATTAATTCATTTGGATAAATAAGAGATTTTGTCATATTTCTACTTAGGCAACTACTGTTTACTTTCTTGGAATATCACTTTCTAAATAGCACAATTTTTCTGAACTAAAACCATTCATAATCATCATCTAAATATCACTTTCTAAAGAGCATGTATCACGTGTTGTGTAATAATTGATGTTGGTCTGGCTACTGTGTAAAAATTGATGTTGGTCTGTCACTTTCAATTCCTGTTTACTGTCCATAAATTTCTTGTTTACTGTCCTTATCTCTTCAAACTAATAGAAGCACTCTAATCTTGCAATTACACAATGCTCTCTTTAATTGTTAGCGTTTTCCCTCTTTAATTCATCTTTCTTTTAAAAGAAATTATTTTCATTTTACTATTTTGCTGCTGTAGAGCAACAGAAGTATTGGTAGGGGTTGGTGATCATATTGCTCCTGATTGAAGGCAAAATGGAGCTAGCTTCAGCCGTATCCTTCAATGCAACTGTGGCCAGCGATGGCTGACTATAGGACTGTTAGTGAAGCTGTTGCTGCGGCTCCTACCAACAGTAACTTCTGGTACTCGATCCACATCAAAGCTGGAGCTTACCATGAAACTGTTCGTGTCCCAAAGGACAAGCCTAACTTGGCTTTTTTCGGTGACGGAGTAGAAAAGACCTTGATTACGGCGAACTATAGTGTCGCAGGCGATGGTGTGAGAACTCAAGATACTGCCACATTGAATAACTCTCTCTCCCCTTGTGTGTGTGTGTGTGTGTGAGAGAGAGAGAGAGAGTGAGAGAATTTGGACTTACTGTCCTACCGCTTGCAGCCCTTCCACATACGAATCTAGCATCACATGTAACAGTATTCATTAACTTGTTCTCCGCAAATTATGGTTTATAGATTGTGAAATCTTCTCAAAAAAAAGAAGAAGAAGAAGAACAAGGATTTATTGAACTAAGAATGTATTGTAGATTAGAAAAATATGGAATGAGGTGGGACAGATTCTCTAGTGTTTGTGGGTCGATGTGATTTGTTGGTGGTCTCAGTTCTGCCATTTGTAATGATAATATCACGTACTTTTTGATTAATGGTACGCCGTACTGGAATATATTATGCCTATATAGATCAGGTTCTTGTTTTAAAGCTAGTAACAATCTGTCCAAAACTCAAAAAACTTAACAACATTGTCGCCCTCTGCGAATTCAGTCCCTCTTAAACAAATGTGATTACAGTTTGAGAATACAAATAATGGTCCCTACTGGAGGGTGCTTGGGCTTATGAGGCCTGGATCCATATATACTTGGGCCAATACGAACTTGTATATTGTTAGATGTATATATAGGCTATCACCATTCCACCCGTGTGTATATATGTACACATATATAGGTTTACATAGCAAGTTGTTTGAATCCCTAGATGAATCACAGAAACTGTCAAAACTCCTCAGAAGAGTTTTTGCATCTTCAATGATGTTTCCCTGCAAAGTATAACATTCTGTCTCCTCGTTGATTTGTTTCACTATTCTCTGTGGAGGTCTGGCGGGCCGCATTGATTTGGTGCATCATGCAGATTGCAGATAATGATCCAGAGTTCAGACCCTCTATTACATGGATTGACAGAAGTGCGAGCCGTATAGTTGATGCTATCAGGTTAATCCAACTCAAGTTTATTTAGTTACCATAGGGACTATTTCTTGATGCAAGGTCTGCCAAGTGGAAAAATGTGGTTTTATTATGAGAGGTCATGCCATATCTTAGCCTGAGCTAGATACACAGGTGACATGTTTACAATTTTTTTGTGTTGCTTTAAGATTGAAAATGCTAGTATCATGCAAGGTATTTGAGGGTGTTATAGGGCACAAACCTGACCTTTCATATTTTATCTAGAATATAGTCTGTTTACATGCTTGACAGTCAATCTTTGCCATTGCTTTGTGAGTATATTATATCGATTATCAAGCTAATTGATATACAAAATGCAAGCCAATTCTTCTGAATAGAAGAATTTTGAAAACAAAGTTTTGATAAGAGAAAAAACAAGCTAATAGGAAGAGGCTTACTCACATTTAATATGTTTCCCAACATATTTTGAAAATGTACCCCCTTGCCATGGTATTGTCTGATTATTTTAAGAAGTTCCTGAAGTAGCATGTGTGTACAAAAAGTATCTGTGTACCCATTCGGCATCCCCAAAAAAGCCAAGGTACGACTCGTATAGTGAGTTAAGTTGGATAGGTAGAGTTCATATGCTTCCCTCAATTCCTACCCATTTAATGAACAGGTCATGTAATACCCGTACCCTGAAAAAGGAAGTAATATTTATTTTGCATACATTAATTAATGTAAATAATTGCATGTGATGATTCGGGTAAGTTTCAGTTACTCCGATGTGATAAGTGATTGATAAATGGCACAGTTGGACAAATGTGGAACGGGACCCATGGGAGGTCCAGATTGGATAAATTGCATTCAGTTGCATTTATGCGATTAAATGGTAGACATGTAAATGTAAATGTGAGCATTATAATACATGTTGATGCCATATGATTATTTAATTGATGAAATGTTAAGTGCTTTAATATTCTATTATTGTTCATGTTTATTTATGAGACCAGTCTGGATACCCTTGTGAGGGCGTAATTGGACATATGGCATAATTGGTAGGCTAATTAGTGTCTTCATATAATATTTGGGACCACGTTTGGGGCCCATACGTGATATGGATATAGACCCACTTAGATATTGAGATAGTAATATAATAAGTTTAGGGTTTTCTAATAAGAGTTTAAAAGTTGTGGGGGTGTAAGTATAATTAATAGGAAGTTTAATTAAATGACACCTCCTTTGTGACTCACTTCAATGTTTTTAAAATTTTTTTTTGAAAAGAAGGCCAAAACCGTGAATGAGTAAGGCGGCGGCGGCGGCGACTTATACATATTAGATATATATATATATATTATATGTTTAGTTAATCATAACTAAAAAAAAAAGAAAAGGAAAAAGAGAAGAGAATAAACAGAGAGTGAGAGAACACAGAGAACCGCGAGAGAAGATAGGGAGAGTGAGGATTTTGACCCTCTCAATGTCATAGCTCCGCTGTACGTTGCCCAAATCGTGATGTGAAGTCATATTTAGACTCGTGGGGGTAAGTCTAACCTTTTGGTATAATTTATTTTCAGTTTAATCGATAAATTTTTCGTGATCCAAATGGGTTGATAACATTTAGTTTACCAAAATTGTATAGGATTATCATTGGAATCATTAGGAGCTAGTTTTGTGAAGGAATTTGAGAATTCTAGGCTTATTTTGGACCTATTCGTGAGGAGAGTGTCCTAATCACAAAATTGGATATTTAATGTGGTTTATTTGTTAATGAGTGCTTAAATTGCTTAATTGTGATTAAGTAGAAAAGCATGTGATTAATTATTATTTAACATATTCAAAAATGATAAAATTGCCATGTTGACATGTTGAGTTGATTATGTGCTTATTTGGGTCAAAGGGTCTCAAGTGATAATCACCATTAGTTAGCCCGTATATAAGGGACAGAGAGATGTTGAAATCCTCAGAGAAAAGGGGATAGTGGTGACGACCACATGAACGAATTGACTACAGTCACAAATGAATGAGTGTGATTTCGCTATATGCGACAGAAAAAGTGAGAATGGCCCAGAATCAAGGGTCCAGAACGATGGTGGTTGATTACTTGACACGCCGGCGACCATTTATTGTTGTGAATGTTTAATTGGTGTTATGAATCATTAAATACTCCAATTGCATGATTAGCACCACGTACTCACTAAGCGAAAACTTATTCGATTTTTGTGTGGCTAAAGACCACGCAGGTTCAGATGAATACCACAGTGAGAAATGATCGAGACTACGGGGCTGGGTTGCTAAGATGGGTTTTGTAACATTCATCTTATTTATTTATTTATTTTTAAATCACAAGTTAGAGATGTTGGGAGTTGTATAATGATTATAGTTGTTATGTATAAGAATATATTAGAGTTTATGATTTTAACTTTTATTATGTTAGAATGAATCTATTTATTTAATTGGGTTTTGGTGTGGTTTGGAATATTTAAATAAATAAGTGCAGCAGGGGTTAAAAATGTTTTAGTTTACGAAAACAGGGTGAATGGTGCTGTAATAGGGGAAACTCTGTCCAAGTACCATTTGATGGTTTTAAAATTTTATTTTATTCATTTTTATTAATTGAGTAATATTTGGGGCACTAACAAATTCCACTAACACTTACACCCACACTCTATCTCTCTCCTAGTGGCACTGTGGGGTCCGCAGTGGACTCAAAGTGCCACTAGGAGAGAGATAGAGTGTGGGTGTGAATGTTAGTGGAATTTGTTAGTGCCCCTAGCATTGTTGTTATTAATTTATTTGATAAAAGGATATTTTACCCCTGGTATTTCAATAAAAAAAATGTAATTTTTGGAACGTTAAAATAATGATTGTTTGGTCATTGGCTTTGTTACACGTGTCCTAGCCCGCGGGGGCGGGTTGGGGTGTGACAGATTTTGGTATCAGAGCAATAGGTTAGAGCAATAGGTTAGAGCCTTTGGGACGAGAGACGAATATGACGCGTAAAAAAAAATAATAAAAAAATTAAAAAAAAATACATGTATAATCATGACACGTATCTACATGTAGAGACATACATGTTTACTGCATGTGATTTAAATGTTGTTAAACATGCATATCATGTTGCATGCATTCTATATATTGTAATATGTGGAGAGATGGTTGGAAAGCTTCATTGTGGTAAAATAGAGTATAAAAGGAAATGTTTTCTCATATGTACGTTGAATTGATTGAGTTGGGGGGATTGTAAATTTAGTAAGAAAAATTCGATGTTGGGAATATTGTGAAATTTGGGTTCAGAAATTAAGGGTTGAACTGGTCATCCTGAAATGATTTGATTGGTATTATTTTATCAAGGGTATTGATTTGATAAAGGGTTATTGAGTATTAAGTTATGATTGTGGGTATGAATTTCTTTCTGAATATTATCGGGTATTTTTACTTGTGAATATTATTTCTTATTCTCTGTAAAGAAAATGGATATATGGATTTCTTTATTTACGGTGGGTCTTCTAGTATTCAAATATTATAGTTTGGGGAATTATGAATTTCTTATGATTTATATGGGCCTCATGAGCAGATATGGTATTATTACTATCTCTTATTTCTTCACTTTTTCGGAATGATTTTTGGGATTATTCATTGAGCTATTTATATATTCTCTTGGGATTGAGGGTGAAATACTGAGTTGTCAAGGTGATGAGATATTTGGGGATTTATCCAGTTGTTTGAGTTATCTTGGGTTGAGGAATCTCTCAACTCTATTTGGGTTATATTGGGCTGTTGAGGAATCTCTCAACATAAATTAATTTATTTCTATTATCGGGATGCCTCCCTTATTATCGAGTAATGATTGGCTCTCCAACGTGTCAGTATGATTAGTAGATTTGGGGTCAACTAAAAGTAACAGACTTTTCCATTGTGTTTCTATCGATTGGGTGTCATTACGGTTATAAATTATTCTCTTCTGCTTAAGGATATAGTTGATTGAGATCAAGACTAAGTAGTTGTGTTGCATGAATAACTAATTGGGTTAATTGACTACACGGGGTATCAAAATTTTCTACCAGAGATTTGAATTTGAAAATGGGTTTACCAGTTTAGTACGTAGTAATCTCTTTGACATCCAAACCACTGCAAGATCCGTTCAACCACCATGTGCCTCAGGTAATAATATTTTTATTATTTCTTTGTATTTTATATGTAAGCAATTGAGATTTGACTATTGCACTGCACTGTAGCAATTGTCAAGTATTCTAGTATATCACTGAAAACTTTCAGACGTTGGATTTAGCTACTAATAATGTACTAGAAATTTCTGGGATATTTGAATAACATTAAATGAGTTTATACATGTTTAAATAAGTACAAAATGTTTTGAAATCATATTTTTGGTAGAAGGAAAAAAAATGATTTATTGCGAATCAGGAAGTGTTTAAAAATGTTTTGATAAAAGAAAGTGGTTGGATTTGACCCAAAGTTGGTAATAGTGGGAAATTAATGGAAAGTGTTTTAATTAAATATAGGCATTTCAATTGTTGTTTAAATGAGTTATTAATGAAAAATATTTTGATATTATAATAGTTGTGTAAATGTTTTTATTCTATTGAGGGAGATTTTAAAAGAATATTATTGGGCTAGGAGGCTCAAATGAATACATTACTCTTTACTTTGGTTTTAAATTGGAATATTACATTCTAAAGTAAATTTCAAATGACGTTGGTAAGAAAAGGGTCTGAAAGTAACTTGTGATATTCTACGTATTATTCTAAATACTATTTGTTACGAGTACATGATTTTGGTTGATGGGTTATAAGGAGTATCAACTTGTTTCTTGGGAACTGAGTTGTGATATTCCTGGCTACAAGCTAAGTATGATAGGGCAATGAAGAACCTCATTTTAATGACATGCTCTGGGTGTCTTCAGATACGTGTGTGGCTATCGTAACTACTGAATGTTATAATTATCGAACGCGTAGTTGTAATGAATTCCAACATTGGAAAAAATGGTAGTTTATTGCTGGTTGCTTGGTATTATAGTTGGAGATCAATGAGTGAATTGTTTACATACATGTGACGCATTTAAAAAGGGCACTGCATACTTGGGTAAATACGAGAAAATTTGATATTGAGGGGTGTTGGATAATATTCAAGTTTTCTTACGACAAAATCAGTTGGTTATTGATTGTAAGTGCTACAAGGAGGAAACAAATGAGTATATCGATTTCTGTATATTGGGGCTTAGACAGCGTAAACCGAAATACAAGTAAGCTCTACAATCTCAATAGTTTGAGAATTATGAAGCTTTCCCGTATGTTGAATATATGGTGGATGAGTTGTATTTCTAGAATATGGGATTTAAAATAATAGAAATTTCATGGGTGTCGTCAGAAATTAATGAATTGGGACTTATGAAGATGACATGAATTTGGAGTTAAGGAATTGACTGGATATTATTATAAAAATATATTGAAGATTTCTTTCTGTACAAGGATGTGTATGAAATTTATATCGGTTACAGTGAAATTCTCAATAATCAAAGAAAATCGAGCTATGATGACACTGATATTATTATTGCAGAGGTTTGTGCTGAGATTCAGTTATTTGTTGATGCAAAAGTGATTTATACTGCATATGGTTGAAATTTTATAAAATGAATTATCAGGTACAAGATTTAGAATTCATGGTATTCTTTCTATATTAAACATTTGGCAGTAATGTTCTTATGAGCCGGAGGTTTATATTAATTGTCGTGACCTGGAATATTTGGTTCTATGACGACAATTGAATACATGGTACAGAGAACAGTTGGAACTCGTGATAGCTACAGTTTGAAATTTTATATTAATCAAGTGAAGATAAATGGTCGTTGGTGCTCGAATTAGAGATCAACGGGGGTTTCTTTTTGTACGCGTTGACTATTCAGAAATGATTTGAGTCAAGATTCAAAATTTGTTAGAAACTGCATTTGTTCTGGAAAATTGGGGAATGAATAATGATAATAAATTGAGATCAACTAGCGTTACTATGACAGATGAGCAGAAATTGACTTAAAGATTGGTTCAAGTTTCTGTTTTAGGATTTTTGTGATAAATTATTGAAAAGAAAGTGATTGGGCTTTGCTCTACAGTAAAATGTATCAGAATCTCAAAGTCAAGCATTTATTTCGAGTGAAGGTAGCTCAAGGGAATGAGTTCAGAAGAAATATTGAAGTATATAATGAAATTTGAGTATATAATACATTAGTAATTGGGTTTGCGACATTACTAATTGTATTTCATTGATATGATGACTTAGTAATTAGTTACAGGGACACAAGTTTTCTTGAAGATTGATTTAGCATTTAAATACTATGAGATAAAAGTTTTAACCAAGATACTGAGAAAGCTGCTTCCAAATGAGAAATGTAAAGCATTCTTTGCGATATGTGGTATAAGAGCAGAAACAATGAAGGTCCATGGAATTATTCTGATTGATATTATTGACAATCTGAGCTGAAAGTGTATCGTATTAAATTTCATGATGGGATTGCCAAAGTTAACGAGGATTAGCCGTTGTCATATAAATGATTGTGGACAAGGTGACCCAATCAGACTGTGGTATTGATTAAAACTGCGGATTTGCTAGGATTAAACAACCTATATGTGAAAAGAGTTATACAATTATGTGGGTACTAGCACTTGTCATCCTCGAAGGAAATAGTCGATTGTGAAGAAGTTCTGGAATCCTGCAAAAGCAATGGAAATGGAATTGAACTTTTACGAGACGTTTTATCATACGCTGATATCTGGTGGAAAAATATAATAACGACAAGTGAGATTTGGTCCAGAATGATTGGGGGGATATGACTACAGTGGAAAGAGAAATACTTCTTGAAGTTTTATCTTTAGAAAAAGGGTATAGTTTGACGAAGGGAGTGAGATTGAAATTCCAGTATGTCTATTGGAAGTATTGAAAAGAATGGGGACCAGTCAGTTGCGATTGTGGTAACACCAGTGGTTATAATGTATTTTACAATCGTGTTCTTGCAGATAAACTAGTAGAAATTTGAGAAGAAACACTTGCGTATATTTGATTCGTAAGGTGAGAAAAGTTTGGGAACAAACTTCCTAAAAGGGAGGGAGAGATGTAATACCCGTACCCTGAAAAAGGAAGTAATATTTATTTTGCATACATTAATTAATGTAAATAATTGCATGTGATGATTCGCGTAAGTTTCAGTTACCCCGATGTGATAAGTGCTTGATAAAGGTCACAGTTGGACAAATGTGGAACGGGACCCACGGGAGGTCCAGATTGGATAAATTGCATTTAGTTGCATTTATGTGATTAAATGGTAGACATGTAAATGTAAATGTGAGCATTATAATACATGTTGATGCCATATGATTATTTAATTGATGAAATGTTAAGTGCTTTAATATTCTATTATTGTTCATGTTTATTTATGAGACCAGTCTGGATACCCTTGTGAGGGCGTAATTGGACATATGGCATAATTGGTAGGCTAATTAGTGCCTTCATATAATATTTGGGACCACGTTTGGGGCCCATACGTGATATGGATATAGACCCACTTAGATATTGAGATAGTAATATAATAAGTTTAGGGTTTTCTAATAAGAGTTTAAAAGTTGTGGGGGTGTAAGTATAATTAATAGGAAGTTTAGTTAAATGACACCTCCTTTGTGACTCACTTCAATGTTTTTAAAAAAAAAATTTGAAAAGAAGTCCAAAACCGTGAATGAGTAAGGCGGCGGCGGCGGCCGCGACTTATACATATTAGATATATATATATATATTATATGTTTAGGTAATCATAACTAAAAAAAAAGAAAGAAAAAGAGAAGAGAAGAAACAGAGAGTGAGAGAACACAGAGCCGCGAGAGAAGATAGGGAGAGTGAGGGTTTTGACCCTCTCAATGTCATAGCTCCGCCGTACGTTGTCCAAATCGTGATGTGAAGTCATATTTGGACTCGTGGGGGTAAGTCTAACCTTTTGGTATAATTTATTTTCAGTTTAATCGATAAATTTTTCGTGACCCAAATGGGTTGGTAACATTTAGTTTACCAAAATTGTATAGGATTATCATTGGAATCATTAGGAGCTAGTTTTGTGAAGGAATTTGAGAATTCTAGGCTTATTTTGGACCTATTCGTAAGGTGAGTGTCTTAATCCCAAAATTGGATATTTAATGTTGTTTATTTGTTAATGAGTGCTTAAATTGCTTAATTGTGATTAAGTAGAAAAGCATGTGATTAATTATTATTTAAAATATTCAAAAATGATGAAATTGTCATGTTGACATGTTGAGTTGATTATGTGCTTATTTGGGTCAAAGGGTCTCAAGTGATAATCACCATTAGTTAGCCCGTATATAAGGGACAGAGAAATGTTGAAATTCTCTGAGAAAAAGGGATAGTGATGACGACCACATGAACGAATTGACTATGGTCACAAATGAATGAGTGTGATTTCGCTATATGCGACAGAAAAAGTGAGAATGGTCCAGAATCAAGGGTCCAGAACGATGGTGGTTGATTACTTGACTCGCCGGCGACCATTTATTGTTGTGAATGTTTAATTGGTGCTATGAATCATTAAATACTCCAATTGCATGATTAGCACCACGTATTCACTAAGCGAAAACTTATTCGATTTTTTTGTGGCTAAAGACCACGCAGGTTCAGATGAATACCACAGTGAGAAATGATCGAGACTACGGGTCTGGGTTGCTAAGATGGGTTTTGTAACATTCATCTTATTTATTTATTTATTTTTAAATCACAAGTTAGAGATGTTGGGAGTTGTATAATGATTATAATTGTTATGTATAAGAATATATTAGAGTTTATGATTTTAACTTTTATTATGTTAGAATGAATCTATATATTTAATTGGGTTTTGATGTGGTTTGGAATATTTAAATAAATAAGTGCAGCAGGGGTTAAAAATGTTTTAGTTTATGAAAACAGGGTGAATGGTGCTGTAATAGGGGAAACTTTGTCCGAGTACCATTTGATGGTTTTAAAATTTTATTTTATTCATTTTTATTAATTTATTTGATAAAAGGATATTTTACCCCTGGTATTTCAATAAAAAAATGTAATTTTTGGAACGTTAAAATAATGATTGTTTGGTCATTGGCTTTGTTACACGTGTCCTAGCCCGCGGGGGTGGGTTGGGGTGTGACAGGTCATAATGCTGAAACCTGAATTCAACCTCTCTTATCCATTTATTCCACTATTTTTAATTTTGTTCTTTAAAAAACCAAATTAATACCTTTTTTTTTTTTACACTACTAACAGTTATGTATATCGATATTGTTAAAATAAGTGATTATAGTCTGTTAGTAATGTAACAAATATATAACAATTGATTAATCAAGTTTTTGTTTGAAAAATATTATAATCTTTTTGCAAAGTTCGTGGTTGAACGACTTGTTGGGTCAGACTAAATCAATCTGTATCTGACCCATTTTTGTGAACTGGTCGAACAATGGTGACTGATCGGGAGAGAACTAATCCTATTTATACGCTTTAACGCGCATTTGTTAGTACCTTTTTATCCTGTTTTTGTATATTTTTACTTCGTTTTCTAGTTTCTGACAGGTTTTGGAAGAAATCAGCTAAACCAGGCTAAACAGGGTGAAAAAGCATAGTTGAAGAAGCTGAAAAAACCAAATCGCTCGCGCGACCCGCGCCCGCGAAATCCGAGAAATCGCTCGCGCGATCCGCGCGCGCGAAAGCCAATGTCGCGCTCGCGCGACCCGCTCGCGCGATATGCCCAAAAACCAAAGTTGCGTATTTCAGTATACTGAAGACTCCTGTGCAAACGAGACTGCTAAACGACGTCCAGACTGTAAATTACATGCGTTTCAGTCCGTTTCGAGTTGTAAAGGCTTCCAAAACATGTTGTACATCTATATAAACTCTATTTTACTTCAATTAGAGGGTTGGCAATTATTATAGACACATTCTACAACCATACTTCCAGCCATTGAAGAGAGGGAAGCAAGGAGAAGAAGAAGAAGACCAAGGGTTTCCATGGCCTCCTCCATCAACCTCTTGCTATCTACTACTTCTATGGACGGCTAGATCATTGATCTAGGGTTTCAATGAAGCCCTAGATGAGTAATAGGGTTTTATTTATGCTTCTATTTTAGTTTTATTATGTATGGATGACAGTCACATGTTTAGAGGATTTTTATAAATAAATCGTACTACTATTGATTAAATCATTGCTTTCAGAATTTATTCTTGTCTTAGATCTATTTTGACTGTGATGTGCTCAACGATCTATTCTTGCTGTGCTTGTTTAGATTGTTTACATGTGATGGTGCTTTATTGATTCGTGCTATCAAGTATCCGAATAGTCCATGCCTAGGTTAGACGGATTAGATCACAACCCTAGTTTAGTGTGAGATAATTCGTGCTATCCGCAGATGGATTATGTTGGTGCTTGAACCATGATTATCTTCTTGTCGGAGGAATTGGGCTTGTAGCTACAATTCCCCATATTCATCCAACGTAATAAGCTAAAGTAATTCATAAATATTCCTATTATGAAACTAGTGGTGGATTTGCAATCCTAGGTTCCCTTAAACATTCATTAAAACAATTTTAATTGCTTTCATAGTTTAGATTTATTTTTATTGTTATTAGTTTAATTAAATCCAAATCAAACTCCGTTTTTCCTAATTAATTAAACTTAGGTTTTAAAATTAAGTTGCTGTAGTAATCAATCTCTGTGGGTTCGACCTTTACTTCCACACTGCAAATCCTTTGAAAAGTAAAGAATACTTTTATATCTTGATTCTGACAAGATCAATTTTTGGCGCCGTTACCGGGGATTGCATTACTACTCTTAGTTTTATAATCGTAGTTTAGTTAATTTGTAAATATTAGGTTAGTTTTTATTTTTCTTATTTTCCGTTTTTGTTTTTAGTTACTAACTTGTTTTCTTTTATTTTGTAGTCAACGTTTCCGAGTGGAGCGGCTAATTACATCAAAGGAGCTTACGCAAAAATAATACAAATAAAATAAAATAAATTGCTTCTTGTGGAATTCGCTTTAAACCGCTGTAAGTCAGGGCGCTGTGACGCACTATTTGCATTAGTTTAAGGTTAATTGCACTGCATTAGCTAGGAAACCCGGGGCGCTGGGCTTGACGCGGTCATTGCATTACAGGATAATTTTCATGCATCACAGTAGTTGAATGCTTGTTATCTTAGTTGCGTGATTGCTTGCTATTTGTTTTTCTTTTGTTGAGTCAGTTTTTGTTTTTAGTTTCTTTTTTTGTTTTAGTTTATGTTAGGTACACGTTCAAATAAACCAGATTTAAAATCTTTCGATCTTGAACTTGAACGTACCTTAAGAACTGGTAAGTCCACAACCCAAGCTTCTAGAGCTAGGTTGCAAGACGACGAATCAATTCCGATTCCGTCGTCGTTGTTTGAGGCCGAAATTCAGAGTACTCGTGAACGGTTAAGGAAAACTCGAAATTTTCAAATTAAACCGATTAAAATGGCTGACGGAGGAAATAACAATAACAATCAAAATGATGGAGCTAATATGAATAATCTTAATATACCGCCACCACCTCCACTTATAAATTATTTTATTCCTACTACTTACACGCCACAAGCTGGTATCGAATTACCGGAGGCGACGGCATCTCACTTTGAGATAAAGTCGTCTACCATCTCGCTACTACCTTCCTTCCATGGCCGTCTAAATGAAGACCCTTACCAACACTTAGGGGATTTTCAGGGTATATGCTCTACTTTGAAAATACAACACCTAAATAATGATGAATTAAAATTGCGGCTCTTCCCATTCTCCTTAAGAGACAAAGCGAAGTATTGGCTTCAATCTTTGGAGCCAAACACAATAAAAACATGGGAAGCCTTACACACCGCCTTTTTACAAAAGTTTTTCCCTATTATGCGTACAAATAAGATAAGAAAAGATATAACTAATTTTGTAATGCAAGATGGGGAATCACTTTATGACACGTGGGAAAAATTTAAAGAATTATTACGTTCGTGTCCACATCATCAGGTGCCCAAGTGGCAATTGGTTCAAGTCTTCTATGAGGGGCTTATTCCCTCTGTTAGGAATACCGTCGATGCCGTTTGTGCGGGAACTTTCCTACACAAAAGCGCCGACGAGGCCTGGAAAATATTTGAAACACTAAGCGAGAATTCGATGCATCAGGCTGTGTCGGTACGTTCTGAGGGGTACCTTCAACCTAAGCGAGAGGTGACAGTTGAGTCAAGTCAATCAATTCAAATACAAGAATTAAATAGAAAACTTGACCGACTTATGCAAATGAACAAAACGTCTAATCCACCCTCTTTAGAAGTATGTGCATTATGTTCTGAACCGTCCCATAATATCTTTGCATGTCCTTCTGCATCTCAATTCCCGGAATTTGTTGAGCAACACGTTAATTCTATGCAACAATTCCCGCGAAATAATTATAATCCTAGGTCGACTAATTTTCCAAATACGTACCGACCCCAATACCAACAAGGTCAATACCAACCACCTCCTCCACCTCCACGCAATAATGCATTCGAGGAGAAGGTGTTGGCCTCACTTGAAAACTTTGGTTCGGTAATTCAGTTAGTGCACTCTCACACTCAGTCTATCGCAAAGCTAGAGTCCCAAATGGGACAAGTAGTTAATACATTAAACCGTTTAACTGAGAGTAAGACGACGAGTCAACCTACTCAGCAACCTAAGGGGCAATACGCAGTGGGTAGTACGAGTGAGAGCGTGAACGCTGTTTCGACTAGGACGACTACTCGAGATGAGGAAGTTGTTGTAATTCCGGATGGGGGTGAGAAAAATAAAAATATAAATGCGAATAAGGAGGGTGAGGAGAGTAAAAGTAGAAAAGAAAAAGAATCGGCCCCAACAAACTATATTCCAAGAATGCCATATCCACCAAACGTTGAGGGACCGTCACATTTACCTAAGAAAGGGTCTAAGGTTGAGGATATACTCGAGGTGTTTAAACAAGTTAAAATAAATATTCCTTTCCTCGATGCTATAAAACAAATACCCGCCTATGCTAAATGTCTAAAAGACCTTTGTACACAAAAGCACAAAATACGGAGTCATACTCCTAAAAAGGTCTTTCTCACGGAAAAAGTAAGCTCTATATTCCAACACTCACCTCCAAAGTATAAGGATCCCGGTACACCTACTATTTCATGTGTCATAGGTGACACTATCATTCATAGGGCTCTCCTTGACTTAGGTGCAAGTGTTAATCTCATACCTTATCACGTCTATCAACAATTAGGACTAGGTGAACTGAAACCTACGGCCGCTACTATACAATTAGCGGATCGTTCTATTAAAATTCCTAGAGGAATCGTCGAGGACGTCTTGGTTAAAGTTGATAAATGCTATTATCCTGTTGACTTCATGGTCCTTGACACTGAACCCGTGCTAGATGTTAGGAAACACACTCCTGTCATTTTAGGTCGTCCATTCTTAGCCACGGCCAACGCACGTGTCAATTGTAGAACAGGGGTGATGAAAGTGTCGTTTGGGAACATGACTTTAAAATTGAACGTTTTTAACGCTATGGATCAACCTCTTAAAAACGACGATTCCCTATGTGAGGTGGAAGGTGAGGTAACACGGAATATTGCGCCTACCAAAGAAATAAACGTGAGTAACAAAAACGATATAGCGGACGAAGATGAGTGGATGAATCCTAATCCCGTGGACCCTAATGCGGACTCTACTCGAAAGGTAAGAAATCGATTCGAACATAATGACAAACCGTTAATCGATTTAATTCAAAGCGATGTTATTTCTGCGTACCATCGGGCTCTTCCTGACATTTTAAAGGGTACACAGTCCGATATACGGCCTCCATAAAATCTTGAGCTAGAACGGTCTAGCTAAAGACGTAAAAGTTAGCGCTTCTTGGGAGGCAACCCAAGCTTTATTTCATCCGTTTATCTTGTTTTTGGTCGTTTTTGGGTCTGTTTGTGTCTGTTTTAGACATTCTGGATAGGTTTGGGGGTTGGAATTAATTTATTTTAATAGTATGCACATAATTTTAGTTACAAAATGGAAAACACAATTCTCGCGCGCGCGGCCCGCTCGCACGAGACGTCGCTCGCGCGGACCGCTGGCGCGAGATGGCCCCTTAGTGTTTTTTTCTTTGTTTGCTTTTTCTTGAGCCTCAGGATCTCCTCGCGCCTCATTTCGCGGGCGCGAGGTACCTCGCTCGCGCGAATTATTAAAAAAAAAAAAAAAAAAAATATATATATATATATATATATATTTGGAAATTCGCGCGCGCGACGGCCGCTCGCGCGGACCGCGCGCGCGATACCCCCATTTCTGCATATTTTCTTTTGTTTTCTGTATCTTTCCCCCATATTTGTTCTGATAAAGTTTTTGTTTCTGTTTTTGTTTTTTTTTTTTTAGCCAGTTTAGTTCAAGTTAGTTGTTGTTTTCCTTATTACATTTATACTTTTTCGTTTATTTCTTTTCCATTTATTCGTTTAGTTTAGTTTTGATTAGTTTATAGATTTATATTTTGTATTTTGATTTCATGTACTTTTAATATTCTTTTGTTAGTTTGTTTTCTTTTATTAAGAAGTAACAGGTAACATTGAACTTTATAGCCACATTCTTGTGTGTTCACCTGCTCTATGCTTGTCCAGATCGAGGTATTATCGTTCCTTCCTTACGTACTCTCCTTTCTTTCTTTTATTGTTTCATTGGGGACAATGAAAGGTTTAGGTTTGGGGGTATGCACACACATGCACGTTATTATGCATTAAAATTTTAAAAATTTTCAATAAGTGTGTTTAAATAAACGATGTTACCTACGGTTTTTGCAATTTTAATCCGATACTTCTTAGTATGTAATGTGATTTGTTATAGAATGATAAATAAGGGAAGATGTGATTAAACATTTACTAAAGTTATGATGAAACGTTTTAAGTTATGTATCATTTGAATCGTAGTTTTATATCATAGATTTGCACATGAACTATGCACTGCACGTAGTCACTTGAATACATGTTGGTTGTGAACTATAATATGATTCGGATTTCTAGATAACACATGGTGGAGACTAGACCCGGTGAGCTTTTGAGCCTATCTTTTCTATTTAGAGGGTTATAAATACATATTGTGTTTGTCGAATTTCATTGAAATAGCGCATCTACTTGTTGATTAGTCTCAGTATTCTTGTTTTGGTTGATAGTCAAGTTAAAATATTTGTTACCATGCTAAATAATCTTCCATTGTAAACACTGAAAAACCATATAACCATAGGACATGATTATAGGCCCTCTTTGTTTATGACCAATAAATGAAAAATTTCCTTAGTTCGCCCTTTGAGCCATTGAAATGCCATTTCTTTCTTAAATTACCATTATCCTTGTTTTTGCTCCAACTTGACCAACTTGGAGTTCACCACTGAAAGATTCGTCACCTTTTAGTGTTGTTAAGGCGATGTGTGATTGAGAAGAAGAAGAAAAAGAAGATAAGTTGATGTTTGGGGTTTGCCTTGTTAATTATTGAATATTCGTTTCAAAAGCAACGAAAAGGAAAAGAAAAGATTGAAAAAAAATAAAGAGGAAAAAGGGTTGAAAATAAAAAAAAAAATGAAAGAAAATGAATGAAAGGGAATGGAGAGAAAGAAAAGATGAAAAGTTGGTAGAAGAGATGAATGAAAGAAATCGAACATGCCTTATAATGCCATTCTAAATCTACCCATATATCCATTTTATCCTTTTTTATTACCTGAGCTACATTACAACCTTTAAAAAGTCCTATTTGATCCTAGAAAACATGGTTCGGATATGAAAATGATGGGAGGGGATTAAAACATGGTCATGATTAATTTTTCTTGATTGTTGGCATCCTATCCATGAGACTACTGTTCTTTCGTGTCGTGCGTCTTTTTCGAGTCATATGTGAGCATTTATCGTTTTGAAAATATATTTCCTTTACTCACATATATTAGAAAAATTACACATGTTTCTGAGTGTTTCATTTTAGAGTGTAATTGACATTGTGAGATTCGTAGTCGAAACATAGTTAGATGGTCATCCGAGTTATATTCCAAGTTTATGACAAGCGCGTGTTCATTTGACTACCATATCACACACATGCAATTTTATGAGAAACTCTATTGATTTACACGATGCATGCACTTGATTGTTTCTCATGATATAGGTGAACGTTTGATTACGTTTCTTTATGTTCGTTATTCTATTTCGAATCTTTGTTGTATAATAAGGAGTATTGAATTTTATGTTTTTCGTTTTAATAAAAGTTTTTAAAATTTTAAGTTAATAAAGATGGTTGTGGGTAACTTGTTGACGAGAACCCTCACGAGACTTCACTCGTCCGACTAGGGACACCTAGGGGTTTAAAAGGCTTGTTGCATACGCTAAATGCAATCGTGATCCATACGAAAATGGAATAGATTTTTATTAGTAGTTTTTATTTTAGTTTTGCTCGAGGACTAGCAAAATGTAGGTTTGGGGGTGTGATCGGGAGAGAACTAATCCTATTTATACGCTTTAACGCGCATTTGTTAGTACCTTTTTATCCTGTTTTTGTATATTTTTACTTCGTTTTCTAGTTTCTGACAGGTTTTGGAAGAAATCAGCTAAACCAGGCTAAACAGGGTGAAAAAGCATAGTTGAAGAAGCTGAAAAAACCAAATCGCTCGCGCGACCCGCGCCCGCGAAATCCGAGAAATCGCTCGCGCGATCCGCGCGCGCGAAAGCCAATGTCGCGCTCGCGCGACCCGCTCGCGCGATATGCCCAAAAACCAAAGTTGCGTATTTCAGTATACTGAAGACTCCTGTGCAAACGAGACTGCTAAACGACGTCCAGACTGTAAATTACATGCGTTTCAGTCCGTTTCGAGTTGTAAAGGCTTCCAAAACATGTTGTACATCTATATAAACTCTATTTTACTTCAATTAGAGGGTTGGCAATTATTATAGACACATTCTACAACCATACTTCCAGCCATTGAAGAGAGGGAAGCAAGGAGAAGAAGAAGAAGACCAAGGGTTTCCATGGCCTCCTCCATCAACCTCTTGCTATCTACTACTTCTATGGACGGCTAGATCATTGATCTAGGGTTTCAATGAAGCCCTAGATGAGTAATAGGGTTTTATTTATGCTTCTATTTTAGTTTTATTATGTATGGATGACAGTCACATGTTTAGAGGATTTTTATAAATAAATCGTACTACTATTGATTAAATCATTGCTTTCAGAATTTATTCTTGTCTTAGATCTATTTTGACTGTGATGTGCTCAACGATCTATTCTTGCTGTGCTTGTTTAGATTGTTTACATGTGATGGTGCTTTATTGATTCGTGCTATCAAGTATCCGAATAGTCCATGCCTAGGTTAGACGGATTAGATCACAACCCTAGTTTAGTGTGAGATAATTCGTGCTATCCGCAGATGGATTATGTTGGTGCTTGAACCATGATTATCTTCTTGTCGGAGGAATTGGGCTTGTAGCTACAATTCCCCATATTCATCCAACGTAATAAGCTAAAGTAATTCATAAATATTCCTATTATGAAACTAGTGGTGGATTTGCAATCCTAGGTTCCCTTAAACATTCATTAAAACAATTTTAATTGCTTTCATAGTTTAGATTTATTTTTATTGTTATTAGTTTAATTAAATCCAAATCAAACTCCGTTTTTCCTAATTAACTAAACTTAGGTTTTAAAATTAAGTTGCTGTAGTAATCAATCTCTGTGGGTTCGACCTTTACTTCCACACTGCAAATCCTTTGAAAAGTAAAGAATACTTTTATATCTTGATTCTGACAAGATCAGTGACCCAAATTGATCAATTTATTTTTTCAGTCCAGATATCCTCAACTCGAATTCTACACATTAGAGTTCGTGATTTGAGAGAGAGAGAGAGAGAGAGAGAGAGAGAGAGAGAGAGAGAGTGGGGAGGGGGGAGGAACCTGGTTTTAGAGGAATGCTGCCATTTGTTCTTTCTTGCTAGAACCGTCTTCTTCGGTGACAACACAGAGAATTGGTATGTCCAACTCTTGTATATAATAGAGTCAACTAATTTTGGTATCATCTGATTATTATAATATTTTTTGGAAGGTAGCCTCTTAGTATGTGCTTTAGATATTATTTTAATTGTTTATTGAGTCATATAAGTTAATAAACGATTCTAAATCAATTTGTATGCAATGTCTACCTAACACTGAAAGGTACCAAAAATGTAACTATGGAGGCTAACCAATCAGTCAAGGAGATTGAGGTAATTTAGTTTCTTATTGTTGATAATATGCATGCAAGCATACGAGACGGGTTTAGGTCACTTACCTAGCGGAATAACCTGACGGATCGCCGAACGGTGTTGTTACAAGTCCGACGTCTTCACCCACGAACTATTGCTCCATGTAACCTCCGTGTACTCTCTTATGCTTCGCGTAGGTCGTGAAGATCACTACTAGAGCGGTCCTCGTACGTATCACGTGCTAAATCCCATGGCTCCTTTGGTGATGGCCAAGAGAGAGATAAACCGTAGGGATAGAGAGAGAGAGAGAGACTAACGTGAGTTAGAGAGAGAGAGGCTGCTGTGAATATATGAAATATTCTTAAGTTTTCCATGTAATATACATGTATATATAGGCACATACAAACCTATAAGGCTTAAGATTCCAAAAGCCCATTATTTGGCGTCCAAGCCAGCCCTCTCTGGACCCAGTCCAATATAATATGGGTGCCCGTATGACCCAACCACAATATTTGTTACATCTCCCACTCACCCACATTGAGTTGGTACTAAAAACCAATCTCTTAACACAACGGAACTTCTCAACTCTTCATACAGGGAAATAGAACGTGCGACTTTACGAAAAGAAAGTACAGCGACAGGAGTGTAATGCCAAATCATCACCATAACCAGCAAGACACATAACTCGGAAGCTTCTCGTGTATGCCTTAGACGATTCAACCACACCGGATACAGCATTCTCAATCCCTCGGTGAAAAGAATTGCTGGACCACCTCAATGTAATGTACTCATGACATATCAGTAACAAATTACGATTGTCGCAGGCCTGCTAATGAGTCACAAAAACATGGTGTGTTATTCAATGGTCTTCCCTGTGCCCACATGTCAATCCGACTAACTTGACCGCTTGCCCAGACACACCCCATAGAACGGAATAATCTCATCGTCCTAGGATAGCATGCTAAAGTAACTGTCATCAAGCGTCCTCTTCATGACATAGTCTCAAGTCGTGAAGGCAACCAGTTTGTAGGATAACCAATGTCTTGGATATGCTACATGGCTCACACAGCAATGAAGAGGAATCCATTCACTGCTACACAGTCGATCGCGAAAGCACATACAGTATGATATGTATGCTATGGCGTTCTTCCATCAAAATGGGCATGTCACTCTATGTTTGGAAAACAAGTAACGTCATATGAATCTTAGTCTAGACGTTACACAAAACGTCTAACCAGAGTTTTCCAGCACAGTCGCCACTCCTGGCGCCCGTCTGAAAACTCACATTCGGCTATAAACAGGCTACATAGAGTCGTGGGATATCTCTATGTTTGACCAAGTATAAGGTCTCATCTTAGATCCATCTAAGGCGACATATAGAAATGATAGGGTTTATATCTAGCTAGCTGTTTTTATACTGCGTAGATATAAGTGTTCAAGCTCGCTTTCTAAGCGCTATGGACATACATGTCCTAGCTAGCTATCTAAGCGCCATGAACACAAATGTCTCATCTTGCTCGCCATCTAAGCGCCGTAGACACGCATGTCCTACTTCGCTATCTCGGCGCCAAGGTGAATCACCCGTGTGAGCAGGTCGATTCAAGCCCGGTGACATATAAGAAATGTGCATTCGTTCCACTTATAACAAATATATATATGGAAACCAACTAGTTTATAAAAACTTGAATAATAATGTCAATATCACAATAAAATGTCTAAGCACATCAAATCCCCAATTGGAGATATGCCTTAAGACAACTTCCCTTTGCGCAGACCACATCTCAAATATGACACGTGCTAGAATGATTTTTGAAATCTTTTGCATATGCTCAAGCTTATGTGCTATCACTTTTGATGAGCACAACCTCATCACTATGAGATAAAGAGCCTAGCCACTGCAAAAAACTCTTCAACCAAAACAGCTTCTCTTACAACTGCAGAGCACACCACATATTATGCTTCCATCGCGGACAACATAAGGCAAGGTCCACAGTCCTCCTGCGAACATATCGCAAGATACTCTTCACTACTCTCTAGTGACAGGACCATGGTTGCTACGGCAATGACTAATTAAACCAACCGCATAGCAGACATCTGACCGAGTATGCACATTAGCATACTTCAGATTCCCTATTGCGGACGGATATGATAAACTGGACATTTGTTTCCTCTTCTCATTATTCTTAAGACATTGATCTAAGGTCAAGGTGAGTCCCCCAAAAATGGGATGTCTATGGGTTTTCAGTTTTTCATGTGAAAACGTTCAAGAACCTACATCTTGTAAGTCCCTCGAGACAAACAGAGGAGCTTCTGAGAACAATATCTCACAGTCTAAACTTCCAACACATAGTTGGAATCACCCATGTCCTCAATCAAACTGAGAGGACAACCACTCTCAAGTGGCGACAATGGAACTCATCTCATTCCCAGTTAAAAGGACGTCATCAACATATAAAGAATTAAAACACTTTCCTTGGACCATTTAATGTACACACATTGTACCACTGCCTAGAGGATTTGAGATAATAAATAGATCGTTTGAGATAGCACACTTTTGTGCTCATTCCCTTTGGTCACAACACCAATGGGATGATCCATATTTATCTCGTCGTCTTGTTCTCCATTGAGAAAAGAACAGTTTAAACATCCAACTAAAAAGGTTCAAAAACTAAATATGCGACAATTGTTAGGATAAGGCGAATGAAGTCAGATCTCACCCTTTGGGAGAACATGTTTCCATGGTCTATACCCTCTCTGGGTACAAACTATCGCCACAAGGCGCGCCTAATACTTGTCAATTGAACCATCTGCCTTGTATTAGATTTTGTAAACACACTTGTCTCCAATAACCTTACGCACAGGCGGAATGTCAACTAACTCCTAGACCTTATTTACGTCCATAGGGCTCATCTCGTCTAGCATAGTAACTATCCACTCAGCTTCAGCAGACGAAGAAAACGCTTCAACAAAAGAAGCAGGCTCATCCTCATCCACTTGTGCACACATTTGCACACATATGAAAGTGTCTTCCTCAATTTCAAAACAGCGATAGGGAACGTTTTCCTCATCACCATACAGTGTACTACCTGAGAATCTTGAGTGCCTAGTGGTGCACTCCCACTATCTAGTACACTCCCACTAGCGTCTAGCGGTGTACTCCCAATCGGCTGGAGACTAGTACCATTTTATAGCGATTATTGGATGTGGATTCTCAATCTCCCCACCCTCGCTTAAAGATGGTATGTTGTCTGAACATCCTCCAACTCATAGAGGTCAAGATATCTCTTAGTAATACAAATCTGGGGAAGTCATTCTCAATATCATGTGGCACCATTTCTGTCATTCCTACACCCGTATGTTCATTACACGTGACATAGCCTGTCGAGCTATTAGAATGGATGAAGGTATACTTTCCATCTCTTGAGCATAGTTTCTCGCACTTATACGAGGTATAGTAAACATAACCTCCTGAGCTCCACGGGCGCAATATCGCCTTTCCATAGCTCATAAGGGGGTAGAGGGAAATGACTGAGAGGGGGCACTCTAGTATGCAGGCAGCAAACAAGAGTATATCCCCCCAAAACAACATTGGGAGGTTGACTTGCGCCATCATAGTCCTAGCCATATCTAGGAATGTCTTATTCCTTCTTTCTACAACACCATATTGTTGCGGAGTTTCTGGATAAAAAAGTTGTCTGCGTTTCCCCTTTTTCCTTACATAGTTCCCAGAACTGATTAGATAAATACTCGCGATCCTCACATCGCGCGAAATCATCTATAAAAGTGAGAAAATAAGAGGCGCCATGACATGCCTTTATAACCACAGGTCCACAAATATCTGAGTGAACTAGCTCTAATGCTTAAGTAGCTCTAATAGCCTTTCTAAAAGGCTTTCGACATGCTTTGCCAACTAAGCAAGACTCACACATAGGCAGGTCAACCTCAGCGAGTAGGCCCAAAAGGGCTTCTCGAGCTAATCAAGTTATCCTATTACATCCTATGCGTTCAAGTCCAGCATGTCATGTCTCAGAATAAATGAATAACAGAGGAAACTAGAATTGTATAAAATAACTCTTAAGTAGTTATCCCTAGATAACCATGTCCTAGTAACACTACCACAAAAAAGTATCCATCCTATTAATACCGAACTGGAGAACGCCCTCGATTGCGCTCTTCCACCTTGTTAGCCTTGGGCGCAAACTTGCTGGCCCCACCCTGCCTCCAGGCGGGTTTACCCTTACCATTGCGTTTAGGCCCACTGGCCTTGCACTTACTTCCACTTATGGAAGTAGTGGTCAAGAGTATAGCCATACGGTTCGCCTTACCTTTTTGGCGCTCCGTATTCAGCTCAACATGTCAGAAGATGTCAAAACCAAAAATTTAACATTTCCGTTGTGGATCATGATTTGTTTTCTATGGACCCGCGAATCAGGCAAAGAACTAATCATAGCCTGAAACTGCAGTTTGCCAGTAAAGATGTTCTGAGTATTCTGAAATCACGAATCATACCTGTCATCGACCTTAGATATCCAGTCATCGTGTACTTGGAACGTTTCCTTTACCTTCCCGAACTTCATTACTAGACGCTCAATCTAGTAGTGAATGTGCCATCAAAAACAAATTTGAGCTGATCTCATAATACTTTGGCTATTGGGTAGTACATATACTTCCCAACAAGATCATGGTGCATGCTGCTTATCACAAAGCGCGTGCTATGATCCTTCTCGAGCCAAGTATTATAGGCTATTAAGGTTATTATGATATTGGGCCGGAGGCCCATTATTCGGTTTAATGGGTTGGACCATAGAACAAGCCTAAAGCCCATAAGATCTCACTCATTCTATCGGTGTGTTACTTTGCAGTGCCATATTACAAAAAAAAATTAGTCCCTATTAAACTTGTTACTTTTATAAAGATCGACAAAGTGTGGTTTGGAAAACATTTGTTTTTGTGAATCCAAAAAATTTGAATATTAATATTTGAGAACATGCGCAAGGGATTGACATTATTATTTGCACATTTCATAAGGTTTGTTTTAAAATCCAATTACAAATGAGTTTTCCCCTTTCTACAATTTAAGACCAAAAAATTCGCTATTGCTCATTAATCAAATCTTATTTTTGTAAATCAATAAAAACCTTTTACAATTGATTTTTCTAAACAAACATCAATTAGATGGTACAATTACCTATCTAAGATCATCCACAAGATATAAAGTGCGCCATACAACAAAAGTGCGCATGGACCCCCACGTGGGTCCGAATTGACAACTTAGAGCTCATGTTAAGGTAATTCAAGTGTATGATTTATGAACAAAGAAAACCATCCCTTTACAAGTAGGCTTTTCCAATACAAGAAATAAAACCCTCGTTCTCACATTACATTTATAGCCCATAAAAATAGGGATGCTTTGTTCATAAACATATACAAGAACAGCCTTAAACATACATCGTGAGGACACAATCTCCATTAATTGTCAATTAATTGTCCATTCATTAATCCAGATTAATGCATTAATCACATACACCAAGCACTCATGCGGTCTATTTTAAAATGAATGGACTCATCCGTCACTCCACTTAAGGAGGAGGAATTAGAGGTCATAGGGTCAACCAATCACAAACAACAGTAATTAAACGTGACCAACAATGCAATGAGCCTCTAAAATAATAAAATGTGCAATAAAATGATTATTGCACAGCCCGGATAGCTCCCATAAGCTAAGTAAAATCAATGAAAAAATCCTGATTTTTTTCATTAATTTTAACCTAATTTTAGGCCTTAAAACATAATTTAAAACCAATTTATTAAGGGCCCTTTAAATTAACAATTAATTTAAAACCTTATGGAAAATTTAATTAATTGAAAAACAAAATTTTCATTATAAATAAAAATTTTCGGAATTTCACCAAGGCCCAAAAATATTTTGAATCAATTTAACATAATAAATTGATCTTAGTTAAACAAAATTAACTATGAGCAACAAAATTCCTAAAAATACAAAAATTTCAAGAATTTGTTCTCCAAAGATTTTTCAGTGGTCTAATATGGTGTTTCAAACACCCCATATTAATTTAAAAAATTAATAATCTATTTTGGCTATTTTAAGCAATTAAATAAATGCTCATAAGCATAAATTTTATGCTCTAAAATACCAAAACAAAAAATGAGATAATTCATAAAATTTTTCTCAAGTCTTCAATCAGTGTACAAAACACATTAGACATTAAATTCAAGAATTAACAACTTTAATTGGTTATATTTTAAGCAATTAATATTGCATACTCAATACAACATATATGCTCTAAAATACGTCCCAAAGAGCGAGAAAATATACTAAATTAATTTTCTCAAGCTACCACTAGTGTTCTAAACACATTGTGTTAATTCTCTGAACTAATAATCAATAAAAATATTTTAAGCAATTTAATATGTGTACTAAAACACACAATTATATGCTCTAAAATATTAATATGATTGAGATAATTTACCAAAAATTACCTGTGGGTCTCAAAAATTTTTACATGGTCTTAAAACAGTGTCCCTTATGCCCCACATTAATTACAAAAATTAATAATATATTATGGCTATTTTAAGCAATTAAATAAACGTCCATAAACATTAATTATATGCTCTAAAATGCCATAAATACATGATAATTTACACAAAAAAATTATCTTAGAGTCCCTTACAGTGTACTAGACACTATATATTAATTTCAAAAATTAACATATAATTTTGGATATTTTAAGCAATTAAAAACATATATAAAACACATATTTTATGCTCTAAAATACCAAAATCAATGAAACAATTTACCATAAAATTATTTCTGGTCCCACACAATGTCCATAAGATAGGAAAAATAAAAAAATAATTTTCCACATTTTTTCGGAATATTAAAGCAATTAAAACATATTTAAGCTATTAAAAACTATTTATTTTAATTGCAGAAATAATTTTAATTATAAAATAATTAAAAAAAATTTTGAAAAATATATTTACAAAATATATTAAGGACCGGGACCCCGAGGGGGACCCACACTCGCCGGAATCATTGTCGCCGGACCACCGTAGGCCGGCGAGTGGGTCCCACTCTCCCTGGCGCGAGTGGACGAGGCCCTGCTGGGTCTTCTTCTTCACCTAAAAACGCAACCCAGGGCTGCACGAACCCCCAACTTTGACGGCTTGTATCTCCTTCGTTATTGATCCAAAGTTTACAAATTTTATATCGTTGGAAAGCTCTCACGGAGTACTACAATTTTAAGTCAAAAAATAGAGATATTGATCGAGTAAATCTTCCAGAAAATTGGATCAAAGTTGGAAAAAATTTTTATTTTTATTGATCCAAAAAATTAGGTTTTGCAATATCTCACTTGTTTGAGATAATAAGGCCATGAGACTTTATGGAGGGACTCTAGGGATTATATGGGACACAACTATGCCAAAAAATTGGACCCTTATTGGAGTTTTGATGTAGACCCACTTTAAAATCAAATTTTCAAAGTTTTCATAAAAGCTTGCTTGAAGCTTTAATGGCAGATTCAATTCGGGTGATCTACGGGCGAATCAAACACCTATATGCTCTGATACCAATGTAGATAATATGCATGCAAGCATACGAGACGGGTTTAGGTCACTTACCTAGCGGAATAACCCGACCGATCGCCGAACGGTGTTGTTACAAGCCCGGCGTCTTCACCCACGAACTACTGCTCCATGTTGCCTCCGTGTACTCTCTTATGCTTCGCGTAGGTCGTGAAGATCACTACTAGAGCGGTCCTCGTACGTATCACGTGCTAAATCCCATGGCTCCTTTGGTGATGGCCAAGAGGGAGATGAACCGTAGGGATAGAGAGAGAGAGACTAACGTGAGTTAGAGAGAGAGAGAGAGGCTGCTGTGAATATATGAAATATCCTTAGGTTTTCCATGTGATATACATGTATATATAGGCACATAAAAACCTATAAGGCTTAAGACTCCAAAAGCCCATTATTTGGCGTCCAAGCCAGCCCTCTCTGGACTCAGTCCAATATAATGTGGGTGCCCGTATGGCCCAACCACAATATTTGTTACACTTATTATGGTTTCCTCTTCTTTGATTGATTTTCAGTTTTTTTTTTTAATTATTTTTTTTATAGTATTTTTCACAAGCTCTTTCATAGTCTACTTGTCATATATGTCTATATATAGCAAAGCACCTATCGGGAGTACCTAAAATTGAAATCTAGACATGAGACACTACAAAAATATTGAAGGTAATTACCCTTGATGAAAGCAATCCAATTTATGTTTTCGCAGAAGATTGATTTCAAGCTTTGGTATACATGCAAGCTTATGAGTTATATATTGACCTCGATATTCTATGTTTTCTAGACACCTACTTGGAGAGGATCTGGGACCACTAAATATGAAGGAGCTTCAGCATCTTGAGCACCAACTTGGGTCATCTTTGAAACTGATCTGGGACCACTGTGATGAGATTTGGTCGGCATTTCCTGGAGTAGGAAGGTACTTTGAAAAATTGGAATTGCGGAATCATAGGTAATACTCATGGGTTTAATTTGCGATATCAAAGAGATGGAGCAGTAGTCAGAGGGTGGGAGTGTAAAGTGGGTTTAAGTGGCCTCTTTCTAGCTGGACCGGTTCAATTATGAAACCAATGAATCAGATGTTCTTTCTTGTACAACACTGAAATGGAAGCCAAACTTTTACTTGAATTTACGGTAGACCAATTGTATCAGGTGTTCTTCTAGGTACAACACTCGAAACGAAAGCAGAATTTTATCTGATTTGAGCATTGAGTAGATTTTCCAAGTTGTTTCGATTCCCCCAGTGGTCCTTGAAATGAAAGCATTTTGAAGAGATTGGATTGCTTGTGAGGATGACCTATTTCTGGTTGATTGTTGAGGGGCATTCAATATCATTTTGGCTTCCTAATATGGAAGAGGCCACTTAATTACAAAGTTACAACTCTCTAAGTTGAAGCTGAATAACGGAAGCCCACAAGATCAGTTAATGGTTCTAATCCTTTGCTCAGTCACCTACTTTTCATATTAATGTTTGCTTGAATTGTTTCATCTTAATAAATAACAAGGGCCGAGCTAATAAAAAGTCGGTAATCTTCCATTTGTAATCCTCTCTATAAAGATATGGTAGTATTAACACCCTGATTACCCACCAAAAACAAAGCTGGATGCAACATTATTTACTGGAAAAATATTAGGATAAGTCAGATAAAAGACTGCAAATGACTGAAATGAAAAGTGAAATGGGGCAGAGAGGGTAAAAACACCTTTCAACATCACCACGGCAAAGATATGAAGTATGAAATGAGTAATGGCATTCAAATATGAATCACAAATTTGATTTTCAAATGCTTTGAACCATACGTAATACCATGTCGTACCACTGACGAATGTCACAATATTACAAGTGTACAACTATTAAGCAATTTGAGATTCGAACATGGGAAGCATAGATTATTTCATAAAAAGGAACCTCTGTTTGGAAAAAATAAAGTAGTTTGCGGGGGCGTGTCAGGACCTTGTACGGTAAGCCCAAACGAGTAGCCAAATTAATCCCTATGTTTGGTATGAGTAAGATCAGACGATTGTTGGGAAGTAGGGGTGCCTTTTCCCTTTAAATTGCCCTTGCCCCAATGAAGAGGACTTCAAACATTTAACCAAGTGATTGAGAACAAAAGAATGCAAATTAACAGAAAGTGAATTGGATTTGGGATGAAATGGATTGCTATTGAACTAAACGAAATTACAAGCAAAGTAAGAATGAACGACCATGGAATAAAAAGGAAAGATGGACTGAAATTTATCTAACTGTTTGTGGCCAAAAACCGCCAAAGGTTTTGGGGCCCGTTTGAATTGTTGAAGTGAGCCTGGAACTGGTCAGCCCATGCTTTGTTCTGGAATGACTGGCCCAAGATTGCAAAGATTGATCGGGCTCAAGGAAAGACATCGCACTGTTTTGGCCCAAGAGACATGAGTTATCATTAGGAGGAGCCCGATTAGTCAATTTAGCGTGCATAGCGTCCATCGGGCATTCATAAGAACGCGCAAGAGGTGAGAATCGTGTAGTGCATAAGAACAAGGCGTAGAGCGTAAACTCAGGATGAGTCCGATAGATGACGACGGTAGCACGTACGATGATTGGGCACCAATTGCTGAGCCCGACTGTTTTGAAGCATGGGTGAAACAGCTGTCGGGCTCGTGTCCGTCAGAGAATAGGATAAGTAGGAATACACTAGCTCGATGGTATTAGTGTAATACCCTGTATTTTCAATAAGTATTTATGCACAGAGATTCTATATACTTCCCTTGATCATATTTGAAATTTTACCTTCGATCGATCGAAGTTCGTTCGAGCGATCGAGCATTCCAAAGGTCAAGCGATCGAACCTTGTTCAATCGATCAGAACCCTACCGACCTGAATTTAATACGTGGTCCCTACTTCAATCGATCAAAACCTTTTCAATCGATCAAACTAGACCGACCTGCGTTCGAGCGATCGAACTACCTTCGATCGACCGAACTTGTAATGATCAGAATTTTCAGGTTTCCCGCAAAGACAGCCACCTACTCCCCTCCCCCTCTATATATACCTTGTGTTCGTGTATGTGGAGTGGTTGTTGAACTTGAGAGAGTTAGAGAGAGAGTGTGTATGCTTGTGTTTTTTTATATATACACAAACTTCCATATATGTATACACACACATATTGATATATATACGGTCAGAGAAAGAGAGAAAGAGCAGAGATAGAGGACAGAGAGAAGGAGACCACCATTAAAGCTCAAAAATCAAAAGCTTAGCCAAACGCGCCCTTAACGACGTTCAGTGAGTTCCAAACTCACTGTAGCTTAGTTATAATGTTTTACATATACTGTATGTTTAAAAAGGATCCAAACACCCCCTAACAGATTCTGGACGTTCACTGCCTGAATCTGGAGAAGACGAAGTTCGAGCGATCGAACTGAGTTCAATCGATCGAACCACCCTGGGTCTCAAGCGATTGAAATGACTTCAATCAATCGAGATCACCTAGACTTCAATCGATCGAGAACACTTCAATCGATCGAACATCACTTTCTTCAAGCGATTGAGAGGACTTCAATCGATCGAACCTTATTAGAACTTGGTTGTTTCCTTTAGTTTATAATTCATAATGCTTAGTTGCGCATTGATGTTTCATGTTCTATTATGCGATATTATGGATTACAGAGGTAACGAGGTGCGATAATGAGATTGAGATAATGTGGTGAGAAACGTAATAAGGTTCGGAATGTTAGTAACATTACGACGCATTAACGAGATAAGGTTTGAGTTATGTTGGTGGGTAATATTGGTTAATCATGATAATTGAGTCAGTGGGGTATTGGTGACCATCAATACCAGTGTGCTAGTTTCATGAATTGGTCATGAACACATCTGTGTGGGATGTGAGCGTTATGTATTGTGCTAGCAAGAAGTACTGATGCATATGAATTATGAAAGGACGATACTCGCAAGCTTTCTTAAAAACGGTGAACAAGAGTATTTGTGCGTCCATAAACTACTCGTTATATGAGAGCGATGTATAGTGCTCACAAGAGTTCTTAAAAGCGATGAATAGTAAAAGTTCTTAAAAGCAGTGAACAAGAGCATTAGTGTGTCGTGATAATATAATCAGTTCGATGTAGCTAGTCGGGATAGGTACAGTCAGTCTTAGAATTGGAGAATGATGAGAATCGGTTAATGTTGTGTCTGAATAAAAGAGGAGAAGATATTATTAATATCACTGCTATATATCGTGCAAGAATAATGATTACGTTTTGCTATGAGACTGTGTTAGTTAGTTCTCACTCAGCGTTCAGTAAACTGACGACCTTTATTACCTGGACATTCCCCGTCCAGACTATCATGTCCCTATCAATACAGGCAATGGAACTTACGGTGATGGCTACTACCCGGAGTGGGATTATGCAGAGGGTGGACCGACTAACGACGGTTATGCTAGAGAAGGCTGTTATGCTGATGATGACCCTTACACCAGTTGAAGACAGAAGATTTATATTCAGTTTCATATTTCCGTCGAACTCTGTTTTGTTAAATGGGTACTTGGGCATACGTTGTCTCCAAACCTATTGTGATCCTGAGGACCACTCTGACGTTTGTAATCGTGACACTGCTTTTATATTTCAATTGGTTATGTTACTGTTTTTGTTTATCTTGTAGACTAGTACTGTGTGGTGTGGATAATTAGTGACTTTCCCTTGTCATAACCTATGGACCAAAAAAGGAAATTTATTTTTCTCTATTTTTGCTGCTCCAGGGCGTGACAATTGGGGTTCACGTTGCTGAGCCTGATTGGTAAGACAGTACTGTTTCCAGCTAATATGGTGACGTTACCCTAAACTTGAGGAGGCAGAGTCTGTTTAGGAGTAGAATCTGATCATATCCAGCTGGATATGGAAGGCTAATCCCTAAGATTTTGGGATTGACTGAATCAGGATTGGGATAAGGAAAGAGTTCGAGCTAAGGAAGGATTCCGCTAGCTATACCTCGCTTGGGGCGCAATTCAAAGGGTTCTTGCCATATCCGGACTATTGAAAGGCCGCTATAAAAGCAAGGCAGGCCAACCATTCAGGGGATTCCGCATCATCTCGAAAACAGCATACATAAACAGCATGCAGAGCATTTAATCCTGCGTTCTTCCTATTTTTCTGCATTCATAGCAAATAGGTCTGTCTCTGTTAGTCTTTTCTCTACTGTTTTCAATCTTCTCTTGAACAATCAGAGCTTGTTCTGATTGATCGGGAGAGAACAGATCCTATTTATACGCCTTAATGAGCATTTGTTAGTACCTTTTTATCCTGTTTCTGTATATTTTTACTTCGTTTTCTATTTTCTGACAGGTTTTGGAAGAAATCACCTAAACCAGGCTAAACAGGGTGAAAAAGCACAAAGAAAGAAGCTGAAAAAAACCAAGTCGCGCGCGCGACCCGCGCCCGCGAAAAACCAGAAATCGCTCGCGCGACCCGCTCGCGCGATATGTGTAAAAACCAAAGTTGCGTATTTCAGTGTACAAAAGACTCCTGTGCGAATGAAACTGCTAAACGACGTCCAAACTGTAAATTACATCAGTTTTAGTTCGTTTCGGGTTGAAATAGGTTTCCAAAACTTGTTGTAATCATATATATATCCTATTTTATTATAATTAAGGGAGGAGACATTATAGACATTAATACATACACATTCTACAACCATACTTCCAGCCATTGAAGGGAGGGAAGCAAGGAGAAGAAGAAGAAGACCAAGGATTCCCATGGCCTCCTCCATCAACCTCTTGCCATCCATCACTTCCATGGACGGCTAGATCATAGATCTAGGGTTTCAATGAAGCCCTAGACGAGTAATAGGGTTTTATTTATGTTTTTATTTTAGTTTTATTATGTATGGATGACAGTCACATGTTTAGAGGATTTTTATAAATAAATCGTACTTCTATTGATTAAATCATTACTTTCAGAATTTATTCTTGTCTTAGATCTATTTTGACTGTGATGTGCTCAACGATCTATGCTTGCTGTGCTTGTTTAGATTGTTTACATGTGATGGTGCTTTATTGATTTGTGCTATCAAGTATCCGAATAGTCCATGCCTAGGTTAGACGGATTAGATCACAACCCTAGTTTAGTGTGGGATAATTCGTGCTAACCGAAGATGGATTATGTTGGTACTTGAACCATGAATATCTTCTTGTCGGAGGAATTGGGCTTGTAGCTACAATTCCCCATTATCATCCAACGTAATAAACTAAAGTAATTCATAAATATTCCTATTATGAAGCTAGTGGTGGATTTGCAATCCCAGGTTCCCTTAAACATTATTTAAAACAACTTTAATTGCTTTTATAGTTTAGATTTATTTTTATTGTTATTAGTTTAATTAAAATCAAATCAAAATCCGTTTTCATAATTAACTAAATTTAGGATTTTAAAATTAAGTCGCTGTAGTTAACCAATCTCTGTGGGTTCGACCTTTACTTCCACACTGCAAATCTTTTGAAAAGTAAAGAATACTTTTATATCTTGATACTGACAACATCAATTTTTGGCGCCGTTGCCGGGGTTTGCGTTACTACCTTTAATTTTATAATCTTAGTTTAGTTAATTTGTAAATATTAGATTAGTTTTTATTTTTCTTATTTTCCGTTTTGTTTTTTTTGTTACTAACTTGTTCTCTTATTTTGTAGTCAACGTTTCCGAGTGGAGCAGCTAATTACATCAAAGGAGCTTACGCAAATAAAAATATAAATAAAATAAAATAACTTGCTTCTTGTGAAACTCGCTTTAAACCACTGTAAGTCAAGGCGCTGTGACGCACTATTTGCATTAGTTTAGGGTTAATTGCACTGCATTAGCTAGGAAACCCGGGGCCCTGGGCTTGACGCGGTCATTGCATTACAGGATAATATTCATGCATCACACTAGTTGAGTGCTTGTTATCTTAGTTGTGTGATTGCTATTTGTTTTTTTTTTTTTTTTTTTAATTGAGTCAGTTTATGTTTTTAGTTTCCTTTCTTTTAGTTTATGTTAGGTACACATTCAAATAAACCGGAATTACAACCTTTCGACTCTGAACTTGAACGCACCCTAAGAGTTAATAAGTCTTCAATCTTAACTTCTAGAACACAATTTTTAATAGACGACGATTTAACACCAAAACCAACGTCTTTATTTGAATCTGAAATACGTAGTACCCTTCAAAGACTAAAGAAACCACGCTTTCATAACATAGGACCAATTAAAATGGCAGACATTGGAAATAATAACGAAAACAACCAAAATAACAACGGAAATAATTTGAATAATCCTAATATACCGCCACCTCCTCCACTTAAAGATTATTTTATTCCGACGACTTACACGCCACAAACATGTATTGAATTACCGGAGGCGATAGCATCTCACTTTGAGATAAAGTCGTCTACCATCTCGCTACTTCCGTCTTTCTATGGCCGTTTAAATGAAGATCCATATAAACACTTAGGAGATTTTCAAGATATATGTTCTACTTTGAAAATCCAAAACTTAACTGATGATGAATTAAAATTGCGGCTCTTTCCATTCTCTTTAAAAGATAAAGCAAAATACTGGCTTCAATCTTTGGAGCCAAACACAATTAAGACATGGGAAGCCTTACACACCGCATTCTTACAAAAGTTTTTTCCTATTATGCGCACAAATCAAATAAGGAAATCTATCACTAATTTTGTGATGTAAGATGGGGAAACACTTTATGACACGTGGGAAAAATTTAAAGAATTATTACGTTCGTGTCCACATCATCAGGTTCCTAAGTGGCAGTTGGTACAGGTCTTCTATGAAGGACTAATTCCCTCTGTTAGGAATACTGTCGATGCCGTTTGTGCAGGAACTTTCCTACACAAAAGCGCCGACGAGGCCTGGAAAATATTTGAAACTTTAAGCGAGAACTCGATGCATCAGGCTGTGTCGGTACGTTCGGAAGGATATCTTCCCCCACCCAAACGAGAGGTGAAGTTTGAGTCGAGTCATTCTATTGAATTTCAAGAATTATCTAAAAAACTTGACCGACTTATGACAATGAATCAAATGACGACCTCACCCGCTTATGAAATATGTGCATTATGCTCCGATCCTTCACATTCTGTACTTTCATGTCCATCAGCAAGTCAATTTCTGGAATTCGTGGAGCAACATATTAATTCTATTCAACAATACCCACGAAATAATTATAATGCAACTACTAATAATCCGGATGCGCCATGGAGAAACCATCCTAACTTCTCGTGGAAAAATAATACTAATAATCTTAATGAGGCAACTAATTTTCCAAATGCGTATCGACCTCAATTTCAACCTAATCAATACCAACACCCGCCTCTTAATTCGAATCCTTCGAGGGGTAATGCTTTTGAGGAAAAGGTGTTGGCATCCCTTAATAAAATTGAAACTCAAGTACAGGCACAAGCACAAATAGTGCACTCTCACACACAATCCATTGCCAAGCTTGAATCCCAAATGGGACAACTAGCTACTGTAGTGAGTCGTAGAAACAAGGGGGCGTTGCCTAGTCAAACAATTCAAAACCCTAAGGGACAATATGAGGTTAAGGGGTCGAATGAACAAGTAAACGCCGTCTCAACTAGGTTGACTACACGAGAGGAAGAGGTAATAGAAATTCCGAATGAGAATGTGAAAGATATGAATATCAACTCTAATAAAGAGAGGGGTGAGGACGTAAATCAAAATAGAAAAGACAATGAACCGGTCCCAACTAGTTATGTTCCGAGAATGCCATATCCACCTATTGACGAGGGACCGTCACATTTGCCCAAGAAAGGGTCAAAAATGGAAGATATACTCGAGGTATTTAAACAAGTTAAAATTAATATTCCTTTTCTCGATGCTATTAAACAAATTCCCGCTTATACTAAATGTTTAAAAGACCTTTGTACTCAAAAGCGCAAAATACGTAGTCATACTCCTAAAAAGGTCTTTCTCACGGAAAAAGTAAGTTCTATTTTTCAACACGCTCCTCCAAAGTATAAGGATCCTGGTACACCAACGATTTCATGTGTCATAGGTGACACTATCATTCATAGGGCTCTCCTTGACTTAGGAGCTAGTGTTAACCTCTTACCTTATCATGTCTACAAACAACTAGGTATAGGTGGACTTAAACCTACGGCCGCTACTATTCAATTAGCGGGTCGTTCTATTAAAGTACCTAGGGGAATCGTCGAAGACGTTCTAGTTAAAGTTGATCAGTGCTTCTATCCCGTTGATTTTATGGTCCTTGACACCGAACCGGTGTTAGATAATAGAAAATACACTCCTGTTATTCTTGGTCGTCCATTCTTAGCCACGGCCAACGCACGTGTCAATTGTAGAACAGGGGTGATGAAAGTGTCGTTCGGGAATATAAAATTAAAATTAAATGTTTTTAATGCTGTTGATCAACCTTCCAAAGACGATGATTATCTAGGTGTGGAGGGTAGTGAGGTTAAACGGAGTATTGAACTTACTAACGTAAAAAATATAAGTGCGGGGAATAATATAGAGGATGATGACTGGATGAATCCTAATACCTCGGACCCTAATGCTGAATCTACTCGGAAGGTAAGAAATCGAGTTGAACATACTGACAAACCATCAATCGAATTAATTCAAAGCGACGTGATTTCTGCTTACCACCGAGCTCTACCTGATATTCTTAGGGGTACAAAGTCTGATTTTCAACCTCCATAAAATCTTGAGCTAGAATGGTCTAGCTGAAGACGTAAAAGTTAGCGCTTCTTGGGAGGCAACCCAAGCTTTATTTCATCCGTTTATCTTATTTTTGGTCGTTTTTTAGTCTTTTTGAGTCAATTGTGGTCTCTTTGGACAGGTTTGGGGGTTGGAATTAAGTTATTTTAATATTATATATATAATTTTAGCTAAAAAATGGAAAATACCATTCTCGCGCGCGCGGCCCGCTGGCGCGAGAAGGTGCCTTAGTGTTTTTTCTTTCTGTTTCCTTTTGTGAGCTCTCGGGTTCTCCTCGCGCCTGGAATCGCGGGCGCGAGGTACCTCGCTCGCGCGATATATTGTGTTAAAAAAAAAAAAAAACCAGGAATTCGAGCGGGCGACGGCCGCTCGCGCGGACCGCTCGCGCGATCCCCCACTTTTCTGACATTTTCTTTTGTCTTCTATATCTTCCTTCCATACCTGCTCAGGTAGTTTTCCATTTCTGTTTTTGTTTCGTAGGTCCTTTTCCATTAGGTTTTTGATTGTTTTCTTCATTCTGGTTATGTTTATTTTCTTTTATAGTATGTTTTATTTTCTTTTCTAGTTTATTCTCTTGTGGATCTTCATAGTTTTGTTTCTTCTTATAGTTTATTTAGTTTTGCTTAGCTTAGTTATAATTCTTTTAGCTGTTTTTATTATTTTATTTGTTTAATTTTCTTTTATTAAGAAATAACAGGTAACATTGAACTTTATTGTCATATTCCTTTGTGTTCACCTGTTCTATGCTTGTCGAGATCAAGGTACTATCGTTCCTTTCTTACCTACTCTCCTTTCTTTCGTTTTATTGTTTCATTGGGGACAATGAAAGGTTTAGGTTTGGGGGTATGCACTCACACATGCACATTAGTTTATGCAAAATTTTAAAATTTTTCAATAAGTGTGTTTAAATAAACGATGTTACCGACGTTTTTGTAATATTAATTTGATACTTTTTTATAGAGAACTTTGAATTGTTATAGAATGGTAAACAAGGGAAGATGTGATTAAACATTTGCTGAAGTTATGATATGACGTTTTAAGTTATGTATTGTTTGAATCGTAGTTTTATATCATAAATTTGCACACAAACTTATGCACTGCACGTAGTCGCTTGAATACATGTTGGTTGTGAACTAGAATATGATTCGGATTTCTAGATAACACATGGTGGAGACTAAGCCCAGTGAGCTTTTGAGCCTATCTTTTCTTTATAGAGGGTTATAAATACATCTTGTGTTTGTCGAATTTCACTTGAAATAGCGCATTAACTTGTTGTTATAGTCTCATTATTCTTGCTTTGGTTGATAGTCAAGTTAAAATATTTGTTACCATGCTAAATAATCTTCCATTGTAAACATTGAATAACCATATAACCCTAGGAAATGATTTTAGGCCTTCTTTGTTTACTGCTGACCGAAGAGTTATAAATTTCCTTAGTTCGCCCTTTGAGCCGTTACAATGCCTCTTTTTCTTAAATTACCATTATCCTGTTTTTTTGCTCCAATTTGGCCAACTTGGAGTTCACCCCTGAAAGATTGATCAACTTTTAGTGGTGTTAAGGTGATGTGTTGAAAAGGAAGAAGAAAATAAGATGCTATTGGGGTAGTTGCTTGGTATTCAATGAATAATCATTTGAGAAGCAACGAGAAGGAAAGAAAAAAATAAGAAGGTTGATAAAAAAAAAATGAAAGAAAAGAAGAAAAATGAATGAAAAGGAATGAAGAGAAAGAAAAGATGAAGTTGGTAGAAGAGATGAATGAAAGAGATCGAACATGCCTTACAATGCCATTCTAAACCTACCAAATTAATCCGTTCTATCATTTTTCATTGCCTGAGCCACATTACAACCTTTGAAAAGTCCTATTTGATCCTGGAAAACATGGTTTGGATCTGTAAACGATGGGAGGGGGATTAAAATATGGTAATGATTAATTCTTCTTGATTATTGGCATCCTATCCATGAGACTACTGTTCTTTCGTGTCATGCGTTTTTTTTGAGTCATATGTGAGCATTTATCGTTTTGAAAATATATTTCCTTTACTCCCATATATTAGAAAAATTACACCTGTTTCTGAGTGTTTCATTTGAGAGTGTAATTGACATTGTGAGATTCGTAGTCAAGACATAGTTAGATGGTCATCCGATTTATATTCCAAGTTCATGACATGCGCGTGTTCATTTGACTACCATATCACACACGTGCAATTTTATGAGAAACTCTATTGATTTATACGATGCATGTGCTTGGGATTGTTTTTCATGATTTAAGTGGATGTTTGATTTCATTTCTTCTTGTTCATTATTCTATTTCAAATCTTTGTTTTATAATAAGGAGTATTGACTATTAGTTTTTTGGTTCTTAATAAAATTTGTTTTAAAATTTATAAGTTAATAAAGATGGTTGTGGGTGACTTGTTGATGAGAACCCTCACGAGACTTCACTCGTCCGACTAGGGACACCTAGAGGTTTAAAAGGCTTGTTGCATATGCTAAATGCAATCGCGATTCATACGAAAATGGAGTAGTATTTGTAGTAGTAGTTTTTATTTTAGTTTTGCTCGAGAACTAGCAAAATGTAGGTTTGGGGGTGTGATCGGGAGAGAACAGATCCTATTTATACGCCTTAATGAGCATTTGTTAGTACCTTTTTATCCTGTTTCTGTATATTTTTACTTCGTTTTCTATTTTCTGACAGGTTTTGGAAGAAATCACCTAAATCAGGCTAAACAGGGTGAAAAAGCACAAAGAAAGAAGCTGAAAAAAACCAAGTCGCGCGCGCGACCCGCGCCCGCGAAAAACCAGAAATCGCTCGCGCGATCCGCTCGCACGAGATCCCCAGAATCGCTCGCGCGACCCGCGCGCGCGAAGGCCAGATGTCGCGCTCGCGCGACCCGCTCGCGCGATATGTGTAAAAATCAAAGTTGCGTATTTCAGTGTACTAAAGACTCCTGTGCGAACGAAGCTGCTAAACGACGTCCAGACTGTAAATTACATCAGTTTTAGTTCGTTTCGGGTTGAAAAAGGTTTCCAAAACTTGTTGTAATCATATATATATCCTATTTTATTATAATTAAGGGAGGAGACATTATAGACATTAATACATACACATTCTACAACCATACTTTCAGCCATTGAAGGGAGGGAAGCAAGGAGAAGAAGAAGAAGACCAAGGATTCCCATGGCCTCCTCCATCAACCTCTTGCCATCCATCACTTCCATGGACGGCTAGATCATAGATCTAGGGTTTCAATGAAGCCCTAGACGAGTAATAGGGTTTTATTTATGTTTTTATTTTAGTTTTATTATGTATGGATGACAGTCACATGTTTAGAGGATTTTTATAAATAAATCGTACTTCTATTGATTAAATCATTACTTTCAGAATTTATTCTTGTCTTAGATCTATTTTGACTGTGATGTGCTCAACGATCTATGCTTGCTGTGCTTGTTTAGATTGTTTACATGTGATGGTGCTTTATTGATTTGTGCTATCAAGTATCCGAATAGTCCATGCCTAGGTTAGACGGATTAGATCACAACCCTAGTTTAGTGTGGGATAATTCGTGCTAACCGAAGATGGATTATGTTGGTACTTGAACCATGAATATCTTCTTGTCGGAGGAATTGGGCTTGTAGCTACAATTCCCCATTATCATCCAACGTAATAAACTAAAGTAATTCATAAATATTCCTATTATGAAGCTAGTGGTGGATTTGCAATCCTAGGTTCCCTTAAACATTATTTAAAACAACTTTAATTGCTTTTATAGTTTAGAATTATTTTTATTGTTATTAGTTTAATTAAAATCAAATCAAAATCCGTTTTCATAATTAACTAAATTTAGAATTTTAAAATTAAGTCGCTGTAGTTAACCAATCTCTGTGGGTTCGACCTTTACTTCCACACTGCAAATCTTTTGAAAAGTAAAGAATACTTTTATATCTTGATACTGACAACATCACTGATCATATTCTTTAGTTTTATTTTCCAAACAATCAATAAGATCTTCATATTTTATTAATCGTTTGTGATTGTTTACCTAGTAAATTCTTGTACTAATTGGCTTGTGCGCTTCAGTACTGCCCTAGGATTTTTTGGTGAGGGTACTTTCCTACTCAGCACACACAATCGTTTAGTTAGAAGTCAGATCTTAAAGCCTTGAGTATCACTTACTCAAGCATATAAGAAATCCATCTGGACATAATCAGATCTTTTCCAGATCCTGATTGAATCAATCCCTTTAATTTAGGGATTAAACGCCTAAATCCAGCTGGACATGATTAGGTCTTTTCCTGAGCGGACTCTTATTTCCAAAATTCTGAGATGGCGTCATCTTGACAGCTGTGGATAGCACCGTCTTCCCCTTTCAGTCCATCGGCCTTGTCACTTATTCTCCTGGTTGAATCAGGCTCTACCGGTTTCCATGCCTTCCCTCATGCCCGATCGCTTTTCTTCAAACGCCCATAGCCAATCGGACTACTACTCTCATCTTTCTTTATAGTGTCCGATTGGACTTCGTGTTGCTTCATTTTACCATCGGGCTATCAGCGGATTGAGTTATATTTTTCCATAGCCCGATAATCCCCACGCACATTCGTCTTTCCCATCGGGCTCTCCTCACAACACCCAACAGCCTTGTACCTATCATCGGTCTCACGTCTATATTTAAGTTCGATGAGTCATTGATTCCTTAGCCCGACCTCCCCTCTATTTAGTTCCATGCAACTCGGGCTCAAAAACCATTGACGATTTTTGGGTGCAAACAACATTGTAAAAGTTGCTACTAGACATAAAAAAA
This sequence comes from Hydrangea macrophylla, assembly GCA_033977485.1. Lineage (NCBI taxonomy): Eukaryota > Viridiplantae > Streptophyta > Magnoliopsida > Cornales > Hydrangeaceae > Hydrangea > Hydrangea macrophylla. Next base: position 30,404,236 of record CM066993.1, read on the forward strand.
ATAAAAAATAAAAAATAAAAAATAAATAAAAATAAACTAATTGCATGAACACTTAAAGAAAAGAATGCTTGGAATGCATTGATGCTTTTTTTTCGAAGTTGTGTGAGACAGAGACTGCATGTTGTGTTTCTTTGTAAACTTATAGTGGTAGAGAGTAACTTCCCAACCCATGACTTAGGCTTAGTTTGGCCACCACGTGACTTTTTAAAAGGAGCTTATAAAATTTATTACTAAGACGTTTGATAATTTTATACAAGTGACACACTACTCTTCAAAAAGATATCATGAAACCAAAAAGCAACCATAAGCTTTTAAAAACTCCTCCCAAAAAAGCCCTAAGTTCAATTTTTACAAAGCTTATAAATTAGTTATCAAATGAATTAACATAAAATTATGCTTTAAAAAAGGAGAAACACCAAAATAGGCCCAAGCTAAGCCTTAGCACGTTCATGAACATTAACCACCCCTTTCTTTGGCACGTGTCATCGCTTGACTTGTCACAACCTTTTCTACTTTGACCAAGCTAGAGAAATGAATTGGGTGGACCTCCTACTTCCTCTTGGGCCAACCACATGAATTCGGGACACATTGTCTGTCCGATTTTCCACACTACTATTTTTTAGCAATTTCATCTACTCAAAATAATTCACGAGCCAAATAATTATTAATTATAATATGTAAAAATACATATTTTAGATGTAAATAACCTCAGACCACTGTAGTTCAAAAATAGAATGGGCAAGAGTATATCTTCAAATCAAACCACTATATCGCACCACAGAATAGCCTAGATTTTCAAGCCCTTAACCTAACAGTACATACACAGGCATAATAGAGGGAAAAGATGTAAAACTGAAAAAGAAAAACGTACAGAAAAGGAAGGACGGCGGCAAAAAAACATCATCAGCTGACTAATCAAGTAAATATTGTAGCAACTGATTTTCTTATAAATAAGTGTAAATTATTGCACATCCTAATCTGTCATTCAAATACCGGTACACATATATAACATACAATGTACATACATTCACAAGATTCACAGTTACAACGTTTTGAATAACGGATGACACAAACAAAATGGTTAGCGAAAGCTTTTAATCCTCGAATAAGATGGCACATAGCAATTAGGAAGCAGTGCGCTTGGACAAGTATGGATGACAATGTCATGTTTGATTTTAGCTTCCACCAAAATGTTGGATAAACAGCTTTGCTATGTTTTCGGCTCATCCTAGTCGGTGTAAGACACAAAACCCAGCTAGTAACGTTTGAAACCTGTCCAGTACAGAAGATACAATCTTGTCAGATAATTTATGAGTCTTAATATATAGATACAACCTTGTCACAGCGATGGGTTGGCTCTTTCTCAAAATAACAGATATAAATCTGTTCTCCACTAGTGAGATGGGTCGATTATATCATGAACTAAGGGTTGCCGGTGCAATGGCAAAAAATTACTCTGTAGAAAACTAAAAGGTGGCAACACAGCTTAAATTCCCAAATTTAGCAACAAAAAAATTAAAAAATAAAAAATTAAATGTCACTAAGAATTAGTATAAAGAGAAAACTAAAAGGTGGCAACACAGCCTAAATTCCCAAAATTAGCAACAACAAAATTAAAAAATTAAAAATTAAAAGTCACTAAGAATTATAAAGAGTGGAACTCCATTTAGCACAAGGAAGCCACTGTTCTCGCCTGGCTTCCTAAAGCACACCTGCATGCGGGGGCAACAACTTGCAATTAGTTCCAACTTAAGAAACTGTTTGGCAAACCAGATTCGGCGATTCAGTCGCAAAATAAAAAAAAATTAAAAAAATGTGAGGCAATCGCAGAAATTTTCAATTGGCTAAAAGCTACCTTGGCCAGCTTTTTGGTCAAAAGTAGTTTTTTTGGGATTGAATTGCAAAAGCACAAACTGTGCCAAACACCACCCTCTCCGAAGAAATTCCTCTCACCCTTTGGAAACCTCGCCAAAGAGATCTCTCAAGTCAAAGTCAACAGTTAGATACGCCATTTTCCTCTTTCCAAAGTTTGAGGTGTAACAAATTTACTCAGCACAAAAATCTTAATGCAAATATTCTCAAAAAAATCGAAATGGCAGGACTCATCCACAAGAAGCTAAGAAAGCCAGCGTGGCAAAAGTAGATAGCCCACTTACATGGAAAGGGGGCATTATGACAGATATAAAGAGATATAACCATTTACAATAAATATTTTTGCACAACTAGTAGTTTTAAGGTCTGCTTGGTTCATGGATTTAGTAAGTGAAAGGAAAAGAAAACACCGAGGAACACTTCTCTTTGTTGGGTTGGTTTTAAAAGTACGAAGGAAAGAAAATCTAAGTCATTTCCCTTCTTGTCTTTATAGTATATTATATTTTGAAAATCTTTGATTTTAAATAGTATTTAAGCATGGAGAAACATACTAGGGAAATTGGTTTCCTTGGGCTCTGTTTGGTTAATGGGTTTAGTAAGGAAAAAGAAAAGTGAAGGGAAAACAAGAAGGAAAATTATTTCCCTCATGTTTTCCATTGTGTTTTCCTTTATTCTTAAATAACATCAAAATTTTAATTTTTGAAAAATATAATTGTAATGTATGAAATATGAACAAAGGAAGAGAAATGACTCACAACATTCAAAATGTTTAATTTATTTCTCAACTTATTCTCTTTTCTTTCTTATTTTCCTCATTAATCAAACAAAGGAAAATGTTTTTCCTCTATGTTTTCTTTTCTTTTCCCTCGGTAAATCCAAGAACCAATCAAAGCCTTAATGTATTCTTTTCCTTTTCCTTCTCCTTTCCTCTCTAAATTCACGAACCAACAGAGCCTACTTTGTCTCCACCAGGAATAATGCGTTTGCTAATTGCAATTGTAGAATACTCATTTTCAAAAATTTCAACCAAAGTTAAGGGCCTGTTTGGGAATGCTTAAAATAGGATCAAGATCTGGTTCGGTTGTTTTATATCTGATTTTTATGAGAACCAAAGTTATCATGGTTTGACAGTTTTAAGATATATACAAGGTTAGGCATGGACCACTTGTGCAAGAAATGGACATTCATTTAAATTAGAATTTAGAGAACCAGTTCACTTCTGGACCACAGAACCGGTTCTTTGCATTCCCAAACAGCCCCTAAAAAAAGAATTATTCTTATGCTAGTAGGTACCTGGTTTTCTGCCAATTTCACACTTCACTCCAACTCAGACACTTATTCTGAATCAGACAAGGGCAAGAGCGTACAAATCCCAAGCACATGCCCATTTAGGCACACATAATAATCGACCCTATCTTCATAAGAACCTAACCTACAGCTGGCACTCTGTGGTATCATTTTTGCTTGTTCCATACTCCAAAGCTTGGCCTTACAATACGGACACACCTCGGTAGCATGAAGCTGCCCCCTTTTGATCAGCATCTTCCGAACCTTCGACAATGCAAATGATTTGAATACTCCCCGGAAAAATCCCACATCTCCTTCTTCCCCTTGGTCGAGATGCTCACATGGGTCAGACACATACAGAACATCTGTTCTGCATTGAGGAGGAAGAAAGCTCTTCCCCGACGTCATCGAGAACCGGGTTCGATGCACAAAGTGACCAGGAATATGTATGCTATTGAACAAGCCACCCTTGGTACATCCCGAGCAGTAAATAAGTAACTTTCCGAGTGCCCTCCAATTACCATCAACACTGTGACTACCGCTAGATTGGAGATCGACCATCATCTTCGGAGCTCTTGTTCGGCAAAACTCTTTCCAGAGTACTCTCTTAGCAAGATCGTCAAACCATTTGCATGCACAAGCAAGAGTGGCAATCAACTTGGGATTCCAGTTCAATTGCTGGAAAAGTAGGAAGATCATTTCTTCAGATAGATGCCCTTTTGTGCACGCACAGCTTGCAGAGTGTATGCAACGATACTGCTTTGTTAATATCATTGTTTCCACCTGTAATATTAAACCGATATAAATTCCCGAGTGTTTGATTTGATATATCCTGAGATACAGACAGTTTGGGTTGGGTTTTAAAATAATCACTTTTTGGAATAAGAGAGATTTTCAAAAGCTACAAAATGAAGCTTTTTAAAAAAGCAGTTATTTAGCTTCAAAAAGGAATCACAGATTTTTAAAAAGCTGTAAAAACTAATCCAAACAGACACTGCTTTTTAAATGATCGCTTATAAGTGATTGATGACCCCGAAATAGCTATTCCAAATGGGCTCTTAGTAGGTATAGCAGCTGAAGTGAAATACACATTCCTAATGTGAATGACAGATAAGAAGACAAATTCTCCTTATTTTCATCATATCAACAGTGTAGTGCAGTTGTTCTCATCTTAGGTTGCATGTAAGATGTTAAACTTCTTCATTTCTTTTTCCAGGTAGCATTTACAGGAAAAACAACAGTCAGCTGAGCACACACATATTAACCATTCTCCTACATTTCTCATTTTATTGGTTGTCTTCCACTTATGCTCATCGATTTTCTTGCAGTTTGAGAATCCACTTTTTACATTAAATCAGATATTATAAACCAAAACCCATTTACACATACGCAAACAGTATCCTGTTACCCACACTCACTAAAAGCTATGCGAGCCGACATCAAAGCATTGTCCTCTAGAAAAACAAGAGCAACATTATTTCAGGCTCAACAATATTCAAGCTTGAATCCTTTGTATATAAAAAGATCATTAATGAGCTCTTAGTCGGGCCAAGCCAAACTAAAAAACTTGGTTTATTTGGTGACTCATCCAAGTTTAAGAACATGAATGTCATTTTACCAACATCATACTCTATGAGTAAGTTTGTGAGTATTCATGATATCGATTATGGCAAATTGCAATGAACAATGTGTTGGTTGGTGATGCCGTGATGCTGAGGTAGATTCGGTTCATGAAAGTGGTGGAGAGAGGAGAGGGAGAAGGAGAGGGACAGGAAAGAGAGAGATGTTGGAAAGTCTATCCACAAGAAAATGTTTCCCATCCTGAACTAAATCATTGTATTCTATGGAAGAAATCCCGATAATTAAATGGAGCTAAACTAATTTGTTTTTTCGTCAACTTAATATAAGTGTTAACTAACAATCACCCAATTCACACCAAATGACCCAATCACTTTATTCATGAAAGCCATCCGAGCCTAGCTAATCTTATCACCAACAAATGCCCAGAAGAAAGTGCAATCAAAGATATTCACCTCCTTCAGTCTGTAAGTCGAAATACAGACATATTCAAGATCTCCAAGTGAGCTAACGGTACAAAAGAAAGTCTAAAGTGTCTAATATAATATGAATAATCCAGCAATGTGTAAATTAAGTTTCTTGTCCCTCAATACTTCTTTACTGTAGACATACACAAATGTGCATGAAATTTTTTAACTGGCCATTTAGAAAAATAATCCTTCCTAAACGAGCCAATGGTTCTAAGACATGATAACCACCTTGAAATGAACAAATTTAAGATACAACAAAAGGATCTGTTATTGGGTACTCTCACCAAGTCTCAGTGTTTAACAAAGCGTATATTTAGGTGTTATTGTTGTAAGATGTGGCAACTCTCTTGATGGGCAACTTCCAAAATAAAAATGAAAAGGTTTTATTTTGTGCATTCTGATTTCATCTTAGGTAACTTAAATCCTAAAAAGACGCCTTATGGTCAGAATACCCTTGAGATGAACGAACTTAAGACCGGTAAAGAGCTATTGATCAATCTTTTTCTTTCAAATTCCCTCTCTTTCTAACTCTCTTACCTCCTCATAACTATGCTATCCACACATCCTCTATCTCCTTTCTAAAGTATCTTCTTAAACCCATCTATTCTCTCTCTTGCATTTTTCGATCTTCTTCTATTAATCAAATGCTTCTCTCTCCCTTTGTCTTCTCATTACTCTCATTCTTTATCTTTCTTCATCTACTGATAAGAACACGCAGATCCTCATTTAGAGAAAGTGCATCAGGTAGCATTAAAATACTCAGCAATAACGACCAACCATCAGATGGAAAACAAGAAACCAAATCCCAACAAATGAGATATAAATTTGTAAAATAGTCGAAACTACTTCTAGACCTCTGAGTACTACAGCTCAAGAACGTCTGTTAAGTCATGCATTAAGTTTTTTTAGTTGTCTGTTGAATGATTAAATCAATAAAGAATCAAATTATAACATTTCAGCTCAGCTTTCAGCAATTTCAATGTTTTAACACATTTCAAATTTCCAGAAAATGCAACCACTTGAAGAACATATCCACCTATTGTATATCTACAAACTTTACTAAAGGGCAGAAGCTCAGATACAGAAAACATAGACCAAATTATGCTCACAGAAGCTCTTCCCACCCAATTGGATCTAGCAACATAGGCCACCAAAAATTTAAAACCCATCATTACAATAACACAGAATAATAATAAATAATAAATAATAAATAATAAATAAAAAAAAATCTGGTTTCTTCTCCATGCATGTGAGAAATATCAAGAGTTCACAAGATCCAGAAGACCCTTTACACCCAAACTAGTGTATTTCCACACAACAGAATTAAACCCAATTAAATCGATTATTATTTTGTATGATTAGCAAACATCATCTTCCACTAAGTTCCATCACGACTCATTTGCAACAGCATTAATTCCAAATTGAATGATACGATTCACAAAAGCCTAATCCAAACCCAAATCAACAAAAAGAAAATTTAGTTGTTGTAAACAATTATCCAAACAAAGCACTAGTTTCAAATCAACAAACAACTTACAGAAATCGTATATAAGTGCAGACCAACCAAATTAATTCGATTTGAAGACAACCAAGCTGAAACTGAACTGGATCGTAAACAACTTGAAACCCCAAACCCTCAAATTTATAACCTCAATTCGTAGAGTTTCTCTCCAGCATCAGCTCAAAATCGATGAAGAAAAACAGCAGATTAGGGCTTCAAACCACTCCAAGGACCAAATCAGAGAACATGATAGTGAGAAAATTACCGGAACATATGCAAGAAATGCTCGAGATAGTTAGTTCTATTTCATTGGGTTACTTTCGTCCACCAAAAAGAATGGTCACAGAGCTGCTGTATATTGCAGAAATGAGGAGAGAGAGATAGGGGCCTGGCTGTGTTCATATCTAGAAGAAGAAAAGTATATTATTATAATCATGAAAAGTGTATAAAGTGACGGAGCTGTTAGTTAAGTAAAAGAAAGACAAATCAATGAAATCAACTTGGCGTTGTTGCCATGCGGACAGAATTCCGAGCCCCGCTTTGCTCTCTTGTCTTTCATCTAGTCGATTGTCATTGGTCCAAAAGAACATTTAAGTCATTCCGTATACAACATCTCAATTTCCCTTTTTTTTTTTTTTTTTTTTTTTTTTTTTTTTTTTTTTTAAAAAAAAAACACTATTTAACTACTCATACCATTTCATAAATCAAATCAACTTAGGGCATGTTTGGTACACGCATAAATAAAATGAATTGAAAATGGAATGAGTTCAAGAATGAAATAGGAATGAACATTTCATTCATATGATTGGCTACATACCTAGTAATGGAATGACATTAAATTTTAATTGAATATTCAAAATATTTAATAAATTTGTTTTAGTTAAAAAATTTTAAATTTAATAGCAAAAAATGAAAGATAAGAAGATTAAATAAAGAAAAATGAAAGTTGAAAAAGTTGACATTACTATATCGGATTAAAATAAAGAAAAAGGAAAGTTGAAAAATATTGACATAACCATATTTAGTCATTCCACTAGGAATGAAATGAGCATTCCTTAGGTTTTGAAAAGGATTGCATATTCCTACTTCAATAGGAATCCCATTCCAAAAAGGAATGGTCATTCCACTATATTTTATCATACCAAACATAGTAATGGAATGGACTTAAGAATGGTCATTCCATTCCTGTATTCATTCCAGCTCCAGTACCATGAACGAGTATAGGGTAAATATAATCTAAGTTCTTATACAGATGAATCAAAATTTACAGTGCTGTATACGAGTAGCCGGCTATGAAAATGCCGGCTAAGGGGTAGCCGGCTGACACAATGTCGTTTGGCACACTTTTTATTTTTTAAAATTTTTAATCATTTCTTGCCTAATTAAACAAACAAAAAAAATAATAATAAAATTGGGAACATGCCTAGTTGTTAAAGACTTTGCCGGCTAATGCCGGTTGGCTCTTTATTACAAAAAAAAAAAAAAAACAAAAAAAAAACAAAAAAAAATCAATAAAATAAGTAAATAAATAACTAGTCGGTTGGGAGTGGCCAGCTTTCCCTATGCCGGCTATGGCCTAACCGGTATTGCCTCTGTCGTTTACCTTATATGGTAAGAAATTTAAGCAAAGTGTAAACTTGAGTTTCTCTATTATATAATTACGTTCTTTACCCTACCAACTACACCACTACATGAGTGTGTAGGATAAAAAACTTCAGTTGCCCTACAAAAATTACATAACTGCAAAATGCTCTTACAAATTCAATTTGTAAATAAATAGTTCAAGACTCTAGAGTAACAAGAAAAATTTCGAACCAAGTGTATTTCTTGTAGTTGTTTCACCAAAATGAAATACACCACAAAATGAATTCCTATTATATAATATTCGGTAATTATTATTGATCTCCCTTGAGGTTTAACCTAATCCTCTAATATCATAGACATCTCCTTGGGTTTTGAATAATATCATTGACCTCCCTTATTTTTAAAATTATGTGTCACTAACCTCCATTCTATTAACGGCAAATACTGGATGAAATCTTGCGATATCTGCAAATTTTAAAGGTGAACTTGTCACAGCCCATTCCTACAATAGCTGAACCCGAATCTGTGGCACGCCACCGAGACTAAACCAATTCATTAATGTTCCCAAAAATTAGTTTTAAGTACACGCAATGGAAAGAAAACAATTCATTTTTAAAACCAGCAGTCCAGTCGACTGGGTCGGGGTCTCAGTCGACTGACTTTGTCACGACCCATCCCACTACGCGTGGAAATAGGACACGTGGCACGCCACCAAGGCTCAACCAAACGATCATATAAATATACGCAGCGGAAAGAACTTTAAAACAATCTTGGGTATTTAAAACTTAGGGAACATTACCCCCTGAGGTTGTAAAAACCATCGAAAACAGAGTTATAAAAAGTTTTGGCCATGTGAAAACACATCAAAAGAAAATAGTTTTGAAAACAGAGACTCAGTCGACTGCCCCGTCGACTGCACTAGGGTCCAGTCGACTGCTTCGTCGACTGTGTTAAACAGAATCAAAATTTAACATTTTCAAGAGGGGCCCAGTCGACTGCTATAGGGAAACCAGTCGACTGCTTTTCTATTCTAAGAAGCAGTGGCTAAAATCAACAGTGTTCAGTCGACTGTCCAAGGGGTCAGTCGACTGCTTCTCTTATAATATACCTTCAGTGCCTCAATCCCACGAGGTCCAGTCGACTGCTCCCCTGCTGGGCAGTCCTGTGCTGAAAAATTAACAACCCATGCTACTCAATATCGACAACAACCATAACCATAACTGATTTTTAACATATTGAAACATAACTACAGACGTTCAATTACGAGATTACAATACTGCAGAACTAAACCAAAGATCTATTACAATATATTACAATATTCAAATCCTTACACAAGTTTAGGATTTAAAACAAAAACATATACAAGCGTTATATCCCCGGTGTTCATCGGCCTCACTCATCGCGCTTCTTCTTATCCTTCTTCTTACCTGCAATGGAGTACATCTCCACTGCTCAGCTATATGCTGAGCGTACAATTCTAGATGTATGCTTATATGACAGTTCATGGTTTAAGCATCTAAAACACATAGAAATAGTCTCTGGGGTGAGTGGTACGCATTCATCCGGTCGATGCCGTAGGAGGCCCACCTCTCCCACGCATCTCGTACACTGGTTGGGCCTTCCTCCATACCAGGTACCGTGTACTGGTTGGGCCCACCTCCAATCCAGACACAACCACAATTTCCAATTCCATCAAGATTATAATCCTCAAGGTTCGAGGAGCTTACTCCGAATGAATTTGCACCAAACTCCCCTTTGACCCAAGTAGACACATAACATGCTCACATAGACAGTTATACGTGCTTTTATCATAATTTCACGTGCATAATTAACGGGCCTAACTAACACATGAATTTTGCCCGGATCCAAGAATATCAAAAGTGATGTCCAAAACATGAAAATCCATATATTTCATAGATCTAGAATTCATACCTCGTGCGAATCGCTTCAAACTTTGAAGGATCGTCCAGGGGGCTAAATAAACGTCGGATTTCGAATTTGGTACGATTCCTACAGGTTTTACCTGATTTTTCCCAAAAGTCCAAAATTAAGATTTTACAAAAACTTGGCCAAACACGGCCTAAGTGGTACCAAAACGTAGATCTTACCTCCACGAGTTCAAATCTGAAATCCGGAGAAAATCTGACGGACGAACGGTCGCCGTTTGTCGTCGCAAAGCCCGTGGCAACAAAATCTCCCTTCTCTCTCCTCTCTCTAGATATTTAGGAGTTGTGGATGAGATTTCAATCTCATCCTCATCTATATATAGAAAAACTCTTTGGAAATTTTGTTTACCTCCCCACAAGTTTCTCAAACTTCTAATTAGCTCTCTAAACTTCGCACACGTTCATTTTATGACTTTACAAGTGAAAACTATAAATTTCAAAAGTTTTCGACTAGGTTTCGTTTGGGTCCAAAATAACGTCCGAAAACTATATTATGTGAAATCTCTACACAACCTACCTTTTAAATTAACGTATCTCTCACGTTCTCACCACAGTTCTCAAAATGATACTACCGAATCAAAATTTACCAGAATTATACTACACAGGTATAATTACTATTCACAGGAATACCAGATAAAGTCAAATAACATTTAAATCATATAAATGTCATTTACTCGTGCTCATGAAATGTGAACTGCCATGTTCCTGTGTCCTCATTGACACCTTACCGTTGACTCACAGTCAACCTCATCATCATTATCAATTAACGTTGATAAACTCTCAATTTACAATTATGCATGATAAAACTATAAATTTTTGGAACGGGTGTGACAGACTTGGTGTGCAGAGAACAAGAAATCTCCAGCAACCCACTCCAGTCAACTGACTCCTATGTTCGGTCGACTGATGCCTCAAATTTTCAGTCGACTGGGCTTGCCCGGTCGACTAAACCCAACCCAGCAGAATGTTTAGTTTTTGGACAGATTCCAGTCGACTGTTTATTGGGACTCAGTCGGCTGATCCTCTACAGAACTTTGAGAGAAAAGTGCCTAAATATGGAACCCAGTCGACTAAAGTCACGACCCGATCGATTGGTTTCCCAACTGCAAGGCATTCTGCAGAGTTTTCAAGTTAAAAGCTTTTCTGAATTCTACCAGGGATCAAACACACACTCCAAACTTATACCAAAGCGATCCCAACTGTATTAGAACATTACCAAAACATAATTACAAATGATTCCTAACTATTACAACATTATGAATCCGTTCTATGATAAAAAGTTAAACATAGTTAAAAACAACAAAAATCCTTATTACAACGTTTCCATTCAAGACTATAAGGTAAGCATGCTCAAACGCCTTCTAGTTGAACTCCTAATATCCCGTGATCACTTTCCCAATTCCTCGTCGGCATTTACACTTGAAATGGTTATTTGAATAACCACACATATTCGATTCGTTTAAGCTAATGCTTAGTGAATAAAACAACGATGCACATGAATGATAAACATGCTCGCATTCACATCTCTACATTTCACACTGGTCTCTAGAGTCTCACGTGTACATTACACACTCCTAGCCCACGACTCCTCGCCAATAAGTCCACGCAACTAGGTAAGACCCACGTTTCTTTTCTTCAAACGTGCGGTCGTATGCCTATGACGGCTCCACAATGATGGCTTGGTGCCATGTGCTCCATTGACCCAAATAGCAACTCAACGCGCTCAAATACATTTCAGCGTGCTTTCAACATAATCAAAATATTTCACCGTGCAATTGGGCCTACTTATCAATATATCCGCCCAATATGAACTACACAATATATATCTATAAACTAACACATGCTTTTCATACAAAACATGAATACATGTCAAGAAATCATTCCAAAACACATAGCTGAATCACTCATCTTCGAAAAATGCTCCTAAATTTCGATCCAAAGAAAACCCGAGCACAAAGATGATGCAGAAGACCGTCAAATACAATTCCTATCGATCAAAAATCCAATTATCAAACGACGGCCTTACCTCGATGAGTTCAAATATGGAATTTAGAAGAAAATAAACGGATAGAAGTCTGCCGATTGTCATCGTGAAGCTTGAAGAATCAAAATCTCCCTTTTTGGCCTTCCTAACTTTTTAGGTTATAAACTTTATAAAAAAAAATCTACGTCATCTCTATCTATATATATGCAACACTTTCGAAAATTGTGTTTACCTCCTCACGAGTTCTCAAAACTCCTAATTATCCTCTGAAACTTCTTATACGCCTAATTCATCACTTCACGAGTGAAAACTAAAAATTATAAAAGTTTTCATCTAAGTTCCATTTTGTTGCTAAAACGCGATTTCACATGATTTTACAAAGTTACTAATTAACCTACCAATTATGTAGCGTGTTAATTCATCCTTACCAGGATACTAAAATTAACAACAGAAACATAATCTAAACTAGATAATAATACAGATGGTGAAATACACATGTAAATATTTATTTTCAGATACACATTTAAGGTATTCCACAATGACCATCTCAATCTCGGAGAGACGTCACAACATCAAAACACTCATTCTACACAATCTCAAAGTTCTTACACAGACACCCAAAATGACTCGTGAGACACAACTCACTCACACATGTACACAAATGCAAAACACATCACATTATTATGCATGACAATGTAATGAAATGCAACAGCATGCATACGGGTGTTATAATACTCTCCCCCTTAAAAAAAATTTGTCCCCAAACTTATACCTCATGAATCGAAAAGGTACATATACTAAGTACACATATCATCTTCTATTCCCATGTCATCTCTTCCATCATTTGGCTACGCCATAATACTTTTACCTTTGATATCACCTTGTTTCATAAGACTCGACCCTTCCGATCCAAGATCTCTAATGGGTACGCAACATACGTTAAATTTCATTCGACGTCGGAGTCATCACTTGATCTCTATCTCCTGTCAATTGTTTTCGTAGCAATGATACATAAAACACATTATGAACTTGAGCATACTCATTTAGCAAATCCAATCGATATGCTATAGGTCCAACTCTCCAAATGATTTTGAAGGTCCTACATATCTCGGATTGAGTTTCCCATATATCACAAATCTAGTAATCCCCTTTGAAGGTGACACCTTCAAGTAAACCAAATCGTCCACATCGAATTCCAACGGTCATCTACGCTTGTCATAACTCTTATACCTACTCTGAATTGTCAGTAACTGTTGTCAAATTACCTTTATCTTGTTTGTCGTCTGTTGCATAATTTGTGGGCCTTCAATCATTCTTTCTTCGACTTCTGTCCAACTAATTGGTGAACGACATACGCGACCACACAAAGCTTTATAAGGAGCCATTCCAATACTCGACTGAAAATTATTATTATATGCAAACTCAATCAACGGCAAATGGTCTTCCCAATCACCCTGGAAATCAAGTACACATAAACAAAGCATGTTTTCCAAAATCTGAATTACACTTTCTAATTGACCGTCAGTCTGAGGATGAAAAGCGGTACTGAAATATAATTTGGTACCCATAGCTTCTTGTAAGGCTCTCCAAAACTTTGATGTAAAACTACTATCTCTATCCAAAATAATAGAAACTAGAATACCATATAGACTCATAATCTCACGAATATACAACTTAGATAAAGTCTTCGACTTAGTTGTTCGAAGTGGTAGGAAGTGCAACGACTTTGTCAAACGGTCGACAATTACCTAAATAATAGTATTTGATTTCTTAGATCTCGAAAACCCACTAATAAAGTCCATTGTAATGTGTTTCCATTTCCATTCGGCTATTGGTAACGGTTGTAACAATCCGGAAGGTACTTGACGTTCGGCCTTCAATTATTGACAACTCATACAATGTGAAATGTAGCGTGCTATTTTTCTCTTCATTTTCGGCCACCAATAAACATGTAACACCAGCCTATTTATCTGTATTTATCTATATATGGATATTTTTCAGTATTTATGTATTCATATATGATAGGTACGATCGTGTATGGATTAACTTTGAAGATTAATTCTAATGGAAGTTTACTCCCTTAACTTTTGATATCTTATATCAATAGAAGGATTGGAAAACTAGGAGCCCCAAGCACTCAAGGTGCCGAAGCGCTTGAGCTAGCGCGAGCGCTCGAGCTAAAAATATGAGAAAAGACTATTTTGCCCCTGGCCATAGAAAACTCTATAAATACCCAGTGTTTTCCAGCATTTATTACATTTGTTAATTCAGTTTTGCAGAGAGCTTAAGAAAGAGAGATACTTGAGAGTTCATACACAAACATACATACATTCATGCTTGTATGACCTCCAATTTATGATCCATTCACTTCGTACACACACAAACACCTGCATTATAACTATGGGAAAGTTTTGGAGCTGAGTTCTTGAGGATCAAAGTGCATGAGAAGAAGTTTGGTGGTCTTGAAGCTTGCTAGACTTGTATTTGGAGCTTGATCATCACCCATACACACATATCTTCATCATTTTCATCATCTAGTTCATTTAGATCTTGGTGAGTATACTTACTCACTCTAATATTTGTTTTCATAAGTTATTTAGATGATCTAAGACCATGCATGTAAACTGCATTAAAGTTATTAAGCTTATAACTATGCTACTAAAACTATCACTGTTCAGAATCTGTCAAACCCAAGCGCTTGAGCTTAATGAAAGGGCCAAGCCTGAGCGCTCGAGAGGCGTGAGTGCTCGAGTTTAGCAGAGTTTTAAAGAATGAGTTGTTGCATGTTAGCTTTATGTTGATCTATAATATGTTGGTTGTGTTATATGCTAAAAAAGTTGTACCTTGATCTGATTCATTAAATTTATGTTTGCATGTGATGTACTTCATGTTAATTGAGTAGTACTTCTTATATGCACAACTTTTATGATGAAAAGAAGAAGGAATACTTAAATTTATGAAGGTGAGCGCTCGAGCTTACCCGAGCGCTCGAGCCCACTATTTTTAAACTAAACTTGTTTTCTACAGTAAGTTAACGACGAACTGAGCTGGTAAGACTTATATAAGCAAGGTACGCAAACTTCAATAATGATAACGTGAATATGATGTCTCGTAATAATGCAAATTAATGACTTGTAATGCGCTTAGTCATGTTGAGAGAGTTGCGTTAACATTGATATTGAGATCTGTAACAATCGGTTTGGTTCTTGTGTTTCATTCGTAAAAGAGTAATGAGTACCTGTGGATATCACAGGTTTACTACCCACAACTTTCTTTAAAATCTTTTTTAATTTTCAAAATACAAAACACGAGTTGCCACTTAAATTTTAAAAGAAAAGATTAAGAAACCATTTTTAAAGCAAACTGATCTTTTGGGAACCAGAGATTAACTAGGTCTGGGGATTATGGAATGAGAGAGGAAGGAGCTCAACTGTTTAAAACACCCTCTCTCATCCTATCTCGTGATAGGCCTCTACTTAACATCGTTTTAATCGAATCATTAATCTAAGCATGCCCTCAATTAATACATAGGTATAGATATACATCACAAAAGCATGACTAAAGGGTGTAAGATTGCAAATGACAAAATATCATTCAAAAACCATATAATTCAATTAGCAAGCAATATGATATACAATGGGGAGCAAGAGAACATATCCGGGGTCCAGCCGCGAATATGGAAATGTGCAATGGATACGATAAAGAATTCCTAATAAAAGGGTCTCTAATCACATATATACACATAAACCAATATCTAATCTAAGGTGTTGCGCATGGAGTCGAAAATCAATAAAATTAAAGAGTAAAACAAAATTAGAGAGGGATCGAGGAATCGTACCTTAAAAGTGCTACAAAACAAAGACTAGTCCACATGCTTCAAAAAAGATATCGAATAATTAATCCTAAACTTCTAGCTTAAATCTATCAAGTATGAAAGAATTTTCATAATTATGGATTCCTTCCAATTAGTTGAAAACACAACATCTCTATACATATACAAGTCTCAACTAGGAGCCAATGTAGTGGCATAGTCCCAACATGATACAAGGAACTCATAAGTAGGTTTAATCAAGTACAAGTTAATCTAAAAAATGAATCCTAATTACAAGTATCAAACCACATGGATGAATGCATATAGATATATAAACATGAACAAGAATAAGTTATGAATTATTCATTGATTTGGATCACTTAACCTCTGTATTTAAGTTTAATTGATCATTATTAAAACATGGTTTGAGCCCTAGGTCATAGAAAAGTCATTTGGACCATTATTTACGAAGTTGGTCAAATCTATCATAAAATTCTGAAAATTTCAGAGAGCAGACCAGAATTTCAAAAAAAAGAAAAAGCATGCTTCCCATGGTTTGATGTCGGTGAATTTTGGATACAAGATGCCTCTATGAGTCCAGTTTCCAACCCAAAAGAAAAAGTAAAGATCAACGATCCAATCTCTGTGAAAAGGGTAAAAACCAGACATCACTTAGAGATTTGCAAATCTCTGTCCAGAGATTTTGTACGATTTTTTAAAAATAGTAAACAAATCAGAAAGACTCTATTCTTTTTAGAATATCTTATTAACACATTAAAATTCATAGAAAAAATTATTTGGAACCAAGAATGCTTGATTAAGGTTCTAATTTACTCATTTTGAAACTGATTTGCTATTCTGAAACTCTGGACAGAATATGGTTGTCTCACAAAACCTATGACCAAACCATGTTATCCATGAGATCCTACTAAAACAAAAATTATAGTGGTAAATCTTTATGTTATTGACACTCTCCAGTTGGTTTCATTCAATTCCAACGGTCCAATATTTAACTAAAAATCTTTGATTAAAGGTGGTTTGTGAGCTCACTGCACCTTTGTCAAATTTTACTTATGTGAAGTCTATCTCTCAAGCCATGGAGATTGCGTAACCCAAACTACTTCTCCCTCCATTTGATGATCATTGGAGATATAAGAATAACTTAAAACTTATGGATTCTAAAAGGATATAGAGAAGATCCCATGAAATCCCAAGTTAGAGAATCGAAGTCATTCAATATGGGCTTGGGTCCATCTACTTGTTTACAAATAATGATCAATCTTTGGCCCTCATGTGAAGCACTTACATGGGATCAAAAGATCAAACTCAAGAGTTTTCAAGAGAGATATTGAAGATCTCCAAGAATCTCAAGAGAAAAGTACAAACAACAAGAAGAAATGAAATTAAGAAAACTAAGAGAGCAAGTGCTCTAAATCCATCAAAGAACCTATTGGAAGAAAACTTGTTTACTTCAAATTCATATATGCTTTTGACCCAAACTAAGAAGAAATAAAAGAAAACTAACAAGATTAGAGTATCGCCTCCAACTATCCTCAAACTACTATAGTTTTAAGATCTTCCAAGCTCTTCTTCAAGCACTCAAAAACTCTCTTTTCTCAAAATTCTTTTTGTTTTCTCCTTGAAATTCCCCTCTCCCAAAAATGTGTAGTAGTAGTCTCCCTTGTAATGGGACATTCATCCCCTATATATAGGCAAATTTTGGATGGCAATTTCAGTAAATTCGCAGCAAAAACCCTAATTCTAGATGTTCTTTTTTGAAGGTACGAAACACACTATTTCAAAACTGGCAGACACAAAGCGCGACACTCAATAGAAATGGACGCGACACTCAATGAATGTCGGACCGGCACTCACTGATTGCCGGCGCGACATTTAGTGAATGCCGCTGCGACATTCAAAGAATGCCGTGGACAACTCTGCGGGATGCCGTCTTTTCTAGAATTCTAATTTTCGCGGCATTTGGTATATTTTGTAGCTATCACTAAGTGCCGTTACGATACTTACTGACTGCCGTACGGCAATCAGAGAGTGCCGCACCCCGTGAATGCTGCAAACTATGTCATATACCATTTTCTTCTATTCTCTCTTCTCTCTCTCTCTCTCTCTCTCTCTCTCTCTCTCTCTTTTCTTCTTTCTTTCTTTTATCTCTTTTTTGTTTGAATCGTAGAGCCTTTTGAAGAGCTTGAATCTCCTTAGGAAGTCTTAGATTAGTTCGGACATTATCATCATCGGCTTGGAGGTGACACTCTCCTAAATTTGATGGTTGGTCAAAATCAGGGTGTCTGTCATGTGGGTGTTACAAAAGGTCAAGTCAAGCATGGATGTCAGATAAAAGGCCAAGTTGGGCAAGTGATGTAGTAGTATCTTGTCGATATTGTCATGAAAAGAGTACTTGACCATTTGGGCAGTATGAGTGAGTCAGTTAAGTCTGTCAGAATAAGATAGTGTTACCTAAGGCCAAGTTGGACATAGTTAAAAGGCCAAGTTGGGCATAGTTAAAAGGTAACCTAATGGTCGTAAGGCGACGATGCTCCTCGGGCTGAATGGATAAGATGGGGTGTTCCTTAAGCTGAATGGAATAAGATGGGGTTACCTAAGGCCAAGTTGGGTATAGTTAAAAAGGCCATGATGGGCATAGTTAAAAAGGCCAAGTTGGGCATAGTTAAAATGCCATGTTGGGCATAGTTTAAAGGGTAACCTAATAGCCGTAAGGCGACGATGTTCCAGGCTCAACGACATTTGACAAGCGAGGGTATTTGTAAAATACAACCGCGCTAAAATGAAGAAATACACTGATTTAGTCTACAATTCCCTTGCAAGTCTACAATTTGGATTACAATGCCAGCTTTTACATAATATGATTAATCTCTGATAAGTTGTATAGTTTTAGCTATAATTTGTGCAGATTTGCTTGCTGTATGAAGAAATGAATAAGCAGGATAAAAGGGATGCTTGATTTGAATGAAGACAATTTAAGCATGAAAAGCGAGTCTCGAGTGATCGAAGATCATTCAAGCAATCGAGGTTTCGATTGATCGAAGAAGGTTCAAGCACTCGACGTCGAGTGACGTTTGATCGATCGAACATGCCTTTTATCAGAACTTACGTGCACGCAGTAGAGATAGAGTTTTTAACCCTAGCCTTAGGTTTATGTATATATACTCATTTTGTTCACATCCAAAAGGATGCCTACTTCAATTTTTATCAGTTTACATAGAGAGAGGAGAGTTTATTCTTGATTTTTGTAGGTTTGAAGCTTTGGATATAGCTTTTGGGATTGATTTCTATAGTTTAATATAAGTTCTTCTATTCTAGGTTCTGCAATCTCAGTTTATTTACATTCTAGTCGCTTAAAATTGTAGTTTAATCTGTTAGAATTGATAGTTATCATAGTAGTAACGTTAAATCACTTGGGTTTCATAGATTTTATGTTAAAATCACAACCAAACATGCCTTTAATGAACTTTCACGTTAAAAATGAATCTGTGACACTCCAGACCATGTCTGAGTAGTCCCCAGGTTGGGAGAACAAGATGAAACAGTGATCTCCAGCCTCTGCCATGCAGTAGTATAAAACCTGCACTCGATCGATCGATCGAAGTAGTTCGATCGATCGAAGCAGACGCATAGTCAAGCGTTCGAAGACATTTCGAGCGCTCGAGAGATGATGATATTCGATCGATCGAAAGCGCGTCGATCGATCGAACCTTCAGATTCTTAAGTAGTCTTTTTGCAGTATTCCAAGACTTTCTACTTTTGAGATTTGTTATCAAACTGTCCCCAAATGCTCAGTTTGTCAAAACAGTTTCATTACTTTAAGCCTTAAGGCAATTTTCTTCAATAACTTTTTGCAAACCATTTTGAATGCTAACACCATTCAGAATGCGAGACTTAACTATTGTTTTAAATCACCTTCATGTGTTTTGGAAATAAATGTGATGATGTAGTCCTGGCTATGAACGGATTATTGATTCTCTATCTTTAGAAAATACGGAATACTGTAGATAGACACACTCCTTAGAGCTTAAATGTAATTGCATGGTAGATGGCTAGGTCATGGTGGATTCGTGTAATCCCAACATTCCCTTTTATTAAGTAAAAACCCGTTTTAAAATATTATTCTATTTAATTAGTTAATTATTAGTTTAATTTAGTTGCTTTAGTAATAGTCACTTCGTGGAACTTTGTGTTCTACAACCTTTCGAATATTGATTTTTATTTTCCTCTTAGAGATTAATCTAGGTATTTAGTTATTAACCTTCCCTGTGGGATCGACCTGGTCTTAACCAGATTACTACTTGCACGATTACCTACACTTGGGTATAGCACACAAGCGAACACAGCTTTCTATTCGTGCCAAGTTTTTGGCGCCGTTGCCGGGGAAGGCGACAAGTTAATACTTAGATTACCTCAATCTACCTTTATCTAATTCTGTTTTCATTTTTATTGGTTCTCTAGATTAAAATCTCCTTAGGATTCTTTCCCTTTCATGTTCAATAATTCCATTGAAGGAATTTTCAGAAATCCATTCTACTTCACTGATTCCTCTGATTCTATAAATCCCGTAGCCACATCTACTGATTCAATGACCGATAATCAAAGTAAAAATGGTGAGAATGTGGTTGTACCAATTGATGATTTGCTTCGTCCTTTGTGCGACCTCATGACACCCGAACACACACCTACACCTTCTTGTATTCTCGTCTTTTGCTTGTGTTTGTCACTTTAGCTGTTGATCCATTTGGATTGTGTGCATTGTATATTACCTTGAGGGTTAGTAAGTGATGATGAGATGGTTGTGTAGGTTCTCATGGCTGACGGGATAAGGAATGCAAGGAACCGATAAGGAAGGGCCCCTATTCCCAAAAACATGGATCCTAAGGGAGCTTTCGAAGCTTTTTTGCAATGCCTGGAGCATATCGATGATGATCATCGAGGAAGTCGAAATAACAACTGTTAGCCTTGAATTTCTTTAAAGCATTATTTTTGTGTGTTTTGATGATGACAAACATAATGATAATAGCATGGTCTTATTTGTTATATTCTAATCTATTATCAAGTCATTTTTATTGTGCTAATCTCATGAACTATACTCTTAAATGTTCTAACTTTGTTAGTTTAATTGAGATAGAATATGGTGAAGTCCAAGAGTGATTGAGCTCAACAAGGATCAAGCTTGAAGATTTGAAGATCTTTCATCCTTAGTTGAAGACTAGGTTTACCTATAAAAGCATTTTAATTATCACTCATAAAGGGCCTAAATGTTTAAAACTTGGATAAACCTTTCAAAAATACAAAAACTAATTTTCACAATTAAAACAGTCGAGTGGACATTTTCCCAGTCGACTGGTGTGGACACGCGGGGTTCCACCACTTTTTTGTTTGAGATTGTTTTGAAAAGGAAAGAAAATGGTCTGTTGAAAATAGATACAGAGTCGCCACTTGGTCTTTAAAGGAACCAAGAAACCTAATTTTGACTCACCCAAACGGATAAAGGGCACCGGCCCTTCAAAACCAAAGAACTTGGCTCGGGGTTTTGGTACGAGAGAGGAAGGAGCCTTTGTCGCGACTAAAACACTCTTAACTCGCCCCGTCTTTTGACGGGCCTCAATTAGCATCCAAATAATCATCTTATACTATGTATGGTTCGACAATTAATACTATGATAGTATATTATATCACATAAGAAAATTTGAAATGGAAGATCTAAGTCAAATATCATACAATGTAAAGTGAAAGATCACACAAATAAACCTAGGAAAAATCGTCTAATCATGTATCAAGTAATTAAGTTTCCCTAATCTAAAGGGGACATGAATTGTTCTTGAAACAAATAATCAAAGAAATCAAAATATGATTAGCAAGCTAGTAAGATGCATGTTAATCTTTGAGAAAAGAAGATCTCTTAATCCCCGGGATGGATGAGAAAGGAGGATTAGATCAAGGGGAAGTATGAACGTGTGATCATGATCATGCCTTATAATCTTCTTAGATTAGGAGTCACAAAAGCCCCAAATCGTTGCATGGATGCAATGTATGTATCTAGAATGTGCTAAGGTTGTAGTGTGCCTTGTGTTCATGGATTCCTAGAATGACTTAGAAGTCTAGAATGTGTATGAATGAATGAATGAAATCATTATGGGATATGTACAAATGTAGTATGAACTACTTCCTAAGACATGAGCTAATTTGGAGTGCATGTACGTATCAAATCAAAGGGGGAAAGTAAAAGTGTGCTTGCTGTGAATAGTGGACAGAACAGTAACATGATCTTGTGAAAATGGAAAAGATGGGTTAGGAATGTTTTCAATGCGTGATTTTTATGGAGATCTTCCTTATTGTGTCTAGAACACAACCCAAAAAGCCAATCTTTAATAACTATCACAGATTGAGAGAAATCATATAACCAATAGAGTTTACTCAGAAACAGAGTCCGTACTATTGACTGAAATGTCAAAAAATCTTAGAAAATGAAAACAAATGATCTAGAGGCCCATATTACACAGACAGTTCCCTAAGACATTTAAGTTCAAGGAAAAAATAAGTTGGAACCACACTTTTGGGAAACATTTTCTGTAAAACAAGTTAAAAGTGGACCAAGCTGCTGTGACAGCAAAAACAGAATATCTGGAGAGAATGTTTGGGTCCAAATGGACAATTTTCAAGTATTTTCAAGTCAAACCAAAAATCATGGGTGTTATCTAATGAGTTAGGAAGACTTTCCAAGTGGTCTTGCATCCATACATTGAGTATTGAGTTCTAGAGAAATCTTTGAACTCAGATCATTCACTATTTTGACTCACTGTTTTGAAGATTTTGGAAAAAACAAACTAGAGTTTTCTTTTTTGAGATCAAAATGAGGGGGATTGAGAGGGGTTTTGAAATAGAAGTTTTGAAAGCATATTTTCAATACTCAATGAAGGTCATAGCCACTTAAAATGTCAACATCAAACTCATCATCAAGAACCTCCAAGATTGTTGGAGAGATTCATTTTCATTTGAAAATAACTTCAAGGATATCTTGGAGGTATTGAAGTTATAATCATCATCTATCAAACATGTTTTTGAGGTCAAGAGCTACTATCCATAAGGATTCACTCACCTCAAACTTCATGTCATCATTTAGAGGATGATGAACTAGTAAGTAAATAAAAATGTCAAAAACGAAACGAGGTTAGGAAGAGATGAACATAATATGAACAAGTAAGTAAATAACAATCAATAGATGATAATCAATGTGATATTGGACTTGTAGTTTGGTGTTTCACTCATATGTGGTGACATTGGACATGGAAGTAGCTTCCTCTCTCTTAAATGATCACTAAAATGGTGGTTAGGTGTATTGAATATGAATTAAATAGAAGTAATGAAGTAAAAACAAAGTTTAGAACTCACTTTTTGTTTTGAAATCAAAGAAGAAAGCTTCTTTTCTCTCTATTCTAACCTTATTTCTACAACTTTCTCTCCCAAAACGTTTCAAAGCTTACATTTGACACCCCCAAAATGAGAAGTCAAGGGGGGTTTATATAGGCCAATTTAGGGTGATTTTGGGATTTTAGAAGTACTCCATTGGTCCCAAACATCTGTGAACATAAAACTACGTCGTTTTGATTTTTAATTAATCAAAATGAACCCCCAAAAGAAATTACAAAAACATACCATTCTGGAGGAGAGTGCCGCGGCGGCACTGGGCCTGTGCCTCGGCGGTAGTGGGCCAGTGCCGCAGTGGAAGTGGGCCAGTGCCGCAGCGGCACTGCTCCTCATTCGTCCAGATAATCCTTTTTAGGCCCCCAGAGGTTTCGGTATTCGCGAAAAGGCCCTACTTCGTCCGAAATTCACAGAAAATGCATACATACTCCAAATTGAGGTTGTGATATACCATTGGAAAGGTAATGGAGTCTATTCTATATAAAAAATAATTTGGGGATAGGTCACTTTGAAAAGGTTTGAGGTATTTACGATAAAAGCCGATTTGATCGCCTTTTTCGCCTTCAAAAATTCACAATAAACTCGTTTTAAATCAAAAATTATGTGCGATATACCGTTGGAAAGCTATTGACCTCTACTATCCATGAAAAATGTTTGAAAATTGTTACTGTGCCCTGGTTCTAAAGTCAAATTTTGGTCAAACTGGTCAAACTTGGGATTCCGGGGAAGTTTTGGAAATCTCTGGGAGCTCCCAAGAGCTGACATTTTTGCTCAATTTTCTTTTAAAACTCATTTTAATACTTCCCACATGATCTAGAATGATCCTGGTGAATTTGGACTATTTTGGTCAAACTTGGTCAAACTTGATCAAACCTTGGTCAAACATGGTCAAACTTTGGTCAAACCGGTCAACGGGGACTTTCTAGGAACTTCTGGGACTTCCGGGGGTCACTGGGAGCTGACGATTTTATCCGACTTTACTTAAAAACTTATTTTCTTACTTTTCTTACGATATAGCATGTTTCCAGAACTTTTTTGGTCCAAATCTAGGAGTTTTCAGGCTTTTAGGGGCATTTTGGTCATTCTAAGCATCTTGAGAAATAGAACCAACTTCCAGGAGTCCTTTTGAGTCTTTTTTGATCATTGTGAACCTCCAAGTTATGGGTCTCCTAAATCTGATAGCCGACAAAATGGGGTGTCTACAATTTGCCCCTCTTTAGCATGAACTTGCAAGCGAGTGCCGAAGCTCTGAAGAGACAGGTCTTTTGGAGGCTATGGATTTAGGATAAAAAACATTACAAAAGATGCAATGATGCTGAGGCTAGTGCTGGCCGTGCTCTTCGTGAGCTGCCTACGTATCCCAAGTGGAATCAGACTAGGACGTAGTTCGGGGCACAAAGGAATAAATCACACACGCATATACACAATAATCAGGCGCATGCTATGCTGTATGAGTGATATGCAATGCATGGATGTGATGTGAATCGCGTCCTTAGTCCTATCATGTTTAGTGTTCTGATCTTAGTATGAGCTGGTGCTGTGGGGTGTGTGTCACTTCGAGTGTACTTATGCCGTGCTAGTGTCTCCGACTGTGATGCAGTGGCTGACTCGAATAAAGACACAATGATTTGGAAGACTCTGAGTCTCGGGGCAAACTTCTTAAATTATGGAAAGTGTGCTTCGCAAACAAGTGAAATGGATCAGACGTGAGGTTTTTAGAAGACGACAGCTAAAGGTGACCTAGGGATCTTGTGACACTGATAAGCGCAAAAGCTATGATAATGGACAAATGAGAAAGCTCGTGATAATCAGGAGACACAGAGCCGTGGAAGGACGGTGCTTCATCTTCAAAATCTGGATACGGGTGATGTTCTGGTTGTTCCTGATGGTCGATTTTCGGGAGTCGGTTCCTCTTTTGCTACTTTCTGCTGGGGATAGTGGGAACTAGTATCTTTTCGTATCTGTTCTCGGGAGATGACGTAGGGTTCTCGGAGAATCTCTCTTTTCTTGATCGGGGACCAGGACCCATCTCTGAATCTCTCATGGTTGATCAAATCTTTCGATGCTCAATCCAAGAGGGCTGGTCGGGGCCTTCGGGAGCTGGTATCTTTTTGTTTCTATCCTCAGGGGATGATGTAGGATTCCCAGAGAATCTCTCTTGACTGTTTCTTGATCAAGAACCGGGACCCATCTCTGAATCTCTTTGGTTAATGAAATCTTTGCATTGGTCTGTCTGAAAAGCTGATTCGGGCCTTTGGGAGCCAATATCTCTCTGTTTTTGTCCTCAAGGGATGATGTAGGATTCTTAGGGAATCTCTCTTACTATTTCTTTGGTGTACCGGCCAAAAAACAGGATTCTTTACTGAAACTCTTGTGTTTGATCAAAAATTGTGACAGTCGTCCTGAAACAACCGATTCGAATCTTCGGGAGTCAATTTTTCTCAGTTTTTGTCTACTGGAGGTAGCCCTGACAACTTTTGGACTGCTGGGGGTAAAATCTCATAAATCTTGACCGAAATGGGCCACCGGGGCTGCTCGGGGCCAGAAATGAGCTAAAAAAGGCCAAAACAGGTTAAAGCGGAGTAAAACGGAGCAAAACAGAGTGAAGCAGGGCCAGCAGGGAGTAGTGTCGCGGCGGCACTAGCCAACTGCCGCTGGGTGGCCGGACTCCATTTGTGTATATCTCAGGTTTTTGAGCTTTTCAAGCTCATTCCTTACCATTTTGGGATGTTTTTGGAGCCAAAATCAGTCAAAACGCAACTTGTGCACGCTCAAGTGAGTAATCTTACCCCGTGAATGGAATTTTGATTGGTGTTTTGGTTTGTTCCATTTTTCAAGAAGAAAGTTTGATTTTAGTCTTTCATTTTCTTGCAGATCCATGGCTTCGAGCTCGAGGAGACCGTCTAAGAAGGCCAAGGAACGAATGAAAGCCGAGAGCCAAATCCCGGACTTGATTTTACAGGACCCCCAACATCATCTTTCGGCCGCGGCTCTAGCGAGCCTGGTATGTGAAACTTTTGACAGTTTAGGACCATTTCCATGCATCGTGCTAGTTTTATGGGCAGTAGTGTGCACCTAGAGATCGTTAGAAGTTCGATTTGTGCTCAAATGTTGATTTTGTGAAATTGGACCTTGGGTTGTGAATAGTGATTTTGTGCTCGTTTTTGTTGTTTTTGATATGTGTAGGTGCTGGAAGTGACATTGAAGGGCCACGTAGTATGAGTTTGCTCCTGCCCCAGACAGCTTCGAGGTTCCCATCGATCGATTACAAAGCACGCTTTTTTGTGGTAAACTCAACTCTCGCTTGCTGTCAAGAGAATGGTAGACGATACCGGGTTTGGCGGCTTTGTCCGCCTGGTTTCAAAGAGTAGCAATGATCTGGCGCATTTTTACGCTCTTATTGAGAGATGATGGGACACCACCAATACTTTCCACCTGCCATTTGGTGAGATGACAATGACGCCTTTTGATTTCTCTATGATTACCAGCTTGAGGGTTGGCGGGAAGCGCCTGATTCTGGACTACTTCTATGAGATTGATCCCGAGGCTATCGAGATGTTGATTGGGGCTGTTTCCCCTAATCTGGAGAGGCGTTAGTTCCCTTGTGGTTGGCTTTACCGGGCCTACGACAGAGGGAATCACAATCTGAATAATTCTCAGCTTTTGAGGGTATTTCTTCTGTATATCCTTGGTTGCTCGATCTTCGCGACACAAAATGACCGGGTGAGCTTGAAGCTTCTTTCTTGCTTGGAGATCATTGGTGAGATCCCCTCTTATGACTGGGCAGTGCTGCCCTGGCCCACCTTTACAAGCATATGGGTGAAGTTTTCCGGGGCGATGTCAAATCAACTGGGGGATTTTGGCGAGCTTGGGAGGTATGTACTACATCTTCTTTTATCTTCTGGCTTTTTGATTTCTGTACTTTTTTTGATTTTCTCTTTTGTCTGTGCAGCTTCTGAGCTTTGAGTACCTGAAGATGTTAGCTCCTTCCCCTGCTGATGAATCAGGTGAAGATGAGGATGGCATGGCTCCTGTGCCTTTGTTTCCCTGAGGCTTGAGATGGCGGAGGGATGTTATCGGGGTAAAGAGCGGGGCTCACCGGATCGTTCTTCTCAAAAACTTCTTATCTGAGCTGACGGCTGCTAGCGTTGATTGAACGCCTTGGGAGCGCGTTGCCTATACTGCCCCAGAGGAGATAGAGGCGGACAAACCCCTTTTATCTTGTTGACTTTTGATGGAAAGTACTGAGAACAGGCAATGGTTCCTTGGCGAGCGAGTGTCCCTGCAGGTGGTTGGCAGTCTGAGGTATCGCGTCCCTCATGATCCTCCTGTGATGGATGCTGATGACCTTTCTGGTGATGCTTTACTGGCGGCCTTAGCTGGTACCGATGTTTGGGATCACTTTCTCTTTGAGAGCGGCTACGAGGCTTACCGTGGCCGCTTCCTAATGCCCAACTTCCCACTCCTGGAGGTGAGTTTCTTTTATGTTTTTGTCTCTATCTGTTGCCTATGTTTTTGACTCATCTTTTACCTAACTTATTTTGTGCCTACAGCTTCGCGAGATGTACAGGAGACAGGTTCCCCCAGTTTTCGATCTTATCGCTCCTTGGGATTGGACAGTTAATGTTTTAGGTGCAGATGGCTCCCCCCAGATTATGGAGGTGCCACGGGTCACATGTGGGTCTCCGATCCAGCCAGCAGGCATCCTCAACGTCCCTTGGAGTTATGCTGAGGAGGGCTATGCCTTGGTGGCTAGCTTACGGTCTTTGGTTCTCACACGAGACCATCGGGTATGTCTCTAATTTTGCGCTCCTTAAGGTTATGAGGTTCTAATCCTGATTTTGCCCTTGACAGATGGATGGTATGCGACAGTTTGCCACCAGTCAGATGGCGTCCTTGGTAGGTTTCTGAAACGACTTTGTTTTTGTACTTTTTATTATTTCCCTGGTGATTGCTTTCATTTTATTTGTGTGTGCAGTACCGTGGGGATGGCACTGGCTCATCGAGGACCGGACCGAGGTGCAGAGGTGGCAGGAGGAGGCCATCGCCGACGTACACTCTGGGTGCTCGACAGAGGATGAAGAAGAGGAGGACTGAGGCCTCTTAAGCGGGGATTTTGTTTTATCTCCATTTCATGTTTTTGATTGTGTTGTAATAGTGAATGATGTGACTATTCGGACAATGTTTAAGACAATGTGTAGGATGATGTGTAGGATGATGTGTCACCCTCGACAGAGTATTATGACGTTTTGCCTTTCGAGCCGGATAGTTTCTGGTTTGTAGGCTCAGTTGTGTGCTTGCTTTTATTTGGTGATTGTGTGACGATATATATATCTGTGCACTTGTGATTCTGTGATTGTTGATGTTACTGCGATGAGTAGCCTTGTGATAGTGAGTGTGTTTGCCTTGCAGGTGGGATAGTCTGTGAAACAGGGAGGTGCTGCTGAAATTTTGAATTTTGCTAGAGCCACGATAGAAAATATGGCTTTGTATGATCCCGCTCAACTCACAGCTTGGCTGAACATCATAGATGGTGTGGAATGGATCAACCTTTTTAGCGATGGCTTGACTGAGCTGTTCTCTCTTCGCCAGATGGCTTTGAACGCTGAGTTCATGTGTGCTGCTATTGTCCACTGGGACCCGGTGAACCATGTCTTCAATTTCAACGACTTGGAAATATGCCCCCTGTTTGAGGAGTTCTGTGCTATCCTTGGCTACGATTCTGATTCTGACCTGATTCTCCCTTCTGCTGATACCCCAAGTCCCACGCGAGGCTTGACTGAATACCTGAACTGTTCCACTACTATTTTCCGCTGGCTAATTTAAGGTGAGGTTCTTAACATTGCTTCCATCATCGCCCGGTATGCTAGTCCTGGGAATCCTAGCGTATATGATGCTACCTGCGGGGCTGCTCTGATATTGTGCATGACTTCACACTTTCTATTCTCGAGTGCTTCTATTGACTTGGTGCACGTGTGCCTTGGGCTGAAACTTAATCGTAACCCCATGGCCATGGTTCTAGCTGAAACCCTAAATGGTTTGGATCGCGCTTCCAATCAAGGAACGCTTCTACTTTTTGGGGCGCCTTTGGTGTTACAGGCTTGGCTCTACGAGCGCCTCCAGTTATGGACAGGTAATGTGCCGCCAGTTTATTTTTGTAGAGCTGTGCTTCATCCTTATTATACTTCTGCTGATTCGGTGGGCATGATGGGTGCTTTATCTGAGGCTGACATTTGCTGGATCGTGAGGCATTGGGGCCTTTATACTGTGACCACTAGTCTCGGGGATTTCCAGAGAGTGTGGCTGATGGGTCTGAGAGAAACCTCCTTCTATCATCCTCGCCAATTGGCCAGACAGTATGGGCAAGTTCAAGAGGTTCCCCGGGGGTTTACTGAGAGGGTCTTTGCTTCCAGAGTCAGAGCCACCACTATTGCTACTTTCATCAAGGGCTGGGCCGGTCGAGCAAGAGCTTATTTCTAGAGTCCTTTGAAGAAATAAAAAAAAAACAAAAATAAAACTAGGCTTGACTAATTCTGCTTCTTTCCTCCAAGTGTCTTTGATATTCGTGACTGCTTTTCGAAAGAACTTTTTGTGTTTTCATTTATCCCTGCTTATGTAATATTCAAAGTTTGTTTATCGGTGAACCTTGGTTACTTGTGTCATGCCCGTTCCAGAATTTCATAGTTTAATCATGCATGATATGAAATTTTATGAATTATCATTGATATATGATAATTGAGGATAAGTGGTTGACTGTGGTCAACGGTAAGGTGTCAGTAAGGACACGAGAATATGGAAGTTCATATTGCATAATCATGAGTAAATGACATTTGTACGATTTAAATGTTATTTGACTTTATCTGGTATTCCTGTGAATAGTAATTATACCTGTGTAGTATAATTCTGGTAAATTTTGATTTGGTAGTATCATTTTGAGAACTATGGTGAGAACGTGAGTGATACGTTAATTAAAAAGGTAGGTTGTGTAGAGATTTCACAGAATATAGTTTCGAACGCTATTTTTGGACCCAAACGAAACCTAGTTGAAAACTTTTGAAATTTATAGTTTTCACTCGTAAAGTTATAAAATAGACGTGTGCGAAGTTTCATGGGTGAATGAGAAGTTTTGAGAAACTTGCGGGAAGGTAAACACAATTTCTGAGAAGTTTGCCTATAAATAGAAGTGGATGAGATTTCATTCTCATCCACAACTTTTATAAATATCTAGAGAGAGGAGAGAGAAGGGAGATTTGGAGCCAACGGGCTTTGCGACGCCGATCGACGACCGTTCGTCCGTCAGATTTTCTCCAAATTTCAGATTTGAACTCGTGGAGGTAAGATCTACGTTTTGATACCACTTAGGCCGTGTTTGGCCAAGTTTTGTAAAGATATTAATTCTAGACTTTTGGAAAAAATCAGGTAAAACTTGTAGGAATTGTCTCAAATTCGAAATCCGACGATTATTTAGCCTCCTAGTCGATCCTTCAAAGTTTGGGGGAAATCGCACGAGGTATGAAGTTCTAACTTGTGAAATATAGGGAAATACATGTTTTAGTTTTCGATGACGAAATTGTGATCCGGGCGAAATCCATGTGTTATTAGTAGCCCCGTTAATTATGCACGCGCTAAATTGTGAAAAGCATGTCTAAATTTATGCGAGCACGTTAAGTTGTCTATGTGGGTCAAAGGGGAGTCTTATACAAATTCATGCCGGAGTAAGCTTCTCGATGTTTGAGAATTTAGTAGCGACGGCTACTGTGCATGGTTGATAGACTTGGACTTGCCATGGCACTTGTGGATACAATGGTTGATAGACTTGGACTTGCCATTGGTATCGCGGTTTAAGGCTTGGACTTGCCGCTACCGGATGAATGCGTATTTTTCTCCCTAGAGACTATTGTATGATTTATGAGATTAAAGCATGTTTTATCATATATTGCATATGTTAGAACTTGTACGCTCAGCATATAGCTGAGCAGTTGAGATGTACTCCATTGCAGGTAAGAAGAAGGATAAGAAGAAGCGCGATGAGTGAGGCCGATGAACGCCGGGGATATCATACTTGTATATGTTTTTGTTTTAAATCCTAAACTTGTGTAAGGATTTGAATACTGTAA
Source organism: Hydrangea macrophylla (assembly GCA_033977485.1). Taxonomy (NCBI): domain Eukaryota; kingdom Viridiplantae; phylum Streptophyta; class Magnoliopsida; order Cornales; family Hydrangeaceae; genus Hydrangea; species Hydrangea macrophylla. Next base: position 30,435,835 of record CM066993.1, read on the forward strand.
GATGTTGTAATAGAATCATGGATTAGTTCCGTAGTACCGTAATCTTGTAATTGAACGTCTGTATTTATGTTTTGCATGTTGGAAATCAGTTATGGTTGTGTTTGTTGTTGGTTTTGAGAAGCATCAGTTGTTAGTTTTCAACACAGGGCTGCCAGCAGGGAAGCAGTCGACTGGACCCAGGGTCGGTCGACTGGATCTCGTGTGTTTGAGACACTGTAAGTGAATAATAGAAAAGCTGTCGACTGGCCCCTTTATCAGTCGACTGAACCACTGTTGATTTTGGCTACTGCTTCTAATAATTGAAAAGCAGTCGACTGGGTCCCCATATCAGTCGACTGGACCCCTTTTGGTAAGTTGCATTTTGGGTTCTGCTTGACCCAGTCTACTGGACCTCTGTTGAGGGTTTAGGGTTTTAGTTTCTGCCAGACACGGTCGACTGGACCCTAGTACAGTCGACTGGGCAGTCGACTGAACCTCTGTGTTTTGGAATGGATTCTTGTGAACACTTTTGATTGAACAAAACTTTTTGTAACTCCGATTTTCAATGGATTTTACAACTCCGAGGGGAATGTTCCTAAGTTTTAAATACCAAGGTTGTTTGAAAGTTCTTTCCGCTGCGTATCATTAAATTGTTGTTTGGATGAGCCTTGATGGCGTGCCACGTGTCCTATTTCCACGCGTAGTGGGATGGGTCGTGACATTTATTGGTATCAGAGCTAGAGGTAACAAAACTTTGGGAACGTTCGACGACGAGTGGAGTGTTGAGTGAATTGTCACATGTTTTAAATTTCATTCATACATCTTAGAGATGTTTGATGCATATGGATGTTGTTTTACATACATGACATTGTTATTTTTGTACATGCATAGTGTTTATGCATTGGCGAACTACAGGATTGTAATCATGGATGACCGAGAGTTATCACCCCATACCCGACGAATGAATGAAATGGTAGAAATGATGGGGAATATGGGGGAAATGATACGGAATATATCGGAGCGATTGCCTCCCACGCCTCACAATGAAGTGGAACCAATAACTGTAGTACATGAACCCGAAAATAGGGGTATGAGATCAATATCTGAACAGTTTGCTCGCAAGAAACCGATGGAATTTCATGGGACACCCGATCCAACGCTCGCAGAACATTGGATAATGGACATGGAATGAATCTTCCGATCTATCCCGATGACCGATAGGGAGAAGATGGAAAATGCAAGTGATGTACTGAAGGGTGAAGCCCAGAACTGGTGGGTAAATGTACTAGATCAAGGGGCACCAATTACTTGGGAAGGGTTCAAGGCGGAATTCAATCGCCGGTTCTTTCCACGAGCCGCCTACAATGCAAAGAAGAGAGAGTTTGATAACTTGAAGCAGGGAGAAATGACTGTGACCGAATATACTTCTAAGTACAATGCTTTGTTGAGATTTGGAAAGGGTTCCGTACCAGAGGAGGAAGATAGGGCAAGGAAATTTGAAGAGGGCTTAAGGGAAAATATCCGTTTGAGGGTAGAGACTTACGAGCATTCGACCGTGGCAGCAGTACAATAAACGGCACTAGTGGCCGAGAGTGGGATGGAAAGGTCGAGGCAGAATCAGCACGGAAAATAAAGCAATGAAAGTGGGGATAGGAACCAAGGCGGATCTTTCAAGAGGCCATTTCAAAGAGGCTCTGGTTTTAGTTTCAGTGAATTCAGGAGGACGCCAAGTAACATACCGTTGTGTTCACTTTGCAACCGACCACACTCAGGCCGATGTTTCATGACCAAACCCCAAAACAGGAACCAAGGCGGGGGTAGTACAAATTCAACACCCGACATGAGAGGCAAGAGTTATGATTGTGGAGTATTTGGACACCAAGCCAGGGATTGCCCGAGGAAGTATCCTTAGCAAGGAGCTAGTTCTATGGCTTCCAGTGGGTCAAAGCCTAGACAATCCAATGACGGAGGACAAAGGACGGAACAATGTCAAGGAAGAGCATATCAGATGAACCCAGGAGATGTGACTGCTTCCGAGACAGTGGTCTGAGGTATGGTGCTTGTATGTTCACACTTAGCACGCATACTTGTTGACTCGGGATCTACGCATTCATTTGTATCACATGCTTTTGTTGAACATTTGAATGTTAAATCGGCACCGTTAGGATATGATTTGTCTATAGCTGTGCCACTTAGTAAAGCGATAATGACATCTACTGTATATAAGAACTGTGAGATCAAATTAGGTGAGAAGTTGATGACCGTAGACCTTATACCGATTGTGGTGAGCCATTTCGATGTAATACTGGGAATGGATTGGTTAGCCCTTAACCAAGCTACGATAGACTGTGAACGGAAAGAGGTTAATTTTCGATCACCGGTATATGGGAACTTTTGTTTTCAAGGAAGTGGGGTTACACCGCCGCCGTATTTGATTTCAGCTATCCGAGCGGGAAAGTTATTGAAAAAGGGATGTCATGGATTTCTATGTTCAGTGACTGATGCCTCGACGACTGAATTAAAAGTAGAAGATATTCCGATAGTGCGAGAATATTCAGAAGTATTTCCTGATGAGCTACCAGATGTTCTTATTGAGAGAGAGGTCGAGTTCACTATTGAGATTATACCAGACTCAAGGCCGGTATCCAAAGCACCGTATAGAATGGCACCAGTAGAATTGAAGGAACTGAAAGTTCAACTACAAGAGTTACTTGACAAGGGTTTCATTCGACCAAGTATTTCGCCGTGGGGAGCTCCAGTGTTGTTTGTAAAGAAGAAAGATGGTTCGATGAGAATGTGTGTTGATTACTGGGAACTGAACAAATTGACAATCAAGAACAAGTATCCACTACCGAGAATTGATGACTTATTTGATCAACTTCGTGGGGCACAAGTATTCTCCAAGATAGACTTGAGATCGGGTTATCATCAGTTGAAAGTGAAAGCCGAAGATGTTGAGAAAACAGCTTTTAGAACGCGTTATGGACACTATGAGTTCTTAGTTATGCCATTTGGGGTTACTAATGCACCAGCTGCGTTCATGGATCTTATGAACCGAGTCTTTAAGGACTATTTGGATGATTTTGTGATAGTGTTCATCGACGATATCCTTGTTTATTCGCCAAGTGAGATAATACACGAGAATCATTTGAGATTGATACTTCAGAGACTGCGGGAAAAGCAGTTATTTGGGAAATTCAAGAAATGTGAATTTTGGTTACCTAGCATTACTTTTCTTGGTCACGTGATTGACAAGAATGGAGTATCAGTTGATCCTCACAAAGTAGAAGCTGTATCAAATTGGCAAAGGCCGACTTCCGTATCTGAAATTCGAAGTTTCTTGGGATTAGCGGGATACTACCGCCGTTTTATTGAACATTTCTCGAAGATTTCATTGCCTATGACAAGGTTGATGAGAAAGGGAGTTACATTTGAATGGAGTCAGGAATGTGAGGACAGTTTCCAAGAATTGAAAGCACGACTGACGAGAGCACCTATTCTGACATTACCATCCGGAACCGAGGGGTTTGTGATCTATAGTGATGCGTCGCATCAAGGGTTGGGATGCGTGTTGATGCAAGGTGGTAAAGTAATTGCATATGCTTCTAGATAGTTAAAGACACATGAGGTTAACTATCCGACTCACGATCTTGAATTAGCCGCGGTAATTCATGCCTTGAAGATTTGGAGACACTACTTATATGGGGAAAAGTGTGAGATATTCACGCACCACAAGAGTTTGAAATATATTTTCACCCAACGGGATTTGAATATGAGACAGCGAAGATGGTTGGAGTTGATGAAGGATTACGATCTTTCGATAGAGTACCATCCGGGTTAGGCGAATGTAGTAGTCGATGCATTAAGCCGGGAGACGCCGAGGAATTTAGCCGATGAGCTAACACAACAAAAGGAATTGGTAAAAGAGATGGAACGCTTAGAGTTGGATGTAATTCCAGAGACTAGTGGTAGTTTACTGATGGCAATCATTGCACACCCAGATATTATTGATGAAATCAAGAGGGAACAATTTCACAATGTTTATTTGTGCAAAATGAGAGATGAGATACCTTTGGGAAAGCGACCGGGTTTGGTATTGGAACAAGGGATTCTGAAGTTTGGAAACCGATTATGTGTACCAAATGTAAAAGACCTGAAAGAACGACTTTTGGAGGAAGCTCATAGTACGAAATATTCAGTGCACCCGGGAAGTAATAAGATGTACCAGAACTTGCGAGAAAACTTCTGGTGGAAGGGTATGAAGCGTGAAGTTGCTAAGTTTGTATCTGAATGTTCGGCATGTCAGCAAGTCAAAGCAGAGAGACAAGTACCCGCAGGGTTATTACAACCTTTACCTGTGTCAGAATGGAAGTGGGACGAGATTACGATGGACTTTGTTTCAGGATTTCCACGATCAATCAATAAGAATGATAAGATTTGGGTTATAGTTGACCGATTAACCAAGTCAGCTCATTTTCTACCGATCAAGACGACTAAACCGTCCAAGTTAGCGGAATTGTATTGAAAGAGATTGTAAGACTACATGGAGTCCCAGCTGTGATTGTATCAGATCGTGATAGTAGTTTTACGTTAAGGTTTTGGGGAAGTTTGCAAGAAGCTATGGGTACGAAATTAAGTTTCAGTACTGCATTTCATCCTCAGACCGATGGACAGTTAGAGCGCATGATTCAGACGTTAGAAGATATGTTGAGATTGTGTGTATTAGACTTTGGGAATGATTGGGAGCACCACTTGCCATTAATTGAATTTGCGTACAACAACGGATTTTAGTCAAGTATTGGTATGGCACCATATGAAGCTCTGTATGGCCGTAAGTGTCGATCACCAGTTTGTTGGACCGAGGTTGGAGAAAGGAAGTTGTTAGGACCTGAGTTAATACAGGTGACTACTGAGAAGGTGAAATTGATTCAAGAGCGACTCAAGGTAGCTCAGAGCCGATATAAGAGTTATGCGGACTCTAAACGACGACCGATGAATTTTGAAGTTGGAGATTTCGTATACTTGCGAGTATCGCCTTCGAAAGGCATTGTCCGATTTGGAAAGTGAGGAAAACTTAACCCGAGATTCATAGGACCATTCGAGATACTAGAAAGAGTAGGGCCGGTGGCTTACCGTTTGGCTTTATCAGCTGAGTTATCCTTTGTGCATAACGTATTTCACGTGTCGATGTTGAGACGATGTATGACAGATACGAATAATAACATTGTACCTGAACCGTTGCAAATTCAGGGGGACTTGACTTATGTGGAACAACCAGTGGAGATTCTAGATCGCAAAGAACAAGTTTTGAGAACTAAGACTATTCCAATGGTGAAAGTGCTATGGCGTAGTCATAAGGTGGAAGAGGCTACATGGGAAAGTGAGGAAGAATTGAGGAATGAGTATCCATACTTATTCGACGCATGAGGTAAAGTTTGGGGACAAACTTCCTTTTTGGAGGGGAGAGTTGTCATGCCCGTTCCAGAATTTCATAGTTTAATCATGCATGATATGAAATTTTATGAATTAGCATTGATATATGATAATTGAGGATAAGTGGTTGACTGTGGTCAACGGTAAGGTGTCAGTAAGGACACGAGAATATGGAAGTTCATATTGCATAATCATGAGTAAATGACATTTATATGATTTAAATGTTATTTGACTTTATCTGGTATTCTTGTGAATAGTAATTATACCTGTGTAGTATAATTCTGGTAAATTTTGATTTGGTAGTATCATTTTGAGAACTGTGGTGAGAACGTGAGTGATACGTTAATTAAAAAGGTAGGTTGTGTAGAGATTTCACAGAATATAGTTTCGAACGCTATTTTTGGACCCAAACGAAACCTAGTCGAAAACTTTTGAAATTTATAGTTTTCACTCATAAAGTTATAAAATAGACGTGTGCGAAGTTTCATGGGTGAATGAGAAGTTTTGAGAAACTTGCGGGGAGGTAAACACAATTTTCGAGAAGTTTGCCTATAAATAGAAGTGGATGAGATTTCATTCTCATCCACAACTTTTATAAATATCTAGAGAGAGGAGAGAGAAGGGAGATTTGGAACCAACGGGCTTTGCGACGTCGATCGACGACCGTTCGTCCGTCAGATTTTCTCTTGATTTCAGATTTGAACTCGTGGAGGTAAGATCTACGTTTTGATACCACTTAGGCCGTGTTTGGCCAAGTTTTGTAAAGATATTAATTCTAGGCTTTTGGAAAAAATCAGGTAAAACTTGTAGGAATTGTCTCAAATTCGAAATCCGACGATTATTTAGCCTCCTAGTCGATCCTTCAAAGTTTGGGGGAAATCGCACGAGGTATGAAGTTCTAACTTGTGAAATATAGGGAAATACATGTTTTAGTTTTCGATGATGAAATTGTGATCCGGGCGAAATCCATGTGTTATTAGTAGGCCCGTTAATTATGCACGCGCTAAATTGTGAAAAGCATGTCTAAATTTATGCGAGCACGTTAAGTTGTCTATGTGGGTCAAAGGGGAGTCTTATACAAATTCATGCCAGAGTAAGCTTCTCGATGTTTGAGAATTTAGTAGCGACGGCTACTGTGCATGGTTGATAGACTTGGACTTGCCATGGCACTTGTGGATACAATGGTTGATAGACTTGGACTTGCCATTGGTATCGCGGTTTAAGGCTTGGACTTGCCGCTACCGGATGAATGCGTATTTTTCTCCCTAGAGACTATTGTATGATTTATGAGATTAAAGCATGTTTCATCATATATTGCATATGTTAGAACTTGTACGCTCAGCATATAGCTGAGCAGTGGAGATGTACTCCATTGCAGGTAAGAAGAAGGATAAGAAGAAGCGCGATGAGTGAGGCCGATGAACGCCGGGGATATCATACTTGTATATGTTTTTGTTTTAAATCCTAAACTTGTGTAAGGATTTGAATACTGTAAGATGTTGTAATAGAATCATGGATTAGTTCCGTAGTACCGTAATCTTGTAATTGAACGTCTGTATTTATGTTTTGCATGTTGGAAATCAGTTATGGTTGTGTTTGTTGTTGGTTTTGAGAAGCATGAGTTGTTAGTTTTCAACACAGGGCTGCCAGCAAGGGAGCAGTCGACTGGACCCAGGGTCGGTCGACTGGATCTCGTGTGTTTGAGACACTGTAAGTGAATAATAGAAAAGTAGTCGACTGGCCCCTTCATCAGTCGACTGAACCACTGTTGATTTTGGCTACTGCTTCTAATAATTGAAAAGCAGTCGACTGGGTCCCCATATCAGTCGACTGGACCCCTTTTGGTAAGTTGCATTTTGGGTTCTGCTTGACCCAGTCGACTGAGCAGTCGAGTGGACCTCTGTTGAGGGTTTAGGGTTTTAGTTTCTGCCAGACACAGTCGACTGGACTCTAGTACAGTCGACTGGGCAGTCGACTGAACCTCTGTGTTTTGGAATGGATTCTTGTGAACACTTTTGATTGAACAAAACTTTTTGTAACTCTGATTTTCAATGGATTTTACAACTCCGAGGGGAATGTTCCTAAGTTTTAAATACCAAGGTTGTTTAAAAGTTCTTTCCGCTGCGTATCATTAAATTGTTGTTTGGATGAGCCTTGATGACGTGCCACGTGTCCTATTTCCACGCGTAGTGGGATGGGTCGTGACAACTTGGAGAACCTTTTTTATGCATTCAACTTTCTGAAAACATTTGTAGTATGATTTTGATCAGATGTTTGCTTTTGGTACTTGTTTGGGCATGCTAGGACGATTAGAGGCAAACGAGGCGGGTGGCCGAAGTTTGCTCCTAGTTTGGGATATGTATGGTTGTGAGGCAAACGAGGTAGATAACCGATGTTTGCCCCTAGTTTAGAAGAGGTTTAGGCAAACGAGGCGGGTGGCTGAAGTTTGCCCCTAGTGTGGAGGGTGATTTATGGGTTATGGTAAGGACCGCGACTTAATTTTTCTCACACGCTCATAATTTTACCTAAGCACCAGTTAGGTGACCTAGCGAGCTCTTTTCTCTCTTTTGTTATTCCTCACTTTGGATTTTACTCTAACTTTTGCCTAGGAGTTCAACCTAGCGAGCCATCCTTCTTTTCTTTTTTGAAAGTCTGCCTACGTACCCCCGAACGAGGATCAGGTGCAACGTAGTTCGGGCCAAAGTTTTGAAAGAAAAGGGGTTGATTATGATGGTGTCGACTGAACCGATGCAGTTGCCTACGTATCTGATGTTGTCAGTATCAGGATATAAAAGTATACTTTACTTTTCTAAAGATTTACAGTGTGGAAGTAAAGGTCGAACCCACAGAGATTGATTAACTACCGTGCTTTAATTTTAAAACCTAAATTTAGCTAATTTAAGAAAAACATATTTTGATTTGATTTTAATTAAACTAATAACAATAGAAGTAAATCTAAATTATGAAAGCGATTTAAAATTGTTTTTATGAATATGTTTAAGGAACCTAGGATTGCAAATCCACCACTAGCTTCATAATAAGGGTATTTACGAATTACTTTAGCTTATTAAGTTGGATGATAATGGGGAATTGTAGCTACAAGCCCAATTCCTCCATCAAGAAAATAACTATGGTTCAAGCACCAACATAATCCATCTTCGGTTAGCACGAATTATCCCACACTAAACTAGGGTTGTGGTATAATCCGTCTAATCTAGGCATGGACTATTCGGATACTTGATAGCACAATTCAATAAAGCACCATTACATGTAAATAACCTATATAAGCACAGCAAACATAGATCATTGAGCACATCACAGTCAAAATAGATCTAGACAAGAATAAACTTTGAAAGTGATGATTTAATCAATTAGAAGCACGATTTATTTATAAAAATCCTCGGAACATGTAATCATCATCCATACATAATAAAACTAAAATAAAAACATAAATAAAACCCTATTACTTGGCTAGGGTTTCATTGAAACCCTAGATCTAGAGTCTAGTTGTCCATAGAAGCAGCGGATGGCAAGAGGTTGATGGAGGAGGCCATGGAAATCCTTGGTCTTCTTCTTCTTCTCCTTGCTTCCCTCCCTTCAATGGCTGAAAGTATGGTTGTATATTGTGTGTATAATAGTTGCCAACCCTTTAATTGAAGTAAAATAGGGTATATATAGATTTACAACAAGTTTTTGGAAGCTTTCCTAACCCAAAACGCACTAAAACTACTTTATTTAGCTTTCCAGACATAATTAGGCAGTGTCGTTCGCGTAGGAATCATCAGTAGAGTGAAATACGCATCTTTGATTTTTGTACGGATCGCGCGAGCGCGTAATTGGGAAGGTCGCATGCACAGATCGCGCGAGCGAATTCTGGAATCTCGCGCGAGCGATTTCTTTGTTTTCGCGCGAGCGGATTCCAAAACCTATCAGAAAATAGAAAACGAAGTAAAACTATACAAAAATAGGATAAAAAGGTACTAACTAACGTATGTTAAAGAGTATAAATAGGATTTGTTCTCTCCTGATCACACCCCCAAACCTACATTTTGCTAGTCCTCGAGCAAAACTAAAATAAAAACTAAACTACTAATAACATACTACTCCATTTTCGCATGGATCACGATTGCATTTAGCGTATGCAACAAGCCTTTTAAACCCCTAGGTGTCGCTAGTCGGACGAGTGAAGTCTTGTGAGGGTTCTCATCAACAAGTCACCCACAACCATCTTTATTAACTTATAAATTTAAAAAGTTTTATTAAAAACAAAGAATATAATATTCAATACTCCTTCATTATATAACAAAGATTTGAAATAGAATAACGAACAAAAGAAGAAACGGAATCAAACGTCTACCTACATCATGAAAAGCAATCCCAAGCACATGCATCGTATAAATCAATAGAGTTTCTCATAAAATTGCACGTGTGATGTGATAGTTAAATGAACATGCGTATGTCATGAACATAGAATATACTTCGGATGAACATCTAACTATGCTTCGACTACGAATCTCACAATGTCAATTATACTCTCAAATGAAACACTCAGAAACAGGTGTAATTTTTCTAATATATGGGAGCAAAGAAATATATTTTCAAAACGAGAAATGCTTACATATGACTGGAAAAAGACACATGACACGAAAGAACAGTAGTCTCATGGATAGGATGCCAATAATCAAGAAAAATTAATCATTACCATGTTTTAATCCCCCTCCCATCGTTTTCATATCCAAACCATATTTCTAGGATCAAATAGGACTTTTCAAAGGTTGTAATGTGGCTCAGGCAATGAAAAAGATAGAAAGGATTTGTTAGGTAGTTTTACAATGACATTGTAAGGCATGTTCGATTTCTTTCATTCTCTCTTCCACCAACTTCATCATTTCATTCTCTTCTTTTCATATATATATATATATATATATATTTTTTTTTATCAACCTTATATTTTTTTTTCTTCTCTTTCTTTTGTTTTTTTTTCAATATGTTCAATCTTTTTCCTTTTTTTTTTTTTTTTTTTTTGGCTTGTCGGATGACTATTCATTGATTTCTAAGCAACCACCCCAATAGCATCTTGTCTTCTTCTTCTCAATCACACATCGCCTTAACACCACTAAAAGTTGACAAATCTCTCAGTGGTGAACTCCAAGTTTGTCAAGTCGGAGCAAAAACAAGGATAATGGTAGTTAAAGAAAGGAATGGCATTTTAACGGCTCAAAGGGAGAACTAAGGACATTTATCATTTATCGGTTGGTAATAAACAAAGAAGGGCCTAAGATCATTTCCTAGGGTGATATAGTTCTTCAACGTTTACAATGGAAGATTATTTAGCATGGTAACAAATATTTTAACTTGACTCTCAACCAAAACAAGAATAATAAGACTAAACAACGAGTAGATGCGCTAGTTCAATGAAATTCGACAAACACAATGTATTTATAACCCTCTATAAAGAAAAGATAGGCTCAAAACCTCACCGGGTCTAGTCTCCACCTTGTGTTATCTAGAAATCCGAATCATATTATAGTTCACATCCAACATGTATTCAAATGACTACGTGCAGTGCATAGGTTTGTGTGCAAATTTATGATATAAAACTACGATTCAAACGATACATAACTTAATCGTTTCATCATAACTTCAGTAAATATTTAATCACATCTTTCCTTGTTTACCATTCTATAACAATCATAGTTACATAACAAGAAGTATCAAATTGAATCAAGATTGCAAAAATGTCGGTAACATCGTTTATTTAAGCACAAGAATTGAAAAAATTTTAAAAAAATTTGAAAAATTGCATTATATAATGTGCATGCGTGTGCATATATGAATGCATACCCCCAGACCTAAACCTTTCATTGTCCCCAATGAAACAATAAAACGAAAGAAAAGAAAGTACGTAAAGAAGGAACGATAGTACCTCGATCTTGACAAGCATAGAACATGTGAACACAAAGGAATAAGGCAATAAAATTCAATGTGACCTGTTACTTCTTGATTAAACAAACAATTAAATAATAAAAGCTAACATATAAGTTTCTTTTTTTTTTAATCAATAGAAACTAAATTATAAGTAAAAGAACGTAAAAGAAAATAAATAGAAACAAAACTATCTAAACAAAGACAAACTGAAATGAAAAGAACTGAAAAGAACAAATAGAAAAGAAAATAACTAACTAGGTGTGGTGAAACAGAAGGTAAAAGAACAACAAGAAAAAATGGAAAAACCCCACCTCGCGCGCGCGAATCCCTCCGCGAGTTTAAGCAGAAGCATATTTTATGTTTTATAAAAGAAAAATTTCTAAGTCCTCAGATCGTGCAAGCGGGCCGCTCGAGCGAACCCCTCGCGCGCGCGAATTGTGGCGCGAGGTGATACTGAGGCTATATATAAAAAAAACTTGAAAAATTTTGTCTATCGGGGAATCTCCCGCGAGCGGACCGCGCGAGCGACCTGTCGCGCAAGCGGGTCGCGCGCGCGACTGTGGTTTTTTCCTCTTTTTTAGTATAAAAATATATATAAGTTCAAAATAAATTATCCCCGACCCCCAAACCTATTCAGAAAACTCAAAAACTGACCAAAACGACCCAAAAAACATGCAAAAATCAAAGAAACGAACGAATTAAAGCTTGGGTTGGCTCCCAAGAAGCGCTATCTTTTACGTCTTCAGCTAGACCGTTCTAGCTCAAGATTTATGGAGGCCGTAAATCGGACTGTGTACCCTTAAAGATATCAAGACGACTTCGGTGGTAAGCAGAAACCATATCACTATGTATCAATTCATTCAACGGTTCATCCTTTTCGGTTTCAAATCGATTCTTCACCTTTTGAGTAAATTCGTCATTAGGGTCCAGGTTATTCAAATCCATCCGCTTATCACTAACCATAATATTTTCCTCACACGTATTTATTCCTATATTAGGTTCAATACTCCGTCTTACCTCACTCTCCGCCTCACATAGGTAATCGTCGTCTTTAGGAGGTTGATCAATAGAGTTAAAAACGTTCAATTTTAAGTTCATATTCCCAAATGACACCTTCATTACCCCCGTCCGACAGTTAACACGAGCGTTAGCGATTGCTAAGAATGGAAGACCTAGAATGACCGGAGTGTGTTTCCTAGCATCTAGCACCGGTTCAGTGTCAAAGACCATGAAGTCGACATGATAATAACATTTATCAACTTTAACCAAGACGTCCTCGATGATTCCTCTAGGGATTTTAATAGAACGATCCGCTAATTGTATTGTAGCGACCGTAGGCTTTAGTTCACCTAGTCCTAATTGTTTGTAGACGTGGTAAGGTTGGAGATTAACACTAGCTCCTAAGTCAAGGAGAGCCCTATGAATGACAGTGTCACCTATGACACATGAAATAGTTGGCGTACCAGGATCCTTATACTTCGGAGTAGCGTGTTGGAATATAGAGCTTACTTTTTCTGTGAGGAAGACCTTTTTCGGAGTATGACTATGTAATTTACGTTTTTGAGTGCATAGGTCTTTAAGACATTTAGCGTAAGCGGGAATTTGTTTAATAGCATCGAGGAATGGAATATTAATTTTTACTTATCTAAACACCTCGAGTATATCTTCCGTTTTTGACCCTTTCTTAGACAAATGTGACGGTCCCTCAACATTTGGTGGATATGGCATCCTTGGAATATAATTCATTGGGACCGGTTCATTTTCTTTTCTCTTCCTACTCACGTCCTCACCTTTTTCCTTATTCAAATTTATATTTTTATCTTTCTCAACCTCATCTGGAATTACAACAACTTCCTCATCTCGAATAGTCGTCCTAGTTGAAACAGCGTTCACACTCTCACTCGACCCCCCATTCTCGTATTGTCCCTTAGGATTTTGAATAGTTTGCGCAGGCAACTTCCCCTCATTTCTACGACTCACCGCATTAGCTATCTGTCCCATTTGGGACTCAAGTTTCACAATGGATTGTGTATGAGAGTGCACTATTTGTGCTTGTGCTTGGACTTGAGTTTCTATGTTTTTAAGGGATGCCACCACCGTAGCCTCAAAAGCGTTATCCCTTGGAGGGTTCAGATTAGGAGGTGGGTGTTGGTATTGACTTTGTTGATATTGGGGTCGATAAGTATTAGAAAAAATGTTCGACATAGAATTATAATTATTCCGTGGGAATTGTTACATAGAATTAACGTGTTGCTCAACAAACTATGGAAATCGAGATGCAGAAGGACATGCAAAGATATTATGAGACGGTTCAGAACATAATGCACATACTTCTGAAGAAGGTGGAGTGGACCTAATTCCCATCCTCATAAGTTGGTCAAGTTTTCTATTTAATTCTTGTATTTCAATTGATTGACTCGACTCAACTTTCAACTCTCACTTAGGTTGAAGGTACCCCTCAGGACGATCAGACACCGCTTGGTGCATCGAATTCTCGCTCAAAGTTTCATAAATTTTCCAGGCCTCGTCGGCACTTTTGTGTAGGAAGGTACCCGTACAAACAACATCGACGGTATTACGAAGTGAGGGAATAAGTCCCTCATAAAAGACCTGTACCAACTGCCACTTAGGAACCTGATGATGTGGACACGAGCGTAATAATTCTTTAAATTTTTCCCACGTATCGTAAAGTGTTTCCCCATCGTGCATCACAAAATTAGTTATAGATTTTCTTATCTGATTCGTACGCATAATAGGGAAATTTTTTTTGTAAAAATGCGGTGTGTAGGGCTTCCTATGTTCTAATTGTGTTTGGCTCCAAAGATTGGAGCCAGTATTTAGCTTTATCTTTTAAAGAGAATGGAAAGAGCCGCAATTTCAATTCATCATCAGTTAAGTTTTGAATTTTTAAAGTAGAGCATATATCCTGAAAATCTCCTAAGTGTTGATATGGATCTTCATTTAGACGGCCATGGAAAGATGGAAGTAGCGAGATGGTAGACGACTTTATCTCAAAGTGAGATGCCGTCGCCTCCGGTAAATCAATACATGTTTGTGGTGTGTAAGTTGTAGGAATAAAATAATCTTTAAGCGGAGGAGGTGGCGGTATATTAAGATTATTCATATTATTTTCGTTGTTTCCAATGTCGGCCATTGGAATAGGTTCTATTTTAAAAGTTTGAGTTCTCCTTAACCGTTTAAGGGTACTTTGAATTTTGGCCTCAAACAACGACGACGGTTTCGGCGTTGATTCGTCGTCTTGTAACCTAGCTCTAGCAGCTTGGGTTGAAGACTTACTAATTCTTAAAGTACGTTCAAGGTCAAGATCGATAGAATGTAATTCAGGTTTATTTGAACGCGTACGAAACATAAACTTAAAAAGAAAAGAAATTAAAATTAGGACTGACTCAACAAATTCAAAAATAATCACGCAAATCAGACAACAAGCAAGCACACAGTACTACTATGATGCATGAGTATTATCCTGTAATGCAATGACCGCGTCAAGCCCAGCGCCCCGGGTTTCCTAGCTAATGCAGTGCAATTAACCCTAAACTAATGCAAATAGTGCGTCACAGTGCCCTGACTTATAGTGGTTTAAAGCGAGTTTCAAAAGAAGCAATTTATTTAATTTTTTTTTATGTTTTTTTTTTCGCGTAAGCTCCTTTGATGCTCTAAGCTATTTCTCCCGGAAACGTTAGAATTTGAAGACTCGAGAAACTACAAAATAAAACGAAAAGTTAGTAACTCAAAATAAAATGAAAAATAAGAAAAAAAAAACCTAATCTAATATTTACGAATTAACTAAACTAAGATTCTAAAACTAAAGGTAGTAATGCAATCCCCGGCAACGGCGCCAAAAATTGATGTTGTCAGTATCAAGATATAAAAGTATACTTTCCTTTTCTAAAGATTTGCAGTGTGGAAGTAAAGGTCGAACCCACAGAGATTGATTAACTACCGTGCTTTAATTTTAAAACCTAAATTTAGCTAATTTAAGAAAAACATATTTTGATTTGATTTTAATTAAACTAATAACAATAGAAGTAAATCTAAATTATGAAAGCGATTTAAAATTGTTTTTATGAATATGTTTAAGGAACCTAGGATTGCAAATCCACCACTAGCTTCATAATAAGGGTATTTACGAATTACTTTAGCTTATTAAGTTGGATGATAATGGGGAATTGTAGCTACAAGCCCAATTCCTCCATCAAGAAAATAACTATGGTTCAAGCACCAACATAATCCATCTTCGGTTAGCACGAATTATCCCACACTAAACTAGGGTTGTGGTATAATCCGTCTAATCTAGGCATGGACTATTCGGATACTTGATAGCACAATTCAATAAAGCACCATTACATGTAAATAACCTATATAAGCACAGCAAACATAGATCATTGAGCACATCACAGTCAAAATAGATCTAGACAAGAATAAACTTTGAAAGTGATGATTTAATCAATTAGAAGCACGATTTATTTATAAAAATCCTCGGAACATGTAATCATCATCCATACATAATAAAACTAAAATAAAAACATAAATAAAACCCTATTACTTGGCTAGGGTTTCATTGAAACCCTAGATCTAGAGTCTAGTTGTCCATAGAAGCAGCGGATGGCAAGAGGTTGATGGAGGAGGCCATGGAAATCCTTGGTCTTCTTCTTCTTCTCCTTGCTTCCCTCCCTTCAATGGCTGAAAGTATGGTTGTATATTGTGTGTATAATAGTTGCCAACCCTTTAATTGAAGTAAAATAGGGTATATATAGATTTACAACAAGTTTTTGGAAGCTTTCCTAACCCAAAACGCACTAAAACTACTTTATTTAGCTTTCCAGACATAATTAGGCAGTGTCGTTCGCGTAGGAATCATCAGTAGAGTGAAATACGCATCTTTGATTTTTGTACGGATCGCGCGAGCGCGTAATTGGGAAGGTCGCATGCACAGATCGCGCGAGCGAATTCTGGAATCTCGCGCGAGCGATTTCTTTGTTTTCGCGCGAGCGGATTCCAAAACCTATCAGAAAATAGAAAACGAAGTAAAACTATACAAAAATAGGATAAAAAGGTACTAACTAACGTATGTTAAAGAGTATAAATAGGATTTGTTCTCTCCTGATCACACCCCCAAACCTACATTTTGCTAGTCCTCGAGCAAAACTAAAATAAAAACTAAACTACTAATAACATACTACTCCATTTTCGCATGGATCACGATTGCATTTAGCGTATGCAACAAGCCTTTTAAACCCCTAGGTGTCGCTAGTCGGACGAGTGAAGTCTTGTGAGGGTTCTCATCAACAAGTCACCCACAACCATCTTTATTAACTTATAAATTTAAAAAGTTTTATTAAAAACAAAGAATATAATATTCAATACTCCTTCATTATATAACAAAGATTTGAAATAGAATAACGAACAAAAGAAGAAACGGAATCAAACGTCTACCTACATCATGAAAAGCAATCCCAAGCACATGCATCGTATAAATCAATAGAGTTTCTCATAAAATTGCACGTGTGATGTGATAGTTAAATGAACATGCGTATGTCATGAACATAGAATATACTTCGGATGAACATCTAACTATGCTTCGACTACGAATCTCACAATGTCAATTATACTCTCAAATGAAACACTCAGAAACAGGTGTAATTTTTCTAATATATGGGAGCAAAGAATTATATTTTCAAAACGAGAAATGCTTACATATGACTGGAAAAAGACACATGACACGAAAGAACAGTAGTCTCATGGATAGGATGCCAATAATCAAGAAAAATTAATCATTACCATGTTTTAATCCCCCTCCCATCGTTTTCATATCCAAACCATGTTTCTAGGATCAAATAGGACTTTTCAAAGGTTGTAATGTGGCTCAGGCAATGAAAAAGATAGAAAGGATTTGTTAGGTAGTTTTACAATGACATTGTAAGGCATGTTCGATTTCTTTCATTCTCTCTTCCACCAACTTCATCATTTCATTCTCTTCTTTTCATATATATATATATATATATATTTTTTTATCAACCTTATATTTTTTTTTCTTCTCTTTCTTTTGTTTTTTTTTCAATATGTTCAATCTTTTTCCTTTTTTTTTTTTTTTTTTTTTTTTGGCTTGTCGGATGACTATTCATTGATTTCTAAGCAACCACCCCAATAGCATCTTGTCTTCTTCTTCTCAATCACACATCGCCTTAACACCACTAAAAGTTGACAAATCTCTCAGTGGTGAACTCCAAGTTTGTCAAGTCGGAGCAAAAACAAGGATAATGGTAGTTAAAGAAAGGAATGGCATTTTAACGGCTCAAAGGGAGAACTAAGGACATTTATCATTTATCGGTTGGTAATAAACAAAGAAGGGCCTAAGATCATTTCCTAGGGTGATATAGTTCTTCAACGTTTACAATGGAAGATTATTTAGCATGGTAACAAATATTTTAACTTGACTCTCAACCAAAACAAGAATAATAAGACTAAACAACGAGTAGATGCGCTAGTTCAATGAAATTCGACAAACACAATGTATTTATAACCCTCTATAAAGAAAAGATAGGCTCAAAACCTCACCGGGTCTAGTCTCCACCTTGTGTTATCTAGAAATCCGAATCATATTATAGTTCACATCCAACATGTATTCAAATGACTACGTGCAGTGCATAGGTTTGTGTGCAAATTTATGATATAAAACTACGATTCAAACGATACATAACTTAATCGTTTCATCATAACTTCAGTAAATATTTAATCACATCTTTCCTTGTTTACCATTCTATAACAATCATAGTTACATAACAAGAAGTATCAAATTGAATCAAGATTGCAAAAATGTCGGTAACATCGTTTATTTAAGCACAAGAATTGAAAAAATTTTAAAAAAATTTGAAAAATTGCATTATATAATGTGCATGCGTGTGCATATATGAATGCATACCCCCAGACCTAAACCTTTCATTGTCCCCAATGAAACAATAAAACGAAAGAAAAGAAAGTACGTAAAGAAGGAACGATAGTACCTCGATCTTGACAAGCATAGAACATGTGAACACAAAGGAATAAGGCAATAAAATTCAATGTGACCTGTTACTTCTTGATTAAACAAACAATTAAATAATAAAAGCTAACATATAAGTTTCTTTTTTTTTTAATCAATAGAAACTAAATTATAAGTAAAAGAACGTAAAAGAAAATAAATAGAAACAAAACTATCTAAACAAAGACAAACTGAAATGAAAAGAACTGAAAAGAACAAATAGAAAAGAAAATAACTAACTAGGTGTGGTGAAACAGAAGGTAAAAGAACAACAAGAAAAAATGGAAAAACCCCACCTCGCGCGCGCGAATCCCTCCGCGAGTTTAAGCAGAAGCATATTTTATGTTTTATAAAAGAAAAATTTCTAAGTCCTCAGATCGTGCAAGCGGGCCGCTCGAGCGAACCCCTCGCGCGCGCGAATTGTGGCGCGAGGTGATACTGAGGCTATATATAAAAAAAACTTGAAAAATTTTGTCTATCGGGGAATCTCCCGCGAGCGGACCGCGCGAGCGACCTGTCGCGCAAGCGGGTCGCGCGCGCGACTGTGGTTTTTTCCTCTTTTTTAGTATAAAAATATATATAAGTTCAAAATAAATTATCCCCGACCCCCAAACCTATTCAGAAAACTCAAAAACTGACCAAAACGACCCAAAAAACATGCAAAAATCAAAGAAACGAACGAATTAAAGCTTGGGTTGGCTCCCAAGAAGCGCTATCTTTTACGTCTTCAGCTAGACCGTTCTAGCTCAAGATTTATGGAGGCCGTAAATCGGACTGTGTACCCTTAAAGATATCAAGACGACTTCGGTGGTAAGCAGAAACCATATCACTATGTATCAATTCATTCAACGGTTCATCCTTTTCGGTTTCAAATCGATTCTTCACCTTTTGAGTAAATTCGTCATTAGGGTCCAGGTTATTCAAATCCATCCGCTTATCACTAACCATAATATTTTCCTCACACGTATTTATTCCTATATTAGGTTCAATACTCCGTCTTACCTCACTCTCCGCCTCACATAGGTAATCGTCGTCTTTAGGAGGTTGATCAATAGAGTTAAAAACGTTCAATTTTAAGTTCATATTCCCAAATGACACCTTCATTACCCCCGTCCGACAGTTAACACGAGCGTTAGCGGTTGCTAAGAATGGAAGACCTAGAATGACCGGAGTGTGTTTCCTAGCATCTAGCACCGGTCCAGTGTCAAAGACCATGAAGTCGACATGATAATAACATTTATCAACTTTAACCAAGACGTCCTCGATGATTCCTCTAGGGATTTTAATAGAACGATCCGCTAATTGTATTGTAGCGACCGTAGGCTTTAGTTCACCTAGTCCTAATTGTTTGTAGACGTGGTAAGGTTGGAGATTAACACTAGCTCCTAAGTCAAGGAGAGCCCTATGAATGACAGTGTCACCTATGACACATGAAATAGTTGGCGTACCAGGATCCTTATACTTCGGAGTAGCGTGTTGGAATATAGAGCTTACTTTTTCTGTGAGGAAGACCTTTTTCGGAGTATGACTATGTAATTTACGTTTTTGAGTGCATAGGTCTTTAAGACATTTAGCGTAAGCGGGAATTTGTTTAATAGCATCGAGGAATGGAATATTAATTTTTACTTATCTAAACACCTCGAGTATATCTTCCGTTTTTGACCCTTTCTTAGACAAATGTGACGGTCCCTCAACATTTGGTGGATATGGCATCCTTGGAATATAATTCATTGGGACCGGTTCATTTTCTTTTCTCTTCCTACTCACGTCCTCACCTTTTTCCTTATTCAAATTTATATTTTTATCTTTCTCAACCTCATCTGGAATTACAACAACTTCCTCATCTCGAATAGTCGTCCTAGTTGAAACAGCGTTCACACTCTCACTCGACCCCCCATTCTCGTATTGTCCCTTAGGATTTTGAATAGTTTGCGCAGGCAACTTCCCCTCATTTCTACGACTCACCGCATTAGCTATCTGTCCCATTTGGGACTCAAGTTTCACAATGGATTGTGTATGAGAGTGCACTATTTGTGCTTGTGCTTGGACTTGAGTTTCTATGTTTTTAAGGGATGCCACCACCGTAGCCTCAAAAGCGTTATCCCTTGGAGGGTTCAGATTAGGAGGTGGGTGTTGGTATTGACTTTGTTGATATTGGGGTCGATAAGTATTAGAAAAAATGTTCGACATAGAATTATAATTATTCCGTGGGAATTGTTACATAGAATTAACGTGTTGCTCAACAAACTATGGAAATCGAGATGCAGAAGGACATGCAAAGATATTATGAGACGGTTCAGAACATAATGCACATACTTCTGAAGAAGGTGGAGTGGACCTAATTCCCATCCTCATAAGTTGGTCAAGTTTTCTATTTAATTCTTGTATTTCAATTGATTGACTCGACTCAACTTTCAACTCTCACTTAGGTTGAAGGTACCCCTCAGGACGATCAGACACCGCTTGGTGCATCGAATTCTCGCTCAAAGTTTCAAAAATTTTCCAGGCCTCGTCGGCACTTTTGTGTAGGAAGGTACCCGTACAAACAACATCGACGGTATTACGAAGTGAGGGAATAAGTCCCTCATAAAAGACCTGTACCAACTGCCACTTAGGAACCTGATGATGTGGACACGAGCGTAATAATTCTTTAAATTTTTCCCACGTATCGTAAAGTGTTTCCCCATCGTGCATCACAAAATTAGTTATAGATTTTCTTATCTGATTCGTACGCATAATAGGGAAATTTTTTTTGTAAAAATGCGGTGTGTAGGGCTTCCTATGTTCTAATTGTGTTTGGCTCCAAAGATTGGAGCCAGTATTTAGCTTTATCTTTTAAAGAGAATGGAAAGAGCCGCAATTTCAATTCATCATCAGTTAAGTTTTGAATTTTTAAAGTAGAGCATATATCCTGAAAATCTCCTAAGTGTTGATATGGATCTTCATTTAGACGGCCATGGAAAGATGGAAGTAGCGAGATGGTAGACGACTTTATCTCAAAGTGAGATGCCGTCGCCTCCGGTAAATCAATACATGTTTGTGGTGTGTAAGTTGTAGGAATAAAATAATCTTTAAGCGGAGGAGGTGGCGGTATATTAAGATTATTCATATTATTTTCGTTGTTTCCAATGTCGGCCATTGGAATAGGTTCTATTTTAAAAGTTTGAGTTCTCCTTAACCGTTTAAGGGTACTTTGAATTTTGGCCTCAAACAACGACGACGGTTTCGGCGTTGATTCGTCGTCTTGTAACCTAGCTCTAGCAGCTTGGGTTGAAGACTTACTAATTCTTAAAGTACGTTCAAGGTCAAGATCGATAGAATGTAATTCAGGTTTATTTGAACGCGTACGAAACATAAACTTAAAAAGAAAAGAAATTAAAATTAGGACTGACTCAACAAATTCAAAAATAATCACGCAAATCAGACAACAAGCAAGCACACAGTACTACTATGATGCATGAGTATTATCCTGTAATGCAATGACCGCGTCAAGCCCAGCGCCCCGGGTTTCCTAGCTAATGCAGTGCAATTAACCCTAAACTAATGCAAATAGTGCGTCACAGTGCCCTGACTTATAGTGGTTTAAAGCGAGTTTCAAAAGAAGCAATTTATTTAATTTTTTTTTATGTTTTTTTTTTCGCGTAAGCTCCTTTGATGCTCTAAGCTATTTCTCCCGGAAACGTTAGAATTTGAAGACTCGAGAAACTACAAAATAAAACGAAAAGTTAGTAACTCAAAATAAAATGAAAAATAAGAAAAAAAAACCTAATCTAATATTTACGAATTAACTAAACTAAGATTCTAAAACTAAAGGTAGTAATGCAATCCCCGGCAACGGCGCCAAAAATTGATGTTGTCAGTATCAAGATATAAAAGTATACTTTCCTTTTCTAAAGATTTGCAGTGTGGAAGTAAAGGTCGAACCCACAGAGATTGATTAACTACCGTGCTTTAATTTTAAAACCTAAATTTAGCTAATTTAAGAAAAACATATTTTGATTTGATTTTAATTAAACTAATAACAATAGAAGTAAATCTAAATTATGAAAGCGATTTAAAATTGTTTTTATGAATATGTTTAAGGAACCTAGGATTGCAAATCCACCACTAGCTTCATAATAAGGGTATTTACGAATTACTTTAGCTTATTAAGTTGGATGATAATGGGGAATTGTAGCTACAAGCCCAATTCCTCCGTTAAGAAAATAACTATGGTTCAAGCACCAACATAATCCATCTTCGGTTAGCACGAATTATCCCACACTAAACTAGGGTTGTGGTATAATCCGTCTAATCTAGGCATGGACTATTCGGATACTTGATAGCACAATTCAATAAAGCACCATTACATGTAAATAACCTATATAAGCACAGAAAACATAGATCATTGAGCACATCACAGTCAAAATAGATCTAAGATAAGAATAAACTTTGAAAGTGATGATTTAATCAATTAGAAGCACGATTTATTTATAAAAATCCTCGGAACATGTAATCATCATCCATACATAATAAAACTAAAATAAAAACATAAATAAAACCCTATTACTTAGCTAGGGTTTCACTGAAACCCTAGATCTAGAGTCTAGTTGTCCATAGAAGCAGCGGATGGCAAGAGGTTGATGGAGGAGGCCATGGAAATCCTTGGTCTTCTTCTTCTTCTCCTTGCTTCCCTCCCTTCAATGACTGAAAGTATGGTTGTATATTGTGTGTATAATAGTTGACAACCCTTTAATTGAAGTAAAATAGGGTATATATAGATTTACAAGAAGTTTTTGGAAACTTTCCTAACCTGAAACGCACTAAAACTGCTTTATTTAGCTTTCCAGACATAATTAGGCAGTGTCATTCGCGTAGGAATCATCAGTAGAGTGAAATACGCATCTTTGATTTTTGTATGGATCGCGCGAGCGGGCCGCGCGTGCGTGTAATTGGGAAGGTCGCGCACGCAGATCGCACAAGCGGATTCTGGAATCTCGCGCGAGCGGGTGGCTCAAGAGATTTCTTGGTTTTCGCGCGAGCGGGTCTCGCGCGCGATGTGATTTTTCTTGCTTCTTTCTTCCTGCTTTTTCACCCTATTTAACCAAATCTCCTTGTTTTCTTCCAAAACCTGTCAGAAAATAGAAAACAAAGTAAAACTATACAAAAATAGGATAAAAAGGTACTAACTAACGTATGTTAAAGAGTATAAATAGGATTTGTTCTCTCCCGATCAGTATTCCTGAGTGGGAATCAGGTTGAGCGTAGTTCAGGCCAAATTTTTAAAAGAAAAGGGGTTGATTATGATGGTGTCAATCGAACCGATGCGGTTGCCTACGTATCCCCAAGTAGGAATCAGGTCGAGCGTAGTTTAGGCCAAAGTTTTGAAAGAAAATGGTTTTGGGGACTGGTTAAGCATAGTACTTTTTGAGGCGATCCATGTTGATTGGTTCTTTGAATTCAACGCCATCAAGGTCCATGAGGTAGGTTGCTCCTCCGAAAAGGATAGTTTTGACGATATAAGGACCGACCCATCTGGTTTTAAACTTTTCGCGTGGATCAAAGATCGGGGCTCGCAATTCCTTAAGGATAAGGTCACCCTTGACAATTTTCCTCGGACGAACCCTTTTGTTGAAAGCGCAGGCTATCCTCTTTTGATAGGTTCGGATATGGTCAACTGCCGCTAGGCGCTTTTTATCTATGAGAGCCAATTCTTTGTACCTTTCCCTCAATCAATCTGATTCCAAAATTTCACATTCTGCCATCTTGTGTAGGGACGGTAGTTCTATCTCGACTGGAAGTACTGCTTCCATTCCATTTACTAGTGAGTAAGGAGTTGCTCCTGTGGACGTCCTTATCGATGTTCTGTATCTCCAAAGTGCGAACGGTAGCTTTTTATGCCAGTCTTTGTAGGTATCGGCCGATTTCTGCAGTATGGCCTTGACATTCTTATTTGCAGCTTTGACTGCCCCATTAGTTTATGGTCTGTACGGTGATGACTTGTGATAAGTGATTTTGTATTCCTCAAACAGATCTTTGACTTCAGCTTTGAAATGACTACCATTATCTGAGATGATCTCATGGGGGACTCCATAGCGACAGATGAGGTTCTTCTTGATGAACTTGGCCACTTCCTTGCCCCTAACTTGCTGTAAGATGCGGCTTCTACCCATTTTGTGAAGTAGTTAATGGCCACCAAAATGTATCAATTTCCATTCGAGGCTTTCGGAATGATTTCACCGATGATATCGATTCCCCAGGTTGAGAATGGCCAAGGTGAGGTCATGTTGTATAGAAGGGATGGTGGTACATGCATTATGTTTGCATGGATCTGGCACTTGTGACACCTTCTTACGTATTCGCAACAATATTTCTCCAATGTTGTCCAGTAGTACACTTGTCTTACAATTTTCTTGGCCAGCATGTGACCGTTTATGTGTGGGCTGCATGCCCCCTCGTGTGTTTCTTCCATCATTCTTCTGGAGCTTTTTCCAAACAAGCAAGTCAGGTTGTGACCTATGTACCCTTTCTTCAACAATTTCCCACCGCAAATGATGAATTATGCTGTGAATCTTCAAATTGCCCTTTTGTCTTTCTCGGTAGACTCTTGGGGGTACGTCCCCTTTTCTATGAAGTCCCAGACACCTGATACCATGGTGTTTCGTTATCTTCTTCTTCGATTGCGGTGACTATGTTGAACAAAGGCTCGTACCTTTGCTCAATTACCAAAGGCATCATCTTGACTCCCACATGAATTTTGATCATGGAGGCTAAGGTAGCCAATGAATCTACTAGCTGGTTCTCTTCCCTAGGCAAGTAGAAGAATGTGATGTTCTTGAACTGCCTCTGGAGTTGATCGAGATGATCTTGATAGGGCTTTGACCTTTCTTCTTTTACTTTCCATTCTCCTCTAACTTGTGATATAATGAGGTTTGAATCCCCGAAGACATCCAACTTCTGAACTTTCAGCTCTATGGCTGCTTCTATCCCCAGAATGCATGCCTCGTATTCAGTAGTGTTGTTGGTGGAGTTATAATTGAGCTTGACTGCCAGCGGAGTGTGGTCCCCACTTGGTGACACTAGAATCATTCCTACTCTGTATCCTTTCATGTTGGCTGCTCCATCAAAGTACAACTTCCATTGTTCTTCCTAGATTTCCATGATATTTTTGTTTAGAAATGGAAAGTCCCCATTTTCTTCAGAGTCAATAGCGTGCTCCCCAAGATGCTCAGCTATGGTTCTCCCTTTTACCGATTTGCTTGTAACGTACTTGATATCGAGTTCGGATAGTAGAAGTAACCAATGGGATATACGACCGGTCAGGGCGGGTTTTTTGAGGAGGTATTTTAGAGGATCCATGCGGGATATGAGCACAATCGGGAAGGCCAACATGTAGTGCTCCAGTCGGCGAGTGCACCAAACCAAGGCCCAACATGTTTTTTCGAGGGTAGAGTAGTTGAGCTCATACCCAGTCATCCTCTTGCTGAGGTAATATATGGCTTTTTCGGAGTGGCTTTCTTCTCCTTCTTGGGCTAGCATGCAACCCATGGAATTTTTGGAGACATATAGGTAAAGGAATAAGGGCTTATGAGGCGTTGGTGGTGAAAGGACAGGCGGATTTTGAAGGTAAGCTTTTATTTTGTCGAAAGCGGCTTGGCATTGGTCATCCCATTGGAACTTCTCCCCTTTACTCAACAATCGGAACAGAGGATCGCACGTAGTTGTGAGCTTGGAAATGAAGCGGCTGATGAATTGGATTCTTCCGAGGAACCCCCTTACCTCTTTTTCATTCCGTGGTGGTGTCATTTCTAGGATTGCCTTGATCTTGGAGGGATCCACCTCTATCCCCCTTTGTGTGATGAGGAAACCCAAGAGTTTACCGGAGGTCACACCGAAAGTGCATTTCTTTGGATTCAACCTCATCTTGTACTTACGCAACCTTTCAAAAAACTTTTCCAGTGCCACTAGGTGTCCTTCTCTATCCTTGGACTTCACAATCATGTCGTCTACGTACACCTCTACTTCCTTGTGAATCATGTCATACAGCAGAGTGGTGGCAGCTCTTTGGTAGGTTGCCCCAGCATTTTTGAGTCTGAAAGGCATTACTCTATAATAGTAGGTTCCCCAAGGGGTGGTGAATGTCGTTTTTTCCCGGTCTTCTGGCGCCATTAGAATCTGATTGTACCCCGAAAAGCCATCTATGAATGACAGTAGCTCATTTCCTGCGGTGTTATTCACCAAGACATCAATGTGGGGAAGCGGGAAGTCATCCTTGGGACTGGCTTTGTTTAGATCACTGAAGTCGACGCACACACGAACTTTTCCATCTTTTTTGGGGACTGGCACGATATTGGAAACCCATTCCGGATACTCGGTGACAATGATGAATCCTACCTTGAATTGTTTCTCCACCTCTTCTTTAACCTTGAGTGCCCATTCTGGTCTCATGCGCCTAAGTTTCTGCTTGAAAGGTTTAGAATTGGGAAGGAGAGGAATGCGATGTTGGAAGATGTCGGGATCGACCCCAGGCATGTCCTCGTAAGACTAAGCAAAGACATCCTTGAATTCTTTTAGCAAGAGAGTCAAATTTTCTTTTTCTTTTTTATTAAGAGTTGAGCCCATTTGCACAATTTGTGGATTATCTATTTCACCTAGGTTAACCGATAAAGTATCTTCGATTATTTTATAAGCAGGTGGTTTTTCAATTAGTTGCTTAAGTTCGATTGGGAGATCCTCGGAGGGATCTATGCATTCAAAAGTATTAGACACTGAGGAGTAAGCAGAATCGTCTTTCATTTCATTTATGACAAGTGAAGTGATTACATTAGATAGTGATGGGCCTACAGTAGTCGAATCTGGTACATACTCGATAATTGGCAGTACAAACTCTGGGAGAACAGGGGATAGGGAGACACAGACAGATGACTCTACAGCCTGGTTGCTCAGACCCTCCTCAGTTGGCTTGATCTGATCATCTTGGCTCTTGGCCCTCTTTTCTTCCTTCTTTTCAGCGAATTCTTCCCACATTTTCTCGATGGCTTCAGTGTCTAGGTACTTCAACCAGTCTTCCCCCGGGGTCATCTCAACTTCTTTGGGATAGAATGGATCTTGATAGGGGGGCCTTTCGCAGTCGATGAAGATTTCAAGCCCGGGGCACCTTTTTCCAGTGGCTTGATGGATCCAGGGTTCTGGGAACCCAAAGTAGGGGAAATCATCCCCTTCTTTGATGAATTGCCCATTCAAGGTCTTGCGGTATGGTGGGAGACTCCTCACTCTTTTCTTCCATGGCCTCTGTGGCTCGACGTCTTCTTTAGTGGGCTTGTATCCCAACCCAAAAGTGCCTTGTTGCCCTTTGATCTGAGGGAACTCCCGAATCCCTTGTTGGTGTCGGCCCAATTCCATTCCAGGGAAGTAGTTCATTTTGCAGACGATGTTGACAACTGCAGAGTGGATCTTGGGGAACCTGTCTTCATCATTGATCATGTGGACTTCTTCCATGAAGAATCCCCCAATTTTTCCTTCTTTTAGCTCAGGTATTTGGATTTCAAAGATGGGAGCGTAGTTTGGGAAAGCTTCGTTACCCAACTATTGTCGAGAATGATTTTCACCTCCTCATGAATGTACTTGATCATTTGATGCACAGTGGATGATAGAGCTTTGTTGACATACAGACAGGTATGTCCATGACTTTAAAAGACTTCAGTGCTCACCAAAGATCCTACCCGGATTTGGAGAGAAACAGTTCCCGTCACATTTCTCTTGGTGTTATCGTAGGCCCTCACGGATTGCACAGATGGTGTGATGTCAAGGATATCAACCCCCAAGGCGGTGGTAGTCCTTAGGGCACAAACATTTAAGGCAGAACCTGTATCGACCAGACAAAATGGCACCTGCTATCCCTTACATCCAACAGTGATGTACAATGCTTTGTTATGTGCAGATCCTTCTGGTGGCAGGTCTTCATAAAAAATGTAATGATTGGGTCAGGGGTAAGTGTGCCTAAGAAAGCCACCATGTCTTCCGGTGCGGCGTCGATGGGGACCTCTATTCCAGCCAGGGCATTCAACACAGCTTACCTATGCTTGTAGGATGTTACCATGATGTCCCACATCGAGAGATGTGCTTGGATTTTCTTTAACTACTTTATCATCTCATTGTCTTCTTCGATGATCTCATCCATTTTTCCCTTTTCCTTGTCTTTGATCGGACTTTTTTTGGTTGCTTCAGTGGTAGGCTACGGAGGCTGATAATGACGGCCTGACCTAGTCAGATGATCAATCTCGGTAGGGGTAGGCCCTTCTACAATCCCATCTTCTTTGAACCAGTAGCAATCTGTTCCCACAAATGGTTTCTCCGGCTCGTTCCAGATAGAAGCATCGCTTTCATTGTCGGGATTATACCATTTGAGGTCCACTACTCCTAGATCATGTTCTTCCAAGAAGAATAGGTCTTGTTCGTCAGCTAACTATTGCTACCACTCGTCATCATCTCCGTCAATTAAATGAATTCCCACAGATTCTGGGATGTCAATGAGGGGTAAAGGTTGACCTAAGGGGGTGATATAGGTAACAGGGTTGAAAGATACATGGTTGGACTCAATGAGGCTGATATTTTGGTGGTTTGGTAGAGAATTTTGAGTGACATGGGGCTGCTTTGGAGGTGGCTCGATGATATTTTGGTCAATGAGCTCTTGGATATCATGGCAGAGGCGCATGCAATCATCAGTGTTGTGGCCAGGGGCTTGGTGGTAGTTGCATCTTTTGGACATGCCACAGTTTGGCGGGAGCGGGGTATTTCGAGGCTGGAGTAATTGGAGGTGGCCTTTTTTAAGGAAGCGATCTAAGGCTGAGGAGAGGGGGATTTCTAATTTGGTGAGGTTGCGAGGAGGCTTTTTAGGGAAAGAGCGATTGGAGGAATTAGCTTGGTTGGAAGGTTGGTATGGCCTAGGAGGGTAAGTCATAGGTTGACTGCTAAGGGCATTGACATCCAGAGGATTGCGGGAGTAGTTGGGCCTTTTTGACTGACTCGGAGGCTCTTCTTTTTTAATCTTTCCTTCCCTTATGGCGTCTTCAATTTGAGTCCCAACTTCAAACAGCTCTTCGAAATTGGAGATGGACTAATAAAACAAATTTTCATGGTAGAGCGGTTGCAGATTCCGGATTAGCGTTCTCACCTGTTCCTTTTCAATCGGTCGGTGGGTCTTTTGAGCCACTTTATTCCTCCATCTGCTCAGAAACACAGCGAAGGATTCATTGTTGTTCTGCCGAGTAGTTTCCAAATCCCTGATAGTGATGTCAAGTTCTTGGTTGTAGGAGTAGTGATCAACGAATACCCGAGCTATGTCTTCCCATGCCCGAGTTTTGGAAGCTTCCAAGATAAGGAACCATGATAGTGCAGACTTCACGAGAGTTTGTGGGAACAGCATTGCGAGGTGCTCGTGGGTATAGCCCATGGATTGGAAGATGCTCATACACAACTTTACATAGCTCTTCAGATTTCTGGTTCCTTCAAAACGGTCAATGGCAGGCATCTTGAAGTTTTTCGGTAGCTTCAGCTTAACAGGCTCAAAAAGGCCTTCCAAGTCCAGCATGTAATCATCAACCCCTTTGCTTTTCCTCAGTACACTTTCCAGCTTGTCAACCTTATCCATTTTCTCTTGGAGCTTCTTCTCATATGAAAATAATGGGACCCCTTGAAACCAGTCTTCTTCCCCGTTATTCTCATGTGGGGGCGGTTCAAACCTAGGCTGTCAGACTGCTGGCTTATGGTTGCTCCCAACTCGATAACCTTATTTTCTAACTCTTCTCGATTCATGCTGAAGTAAGCTGTCAGACTGATTCTGACCAAACGATTATCTGAACTCCTGACCCACAACTAGGATCCCAGCTGCTGACTTCGGGAATCTATACTGACCTGACAGATTTCGAGAAGACTAGGTCAAATTTTGACAGTGATGACTTTAGACAGACAAAGACAGCGATGTTAACAAACGTGAACTAACTTGTGTAAGAATGATCGAGACAGTGCGTGCATATTGATGGGAATGGTGTATACAAGTGAGACAAGCATGCGGATGTAAGCCCTGATCTATATGATGCTCATATTTCTAATAGATAGCAATTAAACAATTAAGGTCCTACCCATATAGAGTGTGCCAACCTTACTTTCTAGTACGATCACTAAGGAATGACAGGGGTTTCCAGGGTTCTATGGAGGCTTCTAGGAGAGACCGGGCATTTTTGGTTGATTTGGACAGAGTTTCTGGGAGAAACAGGTATGAGCAGAGCTTCTGGGAAAACAGGTACTTTGGGTATTTTTGGGAAAATCGGACATAGTTTCTAAGAGAAACTGGTTGATACGGTAATATCTGGGATATCTGGGCAGATTTTCCGGGAGAAACTGTTTGATATGTTTATATCTGGGATATCTGGGCAGAGTTTTCGGGAGAAAATGGTTAATATGGTTATATCTGGGATATCTGGGCAGAGTTTCTGGGAGAAACTGGTTAATATGGTTATATCTGGGATATCTGGACAGAGTTTCTGGGAGAAACTTGGACATCTGGGCAGAGTTTCCGGGAGAAACTGGTTAATATGTGGTGATAGTGATCATACTGTCTAGCAGGTTTTCATATTCCTATGTCTTAGGACCAACAAACAAGGTTTGCGGTGTATATCTTTGTGAACATAGAGCAGACATCCTTATCATGGTGTCTAGGCAGGTCAACTCAATGTAATCACATATGAGTGGTTGCCTTGGGAAGCATAAGAAAGAGGTTCTGTTCTATGCCACATAAGCGTCTACACCGCTCAGGTAATCCCATCAGGGCATACAGCAGTTATATCACATTGTCCTATCTGAAAAGATAAATCAGTCCTATGAAAGGTTCTATAGGAATCTATATGCAAAGGCTGGGTTTAGTCAAAGAGGGTCCGTTGACGAGAGTTCCAGTATACCGTCAGGGAGACAGTATGGAAGTTTTTACTCTTTTTAATATACCTTGGAAGGTACAGTATCAACGGTGACTTGTGCCCTGGCACAGCAAGACCTGAACAATGTCAGCACCGCGTTTCAAACACAATCGAAGGGGGAAAATGCAAAGTGCAATGCGGTGAACCAGACACAGTAAAAAGATGATTTTAAGGATGCTTCTTATGAGTCAAACCTCTATATTATTTTGTTTTGAAAATAAATTTCCCCAGCAGAGTCGCCAGATTGTGGACACGCGGCGTTCCACCACTTGCTTATTTGAAATTGTTTTGAAAAGGAAAGAAAATGGTCTATTGAAAACAGATACAGAGTCACCACTTGGTCTTTAAAGGAACCAAGAAACCTAATTTTGACTCACCCAAACAGATAAAGGGCACCGGCCCTTCAAAACCAAAGAACTTGGCTCGGGGTTTTGGTACGAGAGAGGAAGGAGCCTTTGTTGCGATTAAAACACTCTTAACTCGCCCCGTCTTTTGACGGGCCTCAATTAGCATCCAAATAATCATCTTATACTATGTATGGTTCGACAATTAATACTATGATAGTATATTATATCACATAAGAAAATTTGAAATGGAAGATCTAAGTCAAATATCATACAATATAAAGTGAAAGATCACACAAATAAACCTAGGAAAAATCGTCTAATCATGTATCAAGTAATTAAGTTTCCCTAATCTAAAGGGGACATGAAATGTTCTTGAAACAAATAATCAAAGAAATCAAAATATGATTAGCAAGCTAGTAAGATGCATGTTAATCTTTGAGAAAAGAAGATCTCTTAATCCCCGGGATGGATGAGAAAGGAGGATTAGATCAAGGGGAAGTATGAACGTGTGATCATGATCATGCCTTATAATCTTCTTAGATTAGGAGTCACAAAACCCCCAAATCGTTGCATGGATGCAATGTATGTATCTAGAATGTGCTAAGGTTGTAGTGTGCCTTGTGTTCATGGATTCCTAGAATGACTTAGAAGTCTAGAATGTGTATGAATGAATGAATGAAATCATTATGGGATATGTACAAATGTAGTATGAACTACTTCCTAAGACATGAGCTAATTTGGAGTGCATGTACGTATCAAATCAAAGGGGGAAAGTAAAAGTGTGCTTGCTGTGAATAGTGGACAGAACAGTAACATGATCTTGTGAAAATGGAAAATATGGGTTAGGAATGTTTTCAATGCATGATTTTTATGGAGATCTTCCTTATTGTGTCTATAACACAACCCAAAAAGCCAATCTTTAATAACTATCACAGATTGAGAGAAATCATATAACCAATAGAGGTTACTTAGAAACAGAGTCCATACTGTCGACTGAAATGTCAAAAAATCGTAGAAAATGAAAACAAATGATCTGGAAACCCATATTATACATAAAGTTCCCTAAGACATTATATTTCAAGGGAAAAATAAGTTGGGATCACACTTTTCGGAAACGTTTTCTGTAAAACAAGTTGAAAGTAGACCAAGC
This sequence comes from Hydrangea macrophylla, assembly GCA_033977485.1. NCBI lineage: Eukaryota > Viridiplantae > Streptophyta > Magnoliopsida > Cornales > Hydrangeaceae > Hydrangea > Hydrangea macrophylla. The sequence continues at coordinate 30,468,661 of CM066993.1, forward strand.
TGCTGTGACAGCGAAAACAGAATATGTGGAGAGAATGTTTGGGTCCAAATGGACCATTTTCAAGTCAAACCAAAAATCATGGGTGTTCTCTAATGAGTTAGGAAGACTTTCCAAGTGGTCTTGCATCCATACATTGAGTATTGAGTTCTAGAGAAATCTTTGAACTCAGATCATTCACTATTTTGACTCACTGTTTTGAAGATTTTGGAAAAAAAAAAAACTAGAGTTTTCTTTCTTGAGATCAAAATGAGGGGGATTGAGAGGGGTTTTGAAATAGAAGTTTTGAAAGCATATTTTCAATACTCAATGAAGGTCATAGCCACTTAAAATTTCAACATCAAACTCATCATCAAGAACCTCCAAGATTGTTGGAGAGATTCATTTTCATTTGAACATAGCTTCAAGGATACCTTGGAGGTATTGAAGTTATAATCATCATCTATCAAACATGTTTTTGAGGTCAAGAGCTACTATCCATAAGGATTCACTCACCTCAAACTTCATGTCATCATTTAGAGGATGATGAACTAGTAAGTAAATAAAAATGTCAAAAAAAGAAATGAGGTTAGGAAGAGATGAACATAATATGAACAAGTAAATAACAATCAATAGATGATAATCAATGTGATATTGGACTTGTAGTTTGGTGTTTCACTCATATGTGGTGACATTGGACATGAAAGTAGCTTCCTCTCTCTTAAATGATCACTAAAATGGTGGTTGGGTGTATTGAATATGAAGTAAATAGGAGTAATGAAGTAAAAACAAAGTTTAGAACTCACTTTTTGTTTTGAAATCAAAGAAGAAAGCTTCTTTTCTCTCTATTCTAACCTTATCTCTACAACTTTTTCTCTCAAAACTTTTCAAAGCCTACATTTGACACCCCCAAAATGAGAAGTCAAGGGGGGTTTATATAGGCCAATTTGGGATGGTTTTGGGGTTTTAAGAAGTACTCCCATTGGTCCCAAACATCTGTGAACATAAAGCTACGTCGTTTTGGTTTTCAATTTATCAAAATGAACCCCCAAAAGAAATTACAAAAACATACCATTCTGGAGGAGAGTGCCGCAATGGCACTAGACCTATGCCGCGGCGGTAGTGGGCTAGTGCCGCGGTGGCACTGCTCCTCATTCGTCCAGATAATCCTTTTTAGGCCCCCAGAGGTTCTGGTATTCGCGAAAAGGCCCTATTTCGTCCGAAATTCACAGAAAATGCATACGAACTCCAAATTGAGGTTGTTATATACCGTTGGAAAGGTAATGGAGTCTATTTTACATAAAAAATAATTCAGGGATAGGTTACTTTGAAAAGTTTTGCGGTATTTGTGATAAAATCTGATTTGATTGCCTTTTTCGCCTTCGAAAATTCACAATAAACTCATTTTAAATCCAAAAATTATGTGCGATATACAGCTGGAAAGCTATTGACCTCTAGTATCCATGAAAAATGTTTGAAAATTGTTACGGTGCTCCGGTTCTAAAGTCAAATTTTGGTCAAACTGGTCAAACCTGGGATTCCCGGGAAGTTTTGGAAATTTCTGTGAGCTCCCAGGAGCTGACGTTTTCGCTCGATTTTCTTTTAAAACTCATTTTAATACTTTCCACATGATCTAAAATGATCCCGGCAAATTTGGATGATTTTGGTCAAACTTGGTCAAGCTTTGGTCAAACCGGTCAACGGGGACTTTTTGGGAACTTCCTGGACTTCTGGGGTCTCTGGGAGCTGACGATTTTATCCGACTTTACTTAAAAACTTATTTTCTTACTTTTCTTACGACATAGCATGTTTTCAGAACTTTTTTGGTCCAAATCTGGGAGTTTTCGGGCTTTCAGAGGCATTTTGGTCATTCTGAGCATCTTGAGAAATAGAACCAACTTTCAGGAGTCCTTTTGAGTCTTTTTCGATCATTGTGAACGACCAAGCTATGGGTCTCCTAAATCTGATAGCTGACAAAATGGGGTGTCTACAAGTGGACCCTTCAATTTTCAATCGACCGGACCACCTTTAAGTTGACTGGTTTCTGCAAGGAAAACATAGGTTTTGCTTTACCACATTCAGTCGACCGGACCACTTTTTATTCGACTGAAAAAGACATTAGTCAACTGGGTTGCGGCATCAGTCGACTGGACTATGTAGTTTTTGCATTACGGCTAGTTTTCTTGAAAGGCCAAATATTTACCATTTTGTCACTAACGGCTATAATCTTTCTTGGGATATAAATGCATGTTTTTCCAAACCTTTTAAAGTTGATCAATCTTTCTTGGGCTAGTTTTCTTGAAAGGCCAAATATTTACCATTATGTCACTAACGGCTATAATCTTTCTTGGGATATAAATGCATGTTTTTCCAAACCTTTTAAAGTTGATCAATTTATTGGAGAAACATTAATTGAATCACATAACTTGGTGATCTTTCATCATTCACTTTTGAGCCCTAGTTGTGTGAGTTAATCAATTTGTTCTAGTTTTTCATTTGTATATCTTTGAGAGAGCAAATTGTAGTGAACTTTTAATTATATTATCCACTCTATAGAGAAAGAGCTCAACTTGTACTTAATTATTTGTAAAAGAGTGAGGGTTAGTAACCCTTGTGTACAAAGAAGAGGTGTTCTTCTTTGGAAGAGATTGAAGGCTCTTATAACAGTTTGGTGCACACCCGTCAAGTATACCAAGACGGTATGGTCTACACCCATAAGTAGATTGATAAAGAAATCCTCAAGAGGTGTTTTTGAGGGGTGGACGTAGGCCACGGTGTGCAAATTGTCGAACCACTTGAAAACTCGATTTGCAAGTGTCTCTTTCCTTTTCTCTTTACTTTATTGTTTGTGATTGTATTTAATTTTGTATTAAGTTTAAAAAGGTTAATTTTCTGCTAAAACCTTATTCACCCCCCTCTAAGGTTTCCATTTTGGGCCAACAATTGGTATCAGATCTTCGGCTCGTCTATTTTCAAAAGTTTTTGAAAAATTTGAGTTAAGATCTAAATGGAAACCAACACTTCTTGCATCTCTTATAGTGATGGTCAATCGGGAAATAGACCACTATGTTTTAATGGATCAAATTATGCTTATTGAAAAAAAAGAATGAGAATCTATATGATTTCTCAAGATTTTGATTTATGGAAAATATTGGTCAAAGGGCCTCATCTTCCTACAAAAATTGTAAATGGTTTTTCTATTCCAAAAATGGAAGATGAGTATAATGATGCCGATAAGAAACTCATAAAAATGAATGCTATGGCAATGAATTTGTTGTATTATAGTTTAGACTCAAATGAATACAGTAGAATTTCATCTTGCGAATCCGCAAAAGAAATTTGGGATAAATTTGAAGTGACTCATGAGGGAACAAGCCAAGTCAAAAAGTCAAAAACTAATTAGCTTGTTTAATCTTATGAAATGTTTAAAATGTTGCCTTTTGGGTCTATTGGTGATATGTCTACCCGGTTTACAACTATCATCAATTGTTTGAAAAATTTTGGTAAAGTTTATGGTAATGAAGAAATTATTGAGAAAATTCTTAGGGCTTTACCAAAGCAATGGCAACCGAAGGCACGACTATCCGGGAAGTGAAGGATTTGACAAATTTGTCAATTGAACTACTCATGGGATTACTGATTACCCATGAAATGGAGCTATCCATGCTTGTCGAATTAGACAAGAAAAAGGAAGTGAAGGAGATCAAAAGAGGAGACATGGCCTTGAAGTCCTCAAGCTCAAAGAAAAAAGGGCAAAGATCATGAGAGTGATGAGGATAAGGATATGGCTTTAATCACCCAAAAATTCGCAAAGTTTCTAAAGAAAGAAAAACGCAAGAAGAAGACTTTGAAGGCCACTCAAAGTTGCTCCAAGAGTGAATCATCAGACGACAACTCAAATGAAGATGAGATTGTCCATCTTTGCCTCATGGTAATTGACAATAGGGTAATCTCTACTTCTTACTCTTTCAATGACTCTAATGATTTTATTGAATTTCAAAATGTTGAGTCAAGTTCTATGGAACAAAAGTTCAAGAAGGTTATTGCATCAGGACTCCTCCATTGTTGAAAGATCATAAGTATGATCATTGGAAGAGGAGAATAGAAATTTATTTTATATCACTTGACATAAATATTTAGAACATTGTCAAAAATAGTTTTTCTCCAAAACCAAAGATTGAATCGAATGAAAGTGATCAAAATAACTTTCTATTGTATCTTAGAGCCATGAAAATTCTATATAATTCTTTAGATGATAGTTCATATAATAGAATTCATTCATGCTCTAGTGCAAATGAAATTTGGTTATGTTTAGAAAATTTTCATGTTACAATTAACCAAACTTGTGAAGAGGAAAAAGTGTGCCTTTTTTCAAATAAAGATGAAAAGAATGAAAAAATGGCAAAAGGGGCCACTTGGGATGATGACAACTCATCTGATGATGACTCATGTGACCAAGAAGGTGCACAAGAGAATTTTGTAAACTTTAACCCTACCTCTATTGTTGATCTCCTAACTATAAGGAGCTTCAATGTGCATTTGAGGAGTTACATGAGTAGTTAGAGAATTTGGGATCTAAATATATAACTCTTACAAAGATTTTTTCCCAACTTTCAAATGAGTTAAATATTTTGATATCCCAAAATGAATCTTTGAAGATTGAAAATGAAAAACATGTTTCAAGAACACAATCTTCAAATGAGATTGAAAAAGAAAATTTAGAGTCAAAAAGGCAATTAGATGATTTAAAATCTCAAAATGAAATTTTAAGAAAAGAAAAGCTTATTTCAACCAATCAACCTTCAAGTGAATTTATTGAAAAAGAAAAGGTTGAATTGAGAAAGGAGGCGGATGATTTGACAAAAACTTCGGCCAAATTTACCCAAGGTGAACAAAATTTGAATTTGCTTTTGGAAAAACAAAATTGTGCTTTTGATAAGGCCGGTTTGGGATTTAATCCCGCATATAAGGAAAAGAAGTACAAAAGCTTCTTTGTAAAGTCCACATCCTCTACTTCAAATTCTCCAAAGCTTCTTTGTAAAGTCCACATCCTCTACTTCAAATTCTCCAAATTCTCACAAGAATTTCTTTGTTAAGGAATCAATCTCAAATGAGACCCTTCCCCATGTAACTTGTCATTATTGCATGAAAAAGGGGCATGTTAATTATAAATGTTCATTTTGTAAGAAAATTAACATGATTTGGGTTGTGAAGGGATCCTCTCTTACCTCCTCGGCAAATGTTGCATGTAAGAGATGCTTGGACAATGGTTAAATCTCTCACCTTAATCCTAGTAGGAGTAGGATAGATGAATTTGTTTTGATATTCCTCTTGATTTTGATTGCATGCTAATCATAGTAATTTGATTTGATTGTAAAATCATGCTTGCTTTTCGAATGACACATTGTTTTGATTATCATAACTATCCCATCCTTCTAAGGAGATAATGCATAATTTTGATCTTAAAATTGGTATTTTTTATATATGCATATGTTGAGGGGGAACATATTACTATGTTCACTTTAGATTATTTGGTATCGTATTTGTTTTTTTGTTGCTTTTCGTATCCGATTGCCTCCATGACATGTTTGTTAATCTTGAGGGGGAACTTTTAGTTCAAATCTCCAATCTTTTTGTTGTCAAAAAGGGGGAAAATGATAGAGATAGAGAATGTGAGTGCTAGAGAATATGGGATAATGATATGATAGAGATCTTTAAAATGGAAAAAACAATAATAAAGATTTTTTAGAAAGTTATCATTCTTGGATTCATACTTTGTATTTCATGTTACTTTGAATGATAACATACTCTTATTATGCTTTAATTGCTATATCTCTATTAAATGTTTTGACATCATCAAAAAGGGGGAAATTGTTAGCCTTGAATTTCTTTAAGGCATTATTTATGTGTGTTTTGATGATGAAAAACATAATGATAATAGCATGGTCTTATTTGTTATATTCTAATCTGTTATCAAGTCATTTTTATTGTGCTAATCTCATAAACTATGCTCTTAAATGTTGTAACTTTGTTTGTTTAATTGAGATAGCATATGGTGAAGCCCAAGAGTGATTGAGCTCAACAAGGATCAAGCTTGAAGATTTGAAGATCTTTCATCCTTAGTTGAAGACTAGGTTTACCTGTAAAAGCGTTTTGATTATCACTCATAAATGGCTTAAATGTTTAAAACTTAGATAATCATTTCAAAAATAAGAAAACTGTTTTTCACAATTAAAACAGTCGAGCGAACAATTTCCCAATCGACTGGACCCTTCAATTTTCAGTCGAATGGACCCCCTTTAAGTTGACTGGTTTCTGTAAGGAAAACAGAGGTTCTGCTTTACCACATTCAATCGACCGGACCACTTTTTATTCGACTAAAAAAGGCATCAGTCAACTGGGTTGTGGCATCAGTCGATTGGATTGTGCAGTTTTTGCATAACGGCTGGTTTTCTTGAAAGGCCAAATATTTACCATATTATCACTAACGGCTATAATCTTTCTTGGGCTATAAATACACGTTTTCCCAAACCTTTTAAAGTTGATCAATCTATTGGAAAAACATTAATTGAATCACATAACTTGGTGATCTTTCATTATTCACTTTTGAGCCCTAGTTGTGTGAGTTAATCAATTTATTCTAGTCTTTCATTTATATATCTTTGAGAGAGCAAATTGTAGTGAACTTTTAATTGTATTATCCACTCTATAGAGAGAGAGCTCAACTTTTACTTCAATTATTTGTAAAAGAGTGAGGGTTAGTAACCCTTGTGTGTAAAGAATATGTGTTCTTCTTTGGGAGAGATTGAAGGCTATTGTAATGGTTTGGTGCATACCCATTAAGTGTACCAAGATGGTTTGGTCTATACCATAAGTAGATTGATAAAGAAATCCTTAAGAAGTGTTCTTGAGGGGTGGACGTAGGCCGCGGTGTGCGAATTGTCAAACCACTTGAAAACTCGGTTTGCAAGTGTCTCTTCCCTTCTCTCTTTACTATACTGTTTGTGATTGTGTTTAATTTTATATTAAGTTTTAAAAAAAGTTAATTTTTTTTCTAAAACCTTATCCACCCCCCTCTAAGGTTTCCATTTTGGGCCAACAACAATAATAACCACAACCGCGATAACAATCACCAAGTTGCACCGCAACTGCCAATCACCGGAGTTAAGATACTTGAGCGATTTAGGCTCTTCGCTTGTATACGTTCGATGGATTTGGTGAAGCCAGGAAGGCGGAGAAATAGATAAGGAACATAGATTACATTTTCAAACGGATGAGGTGTGATGAAGAAGAGAAGTGCCGCCTAGCGACCTTCCAGCTTACCTATGCTACAGACGATTGGTGGGAGGCTGAGAAGGAGACAATGGGAACCGAAGCATCAAAAAGGATGACTTGGACCGCATTTAGAGAAAATTTTTTAGAGAAGCATTTTCTCGAAAAAGAGAGAGGCCAAAAAGAAAGGGACTACTTAGATTTGGTTCAGGAGGATATGTCAGTGCGCGAGTATTCCAATCAATTTGAGAGGTTATCTCGTTTTGCCCAGCACCATATAGACACTCCCCAAAAGAAGATTAAGAGGTATCACTGAGGACTCAATCCCCATCTGCATCACATGACTTTAACCCAATTGAACACGATATTTGAGACATTGGTGAGACTAGCATCTGGATTGGAAAAGGACAGATGTCAGGCGTCGAAGACACTAGTAGGCGACCTCTGGTGAAAGGAAAGATTATGCCCGACCCCCAGCCCGTGTTTAAGGAACGAAGAGAACTTGGAATGGGGTAAGGAAGCCTCCACCAACCATACCCCATAACTAACCAGGAGCACCTCACGGACAACCTGCAGTGATCAAAGGAGACCCAAGAGTGTGTTTTAACTGTAGAATACCGGGACATCTCGCTAAGGATTACCGACGTCCAAGGAAGGATAGCTGTACTAATACCATCTGCTACAACTACGGCAAGATAAGACACATGGCCAAAGATTGTCAATCACCTCCAGGAGGATACTATGGAGCGACTACTCAAGCTATGCCCAGATAGGGTAGGCTCAATGCTATTATTCTAGAGGAAGCTAGCTATGAAGAAGAAGCTCAACAGAATATGGAAGGTATGCTTATGTTGCTCAGTAGTCGGATTAATGTTTTATTTGATACTGGAACTTCGAATTCATTTAACGCTGCTAGACTTGTTCGGAAATTGGGATTAGAACCCTACGCGTATGAGGCTACCCTTAATGTAGTATCTCCCTTAGGAGTGATGTGTAAGTTGAGTAAGGTATGTAAGGGTTGCACATTAACCTTAGAAGACCAAATCCATTCGGCAAATTTGATTATGTTATTGATGAAGGAGTTTGATGTGATTCTAGGAATTGACTGGCTTATGAAGTACCACGCTAAGTTAGACTATACTAGTAAGTCAATTTTGTTCTATGTACCTGGAAGCCTACCTTTCCTTTTTTAGTGTAACCCCATTAAGCGAAGCATTTCTAACTAGTCATTTAGCTGTTGTGGAAAGGTTTAGCATCGATACTTCCATGACCCAGATACCTGTGGTGCGAGATTTCCCCGAGGTGTTTCAAGATATCAGTGGACTATTACCTAAGAGGGAGATTGACTTCTGTGTAGAGTTGGTACCAGGGTCGCTGCCAATCTCTAAGACCCTTTATTGGATGGCCCCAAGGGAAATGCAAGAGTTGAACAAACAAGTTCAAGAGTTAGAAGATTGGGATTTATTCGACCAAGCACATCGCCTTGTGGAGCACCAGTGCTGTTTATGAAGAAGAAGGATGGGTCGCTCCAAATTGATATTGACTATGAAGAGTTAAATAAGGTTACGATAAAAAATAAGTATCCCTTCCCTCGGATAGATGATCTGTTTGATCAGTTGTAGGGAGCAATAACCTTTTTAAAAATAGATCTTCGATTGGTATACCATCAGCTACTCATTCGACCAGATGATATACCGAAGACTGCCTTTAGAACTAGATATGGTCATTATAAGTTCCTCGTGATGTCGTTTGGACTCACTAACGCCCCTGCAGTATTCATGGATTTGATGAATAGGGTGTTTCAACCATATTTGGATCAGTTCGTGATTGTGTTCATCGATGATATATTGATTTGCTGGAAGATAAGGAGAAACACGAGAGGCATGTTTGGATTGCATTATAAATGCTCAAGGATCATTAGCTATATGCTAAGTTTAGAAAGTGTAAGTTCTAGATGGAGGAAGTGAAGTTCTTGGGTTATGTAGTTTCTTCAAAAGGAATTACAGTAGACTCGGCCAAGACTGATGCTATCCTAAATTGGAAAAGGCCATCTAATGCCTCAGAAGTAAGGAGTTTCCTTGGATTGGCATGTTACTACAGGAGATTTGTAGAAGGATTTTTAAAGATAGTTGTGCCCTTGACTAGCCTGACGAAGAAGGATTCGAAGTATATATGGTCGGACAAGCATAAATGCACCTTTCAAGATTTGAAGGAAAAGTTGACTTTAGTGCTAGTGCTTACCATACCAACTAGTGAGGAAATATTTACTATCTTTAGCGACGCTTCTTGTCAAGGACTTGGATGCATGCTCATGCAAGAAGGTAAGGTAATTGCCTATGGATTGTGATTGAAGCCGCATGAGGTGAATTACCCAACGCATGACATGGAGTTAGCAGCCATTGTTTTTACTCTCAAGATTTGGAGGTATTATCTATTCAAAGAAATGTTCGACCTATTCTCTGATCATAAGAGCCTCAAGTACCTATTCTCTCAGAAGGAACTGAATATGAGGCAACGACACTGGATGAAATTACTTAAAGACTATGATTTCACTTGCAATACTACCCCGATAAGCGAATGTAGTCGCGGATGCTTTGAGCAGGAAACCCCGTAGCACACTCGCCTCATTAATGATTAGAGAATGGCAAGCATTAGAAACCCTGGTAGAATTCGATATTCAAGCCATGGATTCAGAAGAAGGAAAACATTTTGGATGCCTTATTATTGAACCGACTCTTATTAGCTACATTATTGAAGCTCAGAGAAGAACGAAGGACTGCAGCAGTGGTTTGAGAAATCAGCAGCTAAGGATCTAGAAAAGTGGAGAATTGGACAAGATGAAAGTCTACGATTTCGAGACAGACTGTGTGTGCCAAAGGAAGATGGGTTACAAGAAAAACTGATGGATGAAGCACATAGGTCAAGGTTGACGGTACATCCAGGGAGTACGAAGATGTACAAGGACCTAAAAGGAATTTTTGGTGGAAAGGCATGAAAAGAAACATTACGGAGCATGTCTCAAAGTTTGTCACCTGCCAACAAGTTAAGGATGAGCATTAGAAGCCATTAGGACTTTTGCAGCCATTATTCGTACCAGGATGGAAGTGGGAGTACATCTCTGTGAATTTCGTCATGGGATTGCCAAGGTTGATACAAAACCATGACACAATTTGGGTAGTCGTAGATGGAATCACAAAGTTAGTGCACTTTATTACATACAACATGACGTATGCAGTCGAGAAGATGAGACGATTGTACCTACAACAGATTGTTCGACTACACGACGTGCCTGTTTTGTTTATTTTAGATCATGATTCCCCTTTCATAGCTAGATTCTGGGAAAGTTTGCAAGCAGCTATGGGAACTTCGCTAAAGTTGAGTTCTGCTTTCCATCCCCAGACTGATAGACAAACAGAAAGGACCAACCAAGTGTTCAAAGATATGTTGCGACCATGCATGATCGACTTCGAAAGCAGTTGGAAGATGCATTTGTCATCATTGAGTTTACCTACAACAATACTTATCATTCGAGCATCGGAATGGCACCGTTCGAAGCATTGTATGGAAGACTGTGCTGTTCGCCTCTTTGTTGGGCAAAAGCCAGAGAAGGCAAGCTTTTGGGACCTGAGATGGTCCGAGAGACTAACAAAAAGATCAACATCGTTAGAGAAAGGATGAAAGCAACCCAAAGCTGATAGAAAAGCTATGTGGACAAGCGTTGTAAGGACTTGGAATTCTACGTAGGAGATCATGTACTGCTGAAAGTCTCTCCAGTAAGAGGAGTGGTGAGTTTTGGATAGAAAAGGGGAATGCTTTTTCTGTACTGTATTGGACCTTTCGAGATTCTGGAGCGCATAGGTAAAGTCGCCTACAGGTTAGCACTGACACCAAAGATGTCTGGAGTTCATAACATTTTTCACGTCAACATGCTAAGGAAGTACGTGCATGGATCGACGCACAAGATTGACTTCAAAGATATTGAGGTGGACAGTCGAGTGTCGTACACCGAGAGACCGGTGCGAATCTTGGGGAAAGAGATCAAAAAACTGAGGAATAAGGAGATTCTGCTTGTAAAAGTACAGTGGAAGCACCACGACGAATGCGAAGCATCGTGGGAGGTGGAATCTGCTATACGTGAGAAGTTACCGGAGTTGCTTAGTGAGTCTTAGCTCTAATTTTGTGGATGAAATCTTTTGTTGGGTGGTGGAGAGATGTAACACCGCCCATATATCTGTATTTATCTATATATAGATATATATATATATCAGTCTTTCTGTATTAGTATATGATAGTTACGATCGTGTATGGATTAAGTTTGAAGATTAGTTCTAATGGATGTTTACTCCCTTAACTTTTGATTTCTTATATTGATAAAAGGATTGGAAAACTAGGAGCCCCGAGCGCTCGAGGCGCCAGAGTTCTCGCGACGGGAGTGCTCGAGCTAAAAATATGAAAAAAAATACTATTTTGCCCCAGGCCATAGAAAACTCTGTAAATACCCAGTGTTTCCCAGCATTTATTACGTTTGTTAATTCAGTTTTACAGAGAGCTTAAGAAAGAGAGATCCTTAAGAGTTCATACACAAACATACACACATTCATGCTTGCATGGCCTCCAATTGATGATCCATTCACTTTTTACACACACAAACACCTGCATTACAACTATGGGGAAGTTCTAGAGTTGAGTTCTTATGGATCAAAGTGCATGAGAAGAAGTTTGGTAGTCTTGAAGCTTGCTAGACTTGTATTTGGAGCTTGATCATCACCCATACACATATATCTTCATCATTTTCATCATCTAGTTCATTTAGATCTTGGTGAGTATACTTACTCACTCTAACATATGTTTTCATAAGTTATTTAGATGATTTAAGACCATGCATTTAACTTACATTAAAGTTATTAAGCTTATAACTATTCTGCTAAAACTATCACTGTTCATAATCTGTCAAACCCGAGCGCTCGAGCTCAAACAAGTGCTTGAGCTTAATGAACGGGCCAAGCCTGAGCGCTTGAGAGGCTTCAACAGTGTTTTAAAGAATGAGTTATTGCATGTTAGTTTTATGTTGATCTATAATATGTTGGTTGTGTTATGTGCTGAGAAAGTTATACCTTGAGCTGATTCATTGTATTTGTGTTTGCATGTGCTGTAGTTCATGTTAATTGAGTAGTACTTCTTATATGCACAACTTTTATGATGAATAGAAGAAGGAATATTGAAATTTACGAAGGCGAGCACTCGAACACGCTGATCTTGTCAAAATTAACATAAAAGTATACTCTACTTTAAAAGATTTGTAGTGTGGAAGTAGAGGTTGAATCCATAGAGATTGAAATGCTAAAGCACTTTAATTTAAAAACCTAAATCTAGTTAATTATAGAAACATAATTTTGATTTGAATTTTAATTAAACTAAGATACTAATAAAAATAAATCTAAACTATGAAAGCAATTTAAAGTTGTTTTAATAAATATGTGAATTGAACCTAGGATTGCAAATCCACCACTAGCTTCATAATAAGGGTATTTATGCATTCAATTAGCTTATTATATTGGATGGTAATGGGGAATTGCAGCTACAAGCCCAATTCCTCCGTCAAGAAGATAACTATGATTTAAGCACCGACATAATTCATCTTCGGTTGGCATGCATTGTCTCACACTAAACTAGGGTTGCGGCACAATCCATCTTTCCTAGACATGAACTATTCGGCTACCTTATATCACAAATCAATTAACCAGCATTACATGTAAATAATTCATACAAGCACAACAAATATAGACTATTGAGCACATCACATTCAAAATAATCTAAGACAAGAATAAACTTTGAAAGTAATGATTTAATCAATAGAAGTTCGATTTTATTATAACAAATCCTCTGAACATGTAATCATCATCCAGACATAATAAATCTAAAATAAAAACATAAATAACACCCAATTACTTGGCTAGTTCATTGAAATCCTAGATCTTGGTTTAGTTGGCTATAGAATCGATGAATGGTAAGAGGTTAATGGAGGAGGCCATGGGAATCTTTGGTCTTCTTCTTCTTCTCCTTGTTTCTCCCTCTTCAATTGCTGAAGTTATTGTTGTATAATAATGTCTAACCCTAAAATTGACTTACAAAAGGGTATGGATTTGGAGCTAGTTTTGGAAACTTTCCTAAACCAAAATGTACTAAAATTGCTATATTTTACACTCTGGACGTAATTAGGAAGTTTCGTTTGCACATGGCTCTTCAGTACACTAAAATACGCAACTTTGATTTTTACATAGGTTTCGCGAGCGGGCCGCGTGAGCGCATTTTTGGGGTCTCGCATGAGCGGGCAACACGAGCGGTGGCTTTTCTACTTCTTTTAATCTGTTTTTACATCCTTTTTAGCCTAGATTCTTGTTTTCTTCCAAAACCTGATAGAAAATGGAAAACGAAGTAAAATTACAATAAAACAGGATAAAAAGTACTAACAAATGTTAATTAAGGCATGTAATTAGGACTTGTTCACTCCCGATAACACCCCCAAACCTAAACTTTGCTAGTCCTCGAGCAAAAAGAACTGAAAAATTAAACTACTAATAAGAAAAACTGCTCCATTGTCGCATGGATCGCGATTGCATTTAGCATATGCAACAAGCCTTTTAAACCTCTAGGTGTCTCTAGTCAGATGAGTGAAGTCTCGTGAGGGTTCTTGTCAACAAGTCACCCACAACCATCTTTGTTAACTTGAAAATGAAAAGTTTTATTTATAATGAAAAACATAATAGCCAATACCTCTTATCATAAAACAATGATTTGAAATAGAATAACGAACAAAAAGGAATGTAACCAAACGTCTACCTACGCCATGAAAAATAATCCCAAGCACATTGTATCGTGTAAATCAACAGAGTTTCTCATAAAATTGCACGTGTGTGATGTGGTAGTCAAATGAACACGCGCATGTCATGAACTTGGAATATAATTCGGATAATCATCCAACTATGCTTCGACTACGAATCTTACCATGTTAATTATACTCTCAAATGAAACACTCAAAAACAGGTATAATTTCTGCAATATATGGGAGCAAATGAAATATGTTTTCAAAACGAGAAATGCTCACATATGACTCAAAAAAGATGCATGACATAGTCTCATGGATAGGATGCCAATAGTCAAGAGAAAATAATCGTTACCATGTTTTAATCCCGCTCCCATCATTTACATATCCAAACCATGTTTTGTAGGATCAAATACGACTTTTTGAAGGTTGTAATGTCGTTCAGGCAATGAAAAAGAATAGAACGGATTCATCAAGCAATCTTCAAAATGGCATTGTAAGGCATATTCAATTTCTTTCATTCATTCTCTTCTACCAATTTTCATATTTTCAATCTCTTCTTTTCATATTTTTTTTAATTTTTTCCTCTTCTTTTTTGACCTTTCACACTTTTTCTTTTTCTTTTCGTTGCTTTTTGAAACAAATATTCATTGAATACCAAGGCAACTACCCCAAACATCATCTTGTTTTCTTCTTCTTCTTAATCAATAGACTACCTTATCACCATTAAAAGTTGATCAATCTTTCAGTGGTAAACTCCAAGTTGGCCAAGTTGGAGCAAAAAAAAAAAAGGATATTGGTGATTGAAGACGAAGGGCATTTTAACGGCTCAAAGGGGCGAACTAAGGAAAATTTTATCATATATCGGTCGGTGGCAAACAAAGAGGGCCTACCATCATTTATGGTCATTTGGTTCTTCAATGTTTATGACGGAAGATTATTTAGCACGGTATCAAATATTTTAACTTGACTATCAACCAAAACAAGAATAATGAGACTAAACAACGAGTAGATGTGCTATTTCAATGAAACTTGACAAACACAAAATGTATTTATAACCCTCTAAAGAGAAAAGATAGGCTCAAAAGCTCACCGGGTCTAGTCTCCACACTCTGTGTTATCTTGAAATCCAAATCATATTATACTTTACATCAAACATATATTCAAATGACTACGTGTACTGCATAGGTTTGTGTACAAATCTATGATATAAAATACAATTCGAACGATATTCATTCTAAACATCGCATCATAACTTTAGCAAATGTTTAATCATCTCTTCCCTTATTTATCATTCTATAATAATCCAAGTTACATACCAAAAAGTATCGACTTGAGATTGCCCAAACGTTAGTAATATCATTTATTTAAGCACAAGTATCGAATATTTTTTTGAAAAATTGGTGCATAATAATGATGTGCATGTGAGTGTATACCCCCAAACCTAAACCTTTCATTGTCCCCAATGAAACAATAAAACAAAAGAAAGGAGGGTATGTAAGGAAGGAATGATATTACCTCAATCTCGGCAATCACAAACCAGGTGAACGTATATGAATATGGCGTTAAAGTTCAATTGCTCCAAATGGAGTAACTAATTGACCTGTTAATACTTGACAAAAGAAATAAACAAACAAAAGAACAATGACAGCTAATAGAAATATATATATGTAATACAGAAAAACTAAACTAAACTAAACTAAAACTGAAAGACTCAATGAAAATAAAACGGAACAAAACTATGAAAACAACTAATGATTTGATCTAAAAGGGTCTAAGAGAGCACACATAAAGAAGAAAAACTAATGGATCAGGTTCGGGAGAAGGTGAGAGAAAAGAAAGTTGCAGGATGGAGGGGGGGGGGGGGGGGGGGGTCGCGTGAGCGGTCTTCGCGCACTCGAATCCTCCTTGAGGTTTATTTATTTATTTACATGGCTCACGCGAGTGGGCCGCGCAGGCAAGGAGCCTCGCGCTCACGAATCATTGCGTGAGTAGAAACTGAGGGCATATATAAAATATTTCAGGAAAATTTTTCTAAGGCACAAACTCGCGCGAGCGGGCCGCTCGAGAAAGATGGTTATTTTCTCTTTTTTTATCTTTTTAATGTGAATAAGTTCAAAATAAATTAATCCCGACCCCCAAACATATCCAGAAAACTCAAATATTGACCAAAATGACCCAAACACATTCAAAAATAAGAAAAACAGACAAAATAAAGCTTGGGTTGCCTCCCAAGAAGCGCTGTCTTTTACGTATTCAACTAGACCGTTCTAGCTCAAGACTTATGGAGGCCGTAACTCGAACATTGTGCCCTTGAAGGCAATAGGAAGACTCTGATGGAAAATACAAATAATATCATTATTTTTTAATTCGATAAACTATTCTCCCTGATAATGTTCGAATCAATTTCTCACCTTTTGAGTAAATTCCTCATTAGGATTCAGATTAGTAGGATTTGTCCGCTCATTACTCACTAAATTATTCTCCATCCTCACGATGAATTCTTTATTAGGTTCAATTGTTCGTCTAACCTCACTACCCTCAACACATAGGTAATCATCGTCTTTGAGAGGTTGATCAATAGCGTTAAAAATATTTAATTTTGAGTTCATATTCCCGAACAACACTTTCATTACCCCCCTTTCGACAGTTAACACGCGCATTAATAGTTACTAAAAATGGACGACCAAGAATGACAGAGGTGTGTTTCCTAGCATCTATCATAGGTTTGGTGTCAAGAACTATGAAATCAATAGGATAAAAGCATTGATCAACCTTAACTAGGACGTCTTCGACGATTACTCTAAGGATTTTAACAGAATGATCCGCTAATTGTATGGTAGCGGCCGTGGGTTTAAGTTCACCTAGTCCTAATTACTTGTCGACGTGGTAAGGTAAGAGATTCACACCCGCCCCTAAGTCAAGGAGAGCCCTATGGATGACAGTGTCACCTATGATACATGAAATGGTAGGCATTTCGGGATCCTTATACTTTGGGGGCACGTGTTGGAAAATCGAACTTTCTTTTTCCGTGAGGTAGACCATTTTTGGAGTATGATTATGCAACTTACACTTTTGAGTACATAGGTCTTTAAGACATTTAGCGTAAGCGGGAATTTATTTTATCGCATTGAGGAATGGAATATTGATTTTAACTTGTTTAAACACCTCGAGCATGTCTTCAGTTTTTGACCTTTTCTTTGGAAAATTCGACAGCTCGTCAACGGTGGAAAGGGAAATTTCGGAACATAATTAGTTGGGGTTGATTCATTTTCTTTTCTAATTCGACTCATGTCCTCACCCTTCTATTGATTTAAGTTCATGTTCATATTTTTCTCACTCTCATTTGGACTTTCAACAACTTCCTCTTCTCGAGTAGTCATCCTAGTCAAGACGGCGTTTACGTGCTCATTAATACCACCCATCTCGTATTGTCCCTTAGGTTTAAGAATATGTTGACTTGGCAACTTACTCTCGGTTAAATGGTTTAGCGTGTTAGCTATTTGTCCCGCTTGGGACTCCAGCTTTGCAATGGACTGTGTGTGAGAGTGTACTAATTAGAATACTGACCCAAAATTTTCAAGTAAGGCCAACACTTTCTCCTCAAATGCATTATTACGTGGAGGTGGAGGAGGGTTGGGTTGTGTATATTAATATTGCTGAGATCGATGTTATCATGCATGTGTTGGGAAAGTTTGTTTCAATTTGAGGTCTTTGGGAGGAATACGGACCCTCATTATTTTGAGATCGCCACCCAACATTTGGGTGACTTCTCCATGGCGCATCGTAATTATTATCCGAAGGGTTATGAGCACTTTGTGGGAATTGTTGAATAGAGTTAATGTGCTGCGCTACAAACTCCAAAAATTGAGATGCAGATGGACATGTAAGGGTAGAATATGAACGGTTAGAACATATTTGACAAGTTTCATAAGAGGTTGCGCTTGTCGTTTGGTTCATTGTCATTTGTCGGTTAAGTTGTTTAGATAGTTCTTGCAATTCAATTGAGTGACTTGACTTGAAGTTTACCTCTCATTTAGGTTGCGTGGGATATCCCTTTGGGCATACAAACACGGCCTGGTGCATAAAGTTTTCGCTTAATGTTTCAAAAATTTTCCAGGCCTCATTTGCGCTTTTGTGGAGGAACGTCCCCGCACAAACAACATCGACTGTGTTCCGCACAGAGGGAGTATGCCCTTCGTAGAAAACCTGTACCAATTGCCACTTGGGAACTTGATGATGTGGGCAAGAGCGTAATAATTCCTTAAATTGTTCCCAAGTGTCATAGAGCGTTTCCCCATCTTGCATTACAAAGTTTGTTATAGATTTTCTTATTTGATTTGTACACGTAATAGGGAAAAACTTTTGTAAGAACGCCGTGTGTAACCCTTCCAATGTTTTGATAGTGTTTGGCTCAAGAGATTGGAGCCAATACTTAGCTTTATCTTTTAGAGAAAATGGAAAAAGGCGCAATTTTAGTTCATCATCAGATAATTTTTGAATTTTCAGTGTAGCGCAAATGTATTGAAATTCACCGAAGTGGTGATATGGATCTTCCTTAACATAACAATGGAAAGAAGGAAGGAGCTTGATGGTAGATGACTTTATCTCAAAGTGAGATGCAGTCACCTCCGGAAACTCTATACATGATGGTGGTGTGTAGGTCGTAGGAGTGAAATAGTCTTTAAGTGGAGGAGGAGGGGGTATATTAGGGTTATTTCCGTTATTACCGTTGTTTTCATTATTTTTGTTATTACCGTTGTTTCCTAAGTCGGCCATTGAAATCGGTTCGATGTTAATGACGCATGGTTTCTTTAGTCTTTTAAGGTTACTTCGTATTTCAGACTCAAACAAAGACGACGGTTCAGGTGTTAATTCGTCTTCTAGCATCAACCGAGCTCTAGAAGCATGGGTTGAGGACCTAAGGACTCTAAGGGTACGTTCAAGTTCATGATCGAAAAAGTGTAATTCGGGTTTACTTGAACGCATACCAAAAATAAACTAAAAGAAAATAAACTAAAACAATGACTGACTCAACAACAATGAAAAGCAATCACGCCAAGAAGACAACAAGCACACAACTACTATGATGTATGAAAGTTATCCTGTTATGCAGTGATTCACGTCAAAGCCCAGCGCCTCGAGTTTCCTAGCTAATGCACGTGCAAATCACCCCTAAACTAATGCAAATAGTGCATCTCAGTGCCCTGACTTATAGTGGTTTGAAGCAAATTTAAAAGGACGCGATTTACTTGATTTTATTTATTTATTTTTTCTTGATTCGCGTAAGCTCCTTTAATGTGCTAAGCTCATCCACTCAAAAATGCTAGAATTTGATGACTCGAGAAACTATAAAATAAAAGGAAAAGTTAGTGACTCAAAATAAAAATGAAAAATAAGAAAAAGTAAAACCTAATATGATATTCACGAATTAACTAAACTAAGATTCCAAAACTAAAGGTAGTAATTTGCAATCCTCGGCAACGGCGTCAAAAATTGATCTTGTCAAAATCAAGATAAAAAAGTATACTCTACTTTAAAAGATTTGTAGTGTGGAAGTAGAGGTCGAACCCACAGAGATTGAAATACTAAAGCACTTTAATTTAAAAACCTAAACCTAGTTAATTATAGAAACAGAATTTTGATTTGAATTTTAATTAAACTAAGAAACTAATAAAAATAAATATAAACTATCAAAGCAATTTAAAGTTGTTTTTAATAAATATGTGAATTGAACCTAGGATTGCAAATCCACCACTAGCTTCATAATAAAGGTATTTATGCATTCAATTAGCTTATTATATTGGATGATAATGGGGAATTGTAGCTACAAGCCCAATTCCTCCGTCAAGAAGATAATTACGATTCAAGCACCAACAGAATTCATCTTCGGTTGGCATGCATTGTCTCACACTAAACTAGGGTTACGGCACAATCCGTCTTTCCTAGGAATGAACTATTCGGCTACTTGATATCACAATTCAATTAAGCAGCATTGCATGTAAATAATCCATACAAGCAAAGCAAATATAGACTATTGAGCACATCACATTCAAAATAGATTTAAGACAAGAATAAACTTTAAAAGTAACGATTTAATCAATAGAAGTTCGATTTTATCATAACAAATCCTCTCAACAGGTAATCATCATCCAGACATAATAAATCTAAAAGAAAAACATAAATAACACCCTATTACTTGGCTAGGGTTTTATTGAAATCCTAGATCTTGGTTTAGTTGGCCATAGAATCGATGAAGGGCAAGAGATTGATGGAGGAGGCCATGGGAATCCTTGGTCTCCTTCTTCTTCTCCTTGCTTCTCCCTCTTCAATGGCCGAAGTAGTTGTTATATAATAATGTCTAACCCTAAAATTGACTTACAATAGGGTATATATAGATTTGGAGCAAGTTTTGGAAGCTTTCCTAAACCAAATTGCACTAAAATTGCTATATTTTACACTCTGGATGTAATTAGGAAGTTTCGTTCGCACAGGGCTCTTCAGTACACTGAAATACGCAACTTTGATTTTTTACATAGGTCGTGCGAGTGGGCCGCTCGAGCGTGGTTCCAGAATGTCATGCGAGTGGGCCGCTCGCGCGAGGTGGCTTTTTCTGCTTCTTTGAGTCTGTTTTTACACCCTCTGTAGCCTGGATTCTTGTTTTCTTCCAAAACCTGATAGAAAATGGAAAAAAATGTAAAATTATAATAAAACATGATAAAAAGTACTAACAAATGTGAATTAAGGTGTGTAATTATGACTTGTTCACTCCCGATCACTCACCCGAGCGCTCGAGCCCACTATTTTTAAAATGAACATGTTTTCTATAGTAAGTTAACGACGAACTGAGCTTGTAAGAATTGTATGAGCAAGGTACGCAAACTTTGATAATGATAACGTGAATTTGATATCTCGTAATAATGCACATTAATGACTTGTACTGCGCACGTAGTTATGTTAAGAGAGCTGAGTTAACGTTGATATCGAGATTTGTTATAATGAAGATATAATGAGAGTTAATAACAAGATGATCATATCTATCGGTCTGGTTCTTGTGTTTCATTTGTAAAAGAGTAATGAGTATCGTGCTGTCATGTGAGTATTACCAAAGGCCAACTCAGGCATGGATGTCAGATAAAAGGCCAAGTTGGGCAAGTGATGTAGTAGTACCTCATCGGTACTGTCATGAAAAGAGTACTCGACCATTTGGGCAGTATGAGTGAATCAGTTAAGTCTGTTGAAAAAAGATGGGGTTTTCTAAGGCCAAGTTGGGCATAGTTAATGTTAGGAAAACAGGGTTCCCAGAATCCATTGACAGCGCGTATAAGTTGGTACTGCAAAAATTTACGTGAAAGTTATAATAACCCTACAAGGGCGGAACTAGGGTTACCTTGAACTGCAAAACGGATTACTGTAGTAGATGAATCGAGAACACGGGCTCGATAATAACTCACAATCTTCTACCGTATTCCTCTGCTGCCAGAATATCAAACTGAGTGTGGGCTCTATCAAAATCCTTTCTATTTTCTGGTCTTCCTCCTTTACGCTCTCTTTTTTATTCCCGAGTTATAATACTCTTGATGGAAAAACGCAAAACGGGAGGAGAGCCCAAGCAACATATATATAGGCTACGATAGGGACCATAATAAGTCAATAAGGAATAGGCTTCCATATGGAATTAGGAAACCCCAATTCGAACTGAATCAGATTCCTATTTCAATAAATTATAATTCATACCACTAAAGAATTATAATTGCACTCCTACCCTTATCTCAAAAATATATTACGAGCTCCATGTTATTAAATGCTTATTATCTCCCCACGTTAAGATACAAATATCCATTAATTAAATATAATTACTGACAATCATATTTAATTAATCTCTTAAAATTTCTTGAGATCCTTTGCTTAACTTATTTGATATGTCGGATACAAAATCCACCTGTAGGGTTTGACATAATCAAAACTTATAAGCTTTGTCAAGGGGATATCATTAATCCTAAAATTGAGACATGGATTCCATCATTAATTTATATCCACCACACAATCAATATTGTCACCCAATCCAATGAGGTATTGACCCATTTAAGGATCTCACCCTTTTAGGGATCAAGGTATAAATATCAAATGCACGTGTCTATAAATTAACTTGGGATTTAGAGCATAAGCAATCATAATAGCCATGAGGTATTAATTATCTTATAAGTAAGTATAAAGATAATTACCCCAAGCCAGTCCCGTTTAATACACAAAGTGTACCAGCATAGTGAGTTGAAACTATACCATTTCCCGTAGTCAAGACAAACCTACTACAATACCATGCTGCAGTCCTACTGATGGTGTGTCCAATCCCATCTAAGACTGTAAACCAAAATCTTACATTCTACAATATCTACTGGTCTGATCTTTCGTGTGTTAGCCGAACTCTACACACCAAGCCACCTACTATGTAGAATGAGACACACACATGCATAATATTAAATAAGTAATATAATACAAACATTGCCCACACAGATTCTCATAAAAATGGAATAACTGATTTTATTGAATGAATAATAAATCAACTACATAAAGCATTGCTTTTAGTATATATCCCTAACAATCTCCCACTTAGACTCAAAGCCATGATGTGACACACCTCACTCCTATCCCTTCTATGTGACTATTAAAAGTCTTGGCCAATAAGTTCTTGGTGAAAGGATCTGCCAGGTTATTTGCTGATGCTATCTTGGTCACTTCAACATCACCTCTTTACACGATCTCTCATATCAGGTGATACTTACGCTCAATGTGTTTTCCCTTCTTATGGGCCCTAGGTTCCTTTGAATTAGCAATTGCTCTGCTATTATTGCAATAAAAGGGTAATAGCCGATTATACAACAGCTACTACTCTTAGATCCATAAGGAAGTTTATGTGCCAAACAACCACCTTAGCGGCTTCCAAAGCAGCCATATACTCGGCTTCCATGGTGGAATCAGCAATACATGACTGCTTGATACTCCTCCAACTAATGGCTCCACCTCTTAGGGTAAACACATATCCTGAGGTAGACTTTCTGGAATCCCTATTTGACATGAAATCAGAATCTGTGTACCCAATGGGTACAAGACTGTCTGCTTGATAAACTAACATATAGTCTCAAGTCCTTTTAGACACTTGAGAATATTTTTCACTGCAGTCGAATAATGTTCTTGCCCTGGATTGGACTGATATCTACTAACCATGCCAACAGCAAAGCAGATGTCAGGTCTAGTACATAGCATAGCATACATTAGGCTTCCTACTTTCGAGGTATAAAGAACTTCCTTCATTTTTTCTATCTCATCGGGTGTCTTAGGACACTAATCCTTCGATAGAGTAATTCCATATGTGAAGGGAAGGAATCCCTTCTTGGAATTTTGCATGCTAAACCTAGCAAGAATATTGTTGACATAAGTGCCTTGTGACAAGCCCAACATCCTATTCTTGCGATCTCGCATAAGCTTGATCCCTAGGATGTGACCGGATTCTCCCAAGTCCTTCATATCAAATTGAGTGGACAACCATACCCTTACAAAAGATAATACCCCCACATCATTTCCGATTAGCAAGATATCATCCACATATAGTACTAAGAACACCACCATGCTTCCATCATGTTTCTTGTACACATAGGATTCATCCGCACATTAATCAAAACCAAAAGTCCATAAATTTATTCTTAAGCTTTCACAATACGTGTTCTTGACTTCTTAAGCTTACACAACATGTATTCTTGGCCCTTCGTGATGAACCCATCTATTTGCACCATATAGATGCACTCGTCAAGATTCCAATTAAGAAATGCTGCCTTGACGTCCATTTACCAAATTTCATAATCTAAATGTGCAACAATGGATATGAGAATCCGAATAGACTTTAGCATGGCCACAGGCAAAAAAGTTTCCTCATAATTGATTCCCTCTTTTTGAGTGAACCCTTTCGCAACAAGCCTTGCTTTAAAGGTTTCCACCTTACCATCTGCTCCTCCTTTCTTCTTATAGATCCACTTACATACAATGTGTTTTATTTTATTGGGTGGTTCTACAAGATCCCAGACTTGATTGGAGTACATAGACTCCATTTCAGACTTCATAACCTTTTGCCAAAGATCTGCATCTTTATCTTGGAGTGCTTCATTGTAGTTACAAGGATCGGTACCTTGTTCATCAGAGACACGGTTATAAGACTCTCTCGAGAACATATACTGGTCAGGTTGAATAATAACCCTCCCACTATGACGAGGCACAACCCGTATCTGTGTATCACTGATATTTCGTTGTGAAGATTATGAACCTAATACACCATTATCTGCACACTATACTGGTTCAGGAACTTGCGTGTTAATGGTTGGTTAGGGATCTACACGAGTTTCGGTAATCCTCCCACTATGACGTGGTAATGGAATATTGATAACACTTTCTTGTGGTGTTTCTTCTCGTACCAGTGGTATCAAGAAAGTATGCGTCAGTGTCTCCCCTTTCATTTCCTCCAGAACAATACGGATTCTGGGCTTGTAGTCCATAACATAGTCCTCTTCTAAGAATGTGGCATTTGTGCTAACTATAACCTTCTGATCCATAAGACTATAAAGCAGACCACCTTTAGTTCCTCTTGGATACCCAACATGTAGGAAAAACAGGTTTATAATTTACATTAAAATATGCAGCTGAAAAATAAAGTTACAAAAACATTATTGGTAGCTCGGATCTACTACTCGTTAACTCTATAGATGCACACACTAGAGGGCACAAGTGCATTACCTTATGGTCTTGAACCCAATTCTGATTTAGTCATTCTCCTTTAATGTGCAGTAGCAACCTCTAAGAGATCTTCACCCTTATGCCTCCTTGAATGCTCCCGGAGTAACTAGGATTGGTGGGAACCCTACTAGTGAGAATATGGAAGGTTTGGGAACCCTAAAACAGGTTCTCCAGCAACTGGAATATTAAAATGATAAACAACTTTTTCTAGGACGCAGCTACCCTATTTATAGATTCCCAGAACCGACCTCACGTTTGATCGATCAAGTGAGTCTGATCGATCGAACTGTCGATCGATCTAACCACGTTCGATTGATCGAACTTGTCTAGACTTCAATCGATTGAAATGACATCATCCTCATTTGCCATTCCAAGCATTCTGGCAGAGCTAAGAGTGGGACCTCCTATGTTTTTAATTACTGGCTCCGATTAATTATCATTCCATTTAGTCATTACTCTTAACTAAGGAATCAATAATTAATCAATTATCATTAATGCCACTATAAAATGATAATTGCACTCTAGTGCATAAGAACATAATCACACATATATAAGTGATTGCTAGACTTGTATATATGATACAGATGTCCTTCTACTAGGCAGTATTCTTATCTGTCATTGGGATGTATGTTTTAAGATACTATAGACCCAATAGATAGTACATCTTGTATTCCTTGAGTATCATTCACTACGCTTGGATGACTAAATATGTCAACAATAACACTTTGTTAACAAGGCTGGCCAGCTCTCAGTAATCACTCCTAGTGACATTCTCGAGGGAATACTTACTCTTCATTTTATAGAAGAGGGTAGTATTCCATCTTGACAATGTATGTTCCCAATGTTGCATACCTGATTGCTCAAGATACCCAAGTGTTTATCCTTCAAGACCTCATTAATTGGTAAGTTAAAGCAACCAAGCACACAACTTGTGTCCATAATTGTCTCAGGATTAAGGACATGTATCCCTATACAAGTTTTAAGTTCCTATTGATGGTGACAGCGTTTAGGTGTCAATAGGTATAACTCAGGCCCGTCAATGCACCGTGTACACTAGCATATTAATCAAGAGTCGAAGACTCTTATGAATGAGATTCATCCTACCCCATAGACGTTAATCATGCTACAATGTATACCTGATAAGTCATCCAAACTTATCATCCACTGTGACTTGTTTGAAACAACAAGGATTTGTGATTCACATCTCACATGTGTAATCACATACATAAATGAATCACATACAATGTCGTTTAAGGATTTCAGTCTAATATTCATCTCATGAACTAACATGCATAAATGCATTATGATATTCCATTGTCCAACTAATTGGTTTGAGGGGCATATTCCCAACAAACTCCCACTTCTACTCATAACCATATAGTGTTAAAAACTAACAGTAGCATTGTCTATGTGACTTGTCAAATCCTTAAACCATAAGGTTTTGCATAGGAACTAATGATCGTCGACTGAAACAATCCATAGTAGAACATCTTTATGTTATACTATATGCCTAGACAAAAGACACCACCAAACATGTATCCAGTGTGGCTAGTTCGAACATTGTCCAAAACACCATCACCTAGCATATATCTACTAGTTCTTTTTGAAGCCCTAGAGATCATATACTTTATGATAGTTCAGTGAACTAAACTTCCTTTGGACTAATATCTGTGAACAACCTTAATAGTAGAATAGATATCCCATACCTAACTCACATTTAAGGTTTATCAATAGAGAAAGCTTATGATACACCTTTCATGCGACTTCTTTCATTTTATATCCCAAGATACAAGTCTTGAAAGAGTAATTGGTCATGTTCAAAAGGTGAATCACCTTTTCTGAAACATTCTACGTTGAATCCTGCCAGTAACTCTGTGATGTAGAAGTATGAGATAATTTCATTATCTTAACTTTCTGATCTTGAATGAGCATAATCCAAAGATCATAGCTCACCTCACCGAGATCATAAATATCAAGTATACTGAAAACTTGATCTCCAATATGAGGAACCACAATCTCCATCACACTTCCTTTGTGCAAGGATCCTTTCATCCACTTAAGCCACATTCATACTTTAGACGAATCCAAAGTATTTTGACCAACATGTCAAAACAGATGTTCTTATCTCTGAATGATTGCTTAAGTCCGTAGACTCACGCAAATCATATACCAGAGCTTCCTTATCACAAAATTTCAAAGCACAAGGGAATTTCAGCAACGCTGAGAATTCTCCCACTACAATGAAGTACCGATGTAGGAACGGTTTCCTTTGCAAAATTTGGCCTCCAACCAACTTTTGTTTTCTCTGGAAACACTATAAAAGTATTATACTTCTAATCTAGATTCCAAAAAGCTCATCATTCCTTTACACCAAAGTGCTAGACATCCTTATCCAAAGTCACCATGAGAAAGAAGTCACATCCTTTTCATAACTTTGGGGATGCCTATTGGAAAGATTCGCTTTTGAATAAGATCCAGTACATACATTGTAGTTCCATCGAGAAAAATAAGGAACAGTAGTAATGCTAAATAACTCATCTCATGACCCAGTTATATCTAAAAGAAGATAGTTCCTTCTATCAGCTACACATCCCGTGGAGGCACACTAGGTGTAGACGACCGAGAAAGAATCTTCACTCTTATCTCATGTAGACAATAAACGAATTGGATAGATACTAACCATTTTGATCAAATAAAAAACAACAATATTCTTTTACCAATTACTCTTCATTCCAAACTTTTGAATATGTTCAAAAGATTGAGAATGAAGGTGTAATAGATAAACCTATATCAGTATCTAGAGTAGCCAAAACTACTTTACAACTCTAATGTTTACTAGCCCACATACGTGAGTATGCCCTAATTCTAATAAGCCTTCGGCTATGTGATCTTTCATAAAAGGAGTCACCTAATCATGCTGCCCTCTAAATAGAATTGTCAAATAGGCAGTGGTCTTAGCGACCAAAAAAGTCTAGGATCCAATCCTCTACTTCCTATTTATCCTATTTAGATTAATATTATCTGATCACGATACTCTCTAAATAGGATTGACAAATATGCAATGGTCTTAGAGACCAAAAATGTCTAGGATCCAATCCTCTCCTCCCTATGTATCCTAGTTAGATTAATATGATCTGGCCTCTAAAACCAAAGGTTTATAGAATTAGTTGAAGGTGCCATCCTTTTAGATGGTAAAATACTCATGGGTTATTTAAATACTATGTTAGATAATATATAAGAAACAAGAGTAAATAGGTGAGATACTTGCATGACAAGTTTATTAGATCACATTAAAAGAAAGCTTTCTTTTAATCAACAATTTCAGTACCAAAATCAAAAGAATAAATATTATTCATCAATTCAAAACTGAATTCCATCTAATAACTCCAAAGTTTTATTACAATATAAACCTACTAATCT
Organism: Hydrangea macrophylla; assembly: GCA_033977485.1. Taxonomy (NCBI): domain Eukaryota; kingdom Viridiplantae; phylum Streptophyta; class Magnoliopsida; order Cornales; family Hydrangeaceae; genus Hydrangea; species Hydrangea macrophylla. The sequence goes on from CM066993.1 coordinate 30,496,934, forward strand.
AATAGCAACTCTTGCATCAAATCCCAAAAGCAATCAAGATCTTCTAATCACCGTACATTCTTATTTTCCAATCCCCTACAACAATTACAGATTTAATCAAAAAAATTTAGAACAAGTGCCCCCAAGTAGTTGAAGTATCAGTTTTTTTTAACTTACTTTAAAAACTAGTGATAGAATCATACCTTGCCTTTTGGCAGTCAAGTATTCCGGACAGTTCCTTTTCCAATGCCCTCTCACGCCACAATGGAAGTACTTTCCTTTTGGCACAGTACCAGCCTTTCCCTTTCCAAGTCTTGCCTTCTTCCTAATAGTTGGGTCAGGCACACCTATCCTTGAGTCTTGCTTCTCCTTCTCTAAACTTATGCCTTCAGGCTTAGTTCCAGAGGATGAAGCCATTCCAATGTTCTGAACATTTGACTCCTTTTTGACTATATTCGTCGTTGCCTCAAGAGAGCTCATCAACTCACTTGTTGAAAAAACTATTTTACTCATTTAAAAAACCCTTTTAAATTGAGTGAATGATGAAGGCAACGAATGCAAGATTATAGAATATTATGTCAACTTGAGTCTCACCATCAATGTTGGAACCCAGAACTTCCAGTACTTTGAAATAAGTAATCATTTTAAAAACAATCTCTCTTATAGAAGTTTCTTCCAACATTCTGGTGCCCATGACTAGCTCCAAGGCTCTAAGCCTTGCAGTTCGGCTTAGTTCCCCAAACATCTCCTCGAGGTTCAATATTATAGCGCGGGCAGTGTTCAAAGGTTGATGTTGCTGCTTCAACACATCAGGCAAAGAGTCTAAGATGCTAGAGCGAGCAACAACATCAACTCTTATTACTGCCAATATTGATCCGGAAGATCTGTTAGGGTGTCATGGCATGGAATACGTAGACAGGGAATGGGAAGAACATATTTTCATCCAATAGCAGTTAATAATTCATCCAGTTCCAGTTTCCATTCAACGTAGTTATTTTCAATTAACTTATTCTGGATCATGGTTATAGCAAGTGGGCTAGACATAATGAATCTGAAATAAATAATATAATAGAATTACAATATGGAAATCATGAATATGACAATTTATATAATACATTGACCAACTCATTAATAGTCTTCAGGATGTCAAGCCTATGAAATTAAGTCTCCGTGTAGCGATCATAACCTCATAGCCTGATTGGGAAACCCATCATGAATGTCGTGCAACTCTTACAAAACAACTCATGAATCCTGAACTTTTGGTCTCTAAGATTATGGATAATGTTTTGTGTGGAATCCCTTACCCATATTTTAGCTAGTGTTCACCATTAACTAGAATCTAATGACAACCGCCTCAAGTAGTGCCTCAGTGTAGTGGTCACCCTCTAACATATCTGATTGATTCTATCCAAAAGAAGTTCATATCTAATAACCAATGAATAGTCTATCCTTCATATGGAATGATCACCCATGGCTGGGTGACACAGAATATACTATCCACCTTATAATGAACCATTTATGGAAGACTGTGGGAGTTATAAAAATAAGTCCCTCTCCCACTAGATTTTTATAAAAAAAGTTCATATCTAGTAATCAATAAGAAATACCCTCCGTATGGAATGATCACCCATGACTGGGTGACACAGATTATTTCCCATACTTAAAATGATCTAATAGGAATTTTTTTTATAAACTTTGAGAAAGAAAATGTTTTTTCACATTGCCCATAAACACCAAATGTTTACTAATGTGTTGAAAATGTTTTTGAATTTTATTTTAGAAAATATGTTTTACGTGCATTCAAGTAGTAACAATATATAAAATGTCAATCACAACTAAGCACATAAAACAAATAAAATGAAATAAAAGCATTCATCAATGACTCTATCTCTCATGGCTCTATCATCCATAGAACCCCTTTCTTGGTTTGATTACCTTCGGCTCCATCTTCAAGGACAACGGTTTGCTCTTCCATCTTCATGGACTATCTAATTCTATTACATTGGTCCTATGCTTCTTTCGAAACTTACAATTTGTCTAGAAATAGAAAACAACAACAAATATAAAAAGCTAGGAAAACCGGTGCGACTTTCCTTTTCGTAGGATTGAAGTCGTAGCGCCCTTTACATATGCCTTAAAAAACAATACCAATAAAATATACATCAACCACAAAATTTAAATGCCAAATTTAAATCATCAGTGCCATGGGAGACAGCGGTCTAACTTGCTGCAAAAAGGTGAGACATACACACATCCATACATATATAACAAATATATGTACTTATTGGAACCCCTAATTGATTCGCACAGAATATAAACTCTTTATATAATGATTTAGAACATGAAACAGAATTTTAGTTCTTTGTCATACTTCGATCGATCGACAAAGGTTCGATTGATCGAACCTTCGATCGATTAAACAGAGCTCAATCGATTGAACTTTCAGTTTCACAGAATAATTTGAATTTTTTTTATAGAATATTATAAAATTAATGTATATGATTTTAAAAACTTTTAAAAGCGTGAACAGAACACTTGACAGAGGACCATTCTTGATCGATCAAACAAAATATTGTTCAATCGATCGAAGGTCATTCGATCGCTTGAGAACAACACGGTCTCGATCGATCGAATCTACCTCAATCGATCGAACCCATCATGGATCACATGCATTCATAGATTCGTATTCTGCTGCGAAACTGCTGCAGAAACAGATCTGTGATGATGCAGTTTTAAAACAGACCTAAATTCAATATGCAAATCAAAATAGTGTTCCAAAACGTATCTATAGAGCCAAACAAGCCTGGCTCTGATACCCATTATAGGAAAAATAGGTTTATAATTTACTTTAAAACGTGCAGCGGAAAAATCAAGTTACAAAAACTTTATTGGTAGCCCGGATCTACTGCTCGTTAACTCTATAGATGCGCACACTAGAGGGGACAAGTGCATTACCTTATGATCTTGAACCCAATTCTAATTTAGTCCTTCTCCTTTAATGTGTAGTAGCAACCTCTAAGAGATCTTCACCCTTATGCCTCCTTGAATGCTCTCGGAGTGACTAGGATTGGTGGGAACCCTACTAGTGAGAATAGGGAAGGTTTGGGAACCCTAAAACAGGTTCTGCAGCAACTGGCATATTAAAACGATGAGCTACTTTTTCCAGGACGTAGCTGCCATATTTATAGATTCCTAGAACCGACCTCACGTACGATCGATCTAAGTGAGTTCGATCGATCGAACCGTCGATCGATCTAACCACGTTCGATCGATCAAATCTGTCTAGACTTCAATCGATCGAAACAAGTTTGATTGATCGAACCAATCTTGACAAAATCCTCATTTGCCTTTCCAAGCATTCTAGCAGAGCTAAAAGTGGGACCTCCTAGGTTCTTAATTATTGGCTCCGATTAATTATCATTCCATCTAGTCAGTACTCTTAACTAAGGATTCATTAATTAATCAATTATCATTAATGCCACTATAAAATGATAATTGCACTCCAGTGCATAAGAACATAATCACACATACATAAGCGATTGCTAGACTTGTATAATCTGATACAAATGTCCCTCTACCAGTCAGTATTCATATCTGTCATTGGGATGTATGTTTTAAGATATAGTCGACCCAATAGACAGTACATCTTATATTCCTCGAGTATCATTCACTACGCTTGGATTACTAAACATGTCAATAATAACACTTTGTTGACAAGGCTGGCCAGCTCTAAGTAATCACTCCTAGTGACATTCTCAAGGGAATACTTACTCTTCATTTTATAGAAGAGGGTAGAATTCCATCTTGACAATGTATGTTCCTAACGATGTATATCTGATTGCTCAAGATACCTAGGTGTTGATCTTGCAAGACCTCACTAATTGGTAAGTCAAAGCAACCAAGCACACAACTTGTGTCCATAATTGTCTCATGATTAAGGATATGTATCCCTATACAAGTTTTGAGTTCCCATTGACGGTGACAGCGTTTAGTTGTCAATAGTTATAACTCAGGCCCGTCAATGCACCGTGTGCACTAGCATATTAACCAAGAGTCAAAGACTTATGAATGAGATTCATCATTCTACCCTATAAACGTTAATCATGCTATAATGTATACTTGATAAGTTATCCAGACTTATCATCCACTGTGACTTGCTTAAAACAACAAGGATTTGTGATTCATATCTCACATGTGTAATCACATACACAAATAAACCACATATAATGTTGTTTAAGGATTTCAGACTAATATTCATCTCATGAACTAACATGCATAAATGCATTATGATATTCCATTGTCCAACTAACTGGTTTGAGGGCATATTCCCAACCACACAAAGAAAACATAATTCTATTCTCGATTCTAACTTTTCTGCGTTCCCTTTCAGCACATGTGCTGGACTACCCCAGATCTGAACATGCCGCAGACTAGGCTTTCTCCCAGTCCAAAATTCTGTGGGAGTAGTAGGTATTGACTTAGATGGTACCAAGTTTAGAATGTATGCAGCTGTCTCTAATGCGTGTCCCCAAAAGAAAATTGGTAGATTCAAATAACTCATCATAGATCTTACCATGTCCATGAGAGTCCTATTCCTCCTTTCTGCTACACCGTTCTGCTGAGGCATACGGGGTGCAGACAACTGGGATGTAATCCCTTATTCCAATAAGTATTCCCTAAACTCTCCTAAGAGGTACTCTCCACCACGATCAGACCGTAGTGTCTTGATACATTTACCTAGACACTTCTCCGTTTCAGCCTTGAAGTCTTTGAATTTCCCAAAGCATTCAGACTTACGTCGCATCAAATAAATGTACCCATACCTTGAGTAATCATCGATGAAAGTGACAAAGTACTCAAATCCCCCTCTTGCTTGGATAGTCATAGGACCACACAAATCAAAGTGAACCAATTCCAATGACTCTTTTGCTCTATAGCCCTTGGCCGAGAACGGCCTCTTGGTCATTTTACCTTCCAAGCAAGATTCACAGACTAGAAGTGCCTCCACTTCCAATGAACCTAATGGCCCATTTTGAACCAGTCTTTGAATCCTTTTCAAATTAATATGACCAAGGCGTAAGTACCAAAGATGCGTTTGGTTCATCCTCGAAGGTTCTTTTCTCTTAAATGACAAACTATTTATGTTATTCAATTCATTAAGTTACAGTATTGGAGTGACAGGATTTATAATATAAAGATCATCCACCAATTGACCAGAACAAATAAAACACTTATTTTCTTTAAGAACTACTATTTTACTAAAACGAACTGAATGTCCATTCTTTACTAAACTAGAAGCTGAAACTAAATTCCTTCTAATAGAAGGTACAAAAAGGTAATTTCTTAATATTAAAATCCTATCTCTACCAAAACTAAGATGTAGATCTCCTACTGGAACTGCTGCTACTGTCGTAGCATTTCCCATATATAGATAAATCTCTTCATCACTTAGCTGCCTGGTCCCCTGGAACTTCTGCAAAGAATTGCATACATGATCAGTGGTTCCTGTATCTATACACCAGGTACTGGTAGATTGGACCGCAAAACACGATTAAACAACTAGTAAATGAGATTTATCTTGATTGTTCTATTTGGCGAGATAAATCGAACATTTCTTCTTCCAGTGTCCTGGCTGCTTGCAACCAAAACATTTACCTTTAGGCTTTCCTAGTTGTCCTCTTGGCCTTTGAATTGGTGGAGGACCCGCGACCTTCTTTTGAGCCTTTTTCATTTTCTTCTTGCCTTTTGTCTTTGAAGCAGAACCTTTCTCAAACACAAGAGCACTCCCTGACTTTCTGTTGAGACCCTCAGTTGCTTGGAGTTTCTTTAAGTAGCTCTGCCAAAATATATTTAAATTTATTTATGTTGTAATTGAGATGGAATTGCTTAAAAGACTCTAGCAGTGATTGGAGTACGATATCGACTTGGGTTTCCCCGTCTATTTCAGCTCCAAGGATCTCTAATTCGTTAAGAAGAGATATCATCTTAAGAACATGATCCCTTATAGGCGTCCCCTCAGCCATGGTTGTGTTCATCAAGTCTTTCATAGCAACCTGCCTAGCAGCACGTCTTTGATCCCTGAACATCTCTCAGAGGCTCTCCATCATGTCATAGGCACTGGCCATTGACTGATGCTGACCCATTTCTTGTGAGTCTGGGTTTCCTCAGCGGTTGCCCCCTCACCAGGTTGCTCAGGACATTCTTGAGTAAGCACAAACTTGTACTCTTTAGCAATTAACACAATATCCAAATTCCTTTTCCAGTCTATATAGTTTGGTCCAGTAAGTTTGTTGTCTTTAAGTATAACAGCTAGTGGATTGAAAGAACCCTTTAAAAAGCCTAAGAATCACATAATATAAATAATTACGTTTGGGCAAAAAATTACTATGGATTCGAGTTGAAAATATTGGTTCCCTCTACCATATTTGAAAAGAATCTGCCAGCAACCTGATACACCACGAATAGTATGACTCGATGGGAAGCCATACACTATTCATCATTTGTTCAGATAGGCAATTGCCTTTTAATTTTACTATCCAGGCGATGTACCTTGCCTAGTAAAATTAAACTGCTGACTTTCTTTGGTCCTATAAATAACAACAATGACTTAGATAGAGAGGATATTATTATTTATAGCTAAGTGTATACCATCACTTAATTCTAGGTCAAGAGTTCTGTGAGGAACACCTCTGATGGAGAGGTGACCCACACTAATAATCACCCAAACCATTCTTTTAAAGAAGTTTGTACCAATGATTCCATGATCAACTACTTCCGATGGGATGGATGGAACTAGAGCCATCACACAAAATTAATTATATCATCTACAAACCAGTGATGGAGACCATGGGATTTATACTTGATAAATTCCCTCTCCCACTTAGAATTTTAAAAAAATTTGAGGGTTATAGTTTTTAGAAAAACTTTTAATTTAATTAATAAAAAATAATAGAATACTTGACATGGATTAGTCCATCCTTGTCAAATACACATGTGTAGATAATAAAATTATTCTCTTCTCATGATTTTAGAAAATAAGTACTTATGTTTTCAAAATATGGAATTAGTTTTATTTCTAAATACACATGTAGTTGTCCTCATTTTAAATTAATATAAATTAAACATGCAGCTAGACATCTGAAATAGGTCTAGGAATAATTATCCATGTTGTCCTATTCATTAAATATGAAACAATAATAATCATTCAATCACACATAAATAAGGAAACCACAATAAAATAGGAATCACACTATTATGGTCAAGCTGCAACTCTTGTGAAGAAATCTTCATTGAAACTGATTAGCTCTATTTTGCCACTACGTACGGGGGTCAAGCTACCCAGTCAGCTCGCGGGGATCGAGCTACCATCAGAAACTGCCATCTAGAACTGTTTTCTGAAACAGCCTTTTGAAACTGCTTCCAGATTGCTTTTGGAAACTACTTGTAAAACTGCTCTCACGAACTCTTCAAGGATTTACTTGAGATATATTACATAAACCCTATGCCTCCATGAAGAAGTTCAAATGCTATTTATTTGTAGTAAATTAACCATGCATCAATCAAGCGTGGGATCCAATACATACAAATCCTATGCCTCCATAAAGGAGATCACATGCTATATCAAAACAGTAATATTAACTACGGATAAAACCATTGTGGGATCCAATCGCACAAAACCAGTGACCATAATAGTGGAATAAGAACACTGCAAAACAAGGGTTAGCACAGATCTACGTTCTATCCATCCATCAATGCACGCATAAGATCTGTATTACTGGACAACATGGTTGTATCCAACCCATACGCAGAATCAATGTTGCTCGGATACCATTGTTAGGAAAACTGCGTTCCCATAATCCGTTGACTGCGCGTATAAGTTGGTACTGCAAAAATTTATGTGAAAGCTACAATAACCCTTCAAGGGCGAAAATAGGGTTACGTTGAACTATAAAACGGATTGCTATAGTAGACGAATCGAGAACACGGGCTCAATAACAGCTCACAATCTTCTACCGTATTCCTCTACTGCCAGAATATCAAACTGAGTGTGGGCTCTATCGAAATCCTTTTTGTTTTCTGCTCTTCCTCTTTTACGCTCTCTTTTCTATTTCGAGTTATAATACTCTTGATGGAAAAATGCAAAACGAGAGGAGAGCCCAATCAGCATACGTATAGGCTACAATAGGGACCATAAGAAGTCAATAAGGAATAGGCTTCCTTATGGAATTAGGAAACCCCAATTCAAACTAAACCAGATTCCTATTTTCATAAACTATAATTCATACCACTAAAGAATTATAATTGCACTCCTACCCTTATCTCAAAAATATGTTTTGAGCTCCATGTTATTAAATGCTTATTATCTCCCCACGTTAAGATTACAAATATCTATTAATTAAATATAATTACTGACAATCATGTTTAATTAATCTCTTAAAATTCCCTGAGATCCTCTGCTTAACTTATCTGATATGTCGGATACAAAATCCACCTGCATGGTTTAACATAATCAAAACTTATAAGTTTTCTCAAGGGGATATCATCAATCCCAAAATTGAGACATGGATTCCATTATTAATTTATATCCACCACACAATTAATATTATCACCCATTCCAATGAGATATCCCATTTAAGGATCTCACCCTTTTAGGGATCAAAGTGTAAATAACAAATGCATGTGTCTACAAATTAACTTGGGATTTAGAGCATAAGCACTCATAATAGCCATGAGGTATTAATTATCTTATAAGTTAGTATAAAGATAATTACCCCAAATCGGTCCCGTTTAATACACAAAGTGTACCAGTATAGTGAGTTAAAACTATACCGTTTCCCATAGTCAAGACAAACCTACTACAACACCATGCTATAGTCCTACCGATGGTGTGTCCAATCCCATCTAAGATTGTAAACCAAAATCTTACATTCTACAATATTTGGTAGTCTGATCTTCCATGTGTAAGCCGAACTCTACACACCAATTCACCTACTATATAGAATGAGAGACACACATGCATAATATTAAATAAATAATATAATACAAACATTGCCCACACAGATTCTCATAAAAATGGAATAACTAATTTTATTGAACGAATAATAAATCAACTACATAAAGCATGACTTTTAGTATATATTCCTAACAGTTAAAAGGCCAAGTTGGGCATAGTTAAAAGGTAACCTAACGGCCATAAGGCGATGATGTTCCCCGGGCCGAATGGAATACGATGGGGTTATCCAAGGCCATGTTGGGCATAGTTAAAAAGGCCGAGTTAGGCATAGTTAAAAGGCCAAGTTGGGCATAGTTTAAAAGGGTAACCTAACGGCCGTAAGAAAATGATGTTCTAGGCCCAACAACATTCACGCCGGATTATATGCAAAGAGTCCAGTCGATGATCTAAAGTAAGTCGAGTCATAAGTGGTTGGACCTATGGTTCAAAGTTTAGTAATCATGCGGTTTGGATTGGACAATAGTCCAAGGTGATCAATCAGTCAATATCAGTTGTATCTCTCGGTGTACGTATTGTCAATGAACGTTTCCTAACTTACATATTACATCAAGATTGAGTATGGTAAGACTTAATGTAATGATTTCAAAGTATAAATAGAAACAGTTTTACTAACCAACAAATTAATGATATTTTCGAAGCCTGTTCGAGTGTAGTAGGATTGCTCACTCAGCTTGCAGTAAAGCTGACAACTTTCATGTCCTAGACAGTCAAATGTCCAGATCTTGCAGAGGTAGAGTATCCGGAAGAGGAGTATGTCGAGGAGGGCTATGGCTTCATGAACTAGCCACTGGAAGTTGAAGACTTTTGCTGTTACTTTATGTTTTATATCAGAGGCACTAGGTGCCAGGCTTATTGTTTTGTTGTACGACTTTCGCCCAAGATATCCATCTCTTTTTTTTTATTGTTCTGTAATAATGAGATACACCAGACTCTGATGTGTTATACTCTAGTATGCCTGGACTACCATGCTTCTTACTGTTGCTTGTTTTTTATGTTATTGGCTCTTTTGTTGTGGACAATCATGAGATATTCAACTTGCCACAGACCTACGGATCCATAAAGGAAATTTTAATTTTCCATATTTTTGGCTTACTCTAGGGTGTGAGAAAACATGTCTCAAGTCTCTATACATTTTGGTGCTTCCCAGATGAACGGTGTAATTCGTGTTGTGTGCTTCCTTTCGGATGTTTTGTTTCAATTCTTTCTCGTCAGGTACACAAATTCTACCCCTCAATCTCAGAACATCATTTTCAAAAGTTAATCCCGGTTACTTGCCCATCAGAATCTCATCACAAATCTTCTTCAAAGCCATATCTTGAAGTTGTTTCTTCGTAATCTCGTGAATCAAGAGTGGTTGTGCCACAATCGTCGACATCATTCTACTTTCAATCCCCGGGATCACTTCAAGTTCCAAATTCTCCATATCTCAAATCAACTCTCTTTAAAAAGTCAAATCTATTACCATATTGGTTGGTGCTTTACTACTAAGAGCATCGGCGCCTACATTCCCCTTGCCCGGATGATACTGAATTAACAAATCAGAGTCTTTCATCAACTCTAACCATCTCCTTTTCCTCATTTTCAAATCTCGTTGTGTGAACAAGTAGTTTAGACTCTTATGATCCGTAAAGATCTCACATTTCTCCCCGTATAGGTAATGATGCCAAATCTTTAATGCAAAAATCACGGCGGCCAATTCTAGATCATGTGTCGGATAATTCTTCTCGTGTGGTCTAAGTTGTCTCATCACAATAACTTTGTCAACCTGCATAAGAATGCAACCTAAATCCCTATATAAAGCATCATTGTAAATGATAAGCCCTTTAGACCCCATCAGAACAGCTAAGATTGGTGCTTTTACTAGTCGACTCTTCAACTCTTGAAAACTTTCCTCGTATTCTGGACTCCATACAAAAGAAAAATCTTTTCCCATTAACTCTGTCATCAACATTGCTATATGTGAGAAGTCTTTTACAAACCTCCGATAATAACTAGTTAATCCTAGAAACCTTTAGATTTCTATCACATTCGTAGGTCTTAACAAATTGGTAATAGCTTCTATCTTCTGGGGATCCACAAAAATTCTTTTCATTGATACTATATGTCCAAAAAAAGCAATTTTTGTCAACCAAAATTCACACTTCTTCAATTTTCTGAACAATCTCTTCTCACATAGTCGGTGTAAAGCTAATCGCAAATGGTGTTCATGATCTTCAACACTTTTGGAATAGATTAGGATGTCATCTATAAATACAATAACAAACTCATCTAAATAGTCCTTGAAAACACAATTCATCTAGTCCATGAAAGCGGCTGGTGCATTCGTCACTCCAAACGGCATAATCAAAATACCCGAGTCCCCTGCAACTGATCAAATAAGTCATCTATTTGTGGCAACAGATATTGTTCTTGACAGTCAACTTATTCAACTCTCGATAGTCGATATGCATACGTATTGTCCCATCCTTCTTTTCACAAACAAAATTGGAGCTCCACATGGTAAAATACTAGGTTGAATAAAACCCTTCTCAAGTAGCTTCTATAATTGAACTATCAATTCCTTTAATTCTACCGGTGTCATTCGGTACGGTGCTTTGGATACCGGTTGTGACCCTAGTACTACTTCTATCATAAACTCAAGCTCTCTTTTGATCAATATTTCAGGTAACTTATTGGAAAAAATATCTAGAAATTCTCAAACTACTAGACTGTCTTCTACTAGTGGTCTAAGAACCGGTGTGTCAATAATCGAACATAAGAAACTTGAACAACCTTTCTTCAACATCTTACTTGCTTGAATCGTCTATATCAAGTACAGTGGTACGATCACACCCTTACCCTGAAAAGTAAACTTTTCTTGACCTGACGTATAGAAACTAACCGATTTTTATTCACAATCGTTCTTAGCTTGATTGACCAACAATCAATCCATGTCCAAGATAACATCAAAGTATTTTACTATCAATAGAATCAAATCGACGCTCAAGACCTTATCGCCTATCTTGATCTCACATGACTTGAATACTGAAGAAGTTACTAAAGGTTCACTAATAGGCAATGATAAGCACAAATCATATCCTAGTGGTTCGGACTTAACAGTTAAATGCTTAACAAAATCACGGGACACAAATGAATGCGTTGAACTAGAATCCATGAGTATACATGCAGAATATGAACAGATAGGAAGAATACCTAATACGACTGTATCATCCGTATTCCCTAGCTTGAGCTAAAAGCATTGCCCTTGTTGTTGTGTGACTCCTTTCCCTTTATCCCATCGTGGTTTTGTCTTGGATCCGCTTGGTACATTCGATGCCCAGTACCCATTCTTGGTTGTCTCTTACTCGGATAATTCTTTGCTATATGCCCCGATTGGCCACACTCAAAACATTTCCCTCTCATCTCTGGGTTGTAACTCTTGGTGTTTAAGGTTGTGTTCGTTGTAGTCACATTTGTATTTAAGGGACAATTTTGGTATATGTGCCCGAGTTGATTGTAAAGGTACCAGGTACTCAATAGATAACAAGTCCCCTTATGTCATATATTACATGTTGGACATAATGGTCTTGAGTCTCTGACAAACGTACTCCCTTCTTGGCTACCCATTACGATCCTGAATTTTGTGTAAACGGTTTCTTCTCATTCCCTTGACCTTGCTCTTATTGTCATTGGCTCTCTTTCCTTGTTGTCCTTATCGATATCAATCGACACTTTTCTCAGCTATCCAGGCGGCTTCCTTAATTAGAAAAATAGTAGTGTGTTGCAATATGTCAACATAGCTGCAAATATTCTCCCTAATCCCTTCCTCAAATTTACGAGCCTTGTCTCCCTGGATTAGACTAGCAAACTCTTGGCATTTCTGAGTATGTGCAAATCGCGAAAAGAAATGCCTATTAAATTCATCCTTGAATGCTTTCCACGTAGTTGGCTTCTCTTGTTCAAGCACATTATTCCACCAATCCAACGTTCTCCCATCAATGTATCGGATGCACAAAGAATTTTTTCTTCGTCGGTGCATAATACTATATGAAAATGTATTTCCATGTCCATTATCCAATGATCGGCCAAGTGTATGTCAACTTGTCGGTGCATAACACTGTACAGAAATGTCTTTCCACCAAGGCATAACTCAAGTCATTAAAGATCCAAAGCAAGTTTAAAATAATCTTAAACTAAGAAGCTTAACCAACAAAGGACAATTTCAAAAGTTTCTTTTTCAAAGGTTTAAAGGAGTCCCAAGAGACCCTTTCTAAATAAAAAGTTGAATTATAAACGTTGAAAATCGACCGGCCGAAAGCCTCTTTGAGAGTTCTATTAGCCAATCGCCCTGTTTTAGCAAGTCATAAATTCTCATATAACATTAACAATTCACAAGTTAAATTCCACACTAAAGCTTTAAACCATTTAGAACCAAACCAAAGTTACAAACATGAGCTTCCAAGTTCAAGCAAGAGTTTTTTTAAACACTATAATATAAGTACTAAATATAACCATTTACAACCAACCCAACGAATAAATCCCCAGGTTCAAACGTCCCAAACCAACGACACTAGTACTAGATACAATCAACTAATTCAACACCTGTGGTAACTATAACTCTCATAAAACAAGAGCTAGATTATACAAGCTGGTTATTACACGAGTTAAAGATTTGACTAAAGTATAAATCTTAACTAGAAATATTACACAAGTCTTGCCAACCAAAATACTGTAGGAAAAATAGGTTTAAAAATTTATTTAAATTCATAGTGGAAAAGCAAAAGTTATAAAACTTGATTGGTAGCCCAATCTACTACTCATTAACTCTATAGATGCGTATACACAAGAGGGAGAAGAGCTTATACAGCAGGTCTTGAACCTAATTCTGATTCTCTTCTTCCTTGATGGTCTAGCAGCCTTGACTAGGTGGTCTTCACCCTATGACTCCTATAAATGCTTTCCGGAAAGACTAGGGTTGGTGGGAACCCTAATAGAGAGGATAAAGAAGGTTTAGGAATCCTAAACAGTTTTTGTAGCTCTCTGGATAATAAAATGACCATTATTAATTTCTCTACGCAACTGCCCTATTTATAGATTTCCAAACCGACTTTAAGGCTTCGATCGATCAAACCTATCTAGACTTCAGTCAATCAAAACTCTTTCGATCGATCGAACCTATCATGACAAGACCCTCTTGTGCCTTTCCAAGCATCCTAGCAGAGCTAAGAGTGGGACCTCCTAGGCTCTTTATTGTTGGCTCAAACTAGTTGTTAATTCCCATGATCAAACTCTTTGATCAGCAAACTAATCAACTGATTAGTTAACGTTTACTCCACTATAAAATGATAACTGTACTCCAACGCAAAAGAACATATTCGAAGCGATGTCTAGACTTATATGGTGTACTAATGTCCTTATGCCGTCAGCATTCATAATCATATTCAGGTAGTTGGATAACTATTACTATCAACCTAAATAATGATTACATCTTCCATTCCTTGAGACCCATTCACCTCTCATGATTACCAAACATGTTGATAACTACTTATCAATAAGACTGGAGTTCTTAGTAATCAACTTCGCGACACTCTCAAGGGAATGCTTACTCTTTACCAGAGGGTAAATGATCTTGTCAAAATCAAGATATAAAAGTATACTTTACTTTTCTAAAGATTTGTAGTAGTAACAGTAAAGGTCGAACCCACAGAGATTGAAATACTACAGTGCTTTAATTTTAAAACCTAAATTTAATTAATTAAGAAAAACAGATTTTAATTTGATTTTAATTAAACTAAGAAAAATAAAAGTAAATCTAAATTATGAAAGCAGTTAAAGTTGTTTTAAAGATATTTGAAGGGAACCTAGGATTGCAAATCCACCACTAGCTTCATAATGGGAATATTTATGAATTACTTTAGCCTATTAAGTTAGATGATAATGGGGAATTGTAGCTACAAGCCCAATTCCTCCGTCAAGAAAATAACTATGGTTCAAGCACCAACATAATTCATCTTCGGTTAGCATGAATTATCCCACACTAAACTAGGGTTGTGACATAATCCGTCTAACCTAGGCATGGACTATTCGGATACTTGATAGCACAATTCAATTAAGCACCATTACATGCAAACAATCTATACAAGCACAGCAAATATAGATCATTGAGCACATCACAGTCAAAATAGATCTAAGACAAGAATAGATTTTGAAAGCAATGATTTAATTCATAGAAGCACGATTTATTTATAAAAATCCTCGGAACATGTAATCATCATCCATACATAATAAAACTAAAATAAAAACATAAATAAAACCCTATTACTTGGCTAGGGTTTCATTGAAACCCTAGATCTAGAGTTTAGTTGGCCATAGAATTGATGAACATCAAGAGGTTGATGGAGGAGGCCATGAGAATCCTTGGTCTTCTTCTTCTTCTCCTTGCTTTCCTCTCTTTAATGGCTAGAAAAATAATGTATAATATGGCTGTATATTGATGTGTATAATAGTGTGTAATGATTTGTAACCTTAAATTTGATTTAGAATTTGATTTATATAGAGTTTGGAAGGATTTAGGAAGCTTTCCTAAGTCAAATCGCACTAAAATAGCTGTTTTTACGTTTCTGGACGTCATATGCACAAACCACCTTCGCTGGGCACTTTAATTTAACAAAATACACATTTTTGGTTTTTTCAAAGGTCGCTCGCGCGGCCCGCTCGCGCAAGGTCCTTTTCGCTGCACTGCGCGACTTTCGTAGAATTGCGATAACCTTTTACTCGGAACTCGGATTGACTCGCCATTTGAAGCCACGCGTCCGTAACGCAAAGATTTACATTTTATATCTCGGGAGAAATTTCTTAAATCTGAAGTATTCCTTGTCAAAAATGCAATTTTCCGAGGTTGCTACTGCATTCAGCTTTCACCGGAATCACCGTTTGAGCCCAGAATAACTTCCAAAGCCACTAATCATTGGATTTTTGTGCATTTTAATATTAAAGCTCCAAAACCTACAAAATTTAGAATACTTAATAAAAAATAACTAATAATTACATGAAATGGACTAACAAAGCGTATTTTTAGGACTATAAACGGCAACTATTCGTCGCCGATCACACCCCCAAACCTACATTTTGCTAGTCCTCGAGCAAAAATAAAAATAAAAATAAAACTACTAATAAAAATCTATTCCATTTTCGCATGGATCGCGATTGCATTTAGCTTATGCAACAAGCCTTTTAAACCTCTAGGTGTCCCCAGTCGGACGAGTGAAGTCTCGTGAGAGTTCTCGTCAACAAGTCACCCACAACCATCTTTATTTCATTATATATTTAAAAAGTTTTATTAAAACGAAAAACAAAATTCAATACTCCTTATCATAGAACGATGATTCGAAATAGAACAACGAACAAGAAGAAACAGAATCAAACGTCTACCTACATCATGAAAAACAATCTCAAGTACATGCATCGTATAAATCAATAGAATTTTTCATAAAATTGCACGTGTGTGATATGATAGTCAAATGAACACGCGCATGTCATGAACTTGGAATATAACTCGGATGACCATCTAACTATGCTTCGACTACGATTCTCATAATGTTAATTACACTCTAAAATGAAACACTAAAAAACATGTGTAATTTTTCTAAAATGTGTGAGTAAAGGAAATATGTTTTCAAAACACGAAATGCTCACATATGACTGGAAAAAGACGCATGACACAAAAGAACAGTAGTCTCATGGATAGGATGCCAAGAATCAAGAAAAATTAATCATTACCATGTTTTAATCCCCCTCCCATCGTTTTCATATCCAAACCATGTTTGCTAGGATCAAATATTTTATAATGGAAGATTATTTAGCATAGTAACAAATATTTTATCTTGACTATCAACCAAAACAAGAATAATGAGACTAAACGAGTTAATGCGCTATTTCAATGAAATTCGACAAACATAATGTATTTATAACCCTCTAAAAAGAAAAGATAGGCTCAAAAGCTCACTGGGTTTAGTCTCCACCTTGTGTTATCTAGAAATCCGAATCATATTATAACCCTCTAAAAAGAAAAGATAGGCTCAAAAGCTCACTGGGTTTAGTCTCCACCTTATGTTATCTAGAAATCCGAATCATATTATAGTTCACATCAAACATGTATTCACGTGACTACCCACGTGCATAGGTTTGTGTGCAAATCTATGATATAAAACTACGATTAGAATGATACATAACTTAAAACGTTACATCATGACATTAGCAAATGTTTAACCACATCTTCTCTTGTTTATCATTCTATAACAATCCAAGTACTATAACAAGAAGTATCAAATTTATATTGCAAAAACGTCGGTAATCATCGTTTATTTAAGCACAAGAATCGATTTTTTTTTTAAATTAGTGCATAATAATGTGCATGTGCGTGCATACCCCCAAACCTAAACCTTTCATTGTCCCCAATGAAACAATAAAATGAAAGAAAGGAAAGTACGTAAAGAAGGAACGATAATACCTCAATCTCGACAATCACAAACAGATGAACGTATAATAATATGGAATTAAAGTTCAATTACTCCAAAAGGAGCACTATTTCACCTGTTAATACTTAACAAAAGAAAACTAAACTAACAAAAGAATAAGAAAAGCTAATATATAATACATATGTTTTCTCTCTTTTTATTTTGTTATTTATTTATTTATTTTTTTTGTAAACAATAGAAACTAAACTAGAATTAAAAGAACGTAAAGGAAATATATAAAAAATAAAACTAGAACTATGGAAACAAAGAAATACTTAATCTAAAATAAACTTAAGAGAACAAAATATAAAAATAACTGACCAGGTGTGGGAGACAGGAGGTTAGAGAACAAAAGAGAAAATTCCTAAGAATCCTACCTCGAACGAGCGAGCGTCGCGCATGTGAACCCCTCCGCGAGGTAAAGCAGAGGCCTGCTTTAAATTTTCTTTAGAAAAATTTCTATGTGCCAGAATCGCGCGAGCGAACCCCTCACGCACTCGAATCTAAACGCGAGATGTAATAGAAAGCTCATATAAAAAGTTAAAAAAATTTTATCTAAGGGGGAATCTCGCGCGAGCGAAGTGTCGCGCGAGCGGGTTGCGCGCGCGACTTGGTCTTTTCCTCATTTTTCTTTCTTTTAATGTAAATAAGTTCAAAATAAATTTACTCTGACCCCCAAACCTATCCAGAATGACCAAAACAGACTCAAAATGACCCAAAAATAAGAGAAACGAATGAAACAAAGCTTGGGTTGCCTCCTAAGAAGCGCTATCTTTTACGTCTTTAGCTAGACCGTTCTAGCTCAAGACTCAAAGAGGTCATAAATCAGAGTTTGTACCCTTTAGGATATCTGGAAGAGCCCGGTGATAAGCAGAAATAACATCGCTTTGAATTAATTCAATTAATGGTTCATCCTGATTATGTTCAAAATGATTTCGTACCTTCCGAGTAAATTCATATTTGGGGTCCTGATTGTTCAAATTTGTCCGCTCACTACTCACCATATTATTTTCATTACTCACAGGTATTACGTAATTGGGTTCAATTGTTCGTCTTACCTCACTCTCCGCCTCACATAGGTAATCGTCGTCTTTAGGTGGTTGATCCATAGCATTAAAAACATTTAATTTTAAGTTCATGTTCCCAAATGACACCTTCGTTACCCCCGTTTGACAGTTAACACGAGCGTTAGCGGTTGCTAAGAATGGACGGCCTAGAATAACAGGGGTGTGCTTCCTAGCATCTAGGACAGGTTCAGTGTCAAGGACCATAAAATCGACAGGATAAAAACATTGATCAACTTTAACTAAGACGTCCTCGATGATTCCTCTAGGTACTTTGATGGAATCATCCGCTAATTGAATAGTAGCGGTCGTAGGCTTAAGTTCACCAGACGTGATAAGGTAAGAGATTAACGCTAGCTCCTAAGTCAAGGAGAGCCCGATGAATGTTAGTGTCACCTATGACACATGAAATAGTAGGCGTACCGGGATCTTTATACTTTGGAGGAGCGTGTTGAAAGATTGAACTTACTTTTTTTTGTGAGGAAGACCTTTTTTGGGGTATGACTGCGTAGCTTGCGCTTTTGCGTGCAAAGGTCTTTTAGACATTTAGCGTAAGCGGGAATTTGTTTAATAGCATCCAGGAATGGAATATTAATTTTAACTTGCTTAAACACCTCGAGTATATCTTTAGTTTTCAACTTTTTCTTAGAAAAATTTGACAGTTCCTCAACGTTTGGTGGAAAAGGTAGTTTTGGAATAATATTAGTTGGGACCGGTTCATTCTCTTTCCTAACTCTATCCACATCCTTTTCTTTATTCGAGTTAATGTGTACCTCATTATCTCTCGCATTCGGAATTTCAACAATTTTCTCCCCACGAATAGTCGTCCTAGTCGACACGGCATTAACTTGCTCACTCGTACCCCCACCCTCATACTGTCTCTTAGGGTTTTGTATAGTTTGACTAGGCAGCTTACCCTCGTTTCTACGACTCACTACAGTAGCTAGTTGTCCCATTTGGGATTCAAGCTTCGTAATGGATTGTGTGTGTGAGTGCACTATTTGTGCTTGTGCCTGTACTTGTGTTTTGATTTTATTAAGGGACGCCAACACCTTCTCCTCGAAAGCGTTAACCCTTGGAGGGTTAGGATTAGGAGGAGGGTATTGGTATTGGTTTTGTTGAAACTAGGGTTGATAAGTATTCAAAAAATTATTTGACATAGGATTATAGTTATTTCGTGAGAATTGTTGCATAGAATTAATGTGTTGCTCAACAAATTCTGGATATTGAGATGCAGAAGGACATGCGAAGATATTATGAGACGGTTCAGAACATAATGCACATACTTCAGAAGAAGGTAGAGTAGACCTATTTCCCATCCTCATAAGTTGGTCAAGTTTTTTATTTAATTCTTAAAATTCAATTGAATGACTTGACTTGAACTTTACCTCTCTCTTAGGTTGAAGGTATCCCTCAGAACGTACCGACACAGCCTGATGCATCAAATTCTCGCTCAAAGTTTCAAATATTTTCCAGGCCTCGTCGGCGCTTTTGTGTAGGAAAGTACCCGCACAAACGGCATCGACGGTATTACGAACAGAGGGAATAAGTCCCTCGTAAAAGACTTGAACTAATTGCCACTTAGGAACCTGATGATGTGGGCATGAGCGTAATAATTCTTTAAACTTTTCCCAAGTATCATAAAGCGTTTCCCCATCTTGCATCACAAAGTTTGTTATGGATTTCCTTATCTGATTTGTTCTTGTGATTGGGAAAAACTTTTGTAAAAATGCCGTATATAATGCTTCCCATGTTTTTATAGTATTTGGCTCAAGTGATTGAAGCCAATACTTCGCTTTATCCCTTAAAGAGGATGGGAAGAGACGCAGTTTTAATTCATCATCAGTGAAATTTTGGATTTTTAACGTAGAGCATATATCTTGGAAATCCCCTAAGTGCTGATAAGGGTCTTCATTTATATGACCATGGAAAGAAGGAAGTAGCGATGGTAGATGACTTTATCTCAAAGTGAGATGCCGTCGCCTCCAGTAATTCGATGCCTGCTTGAGGTGTGTAAGTCGTAGGAATAAAATAATCTTTAAGCGGAGGAGGTGGCGGTATATTAGGGTTATTTTTGTTGTTTCCGTTGTTTCCAATGTCGGCCATTGGAATAGGTTCTATGTTAATAAAGCGTGGTTTCTTTAGGTTTTTAAA
This sequence comes from Hydrangea macrophylla, assembly GCA_033977485.1. Classification (NCBI taxonomy): domain Eukaryota; kingdom Viridiplantae; phylum Streptophyta; class Magnoliopsida; order Cornales; family Hydrangeaceae; genus Hydrangea; species Hydrangea macrophylla. The sequence goes on from CM066993.1 coordinate 30,517,639, forward strand.
GGTACTACGTATTTTGGACTCAAACAATGACGATGGTTTCGGAGTTAATTCGTTGTCTATGTTTAATCTAGTTCTAGAAGTTATGTTTGAATACTTGTTAATTCTTAATGTACATTCAAGTTCAAGATCGCAAAGTTTTAATTTCGGTTTACTTAAGCGTGTACCAAACATAAACTACAAGAAAATAAACTAAAAACAAAAACTGACTCAAATAATAAAAAAAAAAACAAATAGCAATCACGCAACTAAGATAACAAGCACTCAACTACTGTGATGCATGTAAATTATCCTGTAATGCAGTGACCACGTCAATTCCCAGCGGCCTGGGTGTCCTAGCTAATGCAGTGCAATTAACCCTAAACTAAAGCAAATAGTGCGTCACAGCGCCCTGACTTACAGTGGTTTAAAGCGAGTTTCAAAAGAAGTAATTTATTTTATTTTATTTATATTTTTTCGCGTAAGCTCCTTTGATGTGCTAAGCAATTCCTCCCGGAAACGTTAGAATTTGATGACTCGAGAAACTACAAAATAAAAAGAAAAGTTAGTGGCTCAAAATAAAACGAAAAACAAGAAAAAGAAAACCTAATCTAATATTTACGAATTAACTAAACTAAGATTCTAAAACTAAAGGTAGTAATTTGCAATCCCCGGCAACGGCGCCAAAAATTGATGTTGTCAAAATCAAGATATAAAAGTATACTTTACTTTTCTAAAGATTTGTAGTAGTAAAAGTAAAGGTCGAACCCACAGAGATTGAAATACTACAGTGCTTTAATTTTAAAACCTAAATCTAATTAATTAAGAAAAACAGATTTTGATTTGATTTTAATTAAACTAAGAAAAATAAAAGTAAATCTAAATTATGAAAGCAATTAAAGTTGTTTTAAAGATATTTGAAGGGAACCTAGGATTGCAAATCCACCACTAGCTTCATAATGGGAATATTTATGAATTACTTTAGCCTATTAAGTTGGATGATAATGGAGAATTGTAGCTACAAGCCCAATTCTTCCGTCAAGAAAATAACTATGGTTCAAGCACCAACATAATCCATCTTCGGTTAACACGAATTATCCCACACTAAACTAGGGTTATGACATAATCCATCTAACCTAGGCATGGACTATTCAAATACTTGATAGCACAATTAAATTAAGCACCATTACATGTAAACAATCTATACAAGCACAGCAAATATAGATCATTGAGCACATCACAGTCAAAATAGATCTAAGACAAGAATAGATTTTAAAAGCAATGATTTAATTCATAGAAGTACGATTTATTTATAAAAATCCTCAGAACATGTAATCATCATCCATACATAATAAAACTAAAATAAAAACATAAATAAAACCCTATTACTTGGCTAGGGTTTCATTGAAACCCTAGATCTAGAGTTTAGTTGGCCATAGAATTGATGAACAACAAGAGGTTGATGGATGAGGCTATGAGAATCCTTGGTCTTCTTCTTCTTCTCCTTGCTTTCCTCTCTTCAATGGCTGGAAAAATAATGTATAATATGGCTGTATATTGATGTGTATAATAGTGTGTAATGATTTGTAAACTTAAATTTGATTTAGAATAGGATTTATATAGAGTTTGGAAGGATTTAGGAAGCTTTCCTAAGTCAAATCGCACTAAAACAGTTGTTTTTACGTTTCTGGACGTCATATGCACAAACCACCTTCGCTAGGCACTTTAATTTAACATAATACGCATTTTTGGTTTTTTCAAAGGTCGCTCGAGCGGCCCGCTCGCGCGAGGTCCTTTTCGCTGCACTGCGCAACTTTTGTAGAATTGCGATAACATTTTTTTTGGAACTCGGATTGACTCGCCGTTTGAAGTCACACATCCGTAACTCGAAGATCTACATTTGATATCTTTGGAGAAATTTCTTAAATCTGAAGTATTCCTTGTCAAAAATGCAATTTTCCGAGGCTGCTACTGCATTCAGCTTTCACCGGAATCACCGTTTGTGCCCAGAATGACTTCCAAAGGCACTAATCATTGGATTTTTGTGCATTTTCATATTAAAGCTCCAAAACCTACAAAATTTAGAATACTTATTAAAAAATAACTAATAACTACATGAAATGGACTAACAAAGCGTATTTTTAGGACTATAAACGGCAACTATTCGTCGCCGATCAGTAAATTCTATCTTGACAATATATGTTTACAACCCTATGAACATGACATACCCAAGATACCAATATGTTGATATTTACGATCTCACTGATTGGTTAGTCAAAGCAGCCATATCCACACTCTGTGTTCATGATCGTCTTAAGATTGAGAACACGTGCCTTATACAAGTTATGAGTTCTATCAATTGTTGACAGTCTTAAGTGTTAATAGGAAAACTCATGTCCGTCAGTGCAATATAAGCAGCAGCATATTAACCAAGAGTCATACTCTAGTGATTGAGATTCATCACTCTATGCAATGATAGTTACTCATGCTATAGTGTAAACCTGATGAGATATCCAATCTCATCATCCATTGTGACAAGTTCTAACTATCAAAGAGTTGCAATGCATATCTCACTTGTATGTATCTCATACATACATGAATTACTTACTATGATACTTTAGGATTAACAATCATCTCATGAAAGAACCATACACAATGAAATATAAATGTGATATCCATATATTGAAATTGTCAATGTCTCATACTGTCACACCCGTTCCAAAATTTCATAGTTTAAAATGCATAATATGATATTTTGTGAAATTACTAATGTTTATTAATAATTTGAGCTAGAGTTGACTGTGAGTCAACGGTGAGGTTTCAGAGAAGACACGAGAACATGGAACTTCATATTGCATTGACATGATTAAATGACATTTATATGATTTAAATGTTATTTGAGATATCTGGTATTTTGATGAATAATGACTATACCTCTCTATAACTCCTGGTAATTTTAATATTATTATAGATCATTTTGAATATTATGATGAGAACGTGAGTGACACGTTATATAAAAAGGTAGGTGGTATAGAGATTCTATGGAACTTAGTTTTGGATCCTTATTTTGGACCCAAACAGAACTTAGTCAAAAACTTTTGTAAATTTATAGTTTTCACTCGTAAAGGCATAAAATAGACATATAAGACGTTTCAGGAGATCATTATAAGTTTTTGGAAACTCGTGGGGAGGTAAGCATAATTTACGAAAGTTATGTCTATAAATAGATAAGCATGAGATTTTTGTAATCAAAACTTTCTAAAAATATCTAGAGAGAGAAGAGAGAAAGGAGATTTGGTGGCTACGACTTAACGACGCCGATCGACGACCGTTCGTCCGTAAAATTCTCTCCATATTTTAGATTTGAACTCCTCGAGGTAAGACCTATGTTTTGGTACCTCTTAGGCCGCATTTGGCTCACTTTTCTGAAAATCTAATTTCTAGAATTTTGGGGAAAATCCCTATAAACTTGTAGGAATCGCGTATAACTTGAGATCCGATGTTTATTCGGGCCTCTAGTTGATCCTTCAAAGTTTCAAAGAGATCGCACGAGATATGAATTCTAGACCTATGAAATATATGGAAATTTCATTTTTTAAATATCGACTTTAATATTTTGGATCTAGGAAAAATTCATGTGTTAATTAGGCCCATTAATTATGCACGTGAAATTGCAATAAAAGCATGTATGACTATTTATGTGAGCATGTTATGCGTCTACTTGGGTCAAAGGGGAGTTTGGTGCAATTTTATTCGGGGTTGTAAGCTCCTCAAACCTTGAGGATTTGATGATTTTGATTGTGGTTGTGTCTGGTATGGAGGAAGGCCCAACCAAGACATGGTACCTTGTATGGAGGGAGACCCAACTAGTGTACGAGATGCATGGGAGAGGTGTGCCTTCCACAACATCAGTTTTATTTACCGGATGAATGCGTACCACTCACCCTAGCGACTAGTTCTATCTGTTTTTGGATGTTTTAAACCATGAATTGTCATATAAGCATACATGTAGAATTGTACACTCAACATATAGCTGAGCAGTGGAGATTCAGTCCATTGTAGGTGATAAGAGGCAAGTAAAGAAGAAGTATGAGGAGTGAGGCCGAGGAATGCCAAGGGAACACTCTTGTTTATGCTTTTGTTTTCTTTCTAACTTGTAATAGTAATTGGAAGTAGTAGCTTATTGTAATAGAATCTTGTTATGGCTTGGATTAGTACTTGTAAATCCCTAGTAAACGCATTTGTATATATATGTTAAATCGTAGATTATAATCGTGTTGTTATTGGGAATTGGTTTGGAGAACCTTGGTTTAGAATGCTACAGAATTCGGCACTACTGAGAGGAATCAGTCGACTGGTCCATATTTCAGTCGACTGGACCTCTGTGTTCTTGAGTTATTTCTTCCAATTTTTGAGGGCTTCAGTCAATTAGAGGGGTTATTAGTCGACTGGTTTCTGCATGAAAACACCACTTTCTGTATGCATAGTGCCCAATCAACTAGATAAGTCACCAGTTGACTGAAAAATTAGGGCCCCAGTCGACTATGTCCTCGACACAGTCGACTGGACAAGATAGTGATTTTTGAAAACATTTCTGCTTCAGGTATCCAGTCAGCCATACCCTCATTCAGTCGAATGGACCTTTGTTTTCAAAACTGAATTCTTTTGGAACTTTTCCAACTGGACAAAAATTTTTATAACTCTGATTTTAAAGGATTTTAATTATATTTTTCGCTACTATTTCACTTTAAAAAGAATTGGATGACCCTTGGTGGCGTGCCACATGTCCTATTTCCACACATAGTGGGATAGATCGTGACATTTATTGGTATCGGAGCTATAGGTAACAAATGTTTGGGAACGTTCGACGACAAGTGGAATGTTGAGTGAATTGTTACATGTTCTAGAGTGCATTCATACATGGTAGAGATGTTTGATGCATATGTATGTTGTTGTACATACATGATTTTGACTATTGTCATACATGCATAGTGTTTATGCATCAATAATCATGAGTGACGGCCGAGAACTATCGCCACATACCCGATGCATGAACAAAATGACCAAAATGATTGGGAACATGAGCAACATGATACGAAATATAGCCAAACGGTTACCTCCAATACCACCATTCAAGCCAGCACCAATAGCTGTAGTACATGCACCCGAGAATAGAGGTACGAGATCTCTATCAGAACAACTTACGAGAAAGCAACTTACTAGAAAGAAATTGACAGAATTTTATGGGACTTCTGACACGGCGCTGGTAGAGCATTGGGTTATGGATATGGAGAGGATGTTCAAGACTATTCCAATGTCTGATACACTAAAGATAGAAAATGCAAGTGATATGTTGAAGGGTGAAGCCCAAAATTGGTGGGTAAATGTGTTGGACCAAGGCGCACCGATAACTTAGGAGGGATTCAAGGCAGAGTTCAATCGTCGATTCTTTCTGCGAGCTGCAAGAGAGTTTGATAATCTTAAGCAAGGGGATATGATCGTAATTGAGTATACTTTCAAGTATAATGCATTATTGAGATTTGGTAAGTATTCAGTGCCAAAGGAGGAGGATAGAGCAAGGAAGTTTGAAGAAGGGTTAAGAGAGAATATTCGTCTAAGAGTGGAACCTTATTAACACTCAACCGTCGGTGCAGTGCAACAAATAGCACTTGTGGTGGAAAGTAGATGGGAAAGATCGAGGTAGAATAAAAAAGGCAAGCGGGGTTATGAGGGTAGTGACCGACACCATGGTAAATCTTTTAAGAGGCCATTTTTATGTGGTTCTGGCTCTAGTTTGAGTGATTCCCAAAGAACACCCAGCAGTACACCATTGTGTCCGCTTTGCATTCAACCACACACTGGTCGATGTTTTCTGACTAACTCCCAGGGTAAGACTAGAGGGGAAAACAATACAAGTTTTGCATCCTATCCATTATGGTACTTTGGGACATTGAGTAAAAGATTGTACGAGGAAGGCCCTCAACAAGGAGCGAGTTCCATAGCTTCCAGTGGTTCGAAGTCTCAACTGTCGAGTGAGGGGAGACTAGTGATAGAGCAATGCGAGGTGAGATCTGTTTAGATGAACCCTGGAGACGTGGCTGCTATTGATATAGTGGTCTCAGGTATGGTGCTTGTATGTTCGCACTTAGCACGCATTCTTGTTGACCCGAGATCTACGCATTCATTCGTATCGCATAATTTTAATGGACATTTGAATGTTAAGTCCACGCCACTAGGATATGATTTATCCATTGCCGTGCCGCTTAGTAAACTAGTGGTAACGTCTACAATTTATAAGAATTATGAGATCAACTAGGCGAGAAGCTGATGAATGTAGACCTTATACCGATTGTTGTAAACCATTTCGATGTAATCCTAGGAATTGATTACTTAGCTCTTAACCAAGCTACTATAAACTGTGAACAGAAAAAAGTTAATTTTTGATCGTTGGTATATGGGAACTTTTGTTTTTAGGGAAGTGGAGTTGCACTGCCACCATACTTGATTTCAGCTATCCGAGCGGGTAAGTTGTTGAAAAATGGATGTCAGCGATTTCTGTGCTCATTAATTGATACTTCGATGACCGAATTGAAAGTAGAAGATATTCTCATAGTGCGAGTATATCCAGATGTATTTCCAGATAACCTACTAGATGTTCTTATCGAGAGGGAAATTGAGTTCACCATTGAGATAATGCCAGACTCAAGACCTGTATCGAAAGCACCGTATAGAAAGACACCCGTAGAATTAAAAGAGCTAAAAGTTCAACTACAAGAATTACTTAATAAAGGTTTTATTTGACCTAGCATATTGCTGTGGGGAGCTCCAGTGTTGTTTGTAAAGAAAAAAGACAGTTCAATACGTATGTGTGTTGATTAACAAGAGTTAAACAAGTTAACAATCAAGAATAAGTATTCGTTGTCGAGGATAGATGACTTATTTGATCAATTCCATGGGGCACAAGTGTTTTCAATGATAGATTTGAGATCGGCTATTACCAGTTGAAAGTGAAGGCTGAAGACGTTGAGAAAACCGCTTTCAGAACGTGTTATGGGCATTATGAATTTTTAGTTATGCCATTTGGAGTTACGAATGCACCAGCCGCATTCATGGATCTTATGAACCGAGTCTTTAAGGACTACTTGGATGATTTTGTGATAGTGTTCATCGATGACATTCTTGTCTACTCACCAAGTGAGTCAGAGCATGAGAATCATTTGAGATTGATACTTCAGAGATTACGAGAGAAATCCGAAGATCATTTGAGATTGATCTTTAAGAAGTGTGAATTTTGGCTACCTAGCATTATTTTTCTTGGTCATATGATTGACAAGAATGGAGTTTTAGTTGATCCTCACAAAGTAGAAGCTGTATCTAATTGGCAGAGGCCGACATCTGTATTTGAAATCCAAAGTTTCTTGGGTTTAGCGGGGTACTACCGCCGTTTTATCAAGAATTTCTCAAAGTTTTTGCTACCTATGACCAGATTGATGAGGAAGGGTGTTACTTTTGAATGGATTCAAGAGTGTGAAGACAGTTTTCAAGAGTTGAAGTTGTAATTGACGAGAGCACCTATCTTAACAATACCATCTAGAACTAAAGGATTTGTGATTTATAGCGATGCGTCACATTGTAGACACCCCATTTTGTTGGCGATTAGATTTAGGAGACCCATAGCTTGTTGGTTCACAATGATTGAAAAAGACTCAAAAAGGACTCCTGGAAGTTAGTTCTATATCTCAAAATGCTCAGAATGACCAAAATACCCCTTAAAGCCTGAACGCTCCCGGATTCAGACCAAATGTTCTGGAAACGTGCTACGTCATAAGAAAAGCAATAAAATGAATTCTAAAGCAAGTCCCCATTGACCGGTTTGACCAAGTTTGACTAAGTTTGACCAAGATTTGACCAAAATCGTCCAAATTCACCGAAAAGTTTTGAAATCATTCTAGATTATGTGGAAAATACTAAAATGACTTTTAAAAGAAAATCGAACAAAAACGTCAGCTCCTGGGAGCTCCCAGAGGTTTCTGGAACTTCCCGGGAATCCCAAGTTTGACCAGTTTGACCAAAAGATGACTTTGAAACCGGAGCACCGTATCATTTTTCAAATATTTTTCACAGATACTAGAGGTCAATAGCTTTCCAATGGTATGTTGCACATAATTTTTGGATTTAAAACGAATTTATTATGAATTTCTGAAGGTGAAAAAGGCGATCAAATCGGCTGTTATCGCGAATACCGCAAAACTTTTCAAAGTGACATATCTTTGAAGTACTTTTTATGGAAAGTGGACTCCATTACCTTTCCAACAGTATATCACAAGCTCAGTTTGAAGTTTATATACATTTTTTTGTGAATTTCGGACGAAATAGGGCTTTTTTGCGAATACCGGAACCTCTGGGGGCCTAAAAAGAATTATCTGGATGAATGAAGAGCAGTGCTGCCGCGGCACTGGCCCACTGCCATCTCGGCACAGGCCTAGTGCCACCGTGGCACTCCCCCTAGAATGGTCTATTTTTGTAATTTCTTTTGGGGGTTCAAATGGATTAATTAGAAACCAAAACGACGTAGTTCTATGTTCACAGATGTTTGGGACCAATGGGAGTACTTCTTAAACCCCAAAACCACCCCAAATTGGCCTATATAAACCCCTCTTGACTTCTCATTTTGGGGGGTGTCAAATGCAAGCTTTGAAAAGTTTTAGAGAGAAAGTTGTAGAGATAATGTTAGAGTAGAGAGAAAAGAAGCTTCCTTCTTTGATTTCCATACAAGAGAGTGAGTTCTAAACTTTGTTTTTACTTCATTACTTCCATTTACTTCATATTCAATACACCCAACCACCATTTTAGTGAGCATTTAAGAGAGAGGAATCTACTTCCATATCCAATGTCACCACATATGAGTGAATCAGCAATCTACAAGTCCAATACATCATTGAATATCATCTATTGATTGTTTATATACTTGTTTTCTTACTTTGATGTTCATCTCCTCTTATCTCATTTCTTTTTTCTTTTTCTTGTTTACTTACTAGTTCATCATCATCTAGACGAGGACATAAAGTTTGAGGTGAGTGAATCCTTATGGATAGTAGCTCTTGACCTAAAAAACATGTTTGATAGATGATGGTTACAACCTCAATACATCCCCATGTATTCTTGAGGTTATTTTTAAAATAAAATAATGTCTCCAACAATCTTGGAGGCTCTTAATATAAGTTCAAATGTTGATATTTCAAGTGGTCATAATCTCCATTTAAGTGCTGAAAATATACTTTCAAAACCCCTCAAAACCCCCAATATTGGGATTGCAAGAAATAAACCTTATCTCTCTCAAAAAAATCTTCAAAACAGTGAGTTGTTTAGTTTCAAAGAATTATTCTGAGTTCAAAACTCAAGGTAAGGATGCAAGACCACTTGGAAAGTCTTCCTAACTCAATATAGAACACCCATGATTTTTGGCTTGACTTGAAAGCACTTGAAAGGGGTCCATTTTTGTCAAACATTCCTTCCAAACATTCTGCCTCTACTGTCACAGCAGTTAGGTTGAATTTCAACTTGTTTTACAGAAACCTTTTTCCAAAAAGAGTGATCCCAAATTATTTTTCCCTTGAACTTCAATGTATTAGGGAACGTTCTGTATAATATAGGCCTCTAGATGTTTAGTTTTCATTTTCTAAGATTTTCTAACATTTCAGTTGATAGTACGGACTCTGTTTTTGAATAACCTCTATTGTTAATATGATTTCTCTCAATCTGTAATAGTTATTAAGGATTGGCTTTTTGATGTGTTCTAGATACAATAGGGATGATCTTCATAAAAAATCATGCATTTAAAACATTCCTAACCCTACTTTTCATTTTCCACAAGATCAAGTCACTGTTCTATCCACTATTCACAGCACACATTCTTTTACTTTCATTCTTTGATTTGATGCTTACATGTACTCCAAATTAGCTCATCTCTTAGGAAGTGGTTCATAATACATTTGTACATATTCTATGATGATTTTCTTCATGCATTCATACATATTTTAGACTTCTAAGTCACTTTAGAAAAGTCCATGTACACAAACACACTACAACCTTTACACATTCTAGGATCATACATTGCATCCATGCAAGATTTGGGGCTTTTTGTGACTCCTAATCTAAGACGATTATAAGGATTGAACTTGATCACACATCCATGCTTCCCCTCGATCTAATCATCCTTTCTCATCCATCCCGGGGATTGAGAGGTCTTCTTTTCTCAAAGATTAACAAGCATCATTCTAGCTTGCTAAGCATATTTTGATTTCTTTGATTATTTGTTTCAAGAACAATTCACGTCCCCTCCTAGATTAGAAAAACTTTATTACTTGATATATGATTAGACGATTTTTCTTAGATTTATTTGTGTGATCTTTCACTTTACATTGTATGATATTTGGCTTAGATCTTATGAATGATATCTTATCTTTTGATCTTCCATTTCAAGATTCCTATGAGATGTAATATACTATCATAGTATTAATTGTCGAACCAAACATAATATAAGATGATTATTTGGATTCTAATTGAGGCCCGTCAAGAGACGGGGCGAGTTGAGGGTGTTTTAGTCGTGACAAAGGCTCCTTCCTCTCTAGTACCAAAATCCCGAGCCAAGTTCTTTGGTTATGAAATGTCGGTGCCCTTTATCCGTTCGGGTGAGTCAAATTGGGTTTCTTGGTTCCCAAAAGACCAAGTTGCGACTCTGTATCTGTTTTCAATAGACCTTTTCTTTTCCTTTTTTAAAACAATCTCAAACAAAAACAAAAAGAGTGGATGAGTGATTCCGCGTGTCCACACACATCAGGGTTTGGGATGCATACTTTTGCAAGGGGTAAAGTATTTGCCTATGCTTCAAGACAGTTGAAGACATATGAGGTTAATTATCTAACTCATGATCTAGAATTAGAAGTGTGAGATCTTCACAGATCACAAGAACTTGAAATACATTTTCATGCAAAGAGACTTGAACATGAGAGAGAGAAGATGGTTGGAACTGTGTGAAGGATTATGATCTTTTGATTAAGTATCATCTAGGGAAGGTTAACGTAGCCGATGTGATAAGCCAGAAGACGCCAAGGAACTTAGCCGACGAGCTAACTCAACAAAAAGAATTGGTGAAGGAAATAGAACGTTTGGAATTAAATATAATCCCAAAGACTAGTGGTGGTTTAATGATGGCGAACATAGTACACCTAGACATTATTGATGAGATTAAGAAGGAATTGTTTAACGATGTCTACCTGTGCAAAATGAGAGACGAGATACCTTTGGGAAAGTGACCTAATTTTGTATTGGAACAAGGAACCCTAAAACTTGGGAATCGGTTATATGTACCAAATGTGAAAGGCTTGAAAGAGAGAATTCTAGAGGAAGCACATAGTACTATATATTCAGTGCATCTGGGAAGTAACAAGATGTAATGGAACCTGCGGGAAAACTTTTGGTGGAAAGCTATGAAGTGTGAAATTAGTAAGTATGTTTTTTAGTGTTCCGCATTTCAGCAAGTGAAAGCAGAAAGACAAGTACCGGCGGGACTATTACAGCCATTACCATTATCAGAGTGGAAATGGGACGAGATTACTATGGATTTTGTTTTGGGATTTCTGCGATCTTCTAACATGAATGATAAGATTTGGGTTATAGTTGATAGATTGACAAAATTAGCTCATTTTCTACCTATCAAGATGACTATGTCGTCTAGACTAGCAGAGTTGTATGTGAATAAGAATGAGAGACTACATAGAATTCCAACAGGGATAGTATCGGATCGTGATAGTAGTTTAACATCGTGATTTTGGGAAAGTTTACAATGAGCTATGGGTACTAAGTAGAGTTTCAGTACTGCATTTCATCCTTAGACCAATGGACAATTAGAACGTATGATTCAGAAATTAGAGGATATGTTGAGACTTTGTGTTTTAGATTTTGGGAGTGACTGGGAGAAACACTTACCGTTAATCAAGATTGCTTACAACAACGGGTTTTAGTCAAGTATCAAAATGGCACCATATAAAGCTTTGTACGGTTGTAAGTGTCGATCACTGGCTTGTTGGACCAAGGTTGGAGAAAAAAGGTTACTAGGACCTGAGTTAATACAGGTGACCACTGAGAAGGTAAAGCTGATTTAGGAGCGACTTAAGGTAGCTCAGAGTCGTTATAAGAGCTATGCAGACTCTAAGCGACAGCTGATGACCTTTGAGGTAGGAGATTTTGTGTACTAGAGAGTATCGCCTTCAAAAGACATTGTACGATTTGGAAAGAGGGGAAAGCTCAATCTGAGATTTGTAGGACCATTTGAGATCTTAGAGAGAGTAGGACCAGTGGCTTATCGATTAGCTCTTTCGTCAGATTTTGAGCATGTACATAATGTTTTCCATGTATCGATGTTGAGTTGGTGTATGATAAATAAGAGTAAGATCATAGTACCAGAACCATTGCAAATCCAGGAAGACTTAACTTATGTGGAACAACCGGTAGAGATCCTAGATCGAAAGGAAAAGCATTGCGAGCAAAAACGATTCCAATATTGAAAGTGCTGTGGCGTAGTCATACAGTCGAGGAAGCTACGTGGGAGAACGAAGAGGAAATAAGGAATGAATATCCCTATCATTTCGAGCGATGAGGGCAAGTTTGGGGACAAACTTCCATTTTGGAGGAAAGAGTAGTCATACCTGTTCCAAAATTTCATAGTTTAAAATGCATAATATGAGATTTTGTGAAATTATTACTGTTTATTAATAATTTGAGCTCGAGTTAACTGTGAGTCAATGGTGAGGTGTTAGAGAAGACATGGGAACATGGAACTTCATGTTGCATTGACATGATTAAATGACATGCATATGATTTAAATGTTATTTGAGATATCTGGTATTTTGATGAATAGTGATTATATCTGTTCTGTATAACTCTTGGTAATTTTAATATTGTTATAGATCATTTTGAATACTGTGATGAGAATGTGAGTGACACGTCATATAAAAAGGTAAGTGGTATAGAGATTCCACGGAACTTAGTTTTGGATCCTTATTTTGGACCCAAACGAAACATAGTCGAAAACTTTTGTAAATTTATAGTTTTCAGTCGTAAAGGCATAAAATAGACGTATAAGACGTTTCGGGGGATCATTAGAAGTATTTTGAAACTTGTGGGGAGGTAAGCATAATTTATAGAAGTTATGCCTATAAATTGATAAGCATGAGATTTTTATAGTCAAGACTTTCTAAAAATATCTAGAGAGATTAGAGAGAAAGGAGATTTGGTGGCTACGACTTCACGACGCCGATCGATGACCGTTCGTCCATCAAATTCTCTCCAGATTTTACATTTGAACTCCTCGAGATAAGACCTACGTTTTGGTACATCTTAGGCCGTGTTTGGCTTACTTTTCTAAAAATCTAATTTTTAGAATTTTGGGAAAATCCCTGTAAACTTGTAGGAATCGCGTATAACTTGAGATTCAATGTTTATTCGGGCCTCTAGTTGATCCTTCAAAGTTTCGGAGAGATTGCATGAAGTATGAATTCTAGATCTATGAAATATATGAAAATTTCATGTTTAAAATCTCGACTTTGATATTTTGGATTCGGGTGAAATTCATGTGTTAATTAGGCCTATTATTTATGTACGTGAAACTGCAATAAAAGCATGTATAGCTGTTTATATGAGCATGTTATGTGTTTACTTGGGTTAAAGGGGAGTTTGGTGCAATTTCATCCAGGGTTGTAAGCTCCTCGAACCTTGAGGACTTGATGATTTGATTGTGGTTGTATCTGGCATAGAGGAAGGCCCAACCAGGACACGGTACCTGGTATGGAAGAAGGCCCAACCAGTGTACAGGATGCGTGGAAGAAGTGTGCCTTCCACGGCATCGGTTTCATTTACCAGATGAATGCGTACCACTCACCCTAGCGACTATTTCTATGTGTTTTGGATGTTTTAAACCATGAATTATCATATTAGCATACATGTAGAATTGTACACTCAGCATATAGCTGAGCAGTGGAGATTTACTCCATTGGAGGTGATAAGAGGCGAGGAAAGAAGAAGCGTGAGGAGTGAGGTCGAGGAATGCTGGGGGAACACTCTTGTTTATACTTTTGTTTTCTTTCCAACTTGTAATAAGAATCGGAAGTAGTAGCTTGTTGTAATCGAATCTTGATATGGCTTGGATTAGTACTTGTAAATTGCTAGTAAACGCGTTTGTATATATGTGTTAAATCGTAGATTATAATCGTGTTGTTATTGGGAATTGGTTTGGAGACCCTTGGTGTAGAATGCTGCAGAATTGGGCATTGCTGAGAGGAATCAGTCGACTGGTCCATATTTCAGTCGACTGGATCTCTGTGTTCTTGAGTTATTTCTTCTTGTTTTCGAGGGCTTCGGTCGACTGGAGGGGTTAACAATCGACAAGTTTCTACATGAAAACACCACTTTCTGCATGCATAGTGCCCAGTCAACTGGATAAGGCACTAGTCGACTGAAAAATTAGGGCCCCAATCGACTGAGTCCCCAACACCGTCGACTGGACGGGTTGGTGATTTTTGCAAACCTTTCTGGTTTAGGTCTCCAGTCGACTGAACCCTAATTCAGTCGACTGGACCTCTGTTTTCAAAACTGAATTCTTTTGGAACTTCTCCAACTGGACAAAACTTTTTATAACTCTGATTTTAAAGGATTTTAATTATGTTTTCCACTTCTATTTCACTTTAAAAAGAATTGGATGAGCCTTGGTGGTGTGCTACGTGTCCTATTTTCGCGTGTAGCGGGATGGGTCGTGACACATACATAAATTAATGGTTTGAGGGCACAAACCCAACAAACTCCCACTTGTACTCATAACCATTCAGGATTACATCTGAGACCTAGACTATCTAGATGAGAATCAAAAACCTTCAGTGGCAAGGCCTTTGTAAACGGATCCGCAAGATTGTCAGAGGTGGCAATCTTGCTGACAATCACATCTCCACGTTGAACTATATCTCGGATTAGATGACACTTTCGCTCTATGTGCTTTTCCTTTACGTGGTTCCTTGGCTCCTTGGACTGAGCCACTGCCCCACTATTATCGCAGTATAGCGTAATAGTTGACAGTGAAGCTGGTACCACCTCGAGTTCCATGAGGAACTTTACAGCTTCTCTTTTGTAGTTGAGTCTGCAATGCATTTCTGCTTAATGCTCCTCCAACTAACAGCACCACCTCCCAAGGTAAAGAGATGTCCGGATGTCAGTATCCTCGAATCTTTATCTGACATAAAGTCCGAATTAGTGTATCCTACTGGAATTAACTCATCACCGTCATACATAAGCATGTAATCTTTAGTCCTTCTCAAGTACTTAAGAATGCGCTTAACGATTATCTAGTGTTTTAGACCTAGATTCGACTGATACCTGCTAACCATGCCAACGGCAAAGCAGATATCTGGTCTAGTGCACAACATTGCATACATGAGACTTCCCATTGCCAAACCATAGGGAATCCCTGCCATGCGATTCCTCTCCTCCTGTGTCTATGGACACTAGTCCTTACGCTAAACCATGCTTGAAAGGTAATAAACCTTTCTTCGAATTGTCCATGGAAAACCTAGTTAGCACCTTATCGATATAACCATCTTGAGATAATGCCATTATCTTTCGCTTATGATCTCAAAAGAGCTTTATCCCAAGGATATATCTCGCATCTCCTAGATCCTTTATATCGAAAGTACTAGCCAACCAAATCTTTACCATTGACAAATGCCGTTACATCATTCCTGATGAGTAGAATGTCACCAACATAAAGCATAAGAAAAGCCACCACTTTACTTCATACTTCTTGTATACACAAGGTTCATCCAGATTCTGTATGAAACCAAACGATTTGACCACTTGGTCAAAACGAATGTTTCAATTTTTGGATGCCTGCTTAAGCCCATAAATGGACTTTTGCAACATGCATACCAAGTTACCTTTCCCACCAGCTATGAGCCCTTCTGGTAGCTGTTGTAGACACCCCATTTTGTCGGCTATCAAATTTAGGAGACCCATAGCTTGGTGGTTCACAATGATCGAAAAGACTTGAAAGGACTCCCGGAAGTTAGATTTATCTCTCAAAATACTCAAAAAGCGGTACAAATGACCAAAATGCCCCTGAAATCTTAGAAACTCCCAGATTTGGACCAAAAATTCTGGAAACATGCTATGTCGTAAGAAAAGTACTAAAATAAGTTTTAAAGAAAAATTTTCAGCTCTCAGAGATCCCCGGAAGTCCCGAAAGTTCCTGGAAGTCCCTGTTGACCGATTTGACCAAGGTTTGAGCAAGTTTGACCAGGTTTGGCAAAAATCGTCCAAATTTGACCGAAAGTTTCGAGATCATTCTAGACCGTGAGAAAAGTACTAAAACAAGTTTTAAAAGAAAAAAAGGCAAAAATGTCAGCTCCTGCGAGCTCCTAGAGGTTCCCAGAACTTCTTGGAGGTCCCTGATTTGACCAGTTTGACCAAAAGTTGACTTTGAGACCAGAGCATTGTATCATTTTTCAAACATTTTTTCATAAATATTAGAGGTCAATAGCTTTCCAATGGTATATTGCACATAATTTCTGGATTTAAAACGAATTTATTATAAATTTTTGAAGGTGGAAAAGACAATCAAATAAACTTTTATTCCGAATGTCGCAAAACTTTCAAAGTAACCTATCTTTAAACTATTTTTTTTTATGGAAATTAGACTTCAATACCTTTCCAATGGTATATCACAAGCTTAATTTGGAGTTTGTACACATTTTCTGTGAATTTCGGACGAAGTAGGGCCTTTTCGCGAATACTAGAACCTCTTGGGGCCTATTTAGCATTATCTACACGTCTGAGGAGTAGTGCCGCCGCGGCACTAGCCCACTGCCGGTGTGACACAGGCCCAATGCAGCCACGGCACTCTCCTGCAGACTGTTCCATTTTTTTTAATTTTCTTTGGGTGGTCCAAATTGATTAAATAAAAACCAAAACGATATAGTTTTATGTTAACAGATGTTTGGGACCAATGAGAGTACCTTTAAAATCCCAAACTCCCCCCAAATGGGCCTATATAATCCCCCCTTTACTCTTCATTTTGGAGGAGTAAAAATGAAAGTTTAGAAGAGTTTAGAGAGAAAAGTTGTAGAGATAAGGTGAGGATAGAGAGAAAAGAAGCTTCCTTCTTTGATTTTCAACAAGAAAGTGAGTTCAAAACTTTGTTTTTACTTCATTACTACCATTTACTTCACATTCAAAGCATCCAACCACCATTTTTGTGAGCATTTATGAGATAGGAAGCGACTTCTATGTCCAAAGTCACCATAAATAAGTGAAACACCAAACTACAAGTCCAATACATCATTGAATATCATCTATTGATTGTTTATTTACTTGCTTGTTTATATATTGTTCATCTCTCCTTATCTCATTTCTTTTTTATTTTATTTTGATTACTTACTAGTTCATCATCATCCAAATGATGACATGAAGTTTGAGGTGAGTGAATCCTTATGGATAGTAGCTCTTGACCTCAAAAACATGTTTGATAGATGATGATTCTATCTTGAATACATTCCTATGTGTTCTTGAAGTCATTTCCAAAGTGAAATCAATACTCTCCAACAATCTTGGAGGTTCTTGATATGAGTTGGATGGTGATATCCCAAGTAGTTTTAATCCCCTTTGAGTGTTGAAAATAACCCTTTCAAAACCCCTATTTTTAAACCCCTCTAAAACCCCATCATTTGGATTCCAAGAAATTAGTCTTATTTTAACAAAAAATCTTCAAAACAGTGAGTGGTCTGAGTTCAAAGAATTCTCTAAAACTCTACACTTAAGGTATGAATACAAAATCACTTGCAAAGTCTTCCCAACTCATCATAGAACACCCATGATTTTTGGCTTGGCTTGAAATGACTTGGAAGGGTTCCATTTTAACCCAAACATTCTTTGCAGACATTTTGTTTTTGCTGTCACAGCAGCTTAGTTGGCTTTCAACTTGTCTTCCAGAAAACTTTTCCAAACAGTATGGTCCCAAATGATTTTTCCCTTGAACGTCAATGTCTTAGGATACTTTCTGTATAATACGGGCTTTGGATGTTTTGTTTTCATTTTCTAAGATTTTTCAACATTTCAGTCGACAATACGGATTCTGTTTCTAAACAACCTCTCTTGTTTATATGATTTCAATCAATATGTAATAGTTATTGAAGTTTGGCTTTTTAGTATGTGTTCTAGACACAATAAAGATGATCTCCATAAAAAATCATGAACTAAAAACATTCCTAACCCCACTTTTCTTTTTTTACAAAATCAACTCACTGTTCTGCCCACTATTCACAGCAAGCATACTTTTACTTTCATTGTTTGATTTGATGCTTACATGCAATCCAAATTAGCTCATCTTTTACGAAGTAGTTCATACTACATTTGTACATATCCTATAATGATTTCCTTCATGTATTCATGCATATTATATGATTTCAAGTCATTCTAGAAAATCTAAGAACACAAAGCGCAATACTACCTTACACATTTTAGTGTCATACATTGCATCAATGCAAGATTTGGGGTTTTTATGACCCCTAATGTAAGAAGATTATAAGGAATGAACTTGATCACACATCTATGCTCCCCTTCGATCAAATCTTCCTTTCTCATTCGTCCCGGGGATCGAGAAGTCTTCTTTTTCAAAAATTAACATGCATCATACTAGCTTGCTAAGCATTCTTTGTTTTCTTTGATTATTTGTTTCAAGAACAATTTATGTCCTCCCTTTCTAGATTAGGAAAACTTGATTACTTGATATGTGATTAGACAATTTTTCCTAGGTTTATTTGTGTGATCGTTTCACATTTGCATTGTGTGATATTTGGCTTAGATCTTATGAATGATATCTTATCTTTTGATCTTCTATTTCAAAATTCTTATGAGATGTAATTTACTATCATAGTATTAATTGTAGAACCAAACATAATATAAGATGATTATTTGGATGCTAATTGAGGCCCGTCGAGAGACATGATGAGTTGAGGGTATTTTAGTCGTGACAAAGGCTCCTTTCTCTATCGTACCAAAACCCCGAGTCGAGTTCTTTGGTTATGAAAGGCCGGTGCCCTTTATTCATTTGGGTGAGTCAAAATTAGGTTTCTTAGCTCCTTAAAGACCAAGTGGCGACTCTGTATCTATTTTCAACAGACCTTTCTTTCTTTCCTCTCTTTTTCAAATCCATTTCAAAACCAAAAAGAGTGGAATACCGACTCCACGTGTCCACAATCCGGCGACAGTGCTGGGGATTTTATTTTCAAAATAAAATAATACTGAGGTTTGACTCATAAGAAGCATCCTTAAAATCATATTTTTACTATGTCTGGTTCACCGCATTGCACTCCGCATTCCCCCTCCGACTATGTCTGAAATGTGGCGCTGACATTGTTCAGGTCTTGCTGTGCCAGGGCATAAGTCGCCGTTGATACTATACCTTCCAAGGTATATCAAAAGAGTAACAACTTCCATACTATCTCTCTGACGGTATATTGGAACTCTCGTCAACAGACCCTCTTTGACTAAACCCAGCCTTTGCATGTAGATTCCTATAAAACCTTTTATAGGACTGTTCATTTATCTTTTCGGATAGGGCAATGTGATATAACTACTATATGCCCTGACGGGATTACCTGCGCGGTGTAGACGCTTATGTGGCATGAGGCAGAACCTCTTTCTCATGATTCTCAAGGCAATCACTCACATGTGAACCACATTGAGTTGGCCTGCCTAGGCTCCATGGTAAGGATGTTTGCTCCATGTTCACAAAGATATACACTGCAAACCTTGTTTGTTGATCCTGAGACATAGGAGTAAGAAAACTTGCTAGACGGTATGATCACCATTATATCCAGATATCCCAGATATAACCAGTTTATCCCAGAAACTCTATCCATATATCTCAGATATCCCAAATATAACCATTTTCTGCCAGAAACTTTGTACATATATCCCAGATATCCCAGATATAACCAATTTCTCCCATAAACTCTGTACATATATCCTAAATATCCTAGATATAACCAATTTCTCCCAAAAACTCTGTCCGTATATCCCAGATATAATCAGTTTCTCCCAGAAACTCTGTCCAACTTACCCAGATATGACCAGTTTCTCCCAGAAAATCTGATATAAACTTCTTGAAATATCCTAGAAGCCCCGTTATCCCCGGTGATCATACTGGAAGGTAAAGTTAGCACACTTTGTATGGCTAGGACCCTACTTGTTTAACTGCTACCAGCTAGAAATAGGAGCATCATGTAGATAAGGGTTACATCCGTATGCTTGTCTCACATGCATACACCATTCCTGTCAAGTCCGCACGCACTGTTGCAGTCAGTCTGTACACAAGTCAGTCCACGTTTGTTGACATCACTATCATTGTCTATTCAAAGTTGTCACTGTTTGATATAGTCCCCTCAAAATTTTTAGGTCAGCATAGATTCCCAAAATCAGCAACTGGGATCCTTGTCTTGGGTCAGAAATTCAGATAATCGTTTGGTGAGAATCAGCCCGGCAAGTTATTTCAGCATGAATCAGGAAGAGCTAGAAAATAAGGTTACTGAGTTGGGAGCAACCATAAGCCAGCAGTCCGACATCCTGGCCCAAGTTTTGAAGTTCATAGAAGAATTGAAACAGCAGCAGCCACAGTACCCACATGGGTTCCCACCACCATCGAGATTCATACCACCACCACCACCAAGGTTTGTACCACTGTCTGCCATTGCACAAGAGAATAATGGGGAAGAAGATTGGTTTCAAGGGGTCCTGCCGCTTGCATATGAGAAAAGCTCCAAGAGAAAATGGATAAAGTTGACAAGCTTGAAAGTGTATTGAGGAAAAGCAAAGGGGTTGATGACTATATGTTAGATATGGAAGGCCTTTTTGAGCCTGTTAAGATGAATTTGCTGGAAAATTTCAAGATGCCTGCCATTGACCGTTTTGATGGAAGCGGGAACCCAAAAGGCCATGTGAATCTATGTATGAGCATTTTTCAATCAATGGGTTACACTCATGAGCACATTGTGACACGCGAAAAATCTTGTGCGCTCTTGTGCAATACCCAAGTGTAGGTAGACGTGCAAGTAATATCTGGTAAGACCAGGTCGATCCCACAGGGAAGGTGTTGACCTATCGAATTAGACTAACCTCTAAAGAAAACAAAATAAAATAACTAAGATTGAATGATGGTGCGGAACACGAAGTTCCACAAACAAGGATTACTAATGAAAATGATTAAAATAAACTAAACAATCGAACTTAACTAATTAAACAGTACTTTGAATTAAGGAGTTTAAAATTAAAAAGAAAGTGTTGGGATTACACGAATCCGCAGTAACCTAGCCATCTACCATGCATTTGCCTTGAAGCACAAAGGAGTACATTACCTACAGTTTTCCGTATTCCTCAAAAGATAAAGATTCTATGGCCCTTTCATGACCGGGACCATATTATCACAATTAAATTAAAATACTTGAAAGCGGTTTAATCCAATAGTTAAGACTCGCATCCTCAATGGTGTTAGCATTGAAGATGGTTTGCAAAATGTATTGAAAGAAAATGCCTTAGGGCCTTAGTTTTAAAACTGTTTTGACAAACTGAGCATTTATTTGGGACAGAATGATAACAAGTCCTAAAACAAAAAGTCCTGGAATACTGCAGGGAACATCCTCAAGAATCCGAGAGTTCGATCGATCGACGCGCTTTCGATCGATCGAAGACCTTCATCCCTCAATCGATCGAACTGACTTCGATCGATTGACTGTCCCTGGTTCGATCGATCGAACTGACTTCGATCGATCGAACACAGCGATTATTCTGCTGCATGGCAGAGGCTGGAGATCACTGTTTCATCGTGTTCTCCCAACCTGGGACTACTCAGACATCGTCTGGAGTGTCACAGAATTAGTTTTAACGTAAGAAAACATTAATACCCTGTTTGGTTGTGAGTTTTTCATTAAAAATCTAAAAACAATGGTTTTGACAATATTTAGCATGCAATACTACGATATGAGCAATTGAACTACGCTTACGAACTGCAGAATGTAAATACGTGATATATAGTTAACCTGGAATGAAGAATACTTGTATAAACTTCAAGAAATCCAATCCACAATACGAATATTCAATGAAAAACCTACAAAAAACCAAGCCAACTCTCTATCTCTCCTTCTAAACTGTGAAAATGTAAAAGTGGGCGTCCTTAAGGACGTGTACAAAACGCATATATATAGACAACCTAAGAAACTAGGGTTAAAAACCCCGCATCTGCTGCGCACGTAAATGTTACTGGAAATACCCCGTTCGATCGATCGAACAGATCTCGATCGATCGAACCCTTAAGCCTCAAGCGCTTCAACACTCTTCAAGCGATCGAACACTCGATCGATCGAACCTTCTTAGAGCGATCGAACTTCACATTTTAGCTTTGACTTCTTTTGTTTGCATTCCAGCATTCCATTTATTCTGATGTTCATCTGTTTAGTCCACACAGCAGTAATCTGCACAAACAACAGCTAAAACAATACAACTTATCATAGATTAATCATAGTGTATAGAAATTAGCCTTGCAATGCAAATTGCGGATAACATGGGAAGTTGTGATAAAAATTAATACAATTCTTTCCTTTAGTGCGGTTGTATTTTACAAATACCCCCGCTTTGCACAACCCCCAACTAGCTTATTGCTAGTCCCTAGCGATAAAGCGAAAATAAAATAAACTAAAAACAACCTAAACTAAGATAAAAAGAAAAATCCTAACTCACTTTCGCAGGAATCGCGGTTGCATTTAGAGAATGCAACAAGCCGTTAAACCCCTAGGTTCCCCCTAGTGGACGAGTATTGTCTCGTGAGGGTTTGCAGTGAATATACCCACAAAATTCTCAATTTTAAGCTCAAAAAGAATTAGAATAACTTGTAGAATTTACCTTTCCATTAAATTGTTAACTAAACTCCACAATAATATAATATCCTCTATCAACCCATGAAAGAGACCCACATGCTCCCCTATATCACCAAGTAAAATATAACACATGTATTACCATCATGCACCCGTGTGTGTGTGAAATTAACAACCATGCGTCCAACCTTATTAAGAGTTATACAGACTATTGTACTTTGGAAAACTTGCAGTTTTAGCTCAATTCTCACATTGGTCACACTCAAAAATAACGTCTCTCAGAAACTTGCTTTACAATGATCGCACATCGTACGAAAGCTTTGATAAAGATGATATTATAAATGCTAATGCTTTCATACTGGACTCTATGAAAAACGAACATTTAAGAGTGTATAGTCTCATGAATGGAATACTACTTACTAGAGGAGCGAAATACCGTGGATAACTCAACTCACACTTCCATGTTCAAATCAATTATTGAGAATCTTCAAGACTTTGACTTGCGGCTTTTATTTAGTAGGTAGGAGGGTAGTAGAGAAGAGTTTTTTTTTTTTTTCTTTTTTTTTTTTTTAGTATGTGATGGAATTTCAACTTCTCTTTTTTATTCTTAATTCTTTTCTCCACCCAATCTCCCATTCATTTCTTATACTCTTTTTCTCTTCTCCTTCATTCATCATTCATTCACATATTTTTTTTTTTTACAACATGCCTCAACAACTTCCTTCCATTTCACATACTTTGATGACTCATTCTCAACAAATTTTATCAAACGGTTCAATGAGGTCAAGGTATAGATCAAGGATTTGGATTCTTGTGATTTCATTGGAAATATTTAATTGAGGTGGGATCAAGGATGAAAATAATTCAATGAATGTAGGTGAAACTATATTAGGTAAAAGAATGGGTAAACGATGGCTTGAATCATTTTCTCAACTTTCAATTTTTAGCACTTAAGTGTTCATCGAGTTTAATTGGTAAATCCTGAACGTTCTCCTCTAACAAGCAGTCAAAATTTAAAAAAAAATTGAGACTTAACAACGAATTCGCGAAATATATGCAAGAACGACCATTCGACAATGTATGAGAATCCCCTCAGAAATGACGATTGGCTCAATAGCTCACAAAGGGTTATTAGCTTCCACTACTTGTTCTTTTCGCACAATATTCATATTAACTCAACTTTCAGGTTTTCTACATGGCTGCCAATTAGTGCACAAAAGTGTTGGGTACATAATAGCTTTACAGATGCAATTTATTTCAGCGATACAGAAAAACGCGTGGATTTAATCCATAAGAAGATGAGAATACTACAAATGTATCATTGTCTAATCAACAAGCAGGAGAGATATTCAAAGTTATTCTATCAATATACTGCAAAAAATTTTCAAAATTTTAACAGACTGTGTTCTCATTAAATTTAAAACATATCTAAGTGCAAAACCTGATTATTACGGGTGTATACCTATCTATTGTCTCCTACCCCCAACTGAAAACAACAAAGTCCCCAGAAGTTGATTTTCAATAAATAAAAGAGATGGGTATCACATGTATAGAGCAAATGATGATCGCAAGCAAAGCAACCTAGCATAGAAAAGTAGAACACAATCTCCAAAACAAACAGGATCAATAAATAAGAATAACACGATAAAACCATGATCCAACAAACCAAACCACTGTAATATGAACATAATAAAATACAAACAGGGATACATAATGTCCATACAAAACCATCCAACCAAATAATACAACCAAAAACCACCAACAGATATCCAACCAACCAAAAATACATAAATACCACCTCCCCGACGAAAACTAATCGACCCCAGACGGCGTATCATCGGCTATATCAGAAGGGATGTCGATGGGAGTAGGCGGCAATACTGTAGTAGTAGGAGCAGTAGTAGATAGTGGATCTGCAACGGTGGAAACAGGATCAGCAGCCTCAGAATCTGGGGCAGCAGCAGATGATGGATCAGTAAGTGGTGGATCCGTAGGAGTAGCAACATGTGACGGATCAGCAGCAGGCGGAGCAGATGGGGTGGCTGTGGGATGGTGAGCAGAGTGAACAGCCTGATCAACCCCTATCTGAATCAAAATGGACTCCAGTAGAGTCTGGAGATGGTCTATCCTGCCCTCGAGTCTAATCCTGGCCTCTCTCTCCTCCAATAATAGCTCGTGAACTGTCGGGAGAGGCACAGAAGAAGAAGACTCTCCCTGGGCCTGAGTCTGCGACCGCTGTCGCAGCTCAAACTGCTGAACCGCAGCAACTGGATCATCCTCATCATCCGAATCACGCTCCTCCACCTCAGTAGGTGTCCCTGAAGCACCGGCCTCCGTGTCCGTCCCACCACGCCTTTTCTTCCTCCCCCTCACCCGTGCTTTCCCTTTCCCCTTTCGCTTCCTCTTCTGAGCGTCGGAGCGGCGAGCAGCCGCCTCGCTAAATCGGCGGGGAGAAGGGCGTATATCATCCCCAGCGAGCTCGAGGAACCCGACATCAGCCATGACCCTCTGAATAGCCCAAGCACCCTTCAGGTGCTTCCTGGACGAGATATAACGGGTGGGGTGGCCCATAAAATCAATATATAGGCGTGGTATACAAACAGGCTGACCCGTCCCTACTGCATATAAGACTCGCGCATACCAAGCCGCGATCTTCTCTCGATAGGAAGTCACTAGGAGGCAGTTGCTGAGGACCAAATGAAGCATGTGGTAGTCATCAGTGAGCAAGTGGTCCTCGATCAAAGCATCGCCATCCCAAGACGGAACGGCGCCTCCAGTGAGCTCCCTGATAATAGCGGATGGTGGGGTCACTAGTGCATCAGGCCGGTGGGGGCAAACATAATCTGGTACCTCTGGTACCCCCAACGCGGCTGAAACGGTGGCGGGACTGATGATGAACGACCGGCTCCGAAAGAAGGCATGGTAGGTGAATGGTGTATACGGGTCGCTGATCATAGTCGCGCTAGCACCGCGAATCCAAGACAGGTTGACACTCTTGGCCAACGACAGGAGGTGGAACCAATGAGGCATAGCGCGGATCCGTGTAAGGAACCATGGGCTCTCTGTCCAAATATGCTCAATAGGGCGCTCAACCATCACCATCCTCGTCTGAAAATATCGCTCAAACCACAGCCTATCCTCGTCATTCCGGAACCCGTGTGCGGGTACCGGATCTGGTATAATACGGCTGAGAGGC
This sequence comes from Hydrangea macrophylla, assembly GCA_033977485.1. NCBI lineage: Eukaryota > Viridiplantae > Streptophyta > Magnoliopsida > Cornales > Hydrangeaceae > Hydrangea > Hydrangea macrophylla. The sequence goes on from CM066993.1 coordinate 30,543,775, forward strand.
TTTGACTTATGGTAGCCCGTCACTGGATTCATCTGGCAGTCCTGAAAAGAAGACCACACAGGATACAGATAAGAACAGGGAGAAAAAGAAACAAAACTAACACTGCTGAAGTTCGATCGATTGAACTTGGTTCGATCGATTGAACTGGAGTAGACTTCGATCGCTTGAACATTGTTCAATCGATCGAACTGCTACCCTTCGATCGCTCGAAACCAGTTCGAGCGATCGAACACAGCGGTGTTCAGCTATCGCAGAAACAAAACGAAAACGAAGGTTACACAAACAAAAACCGCTCCTAAGACCAAGGGGACACCCCCTTGGGATTTTCTAACACAAACAGAGAGGAAAAGAAAAACACAAACGAATGGGGCCTACCTCGGTGAAGAACCCGCAATGGAGATGGAGAGGATGATGATGTGACGATGAGACTGACCAGAGGGTTGATCAGGGTGTCTTTTTGGATGCTAGAAATCAAAAATTTCCCAGTCGCCTTCTCCTCTGTCTTCGAGCAATTGAGAGTGAGAGTGAGGGAAATGAAGAGGTGTCCTGAAGACGCCTCGTTTAAATGCCTCGTTCGATCGCTCGAACTATGTTCGATCGATCGAACACAAATCCCTCAATCGATTGAACATAAGCTACAAGCGCTTGATCAACCAGGTTTCGATCGATCGAACTGAGTTCGATCGATCGAACACAAAAATTCCAGAATTCAATTGGGGCATGAACCACATCACCCCCAACTATCAGAAATAATTCTGGACATACAGAGAGACTAAAAAACAGTTGAAGTACAAGCATGTATGACAGGAATTCATCCTCAGAATAGAAAATTGCAATTTATAAATATAAAAAAAAACTTTATAAGTGCAACCAAATTGCAACATAATTATCCCCAACTGTGGTTAAAACCTTATTTAACTAAAGGAAACCAAAAATAAAACTAAAACTAAAACTAAAAAACATTTTGTCAAGGATTACATTCCAGTTGATAAATAAAAGATGAAAATGAAACAGAAACAACTGAAATGCAGCACTAGTCTTCGAGTATAAAGATTCCCTCTTCCACAATCTCTTCAGAACTCGCCGAATCGTCAGAAGTGAAGTCCAAACTCGATGATTCCCTTTCCCAGAACAATCGAAAAGCAGCAAGGACATCATCAAACAAGTCTGGCATCTCCACAGAATTGAAAACCCATGCAAGAGGTGATCCGGACGGAGACAAGGATAAAGGAGTGTGATTTCGCAATGGACTGTCCTCTTGCGGCGGAGTGTGTGGGGGCCTTATGTAGGGCCCAAGACCATGAATTAGTTGATGTGGGAGGAAAACCGGGATGCCATTTAGGAACATAGTGACAATCCTGGACAAAAGGACAACAAAAAACTGAAATTAAAACAACAGAACACAAGAAACACGAATTAACAATGAACAGAAAAACAAAGAACAGAAACAAAAATACGAAGAAATGCGACAAGTTCCAACCTCACTATTGGCGTAGGTTCCCAAAGTGCACTAGCTGGTAAGGGGCATTGGAGCCTGAATAGCAAGTAGCTCAGGTGCACGTAGCGGTATGGGACCAACTCAGGAACAAGGAAATCGTCCACGAATACGAAAACAGCATTGTGGCGGTCTGGGACGACATCCTGAAGGTCATGATCCTCCCATGGCTCCCACATATCGTCATTCTCCCACTGGGCCATGAGTGCATCATCCACCATGCGTCCCATGTACAGGTCATCATCCTCCTCCACATCATCATCATCCTGAAATCCCATATTTTTGTATGGATTGATATCCAGGAGGGCTGGTGGATATGGAATGTACCCTTGAGCAGCATCAATAAGAGAATGAGCTTCAGGGTCCTGATGAAGCAAGGGGCAGGGTATGAGTTCACCCTCAATCCAGGTGCCACAGCGACATTCTGAATCAGCCCAAGAACCGACAGAGTGAACATCATCACCTCGCATCTATGTACCTGCAACAGAGTGGTTTAAGGTATAATGGATTAGAACTAGATCACAAACACGAAATAAAGAACGAAAACCAAAAAGAAGCAAAAGAGAGAGAAACTAAAATGCAAGAAAAGAAAAGAAATACAACAACAATTGGAACTTCACTTTGGATTATCAATCATGAGAATAGCTGGGCTCATCCAGCTGGATGTGCTCAACTTCAGTTTGGAAGTTTTCCAAGAACGGTTTCAATCTCTGGCCATTGACCTTGAAACAATCATCGTTCTTTGGATTGACAATCTCAACCGCCCCATATGGAAAAACAGTTTTTACGATGAATGGGCCTGTCCAACGGGAACGGAGTTTTCCTGGGAAAAGGTGGAGGCGAGGTCATACAGCAAGACTTTCTGCCCCGGCTCAAATGATTTACGAAAAATCGTACGATCATGGCGAGCCTTCAACTTTTCCTTATGCAACCTTGCAGAGTCATACGCATCTCGTCGTATTTCCTCTAGCTCTGCAAGTTGGAGCTTACGTAGCTGACCTCCTTCTTGAATATCAAAGTTCAATGAGTGCGTTGCCCAGTAAGCTTTATGTTCAATTTCAACAGGAAGATGGCAAGCTTTCCCGTAAACCAATCTGTACGGGGACATACCAAGATTCGTCTTATAGGCAGTACGGTATGCCCATAACGCGTCTGTCAATTTGTATGCCCAGTCTTTTCGATTGGAACTAACCGTCTTCTCGAGAATATGCTTGATTTCTCGGTTAGCCAATTCTGCTTGCCCATTAGACTGTGGATGATAGGCAAGAGCGATTTTATGATGGACTCCGTATTTCTTGAGAAGTGACTCCAAGGGCCTATTGCAGAAATGCTTGCCTTGGTCACTTAATAAAGCTTTCGGAGTACCAAAACGAGACAAAATATGCTCTCTTAGAAATGACATGACCGTTCTGTGGTCATTTCGTCTCGTTGGTATCGCTTCTACCCATTTGGATACATACTCGACAGCAAGGAGTATGTATACACAGTTGTTAGACTTGGGAAATGGGCCCATAAAATCTATGCCCCAACAATCAAATATCTCAATTGTGATGATAGGGGTTAAAGGCATAGAATTCCTTTTAGAAATGGTTCCAAGCTTTTGACAGCGTTGGCATGTTTTGCAAAAGGAATAAGCATCTTTGAAGACTGTGGGCCAATAAAAACCGCTCTGTAAGACTTTTTGTGCGGTCTTTTGTGACGCGAAGTGGCCACCGCATGCCTCAGAATGGCATGACGCTAATATTACGGTTATATCCTCGTTGGGGACGCAACGCCTGATGACCTGATCAGCACAGTACTTGAAAAGGTATGGGTCATCAAAGAAGAAGTGACGCGCGAACGAGAGGAACCGTTTCCTATCCTGGTTCGACCACTGAGTTGGTGTTTCACCCGTGATGAGGTAGTTTACAATATCAGCATACCAAGGCAGACTACTTACTGCCAGTAGCTGTTCGTCTGGGAACTCATCTTTAATGGATTGGGATTCAGTATTGTCAACAAAAGTCAACCGGGACAAATGATCCGCAACCACATTCTCTACTCCTTTCTTGTCCTTGATAGTTAGATCAAACTCTTGGAGTAAGAGTATCCAGCGAATAAGCCGTTGTTTAGCGTCTTTCTTTATCAGCAGATATTTGAGGGCCGAATGATCTGTAAAACAGACGATTGGTGACCCTATCAGATAAGACCTAAACTTGTCCAGGGCGAATACTACAGCCAGTAGCTCCTTCTCAGTGGTAGTGTAATTCATTTGAGCGTCATTCAAGGTTCGGCTGGCGTAGTATATCACATGTGGCTTATTATCCTTTCTCTGGCCTAGGACTGCGCCAATGGCGTAATCACTAGCGTCGCACATTAATTCAAAAGGCAAACTCCAGTCGGGTGCCTGTATTATAGGTGCGGAGGTGAGGAGATCTTTTAGATCCTCAAAGGACTTTTGGCAACTCTCTGACCACTCGAAAGGTGCATCTTTGACAAGAAGTTGACAAAGGGGTCGAGAAATTGCACTGAAATTTTGGATAAATCGACGATAAAAACCTGCATGCCCCAAGAATGAACGGATGTCTCTTACTGTACGGGGGACAGGTAAATTTGAGATTATGTCGATTTTAGCCTTATCCACTTGAATGCCTTCATCGGATATTATGTGGCCGAGAACTATTCCCTTGGTCACCATAAAGTGACACTTCTCCCAATTCAAGACTAGGTGTTTGTCCTCACACCTCATTAAAACCTGTTCGAGATTGCTAAGGCAATCGTCGAAGCTATGGCCGAATACTGAAAAATCATCCATGAAAACTTCAAGGATGTTTTCGACCATGTCACTGAATATACTCAGCATGCACCGCTGAAAGGTAGCTGGTGCATTACATAGGCCAAACGGCATTCGTCGGTAGGCAAAAGTACCGAATGGACACGTGAATGTGGTTTTCTCCTGATCTTCAGGAGCAATCTCAATTTGATTATATCCACTGTATCCATCCAAGAAGCAGTAATACTTGTGACCTGCCACGCGTTCTAGCATTTGATCCATAAATGGCAAAGGGAAATGGTCCTTTCGGGTCATAGTATTTAACTTCCTGTAATCAATACACATCCTCCATCCAGTGGGAACACATGTTGATACCAATTCACCATCTTTGTTCGGGATGACCGTTATGCCTGCTTTCTTTGGAACTACTTGGGTAGGACTAACCCAAGGACTATCAGATATAGGATATATCATCCCAACATCAAGTAGTTTAAGCACTTCCTTTTTAACTACTTCTTGCATGTTGGGGTTCAGACGCCTTTGCATTTGCCTTGAGGGTTTAGCGTCTTCCTCCAGATATATCTTATGCGTGCATATAGATGGGCTTATGCCTTTGAGGTCAGCAATTGTCCATCCCATAGCATCCTTATGCTTGGTAAGCATTTCCACTAGCTTACTTTCCTATTCATGAGTTAAAACAGATGAAATGATCACAGGATAAGTTTTTCCAGTCCCTAGGAATGCGTATTTTAGCTCTTTGGGGAGCTCCTTCAATTCTAACTCCGGGAACTGGAAACTAGAGGACATTACCAACTTGGTTTTAGGAGGCAGTTGTTCATATGGCTGTATCCACATGCAATCGGCTCTATCCTCCTCTTTCGTATCCATCATAAGACACGTCTGGTTCAAGTCAGCATCCAATGGGGTGGACTCTGCAGGCTGATAAATATCGCCAAATTGAGTCATCACAACTTCCAAAGGATCTTTATAGTCGACCAAGTCAACTTCATCTTCAATGACCGTGTCTATATAATGGATTTCTTCCTCATCATCGTATTCTTCAGGTCGGGGATTAGAGAAGATCTTGATATTCAACGTCATGTTCCCGAATACGATAGTCATGATACCAGTTCTAATCTTGATTGTGGCATCAATGGTGTTGAGGAATGGACGTCCAAAAATAACCGGGATATGTGCACCAGGATTAGACACAGGTTCTGTGTCCAATATCACGAAATCAACCGGAAATACAAAAGTGTCTATTTGGACAAGGACGTCCTCCAATACCCCTCTAGGGTACTTAACAGATCTGTCTGCCAATTGCAAAGCAACTCGAGTGGGTTTGAGTTCACCCAACCCTAGCTGTTTATAGACTGAGTATGGCAGCAGGTTCACGCTTGCTCCTAAATCGAGGAGTGCGTTGTCTATCTTTTGATTCCCAATTCTGCATGAGACCGTAGGTGTGTCGGGATCTTTGAGTTTTGGGGGCAACTCATTTTGAATGATCGCACTGGCTTGACATGCGACATAAGCATGTTTCTTCACGCTTTGCCTCCTCTTGACCGTGCATAGATCTTTGAGATACTTAGCATAGGCCGGCACTTGCTTGATAGCATCTAGGAGTGGAAGGTTAATCTTAACTTGCTTAAACAGTTCCAGAAACTCCTGATTCTTCGTCTCATTCTTTGGTTTCTTCAACCGTTGAGGATAAGGTGCAGGGAAGGGGCATTTTGGTGGTTCCTCCTTAACAGACTCCTTCCCAGGCCTTCGCTCAACTTCTTCTTCTACTCTAGGAGCTTCAATGTTTGCCTTGATTGGTTTGTCATTGGTAGACTGCTCCTCCTCTTGAGTAGATGGTAGCTCACTTTCCTTCTCCACCACTTCCTCCTCATCGTACACTTCGGGAGTGGACAGAGGCATGCCTTTCTCTATGATTTTTCCACTTCTCAGTGTAGTCACAGCTTTAGCATGTTCTTGATTGTTAGGACCATTGTTATGTCCCTTGGGGTTCTGAAGTAGCAGACATTCTACTCATCATTTGGATGAGTTGCTGCGTTAGATTGGCATTAGCAAGTGGCTCCTCTTCTTGTAACTTCTTGTGCGGGGGCACATAGGCATTGGTTTGTGGTGCATTGGAGGGTTGAGCTTGATTGTAATTATTAGTTCTGTTTTGATTGTAATGCTGGGCTGGCCTATTGTTTTGCCCTTGATATTGATTGTTGTTGTAGGGCTGCTGTTGATATTGATTTTGGGCCCCAGCATTATTTCTCCAATCAAAACCGGGGTGATTCCATCTATTGTTATTTTGAAAATTATTGTTGGAATTCCCCGCCCCTCGAAAACCTTGCATGGCATTCATCTCTATAGGGGCTTGCTCTTGAAAATGTGGCACATTAGGACAATATTGAGTTGTATGTCCCAACATGTTGCATGTGCCACATGGTTCTTCAGGCAAGACTTGCCTAGAGCTCTCTCCTTTCATACTTAACTCCTCTACCTTCTTTGCCAGCTCTGCATACTTCGTCATGAGGTGATCTTCATTGGTTAGCTGGTATAGGCTTTTCTCCTCTACACAGGATATCTGTGAGCGTGAGATATTGTCAGAATTTGACCATTCATGAGCGTATTCAGCTAACCATTCGAAATGGGCTTCGGCCTCTTCAGTGTTTTTACGCAGAAATGGTCCCGAGCTCATCGTTTCCACCAACTTCTTTGTTTCACCATTTAATCCCTGATAAAAGAAGCTGATCGTTCGCCATTTCTCAAACCCATGGTGTGGGCACGAGAGAAGCAAATCTTTGAAACGCTCCCACGCTTGTGTGAAGGTTTCATTGCTCTTTTGTTTATAGAAATTGATTTGACGCTGAAGGTCTGTGGTCATGCGAGTAGGATAGAATTTCTTCAAAAACTCGGTGCGCATCGCATGCCAGGTGAAAATTGAATTAGGTTTTAGGGAGTGGAGCCACGCCTTCGCTTTATCTTTCAAAGTGAAGGGGAATAGCATTAAATGCGTCACTTCCCTAGGACAAGTTTGCGAGAATGTTTTGCAAACATCCTCGAAATCGGTGACATGTAAATACGCCTTCTCGCTTTCCATCCCATGAAAAGTGGGAAGCAGTTGAATCATCCCATTGCGAAACTGGAATTCGCCATTATGCGGTGGGATTTGAATGCAAGAGGGCGTAGGTGCATGTTCTGGTTGCATGAGATCGCAAAGAGGACGGAGTGCCTCATCGATTGGTACCACAACATTGTCACCATTTTCACTCTGATGATCATCCATTGATGCAGTTGGAGTGGCTATGGGGTTGATGGAGCTTTCAGAGTCAGACAGATAGAAAGGATTTCCAAAAATTCCTTCAATGGAATTCTCGGACATGAACTGAGAGGGTCCCTAGGGTGAGAACTTACCCAAAAGAACTGAAAAGAAGAGAAAATAAAAAAGAAAGAGATGAAGAGAGACTGAGGTAATCTAAGGAATTGATCGTCGCCTTCCCCGGCAACGGCGCCAAAAACTTGACACGCGAAAAATCTTGTGCGCTCTTGTGCAATACCCAAGTGTAGGTAGACGTGCAAGTAATATCTGGTAAGACCAGGTCGATCCCACAGGGAAGGTGTTGACCTATCGAATTAGACTAACCTCTAAAGAAAACAAAATAAAATAACTAAGATTGAATGATGGTGCGGAACACGAAGTTCCACAAACAAGGATTACTAATGAAAATGATTAAAATAAACTAAACAATCGAACTTAACTAATTAAACAGTACTTTGAATTAAGGAGTTTAAAATTAAAAAGAAAGTGTTGGGATTACACGAATCCGCAGTAACCTAGCCATCTACCATGCATTTGCCTTGAAGCACAAAGGAGTACATTACCTACAGTTTTCCGTATTCCTCAAAAGATAAAGATTCTATGGCCCTTTCATGACCGGGACCATATTATCACAATTAAATTAAAATACTTGAAAGCGGTTTAATCCAATAGTTAAGACTCGCATCCTCAATGGTGTTAGCATTGAAGATGGTTTGCAAAATGTATTGAAAGAAAATGCCTTAGGGCCTTAGTTTTAAAACTGTTTTGACAAACTGAGCATTTATTTGGGACAGAATGATAACAAGTCCTAAAACAAAAAGTCCTGGAATACTGCAGGGAACATCCTCAAGAATCCGAGAGTTCGATCGATCGACGCGCTTTCGATCGATCGAAGACCTTCATCCCTCAATCGATCGAACTGACTTCGATCGATTGACTGTCCCTGGTTCGATCGATCGAACTGACTTCGATCGATCGAACACAGCGATTATTCTGCTGCATGGCAGAGGCTGGAGATCACTGTTTCATCGTGTTCTCCCAACCTGGGACTACTCAGACATCGTCTGGAGTGTCACAGAATTAGTTTTAACGTAAGAAAACATTAATACCCTGTTTGGTTGTGAGTTTTTCATTAAAAATCTAAAAACAATGGTTTTGACAATATTTAGCATGCAATACTACGATATGAGCAATTGAACTACGCTTACGAACTGCAGAATGTAAATACGTGATATATAGTTAACCTGGAATGAAGAATACTTGTATAAACTTCAAGAAATCCAATCCACAATACGAATATTCAATGAAAAACCTACAAAAAACCAAGCCAACTCTCTATCTCTCCTTCTAAACTGTGAAAATGTAAAAGTGGGCGTCCTTAAGGACGTGTACAAAACGCATATATATAGACAACCTAAGAAACTAGGGTTAAAAACCCCGCATCTGCTGCGCACGTAAATGTTACTGGAAATACCCCGTTCGATCGATCGAACAGATCTCGATCGATCGAACCCTTAAGCCTCAAGCGCTTCAACACTCTTCAAGCGATCGAACACTCGATCGATCGAACCTTCTTAGAGCGATCGAACTTCACATTTTAGCTTTGACTTCTTTTGTTTGCATTCCAGCATTCCATTTATTTTGATGTTCATCTGTTTAGTCCACACAGCAGTAATCTGCACAAACAACAGCTAAAACAATACAACTTATCATAGATTAATCATAGTGTATATAAATTAGCCTTGCAATGCAAATTGCGGATAACATGGGAAGTTGTGATAAAAATTAATACAATTCTTTCCTTTAGCGCGGTTGTATTTTACAAATACCCCCGCTTTGCACATTGCAATGATGTTCCCACAAACTCTTGCAAAGTCTGCACTGTCATGGTTCCTTACCTTGGAAACTTCCAAAACTCGAGCATGGGAAGATATTGTTCGGGTGTTTTGTTGACCACTATTCCTATAACCAAGAACTTGATGTCACTATCAGGGATTTGGAACTACTCGGATGAACAACAATGAGTCCTTCGCTGCATTTCTGAGCAGATGGAGGAGCAAAGTGTCTCAAATGACTCATCGGCCGATTGAGAAGGAACAAGTAAGAATGCTAATCCAGGATCTGCAGCCGCTCTACCATGAGAAGTTATTCTATCAATCTATCTCCACCTTTGAGGAGTTATTTGAAGTTGGGACTCGAATTGAAGATGCTATTAGGGAAGGGAAGATTAAGAAGGAAGAGCCTCCAAGTCAGTCGAAAAGGCCCAATTACTCCCGCAACACTCCAGATATCAATGCTGTTAGCAGTCAACCCATGGCATACCCTCCTAGGTCGTACCAATCCTGTAACCAAGCAAACTTGTCCAATCTCCCTTTCTAGAAAAAGCCCATCCGCAACTTCGCAAAGCTAAAAATCTCCCTCTCCTCAGACTTGGGCCGCCTCCTCAAAAAAGGCCACCTTCAACTACTCCAACTTTGAAATACCCTGCCACCACCAAGCTATGATATGTCCAAACATTACACCTACCACCAAGCCCCTGGCCATAACACTAACAATTGTATGCGCCTCCACCATGATATCCAAGACCTCATTGACTAGAATATCATTGAGCCACCACCAAAGCATCCTAATGTTACCCAAAATCCCCTACCAAACCACCAAAATATCAGTCTCATCGAATCCGACCCCATATCCTTCAACCCTGTTGCTTATATCACCCCCTTAGGACATCCCGTACCCCTCATTGACATCTCAAAGTTTAAGGGAATTCACCTAATTGAAGGGGAAGATGGTGAATGGTAGTAGTAGCTAGATGATGAACAAGATTTGTTCTTTCTGGAAGAACATGATCTAGGGGCAGTAGACCTTAAATGGTATGATCCCAATAATGAAAGTGATGCCTCCATCTACAACGAGCCAGAGAAACCATTTGTGGGAACGGATTGCGATTGGTTCAAAGAAGATGGGACTATTGAAGGACCTACTCTTGCAGCGATTGATCATCTGACTAGGTCGGGCTGTCATTATCAGCCTCCACAACCCATCATAGAGACCATCGAGAAAGGACCAGTCAAAGATAAGGGAAAGGGAAAGGGAAAAATGGATGAGGTCATTGAAGAGGACAACGAGTTGATAAAGCAATCGAAGAAAACTCAAGCACACCTCTCATTGTGAGACATCATGGTAACATCCTACAGGCATAGATTGGTCGTGTTAAATGCCTTAGTTGGAATCGGGGTCCCCATTGACACCGCACCGAAAGATATGGTGGCTTTCTTGGGCACACTCACCCCTGACCTAGTCATTACCTTTTCCGATAAGGATCTGCCGCCAGAAGGATCTGCACATAACAAAGCTTTGTACATCACTATTGGGTACAAGATGCAGCAGGTGCCATTCTGTCTAGTTGATACTAGCTCCGCCTTCAATATTTATGCTCTAAGAACTGCCACCGCCTTGGGGGTCAACATCCTAGATATCACTCCATCTGTGTAATCTATGAGGGCCTATGATAACACCAAGAGAACTGTGATGGGGACTATTTCTCTCTAAATCTGAGTAGGGTCTTTGGTTTGTACTCAACTCTTCAAAGTCATGGATATACCTGCCTCATTCAATTTATTGATTGGGAGGCCCTGGCTGCATGTCAACAAAGCAGTATCATCCACTGTGCATGATCAAGTACATTTATGAGAAAAAGGTAAAAGTCATCTTCGGTAACAGTTGGGGAAATGAAGCCTTCCCAAGCTACGCTCCCATCTTTGAAATCCAAATATCCCGAACTATAAGAAGGGGAAATCGGAGGATTCTTCATGGAAAAGGTCCACATGATCGATGATGAAGATAGGTTCCCTGAAATCCACTCCGTGGTTGTCAATACCGTCTGCAAAATGAACTACTTCCCAGGAATGGGATTGGGTCGACGTCAACAAGGGATCCACGAGTTTCCCCAAATAAAAGGACAAAAGGCACTTTTGGATTGGGGTACAAGCCCACTAAGAAATATCTCGAGCTACAAAAGCTATAGAAGAAAAGAGTGAGGAGTTTCCCATCGTACCGTAAGACCTTGAATGGGCAGTTCATCAGGGAAGGGGATGACTTCCCCTATTTTGGATTCCCCGAACCTTGGATTCACCAGAGTACCAGAAAAAGGCACCCCGGACTTTAAATCTTCATTGATTGCGAAAGGCCTTCCTATCAAGATCAGTTCTATCAAAAAGAAGCTATGAAAGCCCCAGAGGAAGACTGGTTAAAGTATCTAGATACTGAAGCCATCGAGAAGATGTTTACCAAAGAAAGGGAAGGGAAGAGGGCCAAGAGCCTGTGGATACCGGGATTCCACCGCTTTGTCTTAGTTTGAGATTGTTTTGAAAGGGAAAAGAAAAGGCCTGTTAAAAACAGATACAGAGTCGCCACTTGGTCTTTAAGGAACCAAGAAACCTAATTTGACTCACCCAAACGGATATAGGGCACCGGCCCTTCATAACCAAAGAACTTGGGTCGGGGTTTTGGTACGAGAGAGGAAGGAGCCTTTGTCGCGACTAAAACACCCTCAACTCGCCCCGTCTTTCGACGGGCCTCAATTAGCATCCAAATAATCATCTTATACTATGTGTGGTTCAGCAATTACTATTATGATAGTATATTACATTACATAAGAATCTTGAAATGGAAGATCAAAAGATAAGATATCATTCATAAGATCTTAGCCAAATATCATATAATGCAAAATGAAAGATCACACAAATAAACCTAGGAAAAATCGTCTAATCATGTATCAAGTAATTAAGTTTCCCTAATCTAAAGGGGACATGAATTGTTCTTGAAGCAAATGATCAAAGAAATCAAAATATGCTTATCAAGCTATTATGATGCATGTTATTCTTTGAGAAAAAGAAGATCTCTCAATCCCCGGGACGGATGAGAAAGGATGATTAGGTCGAGGGGAAGCATGAACGTGTGACCATAATTATTCCTTATAATCTTCTTAGATTAGGAGTTACAAAAACCCCAAATCTTTGCATGGATGCAATGTATGTATCTAGAATGTGCCAAGGTTGTAGTGTGTTTTGTGTTCATGGATTCCTAAAATGACTTAGAAGTCTAGAATGTGTATGAATGAATGAATGAAATCAACATGAGATATGTACCAATGTAGTATGAACTACTTCCTAAGATATGAACTAATTTGGAATGTATATAAGCATCAAATTAAAGAATGAAAGTTAAAATGAGCTTGCTGTGAATAGTGGACAGAACAGTAACATGATCTTGTGAAAATGAAAAAGAGGGGTTAGGAATGTTTTCAATGCATGATTTTTTATGGAGATATTTCTTATTATGTCTGGAACACTACCCAAAAATCCAATCTTTAATAACTATCACAGGTTGAGAGAAATCATGTAAACAACGAAGGTCACTCAGAAACAGAGTCCGTACTGTCGATTGAAATGTTAGAAAATCTTAGAAAATGAAAACAAATTATCTGGAGGCCCATTTTATACAGAAAGTTCCCTCAGACATTGAAGTTTAAGGGAAAAATAATTTGGGACCACCCCTTTTGGAAAAGGTTTCTGAAAAAGAAGTTAGAAGTCCACCAAGCTGCTGTGACAGCAGAGGCAGAATGTCTGGAAGGAATGTTTGGGTCCAAATGGACCATTTTCAAGTATTTCCAAGTCAAACCAAAAATCATGGGTGTTCTCCAATGGGTTAGGAAGACTTTCCAAGTGGCTTTGCATCCATATGTTGAGTATTGAGTTCTAGAAAAATCTTTGAACTCAGATTACTCACTATTTTGACTCACTGTTTTGAAAGTTTTGGGAAAAACTAGAGTTTTCTTTCTTGAGATTAAAATGAGGGGTTTTAAGAGGGGTTTTGAAGTAGATGTTTTGAAAGTATATTTTCAACATCAAATAGATATTATAATCTCTTGGAATATCAACATCAAACTCATCATCAAGAACCCCCAATTTTATTGGAGAGATTCATTTTTATTTGAACATAACTTCAAGGATACCTTGGAGGTATTGAAGTTATAATCATCATCTATCAAACGTGTTTTTGAGGTCAAGAGCTACTATCCATAAGGATTCACTCACCTCAAACTTCATGTCATCATCTAGATGATGATGAACTAGTAAGTAAATAAATAAAATAAAATAGAAATGAGGTAAGAAGAGATGAACATTGTATATAAGCAAGCAAATGAACAAATCAATAGATGATATTCAATGGTGGAACCACAAGCATTCAACCTCTCATATGTGTGTATATGGGTGAGTACATCACTCTCTAACTCATAGGAAACTCAAAGAAGATGAAGAAGATGGATTGAAAGCTTGAAAATAAAAGTTTAGTTTTTAGAAAACTAAATAAAAAAAAAAACTCACATTTGGCTTGGATTTGAAGAAAAAGATCTTGATTTCTCTCTCTATTTCTTCCTAACTTTCTATATCTCTCTCTAATGGCTTCCAACCTCTCCCCTAAATGGAAGTAAATGAGTCTCCTTTATAGGCCAACTTGGGGAGGTATTTTGGGTTTTAAAAAGTCTCTAATTGGTCCAAAATCCCGGAATAATCAAAACTATGTTGTTTTATTTGTTGAAAATTTGAATTAAAACCCAAAAATTAACCAAAAATTACAAAAAAAATGAAAAATCACTCAGAGTGCCGCCGCGGCACTTGGCCACTGCCGCCGCGGCAGTGGTCCAGTGTCGCCGCGGCAGTTAACTCCCCCGTTGACCAAAAATTGCATTTTGGCCCCCAGAACTCCCGGAATTCGCAAAACGGCCCTATTTTGTCCAAAATTCACAGAAAATTCATACGAAATCCAAATTGAGATTGTGATATACCGTTGGAAAGGTATTGAGGTCTAATTTCTATAAAAAATAGTTTGGAGTTGGGTCACCTTGGAAAGTTTTGCGGTATTCGTGATAAAAGCAGAATTGATCGCATTTTTCACCTTCAGAAATTCATAACAAATTCGTTTTAGATCCAGAAATTATGTGCGATATACCGTTGGAAAGCTATTGACCTCTAGTATTTGATAAAAAAATTTCAATGTCGAAAAGAAGACTTTGCTTTTTTGTCAAACTTGCAGTCAAATCAGTCAAACAGTGCACTTCCAGGAAATTCCGGGAAGTTCTGGGAGCCTCCAAAGACTGACGTTTTCGTTCGATTTCTTTTTAAAACTCATTTTAATATTTTCCACATGATCCAGAATGATTCCGATAAATTTGAATGATTTCGGTCAAATTCGGTCAAATCTGGTCAAATCTTGGTCAAACCTTGGTCAAACCGGTCAACGGAGACTTTCCGGGAACTTCCAGGACTTTTGGGGGTCTCTGGGAGCTTACGATTTCAAATATTCATCGTTTAAAATACCTTTTTTTTTTTTTGAAGAACATCGAATGATTTTTGAGATTCTGGGTAAATCTGGAGAGTTTTGGGCTTTTAGGGGCATTTTGGTCATTTCTGCAAATTCTTTGACTTCTTGAGAGTTAGAGGCAATCTCTGAAAATCCGATCTTTTCAATCATCAAGGTTTGGCATGCTTGTGGCCTCCTAAATCTGTTAGCTGACAAAATGGGGTGTCTACAGAGCCAAGATGATCAGATCACACCAGCTGAGGAGGGTTTAAGCAACTTGGCTATAGTGTCATTTGTCCGTGTCTCCCTATCCCCTGCTCCCCTGAAGTCTGCACTTCCAATTATCGAGTCTGTACCAAAGTCGGCCGCTGTAGGCCCACCACTGTCTCATGTAATCACTCCACCTATTATGAATGAAATGAAGGACGATTCTGCTTATTCCTTTTTGTCTAATACTTGTGAATGCATAGGTCCCTCCGAGGATCTCCCAAACGAACTCAAGCAACTAATTGAAAAACCACCTACCTATGAAATAATCGAAGATACTTTATCAATTAACCTAGGCAAAAAAGATAATCCACATATCGTGCAAATTGGCTTAACAGTTAATGAAGAAGAAAAGGAAAAATTGACTATCTTGCTAAAAGAATTCAAAGATGTTTTTGCTTGGTCTTACGAAGACATGCCTGGGGTCGATCTCGGCATTGTCCAACATCATATTCCTCTCCTTCCCAATTCTAAACCCGTCAAGCAGAAACTAAGGCTCATGAGACTGGAATGGGCACTCAAGGTCAAAGAAGAGGTAGAAAAATAATTCAAGGCGGGATTCATCATTGTCACAGAATATCCAGAATGGGTCGCCAACATCGTGCCAGTCCCCAAGAAGGATGGGAAAGTTTGCATGTGTGTTGATTTCCATGATCTAAACAAGGTCAGTCCAAAGGATGACTTCCCACTATCCCACATCGACGTTCTGGTAGATAACATCGCAGGTCACGAGCTATTATCATCCTTGGATGGTTTCTTAGGGTACAACCAGATTCTAATGGCACCAAAAGACTGGGAAAAGACAACATTCACCATGCCATGGGGGACCTACTGTTACAGGGTAATGCCTTTTGGGCTTAAGAATGCCAGGGTAACCTACCAAAGAGCTGCCACCACTCTGTTGCATGATATGATCCACAAGGAAGTAGAAGTGTACGAAGATGACATGATTGTAAAATCCAAGGATACAGAGGGACACTTGGTAGCATTGGAGAAGTTTTTTGAGAGATTGTAGCAGTACAAGATGAGATTGAATCCAAAGAAATGCACTTTCGGTGTGACCTCTGGGAAACTCCAGGTTTTCTCATTACACAGAAAGGGATAGAAGTGGACCCCCCCAAGATCAAGGCAATTTTGGAAATGGCACCGCCGTAGAATGGAAAAGAAGTAAGAGGGTTTCTCGGGAAAATCCAGTTCATCAGTCGCATCATCTCTAAGCTCACGGACTACTAAAGGAAGGGGAAAAGTTCCAATGAGATGACCAATGCCAAGCCGCCTTCGACAAAATAAAAAGCCTACCTCCAAAATCTACCTGTCCTTTTGTCGCATACCCCTCATAAGCCCTTGCTTCTTTACCTGTCTGTCTCTAAAAATGCCATGGGTTGTTTGTTAACCCCAAAAGGAGAAGAAAGCCACTCCGAAAAAGCCATATATTACTTTAGCAAGAGGATGACTGGGTATGAGCTCAACTACTCTACCCTTGAGAAGACATGTTGGGCCCTAGTCTGGTGCACTTGGCAACTAAGGCACTATATGCTAGCCTTTCTAGTTGTGCTCATATCCAGGATAGATCCTCTAAAATACCTCCTCGAAAAGCCTGCCCTAACCAGTCGCATATCCCGTTGGTTACTTCTACTATCTGAGTTCGATATCAAGTATGTAACAAGCAAGTCGGTAAAAGGAAGAACTATAGCTGAGCATCAAGCCGAACACGTTGTCGGTTCTTAAGAAAGTGGAGATTTTTCATTCCCAGATGAGAATGTCATAGAAGCTAAAGATGAACAGTGGAAGTCATACTTTGATGGAGCAACCAACATGAAAGGCTACGGGATAGGAATGATTCTGGTATCGCCAAACAGGGACCACACTCCATTAGTAGTCAAGCTTAACTATAACTCAACCAACAATACTGCCAATTATGAGGCGTGCATCTTTGGGATAGAGGTAGCCTTAGAGTTAAAGGTTTAGAATTTGGATGTCTTCGGAGATGCTAACCTCATTGTATCACAAGCCAGGGGAGAATGAAAGGTTAAGGAAGAATGGTTGAAACCCTATCACGATCATCTCGACAGACTCAAGAAGTAGTTCAAGAGCATAACATTCTTCTACTTACCCAGGGAAGAGAACCAATTGGCATATTCATTGGCCACCTTGGCCACCATGGTCAAAATCCTCGTAGGAATCAAGATGATGCCTTTGGTAATTGAGCAACGATACGAGCCATCATTCAGCCAGATCGTCACAGTTAAAGAAGAAGAAAAGGAAATACCATGGTATCGAGGCATATGGGACTTCATAGTAAAAAAGAATGTATCCTCAAGAATCTTCAGAGAAGGATAAAAGGGCAATCCGAAGGTTCGTCGCACAGTTCATCATCTGCGGAGGAAAATCATTGAAGAAAGGATATAACAGCCACAACCTGACCTATTTATTCAGAAAAAGTGCCAGAAAGATGATGGAAGAAATACACGAAGGGGTATGCAGTCCACATATAAATGGTCACATGCTAGCTAAGAAGATCGTAAGATAAGGGTACTACTAGATAACATTGGAAAAAGACTGTTGTGAATATGTGAGAAGGTGCCACAAGTTCCAGATCTATGCATACATGATGCACGTACCACCATCTTTGCTATATAGTATGACCTCGGCTTGGCCATTCTCAACCTGGGGAATTGATATCATCGGCAAAATTATTCCAAAGGCTTCGAATGGGAATCAATACATTTTGGTGGCCATCGACTGCTTAACGAAGTGGGTAGAGGCTGAATCCTACACCAAGTTGGGGGCCAAGGAAGTGGCCAAGTTCATCAAGAAAAACCTCATCTGCTGCTATGGAGTCCCCCATGAGATTATCTCAGATAATGGAAGTCATTTCAAAGCAGAAGTCAGAGATCTATTCGAGGAATATAAATTCACCTATCATAAGTCATCACCGTATAGGCCACAAACCAATGGGGCAGTTGAAACTGCGAACAAGAATGTCGAGGCTATATTGTAGAAATCAGCCAACACTTACAAAGATTGGCACAAGAAGCTACCATTTGCGCTTTAGGGATACAGAACATCAATAAGGACGTCTACATGAGTAACTCCTTATTCACTGGTGTATGGTATGGAGGCAGTACCATCTCTGCGTGTGGTGGAAGAATGTGAGATTTCAGAGTCCAATTGGTTAAGGGAAAGGTACGAGGAATTGGCTTTCCTAGATGAAAAGCGCCTAGCAGCAGTCGACCATGTTTGAATCTATCAAAAGAGGATAGCCCGTGCTTTTAACAAAAAGGTTCGTTTGAGGAAAATTATCAAGGGCGACCTTGTTCTTAAGAACTATGAGCCCCAATCTTTGATCCACGTTGTGGATACCGCATTTCCACCGCTTCGTTATGTTTTTGAAACTTGTTTGATTTTTGAATCAAGGAAAGAGAAAAGGTCTGTTGAAAACAGATACAGAGTCGCCACTTGGTCTTTAAGGAACCAAGAAACCTAATTTGACTTACCCAAACGGATAAAGGGCACTGGCCCTTCATAACCAAAGAACTTGGCTAAGGGTTTTGGTACGAGAGAGGAAGGAGCCTTTGTCACGACTAAAACACCCTCAACTCGCCCCGTCTCTCGACGGGCCTCAATTAGCATCCAAATAATCATCTTATACTATGTATGGTTCGGCAATTAATACTATGATAGTATATTTTACATCACATAAGAATCCTGAAATTGAAAATCAAAAGATAAGATATCATTCATAAGATTTAAGTCAAATATCATACAATGTAAAGTGAAAATCACACAAATAAACCTAGGAAAAATCGTCTAATCATGTATCAAATAATCAAGACTTCCTAATCTAAAGGGGGCATGAATTGTTCTTGAAACAAATAAACAAAGAAATCAAAATATGTTTAGCAAGCTAGTATGATGCATGTTAATCTTTGAGAAAAGAAGACCTCTCAATCCCCGAGACGGATGAGAAAGGATGATTAGATCGAGGGGAAGCATGAACGTGTGATCAAGTTCATTCCTTATAATCTTCTTAGATTAGGAGCCATGAAGGCCCCAAATCTTCCATGGATGCAATGTATGTATCTAGAATGTGCCAAGGTTGTGGTGTGCTTTGTGTTCATGGATTCCTAGAATGACTTAGAAGTCTATAATGTGTATGAGTGAATGAATGAAATCATCATGGGATATGTACAAATGTAGTGTAAACTACTTCCTAAGATATGAACTAATTTGGAAGGCACATAAGCATCAAATCAAAGAATAAAAGTTAAAATGTGCTTGCTGTGAATAGTGGACAGAACAGTAACTAAATCTTTGGAAAATTGAAAAGAGGGGTTAGGAACGCTTTCAATGCATGATTGTTTATGGAGATGTTCCTTATTGTGTCTAGAATACAACCCAAAAAGCCAGTCTTTAATAACTATCACAGATTGAGAGAAATCATATGAAGAACAGAGGTCACTCAGAAACAGAGTCCGTACTGTCGACTGAAATGTTGAAAACTCTTAGAAAATGAAAACAAATGATCTAGGGGCCCATTTTATACAGAAAGTTTCCTACGACATGGAAGTTTATGGAAAAAATAAGTTGGGACCACCTTGTTTGGAAAATATTTCTGAAAAAGAGATTGGAAGTTAGTCAAGCTGCTGTGACAGCAGAGACAGAATGTTTGGAAGGAATGTTTGGGTCCAAATGGACCATTTTCAAGTACTTCCAACTCAAACCAAAAATCACGGGTGTTCTCCAATGAGTTAGGAAGACTTTCCAAGTGGCCTTGCATCTATATGTTGAGTATTGAGTTCTAGAGAAATCTTTGAACTCAGCTCACTCACTGTTTTAACTCACTGTTTTGAAGATTTTGGGGAAAATAAGGTTTTCTTTCTTGAAATCAAAATGAGAGGGATTGAGGGGGGTTTTGAAATAGAGGTTTTGAAAGAGTATTTTCAATACTCAATAAAGATTATAACCACTTAAAATGCCAACATTCAACTCATCATCAAGAACCTCCAAGATTGTTGGAGAAACTTATTTTCATTTGAGCATAACTTCAATACACTTCAAGGATACCTTGGAGATATTGAAGTTATGATCATCATCTATCAAACATGTTTTTGAGGTCAAGAGCTACTATCCATAAGGATTCACTCACCCCAAACTTCATGTCATCATTTAGATGATGATGAACTAGTAAGTAAATAAAGAAAATCAAAAAGAAATGGAGTGAGAGGAGATAAACAATGAATAAACAAGCAAGTAGATAATGATCAATAGATGATATTCATGAAGTATTGAACTTGTAGATTGGTGTTTCACTCATATGTAATGACATTGGACATGGAAGAAGCTTCCACTCTCTTAAATGCTCACTAAAATGGTGGTTGGGTGTATTGAATGTTGAAGTAAATGGGAGTAATGAAGTAAAAACAAAGTTTAGAACTCACTTTTGTTTTGAAAATCAAAGAAGAAAGCTTCTTTTCTCTCTACTCTAACCTTATCTCTACAACTTTCTCTCCCAAACTTTCTCTAAACTTGCATTTGACTCCCCCAAAATGAAGAGCAATAGGGGGTTTAAATAGGTCAACTTGGGGTGGTTTTGGGATTTAGAAAGTATTCCCATTGGCTCCAAACATCTGAAATCATAAAACTATATCGTTTTGGTTTTTAATTAATCAAAATGAATCCCCAAGAAAAATTACAAAAAAACACCATTCTGGAGGGGAGTGGCGCAGCGGCACTGGTCCAGTACCGCGGCGGCACTACTCCTCCTTCGTCCAGATAATGCTGTTTAGGCCCCCTGAGGTTCCGGTATTCGCTAAAAGGCCCTATTTCGTCCGAAATTCACAGAAAATGTGTACGAACTCCAAATTGAGGTTGTGATATACCGTTGGAAAGGTAATGGAGTCTACTTTACATAAAAAATAGTTCGGGGATAGGTCACTTTGAAAAGTTTTACAGTATTCGCGATAAAAGCCGATTTGATTGCCTTTTTCGGCTTTGGAAATCCATAATAAATTCGTTTTAAATCCAGATTATGTGCGATATACCGTTGGAAAGCTATTGACCTCTAGTATCCATGAAAAATATTTGAAAATTGTTTCAGTGCCCCGATTCCAAAGTCAAATCTTGGTCAAACTGGTCAAACTTGGGATTCCCGGGAAGTTCTGGGAACCTCCGGGAGCTTCCAAGAGCCGACGTTTTCGCTCGATTCTCTTTTAAAACTTATTTTAATACTTTTCTAATGATTTCGGTGAATTCAGACGATTTCGGTCAAACTTGGTCAAACTTGGTCAAACTCTGGTCAAACCTGGTCAAACCGGTCAATGGGGACTTTCGGGGAACTTCCGGGACTTCCAGGGGTCTCTGGGAGCTGACGATTTCATCCGGTTTTACTTAAAAACTCATTTTATCATTTTTCTTGTGACATAGCATGTTTTCAGAACTTTGGGGCCAAATCTGGGAGTCTTCGGGCTTTCAGGGGCATTTTGGTCAATCTGAGCATTCTGAGAGATAGAGCTGACTTCCAGGAGTCCCTTTTTTATGATCATTGTGAACCACCAAGCTATGGGTCTCCTAAATCCGATAGCCGACAAAATGGGATGTCTACAGTTTGCCCCTCTTTGGCAGGAACTTGCGAGGCAACGCATGTCGCAAGCGAGTGCCAAAGTTTTGAAGAGACAGGACTTTTGGAGGCTATAGATTTAGGATAAAAAAGCGTTGCAAATGATGCAATGATGCTGAGGCTAGTGCTGGTCGCGCTCTGCGTGAGCTGCCTACGTATCCTAGGGGGAATCAGACCAGGGCGTAGTTCAGGGCACAAAGGAACAAATCACACATGCACAACGAGACAGGCAGATGCTATGCTATGAGGATGATATGCAATGCATGGATGTGATATGAATTGTGTCATGAGTCCTATCATGTCTAGTGTTATGATCCTAGTATGAGCAGGTGTTGTGGGGTGTGCCACTCCGAGTGGGCTGGTGTTGTGCTAGTGTTTGTGACTGTGATGTGGTGGATGACTTGGATAAGGGCATCAAGGTGTAGAAGACTCTGGGTCTAGGGGCAAACTTCTGTGCTTTGCAAGCGGATGTAATCGAACGTGGGGTCCCAGAGGACTATAATCGGAGAGGCCTTTTGGCAAATAACCGACGGACACGGGAGCCCTAGAAATTAAGAGACGGACAAAGAAGTCAAGGGATGATCATGAAATCCTGAGATGTCACATGATGAACATGGAAGCCCCATGGCATATTTGAATGAGAGCAATGATGATTAATGAACAGACGATGTTTGCATCGAGATGATGAGTCGACAATGGACTACTGTGATTGAACTGGCGGTGTATGAATCCGCTGAGGATTAATCTGAATCTGCTGGGGATGAAGCGACTCTTTCTAGGATCTCTCTTCAACTGCTTCTTTTGATCAAATCTTATGGGCCGGTCGGGGCCTCCGAGAGCCAGTATCTTTCTGCTTCTGTCCCCGGGAGATAATGCAGGGTTCTCGGGGAATCTCTTTTCCTTGATCGGGAACCAGGACTCATCTCTGAATCTCTCACGGTTGATCAAATCTTGTGGTGCTCAATCCAAGAGGGCCTGTCGGGGCCTCCGGGAGCTGGTATCTTTCTACTTCTATCCTCGGGGGATGATGCGGGGTTCTCGGGGAATCTCTTTTCCTTGATCGGGAACCAGGACTCATCTCTGAATCTCTCACGGTTGATCAAATCTTGCGGTGCTCAATCCAAGAGGGCCTGTCGGGGCCTCCGGGAGCCGGTATCTTTCTACTTCTGTCCTCGGGGGATGATGCAGGGTTCTCGGGGAATCTCTTTTCCTTGATCGGGAACCAGGACTCATCTCTGAATCTCTCACGGTTGATCAAATCTTGCAGTGCTCAATCCAAGAGGGCATGTCGGGGCCTCCGGGAGCTGGTATCTTTCTGCTTCTGTCCTCGGGGGATGATGCGGGGTTCTCGGGGAATCTCTTTTCCTTGATCGGGAACCAGGACTCATCTCTGAATCTCTCACAATTGATCAAATCTTGCGGTGCTCAATCCAAGAGGGCCTGTCGGGGCCTCCGGGAGCTGGTATCTTTCTGCTTCTGTCCTCGGGGGATGATGCGGGGTTCTCGGGGAATCTTTTTTCTTAGTTTTCGGTGCCTTGGCCAAAATCCAGGATTCATTCTCGGAACTCTCGTGTTGGATCAAATTTTACGACGGTTGTTTTTAAATAGCCAATTCGGGTCCTCGGGAGTCAATTTTTCCCAGTTTCTGCCTGCTTGGGGTAAAACCTGACAAATCTTGATCGGAATGGACCACCAGGGCTGATCGGGGCCAAAAATAGGCTGAAAAAGGCCAAAATAGGTCAAAACAGAGCGAAACGGAGCAAAGCGGGGCCCGCGGGGAGCAGTACCGTAGCGGCACTGGGCCACTGCCGCGGCGGTAGTTGGCCAGTGCTGCCGCGGCACTGGGTGGCCGGATTCCGTCTTTGTATATCTCGGATTTTTGAGCTTTTGAAGCTCATTCTTGGCCATTTTGGGGTGTTTTTGGAGCCAAAAATTGCCAAAACGCAGCATGTGCGCGCTCAGGTGAGTAATCCTACCCCGTAGTTGGAATTTTAATTGGTGTTTTGGTTTGCTCAATTTTTCAAGAAGAAAGTTTAACTTTGACTTCCATTTTCTTTGTACATCCATGGCTTCGAGCTCGAGGAGACCGTCTAAGAAGGCCAAGGAACGGATGAAAGCCGAGATGCAAACCCCGGACTTGATTTTATGGGACCCCCAACATCATCTTTCGGCCGCGGCTCTAGCGAGCTTGGTATGTGAAACCTTTGACATTTTAGGACTATTTCCATGTATTGTGCTAGTTTTGTGAGCCGTAGTGTGCACCTAGAGATCGTTAGAAGTTCAATTTGTGCTCAAATGTTGATTTTGCGAATTTGGACCTCGGGTCATGAATAGTGATTTTGTGCATTACTTTTGTCGTCTCTGGTATGTGTAGGTGCCGGAAGTAACACTGAAGGGCCACGGTAGCCTCGCTCATGCTTTTCTGTGGTATACTCAACTCTCGCCCACCGTCAAGAGGATGGTCGATGACGCCGGGTTCAGAGGCTTTGTTCGTCTGGTTTCGAAAAGCAGCAATGATTTGGCACACTTTTATACTTTGGCTGAGGGGTGGTGGGACACCACCAATACTTTCCACCTGCCGTTCGGCGAGATGACCATGACGCCCTTCAACTTTTCCATGATTACTGGTTTGAGGGTAGGCGGGAAGCGCCTGATTCTGGATTATGTCTATGAGATCGACCCTGAGGCTGTAGAGATGTTGATTGGGGCTGTTCCTCCCAATTTGGAGAGGCACTGGTTTCCTTGCGGCTGGCTTTACCGGGCTTATGGCAGAGGGGATCATAACCTCAACAATTCCCAGCTTTTGAGGGTGTATCTTCTGTATGCCCTTGGCTGCTCAATCTTTGTGACACGGAATGACCGAGTGAACTTGAGACTTCTCTCTTGCCTGGCGACCATCGACGAGATCCCTTCTTATGACTGGGGCGGTGCTGCCTTGGCCCATCTTTACAAGCACATGGGTGAGGTTTCCCGAGGTGATGTTAAATCAACATGGGGATTTTGGCGAGCTTGAGAGGTATATGCTGCATCCTGCTTTATATTCCGACTTTTCAGTTTTTGTATTTTTTTTTCCTTTGTCTGTGCAGCTTTGGAGCTTCGAGTACCTGAAGATGTTGGCTCCCTCCCCTGTGGATGAATCAGGCGAAGACGAGGATGGTATGGCTCCTGTGCCTTTGTTCCTATGAGGCTTGAGATGGCGGAGGGATGTTGTCGAGGTGAAGAGTGGGGCCCACTGGATTGTTTTGCTCAGAAACTTCCTAACCGGACTGACGGCTGCTAATGTTGATTGGACGCCTTGGGAGCGCGTTGCCTATGCCGCCCCTGAGGAGATACAAGCGGTCAAACCTCTTTCCTCTTGCCGACTTTTGATGGAGAGTACCGAGTGCAGGCAGTGGTTCCTTGGTGAGCGAGTGTCTCGGCAGGTGGTTGGTGGTTCCAGGTATCGGGTCCCTCATAATCCCCCTGCGATGGATGCTAGTGACCTTTCTGGTGATGCTCTGCTGGCGGCCTTGGCTGGCACCAATGTTTGGGACCATTTTCTCTCTGAGACCGGTTACGAGGCTTACCGTGGTCATTTCCTGATGCCCAACTTCCCACTCCTGGAGGTGAGTTTTATGTTTTTGTTTTTCTCCATTGCCTATGTTTTTTATTTTTCTTTTCATAACTTGTTTTGTGCCTACAGCTCCGCGAGATATATAGGAGACAGGCTCCTCCGGCTTTCTATCCTATCCCTCCCTGGGATTGGACCGTCAACGTCCTAGGCGCTGATGGCAGTCCCCAAGTGATGGAGGTGCCGCGAGCCACGTGTGGGTACCCTACTCAGCCAGCGGGCGTCCTCAATGTTCCTTGGAGTTACGCTGAGGAGGGTCATGCCTTGGCGGCTAGCCTACGGTCCTTGGTCCTCACACGAGACCATCGGGTATGTCTTTAATTCTTGCACTCCTTAAGGTTATGAGGTTCTAACCCTGGATTTTACCCTTGACAGATGGATGGCATGCGGCAGTTTGCTGCCAATTAGATGGCGTCTTTGGTAAGTCCCTGACTCGACTCTGTTTTTGTACTTTTTGTTGTTCCCTTACTGATTGCCTTTATTTTATTTGTGTGTGCAGTACCGGGGAGGCGGAGCTGGTTCATCGAGGACTGGTCCAAGGTGCAGGGGCGGTAGGAAGAGGCCGTCGCCGACATACACTCTGGTCTGTCCGACGGAGGACGAAGAAGAGGAGGACTGAGGCTGCCCCTCAAGCGGGGACTTTGCTTTATTATTATTATTATTATTATTATTATTATTATTTATGTTTTCGATCGGGTTGTACTGGTGATGTGACTGTTTGGACAGTGTAGGATGATGTGTGGAACATTTTGTGACTTTTGACAAATTATTATGATGTTTTGCCTTTTAGGCCGGATAGCTTCCGGTTTGGAGGTGCGGTTGTGTGCTTGTTTTAGTTGATGATGATACATGTGCACTGTGATTGTTGGGTGTTACTGCGATGGGCAGTTTTGTAATAGTGAGTGTTTTTGCCTTGCAGGTGAGATAGTCCGTGAAACGGGGAGGTGCTGCCGAAATTTTGAATTTTTCTAAAGCCGAGACCGAAAACATGGCTTTGTATGACCCCGCTCAACTCACAGCTTGGCTAAACATCACGGATGGTGTGGAACGGATCAACCTCTTTAGCTACGGCCTGACCGAGCTATTCTCTCTTTGCCAGATGACCCTGAACACTGAGTTTTTGCGTGCCGCTATTGGTCATTGGGACCCGGTGAACCATGTCTTCAATTTCAATGGCTTGGAGATATGCCCCTTGTTTGAGGAGTTCTGTGCCATCCTCGGCTATGATTCTGATTTGGACCTGATTCTCCCTTCTGTTTATACCCTCAGTCCTACGCGAGGCTTGGCTGAGTATCTGAATTGTTCGATCACTATTTCCCGCCGGCTGCTTCAAGGTGAGGTTCTTGACATTGCTTCCATAATTGCTCGATATGCCATTCCTGGGAATCCCAGCGTGTATGATGCTACTCGTGGAGCTGCTCTGATTCTATGCATGACTTCACACTTCTTGTTCTCGAGTGCTTCTAGCGACTTAGTGCATGTATGTCTCGGGCTGAAGGCAGGTAAGAACCCCATGGCCATGGTTTTGGCCGAGACCCTGAATGGTTTGGATCGTGCTTCAAACCAGGGAATGCTTCTACTTTCTGGGGCGCCTTTGGTGTTACAGGCTTGGCTCTACGAGCGTCTTCAGTTATGGACCGGTAATGTGCCGCCAGTTTATTTTCGCAGAGCTGTGCTTCATACTTATTTTACTTCTGCTGATTGGGTGGGTATGATGGGCGCCTTATCTGAGGTTGACATTTGCTGGATTGTGAGGCGTTGGGGCCTTTATGCTGTGACCACCAGTCTTGGGGATTTTCAGAGGGTGTGGCTGATGGGACTGAGAGAGACCTCCTTCTATCATCCTCGTCGATTGGCCAGACAGTACGGGCAAGTTCAAGAGGTCCCCCGGGGGTTTACTGAGAGGGTCTTTGCTTCCAGAGTCAGAGCCACTACCATTGCTGCTTTCATCAGGGGCTGGGCCAGCCGAGCAAGGGTCTATTTCTAAAGACCTTTGAAGAAATAAAAGACATCAAGATAAAACTAGACCTGACCGATTCTGCTCATTTCTCCCAGTGTCTTTGAATAGTGTGTGATTGCCTTTCAAAAGACTTTTATTTTTGATTTTTCCTGCTTATGTAATATTCAGAGTTTGTTTATCGGTGAACCTTGGTTACTTTGGAAATCTCATTTTATGCATTTTTACTTTCTAAAATTATTTTGTAACCGAGATTTCAACAAGATGTTGCTTTTGGTACTTGTTTGGACATGCTAGGACGATTAGAGGCAAACGGGGCGGGTGGCCGAAGTTTGCCCCTAGTTTGGGATATATATGGTTGTGAGGCAAACGAGGTAGATGACCGACGTTTGCCCCTAGTTTAGAAGAGGTTCAGGCAAACGAGACGAGTGGCCGAAGTTTGCCCTTAGTGTGGCGGGTGATTTCGGGGTTATGGTAAGGACCGCGACTTTATTTTCTCAAATGCTCATAACTTTTGCCTAGGCACCAGTGAGGTGACCTAGCGAGCTCTTTTCTCTCTTTTGTTATTGCTCACCTTGGATTTAGCTCTAACTTTTTCCTAGGCGTCCTTTCGGATTTTCAACCTAGCGAGCCATCGTTCTTTTCTTTTTTAAAGTCTGTCTACGTACCCCCGAGCGGGGATCAGGTCCAACGTAGTTCGGGCCGAAGCTTGAAAGAAATTGGGCTATTTTGTGGGTGGAGTGACCGAACCGATGTGGTTGCCTACGTATCCCCGAGTGGGAATCAGGTCTAGCGTAGTTCAAGGCAAGGCTTGAAAGAAAAGGTTATTGAATAGTCAAGCATAGTACTTTTTGAGACGATCCATGTTGATTGGTTCTTTGAATTCGACACCATCGAGGTCCATGAGATAAGTTGCTCCTTCGGAAAGAACAGTCTTAACGATGTAAGGGCCGACCCATTTAGGTTTAAACTTCCCACGGGGATCAAAGATCGGAGCTCGCAACTCCTTAAGGACAAGGTCACCCTTGACAATCTTCCTCGAACGAACCTTTTTGTTGAAAGCACGGGCTATCCTCTTTTGATAGATTCGAACATGGTCGACTGCCGCTAGGCGCTTTTCATCTATGAGGGCCAATTCTTCATACCTTTCCCTCAACCAATCTGATTCTGAAATTTCACACTCTGCCATCACACGTAGGGACGGTAATTCTATCTCGACCAGAAGTACCGCTTCCATCCCATACACTAGTGAGTAAGGAGTTGCTCCTGTGGACGTCCTTATCGAGGTTCTGTATCCCCAAAGTGCGAGCGGTAGCTTTTCATGCCAGTCTTTGTAAGTATCGGCTGATTTCTGTAGTATGGCCTTAACATTCTTGTTTGTAGCCTCGACCGCCCCATTAGTTTGCGATCTGTATGGTGATGACTTGTGATAAGTGATTTTGTATTCCTCGAACAGATCCCTAACTTCTGCTTTGAAATGACTTCCGTTATCCAAAATAATCTCATGGGGAACTCCATAACGGCAGATGAGATTTCTCTTGATGAATTTGGCCACTTCCTTGGCTCCTAACTTGGTGTAGGATGCAGCTTCTACCCATTTTGTGAAGTAGTCTATGGCCACAGAATGTACCGATTTCCATTTGAAGCTTTCGGAATGATTTCACCGATAATATCGATTCCCCAGGTGGAGAATGGCCAAGGTGAGGTCATGCTGTATAGAAGGGATGGTGGTACATGCATCATGTTTGCATGGATCTGGCACTTGTGACACTTTCTCACGTATTCGCAATAATCTTTCTCCAATGTTGTCCAGTAGTACCCTTGTCTTACAATTTTCTTGGCCAGCATGTGACCGTTCATGTGCGGGCCGCATACCCCCTCGTGTATTTCCTCTATCATTCTTCTGGAGCTTTTTCCAAACAAGCAATTGCGCTGCAAATCTTTGAATGGCCCTTTTGTCTTTTTCAGTAGATTCTTGGGGGTACGTTCCATTTTCTATGAAGTTCCAGACATCCTGATACCATGGTGTTTCATTCTCTTCTGCTTCGATTGTGGCGATCATATTGAACGAAGGCTCGTACCTTTGCTCAATTACCAAAGGCATCATCCTGACTCCCACAGGAATTTTGATCATGGAGGCTAAGGTAGCCAACGAATCTGCTAGCTGATTCTCCTCCCTGGGAAAGTAGAGGAATATGATGTTCTTGAACCGCTTCTTGAGTCCATCGAGGTGGTCATGGTAGGGCTTCAACCTCTCTTCCTTCACCTTCCATTCCCCTCTGGCTTGTGACACGATGAGATTCGAATCTCCGAAGACATCTAGCTTTTGAATTCTCAATTCTATGGCCGCTTCCATCCCCAGAATGCACGCTTCATATTCAGCAGTATTGTTGGTGGAGTTATAATTGAGCGTGACTGCCAGTGGGGTGTGGTCCCCGTTTGGTGATACTAGGATTATTCCTACTCCGTAGCCTTTCATGTTGGCTGCTCCATCAAAGTACAATTTCCATTGTTCTTCCTTGATTTCCATGATATTTTTGTCCGGGAATGGGAAGTCTACACTTTCTTCGGAGTCAATGGCGTGTTCCGCAAGATGCTCGGGCACGGTTCTCCCTTTTACCGATTTGCTTGTAACATACTTGATATCGAATTCGGATAGTAGAAGTAACCAACGAGATATACGACCGGTCAGGGCGGGTTTTTCGAGGAGGTATTTTAGAGGATCCATGCGGGATATGAGCACAACCGGGAAGGCTAGCATGTAGTGCCTCAGTCGGCGGGTGCACCAAACCCAGGCCCAACACGTTTTTTCGAGGGTAGAGTAGTTGAGCTCATACCCAGTCATCCTCTTGCTGAGGTAGTATATGGCTTTTTCGGAGTGGCTTTCTTCTCCTTCTTGGGTCAGTATGCAACCCATGGCATTTTCGGAGACGGATAGGTAAAGGAATAAGGGCTTATGAGGCGTTGGTGGTGAAAGGACAGGCGGATTTTGAAGGTAAGCTTTTATTTTGTCGAAAGCGGCTTGGCATTGGTCATCCCATTGGAACTTCTCCCCTTTACTCAACAATCGGAACAGAGGATCGCATGTAGTTGTGAGCTTGGAAATGAAGCGGCTGATGAATTGGATTCTTCCGAGGAACCCCCTTACCTCTTTTTCATTCCGTGGTGGTGTCATTTCTAAGATTGCCTTGATCTTGGAGGGATCCACCTCTATCCCCCTTTGTGTGATGAGGAAACCCAAGAGTTTACCGGAGGTCACACCGAAAGTGCATTTCTTTGGATTCAACCTCATCTTGTACTTACGCAACCTTTCAAAAAACTTTTCCAGTGCCACTAGGTGTCCTTCTCTATCCTTGGACTTCACAATCATGTCGTCTACGTACACCTCTACTTCCTTATGAATCATGTCATGCAGCAGAGTGGTGGCAGCTCTTTGGTAGGTTGCCCCAGCATTTTTGAGTCCAAAAGGCATTACTCTATAACAGTAGGTCCCCCAGGGGGTGGTGAATGTCGTCTTTTCCTGATCTTCTGGTGCCATAAGAATCTGATTATACCCTGAGAAACCATCCATGAATGATAGTAGCTCATGTCCTGCAGTGTTATCTACCAAAACGTCAATGTGGGGAAGCGGGAAGTCATCCTTGGGACTGGCCTTGTTTAAATCACAGAAGTCGACGCACACACGAACTTTTCCGTCCTTCTTCGGGACTGGCACGATATTGGCAACCCATTCCGGATATTCGGTGACAATGATGAATCCTGCCTTGAATTGCTTCTCCACTTCTTCCTTAACCTTGAGTGCCCACTCCGGCCTCATGCGCCTCAGTTTCTGCTTGACAGGTTTAGAATTAGGGAGGAGGGGAATATGATGTTGGACAATGTCGGGATCGACCCCAGGCATGTCTTCGTAAGACCAAGCGAAAACATCTTTGAATTCTTTTAGCAAGAGGGTTAATTTTTCTTTTTCTTCTTTATTAAGAGTTGAGCCAATTTGCACAATTTGGGGATTATCTGTTTCACCTAGGTTAACTGATAAAGTATCTTCGATTATTTCACAAACAGTTGGTTTTTCAATTAATTGCTTAAGTTCAATTGGGAGATCCTTGGAGGGATCTGTGCATTCACAAGTATTAGACACAGGGGAGTAAGCAGAATCATCTTTCATTTCATTCATGATAGGTGAAGTGACTACATTGGACAGTGGTGGGCTTACAGCAGCCGACTCTGGTACAGACTCGATAATCGGCAGTACAGACTCTGGGGGAACAGGGGATAGGGAGACACAGACAGATGACTCTACAGCCTGGTTGCTCAGACCCTCCTTAGTTGGCTTGATCTGATCATCTTGGCTCTTGGCCCTCTTTTCTTCCTTCTTCTCAGCGGATTCTTCCCACATTTCCTCGATGGCTTCAGTGTCAAGGTATTTCAACCAGTCTTCCTCTGGGGTTTTCTCAATTTCTTCGGGATAGAACGGATCTTGATATGGAGGCCTCTCGCAGTCAGCGAAGATTTCAAGTCCGGGGTGCCTTTTCCCAGTGGTTTGATGGATCCAGGATTCGGGGAACCCAAAGTAAGGGAAGTCATCCCCCTCTTTGATGAATTGTCCATTCAAGGTCTTGCGGTATGGTGGGAGACCCCTTACCCTTTTCTTCCACGGTCTCTGTAGCTCGATGTTTTCTTCAGTGGGCTTGTATCCTAGCCCAAAAGTACCTTGCTGTCCTTTGATCTGAGGGAACTCTCGAATCCCTTGCTGGCATCGACCCAATCCCATTCTAGGGAAGTAGTTCATTTTACGGACGATGTTGACAACCGCAGAGTGGATCTCAGGGAACCTGTCTTCATCATTGATCATGTGGACTTCTTCCATGAAGAATCCTCCAATTTCTCCTCCTTCTAACTCAAGTATTTGGATTTCAAAGACGGGAGCGTAGTTCGGGAAAGCTTCATTACCCCAACTATTACCGAGGATGATTTTCACTTCCTTCTCATGGATGTACTTGATCATTTGATGCACAGTGGACGATACGGCTTTGTTGATATGCAACCAGGGCCTTCCGATCAGCAAGTTGAAAGAGGCAGGTATGTCCATGACCTAAAAGACTTCGGTGCTCACCAAAGATCCTACCCGAATTTGGAGAGAAACGCTTCCCATCACATTTCTCCTGGTGTTGTCATAGGCCCTCATGGATTGCACAGATGGTGTGATGTCAAGGACATTGACCCCCAAGGCGGTGGCAGTCCTTAGGGCACAGACATTTAAGGCTGAGCCCGTGTCGACTAGACAAAACGGCACCTGTTGTCCCTTACATCCCACGGTGATATATAATGCCTTGTTATGTGCGGATCCCTCTGGTGGCAGGTCCTCATCAAAAAATGTAATGATTGGGTCGGGGGTAAGCGCACCCAAGAAAGCTACCATGTCCTCCGGCGCGACGTCGATGGGGACTTCAATCCCAGCCAAGGCATTCAACACAGCTTGCCTGTGCTTATAGGATGTTACCATGATGTCCCACATCGAAAGATGTGCTTGGCTTTTCTTCAACTGTTTTATCAATTCGTTATCCTCTTCGATGACCTCATCCATCTTACCCTTCCCCTTGTCTTTAACTGGACCCTTCTCGATGGCTTCAATGGTAGGCTGTAGAGGCTGGTAGTGACGGCCTGACCTGGTCAGGTGATCAATTTCAGCAGGAGTAGGCCCTTCTACAGTCCCATCCTTTTTGAACCAATCATAATTCGTTCCCACATATGGTTTCTCCGGCTCGTCCCAAATAGAAGTGTCACTTTCATCATTGGGATCATACCATTTGAGGTCTACCACCCCAGATCGTGCTCTTCCAGAAAGAACAAGTCTTGCTCATCGTCTAGCTATTGCTGCCACTCGTCATTCTCCCCTTCAATCAGATGAATTCCCACAGAATCCGGGATGTCAATGAAAGGCAAGGGTTGTCCTAGGGGGTGATATAAGTAGCAGGGTTGAAGGGTACGGGGTTGGACTCAATGAGGTTGACATTTTGGTGGTTTGGTAGAGGATTTTGGGTGATATGGGGCTGCTTTGGTGGCGGCTCGATGATGTTCTGGTCAATAAGGTCTTGAATGTCATGGAGAAGGCGCACGCAATCATCAGTGTTGTGGCCCGGGGGCTTGGTGGTAGGTACACCGCTTGGACATATCGCAGTTTGGCGGGAGGGGGGTGTTTCGGGGTTGGAGTAGTTGGAGATGGCCTTTTTTGAGGAGGCGGTCTAAAGCTGAGGAGAGAGAGATTTCTAACTTGGCAAAATTGCGAGGGGGCTTTTTCTGAAAGGGGCGATTGGAGGGGTTTGCCTGGCTGGAGGGTTGGTATGGCCTAAGAGGGTACGCCATGGGTTGGCTGCTAAGGGCATTGACATCCGGGGGATTCCGGGAGTAGTTAGGTCTTCTGGACTGACTCGGGGGCTCTTCCTTTTTTATCTTTCCTTCTCTGATAGCGTCTTCAATCCGGGTTCCGACTTCAAACAACTCCTCAAAGGTGGAGATGGACTGGTAGAATAATTTCTCATAGTAGAGGGGCTGCAGATTCCGGATGAGCATCCTTACCTGTTCTTTTTCAATCGGCCGATGGGTCATTTGGGCTACCTTGTTCCTCCATCTGCTTAGAAATGCAGCGAAGGATTCATTGTGGTTTTGCCACGTTGTTTCCAAGTCCCTAATGGTGACATCCAGCTCTTGATTGTAGGAGTAATGGTCGACGAAGACTCGAACGATGTCTTCCCAGGCTTGGGTTTTGGAGGCTTCCAAGGTTAGGAACCACGATGGTGCAGGCTTTGCAAGAGTTTGTGGGAACAACATCGCGATGTGTTCGTGGGTACAACCCATGGACTGGAAGATACTCATACATAGCTTCACATGACTTTTCGGATTTCCAGTTCCGTCAAAACGGTCGATGGCAAGCATCTTGAAATTCTCTGGCAGTTTCAGCTTGACAGGCTCGAAGAGGCCTTCCAGGTCCAGCATGTAATCATTGACCCCTTTGCTTTTTCTAAGTACGCTTTCTAGCTTGTCGACCTTGTCCATTTTCTCTTGGAGCTTTTTCTCATACGTAAGCGGTGGGACCCCTTGAAACCAGTCTTCCTCCCTATTATTCTCGTGCAGGGGAGGTTCAAATCCTGGTGGTGGAAACCCGGTTGGAGGTTGTGGCTGCTACTGCTTTAGTTCTTCCATGAACTTCAGAATTTGGGCCAGGCTATCGGACTGCTGGCTTATGGTCGCTCCCAATTCAGTAACCTTGTTTTCCAACTCCTCCCTATTCATGCTGAAGTAAGCTGTCAGATTGATTCTGATCAATCGATTATCCGAACTCCTGACCCACGAAGAGGACCCTGACTGCTGACCTTGGGAATCTATACTGACCTGACAGATTTGGAGAGGACTAGATTAGATCTTGACAGTGGTGACTTTAGACAGACAAAGATAGTGATGTGGACCGACTCGAAACAGTACGTGCAGATTGATGGGGAATGGTGCATGCAAAATGGGACAAGCATGCGGATGTAAGCCCTAATCTATATGATGCTTCTATTTCTAACAGATAGCAGTTAAACAAATAAGGTCCCAACCATACAAAGTGTGCTAACCTTACATTCCAGTATGATCTGTTGGGAATATGCCCTCAAACCAGTTAGTTGGACAATGGAATATCATAATGCATTTATGCATGTTAGTTCATGAGATGAATATTAGACTGGAATCCTTAAACAACATTGTATGTGGTTCATTTGTGTATGTGATTACACATGTGAGATATGAATCACAAATCCTTGTTGTTTCAAATAAGTCACAGTGGATGATAAGTCTGGATAACTTATCAGGTATACACTGTAGCATGATTAACGTCTACGGGGTAGAATGATGAATCTCATTCATAAGAGTCTTTGACTCTTGGTTAATATGCTAGTGCACTCGGTGCATTGACGGACCTGAGTTAAACCTATTGACACCTAAACGCTGTCACCGTCAATAGGAACTCAAAACTTGTATAGGGATACATGTCCTTAATCCTGAGACAGTTATGGACGCAAGTTGTATGCTTGGTTGCTTTGACTTACCAATCAGTGAGGTCTTACAAGATCAACACCTGGGTATCTTGGGTAAATCAAGTATGCAACGTTGGGAACATATATTGTCAAGATGGAATTCTACCCTCTTCAATAAAACGAAGAGTAAGTATACCCTCGAGAATGTCACTAGGAGTGATTACTGAGAGCTGGCCAGCCTTGTCAACAAAGTGTTGTTGTTGACATGTTTAGTAATCCAAGCGTAGTGAATGATACTTGAGGAATATAAGATGTACTATCTATTGGGTCGACAGTATCTTAAGACATACATCCCAATGATAGATACGAATACTGCCTGGTAGAGGGACATCCGTATCATATTATACAAGTCTAGCAATCACTTATGTATGTGTGATTATGTTCTTATGCACTGGAGTGCAATTATCATTTTATAGTGGCATTAATGATAATTGATTAATTATTGATTCCTTAGTCAAGAGTACTGACTAGATGGAATAATAATTAATCGGAGCCAGTAATTAAGAACCTAGGAGGTCCCACTCTTAGCTCCGCCAGAATGCTTGGAAAGGCAAATGAGAATGTTGTCAAGACTGGTTCGATCGATCGAAGTTGTTTCGATCGATTGAAGTCTAGACAGGTTCGATCGATCGAACAAGGTTCGATCGATCGACAGTTCTATCGATCGAAGTCACTTCGATCGATTGAAAGTAAGGTCGGTTCTGGGAATCTATAAATAGGGCAACTTCGTCCAGAAATCTGAGTTCATCGTTTTTAACGTACCAGTTGCTGCAGAACCTGTTTAGAGTTCCCAAACCTTCCCTATTCTCACTATTAGGGTTCCCACCAACCCTAGCCACTCTGGGAGCATTCGAGGAGACATAAGGGTGAAGATTTCCTAGAGGTTGCTGCTGCACACACAAGGAGAAGGACAAAAATCAGAATTGGGTTCAAGACCTAAGGTATAGAATCTTCTCCATCTTGTTATGCGCATCTATAGAGTTAATAAGTAGTAGATCCAAGGCTACCAATAAAAGTTTTGAACTTTGTTTTCCGCTGCGCGTTTAGATTTAATTTTAAACCTGTTTTTCTCACAATTGGTATCAGAGCCACGCTTGTTTGGATCTATAGATGCGTTTTGGAACACTAGTTTTGATTTGCATGTTGATTTTAGGACTGTTTTCAAAACTGCATCGTCACAGATCCGTTTCTGCAGTGTTTATGCAGCAGAATACAAATCTGTGATTGCATTGGATGCAAGGTGGGTTCGATCGATCGAAGTAGTCTCGATCGATCGAACATCATCTGTTCTCAAGCGATCGAACTAGTTTCGATCGATCGAACTTTGGTTCTGTTCGATCGATCGAATGTTGGTCGATCGATCGAGACTGCTCTTTTGTCCAGGTTTTCAGTTTACAGATTTAAAGGTTTTAAAAATATTTACTTTAAAATTTTATTTATGCTATAAGTTTTTCAAAACATTCTGTGAAACTGAAAGTTCAATCAATTGAACTATGTTCAATCGATCGAAGGTTCAATCGATCTAACTTTTTCGATCGATCGAAGTGTGACAGAGAACAGTGATGCTGTTTTGAGTTCTAATTCAGTATGTAAAGAGTTTATATACTGTGTGAATCAATTAGGGGTTCCAATGGTACATATATTTGTTATATATATGCGTGGTTATGCGTGTGACTAACCCTTTTGCAGCAAGCTTAGTCCGCTATCTCCCATGGCACCAAGACTTTTAAATTTTGTATTTAATTGTTGGTTTGGATTTAAGGCTTATGTAAAGGGCGCTGCGACTTCAATCCTATGAAAAGGAAAGTCGCACCGGTTTCCCTAGCCTTTTATTTTATTGTTGTTATTTCTATTTCTAGATAAATTGTAAGCTTCGAGAGAAGTATAGGACCAATGTAATAGAATTAGAAAATCCATGAAGATGGAGGAGCAAGCCGTTGTCCATGAAGATGGAGTCGGAGGCAATCAAACCAAGAAGGAGGTTCTATGGAGATAGAGCCATGGGAGATAGAGGCATTGTTGAATGTTTTTATTTCTTTTTAGTTTTTGTTTTATGTGCTTAGTTGTGATTGGAATTTTATATATTGTTACTACTTGCATGCACGTAAAACAGGTTTTCTAAAATGAAATTCAAAAACCTTTTTTCCAACACATTAGTAAACACTTGATGTTTATGGGCAATGTGAAGAAACATTTTTTTTTATTGAAAAATTCCTATTAGTTCATTGTAAGTATGAGAAATACTCTGTGTCACTCATTTATGAGTGATCATTCCATACGGAGGGTATTTCTTATTGATTACTAGATATGAACTTCTTATAAAAATCTAGTGGGAGAGGGACTTATTTTATAACTCCCACGGTCTTCCATAAACGGTTCATTGTAAGGTGGGTAGTATATTCTGTGTCATCCAGCCATGGGTGATCATTCCATACGGAGGATAGACTATTCATTGGTTACTAGGTATGAACTTCCTTTGGATAGAATCAATGAGACGCGTTAGAGGGTGACCACTACACTGAGGCACTACTTGAGGCGGTTGTCATTGGATTCTAGTTAATGGTAAACACTAGCTAAGCTATGGGTAAGGGATTCCACACGGAGCATTATCCAGAAACTTAGAGACCAAAAGCTCAGGAGTCATGAATTGTTTTGTAAGAGTTGCATGACATTCATGATGGGTTTCCCAATCAGGCTATGAGGTTATGATCGCCACACGGAGACTTAATTTCATAGGCTTGACATCCTGAAGACAATTAATGAGTTGGTTAAGGGAATTCAATGTATCATATAAATTGTCATATTCATGATTTCCATATTGTAATTCTGTTACATTATTTGTATTTCAGATTCATAATGTCTAGCCCACTTGCTATAACCATGATCCAGAATAAGCTAATTGGAAATAACTACGTTGAATGGAAACTGGAACTGGATGAATTGTTAACTGCTAATGGATGTAAATACGTTCTTACCATTCCCTGTCCACCTATTCCATACCATGACACCCCAACTGATCTTGCGGATCAATATTGGCAGTGGATAAGATTTGATGGTATAGCTCGCTCTAGCATCTTAGACTCTTTGTCTGATGTGTTGAAGCAGCAACATCAACCTTTGAACACTGCCCGTGCTATAATATTGAACCTCGAGGAGATGTTTGGGGAACTGAGCCGTACTGCAAGGCTTAGAGCCTTGGAGTTAGTCATGGACACCAGAATGTTGGAAGGAACTTCAATAAGAGAGCATGTTTTTAAAATGATTACTTATTTCAAAGTAATGGAAGTTCTTGGTTCCGACATTGATGGTGAGACTCAAGTTGACATAATCTTGCATTCGTTGCCTTCATCATTCACTCAATTTAAAAAGGTTTTTAAAATGAGTAAAACAGTTTTTTCAACAAGTGAGTTGATGAGCTCTCTTGAGGCAACGATGGATATTGTCAAAGAGGAGTCAAATGTTCAGAACATTGGAATGGCTTCATCTTCTGGAACTAAGCCTAAGAGCATAAGTTCAGAGAAGGAGAAGCAAGACTCAAGGATAGGTGAGCCTAAGCCAACTGTTGGGAAGAAGGCAAGACTTGGAAAGGGAAAGGCTGGTGCCGTGCCAAAAGGAAAGTGTTTCCATTGTGGCATGAGAGGGCATTGGAAAAGGAACTGTATGGAATACTTGACTGCCAAAAGGCAAGGTACGATCCTTTCACTAGTTTTTGAAGTAAGTTGAAAAACTGATACTTCAACTACTATGGGCACTAATTCTTTATTTTCTAAATTATATCTGTAATTGTTGCAGGGAATTGGAAAATAAGAATGTGCAGTGATTAGAAGATCTTGATTGCCTTTTGGGATCTGATGCAAGAGTTGCTATTAGATTAATAGTTTTATATTGTAATAAAACTTTGGAGTTATTAGATGGATTTCAGTTTTGAATTAATGAATAATATTTATTCTTTTGATTTTGGTACTGAAATTCTTGATTAAAAGAAAGCTTTCTTTTATGTGATCTAAATAACTTGTCAAGCAAGTATCTCACCAATTTACTCTTGTTTCTCATATATTATCTAATGTAGTATTTAAATGACTCATGGGTATTTTACCATCTAAAAGGATAGCACCCTCAACTAATTCTATGACTTTTTGGTTTTGAGGTTAGATCATATTTAATCTAAATAGGATAAATGGGGAGTAAAGGATAGGATCCTAAACTCTTTCGGTTGCTAAGACCATTGCCTATTTGTCAATCCTATTTAGAGAGTAAATGTGATCAGATCATATTAATCTAAATTAGGATAAATGGGGAGTAAAAGATTGGATCCTAAAACTCTTTTGGTTGTTGAAACCACTACCTGTTTGTCAATCCTATTTAGAGGCTAATATGATCAGGTGACTTTTCTTTTGAAAATCACACGACCAAGGACTTATTAGAATTAGGACATACTCATGTATGTAGGGCAATAAACATTAGAGTTGAAAAGTAGTTTAGGCTACTTTGGATACTGATATACATTTACTTATTGCATCTTCATCCTCAATTTTGAAGAAATTCAAAAGTTTTGGAATGAAGAGTAATTGGTAAAAGAATATCGTTGCCTTTTGATTTGATCAAAATGGTGAGTATCTATCTAATGTATTTATTGTCCAAAGGAGATAAGAATGAGATTCTTTCTCGACAGTCTACACCTACTGCGCCTCCACGGGATGGTGTAGCAGGTAGAAGGAACTATCTTCTTTTAGATATGACTGGGTCATGGGATGAGTTATTTAGAGTTACTACTATTCCTTGTTTTTCTCGATGGAACTACAATGTATATACTGGATCTTATTCAAAAGCAAATCTTTTCGATAGACATCCCCAAAGTTGTGAAAAGAATGCGACTTCTTTCTCATGGTAACTTTGGATAAGGATGTCTAGCACTTTGGTGTAAAGAAATGATGAGCCTTTTGAATCTAGATTAGAAGTATAATACTTTTGTAGTGTTTCCAGAGAAAACAAAAGTTGGTTGGAGACCAAATTTTGCAAAGGAAAGATAATATAAAAGAGTAAAGTAATTTATATCTTAAAGCAATCTATAAATCATCTAGAACTAAAATCTACTACCTCTTCATCCATTCCTACATTGGTACTTCATTGCAGTGGGAGAATTCTCAACATTGTTGAAATTCCCTGGTGCATTGAAGTTTTGTGATAAGGAAGCTCTGGTATGTGATTTGCATAAGTCTATGGACTAAAGCAATCATCCAGAGATAAGGACATCGGTTTTGACATATTGGTCAAAATACTTTGGATTCATCTAAAGTGTGGATGTAGCTTAAGTGGATGAAAGGATCCTTGCGCAAAGGAAGTGTGGTGGTGATTATGGTTCCATATATTGATGACATCTTTATCATTGTGATATGTTAAAGTAGTATCATCAATGATTAAGGTTAAGTTTCTACAGTATACTTGATATTTATGATCTCGGTGAGGCGAGCTATAATCTTATGATTTTTGCTCATTCA
This sequence comes from Hydrangea macrophylla, assembly GCA_033977485.1. Classification (NCBI taxonomy): domain Eukaryota; kingdom Viridiplantae; phylum Streptophyta; class Magnoliopsida; order Cornales; family Hydrangeaceae; genus Hydrangea; species Hydrangea macrophylla. The sequence goes on from CM066993.1 coordinate 30,584,726, forward strand.
AGATCAGAAAGTTAAGATAATGAGATTGTCTCAAACTTCTATATCAGAAAGTTGCTGGCTAGATTCAACGTGGAACGTTTCGATAAAGGTTTTTCACCTTTGAACATAACCTATTGCTTTTTCAAGATTTGTATCTTGGGATACAAGATGAAAGAGATCACATGAACGGTATATCATAAGCCTTCGCTATTGATAAACTTTGTATGTGATGTTAGGTATGGATATCAGTTATACCGTTGAGGTTGTTCACAGATATCAGTCCAAATGAATGTTCAGTTTTCTGAACTATCATAAAGTATATATTCTCTAGGGCTTGAGAAAGAACTAGCGGATATATGCAGGGTGATGGTGTTTTGGACAATGTTCAAATTAGCTTTACTGGATACATGTCATGTGACGTCTTTTGTCTAGGGATATAGTATAACATGAAGATGTTTTACTATGGATTGTTTCAGTCGATGATCATCAGTCCCTATGCAAAACCTTACGGGTTAAGGATTTTGACAAGTCACAGAGACTATGCTAGTGTTAGTACTAACGCTATATGGTTATGAGTGCAAGTGGGAGTTTGTTGGGAATATGCCCTCAAACCAGTTAGTTGGACAATGGAATATCATAATGCATTTATGCATGTTAGTTCATGAGATGAATATTAGACTGGAATCCTTAAACAACATTGTATGTGGTTCATTTGTGTATGTGATTACACATGTGAGATATGAATCACAAATCCTTGTTGTTTCAAATAAGTCACAGTGGATGATAAGTCTGGATAACTTATCAGGTATACACTGTAGCATGATTAACGTCTACGGGGTAGAATGATGAATCTCATTCATAAGAGTCTTTGACTCTTGGTTAATATGCTAGTGCACTCGGTGCATTGACGGACCTGAGTTAAACCTATTGACACCTAAACGCTGTCACCGTCAATAGGAACTCAAAACTTGTATAGGGATACATGTCCTTAATCCTGAGACAGTTATGGACGCAAGTTGTATGCTTGGTTGCTTTGACTTACCAATCAGTGAGGTCTTGCAAGATCAACACCTGGGTATCTTGGGTAAATCAAGTATGCAACGTTGGGAACATATATTGTCAAGATGGAATTCTACCCTCTTCAATAAAACGAAGAGTAAGTATTCCCTTGAGAATGTCACTAGGAGTGATTACTGAGAGCTGGCCAGCCTTGTCAACAAAGTGTTGTTGTTGACATGTTTAGTAATCCAAGCGTAGTGAATGATACTTGAGGAATATAAGATGTACTATCTATTGGGTCGACAGTATCTTAAGACATACATCCCAATGATAGATACGAATACTGCCTGGTAGAGGGACATCCGTATCATATTATACAAGTCTAGCAATCACTTATGTATGTGTGATTATGCTCTTATGCACTGGAGTGCAATTATCATTTTATAGTGGCATTAATGATAATTGATTAATTATTGATTCCTTAGTCAAGAGTACTGACTAGATGGAATAATAATTAATCGGAGCCAGTAATTAAGAACCTAGGAAGTCCCACTATTAGCTCCGCCAGAATGCTTGGAAAGGCAAATGAGAATGTTGTCAAGACTGGTTCGATCGATCGAAGTTGTTTCGATCGATTGAAGTCTAGACAGGTTCGATCGATCGAACAAGGTTCGATCGATCGACAGTTCGATCGATCGAAGTCACTTCGATCGATTGAAAGTAAGGTCGGTTCTGGGAATCTATAAATAGGGCAGCTTCGTCCAGAAATCTGAGTTCATCGTTTTTAACGTACCAGTTGCTGCAGAACCTGTTTAGAGTTCCCAAACCTTCCCTATTCTCACTATTAGGGTTCCCACCAACCCTAGCCACTCTGGGAGCATTCGAGGAGACATAAGGGTGAAGATTTCCTAGAGGTTGCTGCTGCACACACAAGGAGAAGGACAAAAATCAGAATTGGGTTCAAGACCTAAGGTATAGAATCTTCTCCATCTTGTTATGCGCATCTATAGAGTTAATAAGTAGTAGATCCAAGGCTACCAATAAAAGTTTTGAACTTTGTTTTCCGCTGCGCGTTTAGATTTAATTTTAAACCTGTTTTTCTCACATGATCACCAAGGGATAATAGGGATTTCTGAGATACTTCGGGTAATTTTGGACAGAGTTTCTAGGAGAAATTGGTTAATGTGGTTATATCTGGGGTATCTGGACAGAGTTTCTGGGAGAAACTGGTCAATATGGTGATATCTGGGATATCTGGACAGAGTTTCTGGGAGAAACTGGTCAATATGGTTATATCTGGGATATCTGGACAGAGTTTATGGGAAAAACTGGTCAATATGGTTATATCTGGGATATCTGGACAGAGTTTCTGGGAGAAACTAGTTGATATGGTTATATCTGGGATATCTGGACAGAGTTTCTGGGAGAAACTGGTCAATATGGTTATATCTGGGATATCTGGATAGAGCTTCTGGGAGAAACTGGTTGATATGGTTATATCTGGGATATCTGGACAGAGCTTCTGGGAGAAACTGGTTAATATGTGGTGATAGTGATCATACTGTCTAGCAGGTTTTCATACTCCTATGTCTTAGGACCAATGAACAAGGTTTGCGGTGTATATCTTTGTGAGTATGGAGCAGACATCCTTGTCATGGTGCCTAGGCAGGTCAACTCAATGTAATCACATGTGAGTGATTGCCTTGGGAATCATAAAAAAGAGGTTCTGTTCTATGCCACATAAGCGTCTACACCGCTCAGGTAATCCCATCAGGGCAGACAGCAGTTATATCACATTGTCCTATCTGAAAAGATAAATGAACAGTCCTATGAAAGGTTCTACAGGAATCTATATGCAAAGGTTGGGTTTAGTCAAAGAGGGTCCGTTGATGAGAGTTCCAATATACCGTCAGGGAGACGTACAGTACGGAGGTTTTTACTCTTTTTGATATACCTTGGAAGGTACAGTATCAACGGTGACTTGTGCCCTGGCACAGCAAGACCTGAACAATGTCAGCGCCGCGTTTCAGACACAGTCGGAGGGGGAAAATACAAGAGTGAAATGCGGTGAACCAAACACAGTAAAAAGATGATTTTAAGGATGCTTCTTATGAGTCAAACCTCTATATTATTTTGTTTTAAAATAAAAAAAATCCCCAGTAGAGTCGCCAAATTGTGGATACCGCGTTTCCATCGCTTCGTTATGTTTTTGAAACTTGTTTGATTTTTGAATCAAGGAAAGAGAAAAGGTCTGTTGAAAACAGATACAGAGTCACCACTTGGTCTTTAAGGAACCAAGAAACCTAATTTGACTCACCCAAACGGATAAAGGGCACCGGCCCTTCATAACCAAAGAACATGGCTCGGGGTTTTGGTACGAGAGAGGAAGGAGCCTTTGTCACGACTAAAACACCTTCAACTTGCCCCGTCTCTCGACGGGCCTCAATTAGCATTCAAATAATCATCTTATACTATGTATGGTTCGGCAATTAATACTATGATAGTATATTACATCACATAAGAATCTTGAAATTGAAAATCAAAAGATAAGATATCATTCATAAGATTTAAGTCAAATATCATACAATGTAAAGTGAAAATCACACAAATAAACCTAGAAAAAATCGTCTAATCATGTATCAAATAATCAAGACTTCCTAATCTAAAGGGGGCATGAATTGTTCTTGAAACAAATAAACAAAGAAATCAAAATATGCTTAGCAAGCTAGTATGATGCATGTTAATCGTTGAGAAAAGAAGACCTCTCAATCCCCGGGACGGATGAGAAAGGATGATTAGATCGAGGGGAAGCATGAACGTGCGATCAAGTTCATTCCTTATAATCTTCTTAGATTAGGAGCCATGAAGGCCCCAAATCTTGCATGGATGCATTGTATGTATCTAGAATGTGCCAAGGTTGTGGTGTGCTTTGTGTTCATGGATTCCTAGAATGACTTAGAAGTCTATAATGTGTATGAATGAATGAATGAATGAATGAAATCATGGAATATGTACAAATGTAGTATAAACTACTTCCTAAGATATGAACTAATTTGGAAGGCACATAAGCATCAAATCAAAGAATAAAAGTTAAAATGTGCTTGCTGTGAATAGTGGACAGAACAATAACTAAATCTTTGGAAAATTGAAAAGAGGGGTTAGGAACGTTTTCAATGCATGATTGTTTATGGAGATGTTCCTTATTGTGTCTAGAATACAACCCAAAATGCCAATCTTTAATAACTATCACAGATTGAGAGAAATCATATGAACAACAGAGGTCACTCAGAAACAGAGTCCGTATTGTCGACTGAAATGTTGAAAAATCTTAGAAACTGAAAACGAATGATCTAGGGGCCCATTTTATACAGAAAGTTTCCTAAGACATGGAAGTTTAAGGGAAAAATAAGTTGGGACCATCCCTTTTGGAAAATATTTCTGAAAAATAGGTTGGAAGTTAGTCAAGCTGCTGTGACAGCAGAGGCAGAATGTTTGGAAGGAATGTTTGGGTCCAAATGGACCATTTTCAAGTACTTCAAAGTCAAACCAAAAATCATGGGTGTTCTCCAATGAGTTAGGAAGACTTTCCAAGTGGCCTTGCATCTATATGTTGAGTATTGAGTTCTAGAGAAATCTTTGAACTCAGCTCACTCACTGTTTTAACTCACTGTTTTGAAGATTTTGGGGAAAATAAGGTTTTCTTTCTTGAAATCAAAATGAGAGGGATTGAGGGGGGTTTTTGAAATAGAGGTTTTGAAAGAGTATTTTCAATACTCAATAAAGATTATAACCACTTAAAATGCCAAAATTCAACTCATCATCAAGAACCTCCAAGATTGTTGGAGAAACTTATTTTCATTTGAGCAAAACTTCAATACACTTCAAGGATACCTTGGAGGTATTGAAGTTATGATCATCATCTATCAAACATGTTTTTGAGGTCAAGAGCTACTATCCATAAGGATTCACACACCCCAAACTTCATGTCATCATTTAGATGATGATGAACTAGTAAGTAAATAAAGAAAATAAAAAAGAAATGGGGTGAGAGGAGATAAACAATGAATAAACAAGCAAGTAGATAATGATCAATAGATGATATTCATGAAGTATTGAACTTGTAGATTGGTGTTTCACTCATATGTAATGACATTGGACATGGAAGAAGCTTCCACTCTCTTAAATGCTCACTAAAATGGTGGTTGGGTGTATTGAATGTTGAAGTAAATGGGAGTAATGAAGTAAAAACAAAGTTTAGAACTCACTTTTGTTTTGAAAATCAAAGAAGAAAGCTTCTTTTCTCTCTACTCTAACCTTATCTCTACAACTTTCTCTCCCAAACTTTCTCTAAACTTACATTTGACTCCCCCAAAATGAAGAGCAATGGGGGGTTTAAATAGGCCAACTTGGGGTGGTTTTGGGATTTAGAAAGTATTCACATTGGCTCTAAACATCTGAAATCATAAAACTATGTCGTTTTGGTTTTTAATTAATCAAAATGAATCCCCAAGAAAAATTACAAAAAAAAACCATTCTGGAGGGGAGTGTCGCGGCAGCACTGCTCCTCCTTCGTCCAGATAATGCTGTTTAGGCCCCCTGAGGTTCCGGTATTCGCGAAAAGGCCCTATTTCGTCCAAAATTCACAGAAAATGCGTACGAACTCCAAATTGAGGTTTTGATATACCGTTGGAAAGGTAATGGAGTCTACTTTACATAAAAAATAGTTCGGGGATAGGTCACTTTGAAAAGTTTTATGGTATTCGCGATAAAAGCCGATTTGATCGCCTTTTTCGGCTTTGGAAATCCATAATAAATTCGTTTTAAATCCAGGGATTATGTGCGATATACTGTTGGAAAGCTATTGACCTCTAGTATCCATGAAAAATATTTGAAAATTGTTTCGGTGCCCCGATTCCAAAGTCAAATATTGGTCAAACTGGTCAAACCTGGGATTCCCGGGAAGTTCTGGGAACCTCCGGGAGCTCCCAGGAGCCGACGTTTTCGCTCGATTCTCTTTTTAAACTCATTTTAATACTTTACTAATAATTCTGGTGAATTCAGACAATTTCGGTCAAACTTGGTCAAACTTGGTCAAACTCTGGTCAAACCTGGTCAAACCTTGGTCAAATCGGTCAACGGGGACTTTCGGGGAACTTCCGGGACTTCCGGGGGTCTCTGGGAGCTGACGATTTCATCCGGTTTTACTTAAAAACTCATTTTATCATTTTTCTTGCGACATAGCATGTTTTCAGAACTTTGGGGCCAAATCTGGGAGTCTTCGGGCTTTCAGGGGCATTTTGGTCAATCTGAGCATTCTGAGAGATAGAGCTGACTTCCAGGAGTCCCTTCTTTACGATCATTGTGAACCACCAAGCTATGGGTCTCGTAAATCCGATAGCCGACAAAATGGGGTGTCTACACACGTGGGAAATTCAAACATAAATGGGTTGGCCCTTATATCATCAAAACTATCCTTTCCGGAGGAGCAACTTACCTCATGGACCTTGATGGCGTCGAATTCAATGAACCAATCAACATGGATCGCCTCAAAAAGTACTATGCTTGACTTTTCACCCACTTCTTTCTTACTCTCGACTTGAACTACGCTTGACCTGATTCCCACTTGGGGATACGTAGGCAACCACATCGGTTCGGTCGCTCCACCCCCAAAAAATAGCCCATCCCCTTCAAGCCTTGCCTTGAACTACACTTGACCTGATTCCCACTCGAGGATACGTAGGCAACAACATCAGTTCGGTCACTTCACCCACACCTATATCAACCCCCTTCTTTCAAAACCTTGGCCCAAATTACGCTGGACCTGATCCTGCTTTGGGGTACGTAGGCAGACTTTCAAAAAAGAAAGAAGGATGACTCGCTAGGTCAAAAATCCAAAAGGATGCTTAGGTAAAAATTAGAGTTAAATCCAAGGTGAGCAATAATAAAAGAGAGAAAAGAGCTCGTTAGGTCACCTTACTAGTGCCTAGGCAAAAATTATGAGCATCGTAGAGAAATAAAGTTGCGGTCCTTACCATAACCCAGAAACCGCCCTTCACACTAGGGGCAAACTTCGGTCACCAGCCTTGTTTGCCTAAATCTATTTTGAACTAGGGGCAAACTTCGGTCATCTACCTCGTTTGCCTCACAACCACCCATATCCCAAACTAGGGGCAAACTTCGGCTACCCACCTCGTTCGCCTCTAAATCACCCCGGCATGCCCAAACAAGTATCAAAAGCAACATTTGATCAAAATCTTACTTCAAAAATATTTTCAAAAAAGTCCAAATGCATAAAATAAAGTTCTCAAAGTAGCCAAGGTTCATCGATAAACAGACTTCGATTATTACATAAGCAGGAATAAAGGAAAACATAAAAGTGTTTCTTCAAATGAAAGCACTTATAAAAAGTGAAGACACTGGAAGGAAAAAGCAGAATCAGTCAAGCCTAGTTTTACTCTGTGTCTTTTATTTATTCAAAGGACTTCAGAAATAGGCTTTTATCTAGTGGGTGCAACCTCGGATAAAAGCCGCAAAAGTGGCAGCACTGACTCTGGAAGTAAAGACCCTCTCAGTAAATCCCCAGGGGGTCTCTTGAACTTGCCTGTACTGCCTGGCCAATCGACGAGGATGATAGAAAGAAGTCTCTCTTAGATCCATTAACCACATTCTCGGATGGTTCCCAAGACTGGTGGTCACAACATGAAGACCCCAACGCCCCAAAATCTAGCAAATGTTTGCCTCAGATAAAGTACTCAGCATACTAACCTAGTCGGCAAAAGCATAGTGAGGATAAAGCACAGCTCTGCGGAAGTACACTGAGGGCACATGGCCCGTCTATAGCTGAAGGTACTCATACAGCCAAGCCTGTAATACCAAGGGTGCCCCAGAAAGGATAAGAAGAGTTCCCTGATTGAAAGCATTATCCAAACCATTCAGGGTTTTGGCTAGAGCCATAGCCATGTGGTTCCTACCCACTTTCAGCCCAAGGCATACATGTACCAAGTCACTGGAAGTGCTCGAGAACAAGAAGTGTGAAGTCATACACAAGATCAGAGCGGCCCCACGGCTAGTATAATATATGATGGGATTTCCAGGATCAGCATAACGAGCAATAATGGAAGCAATGTTGAGAACTTCACCTTGAATCAATCGGCGAGAGACAGCGGTAGAGCAGTTGAGGTATTCAGCCAAGCCTCGAGTTGGACTGGGAGTTTCAGCTAGAGGAAGAATCAAGTCTGAATTCGGATCGAAGCCGAGGATAGCACAAAATTCTTCAAACATGGGGCACATTTCCAGGCCATTAAAGTTGAAAACATGATTTATCGGGTCCCAATGAGGAATAGTAGCGCGCAAGAACTCAGTGTTCTGAGCCATTTGACGGAGAGAGAATTGCTCGGTCAAACCGTAGATAAAGAGGTTGATCCATTCTACCCCATCTGTAATGTTCAGCCAAGCTGTGAGTCGATCGGGATCATACAACGGCATATTTTCTGTCGCGGCTCTAGCAAAATTCAAAATTTCAACAGCATCTCCCTGTTTCACGGACTATCCCACTTGCAAGGTAAAAACACTCACTATCATAAGGCTACTCATTATAGTAACAACAATCATCACAGAATCACAGTACACATATATATCGTCACACGATCACCAACTTAAACAAGCACACAACTGTACCTCCAAATCGGAAGCTATCCGACCCTAAAGGCAAATCATCATAAATACTCTGTCAAAAGTAACAAAATCTTTCTACACATCATCTGTCAAAATATACTGTTACAACCAAATCGAAGACAAAAAGTGGAGACAAATCAAAAATTCCCCGCTCATAAGGCTTCAGCCCTCCTCCTCGTCATCCTCGTCCTCCACCGGACCACTTGGGGTGTACGTCGACGACGGCCTCCTACCACCTCTACATCTCGGCCTAGTCCTCGATGAGCCAACACCCCCTCCCCGGCACTGTGTAGACACCCTATTTTGTCGGCTATCAGAATTAGGAGACCCATAGCTTGTAGGTTCACAATGATCGTAAAAGACTCAAAAAGGACTCCTGGAAGTTAGTTCTATCACTAAGAATGCTCAGAATGACCAAAATACCCCTGAAAGCCCAAACGCTCCGAGATTCGGACCAAATGTTCTGGAAACGCGGTACGTCATAAGAGAAATAATAAAATGAGTTCTAAAGCAAGACCCGATGAAATCGTCGGCTCCCAGAGGTCCCGAAAGTTCCCAGAAAGTCCCCGTTGACCAAGGTTTGACTAAGGTTTGGCCAAGTTTGACCAAGTTTGACCGAAATCGTCCAAATTTTCCGAAAAGTTTTGAGATCATTCTAGATCATGTGGGAAATATTAAAATGAGTTTTAAAAGAAAATCCAACGAAAACGTCAGCTCCTGGAGCTCCCAGAGGTTTCCAAAACTTCCCAGGAATCCCAGGTTTGACCAGTTTGACCAAAAGATGATTTTGAAACTGGAGTACCGTATCTTTTTTCTAACATTCTTCATGGATACTAGAGGTCGATAGATTTCCAACGGTATATCGCACATAATTTTTGGATTTCAAACGAATTTATTATGAATTTCTAAAGGCAAAAAAGCGAACAAATCGGCTTTTATCATGAATACCGCAAACCTTTTCAAAGTAACCTATCTCTAAACTATTTTTCATGTCAAATATACTCCATTACGTTTCCAACGGTATATCACAACCTCAATTTGGAGTTAGTATACATTTTTTTGTGAATTTCGGACGAAATAGGGTCTTTTCACGAATACCGGAACCTCTGGGGGCCTAAAAAAGATTATCTGGAATAATGAGGAGCAGTGCCGTCACGGCACTGGCCCACTGTCGCTGTGACACAGGCCTAGTGCCACCGCGACACTCTCCTCCAGAATGGTATGTTTTTGTAATTTCTTTTGGGGTTCATTTTGATTAATTGAAAACCAAAACGACGTAGTTCTATGTTCACAGATGTTTGGGACCAATGGGATTATTTCTAAAACCCCAAAACCACCCCAAATTGGCCTATATAAACCCCTCTTGACTTCTCATTTTGTGGGTGTCAAATGCAAGCTTTGAAAAGTTTTAGAGAGAAAGTTGTAGAAATAAGGTTAGAATAGAGAGAAAAGAAGCTTCCTTCTTTGATTTTCAAACAACAAAGTGAGTTCTAAACTTTATTTTTACTTCATTACTTCCATTTACTTCATATTCAATACACCCAACCACCATTTTAGTGAGCATTTAAGAGAGAGGAAGCTACTTCCATGTCCAATGTCACCACATTTGAGTGAAACATCAAACTACAAGTCCAATACATCATGAATATCATCTATTGATTGCTATCTATTTGTTTGTTTATATTTGTTCATCTTCTCTCACCTCATTTCTTTTTTTGTTTTCTTTCTTTATTTACTTACTAGTCTATCATCATCTAGATGATGACATGAAGTTTGAGGTGAGTAAATCCTTATGGATAGTAGATCTTGACCTCAAAAACATGTTTGATAGATGATGATTTCAACTTCAATACATTCCTATGTATTCATGAAGTTGTCATTAAAATGTAAATAATACTTTCCAACAATCTTAGAGGGTTCTTGATGATGAGTTTGATGTTGACATTTTAAGTGGTTATAATCTTCATTAAGTATTGAAAATATGTCTTCAAAACCCCCCATTTCAAAACCCCCTCTTAAACCCCTCATTTTGGTTTCAAGAAATAAACTTTGTTTTCTCAAAACCTTCAAAACAGTGAGTCATTTAACTTCAAAGAATTATTTTGAGTTCAATACTCAATATATGAATTCAAGACCACTTGGAAAGCCTTTTTAACTCATTATAGAACATCCATGATTTTTGGCTTGACTTGGAAGCACTTGAAAGGGGTCTATTTTTGTTCAAACATTCCTTCCAAACATTCTGCCTCTGCTGTCACAGCAGCTAGGTTAATTTTCAACTTATTTTACAGAAAACTTTTCCAAATTGAGTGATCCCAACTTATTTTTTCCATGAACTTCAATGTCTTAGGGAAAGTTTTATATAATATGGGCCTCTAGATCTTTTGTTTCCATTTTCTAAGATATTCTAACATTTCAGTCGACAGTACGGACTCTGTTTTCGAATAACCCCTATTTTTTATATGATTTATCTCAATTTGTGGTAGTTATTAAAGATTGGCTCTTTGGATTATGTTCTAGACACAATAAGGAAGATCTCCATAAAAAATCATGCATTGAAATAATTCCTAACCCCCCTTTTCAATTTCTAGAAGATCATGTTACTGTTCTGTCCACTATTCATAGCAAGCATATTTTCACTTCCATCCTTTGATTTGATGCTTACATGTACTCCAAATTAGCTCATGTCTTAGGAAGTAGTTCATAATAAATTTGTACATATCCCATGATGATTTCATTCATTCATTCATACACATTTTACACTTCTAAGTCATTCTAGGAATCCATGAACATAAAACACACTACAATCTTGGCACATTCTAGATACATACATTGCATCCATGCAAAGATTTGGGGTTTTTTGTAACTCCTAATCTAAGAAGATTATAGGGAATGATCATGATCACACGTTCATGCTTCCCCTCGATCTAATCATCCTTTCTCATCCGTCCCAGGGATTGAGAGATCTTCTCTTCTCAAAGATTAACATGCATCATTCTAGCTTGCTAAGCATCCTTGTTTTCTTTGATTTATTTGTTTCAAGAACAATTCATGTCCCCTTAGATTAGGAAAACTTTATTACTTGATATGTGATTAGACGATTTTTTTCTAGGTTTGTTTTGTGTGATCTTTCACTTTTCATTGTGTGATACTTGGCTTAGATCTTATGAATGATATCTTATCTTTAGATCTTCCATTTTAAATTTTCTTATGTGATGTAATATACTATCATAGTATTAATTGTCGAACCATACGTAGTATAAGATGATTATTTGGATGCTAATTGAGGCCCGTCGAAAGACAGGGTGAGTTGAGGGTGTTTTAGTCGCGACAAAGGCTCCTTCCTCTCTCGTACCAAAACCCTGAGCCAAGTTCTTTGGTTATGAAGGGCCGGTGCCCTTTATCCATTTGGGGGAGTCAAAATTAGGTTTCTTGGTTCCTTAAAGACCAAGTGGTGACTCTGTATCTGTTTTCAATAGACCCTCCTTTTCTTTTCTTTTTCAAAATAATCTCAAAACAAAAAGAGGTAGAATCCCGCGTGTCCTCAATCTGGCGACTCTACATGGGATATTTATTTTCCAAAACAAAATAATAAAGAGGTTTGACTTATAAGAAGCATCCTTAAAATCATCTTTTTACTGTGTCTGGTTCACCACATTGCACTTTTATATTTCCCCCCTCCGATTGTGTCTGAAACGCGGCACTGACATTGTTCAGGTCTTGCTGTGCCAGGGTATAAGTCACTGTTGATATTGTACTTTCCAAAGTATATCAAAAAGAGTGAAAACCTTCGTACTGTCTCCCTGACGGTATATTGGAACTCTCGTCAACGGACCCTCTATGACTAAACCCAGCCTTTGCATATAGATTCTTGTAGAACCTTTCATAGGACTATTTATTTATCTTTTCATATAGGACAATATGATATAACTGCTGTATGCCCTGACAGGATCACCTGCGCGGTGTAGACGCTTATGTGGCATGGGGTAGAACCTCTTTCTTATGATTCCCAAGGCAATCACTCACATGTGATCACATTGAGTTGACTTGCCTAGGCACCATGACAAGGATGTCTGCTCCATTCTCACAAAGATATACACTGCAAACCTTGTTCATCGGTCCTAAGACATAGGAGTATGAAAATCTGCTACCCAGTATGATCATCATCATCACATATTAAACAATTTCTCCCAGAAACTCTGCCCAGATATCCCAGATATAACCGTATCAACCAGTTTCTCCCAGAAACTCTATCCAGATATCCCAGATATAATCATATTAACCAGTTTCTCTCAGAAACTTTGTCCAAACCAACCATAAATGGCCAGATATACCCATTTCTCCCAGAAACTCTGTCCAAATCAACCAGAAATGCCCAGTGTCTCCTAGAAGCCTTTATAAAACCCTGGAAACCCCTGTTACCCCTTGGTGATCGTACTGAAAAATAAAGTTGGCACACTCTATATGGTTAGGACCTTAGTTGTTTAATTGCTATCAGTTAGAAATAGGAGCATCATATAGATTAGGGCTTACATCCGCGTGTTTGTCTCATTTGCATACACCATTCCTATCGGTCTGCACGCACTGTCTCGGTCAGTCTTACACGTGTCAGTCCACGTCTGTTAACATCACTATCATTTGTTTATCTAAAGTCATCACTGTCAAAATCTGATCTAGTCCTCTCGAAATCTGTCAGGTCAGTATAGATTCCCAAAGTCAGCAGCTGGGATCCTCGTCTTGGGTCAGAAGTTCAGATAATCATTTGGTCAGAATCAGTTCGACAGCTTACTTCAGCATGAATCAAGAAGAGTTAGAAAACAAGGTTATCGAGTTAGGAGCAACCATAAGGCAGCAGTCCGACAGCCTAGCTCAAGTTTTGAAGTTCATGGAAGAATTGAAACAGCATCGGCCGCAACCTCCACCTGGGTTTCCACCACCGGGGTTTGAACCACCCCCACATAAGAATAACGGGGATGAAGACTGGTTTCAAGGAGTCCCACCATTTGCATATGAAAAAAAACTCCAAGAGAAAATGGATAAGGTTGACAAGCTGGAAAGTGTACTGAGGAAAAGCAAAGGGGTTGATGATTACATGCTAGACTTGGAAGGCCTTTTTGAGCCTATTAAGCTGAAACTGCCAAAGAACTTCAAGATGCCTGCCATCGACCGTTTTGATGGAATTAGGAATTCGAAAAGTCATGTGAAGCCATGTATGAGCATCTTCCAATCCATGGGTTGTACCCACGAGCACATTGTAATGTTGTTCCCACAAACTCTTGCAAAGTCTGCACTATCATGGATCCTAACCTTGGAAGCCTCCAAAACCCGGGCATGGGAAGACATCGTTAGAGTCTTCGTCGATCACTATTCTTACAATCAAGAGTTGGATGTTACAGTCAGGGATTTGGAAATTACTCAGCAGAACAGCAATGAATCCTTTGCTGCTTTCCTGAGTAGGTGGAGGAACAAAGTGGCCCAAATGACTCACCGACTGATTGAGAAAGAACAGGTGAGAATGTTAATCTGGAATCTACAACCACTCTACCATGAGAAATTGTTTTACCAGTCCATCTCTACTTTTGAAGAGCTGTTTGAAGTTAGAACTCGAATTGAAGACGCTGTCAGGGAAGGAAAGGTCAAGAAGGAAGAGCCTCCGAGTCAGTCAAAAATGCCCAACTACTCCTGCAATCCTCCAGATGTCAATGCTCTTAGCAGTCAACCCATGGCATACCCCCCTAGGCCATACCAACCCCTCAACCAGGCAAACTCTCCCAATCGCCCTTTCTAAAAAAAGCCTCCTCGTAATTTCGCCAAGCTAGAAATCTCCCTCTCCTCAGCTTTAGATCGCCTCCTTAAAAAGGGCCACCTCCAGCTACTCCAACCGTGAAATACCTCACTCCTGCCAAACTGTGATATGTCCAAAAGATGCACCTACCACCAACCCCCTGGCCACAACACCGATGATTGCATGCGCCTCCGCCATGATATCCAAGACCTCATTGACCAGAATATCATTGAGCCACCTATTCTTTTTGGAAGAACACGATCTAGGGGTAGTGGACCTCAAATGGTATGATCCCAACAATGAAAGCGATGCTTTAATCTGCAACGAGCTAGAGAAACCATTTGTGGGAACATATTGTGTCTGGTTCAAAGAAGATGGGACTGTAGAAAGGCCTACTCCTGTCGAGATTGATCATCTGACTAGGTCAGGCCGTCGTTATCAGCCTCCACAACCTACCACTGAAGCAATCGAAAAAAGTCTGGTCAAAGACAAGGAAAAGAGAAAAATGGATGAGATCATCGAAGAAGACAATGAGTTGATAAAGTAGTTGAAGAAAACCCAATCACATCTCTCGATGTGGGACATCATAGTAACATCCTACAAGCATAGGCAAGCTGTGTTGAATGCCTTAGCTGGAATTGAGGTCCCCATCAACGCTGCACCAAAAGACATGCTGACCCAATCATTACATTTTCCGATGAGGACCTGCTGCCGGAAGGGTCTACACATAACAAAGCTTTATACATCACTGTTGGATATAAGGGACAGCAGGTGCCATTCTGTCTGGTCGATACAGGCTCCACCCTAAATGTTTGTGCTCTAAGGACTGTCACGCCTTGAGGGTCAATATCCTTGACATCACACCATCTGTGCAATCCGTGAGGGCTTACGACAACACCAAGATAAATGTGATGGGGACTGTTTCTCTCCAAATCCGGGTAGGGTCTTTGGTTAGCACTAAAATCTTTTAAGTTATGGACATACCTGCCTCATTCAATTTGTTGATCGAGAGGCCCTGGCTGCATGTCAACAAAGCTGTATCATCCACTGTGCATCAAATGATCAAGTACATTCATGAGAAGGAGGTGAAAATCATCCTCGACAATAGTTGGGGTAATGAAGCTTTCCCAAACTACGCTCCCATCTTTGAAATCCAAATACCTGAGCTAGAAGAAGGAGAAATCGGGGGATTCTTCTTGGAAGAAGTCCACATGATCAATAATGAAGATAGGTTCCCCGAGATCCACTCTGCAATTGTCAACATCGTCCGCAAAATGAACTACTTCCCTGGAATGGGATTGGGCCGACGCCAGCAAGGGATTCGTGAGTTCCCGCACATCAAAGGGCAACAAGGCACTTTCGGATTGGGGTACAAGCCCACTGAAGAAGACATCGAGTTACAGAGGCCATGGAAGAAAAGAGTGAGGAGTCTCCCACCATATCGCAAAACCTTGAATAGGCAATTCATCAAAGAAGGAGATGATTTTTCCTATTTTGGGTTCCCAGAACCCTGGATCCATCAGGCCACTGGAAAAAGGCACCCAGGGCTTGAAATCTTCGCTGACTGCGAAAGGCCCCCCTATCAAGATTCGTTCTATACCGAAAAAGTTGAGAAGACCCCGAAGAAAGACTGGTTGGAGTATCTGGACACTAAAGCCATCGAGAAAATATGGGAAGAGTTCACCGAAGAAAAGAGGGCCGAGAGCCAAGATGATCAGATCAAGCCAACTGAGGAGGGTCTGAGCAACCAGGCTGTAGAGTCATATGTCTCCCTATCCCCTATTCCCCCAGAGTCTGTACTTCCAATTATCAAGTCTATACCAGAGTCGGCTGCTGTAAGCCCACCACTGTCTAATGTAATCACTCCACCTATCATGAATAAAATAAAAGACGATTCTGCTTACTCCTCCATGTCTAATACTTGTGAATGCACAGATCCCTCCGAGGATCTCCCAATTGAACTTAAGCAACTAATTGAAAAACCACCTGCTTATAAAATAATCAAAGATACTTTATCAATTAACCTAGGTGAAATAGATAATCCACAAATTGTGCAAATTGGCTCAACCCTTAATGAAAAAGAAAAAGAAAAATTGACTGTCTTGTTAAAAGAATTCAAAGATGTTTTTGCTTGGTCTTACGAGGACATGCCTGGGGTCGATCCCAACATCGTCCAACATCGCATTCCCCTCCTTCCAAATTCTAACCCCGTCAAGCAAAAACTTAGGCGCATGAGACTATAATGGGCATGAGACTAGAATGGGCAGTCAAGGTTAAAGAAGAAGTAGAAAAGCAATTCAAGGCAGGGTTCATCATTCTTACCGAGTATCCGGAATGGGTTGCCAATATCGTGTCAGTCCCCAAAAAGGATGGAAAAGTTTGTGTGTGCGTCGACTTCTATGATCTAAACAAAGCCAGTCCTAAGGATGACTTCCCGCTTCCCCACATCGATGTCTTGGTGAATAACACCGCAGGACATGAGCTACTATCATTCATGGATGGTTTTTTGGGGTACAATCAGATTCTAATGGCGCTAGAAGATCGGGAAAAGATGACATTCACCACACCTTGGGGAACCTACTGTTATACGGTCATGTCATCTACGTACACTTCTACTTCCTTGTGAATCATGTCATGTAACAAGGTGGTGGTAGCTCTTTGGTAGGTTGCTCCAGCATTCTTGAGTCCGCATTCTTGAGTCCGAAAGGCATTACCCTATAACAGTAGGTTCCCCAAAGAGCAACCTACCAAAGAGCTACCACCACCTTGTTACATGACATGATTCACAAGGAAGTAGAAGTGTACGTAGATGACATGACCGTGAAGTCCAAGGACAAAAAAGGACACCTGGTGGCACTGGGAAAGTTTTTTGAAAGGTTGCGCAAATACAAGATAAGGTTGAATCCAAAGAAATGCACTTTTGGTGTGACCTCCGGTAAGCTCCTGGGTTTTCTCATCACGCACAGGGGGATAGAGGTGGATCCCTCTAAGATCAAGGCAATCCTAGAAATGGCACTACTACGGAATGAAAATGAAGTGAGAGGGTTTCTCGGAAGAATCCAATTTATCAGCCGCTTCATCTCCAAACTCACAACTACATGTGATCCTTTGTTCCGATTGTTGAGAAAAGGAGAGAGGTTCCACTGGGATGACCAATGTTAAGCCGCTTTCGACAAAATAAAAGCCTACCTTCAAAATTCGCCCATCCTTTCACCACCTGCTCCTCATAAGCCCTTATTCTTTTACCTATCTATCTCCGAAAATGCCATGGGTTGCATGCTAGCCCAAGAACGAGAAGAAAGCCACTCTGAAAAAGCCATATATTACCTTAGCAAGAGGATGACTGGGTATGAGCTCAACTACTCTACCCTCAAAAAAACATGTTGGGCCTTGGTTTGGTGCACTCGCCGACTAAGGCACTACATGCTAGCCTTCCCAGTTGTGCTCATATCCTGCATGGATCCTCTAAAATACCTCCTCGAAAAACCCGCCCTGACCAGTCTTATCCCATTGGTTACTTCTACTGTCCGAATTCGATATCAAGTATGTGACAAGCAAATCGGTAAAAGGGAGAACTATAGCTGAACATCTTGCTGAACACGCCATTGATTCTGAAGTAAATGGAGATTTTCCGTTCCCAGACGAGAATATCATGGAAATCAAGGAAGAACAATGGAAGTTGTACTTTGACGGAGCAGCCAACATGAAAGGCTACGGAGTAGGAATGATTCTAGTGTCACCAAATGGGGACCACACCCCACTGGTAGTCAAGCTCAATTATAACTCCACCAACAACACTGCTGAATATGAGATATGTATTCTAGGGATGGAAACAGCCATAGAACTGAAAGTTCAGAAGTTAGATGTCTTCGGAAATTCGAACCTCATCATATCACAAGCTAGAGGAGAATGGAAAGTAAAAGAAGAAAGGTTGAAGCCCTATCATGATCATCTCGATGGACTCAAGAGACAGTTCTAGAACATCATATTCTTCTACTTGCCAAGGGAAGAGAACCAGCTAGCAAATTCGTTGGCTACTTTAGCCTCTATGATCAAAATTCCTGTGTGAATCAAGATGATGCCTTCGGTAAATGAGCAAAGGTACGAGCCTTCATTCAGCATAATCGCCACAATCGAAGAAGAAGAAAATGAAGCACCGTGGTATCAGGATGTTTGGGACTTCATAGAAAAGGGGACGGACCCCCAAGAGTCTAATGAGAAAGACAAAAGGGCAATTCGAAGATTTACAGCGCAATTCATCATTTGCGGCGGAAAATTGTTGAAGAAAGGGTACAATGGTCACAACTTGATTTGCTTGTTTGGAAAAAGCTCCAGAAGAATGATGGAAGAAATACACGAGGGGGTAAGTGGTCCACACATGAACAGTCACATGGCTAAGAAAATTGTAAGACAAGGGTACTACTGGACAACATTGGAGAAAGATTGTTGCGAATACGTAAGAAGGTGTCACAAGTGCCAGATCCATGCAAACATGATGTATGTACCACCATCTCTTCTATACAGCATGACCTCTCCTTGGCCATTCTCAACCTGGGGAATTGATATCATCGGTGAAATCATTCTGAAAGCCTCAAATGGAAATCGATACATTTTGGTGGCCATTGACTACTTCACAAAATGGGTAGAAGTCGCATCCTACAGCAAGTTGGGGGCCAAGGAAGTGGCCAAGTTCATCAAGAAGAACCTCATCTGTCGCTATGGAGTCCCCCATGAGATCATTTCAGATAATGGTGGTCATTTCAAAGCTGAAGTCAGGGATCTATTTGAAGAATGCAAAATCACTTATCACAAGTTGTCACCATATAGGCCACAAACTAATGGGGCAGTCAAAGCTGCAAACAAGAACGTCAAGGCCATATTGCAGAAATCGGCTGATACCTATAAAGACTGGCATGAAAAGCTATTGTTCACACTTTGGGGATGCAGAACATCGATAAGGACGTCTACAGGAGCAACTCCTTACTCACTAGTATATGGAATGGAAGCAGTACTTCCAGTCGAGATAGAACTACCATTCCTACACGTGATGGCAGAATGTGCAATTTCGGAATCAGATTGGTTGAGGGAAAGGTACAAATTGGCTCTCATAGATGAAAAGCACCTAGCGGCAGTCGACCATGTCCGAATCTATCAAAAGAGGATAGCCTGTGCTTTCAACAAAAGGGTTCGTCCGAGGAAAATTGTCAAGGGTGACCTTGTCCTTAAAGAATTGCGAGCCCCGATCTTTAATCCACGCGGAAAGTTCAAACCCAAATGGGTCGGCCCTTATATCATCAAAACTATCCTTTCTGGAGGAGCAACCTACCTTATGGACCTCGATAGCATTGAATTCAAAGAACCAATCAACATGGATCGCCTCAAAAAGTACTATGCTTGACCATTCCCCAAAATCAATTTTCTTTCAAGCCTCGTCTGAACTACGCTCGACCTGATTCCCACTCAGGGATACGTAGGCAACCGCATTGGTTCGGTCAACACCATCATAATCAACCCCTCTTTTCTTTTAGGACTATGGCCCAAACTACGTTGGACCTGATCCCCGTTCCGGAGTACGTAGGCAGACTTTAAAAAAAAAAGGAAAAAAAGGATGGCTCGCTAGGTCAAAAATCCGAAAGGATGCCTAGGCAAAAGTTAGAGTTAAATCCAAAGTGAGCAATAACAAAAGAGAGAAAAGAGCTCGCTAGGTCACCTAACTGGTGCCTAGGCAAAATTATGAGCATGTGAGAAAAATAAAGTCGCGATCCTTACCATAACCCAGAAATCACCCTTCACACTAGGGGCAAAGTTCGGCCACCCGCCTCGTTTGCCTGAACCTCTTCTAAACTAGGGGCAAACGTCAGTCATCTACCTCGTTTGCCTCATAACCATACATATCCCAAACTAGGGGCAAACTTCGGGCATCCACCTCGTTTGCCTCTAATCATCCTAGCATGCCCAAACAAGTACCAAAAGCAAACATCTGATCAAAATCATACTACGAATGTTTTTGGAAAGCCAAATGCATAAAATAAGGTTCTCCAAGTAACCAAGGTTCGCTGATAAACAAACTTCGAATATTACATAAGCAGGGATAAATGAAAACACAAAAAGTTTTTTCAGAAAGCAATCCCAAATATCAAAGACACTTGGAGGAAAGAAGCAGAATCAGTCAAGTCTAGTTTTATTTTGTGTCTTTTAACTCTTCAAAGGTCTCTAGAAATAGGCTCTTGCTCAATTATTCTAGCCCCTGATGAAAGCAGCAATAGTAGTGGCTCTGACTCTGGAAGTAAAGACCCTCTCAATAAACCCCCGGGGGACCTCCTGAACTTGCCCGTACTGTCTAGCCAATCGGCGAGGATGATAGAAGAAGTCTCTCTCAGGCCCATCAGCCACACTCTTTGGTAATCCCTAAGACTAGTGTCACAGCATGAAGGCCCCAATGCCTCACGATCCAGCAAATGTCGGCCTCAGATAAAGCACCCATCATGCCTACTCAATCGGCAGCAGTGTAATAAGGATGAAGCACAGCCCTGCAGAAATAAACTGGCGACACATTACCTATCCATAACTGAAGGCGCTCGTAGAGTCAAGCTTGTAACACCAAAGGCACCCTAGAAAGAAGAAGCATTCCTTGACTGAAAGCGCGATCTAAACCATTCAGGGTTTCAGCCAGAACCATGGCCATGGGATTCCTACTAAGTTTCAGCCCAAGGCACACATGCACCAAGTCAATAGAAGCACTCGAGAACAAAAAATGCGAAGTCATGCACAATACCAGAGCGGCCCCACGGGTAGCATCATATACACTAGGATTCCCAGGACTAGCATACCGAGCAATGATGGAAGCAATGTCAAGAACCTCGCTATGGATTAGCCGGCGGGAAATAGTAGTGGAACAGTTCAAGTATTCAGCCAAGCCTCGTGTGGGACTGGGGGTATCAGCAAAAGGGAGAATCAGGTCAGAGTCAGAATCGAAGTCAAGGATAGCACAAAACTCCTCAAACAGGGGACATATCTCCAGGCCGTTGAAATTAAAGACGTGGTTCATCGGGTCCCAGTGGACAATAGCGACACGCATGAACTCAGTGTTCAGAGCCATCTGGCGAAGAGAGAATAGCTCGGTCAGACCATAACTGAAGAGGTTGATCCGCTCCATACCATCCGTGATGTTCAGCCAAGCTATAAGTTAAGCGGGATCATACAATGCCCTATCTTTTGTCACGGCTCTAACAAAATTCAAAATTTTGGCAGCACCTCCCTGTTTCACGGACTATCCCACCTACAAGGCAAACACACTAACTATCACAAGGCTGTTCATCGCAGTAACATCAACAATCACAGAATCACAATGCACAACCACCAACAAAAGCAAGCATACAACTGCGCCTTCAAACCGAAAACTATCCGACTCAAAAGGCAAAACATCATAATACGTTGTCAAGGGTGATAAATCATCCTACACACATCATCCTACACATGTCCAAATAGTCACATTATTCACTAGTACAACCCAATTGAAAACATGAAATAGAGATAAAACAAAAATTTCCACTTAGGAGGCCTCAGTCTTCCTCTTCTTCGTCTTCTGTCGGGCCACCCAGAGTGTACGTTGGCGATGGCCTCCTCCTGTCACCTCTATACCTCGGTCCGGTCCTCGATGAGCCGGTACTGCCCTCACGATACCGCACACACAAATAAAAATAAAAGCAATCAGTAGAGAAATAACAAAAAGTACAAAAATGAAGTCGAGTCAGAAACTTACCAAGGACGCCATCTGACTGGTGGCAAACTGCCGCATACCATCCATCTGTCAGGGTTAGGACCTCATAACCTTAAGGAGCACAAAATTAGAGACATACTCGATGGTCTCGCGTGAGGACCAAAGACCGTAAGCTAGTTGCCAAGGCGTGGCCCTCCTCAGCATAACTCCAAGGGACGTTGAGGATGCCTGCTGACTAGGTAGGATACCCATATGTGACCCGTGGCACCTCCATAACCTAGGGAGAGCCATCTGTACCCAAACCATTGACGGTCCAATCCCAAAGAGGGATAGGATCAGAAGCTGGGGGAACCTATCTCCTGTACATCTCGCGAAGCTATAGGCACAAAACAAGTTAAGGAAAAGATGAGTAAAAAATATAGGCAACGGATAGAGACAAAAACGTAAAAGAACTCACCTCCAGGAGTGGGAAGTTGGGCATCAGGAAGCGAACACGGTAAGCCTCATAGCCGGTCTCAGAGAGAAAGTGATCCCAAATATCAGTACCAGCCAAAGCCGCCAAACCCGGCATCGTCTACCATTCTCTTGACGGCAGGCGAGAGTTAGGTGTACCACAGAAAAAGCGTGAGCAAGGATACCATGGCCCTTCAATGTCACTTTTGGCACCTGCACATATCAAAAATGACAAAAAAATGAGCACAAAATCACTACTCACGACCCAAAGTCCAACTTCACAAAATCAACGTACAAGCACAAAACAAGCTTCCAACAAACTCTAGGTGCACACTACAGTCCATGTAACTAGCACAATGCACAAGATAGTCCTAAATTGTTGAAAGTTTTACATACCAGGCTTGCTAGAACCGCGGCCGAAAGATGACGTTGGAGGTCCCGTAAAATCATCCGGGGTTTGGCTCTCAGCTTTCATTCGTTCCTTGGCCTTCTTTGACGGTCTCCTCGAGCTCGAAGCCATGGATCTGTAAGAAAATAAAACTAAATCCAAACTTTCTTCTTGAAAAATGGAACAAACCAAAACACCAATCAAAATTACAATCATGGGGAAAGATTACTCATCTGAGCGCGCACAAGCTGTGTTTTGACGAATTTTGGCTCCAAAAGCACCCCGAAATGGCCAAAAATGAGCTTGAAAAGCTCAAAAACCCGAGATATACACACATAGAGTCCGGCCACCCAGTGCCGCCGCAGCACTGGCCAACTACCACCGCAGCAGTGGCCTAGTGCCACTGCGGCACTGCTCCCCGCGGGCCCTACTTTGTTCCATTTCAGCCTGTTTGACCCGTTTTAGCCCGTTCGTGATCCCGTTTAGCCCTGGTGGCCCATTTTAGTCAAGATTTATGAGGTTTTATCCCCAGTAGATCCATTTTAACCCCAGCAGATTCATTCAATCCCCTGAGGATAGAAACAGAAAGATATCAGCTCCCAAAGGCCCAAATCAGCTTTTCAGACCGATCAATGCAAAGATTTGATCAACCGTGAGAGATTCAGAGATGGGTCCTGGTTCCCAATCAAGAAACAGTTAAGAGTGATTCTCCGAGAATCCTACATCATCTCCTAAGGAAAGAAACAGAAAGATACTAGCTCTCGAAGGCCCGAATCGGCTTTTCAGACCAACTAATGCAAAGATTTGATTAACCATGAGAGAACCAGAGATGGGTCCTGGTTCCCGATCAAGAAACAGTTAAGAGTGATTCTCTGAGAATCCTACATCATCCTCTGAGGATAGAAACAGAAAGATACCAGCTCCCAGAGGCCTCGACTGGCCCTCTTGGATTGAGAGTCGGAAGATTTGATCAACCGTGAGAGATTCAGAGATGGGTCCTGGTTCCCGATCAATAAAAGAGAGATTCTCCGAGAGTCCTACACCATCCCCTGAGGACAAATACGGAAGGATACTAGTTCCCACTATCCCCAGCAGAGAGTAACAAAAGTAGAACCGACTCCCAAAGATCGGTCATCAGGAATAACCAGAACATCGCCCGTATCCAGATTTTGAAGATGAGCACCGTCGTTCCACGACTCCGTGTCTCCCGATTATCATGAGCTTTCTTATTTGTCCATTATCATAGCTTTTGTAGTTATCAGTTATCGCAAGATCCCGTGGTCACCTTTGGTTATCATCCTCTGGGACCCCACGTTCGATTACATTGGTTTGCCAAACACACTTCTCATAATTTAAGAAGTTTTCCCGAGACCCAGAGTCTTTAACACCTTGGCATCCTCATCAGGATGCCACTGCATTAGATTCAACACTAGTACAACATAAGTCCACTCAGGGTGGTACACACCCCACAGCACCAACTCATGCTAAGATCAGAACACTAAACATGATAAGACTCAGGACGCAATCCCATGCATTGCATATCATCCTCATAACATAGCATTCGCCTGACTTGTTGTGCATGTGCGATTTATTCCTTTGTGCCCCGAACTACGTCCTGGTCTGATTCCCCTTGGGATACGTAGGTAGCTCACAAAGAGCACGACCAGCCCTGGCCCCAGCATCATGTTTTCGATCATTGCATCTTTTGCAGCGCTTTTATCCTAAATCTATAGCCTCCAAAAAGACCTGTCTCTTCAAAGCTTTGGCACTCGCTTACGACATGCATTGCCTCACAAGTTCATGCCAAAGAGGGGCAAACTGTAGACACCCCATTTTTTCGGCTATCAGATTTAGGAGACCCATAGCTTGCTGGTTCACAATGATCATAAAAGACTCAAAAAGGACTCCTGGAAGTTAGTTCTATCTCTCAGAATGCTCAGAATGACCAAAATACCACTAAAAGCCCGAATGCTTCTGGATTCGGACCAAATGTTTTGGAAATGCGCTACGTCATAAAAAAATAATAAAATAAGTTCTAAAGCCGGATGAAATCGTCGGCTCCCAGAGGTCCTAAAAGTTCCCAGAAAGTCCCCGTTGACCGATTTGATTAAGTTTGACCAAAATCGTCCAAATTCGCTAAAAAGTTCTGAGATCATTCTAGATCATGTGGGAAATATTAAAATGAGTTTTAAAAGAAAATCGAACGAAAACGTCAGTTCCTGGGAGCTCCCAAAGGTTTCTAAAACTTCCCGGGAATCCCAGGTTTGACCAGTTTGACCAAATGTTGACTTTGAAACCAGAGCACTGTATATGAATGCAAGACCACTTGGAAAGTCTTTTTAACTCGTTATAGAACATCCATGATTTTTGGCTTGACTTGGAAGCACTTGAAAGGGGTCTATTTTTGTTCAAACATTCCTTCCAAACATTCTGCCTCTGCTGTCACAGCAGCTAGGTTAACTTTCAACTTATTTTACAGAAAACTTTTCCAAATTGAGTGATCCCAACTTATTTTTTCCTTGAACTTCAATGTCTTAGGGAAATTTTCATATAATATGGGCCTCTAGATCTTTTGTTTCCATTTTCTAAGATATTCTAACATTTCAGTCGATAGTACGGACTCTGTTTTTGAATAACCCCTATTTTTCATATGATTTATCTCAATCTGTGGTAGTTATTAAAGATTGGCTCTTTGGATTATGTTCTAGACACAATAAGGAAGATCTCCATAAAAAATCATGCATTGAAAACATTCCTAACCCCCCTTTTCAATTTCTAGAAGATCATGTTACTGTTCTGTCCACTATTCATAGCAAGCATATTTTCACTTCCATCATTTGATTTGATGCTTACATGTACTCCAAATTAGCTCATGTCTTAGGAAGTAGTTCATAATACATTTGTACATATCCCATGATGATTTCATTCATTCATTCATACACATTTTAGACTTCTAAGTCATTCTAGGAATCCATGAACATAAAACACAATGCAACCTTGGCACATTCTAGATACATACATTGCATCCATGAAAAGATTTGGGGTTTTTTGTAACTCCTAATCTAAGAAGATTATAACGAATGATCATGATCACACGTTCATGCTTTCCCTCGATCTAATCATCCTTTCTCATCCGTCCCGGGGATTGAGAGTTCTTCTCTTCTCAAAGATTAACATGCATCATTCTAGCTTGCTAAGCATCCTTGTTTTCTTTAATTTATTTGTTTCAAGAACAATTCATGTCCCCTTAGATTAGGACAACTTTATTACTTGATATGTGATCAGACAATTTTTCCTAGGTTTGTTTTGTGTGATCATTCACTTTTTATTGTGTGATACTTGGCTTAGATCTTATGAATGATATCTTATCTTTAGATCTTCCATTTTAAATTTTCTTATGTGATGTAATATACCTTATGGTCTCGCGTGAGGACTAAAGACCGTAGGCTAGCTGCCAAGGCATGACCCTTCTCAGCATAACTCCAAGGAACGTTGAAGACGCCCACTGACGTGACCTGTGGTACCTCCATAACCTAGGGAGAGCCATCGACTCCCAAAACATTAACGGTCCAATCCCAAGGAGGGATAGGATCAGAAGCTGAAGGAGCCTATCTCCTATACATCTCTCGAAGTTGTAGGCACAAAACAAGTTAGGAAAAGTGAATCCCAAAAACATAGGTGATGAATAGAGACAAAAGCATGAAAACTCACATCCAGAAGCAGAAAGTTGGGCATGAGAAAGCGGTCATGGTAGTTCTCATAACTAGCCTCGGAACGAAAATTATCCCAAGCATCAGTACCAGCCAAAGCCGCAAACAAAGCAGCACCAGAAAGGTCCTCAACATCCATCAGTAGAGGATTATGAGAAACGTGGTATCTCAAACCACCAACTACCTGCTGGGACACCCGCTCGCCAAGGTATAACTGCCTGCCTTCAGTACTCTCCATCAAAAGATGGCAAGAAGCGATAGGTCTAACTGCCTGAATCTCTTCTAGGGCGGCATAGGAAATACTCTCCCAAGGTGTCCAGTCAATGCTGGAAACTGTCAGCTAGGATAAGAAATTCCTTAGAAGGACAATCCTATGAGCCCCGCTTTTGACCCCAACAACATCCCTATGCCATCTCAGCCACCGGGGGAACAAAGGCACGGGAGCCATGCCATCCTCATCCTCGCCTGACTCATTGGTAGGGGAAGGAGCCAACATCTTAAGGTACTCAAAGCTCCAGAGCTACAGAGAAAAAAAGAAAGATTAGAGAAGCAGGAATATGGAAATCAAAAGCCAAAAGTAAAAGGAAAGTTGCGGGATATACCTTCCAAGCTCGCCAGAATTCGCCAGTCGATTTAATATCTCCGCGGGAAACCTCACCCATATGCTTATAAAGGTGAGCCAGCGCGGCACTGCCCCAATCATAAGAAGGGATATCATCAATGGTCTCTAAGTAGTAAAAAGCCTCAAGCTCACCTGGTCGTTCCGTGTCGCAAAGATCGAATAACCAAGGACATACAAGAGGAACGCCTGTAATAGTTGAGAGTTATTCGAGTTGTTCCTCCCTTTCCCATAAGCCTAGTAAAGCCAGCCACAAGGAAACTGATGCCCCTCCAAATACGAAGGAACAACCCCCGATCAGCATCTCAACGGCCTCCGGGTCAATCTCATAGAAGTAATCCAAAATCAGGCGCTTCCCACCAACCCTCAAGCCGGTAATCATTGAGAAGTCGAAAGACGTCATCGTCATCTCGCCAAACGGAAGATGGAAGGTATTAGTCGTGCCCCACCACCTCTCGGCAAGAGCATAAGAATGTGCCAAGTCATTAGTGCTCTTCAAAACTAGACGAACAAAACCGCCAAAACGTGCATCATCCACCATATGCTTGACAGTGGGCGAGAGCTGAGTATACCACAGAAAGGCGTGAGCAAGACTACCGTGGCCCTTCAAAGTCACCTTCGGCACCTACACACATCAAAAATAGCAAAAATAGGCACAAGAATCACTATTCACAACTTGAAGTCTGACTTCACAAAATCAACAAACAAGCACAAAATGAACTTCCAACCGCCTCTAGGTGCACACTATAGTTCACTAAGCTAGCACAATGTGTAAAAATAGTCCCAAACTACCAAAAGTTTCATATACCTAACTCGCTAGAGCCGCGACTGAAAGGTGACATTGAGGGTCACGCAAAATTAACTCTAGGGGTTGACTCTTGACCCGTACCCGTTCCTTGGGCTTCTTAGAGAGCCTCCTTGAGCTTGAAGCCATGGATCTGCAAAAAAAATGAAAGTTGAAGCTAAACTTTCTTCTTGAAATTTAGAGAAAAATAAAACACCAATCAAAATTATGATTTAAGGAAGAGATTACTCACCCGAGCATGCACAAGCCGTGTTTTGACGGATTTTGGCTCCAAAAACACCCAAGAATGACCAAAAATGAGCATTTGGAGCTCAAAAGAGATTACTCACCCGAGCGTGCACAAGCTGTGTTTGTATGGATTATTTACATGTAATGGTGCTTAATTGAATTGTGATATCAAGTAGCCGAATGGTTCATGCCTAGGAAAGACGGATTGTGCTGCAAACCTAGTTTAGTGTGAGACAATCCGTGTCAACTGAAGATGAATTATGTTGCTGCTTGAATCGTAGTTATCTTCTTGACGGAAGAATTGGCTTTGTAGCTATAATTCCCCATTATCATCCAATGCAATAAGCTAATTGAATGCATAGATACCTTTATTTTGAAGCTAGTGGTGGATTTGCAATCCTAGGTTCAATTCACATATTTATTAAAAACAACTTTAAATCGCTTTTAGAGTTTAGATTTATTTTCATTAGTAAAGTTTAATTAAAATTCAAATCAAAATTCCGTTTTCTATAATTAATTAGACTTAGGTTTCAAAATTAAAGTATTATAGTATTTCAATCTCTGTGGGTTCGACCTTTACTTCCATCCTACAAGTTTTAGAAAGTAAAGTATATTTTTTTATCTTGATTTTGACAATATTAGTGGTCCCATATAATTATATGAAGTACTAATTAGCGTACTAATTTATGCAATGTGTTTAATTTGCGCTCACAAAGGTACCCCTAACTGACCCCAAAAGTGGTCACCACCTAATGACATGTGATTATTAACAACAAAATAATAAATCATTTAATCCTTAATAAACATTTAGGCATATAAGGTATTCCACATATTACTGTCTCATCTCAACTAGAACCCATCAGCACATGTCCCAACTTGCAATTGTCATACTAGCCACAACTGGGTTCCCAATTGAATACCCATAAATAACTTAGTGGGTTAAACCCACCTCTAATAAGTGTCACATAACACAATAATTAGCATTAACTCATGATTATGCATGCTAAAGCAATATTAAATATAAACCGCAGGAGCGGGTGATATAATGTTTGTGATATATAGTTTTAAAAATAAAAGAGGTCAATGATATTGCTCAAAACCCAAGAGAAATAATATTAGATCATAGCTTAAGGGAAGTTACCCTAGAATATTTTCACTAAGATGCGATTTGGTATTAATTTATTTAAGTAAAGACAAGGAAACAAAATAATATAATCTTCAGGTGTACCCTTTGTATAAAACTTCATATTTAATATTTCAAGACAATTAGTCAAGGGGGTTGTAGTACTGACCAAAACAAGATTCTTTACCACCTAGCATTTCTCCAATCTCAATGGTGTTTTGAGTTTATTTTATTTTACATTGCTAGGTAGTTTTCTTCCCTGCATAATTTCAAGTTATATACTCCTACAAATTAAATACAGTTGTCAGAGACTCAAAACCTTCATTCTAGGAAAATGATCATCCTGTAATATGAAGAATATATATCTATATATATATATGCACTTTCATATGTATCTACCTATACTTTATCTCATTTGTTTATATATTTATTTAATCAAGATCTACACACCCAAAAGAAGAATGGAACAAAATGTAGAGAGTTGAAAATTAGGTGGTTGGAAAGAACTGGTTATGTTGTTTTTAAGTGAAACGATTTTATAAATTTAAGTGTTTTGTGTGTCAATTTCTTTCATAATAGTCGGTGTCTAGACTAATAACTTTTCTAAAATTAGTTTTTTGTCAAACCAATATAATCTTAATTCCATCAGATAAAAATCAGACTTGGGCTTAACCTGGTCCAATTTTAAACTTAAACAGGCCATATTTTCATTCTGTGCTTGGTTTGTTCTGCCTTCAGATTGCTAGGTTCATTTGAGTTTGGTCCAGTTTGAGACTCAGTTGGCTCTAGAAGTAAAGTCAACTTTCTTAAGCTGGATAATTACTAATTGAAGTACATCTATATCCTTTTATCCAACAATGATTTTGTTCAGTAACAGCTTTTAGAGTTTATAAGTGATTGTCGATATCTAAATGTTAAAATAAAATGTTTGCAAACCAGCTTCTGTGATTCAATTACAAAAACATGTGTTGGCCAAAATCGACCTTAAAACAACTTTTAACCAGAAGCAATTTTCTACAATTGAATTATAGAAACTATTGTCAATTGGGCCCCCCAATAGCGTAATGTAAATGGTGATTGATAGTTATACATGTATAGTCATTAAACTATGGCAACTTGCATTCTAGGACCAAAAGAGAGAAGAAACAGAGAGCTTGAATTCAAGAATGACCTTAAGCATCAAATTATCAATATAAACCAATGTCCCATTACAATGTATATCGCATTAAAAAAATGCCTAATTGTGAAGTCAACATATAAATACATACATACATACAAATATATATATATATTGGAACTTGTCTTTACTGAAAGAAATATAGGGTCAGGTATGTGGAATTTATGTTGATGTGGCTCATTGT
This sequence comes from Hydrangea macrophylla, assembly GCA_033977485.1. Lineage (NCBI taxonomy): Eukaryota > Viridiplantae > Streptophyta > Magnoliopsida > Cornales > Hydrangeaceae > Hydrangea > Hydrangea macrophylla. The sequence continues at coordinate 30,615,570 of CM066993.1, forward strand.
TATGTTTAAAACTAGGTTTTCAAAGTTGATCCATATCTGCAACTTGTGTTGAAAATGAAACAGGGAACCAAAAAGACTATTCTAACTCATCATCCTAGTTTCAGGTTGAAATAAATAAGTGGTGGAAAATAGTTTAGGAAGATATTGGCAACAAAAATAGATTAATGATGGAGGCACCGAGGGGGTGCACCGAAATGGACAGCACCATCATTCGGTGCACCCCGTCATTGCGTCGGGTCCACCGAAATAGACGGCACCAATCGTTCGGTGAACCATTTTAGTGCACCCCGTTAGTGCCTGTAACACGATTGACAAAAATAATAGAATTTGATTGGATCACAAGAAAATGTATTAGTATAATACAATTGTGTATTATTTGGGTCCTCTATTCAACATTAAGTGCTGTTTTTTGAAAAGATTGTAACCTTTAATATATGGTATAGCATGACCATCATCCACTGCAGATTAACTAGAAAATATCAAAATAAACTTTTGATGTGTTACATGTCAATTGATTATATTTGGGTCCTCTGTCTTGGTGTAGATTTCATGTAAGGTAGTTTTGAAAAGTAAGTAAAAAAAGTAGACCAATTTAAGAAAGTGGATAATAATTTTGGAATATCCTTTTTTTTTTTTTTGTAATCAGGGGTGTTTGGGCTAGCTTATGCGTACCTCAACTAATCCCCCGAGGCCCTGGAGTCACTGGGTGAATTCCCCAGTGGCCACGCTTCCCATGACTTGAACACTAAACCTCTTGGGTAGTACACCCAAGAAGCTTACTACTCGGCCACAAGGAATGTGGTTAATTTTAGAATATCCTAAAATGGAATAGTAAAAAGTGGGACAGAGGGAGTATTATTTTTTCCTTCTTTGTTTTCCACATTAGTCAAAGAAACAAAAGTGAATTTCTTTCCCTTTCTGTTTCTTTTCCTGGAAAAAGCTCAAAGAACACTGCAAAATTGACTATAACGTTACGAATGGTAAAATAGAACTTGACTCAAACTGTTTGGGTAGGCTTAGAAGCAATTTCGTTGTTTAAAAGTGGACTGATTTTACAAATTCAAGAGTTCAGTAGAGACCCTTCTATTTGAGTGGCAATCCCTTCTCAACCCAAAATCACCCCTAAAGCTGGCTCTTTACAGGTTTCATAAGAACTAGATAGAAATAGCCGTGAGACTAAACGTAATCCTATTTTGTGGATTCCTAAACAGGCACAAAATGTCCATCAGAAATTCAATAAAATAACACTAGAAGAGTGAATTAAATTGTGCTGCATTTTTCTCTCATCTAACTATTAGGCCACCAACAAAGAAGTCTCATTGAGTTAAGAATGTGAAGAATGAGATATATAAAATCCACAAACACTGTTAATTCTTACATGATTAGAAGGAAGACAATACACCTCAACCATTCAAGTTACATAATTCATGACTATAAAAGGCATAGATAGCTTCAGTCATGAAACAAATCAATCACATTAGCAACATACCCACTAAAGAAACGGATACAAAGCATGTCAGCATCACGAGTCATGACACACGAATTCCACTCGACTCTAATATCATCTGAGCTTCCTACTGTAATTGAAACAACCCACTTGTATAACTTTTTACCTAAATTCAAAAGCTTGTAATTTCACTCCTCTCTATAAAAACCTACTTCATCATTCTAGTATTACTTTACAAAACAAAAGCATTCATGAAGGAAGTAACTTCTTTCACCACTCAACCAACAATCGGAGTAGACGGTTTCTCTTGGAGGGAAACTACTATTTCAAAAGCACCCACCAAGCCACCAAGGTCTTAATCTTACTCTTCCTGGTCTCGACAAGCTTACTTGTCGTTTCTTCTATTACATTATTAAACAAACCCTGACCATCTTTTTTTCCTTGCATATCTTGATGCCTCAAAACAACTTTTTCAGAGACCCCGTTGCTCCTATTCGTGTCATCATCAATTTCTCCCTTCTTAAAGCTTCTCCTTCTAGAATTTCCTTTTGTATCTTCGTTTTGTCCCGAAACTCTTCCCCGCCTAAATTGGAGCCTCCGAGGACCATTATTTTCATACGGAAGGTCAACAATTTTCCCACTCCAAAACTTTATCTTCATGGGTCCACTCTCTGTCTCTTCAGAAAGAACCATTCCAGCCTTTCTCGACTTCATTTTTATACTTTCCAGTTTCTGAGATGGAATCATCTGCTTCACTATGAGTGTATTACGACTCCTCTAGGTCTTCTTCTTCTTCTTCTTCTTCTTCTTCTTTAGAAGACAGAGAGAGCGATTGGGTCAGAGGAAAATAAAGGAGATGACAATTAAAGAGATGGAGGCTTTGAGCAGATTCAATAGTTCTGTTCTCATTTTCTATCTTGATAATATGCAAGGTTTTCTCCTGAACCATGTCATTGTTCAATTGCTTGGTTTCTGATTTTCTTGCCCCGATTTGATCCTTCAGAGGAGAGACTTTCAGAGTTCTATTTTTTCTAGTATTTAAGCTTAGAACTTTATTGATAGAAGGTTTCGGGGATAAAGAAGCTGAAGGGCATCCCCGTAATTTCTCTATCTTTGTTTAGAGGTCTCCTTTTTTACTAATCTTGATGGAAGGCAATGGTTTCGCTGTCACCGCTTTTGATTTCACAGAAGAATTGTTCTTTGTATACAGATCTACAATCTTCTTCCCCTCACTTTGTGCTACTTTTTCATCATTGGCTAAAGTATTTTTTTTGTAAGAACAACTTTTTTTGACGGTGATGGTATTACCCGCTTAATGATTTCAAGTGTTTCGGGGAAATCGCTTCTAGAAACATTGGAAGGTTTGAACTTGCCCACCATTGTCTTCTTCCTATCGACTGGGTCCACATTCACTCGGAAATCTTTCCTACTCGATGGAGGCATTATTGTTCTTTTTGGTATAGAACATCTTGTCTTCACTTTAAATTCTTGTTCTTTTCCGTATTTACAGAAATCATGGCAAGAACCGCCACCGGTAGAAGCTCTTAGTTAACGAGGAAGAACTTTCTGTCCGCCATTTCGAGAACTTAGATTTTCTAGCGAGTTTCTTCTTGAATTCCTCCGTTATGGGTAGGACCAATGGATGATCTGCGATGAAGAGGAAGAACATCTGTTCCACTGTTTGGAGGATTTGGTTTTCCAGTAGAGTGTCTTCTCACATTACCTACCTTTGGCTTAGACATTTCTGGGATCACAACTGAATTGGTAACCTCCTCAGCCATAAACTGGAATAAGGGAAACTCAGCAACAACTGAAAATTATGAGGAAAAGTAAGGAGTGAATAGAAGTTATATAACTATGAATACAAAGAGAACAATCAATTCCCCACAATGAAATGATCTTTTGGGGCTCACATTGTAACATTGCAGATTTTTGTTTTTGGCTTCATTTTTGGGGTGAACTCTCTTGTATTGGAATCAATCATTACAAAAAAATAACAACAAAAACTGAAAACCCAAACCCGAAATGTTACCTTGCGACCGTGTCAATCAAATATCCTTTTGATTACTGCTTGATATCAACAGAAGTGGATAAATCCACAAATTTTTGCAATAATAAATAAAAGGAGAAAAAAAAAAAGTCGAGGGATTGTCTAAAGAAAGTTTTGAACCATGCAGCAGAGCAGATGATGGTCAGTGACCAATCAAAGAAACAATCGCACACACTGGACTTAGATTTTTAGTCAAAACCATATCATAAATTATTATAAGCACCCATTGAACCATAGCATACCACAATCAATTTACTATACTAATCAATCCAAAATAATTGAATCCACCTATGTATAGCTTCAATAAATCTAAATGCAAAATTCAAACGTCCCAAAAACCCGCATCAGAATCACACCTCTTTATTTATTATTATTATTATTAGTTTTCTCCTTTTCCTGAAATTTCAATCACCAAAAAGCGAAGAACAACCTAGCCTTTCAAATACAAACCAAAACAACCCTTTTATATGTATTATCTCAATCATACCCCTAAAAAGGGACAGAAAGAAGTCACTAAGAAACACAAATCAAGCTCATTTTAACAGAGCCAAAGCAGACACATCAATTTCCCAATTTCTCGAAAAACCCATGATCAGAATAGGAATATTTTGAAGAACCCAGGTTGTGATTTTGAGAGAAAATCGTTCCCATTGGCGTTTCCAGTAAAAAAAAAAAACTGAAAGAGAGTGCGTACCTTGAATTGTTCTTTTTCTCTCTCTGCTTAGCCAGAAAGCGAAAAAACAACTAACGTATATGAATGAGGCCCACTCGAGGACGATGCACCCCACTTTTCTAGCTTTTTTGCTTCAGTGAATGTGCAAGCAACACATAACCACTTTGCAGTCGGCGTTCAAAGGGAATGAGATTGCGCGTTAGAATCTTTGTTTATTGACAGAGAGAGAGAGAGAGAGAGAGAGAGAGTGACGGGAAAGAGGGAGAAAGAGGAACGAATGAAAAAGGGAAGAATATAAACCGCCTCATCTCTCTCTCTCTCTAGGCGATTCCTAGAGAGAGAGAAGCGATTGCTTTTCCCCCACCCTTGCCACAGCCGCATACCCCCTTCCCTCCCTCCCCCGCCCACCCTCCCCCCTTGGCCGGCGCCCTCCTTCCCCTTTCTCCTTTCCTCTTTTTGTCCTCAGTTTAAATAAGGCATTGTTTGGTTTTTCTCCTCTTTCCTTTGTGAAGATCGTCCCCTTCTTTTGTGAAGGTTGTTTGTCGTGTGCTTTCTCCATGTTTTCTTGCAGATCCCGTGTTGTCCTGTTCGGAGCTGGGGTCCCCAAGCCAGTTCTGACACATCTAAGTTCTCTCTTCAAAGAAAGCGGCAACCGCGACCTTTTACCCGTCCAGGGTGGTACTCTGGTATTCCGGTGGATAGGGGTTCCCATAGCTTACAAGCATGTGGGTATAAACTCTCCTTGGTTGCCTCTCTTAGGTGCACAGGGATGTGTTCCTGTGTTTTCCTTTTTTATTTTCTGCATGAGGAGGGGATCTTGTCCCTCCCTTGCTTTTCTGTTGTTGTTTGACCAAAGGTTATCCATGTGTTGTAGGATAGTCCTTTTTTTTATTTCATGTACTTGTGTTTGTTTTAATGATATATATTGTTGTTTTAGCAAAAAAAAAAAAAAGAAAAAGGGAAGAATATAACAAATATATTAGAGAAATTATACTTACTCCCCCCATTTTAAAGATATTTTTATTGTGAACCCTATAGATTGAAACGTATTACTAATACCCTGTAGTTTAGACTATCAAGCAATGGTTAATTAATCTGTTAAATTTAACGGAACAATCCCTGCATAGGGGTGTATTTGAAAAATATGCCAATTATAGGGGTGATCTATTAAAAGTTAAAATAATTACAAAAATTTATGATATATTAAATTTAACAGATTTACTAATGATGACACCTCAGTTAAAAGTACAAGAGAATTAGTGTTATAAATAGAAATACAAAGGGTTACGGAGAAAAAATTAAATACGGGGTGTAACTTTAATGTATCTGGTGATAATGATTAATGGCTAAATTTCTGTCAAATCAGAATTCACCCCATGTCAAATCAGAATTCACCCCATGACATAAACTAATGGGTTAAATACAAAATATATCCATGAAGTTTGGTTCTTGTTTGGTTTTGGTCTTTGTAGTTTCAATTGTGTCATTTTTATCCCTGAAGTTTTAAATAGATTCAATTTGTTTTGTGAGAAAAGTTGACTGAATTTACCCACATGCTATGCACTGCCATACTTTTTACGGACAAAAATGGAACAACATCAATCTCTCCAGTTGCTTATTAGCGTAATTGTGTGTAGTAGTGGATGAATTCTATCAAATTTTTTTGATAGAATGAGACATTTGAATCATATTGCTTCTCTTTTAAAACTTTTAAGGACTAATTTGACACAATTGAAACTACAAAAACTAAACCTCAGGAGTATATTTTGTAATTAAGCCAAAACTAATTAACTAATTTTTGGGGACGGTCGGAAATACATAGTACTAGTTAGTTGGATTCTTACTACTCCCTCTATCTCTATATAAGTGTCCACTACAAGTTTGTACATTGTTTAAGAAATATGTATTATATTCATTTTATTGGTCCATTGCATAACTACTTATTGGAAGTCAACAAAAAAAGAAAATCAATGATAGGGTTTGCTGAAAATTTTTCATTCTCTTTGAATCGGTGGCCACGTTTGTTTTGCGAGATTAAGGGATGGATTAGGGGTATTGAACTATTAGTCCATGTTAATTGAAGTAATTTAGCGATTAGGTTATCCATCTCACCAAGGACTATATAGTCCATTCTAATTAAATAGTCCCCTATATATATGAGAGACTATTTAATTCCCAGAGTGTGGAAATAAGGCCACGTTTCGATGTCTCATGGGGATTAAATAATTAGTCCTTTTTAAAACCACACCCCTTTGGTATAATTAGTTGTCTATATTTCAACTTATTCAGTTAAAATGAACTAATAGTCTCGCATCATATTGGAGACCCAAATGCCAGATTAATAGTCCACTTTAATTAAAATAATATAATTATTCACCTCAAAAGAATCCCGTATAACAAACGTGGCCTAATAATATGGACTATTTAATTAAAATGGACAAACGTGTCCATTATTACTATCGACTAATAAATTTGGGATCAATTAAATAAAAGGACAATTTAATGTTAATATGTTGATTTAAGGATAACTTAAAAAACATATGTTGATTTCAGTCCCTCAATTTCTTCTTGGACGAACATGCCCTCAACCACACCAAATAATCTCTCTCTTTCCCTCAAAGTTGCGCTTGACAACAGACGTGCATGCACGCATCCCACGGCAGTCACTCACATGGTGTGAGTGACTTCACCATATCAAACCTAATTTCAAAAATATTTTTTAAACTTTAAACCCCCATAACTTTTGATCTACAACTGTAATTTTTAAAAATTTTATATCATTGGAATCGTGTCGACAAGAACTACAAAACTAGTACCATTGTTAATATACGTTGAGCAAAAAAAATTAGTTTTTTTACATACCTTGACAGCCATGTTCCTGAAAAGTGGTGAAATTTCACCACTTTTAAACAGTATTCATGCTCTGTTCTATTCATGCTCTTTTTTTTTCTTTTTTTTTTTATTACTACTAGTACCATTGTTGATATGTTTTGAACAAAAAAAAAATTTATTTTTCTTTTGCATGCCTTGAGAGCCTTGTTCTTGAAAAGTAGTGAAATTTCACTACTGTTTTTAGCACATTTAAATTAGTGGTGAAATTTCACCACTTTTAGAGCAACTTCAATGCTACATGCCATTTTCATCATGCCAATTCTATTTTTAATTCCAATGATATATGCCATTTGTTGTGCCAAATATGGCATGAAAATTGGTCATGCCAAAATTTGGCATGACAAATGGTCTTGCATTGGAGCAGCCATTCAATAGTCATGCTATAAAACGAAATTAGAAACCCAATTGGCAGCCGCGTTGGAGATGGTCTTAGTCATGGAAGTCATAACATGTGAAGTTTGTGAAAGTATTTACTACAATCATTATGTTATCACTTTTAAACATATTGTTAAAAGTTTATCACCTCTAATTCTGGATGTCAAAATATGTGAAGTTTATGAAAGTATTCACCACAATTAAAATTTCATCATTTTGAATCTTTGATAAACAGAATTTTTTCCACATTTAAAATAGTGGTGAAACAGTGGTGAAATTTCACCCCTTTTCAGGAACAATGTAGTTAAGGCATGCAAAAATAAATAAATTTTGATAGGTTAGGAAATATCCGGTCAAAGTCAATAGTCGCGTCATCACAGAGACACCGAGTCATCCGAATAAGGAGCCTAGAATTCAGCTATCCCAGGCTCAACGGTCGATAGCATTCGATCTGGCCCCCACAGCTCGGGATCACAAGGCAGACTCGTTCCTCAGTGGGTACGGTCGAAGCCTGTTCCATGACTCGCTCTGCAAGGTTGCCAGCAGTTCCATAACTCAGTCAGAAGACTAATACAAGTAATTTCCTAAACCATTTAGAGAACCTCCATGATTTATGCTAATCACTTGTAATCAGATTAGGCTTCCTAATATGCTAGTTACCTCGTATGAGTGGTCTCTTGCACCTATAAAAGAGACCACACACCCCCATTAAAGGGACCACATTCTTAACTTACAGAATAGCAAGATACTTCATTGTTACGCATATACCCGGCCGGTCTTCTAGTAGTGCCGCCCTTTCTGTTGGCTCACCAAAGGCCGCCAGTGATCTGTTAGTGAACGCGCCCAGATGCACCCGTGGATGTAGGTCACCTAGTTAACAGGGCCGAACCACATGCAAATTCCTTATCTTTCTCTCTGAATTATTCTTTTAACCCTCACCCAAATTTGGTATCATTAGTTTGGCGCCGTCTGTGGGAAGCGACAGCTTTCTCCGAAAACAAATCTGCAATTGATCAACATGCCGCCAAAGAAGGGTAAGGAGACTCCCCTAACAGATCAGGCAAACTCATAGCCTGGGCAACCGGCCGCCTCCATGACCTCCAAGCAGATCACCGCGACTCTTGCGGAACTCCTAGAGGGCCAGTGGCAAACTCAGCAGCAGATCGAAGCGCTGCTGGCCCGATAGGAGAATCTCCCTCAAATCAAGGATCAGCCCGAGATGGGCACAACCGATCGGGAGCCTGTACGGGACCAAAGGCATTCCCACACTAAACTTGTGTCCCTGCCAGCCTTGGGGCGGTTTGGGAACGATGAGCATAGCCAGGCTCTCGAGCGGACCCGGCTATATCCCCGGACTAACCCACGCTGGGTGGGAGATGCTAGAGAGATCATCAACAGTAGACATGCTGCCAGAGGGGAGGGGCAAGGATAAATGGTCCGGGAATCAGCCAAAGACCACCCGGTTGGGAACCGGGGAGATATTAAGCACACGATTACCCAGAGCTGAAGTCGGGCCCTATCCTTGAGGACAACACACTTCAAAGAAGAGGCCTCATCGTCTGACCTGACATACCGCTCAGATACGAAGAGGGAGGCTGGTCGAAGGGACATTAAGGCCCAGATTGAGGATCTGCAGAAGCAAATCAAGAAACTAAGCCGCAAGTTGTTCCATGATCACACCAAAATAGAGACCGAGTCGCCCTTCACCGTCTGGGTCACAGCTAATTTCCCCATCCCACAAAAATTCAAACCACCGCACCTCGATTCATAGGATGGTTTGGGGAGCCCGGTAGATCATGTCCAGACTTATAAGGCCCAGGTAGCATTGGTCACCACCGCCGACGAACTACTGTGCCTAGCCTTCCCCAGCACTCTCAAAGGGCTAGCTGCATACTGGTTCCACGCTCTAAAACCCCAAACGGTTAATGATTTCAAGGCACTCAATAAGCTCTTCATCAACCAGTTTGTGGGGATGTTCGATCGTTCATAACCCGACACCCCACTGCTGGCCGTCAAGAAGCGCAAGGGAGAATCCCTGAAAGATTACGTCGATCGTTTCAACCAACAAAGGATCCAAATTTGCCACCTGAACGAAACGGTCGTTGTCACGACCTTCTGCTCGGGAGTCCAGCATACCAAGGTTGCTTCGTCGTTCCACCATGACCGACCGACAACCCTGGTTGAGCTCTCCGAGAGGGTTGGGAAGTACATTGACATGAAGGAGTTCCTAAAGTCCAAGTACGCCAGCTTTGCAGGGGATGAGTCCCCAAAACCCAAACACAAATGTGAGGGCTCCGAGAAGGGCCCAGGAAAGAAGCCAAAGCCGAATCAGTAGAGAGGAGGCTGGGATCAGGCCCCAATTACCTTCACACCTCTTTCTCGGCCTATCTACGAGGTCATGGCAGCCGCCGAGACCCAGAGGCTGCTCCAACAGCCGGCAAAGCTGAAGAGCCCGCCCGAGAAAAAGAACCGGGATAAGTTTTTCTGATATCATAAAGACCATGGTCACGACACAGAGGACTTCTTCAAGCTCAAGATTGCCATCAAGAAGCTGATCGAACGGGTCACCTTGTCGAGTTTTTCACGGCTGACAGATGACCTCAGCCAGACACCCGAGCTCCTGAGCAGCCATAACCCCTCGGGCAGATCAACGTGATCTCTGGAGGCACATCAGGCGGAGGGGATTCACGGTCGGCTAGTGTAGACACCCCAATTTTGACCAAACGTCGAATTAAGGAGAGTGTTACCTCCATATCTGATGATGACAATGTCCGAACTTATCTAGGACTTCCAAAGATGATTCAAGCTCTTCGAAAGACAAAAAGAAAAAAGAGGAAAAGGAAAAGTATAAGTAGAGCGGCACTCAAGCCTTTCCGCGACAGTCTCTAAACTGCGGGACAACATTCGGTGATTGCCGCGAATTTCATCAAGTGCCGCAAAAATAATGAATTTTACTAAAAAAAATGGCAGTCCCTGGAGTTGTCTGCGGCATTCAGTGAATGCCATTCCGACAGCCATTGAATGCCGCGCCAGCTTTCACTGAATGCCGATGCGGCATTTACTGAGTGCCGTTTCCATCTCCGGTGAATGCCGCGTTTTTGCAACAGAAAGCTGGCATACAACATGTTTTGTACTAAGAAAAGGACGACTGAATTAGGGTTTTCAGTTCTGAAATGACTAAAATGCCCCTCTAAAATTGTCTATAAATAGAGGATGAATATTCACTTGCATGGGGGGAGATTTTCTTTGAATCTATAGGTTGTATAAGTGTTCTTCTTGCCTTAATTTTCATAATTAGGAGTGAGTTTAGAATAGCTTAAAATAAAGAGTTGTGTGAATTAGTGTAGAAGAGCTTGATTAGTCTTTGGAAATTCTCCAAAATCACCAAGTTGAGGATACTTTGGAGGTAAGACTTTAGAATAGTTAGTCTTTATTCAAGTTTAATTAGAAACATGCATGGAGTTCTTTAATTTCTCTTTTCATTTGTTGTGTTCATCCTTTGGGTTCATAAGGCTTTCAATGCCTTACTTGAATCTTTTGGTTTGAAATTCCTTAATCTCTTTGTAGTTTTATTATTTATTAGAGGATTAAGATGGGTACTAGAACATTTAGCTAATGGACCCAAACCTATCTTCATGGTTTGAGGTTTATTATGACAAAGTTTCATGAAGTTCTTCCATACTTCTTTGAAATTTACAAACATAAGCCTATTTAGTCTCCAATGACCATCAAAAGGTAGGAGAATTAGCTTTAGACAAGCCTAATCACATGGCTTATTTGTCTAAAGTTAATAGGAATAAAGTGAATTAACCCAATGAGCAGTGAGTTCACAATCTATTTTTGATCATGGATTTTTAGCCAAACATCTGACCGTTGGAATGGAATGAAACCAACGGGAAAGTGTTTATAACTTAAAGTTCTACCACTGTAATTTTTGTTTTAAGGTAATTTCATGTTTTGGGTGGTTTGATCAAGGGTTTTGTGGAGCAACCATAATTTGTCCAGAGTTTCAGAACAGTAACACTCTTTTGAAACAAGCAAATCAGAACCTTAATCAAGCACTTGTGACCCAAAATAATTTTTTCTAAGTAGATTAATGTGTTAGGAAGTTACCCTAAAAAGAACAAAGCATTTCTGATTTTTTTGCTATTTTTAGAAAATTGTGCAAGAACTCTGGACAGGAGGTTATAATACCCTGAGTGATGTCTGGTTTTTGTCCAATTCCCGGAGATCTAACTGTTGAAACTTTGATTTCTCTTTTGGGTTAAAAATTAGACACACAGAGGCATCTTGTGTCCAAAATTCACCCAGATCAAACCATGGGAACCATGTTTTTTATTTCTTTGAAGTTCTGATCTGCTCTCAGCAATTTCCAGAATTGTGTGACAATTTTGATCAATCTTATAAATAATGGCTTAGATGATATTTTCATGAGTTAAGGTTTAAACCATGTTTCAATAATGATTAGTTAAGCTTAAATTTGAAGTTCAAGTGACCTAAATAAATAAGTACTTCATGATTTCTTCTTATTCATGTTTACATTCATTCATGTGACTCGACATTCATAGGTAGGATTCGTTTGCTTTAGGATAACTACATTTGATAGGTTTAAGCTAGGAGTCTAGGATTGTTATTTAAGATCCAACCTTATATCTCGTATATCATGTGGACTAACCCTTTGTTTTGTAGCACTGTTAAGGTATGGTTTCTTAAAACTCCTCTGTAGTTTATCTTAATTTCTTGATTTTATTGATTTTTCAACCTCATGCACGACACAGTAGAATTAGGGTCTTGCCTTATGTGAATACATGTGATTAGAGACTATTTTCTAGGATTTTCTTTTATTTGTATGCATTACACGTTTAATATCGCGACTGGATCCCGGGTAAGTTCCCTTGTTCCCTATTGCATACCATATTGCTTGCTACTTGAATTATATGGTTTTTTAATGATATTTTATCACTTGCAATCTTACACCCTTTAGACATGCTTTTGTAATGTATATTTATACATATGTATTAGTTGAGGGCACATTTAAATTAATAATTCAATTAAAAGGATGTTAAGTAGAGGCCTATCGCGAGATAGGATGAGAAGTGGTGTTTTAGTCCGATGGGCTCCTTCCCTTCTCATTCCATGATCCCCGGACCTAGTTAATCTCTGGTTTCTAAAAGATCAGTTTGCTTTAAAAATATTTTCTTAATTTCCCTTTTAAAAATTAAGTGGCGACTCATTGTTTTGTGTTTTAAATTGAAAAATATTTTAAAAGAAAAGTTGTGGGTAAGAAAAAATGCAATATCCACAATCTGGCGACTCTGTTGGGGATCGAACCCAGAATCTTTGGTTTCGCAGACCAGGAATTTCTGATTTTGGGTTCACTCGAGGATTAGACTTGAAAGCATCCTTTTAATCGAATTAATCAATTTTTGTGCCTGTTGCATTTCACTTGCATGTCCAACTAGTCGATTGCACGGAACTATGACCTTGGAGACTCGGGGCAACCCGGTCGGTCAAGTGATCATGGGACTGTGTGATCACCCTTGATCTCGTACCATGTGTTGGTATATGAAGCATCCTATCGGGTGTGTGTCAAGGGTCCCTTATTTGTCCAAAACCCAGCCTTTGCATAGTAGTTTTCATAGAACCTTTCAAAGGTAGGAAATCAATTCTTGATTAGGATTATATGATAGAAAGTTTTGTATGCCCGAAAGGGATTATTTGAGATGATGACGATACTTGCTTGATGAAAGATGTATAATCTTTTAATCACCTTTTAGCAATTTCTCCTCATGTTCCACGATATTTGGAGAACATGCCGAACCTTGATTATAAGATTATACTTTTTATATCATGTTTAGCTAAGCATCATTGACCTTGTATGTATCCAAATTCATGGAAAGTACGGTGATAATCCGATCATGTGATTCTCCTACCTAAAGAGTTTTAAGTCCATCTTTGAAAGCAAACAGACTTTACTATCTTCTCCCCGAGGTTTTCGATCACCCTCTCGAAAAATATTTTGAGTTCACAATTTCCCAAACTGACCTTTGTTAAGGCATATTTTCACTTGGAAGAAAAAAAAAAGTTTGAAAATCTTTGGAATTATTTTTGGAGAAATGCTTTTTGGATGAATTTCAAAATAAAAATCCAATCATTTTTGAAAGAATGTTTAACATCCTCATTCTCAAAAGCATTCTTAGGCATTGTTTTCAAACACAAATTTTTTTCTTTTTTTTTTTTTTTCTTTTTTTCCTTTTTTTTTTCATCCAAGGAACACTTTCTAAATGATTTTCAAAAAATTTTGAACATCCAACCTTTGAGAGGGTAGTGAAGATCACAATGAAAGGAGAAGTTGGCGCACTTGACATGAGCGAGGATCTTATGTGCTTATGTGTTAGGATTTAGAATTTTCTTTTCTTTGGCATATAGAGTAGGCACACACACACATATGCATTTTTTTTTAAATGTCTTTGTATGACAAAAGGAAGCAGATAAAAAGTTTTTAAAAGGAAAATTTCAAAATTTGTTGTAGGGGCGAAAATAGCATCAAGATCAAATCAAACCTGGTTTAGAGATCCCACGGCGAGGCTGGTAAGAGGAGAAGACGCTGACATGGCTGAAGAATGAAACAACGAGGAAATAGCCGGGTTAAGAGCACTGGTAGAACAACAAGTGGAGCAAATGAGGCGGCAAGCCAAAAATATGAATCGAATGATGGGAATGATAGAAGAACTGAATCGTCGACCACCGCCTATAGTTTCGCCAGCTGTGGACCCGTCTCATGGAGGAGAAGGAGATTAGTTTGATGATCAGGGGGCGCAATGGGCTGATGCACTACAAGCCAACAGGGAAAGGGAGAAAGATGAGAAAGAAAAGTTACTGACCGAGAAAATAGAGAAGTTGGAAAGGGTGATGCGCAAGGCTCAGGGAGTTGATACCTATCTGATAGAACTGGAAGGGTTGTATGACGGAGTACGTGAGACACTGCCGGCCGGGTTTAAGATGCCAATTTTTGACAAATTTGATGGGACAGGGAATCCTCGCAGCCATGTAAGAATGTGTATTGGAGCTTTTCAACCAAGTGGACTGAGCACAACCATGATGGCTGTCCTATTCCAATAGACTTTAACCGGAGCCGCTTTATCCTGGTATCTTACTCTCGAACAAAGCAAGACCAGGGTTTGGGAAGAAGTGATCAAAGCATTTGTGGCATAGTATGAGTACAATCAAGATTTAGATGTCACTGTCCGAGATTTGGAGGCAAGGGAACAAAGAATCGTTCGCCGAATATCTGAGCAGATGGAGGGGAAAAGCAGCTAAAATGGCACAAAGGCCGTCTGAGAAGGACCAGATCCGAATGCTGATGAAGAATCTACAGCCAGTGTATCAAGAAAAGATGAGGTTTTAGTCAATCAATACCTTCACTGAGGTTTTCGATGTCGGAACAAGGATAGAGGATGCAATCTAAGAAGGGGTATTTAAGAGAGAGGAGCAACCAAACCGGTACAGGAGACCAAACTATGGGTCCAACGGAGGACAAACGGGGGGTCACTCAGGCCCCACCGATGTCAATGCACTAAACGGGCCGGAGAGGAAGTTTGACATAACTCCGAAGAGAGGAGGAGATAAAGTACCCAGAAAATTTTCAGATCTGGGAGTATCACTATCGACTGCCCTCGACAGGCTGTTAGCAAAGGGGCATCTCCGTCAATTGGAACCTCGACCTCTACCAAGTCCGCTTCTGCCGAATTTCTAAGGGGATCTCTTTTGCAAATTTCATCAGTAGAAGGGTCACTCAATGGATCGATGTATGAGATTAAGGTACGAAATCCAGGACCTCATCGATAACAAAGTAATTTTGGAAACACCTACCAAAGCTCCAAATGTTACTAAAAATCCACTTCCGAATCATCAAGCTGTGCCACCACCGTAGGGTCTTTATTTCTTGGGGGTAGAAGAAGCAACCTTCGATCCGTCTAGCCTAATCACTAAGGCCGGGACACCAAGAAAGCATATCAGCTGCCGAAGGATTCAACAATCTATACTTTGGAAGGTCAGCCGGAGAAAAGTGAAAAGAACAGTCAGACTGGTGGGTTCAAGGGAGTAACAGTCGAGACGTGAGCTAGGTAGAAGACGATCTTTGGTACGAGAGCGACAAAGAAACGGAGATGGTGGAGGGTACTTTGAAAGTCGATTCAGAAGTTGACGATTTGTGGGCAAGAGAACAAGTCAGTCACCTAACTCAGTCGGGCAGACACTTTAAACCACATGAGCTAGAGGAAGATCATCCAGGGAGAGAATTGGACAAGGGAAAAGGGAAAATGAACGAAGAAGAGGAAGAAGACAGGGTTCTAAAGCAAATGAAGAAAACTCAGGCCAATATCACCATTTGGGGGTTACTGATAGCATCAAAACGCCACAGGCAGGCAGTATTGGATGCCCTAAATCAATCTGATGTTACCATCAACACAGCACCGGAAGATATTGTGGGAATGATTGGCAGGATCCCGACTTTAGCTATCACCTTTTCTTCAGATGACGCACCCCCCAGAGGACCCATGCTCAACAAGCCGTTGTATGTCACTGTTGAATGTTTGGGGAACACCATACCCGCTTGTCTCGTTGACAACGGGTTTGCCCTAAATGTATGCCCCTTCCGAACAGCCAAACGAATGGGTTTAGATGAATTGTCTTTCGTGCCGTCCTAGCAAAAGATCAGGGCATATGACAACACTCAGAGAACGGTCATGGGCATCATCGTTCTTAACCTCATCATTGGACCAGTGGATAAAGAAGCTGAATTTCAAATCATTGATATCCCCGCCTCTTTTAATTTATTTCTAGGGAGGCCATGGTTGGATAGCTTGGGTGCCATACCGTCCACCATCCATCAAAAGGTCAAATGTGTTTGGAAGGGCAGAGTCTGCGACATCCTCGGGGATAGCTGGGTTCGATCGTCTAAAGCTTCGTCAAGCACACCGGTTCTGGAATTACAGCTGCAAGAAGAAGAAGCAAAAATGGGAGGGTTCGAGTTCGTCGGCATGATTGAGGAGGAAAAGCCAAAGGAATTCCTGGCACTTTACTTTGACCAATATGCAAGCCCGTTGGTCGCAGGGATCATGAAGAAAATGGGTTTCTTTCCAGGTTTGGGGTTGGGAAAGAACCACCAAGGCCTGCCGGAGTTTTCAAAAATCCTTACTCAGACTTACACTCACGGTCTGGGGTACTAACCATCCAAGAAAGGGAAAAAAGAAAAGAAGAAGACCGTCGATGCGCCATTAGACCCTTACCTAAAGATGTTCAACGGATATTTTATGAAGGAAAGAGAAGATTTCCCCTTTTGCAGCTTCCCAGAACCATGGGTCGACCAAAAAGATAAATATTTGAAGCCTGGGTTAAAGATCTTCTTTACCCACGAGTTTTCTGCATATGAAGACCCATACCTGCAGTCGCCTGCCAAGTTGGTTACTGCCAAGGATTGGATTAATGCGCTAGATGGCTTTGTCATGAAAGATCTGTTGGACAAAGGGAGCACAGAAGTTATGAAAGTGGGTCATGGAGAAACCAAAGATAATACGTTGAAGGTCTGGTGGAGGAGACAGCCGAGAGTGAGAAAGATAAGGAAGATCAGATGAAGAAGGACAAGGGAAGGACCGAGAAAGAAGAAATGGAGGAAATTACCAAGGACCTGGAAGAATGCTTCATCGCCGATCTGGGAGGAGAGAACAAGAGAGAGTGGGTTTTTGAGTCTAGTGATAGGTATTCCCCACACCCAGAGTCTGTAATGGCCCAAATGAGGCGTCTTTCAATTTTCATGTCTGTTGTAATCACTCCAAAGAAAATCAATGAAAGCATGACTGATTCTGCCTACTCGAACGCGCTTAATGAATGTGATGATCATGAAATACCCATTAAATTGCAAAAATTAATTGAAAAAGAAAAAGAATCTACGTGTAAAATCATTGAGGACACTCTAATAATTAATCTAGGAAATGAAAATAATCCTCAAAATGTCTTTATCGGCTCTACACTTGGCAAAGAAGAAAGCGAAGAATTAATCAAACTATTAAGTGAATTCAAAGTTATAATGATATGCCGGGCATTGATCCAGAGATAGTCCAACACCACATCCCCATTTTCTGAAATTCAAAACCAGTAAAACAAAAATTGAGGCGAGTGAGGCCTGAATGGGCACTCAAAGTTAAAGAGGAAGTTGAAAAGTGGTTTAGAGCCGAATTCTTAATGGTCACCGAGTATCCAGAATGGATCGCCAATATAGTGCCTGTCCCCAAAAAGGATGGTCGTGTTAAGGTTTGCGTTGATTTTTGAGACCTAAACAAAGCAAGCCCTAAAGATGATTTCCCTTTACCACATATCGACGTCCTTGTTGATAACACCGCCGGACATGAGCTTCTGTCCTTCATGGATGGATTCTCCAGCTATAACTAGATCCTCATGGCACCAGAGGATAGAGAGAAAACCACTTTTATCACGCCATGGGGAACATACTGCTATAGGGTGATACCATTTGGGCTCAAGAATGCAGGAGCAACATATTAGTGAGCCGCTACCACATTATTGCACGACATGATCCATAAAGAGGTGGAAGTGTATATGGACGATATGATTGTGAAATCTAAACAGAGGAAAGGACACTTGGAGGCTCTGAGGAAGTTTTTTGGGAGGTTAAGGGAGTTTAGGATGAGACTAAACCCACAGAAATGTACCTTCTGGGTCACCATTGAAAAATTGTTAGGGTTCCTTATTACTCAGAGGGGAATTGAAGTAGACTCGACCAAGATAAAAGCCATAGTCGAAATGCAGCCACCCAAGAATGAAAAAGAGCTGAGGGGGTTCCTAGGTAGAATACAGTTCATAAGCTATTTTATCTCAAAACTCACCATGACCTGCGATACGCTATTTAAGCTGCTCAGAAAAGGAGAGAAGTTCGAGTGGGATACCTTGTGTCAGAAAGCCTTCAATAAAATCAAAACCTACCTCCAAAACTCACCTGTCCTGTCACCACCTTCACCCGAAAAGCCTCTGCTGCTATACCTTTCTGTGACCGAGGATTCAATGGGATGCATCCTGGCCTAAGAAGGAGAAGAAGGGCACGTAGAAAAGGCCATTTATTACTTAAGCAAGAGGATGATCGGATACAAGTTGAAGTACTCACCCTTAGAGAAAACATGTTGGGCTTTAGTCTGGTGTACCCGTCGTCTTAGGCATTACATGTTAGCTTTCCCTGTAATCTTAATCTCCCGAATCAAATACCTGTTTGAAAAACCCGCCTTGACCAGTAGAATTTCTTGATGGACCATGATGCTAGCCAAGTTTGATATCAGATATGTCACCTCCAAATCTGTCAAAGGAAGAGCCATCGCCGAGTACCTAGCTGACCTTGCCGTAGAGAGTGGGGAGAAAGGAGAATTCAGGTTTCCTAACGAAGGAGTGATGGAGGTAAGGGAGGATTTATGGAGGATGTATTTCGATGGGGCTGCCAATCAACTAGGCTACGGAGTCGGAGTTATCCTTGTAGCACCTGATGGAACCCCTACCCCACTGGCCGTCAAGCTTAAATACAACTCAACCAATAAAACAGCAGAGTACGAAGCATGCAGAGTGGGCATGGAGGCGGCGCTGGCCTTAAAAGCTGAAAAAGTTGATGTGTTTGGAGATTCAAATTTGATCATATCCCAAGTGCGGGGAGATTGGAGGGTGAAACACGAGAAGTTGAGGCCATACCATGACTATTTGGAGAGTTTGAAAGAACAATTTAAGAAGATATCATTCTACTATCTTCCCCGAGAGGAAAACCAATTGGCAGATTCCCTTGCGACCCAGGCATCAATGATACAGATCCCCTCAGGGGTAATGATGGTCCCATTATCCATAGAAATCAGAAATCAACCCTCATTTGAGACAGTCGCGGTCATAGAAGACGAAGGGGAAATACCGTGGTATGTGGATGTGTGGAATTTCATTAAAGAAGGAGAATACCCCGAAGGAGCCTCATAAAAGGACAGAAAGGCAATCCGAAGGTTCTAAGCCCAATTCGCGATCTATGCAGATAAGCTATGGAAAAGGTCATACACAAGGTACAATTTAGAATGTCTATATGGAAAAGAGGCCAAAAGAATGATGGAGGAAATATATGAAGGAGTCTGTGGACCCCACATGAATGGGCATATACTAGCAAAGAAGATCATTCAACAAGGATATTATTGGACGACTCTGGACAAAGGTTGTTGTGAGTATGTCAGAAGATGCCACAAATGCCAAACCCACGCCAATCTAATGCATACCCCGCCTTCCCAGCTCTATAGCATGACCACGCCTTGGCCCTTCTCTGTTTGGGGCATTGATATCATCGGTGAAATAGTTCTGAAGGCTTCCAATGGGCATCGATATATAATTGTGGCAATAGACTACTTTAATAAGTGGGTGGAGGTCGCGTCGTATGCCACATTAAAGGCTAAGGATGTTGTGAGCTTCATCGAAAAGAACATAATCTGCAGGTATGGGTCCCCAACAAGTTTATCTCTGATCATGGTAGACATTTCCTGGGAGAAGTTATCCCGCTTTTAGAAAAGTACAGAATCACCCGCCATCAGTCCTCTCCATATAGGCCTCAAACGAACGGAGCGGTAGAAGCAGTTAATAAGAATGTTAAAGCAATCTTGGGGAAAACAATGGATACGTACAAAGATTGGCACGAGAAGCTACCATTTGCATTATGGGAATACCGGACCTCTGTAAGAACTTCTACTGTAATACCCTGTATTTCTGTTATATATTATGTGAATAGGACCCTGTGTGTTTCTTTTAATACTTGTATGAGCTTGGCCTTACCTTTGGTATAATTTGGATAACAATCGATTGACACTTTTATCAATCGATTGGATCATTAATACCTAATACCAATCGATTGAACTCTATACCAATCAATTGCTTATATCAATCAATTGACACTAATACCAATCGATTGGAGGCAGCTGGGCAAATTCTTTTGCTCTGGCTGAGGTTTGTCCACGTGAACACTTCCCCTCTATATATATGAGCCCTTCTCCTGCGTTTTCCTTTTTAGAAAAATCAGAGAGAGTGAGAGGGAGTATTTGTGTGTGTTTATATATATATATATACACTCATATATATATAAACACACATATATACATATATCCATACACTCACACACACAGATGGAGTGAGAGAAGAAGAGAAGAAGATCAGAGAAGAAAGGAGAAGAAGAAAGAAGAAAGAAAAAAGGCAGAGCAAGATAGAGAAGGAGGAAGACCACCATTGGAGCTTCCAAAGCTCAAACACACACAACCAAACACGCCCTTAACGCCTAAGGTGAGTTTTAAACTCACTTGGTAGCTTTATATTGGTGTTAGAACGTGTTTTGAATGAAGAAATGGAGTGTAAACCATGTATTCCCATTTTCATGTTGCTGCAGTCTGCACTGTGAAGAAGACGAAGTACCAATCGATTGGTACTCTTACCAATCGATTGACATCTTTCAGGTTCCAATCGATTGACACTTTATGCAATCGATTGGCATGGATTATGATCCAATCGATTGACAAGTTTTCCAATCGATTGATGTCACTTTTATACCAATCGATTAGACCTCTATACCAATCGATTGGAAATTTTAGGATACTATTTTCTTATAATAACTGTTTAGTTGTTTATTTACTGTTCAGTATTTTCCAGCATGCTTTATTATTGTAATACAGACATGATAATGAGTTAATGCGGCGTTGGATCGTAGTAACAAGAAGATTAACGAATAATGTTTATGATGTTAGATAACGGAATAGTCGTGAATCCTTTGGAGTTAACGTTCATTTCATTCAGAGTAGTCGGGCCACATTGGGATTGTCACGTATCGGTGATAGAGTTGAACTTAAATAGGTTTGCTAAGATTCGGGAACCTTGCGTGGGCGGGCTTTGGTCGATCATATGTTCTTAAAAGTGGTAGACAGACGAAGGTGTCTATGACTTGCGGTGAACCGGACCATTTGCCCTAAGATAGCCAGATGATCTAATCATATGTTCTTAAAAGCGGTAGACAGACGAAGGTGTCTATGACATGCGGTGGACCGTGATCACTGGTAGACGTCGCTAAGTCGTGGCATAGAATGATGTACTGTTGTTTAAAGCATTATATCCCTGACATGCGGTGAACTTGTGCATATGTTCTTAAAAGCGGGGGATGGACTAACGTGGTATCCATGACATGCGGTGAACTGTGCATATGTTCTTAAAAGCGGTGGATGAGCAATGGTATATTTATAGAGTTGAACTATTGTCGAGTCTGTTCCCGATCAAGATGTGTTATCGGTCTTAAAATGAGTGAGACATTAGTAATCTTAAAAGGAGTTACCCTCACTGAACTCTAACTTGGTTACTGTTTATAACTTGTAATAACTTCAATAGCTGATACCCTGTTAGTATCTAACTCACTTAGCTTTCATTAAGCTGACGGCGTTTATGCCGCTGGACATTTCCATTTTCCAGCGCACCTTGGTTATGACTATACAGGTGAAGGGCCCGCAGGAAAAGACTACCATGCTAGTGACGACGTCCCCGTTGAGAATTTCCGCGACAGAGGTCAGACCGAAGAAGACTACTACGCCGAGGACTACCTTTACGCCAACTGAAGACTAGACTAGAGTTGTGGCTAATTGTCTTTACCATTTTAGAACCCTTTTTGTAGTCAGGCATATGTTGCCCTGATATTTGTACTTCCGCTATCTTATAGTTGATTCGAGACTCTGATGTGTAATAGTTAGTAACTTCTCTTGACTTAAGGTTACGTTGTGATCATAACCTAGACTTCATTCTTGTTACACTATTACTGCTTATTACTTAGTACTGTGTGGTGTGGACAATCATGTGACTTCACCCGTCGCTGCCTTTGGACCCAAAAAGGAAATTTATTTTTCTCTATTTTTGCCGTTCCGGGGCGTGATAGAATTTTTGGTATCAGAGCCTAGGTTTTATACCTTTTTCGCTCACAGATTGTCCCACACCATCTGGTCCTAGAACCTTGAGATTCTATAGATGAGTATTAAGATTAGTTCTGACTTAAGGTAGTCCCTTTTCAGGTAGCATGGCACCGCCGCTGTTCGTTCCAGTCAAGTTTGGGGGACACTATGTGTATGAGAGGAGTATTGCGCCAACAGATCCACAGTACTATGCCTGGAAGGTTAGGCAGAGAGCTATTGCAGAGATAGATCGAGACATGCAGATTGAGTAGCTGAGATTTGGGACCCAGGACCAAGAAGTGATACGGCAGGAGATGATCTACCGCAAGGAGACCTTCAAACACATCGAGGAAGATTCCCTATTGATGTTACGAGACCGTTCTTCGTACCAGGTTCTACTTGCAGAGGTTAGAACAACGCCTCCACCACCCCAGACACCTCTACCCCCACCAGAGGAGGACATGGCTGATGCACCCCTAGCAGATGAGGAGATGGAGGATGATGAGAACGATGGCGACGATGAGCCAGAGGATGACAACGAGGAGATGGAGGATGAGAAGGACGAGGACACCGATGACGAGGAATCGGAGTATGATCCAGAGGAGGAGGACCACGAGGACCCAGCCAGTATGGACGTGCCAGTTGGCGTAGATATTGTAGTGTAGAGGGTTATCCGATAGGGGAGGATGAGGTAGCCGCAGATGATGATGCAGGTGATGATGCAGTAGTACCATTCTTACCAGGAGGAGTTATAGCACAACTGGCAGCTGAATGGGCTGCAGAGATGGCTGCACATCCCCATGGATTTGAGATTAGAGCACCGAAGTTGGCACAGGCTATGGTATAGGCTGAGGCACTTGCAGCCGCATTTGATGCAGCCCAGGCTGACATGGCCGTTGATGCAGGAGATTTGGGAGCTGTTGTAGAGCATGATGGACCCGAGCTGATTGAGGATGTTGTGATAGAGGATGAGGACATGATGGATGACGATGATATGGATGAGGATGATGTTTTATCTGAGGTTGCCCCAGAGGACAAGGCTTCCATCTATGGATCCGATGTGGACAACTTTTGAGTCCAGCACCTTTAGGACTTAGACTTTTACGTTTGACTTTAGTACATGTTGTCCGCTTACTTTTGACGCTTACATAGACAGCTATTGACCATAGCCTTTTGTATAGGTAGCCACCAGTAGTGGTCTTGTGTATATCTTCCTTTTGTTTAGATCTTGTATAGGACCATGTACTACGCAGTACACATATGATCTGTAGTGTACTCTGCTGTACATCTTTTGGGTATATACATATGGCAGATCGTTTCTCTTGGTTATTTCTGTTATCGTCTCATTATTATGTTATGGTTATGATTTTGATTCATGTTATGCTTTCTGTTATTTAATTATGGTCATTTCCCCGAGAAGATTGTCAGCTAATTGTTAGATCCTTCATAGGTACACCTCACACGGATCACTATGGTGGGACCCACAAGGAACCAAGCATGACTGGGAGCACCCATTCCCGAGGGTATGGACCCAACTGGAGTCTTCGAAGCCTTCATGCAACGGATGGAGCACATCGGCGATACCTACAATCATGCCACCAACAACAACGGCAACAACCATGTTGTCCCTCCAAGACAGGTAGGCGATAAGCTGTTGGAACGATTTCATGGCTTGCGTCCCGAGAAGTTCGACGGCATGGCATAGTCCTCGAAAGCAGAGCAATGGATACGAGAGTTAGAGCTAATTTTTGAAGCCCTGGAGTGCAGTGAGCTTGACAAGAGACGTCTAGCCGCATTTCAACTGACTTACTCTGCCGCGGACTGGTGGGAGGCCGAGAGAGCTACGATTGGGATCGACGCTGCAAGGAGAATGCCTTGGGAAGCATTCAAGACTCGATTTCTCGAGAAGTATTTTCCTGAGGACGAAGGGACCAACAAGAGAGGAATTTCCTGAGTCTAACCCAAGGAAACTGGACAGTCAAGGAGTATACTACACAATTCGAGCGACTTTCCCGTTTCGCTTCGCATATGATAGACACCTCCGCCAAGAAGGTCAAGCGATTCCACCAAGGACTCAACCCACACCTCCGGCACATGATGATAGGCCATCTGGGCCAGTCGTTTGAAGGGATTGTCCGTCTTGCTTCAAGTTTGGAAAAGGATGCTTAATCTGTGCAAGGACCACAAGTGAATCGACCTCCACCCAGGACCTTCCAACCAAGGAACTTTCTCGCGCAATCATCAAGGAACAATCAGGGATGGAAACCCCAGACCAACTACTATCAGGGAACCAAGCGTACATGGGATAGGACAAGGAAGCCCAAGCTAATTTTCCTCGACAGCAGAATCAACAGCAAGGACCACCTCAGGCACAGCTCGCCACCCAGCGACAAAACACTGATGGATGTTTCAACTGTGGAGTGCCCGGACATATTGCAAGGTATTGCACAGTCCCCAAGACCAACCGTCGTAATGACCTCGTCTGCTGCAACTGTAACAAGCCTGGTCACATGAGCAAGGATTGTCGAGCACCACGTGGAGGCTACTATGGAGCGCCTGCTCAGGGACAACAAGGACAACAAGGACAGGTTAGGGTGAATGCCATCATCCCTGACAATGTAGGGTATAATGCTAAGGAACATCAGAACTTGGAAGGTACACTCATTTTATTTCACTATCAAGTTAGAGCTTTGTTTGATACCGGTGCCGCCCGTTCTTTCATAGCTATTAAGATGGTGCCTGATTTGGGTTTGCTACCCCTAGCACTTGAGCCGACCCTTAATGTCGTTTCACCCTTGGGTGTATCCATTAAGTTAGGTAAGGTGTGCAAGGATTGTCCTTGATACTAGAGGATAGAAATCTCCCGGCAGACTTGATAATCTTGTCAATGTCTGAGTTCGACGTGATCCTAGGAATGGATTGGCTTACCAAGTATGGTGTTAACCTGGATTGTGTTAGTCGGACCATTGTCTTTTTTACGCCTGGTTACCGGGTAGATCAGATTTCAGTGCCAACCGTTGAGCGACATGTTTATCACGAGCTGCCTAGCCATGATTAAGACTTCAAGCACGGAGCTTCCTATCAACCAGATCCTCGTTATTTGAGACTTTGAAGATGTGTTCCGAAGAATCTCAAGACTTCCGCCGAAGAGAGAGATAGACTTCTGCATTGAGTTAGCACCCGGAACGTTGCCGATTTCCAAGACCCCGTATCGGATGGCGACAATAGAAATGCTAGAATTGAAGAAGCAAGTTCAGGAACTTGAAGACTTAGGTTTTGTTCGCCCGAGTACATCACCTTGGGGAGCACTAGTTCTATTTGTGAAAAAGAAGGACGGAGAGCTACGACTCTGTATCGACTACAGGGAGCTGAATAAAGTCACGATCAAGAATAGATACCCACTTCCCCGGATAGACGACCTGTTCGATCAACTGCAAGGATCAAGGATATTCTCGAAAATTGATTTGCGTTCAGGATACCATCAATTGCTAGTTCGACCAAAAGACATACCGAAAACTGCCTTCAGGACGAGATATGGACACTACAAATTTCTAGTGATGTCTTTTGGATTGACTAATGCCCCGGCAGTATTCATGGACCTAATGAATAGAGTATTCAGACCCTATCTGGATCAATTCATTATAGTATTCATCGACGACATTCTAATTTATTCAAGGACGAAAGAAGAACATAAGAAGCATCTACAAGTTGCTCTACAGACTCTCAGAGATAATAGTCTGTATGCAAAATTCAGTAAATTTAAATTCTGGCTTCAGGAAGTTAAATTCCTGGGACATATGATATCACAGGATGGGATTTTCATTGACTCATCTAAGATCGATGCAGTCTTGAGCTGGAACAGACCAACCAACGCGACCGAAGTTAGGAGTTTTCTTAGAATGGGTGGGTATTATCGGAGATTTGTGGAAGGATTCTCCAAGATCGCAGGACCTTTGACGAGCCTGACTAGGAAGGAGACGAAGTATGAATGGACTGATAAACATGAGGATGCATTTCGGGAATTGAAAGAGAGACTAACCTCAGTACCCGTGCTTGCGATACCTAAGAGTGGTGAACGATTCATAATCTATAGTGATGCATCACACCAAGGACTTGGTTATGTGCTAATGCAAGAGGTGAATGTCATCGCATACGGATCAAGACAATTGAAGCCGCATGAGAAGAATTATCCGACGCACGACTTGGAACTAGCTGTAATCGTGTTTGCCCTGAAGATTTGGAGACACTATTTGTATGGAGAAAAGTTCGACTTGTTCTCGGATCACAAGAGTTTAAGGTACCTGTTCTCTCAGAAGGAGTTGAACATACGACAATGAAGATGGATGGAACTACTCAAGGACTACAACTTTTCCTTGCAATACCACCCGGGTAAAGCGAATGTTGTAGCCGACGCTCTGAGTCGGAGGCCACGCCTTTTGGTTGCTTCAATTTTGATTAGAGAATGGAGAGCATTGGAGACGTTAGCGGAATTCGACCTTCGACCAGTGGAATCTAGAGAAGGACAACACTTTGGGTGTCTTGTCGTACAACCGACTCTCATCAGCCGCATCTTGGAAGCTCAACAGTCGAACGAGGATTTCAAGTTATGGTTTGCCAAGATGTCCGCAAAGGAACCAGAGATATGGAGTATTAGTACGGACGGAGCACTGAGGTGCAAAGGTAGACTCTGTGTGCCAAATGACGATTGTCTCAGGAAGAACATTCTGGATGAAGCACACAAGTCAAGGATGACTATCCACCCAGGAGGAAACAAGATGTATAAGGACTTGAAGAGAAACTTCTGGTGGGAAGGAATGAAGCGAGAAGTGGCCGAGTATATATCGCAATGTCTTATTTGCAAACAAGTGAAGGCAGAGCATCAGAAACCACCTGGACTCCTACAACCGCTACCGATTCCCCAATGGAAATGGGAGCACATCACCATGGATTTTGTGGTTGGATTGCCAAAGTCCCAGCAAAACCACGACGCTATTTGGGTAATAGTGGATCGACTCACCAAGTCAGCACATTTTATCGCCTATAGCATGATGTACCATGCTGAAAGATTGAGCCGGATGTATCTACAGCAAGTAGTGCGACTGCACGGTGTACCTGTCTCAATAGTTTTAGATCGAGATTCACGTTTCACCGCAGAATTCTGGAAAAGCCTTCAGACAGCAATGGGAACTTCATTGAATTTGAGTTCGGCCTTTCATCCACAGACAGACGGTCAGACAGAACGAGTCAATCAAGTGATGGAGGATATGTTACGAGCCTGTGTCATTGAATTCGAGAGTTCATGGGAGACGCATCTACCTTTGATCGAGTTTTCCTACAACAATAGCTACCACACGAGCATAGGGATGGCGTTGTTTGAAGCTTTGTATGGAAGACCTTGCCGATCGCCGCTATATTGGGTCGAAGTCAGAGATACTCAACTACTTGGGCCTGAGATGATTCGAGAAACCAGCGAGAAGATCCAGATTGTACAAAAAAAGATGAAGACAGTGCAATCCAGACATAAGAGCTATGCCGACAAGCGATGGAAAGATCTAGAGTTTGCAGTTGGAGATCATGTGCTACTCAAAGTCTCTCTAGTTCGAGGTATCGTCAGATTCAGACAGAAGAGAGGCAAGTTATCGCCGTGATTCATTGGACCGTTCAAGATCTTAGAACGTGTTGGGAAGGTTGCTTATCGACTTGCATTGCCTCCGAAGATGTCAGGAGTGCACAATGTTTTCCACATTAGCATGTTGAGGAAATGTGCCCACAACCCAACACACGAGATCAGTTTTAAAGATATCGAGGTGAACGAGAATGCGGCCTATAATGAAGGACCAGTGCGTATTCTAGACCGAGGAGTGAAGAAGCTCAGAAACAAGGAGATTCCGCTAGTGAAGATTCAGTGGAAGCACCACAACGAAGGAGAAGCTTCATGGGAATTAGAGTCGGAGATGCGAGAGAAGTTTCCATTTTTGTTTTGAACCCTGCTTACTTCGGATTTCGGGGACGAAATCTTTAATAGGTGATGGATGATGTAATACCCTGTATTTCTGTTATATATTATGTGAATAGGACCCTGTGTGTTTCTTTTAATACTTGTATAAGCTTGGCCTTACCTTTGGTATAATTTGGATACCAATCGATTGATACTTTTATCAATCGATTGGATCATTAATACCTAATACCAATCAATTGAACTCTATACCAATCGTTTGCTTATATCAATTGATTGACACTAATACCAATCGATTGGAGGCAGCTGGGCAGATTCTTTTGCTCTGGCTGGGGTTTGTCCACGTGAACACTTCCCCTCTATATATATGAGCCCTTCTCTTGCGTTTTCCTTTTTAGAAAAATCAGAGAGAGTGAGAGGGAGTATTTGTGTGTGTTTATATATATATACACTCATATATATATATACACACATATATACATATATCCATACACTCACACACACAGATGGAGTGAGAGAAGAAGAGAAGAAGATCAGAGAAGAAAGGAGAAGAAGAAAGAAGAAAGAAAAAAGGCAGAGCAAGATAGAGAAGGAGGAAGACCACCACTGGAGCTTCCAAAGCTCAAACACACACAACCAAACACGCCCTTAACGCCTAAGGTGAGTTTTAAACTCACTTGGTAGCTTTATATTGGTGTTAAAACATGTTTTGAATGAAGAAATGGAGTGTAAACCATGTATTCCCGTTTTCATGTTGCTGTAGTCTTCACTATGAAGAAGGCGAAGTACCAATCGATTGGTACTCTTACCAATTGATTGACATCTTTCAGGTCCCAATCGATTGGCATGGATTATGATCCAATCGATTGACAAGTTTTCCAATCGATTGATGTCACTTTTATACCAATCGATTGGACCTCGATACCAATCGATTGGAAGTTTCAGAATACTATTTTCTGATAATAACTGTTTAGTTGTTTATTTACTGTTCAGTATTTTCCAGCATGCTTTATTATTGTAATACAGACATGATAATGAGTTAATGCGGCGTAGGATCGTAGTAACAAGAAGATTAACGGATAATGTTTATGATGTTAGATAACGGAATAGTCGTGAATCCTTTGGAGTTAACCTTCATTTCATTCAGAGTAGTCGGGCCACATTGGGATTGTCATGTATCGGTGATAGAGTTGAACTTAAGTAGGTTTGCTAAGATTCGGGAACCTTGCGTGGGTGGGCTTTGGTCGATCATATGTTCTTAAAAGTGGTAGACAGACGAAGGTGTCTATGACTTGCGGTGAACCAGACCATTTACCCTAAGATAGCCAGATGATCTAATCATATGTTCTTAAAAGCGGTAGACAGACGAAGGTGTCTATGACATGCGGTGGACCGTAATCACTGGTAGACGTCGCTAAGTTGTGGCATAGAATGATGTACTGTTGTTTAAAGCATTATATCCTTGACATGCGGTGAACTATGCATATGTTCTTAAAAGCGGGGGATGGACTAACGTGGTATCCATGACATGCGGTGAACTGTGCATATGTTCTTAAAAGCGGTGGATGAGCAATGGTATATTTATAGAGTTGAACTATTGTCGAGTCTGTTCCCCATCAAGATGTGTTATCGGTCTTAAAATGAGTAAGAAATTAGTAATCGGATTATCGGTTTGATGTAAAGGAGTTACCCTCACTGAACTCTAACTTGGTTACTGTTTATAACTTGTAATAACTTCAATAGCTGATACCCTGTTAGTATCTAACTCACTCAGCTTTCATTAAGCTGACGGCGTTTATGCCGCTGGACATTTCCATGTTCCAGCGCACCTTGGTTATGACTATACAGGTGAAGGGCCCGCAGGAGAAGACTACCATGCTAGTGATGACGTCCCCGTGGAGAATTTCCCCGACGGAGGTCAGACCGAAGAAGACTACTACGCCGAGGACTACCTTTACGCCAACTGAAGACTAGACTAGAGTTGTGGCTAATTGTCTTTACCATTTTAGAACCCTTTTTGTAGTCAGGCATATGTTGCCCTGATATTTGTACTTCCGCTGTCTTATAGTTGATTCGAGGCTCTGATGTGTAATAGTTAGTAACTTCTCTTGACTTAAGGTTACGTTGTGATCATAACCTAGACTTCATTCTTATTACACTATTACTGCTTGTTGCTTAGTACTGCGTGGTGTGGAAAATCATGTGACTTCACCCGTCGTTGCCTTTGGACCCAAAAAGGAAATTTATTTTTCTCTATTTTTGCCGTTTTAGGGTGTGACATCTACAGGAGCTACACCTTATTCACTGGTTTACGGTATGGAGGTCGTTCTGCCAGTCGAAGTAGAGATACCTTCTCTTAGGGTTTTGGCAGAATGTGAGGTCACCGAATCGGAATGGATACGAGGAAGGTATGAGGAGTTAATGTTGCTCGACGAGAAGAGGTTGGCCGCTATAAACCCTACTCAGGGATATCAGAAAAGGATAGCTCATGCTTTCAACGAAAGGGTCCGCCCAAGGAAGCTTGCTGAGGGTGACCTGGTCCTCAAAGAACTGAAAGTGCCCGTTTATGACCCCAGAGGAAAGTTCAAACCCAACTGGGTCGGGTCGTACATCATAAAAACTCTCCTCTCTGGAGGGGCGACCTATCTCATAGACCTGGATGGGGTTGAATTTAAGCAACCAATTAACCTCGATCGCCTCAAGAAATACTTTGCTTGAAACTGTTCCTTTCAAAACCTCCTACCTCGATGAACTACGCTTGCCCTGATTCCCGCTAGGGGATACGTAGGCAACCTACTTGGTTCGGTGATTAAAATAAAACCGCCCGAGCGGCATCTTCCTTCAAGCCTTAAACTGAACTACTACGGGCCTGATACCCATTCGGGGATAAGTAGGCGGGCTCTCAAAAGCCTTCGGCCCATGAAAACCTAAAAAGAAGAAACCCTGTGCTAAACTAGGGGCAAACTGGCGCTTGCCCAGAATCACCTCGAAGCCCCAAAACCAGGGGCAAACTTTGTTTGCTACCCGAAGAACCCAGATATTTACCTTAAATCCATCTCTGGATCTCCTAACTATCAAAATGAGTACTATAAAGAAATAAATGTGAATTCATGGTATGGAAAGACTAAAGCAAAGTGAAGAGCCAAGAAAAGACATTAAGAGGATAATATTTGATAAAAGATTAATTGGAGGAGTGAACATTGTGATTAAACATGCTAGAACTTTTCCTAAAGATGAAAGCACTTTTTAAAGAAAGAAATAAAGAAAATCACATTCAAAAAGGCAGGACTTGTCTGAAATTTTTATAATATAGAACTTTGTCCTGTTTGTTTTACTTTTATCTGTGAAGCCTATCTCTAGATCAGTGTTTGAATCTGAGAAAGGTACTCAGCAGTAGGCACAATTGAAGCCGGGATTCTCCGAAAGGGGGCTGAAACTATGTCATGCCAAGCCTCGATGAAAGCCTTCACAATAGAAGGGCACAAAGTGGACCCCCTAGTAAAATCAGCGGTAAAAGTCTCAGTAATGTCCTGCAAGAGTCCGAACTGGCGGACCACCCGACCAGGAATGTAAAAAGTGGTAGCATGCAAGCCAGGTAACCAGATGTCGGGCTGCCCAGGAAGGCGCACGGTAACAGAGCGATAAACCCACTACAGGCAGGTCCAGCAAATATCACCAGAAGAAAGGCCTCTAAACCAGCCAAGCCAAGCATCGGCAAAGTAGAATAGGCAGTGAACCTCCATACGGTCATAGGGAAGTGGCCCACAAAAATGTGAGGAGTGTATGAAGAGATCAAGGCGTTCCATAAGCCAAACTTGTAAGACAAAAGGTGCCCTTGCGGATAACATAGCCTCAGCAGTATGAGCGTAGCCCAAACCAGTCAGAGTTTTGCCAAGAATCAGCATAACAGCGCTCTTCATCTCCCACAAACCGCAGGCAATGGATATGAGAATGTCGGAAGATGACTGAAAGAGGAAGTAAGAAAGCATAGCAATCGACAGGGCGCTACACCGAATGATCTGATACTCTCCATCATAAGGGTCTCCTATAGGAGCATAAACGGAAGAGAGGCACTCGAAGTCAATCTGCCTGTCGCAAACAAAAGAGCCCGCCACACTTCGAGATATATGGA
Organism: Hydrangea macrophylla; assembly: GCA_033977485.1. Taxonomy (NCBI): domain Eukaryota; kingdom Viridiplantae; phylum Streptophyta; class Magnoliopsida; order Cornales; family Hydrangeaceae; genus Hydrangea; species Hydrangea macrophylla. Next base: position 30,648,088 of record CM066993.1, read on the forward strand.
GAAGAGTGGCTAAATCCCGGACGTACCCGGCCTGAACCAAAGGAACTATCAACTCAGCAAAAGGATCAGTGTGCAGAATAGCGCTGAATTCCTCAAACAAAGGACAAGTCTCCTAAGAGCCAAAACGAAAGATGTTGAGAGAGGGATCCCAACATCGGATGGCAGCTCGAAGTAGGCCCTCATTCAAATTCATCCGTCGGAAAGAGAAGAGATCATTTAGTCTGAAGCACTCAAAGTTGAGCCTGTCAATGCCAGAGAGGGTATCCATCCATGGAAAAAGGATTTGGGAGCTGATGGGGGCCATTTGAGAAGGAAGTAAAGAAGAGAAAATGGTGTTTTGCGGAGTATTGGGAGAAGAAAGTAGTATAAATAGAGGAATAAAACTGTCCACCTACCCGCGGCACTCGATAAAGCAGGACGACACTCAACGAAGTGCCACGCGGCAATCCGTGAGTGCCATTGCGGCATTCACAGAATGCCGCTACGGCACTCATTGAGTGCCACTGAGACCTAACTGAGTGTCATCCTGAGCCTCATTTTGGCCAGGGTTTGTTTGTAATAATTCATCCCACCTGCAAACAAAAGAGAGAATAAATGTACGCATCATGCAGCACGTACAAGCAATATCAGACCATGGTCACACACGTTCATTTCATTTTATTTATTCATTCATGCATTCAAAGAAGCATTCAAGGTTAAAATAAAAGAGGGACCAAGCTATAGTCCCACATACGGCAAAATATATATACCAAGCATAATAAAAGGACCAAGCTATGGTCACACATACGATGAATAGCAATAAAAAGTAGAAAAGATAAAAGCAAGTGTCTATCCTACCGGCTAGCCTGAAGCCATCATCAAGAGTAAAGTATGTGCATGTATATATACAATCATCCAAAAAAAGAGAGTATAAGTCCTCTCCAAGAACTATCAAAAAATAAAAAGAGAGTCAGTCCAGGCCTCGGCCCCGAGTCTGGCGAGTGACGCATCTGAGAGGCTCATCCTCTGACTCTATGCCGCTCCCGCCGCGTCCGCCTTCTCCTCTGCCCCTACCTCTGCCGCTACTGGTGCCCTCACCACCACCTCCACCACGTCCAGCACCGCTGCCTCCAGGGGCATCGCTGAGAAGGATGCCAAACTCCTGAAGTCGCTGCTAGAGCTCTCCCACCTGCCAGGATAGAGCCCCCACCTGTTCCTCCTGGATGGAGGGAACAAGTTAAATTACCACTAAAAATGACTTGGAAAGTAAGATAAACAAATAAAAAGGAGCATTTTCATTCTTACCAGAGCTCTCGTATGAGCCTCAGCAGCCGCTCGCGCCCCCTCAGCCTAAGCCAAAGGAAGAAGGATTAGAATGTCTGAGTAAAACTACAGTTTTAAATAAAGCAAGATTTATAAATTACCCTCCCCTCTCGGCCGTAAATCCACTCTCTCACGTTGTGAGCATAAAGCAAGCCCTCCTCCGCATAATCCCGCGGGACATGATCGTACTTGAGCGGAATGATGGGAGGACCCGCCTGATATCTGGGGACCGTGGTAGTAGTCTGATCACCGTAGGAGATTGTCCTAAGACTCCAATCCCAGGGCAGTAGAGCAGGAGCCTGAGCAGTAGTAGGGACGGGCTGCAAGGAAGAATGAATCCAATAAGAAGATAAAACACGCATGTTCAAAAGAATTAAAGGAAAAGGCTGAAAGAAACTCACCCGGGTCACCTCCATCAGGGGAAAGTTTTTCATCAGCTTCGCAGCACGGAAAGCTGCGTATCCCGCTGGAGGCTCCACAAAACCCTGAAGAGACAGGGTAGCTAGGGCAACCGTAAGTACGGAACCCTGGAGGGTATCCGTAGCTCTCATGGACTCCGGCGGGGGGAATGGCACGAAGAAAGACTCGGCCGCCAAGGACTGTCTAGTCACCCTCTCTCCCAGGTACCACGCTCGAGCCTCTGGTCCATCCAGCAAGACCCTCTGCGGGTCATACCCAGCCAACTCCCGCATCCCCTAGGAGGTCTCTGGAAGTACGTCAAGCCAGGGCTGCCATCGGACGTGCTGCTGTAGTAGGTTCGTCAGGAAGTTCCTAAATGAGATAAAATCGTGAGCTCTGGTCTTCCGTCCGACCCGATCCTTCGCCCACTTCAGTCCCTGGGGCATGATGAGGGCGTCTGCTGGTCGCGTATCAGGCGACATCATGTGCAAGTACTCATGGGACCAAATCTGCAAGAAAAAGAGAGGAACATAAGTTTTAAATACAGAAATATGGAATAAGAATGCAAAGTTTAAACTAGGATTAGGAAATTAATAAAAGAAGAGAAGTATACCTCCCAGGCCCTCCAGAAGCCGCCAGTAGAGGCTGGGCGATCCTGGGATATCTCTCCCATATACTGATAGAGGATGGCTAGCCCTGCCCCGGCCCAATCATACTGATATATATCCATACCCTCCAGGGACCCCAGCAGTGTCACGGAGATCCGATCTCCCTTGGTGCTTAGCAGAGAGCACCCCCAGCACATACATCAGAAAACCCCGAGCCATCTGCTCATCAGTAAAGCCCTGTCGGCCTCGAAAAGTATCCAAGAACCACTTGGCCGTGACCAAGGGCTCCTCCGGGACGGCTCCTAGCAGCGGCTCAATCCGATCCCACTCCCTCGCCGCATCCAGGTAGCGAAGGCTCTCTCCCCCAAAAGGGATCTCGGTGATCATAGAGAAATCCAGAGGCGTCATCGTCATCTCGCCGAATGGAAAGTGGAATGTGTTAGTGGTATCCCACCACCTCTCCGCCAATGCGTGAATCTACCTCAGGTCATTGGAGCTCTTCGTCAAAAGTTTGACGAAGTCTCCAAAGCCGGCCATGGTAACAAAGCCCCTCACCGACTCGCTCAACTCTGTGTACCACTCATAACCGTGGGCGAGACTGTCGTACCCCTTCAGCACCTTGGGCTGCAACTGCAAGAAAGAATCACAAGATTTGATGTCAGTAAATGGATAAAGAAAGAAAAAAAAAAGCAAGCAAAATAAATAGGTGACAATAAGGAAATGGGAGAAAAGCAACATAAGAATAAATAATAAGAGAGAGAAAGGAAGAATCTGGAAATATTCACAGGAAAATTCACAAGCATGGTACTCGTTTGCACTCATACTAAGTTCAGCAGCCGTTCACACAACAATAAAAAAAATTTAAAAAAAAATAAAATAAAATAAAATAAAATAAAAAGAAGTGAAAGGTGAAAGCATTTACAGTACTAAAAAGATTTCCAGAAAAGGAAAAGAAGAGATGATTCACTTCCGTGGAGTTTCAAAAGAAATTCAGTTTCAAAAGAAATTTGGGGCATGTGTAAGACCTTGATTAACATACGTCACGCCCAGAAATCCTTTGAGGAAGAAAAGAGACTGAAATTAAATATGCACAGATACAGGTGAAACACCCGAGAGTTCGTAACCATAGTGGTTGTATTTATGAGGGAATGTGAAATTTCGAATAAAACGGTTTGTGTTCATAAGCTTTAAATAATAATATTAAAAAAAAATAAGGTCAAGGGACGATCAAATTAAATAGGCAGACAAGCACAGATACAATTGGAACACCCGGAAGATCAACGAGCATGAGAAATTATATTGATAGTGCATAACATTCATTAAGTTCAAAACGAAAATAATTGAAAGAAAGAAAAAGAAAGGGCGTTTACCTCGCGCTTGAACGCGCGGGCGGATAAGTGATCATATGGATCCAAGAGCAAGAGTGTAGGGTCAGGATGAGGAGTGACCCGATATTTGGCCTTCTTCCGGCTACCGGAACCGCTCTCCATAATCTATCAAGAAAGAGGAAGATTCGCGTGTTAGATTCATAAAAAAAAAATTTTAAAAATAACAAAATAATGAGAATAACTCGAGTTTTGATCAAGTAGAACTAACCTGATAAGTCCTGGCTAGATCAATACAAGCAAGAAGAGAAGAGGGAAAATTTTCTCCAGAGAGATTTCGGGTTAGAGAGAAATGAGAGAATGGAACGAAATGAAATGAAACTCTCGGTTTAAGCCTCTGCCGCTCAAACGCGGCACTCGATTTTCGTGCGCGGCAGTTGATGAACTGCCGTGCGGCACTCTCTGAATGCCGCAACGGCACTCTGTGAGTGCCGTACGACAGTCAGCGATTGCCGCGAGTTTGAAGCGTGTGCCGCATTTAAGTCGGTTAAGAGATATTTTGTTTTCCTCCCAAAATTCAAAATTGGGCCCCAATATTTGGATTTAACCCCCAAATTTTACCCTCATTGTACTTTTCCCGGGGTTGGTTTTCAGGATCAAATTGGTCCTCAAATTTGAAAATTGAAATAATTTTGAGTCTGTGGGCCCCTAAATTTTGAAAATTAAAATGATTTTGAGTTTTGACTCACCCCAAATATGATTACCCCATTTTTTAGAGGGTAACAAACTTGCACTCTTGGTCCTCGCAACAGATTTGCGTTAGCCCTCGTTCTGAGAATATAACAGATTTATATTCTCGATCCGCGTAACAGATTTACGTCGATCCTTTGTTTTGAGAATGTAAAGGATTTACATTCTTGGGTCTCGCAACAGATTTGTGTTAGCCCTCATTCTGAGAATGTAACAGATTTATATTCTCGATCCGCGTAACAGATTTACGTTGATCCTTTGTTTTGAGAATGTAACGGATTTATATTCTCGGTTCTCGCAACAGATTTGCGTTAACCCTCATTCTGATAATATGACGTATTTATGTTCTCGATCGGCGTAACAGATTTACGTCAATCGTTTGTTTTGAGAATGTAACGGATTTACATTCTCAGTTCTCGCAACAGATTCGCGTTTTTTTTTTACCCCCGTAATAGATTCTACATCAGTCAAGGATTTGGTAATCTTCTCTAACGCGTCATGTAATGTGCGTCATACGAGTAAGCATGACACTTGCATAATCAGGTCTATTCAAAAAATACCATTACATAGCATGCACATCACGACAGGATAGGTGGATCCATCCATGTGACTACTTGCGCTTGTGTGTGTTTGACCCCGTGCCCGAACTACGCTTTGGTCTGATTCCTGATGGGATACGTAGGCAGCTCATCATGGGGCACGACCAATTAGAATTTCGCTGCGCGCTCACTTCCTTTTGCAACGCATTTTGTTTTTTCCTAAGATCCGACAGTTTGGTCAAAGGCTTGTCTTCACACAAGCTTCGACGTTCGCTTGTGGTTCATGTTGCCCCACAAGCTCCACCGAAGAGGGGCAAACTGTAGATACCCCAATTTTGACCAAACGTCGAATTAAGGAGAGTGTTATCTCCATATTCGATGATGACAATGTCTGAACTTATCTAGGACTTCCAAAGATGATTCAAGCTCTTCGAAAGACAAAAAGAAAAAAGAGGAAAAGGAAAAGTATAAGCAGAGCGGCACTCAAGCCTTTTCGCGACAGTCACGGGCTGCCGTTGCGGCAGTCTCTAAACTGCCGGACGGCATTCGGTGATTGCCGCGAATTTCATCAAGTGCCGAAAAAATAATGAATTTCACTAAAAAACGGCAGTCCCTGGAGTTGTCTGCGGCATTCAGTGAATGCTGTTCCGGCAGCCATTGAATGCCGTGACGGCTTTCATTGAATGTCGATGCGACATTTACTGAGTGCCGCTTCCATCTCCGGTGAATGCCGCATTTTTGCAATAGACAGCTGGCATACAACACGTTTTGTACTATGAAAAGGATGACTAAATTAGGGTTTTCAGTCCTGAAATGACTAAAATGCCCCTCTTAAATTGTCTATAAATAGAGGATGAATATTCACTTGCATGGGGGGAGATTTTCTTTGAATCTATAGGTTGTATAAGTGTTCTTCTTGCCTTAATTTTCATAATTAGGAGTGAGTTTAGAATAGCTTAAAATAAAGAGTTGTGTGAATTAGTGTAGAAGAGCTTGATTAGTCTTTGGAAATTCTCCAAAATCACCAAGTAGAGGATACTTTGGAGGTAAGGCTTTAGAATAGTTAGTCTTTATTCAAGTTTAATTATAAACATGCATGGAGTTCTTTAATTTCTCTTTTCATTTGTTGTGTTCGTCCTTTGGGTTCATAAGGCTTTCAATGCCTTACTTGAATCTTTTGGTTTGAAATTCCTTAATCTCTTTGTAGTTTTATTATTTATGAGAGGATTCAGATGGGTACTAGAACATTTAGCTAATGTACCCAAACCTATCTTCATGGTTTGAGGTTTATTATGACTAAGTTTCATGAAGTTCTTCCATACTTCTTTGAAATTTACAAACATAAGCATATTTAGTCTCCAATGACCATCAAAAGGTAGGAGAATTAGCTTTAGACAAGCCTAATCACATGGCTTATTTGTCTAAAGTTAATAGGAATAAAGTGAATTAACCCAATGAGCAATGAGTTCACAATCTGTTTTCGATCATGGATTTTTAGCCGAACATCTGACCGTTAGAATGGAATGAAACCAACGGAAAAGTGTTTATAACTTATAGTTCTACCACTGTAATTGTTGTTTTAAGGTAATTTCATGTTTTGGGTGGTTTGATCAAGGGTTTTGTGGAGCAACCATAATCTGTCCAGAGTTTCAGAACAGTAACACTCTTTTGAAACAAGCAAATCAGAACCTTATCCAAGCACTTGTGACCCAAAATAATTTTTTCTAAGTAGATTAATGTGTTAGGAAGCTACCCTAAAAAGAACAAATCATTTCTGATTTTTTTGCTATTTTTAGAAAATCATGCAAGAACTCTAGACAGGAGGTTATAAAACCCTAAGTGATGTCTGGTTTTTGTCCAATTCCAGGAGATCTAACCGTTGAAACTTTGATTTCTCTTTTGGGTTAAAAACTAGACACATAAAGGCATCTTGTGCCCAAAATTCACCCAGATCAAACCATGGGAACCATGTTTTTTATTTCTTTGAAGTTCTGATCTGCTCTCAGCAATTTCCAGAATTCTGTGACAATTTTGATCAATCTTATAAATAATGGCTTAGATGATATTTTCATGAGTTAAGGTTTAAACCATGTTTCAATAATGATTAGTTAAGCTTGAATTTTAAGTTCAAGTGACCTAAATCAATAAGTACTTCATGATTTCTTCTTGTTCATGTTTACATTCATTCATGTGACTTGACATTCATAGGTAGGATTCGTTTGCTTTAGGATAACTACATTTGATAGGTTTAAGCTAGGAGTCTAGGATTGTTATTTAAGATCCAACCTTATATCTCGTATATCATGTGGACTAACCCTTTGTTTTGTAGCGCTGTTAAGGTGTGGTTTCTTAAAACTCCTCTGTAGTTTATCTTAATTTCTTGATTTTATTGATTTTTCAACCTCATGCGCGACACAGGAGAATTAGGGTCTTGCCTTATGTGAATACATATGATTAGAGACTCTTTTCTAGGATTTTCTTTTATTTGTATGCATTACACGTTTAATATAGCGGCTGGATCCCGAGTAAGTTCCCTTGTTCCCTATTGCATACCATATTGCTTGCTACTTGAATTATATGGTTTTTGAATGATATTTTATCACTTGCAATCTTACACCCTTTAGACATGCTTTTGTAATGTATATTTATACATATGTATTAGTTGAGGGCACATTTAAATTAATAATTCAATTAAAAGGATGTTAAGTAGAGGCCTATCGCGAGATAGGATGAGAAGGGGTGTTTTATTCCAATGGGCTCCTTCCCTTCTCATTCCATGATTCCCGGACCTTGTTAATCTCTGGTTTCTAAAAGATCAATTTGCTTTAAAAATGGTTTCTTAATTTCCCTTTTAAAAATTAAGTGGCGACTCATTGTTTTGTGTTTTAAATTGAAAAATATTTTAAAAGAAAAGCTGTGGGTAAGAAAAAATGCGATATCCATAGCTAGGAAAAGGCATGGTCGAGCATCCTGATCTAATGTCTGGCATGTTCAATCAGCCAGGTCCCCCACCGACCAACATGCTAACGTTCTCATCAGATGACATAAGGGATCTACATTGTCCCCATGATGACCCACTGGTGGTGACGCTTTCCATAGCAAATTATATGGTTAAAAGGGTGTTAGTGGACACGGGCAACTCCTTTTATATTTTGTTCATCTCAACTATAGATCAATTAGGGATATCAAGGGATTGGCTCTGATCGGTAGCCACTCCCCTGGTAGAGTTCAATGGATCCAGCACATAACTGCTCGGTACAATCGAGCTCCCAGTTCTCATGGGAACCTACCCCCAGCAGAGTTCCGTACTGGCAAGCTTTGTGGTTGTAGAGGCTCCATCCGCCTACAGCATTATCCTCGGGAGGCCGACGCTCAATAAAGCCAAGGCTGTTGTATCGACATACAGCCTGACGGTCAAGTTTCCAACCCCTATGGGACCCGGGAGCTTACGTGGAGATCGGGCAACTGTCCGGAGCTGTTATGTCAGCTCTTTGCGTAGAGAAGCAATTGTCGAAGCATTGAACATTCTGGAGATGGACCCGAGAGACAAGAGCGATGGAATGGGCCCGGTAAAAGAGATGGAACAAGTGGTGTAGAACCCCTAGCTCCCCGACCGGTCCGTCAGCATTGGCACTCTCTTGGAGCTAGGTCTTAGGGAGAGGTTGATCCGTTTCCTGCGACAGAACCAGGACGTCTTCGCTTGGTGTCATGAAGACATGCCTGGGATTGACCCCGGGTTATGTCCCACCATCTCAATATTCACCCGAATTGATGATCGGTCAAACAGAAGAGGAGGGGCATAGCCCCTAAAAGACAAGCAATAGTGCATGAAGAAATTGAAAAGCTTCTAAAGGCAAAGTTCATCCGAGAGGCCCACTATCTCGACTGGTTGGGAAATGTGGCACTAGTCAAGAAAAGCAGTGGGAAGTGGAGAATGTGTGTGAATTTCACTAATCTGAGCAAGGCATATCCCAAGGATTGCTATCCGCTACCTAGGATAGACCTCCTTGTGGACTCCACTACCGGACACTCACTCCTTTCGTTTATGGATGCCTACTCAGGGTACAATCAGATCAGTATGTATCTCGGGATGAAGAAAAGACCTCCTTAATCACGGACCAGGGGACGTACTACTACAAGGTAATTCCCTTCGGCCTAAAAAATGTCAGGGCGACCTATAAACTTTTGTTCAACTATATGTTCAAGGACTTGATCGGGAAGTTGATGGAGGTCTACGTCAACGATATTTTGGTCAAAAGTCGAGACGAGTCCGACCATCTCGAGCATCTGGCCGGGGCCTTCAGCATCTTAAGGAAGTTCAGGATGAGGTTGAACCCGGCCAAGTGCACATTTGGAATCTCGTCCGGAAAGTTCTTGGGACACCTAGTCAGTAGGCAGGGAATCGAAGCTAACCCCGAAAAAATTCAGGCTATTATTAGCATACAGTCGTCACCTAGGTCAACCAAAGAAGTTCAGAGCTTGGTTGGACGGGTAGCCCATTGAACAGATTCATTTCCTGAGCTACCGTCCGGAGTCTGCTATTTTTCAAAATCCTCCACAAGGCCCTTTAGTGGTTGAAAGAATGCGAGGAGGCATTTCAGGAACTCAAGAAATACCTGACATCGCCCCCTCTGCTCTTAACTCCCTTTTTAAAGGAGGAGTTATTCTTGTACTTAGTGGTATCACCCTTAGCGGAAAGCTGGGCACTTATTCAAGAAGAGCACGGAATATAGTTCCCAGTTTATTACACCAGCCGGGCACTCCATGGAGTAGAAAGCCAGTACTCTCGCATCGAAAAGCTCTCTGTCCAGAGACTCCGGCCGTACTTTTAGGCCCATGCCATCGTGGTTCTCACAGATCAGCCTCTCTGTCGGATCTTAAGCAGGTCGGGACATCCGAAAGGTTCGTCAAGTCGGTGTTGGAATTAGAAGAATTTGAAGTGGTCTACATGTAATAACCTGCATTTTCATATTTAATTTGTAATTGCATTGTCATATTTAAATTCATTTGGTATTGACTGCTTCATTTAATTATAAATTCTCATGTTCTAAATTTTATTCCTTGACTTATTAGAACTCTTGTTGGGGCCAAATTGTAATTTTTATAAAGCTAGCAATACCTGTGTTGAATTTTAAAACTGTATTTTAAAACGGTGGAAATGCTTTCTTTTAATTCAAGCTGTATTTTTATAAAACCAGAAAACCATTTCTTACGTTAAAATGAACTTTCTGTATTTTTGTGGTGACCACCGCGTCACGAAAATACTAGTTCACTTCCAAAACTGTCCACGCTGTGCTAAAATTCCACAGATTTTGGAAGTGATGTAAAGCTAGATGTGACATACACTTTACTTGCCATTTATGGCAACTCATCATTGGATGTGCCTTGTTTGGTAATGCCTTGTATGTGTGTGTTATATTGTGGCCAAAAGCAAATTTCCCAAACAACCCAACTTGGCCCCTATGTACCTAGACTTGACTCTTGGGGCATCTGTGGAGTTATACACAAATCAATATATATATATATATACGTATGATTTTTATGCTGCTAATTGTGAGGAGTAGAGAATTAGTTAAACTAATTCAATTTGTTGAGTAATCAACATTTTGCTTGGCCTCCAAGTTCATCAATACATCCTCTATATATGCTACACTCTCATCCATACACTCATACATTCTGCACACATAGAAATTCAGAGAGTATAGAGAGAGTTCAGAGAATAGAATTTTAGAATTTTAGAGAGAGAGAAAGAACTTCACCTCCATAGCTTGCAAGCTTCATTGAAGTTTTCTTGATTGGTCTTATCTTTCTCAACAAACACACATCTCCTTATCACTGTGAGTATTTTAAACTCACCCTTAAATGTAATTCATGCTTAGTTATTACTTGTGTCTGTGAAATTGTTAATCACCATTGTTGATTTTAACCATGGAAGCTTGAGCTTCAAAATCACCATTTTCAAAACTTAACCAAAATCCATTTTTAGAGATGATTATGAAAGATTATACATCATATATGCTATGTTTGAAGTTTTAGAGCCTAATTCATTCATATGAGGAAGTATATTAGAAATTAAGTTTTGTCCTCTTTTAATCTTTCATAAAATTTAAGAGTTATAGTTAGAATTATGTTAAATTGATAATGGATTCTTAATCCTTGTGGAAAAACGAAGAAAACCATATACTATATGACCTTTATACTTACAGAATTGAAAATGGGTCAAAATGGACCCTTAAGACTGAAATAGAGCAGTTTCTGCGGGGAAGAAGAAGCCTCAGCTTCATCTCGCGCCACGATCGCGCGCGCGAAGATCGTGCGAGCGGACCGCGCGAGCGACCCCTCGCGCGAGCGATCCGCGCGCGCGATCTTTGCTCCCCCAGACAGACGGAAGAGTTTATATATGTAAAATGGAATTAAGGCAGGTCGCGCGAGCGATCCACGCGCGCGACCTTGGCTTTTTCAGGCAGACAGAAAAGTATATATAAAATAAAAATTAGGCATATCGCGCGAGCGGCCCGCGCGAGCGACCCTTCGCGCGAGCGGCCCGCGCACGCGACCTTTGGCAGTTTCCAGTTTTGCTTGTTTTGTGATCAGGGACTGTTTGGAATGAAACTTACGTACTGTTAAGGTTCTGTTTGGGAAATTTAGTTAATCAGGACTCTATTGGTTATGTTTGAATGATTAAAACATTGTATTATGACTTATCAATCCCCGTACGCGTGTTGTTCCTTTAATTCAACATTTTGCTTATGTTTAAGTGCATATCATTCAAGTGGGGTCAGTGGTACTTGCATATGGGTGTCAGTCAGTGAGGAAAAGAGTAATGGTCAGTGTGGAAAGAGTATGAGATTGAGATTGAGATTGCGGTTGTGGTTGTGGTTGAGATTGCGGTTGTGGTTGTGGTTGAGATTGCGGTGAGGGTATCTTTGAAATGCGACGGTGGCAAATTTGGACACTCCCTGACGCCCATAGAAGCATTAAAGTGTGTGAAGCCGAACTCGGACATTCCCTGGCACCCATGGTAGTGCTAAAGTGTGGCCTACGGACATTCCCTGATACTCGAGTCTGGATACTGCGTGAGGGGTTGCCCCGGTATTTGCATGGCGGTTAGGGTATTCAAAGTGTGAGGCATTGAACACTCCCTGGTACCCCGGACCAAAGTGTGAGGCAAACTGGACACTCCCTGGTGCCCCGTTGCTAAAGTGTGGCTATCTTAGTGTTTCAAAGATACCAGGAGTAAGATAGTGGGTTGTTGTGTCTGTTGAGAGAAAAGGGTCGGCAAGATGAGTGTGGTGCATTGTCTTATACACAATTATATGTTTCATGATTGATCGACTTTTAATATATTCCTTGTTGTTTTTATAAAATGAATTCGCTCTATGGTCAAACTATTGATTTTGCAAATTGAAAATGGAAAAAGGTAAATGAGTATGTTTTACATTTAAAGTTATGTTTTTAATACTCACCAGCTTCTTGAAGCTGACGACGTTGATGCGTCCTGGACATTCGTGTTCAGGCTTTTCAGGTTACAATTAGGAGGAATCTTATGACTACGCTAACTGAGAATGGCTGCCTTTGGAATGAGAGGACTGTTTATTGATTATATGTTTTAAGTTACATGTTTTAAGTTTTAAACTGTTTGTTTTATAAGGATGACTGTAACAGACACTAAGTTATTGTTTTATTTTAAGGCGGTATGTGCCTTAGTTGACCCCGTATCATAAGATGTAATAAGTTAGAAAAATTTTACAAGCCTTGATTGCTCTGCTCTGATTATTATGTTTTGTTGTTCGATGTTTGGGACGGAATCGATCCTTTAAACTATCGCGACCTACGGGTCCATAAAGGAAATTAAACGCTTTCCTTATTTATGCTACGTCGGGGCGTGACACTACAGACCCCGGACGACAATCAAGGGGCACGAAATGGCAAATTTTCTCGTGGAGTTCACATACCCAGAGGACGTAGCTGAAGGGCTCGACTATACCGCCCGGTCTGCAGCCTGACACCCCGACCTGGGTACTTTATGTGGATGGGTCGTCCAACAAACAAGGCAGCAAGGTTGGGATCATCCTGACCACATCCGATGGGATCCAGGTGGAATACGCACTAAGGTTCGGGTTCCGGGCCTCTAACAATGAGGCCGAGTACAAGCCCCTGTTAGTTGGATTGCAATTACCCAGTTCAATGGGCATGCAATAAATCTAAGGGTACAGTGACTCCCAGCTCGTGGTCAATCAAGTCAACCAGAAGTACGAAGCTCAAGAAGATAACATGGTTTCTTACTTAGCCCTTGTCCGCACAGTCTCAAAGAAGCTCAAGGGGTTCTTCATTATACAGATCTCGAGGTAAGAAAATGCGAGAGCTGATCAATTAGCCTGCCTTGCCTCATCCTCTGAGTCAGACCTACCCGAAATAAAAATAGAATACTTACCCGAGCCCAGCGTTGCTAGCCCGGAAGGCATGAAGGTCGAACCGGTCACTTTGGGACCCAGCTAGATGGACCTAATCATGATGTTCCTCGCGACCGGTACTCTACCAAGCGACAAGGAAGAAGCCCGGCGGGTAAAGTACCGGGCGGCCAGATACCACCTCGCTGATGGCATCCTTTACAAAAGAGGGTTTTCTATCCCGTATCTCCGGTACGTCCAGCCTATACAGGCCCAGGGAGTATTGCATTAAATCCACGAAAGGGTATGTGAAAACCACGTTGGAGGTCAGCCACTCTCCCGAAAGGCCCTGTTGCAAGGCTATTACTGGCCAACACTGGCCTAGGATTCCCAAGAGTATGTCAAGCGGTGTGACAAGTGTCATAGATATTCACCTATGGTCAACCGCCTGGGAGAGCTCTAGATGCCAATCCTCAGCCCCTGGCGATTCGCCCAGTGGGGTATCGATATCGTCGGTCCCCTCCTGATGGGAAAAGGACAAGTTAAGTTCGCAGTTATAGCCGTGGACTATTTCACTAAGTGGGCAAAAGTCGAGCCCTTGGCAATGATCACTGAGAAAAAGATGGAAAACTTCGTCGAGAAAAACATCCTTAGCCGGTTCAGCATCCCCAGGGTCCTGGTCAGTGACAACAGAAGGTAGTTTGATACCCCGGTGTTCAGGAAATTCTGCTCGGGCTATAGAATATCAAATCACTACTCTTTCGCCGAACACCGTCAAGCCAACGGACAGGCCGAGGTGACGAACTGGACAATTCTGTAGTCAATCAAAACTGGACTAGAAGATGCCAAGGGACTCTGGGCTGAAGAGCTACCAACCCTTCTGTGGGCTTACCGTACCACTCCCCAAGCGATAACGGGGTAAACCCCTTTCTCCCTTACCTACAGCTTCGAGACAGTGGTACCCACAGAGCTCGGACTACCGAAATATCGGGTAGCAACTTCAACATGCAGGGTAATGAGGAAGCCCTTAGGGGAGAGCTCGACCTGATACAGGAGAAAAGGAATTGGGCGTATCTGAAAGTGGCAGCCTACAAACAGCGGGTCTCTCGGTATTTCAACAGCAAAGTCAAGCACCGCAGTTTTTAGGTAGGTGACCTCGTCCTCAAGGTGGTGAATCAGTCTACCAAAGTCCCATAGAAAATTAGGGCCAAACTGGGAAGGACCGTATAGGGTTACCCGGGTTAACTGGCCGGGTACTTACTGGTTACAGGCTTTGGACAGGCATGATCTAACTCACCCATGGAATATACAACATCTCCGCAAATATTTTCAGTGATGCTTGGATAAGAGCGGGTCAACATTGGTTAGGAAATTTATGGCTCACTTTGAGCAATTATTATGATTTTCAAAAAGGAATAAAGATTTTTCTTTTTAATGACCCCTACCACTGTCAACAGCAAACAAATTAAAGACCTTGGGGACACACAAAGATCTCTGGATCACACTTGAGGCAAAAGACCTCAGGATCACACTGGTGGCACCGAAGATCTCGAGATAATACCCAAGGCATAACAGACCCCGGGGTCACACCCGAGGCATCGGCTTTTCTTAGGCCCATAACCGACGATGGGGGAAAATCTCCCTAGGTGGCTAAAGATAGCAAGCCTCAAAGGACCCTGCAACCACCCACGTTCCAGGTCGGTTCCCTACAGTTGTTCCCTCTCTTAACGCCCGCCTTAGCAAAAGCTCAAGGGGCAGGGGGATACTGAACTAGTACAGGGAATCACACCGGGCACTAATAGGGTGCAGAATCTCACAACATTTCTAAGTACCTACAGTGCCTAGGGAAACCGTCCATATAACAATAGGTCCAGAATCCTATAATGTACCGGACGGGACCTTCAAAGTAGGTCCCTAGAAGACCAAGTGTTCTCTACCAGACGTGGTCCTAAACCTTTTGCTAAGGCAGGGTTTTATATGGCTAATAACCGGTCAGGCATGGGTAATCACAAAACAGGCAAGTACAGAAAAAACATAAATGATGAAAAAGGGTGGCCTCAAAAGACCTTTCATTAATAAAAATAAAAATATGTACAAAGCCTGGGGGGTAGTTGTAGAAGCCTCCCCCCCCCCAAAAAAAAAAAAAGAGGAGAGGAGATCCCGAAGCTAAGCTTCATCCAACACAACCACGTCCTCGGTCTCTCCAGCCTCCCCGACCAGAGCAGCTTGCCTGCCTGGGGCAGTGTCCCCGTCGGAGTAACTTCCTCAGTAGGTCAGACCTTAGCAGTAGAACCTCCAAAAGTGGTGGGACCCATGTCCCAGTAGTCCAAGTCAATCCCTTCGTAGGACGAGCTGTCCCACTCGGGATGGGCTCGGGCCTACCTCCTCTTCAAGTCCCCATAGCCCTGAAAAAAGCCATCTTCGAAGGCCTCCTTTGTGGACCCCACCGCCGCCGTTCCGACAAGGGCCTCTACCATTGCCGTCTCGACCAAAACTTTCTCTTTTCGGGCGGTCTCCAGTTTGACCAAGGAAGTCGCCAACTCTGCCTGCGCTGTCTCGAAGCTTAGGGAGACATGCCCTCGACCTTATCCTTCTCCACGGCCAAGGCAGTTTCCCTGGCCTCAGATGCTGCTTTCTCCTTTGATAGGGCGACTTCAGCAGCAATGGCCCTCCTGGCCAGAGAGGGTAGGAAGGACTCAGCCCTGGCGGCCATGCAGTCGACCTGCAAAAACAATCATAAACCGGTCAATTAGCAAAACAAACAGAGTAACAAATAGTGAAGGACAAAATGGCAGAAGCACTTATGAAGTGGGAGAGGTTGTACAGCCACCCCTGGAACGCTTGTGGAGACATGTTTGCACACATCTCCACCTGACTCGGGAGAAGTCCAGGTCTGACCCTCTCCCTGATCTCCGCCGACTCTCCCAGCAGCGTCCCAAGCGGTAAATCCGCCCTGGGAGCAGATTCCTCCACCACCACAACACGGGGAGCCGACGTCTCCCCAGTTTCCAAGCGAGCAGTCGTCCCGTGCTTTAACCACCTGAGCAGACGCACATGGCCCGAGGCCTCTACGGTTGGCCTCTTTCCTCTTTCTACCATCCGGGCGATGGCGGCGGCTTGTCTAGCCTTTAGTTGCTCTAGGTCCCTCCTAAGGCCCTTTTTGTGAAGAAAAAATCGCGTGGTCAGTAATCAGGAAAAGCGGAAAAAAAATGATAAAGCCAAAAAGGTTGCACAAACAATTACCCATGATGATTGGAAGAAAAACAGGAGCTTCGACGGGTTCGTTTGGATCGTAAGAGGTCTTAAAGTCTCCTATCCGGGTTCACATGTTCTAGACGTTGGTAGGTAAATTCACCAAGCGCCTGATCTCTGCTTAGCACTCCTCGGGGATACTTAGTGGATCGGCTGATCCCGCTGCAAAACAAAGTGTGGGACCGTTAGCCACATGACTACACTCAAAGGCAAAGGAAAACAAAAAAAATAAAGGTCAGACGGGCTTACTCCCCAATTCCCCCGCCCAAGAAGTCCTTAGCTGGATTCCTGGGACCCGCTCGCAGAGCCCGAGGGTGGATACTTGGAAGAACTTGTTCTTCAACCCCTTATTCTTGCTTGGGCAGTGGACAATGATCTTTCTCCCCTTTCGAGCGCCCAGAGAGAAAAACCCAACCTCCCCATGCACGGGGAATGGTCGGTGGGTCCATAAGAACCATTGGAGGGTGAGTTTATACCCAAAGACTTGGGGACAGAGAGAGATGAACCCCATCAAGAACCTCCATCCATTCGGAGCTAACTACTCAAGACCGATCCCGAGGTAGGTAAGGTCGTCCCGAGAGACCGGGTGAAGGGGGATGCGGAACCCAACCATGAGGGAATCTTCGTACAAAGTGATGAACCTCGGATGATGGAGCTAGGCCCCACTGGCATGGATGGTCAAGGAGCAACCGTCGGGAATGGCATACCTCTCACTAATTCGGCTGAGGTCATGGGTACGCTGGATGGAAGGAGTGAATTGACAAGAAAACATAACCTCGGGGTCAGGACCCCCCAACATATCATCACCTAAACCCTGCGAGATGGAGGCCACTGTGGCCTCCTGGTCTGACTCATCATCTGATACCCAGTTTCCTCCCCTCGTTGTGATGGTCTGATGGAGTAGCAGAAGGTGTGTCTAGACTTGTGTTCGGGGTCCCGGACCGCGACTGTTCATCTTCTGACCGGGAAGAGGAATCAAAACCAGAGTGATACATCTCTGGTACTCCCACGGTGGAATGAGAAAGCAAGCAACGACCTTGGTACGGGTTGGAAACCCCGAGTCTAAGATACAGAGGGGGTAGAGTTGCAAGCCTAAAGGGCAGGGAGTATAGAGTCTTCAAGGTAAGGTGACACTCGGTCAAGAAGAAGGAACATAACCTAAGAAAGAAAAAATCCCACTCCCGTACGAGCCCAAGTGGGTTCGTACTCTCCAGCGTCACTTGGGAAAGAAAAAGGAGTAGGAAGAGAACAACGAATTGAAACTGGGAAAATGAGGACTTACAAGAATTAAAGCAGGAAAAGAGCTCGGGAAGCTTGATCGTGGACTTTTGCTCTCAAAACTGCTCGGTAATCTCTATCTCTTGGCAGCAAGAATGGAAGAAATGAATAAGTGTTTCTTATATATAGAGCGTGAATGGTCCAGATCATCCTAGATCCAACAGCCAAAAAACTTTCCTGCCCAAACCGCCTGCAAGCTGTCTCATTGGGCACGTGAAGCATCGCATCAAAAGGCGCGTTCATTAAATGCGTGACGTGACGGTCCAATTACCACGCGACTGTATAGCTACACTAGCATCGGCCTCTTTGGATCCTAATAGGACCAGTCACTGCTTGACACTTGGCAGCCACCGACCCCGGGTTCCCAACGGTACCATCCTCGGTCTAAACCCTGGGTGGCCAAGGAAGGCGGGTCCATTCCCGAGGAATGACCTGGGCAGTTTCCTGGGCGATCTACTGAGTAGTAGATATTTTCAAACCTCATCTGATATAGCATCTCATCAGTTTCGAAAATGGGGGGCAGCTGATAGGTCAGGAAATATCCGGTCAAAGTCAAATCGTCACGTCATCACGGAGACACCGAGTCGTCTAGATAAGGTGCTTAGAATTCAGCTATCCCGGGCTCAACAGTCAATACCGCCCAGTCTGGCCCCACAGTTCGGGATCACAAGGCAGACTCGTTCCTCAGTGGGTACGATCCAAACCTACCCCGTGACTCGCTATGCAAGGTTGCTGGCAGTTCCCTAACTCAGTCAGAAGACTAATACAAGCAGTATCCTAAACCATTTAGGAAACCTCCATGATTTATGCTAATCACTTGTAATCAGATTAGACTTCCTAATCTGATAGTTACCTTGTACGAGTGGTCTCTTGCACCTATAAAAGAGACCACCCACTTCCATTAAAGGGGAACGCTGACAAACATTGAATATTGTACATTTATGTGCCAATATAATAGACATAATACTCATTTAATCCCCCAAATTCCTAGTTTTACATGCATATTTGAATTAATATAATTTAATAGTGATGTTACTCAAATGCGTGTAAAAATGTGTTTTTACATATTTTATATCTTTAGGTAAAAATGAAGTGAAATAAAGGGAATGAAAGAAGTAGCAACCACACCATAGTATATTCATATGAATAGTAATGAATAGTAGATGAATAGTAGTGAATAGTAGTGAATAGTAATGAATAGTAAAAATTTTGAAAAAAACGTCCAAAAGAAAGAAAAAAAAAAAAAAAAAAAAAAAAAAGGAAAAGAAAAAAAAAACCAAAGGCATCACTGTTGAAGACAGTGATGCTTTGATAACAATCAGTTTTGTTTTTTTGATTCCGTTCTCTCTCTCTCTTTTTTCAGCATTGTCAGAAGATAGAGAAAATTGAGGCGCGACGAAGAAAAAAATACCATCGCTGATGGAGTGAATGACGAAATGACTCACAAACCTCGTCTATAAAATGGAGGAGCTCAGCACCATTCACCATTCACCAATTCACAACACAACAGTTCACAATCACAGTTTGGAGAGAATAATTTAGGGGAGGTTATTATGTGAGCACTTTATATTGTCCCTAGAAATAGGAAACTTTAGTTTTTCTTTGCCTTTTCTAGTTCTAATAGTTATACAATTTTACTTTTATGTAATTGATGATTTTATGTTCAAAAATATGTAGCAAAACTTTATGTACTGTATTTCTTAAATTTAAAATATTTGTTTTCTTGTATGACCTTTGTCAACTTTGTAGTAGTAAAAATAGTCCTACTTAAAATTAGATTTAATATTTCAAGTCTAGTAGTACTTATAGTTGTCCCTAAAATAGTTAAAAAATCCAAATTTCCAATTTTTATAGCAATATTTTTATTCACTAGAAGACAGATTTTGCGATTAAATGTCAGATTTCTTAGCCACGTAGTTGTTATAATCACCTACTAAAGTCCAAAAGTACATCATACCCATATCTCACTCCAAAAGTATATTTGGATTTGGTTTGGCCTTATTTGTGTTCTTGGAGTTCAACCACTGTGACCCCACAAGAATCCAAAGTCAAAGGTTTAGTATTTTATTTTTGGTTCAGTATTTCCAATTATGTATATTTTATTAGCCTAGTTGTACTAAACTTTGTTATTTTGCAGATTCCACAAATTCAACCCCAGTTCATGTTATGTAAAGAAAATAATATAATAATATTAGTTCTTACCCTTACCTTGGTTTTACAGCTTTAATTTTAATTGAACGGTGATTGCGTGCATCTATTTAATTTATCTTTAAATTTTATTTGGAAGACAGTTTCAATTCCAAAATGGTAGGCTAAAACTTTAATTGGGGATATGTAATAAAAACTTAGAAACCACAGCTTCTGTGCACTAATCTTAAATGGGCAAATTTATCTGGATGAGTTATTTTTCCATTTATGGCCAAAAATATCTATGTATCTATAGTTTATGACCATTTAACATGTTTATATACTATGGCTATAATGGGCTCAAAAGATTATATATATTTGAAATAAAAAGCCTAATTATGTGGATTGTCAAACTATGCCTTTTGTCATAAAAAACACCTAGCATACTCAAACAACTCACATGACAAAGTTAATATTTCAAATATGTGCTTATATATATTTCTATCCAATAATGGATAGGCAATTGTGTAGTGGCAGAGTGGTGGGGACTGGACGCCGAATAACCCATGTCCGCGGCGGGGCACGGTTCGAACCTGGCTACTGCCCAATTGCCTCTTTATTTTTCTTTAAATCAAACGACGTCGTTTCATATCAAACCTGACACACTTGATATGACCCTGACTAGTGAAAGTTTATTTTTAAATAAAGAATGACTCTGCGGTCTTAAATGCCAAATGCTTTTCAAATGCACAAAAGTTGTGGGATCTAGTGTTGGTTTGCATATTCCCAATTCCTTTAAATCATTTCCCCTAGTTAATTAATATTTCCTGTTTTATAATAGTTTTGCTTAAATATCTGTATTATTTCCATCTTTCGCTATTATTAAATCTAAAAAGTTTATCTCATAAAAATTTAGCTTTTATATATTTTTCTTTCTTTTCTTACTAGTATATTAGTTAATTTATTTTGCACTGTTAAAATCTTTACCATAAACTGTTAAGAAAAAAATAGCTTTAATTACTTTTATTGCAAACATATAAAAATTAGTAGTTTAGTAAAACCCCACAAAAATCCATCATCTTTTATTTTCTTTTTAGTGACAAAATAGTTATCTGCCTAACTTAATTAAATTTTATTCCGTTCCCTGTGGGTTCGACCTGGACTTCCAGAACTTTATTACTTGTACGATCACCTACACTTGGGTGTGATAAGAAAACGCGTCAATAGGATGTCGTCAAGTTTTTGGCGCCGTTGCCGGGGACCGGTTAATAAAAAAATAAATAAATAAAAAGTTAAGTTTAAAACTATTTTCTCCTATTACACCTATATTTATATCTATATATACTTATTCTATCTTATAAATAAACTAGTTTTCTTTTTAAGAAAAAATGATAACATAAAAAAAATATATATTAAATTAAAAAAAAAAAACCCATAAAAATAAAAAAATATATAAAATAAAATAAAAAGAGTTTTATTTTTTTTACTTAGCTAATAATAATAATAATAATCATAATAATATTATTATCAATTAGTTTTCACTTACTTCTTATGTTATTAGATATTACTGAGGCTTTATATCAAGTATCACATAATTCTAATATTTTCACTGATTCATCTAGTATACATTTTCTTAGAATCATGACTGGAATAGAAGGCATGGAAGGAATAACTAATGATACTCATAATGATCATGAGAATAATATACCACAACCTGTTTTATCGGAACGTGAGCGATGGTCTTTACGTGGTATATTTATGCCAGAACAAATCATCACTCCTTCTTGCATCACACTACCTAGACATACAGGAAATTTTCATTTTAAATATAACATGCTACCATGCTTACCAACTTACCACGGAATTAAGAAAGAATATGCTTATGTCCATATTCGTGAATTTGAAGAAGTTTGTGAAACGTTTGCTGATCAAACTTGTCCTATCGAGATAATCCGTCTTAAACTTTTTCCTTTTTCTTTAAAAGATGAAGCTGAATCTTGGCTTTTATCTCTCCACCCTGGATCTATAACTTCATGGCCAGATATGAATCATGCATTTCTAAATAAATTCTATCAAATGAATTTAACTTATTGTTTGATGCAAGAATATAAACTTTTCACTGAAAAAGAGAAGGAACCATGCATTAAAGACTGTGAATTTTTTGTAGATCTCCTACAAACCTGTCCACATCATGGATTTAAAAAATGGCGTATAATTAATTATTTCTATGAAACATTAGATCCAGAGTCAAGGGAAATAATTGAAGCCATGTATCAAGGGGAATTTTTTAAAAATGCTGACGAAGCTGAATCATATTTTGATTGGCTTAGCAAAGACGCTCCACAAAGGGAAAAAGAAGAAAATGCTGGGAAAGAAAAGGCTAAAAAATCACAGCAATCACAAACTGAAGATGAATTAGTCATAAAAATTGAAGAATTAACTCGCAAGCTAATATCTGTTAAACTGGAGAAAACTAATCCTCCTCTATCTAAAAATAAATTAGAACTTTGCAGTACATGTCATATGATGGGGTACTCTACAGAAAAATGTCTTAATACTCCTGTTTATCAAAGATTTACCCCCGCGCAAAAAGTTCTATTATATAACTCAAAACTGCATCTTATTAAAAGAAAAATGAAATCTCGATGGATTGGTCCATATATTGTAAAAAATATTTATCCTTATGGAACTATCTTGATTGAAGACCCTAAAGATGGTAATACATTTAAAGTCAGTAGGCATAAATTAAAACCATTCTTAGGAGATTTTGAAACTGAATTGGAGTCCTTTCCTTTGGAGGACCCCAACTGTGATACCTCTTAAATTCATAAATCAATATTAGAATTGTACATAGTAGGAATTTTATTTTTATTTGATTTTTTTTCTTACTATTTAATATTTTTCAGGAATTATAACATATTATCTGATGTTACAGGTAACAAAGAGATATGAACCCATCTAATCATCGCAGAACTGCAAGAATGAGTATAAACCATGCCAGTTCGTCTAACAATAACAACTATCCTCCAGAGGATAGAACTTCGTCAGATGATGATACACCCCCAAGATTTGAATATCTCATGGACTCTGACGAGGATGAAATGTTCTATGCTAGGTGTGTCGATAGAATTTACGACACTGATGAAGAAATTGATTATTTAGTGGAACCTGACCAACCTAGGGAGTGGGATGGTGAGCCAATATTTGATGGATTAGATGATTGGCAGAACATTAGCACCAACTACGATGAGTGGGAACAAGCTCAATATGAGGTGTTCCAAGAACTATATCATGAATATGAAGAAAATGAGTGGGAACGATACTTAACATCCCTAGTACAATTCCCCATTTATGATGATAATGACAATATTTTTGGATGGGGGCGGTTGTTAACAAGAGTTGTTAACGGGGAAATGTTAAGGTACGCCTTTCAAAGGGATTGGTTCTTTTTCCTACTCGAATGGGGGACATCTCTAATCCCTGTCTTCATTGAACAATTCATGCCTGAAAGAGTCATTGTCAGATATGATATATTCATGGAAATAACAGTATATGATGACTCCGACGTATGTGATTATGACACCCACCTGAGGTTTCGAGTCTATTGTCCTAGACCTCGAAATGATCATCTTTCATGAGCAATAATCCCAGTCAACGTCTAGATATGTTAAAATAAAATTCCTGTCTTTATTTTTATTGTAATTGTACTTTTCTTTTATATATAAATAAAAAAAAAAAAAAAATCATCACTGTATTTTTAGTATCAGAATTACTTGCACTTATTATTTTATGAGTTCTGATTTTTATCAAGTCTTACAAATCTCAAGTATTGCTATCTAATAAATGTACTAAATTGTATGTTCAAACTATCCCATTACAGTCCAAAATAAAAAGGCATACCAGAAGTATTGCTGGTTTAAAAACCATGTTGCTGAAACTGCTAGATAGCAAAATTTGAATACAAGATCGATCCTTTGAAACTGCAGTTCAAAAGATCAATTGTACAGTAATTCTTGATAACTTTATCTCAAAACAGTGATAGTACTTTTACTTTATATATATATAAGTTAATTTTGTCATTATTATTATCTTTTCTTTGTGTATTTTTTTATTACAGGTGTTATCCTTAGCTTCTTTTTCTCATCTCACTCATTGAGGACAATGTCAGACTCAGTTGGGGGGGACGGTTTCACGATTAACACCTGTTTATTTATTTTATCTTTATTTCATAAAATAAAAAAAAAATTTATTTAGTTTCTCTAGAGAGAGATACACTGAAAAAGAGAAAATGACTTTAAATAGGGCTTTGAACCCTCAAAACTTTCCACATCTCTCTTTTTCTCTCTTTTTCCTTTCTTCTTCCTCTCTTTTCTCTCACTCTCGCCGTGATCTCTCTCTCTCCTCTCTGCAACTCACTCTCTCACTCTCACTCCGATCTCTCAATCTCTCTCATTTTCTTTCCATTTTTTTATTTTCTTCGATCCAAAATCAAGATCCACTCTATTAATCACTAAAGGTAAGATCTATAATCCAGAGAAAAGCTTGATTTTGATTTTATTCTCTATTTTTTTTTTTTCCGATTCGACTTTAGTTTTTATTTTAGATTTTTATTTTCTCTCTTTTCCATTATCTAACAAAAATGATATCCATAAGTTGTAGGTACCCACGCATCAAAGAAGCTTGAAAATATCACTCGATCTACGGCCCTACCAGGTTATCAGATTTTCAAGAGCCAGGTGATATTTTTCCATTTCTTTGTAAAAAAAAAAATGGACGACGCGATAACTATTGGTATTATGTATTTTGAACTTTACCTTATCATTTTCTTAATTGCTGTTATGATAATGCTGCGTTGCCCTTGTTAAAAAAAAAAAAAAAAAAAAAAAAAAAAAAAAAAAAATTCAAGTTTTCTGTTTTTTTTTTTATTAATAAAAAAAAAAAAAAAAAAATGAATGACGAACATGTCACCGCTCTTATGATTTTTGAAGTTTATACCATAATTTTCCTTATTATTGTTATTATAATGATACGCTGTCTTAGACTTTTCTAAAAAAAAAAAAAAAAGAGGGAAAAATGTAAGTTTTTCTTTTTGTGTGTTCTAGTTTTTTGTTATAAAAAAAAAAAAAAAAATGTAGTTTTCTAATTTTTGTTAAAAAAAAAAAAAACATTTTCTTTTTAGTTTCTGAATGTATATATTTTTCTTAAATATTTTTAGTTTTTAAATAAAATTCCCACCCACCCCCTCTAAGCTCTCTTTAATTAGATCTTAGTTGATAGTTGGAAGGAGTGGAGGGTTGAGTCTAGCCTCTCTTGTTGGCTGAGAGTATAAAAAATGGATCCAATAGTCGATGACCAGACGTTAATGGGTCGCTCACTTGTTTCTGAGCAGAAGAAACCCTTTGCTGGCACTAGCCTTTATGCCATCAAAAGGAAAGCTAAAAGGTTAGGATGGTGTTTGAATTGTTATAGAGAAGAATGTCCTGGTTTAATTGCTCATAATGGCACATCTTTTAAAGTTTACTACTGTTACAAAAGACAATTCAAATCAAAACAAAAGAAAATTTTGGTTGAGAAAGAGGACTGGATCCTTTGATACCCAAATAAATTTTGTTTTCCCATCCCTCATTTCTTTTTATTTTTATTTTTAGTTTTTTGTACAGTCAATAATTTTCAGTCAGGTCAGACTTTAAAATGATCCTACGTGTACATCTGGTTTTCATTAGCTGGTTCGATAGGAGTAATTTGCATGATCCAAGCATCACCAGATGTGTCTAGTGCGGTGAATGTCCCTAGAGATAGCGAAAAACTAAGTAAAGCCAGAGTTATCTCTTAGCCTCTTACTGATGTTTTTAGCTTGCTAGTGGTTCTAGACTCGTCTCTTTTACTAGAGGTGGATGGATAATCATGACAACTTGGACGCTCCGGATTGCGTAGCCTCTTTTGTATAGGTGCAGAGGATACTAGTTGCACCATATATGTATCCAACTTAGTGGATATGCTTAGGATTTTTCAGAAGTTTTTCTTTTACTTTATATAAGATAAATTTGACACGTTAATGTTATTTTGGGTATGTTAATAGCATACAACACATTGTCACATGTTTTACTATTTTCAAATGTTAGAAACTCTTTAAACATTAAACATTTTGAAACAGTGTGAAAATATTTACTGAATCTAAATGGATGAGTAAGCATATACTATGCAGTTTAAAGACAAGTAGTGGAAACTAATTAACCCATGTGAGCTTTTGTGCCAATCTTTCTTTATGAGGGTTACTATTTCTTTTCAGTCTCATTTTATTCTCTTTATCATATCACTCGTTGAAAGTCTCATTATTTTTCTTTGACTGATCATTAGAAGAGAACGTTCAGGATTTACCATTAGAACGTCTAAATTGCTTAAATGAACAAAGTCAATCTATTTTTAAAATGATTTAGGCCATCTTTTCTTTCAAATGCACCCCCCTTCACCTAATATTACCTTATTCTCAGTTCTATCCATATCATACCTTGCTCCACCTGGGAGTACAAACCTCACTTCTATATCCAGGTATGTGATTGGACTGTATTAATATTGTAAGAAGTGGTAAAGAAAGAAAGGAGTTGATTTCAAAAAAAAAAAAAAAAAAAAAAAAAAAAAAAAAGAATGAGAAACTAAAAAAAAAAAAAAAAAAAAAAAAAAAAAGAAAAAGAAAAAGAAAAAATGTACATATGATATAAAGGAGAAGAAAAAGAAGAGGTTGGAATGAATTGCGCAAACACTCCAATCACATGCTTAGAACAAATACACCCCAAATCTCCTACTCATCTTAATTTCTAACCTACCAGTCAAAGTCCTAATGATTTAAAAGAAATTGATTTTTAAATTTAAGTGATAAGGATGTTCTCCACGGTAGATCGCTCTTCTAATGCTAAGTATTCTTTCATGAGACTTATTGTACTCCAAATGCTTATATATTGAGTCATTAAAATGGAAGCAATTCCTCTATCTTTGCTTCCCTACCAAGTGAGATGTTCTCTACACCGGTTTCTGAGAGTTTCTCCTTAAAAGAGTGAAATCCTAAGTGAGATTTGAGTTAAAACTACAAGTTTTATGACTGCTATTGACTATGTAAACTTTGAAATTAAGATCAGTTGCTTGATTTTTCAAGTACACACTGTGAGTTTAAAGAGTATAAAAAAATGTTACCATTGAAAAAACTGTGAGTATATGTGTTGCATTATTATTACATAGTTAAAAAATTTCATTTTATTGTCAAATTTATCCTTATTTATTGTAAAAGGAGAAAATCTACCTTTATTTTTATTTCATTTTATTTTTACATTAAAAAAAAATAAAAATAAAAATAAAAAAAAAATATGAATTTTGTGGGTATATTCACTGCAAACCCTCACGAGACAACACTCGTCCACTAGGGGTAACCTAGGGGTTTAACGGCTTGTTGCATACGCTAAATGCAATCGCGATTCCTGCGACAGTGAGTTAGGTAATTTTAGTTTCCTTAGTTTATTCCTACTCTTTAATAAAACTTCTAGAACAATTTCTCTTTTCACTTCATTGCTAGGGACTAGCAATAAGTTAGTTGAGGGGTGTGACAAACATTGAATATTGTACATTTATGTGCCAATATAATAGACATAATACTCATTTAATCCCCCAAATTCCTAGTTTTACATGCATATTTGAATTAATATAATTTAATAGTGATGTTACTCAAATGCGTGTAAAAATGTGTTTTTACATATTTTATATCTTTAGGTAAAAATGAAGTGAAATAAAGGGAATGAAAGAAGTAGCAACCACACCATAGTATATTCATATGAATAGTAATGAATAGTAGATGAATAGTAGTGAATAGTAATGAATAGTAAAAATTTTGAAAAAAACGTCCAAAAGAAAGAAAAAAAAAAAAAAAAAAAAAAAAAAAGGAAAAGAAAAAAAAAACCAAAGGCATCACTGTTTGATAACAATCAGTTTTGTTTTTTTGATTCCGTTCTCTCTCTCTCTTTTTTCAGCATTGTCAGAAGATAGAGAAAATTGAGGCGCGACGAAGAAAAAAATACCATCGCTGATGGAGTGAATGACGAAATGACTCACAAACCTCGTCTATAAAATGGAGGAGCTCAGCACCATTCACCATTCACCAATTCACAACACAACAGTTCACAATCACAGTTTGGAGAGAATAATTTAGGGGAGGTTATTATGTGAGCACTTTATATTGTCCCTAGAAATAGGAAACTTTAGTTTTTCTTTGCCTTTTCTAGTTCTAGTAGTTATAAAATTTTACTTTTATGTAATTGATGATTTTATGTTCAAAAATATGTAGCAAAACTTTATGTACTGTATTTCTTAAATTTAAAATATTTGTTTTCTTGTATGACCTTTGTCAACTTTGTAGTAGTAAAAATAGTCCTACTTAAAATTAGATTTAATATTTCAAGTCTAGTAGTACTTATAGTTGTCCCTAAAATAGTTAAAAAATCCAAATTTCCAATTTTTATAGCAATATTTTTATTCACTAGAAGACAGATTTTGCGATTAAATGTCAGATTTCTTAGCCACGTAGTTGTTATAATCACCTACTAAAGTCCAAAAGTACATCATACCCATATCTCACTCCAAAAGTATATTTGGATTTGGTTTGGCCTTATTTGTGTTCTTGGAGTTCAACCACTGTGACCCCACAAGAATCCAAAGTCAAAGGTTTAGTATTTTATTTTTGGTTCAGTATTTCCAATTATGTATATTTTATTAGCCTAGTTGTACTAAACTTTGTTATTTTGCAGATTCCACAAATTCAACCCCAGTTCATGTTATGTAAAGAAAATAATATAATAATATTAGTTCTTACCCTTACCTTGGTTTTACAGCTTTAATTTTAATTGAACGGTGATTGCGTGCATCTATTTAATTTATCTTTAAATTTTATTTGGAAGACAGTTTCAATTCCAAAATGGTAGGCTAAAACTTTAATTGGGGATATGTAATAAAAACTTAGAAACCACAGCTTCTGTGCACTAATCTTAAATGGGCAAATTTATCTGGATGAGTTATTTTTCCATTTATGGCCAAAAATATCTATGTATCTATAGTTTATGACCATTTAACATGTTTATATACTATGGCTATAATGGGCTCAAAAGATTATATATATTTGAAATAAAAAGCCTAATTATGTGGATTGTCAAACTATGCCTTTTGTCATAAAAAACACCTAGCATACTCAAACAACTCACATGACAAAGTTAATATTTCAAATATGTGCTTATATATATTTCTATCCAATAATGGATAGGCAATTGTGTAGTGGCAGAGTGGTGGGGACTGGACGCCGAATAACCCATGTCCGCGGCGGGGCACGGTTCGAACCTGGCTACTGCCCAATTGCCTCTTTATTTTTCTTTAAACCAAACGACGTCGTTTCATATCAAACCTGACACACTTGATATGACCCTGACTAGTGAAAGTTTATTTTTAAATAAAGAATGACTCTGCGGTCTTAAATGCCAAATGCTTTTCAAATGCACAAAAGTTGTGGGATCTAGTGTTGGTTTGCATATTCCCAATTCCTTTAAATCATTTCCCCTAGTTAATTAATATTTCCTGTTTTATAATAGTTTTGCTTAAATATCTGTATTATTTCCATCTTTCGCTATTATTAAATCTAAAAAGTTTATCTCATAAAAATTTAGCTTTTATATATTTTTCTTTCTTTTCTTACTAGTATATTAGTTAATTTATTTTGTACTGTTAAAATCTTTACCATAAACTGTTAAGAAAAAAATAGCTTTAATTACTTTTATTGCAAACATATAAAAATTAGTAGTTTAGTAAAACCCCACAAAAATCCATCATCTTTTATTTTCTTTTTAGTGACAAAATAGTTATCTGCCTAACTTAATTAAATTTTATTCCGTTCCCTGTGGGTTCGACCTGGACTTCCAGAACTTTATTACTTGTACGATCACCTACACTTGGGTGTGATAAGAAAACGCGTCAATAGGATGTCGTCAAACGCATTCTTAACTTACAGAATAGAAAGATACTTTATTGTTACGCATATACCCCGCCGGACTTCTGGTAGTGCCGCCCTTTCTGTTGGCACAACAAAGGCCGCTGGTGATCTACTAGTGAAAGCGCCCAGACGCACCTGTGGATATAGGTGCAAAGCGGGGGTATTTGTAAAATACAACCGCGCTAAAAGGAAGAATTGTATTAGTTTTTATCACAACTTCCCGTTTTATCTGCGATTTGCATTGCAAGGCTAATTTTCATACAATATGATTAATCTATGATAAGTTGTATTGTTTTAGCTGTTGTTGGTGCAGATTACTGCTGTGTGGACTAAACAGATGAACATCAGAATAAATGGAATGCTGGAATGAAAACAAAAGAAGTCAAAGCTGAAATGTGGAGTTCGATCGATCTAAGACGATTCGATCGATCGAGCGTTCGATCGCTTGAAGAGTGTTGAAGCGCTTGAGGCTTAAGGGTTCGATCGATCGAGAGCAGTTCGATCGATCGAACGGGGTATTTCCAGTAACATTCGTGTGCGCAGCAGATGCGGGTTTTTAACCCTAGTTTCTTAGGTTTCTTATATATATGTGTATTGGATACGTCCAAAAGGACGCCCACATTACATTTTTACAGTTTTAGAGAGAGAGATAGAGAGTTTGCTTGTGTTTTTGTAGGTTTTCATTGAGTTTTTGCATTGTGAACCGGATTTCTCTAAGTTTAATACAAGTACTCTTCATTCCAGGTTATTTATATACTGTCCATTTACATTCTGCACTTTATAGTCATAGTTTAATCGCTCATCTTGTAGTATTACATGCTAGTTATTTCCAAAACCATAGTTTTTATATTTTTCATGAAAAACTCGCAACCAAACAAGGTTTTAATGTTTTTTTACGTTAAATATCAATCTGTGACACTCCAGACGATGTCTGAGTAGTCCCAGGCTGGGAGAACACGATGAAACAGTGATCTCCAGCTTCTGCCATGCAGCAGAATAATCGCTGTGTTCGATCGATCGAAGTTAGTTCGATCGATCGAACCATAGACAGTCAAGCGATCGAAGTCAGTTCGATCGATTGAGGGATGAAGGTCTTCGATCGATCGAAAGCGCGTCGATCGATCGAACTCCCTGATTCTTGAGGATGTTCCCTGCAGTATTCCAGGACCTTTTTGTTTTAAGATTTGTTATCATTCTGTCCCAATAAAATGCTCAGTTTGTCAAAACAGTTTTTAAAACTAAGGCCCTAAGGCATTTTCTTTCAATACATTTTGCAAACCATCTTCAATGCTAACACCATTGAGGATGCGAGTCTTAACTATTGGATTAAACCGCTTTTACGTATTTTAATTTAATTGTGATGATATGGTCCCGGTCATGAAAGGGCCATGGATTCTCCATCTTTAGAGGAATACGGAAAACTGTGGGTAATGTACTCCGTTGTGCTTCAAGGCAACTGCATGGTAGACAGCTAGATTACTGCGGATTCGTGTAATCCCAACACTTTCTTTTTAAAGTTAAACATCCTAATTTAGAGTACTGTTTTAAGTAGCTAGTTAGATCGTTAATCATTTTCCTTAGTAATCTTAGCTGTGGAACTTTGTGTTCCGCACCATTGCTTAATCTTATTCATTTTATTTTGCTTTCTTTTGAGGTTAGTCTAATTCAATAGGTCAACACCTTCCCTGTGAGATCGACCTGGTCTTACCAGTTACTACTTGCACGTCTACCTACACTTGGGTATTGCACAAGAGCGCACAAGATTTTTCACGTGTCAATAGGTCACCTAGTTAACGGGGCCGAACCACATGTAAATTCCTTATCTCTCTCTCTGAATTATTCTTTTAACCCTCACCCAAATTTTGGCATCATCAATTTTTTTTCCTCAAAACATATCAATAATGGTACTAGTTTTGTAGATCTCGTCGACACGATTCCAACGGTATAAAATTTGTAAAAATTGGAGTTGTAAATCAAAAGTTATAGAGGTTTAAAATTTAAAAAAACATTTCAAAATGAGAGTTACTATTGTGTGTCACTCACACGGTGTGAGTAGGGATGGTGAGTGAGGCGTGAAATGAAGCCAGCCGTGAGTGATTGGTTTGCGAATTTATGGCCATCATGTATTAGTTGGCTGTGATTCCTTTTGGAATTTTTGGGGTGCGTGTGTGTGAAAGGGTAATGTTGGATGTTTTATTTTATTTTTTCTTTTATGTAGGATATTTATTTGGTAAGAGACTTAAATCAAAGTAAAAATAATTTGTTAAAAGGTAATGTTGGATTTTTTATTCTATTTTTTCTTTTATGTAGAATATTTATTTGATAAAAGACTTAAATCAATATAAAAATAATTTGTTATCCTTAAAACCACTATATTTTCCTATCTAAGAATTCCCATCCAATTTTCCATAATGGCCAGTTTGGTTCATAAATTCTTAGGGTGGATTTTGATTCCACCCGAAGATTACTAGTAATCTTAAAATATATCTTTGTTTAGTTCATGGAATATTTAAAGAATTGTGGGTCCCACTGGATTTAGAATCCACCCAAAGGTGAAAAATAGGGTGGATTCTAAATCCTAGCTTAGAGGTGGTATTCCTAAGAATTACTGGGGTTTTGATTTACTATTTTCATAATACCTAAACTAGCCTTTATTAGACTATTAAACAAACAAATAATGTGATCAGAAGAAATTTATGATTATAATTATTATTATTTTCTAAAATGGAGAGATTGGTAGATGAGATTGTTTATGATGATTTCTTATGCTTGAAACATTATATGATGTTAGTTTAATGACTGAATTCAAATTTGGGTTGTTATTTGTTAATGATTGAAAAGTCTATATGATATTACAATAATTACATATTTGGCATATTGTGATTTGTACGTTAGACCTATACATGTTTTAAGATTAAAAATATAATACATATTTTGTTATTATTCAAATATATTTTAACTACATGTAATATCATGATATTTTGTTTATGATGATTTCTTATGCTTGAAACATTATATTTGATGTTAGTTTAATGACTAAATTCAAATTTGGGTTGCTATTTGTTAATGATTGAAAAGTCTATATGATATTACAATAACTACATATTTGGCATATTGTGATTTGTACGTTAGACCTATACATGTTTTAAGATTAAAAATATAATATATATATATATTTTGTTATTATTCAAATATATTTTAACTACATGTAATAGTTTAGACTCATGTTCATGTCTTAATTACTCTATTTATCTCATTTTTTATGTGTCATTGATTTTTAGATTTATACCATTATTTTTTTTCAATCACCCTCCATTTTTAGAGGGTTGACAATTTGATTTTAACTCATACATTCTTTTAGCCTTCACAAGGGTAGTAAAATGATATTTAACAATATTTTCATTTCATTTTCCTTGACCCAACCAAACACTGAATTCTATATCCAGCTAGAATTCTATTGGTGAACCAAACATTTTGCTGGGATTCAAATTCCTAGTAAAATGATTACTGGTATTATGATTCCTAGTAATCAGAATCTACCTAAAATAATCCGTGAAACAAACGGCCCGTAAATGATAGCTAAGTTGATCAGATGTCAATCTTTTCTTGGGAGAATTTATGCGATGAACACAATTAACCCCAAAAGAAATAAAAAAGAAAAGGACAGATTGTGACACCAATATGTGGTTGTACCCTAAAAGTAAAAAGAGATCAATATCTAGGGACGTGACATATCACTCTTTCTACTGCTCCACCTATAAATATTAAATAATACCTTCCTCTCTCCCTTGCCCAAACCACACACATACACAGAGTCATATATGTTGGTAGATGAGGTTAATTAGTCAAGAAGGGTGACCTCCCAACCAAACATAAGTTTATTACCTATGAGATAAGTCTTACCAAATTAGTTCAAAAACAAACTCCAATTGCGAAAGCTAAGAATTGTGACAAGCTGCTGTTGTGGAGAAATTATGGTATGACTTGTGACTGGAGTGACAAAAAATCTACACTCAATTACATAATAATCCCTTATTGGTCAGAACCATCATGTGAGCTATGATCCGACACCATGCAATAACTTCTCGTTGTTTTGGCTTAGTGGCTTGACTCTAATTCTTTTCCTAACTTGGACCCCATCACAACATGTTCTTTGTGATCCATTCTCAACAAACTTTAAGGCAATTTATTAAATATAGAAGTCGTCTAGAATTGTATAAAGATATTAAACCAGGTGAACTGAACCATTAGTATAGCCCAAACCTCACTAACAATACCACCGGCGTCATGATATACATAGCTCAATGCCATATATACGAGGACAAAAGGAAACAATTCCCCTATGTAATGATCACATTAACATATTTTGCAATGGTTACATGATGTAATAGGCTTCTAAAATGTCATTCAAGGCTTATTAATACCAAATCTAAAAATGACAAACCCAGTGCACAGAGACTATCTTTATTGCATGGTCCAAGACCTAGTGGCTAGTGCATGAGACTATCATAATTGCATGGTCCAAGAAAGGTTAGATATAGTCGGTCTCACATCCACAAATGGAGTGATTGACTGTTTTTGCAATTTGATACCGTGATCTCAGGGTCATAATGGAACAACCTAATGCCGTACAAATACTTGTGGCTATGCTATGTGAGATTATACTTCGGGCTTTAGTGATAGAGTTTCAACTATGGAGAATGCTATCCCTCCTCATGTGTGGATTAAGATAATAACAGTGTACCCAATGAATAAAAGTCTGATTTCATAAAATAATTTCAACTGGAAGTACTATGGTTTATTCAACCATTGCAGTACATCGATGTTAGACAACAAAAACACTTGGTATTCAACCAAAACATCTAATTGCACTAATGAGAGTGAAAGAAGATATACACTACTCATAATATGCTTTAGCAGGCATATTCAGTATCACATTAAGCACCTCCACGAGGAAGAATTATATCGTGTGGCCATCACGCCGTGTCGCACCCACTGTAATTTCTCCATATGGGTCTCACGAAACCCAAAGAATACCCAATTTTCTCCATTACTATGGGTCTCACGTGAAATACACTGAATACTCTAATCGTGGTAGACGTCACACAGGTGTAACTCCAGAAAGTCCCTTCAATCCGGCCACAAAACACAACATAAATTTTCAATTGCTGCTCTAGTTGTTTGTTTACACCAATCAAAAAACACAGAAATCACTTCCCAAATACTTTCATTTAGCACTCACCAGGATCCACAAACAGCATATACTCATAACTTCCACAAAATATAGGGAAATGCATTCTAAACGCATTTATAAGCATCCGTCTTCATATAAACAACGAAACAAGTTCCCAGAATTCTAAAAAAACTAATCAAACTGCATCTTGTACACAATGCCAATGCAACATTTTTTTTATTTATATTTTTTTCCTGTTGCAAATTCAGATATCTTGGTCGTCTGCAACTGAGGACAACCGCTTGTCTGACCATTTTTGATTTTTCCCAACCAAATGACCAAAGCTATCATCACGGCCACCCACCAGACACTCAACGAAGCCACAATGATTTTTAACATGGAAGGGTGTAGGGATTACACAGTCCTGAATGGAAAAACGGAGGAGAGTCCAAAACAGTGGTGTCGCTGAATTAAACCCTCCATAGGATTCAAAAAGGAAGTCCCATTTTACTAGGTGCAAAACAAATTACAGAGCTTGGAGACTAGAATATCCCTGGCAATTCAAGTGATTATTTCCCTCACCAGCCAATCCAAACTAGGATATGCAAAGTACAGAATGAGAAACGATGGGAGAGCAAACAGTACCGTGATGAGTATGTACAAGGCTAAGATGGATGCACTTGCCGGTATTGCATATATAACAATCAGAAGAAATATGATAACCAGTGGAAATTTTGCAGTCAATTGAACGAAGAAAACCAGATACTTCCGAAGGGAAGAATGTAATCTTTCCACTCTCAGATTATTATTGACATGGGTCTGATCATGATTTGACTCTGATGGCTCTGTAAATTGACCATACTGACCCCTCCTCCGAAGGGTAGGTGGGTTTACTTGACTTCCACAGATAGCAGAGTGGGACTGCAGTCTATCACCGTTCATGCTCTCCACCATCCAGAGAATAAAGAAGTTCTTGCGAGGAAATTTGAGGTTTCCCCTGTAAACTAAACGAAGAGATACGAGACTGCACCATGGGCAGGAGATAAAAAGCGGAAGCTGAACAGGGAGAGTAGGAAACTTGACAACGGCCCACTGTAGCCCCAAGACGCAATTTTTACAGAGGGTGTGGCCACACCATAAAACATAGGGCACGTTCTCAACAATGTTGAAAGATTCCCAGCATATGGGGCACTCTAGTCCTTCCTCTCTGCTGGTGGTCGAAGAAGCTTCATCGTCTGAGCTTTCTGAAGCGGCTTCAGGTAGCTTTACAGTGCCATTCTTAAGTCCAATGCTTCCAGCTATGTAATTGGACGCAAAGTTCCACATGGTGAAAGTAGAGGATGGATGACAAAATCAGTCTATTGATGTATAGAAATTAAACTACTTAATGCAGAGCTGGACTGAGTGGACCGTCAACCAACATGTCTTTCCAATTTTGAATGTTCTCGTACTGTTAGATCAAACCTGAAATGGAGATTAACAATTAGGGAAAAAAGAAATCCGCTAAGTCGTGGAAATCAACCTTGTCGACTCAAAGGCAGAATATTTTAGGTACAAATAAAGGGAGATTTCACTTTACCATTAAACTATAATATTACAGTAAGACAATGATCAATAACTCTGAACAATTCCCAAAATTTCGGCAGACTGATGAAATAGAGATGATAATAGCCAAAAATTTCACTATGCAATTATATAACATTGGATTTTGTTTTTACTAGAGTGATTGAACTTTCCTACTATTTTGTAGACAATTCCTCATGAAGACCTACCCGATGCTTGAAATTTTCAAAGGGAAACATGAACCAATGACAGTAATCATACGGATCACCTCTTGACAAATAACGTATCCTAAATAGAATTTTTCGCAAACAAGGCTGTAAAGTTGGATCAAACGATTGACAATCTTCCTAAGCTCAACTCATTTTGCAAATAAACTAAGGTCAAGATCCGTATATTCTGGCGAATAAATGGGTATATGTTCTAGAAAGGAGAGTTTAGCTTCATAATTCTGCAAGTAATTTCGCAGTTCAACAGCAGCAAGCACAACCAATATAAGTGGCAAAATCGAGCAACCTATGTATAACCAAAAACCTTTCGCCATTGTCTTCCAGAAAATATCCCAGATATCCTAAACATATGAGCAAGTGCCAACAATGATGGGTGTAGCGCTACAAAAACACTTTTAAGAACATATTTAGGTTCATTCTGAAAAGTTCCCCAAAACTGTTACCAATTCAATTTTTGTACAAGGATCATCATAGTCTCTCTATAAGTTAAAATTTGTGTTTCACTTCACACAATTTGACTAACAAAGTACTTAAAACCAATCAGTCAACATATATATACTCAAAAACAAAATAGAGAAATTAACAGAAACAATCAATTTACAAAATAAAGCGAAGGTAACAAAAACTTCATAAACCCTAGAAGGTTCACACCTAAACCCTAAAATTTAATTCAAGGGCGTGATCAAACTTTCAATGAATTAGTAATCGATCTGGAAAATGTAAACTTCGGCTAAAATTTTTATTTGGGTAATTGGAAATCTTAAACCAAAAATGAGAATAGACAAATAGAAGAATAGAGAAGCGATCTATACCGATTGTTTGCAGGAGTTTCAAGGGATTTGATGAGAGATTTCTTTGAAACAGGCAGAAAATATAGTTTTCTCACCTCTCTCTCTCTCTCTCTCTCTCCGGCAAAACAAACAGTCTGTTTGTTTGTTTCTGTTTCTAACTTTTTCGTAACCGACCCGACCCATTCGCCTTGGAAGTGTAAAATGTAAATGGGCCAAATTCTGCATGGCCCGGCCCGATTTGGATACAGAGTCGGACGGATTGGTCCCACGAACCTTAGGGAGTGGGTCAGACTGGTCCACAAGAAAAATATTCATGACTCAATCCAATCCACTATTCGTGGCGTTTACAACCTGGCTCGCGCGTGCTCAATTTAATCAATAAAAGGAGGTTTTACACTAATTTTTTATGAGAAGTGCTAGGCACACATCCTAAATCACACCCCAAATCACATTGTATGCTTTAAATGTATGTACTCTGTGCTATTTGAATTTTTTACACTTTTGTGTTTTGGAGTGTGTGCCTAGCATTATTGATTTTTTATAGTATTAAAGATTGTGACATATCTAAAGACACAACTTTTCTCTTGGATTGTGTCTCAAAAGTTGTGTCTTTGAGTGTGTCCCAAATATTAATCTTTTTACAGATTGGCTAGTGACCTGATAGCAGGCTGAGAGGGCGAGGATCAACCAGGTTGCCTACTTGATGGGTTTTACGAATTGAAGCCCGTCTGTGGACTGGGCCCTGGTCTACCAAATGACAACCGGGTCGGATCAGGTCAATTCGACTTGTTTTACACCTCTACATTCAGCCCTGGTTGAACGAGGAAATGAGATATGCCAAAATGGAACGAGGTGGTCGTTAATATTAGTACTTACTAGTCGATAACCCGTGCTATGCACGGATTGTCATCAATCTCAAAAAAAAATTCGAAGAAATACTATTGACACCTTTGAATAGTTCATAATACAACATTGTTTAATTATAATATGCTTGTATATACACAAGTGCACAGCCATGATCTCCTAAGCAAGTGACCTTCTCTTGATCTATGGTGTGACTGACAGCAATAAAAAGTTCATACCTAATCCGAATATTAATTTTTATATTGTCTTTGCAACCAAAAAAAATAAAAAAAATAAAAAAAAAATCGAAGGCAAAAATTGATCATTTGCACAGCAAAAGCCTCACGCCTTCGGAGCCCATCTTGGTCGGAACTCCAATCCTACCTGAAATGAAGAAAAACCAATTTCTTAAAATAACAAATCACTTACAAGGCTACAACCAATTTAAATCCAATAAAACAAATATTATAGTTATATATATTTGTATAGCATATATAGTCACCCAATTACTTACTCTTACAGCAGTGACCAAAGCAATTGTACCCAAATATTCAGAATATGAATATCTATGATAGGACATTATGTATACTTTTCTTTTCCTTTTTTTTTTGTGGTTTATTCTTGTTTTATTCAATCTAACAAATAATAATGAGTTGTGTATATCTATGTATATACATATATATATATATATATGCACACATCTATTATATAATAGCGTAGGGCCCCGAATAAAAAACATTCAAAATTCTAATCCTTAACAGATCATATAAACACTTCACATGACACATAAATTGAATCACAAAACAACCACCAGCAGAACCAAATCAACATACACATAAATTTACATGTATATATTTATATACGTAATTATAAACATTGTCATACCTGTGTTTTTCTTGAAGAACAGAGTAAGAAAGAACTGACCAATCCCTTTAGCTCTGCAAAACGTATGAGGGTTTGAGGGGAGATTGATATAGAGGTATCAAATGAAGAGAGAGAGAGAGAGAGACGTGAGGTAGGGGAAAAGTCAGTATGATAAATTTGGGTTCTTTGAATGGAGGGAGAAAGAGAGATGCAGAATAAAAAAAAGGCTTTTGGGCTACAAAGTTCAACAAAGCTGTTGAATTGAAGAAAAGAGTGCCACGTAGGATATTAGGATAAAAGAGAGGGGTGCCATGTGGCACAATATGGGAAGAGTTTTAGCCTTGCCTTTTATATAGATATAATAGATTTGTTCCATCAAAAATAATAATGATACTCATTTGGATGATAGAAATGCTAAGATACATTTTGATAATTTTTTTTAGAAGGAATTCAATTTGACGGTCACATAATGGTGTCACACTGATTTTGTATGACACCCTAATTATATAGTGTCATGGCATGTGACCTCTAAAAATAAGGGTTAATGACAAGTAGTAGACACACAGACATATTATTTAAAATGAATAATTATTAATCATATCCATC
Source organism: Hydrangea macrophylla (assembly GCA_033977485.1). Lineage (NCBI taxonomy): Eukaryota > Viridiplantae > Streptophyta > Magnoliopsida > Cornales > Hydrangeaceae > Hydrangea > Hydrangea macrophylla. The sequence continues at coordinate 30,688,143 of CM066993.1, forward strand.
TAAATAGAGGACTACGTGGACTCATATTATTGGAGCATCATATGCAAACTGCCAAGCTGTGGAAGTATCACTGAACAATTTCTCTTTTTACTCATCCCAGTATTAATATTCAGACCGTTGTTTAATAGATAGTACTATTCAAATGCTTGACTTTGTATAATTGGATTACTTACGAACCACCCAATTAATTTTTTTTTTTTGGGTATTCTCAAATAGTCCCTTACTTTTAATTTTTAACCAAAACAAACCTTTGTTTTTTTTATTTTTATCAAATATATATATCTTCCATTATCTCTTTCTCTTCTTTTCATCCTTTATACCAAACAAAACATAGCGAGACCATTTAAATACATCATTATTTGAAATTTATTGTATATGTTCTGCTGCCACATCATCTTGCAGAACAAAAGTTTGAAGGCCTAGTATTAGTCTTCATTCAAGGGCAGAGCTAGTAATGATTCAATGAACTAGGTTGTGAATATAAATTTCTTTACATGTATAATATTAGTTAAATTATAATTGTTTACAAACAAAAGTGGTGTGGTTTGTGTTAGGCGTGCCAGAGTCCACTTAGATTCAAAAGGGGATTTTGATATCCTAATCTGACTTCTAATTCAAATAATGGTTGTTAACAGCGATTAATAGGTCTTGACACGGAAATAATTTGTGTGTGCTTGTGTGCTATACCCAAGTGTAGGTAATCGTGCAAATAGTAAACTGGATTAAGTCCAGGTCGATCCCACAGGGAAGGGTGAAAATTAAATTACCTAGATTAGACTCTAACAGAAACGAAAATTCAATGTTTTAAAAGAAGTATAGAATACCAAATTCTACGATTAACACATATTAAAATTAAAGGCAATTAAACTATCTTAAACTAATGATTAACTAGCTAAAACGAGATTTGAAAACAGTTTTTTCTTAATAAAGGGAATGGTGGGATCATGCGAATCCACTGTGACCTAGCCGTCTACCATGCAATTGCAATTTAAGCTCAATGGAGTACATCTTCTACAGTATTCCGTACTTTTCTAAAGATATAGAATCAATAGCCCTTTCATGACCGGGACTATATCATCTCAATTAAGTTTGAAATACATGAAAGCGGTTTAATTCAATAGTTAAGACTCGCACCTACAATGGTGTTAGCATTGTGGGTGGTTTGCAAAATGTATTGAAAGAAAATGCCTTAAAACTTAAAGTTTAAAGACTGTTTTGACAAACTGAGCATTTGGGGATAGTTTGATAACAAATCATTAAAACAGAAAGTCTTGAAATACTGTATTAGGTGATCTCAAGAATCAGAGAGTTCGATCGATCGACGCGCTTTCGATCGATCGACAATTGTCATCCCTCGATCGATCTAAAATCCTTAGATCGATCGACAAAATCTATGTATCGATCGATCGAAATAACTCCGATCGATTGAACACAGATATTATCCTGGTGCATGGCAGAGGCTGAAAATCACAGTTTCATTGCGATTTCCCAACCTAGGACTACTCAGACATGGTCTGGAGTGTCTCAGTGTCGTTTTTAACATAAATATCCATTAAAGGTTTGTTTGTTTGCATTTTAATTGTGAAAACTATTAAAAAGAATGGTGAAGACTTATCTAGCATTCGAACTACGAGTTTAACAGATCACACTACTCTTAACTAAGTGCAGAACGTAAATAAATAATGATAAGGTAACCTGGAGAGATAAAATTTGATTAAACTAGAGAAGAAGCAATCCAAAACAATATCCAAGCTTGTAAACCTACAAAACAATCAAAGAAAACTCTCTTTCTCTCTAAAAACTGATAAAAGTGATAGTGGGCGTCCTTATGGACGTATACATTACGAGTATATATACTAAAAACCTAATGCTTAGGGTTAAGAGTTCATTCTGCTGCGTGCGCGCAAAAATCTGATAAAAGGCATGTTCGATCGATCGATCGAAAACACTCGATCGATTGAACTTTTGGAATCTTAGATCGCTTGAAACATCTTAGATCGATCGAAGTCTCGATCGCTTGAGAGGAATTCGATCGCTCGAACTTCAGTTTTCAGCTTTGAGTTATCTTCATTAAAGCCAAGCACTTCCTTTTATCCTGCTCCTTCAATTATTCACACAGAGACAGTAATTTGCACAAATCACAGCTAAAACACACAACTTATCATAGATTAATCATAATGTGTAGAAACTGGTATTGTAATCCAAATTGCAGATATACGAGGGAGTTGTGAACTAATTAGCGTGTTTTCCTCTTTTAGTGCGGTTGTATTTTACAAATACCCCCGCTTGTCACAACTCCCAACTAGCGACTTGCTAGTCCCTAGCAATGAAGCGAAAACAAAAACAAGCTAACTACTACTACAACGACTAAAATAAACAAAAATAAAACTAAAACAAACTCATATAAATAGAAAGAGAAATTGCCTAACTCACTTTCGCAAGAATCGCGGTTGCATTTAGCAAATGCAACAAGCCGTTAAACCCCTAGGTTCCCCTAGTGGACGAGTGTTGTCTCGTGAGGGTTTGCAGTGAATATACCCACAAAATTCTCCAATTTTAAGCTCAAGAAGATATAGAATAACTTTTATACAGTCCCTTTCATTCGACTATCAATTTAGCTCTACAAAACAAATCACCCTCATACCAACCATGAAAGAAATCCACATGTTCCTCATGTCACCCAGATAAATATACACATGCATTACATCCATGTATCCTTGTGTGTGTGAAGGTAACAGCTATGCATCCAACCTAATTTAGAGTTCTTTAAACTATCATACCTTTGGAATTTGTAGTTTCAACTCAATTCTCACATGGGATCACACTAAAAAATGAACATCTCACAGAAACTGGTTTAATAATGATCGCACAAGGTACGAAAGCTTTGATGGGAGTAATTTTTTTGGATACTAATGCTTTCATACCCGACTCTATAAAAGACGAACATTTTAGAGTTTATAGTCTCGTGAAAAGAATACTACTTACTAGAGTAGCGAAATACCGTGGATAACTCAAATTACACGTTCATATTCAAACTAAGTCGTTAAAAATCATTAAGACTTTGACTTTTTGGCCTTTATTTAGCAGGATATAGATAAGAGAGGCTCGATTTGCACATCCTTAGCATGTGATGGAGACTAGTTTATTTCTTCTCTATTCCAACCATCCTCTATGTTCATATATGTTTATTTCTCTTCACTTCTTTTTCCTTTCTTTCTTTTCTTCTCCTTTTCTCTTTTTTTTTTTTTGATAAGTAACCACTCCTACAACTACTCCTTTCTTGTCACATACTTCAACAGTTTTAATCACATTGGATGTGCAATCGAGTTTATAGAGGTTAAAGTATAAGCCGAGGGGTTCCAGGTTTTCATATTGGCCATATTTAATCGTTGTGGGGTTAAAGATTCTTGGATGTTGATACATATATAGGAAAAGAAAAAAGTAAGGAGTGAAAAACGATGGCTTAAATCATTTTCTTAACTTCTTAGCTTTAGCACTTCAGTGTTCATTGAGTTTAGTTGGTAAATCCTGAACGTTCTCCTCTAATAAACAGCCCAAATGAAGAATTAGAGACTATTCAACGAATTTAAAATGTGTTCAAGAAAAACAATTCGAATTAATTGTGATAAGTCCCTCAGAATTGAAGATTGGGTTCAAAAACTCACTAAAGGTAACTAGTTTCCGCTACTTATTCCTTAAAGCATAACAGTCGTATTAACTCTTATTTAGGTTTTCAACATAGCTATTACAACGTGCAAATGGATGTTGGATACTAGAATGGTCAACATATGCATTCATCTTAGTGAAGCTAGAAAAACGCGGGAATTTAATTCATAAAAGGATGAGATTAAAATGAATGTATCATCGCTTGATAACAGCTAACAGAAAAGAGGATATTCAAAATTATTCTACCAATGAAGTTTCTAATAAAAATTTCAAAAAGTTTCTGTAACATCTGTTCAATTTTAGGGAAATTTCTTGAAATTTTTGTGCCTTTATTCGCATTTGTAATTGAGATTGTAAGAACAATGAAATAAGTCAGATTGCTAAATAACATGCTCAGGGTGATATTCTATCTACATCCTACCCCCAACTGAAAATAGCGATGGCCTCAGATGTTGATTTTCAAAAATAGATAGAGAGATATCACCTGGGAAAGTAAAGCAATAACCGCAAGCAGCACAAGCTGTAAAGAAACATACAATCTCCAAGCAGCCAAGATCAAAAGAAAGAGAAACAATGAATAATCACAAGCATATGATCTATATATAACAACAGAACATCACTGGAAAGATAGAACAATGAAAATGACAGAGCAGCGATAATAAAGTGCAACCAAACCAAACCATCCAACAGTCCCAAATATCCACATAAAGTACCACATAACCAAAATCCAAAAGACAAAAGAGGAGAGCAGAGAGATATAAATAAGAAAGAAAAGATACAACAAAACTCTCCAAACTCTCGTAAAGTCCAGACCTAAACATCATCTGCAACATCTGATAATATCTCTATCGGCGCAACGGGGGTATCCTCAACTCCACCCTCAGCAACAGTACGAGCCATCGCTGGGTCACTCTCAGTCACGACTGGAGGTGGTGGAAGTGGGGCCTCCGCATAAGGTGGTGCCGCTTAGGATGATGGTGCAGAAGGATCAGCCGGTGGCGGTGCAGTAGGGGCAGGTGGAGGTGTATGTAATGACTGGTCAACCCCCAACTAGATCAAGATGGCCTCTAGCAAAGTCGTCATGTGGTCCACTCGGCCCTCGAGTCTGATCCGAGCCTCTCTCTCCTCCAATAACAACTCGTGAATAGTCGGGAGAGGCACGGATGAAGAAGACTCTCCTTGGGCCTGAGTTTGAGCCTGAGATCGCTGTCTCAGCTCAAACTGCGCAATCTCAACCCGAGGATCAACCTCGTCATCAGAATCAAGCTCCTCAGCCTCTGTCGGCGGCCCTGAAGCTGCACCCTCAGTATCGGTGGCATCGCCTCTCCGTCTCTTCTCCCCGACTTTTGCCTTCCCTTTACCCTTGCGCTTCCTCTTCTGAGCATCAAATCGGTGGGAAGCTGTCTCGCCAAAACGACTGCGAGCCTGAGAGGTCGCATCATCAGGTAAGGGAACGAGGCCAGCCTGCTCGATCACTCGGTGAATAGCCCAAGCACCTTTCAGGTGCTTCTTGGCAGCAATGTAGGGGGTGGAGTGCCTCATGAAATCAATGCACAGGCGAGGCAAGCAGACGGGCAACCCCGTCCCTATGGCATATAAAACATGGGCATACCAGGCTGCAATCTTCTCCCGGTAGGAGGTCACCCAAAGACAGTTGCTCAGGGCAAGGTGGAGCATATGATAATTATCGGTCAGGTAGGAGTCAGCAATAAGGGATGCACCATCCCAGCTCGATAACGCACCCCCGGTGAGCTCTATGATGACAGCGGTCGGTGGAAGCACTGGCGTGCCAGCACGGTGCGGGCATACACAGTCAGGCACCTCCGGGACCCTTAGAGCAGCGAAAACGGTGGCTGGACTGAACACTATCTCCCGACCGCGGAAGAATGATCGTAAAGTGAATGCGGCATCTGGATCTCTAATCATCGTCGCACAAGCCGCGCGGATCCACGAAAGATTCACTCTCTTTGTTTGAGAGAGAAAATCGTACCAATGTGGCATGGCTCGAAGACGGGTGAGATACCAAGGAGTAGTGAGCCATGCCATCTCAAGTGGTCGCTCAAGCATGACCTTTCTGGACTGGAAATAGCGCGTGAACCACTGGCGGTCGGGGGTGTTCCAGAAGACGTGGTGCGGGATCGGGTCGGGAATAGCGAGGTCAAAGGGCTTCTCCCTGTGATACCCTGTAACAGGGTTCATTGTGAGGACCCTGAAATGGAAAAGAAAAAGAAACGATAAATAAAAACAGAAACTAAAAAGAAACTAGGAAAACTGCCACTGCCAGAGTTCGAGCAATCGAACTGTTATCGATCGATCAAACAAGGCACAGCTTCGATCGCTTGAGCCCTCTCGATCGATCGAGCACAGAGATGCGGCAATGACAAGAAACACGAACGGAAAAGAAAGGAACTCAAAGAAACAAGGTACGAAACTAAAAGATAAATGGTTAAAGGACCAATGGGGGGCACCCCCATGAAATTCGAACGAAAATGGAAAGAGGGGGTGGCTCGTGGCCTTACCTCGGGATATGTGTGCAGAGGGGGTGATGGTGATGAAGATGATGATTTGGGGATGAGGGGCTCCTCGAATCTGCGTGTGTGGTAGGAGGAACCAAAAATCGCCCCGAGTGCTCTTCTCTGCTTTTGAGCGCTTGAGAGTGAGGGAGATGAAGAGAACTGATGAAGTGTACGCTGGACGCCTCGTTTAAATACAAGTCTCGAGCGATCGAGAAAGTTTCGAGCAATCAAACATTAGATCGATTGAGAGAATTTCAAGCGCTCGAGAAAGTGATACTTTCGATCGATCGAGTATGTTTCAATCGATCGAAACTGGAAATTCCAAAACTCCACAGAACTGAGAAATAAGTACCCCCAACTGACCCAAGTTATTCTGGACATACAGTAGAATGATAAAACAGTGCAATGACAGGACATGTAAGCCAAAAACGTATCCTCATAATAGAAAAATTGCAATTTTTATATAAATAAAATTTTATAATAGCATCCATATTGCAAAATTATTGCCCCCACTTGGTATTTAAGACCTTATTTAATTAAAGAAAACTAAAATAAAACTAACACCAATAAAATTTTTGTCTAGGATTACACTTCAATTGATAATAGAAAGATCAATGACTGAATACAATTGAAGTGATCACTACTCTTCGAGCAAGAAAATTTCTTCTTCCACCATTGCTTCATTCTCCGCTAAAATTTCGCATGTGGATTCCAAACTTGATGATTCCCTTTCCCAGAATAGTCGGAAGGCAGCAAGGACATCATCGAGCAAGTTTAAAGTCTCTAAGGAATTGAAAGCCCATGCAAGAGGTGATCCCGTTGGAGACAAGGATAACGGAGTGCAACAGTGCAACAGACTGTCCTCTTGCGGCGGAGTGCCCGGGGGCCATATGTAGGGCCCAAAGCCATGAACCAGTTGATGTGGAAGATAAAGAGGTGGGAACGGTGGATTCATAGTGACAATCCTGACAAAGGGAAAAACAAAGCGAAAACAAAGAAAAGAAAAGGAATTAAATAAAAACAAAAGGCAAAGACAACAGAAGAAAAAAAAAACTAAAATGAAGAAAACAAGAGAAAGACAAGTGACAACAAAGTAACCTCACTATTGGCATGAGACACCCATGCGCACTGGCAGGTAATGGGCATTGAAGCCGGAACAGCAAATAACTCATGTGCACATAAATATAGGGAACCACTTCGATGACAAGGAAGTCATCAACAAAAGTGAATACAGCATTGTGGCGTTCGGGTACCACATCCTGTAGGTCTTCTTCGTCCCATGGTTCCCACATGGAGTCATTCTCCCACTGCTCTACGAGAGCATCATCCACTTCTCCAATGAAATACCCTTCAGGTTCTCCTTCCTCTCCAGAGAGGTCCATATGCTCGAACGGGTTAATTTGGAGAAGAGCAGGATTGTAAGGGATGTATCCAAAGGTCAGATCCACTACATCATCCGCCCCCGGACCTTTATAGGGAGATAAGCAGAATGCTATATCATCGGCAGTCCAAGGAGGATTCGGATATTCTGAATCAGCCCAAGACCCAATTGAGTGGACATCATCATCTCTCATATTAAACAGCCTGCATGGGAGAGATAATATGAAACAGCAGATTAGAATCGAAATCACTTGCAGAAAAAGAAATAAAAATGGAAGACAGCAAAAGTAAAAGTATACAACAACAACGTGGAGAAAACGCTTAATGTTTGGGATCAAGAGTAGTTGGGTTCATCCAGTTGGATGAACTCAGCCTCTGTTTGGAAATTCTCCAAGAACGGTTTTAGCCTTTGGCCATTGACCTTGAAAACTGCATCGTTCTTGGGGTTTATCAGCTCGACTACCCCATGTGGAAAGACAGATTTGACTATGAATGGTCCTGTCCACCTAGATCGGAGTTTGCCTGGGAAAAGGTGGAGGCGAGAGTCGTACAGCAAGACTTTCTGCCCCGGCTCGAATGATTTACGACAAATAGTTCTATCGTGGTGAGCCTTCAACCTTTCCTTGTGTAATCGAGCATTGTCGTATGCATCTCGACGTATTTCTTCCAATTCAGCCAATTGGAGTTTTCGAAGATGCCCTCCCTCTTTAATATCAAAGTTCAATGAGCGTGTCGCCCAATAAGCTTTGTGTTCAATTTCGACAGGGAGGTGACATGCTTTCCCGTATACTAGCCTGAATGGGGACATCCCTAGGTTCGTTTTGTATGTAGTACGGTATGTCCATAGTGCATCAGTCAGTTTATATGCCCAATCCTTTCTATTGAAACTAACCGTCTTTTCGAGAATATGCTTGATTTCTCGGTTAGCCAACTCTGCTTGCCCGTTTGTTTCTGGATGGTAGGCGAGAGCGATTTTGTGGTTGACCCCATATTTCTTGAGGAGTGATTCCAAAGGCCTATTGCAAAAGTGCTTGCCTTGGTCACTTATTAGTGCTTTCGGGGTCCCAAATCGCGACAGAATATGCTCCTTAAGAAAGGACATCACCGTTTTGTGGTCATTGCATCTTGTTGATATCGCTTCTACCCACTTTGATATATATTCCACAGCGAGGAGTATATATTCGCAGTTATTTGATTTAGGAAACGGGCCCATGAAGTCTATGCCCCAACAATTGAATATTTCAATCGTGATAATGGGGGTTAAGGGCATGGAGTTCCTTTTTGAAATTGTACCAAGCTGTTGACAGCGTTGGCACGTTTTGCAGAAAGCGTAGGCATCTTTAAACAAGGTGGGCCCAGTAGAAATCGCTATGTAGAACTTTTTGTGCGGTCTTTTATGATGCGAAATGGCCACCGCATGCCTCAGAATGGCATGATGCTAAAATGACGGTTATATCCTCATTTGGAACGCAACGTCTGATGACCTGATCAGCACAATACTTAAATAAGTACGGGTCATCGAAGAAGAAATGACGTGCGAAAGAGAGGAACAGCTTCTTGTCTTGATTTGACCAATGTCCAGGAGTCTCTCCCGTAACCAGATAGTTTACTATATCTGCATACCAGGGTAGAGCGGACATAGTCATCAGTTGCTCATCTGGGAATTCGTCCTTTATCGGTATGGGTTCAGTATTGTCAACAAATGTTAACCGAGATAAATGGTCCGCAACCACATTCTCTACGCCCTTTTTGTCTTTGATTGTGATATCGAACTCTTGGAGTAGGAGTATCCAACGAATCAGCCTTTGTTTCGCATCCTTCTTAGATAACAAGTATTTGAGGGCTGAGTGGTCTGTAAAACAGACGATTGGGGACCCTATCAGATATGACCTGAATTTATCCAGAGCGAAAACTATCGCCAGTAGCTCCTTTTCGGTAGTTGTATAATTCATTTGAGCTTCATTAAGTGTACGACTGGCGTAGTAGATTACGTAAGGCTTTTTATCCTTCCTCTGTCCTAGCACTGCACTAATGGCGTAGTCACTAGCATCACACATTAACTCAAAATGCAAACTCCAGTCGGGTGCCTGTATTATCGGTGCAGAGATAAGGTGTTCTTTTAGTGCGTCAAAAGATGTTTGACAATTTTTCGACCATTCGAATGGCATGTCTTTCGCTAACAGTTGACACAGTGGCCGGGAAATTGCACTAAAATTTTGGATAAAGTGACGATAGAATCCCGTATGTCCCAGAAAGGATCGAATATCTCTGACTGTACGAGGGACAGGTAAGTTCGAGATTATATCTACTTTTGCTTTATCGACTTGGATACCTTTATCAGAAATGATGTGTCCGAGGATAATTCCCTTGGTCACCATGAAGTGACATTTTTCCCAGTTTAGTACTAGGTGTTTGTCCTCGCATCTAGCTAGCACACGTTCCAGATTGTCTAAGCAGTTTTTGAAACTATGGCCGAACACAGAGAAATCATCCATAAATGCTTCGAGAATTCGCTCGACCATGTCACTGAAAATACTCAACATGCATCGCTGAAATGTAGCAGGTGCATTGCATAGCCCGAAAGGCATACGTCGGTAGGCGAAAGTACCGAACGGACACGTGAAGGTTGTTTTCTCCTGATCTTCAGGAGAAATTTCTATCTGATTATAACCGCTGTATCCGTCCAGAAAGCAGTAGTATTTATGACCCGCCACTCGTTCTAGCATTTGATCCATGAACGGCAATGGAAAATGGTCCTTTCGGGTCACAGTATTCAGCTTTCGATAATCAATACACATCCGCCATCCAGTGGGGACGCGTGTTGGTACTAATTCGCCATCTTTATTTGGAATAACTGTTATACCTGCCTTTTTAGGAACCACTTGGGTCGGGCTGACCCAGGGGCTGTCAGAGATAGGATATATAATCCCAACATCGAGTAGTTTTAATACTTCCTTTTTGACTACTTCTTGCATGTTGGGATTCAGACGCCTTTGCATTTGTCGCGAAGGTTTAGCGTCTTCCTCCAAATAAATTTTATGGGTGCATACAAACGGGCTTATGCCTTTGAGATCGGCAATAGTCCATCCCAATGCTCCCTTATGTTGTTTTAGCATCAAAATTAACTTACCCTCTTGTTCAGCATTCAAAGTTGATGATATTATGACAGGGTAAGTCTTTTCAGTCCCTAGAAAAGCGTATTTGAGCTCTTTTGGAAGCTCTTTTAATTCCAATTCTAGGAACTGAAAATTTGATGGCATTACTAGTTTTGTCTTTGGAGGTAGTGGTTCATATGGTGTTACCCACATGCATTCAGCTCTATCCTCCTTTTTCGTTTCCATCATGAGGCACGTGTGATTTAAAGCAGAATCCAATGGAGTAGAGTCTTTAGGTTGATAGATAGCGTCAAATTGTGACACAACTACCTCCAAAGGATCTTTGTAGTCAATAACAGCTGCCTCATCCTCGATGACTGTCTCAATGTAATTAACTTCTTCCTCATCTTCATATTCTTCAGGTCTAGGATTGGAGAAGATTTTTATGGTTGTAGTCATGTTTCCGAACACAATAGTCATTATACCACTTCTTATTTTTATTGAGGCATTAATTGTATTTAGAAATGGACGTCCAAATATCACCGGGATTTGTGTACCTGGGTTAGACACAGGTTCGGTGTCTAAAATTACAAAATCGACCGGGAAGACAAATGAGTCTATCTGCACAAGGACGTCTTCCAACACTCCTCTCGGGTATTTGACCGACCTATCTACCAATTGTAATGCAACTCGGGTGGGTTTGTATTCGCCTAGCCCTAGTTGTTTATAGACTGAATATGGCAGAAGGTTGACGCTTGCTCCTAGGTCGAGGAGTGCGTTGTCTATTCTTTGATTCCCAATTTGACATGAGACAGTAGGCGTACCGGGGTCTTTGAGTTTCGGAGGCAATTCTTTTTGGATGATTGAGCTTGCTTGGCAAGCAACGTAAGCGTGTTTCTTCACACTTTGCCTCCTCTTGACCGTGCATAAATCTTTTAGATATTTCGCATAAGCCGGTACTTGTTTAATCGCATCAAGGAGTGGGAGGTTTATTTTTACTTGTTTAAATAATTCCATGAACTCCTGATTCTTTGTCTCATTTCTGGGTTTCTTAAGCCTTTGAGGGTAAGGCGCAGGGAAAGGGCATTTTGGTAATTCGTCATTAACGGGCTCCTTTCCGGGCCTTCTCTCAACTTCTTCCACTTTTTCAGGAGCTTCAGTGTTTGTTCCTAAAGATTCATTACTAGTAGTTGGCTCCTCTTCTTGAGTAGAAGGTTTGTTTGCATTGACCACTTCGTCCTCCTCGTACTCTTCGGGAGTAGAGAGAGGCATGTTTAGCCCTATAATCTTGCCGCTCCTTAGGGTAGTTACGGCTTTAGCTTGTTCATGATTAGGGGGACCGTTGTTGTATCCCTTAGGGTTTTGAAGTGGTTGGGCAGGAAATGTTCCACCCAATCCCTCTTGTCGTGCATCCATCTTATCTAACGTCGCAGACATTTTACTCATCATTTGAATTAATTGTTGCGTTAAGTTGACGTTAGAGAGAGGATCTTCCTCTTGCACCTTTTTGTGCGGTGGCACGTACACATTAGCCTGTTGATTATTAGAGGGTTGTACTTGGTTGTAATTATTTGGTCTATTTTGATTGTACGGCTGGGACTGCCTATTGTATTGCCCTTGATATTGGTTATTATTGTAGGGCTGTTGTTGATGATGTTGATTTTGGGTCCCAGCATCATTTTTCCAATCAAAACCAGGGTGATTCCATCGATTGTTATTGTTTTATAAATTATTGTTGTTATAGGAATTCCCTGTCCCCCTATACCCTTGCATGGCATTCATTTCCATGGGGGGTTATTCTTGAAAATACGACACATTAGGACAATATTGAGTGGTATGTCCCAACATATTGCATGTGCCGCATGGTTCTTCAGGCAAATTCTGCCTCGAACTTCCTCCTTTCATGCCTAACTCCTCTACTTTCTTTGCTAGTTCTTCGTATTTAGTCATGAGGTGATCTTCACTGTTTAGTTGGTATAGGCTTTTCTCTTCTACACAGGATATCTGTGAGCGTGAGACATCATCAGAATTCGACCATTCATGAGCGTATTCGGCCAACCAATCGAAATGGGCTTCAGCCTCTTCGGTGTTTTTACGGAGAAATGGGCCTGAACTCATGGTTTCCACCAACTTTTTTGTTTCACCGTTCAACCCATGATAAAAAAGCTGATAGTTCGCCATTTCTCAAACCCATGGTGTGGGCACGAGAGAAGCAGATCTTTGAAACGTTCCCAAGTTTGAGTGAAGGTTTCATTGCTCTTTTGTTTAAAGGAATTAATTTGGCGTTGAAGGTCAGTGGTCATGCAAGTTGGATAGAATTTCTTTAGAAATGCAGTGTTCATCGCTTGCCAGGTGAAGATTGAATTGGGTTTTAAGGTGAGTAACCATGCCTTTGCTTTATCCTTCAAGGTGAAAGGAAATAGCATTAGACGTGTCACGTCCACAGGACAATTCTGTGAGAATATTTTGCAAACATCCTCGAAGTCCTTGACATGTAAGTACGTCTTCTCACTTTCCATCCCATGAAAGGTGGGAAGAAGTTGGATCATCCCATTGCGAAATTGAAATTCGCCAGCGTATGGTGGGATTAGAATGCAAGAGGGCGTAGGTGCGTGTTCTGGTTGCATGAGATTGCACAAAGGTCGTAGCGCCTCATCAAATGGTGCAACCACATTATCACCATGTTCACTTTGATTATCACCCATTGATTCAGTAGGAGTAGCTACAGGGTTAACAGAACTAGAGGAATCTGATAAGTAGAGTGGATTTTCGAAAATTCCTTCAATGGAATTGTTGGACATGAACCAAGAGAGTTCCTGTCACACCCCGATTTTTGGACAACCAAATATTCAATCCAGAGCCTGTATCCGGACTAATATTCAATTACCAAAAATCACGAGAGCGACACCCTCCCATATGCTAACAGAAAATTTATTGAAAACAGTATTTAATACTCCTTAAATAAGGACATGTGATCTTATGTTTAAAGTAAAACTCTTTATTATTAAACATGTATTCCCAAACATCCATTTCATTGTAAAAGAAATAAAGTTCCATTATAAATATTATATCATTTTTCAAATTAAAAAAAAACATCATTTTCATAAATAAAATATCCACATACAGAGTTCAGCGGAAATAAAAATAAATAAGAATAAAATCTATACATCCATTGGTCAGAGTAACTACAACGTTCCCAATACCCAATATACCATATTTATTACAATTATACATACTGGCCCACAGTGCCAGAAAATAAAATACAATCAAGTACAACAAAAATAAGTACAACTCCAATAATAAACAACACAACGACCATCTCTTCACCCAAACAGAAGCTCCAACGAAAATCTCCAAAAACTAAACCTGCACAAATACATTCGACTACGTTTCATATAGAAACGCCCCCGAATGTATAACACACTCGGGTCAGTCACATGACTGGTATGAGTTAAACAAAACAACAAGTCTTAGGGATCCAACTTGAACCCGTAGACAACAAATTACACTACAACACTCTTGGGTCAAGACAGGTAGTTCCACACACATATCTGGACAATAGAGTAGTTTCCATTTATGTGGTGGCAAGTAGTTTCTTGCCAGAAATCCAAAGCTACCACGAATTTCATACTTACCCATTACTTATGGTGAGCCAAACCTGTAATACGTTAGTGGGCCCACCATCCTGCAAATTGAATGATCGTAAACCAAGCAAACAATTCCGTATACAAACCGTCCACATTCTAACTCAAACGTCGCATTCATTTTTCCACGCTTATCAGTCTTATGAAATAATCCATGTTCATTACTTATTAACTTTAAATTTATCTTTGCATTCCCTAGCTTCACCACTTGGCCACCCTCCATGGTACACCCACACATATATCCCATGTGTGCCCGGACATACTACCAACATCCACTCTGGTGCTAGTTTGGTTAGGGTATCAACCAAACCAGGTATACACACAGAAGGCCAGTCAATATGCCTAGACGTCTAACAAATAAGCCGAGCATAAGGCTTAGGCCAGCTTGATCACGAAGCCACTGGCAAAAAGGTACACTCAGCAAGTCGAGCTACCAAAAACAAAACATATCACACAACGGGGAGCGGTGAACACTAAGGAATTATGTTGCAATTATTGTTTATCGTTCGTATTATCCCAATAATTGTGAATTTCACGTTTATCACATAGTTCCATCTCATCATAGTCTAATCACATCTCTAACTTTTAGATGCATTCTGATTTCTTACAATAAAGGGTTTTATCAATTAACCCATAATAATCTTCCCTCAATAATTTCCAATCAAATTATAAGATCCCCAATATATTATTCAACGAATCTATTTTACTCCTTTTTATCAAAATGACCACAAAATAAGGTCAGTTATTTCAGATACAATAATCTCAACCCAACATTCAATATTAGCATACATAAAGCACATAATAAGAAATCATATTCTCCAATTTTGCACGTTTAACTAAATTAAAAACTTCTACTGTAATCTTAAATTTTTGCCCAAACGGTGCAGAATCAGGAAAAACTTAAAACACGAAAAGTGTGCAGAATCACGTTTTACATAAGACAGGTGGACATAATATTCAAATTCAAAGCCACGATTTTCTAATAATTTTTTAAAGTTTCTGCAACTGTGTAAATTAAAAAAAATGAATTTCCATATATCTCTTAATAATCATGAATATTTCACATATAGTTTTATCAAACTAACGAACTACTCACCAAACCCTTTCGAATACCCTAAGGTCATAATCACAAAGTCACACGAAGGGGAAAGAATATATCTAAATCACTTCAACCATAACAACGTGTATCGATCCATTACAAAGATCTAACCCTAACAATTAAATTTTAACATACACTACTTTACTCCCATACACATACATATATATACATACGTGTATATATATATATATTCGGATACACAAAGTTTAACTCACCTAGTTCGATCCAAAATTGACAACCACGAATGCTCCGCGATTCCCCACGTGACCACGAACCCTAGACCCTTTTTTTTTTCTTTCCTTTTCTTCTTCTTCTTTCTCTTCTCTCTCTCTCTCTCTCCCTATTCGGCGGCTGTGCAGTGAGGTTCTCTAGTTTTTGTGTACTACTAACTAAACCTAATATAATATTATAATATGTATAATATGATGCACACACAATATTATATTATACATATATATAAATTCGAACCACACATGCCACACTAAACACACACACGTGCACTACTGATTCTATCAATTTTAAAATTCAAGAGTATTTCCTATGGTGTAAAACACTAACACCAATATTTTTTTTTTTATATTATCCACATTAATAATGCAAAAAAATTAAATCATGAAAATATCAAATAAATTTATTATGAACTAATTAAAATAAATTGGAGTATTACATTATTCACATAGTCCAATTCCAACTAAGTCTCACAATCGTAACTTTCCTACTTTTTTTCAATTGGGAATCTTTTTAAACCATATAAAATTTCAAACATTAAATTAAATCGATTTAATAAGACTTACGACTATAATATTTACATAACCAATATAAATTAATAACAATGTAACACCCAATTTAAATGAGTTCACTAATATTATAATCCGGTGCCTTCCAAACTTAAAATTTTTAAACACGTGTCTTACCTAGGTACACTCATATATTATTGCCAACTGAAAAAAATTAATTAAAATAATAATTTACACACTTAAATATTTTAGGGTTGTTACAGTTCCTAAGGAGAGTGTTTTACCTAAGGAACTAAAAGAAAAAGAAATTAAAAATAGAAATAGATGAAGAGAGATTGAGGTAACCTAAGTATTAACTTGTCGCCTTCCCCGGTAACGGCGCTAAAAACTTGACACGGAAATAATTTGTGTGCGCTTGTGTGCTATACCCAAGTGTAGGTAATCGTGCAAGTAGTAAACTGGATTAAGTCCAGGTTGATCCCACAGGGAAGGATGAGAATTAAATTACCTAGATTAGACTCTAACAGAAACGAAAATTCAATGTTTTAAAAGAAGTATAGAACACCAAATTCTACGATTAACAACTATTAAAATTAAAAGCAATTAAACTATCTTAAACTAATGATTAACTAGCTAAAACGAGATTTGAAAATGGTATTTTTCTTAATAAAGGGAATGGTGGGATAACGCGAATCCACTGTGACCTAGCCGTCTACCATGCAATTGCAATTTAAGCTCAATGGAGTACATCTTCTACAGTATTCCGTACTTTTCTAAAGATATAGAATCAATAGCCCTTTCATGACCGGGACTATATCATCTCAATTAAGTTTGAAATACATGAAAGCGGTTTAATTCAATAGTTAAGACTCGCACCTACAATGGTGTTAACATTGTGGGTGGTTTGCAAAATGTATTGAAAGAAAATGCCTTAAAGCTTAAAGTTTAAAGACTGTTTTGACAAACTGAGCATTTGGGGACAGTTTGATAACAAATCATTTAAACAGAAAGTCTTGGAATACTGTATTAGGTGATCTCAAGAATCAGAGAGTTCGATCAATCGATGCACTTTCGATCGATCGACAATCGTCATCCCTCGATCGATCTAAAATCCTTAGATCGATCGACAAAATCTATGTATCGATCGATCGAAATAACTCCGATCGATCGAACACAGATATTATCCTGGTGCATGGCAGAGGCTGGAAATCACAGTTTCATCATGATTTCCCAACCTAGGACTACTCAGACATGGTCTGGAGTGTCTCAGTGTCGTTTTTAACATAAATATCCATTAAAGGTTTGTTTGTTTGCATTTTAATTGTGAAAACTATTAAAAAGAATGGTGAAGACTTATCTAGCATTCTAACTACGAGTTTAACAGATCACACTACTCTTAACTAAGTGCAGAACGTAAATAAATAATGATAAGGTAACCTGGCCGAAGAGATAAAATTTGATTAAACTAGAGAAGAAGCAATCCAAAACAATATCCAAGCTTGTAAACCTACAAAACAATCAAAGAAAACTCTCTTTCTCTCTAAAAACTGATAAAAGTGATAGTGGGCGTCCTTATAGACGTATACATTACGAGTATTTATACTAAAAACCTAATGCTTAGGGTTAAGAGTTCATTCTGCTGCGTGCGCGCAAAAATCTGATAAAAGGCATGTTCGATCGATCGAAAACACTCGATCGATTGAACTTTTGGAATCTTAGATCGCTTGAAACATCTTAGATCGATCGAAGTCTCGATCGCTTGAGAGGAATTCGATCGCTCGAACTTCAGTTTTCAGCTTTGAGTTATCTTCATTAAAGCCAAGCACTTCCTTTTATCCTGCTCCTTCAATTATTCACACAGAGACAGTAATCTGCACAAATCACAGCTAAAACACACAACTTATCATAGATTAATCATAATGTGTAAAAACTGGTATTGTAATCCAAACTGCAGATATACGAGGGAGTTGTGAACTAAATTAGCGTGTTTTCCTCTTTTAGCGCGGTTGTATTTTACAAATACCCCCGTTTGTCAGGTCTCAACACTACTCTGATGCAAGTAAGCAAATTACAAATGAACGACGGAAAAGAAATAAAATACTGAAACTCGAAAATACCTCTATGAACATCATCTTCATTGATTAAATTCAAGTAGCATTCACAAACGCTCAAGAACAATAAAAACTCACATCCACTGAAGAACAAATAGCAGTATTGTTATGAGGAAAAAACAAAATAAAATCTGCCAGAGCAGAAATGGCGTGTGTGTTAGCCCCCCCCACCCCCCCAAATGTTGTATCACCTGCCCTATTTATAGACTGAGGACGAATAACCGTTCATGTTAGTGGGGTTAGTGGTTCCTAATTTCTAGGCATGAACAAGATACTGCATCCACTTTGTCCCATGATTAGCTCCCATGATCTGCTTTGTAACCCCATTTCTGCCGCGTTCCTCATTATGTAACTGCCTTTCTACCAGCTCAGCACAACCTATACACATGTTTTATCCATGCTCAACTGACTAAAAGGTCCTGCGAACATCCTTTAGTTGACTGATTACATCATTCTCCGAGTAGTTTGAATCTTGTTGGCTAATAGCTCTCGATCTCATTCTTCAAAGGAAGTCTACTAGTGTCCATCGGTCTTGGTGACTGATGTCTTCATTTGACTCCATCTCAAAGGTGCTTTGTTGATCATCTTTGAGCCCAATATTACATTTTCTTGCTTACCTACTGTTGATTATTATCCTTCAGTCTTGTTAATACTGAATCCTTATGGGGTTATCGGTCCCAATAGACCAATGTTATGGCTATTGTCGCAACCTTGGTCTTGCTTGCTGAGGCCGAGGTATCCTTTAGCGGAACCAATATTATTCCGTCCTCGGTTTTTATACAGATACCTATGGGTTGGGTGAATTATCTCCCAGGTATGTGGTACATCGGTTTATTCGTGTTTAGGCCTTGTTCTGTCCATCTTCGTACCTGCTGTGATGACGTCTCCAGGCCATGTGACTGCCCTGTGCCTTGGGAAATCCCAAATTAGGGTGTAACAATGCCCCCCAAACGTCTTATAAAACGTTGTGCATCAGTTTGATGTGACGTTTGAAATTCAAATTTAACGCTAACGCTGTAAATGACGGCGTACGGCTCCACGTGTTCCTATCTTAGCAGCTCGTCCTGCCTCGTTTCAAGAATTGAGGCGTGTCTCTTAGTAATCCGTTCCTAAGTTATGATGGCCCCTTTTTTGTGCCTTTATAAGCGACCATTCCTTGTCACTTTTCACTTTCTTTTGCCAACAATTTTCCACGAAAATCTTCTCGTTCTTTTTACCCACAAACTTCCATGGCTTCTTCCTCTGCAACTAGTGCTTTACAAATTGCCAGTGCTACTTCTTCTTCCCCCGCTGCCACTGGTACTGCGTCGGTGACCAAAACCACCAATGCCACCTCCGTTAAACACACCATTGATGCTACTCCAGGGTTGTTAAACCCTCAGGTATTGATCTCTGTGCCCTCTGATTCTTCCCTGGGGCTTGGTCCTGCTTTTAATCCCTTTCCTTCGTCCTCTCTGGACCCCTATTTCCCTTTAGTTGTAGAAAACAACGAGTTGCTTTACCCATCACCTGATTTTGAATGGGGTTCACAGTATGCTCCTTCAAACCCTTTGAGGAATTGGCCTATCCCATTTGCTGACTGGATTTCCTGGGTAGACCGAGTCGTAGAGGTTAAAAAGGACCTTTGGAGGGCCCTTGACATATGCGATGCCATTATGTTAAGTCGAGAGAGGTTCTTTCTTGACAAGTCTCTCTTTTTTTCTTCTCTCTTCTTCTGGTCAATCTCGGCCAATGCCTTCTTTTTTCGTTGCGGCCTTATGAGTCCAACTATTCAAGATGTCTGTTTCCTCACTGGTCTGCCTGCCCATAGTGAAGAAATTACTCCCAACCTTTCTTCCTCTCTAGAATTTGAACACCCTAAGACCGATAAGGGCAAAGGGTCTTGGTTCATCACCGCCTTCGGGCAATTCATCTCGGCCAGCATGGGGCAAGGGGAGGTTACTGACCAAGAGCACATTACCTTCTTGGTCTATTGGCTCAACCGCTCCGTTTTTTGTTCAGCTTCTTATGGCATTACAAAGGAGTATCACCACATTGCCCTTGCCTTGGCCTCGAGCCAAAAACTTGTTCTTGCTCCTCTCGTCCTTTCTCATCTTTACCGTGGCATCCTCGAACTTATTTTTTCCAACTTTAAAACTTCAGAGAGAGCCCTTTGGCTCCTTCAATGCTGGCTTCAATCTTATTTTTCTGAGAAAAGCTTGGTCGATAATTTCGACCCCAGCACTCTGTTGGAAATATGCCCTCAAACCAGTTAATTGGATAATGGAATATCATAATGCATTTATGCATGTTAGTTCATGAGATGAATATTAGACTGAAATCCTTAAACAACATTGTATGTGGTTCATTTGTGTATGTAATTACACATGTGAGATATGAATCACAACTCCTTATTGTTTCAAACAAGTCATAGAGAATTATAAGTCTGGATAATTTATCAGGTATACATTGTAGCATGATTAACGTCTACGGGGTAGAATGATGAATCTCATTCATAAGAGTCTTTGACTCTTGGTTAATATACTAGTGCACACGATGCACTGACGGGCTTGAGTTATACCTATTGACACCTAAATGTTGTCACCGTCAACAGGAACTCAAAACTTGTATAGGGATACATGTCCTTAATCCTAAGATAATTATGGACACAATTTGTGTGCTTGATTGCTACTACACCAAAAGGCCACTTTCCTAACGGTAATTTACCGTTAGGAAAATTATTTCTAACTGTAATTTACCGTTAGAAATAAAGTGTGGGAAATATTTCTAACGCATTTTCTAACGGTAAATTACCGTTAGAAAAATATATTTACTAACGGTAAATTACCGTTAGGAATATTCTTGCTAACGGTAAAATGTGGTTAGTAATCCAACAATTTTGTAACACTTTCTTTATATTTACTAACGGTAAATTGCTGTTAGGAATAACATTTCTAACAGATTAAAATATGTTTACCATCTTGCAATTTTGTAAGACTTTCGTAAAAATACTAACGGAAAATAACCATTAGCACCAAAGAATTACTAACGGTAAATTGCTGTTAGGAATATCATTTCTAACGGTAAATATCAATTAGAAACAAATAATACTAACGGTTATATTACGTTAGAAATGTCATTTCTAACGAAAAAAAAAACTGTTAGTAATCTACACACAGTCACATCTCTACTCAGTTTTTATTTGCACCTAATAAACACAACCACATCAAATGATCTCCAATAACATCACAATCACATCGAATTTACAAGAATAATTAATCTATAAGTAACATATAACAAGCTCAATCTATAATAAGCACGACAAAATAATCCATAATAGACATAACAAGTAAAATCCAAAATGTCTTTCCATCCAAACCAAAACTAACAAACCATGTCTAAAATTTAAAGAGTTCATCCATCCAAACCTAAACTAAACTAAACAAACAAACAAACAAATGGGAAATTTTACAAAGTTGACATGTCCAATGACCACCAATCTTGAAGATAAGATGACCAGTGGTGGTTGACTTCGATCAATGACCACAATATTGATGCAAACCTTTTCTTTACCCATTCTGAACTCTTTAGCAAGAAAATTGAGCTGAAACAAACAAGAATTTCATTATGTTAGTCAAAGTATCCTAGACATGTACATATCTTACATTTTTAAGAACTAGAATAATAAGTTAAGCATTATTGCTATCTTGAAATAAGAATTTCATAGTTTCTTTAATCTCAGACTTTATGAATCCCTATCAAACTTGGATGCATTAGTTTTCAACCTAGTCAAGATACTAATAGCTTGTCAAGCAAAGATATTCACGGAACCTAATTACAAGTGGGCAACACCTATGAGACTAATGTTTATTTGAGGAGAGAGATATTTCATGTAAATACGGAAATATTAACATATATCTAAAGGTTGCCAAGGATTTGTGTAGAGCTTGTGATAGGCCCACAACAATTGATCTAAGATGAGCTCAAATATTCCATGTGTTTTACAGACCATACCTATGATTGCCACACAAGAGTTTCAACCAAGGTGCATCCTTCAAGTATTCCGCTAGTATTAAAATTGCATCAGCTACTAAGCCAATAAAAGAGGAATTTGTGAAGAGCAAGATATTAATCACCCTTGACTTGAAGCTACTCACACATGTAAACAATCAGTAACATTAAACCGTTAGTTGGCTTGAATTTACTATGTCAAAGAGACAAAATATATTTTGACTTGTTCAGAAATAAGAAAAAACTAATTTATGTGGTTTCTTCAAGAATCCTAACCTTTACATGACCGAGTTGGGTTATTTGAACTCCAGAGTTGGGAATCGAAATTGGTCCACCTACTTTCAAGCGGTGGAAGAACACTCTTCAACAGGGTTGTAGTTCAATGGCCCATAGATATAGACTGGCCTCAATGATGTCCAATTAACACCACTTGATTCTTGTGCCTGCTCTTTGGATCAACTGCATCAACCTATTAGCAGAAACCATGTTAGACCAAAATGGAAACTGAGTTGGCAACATTAGAGACATCTGAACATGGCACATAGAATTTCTTTTGTCCATTTGAAGATTAATTAGTAATTACCTTAGAAGAAAAATAAGCAAAATCCTTTTCTGATTCACCGGGCAGTTGTTGGGTTATAGGCGCCTTTCCTCGGGTAAACAAAGTAACCTGCATAGTGTGTAATATAAAGAAAAGATAAAACATAATTCTTGATTGTCAATAGCTATAATAATTCATCATCTCGAAAAAAAAAAAACATATTAAAGCTTGTACAATGAAGCAAAATTAACTTCAATAAATGTCAAAGGAATTTGTAAAAGAGAAGGCGACCAACTGCTTCTTATTCCAATTAGCTCCGACCGACTCCAATCTCTGCTTCTTCCCTTTCAAAGCACTGAAAAGCCAACATGATAATTGAAGGCGATATGCTTAGCATTAACAAATGCATACAACTTTTTAAACTAATGCAGTTTTTTGGAATTGCCTCTTCATTCCAAAAGATACAAAGAAATTCCAAGCCTCAATCACAGATCAAAATCCAAGCCTTAATCATATAAATTTCAGCCCAAGTTATGTTCAAGATGGAAATATTCAATGAAATTACCTAAAATCCAAGTAGAGATATCCGTGCACCATACGAGGGGCTGATCTGAGAAAAATAAAACGAAAAGCGTTAATAGAAGAAGATTGCAAATGTGGTGTAACCTAGATTCTTTTATACATTTTCTTAAATATATATATATATAAAGGGGCTGCTGATGTGTATTGAAAGAAACCAAACTAGGAATTACAAATTTAAGAACATGACCACGTTGATATGTATATGTTATCCCTTGATTATTAGTCTACTCCTAAAATGCCCATGTTGAATTGTGGCCTTTAAATTGACTAATAAATAAGTGAAAACATGACCAAAAAGTCATGTTTGGTGAAGGATAGGAGACTGAATTGAAATCAAATTCAAAACCCATTAACGGGTGACCAGATAATAACGCCTTTCTAATCAAACTATTCGTTCTTGCTGACCAATCAAGTAAAAATTGATAGTAGGTGATGAGATCAATAGAAAGGATTGAACTCAAAATCTCTTTGTTATCTCTCTCCCAGAATGAACTAAAACGTCAAAGTAGTAGCAATTTGAGTAGACAACATACCGAATTACAATCTCTATTCTCACAGGCATCAATATAAGTACCATACTCAAGTAATACATCCATAACTTTAAGATGGCCTCCCTTGGCAGCAAGATGAAGAAGACCAAATGAGGCATATTCCCTGAAAGAGGAATGACATGCAAAATCCCATTTCTTAATTACAAATTTAAAAAATAAACTTCATTTTCAAGTGAGAAAATGCATCTATGTAGATAGATGCTAAGAAATTCATGCTCAAATACACCAGATGGGAAACCTTAGAACCAAGTCTAAGTGTCCATGATGTTTGATCTTAAAGAACAAAAGGATAGCCATCAAAGAAATCTATATTCGTAACTATGTAATTGAAAAGGTTTAGATGAAGATCTCACATTACTCTGGTTTAACTGAAGTGCTGGAAGCAAAATGTGGAATATATTTACCACTTGCCGAAAAAAATGTAACAGTAGGGATAGATCATGTTTGAATCCATGGATCACACACTTCTTCAAGAAAAAAAATGAGCCTTCTCATTACAAATTGCTTGCTAAGAAGTTCCGGAGACTAAATAAGTGCTAGCATTCTAACCATAATACTGAAGACAAAAAAAATTCAACTCAGATGGTAATAATTTATAACATTACTAAGATCCAAGTCAAACCACATACTGTCCTGGTAGCAACTTATAATCAAAAAGAAAAGAGAACTCAAAGTGCACCAATTGACATCACCAATTAATTGAGGCACATATGTTCTATGTCCAGGGCCTATATTCGAAATTAACAAAGTAACCCATAATTCAGATTTTAAGAGAAATAACAAAACTAACCTTGCCCCATTGAGAATGGATCCTCTCTGAACAACCGTGGCAGCAAGGAAGCATTCAGGGCCTATATAAAATTATCAACAACTAAAAAAGGAAAAAGAAAGGAATTAGTGTTTTTTCCCATCCATTTCCTCTAAATTTGCAAACCAAACATAGCCTTAGTGAAAGCCAAAATAAGCCTTGGTAAAACCTATACTCACCAACAAATTCAAAGCAAAGAAATAGAATTAAAAAAATTGTCAAAGTAGAGGACAGAACTGAGAGTGAGAGAAAATTAACTATATGCAAATAGAAACCCATAACAAATAGAGCTGAAAACATAAGGTAAACAACCCCAATTGTGCTAAAATTTACAGCTCCAAAATATAGCTTAAAACAACCCCAACAACACTGAGTCTTTGAATTTCTCAACCACAACAACCATCTATGAATCAATTAAAGTTGCTAGGGGCTGTTATGGGCTGATTTAGGGGAGTGGGACTAAAATCTATTAGTCAGAATATTAAAAGAGGTTGTTAGGGGCTGTTAGAGGCTAATTTAGGGGCTGATTGGGGATTGATTTAGGGGTTGATAGGCTGGGGACTGTTTAGGGGCTAATTAAGGGACCGTTGAGGGGCTATTTAGAGGCCGTTAGGGGATGATTAGGGGTATACTTCTAAGAAATTGCTTTACTACAAGTCCTCATGGGTCCCAGAGCAGGAACCATGCTGAAAAGTGCAGCATTTTTTATTCCCAAGACGGCCATTTTTTGTACCAACTGTTCCCTCATAACTGCATTGATGCCCTTCACAATCGGATTTACAGTGAACAACAAAATTAGATTATTAATTAATATTCCATGTCTCGCAGACAACTCCAGCCATATATGCCAATAGTTCAAATAAGAAGGCAAATAGAGAAAATAACTGGAGCTAGTTAGGGGATCATCCTTCTGTTATTATAACCTTAAAAAATGAATCATGTCTAAAAAAGGGCAAAAAGTATTTCGTATCAAACTTCATCATTCTTGAAGAAAATAAGCCAATATTTATTCATGCTTTCAAGCCAAATAACATGAATTTCACCAAAATAAGCACTTACAATCACCCTTCTCATTCTGTTTCGTTGACCAACTAGGCTTCAAGATATTGCTATATAGAATTTTTTATAATGAAATGATATCCTAATGCATTTTGAAGTACTAATTTGTCAAATATTACAAGTGGCCTTGATTTCTTTTTCTTTCTTTAAATCACCTTAATATGAGAAGCATCATTTGTTGACAAGTATGGTCAATAACAAGGTTCATGTCTATAACCTTAATTTATAGACTTAAACATAGGAGTTGAAAGCTAAGGTCACTAAAAGAAAAGCACTGAGTCATTTCACTTTCTTTGTCATTATTTTAAAACTATGTTTTGGACTTCTTTTATTCTTAGTGTTATTTAAGGAAAACACAAGGGAAAACACGAGGAAACTAGTTATTTCCATTTTCCTTTCCCTCATGAAAACCATGAACCAAACTAAGCCTAAAGATTTTTCATCCAATGATCTATAACCTTGAAATAATTAAAATTTCTCATTTCAAAAGGCCAAATAATAAAAGGGGGACCGAATCATTATCAGAAAATACAAGTTCTCTCCAGAGGCATTATAATTTGGACTCAAATCAGTTAATTACTGAACTGAGACAAACTCTGGAAAGAAAAAAATTAATAAATTGAGAAGAATAGAAATTGGATTGAGCCTATCTATTAGTGGTTCAAATTCATAGCTACAGAAATCTATTTTAGTGGTTCAAATCCATAGCTATTGAAGCATGTGGATTGAGCCTATCTATTAGGCTCAAGTGAACTATAATCCAACTCAAAAAAATCAACCCAAAATTTGATAGACAAAAATATTATAATGAAACATAGTCAGTCACCTTCGGTTATTTTGTTTAATGCTTTACAGAGAAAGCTGTCAACAGTTAATATTCTGCAAAAGGAGTTCTGTAAAACACATACATGAACAAAAAGCACACAAGATAGTTTGTTTAACCTAAATGGTTCATTGGGTATAAGTGTAGACACCCCAATTTTGACCGACCGCCGAATTTAGGAGAGCGTCGCCTCCACGTCCAATGATGATAAGGATCGAAAAGATTTGAAGTATTCCAAACTCTTCAGAAAGTTTTCCAAACGCGATAAAATTTCACAGAAAGAAGAAAATACCAGGTATTTAGGAGAATTCAGGTATAAAACACCATTTTCGAAAAAGATCTTCAAAAATAAGTTTCTTTAAGAAAAAAAGAAGAAGGAAAAGACCTAAAAAGGGAAGTTCAACAGAAAACGGCGCACGGCAGTATGCCGCGGCACTCAGTGAGTTCAGTGAGTGCCGGCCCGGCATTTACTGAGTGCCGCCGACATTTTCTGACTGCCGTTTGCTTTTAAAGTCCATATTTTGTGGTACAATACGTATATGTATGCGGATAAAAACAAAAAACTGATAAAGTAAGGTTGACGAAAATACGGCAATCAATAATTTGGCACGGCACTCACTGAGAGCCGCGCGGCAGTCACGGAGTGCCGCGGCGGCAGCCATGGACTGCCGTGAATAACTTTTGAATGCCGCCCTGGGCAGCGGTCTGTCTAATTTCAGGAAGTACGTATTGTACCACCAAATGGGATGATTACACCTGTCTTTTACTCCGAATTCACTGAAAATACTTGGTAATTTTTGTCTATAAAAGAGGGAGGATCTTCCTTGAAAAGGGATACAACATACAACACAATACATGAGAGGTAACCACCACTATATTAACACATATTTGAAAGAAAAGAGAAAGTTTGAGAGAACTTGAAGGAGAGTTTGGAAGATCTTCAAAGGAGAGAAACTTTGAGGATAATTTGGAGGTGATCCTCTAACCATAAGTTGTCTATTTACATTCTTTCTTTTCTTAAATCTTTAATCCTCAAATCTTTTTATTTTTTCTTTGCTCCATTTCTTTTGTTGATCATACTTCCTTCTTGAGACTCTTAGAGATTCTCAATATCTCTCTTGAAATCTCTTGAACATGATCTTTTGAATCCCATGTAAGCTTGTGCTTCACATGGGAATCAAAGTTTGATCATCACTCCATTTCATAGGCAAATAGATGGATCCAAGTCCACACTCATGACTTGGATCCTCTATACTTGATGTTTCGTTGAATCCTTTCTATATTCCTTTGAGACTCATGAGTATAGTCATGTCTTCATCTCCAATTACCATCAAATGGTAGGAAAAAGTGGTTTTGAGACTAAGCCCATCCCCATGGTTTAGATTCTTTATCTTGAGATTTCATGAAGTCCATTCATACTTCACTTGAAATCTATAAATATAAAGGTCTTTTAGTCTCCAATGACCATCAAATGGTAGGAGAAGATGGCTTAGTTTAAGTTCAACTTCATGGTTCAATAGTTGGAATTAGCAAATAAGAGTTGAACTTGACAAATGAAAACAGTGAGTTCACAAACTGTTTTTGATCAAAGATTTTTAGTTCGAAATCTAACCATCGAAATCAAGTGAAACAAACGAGAAAGTGTCAACTACACAATATTCTACCACTGTATTTTTTGTTTTAAGGTGGTTTCATGTCTAAAGTGGTTTGGTTGTGAGTTTTGTCAGGACACAACAATTTGTCCAGAGTTTCAGCATAGTAACACTCTTTTGAAATAAGTAAACCAATGCTTTAATAAAGTGTTTGTGACCCAAAATAATTTTTTCTAAGTAGCCTAATGTGTTAGGAAGTCACCCTAAAAAGAACAAAGCATTTCTGATGTTTTTACTATTTTTAGAAAATCGTGCAAAAACTCTGGATAGAAGGTTGTATAATGCTGAGTGATGTCTGGTTTTTGTTCAATTCCCAGAGATCCAACCTTTGAAACTTTGATTTATTTTTTGGGTTAAAACCTAGACACACAGAGGCATCTTGTGTCCAAATTCCATCAAGATCAAACCACGGGAACCACGCTTTTCCATTTTTTAAAGTTATGATCTGCTCTCTGTAATTCATAAAAAAACTGCTACTGTTTTTGTCTAATCTTGTTTATTTCAACTCAAATGGCCCCTAATGTCTTGAGACCCAAATCATATTTTGAATAATGGTAATTTAGCTTAAATCCAGAGGCTAAGTGACCCAAATTAGTGAATAAATCCATGTCTTATTCTTGTTCACATTCATTCATTCATGTACATTTAATGCTCATGATTAGAACTAGCTATTGAATAAAGTTGGATTTCATGCTTGATAGGTTAAAGCTAGAAATTTAGGATTGTTATTTCTAATTTCACATCTTGTATATCATATGGACTAACATTTTATTTTGTAGCGCCATTAAGGTATGATCTCTAGGACCCTCTTTAATTTATTTTAATTTCTTGATTTTATTGATTTTTCAACCTCATGTGCGACACATTAGAATTAGGATCTTGCCTTATATGTATATGTGATTAGAGACTCTTTTTAGGATTTTCTTTTGTTTGTATGCATTGCACGTTTAATATCACTGCCGGATCCCGGATAAGTTCTCTTGTTCCCTAGTGCATATCATGTTGCTTGCTACTTGAAATATGTGATTTTTGAATGATATTTTATCAATTGCAATTTTACACCCCTTTGGACATGCTTTTTGTAACGTATATCTATACATGTATATTAGTTGAGGGCACATTTAAATTAATAATTCGATTAGAAGGATATTGAGTAGAGGCCTATCGCAAGATAGGATGAGAGAGGGTGTTTTAGTCCGACGGGCTCCTTACTCTCTCATTCCATGATCCCCAGACCTAGTTAATCTTTGGTTTCTAAAAGATCAGTTTGCTTTTAAAATGGTTTCTTAATTTTTCCTTTTAAAAATTAAGTAGCGACTCATTTATTTTTGAAATTGATTTTGAAAAGCAGTGGGTATAAAGAAAACTGCGATATCCACAATCTGGCGACTCTGCTGGGGATCGAACCCAGAATCTCTGGTTTCGCAGACCAGAATTTCTGATTTTGGGTTCACTTGAGGATTAGACTTGAAAAATGTCCTTTTAATCGAATTAAGTAATCTTTGTGTGCCTGTTGCATTTCACTTGCATGTCCAGCCAGTCGATTGCACGAGACTATGACCTTGGAGGCTCGGGGCAACCCGGTCGGTCAAGTCATCATGGGACTGTGTGATCACCCTTGATCTCGTACCATGATTTGGTATATGAAGCATCCTATCAGATGTGTGTCAAGGGTCCCTTATTTGACCAAAATCCAGCCTGTGCATGATAGTTTCTGTAGAACCTTTCAATCTTAGGAAATCAACTCTTGATTAGGATTATGTGCTAGGGAGTTTTGTATGCCCGGAAGGGATTACTTGAGATGATGACGATACTTGCTTGATGAAAGATGTATAATCTTTTAATCGCCTTTTAGCAAATTCTCCTCATGTTCTGCGACATTTGGAGAACATGCCGAACCTTGATTATAAGATTATATTTCTTATATCATGTCTAGCTAAGCATCATTGACCTTGTATGTATCCAAATTTATGGAAAGTACGGTGATAATCCAGTCATGTGATCCCCCTACCCAAAGGTTTTTTTTCTCAAGGTTTTCAATTACCTTTTCAAATTTTTTTTTTCCTCTTTTCAATTAAAAAAATTCCCAAATTAACCTTTGTTAAGGCATATTTCACTTGATCATCTTCAAAAGAAAAATTCAAAAATCCTTGAAAATTATTTTGGTAGAAGAATTTTCTCAAAAAGCACTCTCAAGGATTGTTTTCAAAGGCCTTTTTACTACCCAAAAAAAAATGCTTTTCAAATAAATTTTGAAAATTTCGAAATGACCAACCTCTGAGAAGGTAGTGAGGATCACAATGAGAGGAGAAATCAGCGCACTTGACATGGGTGAGGATCTTATGTGCCTATGTGCTTATGTGTTAGGATTTGGATTTTCTCTTTTTTTGGCATATAGAGTAGGCACACACGCACACATGCATTGCATCCGCGTGATATACGAAAGGAAAGTTTTTGTTTAAAATGACTTTGTGTGATAAAATGAAGATAAAAAGGGTTTTAAAAGAGGGCATTTCAAAATTTGTTGTAGGAGCAAAAATAGCAAACCAAGCGTGGTTTAGAGACCCCACGGCGAGGCTAGTTAGAAGGGAATACACTGAGATGGCTGAAGAAAGAAACAACGAAGAAATGGCCGGGTTAAGAATACTGGTAGAACAACAAGCAGGGCAAATGAGGCGACAGGTGGAAAACATGAACCGTATGATGGGGATGATAGAAGAACTGAATCGTCGACCACCACATGTTGTTCTGCCCGTTATAGACCCACCTTTGGGAGGAGGGGAAGGAGATTGGTTCGATGATCAGGAAGCACAATGGACTGATGCACTACGGGCCAACAGAGACAGAGAGAAAGCTGAGAAAGAGAAGCAACTGACCGAGAAAATAGAGAAGTTGGAAAGGGTGATGCGCAAGGCTCAGGGGGTTGATACCTATCTAATGGAGTTAGAAGGCCTATATGACGGGGTCCACGAGACGCTGCCCGCCGGGTTCAAAATGCCGGTCTTTGATAAGTTTGATGGCACTGAAAATCCTCGCAGCCATATAAGAATGTGTATTGGGGCTTTCCAACCGAGCGGCTTGAGCACAACTATGATGGCAGTCCTATTCCAACAAACTTTAACTGGAGCTGCTCTGTCCTGGTATCTTACTCTCGAACCAAGCAACACCAGGGTGTGGGAAAAGTGATTAAGGCATTTGTGGCACAGTACGAATACAATCAAGATTTGGATGTCACTGTCCGAGATTTAGAGACCACTAGGCAAGGGAACAAAGAATCATTCGCCGAATACCTGAGAAGATAGAGGGGAAAGGCAGCTAAAATGGTACAAAGGCCGTCTGAGAAGGACCAGATCCGAATGCTGATGAAGAATCTACAGCCAGTGTATCAAGAAAAGATGAGATTCCAGTCGATCAACACCTTTGCTGAGGTTTTCGATGTCGGGACAAGGATAGAGGATGCAATCCAAGAAGGGGTAATCAAGAAGGAGGAGCAACCAAACCGGTACAGGAGGCCAAACTATGGGTCCAACGGAGGACAAATAAGGGGTCACTCTGGCCCCACCGATGTCAATGCACTGAATGGACCAGAAAAGAAATTCGACATAGCACCAAGGAGAGGAGGGGATAAAGCACCAAGAAAGTTCTCAGATTTGGGAGTGTCACTGTCAACCGCCCTCGATAGATTGTTAGCCAAGGGGCATCTCCGTCAGCTGGAACCTCAACCTCTACTGAGTCCGTTTCCGCCAAATTTCCAAGGGGACCTCTTCTGCAAATTTCATCAGCAGAAGGGTCACTCAACGGATAGGTGTATGAGACTAAGGCACGAGATTCAGGACCTCATTGATAATAAGGTGATTTTGGAACCCCCCACCAAAGCACCGAATGTTACTAGAAATCCACTTCCGAATCATCGAGCTGTGCCACCACCACAAGGCCTTTACCTCTTGGGGATAGAAGAAGCAACCTTCGATCCGTCTAGGCTAGTCACTAAGGCCGGGACACCAAGAAATCCATATCAGCTGCCCAAGGATTCGACAATCTGTGCTTTGGAGGATCAACCGAGAAAGAATGAAATAGGACAATCAGACTGGTGGGTTAAAGGGAATGACGATCAAGACGAAAGCCAGGTAGAAGATGATCATTGGTACGAGAGCGACAAAGAAACAGAGGTGGTGAAGGGTACTTAGACAATTGATTCAGAAATTGACAATTTATGGGCAAGGGAAGAAGTCAGTCATTTAACTTGGTCTGGCATACACTTTAAACCACATGAGCTAGAGGAGGATCATCCTAGGAGAGAATTGGACAAGGGAAAAGGGAAGATGAATGAAGAAGAGGAAGAAGACATGGTTCTAAGGCAGATGAAGAAGACTCAGGCCAATATCACCATTTGGGGGTTACTGATTGCCTCCAAACGCCATAGGCAGGCGGTCCTAGACGCTCTGAACCAATCTGATGTGTCTATCGACACCACCCCGGAGGACCTCATAGGGCTGATCGGCAAAATTCCGACCTCGACTATTACCTTCTCGTCAAATGACTTGCCTCCGGGAGGGCCCGTTTGCAACAAACCATTATATGTCACTGTCGAATGCTTGGGGAACATCGTGCCTGCTTGCCTGGTTGACAATGGATTGGCTCTCAATGTGTGTCCCTTCCGAACGGCTAAGCGAATGGGCCTAGATGAGTCGACATTTATGTAATAACCTGCATTTCCATTTATTCCTAAATTACATTTTCATATTTAATTGTCAATTGCATTGTATATTTAATTTCACTGGATATTGACTGCCTCATTTGAATTTCATTATCATATTCTAAATTTTATTTAGTGAATTATTGCAAGCTAAGAATGTTGTTGGGGTTAAATTGTAATTTTACAAAAGTTAGTAATACCTGTGTGGATTTCAAAATCTGTATTTCAAAACGGTGAAAGTAACTTCTATTGACTCAATCAGTATTTTTATGAAACCAGAAAATCAATTCTTACGTTAAAATAAAATTCCTGTATTTTTGTGGTGACCACCGCGCCCCGAAAATACCAGTTTATGTTCAAAACTGTCCATGTTGTGTTTAATTTCCCCAGATTTTTGGAAGTGACGTAAAGTATGATATGACTTGTACTTTATTGCTATTAATGGAAACTCATCATTTGCTTAAGCTTTGTTTGGCAATGCTTGGTGTGTGTGTGTGTTGTTGTGCCAAAAGCTATTTTTCCCAAACACTATTTGAATTGCCCCCTATTACTCTAGCTTACCTCTTCACAATCTGAGGATATATATGTATACGTAAGTGTATCACACACACACACACCTGTGATTTTTGTAGTTCATCTAGGATGGAATGAGAAACTAATACTTGAAATCCAATGTGGAGTCTTCAAGGTTGAACTTGGAGCCCAAGTTCTCTCTATTGGGTCCTATAAATGTATACCTCTCATTACACACACACATTCTGCACATCACTAAACACAGAGAGTTGAGAGAGAGAGATTTCACAGAGAATTTCTGATATTGCTAGAGAGAGAGGACTCAATCCCCATAGCCAAAGCTTGGGTTTGAATTTCTATATTGCTATTCTTTCTCAACAATTCCTTTGTTCTCAATCACAGTGAGTATTATTAACTCACTCCCAATGTAGTTCTATACTTATTTACTAAGCGCGCGCGAGGTAGGCTTCCCCAGGCAGACGTAAGAATTTATATATATATAAGTGAAAATTGGCTGGTCGCGCGAGCGAGGGTCGCGCGAGAACCCCTTCGCGTGAGCGATCCGCGCGCGCGACCTTGCTTTCCTCAGGCAGTCAGAAAAGGTTATTAATAAAGAAAAAAAATGGGCTTATCGCGCGAGCGGCCCGCGCGAGCGACCCTTCGCGCGAGCGGCCCGCGCGCGCGAGGTAGTGCAGTTTCTGTTTTTGTCTGTTTTCTGTTAAGGGACTGTTTGGATGAAATTTATATACTGTTAAGGCTCTGTTTGGGAATTTAGTTGATCAGAACTCTATTTGGTTATGTTTAAGTGATCTTAACATTGTAGTATAACTCATTAATTCCCGTACGCGTGTTGTTCCTTAATTCAGCATTATTGTTTAAATGCATATCATTCATGTGGGTCAGTAGTGCATGCATATGGGTGTCAGTCTGTGTGGAAAAGAGTAATGGTAGTATGGAAAGGGTATGAGATTGTGTTTGTGGTCGTGGTTGTGGTTGAGTATGAGTTTGTGGTCGTGGTCGTGGTTGTGGTTGTGGATGTGGTTGAGTTTGTGGAAGAGGGTATCTTTGAAATGCGACGGTGGCAAATAAGGACACTCCCTGACACCCATGGAAGCGTTAAAGTGTGTGAAGCCGAACTCGGACATTCCCTGGCACCCATGGTAGTGCTAAAGTGTGGCCTACGGACACTCCCTGATAACTCAAGTCTGGATACTGTGTGAGGGGTTGCCCCGGTATTTGCATGGCGGTTAGGGTATTCAAAGTGTGAGGCATTGGACACTCCCTGGTACCCCGGACCAAAGTGTGAGGCAAACTGGACACTCCCTGGCGCCCCGTTGCTAAAGTGTGGCTATCTGAGTGTTTCAAAGATACCAGGAGTAGGATAGTGGGTTGTTGTGGATGTCGAGAGAAAAGAGTCGGCGAGATGAGTGTGGTGCATTGTCTCATTTCACGAGTATCTGTATTTATGAATGAAAGACTTTTATTATATTCCTTGTTGTTTTATAAAATAAATTCTTTCAGTATATTTAATAATGGAAAAAGGTAAATGGGTATGATTTACATTCAAAGTCATGTTTTTAATACTCACCAGCTTCTTGAAGCTGACGACGTTGATGCGTCCTGGACATTCGTGTTCAGGCTTTTCAGGTTACAATCAGGAGGAATCATACGACTATGCTAATTGAGAATGGCTGCATCTGGAATAAAGAAACTGTTTATTTTATGCATTAAGTTTATTTGTTGGAGTTTTAAACTGTTTTGTTCTAAGGATGACTGTAACAGACTCTAAGTTATTATTTTATTTTCAAGGCGGTTTGTGCCTTAGTTGACCCCGGTTTATAAGATGTAATAAGATAGAAAATTTTTGTAAGCCTTGATTGCTTTACTCTGATTATTATGTTTTGTTGTTTGACGTTTGGGACGGAATCGATCCTTCAAACTGTCGCGACCTACGGGTCCATAAAGGAAATTAAACGCTTTCCTTATTTATGCTACGTCGGGGCGTGACAGGATTTAGTGGTATCAGAGCCAGGTTATTATTTATCACAAGATAGTTTAGCCAGGTTAGGGTTTACCAGTATAGACCCGATTCCACATTCCATTAAGTGTTACACACCCGATGATACGACAGGGAGGATAGACTCAGAACCCAAACGCCTAAGATTATTCTGTTCTGACTTTAAGTAGTACCTTTTCAGGTATGGATCCAGCTCAGCCCCTGTTTGTACCTGATCCTTTTGGAGGGCATTGGGTTACGGTAGGAGCTATAGTACCGGCCTCGGCGACCCTGTATTTCACTGCTGTTGGGCAGCGTGCAGCTGCTACTGTCGAGCTAGACCTTTGGCATCAGATTCATATATTAGGACTGGTCGACCTATCTCGTGCTCGCCTCGAGATTCTTTACTTCATAGAGATTCAGCGCTTAGTACTTGTTGAGATGGTTCGCTTGGTTAATAGCGATACCTTCTATCTTCCCCTTGAGGTTCAGGTTGTGCAGGCCCACCTTGCACAGCTGGAGGTACCTCCACCGGTCGTCCCTGCTGTTGAGGATGACGGTGACGTTGATATTGTGCTCGCTTCTATTTCCGAGGAGGATGGCTTAGGATGGAACGACTTTGCGGTCGACCTTGAGGAGGCGCTTGCACTTGAGCCAGCCTTGCCTGAGGCAGATGTCCCTGGACCTGCTTCACTGATGACCTCTCACAGTTGTAACTTTGGGGCAGGCCCCTCCCATGTTCAGCGACTGCATCAGGCCGACTCGCTTGACCTGTTGATGGCTACTTACGGCGATGACTGATGATTTAGATATCGCCTTGTACATATGGACTGTTTTGACTATTAGCTCTATCTCTTTTTGCAAGCTGTAATTACATGCATTAGAGTGTAGGGCAATGACCCCATTTTTGTAACATTAACTCTTGCATGCGTCCTAACCCATGCAGATAGGGTAGGCCTTGATCTGACCATACATGCTTTTTGTATCTACTTGACAGAAGTTATATATATATATATAAGATATACTCTTTTGAATGTTGTTGTCATTTAGATTACTTCATAACACTGTTGCATGCATGTTTCTCATTCTACTACCACTATCATGCATAGAATGGCTGGAGGAGTCAGGAGAAACAGGAACCTGATCGAGGGAGCACCCAAAGCTGCTGACCCTACCGGGATGTTTGAAGCGTTTATCAGACGGTTAGAAAGGATCGGTAATACGAACGACAACCGAAGAGACCGTCAAACGGGAGACAAGTTGCTAGAAAGATTCCGTGCTCTAATGCCCGAACAGTTTGCGGGTACCGCGGAACCCTGGAAGGCGGAACAGTGGTTGAGACAGATGGACCGGATGTTTGAAGCTGTCCAATGCAACGAGATAGACAAGAGAAGATTAGCTACATTTCAGTTGACCGATGCTGCCGCAGATTGGTGGGATTCAGTCATAGCTACTATCGGGAATGGAGCTGCAACGGGAATGACGTGGACTGCGTTCAAGGGGAGATTTTTGGAGAAGTATTTCCCGGCTACGGAGAGGCACAGAAGAGAGAAGGAATTCATGGATCTGACGCAAGGAACCAAGTCGGTGCAAGAATACACCACACAGTTCGAAAGACTGTCTCGGTTTGCTCCACACCTGGTTGATACCGAGGAGAAGAAGATCCGCAAGTATAATCAAGGCCTGACACCGCAGATTCGCCGCTTGACTCTCGGCCACTTGGATAAATCGTTTGAAGGACTTGTTGGTCTGGCTACTGATCTGGAAGAGGATGCTCGAGTGAGCCGAAAACAATTTGAATTCCGACCGCCTCAAAGGGGTAATTTTGGGAATAGACCACCAATGAACCGTACCCAAGGGCAGAAGAGGAATTTCGACGGAAGCAAGAAGACCCAGGCTATTACCTATCCGACTCAACCTCGAGTAGGAGAAGGAAGTAGTAGTGGAAAGTGTTTCAACTGTGGCAACCCTGGACATTTGGCTCGTGATTGCAAGGCACCAAGGCGTGCTACTCAGCAAGGGATAGTCTGCTTCAACTGTGGTGAACCAGGTCACATCAGCAGGTTCTGTACTGCTCCTAAGCAGGTGACTTATGGTCAACAGGGTCAGACTCGCTTGAATGCTGTTATCCCTGATGCCGCTGGATATGATGGAACTGCGTATGAAGAAGGAAATTATGGAGAAGCTCAACCTGATCAGCAAGCAGTAGAAGGTACATTAACTCTGTTTAACTCCCATGTTAAAGTGTTATTTGATACGGGTGCTGCTCTTTCGTTCATATCTGTTAATACAATTCGAAGATTGGGTATTTTACCTCATCGCTTAGAGAAAGCTTTGAAGGCTACTTCGCCATTAGGAGCTGCGGTCAGATTAGGACACGTGTGCAAGGATTTCCCTTACGGTTAGGAGACCGTGAAATCCCTGCTAGGTTGATTGTCCTATCAATGAAGGAATTTGACATAATCCTAGGAATGGATTGGCTCTCTCAGAATCAAGTGAAGCTGGATTGTGCGAGGAAGAGAATTACATTCCCCGACAATGAGAATCAACCCTTTGATTTTCAATGTAACCCTACGGGAGATATGTTCCTCACGAGATGCTTAGCCAACATCGAAGTCGTCAGTACAGAGGTGACAGCGTCATCTATACCTGTAGTCAAGGACTTCGAAGAAGTGTTTGAAGATGTTTTTGGTCTACTGCCCGAGAGAAGTATAGAGTTCTGTATCGAGCTTATACCGGGTACCGTACCGATCACCAAGGTTCCCTACAGAATGGCCCCCACAGAACTGTTGGAATTGAAGGAACAAGTTCAAGAGCTCGAGAACCTAGGTTTTGTACGCCCAAGTACATCGCCTTGGGGAGCACCGGTGTTATTTGTAAAGAAGAAGGACGGGACACTCAGATTGTGTATCGACTACAGAGAACTGAATCGTGTGACTATCAAGAACAAGTATCCCTTGCCTCGGATTGATGATTTGTTTGATCAACTACAAGGAGCTACGACATTTTCCAAGATAGACCTAAGGTCGGGATATCATCAGTTGAGGGTACGAAAAGAAGACATACCTAAGACTGCTTTCAGAACCCGATATGGTCATTATGAATTTCTGGTGATGCCGTTTGGAATAACGAATGCCCCGGCAGTATTCATGGATTTGATGAACAGAGTGTTCAAGCCTTATTTAGATCAGTTTGTCATCGTCTTTATTGATGATATTTTGATCTATTCTAAGTCAGGAGAAGAACACGAGCAACATCTACGGATTGCGATGCAGACGCTCAAAGACCATCAGTTGTATGCCAAGTTCAGTAAGTGTGAGTTCTGGTTGCAAGAAGTGAAATTTCTGGGACACAAGGTGTCATCTCAAGGAATTTCAGTGGATTCATCCAAGACCGATGCTGTATCAAACTGGGTTAGACCGAGCAACCCTACAGAAGTTCGGAGCTTTCTTGGACTCGCAGGCTATTACAGGAGATTCGTTGAGGGATTCTCAAAGATAGCAGCACCTTTAACTGGGTTGACGAAGAAGAATTTGAAGTTCGAATGGACAGAGAAGCATGAGCGAGCCTTTCTAGAGTTGAAAGAGAGACTCACTACCGCGCCGGTACTAGCAATACCCAAGCCTGATGAGAAGTTCACTATCTTTAGTGACGCATCATATCAAGGGTTAGGGTGTGTACTTATGCAAGATGGCAGAGTGATCGCCTATGGATCCAGACAGCTGAAGCCGAATGAGTTGAACTATCCCATTCATGATTTGGAATTGGCGGCAGTAGTCTTCGCACTCAAGATTTGGAGACACTATCTCTACGGTGAGAAGTTTGATTTGTTCTCTGATCACAAGAGCCTAAAGTACTTGTTCACACAGAAAGAGTTGAACATGAGGCAGCGCAGATGGATGGAGCTGATTAAAGATTATGACTTCACGTTAGAATACCACCCGGGTAAAGCTAATGTGGTTGCTGATGCCCTGAGTCGACAGACTCGTGAGACGATCGCCTCCTTAATGGTTAGAGAGTGGCGAACTTTGGAGACGTTGGCGGAATTCGATGTACAGAGTGCTGAAGAAGGAGAAGGACAATTGTTCGGATGTCTTATCCTACAGCCTGTTCTTATCGACCGCATCATTGGAGCTCAGAAAGAAGATGAGAAGTTTCAGGCATGGTTCGTAAAAATGTCAGAAAAAGACCCGACAGAATGGAAAGTGGGAGTCGATGGAGGATATCGGTGCAGGAATAGATTATGTGTGCCAGGTAATGAAGAGTTAAGGAAGGATATCCTGGAAGAAGCACATAAGTCGAGATATACAGTTCACCCGGGAGGAACGAAGATGTACAAAGATCTGAAGAGAAATTTCTGGTGGGAAGGTATGAAGAAAGACGTGGCCGAATTTGTATCCAAGTGTTTGACATGTCAGCAAGTCAAAGCTGAACATCAGAGACCGTCAGGATTGTTGCAACCGCTACCTATTCCTGGTTGGAAGTGGGAGCACATTTCGATGGATTTTGTAGTAGGATTACCCCGGTCGCAGCAGAATTATGACGCCATTTGGGTAATCGTGGATCGATTGACGAAGTCAGCTCATTTCATTGCTTATAGTATGACATACCCGGTAGAGAAGATGAGCCGGATGTACATACAACAAGTTGTGCGACTTCACGGTGCACCTGTGTCGATAGTGTCAGACCGTGACGCGCGTTTTACCTCTGGATTTTGGGAAAGTCTGCAAGAAGCTATGGGAACTTCGCTCAAGATGAGTACTGCTTTTCACCCTCAGACAGATGGGCAGACTGAGCGTGTTAATCAGATCATGGAAGATATGCTCAGGGCTTGTGTGATCGATTTCGAAGAATCTTGGGAGACACACTTGCCATTGGTAGAATTCGCCTATAACAACAGTTATCACGCAAGTATCAGTATGGCTCCGTTTGAAGCATTGTACGGACGACCATGTCGTTCCCCATTGTGTTGGGCAGAGGTTGGGGACTCAGAATTGTTGGGACCAGATTTGGTAAGAGAAACCAATGAGAAGATTACTTTGGTCAAGGAGAGGATGAGAACCGCTCAGAGCCGGTATAAGAGTTATGCTGATCGACGACGCAAGGATTTGGAGTTTAGTGTTGGAGACCACGTACTCCTTAAGGTTTCACCAACCCGAGGAGTGGTACGTTTTGGTCTCAAGAGAGGAAAGTTAGCTCCGCGTTTCATCAGACCATTTGAGAGTTTGGAACGTGTCGGGAGAGTAGCTTATCGACTGGCGCTACAACCGAAGATGTCTGGGGTTCACAACGTGTTTCACGTAAGTATGTTGAGGAAATACATACGAGACCCCTCACATGTGGTTAGTTATGACGACATTGAGACAAGTCATAACGTTTCTTACAAGGAAAGGCCCGTGAAGATTTTGGATCAGAGTATCAAGAAGTTGAGGAATAAAGATATCCCGTTGGTGAAGGTTCAGTGGAATCACCATGACGAGAACGAAGCCTCGTGGGAAGTTGAAGCCGATATGAGGAAGAAGTACCCAGAGTTGTTTCAGGACTAGTTAGTCTTGATTTCGGGGACGAAATCCTGTTTAAGGGAGGAAGGGTGTAATAACCTGCATTTCCATTTATTCCTAAATTACATTTTCATATTTAATTGTCAATTGCATTGTATATTTAATTTCACTGGGTATTGACTGCCTCATTTGAATTTCATTATCATATTCTAAATTTTATTTAGTGAATTATTGCAAGCTAAGAATGTTGTTGGGGTTAAATTTTAATTTTACAAAAGTTAGTAATACCTGTGTGGATTTCAAAATCTGTATTTCAAAACGGTGAAAGTAACTTCTATTGACTCAATCAGTATTTTTATGAAACCAGAAAATCAATTCTTACGTTAAAATAAAATTCTTGTATTTTTGTGGTGACCACCGCGCCCCGAAAATACCAGTTTATGTTCAAAACTGTCCATGTTGTGTTTAATTTCCCCAGATTTTTGGAAGTGACGTAAAGTATGATATGACTTGTACTTTATTGCTATTAATGGAAACTCATCATTTGCTTAAGCTTTGTTTGGCAATGCTTGGTGTGTGTGTGTGTTGTTGTGCCAAAAGCTATTTTTCCCAAACACTATTTGAATTGCCCCCTATTACTCTAGCTTACCTCTTCACAATCTGAGGATATATATGTATACGTAAGTGTATCACACACACACACACCTGTGATTTTTGTAGTTCATCTAGGATGGAATGAGAAACTAATACTTGAAATCCAATGTGGAGTCTTCAAGGTTGAACTTGGAGCCCAAGTTCTCTCTATTGGGTCCTATAAATGTATACCTCTCATTACACACACACATTCTGCACATCACTAAACACAGAGAGTTGAGAGAGAGAGATTTCACAGAGAATTTCTGATATTGCTAGAGAGAGAGGACTCAATCCCCATAGCCAAAGCTTGGGTTTGAATTTCTATATTGCTATTCTTTCTCAACAATTCCTTTGTTCTCAATCACAGTGAGTATTATTAACTCACTCCCAATGTAGTTCTATACTTATTTACTGAGCATGTGTATGTATATTGAAGCACCATTGCTAAAATTCGTCCATGGAAGCTTGAGCTTCAAAAATCACCATTTTCCAAACTCAATCATATTTCGTTTTTATAGATGAATATGGAAGATTATACACCATACATGTCATGTTTGAAGTTATAGAGCCTAATTCGTTCATATAAGAAAGTATATAGAAAATGAAATTTTGACATGTTTTAGTTTTTCCTAAAATTGGAGAGCTATGAATCAAATGGTGTTAAATTGACTTTAGATTCTTAATCCTTGTGAAAAACCGAAGAGAACCATATATTATATGCCCTATATACTTTAGAATTCCAAAATGGGTCATTTTGGACCCCTTAAGCTGAAACAGGGCAGTTTCTGCGAAGAAGACGAAGCCTCAGCTTCATCTCGCGCCACGATCGCGTGCGCGAGAATCGCGCGAGCGGCCCGCGCGAGCGACTCCTCGCGCGAGCGGCTCGCGCGCGCGAGGTAGGCTTCCCCAGGCAGACGTAAGAATTTATATATATATAAGTGAAAATTGGCTGGTCGCGCGAGAACCCCTTCGCGTGAGCGATCCGCGCGCGCGACCTTGCTTTCCTCAGGCAGTCAGAAAAGGTTATTAATAAAGGAAAAAAATGGGCTTATCGCGCGAGCGGCCCGCGCGAGCGGCCCTTCGCGCGAGCGGCCCGCGCGCGCGAGGTAGTGCAGTTTCTGTTTTTGTCTGTTTTCTGTTAAGGGACTGTTTGGATGAAATTTATATACTGTTAAGGCTCTGTTTGGGAATTTAGTTGATCAGAACTCTATTTGGTTATGTTTAAGTGATCTAAACATTGTAGTATAACTCATTAATTCCCGTACGCGTGTTGTTCCTTAATTCAGCATTATTGTTTAAGTGCATATCATTCATGTGGGTCAGTAGTGCATGCATATGGGTGTCAGTCTGTGTGGAAAAGAGTAATGGTAGTGTGGAAAGGGTATGAGATTGTGTTTGTGGTCGTGGTTGTGGTTGAGTATGAGTTTGTGGTCGTGGTCGTGGTTGTGGTTGTGGATGTGGTTGAGTTTGTGGAAGAGGGTATCTTTGAAATGCGACGGTGGCAAATAAGGACACTCCCTGACGCCCATGGAAGCGTTAAAGTGTGTGAAGCCGAACTCGGACATTCCCTGGCACCCATGGTAGTGCTAAAGTGTGGCCTACGGACACTCCCTGATAACTCAAGTTTGGATACTGTGTGAGGGGTTGCCCCGGTATTTGCATGGCGGTTAGGGTATTCAAAGTGTGAGGCATTGGACACTCCCTGGTACCCCGGACCAAAGTGTGAGGCAAACTGGACACTCCCTGGCGCCCCGTTGCTAAAGTGTGGCTATCTGAGTGTTTCAAAGATACCAGGAGTAGGATAGTGGGTTGTTGTGGATGTCGAGAGAAAAGAGTCAGCGAGATGAGTGTGGTGCATTGTCTCATTTCACGAGTATCTGTATTTATGAATGAAAGACTTTTATTATATTCCTTGTTGTTTTATAAAATAAATTCTTTCAGTATATTTAATAATGGAAAAAGGTAAATGGGTATGATTTACATTCAAAGTCATGTTTTTAATACTCACCAGCTTCTTGAAGCTGACGACGTTGATGCGTCCTGGACATTCGTGTTCAGGCTTTTCAGGTTACAATCAGGAGGAATCATACGACTATGCTAATTGAGAATGGCTGCATCTGGAATAAAGAAACTGTTTATTTTATGCATTAAGTTTATTTGTTGGAGTTTTAAACTGTTTTGTTTTAAGGATGACTGTAACAGACTCTAAGTTATTATTTTATTTTCAAGGCGGTTTGTGCCTTAGTTGACCCCGGTTTATAAGATGTAATAAGATAGAAAATTTTTGTAAGCCTTGATTGCTTTACTCTGATTATTATGTTTTGTTGTTTGACGTTTGGGACGGAATCGATCCTTCAAACTGTCGCGACCTACGGTCCATAAAGGAAATTAAACGCTTTCCTTATTTATGCTACGTCGGGGCGTGACAATTTACGCCATCGGAGCAAAGGGTAAGAGCCTACAACAACACCCAGAGAACGGTCATGGGGATAGTCCTTCTTCGTCTCATTATCGGCCCTTTTGGAAAAGAAGCTGAATTCCAGGTCATCGACATCCCCGCTTCTTTCAACCTGCTGCTAGGTAGGCCTTGGTTGGACAGTTTAGGTGCTATACCGTCAACAATCCATCAGAAGTTTAAGTATGTCTGGGAGAATAAAGTTTATGATATCCTCGGGGACAGCTGGGTTCGTTCGCCCGAAGCATCATTAAGCGCACCGGTTCTAGAATTACAGCTGCAAGAAGAAGAAACAAAAATGGGAGGGTTTGAGTTCATCAGCATGTTGGAAGAGG
The DNA here is from genome assembly GCA_033977485.1 of Hydrangea macrophylla. NCBI lineage: Eukaryota > Viridiplantae > Streptophyta > Magnoliopsida > Cornales > Hydrangeaceae > Hydrangea > Hydrangea macrophylla. Next base: position 30,732,529 of record CM066993.1, read on the forward strand.
AAAAGCTGAGGGAGTTTCTACCGCTCCATTTCGATCAGTATGCCAGTCCAGTGGTCGCAGGGATCATGAAGAGAATGGGTTTCTTTCCAGGATTGGGGTTGGGGAAGAACCTTCAAGGCTTGCCTGAGTTTCCAAGAATCCCTACTCAGACTCACACTCACGGTCTGGGGTACCAGCCGACAAAGAAGGAGCTGAGGGCAAAGAAGAAGACAGCGGACGCACCAATGGACCCTTATCAAAAGACACTCAACGGTTACTTCGTAAAGGAAGGAGAAGATTTCCTCTTCTGTGGCTTCCCAGAGCCATGGATGGACCAAAAGGACAAACGTCTAAAGCCAGGGTTTAAGATCTTTTTCTCCCATGAATTTTCCAAGTACAAAGACCCATTTTTACAAATGCCTGAAAAGTCCGTTGCTGCCAAGGATTGGATCGGTGTGCTGGATGAGGGAAGCACGGAGGTTATGAAAGCGGATCCTGGAAAAGCCAAAGGTGAATACGTCGAGGGTCTGATGGAGGAAGCGGACGAGAGTGGAGAAGATGAGGAAGATCAGGGAAAGACCGATAAAGGGAAAGCCGAGAAAGAAAAGATGGAAGAGATTACCAAGGCGGGGGATCTGGAAGAATGCTTCATCACTGATCTGGAGGGAGAGAGCAAGAGAGAGTGGGTTTTTGAGTCTAGTGATAGGATTCCCCCACACCCAGAGTCTGTAATGGCCCAAATGAGGCATCTGTCAATTTCTATGTCTGTTGTAATCACTCCAAAGAAAATCAATGAAAACATGACTGATTCTGCCTACTCGAACGCGCTTAATGAATGTGATGAATGTGATGATCATGAAATACCTAATGAATTGCAAAAGTTAATTGAAAAAGAAAAAGAATCTGCATGTAAAATCATTGAGGACACTCTAACGATTAATCTAGGAAATGAAAATAATCCTCAAAATGTCTTTATCGGCTCTACACTTAGTAATAAAGAAAGCAAAGAACTAATCAATTTATTAAATGAATCCAAAGATGTTTTTGCATGGTCTTATAATGATATGCCAGGCATTGATCCAAAGATAGTCCAGCACCACATCCCTCTCTTTCCCAATTCAAAACCCATAAAACAAAAATTGAGGCGAATGAGGCCGGAATGGGCACTTAAAGTAAAAGAGGAGGTTGAAAAGCAATTAAAGGCTGGATTCTTGATGGTCACCGAGTATCTTGAGTGGATTTCCAACATTGTACCTGTCCCAAAGAAGGACGGTCGTGTTAAGGTTTGCGTTGATTTTCGAGATTTAAACAGGGCAAGCCCTAAAGACGATTTCCCGTTATCCCACATCGACGTGTTAGTCGATAACACTGCGAGATATGAGCTTCTATCTTTCATGGATGGATTCTCTGGGTATAATCAAATCCTCATGGTACCCGAGGATAGAGAGAAAACCACATTCATCACTCCGTGGGGGACATATTGCTATAGGGTCATGCCATTCGGACTCAAGAACGCAGGTGCGACCTATCAAAGGGCTGCCACCACTTTACTGCACGACATGATCTACAAAGAGGTGGAGGTGTATGTGGATGATATGATTGTGAAATCCAAAGAGAGGGGAGGGCACCTAGAGGCTTTGAGAAAGTTCTTTGAGAGATTGAGGGAGTTCAAAATGAGGCTAAACCCACAGAAATGTACCTTCGGAGTTACCACAGGAAAGTTGTTAGGGTTCCTTATTACCCAAAGGGGGATCGAAGTAGACCCGACCAAACTAAAAGCCATAACCGAAATGAACCCACCAAAAAATGAGAAAGAACTGAGAGGTTTCCTGGGGAGAATACAGTTCATCAGCCGCTTCATTTCCAAACTCACCCTAACCTGTGACCCACTATTCAAACTGCTTAGAAAAGGAGAGAAATTCAAATGGGACGCCCCTTGCCAACAAGCCTTCGACAAGATCAAAACCTACCTCCAAAACCCACCTGTCCTATCACCACCTTTACCTGGGAAACCCCTGTTACTTTATCTCTCCGTATCTGAAGACTCGATGGGGTATATGCTGGCCCAAGAAGGAGAAGAGGGGCACGTGGAGAAGGCCATTTACTATTTGAGCAAAAGAATGGTCGAATATGAGTTAAAGTACTCGCCCTTGGAAAAGGCCTGTTGGGCCTTGGTTTGGTGTACCCGTCGCCTTCGCCATTACATGCTAGCCTTCCCTGTAATCCTGGTATCCCGAATGGACCCATTAAAATAACTATTCAAAAAACCTGTCTTGACTAGTAAGATTTCCCATTGGACCATGATGCTAGCTGAATTCGACATCAAGTATGTCACTGCCAAGTCTGTGAAAGGAAGGGCTGTCGCTGAGTTTTTAGCCGACCTCGCCATAGAATCCAAGGACGAGGAAGAATTCAAGTTCCCGGATGAAGGAATAATGGAGGTAAAGGAGGATTTGTGGAAAATGTACTTCGATGGAGCAGCCAACCAATTAGGCTATGGAGTTGGAATCATTCTCATAGCACCCGATGGGGCCCCTACCCCATTAGCCGTCAAGCTCAAGTATAACTTGACCAACAACACCGCGGAGTACGAAGCATGCATAATTGGGATGGAAGCAGCCTTGGCTTTGAAAGTCGGACGGATTGATGTCTTCGGAGATTCCAATTTGATCATATCCCAAGTTCGAGGAGATTGGAAGGTAAAGCATGAGAAACTGAGACCTTACCATGACTATTTGGAAAGTGTGAAAGAGCAGTTCCAAAAGATTTCTTTTTACTACCTCCCTCATGAAGAAAACCAACTAGCCGACTCTTTGGCTACCTTAGCCTCGATGATCCAAATCCCCTCCAAAACTGCCATGATCCCGCTATCCATAGAAGTGAGGGACCAACCGTCATTTGAAATGATGGCGGCCATGGAAGACGAAGAGGAAATACCGTGGTATGTGGATGTTTGGAAGTTCATTAAAGAAGGAGAATATCCCGAAAGAGCCTCAAAAAAGGACAGAAAAGCTATTCGACGATTCGCCGCTCAATTTGTGATTTACGCAGATAAGCTATGGAAGAAATCCTACACTGGGTATAATCTGGAGTGCCTATATGGAAAAGAAGCTAAGAGAATGATGGAGGAAATACATGAGGGAGTGTGTGGGCCCCATATGAACGGGCACATGTTGGCAAAGAAGATCATCCGACAGGGGTACTATTGGACGACCTTGGACAAAGACTGCTGCGAATATGTTAGAAGGTGTCACAAGTGTCAAATTCATGCAAATTTGATGCATACCCCGCCGTCACAGTTCTATAGCATGACCACCCCTTAGCCATTTTCCGTGTGGGGGATCGATATCATTGGTGAGATAGTTCCGAAGGCTTTTAATGGGCACCGGTACATAATCATGGCGATTGATTATTTTACAAAGTGGGTAGAGGCAGTCTCGTATGCAACTTTGAAAGCCAAAGACGTGTTGAGTTTCATCAATAAAAACATAATCTACAAGTATGGGGTCCCGAATGAGTTTATCTCCGATCATGGCAATCATTTCCAGGGAGAGGTTATCCCACTCTTGGAAAAGTATAAGATCACACGCCATCAATCATCCCCGTATAGGCCTCAGACGAATGGAGCAGTAGAAGCAGCGAATAAGAATGTTAAAGCAATCTTGGGAAAAACGACGGATACATATAAGGATTGGCATGAGAAGCTGCCGTTTGCTTTATGGGGATACCGAACCTCAGTAAGAACTTCAATGGGCGCTACGCCATATTCGTTGGTCTACAGGATGGAAGCCGTTCTCCCAGTCGAGGTAGAAATACCCTCTCTTAGGGTTTTGGCAGAGTGTGAGATCACTGAATCAGAATGGGTACGAGGAAGGTATGAGGAGTTGATGTTACTCGATGAGAAGAGGCTGGCCGCAGTAAACCACACTCGGGGGTACCAGAAGAGGATAGCTCGTGCTTTCAACAAAAAGGTCCGTCCAAGGAAGCTTGCTGAGGGTGACCTGGTCCTCAAAGAACTGAAAGTGCCTGTTTATGACCCCAGAGGAAAATTCAAACCCAATTGGGTCGGGCCATACATCATTAAGACTTTCCTTTCTGGAGGAGCGACCTATCTCATGGACCTGGACGGGGTTAAATTTAAGCAACCAATTAACCTTGATCGCCTCAAGAAATACTTTGCTTGAAACCTTTCTTTCCAAAGCCTCCTACCTTGATGAACTACGCTCGACCTGATACCCGTTAGGGGATACGTAGGCAACCTACTCAGTTCGGTCAGTAAATAATTGCCTAATTGGCGCCTTTTCTTTGTAGCCCTAAGCCGAACTACTTGGGACCTGACGCCCGCTTGGGGATAAGTAGGCAGGCTCTCCAAAGCCCTCGATCCACTCAAAAAAAAAACTGTGCTAAACTAGGGGCAAACTGGTGTTTTGCCCCGAACCACTTCGAAGCCCTAAAACCAGGGGCAAACTTCGTTTGCTAGCCGAAGAACCCAGATACAAGACCCCCTTTTGGATCACCTGGCTATCAAATAAGTACTATAAAGAAACAAATGAGAATTCATGACATAGAAGGAGTAAAGCTTTAAGCAAAGAAAAAAGTAGAGAGCCAAGAAAAGACATTGAAAGGAGAATTCTCCATAAAAGATTAATCGAAGGAGTGAGCACTTTGATTAAGCATGTTAGAACTTTCCTAAAAGATAACAACATTTCTTAAAAAAAAAAAAAAAAGGAGGAAAAATCACATTCAAAAGCGTAAAGGGAATAGGCAGGGTCTGTCAGAAAGTTTTGTAAAATGGCAAGCTTTTTCCTGTTCTCGTCTACTTTATGATGCATGTGTCTGTCAAGCTCGTCTCGCAACCAAGGCTTGGATCTCTAGGAGGTATTGGACAGTAGGCATAGTCGGAGTAGGAATCCTCGGGCACGGAGCAGCCATCCTGTTGTGCCAAGCCTCGATGAAAGCCTTCGCTATAGCAGGGCGCAAAGTGGACCCCCTGGTGAAATCAGCAGTCACAGATTCAGTAGTATCTTGCAAAAGTCCGAACTGACGGACAACCCGATCGGGAATGTAGAAAGCAGTAGTACGCAAACCCGGCAGCCAGATGCCAGGTCACCCAGGAAGGCGTACAGCAATAGAGCGATGGGTCCACTGCGGACAAACCCAGCAGATATCACTAGAAGAGAGGCCCTGGAGCCAACCAAGCCATGCATCGGCGGATTGCAATAAACTGTGACTCCATACGATCGTAAGGAAGTGACCCGTAAAGATGGGAAGGGTGTATAAAGAGATCCAAATGCTCCATGAGCCAAATCTGTAAAACAAAAGGTGCCCCGGCAGGTAACGTGGCCCGGGTAGCATGAGCCTGGCCCAATCCAATCAGAGTTTCACAAAGGACCAGCATAACAGCACTTTTTATCTCCCGCAAACCGCAGGTAATGGGTATAAGAGTGTCAGAAGATGACTGAAAGAGGAAGTAAGAGAGCATAGCAATTGACAGGGTGCTACGTCGGATGATCTGATACTCACCATTGTAAGGGTCCCCTATGGGAGCATAAACGGAAGAAAGGTGCTCAAAATCAATCTGCCTGTCACAAATAAAGGAGCCCGCCGTATTCCGAGATGTGTGGAGAAGAGTGGCTAAATCCCGGACATACCCAGCCTGGACTAGAGGAACCGTCAATTCAGCAGAAGAATCGGTGTGAAGAATGGCGCTGAATTCCTCAAACAAGGGGTAAATCTCCTGAGAGCCAAAGCGAAAGACGTTGAAAGAAGGATCCCAACATTGGATGGCAGCTCGAAGTAGGCCCTCATTCAAATTCATCCGTCGGAAAGAGAAAAGATCATTCAGCCTGAAGCACTCAAAGTTGAGCCTATCAACACCGGAAAGGGTATCCATCCATGGGAAAAGGATTTGGGAGCTGATGGGGGCCATTTTGGAAGAAAGTAAAGAAGAAAAGAGAAGTGTTTTGCGGAGCCTTGAGAAAGAAGGGGTATAAATAGGGGAATAAAGCTGCCTACCTACCCGCGTCACTCGATAAAGTGCAACGGCACTCAATGAAATGCCGCACGACAGTCCGTGAATGCCGTTGCGGCATTCACTGACTGCCGTCGCGGCACTCACTAAGTGCCGCGGAGACCTAACCGAGTGCCGTTCTGGGTTTGTCATTGGCCAGGGTCTGTTTGTAACACGTTTAGCCCACCTGCAAACAGAAAACTAGATAGAAAAACGTGCGCATCATGCAGCACGTGCAACAAAGATCAATACATTCATTCATTCATTCACTTTCATTTCGCAATAAGAAAAAGAGAAATCAAAGCATTCAAAATTAAAATATGGATGGGACCAAGCCATGGTCCCACATACAGCAAAAGAAGGACCAAGCTATGGTCACACATACGGTGAATAAACAGAATGAAAAGATACCCAAGTACCTACCCTACCGGTCATCCTAAGCAGCCATAAAAAAAAGTGTATGTATATACAATCATCCGAATAAACGTGTAAATCCTCCCAAAACACTCAAAAGAAATAAAAAAAAAAAAAGAAAATAAAAAAAAAAGAAGAAAAAGTAGGATCAGCCTCGGCCCCGGCTGCGAGTCGGCGGGCCGTACGCCTGAGGGGCTCCTCCTCCGACTCTGTCCCGCTACCTCCACCGCTCCCTCCACGTCCGTCGCTACCGCCGCCTCTGCCTCTGCCGCTACTGGTGCCCTCACCACCGTCACCGCCACGTCTAGCGTCGCTACCACCGCCTCGCCCCACGCCTCGTCCAGCACCGCCATCCCCAGGAATGTCGCTGAGGGGAATGCCGAACTGCTGAAGCCGCTGCTGGAGCTGCCCTACCTGCTGGGACAGGACTCTGATCTCCTCCGTCTGAAATAAGAGAGGAAAAGTCCAGAAAGTGTTGAAATGATGGATGAAATACTGAGAATAAAAGGAATTAAAAAAAAAATCATACCTGGGCCCTCAACTGAGCCGCGGTAGTCACTCGAGCTCCCTCAGCCTAAAAACAAGAACCAAAAATAAAGATTAGCAAAAGGAGAGGCAATCAAAGTTGAAGTGAAAGAAAGGGATAAGTTTTTTACCATCCACTCTCGCCCGAGAACCCACTGCCGCACGCTGTGGGCATACGTCAAGCCCTCCTCCGCATAAGCACGCGGGACGACGTCATAGTGAAGGGGAATAGTAGGGGCACCCTGTAAAAGCCGGGGGATCATCGTCAAGAAGGGCTCGCCAAAAGAGACGGTCGACATGATCCAATCCTACTCGGGCAAGACAAGAGGACGAGCCGCGACAGGAATAGGCTGCAAACGAAAAATAATAAAGCATGAATAAAGAATAAAAGAAAATTCATAAAAAAATAGTAATAAAGGAATCATTTGCTCACCCGAGTCACTTCCATCAGAGGGAAGTTCGGCATCAGCTTAGCGGCGCGGAACGCCGCATATCCTGTGGGGGGATCCACAAAGTCATGAATACCCAAGCCCATCAGAGCAACCGTCAGCTCGCTACCCTGGAGGGTGTCTGTGGCTCTCATAGAGTCGGGAGGAGGGAACGGCACAAAGAATCCCGGGGCCGCCAATGACTGCCTAGTCACCCTCTCTCCTAAGTACCACACCTGGCCCTCTGGCCCATCAAGGAGTCGCCTCGTCGGGTCATATCCAGCCGACTCTTGGATCTCCGCACGAGCTTCAGGAAGCACCCTAAGCCAGGGCTGCCAATGAACGTGCTGCTCCCTCAGGTTCGTCAGGAAGTTCCTGAACGAAACGAAGTCGTGGGCCCCGGTCTTTTGCCCGACTCTATCCTTCGCCCACTTCAGCCCCTGGGGCATGATGAGGGCGTCAGCGCTGCGTGTCTCAGGAGACATCATACGGAGATACTCGTGGGACCAAATCTGCAATAATAAAAAGGGAGGTTAGTCTCACAATTTAAATAAATTTCTGAAAATGCAATAAGCAATGAAATATAGAAAAGGTATACCTCCCACGCTCTCCAATAGCCACTGATGGAAGCCGGTCTGTCCCGGGAGATGTCACCCATATGCCTGTACAAGATGGCTAGTCCTGCACCAGCCCAATCATACTCCTCGACCCGGTCCAGATGCTCCAGGGACGCTACCAGGGAAACGTCGACCAGATCACCCTTGGTGCTCAACAGAGAGCACCCCAGCATATACATGAGAAAGCCCCGGGCCATCTGCTCGTCGGTAAAACCCGGCTGGCCCCTAAATGTATCCATAAACCATCGGGCTGTGACCAAAGACTCCTCCGGGACCACTCCCAACAATGGCTCCACCTGGTCCCACTCCTGATCCGTCAGATACCGTAAGCGCTCTCCGCCGAAGGCAACCCCCGTGATCATCGAGAAGTCCAGGGGAGTCATCGTCATCTCCCCGAAGTCAAAATGGAAGGTACTGGTGGTATCCCACCACCGCTCGGCCAGTGCATGTATCTGCCGCAAGTCGTTGGAGCTCTTCGTCAAGAGTTTGACGAAGTCTCCAAACCCGGCCGCATCCACCAAAGCCCTCACTGTCTCACTCAACTGTGTATAGCACTCATACCCATGCGCGAGGCTACCATACCCCTTTAGCACCTTAGGCTGCAGCTGCAAGAAAGAATCGCAAATTTTGATATTAGCAATTGGATAAAAGAAAAGGTAAATAAACAGATGGCAGTAAAAAGACAAGGAAATGCGACATAAAAGGAAAGAAATAAAAAATCTGGAAATACTCGCAGAAACTTCACAAACAGGGCACTCGTGTGCGTTCGGTTCACAAAAAGAAAAAAGTGAAAGCACCCAATGTCCTAGCAAGGTTTCGAAGAAAAAGAAAAGAAAAGAATAACTTGTTCGCATTTTCGGGAATACATGCATATATAAACATGTAAAGGTGCAAAAGAAATTTGAGTGTAGTTTTAAAGAGAAGTATGTGATCACAAGCGGTCAAGAATCAGTTTTAAAAAATTGCATTTGGAACGCTCAAGAAAACCCACGAGTTCAGTAAACACGAGTGAGAATGATAAATTGTGATTCATCGAGCATGATATTCACGAAGTTCGAGAAAAGTAAAATGAAATGCAAACTTTTGAATAAAGTACTCATGAAAACTCTACAACCATGGCATTGGTATCTAAAATGAGATGTTCAAAGCTATGATTCACTATACATGCGTAAAATTTTAACAAGAGAAAAGAAAATTAAAAAAGGGAAAGGGGAGCATTTACCTTGCGCTTGAACGCGCGGGAAGACAGGTGCTCATCCGAGTCTCGGAGCAGGAGTGTGGCGTCTGGATGATGAGTGGCCGTATACTTGGCCTTCCTTTTGTGCCCTGAACCACTCGCCATGATCTGTCAAAGAAAAGAGAGAATTCAAGCGTTAGATTCGTGAAAATTTCAGAAAAACAAGGAAATAAACGAGATTAATCAAGTTTCGGTCAAGTAGAACGAACCTAATAAGTCCCTGGTAGATCAATCCAAGCAAGGAAAGGAAGAGGAAAATTTTCTCCAGAGGGATTTCGAGTTCAAGAGAGATCGAGAGAATGAGAAAAATGAATTGAACCCGGCGGTTTTAGCCACTGCCGCTCAAACGCGGCACTCAGTTTTCCGTGTGCGGCAGTTGATGGACTGCCACGCGGCACTCACTGACTGCCGTAACGGCATTCCGTGAATGCCGCCTGGCAGTCACGGACTGCCGCGAAAATCCGCGTGTGTCGCGGCTAAGTCGGTTCAAAGATCCTTCATTTCCCCCCCAAAATTCAAATCGAGTCCCGAAAATTGAATTTGAGGCCCCCAAAATTTGCCCTTATTACACTTTTGGCCCTCGGGGTCGTTTTTAGGTTTAAATTGGCTACAAATTTCAGAATTTAAGAGTATATATGAGCCCGAGGACTCCCGATTTTTGAAAATTAAAAAGATTTGAGCCCGTGGGCTCCCGATTTTTGAAAATTAAAAAGATTTGAGCCCGTGGGCTCCCGATTTTTGAGAATTGAAAAAGATTTGAGCCCGTGGGCTCCCAATTCCTGAAAAGTGAAAATATTTGAGCCCGTGGGCTCCGATTTTTGAAAATTAAAAAAGATTTCAGGAATATAACTGATTTATATTCTCGGTTCTCGTAACAGATTTGCGTTTACCCTCGTTTTTGGAATATAACATATTTATATTCCCGGTTCTCGCAACAGATTTGCGTTTACCCTCGTTTTAGAATATAACATATTTATATTCCCGGTTCTCGCAAAAGATTTGCGTTTACCCTCGTTTTGGGAATATAACAGATTTATATTCCCGGTTCTCGCAACAGAATTGTGTTTACCCTCATTTTTGGAATATAACAGATTTATATTCCCGGTTCTCGCAACAGATTTGCGTTTACCCTCATTTTTGGAATATAACAGATTTATATTCCCGGTTCTCGCAACACATTTGCGTTTACCCTCGTTTTGGAATATAACAGATTCATATTCGCGGTTCTCGCAACAGATTTGCGTTTACCCTCGTTTTTGGAATATAACAGATTTATATTCCCGGTTCTCGCAACAGATTTGCGTTTACCCTCGTTTTGGAATATAACAGATTTATATTCCCGGTTCTCGCAACAGATTTGCGTTTACCCTCTTTTTGGAATATAACAGATTTATATTCCCGGTTCTCGCAATAGATTTGCATTTACCCTCGTTTTGGAATAAAACAGATTTATATTCCCGGTTCTCGCAACAGATTTGCATTTACCCTCATTTTTGGAATATAACAGATTTATATTCTCGGCTAACGAATTTATATTCCCGGTTCTCGCAACAGATTTGCATTTACCCTTGAAATCAAATCAAAAGCATCACGACCCCTGTAACAGATCTTCGCATCAGTCACGGAATTAGGTGATCTTTCCTGACTAACACGTCACGTAAAATGCGTCGTACGTGGGAAGACATGATGAGCATGGCGCTTGTATGACCAGGTCAATTTGGAAAATACCATTGCAGAGCACTTGCATCACGATAAGATAGGTGCATTCATCCGTATGGTTACTTGTGCTTGTGTATGTTTGGCTCCTGCCCGAACTATGTCTTGGTCTGATTCCTGATGGGATACGTAGGCAGCTCACCGTTGAGCACGACCAATATGAACCGTTTGTGAAGCCATCTTTTGCAATGCATTTTGTTTTACCTAAATTCGACAGTCTGGTCAAAGGCTTGTCTTCACACAGGCTTTAACATTCACTTATGGGACGCGTTGCCCCACAAGTTCTGTCAAAGAGGGGCAAACTGTAGACACCCCAATTTTGACGGACCGTCGAATTTAGGAGAGCGTCGCCTTCACGTCCAATGATGATAAGGACCGAAAAGATTTGAAGTATTCCAAACTCTTCAGAAGTTCTCCAAACGCGATAAAATTTCACAGAAAGAAGAAAATACCAGGTATTTAGGAGAATTCAGGTATAAAACACCATTTTCGAAAAAGATCTTCAAAAATAAGTTTCTTTAAGAAAAAAAGAAGAAGGAAAAGACCTAAAAAGGGAAGTTCACCAGAAAATGGCGCACGGCAGTATGCCGCAACACTCAGTGAGTGCCGTGCGGCACTCAATGAGTGCCGAACGGCGTTCAGTGAAAGCCGGCCCGGCATTTACTGAGTGCCGCCGACATTTTCTGACTGCCGTTTGCTTTTAAAGTCCGTATTTTGTGGTACAATAAGTATGTATGCAGATAAAAACAAAAAACTGATAAAGTAAGGTTGACGAAAATACGGCAATCAATAATTTGGCGCGACACTCATTGAGAGTCGCGCGGCAGTCACGGAATGCCGCGACGGCAGTCGCGGAGTGCCGCGGCGGCAACCACGGACTGCCGTGAATAACTTTTGAATGCCGCCCTGGGCAGCAGTCTGTCTAATTTCAGGAAGTACGTATTGTACCACCAAATGGGATGATTACACCTGTCTTTTACTCTGAATTCACTGAAAATACTTGGTAATTTTTGTCTATAAAAGAGGGAGGATCTTCCTTGAAAAGGGATACAACATACAACACAATACATGAGACGTAACCACCACTATACTAACACATATTTGAAAGAAAAGAGAGAGTTTGAGAGAACTTGAAGGAGAGTTTGGAAGATCTTCAAAGGAGAGAAACTTTGAGGATAATTTTTAGGTGATCCTCTAACCATAAGTTGTCTATTTACATTCTTCCTTTTCTTAAATCTTTAATCCTCAAATCTTTTTATTTTTTCTTTGCTCCATCTCTTTTGTTGATCATACTTCCTTCTTGAGACTCTTAGAGATTCTCAATATCTCTCTTGAAATCTCTTGAACATGATCTTTTGAATCCCATGTAAGCTTGTGCTTCACATGGGAATCAAAGTTTGATCATCACTCCATTTCATAGGCAAATAGATGGATCTAAGTCCACACACATGACTTGGATCCTCTAAACTTGATGTTTCATGGAATCCTTTCTATATTCCTTTGAGACTCATGAGTATAGTCATGTCTTCATCTCCAATGACCATCAAATGGTAGGAGAAAGTGGTTTTGAGTGTAAGCCCATCCCCATGGTTTAGATTCTTTATCTTGAGATTTCATGAAGTCCATTCATACTTCACTTGAAATCTATAAATATAAAGGTCTTTTAGTCTCCAATGACCATCAAATGGTAGGAGAAGATGGCTTAGTTTAAGTCAAACTTCATGGTTTAATAGTTGGAATTAGTAAATAAGAGTTGAACTTGACAAATGAAAACAGTGAGTTCACAAACTGTTTTTGATCAAAGATTTTTAGTTCGAAATCTAACCGTCGAAATCAAGTGAAACCAACGCGAAAGTGTCAACAACACAATATTCTACCACTGTATTTTTTGTTTTAAGGTGGTTTCATGTCTAAAGTGGTTTGGTTGTGAGTTTTGTCAGGACACAACAATCTGTCCAGAGTTTCAGCATAGTAACACTCTTTTGAAATAAGTAAACCAATACTTTAATAAAGTGTTTGTGACCCAAAATAATTTTTTTAAGTAGATTAATGTGTTAGGAAGTCACCGTAAAAAGAACAAAGCATTTTTGATTTTTTTGCTATTTTTAGAAAATCGTGCAAGAACTCTGAACAGAAGGTTGTATAATGCTGAGTGATGTCTGTGTTTTGTCCAATTCCCGGAGATTCAACCGTTGAAACTTTGATTTCTTTTTTGGGTTAAAAACTAGACACACAGAGGCATCTTGTGTCCAAATTCCATCAAGATCAAACCACGAGAACCACGCTTTTCCATTTTTTAAAGTTATGATCTGCTCTCTGTAATTCATAAAAAAACTACTACTGTTTTTGTCTAATCTTGTTTATTTCAACTCAAATGGCCCCTAATGTCTTGAGACCCAAATCATACTTTGAATAATGGTAATTTAGCTTAAATCCAGAGGCTAAGTGACCCAAATTAGTGAATAAATCCATGTCTTATTCTTGTTCACATTCATTCATTCATGTACATTTAATGCTCATGATTAGAACTAGCTATTGAATAAAGTTGGATTTCATGCTTGATAGGTTTAAGCTAGAAATTTAGGATTGTTATTTCTAATTTCACATCTTGTATATCATATGGACTAACATTTTGTTTTGTAGCGCCATTAAGGTATGATCTCTAGGACCCTCTTTAATTTATTTTAATTTCTTGATTTTATTGATTTTTTAACCTTATGCGCGACACATTAGAATTAGGATCTTGCCTTATATGTATATGTGATTAGAGACTCTTTTTTAGGATTTTCTTTTGTTTGTATGCATTGCACATTTAATATCGTCGTCGGATCCCGGGTAAGTTCTCTTGTTCCCTAGTGTATATCATGTTGCTTGCTACTTGAAATATGTGATTTTTGAATGATATTTTATCAATTGCAATTTTACACCCCTTCGGACATGCTTTTTGTAACGTATATCTATACATGTATATTAGTTGAGGGCACATTTAAATTAATAATTCGATTAGAAGGATATTGAGTAGAGGCCTATCGCAAGATAGGATGAGAGAGGGTTCCATGATCCCCGGACCTAGTTAATCTCTGTTTTCTAAAAGATCAGTTTGCTTTTAAAATGGTTTCTTAATTTTTCCTTTTAAAAATTATGTGGCGACTCATTTATTTTTGAAATTGATTTTGAAAAGCAGTGGGTATAAAGAAAACTACGATATCCACAATAAGTAACATTCAAATGAAGCTAGTTCAAGATAAAACGCAGACACTCACACACTATCAGTCAATTAAAGCAAACTTCTGTAGCAGTTAGCCACTCCTTGGATCTCCTTCAAGTTGATTTTCTAACCCCTTCTAATAGAACAAAAATAATTTCAAATGCTGCAAAATATAAGCAATTTATAAAGGTATGGACACTAGGTTTGTTCTTTCACACAAAATCCAAAAATCTAAAACCCTAAATATTCTCACACTATCAGAAAACGAGAGAGTGAGAAGTGAGTAAGAGAGATAGAGAGAGAGAGAGAGACAGAGAGAGAAAGAGATAGAGAGGTAGATAATACCTTTGGTGGGAAAAGCCCTAAGTCTGATCTCTAGTACAGATCTCGCTGAGAGGGACAAGGTGAGGGAAGATCTCACTGGTACAGATCTTGCTGAGAGGGAGGAGGTGAGGGAGAAGGTCGAAGAAGGAGAAGGGGAGGCGCTGATCGCCGGTGAGAGAGAGATGGAGACGACAACAGCAACGGCGAAGTCTCAAAGCTGCGGTAGTATAGGAGGAGGGGGCAGCGTTGTGGAGGTCCTGGAGGATCACCCTCTCTCTCTCTCTCTCTCTCTCTCTCTCTCTCTTTTCTTCCTTTTGTTTCTCTCTCTAATTCTCCTGCTCAACAAAAAGTCCAACCGCCCAAATATTTGTTCTTTTTTTTGTCATTTTCTTTATTATTATTTATTCATTTTACCCCACATTTATAATGGTAATTTTCCATTACTATTATTTTTACAACTGTTACAAAATTAAAAAAACCTCTTGTTAAATATTACTAACGGACTTTGTTCTTTTCTAACAAAAATTTACCGTTGGAAATCGTTGGAAATTAGCAATGGTAAATTACCGTTAGAAAACCAAAACCATCTGTGTTACAAAAATGGCCAAATGGTGCGCTTTAACTTACCAATCAGTGAGGTCTTGCAAGATCAACACCTGGGTATCTTGGGCAATCAAGTATGCAACGTTGGGAACATATATTGTCAAGGTGGAATTCTACCTTCTTCTATAAAACGAAGAGTAAGCATTCCCTTGAGAATGTCACTAGGAGTGAATACTGAGAGCTGGCCAGCCTTGTCAACAAAGTGTTATTGTTGACATGTTTAGTAATCCAAGTGTCGTGAATAATACTCGAGAAATATAAGATGTACTATCTATTGGGTCGACAATATCTTAAAACATATATCCCAATGATAGATACGAATACTGCTTGGTAAAGGGACATCCGTATCATATTATACAAATGTAGCAATTGCTTATGTATGCATGATTATGTTCTTATGCACTGGAGTGCAATTATCATTTTATAGTGGCATTAATGATGATTGATTAATTATTGATTCCTTAGTTAAGAGTACTGACTAGATGGAATGATAATTAATCGGAGCTAGTAATTAAGAACCTAGGAGGTCCCACTCTTAGCTCTGCCAGAATGCTTGGAAAGGCAAATTAGGATGCTGTCAAGACTGGTTCGATCGATCAAACTTGGTTCGATCGATTGAAGTCTAGACAAGTTCGATCGATCGACTATTCTATCGATCGAAGTCATTTCAATCGATCGAACATGAGGTCAGTTATGGGAATCTACGAATAGGGCAGCTAAATCCTGGAAAAAGTAGTTCATCGTTTTAATATACCAATTGCTGTAGAACCTGTGATTTAGGGTTCCCAAACCTTCCCTATTCTCACTAGTAGGATTCCCACCAATCCTAGCCACTCCGGGAGCATTCAAGGAGACATAAGGGTGAAGATCTCTTAGAGGTTGCTGCTGCACATTAAAGGAGAAGGACTAAATCATAATTGGGTTCAAGACTATAAGGTAATGCACTTGTCCCCTCTAGTGTGCGCATCTATAGAGTTAACGAGTAGTAGATCCAGGCTATCAAAAAAATTTTGATAACTTAGATTCTTCCACTACGCGTTTAAATAATAATTTTAAACCTATTTTTCCAACAATTGGTATCAAAACCACGCTTGTTTGGATCTGTAGATGCATTTTGGAACACTAATTTGATTTGCATGTTGAATTTAGGACTATTTTTAAAACTGCATCATCACAGATCTATTTCTGCAGCAGTTTCGCAGCAGAATACAAATCTGTGAATGCATGGAATGCATGATGGCTTCGATCGATTGATATGGGTTTGATCGATCGAGACCCTGCTATTCTCAAGTGATCGAACGACATTCGATCGATCAAACATTATTTTGTTCGATCGATTGAACTATGTTCGATCGATCGAGAATGGTTCTCTGTCAGGTGTTCTATTCACGGTTTTAAAAGATTTAAAATTACATGCATTAATTTTATAATATTCTGTAAAATATTTTCAAATTATTCTGTGAAACTGAAAGTTCAATCGATTGTGCTCTGTTCAATCGATCGACAGTTCGATCGATCGAACATCTGTCGATCGATCGAAGTATGACAGAGAACTGAAATGTTGTTCATGTTCTAAATCGGTATATAAATAGTTTAGATACTGTGCGAATCAATTAGGGGTTCCAATAACTATATATATTTGTTATATATGTGTGGATATGAGTACGACTAACCCTTTTGCAGCAAAATTAGTCCACTATCTCCCATGGCACCAAGTCTTTTTTTTTTAAATTATGTATTTAATTGTTTGAGATTGGTGTAGGTTGTATTTTAATTATTGGTTTGGTTATAAGGCATGTGTAAAGGGTGCTACAACTTCAATCCTACGAAAAGAAAAGTCGCACTGGTTTCCCTAGCCTTCTTTATTTTATTGTTGTTTTCTATTTCTAGACAAATTATAAGTTTCGAAAGAGAATTGTTACAAAATTTAAGAAGTTCCTCTAATTGAATAAGTTAAGTTGTAACATGAATTGAAGTAGTTTGATCAAATCTAAAATGTTAAAAGATAACTAAATGACATGCTCCAAACCATATGGTCACAAAACAAAAGGCTACACAGCTAGCAAGCGTGTTAGGTGGAGTGATGGACATCCAAATTCATTTAATCCAACAGTTCATACATTTGTGAACCCACAGAGAATCATTTAAGAGTTCATATATGCTCATTCTGGGTGAGCATAACGCAACCACTCTGTTGGAATAGATTGTGATTATGGTCAAACACAATCATGGTTTTTAGGATTAGATTGATTATGATTGATTGTAATTTGTTTATTTCCTTTCTTTATCTTTCCTTTTTTGGTTTTCTTAGTTTGTATATAAACCTATACAGATTGGATGAATAATACAATGAAATTATTTCTCTCATCTCTTTCTTTTTGGTATCAGAGCAAAACCTAGCCTCTCTCCTCCCACAACCTCACCCGCCGCACCACTTCCACCTCTCGGTGCAACCCTTCCAGCCACCACCACCCTTCGCCGCAAGTCCCAAGCCCCCTTACACCTCTCGACGACCCTCCCCAGCCACCCATAGCCCTCGCTGCAAGTCCCCAGCCACCCACAGCCCTTGCCGACCCTTCAGGGTCCCTCTCCGACACTTGTCGGCCCTCTGTTCATCAACGGCAGCTTGTCCTGCTGCCGCCTGCCCCTCCGTAGGCCTCTTTTTCATCCGTGTAATGCATTAGAGCCTTAGTGCTCTTCTCCTCCTATTTGCTTCCAATTCTCTACAACTCTGTTAACTTTTATCCGAATTCAGACATCCCAATATAACTAACGGTAAAGACACTGCTACACCTGTACGCACAGATCTGTCGCTCTCCCAACACACCCCTGTTCATAGGGTTACGAGCGTGTTGTTAAATGGAAGGAACTTCACTACTTGGTCCCGGTCTTTTCGTCTTTATCTTGGAGGACGTGGCAAGCCTGGGTGGATATTAGGTACTGAACTGAAGCCGGCAATCTCTGATCCCATATTTGCACAGTGGGATATTGATAACTGTACCATATTAGGGTGGTTGTTTAACTCTATGGAGGATCAGATCTATCATATGTTCATGTTTCATGACACCGTTCGCAATATATGGACTTCTTTGACTCAGATGTATGCCCATGAGTGCAATGACTCCCGTCTCTTTGAGCTTTATCAAGAGGTTACCCACGTATCTCAGCTTACATTGGGTCTTTCCGTTGCCAATTATTTTGGCTATCTTCAATCACTTTGGGAGGAATTGGCTCAGTATGAGCCCCTTAGTGAGTTTCCACCCGGGGCAGCCACCATTGCTCTTCGACGTCTCAATCGCCAACACACATACCAGTTCCTGATGGGTTTAAAACCTGAGTTCGAATCTCTTCGTACCCAGATTTTAAATACCTCACCTTTGCCCTCTTTATTTGAGGCCTTTGCCACTCTTGATGGTGATGAGCGTCGTCGACGCTTGATATCTCCTGCTTTACTTAAGCCATCCCCAGTGTCGGACTAGATGACTCTTGCTGCCCCCTTTGGACCTTTCACTCGTCCTCCTGGTTCTGGTAATCACCCATTCTGGACTCACTGTGGTATTCTTGGTTATGTCAAGGATCGTTGCTTCAAGCTTCATCCAGAACTTCGGGAGAAGCCTCCTCGTAATAAAGGAAAGGCCCCAGCTCACACTGCTGCTATTGTTGAAACGACACCTACTCCAGATCCTCTCCAGCTATAAACTCAGATTGGTCAACTTCAGTCTCAATTGGGATCATTACTTCAGCAAGGTTCTCAATCTGGCACTACTCCCACTGCTACTCTGGCCTCAAGTACATCTTCTACTACACTCCATGTTGGGTCTAGCAACCCCTCTTGGATTCTGGATTCCGGTGCCAGTGATTATATGACTGGTGAGTTGTCTTTATTTTCCTCCTCTCTGGTCCCCATCTCCCAGTCTGTCCGGATTGTTGATGGGTCTACTATCTTTGAAAAAAGTAAAGGTGATATTTGTCTCTCTCCAAGTATCACTTTATCTGCTGTTCTTCATGTCCTTACATTTCTTTATAATCTTCTCTCAGTTAATCGTCTTGCCAAATCTCTCAATTGTGCCATTGTGTTCTTACCTGATTAATGTCTCTTGTAGGACCAGATTTCGAAGAAGATTTTTGGCAAGGGATATGAGCGGGATGGCCTCTACTACTTCGGTGATCCACCTAGCGGGAGTTTAAGTTTGTCGTCTTCTAGTCTTCAGGCATCAATTTTGCCTAATTCGGAGTCGTCTAGTTTTTCTTTCGAGTCAATAAAATTGTGGCAGGCCCGCTTGGGCCATGCTAACTTTAGTTATCTTTGTCAACTTTTCCCATTATTAAATAAAGCCTGCCAGAAATTTAAATTTAGTTGTGTGGTGTGTGAATTATCTAAATATACTCATTCTCAGTATATACCTCGTATGCATCGTCCTCCATCTATGTTTGATATTATTCATACTGATGTATGGGGTCTTTCCCCAGTGACTGCTATTTCTGGGCACCGTTATTATGTTACATTCATTGATGACTACACTAGGTGCACATGGGTTTATTTGCTTAAAAAGAAATCTGAAGTTTTTTCCTTGTTCTCTAATTTTTTTGCAAATGATTAAAACTCAATTTAGCACAGTGGTCCGTCATTTGTGTTTTGATAATGGTAAGGAATATATTACTAATGAATTTCGGGCTACGCTTAATAAGCATGGCATTCTCCAAGAACTCACATTCCTTATACTCCAGAGCAGAATGGTGTGGCAGAACGAAAGAACCGCTCCATCATGTATGTTGTTCGGTGTCTTCTTTGCGGGATGAATGTACCCAAATACTTCTGGCATTTTGCTGTTCTTACTGCCACTTTCCTTCTCAATCGAACTCCAAGTCGTGTCCTACAGGGCAAGGCACCAATGCAACTTCTACAGCCCGACAAAACTCTCTTCCCGATTCTACCCCGTGTGTTTGGTTGTACCTGCTTTTGTCCAGAATCACAGTCCCACTCGGACCAAATTAGACAATAAAGTTGTCCGCTACATCTTCCTTAGCTATTCACCTATGTCCAAAGGTTATCGATGTTACGACCCAGTCACCCGTCATATGTATCATTCTATGGATGTTGCGTTTCTAGAAGATACTCCATTTTTTGTAGGTTCTCAATCTATGTCTACTCATTCTCCAGGTGCCTTATCCAACAATGTTGAGTTGCTTCTGCGTCCAATTCCTCTGTTTGAACCATCTCTGGAGACTTCCTCCTCCCTTCCTCCGGTCATTATCACCGCTCCCACTCAGGTGTATTCTCACCGGCCTCCTGCTTAGACTCCACTTCCAAGATCTTCCATGGAATCTGGTAATGCTTCTACTCCTTTAGCTACTAGACAATCCACCAGGCTTCGCCGTCCGCCTAACCGTTATGGTTTCTCTGCTAGTACTAATCATCCTATTGCTCAATATGTATCTACCAGGGCCTTTCAGACTCCTATTGCTCTTTTCTTAGTCAGGTTGATTCCACATCCATCCCTCGGTCTGTCTCTGAGGCACTTCAGGATCCACAGTGGGTAGCTGACATGACTTTGAAAATGGATGCACTTCAACATAACCAGACTTGGGAACTTGTGTCTTTACCCCCAAGTGAGAAAATTGTTGGGTGCAAGTGGGTCTTCACCATCAAATATCAGGCTGATGGTACTATTGAGCTATATAAGGCCCGTCTTGTGGCTAAGGGCTTTACTCAGATTCCCGGGAAAGACTTCAGTGCTACCTTTGCTCCTGTAGCAAAATTGACTTCAATTCATCTTATTATCTTGCTAGCTGCCTCTTACTCTTGGCCCTTGCACCAAATGGATGTCAAAAATGCTTTCTAAAATGGGGATTTGGATGAAATTATCTATATGGATCCTCTACCTGGTTTTCGCGCTAAAGGGGAGTATTCAGGGAAGGTATGTCGTCTTCGAAAATCGTTATATGGACTTAAGCAATCTCCTCGAGCTTGGTTTAACCAGTTCAGTGATGTTATCTTATCTTTGGGTTTCACCTGGTGCCATTCTGATCATACTTATTTTACGCATTGTCGAGCTGATGGACGGACGGTTATTATATTGGTATATGTGGATGATATTATTATTACAGGGGATGATGTTGTAGGTATTACTAAAGTCAAGAAGGCCCTTAGTCAATCCTTCGATGTTAAGGACTTAGGTTCTCTTCGATATTTTCTCGGGATAAAAGTTGCTTGCTCTCGTCAGGGAATCTCACTCTCTCAAAGAAAATATACTCTGGATCTTTTACAAGATACAGGTATGATGGGGTGTCATCCTGCCTCCACCCCCATGGATCCCAATCATAAGCTGTCCATTGAGTCTGGGGAACTTCTTCCTGATGCTTCGGTATATCAGCGGCTTGTTGGTCGTCTTATCTATTTGACCAACACTAGACCAGACATTACATTTGCAGTAAGTGTAGTGAGTTAGTTTATGCATGCGCCCCGATCATCTCACCTAGATGCTGTTCATCATATTCTTTGGTATCCCAAAACTTGTCCAGGTCTTAGATTATTTTACTCTGCAGGAACATAGTCTGGGGTGTCCTACTTTACGAATGCAGACTATGCGGGATCTAAGAGTGATCATCGGTCCACATCTGGGTTGTGCACGTTCTATGGGAATCATCTTATCTCGTGGCAAAGCAAGAAACAAGCTGTGGTTTCTCGTTCTTCTGCTGAGGCAGAATATCAGGCCATGGCCCAGGGTACATGTGTGCTCCTATGGGTGTGTGCAATATTGAAAGAATTGGGTTTCCCAGTTAGTGGTTATTCTACCTTATTCTGTGTAACACCCTGTAATTTCCTTTTTATTAATAAATGAATACTTCCATTTTATTTCTATTTATAATTTTATTTGGGGTCAAAACATATTTCTATAAATAAAGAAAATATTTTCTGTGGATTTGAAAACTATATTTACACTTTTGAAACAACCCGGAATTTAATTCCTACGCTAATACTATTTCTGTATTTTTATTTTGAACCGAATAATACCAGTTTTGTTTTAAATCTGTGTTATACCGCGACCTGGGTGTGGGAGCACGTGAGCTCAACCACACCGGAGAATTTCTTTGTCTTTCTTGGAGCCCAAATAATTTCTATGTATATGTATATCACAGTTGCCTTCTCTCCCTCACAACTCTCTCTCAGTATCTCAATTTCTCTCTCAATTCTCTCAATCTCTCAACTCTCTCAAGAACATTAAACAACATACACATACAGTTTATAGATATATAGATACACACATACATAGCTCTATATATATATATATCAAGAACGGAGGAAGAATTATTCGAACGACGGAATTCGACGGTGGAAACTCTCGGTCTCAAATTCTCTGTGTAATTAACCTCTGTGAGTAAATTAAACTCACTCTCAACGTATATATATGTAAATTTCAGTGTATATATGTGTGTATATGTGTATATATATCAATACACCATTAAAGCTTGAAAATTGGAGTTTTAGAAATCGTAACCAAAATCAATTCTGTAAATTGGAAATGAAAGATATCGATCCCAATAGACTACGGTTCGAATCCTATGAGTTAATTCATCCGTATCGCGACGTATCGTCGATTTTAAGTTTTGACACCCTCACTTTAATCGCGAATATTTAGAGATATAATCCGTATTAGTTAAAATTGATCGCGTATTCTTAATCTACGCGGAAAACCGAGGAGAACCATATATCACATGTCCTGGTACGAACAGAATCTGAAAATGGGTAAAATCAGCTTGAAAAACCAGAAACAGGGGAGAAGACGAAGAAGATGGCATTCTGCAAGAACTCGCGCGCGCGACCCGCTCGCGCGGACCATTTTCCCCCTTCGCGCGCGCGATCCGCTCGCGCGACCTGTTCTGTCCTTTCGCGCGCGCGATCCGCTCGCGCGATCTGTCCTCTCCCTCGCTCGCGCGACCCGCTCGCGCGAGGTGGCAGTTTTGGCAGTTTGTGTAATTTTTGGTAAGGGACTGTTTGGAAAATATTTTGGGAAATTTTAAAGAACTGTTTGACAAATACACTATTTTAAAGGCTCACTGTTAGACTTTGGACTTGTAAGAACGATTAAGATCGAGATTTATGTTGAACGTATATTCAGCTTTGAGATTATTAACCGATACTCCAAAACTATGAACATTGACATACATATTAGGGTCGGGGTTATGTCAACATGCATGTGTGTGAGAAAGCGTGAAAAGAGTAAATGGTGGCGTTTTGGTGTGCGACCTCAATATCGATCGGATAGTATTCCTGGTATTGGAGGCGACAGTGTTGTTTACGACTTAGATATCGATCGGATAGTATTCCTGGTATCTAAGGCGCGCGTTTCGGATATTGATCGGATAGTATTCCTGATATCCGAAGCGATGGTAATAGTGTTGTGTACGACTTAGATATCGATCGGATAGTATTCCTGGTATCTAAGGCGCGCGTTTCGGATATTGATCGGATAGTATTCCTGATATCCGGAGCGATGGTTGGTTGTGTTTGGTTCAGATATCGATCGGATAGTATTCCTGGTATCTGAGACAGTAGTGTGGTGTGTGAATTCAATACCGATCGGATAGTATTCCTGGTATTGGAGGCGATAGTGTAGCGTATGAATTGGATGACTGAATACTCATTACTTCTGGTAGCTGAAATGATGTGTTGATTTAATTGGATTGTTCTAAAGGAAAGAATTGGCAAAATAAGATGTTTCACAATTCATGTACAATTTCGTATTTATTTATTACTATATTCCCCCGTGATTCATGTTGGAATTGGAACCTTGAATATATTACTGTTAAAGTTAAATGGTACCGTTGTTTATTTGCTTATATATACATTGCGAGCACTTGTTTATGTTACTCACCAGCTTTCATAAGCTGACGGCGTTGATGCGTCCTTGACTGTATGTCCAGATTTTCAGGGGCAGGAGCAGCCAGGGTACTTCGACTACGCTAGTTAGAGGCAGGGAACTTTCCAGGAGGCTGCTTATTATTTCCTATGTCTTTCATTTTTAAAGTTGTAATAGACTGGAGAATAGCTTTTGAATAAGGGCGTTTTGTGCCTAAGACATTGACTTATGTAATAGTTTAGCAAGTTTTAAATTTCGAAGCTTATGTTTATTAGTATCCTTTCTTTTAGAAATGTTGTTAAGTTATTTGTTGCAGGGACAATTGGTCATACTCACTTGTCACGACCTACGAGTCCATAAAGGAAATTAAATGCTTTCCTGAATTATGCTACGTCGGGGCGTGACAAGCTTTTTTTGGTATCAGAGCCAGGTTATGGCTCGACCAATTGTCCAGACACATAGGATCTGCCGTTAAGATAGAATTGAGATAAGATAGTTCGACTTCGTTCCGTGTTTAGTCGCTGTCTATCGTTTAGAATTTTCTTTCTTTCCGAGAGTTTGACCAAATTCCGTTGATTGATGGATAGGTACCGTTCTCTCGATCCGATGGCTGGAAGAAATCTCAGGAATCGTCCCGCTATTGAAGATGCACCCCCGGTAATAGATCCAACCGGAATGTTCGAGGCTTTTGTAAGAAGATTGGAGAGGGTTAGTGATCAAAATGCGAGGAACAATAATCAGAATGGGAATTACAACGGGAATGGAAGGCAAGCCCACCAGACTGGAGACAAGCTTCTCAAAGAGTTTCGCGCCCTGCGACCTGAGTATTTTGCGGGGACTGATGAACCCTGGCAAGCGGAACAGTGGCTACGTCAGATGGAGCGTATCTTTGAGACCATAGAGTGCACTGATCTGGAGAAGAAGCGTCTAGCTATCTTTCAGCTGTCTTATGCAGCGGCTGATTGGTGGGATGCAGAAAAGGCGACGATAGGGGAAGAAGCTGCAAGGAGAATGCCATGGGTGGTGTTCAAGGAAAGGTTTCTTGAGAAGTATTTCCCCGAAGAAGAGAAGGACAAGAGAGAGAAAGAGTTTATGGAGTTGACTCAAGGGAATCTGACTGTCCGAGAGTACACTACTCGATTTGAGCGTCTATCTCGCTTTGCTCCACATATGGTGGACACACCCCAGAAGAAAATCAAGAAGTATCACCGGGGTCTCAACCTGTCTCTTCGACATCTGACTATGGGGCATCTGGGCCAATCATTTGAAGCCCTAGTGAGATTGGCTACGGGGTTAGAAAATGATGGTTGTCAGAACTCGAAGCCGTTTGGAAATCGACCTCCGCAGAAGGGATATTCAGGACAGAAACCTGGGTACCCTCAAGGACAGAAAAGGACCTGGGATGGAGGAAAGAAACCACAACAGACACAAGCAGTTCAGCAGTATCAGCCTCTAGCAATAGAAGGGGCCAAAAACAATAACTGCTTCAATTGTGGAATTCCCGGTCATCGAGCTAAAGATTGCAGAGCACCTAGGCGTGCGTATCGTCCAGGAGTCGTGTGCTATAACTGTGGCATGCCCGGTCACATAAGTCCTGAATGCAAGGCCCCTAGGAAAGGCAACTATGGTCAACAAGGACAGGCCCGCCTGAATGCTGTTATTCCCGAGGCTGCTGGTTATGAAGAAACAGGGTATGAAGGAGGTGCTTATGAGGAGGGACTGCCTGAACAACGAGCAGTGGAAGGTACTCTAACCTTGTTTAACTCTCATGTTAAAGTTTTATTCGACACGGGTGCTACACATTCTTTTATATCTGTTAAGATCGTTCAGAAGTTGGGTATCGTACCGCATCGTTTAGAGGAAGCTTTGAGTGCTGTCTCACCCTTAGGGACCACAGTCAAGTTATTACATGTGTGTAAGGATTGTCCTCTACGGTTAGGAGACCGCGAACTTTTTGCAAGATTGGTGGTTCTGTCGATGAAGGAGTTCGATATAATCCTGGGAATGGATTGGCTCGAGAAGAATGATGCGAAGTTGGATTGTGCAAGGAAGAAGATCACATTTGCGGACAAGGGGAATCGACTCTTCGATTTCCAATGTAACCCTTCGGGTGATATGTTCCTCACTAGATGCCTAGCAAACATTGAGGTTGTCAGTACAGAGGTGACAGTATCATCTATACCGGTAATCAAAGAGTTCGAGGAAGTATTCCGAGATATTTCAGGATTACCGCCGGAAAGGGACATAGAATTCTGTGTGCAATTGGTGCCAGGTACTCGACCTATAACCAAGGTTCCCTACAGGATGGCCCCTACAGAGTTGTTGGAGCTGAAGGAACAAGTTCAAGAACTCGAGAAGTTGGGTTTTGTTCGTCCAAGTACTTCACCCTGGGGAGCACCAGTGTTGTTTGTGAAGAAGAAGGATGGGTCGATGCGGTTGTGTATTGACTACCGAGAACTGAATAAGGTTACTATCAAGAATAAGTATCCTTTACCTCGGATAGACGATCTGTTTGATCAGTTGCAAGGAGCTACGACCTTTTCTAAGATTGATCTACGGTCAGGGTATCACCAGTTGAGGGTGCGGAAGGAAGACATACCTAAGACTGCTTTCAGGACGAGATACGCACACTATGAGTTCTTAGTGATGCCGTTTGG
Organism: Hydrangea macrophylla; assembly: GCA_033977485.1. Classification (NCBI taxonomy): domain Eukaryota; kingdom Viridiplantae; phylum Streptophyta; class Magnoliopsida; order Cornales; family Hydrangeaceae; genus Hydrangea; species Hydrangea macrophylla. The sequence continues at coordinate 30,759,108 of CM066993.1, forward strand.
GATGACGAATGCTCCGGCTGTGTTTATGGACTTGATGAACAGAGTATTCAAGCCCTATTTGGATCAATTCGTTATTGTCTTTATTGATGATATTTTGATCTATTCCAAGTCAGAGGAAGAGCATGAACAACACCTGAGGATCGCGTTGCAGACTCTCAAGGATCACCGCCTGTATGCTAAATTCAGCAAGTGTGAATTCTGGCTTCAGGAAGTTAAGTTTCTCGGGCATGTGATCTCTCAACAAGGAATCGCGGTTGACTCATCAAAGACCGATGCAGTGGCGAATTGGACTCGGCCGACCAATGCTACAGAAGTCAGAAGTTTTCTGGGACTCGCCGGTTACTATCGGAGATTTGTAGAAGGTTTCTCAAAGATAGCAGCCCCGTTAACCGGTTTGACTAAGAAAGATTTGAAGTTTGAATGGACTGATAAGCATGAACGCGCTTTTCTGGAATTGAAAGAGAGATTGACAACAGCGCCAGTGCTTGCGATACCAAGGGATGGTGAGAAGTTCACTATTTTTAGTGACGCCTCGTATCAAGGATTGGGATGTGTCCTTATGCAAGTCGGAAAGGTTATCGCATATGGTTCACGCCAGTTGAAGCCGAATGAATTGAATTACCCAACTCATGATTTGGAACTGGCAGCAGTTGTGTTTGCGCTCAAGATCTGGAGACACTACCTCTATGGGGAGAAGTTTGATTTATTCTCGGACCACAAGAGCCTTAAGTATTTGTTTACTCAGAAGGAGTTGAACATGAGGCAACGTAGGTGGATGGAGCTGATTAAGGACTACGACTTCACATTAGAGTACCACCCTGGTAAGGCTAACGTAGTCGCTGACGTCCTAAGTCGGAAGCCTCGAGGAATGATTGCTTCATTGATGTTGAGGGAATGGAAAGCTTTAGAGACAATCGCAGAATTTGATATGCAGATTTCTGAAGGAAGTGGTGGACATCACTTTGGATGCCTCGTGGTACAACCAACACTGGTGAGTCGAATCATCGAAGCCACAAAGGAAGATGAGAAGTTTCAAGTATGGTTCGCAAAGATGTTAGAGAAGGACCCGACAGAATGGAAGGTTGGGGCCGATGGAGGATACCGATGTCGAGACAGATTGTGTGTGCCAGATTTGAGAGAATTGAGGAAAGATATTCTCGAAGAAGCACATAAATCAAGACTGACAGTACACCAAGGAGGAACAAAGATGTATAAGGATTTGAAGAGGAACTTCTGGTGGGAAGGGATGAAGCGAGAAGTAGCCGAGTTTGTGTCTAAATGTTTGACTTGTCAACAAGTGAAGGCCGAACATCAGAGACCCTCGGGATTGTTGCAACCCTTACCTGTTCCAGGATGGAAGTGGGAGCACATAACTATGGATTTCGTGGTTGGATTACCCCGGTCACAACAGAATCATGACGCGATTTGGGTAATTGTGGATCGTTTGACGAAGTCTGCACACTTTATCGCGTACAATATGACTTACCCAGTAGAAAGGATGAGTCGAATGTACCTACAGCAAGTGGTGCGACTGCACGGTGCACCTGTGTCGATTGTATCAGACCGCGATGCACGTTTTACCTCGGGATTTTGGGAAAGTTTGCAGAAGGCTATGGAAACTTCGCTCAAGATGAGTACTGCTTTCCATCCTCAGACCGATGGACAGACCGAGCGTGTTAATCAGATTATGGAAGATATGCTCAGAGCTTGTGCAATTGACTTTGAAGAGTCTTGGGAGACGCACTTACCATTGGTTGAATTTGCGTATAACAACAGTTATCACTCAAGTATTGGAATGGCGCCGTTCGAAGCTTTGTACGGACGACCTTGTCGATCTCCGTTGTGTTGGGCTGAAGTGGGAGACACGGAACTTTTGGGACCAGATTTGGTGAGAGAGACCAATGAGAAGATTTCACTGGTCAAGGAAAGGATGACAACTGCATAGAGTAGACACAAGAGTTATGCGGATCGACGACGAAAGGACTTGGAGTTCAGTATCGGTGATCACGTACTCCTTAAGGTTTCACCTGTTCGTGGAATAGTACGTTTTGGTCAGAAGAGAGGAAAGCTGGCACCTCGTTTCATCGGACCGTTCGAGGTTTTGGAGCGTGTTGGGAAAGTGGCTTATCGACTCGCGTTGCCACCAAAGATGTCTGGTGTTCATAATGTGTTCCATGTCAGTATGTTAAGGAAATACATACGGGATCCTTCACATGTGGTTAATTTTGATGATATTGAGACGAGTCAGAATGTTGCCTACAAGGATAGACCCGTGAGGATTCTTGACCAGAGTATCAAGAGGCTGAGAAGAAGGGACGTTCCTTTGGTTAAGGTTCAGTGGAGGCATCATGACGAAGGAGAAGCGTCGTGGGAGTTAGAGTCGGACATGAGGACTAGATACCCCGAGTTGTTTCAGGATTAGTTAGCTCAGATTTCGGGGCGAAATCTCTGTTAAGGTGGGTAGAGTGTAACACCCTGTAATTTCCTTTTTATTAATAAATGAATACTTCCATTTTATTTCTATTTATAATTTTATTTGGGGTCAAAACATAATCTCTATAAATAAAGAAAATATTTTCTGTGGATTTGAAAACTATATTTACACTTTTGAAACAACCCGGAATTTAATTCCTACGCTAATACTATTTCTGTATTTTTATTTTGAACCGAATAATACCAGTTTTGTTTTAAATCTGTGTTATACCGCGACGTGGGTGTGGGAGCACGTGAGCTCAACCACACCGGAGAATTTCTTTGTCTTTCTTGGAGCCCAAATAATTTCTATGTATATGTATATCACAGTTGCCTTCTCTCCCTCACAACTCTCTCTCAGTATCTCAATTTCTCTCTCAATTCTCTCAATCTCTCAACTCTCTCAAGAACATTAAACAACATACACATACAGTTTATAGATATATAGATACACACATACATAGCTCTATATATATATATCAAGAACGGAGGAAGAATTATTCGAACGACGGAATTCGACGGCGGAAACTCTCGGTCTCAAATTCTCTGTGTAATTAACCTCTGTGAGTAAATTAAACTCACTCTCAACGTATATATATGTAAATTTTAGTGTATATATGTGTGTATATGTGTATATATATCAATACACCATTAAAGCTTGAAAATTGGAGTTTTAGAAATCGTAACCAAAATCAATTCTGTAAATTGGAAATGAAAGATATCGATCCCAATAGACTACGGTTCGAATCCTACGAGTTAATTCATCCGTATCGCGACGTATCGTCGATTTTAAGTTTTGACACCCTCACTTTAATCGCGAATATTTAGAGATATAATCCGTATTAGTTAAAATTGATCGCGTATTCTTAATCTACGCGGAAAACCGAGGAGAACCATATATCACATGTCCTGGTACGAACAGAATCTGAAAATGGGTAAAATCAGCTTGAAAAACCAGAAACAGGGGAGAAGACGAAGAAGATGGCATTCTGCAAGAACTCGCGTGCGCGACCCGCTCGCGCGAGGCTCGCTCGCGCGGCCCGCTCGCGCGGACCATTTCCCCCCTTCGCGCGCGCGATACGCTCGCGCGACCTGTTCTGCCCTTTCGCGCGTGCGATCCGCTCGCGCGATCTGTCCTCCCCCTCGCTCGCGTGTCCCGCTCGCGCGAGGTGGCAGTTTTGGCAGTTTGTGTAATTTTTGGTAAGGGACTGTTTGGAAAATATTTTGGGAAATTTTAAAGAACTGTTTGACAAATACACTGTTTTAAAGGCTCACTGTTAGAATTTGGACTTGTAAGAACGATTAAGATCGAGATTTATGTTGAACGTATATTCAGCTTTGAGATTATTAACCGATACTGCAAAACTATGAACATTGACATACATATTAGGGTCGGGGTTATGTCAACATGCATGTGTGTGAGAAAGCGTGAAAAGAGTAAATGGTGGCGTTTTGGTGTGCGACCTCAATATCGATCGGATAGTATTCCTGGTATTGGAGGCGACAGTGTTGTTTACGACTTAGATATCGATCGGATAGTATTCCTGGTATCTAAGGCGCGCGTTTCGGATATTGATCGGATAGTATTCCTGATATCCGAAGCGATGGTAATAGTGTTGTGTACGACTTAGATATCGATCGGATAGTATTCCTGGTATCTAAGGCGCGCGTTTCGGATATTGATCGGATAGTATTCCTGATATCCGGAGCGATGGTTGGTTGTGTTTGGTCTAGATATCGATCGGATAGTATTCCTGGTATCTGAGACAGTAGTGTGGTGTGTGACTTCAATACCGATCGGATAGTATTCCTGGTATTGGAGGCGATAGTGTAGCGTATGAATTGGATGATTGAATACTCATTACTTCTGGTAGCTGAAATGATGTGTTGATTTAATTGGATTGTTCTAAAGGAAAGAATTGGCAAAATAAGATGTTTCACAATTCATGTACAATTTCGTATTTATTTATTACTATATTCCCCCGTGATTCATGTTGGAATTGGAACCTTGAATATATTACTGTTAAAGTTAAATGGTACCGTTGTTTATTTACTTATATATACATTGCGAGCACTTGTTTATGTTACTCACCAGCTTTCATAAGCTGACGGCGTTGATGCGTCCTGGACTGTATGTCCAGATTTTCAGGGGCAGGAGCAGCCAGGGTACTTCGACTACGCTAGTTAGAGGCAGGGAACTTTCCAGGAGGCTGCTTATTATTTCCTATGTCTTTCATTTTTAAAGTTGTAATAGACTGGAGAATAGCTTTTGAATAAGGGCGTTTTGTGCTTAAGACATTGACTTATGAAATAGTTTAGCAAGTTTTAAATTTCGAAGCTTATGTTTATTAGTATCCTTTCTTTTAGAAATGTTGTTAAGTTATTTGTTGCAGGGACAATTGGTCATACTCACTTGTCACGACCTACGAGTCCATAAAGGAAATTAAATGCTTTCCTGAATTATGCTACGTCGGGGCGTGACATTCTGTGATAACAAGTCTGCTCTTATGCTTGCCTCTGACTCAATTCTCCATGAACGTACGAAGCATATTGAAGTCGACATTCACTTCATTAGAGAAAAAGTTCGATCTGGAATCATCGTCCCAGAATTTGTGCCTTCCACTGATCAAATTGCCGATATGTTTACAAAGTCCGTTGGTCCTTCACTTCTACAGTCATCTTTGGTCAAGTTGGGTCTGATCGATATGTTTACATCTGTTGGAATATATTGTGATTATGGTCAAATCCAATCACGAGTTTTTAGGATTAGATTGATTATGATTGATTGTAAACTGTTTATTTTCTTTCTTTATCTTTCCTTTTTTGGTTTTCTTAGTTTGTATATAAACCTATACAGATTGGATGAATAATACATTAAAATTATTCCTCTCATCTCTTTCTTTTCACTCCATTGGCCAATGCAGTGGGACCTACGATTAAACAACATTTTATTTAATCGTATGTCCCACTGTGTTTTGTTTAATCATAGGACCCATTATATTGAACAATGGGATGCTTGGGTTATGCTCACCCAACCCTTAAATGGATGAGCAAAAATGCACTCACCATTTAAAGACTCCTACCTTATCCTGTGATTACAAATCTACATATTCACGCCATATATCATAACTATCCATTGATCACAATGTTGTAAGAACCGGTGGAGACAGAATTTTTAATTAGGAGTTGGGATTAGATAACGTGCATTAGAGTAATGGGAAGTGTACAGTCAGCCAGTAGAGTAGTAAATTTTTTCCTTCAGTGGTGTCATCCAATAATTTGAACACTACAGAGAAAAAAAAAGAACTAATTTTACGCGTGCATTAAATTGGCTTCAACAAAATTGACCAATTTTTTTTTTTTATATATCTTAAAATTATGAATAAAATAAAAAAAAACTTGACTAATTACTTGAACATTTACTTCAAACAAAAATGTTTCAATGATTAAAGGACACCGTTCACGGCAATTCTATTTTTATATTTAGAAAATGTTGTATTATATGCTCTCTGATTATGACGTTAAAATACATATTTTTCAATGTAACGGAACAATTATTCTCTCATTAATTATCTATTTGGTTGAACAATTGAATTGATGATTACCTATTATGGAATATATGAACCTGGACAAGTTATAAAATTGATACCAGTCTCTTATTTTTTACATTGTTTCAGTGGGTCAAGTAAGTGGAAAACAATTATCAAAGCATAAAACTATGTATATAAATTTAGTAATTTACAATTCATCAAATTGAGTGGATTCAATATGTAGCTTCGCCCCCTGTTTACAGCTCACCCCAGCCATATTTAACCTTCTCCCCTGGTTGTAAGCTAATATAGAATTTTTTTTCCCCGGGGGGTTAATATATAGATTCACTAACTGTTAACAGCACACAATGAAATAGAATCTCGTCCAGAGTCCAAACCAAACTTTTATTTGGTTTTATTATTATTATAAAAATCAGTTCTTATTTGCATTTTTAAGTTAACATGGACTCCTATGTACCTAAATAGCAGCTATAACAGTACAAAACTATCTAGAATTAGTTGTTTTCTAAAATATCGAATCCTTCTTGTGGCACAGTGTCACACAAACAATCTATAAACAATGAGCAATATTATGTTTTTCAAAATTTTTTTTCTCAAAAGTGCTTCCCAAATAATGTGGCAGTGGGACATGTCGAATAGAGTGGGATCAATTGAATTTTGATTGAAAGTTATGTACCTGACCCCATTATCACATAATTTGGGAAGCACTTTTAGAATAAAAATTTATAAAGTTTAACATTGCTCATAATAAACAATGCCCCAACTAATGTCCCTTTTGGCAACCACTTTTTGGCACGATTGAGGACTCGTTTGGGTTAGCTGAAAAATAAAGCGATTGTTTTGTAAAATGTAAGTATTTTGTTAGTTCAAAATTTCAGCACTTAAAAATTCAGCTAAAAAAGTAGCTTAGTATTTCAATACTTAAAATTTTAGTACTTAATATTTCAATTAATACATACAATATTTCAGCACTTAAAATTCAACATTTAATATTTGAGCACTTAACATTTCAGTTAACCCAAAAGAGCTTTGAGCCTCCAAATATTATTTGCCAACTGTTTTGTAAACCACGAAATTTATTTATTTTTATCGGAGACGAGGATAAATCCCTATATCTGTCCTCTGCGGTCCGAATTTTATCGTTATTTTTTGGACGGAGTTACCGACACCGTTTTACAAATTTTATAACATAGGGTAAACCCATGGCATGTACGCCGACCTCACAACAAATGCACTAAATAGGTCAGGATGGCAATATAGATTTTGTCCTTCCTTTATTGTTCCAACTCACTTACCAAGACCTGGGCGATTTCAAATCCCTTTATCTCCCTTAGGAACGCCAGAATTTGGCCAGCTGAGGTGGTTTCTTAACCCACTATTGGCATCGCAGTGCACTATCGTTGCCAAACAGTAATTATTTTACCAGATAAGAAAGAAATTCTCTCATCCAACCGCTACTCTGGATACAAAAGAACTGTATATTATTATTGCTCCATGTTTTATGGCCATGAAAACAGGTTTTTGAGTCAAAACAAGTCTCTATCACTCGTGAAGACAATACATTAATAAGATATGAAAATCTTATTATTTAGGGAATTGTTATGTACACGCTCAATTTTATAAAAGTAAAAATTTTTAAAATAAAAAAATTTAAATGTACATAACAAATACACCAGTGTACATAACAATTTCCATTATTTATCATTATGAAATAAAAGGGGCATGTTTGCACTATCCAAGCGTAAGTGTGTGGGGTATAGATTTAGTCCTCCAAGTCAACAAAAAAGCTACCTAGTTCCTAGACCAATAAGAATGGGGTCCATTTGCTTGGTAAATGTCTCCCGAATTTAAGGATTACTAGGGTCATATTGACCATATTCTAATCCACGGACACGTAGATATATACACATGGGAACTTCTGTGATACAGTTGTAGTGGTATTGATTGTATGGAGATTATTTTGGTACACTAAGGTGGTATTAGTGTAGGTATACTAAACTACTTTGCCAAGTGTCAATAATTGCTTGGAAGAGAAAATAAAAGTTGGTGGTCATTAATGATAGATGAACTTGTGATAGCAGATTGCATGTACATATTACATATTTGTTCATTTATCAATAAAGGTTTTTCTTAAGTCATGTATGTTTGTTCCTTTTTAAAAGATTTTTCTACCTACCTAGTACTTAGTTGAAGAATTTAAGGTTGCTTTAATACGTCCACATTTATTTGGGATATATCTCAACTACCAAATACCCAACACATTCACCCTCTCAGATTACTCACCATCTTAGTTTCACTTTCACAACATGTTGAAGTTTTTTTCGGAGAAGACAACCTAAGTTAAAGATCTACTACAAGGTATTTTCCTAATTTTCACATTACTTATTCCTATATAATGTGGTGTTATAGTTTGTAGATTTGTGAAAAGTTTTATTATTCTGGAACAAAAGTATTGAAATGAAAGGAACAAAGGTCATACTGTTTGAAAACAAAACTTTCTTGACTTAAAAAAAATACGTATATTTCATGAAGACATAAAAATGTAGATTTTATGTTAGACGAAAACAAATGTGTCTAGAACAGTAAGTTACATAATGGAACCATGTATAAAAATCTAGGAATCATATTTTACGATACTAGAACTATGTATTAACGATAATGGAACCGTATTTAATTTAGAGGAACAAAATTTAGAAATCAAAGGAACCAGAGAAGAAATCTAGGAACCATATTTTACGAGAATGGAACCATGTAATAACGATAATGGAACCATGTATAATTTAGAGCAACAAAACATAGCAATCAAAGGAACCGAGAGAAGAAATCTAGGAACCATTTTTTAACAATAATGGAACCATGTCTTAACTATAATGAAACCATGTTTAATTTAGAGGAACAAAACTTAGTAATCAAAGGAATCGAGAGAAGAAATCTAGGAACCATTTTTTACGATAATGGAACCATGTCTTAACGATAATGGAACCAAGTTTAATTTAGAGCAAAAAAACTTAGAAATCAAAGGAACCGAGAGAAGAAATCTTGGAACCATGTTTTACGATAATGGAACCATGTCTTAATGATAATGGAACCATGTTTAATATAGAGGACAAAACTTTACAATCAATGGAACCAAGAGAAGAAATCTTGGAACCATGTTTTACGATAATGGAACCATGTCTTACCAATAATGGAACCATGTTTAATATAGAGGAACAAAACTTAACAATCGAAGGAACCGAGAGAAGAAATCTTGGAACCATGTTTTACGATAATGGAACCATATCTTAACGATAATGGAACTATGTTTAATATAGAGGAACAAAACTTAACAATCAAAGGAACCGAGAGAAGAAAGCTAGGAACCATGTTTTACGATAATGGAACCATGTTTAATTTAGAGCAAAAAAACTTAGAAATCAAAGGAATCGAGAGAAGAAATCTTGGAACCATGTTTTATGATAATGGAACCATGTCTTAACGATAATGGAACCATGTTTAATATAGAGGACAAAACTTTACAATCAAAGGAACCGAGAGAAGAAATCTTAGAACCATGTTTTACAATAATGGAACCATGTCCTAACGATAATGGAACCATGTTTAATTTAAAGCAACAAAACTTAGAAATAAAAGGAACGAGAGAAGAAATCTAGGAACCAGGTTTTACGATAATGGAACCATGTCTTAAAGATAATGGAACCATGTTTAATTTAGAGCAAAAAAACTTAGAAATCAAAGAAACCGAGAGAAGAAATCTTGGAACCATGTTTTACGATAATGGAACCATGTCTTAACGATAATGGAACCATGTTTAATATAGAGGAACAAAACTTTACAATCAAAGGAACCGAGAGAAGAAATCTTGGAACCATGTTTTATGATAATGGAACCATGTCTTAACGATAATGGAACCAAGTTTAATATATAGGAACAAAACTTAACAATCAAAGGAACCGAGAGAAGAAATCTTGTAACCATGTTTTACGATAATGGAACCATGTCTTAACGATAATGGAACCATGTTTAATATAGAGGAACAAAACTTAACAATCAAAGGAACCGAGAGAAGAAATCTAGGAACCATGTTTTACGATAATGGAACCATGTCTTAACGATAATAGAACCATGTTTAATTTGGAGCAAAAAAACTTAGAAATCAAAGGAACAGAGAAGAAATCTTGGAACCATGTCTTAACGATAATGGAACCATATTTAATATAGAGGAACAAAACTTAACAATCAAAGGAACCGAGAGAAGAAATCTAGGAACCATTTTTTAACGATAATGGAACCATGTTTAATTTAGAAGAACAAAACTTAGAAATCAACGGAACCGAGAGAAGAAATCTAGGAACCAAAGAAACCGAGAGAAGAAATCTAGGAACCATTTTTTAACGATAATGGAACCATGTCTTAACGATAATGGAACCATGTTTAATTTAGAGGAACAAAACTTAGAAATCAAAAGAACCTAAAAGAGAAGAAATCTAGGAACCCTTTTTTTTTTTAATGATAATGGAACCATATATTAACGGAACCATGTTTAATTTAGAAATCAAAGGAACCATGTTTATGATAATGGAACCATGTATGAATGATAATGGAATCATGTTTAATTTATTGAAAACTGTTGATGAAGGAGCTTTGCTTTCAATACTTTGAAATCAAATCTCCTTAGGATGAGAAGGGGTAGAGGTGGAGGGAGAAGTCGAGAAAGTGGAAGAAGGGCTCCTTCAATTACCGATGTATGGCATGCATATTGCTCTTACACAGATCCTAATGGGCAGACTTGGTATGGTGAAATACGTTCTTTTGTTAGCACCCCAATACCTTATAATTTACCTTTCACAAATGTTGGGCACATAATCATTGGTGATGCTCACACTCGACTGCCAAACAATGCTGTTGTTATTGGAGATGATCTACAATGGACAAGATTGTTTAGTATACGGTGTGAGTGCGAGTTATATTGTCGTTGGCATGGGCTTCCAATACCAATTTCTAACGCTCCTGATTTGATGCGAAATTCGTATAAGGATGATGATTGGGTCATAGATTTGTTGAAGCAAGAGATTCGACAGATGAAACGACGATTGCAGCGTGTTCACGCAATAGAAGATACAAAAAAGTATTATGACCCCCCCCTCCCCGTCTTTTCTATACAAGATATTGAATGTGATCCATACTATGCCAATGTTTATCCCAATCTACCGGATTATCGTGAGGACGATGTTGATGGTGATTTTTAGCATTTTCTTCCTGGGTGTCTAATGAGAGATGACGGAAAGTCTGTATGTTGTTATGAATACTATGGCTATCTAGATACTGTGTTTAATGATTAGTTATTGTCTATTTATTGTTATAAATACTATGGCGATCTAGATGATGTGTAATATGGAGTATGTTTAGTGCACAACTATTTAAGGATGTCTTTTGTTTCTACGATATTATATTTTGCATAAAAAAAACAATGTGTCTGGAAAGAGAACTCTATTATATATTATTTCACAAGTTTGTGATCATGGAACAAAATCTGAATATTATGATTATGGAACAGTATACGAATGATTAAGGAACTCATTTGTATTTATAATAGAACCATGTATGAATGATTAAGGAACATAACTTAGAAATCAAAGGAACCAAGACTGGAAATCTAGGAACAATAAGTAACTATAAGGGAACCATAATATCTTATTGTAACTTGATTTTTTTTTCTGCAGGTTGAATTGCAATGGGGGATGGTAATTGTTCTAAGGAAAAAAAAAATGTGATTGTTGATTTAACAAATGATGAGGACATCGATTTTAAAGATGATGACGATGATAACTCAGATGGTGGGTTCGAATACTCCTTTGGTGTAGCTAAGACAAAGACTAATGACACATCTGGGTTCGAATACTCGTTTGGTGTAGCTAAGACAAACACTAATGAGACATCTAGGTTCGAATACTCCTTTGGTGTAGCTAAGACAAACACTAATGACACATCTGGGTTCAATTACTCCTTTGGTGTAGCTAAGACAAACACTAATGAGACATTTGGGTTCGAATACTCCTTTGGTGTAGCTAAGACAAACACTAATGAAACATGTGGGTTCGAATACTCCTTTGGTGTACCAACGATAAACACTGATGACACATGTCCAGAAGTTAGTGGGAGCACGTTCAACCCACCTTTGTTTGATTTTAACATGGATAAAGCCATATCAGAGTTGAATGAAGATGATGTGTTGGCCTTAAAATTCAAATCAGAGGCTGAAGCAGACATTTGGTACAATTTATATGCAAAGACTATGGGCTTCAGTATTAGAAAAGACAATTTGGTCTTAAAAAAATGATGGCACTATTAGATCGAGAAAATAGCGCTGTTCTAGAGCGGGTTTAAGAAAGCAAGAGCATTTATAGAGTCAAGATAGGCAGCGGGAACCACAGGCAATTTCTAGAGTTAAATGTCTTGCCACGCTTCGTGTCAAGTTGTCAAAGGACGGATCAGTGTATGATGTTGCAGATTTTGTTAAAGAGCATTCCCATTCACTAGCACCACCACCTTGTATGCCTTTTCTGCGGTCACATCGAAAAGTTACATCTCCTGATAAAGCACAAGTGAGTTCCATGTGTAGCGTTGGAATCAAACCAAGAAAGAATATGGATTATATGGTACACCAATCCGGAGGGTATGACAATGTTGGGTTCACCCAAAAGGACCTATACAATATCCTTGATGTTGCACAAAGGTCAGAAATTACGGATGGTGATGCTGAGGGAGCATTGGCATATTTATGTAGAATGAAAGATCAGGATCCAGCATTTTTCTACAAGTATGATGTTGATGATGAAGGTTGCCTTTCCAAATTATTTTGGAATGACGAAAGATCGCAATCGGATTATGCAAGGTTTGGAGATGTTCTGGTCTTCGACACAACATATCGAACAAATGCTTACAAAAAACCGTTTGTGATTTTGGTAGGCGTCAATAACCATTGGCAGACTACGATATTCGGTTGTGCATTGCTATTTGATGAAAAGGTCGAGACATACATGTGGGTTTTGGAGACGTTTATTGCATTGATGAATAATAAGATGCCTATTTCTGTTGTAACTGATGGAGACAAGGCCATGCGCAGAGCAATTATGCATATTCTTCCTACTTCCCACCATCGTTTATGCAAATGGCATATACAACGAAATGCCGTTACTAACATACATATTGAAGGCTTTGCGTCTAGATTCCATCATTGCATGACAAGTAAGTTTTCAACTGTAGAGTTTGAAATGGCATGGATATCTTTACTTGATGATTTTCAGCTGCATAACAACAAATGGATGATGGATATGTATAAAATGCGTTCAATTTGGGCCGAGGCTTACTTTAAAGGGCATTTCTTTGCAGATATGACCACAACTCAAAGGTGCGAAGGAATGAATTCATTTTTAAAATATTTTGTAAAGGTTAAAATGCGGCTTTATGAGTTTGTGAGAATTTATGATAAAGCCCTTTCACGACTTCGCAACAATGAGATTATGGCTCACACCGCAACGGATCAAACCATTCCCGTTTTGATTACACCATTGAAACGTCTTGAGAGGCATGCTGCTGAGATATACACTCGTGTGATGTTTTTCAAGGTACGTGATGAATTAGAAGAGCATGCTAAGTATTTTATTGTCGACAGGGTCGAGGGATCTACTGTCACAGATTTTTACTTGTCAGAGTGGGCATGTCCCATATTAACTGTGAATGTCTTGTACTATCCCAACAATGCGTCATTTGAATGTTCATGCATGCTTTTTGAGGGTATGGGGATACCATGCCGCCATATCATTGCTGTAATGAAAGTTCAGCACATGGGGGAAATTCCTAAAAGTTGCATCATGCAACGATGGCTTAAAACGGACAATAGTTTTATTGAATTGTCATCCCCAAATGTGGAAGAAGCTGAGAAGCGAAATTATAGGATTGCTGATCTTAGGTCTAGTCGCGAGGAGATGACACATTTTGCTTCCTACATAGATCGAGGATGGACTCAGGCACATGGAACTATTGCTCGATTGAAAATGCAAATGGAGAACCTGTGGAGCAATATGGGTATAGGGCAAACTAGAAAAAAACAACATGGTGTGGGTGATCCAAAGGTGGCTTAAACAAAGGGATGTAAGCCTGCAGGCAAGTAGAAAAAAGCAACAAAAACATGTAGCAACTGCAGGTACGGACATATATATATATATATATAATACATACAATAAAGCTATTACACCACAATGTGTGCACCACAAAGGATATGAACAACAAAAGTATAGTCAACAATTTACACCATAATGTGTGCACCACAAAGGATATGATCAACAAAAATTTAGTACACAATTTACACCATAATGTGTACCCCAATTTGCACCACAAAAATATAGTCTCCCCTTTACAAATTATTATGCATTCGAATTCCACCACTACGCTATTGCAAATCGGTCCAAAAAAAAAAACCTGCATAGAATAAAAAATAATTCAATGATCATATTTCAATTTCAATCAACAGGTCATTTGGACACATGATGTTGTCAATATCAAGATATAAAAGTATTCTTTACTTTTCAAAAGATTTGTAGTGTGAAAGTAAAGGTCGAACCCACAGAGATTGATTACTACAGCTTTTAATTTTAAAACCTAAGTCTACTTAATTAAGAAAAACGGATTTGATTTGGTTTTTATTTAAACTAATAATAATAAAAGTGAATCTAAACTATGAAAGCAATTAAAAGTGTTTTGAATGAATATGTAAAGGGAACCTAGGATTGCAAATCCACCACTAGCTTCATAATAGGAATATTTATGAAGTACTTTAGCTTATTACGTTGGATGAATAATGGGGAATTGTAGCTACAAGCCCAATTCCTCCGACAAGAAGGTAATCATGGTTCAAGCACCAACATAATCCATCTGCGGATAGCACGAATTATCTCACACTAAACTAGGGTTGTGATCTAATCCGTCTAACCTAGGCATGGACTATTCGGATACTTGATAGCACGAATCAATAAAGCACCATCACATGTAAACAACCTAAACAAGCACAGCAAGAATAGATCGTTGAGCACATCACAGTCAAAATAGATCTAAGACAAGAATAAATTCTGAAAGTAATGATTTAATCACTAGAAGTACGATTTATTTATAAAAATCCTCTAAACATGTGACTGTCATCCATACATAATAAAACTAAAATAAAAGCATAAATAAAACCCTATTACTCATCTAGGGCTTCATTGAAACCCTAGATCAATGATCTAGCCGTCCATAGAAGTAGTAGATAGCAAGAGGTTGATGGAGGAGGCCATGGAAACCCTTGGTCTTCTTCTTCTTCTCCTTGCTTCCCTCCCTTCAATGGCTGGAAGTATGGTTGTAGAATGTGTGTATATTAATTGCCAACCCTTTAATTGAGTAAATTTGGAGTTTATATAGAGTTTATACAAGCTTTGGAAGGCTTCCCAACCCGAAACGAACTGAAACGCATGTAATTTACAGTCTGGACGTCGTTTAGCAGTTTCGTTTGCACAGGAGTCTTCAGTACACTGAAATACGCAACTTTGATTTTTCCACATATCGCGCGAGCGGGTCGCGCGAGCGCGACATTTGGCCTTTCGCGCGCGCGGATCGCGCGAGCGATTCTGGGAATCTCGCGCGAGCGGATCGCGCGAGCGATTTCTGGATTTCGCGGGCGCGGGTCGCGCGCGCGACTTGGATTTTTCAGCTTCTTCAACTATGCTTTTTCACCCTATTTAGCCTGGTTTAGTTGATTTCTTCCAAAACCTGTCAGAAACTAGAAAACAGAGTAAAAATATACAAAAACAGGATAAAATGTACTAACAAATGCACATTAAGGCATATAATTAGGATTATTTCTCTCCCGATCACACCCCCAAACCTACATTTTGCTAGTCCTCAAGCAAAACTAAAATAAAAACTACTCATAAAAATCTATTCCATTTTCGTATGGATCACGATTGCATTTAGCGTATGCAACAAGCCTTTTAAACCCCTAGGTGTCCCTAGTCGGACGAGTGAAGTCTCGTGAGGGTTCTCATCAACAAGTTACCCACAACCATCTTTATTAACTTATTAATTTAAAAACTTTTATTAAAAACAAAAAAATAAAACAATCAATACTCCTTATTATAAAACAATGATTCGAAATAGAATAACGAACAAGAAGAAACAGAATCAAACGTCCACTTAAATCATGAAAAACAATCCCAAGCACATGCATCGTATAAATCAATAGACTTTCTCATAAAATCGCACGTGTGTGATGAGGTAGTCAAGTGAACACGCGCTTGTCATAAACTTGGAATATAACTCGGATAACCATCTAACTATGCTTCGACTACGAATCTCACAATGTTAATTACACTCTCAAATGAAACACTCAGAAACATGTGTAATTTCATCTAATATATGTGAGTAAAGGAAATATATTTTCAAAACGAGAATACTCACATATGACTCGAAAAGGACGCATGACACGAAAGAACAATAGTCTCATGGATAAGATGCCAACAATCAAGAAAAATTAATTATTACCATGTTTTAATCCCTCTCCCATCGTTTTCATATCCAAACCATGTTTCCTAGGATCAAATAGGACTTTTCAAAGGTTGTAATGTGGCTCAGACAATGAAAAATGATAGAACGGATTAATTGGGTAGGTTTAGAATGGCATTGTAAGGCATGTTCGATCTCTCTCATTCTTCTTCTACAAACTTTCATCTTTTCTTTCTCTTCATTCCTTTTCATTCATTTTTCTTCTTTTCTTTCATTTTTTTTTCAACCTTCTCTTCTTTATTTTGTTTCTTTTCCTTTTCCTTTTCTCGCTTCTCAAATGATTATTCATCGAATACCAAGCAACTACCCCAATAGCATCTTATTTTCTTCTTCTTCATCAACACATCGCCTTAATACTACTAAAAGTTGATCACTCTTCTAGTGGTATACTCCAAGTTGATCAGGTTGGAGCTTTTAAAGAGGATAATGGTGAACAAAGAAAAAGAGGCATTGTAACGGCTCAAAGGGCGAACTAAGGAAATTTTTATCTTTTATCGGCCGGCAGTAAACAAAGAAGGGCCTAAAATCACTTCCTAGGGTTATATGGTTCTTCAATGTTTACAATGGAAGATTATTTAGCATGGTAACAAATATTTTAACTTGACTATCAACCAAAACAAGAATAATGAGACTAAACAACAAGTTAATGCGTTATTTCAATGAAATTTGATAATATGTACTTATAACCCTCTAAAAAGAAAAGATAGGCTCAAAATCTCACAGGGTCTAGTCTCCACCTTGTGTTATCTAGAAATCCGAATTATATTATAGTTCACAACCAACATGTATTCAAACGACTACGTGCAGTGCATAGGTTTGTGTGCAAATCTATGATATAAAACTACGATTCAAACAATACATAACTTAAAACGGTACATCATAACTTCAGCAAATGTTTAATCACATCTTTCCTTGTTTACCATTCTATAACAATTCAAAGTTCTCTATCAAAAAGTATCAAATTGATATTGCAAAAACGTCGGTAACATCGTTTATTTAAACACACTTATTGAAAAATTTTAAAATTTTGCATAAACTAATGTGCATGTGTGAGTGCATACCCCCAAACCTAAACCTTTCATTGTCCCTAATGAAACAATAAAACGAAATAAAGGAGAGTAGGTAAGGAAGGAACGATAGTACCTCGATCTTGACAAGCATAGAACAGATGAACACAAAGGTATATGGCTATAAAGTTCAATGTTACCTGTGAATACTCGGTAAACGAAAAGAAACTAACAAAACAATATGAAAAGTAAATGAAACCAAAATATAACATAGAAATCTAAAAACTAAGTTAAACTAAACTAAACTAGCAAAAGGAAATAAAACGAAAAACTATACATGTAATAAGGAAAACAACGACACGAACTATACTGAACCAAATAAACAGAAACAGAAAAAGAAACACAAAGAAAATAGGTAGGGGGAAAGATATAGGAAACAAAAAGGGAAAAACAGGAAAATGGGGGAATCGCGCGAGCGGCCGTCGCGCGCGCGAATTCCCAGATTTTTTTTTTTTTTTTTTTTTTTTTTTTTTTTTTAGAAATCGCGCCAGCGAGGTACCTCGCGCCCGCGAGATCAGGCGCGAAGAGAACCTGAGGCATACTAAAAGGAAAAGAACGAAAATTCCACTAAGTCACATTCTCGCGCCAGCGGGCCGCGCGAGCGACGTCTCGCGCGAGCGGGCCGCGCGCGCGAGAATGGTTTTTCCATTTTTTTAACTAAAATTATGTATATATTAATAAAGTAAATTAATTCCAACCCCCAAACCTATCCAGAATGTCCAAAACAGACTCAAACAGACTCAAAAACGACCAAAAACAAAGAAAACAGACAACATTAAGCTTGGGTTGCCTCCCAAGAAGCGCTAACTTTTATGTCTTTAGCTAGACCATTCTAGCTCAAGATTTTATGGAGGCTGTAAATCGGACTGTGTACCCCTAAGGATGTCAGGTAGAGCTCGATGGTAAGCAGAAATAACATCGCTTTGAATTAAATCGATTAACGGTTTGTCATTATGTTCGAATCGATTTCTTACCTTCCGAGTAGATTCCGCATTAGGGTCCACGAGATTAGGATTCATCCACTCATCATCGTCCGCTATATTATTTTTCCCACTCACCTTTATTTCTTTAGTAGGCTCAATATTCCGTGTTACCTCACCTTCCACCTCACACAGGGAATCGTCGTTTTTAGGAGGTTGATCCATAGCATTAAAAACATTTAATTTTAATTTTATATTCCCAAACGACACTTTCATTACCCCCGTCCGACAGTTAACACGTGCGTTGGCGGTTGCTAAGAATGGGCGGCCTAAGATGACAGGAGTATGTTTCCTAGCATCTAGCACCGGTTCGGTGTCAAGGACCATAAAATCTACAGGATAGAAACATTGATCAACTTTTACTAGCACGTCTTCGACGATTCCTCTAGGTATTTTGACAGAACGATCCGCTAACTGAATAGTAGCGGCCGTAGGCTTGAGTTCACCTAATCCTAATTGTTTATAGATATGATAAGGTAAGAGATTAACACTAGCTCCTAAGTCAAGGAGAGCCCTATGAATGATAGTGTCACCTATAACACATGAAATCGTAGGCGTACCGGGATCCTTATACTTTGGAGGAACGTGTTGGAATATAGAGCTTACTTTTTCCGTGAGAAAGACCTTTTTCGGAGTATGACTACGTATTTTGCGCTTTTGAGTACAAAGGTCTTTTAGACATTTAGCATAAGCGGGAATTTGTTTTATAGCGTCGAGGAAAGGAATATTAATTTTAACTTGTTTAAATACCTCGAGTATATCCTCAACCTTAGACCCTTTCTTAGGCAAATGTGACGGTCCCTCAACGTTTGGTGGATATGGCATTCTAGGAATATAAGTTGTTGAGACCGGTTCATTCTCTTTTCTATTTTTATCCACGTCCTCACCCATCTTATTCAAGTTAGTATTCATATCTTTCACATTCTCATTCGGGATTTCTATTACCTCTTCCTCTCGTGTAGTCAACCTAGTTGAGACGGCGTTTACTTGTTCATTCGACCCCTTAACCTCATATTGTCCCTTAGGGTTCTGAATTGTTTGACTAGGCAACGTCCCCTCGTTTCTACGACTCACTACAGTAGCTAGTTGTCCCATTTGGGATTCAAGCTTCGCAATGGATTGTGTATGTGAGTGCACTATCTGTGCTTGTGCCTGTACTTGCGTTTCAATAGTCTTAAGGGACGCCAACACCTTTTCCTCAAAAGCATTACCCCTTGAAGGATTCGAATTAGGAGGCGGGTGTTGGTATTGATTAGGTTGAAATTGAGGTCGATACGTATTAGGAAAATTAATCGCCTCGTTAGGATTATTATTGTTATTTTTCCACGAGAAGTTAGGATGGTTTCTCCATGGCGCATCCGGATTATTAGTAGTTGCATTATAATTATTTCGTGGGTATTGTTGAATAGAATTAATGTGCTGCTCCACGAATTCCGGAAATTGACTCGCCAATGGACATGCAAGTATCGAATGGGAAGGATCAGAACATAATGCACAAATTTCACGAGCGGGTGGGGCTGTCGTTTGGTTCATTGTTAAAAGTCGGTCAAGTTTGTTAGATAGTTCTTTTATTTCAATTGATTGACTTGACTCGAATTTTACATCCCTCTTAGGTTGATTCAGATATCCTTCCGAACGGACAGACACCGTTTGGTGCATCGAATTCTCGCTTAACGTTTCAAACATTTTCCAGGCCTCGTCGGCGCTTTTGTGGAGGAAGGTTCCCGCACAAACGGCATCGACGGTGTTCCTAACAGAGGGAATAAGCCCCTCATAAAGACCTGAACAAGTTGCCACTTAGGAACCTGATGATGTGGACACGAGCGTAGTAATTCTTTAAATTTTTCCCACGTGTCGTAAAGTGATTCCCCATCTTGCATTACAAAATTGGTTATTGATTTTCTTATCTGGTTTGTACGCATAATCGGGAAAAACTTTTGTAAAAATGCGGTGTGTAAGTCTTCCCATGTTCTAATTGTGTTTGGCTCCAAAGATTGGAGCCAATATTTAGCTTTGTCCTTTAATGAGAATGGAAAGAGCCGCATTTTTAATTCATCATCAGTAAGATTTTGAATTTTCAAAGTAGAGCATATGTCTTGAAAATCTCCTAAGTGTTTATATGGATCTTCATTTAAACGGCCATGGAAAGATGGAAGCAGCGAGATGGTAGACGACTTTATCTCAAAGTGAGATGCCGTCGCCTCCGGTAATTCAATACATGTTTGTGGCGCGTAAGTCGTAGGAATAAAATAATCTTTAAGTGGAGGAGGTGGTGGTATATTAGGATTATTCATATTAGCTCCATTGTTATTTTGGTTGTTGTCGTTATTATTTTCAATGTCTGCCATTTTAATTGGTTCTATGTTATTAAGGCGTGGTTTCTTTAGTTTTTGAAGAGTACTATGTATTTCAGATTCAAATAAAGACGTTGGTTTTGGTGTCAAATCGTCGTCTATTACCAACCTAGTTCCAGAAGTTAAGTTTGAAGACTTGTTAAGTCTTAATGTACGTTCAAGTTCAGAGTCTAAAGGTTGTAATTCCGGTTTGTTTGAACGTGTACCTAACATAAACTAAAAGAAAAGAAAAGAAATTAAAAACAAAGACTGACTCAACTAAAAAAACAAATAGCAAGCAATCACGCAACTAAGATAACAAGCACTCAACTACTATGATGCATGAATATTATCCTGTAATGCAATGACCGCGTCAAGCCCAGCGCCCCGGGTTTCCTAGCTAATGCAGTGCAATTAACCTTAAACTAATGCAAATAGTGCGTCACAGCGCCCTGACTTACAGCGGTTTAAAGCGAATTTCCAAAGGAAGCAACTTATTTAATTTTTATTTATTTTATTTGCGTAAGCTCCTTTGATGTAATTAGCTGCTCCACTCGGAAACGTTGACTACAAAATAAAAGAAAAAGTTAGTAACTAAAAACAAAAACAGAAAATAAGAAAAATAAAGACTAATCTAATATTTACGAATTAACTAAACTACGATTATAAAACTAAGAGTAGTAATGCAATCCCCGGCAACGGCGCCAAAAATTGATGTTGTCAATATCAAGATATAAAAGTATTCTTTACTTTTCAAAAGATTTGTAGTGTGAAAGTAAAGGTCGAACCCACAGAGATTGATTACTACAGCTTTTAATTTTAAAACCTAAGTCTACTTAATTAAGAAAAACGGGTTTGATTTGGTTTTTATTTAAACTATTAATAATAAAAGTGAATCTAAACTATGAAAGCAATTAAAAGTGTTTTGAATGAATATGTAAAGGGAACCTAGGATTGCAAATCCACCACTAGCTTCATAATAGGAATATTTATGAAGTACTTTAGCTTATTACGTTGGATGAATAATGGGGAATTGTAGCTACAAGCCCAATTCCTCCGACAAGAAGGTAATCATGGTTCAAGCACCAACATAATCCATCTGCGGATAGCACGAATTATCTCACACTAAACTAGGGTTGTGATCTAATCCGTCTAACCTAGGCATGGACTATTCGGATACTTGATAGCACGAATCAATAAAGCACCATCACATGTAAACAACCTAAACAAGCACAGCAAGAATAGATCGTTGAGCACATCACAGTCAAAATAGATCTAAGACAAGAATAAATTCTGAAAGTAATGATTTAATCACTAGAAGTACGATTTATTTATAAAAATCCTCTAAACATGTGACTGTCATCCATACATAATAAAACTAAAATAAAAGCATAAATAAAACCCTATTACTCATCTAGGGCTTCATTGAAACCCTAGATCAATGATCTAGCCGTCCATAGAAGTAGTAGATAGCAAGAGGTTGATGGAGGAGGCCATGGAAACCCTTGGTCTTCTTCTTCTTCTCCTTGCTTCCCTCCCTTCAATGGCTGGAAGTATGGTTGTAGAATGTGTGTATATTAATTGCCAACCCTTTAATTGAGTAAATTTGGAGTTTATATAGAGTTTATACAAGCTTTGGAAGGCTTCCCAACCCGAAACGAACTGAAACGCATGTAATTTACAGTCTGGACGTCGTTTAGCAGTTTCGTTTGCACAGGAGTCTTCAGTACACTGAAATACGCAACTTTGATTTTTCCACATATCGCGCGAGCGCGACATTTGGCCTTTCGCGCGCGCGGATCGCGCGAGCGATTCTGGGAATCTCGCGCGAGCGGATCGCGCGAGCGATTTCTGGATTTCGCGGGCGCGGGTCGCGCGCGCGACTTGGATTTTTCAGCTTCTTCAACTATGCTTTTTCACCCTGTTTAGCCTGGTTTAGTTGATTTCTTCCAAAACCTGTCAGAAACTAGAAAACAGAGTAAAAGTATACAAAAACAGGATAAAATGTACTAACAAATGCACATTAAGGCATATAATTAGGATTAGTTCTCTCCCGATCAACACACAAGACCAAGGTGCCCAAAGTTAAAACAACCATCAACAAATGTGGAGCAGGAGCAAACAACAAGAACTAGAAATTCTACAATGACCTCTATGCAATCACATCACTATGATCCAAGTTTCTCTACCTAAACATTCCGAGAAGGTGAAAGTTCTGGTGGCATGCACCCGACATCTCATTTCCAATTCGACTGGAATAGCACAGATGGTTAATTCATGTGGCAAAGTAACAACAATGTTGATAATTTCATTGAGGTAATTTATTCTCCTATTCCAATATGTTCCATATGCATTATCATGTCCATTTATATTCGTATTCTATATACATTGCAGGTTAGCAAGGATTGTATGTGGGCCTATGACTACAACCAAAATTTTCATTATGGTAACCAGTAGTTAAAGAAACTTTTACCTTTCAATGGCAGCTGTATCCTACTAAGCTACATCGTATGATTCAACCTCTTCTAGCACTTCCTCGCGTTTCAAGTTATATTTACTCATCACTAAGTCAACAAGTATTTTATGTCGAGCTTCGTTGGATCGGAACTGAAACAAAGTAAACAAACCAATGATATAACAATTGGCAACATTTGTGTACATGCATTAACAATTAACCAAATTTGTGTGGTTACCATGAACTCCACGTCGGGTGAGAGATTCTTGACATACATAAAGTTGATCACATAAACTCCACAGTTGTATCTGAGAGAACGAACACATTACGCACAATAAGGCTATTTTAAACTAGAAACTAAGTTGCCATACCACTACGTTAAAGAAAAAAAAGTAAGTGATCTTACGAGGTTTTTTGCTGTGGAACCCATGTACATTGGTTAATTGGGAAATCCTTGATGTCCACGTCGTAACGGTTGCCGTAATAGCATCTCAAAATATCTTCTATGAAGAACACCTATTTAAATTATCATAAATGCATTCATTCAAACAAATACTGTATTGGTATTTTAAATTATCATAAACACATCTATTCAATGATACTTTACAATGTACATGGATGAAATGGAATACTTACAAGCTTTTTTGTTAGCTCTTCACGAGGATTGGTACTCCCTGGGCCAATCATCGAGTCTAGTATACATACATTCCTTTCTTCCATGTTGATCATGCAACAAAACCAGTGTTCATCCTTGTGGTTGATCGTGCAAAATATCTGTATAGCGATTTCAAATGAATCACGATCGCAAATTACTATAATTCTTATATTACTTTAAATACACATACCTTCTTGACAGCCTTAACATCGCCAGTATATCGATGATTTTCGAAATAATTCTGCCCTACCGTGCGCACATCTCCTTGTCCATTTATTCCAAGTAGCTATATATGCAACAACACAATTGTACGTAGTAGAATAGGAATAAAAATAAAAATAAGAAGAAGAATGGAAGTAATAAAAAAAGTAGTAATAAAAATTCAATTGTACCAAGACGAATGTCGGCAAAAACCACCGTTCTTGTTGTCCATCAGGCATATTCTTCTTTGCTTGGTAAGTTAGCTTACCAACAATACAATTGATTACCTATAAGAGTTACAAGTTACAGTCAAGCTTTATAATTGTCATTTACTTGGTAAATTACAAGAAAGAATGATAGATTTTGTGTTTTGTACCATGTCATTGATCCACTCCCCTTCCTTTAAGCATTGTAGATCCCCTCGGGTCGCATGTTCAAGTTCCGAATGGACAACAACCTCACTACATTGCGTATTCAAAATCACAACCAGTTAGCAAAACTTATAAGGACTCATTGTTACGAATGTTTAATACCATTACAATATTTTATACGTACCTTGAATCAAGTTTGGTATCAAATGCAAATTTTACTATCTTGTTCTCCAATGGTTTAAGCATGGGGATCTTCACCCTTAACACAGTACTTTCCTGGACCAATGTTTGAGCATTACGCAGTGTAAGGGTCTCAAACTCTTTGCTTGTCATTGGAGGTTTCACTGGTACAACCTTCTCCAAATTGAAGTAGGGCGATGTACAATACTTGCTGGGTGCCCTCTTGGATGGGGATCGTATTCTCATTTGCGGACATACTGAATTCTGATCAAGGAGTGAGCATGGGGGGAGCGTTCTGCGGCATCCCCTCGGTTTGCATTTTTATTTACCGAGGATGCTGCCAGCTCATGGGAAAATATGTCAATGGGATCCACCTTTTTCCCCTCCTCTAAGGGCCTTTGCATACGTGTGCATGTGTCTGGACTGTCTTCCTCAATATTCAACTCATTCTTCCCATAAGACGATTAACCATTCTCTGACATGGTTCTTCGTACTATAAATGGGGTTCTCAAAAAACTATCACATTCATCAATCTTACCAATGGTACCACCATCCACACCAAGACCTTCAGAAAGTATTACCATAGATGGATTGTCAACTGGTAGGTGACAAGCGGGGGTATTTGTAAAATACAACCGCGCTAAAAGAAGAAAATACCATAATTTAGTTCACAATTTCCCCATATACCTGCGATTTGGATTACAACACCAGTTTCTACACATTATGATTAATCTATGATGAGTTGTGTGTTTTAGCTGTGATTTTTTGCAGATTACTGTCGCTGTGTGAATAATTGATTGAGCAGGATAAAAGGGAGTGATTGTCTTTAATGAAGACAATTCAAAAGTGAAAACTGAAGCCCGATCGATCGAGGTCTTCTCAAGCGATCGAGCATTCGATCAATCCAACCTGTCTCAAGCGATCGAATAATCCAGAAGTTCAATCGATCGAGAGTTCTTCGATCGATCGAACATGCCTTTTAGCAGAATACGCGCACGCAGCAAAAGACGGGATTTTTAACCCTAGCATGAAGTTTCTACTATAAAAACTCATTTTGTATACGTCCAAGGGGACGCCCCACTTTGTTTTTCATCAGTTTTCATAAGAGAGGAGAGATTTATCTTGTTTTGTAGGTTTTACTCAAGTTTTCTTCATTGTTAGCTTGGATTCTCTTTGGTGTAATACGAGTTTTCTATTCCAGGTTACCTAGTTAGAGTTTTACTCATATACTGCATTTAGTTAATTATAGTTTATTGTTTATTCGTATTGATTTGCATGTTAGATATATTAAAATCGTAAGTTTCATAAGTTTTAATGAAAAACTCATAACCAAACAAACCCTTAATGAATCTTTACGTTAAGATTGCATCTGGGACACTCCAGACCATGTCTGAGTAGTCCGAGGTTGGGAAATCGTGATGAAACTGTGATTTTCAGACCTCTGCCATGCACCAGAATAATATCTGTGTTCGATCGATCGGAGTTATTTCGATCGATCGGTGTAGAGATATAGTCAATCGATCGAAGACATTTCGATCGATCGAGAGATGATGATTGTCGATCGATCGAAAGCGCATCGATCGATCGAACAGTCAGATTCTTGAGAACATCCAATACAGTATTCCAAGACTTTCTGTTTTAGGAATTTGTTATCAAACTGTCCCCAAATGCTCAGTTTGTCAAAGCACTCTTTGAACTTAAGGCCTTAAGGCATTTTCTTTCAATACATTTTGCAAACCACCCTCAATGCCAACACCATTGTAGGTGCGAGTCTTAACTATTGAATTAAACCTCTTTCATGTATTTCAAACTTAATTGAGATGATATAGTCCCGGTCATGAAAGGGCTATTGATTCTAGATCCTTAGAGAAGTACGGAATATTGTAAAAGATGTTACTCCATTGAGCTTAAACTGCAATTGCATGGTAGATGGCTAGGTCACAGTGGATTCGCGTGATCCCAACACTTCCTTTTATTAAGTAAAACCGTTTTTAAGATTTCGTTTTAGTCAAATAGTTAATCGTTAGTTAATTTAATTTAGTTGTTATTAATTTTAGTAGTTGTTAATCGTAGAACTTTGTGTTCTACACTTCTTTCAAAACATTGAATTTTCTTTTCTTTTTGAGTCTAATCTAAGTAAATTAATTCTCATCCTTCCCTGTGGGATCGACCTGGACTTAATCCAGTTTACTACTTGCACGATTACCTACACTTGGGTATAGCACACAAGCGCACAGAAAAATATTCGTGTCAAGTTTTTGGCGCCGTTGCCGGGGAAGGCGACGAGTTAATACTTAGGTTACCTTAATCTATTTCTATTTTTAATTTCTTTTTCTTTTAGTTCCTTAGGTAAAACACTTTCCTTAAAGAACTCTCTTAGTTCATGTCCAACAATTCCATTGGAGGAATCTTCGAAAATCCACTCTACTTATCAGATTCCTCTAGTTCTGTTAACCCTGTAGCTACTCCTACTGAATCAATGGGTGATAATCAAAGTGAAAATGGTGATAATGTGTTTGCACCACTTGATGAGGCACTACGACCTTTATGTGATCTCATGCAACCAGAACACGCACCTACGCCCTCTTGCATTCTAATCCCACCACATGCTGGTGAATTTCAATTTCGCAATGGGATGATCCAACTTCTTCCCACCTTTCATGGGATGGAAAGTGAGAAGGCGTACTTACATGTCAAGAACTTCGAGGATATTTGCAAAACATTCTCGCAGAATTGTCCTGTGGACGTGACACGTCTAATGTTATTTCCTTTCACCTTGAAGGATAAAGCAAAGGCGTGGTTACTCACCTTAAAACCCAATTCAATTTTTACCTGGCATGCGATGAACACTGCATTTCTAAAGAAATTTTATCCAACTCGCATGACCACTGACCTTCAACGCCAAATTAATTCCTATAAACAAAAGAGCAATGAAACCTTCACTCAAACATGGGAACGTTTCAAAGATTTGCTTCTCTCGTGCCCACACCATGGGTTTGAGAAATGCCAAACTATCAGCTTCTTTTATAATGGGTTGAATGGTGAAACGAAAAAATTGGTGGAAACCATGAGTTCAGGTCCCTTTCTCCGTAAAAACACCGAAGAGGCCGAAGCCCATTTTGATTGGCTGCCTGAATACGCTCATGAATGGTCGAATTCGGATGATGTCTCACGCTCACAGATATCCTGTGTAGAAGAGAAAAGCCTATACCAACTAAACAGTGAAGATCACTGAAGGAAAAAGTGGTTTAAAGTTAGATTTTAAACGCGCAGCGGAAATAGGTTAAGTTATATAACTTTAGGTATTCCAGGATCTACTACTCGTCAATTCCATAGATGCGTACAAGGGGGTGCAAGAATTATACCTTAGTGTCTTGAACCCAATTCTGAAACTTTAACTTCCAGCAGCCTCCACTAGATGATCTTCACCCTTATGACTCCTGCGGATGCCTGCCGGAAAGACTAGGGTTGGTGGGAACCCTAATACAGAGGATAGGAAGGTTTTGGGAAGACTATGATAGTTTCTGCAGCTTCTGCGTATAAAAACGACGATCACTCACTTCCAGAACGCAGCTGCCCTATTTATAGATTTCCAGAACCGACCTAGACTTCGATCGATCGAAGTGACTTCGATCGATCGAACCTTCGATCGATCGAACCATTCTCGATCGATCGAACCTGCTGACTTCAATCGATCGAACATACTTCAATCGATCGAACTTGTCTTAACAGCTTCCTCAAGTGTCTTTCCAAGCATCCTAGCGGAGCTAAGAGTGGGACCTCCTAGGCTCTTTATTGTTGGCTCAGACCAGTTTGTTAATTACCATGACCAAACTCTTTGATCAGCAAACTAACTAACTGGTCAGTTAACGTTTATTCCACTATAAAACGATAACTGAACTCCAACGCAAAAGAACATATCCGAAGCGATAACTAGACTTGTATGGTGTACTAATGTCCCTCTACCGTCAGCATTCGTAATCATATTCAGGTAGTCGGATAACTGTTACTGTCAACCTGAATCATGATTACTTCTTGTATTCCTTGAGTCCCATTCACTACTCATGATTACCAAACATGTTGATAACTCTTATCAACAAGACTGCAGTACTCAGTAATCAACTTGGTGACATTCTCAAGGGAATGCTTACTCTGAATCAGAGGGTAGATTCTATCTTGACAATATATGTTCACAACCCTATGGACATGACATACCCAAGATACCCAGGTGTTGATCTTCTATAGACCTCACTGATTGGTAAGTCAAAACAGCCATATCCATAGTCTGTGTTCATAATCATCTCAAGATTGAGAACACGTACCTTATACAAGTTATGAGTTCCTATTGACTGTTGACAGCCTTAAGCGTCAATAGGAAAGCTCAGGTCCGTCAATGCACTATAAGCACTAGCATATCAACTAAGAGCTACACTCTAGTGATTGAGATTAATCACTCCATCCAATGGTAGTTAATTATGCTACAGTGTAGACCTGATGAGGTATCCAGTCTCATCATCCACTGTGACATATTCTAAGTATCAAAGAATAGTAATTCGTATCTCACTTGTGTGTATCTCATACACACACGAATTGCTTACTATGATACTTAAGGATAAAACAATCATCTCATGAAAGAAACATACACAATGAAATGTAAAGCTGATATCAATATATTATAATGCTAATGTCTCATACATAAAGTAATGGTTTGAGGGCACAAACCCAACAAACTCCCACTTGCACTCACAACCATTCAGTACTACATCTAAGACCTAGACTATCT
Source organism: Hydrangea macrophylla (assembly GCA_033977485.1). Classification (NCBI taxonomy): domain Eukaryota; kingdom Viridiplantae; phylum Streptophyta; class Magnoliopsida; order Cornales; family Hydrangeaceae; genus Hydrangea; species Hydrangea macrophylla. Next base: position 30,788,752 of record CM066993.1, read on the forward strand.
AGATGACGATCAAAAACCTTCTGTGGCAAGGCCTTTGTAAACGGATCAGCAAGATTGTCAGCGGTGGCAATCTTGGTGACAGTCACATCTCCACGTTGAACAATATCTCGGATAAGATGATATTTCCGCTCTACGTGCTTTCCCTTTCCGTGGTTCCTTGGCTCCTTGGACTGAGCCACTGCCCCACTATTATCACAATAAAGCGTAATAGGCGACAGCGACGCTGGTACCACCTCGAGTTCCATGAGGAACTTCTTGAGCCAAACAGCTTCCTTTGCGGCTTCACAAGCAGCCACATACTCAGCTTCTGTAGTTGAGTCTGCAATGCATTTCTGCTTAATGCTCCTCCAACTAACAGCACCACCTCCCAAGGTAAAGAGATGTCCGGATGTCGACTTTCTCGAATCTTTATCTGACATAAAGTCCGAGTCAGTGTATCCTACTGGAATTAACTCACTACCGCCGTACATAAGCATGTAATCTTTAGTTCTTCTCAAGTACTTAAGAATGTGCTTAACGGCTGTCCAGTGCTCTGGACCAGGATTCGATTGATACCTGCTGACCATGCCAACGGCAAAGCAGATATCTGGTCTAGTGCATAACATCGCATACATGAGACTTCCCACTGCCGAGGCATAGGGAATTCCTGCCATGCGATTCCTCTCCTCTTGTGTCTTTGGAAACTGGTCCTTGGAGAACGCTAAACCATGCCTGAAAGGTAACAAACCTTTCTTCGAATTATCCATTGAAAACCTAGTTAGCACTTTCTCGATATAACCAGCTTGAGATAATCCCATTATCTTTCGCTTGCGATCCCGAAAGAGCTTTATTCCAAGAATATAGCTCGCCTCTCCTAGATCCTTCATATCGAAAGTACTAGCTAGCCAAACCTTGACCGTTGACAGCGCCGCTACATCATTCCCAATGAGTAGAATGTCGTCAACGTAAAGCACAAGAAAAGCCACTACTTTCCCTTCACATTTCTTGTATACACAAGGCTCATCCAGATTCTGTATGAAACCAAACGACTTGACCGCTTGGTCAAATCGGATGTTCCAACTTCTGGATGCCTGCTTAAGCCCATAAATGGACTTTTGCAACTTGCATACCAAGTTACCTTTCCGACCAGCTATGAACCCTTCTGGTTGTTGCATATAGATGTCCTCCTCAAGATTGCCATTCAAGAATGCAGTCTTGACGTCCATCTGCCAGATTTCAAAATCTAGGCTTGCAGCAATGGATAAGAGTATTCTGATGGACTTGAGCATGGCTACCGGCGAAAAAGTTTCCTCATAGTCAATGCCCTCCCTCTGAGTATAGCCTTTCGCCACAAGCCTTGCCTTAAAGGTCTCAACCTTTCCATCAGATCCTCTTTTCCTCTTATAGACCCACTTGCAGCCAATGGGTTTAATATTGGCTGGAAGTTCTACAAGATCCCAGACCTGATTGGAATCCATAGATTCCAATTCAGCCTTCATAGCTTTAATCCAATGAGCTGAATCAACATCAGCCATTGCCTCTTCGTAAGTGGTAGGATCAGATTCAGATTCTATGGAGACAGCTTCAAAAACTTCTCCTAAGAACATGTATCTATCGGGCTGGCTGATAATCCTCCCACTACGACAAGGTACCGGTGCGAAAATGGGTGAAGAAGTGGTATTTTCTTGATTTTCATCGTTATCAACTGCGGGTTGGACTGAGGGCTCTCCTTCTATCTCTCTAAGATCTATCCTTCCCTTAGGTTTATGGTTCATGATATAATCATCCTCCAAGAAAACAGCATTTGTACTAACAAACACAATCTGTTCTCTTGGATCATAAAAATACCATCCATAAGTACCCTTTGGATACCCTACAAAGTAACATACTTCCGATCTAGAATCCAACTTGCTCATCTTTCCTTTGAGCACATGTGCCGGACACCCCCATATCCGGAGATGTTGCAAAGAAGGCTTGCGCCCAATCCACATCTCTCGTGGTGTCCTGGGAACAGATTTGCTTGGTACTAGATTTAGTATGTATGCAGCGGTTTCCAAAGCATAACCCCAAAGGAATAATGGCAACTCTGAATAACTCATCATCGACCTAGTCATGTCTAAAAGAGTCCGATTCCTTCTCTCCGCTACACCGTTCTGCTGAGGCGTACCAGGTGCAGTCAACTGTGACAGAATCCCATTCTGTACGAGGTGATCAATAAACTCATTAGAGAGGTACTCGCCACCTCGATCAGATCGAATGGCCTTGATATGTGTGCCCGATTGCTTCTCCACTTCAGCCCTAAACTCTTTGAACTTTTCAAAGGCTTCAGACTTGTGCTGCATTAGGTACACATATCCATACCTAGAGTGGTCATCGGTAAATGTTATGAAATACACATAACCACCCCTTGCTCTAATATTTATTGGTCCACACACATCAGTATGAACTAATTCCAACAATGCATTGGTCCTGTTGCCCTTTGCAGGAAAGGGCCTTTTGGTCATCTTACCCTCCAAACAAGACTCGCAGACTTCCATTGGTTCGAGAACCAAATCGCCTAAGACCCCTTCTTTGACTAGTCTGCCAATCCTATTCAGATTGATATGGCCAAGCCTCATATGCCAAAGCCTTGTTGGATTAGTGGAAGGTCCCTTTCTTTTAGATGGTAAAGTTACCACTGAGTTATTAAGTTCCAAACAAGAATCTTTTGAAATATTGGGAGTAATCACATACAAACCATTTGATTTAACACCAGAACATATAAAAGAACTGCTTCTTTTAATGACAACTTCAGTTCCAAAATGAAAGGAATAACCATTATTCGTTAAATTAGAAACTGAAATTAAATTACGTCTCATTAAAGGGACGTAAAGTACATCTGATAAAATCAAAACTTTATTGTCTGAAAATTCTAAAACTACGACTCCTATAGCAACCGCAGATACGGTTGCGCTAGAACCTAGAGTAAGTACGATCTCCCCATCACTGCATTTCCTGGTTGATCTGAACCCCTGCAATGAATTACAGATATGGTTAGTCGCACCAGAATCAATGCACCAAGTGTTTGAAGTATCCGTAATAAAACTTACTTCAATCACATGTGATTCAATCATACCTTGAACTCTTATAGCTAAGAATTCTGGACAGTTCCTCTTCCAGTGGCCCTTCTCACCGCATTGGAAACACTTTCCTTTGCCTTGGCCACCCACATTCCCTTTGCCCTTACCTTTTCCCTTAGATTTTGCAATCTTAGGGACCGGTCCAACACTTGAACCACCAGTGCCAGCCTTCTTCTTTCCTTTCTTACCTTTCGGTGTAGATCGGGAAGAAGAAGCGCTTTTCTCAACGTTTAAAACGCTGCCACCAGGTTTGATCACCCCTTCTGCTGCCAGTAAAGAACTCATTAATTCTTTCATTGAAAAATCCATTTGATTCATATTATAGTTAAGTTTGAATTGAACGAATGATGGCGACAGCGAGTTGAGGATCATATCAACTTGGGTCTGTGCATCGATGTTGGCTCCCAAGGTCTCCAGTTCGTTTAAATAACCAATCATTTTTAAAACATGTTCTTTGACTGGAGTACCTTCCGACATCTTTGCACTCATTATCTTCTGCATGGCTACCTGTCTGGCAGGCCTGCCATGCTCCCCAAACATCTTTTTCAGGGATGTGATAATGTCACTGGCAGAATCGTTCGATTGGAATTGGTGTTGTAACACACCAGCCATTGAGGCTAGAATGTAACAACGGGCCATTCCATTCGACTTCTTCCATTTGTCGAACTCGCGTCTGGCAGCTGCCGAAGCATTTGCCGCGGGTTCTTCAGGGCTTGGGGTGGTGAGGACATATATGTGATCCTCCGCAGTTAAAACGATGTCAAGGTTACGTTTCCATTCAGTGTAGTTATTTCCAGTTAACTTGTTTTGAGTGAGTATGGTGGCAAGTGGACTAAATGCAGATCCAGACATTATGATTACTGAAAATCAAACAAACAAAATAAATATGGATATCAGAATTGACAGTTTGAAATAAAAGAATCCTTAAAACTCTTATTTAAAAACAAAGTCGCCGGAATATCGAAACGAAAGAATAAAGCCTCCGTGTGGTGGTTAATGTTCGATCTTTCGATTTATCATGACTTATCCGCTATGCAACTCTTGCAAAATAGCCATGACTCCCGAACCTATTTGATCTCTAAGTTTCTGAATAATGCCCCGTGTGGGATCCCTTATCCATAGCTTAGCTAGTGTGTACCATTAACTAGGATCCAATCACAACCGTCTCAAGTAGCGCCTCCGTGTGGTGGTCACCCTCTAACACGTCTGATTGATCCTATCCATAGGAAGTTCACATCTAGTAACCAATGAGCAGTGTACCCTCCGTATGGAATGATCACCCCTGGCGAGGTGACACAGAATACACTACTCATCTTACAATGAACCGTTAATGGAAGATCGTGGATGTTATTTGATAAGACCCTCTCCCACTAGATTTAGTAAATTAAGGATTTTGCTTTTGAAAAATGTTTCCACACACTACCCATAAACATCCAATGTTTACTAATGTGTTGAAAACGGTTTTTGAATTTTATTTTAGAAAACTTGTTTTAAGTGCATGCAACAATGTATTATACGCCAATCACAAAACAAGCACATAAAACAAAAAACTAAAATGAAATATAGGCATTCAAACAATGCCTCTATCTCCCATGGCTCTATTTCCATAGAACACCTTCTTGGTTTGGTCGCCTCCGGCTCCATCTTGATGGACAACGGCTCCTTGCTCCATCTTCATGGAATTTCTAATTCTATTACATTGGACCTATGCTTCTTTTGAAGCTTACAATTTATCTAGAAAAAGGAAATAGCAAATAAGAAATAAAAGGCTAGGGAAACCGGTGCGACTTTCCTTTTCGTAGGATTGAAGCCGCAGCGCCCTTTACATACGCCTTAAAACCAAACCATTAATAAATTACAACATGCACCAATCTCAAACAATTTAAATATAAATATTTAAACGACTTGGTGCCATGGGAGATAGCGACTAATTTTGCTGCAAAAGGGTTAGTCGTACACACATCCACACATACATAACAAATATATGTAACTACTGGAACACTTAATTGATTCACACAGTATATAAACACTTTACATACTGAATTAGAACTTAAAACAGCATCTTACTTCTCTGTCACAGTTCGATCGATCGAAGACCGTTCGATCGCTCGAACCTTCGATCGATTGAACACTGTTCAATCGCTTGAACATTCTATTTCACAAAATGATTTGAAAATTTTACAGAATATTTTAAAATTAAAGTTTTTAATTTCAAAACACTTTAAAACTGTGAAACAAAGAACCTGACAAAGTATCTATCTCGATCGATCGAACTTCGTTCGATCGATCGAATACCAGAAGGTTCGATCGATCGAAGACTGTTCGATCGATTGAGAACAGAATGTTCGATCGATCGAAACAAGTTCGATCGATCGAACCCACCTTACATCCTATGCAATCACAGTTTTGTATTCTGCTGCGATAACACTACAGAAACAGATCTGTGACGATGCAGTTTCGAAAACAGTTCTAAAATCAACATGCAAATCAAAACTAGGGTTCCAAGAACGCATCTATAGATCCAAACGAGCGTGGCTCTGGTACCAATTAAAGGAAAAAGTGGTTTAAAGTTAGATTTTAAACGCGCAGCGGAAACAGGTTAAGTTATATAACTTTAGGTATTCCAGGATCTACTACTCGTCAATTCCATAGATGCGTACAAGGGGGTGCAAGAATTATACCTTAGTGTCTTGAACCCAATTCTGAAACTTTAACTTCCAGCAGCCTCCACTAGATGATCTTCACCCTTATGACTCCTGCGGATGCCTGCCGGAAAGACTAGGGTTGGTGGGAACCCTAATACAGAGGATAGGAAGGTTTTGGGAAGACTATGATAGTTTCTGCAGCTTCTGCATATAAAAACGACGATCACTCACTTCCAGAACGCAGCTGCCCTATTTATAGATTTCCAGAACCGACCTAGACTTCGATCGATCGAACCTTCGATCGATCGAACCATTCTCGATCGATCGAACCTGCTGACTTCAATCGATCGAACATACTTCAATCGATCGAACTTGTCTTAACAGCTTCCTCAAGTGTCTTTCCAAGCATCCTAGCGGAGCTAAGAGTGGGACCTCCTAGGCTCTTTATTGTTGGCTCAGACCAGTTTGTTAATTACCATGACCAAACTCTTTGATCAGCAAACTAACTAACTGGTCAGTTAACGTTTATTCCACTATAAAACGATAACTGAACTCCAACGCAAAAGAACATATCCGAAGCGATAACTAGACTTGTATGGTGTACTAATGTCCCTCTACCGTCAGCATTCGTAATCATATTCAGGTAGTCGGATAACTGTTACTGTCAACCTGAATCATGATTACTTCTTGTATTCCTTGAGTCCCATTCACTACTCATGATTACCAAACATGTTGATAACTCTTATCAACAAGACTGCAGTACTCAGTAATCAACTTGGTGACATTCTCAAGGGAATGCTTACTCTGAATCAGAGGGTAGATTCTATCTTGACAATATATGTTCACAACCCTATGGACATGACATACCCAAGATACCCAGGTGTTGATCTTCTATAGACCTCACTGATTGGTAAGTCAAAACAGCCATATCCATAGTCTGTGTTCATAATCATCTCAAGATTGAGAACACGTACCTTATACAAGTTATGAGTTCCTATTGACTGTTGACAGCCTTAAGCGTCAATAGGAAAGCTCAGGTCCGTCAATGCACTATAAGCACTAGCATATCAACTAAGAGCTACACTCTAGTGATTGAGATTAATCACTCCATCCAATGGTAGTTAATTATGCTACAGTGTAGACCTGATGAGGTATCCAGTCTCATCATCCACTGTGACATATTCTAAGTATCAAAGAATAGTAATTCGTATCTCACTTGTGTGTATCTCATACACACACGAATTGCTTACTATGATACTTAAGGATAAAACAATCATCTCATGAAAGAAACATACACAATGAAATGTAAAGCTGATATCAATATATTATAATGCTAATGTCTCATACATAAAGTAATGGTTTGAGGGCACAAACCCAACAATCACCTCATGACTAAATATGAAGAACTAGCAAAGAAAGTAGAGGAGTTAGGCATGAAAGGAGGAAGTGCAAGGCAGAGTTTACCTGAAGAACCATGCGACACATGCAATATGTTGGGACATACCACTCAATATTGTCCTAATATGCCGTATTTTCAAGAACAACCCCCCATGGAAATGAATGCCATGCAAGGGTATAGGGGGCATGGAATTCCTATAACAACAATAATTCACATAATAATAACAATCGATGGAATCACCCTGGTTTTGATTGGAAAAATGATGCTGGGACCCAAAATCAACATCAACAACAACAACAACAGCCCTATAACAATAACCAGTATCAAGGGCAATATAATAGGCAGTCCCAGCCATACAATCAAAATAGATTTAATAATTACAACCAAGTGCAACACTCCAATAATCAACATTCTAATGTGTACGTGCCACCGCACAAAAAGGTGCAAGAGGAAGATCCTCTCTCTAATGTCAACTTAACTCAACAATTAATTCAAATGATGAGTAAAATGTCTGCGACGTTAGATAGAATGGATGCACGTCAAGAGGGATCGGGCGGAACACTTCCTGCCCAACCACTTCAAAACCCTAAGGGATACAATAATGGTCCCCCGAATCACGAACAAGCAAAAGCCGTGACGACTCTGAGAAGCGGCAAGATTATAGAAAAAAATATGCCTACCTCTACCCCTGAGGAGTATGAGGAGGACGAAGTGGTCAATACAAATAAACCTTCTACTCAAGAAGAGGAGCCCACTACTAGTAAAGAACCATTAGAAACGAATATTGAAGCTCCTAAGGAAGTGGAAGAAGTTGAGAGAAGGCCCGGAAAGGAACCCATTAACGAGGAAGTACCAAAATGCCCTTTCCCCGCGCCTTACCCTCAAAGGTTAAAGAAACCTAAAAATGAGGCAAAGAATCAGGAGTTCTTGGAATTATTCAAACAAGTTAAAATCAATCTCCCACTCCTTGATGCTATAAAACAAGTGCCGGCCTACGCTAAATATCTCAAAGACTTATGTACGGTCAAAAGGAGGCAAAGTGTGAAGAAACACACTTACGTCGCTTGCCAAGCAAGTGCAATTATCCAAAATGAGTTACCTCCTAAACTCAAAGACCCCGGCACTCCCACTGTCTCATGTCAAATTGGGAATCAAAAGATAGATAACGCACTCCTCGATTTAGGAGCTAGCGTAAACCTTCTGCCATACTCGGTTTACAAACAACTAGGGCTAGGTGAATACAAACCCACCCGAGTTGCATTGCAATTGGCAGATAGGTCTGTTAAATACCCAAGAGGAGTTTTAGAAGACGTCCTCGTTCAAATAGACTCATTTGTCTTCCCGGTTGATTTTGTCATCTTAGACACTGAACATGTGTCCAACCCAGGCTCACAAATCCCGATTATTTTTGGACGTCCGTTCTTGAACACAATAGATGCCACAATAAAAGTAAGAAGTGGTATAATGACCATCGTATTCGGGAATATGACGTTAAATGCCAAAATTTTCTCAAATCCCCGACCTGAAGAATACGATGATGAGGAGGAAGTGAATTACATCAACACAGTCATAGAAGATGAGGCCGATTTCATTGATTTTAAAGATCCTTTGGAGGTAGTCGTGTCACAATTTGATGCTATCTATCAACCTAAAGAGTCTACTCCATTGGATGCTGCTTTAAATCACATTTGCCTCATGTTGGATACACTAGAGGAGGATAAAGCTGAATGCATGTGGGTAATACCATATGAACCACTTCCTCCTAAAACAAAGCTAGTCATGCCCTCGAACATGCAATTTCCCGAATTGGAATTAAAGGAGCTTCCAAAAGAGCTCAAGTACACCTTCCTAGGGACTGAGAAGACTTATCCTGTCATAATCTCATCTACTTTAAATTCTGAACAAGAGGATAGGTTAATCGAGGTGTTAAAACAACATAAGGGAGCATTAGGATGGACTATTGCCGACCTCAAGGGCATAAGCCCATCTGTGTGCACCCATAAGATATATTTGGAGGAAGACGCTAAACCTTCGCGACAAATGCAAAGGCGTCTGAATCCCAACATGCAAGAAGTAGTCAAAAAGGAAGTTCTAAAACTACTTGATGTTGGGATCATATATCCAATATTTGACAGCCCTTGGGTTAGTCCAACCCAAGTAGTGCCAAAGAAGGCAGGCATAACAGTCATACCGAATAAAGATGGTGAATTAGTATCAACACGCATTCCCACTGGATGGAGGATGTGTATTGATTACCGAAAACTGAACACCATGACCCGAAAGGACCATTTTCCCTTACCTTTCATGGATCAAATGCTAGAACGAGTAGTGGGTCATCAGTACTACTGCTTCTTGGATGGATACAGTGGGTATAACCAAATTGAAATCGCTCCTGAAGATCAAGAGAAGACTACGTTCACATGTCCATTCGGTACTTTCGCTTACCGTCGTATGCCATTTGGCTTATGCAATGCACCTACTACCTTTCAGCGGTGCATGTTAAGCATATTTAGCGACATGGTCGAACAAATACTCGAAGTCTTTATGGACGACTTTTCTGTGTTTGGCCATAGTTTCAAAAATTGCTTAGACAATCTCGAACGTGTGCTAGCAAGATGCGAGGACAAACACCTAGTACTAAATTTGGAAAAGTGTCACTTCATGGTGACCAAGGGAATTGTCCTTGGCCACATCATTTCTGATAAAGGTATCCAGGTTGATAAAGCTAAAATTGATATAATCTCGAATCTACCTGTCCCTCGGACAGTCAGAGACATTCGATCTTTTCTGGGGCATGCGGGATTTTATCGTCGCTTCATCCAAAATTTTAGTGCGATCTCCCGACCATTGTGTCAACTTTTAGTCAAAGACACACCATTCGAATGGTCGGACAACTGTCAAACATCTTTTGACGCACTAAAAGAACACCTTACCTCCGCACCGATAATCCAGGCACCCGACTGGGGTTTGCCTTTCGAACTAATGTGCGAAGCTAGTGACTACGCCATTGGTGCAGTCCTAGGACAGAGGAAGGATAATAAGCCTTATGTAATTTATTACGCCAGTCGAACACTTAACGAGGCTCAAATGAACTATACAACTATTGAAAAAGAGCTCCTTGCAATAGTATTCGCTTTGGACAAGTTCAGGTCATATCTGATAGGGTCTCCAATCGTCTATTTTACAGACCATTCGGCTCTCAAGTACCTGCTGTCTAAACAAGATGCGAAACAAAGGCTTATCCGTTGGATACTCCTATTCCAAGAATTTGATATAACGATCAAAGATAAAAAAGGGAGTAGAGAATGTGGTCACCGACCATTTATCTCGGTTAACTTTTGTTGACAACACTGAACCCACACCGATAAAAGACGAATTCCCAGATGAGCAGCTGATGACTGTTTTGGGTTTGCCCTGGTATGCTGATATAGTAAATTATCTTGCCACGGGAGAAACCCCAAGTCATTGGTCCAAACCAGATAGGAAGCGGTTCCTCTCATTCGCACGTCATTTCTTCTTCGATGACCCGTACTTATTCAAGTATTGTGCTGATCAGGTCATCAGACGTTGCGTTCCTAATGAGAATATAACCGTAATTTTAGCCTCTTGCCACTCTGAAGCGTGTGGTGGCCATTTTTCTTCTCAAAAGACCTCACAAAAAGTCTTACACAGCGGATTTTACCGGCCCACCTTATTCAAGGACGCTTATGCTTTCTGCAAAACATGCCAAAGCTGCCAACAGCTTGGTACAATTTCAAAAAGGAACTCCATGCCCTTAACCCCTATTATCACGATTGAAATATTCGATTGTTGGGGCATAGACTTCATGGGCCCGTTCCCTAAATCAAATAACTGTGAACACATACTCCTAGCTGTGGAATATGTGTCAAAATGGGTGGAAGCAATACCAACAAGACGCAATGACCACAAAACAGTTATGTCCTTTCTTAAAGAACATATCCTATCGCGTTTTGGGACCCCAAAAGCCCTAATAAGTGACCAAGGCAAGCATTTCTGCAATAGGCCTTTGGAGTCACTACTTAAGAAATATGGGGTCAGCCACAAAATTGCTCTCGCCTACCATCCATAAACAAACGCGCAAGCAGAATTAGCTAACCGAGAAATCAAGCATATTCTCGAAAAGACTGTTAGTTTCAACAGGAAGGATTGGGCTTACAAACTGACTGATGCATTATGGGCTTACCGCACAGCTTTCAAAACGAATCTGGGGATGTCTCCGTATAGGCTAGTTTACGAAAAAGCATGTCACCTCCCTATCGAAATCGAACACAAAGCTTATTGGGCGACACGCTCATTGAACTTTGACATTAAAGAGGGAGGGCATCTTCGAAAACTCCAATTGGCTGAATTGGAAGAACTATGTCGAGATGCATACGACAATGCTCGATTACATAAGGAAAGGTTGAAGGCTCGCCACGATAGAACAATTTGTCGTAAATCATTCGAGCAGGGGCAGAAAGTCTTGTTGTACGACTCTCGCCTCCACCTCTTCCCAGGCAAACTCCGATCTCGGTGGACAGGACCATTCATAGTCAAATCTGTCTTTCCACATGGGGCGGTTGAGCTAATAAACCCCAAGAACGATGCAATTTTCAAGGTCAATGGCCAAAGGCTAAAACCGTTCTTGGAGAATTTCCAAACAGAGGCTGAGTTCATCCAACTAGATGAACCCAACTACTCTTGATCTCAAACGTTAAGCATTTCTTCACGTTGTTGTTGTATGTCTTTACTTTTGATGTTTTTCATTTATTTTTTAACTCTTTCCTTTACTTTCTCTACAAGTGATTTTGATTCTAATATGCTGTTTCATATGATCTCACTTATGCAGGCTTTTCAATATGAGAGATGATGATATCCATTCTATAGGGTCATGGGTTGATTCTGAATACCAGAACCCACCTTGGACTGTGGATGAGATAGCATTCTGCTTATTTCCTTACCAAGGACCAGGGGCAGATGATGTGGTGGACCTGACCTATGGATACATCCCTTATGATCCTGCTCTCCTCCAAATTAACCCATTCATGCATATGGACCTCTCTAGAGAGGAAGGCGAGCCTGAAGGGTACGCTGTTGGAGAAGTGGATGACGCTCTATTGGAGCAATGGGAGAATGACTCCATGTGGGAACCATGGGACGAAGAGGACCTACAAGATGTGGTGCCCGAACGCCACAATGCGGTATTCACTTTTGTCGATGACTTCCTTGTCATCGCGGCGGTTCCTTACATTTATGTGCACCTGAGCTATTTGCTGTTCCCGCTCCAGTGCCCGTTACCTGCTAGTGCACATGGGTGTCTCATGCCAATAGTGAGGTTAATTCGTTGTCACTTGTCTTTCTCTTGTTTTCTTTATTTAGTTATTTCTTTCTGTTGTCGTTTCTTTTAGTCTTGTTTAATTCGTTTTCTTTTTGTTGTTTTCATTTGGTTTTTCCTTTGTCAGGATTGTCACTATGCATCCACCGGTACCACCGTTCTTCCTGCCACATCAACTTTTTCATGGCTTTGGACCATACATAAGGTCCCCAGACACTCCACCGCAAGAGGAAAGTCCGTTGCACAGTTCTACTCCGTTATCCGTGTCCCCAACGGGATCACCTCTTGCATGGGCTTTCAATTCCTTAGAGAGTTCAGACTTGTTCGATGATGTCCTGGCTGCTTTTCGACTGTTCTGGGAAAGGGAATCATCTTGTTTAGACTCCACATGCGAAGATTTAACGGAGAATGAAGCAATGGTGGAAGAAGAAATTTTCTTGCTCAAAGAGTAGTGTTCACTTCAATTGTATTTCATCATTGGTCTTTCTTTTAGCAATTGAAGTGTAATCCTAGACACATAATATTTTTAGTTCTAGTCTTGTTTTCGTTTTCTTTAGTTAAATAAGGTCTTAAATGCCAGTTGGGGGCAATAATTTTGCAATATGGATGCTGTTATAAAATTTTATTTAATAAAAATTGCAATTATCTATTATGAGGATGAGTTTTTTGGCTTACATGTCTTGTACTGCATTGTTTTTATCATTTCCTGTATGTCCAAAACAACTTGGGTTAGTTGGGGGTACGTTGTGTCTAAATTCTGTGTAGTTTTGGGAAATCAAGGTTCGATCGATCGACAGTTTCTCAATCTATCGAATGTTCGATCGCTCGAACACATCTCGATCGATTGAGAATTGTATTTAAACGAGGCTTCTAGCGTACACTTTATCAGACTCTTCATCTCCTTCTCCTTTCGAGCGCTCAAGCACAGAGGCGACGGGGGCAATTTGCTTGGTTCCTCTTACCACACACGCAAGTCGAGGAGCCCTTCAGCCCCAAATCATCATCTTTATCACCCTCATCCTCCACCTTACACATAACCCGAGGTAAGGCTCCGAGTTCCCCCTCGTTCCATTTTTTCTGATTGAATCTTAATGGGGGTGCCCCCCATTGGTCATACGACCGTTTTTATGTAGTTTATAGTCCCCCTTACTTTGTTTCTTTGTTTTTCGTTCTTTTCCGTTCATGTTCTCGTTGCTGCGACATCTCTGTGTTCGATCGATCGAGCATCTTCGAGCGATCGACGATTCGAGTTGTTCGATCGATCGAGAGAATTCGAGCGATCGACGAGTTGCGTTTCTCGATCGATCGATTAAAGTTCGATCGCTTGAACTCTAGCAGTCTCTTTGTTTTCTTTTCAATTCCTGTTTTTAATTGTCGTTTTCTTTTCTTCTCCATTTCAGGATCTTCACAATGAACCCTGTTACAGGGTATCATAGGGAGAAGCCCTTTGACCTTGCCATTCCTGACCCGGTCCCACATCACGGCTTCCGGCTCACTCCCGACCGCCAGTGGTTCACGCGCTATTTTCAGTCCCGGAAGGTCATGATTGAGCGACCACTCGAGATGGTATGGCTCACTACTCCCTGGTATCTCGCCCGCCTCCGAGTCATGCCACACTGGTACGATTTGCTCTCTCAGGCGAAGAGAGTGAATCTGTCATGGATCCGCGCGGCTTGTGTGACGATGATCCGAGATCCCGATGCTACATTCACACTTCGATCATTCTTTTGCGGCCGGGAGATTGTGTTCAGTCCAGCCACCGTCTCAGCTGCTCTAGGAGTCCCAGAGGTGCCTGATTGTGTATGCCCACGCCGTACTGACACACCAATGCTCCCACCGATTACAGTTATTCGAGAGCTCACTAGGGGTGCATTACCAAGCTGGGATGGTATATCCCTTATTGCTGACATTTATCTGACCGATAATTATCACATGCTCCACCTTGCTCTCAGCAATTGTCTTTTGGTGACCTCCTACCGGGAGAAGATTGTACCCTGGTATGCACATGTGTTATATGCCATAGGGACAGGGTTACCAGTCTGTTTGTCGCGCCTATATATTGACTTCATGAGGCACCCCACCCGATACATTGCTGCCAAGAAGCACCTGAAAGGTGCTTAGGCCATACACAGGGTGATCAAGCAGGCTGGCCTCGTTCCCTTACCTGATGATGCATCCTCTCAGGCTCGCAGTCGGTTTGGCGAGACAGCTTCTCACCGATCGGATGCACAGAAGAGGAAGGGTAAAGAGAAGGCAAAAGTTGGAGAGAAGAGAAGGAGAGCCGATGGCACCGATACTGAGGGTGCAGTTTCAGGGACGCCGACAGAGGCTGAGGAGCTTGATTCTGATGATGAGGTTGATCCTCTGGTGGAGGTTGCACAGTTTGAGCTGAGACAGCGATCTCAGGCTCAAACTCGGGCCCAGGGAGAGTCTTCGTCATCCATGCCTCTCCCGACTGTTCATGAGTTATTACTGGAGGAGAGAGAGGCACAGATCAGACTCGAGGGCCGTGTGGACCACATGACGACATTGCTAGAGGCTATTCTGATTCAGTTGGGGGTTGATCAGTCATTACGTACTCCTCCATCTACTACTACTCCCCCTACTGGACATCCTACTGCCGATCCATCCACAGCTGATCCCCCACCGCCACCTGTTGATCCTGGTGCACCATCGTCCTCAGCGGCACCACCTTCTGCAAATCCCCCACTTCCACCACCTCCAGTCATGACTGCGAGTGACCCGGCGATGGCTAGCACTGTTGCTGAGGGTAGAGTTGAGGATACCCCCGATGCGCCGATAGAGATATTATCAGATGTTGCTGAGGATGTTTAGGTCTTGACGTTGGGAGTGTTTGGAGAGTTTTGTTGTATTTTCTTTTTCTTATTTCTATCTCTCTGCTCTCCTCTTATGTCTTTTGGATTGTGGTACAGTGGTACTCTATGTGGATATTTGTTTTTGGTTAGTTGGTTTGGTTTGTGTGCATTTTATTATCACTGCTCCGTCATTTTTATTGTATTATCTTCCTAGTGATGTTTTGTTAATATTTATAGATCATATGCTTATTTTCCGTTTGTATATCTTTCGTTTGATCTTGGTTGCTTGGAGAGGGTATGTTTCTTTATAGATTGTTACGCTTGCAGTTATTGATGCGATTTCAGGTGCTATCTCTCTATTTATTTTTGAAAATCAACTTCTGAGGTCATCGCTATTTTCAGTTGGGGGTGGGATATAGATAGATAATCACCTGTGCATATTATTTACTTAGCAATCTGGATCACTCTTTCTATTGCAAACATCATACAATCTCCATTTTTCTTAAAGTTGACAATACAACAAATTTTCAAAGTTTCAAACTATTAACAAAATTTTTGAATTAAATTGGTAAAATATTTTTAAATGTTCACTTCTGTTTAGCTGTTATCAAGCGATGATACATTCCTGTTAATCTCATCCTTTTATGAATTACATTCACACGTTTTTTCTAATGTCACTAAGACGAATGCATATGTTGACCATTCTAGTATCCAACATCCATTTGCACGTGTTAATAGCTATGCTGAAAACTTAAATAAGAGTCAATACGATTGTTATGCTTTAAGGGATAAGAAGTGGAAACTAATAACCCTTAGTGAGCTTTTGAGCCCAAACTTCAATTCTGAGGGACTTATCACAATAAATTCGAATTGTTCTTCTTGAATATACTTTAAATTCGTTGAATAGTCTCAAATTCTTCATTTAGGCTGTTTATTAGAGGAGAACGTTCAGGATTTACCAATTAAAACTCAATGAACACTGAAGTGCTAAAACTAAGAAGTTAAGAAAAATGATTTAAGCTATCGTTCTTCATTCCTTACCTTTTTCATATACCTGTATCAACATCTAAGAATCTCTTAACCCCATACCAATTAAATACTGCCAATATGAAAGCCTAAAACCCTTCATCTGATACTTTAACATCTATAAACTCGATTGCACATCTAAGGTGATAAAAAATTATTGAAGTATGTGACGGGAAGGGAGTAGTTGTGGGAAGGACGTTATAAAAAGAAAATATCCAGGTTAAAAAAAAAAAAAAGGAAGGAAGGAGGAGTAAAAAAAAAGAAAAAGAAATGAATGTATATGAGAAGAGAGGATGGTTGGAATAAAGAAGAAATAAATTAGTCTCTATCACATGCTAAGGATGTGCAATTCTCGCCCCTCTTATCTCTATCCTACTAGATGAAAGCCGAAAAGTCAAAGTCTTAATGATTTTTAACAACTTAGTTTGAATATGAACGTGTAATTTGAGTATCCACGGTATTTCTTTCCTCTAGTAAGTAGTATTCTTTTCACGAGACTATACACTCTAAATTTTCGTCCTTTATTGAGTTAGGTGTGAAATACTAGTAGCCAGAACATCACTCTTATCAAAGCTTTCACACCATGAGTGATCATTATTAAACCAGTTCTTGAGAGATGTTCATTTTTGAGTGCGAACCCATGTAAGGATTGAGTTAAAACTACGAATTCCGAAGGGTATGATAGTCTAAACAACTCTAAACTAAGTTGAATGCAGAGCTATTGATTTCACACACACACGGATACATGAATGGAATGCATATGTATATTTATCTCGGTGTCAGGAGGAACACGTGGATTTCTTCATGGCTTGTATGAGGTTGATATGTTTTGTAGAGCTAAAATTGATAGTCGAAAAGGGAATGTTTAAGAGTTATTCTATATCTTTTTGAGCTTAATCAGAGAATTTTGTGGGTATATTCACTGCAAACCCTCACGAGACAACACTCGTCCACTAGGGGAACCTAGGGGTTTAACGGCTTGTTGCATTTGCTAAATGCAACCGCGATTCCTGCGAAAGTGAGTTAGGTGGTGTCTCTTTCTAATTAGATGAGTTTGCTTTAGTTTATTTTTGTTTATTTTAGTTGTTGTAGTAGTAGTTAGCTTGTTTTATTTTTGCTTTATTGCTAGGGACTAGCAATTCGCTAGTTGGGGGTTGTGACAAGCGGGGGTATTTGTAAAATACAACCGCGCTAAAAGAAGAAAATACCATAATTTAGTTCACAATTTCCCCATATACCTGTGATTTGGATTACAACATGCCAGTTTCTACACATTATGATTAATCTATGATGAGTTGTGTATTTTAGCTGTGATTTTTTGCAGATTACTGTCGCTGTGTGAATAATTGATTGAGCAGGATAAAAGAGAGTGATTGTCTTTAATGAAGACAATTCAAAAGTGAAAACTGAAGCCCGATCGATCGAGGTCTTCTCAAGCGATCGAGCATTCGATCGATCCAACCTGTCTCAAGCGATCGAATAATCCAGAAGTTCAATCAATCGAGAGTTCTTCGATCGATCGAACATGCCTTTTAGCAGAATACGCGCACGCAGCAAAAGACGGGATTTTTAACCCTAGCATGAAGTTTCTACTATAAAAAAAGCTCATTTTGTATGCATCCAAGGGGATGCCCCACTTTGTTTTTAATTAGTTTTCATAAGAGAGGAGAGATTTATCTTGTTTTGTAGGTTTTACTCAAGTTTTCTTCATTGTTAGCTTGGATTCTCTTTGGTGTAATACGAGTTTTCTATTCCAGGTTACCTAGTTAGTGTTTTACTCATATACTGCATTTAGTTAATTATAGTTTATTGTTTATTCGTATTGATTTGCATGTTAGATATATTAAAATCGTAAGTTTCATAAGTTTTAATGAAAAACTCACAACCAAACAAACCCTTAATGAATCTTTACGTTAAGATTGCATCTGGAACACTCCAGACCATGTCTGAGTAGTCCGAGGTTGGGAAATCGAGATGAAACTGTGATTTTTAGACCTCTTCCATGCACCAGAATAATATCTGTGTTCGATCGATCAGAGTTATTTCGATCGATCGGTGCAGAGATATAGTCAATCGATCGAAGACATTTCGATCGATCGAGAGATGATGATTGTCGATCGATCGAAAGCACATCGATCGATCGAACAGTCAGATTCTTGAGAACATCCAATACAGTATTCCAAGACTTTCTGTTTTAGGAATTTGTTATCAAACTGTCCCCAAATGCTCAGTTTGTCAAAGCAGTCTTTGAACTTAAGGCCTTAAGGCATTTTCTTTCAATACATTTTGCAAACCACCCTCAATGCTAACACCATTGTAGGTGCGAGTCTTAACTATTGAATTAAACCGCTTTCATGTATTTCAAACTTAATTGAGATGATATAGTCCTGGTCATGAAAGGGCTATTGATTCTAGATCCTTAGAGAAGTACGAAATATTGTAAAAGCTGTACTCCATTGAGCTTAAACTGCAATTGCATGGTAGATGGCTAGGTCACAGTGGATTCGCGTGATCCCAACACTTCCTTTTATTAAGTAAAACCGTTTTTAAGATTTCGTTTTAGTCAAATAGTTAATCGTTAGTTAATTTGATTTAGTTGTTATTAATTTTAGTAGTTGTTAATCGTAGAACTTTGAGTTCTACACTTCTTTCAAAACATTGAATTTTCTTTTCTTTTTGAGTCTAATCTAAGTAAATTAATTCTCATCCTTCCCCGTGGGATCGACCTGGACTTAATCCAGTTTACTACTTACACGATTACCTACACTTGGGTATAGCACACAAGCGCACAGAAAAATATTCGTGTCAGTAGGGTATCAACTTTACCATCCAATCTCTCTACATTTTGGTTTTCCACAGTTGGAAACACCTTTGGAAAAATTACTGGGCCTCTTGGACTGACGTGGCTACCCATCACCGGATTACTCGGGTGTAGTTCTTTGACCTTCTCCATCAACACTTGCCTAAGCAATTTTGGTAGCATTTCTCTTATCTCTTGTTTGAATGTGATCAACTCGGATGTCAATGAGGTTGATAGCTTTGATACATGACCTTTAATGGCTAATAATTCCTTTTCAATCAAGCTAAACCTCTTTTCTTGTTATGATGTTGAAGAAGTCGTTGTTGTTGGAGGTAGGCTTTTGTCCTCTACCTCCTTCATAATTTCCGTCGGTACTATCTCCTCAACCAATTCCACCTGCCATTCATAGTTAGATGTTTAGGTGCAGAAATACTAACCAACAATGTATTCGTTTATCATAAAATTCCATACTGACAAACCTTTTTTTTACTCAGCAACCCTTTTTCATATGAAATGTTGTCCGAGCTTTGATTTCAGCATTCCCCCAGAATTGAAGTCTGGGGGATGAATGGATGTCGGAAGTGGCCATTGGCTCCCCTACTAGAACATAATGCTCAAAGTAGAAAATCTACAAAATCAGTATGACTTTATTATCAGGCTAATTTAGGTGTTATGTTAATGCATGTAACTAAGAACAACAATTTAACAACACAAAGTAAAAGGGGCTACCATAAGGAAGAAGACGCAACCACTAACATAGCCCCCGCCTGTGTTCTTCTCCTTGTATTTTTTCACACCCTTCATAAGTTCATCCAACAACATATTTCCCCAATTTAAAGTTTCCAAGGCCTTAGGATCCTTTGCTATATGCATCCAGCTAGACTTGATGCCTGGCTTCGTGCTTGGGCAACACATGCATCCCAGTGCTAACAATGTGAATCTTACCCGAAACTCATGCCCGCCATCAACCATAGCCCTAAGATCTTCCTTCAATCGGATTATACTCAATTGACCATCCACAAAATCTTACTGATCAAACAAATCAGTGATATCCTCAACTGAACCTGCCCAACTCTTCAGTGTTCCTTTTGACCTGATGCCCAACATATTATATACATCGACCGCTGTAATGACCAATTTTCTCCCATGGACATTCAAGCAACACTTGGATGGATCAAAATTGTGCACAAGCAATCCGCACAGTTCGCGGTCCAAGTGGTTACACTTTAATCTCAACAAACCCCCAAATCCGAGATCTTTGACTGCTTGCACTTGTTCCTCATTAAGATTGCAGACTATCTCCATAATCGCCGGCAAGGATGTGTGGGTGATTATTGTATACTGTGAGCTTGTCTATTTTATTCACAAAGTCTATTTATTAGTAACAATAAATCGACTCTTGTTTATCTACACAAAAAAGTGGGATACCCTCAGTTTTTTCCTAGGTTTTTTTTGTTGTTCATCTACGGGAAGATGCCTCTTCGCCTCTTGGTTTGCCTCTTTTGCCTCATTGGCCCTCTGGAAGTACGGCCTCTTTTCATCAGGAGTCGATGCCTCCCAAGCTTCTGCAATTTCCCACCTAATCTGTACATAGATAATTAGTGTGTGAATGAATGTCATTGAATTAAAGTTCGACTACAACATCCTACTAAGGGCTTTATTATCTCACCGCCTTCGTTATCTTGCAAGGCTCGTTTTGCTTCCTCAACTCATTAGCTCTTTCAGTGCTACAATATAGAACAAAACATATAAGAATGCTATCATGATTGTATTACAATAAAAAAAATCTCAATTTTGACTTACTAATACAAAAGCCAAACTTTTTCGCACAAAAGTTTGGGACTACCAACTTTATCTCCTTTCTTCTCTACACTCTTCACAGGGGTGGTCTTCTTCTTACCCTTAACCTTACTTATAACATTGAGCTTCTTCCTACATTTATACACATGCGTCATTTTCAAGATCAAAATACTAAAATGTTTATAAACATAAATGGAGTTATTCAAAATGTAAATGGAGTTAATCTAAAACATACCCCATTTTTTTATATGGGTCTTTGCAAAGACGCAAACCAAGTACTGCAAAAAAGAATAACATGCATTAACATTACTTCCTCGAAGTTATAGTTGCTACAAGTACAACATAGTCCACCTAATTTTGATTGAATGGTGTTGAAGTAGTCTCATTGTCCCAAACAAGTGAATAAATTCACGAAGTTTTTCACTGTGACTTTGGCACATTGGTTGTGCGTACACATACTCCCTTCTTGGAGTTTTTCCAATTTGTTCACATTCATATGTTGACTTTGAATGCTCAAACATTATCTTATTTTTCAACATTCTTTTGCAGATACTTGCATACGTAGTTAGGGTCGCGCAAATTGACTAAGTTTTTGAACTAATCTATTTCATTGTAGTTTTTGAATGTCTTAAGCCTTACGACGAGTGGTGTCAAGACTGAATTTTTCTACCTTGAATTAGAGTATTTCAAGTTTTTTTGGATAAATTACTTTTTTTGAGTACTCACTAAGAAAATAAAATTTGTTAATTTTGACAATAAAAACCAGTATTAATACATAAAAACCTCATTCTAAATATCCTAATTAGCAAAAACCACTAGTAATACATAATGCACATGTAGTAAAGGAGGATATCAAGAATCATGTTGATCCCTCTCTGGATTAGTAGGAACAGTAAGCAACCCCAACCTTTGATGTAATCATATAAGCAAAGGCAAAAACCATCAAAGTCCAAATGCAATAAAGTCTGAAGGTATGTAATTTGGGTCATAGCAAAGTGATGAGAGTTTTGTAGTACCAATGGAAGCTAGCTAATTCAACCAAAACAAGTGTGAATTTGTGGAAAAGTAGATATGAAAGCCCCTCACAGTCCTCAACATGTGGAACTTCGAATTCTAGGCATGCCTTCAAATTGAATCGTACCAAAATTTCAATAAATAAAGGTTTCTGATATTGTTGCATTGTTAGAATTATTAATAAGTTTTACAACTATCATAAATGGGCTTATGTAAGAGCTCTTCAAGTAATTCAGAGGACAGAAATATTTCGAGTATGTATATATATATGTATATTGTGTGTGTATGTGCGTTCGTGCGTGCAACAATGGTGTATCAACATCTAAAAATGAGATCGGAGCTGGCCACATGACGCTATTCTCTTTGAAAATATCAATTTAACTCAATCAACTCACCTAAGAACTCACCTAAATTTTTTTATATGTAAAACTTGGATGCTAACCTGGGAAAAAAACCATATATATGATTGGAACACAGAAATGGAACTACACATCTTTTGATTTGGCAAAACAAGAATTATAGAATTGTTGATGCATGAAAGGTTTTCTAGAAATGCTAGAATTATAGAAAATAGGTTGTGTCACAGAAGATCCCGACATTTTAATTTTGATGTAGCCCATAGTCAGAGTGAAATTGGACATTATAAACACATCATTCAGCCTCTCACCACAGCAAATGGAAAAAGAAAACTACTGACATCCGAGCTCTGTAATTTTTGAAAGTGAAATTGCAGACAATTTTCAAAGCTTTTATCACCCAAAACTAAAGAGGAGCAAAACTAGAATGTAAAGTTGAAACTGGCCCTAAATCAAACATACTACACAACAAATTAAGTAGAAGTTGCTGATGCGTGAAAGGTTTTCTAGAAAATATCAATAGAATTGCTGGGCAAAACAAGAATTATAGAATTGCTATTCTAGAAATGCTGATGCATGAAAGGTTTTCTAGAAATGCTGATGCATGAAATTGGAAAGGCTATTCTGGAAATTGAAAAGGCTATTCTAGAAATTGGAAAACCTTTCTGAATTATATTCATTGGCCTTCGCCTGTTCATTGATGTAAGTTGAAGGTAGAAAATCTCACTACATATGCCAAAATAAGAGTGTGCTCCATCTTCAACAAAAAAAGAAAAAGAAACCATATACTTTGTTACTTGTCCCAGCCATGGCCTTTTTGATCTTCTCTATTAGGGTCTTAGGTGTTCAATTTGGGTATTCAAAATTTCAAAGTTTTATTTTCAAATTAGGGGAGTTTATAGTAAACATGTAAATGAAGATGATGAAGATCATCTTACCTCTGGATATATTGGTCGAAAGTTGTTGAAGTCGCTGGAATCGCTAAAGTTGGGTTGTCAACCTAGTCAGCCTTGTGATGTCCGTCCCTAACCGACTCACTGAAGTTGTACGTCGACTTGTCCTTGTGCTATCTTCGCCGAAGAGAGGGAAGAGGAAAGGAGAGGGAAGAGAGAAAGAGAGAAGGTTGTGGATTTGAAAAAGGAGAGGGAAGAGAGAAGGTAAGGGGATGTGGGTAACCGGCTAAAGAGGTGAGGGGTTGGGTTTTGGGCCAAAACCAAAATGGTTTTTCATTTTAAGGTGTGGTGTTTGGTTGGATGGTTGAGATCACTCCAAGACATCATCCAAGTGCCTTGGTTCATTTTGGTGTACCTACACCAATACTACCTTGGTGTACCAAAGTGATCTCCGCATTATATAGTCAAATTTTGATGCTAAAAGATTATATTTTGATTTCAATATATTAATTTGGTTCCTACAAAACTTTGAAAACCACTTTTGGGTAAAATGATTTTCAAAATTATAAAATTTCGGAACTTAAATACAACACTTTGAGACCCGACTATAATATTTTAAGACAAAAACTACTTGACTGTATGATGTAGCTAAGTCATTGTTTATACCATAAAATATCATTTTACTATATTACTATAGTAATGCCATTCTAATATGTTACTATGTTACTATATAATAATAATATTACTATTATTGTAAACTATTTGGCTTATCATGGAAGCCATTTAGTAACTTTACTTGCAGAACACTTGTCATTGTAGGAGTGCATCAAAAATGGTTACTTGAAGATCAATGGTGATGAAGAAGGAAGTTGATTTGGAGGGAGCTTCTATGGGAAGAAACACATGTGTAATGAATTTGAATTGGTAGTTAATGTAATAGGAGGGAAATATTCAAATTCAAATGGGTAGTTATATGCTTTCTCTATAAATACTTGTATTGTACTCCTTTGTAAAGGTCATTGACTAACAACATACATTTCAATACTATGTAATCCATTTCATTTGGCCATCATGGCTATTACTTTAATTTACATTAGTTTAGTTTTAGTTTAGTATTCCTTTACTGCTTTGCTTTCTTTTAATGCAATTCTTAGGATTAGTTATAGAATAGTTCAACCACTTCGAATGTATCCTTAGAATTATCACTTCTCTTCTTTACCTTCTTCTTTTTAGTTTTTTTTATTTCATCTCACATGATAGAAGTCCTTTTAATTAAGGCGTCAAACGGTCACAATTGGCCTGGTGAGGCGCGTTTGGCTTACACAATTACATCAACACACTGGCAACTTCTTTGCCTGGCACGCCCGCACAGACACAATTACATAATTATCCTTCGAAGGATAAATAGCCAAACATTTTTGGCACACCCAGTGGGACACAAGTGTCAAGATGAATTTTGAAGGTTTGAATGTTTTATTACCCTCTTTAACACCATATTTTGGTGATAACAATTTCGAATGGTTGTGTACTTCACCATCACCAACACCAAATTATGGTGGTGAAAAATGGATCAATGATTTAGTCCCATTGTTGGAAGAATTAAAGGATCAAGCATTTAGTTTAAAAACTAAGATGTATGAAATGGCTCGGGGGGTGTCAACTATTCTTCAAAATTATGAGCCAATGAATGAAAATAAATTGATATGAATAATATTCATGATCCTTTAATGGTGGAAGTAAAAAAATCACCAACACCCTCATCACCCATATTGGTTAATCAACCAACTAATCACTACACCAAAACAACGAATTTGTCACCACTTGTAACGGTGAAAATGGTTATGGTACACTAGTCACTGCCACAAACAGTGACAAATCTAGCCTCAATTAATGAAATATTTTTAGGGCACTTTCTTTCCCTCCCACTTTTCTCATATCCCTCCTAACTCTTAAAAACAAAAATTATCCCACTTTTCTCATATCCCTACTCCATCTTCACAATTCATTCGCACTCCTCGAAATCCCCATCGACTTCTTCCACTCACCACGCCGACACTCTTTCTCTCTCTCTCTCTCTCTCTCTCTCTCTCTCTCTCTCTCTCTCTCTGTCCTTCCATCTTCGGCCCTCTCGCAGCCTCTTTCAGTTTGGTGAATAAATGGGTTTTCATTTTTAATTTTTTTATTTAGTTTGAGCTAGGTGGTCTGGTCTCTCAGTCATCCTCCTCCACCCAATCAAACCAGAGAATACTCACAAAAATGGTAAATTTCTTTCAAAACCCTAACCCTGGTTTTGTCTAGGATCGAAATCAAAATCATGATTCAAAGGTCGTCTCTGTCTGTATCTCTCACTCTCTCTCTCTCTCTCTCTCTCTCTCTCTCTCTTAATTCTCTGATTGGTGGTTCAGAAATTTGAATTTGCGATAAAATAGGGGTCTCAATTCATTTATTTCTCTCTTCTTCATATTAATAATACAGAAATGTGTATATAATCAGCAGATACACATGCATTTGTCTTATCACTGAAGAGAGGCATTTAATTGCATTGAAGATTATTGGAAACCTTCAAATTTCTTCTATATGATTTTTGCAACAACCTGAGTTCCAGTTGTAAGTTTAATGTTTCTCCTTCCCTTTTCTTTATTTTCTCGAGAAAATTCAATAGAAAAATTTTCGGGAATGCTTCTACTTTCTACAGAAACTAGACGTCAATTTCATGGGTTTTTGCATTTTTTGAGTTAATTTACTTGTTCTCTCTCTGATACCAGGATAAAGCCCTAAACTCTGTATCAACATATTCAAGGGGTAAGTATACACATTCCATTCTCTTTTCTTTTGTTTTACTTTTCTTTACTTTTCTTATACCCACGATCGGTAAGTTGTTGTTTCACGTTGATTTTGAAAGCTATTGATGTTTTCATTTGATATATTCAAACGGAATTCTCATATCACTTTCTTCCCTAAATCTTACTATGGTGGCCATGGTAGAAACTTAGTTTGAGTGCAATGTCTGCTAAGTGTTTGATAAAATGCATGTATCACTGGTTTTGGCATTTGTTCAACACTTTCTCTTAAAATAACTTTTAATTTTGGTTGCTATGTGATGTGTTAATTGATTTTGGATGTGTTCAATTTGGTTTGTGTGCCTCCCTTTTCATTAGTTCTCTATTGTTTAATTGTTCTTCTACTAAATTCTTTTTTTATTCCAAGTATGATTTGTTTAGCCACTATAAGAGGAATGCACCTAATTGTGCAGATTAGAAAGTTCACTAGGACCAAAAATTTAAGAGTAACATGAGTTATATTGATAACTAAGGGATATTAACTTTTAGGTGTATATGATTGTGGGCACACGGAATCCCACCTCTTGTTTGTTTTGAAATTGTTTTGAAAGGAAAGAAAAAAGGTCAGTTGAAAACAGATACAGTGTTGCCACTTGGTCTTTAAGGAATCAAGAAACCTAATTTGACTCACCCAAATGGATAAAGGACACCGGCCTTTCATAACCAAAGAACTTGGCTCGGGGTTTTGGTACGAGAGAGGAAGGAGCCTTTGTCACGACTAAAACACCCTCAACTCGTCCCGTCTTTCGACGGGCCTCAATTAGCATCTAAATAATCATCTTATACTATATTTGGTTCGACAATTAATACTATGATAGTATATTACATCTCATAAGAATCTTGAAATGGAAGATCAAAAGATAAGATATCATTCATAAGATCTAAGCCAAATATCATACAATGTAAAGCGAAAGATCACACAAATAAACCTAGGAAAAATCGTCTAATCATATATCAAGTAATCAAGTTTTCCTAATCTAGGAGGGGACGTGAATTGTTCTTGAAACAAATAATTAAAGGAATCGAAATATGCTTAGCAAGCTAGAATGATGCATGTTAATCTTTGAGAAAAGAAGACCTCTCAATCCCCGGGATGGATGAGAAAAGATGATTAGATCGAGGGGAATCATGTACATGTGATCAAGTTCAATCCTTATAATCTTCTTAGATTGGGAGTCACAAAAACCCCAAATCTTGCATGGATGCAATGTATGATCCTAAAATGTGCAAAGGTTGTAGTGTGTTTGTATACATGGACTTTCTAAAGTGACTTAGAAATCTAAAATATGAATGAATGCATGAAAAGAATTATCATGGGATATGTACAAATGTAGTATGGACTACTTCCTAAGATATGAACAAATTTGGAGTGCATGTAAGCATTAAATCAAAGGATGGAAGTAAAGTATACTTGCTGTGAATAGTGGACAGAATGATCTTGTGGAAAATGGAAAGTAGGGTTAGGAATGTTTTCAATGCATGATTTTTTATGGAGATCATCCTTATTGTGTCTAGAACATAAATCAAAAAGCCAATCCTCAATAACTATTATAGATTGAGAAAAATCATATAAACAATAGAGGTTACTCAGAAACAGAGTTTATACTGTTGACTGAAATGTTGAAAAATCTTAGAAAATGAAAACAAAAGATCTAGAGGCCCATATTATGCAGAACATTCCCTAAGACAGTGAAGTTTAAGGAAAAAATAATTTGGAACCACACTTTTAGGAAAAGTTTTTTGAAAGACAAGTTGAAAGTCAACCAAGCTGCTGTGATAGTAAAAATAGAATATCTTGAGAGAATGTTTGGGTCCAAATGGACCACTTTCAAGTATTTTCAAGTCAAACCAAAAATCACAGGTGTTCTCTAATAAGTTAAGAAGACTTTACAAGTGGTATCATGTTAATACTTTGAATATTGAGTCCTAGAGAAATCTTTGAACTCAGATTGTTCACTGTTTTGAAGATTTTGGAAAGAACTAGGGTTTTATTCTTTGAAATCAAAGTGAGAGGTTTAAAGAGGGGTTTTGAAATAGAGGTTTTAAAAGCATATTTTCAGCACTTAAATGGATATAATGACCACTTGAAATATCAACATTTGAACCCATATCAAGAACCTCCAAGATTGTTGGAGACATTGTTTTCATTTTTGAAGACAACTTCAAGAATACGTAGGAATGTATTGAAGTTGAAATCATCATCTATCAAACATGTTTTTGAGGTCAGGAGATACTATTGTAGTACCTGTAGAATCCGTACTCCTTTAATTATGTAATTTCCTAATTTCTGAGTTCGACTTTATATGTTGATATTATATTTTTAATATCGACTTTATATGTTGATATTTTATTTTTAATATTTGGTTGTCGTGTAATGTTTTAGCTACATATTATGGTATATAATTCATTACCGCTAATTTTATAATTATAGATATATCTTATATTCGCTATTATATTAAAATTATATTATAATCCGTTGTCGTTAATTTTATAATATAGATTATTATATATTTTCATAGTCGCTTAATATTTTAATTATGAATTATATCATATAGTTCGGGATCGCTTAATTTATAATTATAGATATATATGGTATTCACTATTCTATTAATACTATATTATAATTCGCTGCCACTTAATTTTGTAACTATAGGTTATAACATATATAATTTCATTGTCACCTAATTTATTACTATAGATTATTTAATCGTCGTCGCTTAATTTTCTAACTATTAGCTATAGGATATTATTTAGACTCGATAAGTCCATAACTAAATTTAGATTATATTATATCAACATTTATATTTTAATTTCGGACGTTAAAATAGACCAGACTGCTAAATAGTAGACCCAAACTTAGTTGATAGACGCAGCCGTTAAATACAGACCCGAACTGGTTTAATTGCAGACCCGTAGAAACTGGTATTACCCAGACTGCACAGTGTCGCGCCCGCCCTGAAGGTGGGGGGCAGTCCCCTCGTGGGTCGCGACCGTTTTAGAAGGAAATGAAATAAAATAGGGTAAAAGGCTCAAAGCAGCGAACCAAGGCGCGAAAGAAAATGTGTGAAAGTACGTACAAGTGGGAGTAGGGCCAGTAAAAGTTTTTAGAGTCGCCACCTAACGTTATCGGGAGTTAGGATCCCTGCAAAGGCGATTAGAGTAATCATCTTTGACTTTTGAGAAAACAGTTTGAGAAGAGTGGGGCCCTTTTAAAAGTGTGACTCTTGATAGTCGTGCGAAACCAGAGTTCTTGAAGTGGGTTCGGGGACTCGATTATGTCGAGGGAAGGTGTTAGGCACCCTCGAGCATCCGTGACACACGGTTGCCAATTTTAGTGATTTTCATAGTAACGGGGCATAAGTAAGGGGGTAGTAGAATACATATATAAGAAATTAAAACGCGAGCATCCGTGACGCGCGGTTGCCGATTTACGTATCTCGACACGAGATAGTTTTGTAGGTATGTATTAGTTTGAAAGTATATATACGTATCTCGACTCAATCGAGATAGTTTGAAAGTATAGTTATGGCCGTACCCAAGTATGGGTTGCATACGTATCTCGACACGAGAATCAGGCCGTACGTAGTTCTGTGCTGTGTATGGGCGTGAGTGTTTTGGTCGATCTAGACCGTGAGTGTGTAAAATAGCATTTTGAGTAAAGTCGGCGTAGCTAGGAACTTTAACCTGCGCGGTGTAGTCCTAGACATTAACCTTTGAGAAAGTAGTGAGTTGTGAGAAAGTGTTTTGAAAGTAAGGGTCAGTGCCCAGTGCTTTGAAAAGGTGCCGGAAGTACGGGTCAGTGCCCAGTGAAAAAAGAGTGTACCGGAAGTATGGGTCAGTGCCCAGTGAAAAACAGTGTACCGGAAGTATGGGTCGGTGCCCGTTGATGTAAAAAAGGTGATGTAAAAGTTTTACCGGAAGTACGGGTCGGTGCCCTTGTGTAAATGGAGAGAAGTATCATTTTTTGTGTTTCCTGATTTTATCAACAAAAATCTATAACAAGAGATAAAGTGCAGCCGGATGGGTCATTAGATCTCCTTCCGGCTGACGCAGGATATAAAGTCCAATCGGGTGGAGTTCGAGGCCTCCTTCCGACTGGCGCAAGATATAACAGTTGGATAAAGTTCAGCCAGGTGGGTCATTAGATCTCCTTCTGGCTGACGCAGGATATAAAGTCCAATCGGGTGGAGTTCGAGGCCTCCTTCCGACTAGTGCAGGATATAGCAGTTTGATAAAGTTCAGCCGGGTGGGTCATTAGATCTCCTTCCAGCTGACGCAGGATATATACAGTCCAATCGGGTGGAGTTCGAGGCCTCCTTCCGACTGGCAAGAGAAGGTGGAATATCTGACCAGTGGATTTATAGGGAGACCACACCACTAAAGCATATAAAATAAAATAAAAGAAAAAGGCCGAATATCCGACCAGTGGATTTATAGGGAGCCCCAGACCACTAAGGCATATAAGTAAATAAAAGAAAAGAAAAAGACGGAATATCCGACCAGTGGATTTATAGGGAGCCCCAGACCACTAAGTGTAAGAGTTTGAGGGAGTTACCTGTGCAGAAGGGGCTATTGAAGCCGAGTCGGTGTGTTGTTGAGAAAGAATGAAAGAATTCAGAGATTTGAAAGGATCGTCACCGAGAAACGTCGCATAAATAAGCCGAGAAGGCCCGAAGTCATATTTCGACACTCAATCGACTTGAACGGACGTCATAGTTGGGTCCAGAAGGACCGAAAAAGTCAGAATAGCTATAAGGCGGGCCGGAATGGGTCCGGGCTGAGTTGAGCGGGACCCGCGGGGGTTAGAATTGGCCATGATAGCTTGAAATGGATATATAAAATGCCAAACAGCCCTTAAGATTTAGATTCGACCAATTCTGAGGTCACTGGTGCGTCCGGAACGGCTAAATTAGCTAGGAACAAGTGTCCGTTCGTTGAAATCTGGACCCAGAGTGGAGAAAATTGGGAAAAACCAATAGTGTGGCCCAAATGCCACGTCAGCATGCCACGTGTCAGTCAAAGACACGTGGCGCCTTCTGATTGGCTGGTCAAAGTTGACGAAGCGCTGACTGGATGCGCTGACTGGGCAGGCAGTAGACACGTGGCAGCCACTGATTGGTTGGTTGGTGCGGACGTGGCAGTGACACGTGACAGGTGATCCACGTGGCAGTTTGTGATTGGTCCATCAACGCTGATGTGGCGATGACGTGGCAGACACCTGGCAGTAACACGTGGCAGGTGATGCCACGTGGCAATCTGTGATTAGTCCGTCAACGCTGATGTGGCAGATGACGTGGCATGCTGACTGGACTGTTGACTCAGTAGTCCTGACACGTGGCGGCTTCTGATTGGCGGGTCAACTGCTGTGTCAGCGCTGACTCAGCGTTTACTGTTGGCTGCGCGTGGGAGGCGGAACGGCGTGCTGGTGGCGCGTGGGGCGCGTGCGGCGGCTTTCGGTGGTCTTTGGGGGTCGGTCCGCCGGGATCTGGATCGTCTGGGCCAGACGATGGAGATGGTGGTTGTGGTTTCCGGCGTGTGTTGCCGGAAAGTCCGTCGGAGCCACCTCTGTCCAGCGGCGACGCGTGATGGATATTAGAGGCGCGTGGGCCTTCTGTGGAGTTGGTTTGGTGGCGGCACCAGCGGCGTTGGCTCCGTTTTGGCCAGGGGGACCCACTGGACTGGGAGGTGAGACTCAGGGAGTCAGTTTAGGCTCTGTTTGGTTGTATTTTCAGATTCTGCGTAGGTTCAAGGCCCTGTTTGGTTCAGACAGCTTTTTTGGGTTTTTCAGGGTGTTGTTGAAGGCTGTGATTTGGCAGGGGGTTGGGTAATTGGGTGTTGATGATGGGTTATGGGTGGTGGAGACAATTGTGGTGTGGTGGTGGTTGTATTGATGTGTTTGGTAGATAACCAAACAAAGCCTAAGGGTTTGGGAGGTTTTTCCCTAAACCAAACAAGGCCTTAATGGAAGCTGCCCCTTTTTTTTCTTGTGCGTGGCCATGGCTTTCTATTTATAGAAAGAATTTTTGAAACCCTATATGGGTTATAATCCCATGTAGGTGGGACGCTGAGTGGTACGTTCCAACCTTCGATCGGGGCCGTCGATCGATCCTGGACTTCGATCTTTCATATCTTTCAATCTGGACGTCCAATTCGGACGGTTTGAAAATATCTGGGCTCGGTTTAATGTCCTCTTCAAATCCGTGTGGTCGAATCGGAATTTGTTTGAAACCCAGAAATGCCTCCGTTTTCTTCAGACCATCGACGTCTGATCTAGACCGTCTAAACTTTGACTGTCGAAATCTTTTGATCCGACCGTCTGATCTTCCTGATTCAAGATGATTTGAATTTGTATTGACGTTCTCTTTGAATCGGTACGGTTCAATTGAGAATCTCTGATTTAGAAATGACCGTTTTGCCCTTGTCTTTCCCAATTGAGTCTTGAAACTTTGGTTGGACGTCGTTTCTTCTCTGAATGTCTGATTGGACTGATTCAAGTCGCCGAACCTCTGTTTTTCTTCGTATTTCAGTCATTCATATCTAGTTGAACTTTTGGTGCTTCCGGATTGACAATTGTGTCCCTTTTCCTTGATTTCGATGCACCGAAACATTGATCGGAACCCGATTCTCCGTCATTATCAAAAGTTGATGATTTGAAGTCCTATAGGTTGGAATTGATTCCTGCTTTGCCCTGATGTAATCAAATTCAACCTTCAGTCATCCCAGACTTGATTCTGGTCTTGAATTTTGTGCCGAACTTCGATTCTGGTTGAAAACGTCGTCGATTATCGTAACCGGACGATCCTGGATTCTGGAACTCCTGATTGATGAGCTGTGGGCTCTGTATTGACTTTGATTTGACCTCTGGGATCCCTGTTTGGATTTTGGAGCTCTTTCCTCGATTAGAGTGCCTGGTGGGCCCCCTGCGACAGTTATTTCTTTTTTTGGCAGGTCAAAATGGGGTGTCTACACACAGCACCTGACTCGAGACACGTCAAATCTCCTAAGATTTCCCAAATATTCTCCCCCTCTTTTACCCCCTATACAAACCCAAATTCCCCTTATTAACCAACCCACCCCTCTTATAACCCACTAGACATATAACACACACACCACTGCCACCCCACGCCCCCCCAAACTATCAACCCCCCCCCCCCCCCCCATCACCCTCACCTCACCAACCCATCACCCACCTCACCCTCACTGCCACACTCCACCGCCTAAACACAGTACACACACACACGAATATTGTATGTATGTATATAATATATGTATGTATATGTCATATGTGCATATGTATTATGTGTTGGGAGTATGTGTGTATATATATTATACATAAACAGATAGAGTAAAGGGGGGAGAGTGAGGGAACAAGAGAGAGAGAGAAGAGAAGTGCGGGTAGAGAGAGAGAGAGAAGAAAGAAAGACCACAAATTCCCCAAGCATCCTCACTGCCAACCTACAACGTCACACCTACCCACCCTCTCACTCCCTACCTCAGATTACAAACACAGCAGACTGTAGAGGATGAAGAAGAAGGAAAAGAAGTTGGGAGGAAGAGAGAGAGACCGAAGCTAGAGAGAGAAAGAGCCGCCAAAACCGAGAGACCCGAGACCGGAAAGGTAAAGCCTCACACCCCTCTCCATATATTCTGTACACACAGACCGTCACACACGTCCACACGCAGTCCAGAACAGGCCGTAGGCCCCCGCCATGGCCGGACCACCATTGAAGCTCCGGCGAGCTCAGGTTTTCGGACCGTCACCAAAACCCACAAAGTTAATGCCAAAATGACCCTAACGACTCCCTTAACACCCTCAATGAATGGCTGGAAGCTTGAGTCGCGTTTGGACGGCCTAAGGTTCGATTATTCTTTTTGGGTCGTGACTGTTTTTGCCACCGTACGGACAGAAAGTTTAGATTTAGGCTTCAAGACCTATACCGTTAGATCCGGCTCGTCGAGGCACTCAATTTCGACATAAAGTTTGCGTATTTTCGTTAGAAATTGAGGGAGTCATGATCGTTTAAAGTTTTGTGTATAAAAACGTATAAATATACGAATTTACCTGTGTATATATATCGTGTATATATTTATACGTATATACTGCATGTTCTAGATTTTCTTTATAGGAGATGACATTGGCCTTAGGCCCATTTGGCTAGTTCAACTTATGGATCAACTTTGGAGTATTAGCAAATGAGTTTAACAAACGTACCCTTAAGCTTTAGATATAAATTTACTTAGTAATTATATAATTTAATTTGTATTAATATTGCTAAATTAGCTTTTGACATCATAAATTATGTGGTTAATTATTTTAGTAAATCTTTAACTATCATTGGTATTTTCAAAATTGTTAATTATTCTATAATTAATAACTAAGGTATGTTTTAAATATTTAAATTATAGTATGGTTATAATTTGGGATTAATCAAGTATTAATACGGCTTATATTGTAAATTAGTATATTTTATATTTTAAAATATTAGTTTATTATTTGGTTAATTATTTTAATAAATAATTAACTATTGTTATTTTTTTCTCAATTATTAATTATTCGATAATTAATAATCGAGGATCTCTATTAATACTTGAACCTTGTTTAGGTATATGATTAGTATTTATTAATTAGTAGTCCAATATTCTTTACATACTAATTAAAGTATACTTAACTTATTCATTTATTTGTATTTAATATATATTTAGTATTCGATAAATACTAAATAAGTTTTACTCCTTTTAAAATAGATAATAAATATCTAGTAAGGATTACCTTACCATGTTTTATAATTATCAAATTATAAAACTATACTTTGTTACTTTTAGTAATTATCAAAGAGCTACTTATTTAATGTTTAATTATTTTAGATACCAAACGAGTTCCAAAAGTTATGAGAAAAATATCACTAGCCTATTTTAAGGTCTAGTATTTAATAAAAATATTTCTAAGGACCTCTTATCATTCTAAATTATATTTTATAATTATGGGACTCCGAAGGCTATAATTATATAAATAGGACTTCAATAATTCGCAGTAAATAAACCGTAGCTGAGAAAAATACGCGGTCAGTTCCCAGAGTCTTAGAATAATATCTAGATCATCCCCTTAAAGTTTGGTGACCTTTCGACACTGTCAAAAATACAGCTTACCTGTAGGGCCTACACTGGTATAGAAAACCCAGCCTTTTATGTGACGGACTCCGATTTGAGTGTAGTCAATGTCGTTGGACTTAGAATGACACGTAGATCACTACCTTGAGGTTTATATCCTCATTTGGTAAAATTACCATTATACCCCTATCATTAACACATACGCTTCATCACCGTTGTTCTATTATACGTTGTAGGACTGTGACTTATCCACCGTTCGGAGAGTCATAAGCTGGACAAGACATCCAGGTGAGTGTTTCTAACCTCACTCTCAATATACATAATGACTGCTAGAGTATTTGTATGCGATATATATAAGTTGTTTTTATGATTGTTATGCTATGCTGTACATTGATGTACCTTAACGTATATGTAAATTATGTTATGAAGTCGATTGCTATGAGACAAGTGTGTTAAATGCTACTAAGACATATCTGTAAGGAGTAAAAGAAAAGAACTATATGTGAAGGAATGTTTAAGCCATGTGTATGCTGTAATGGATAATTGATTATAGAACGTTAGCTTGAATGTTTTATATACCAATGTTGATTATATGAGCATGTTGTTATTATTGATTTGTTAACCATGCCTAAATGTGCAAATGAGAATAAAGAGCATGTTAAAAGAAGTTTTATCTATATGTCTTGCCTAATGTAATTGTGTCATCGAGAATCATATAACTGAATGTCACATCATGGTGTCAGTAGACGCAGTCAATGTTAGTCAGTGACTCCATCTAAGTGAGGTTGTGAGTTGAAGTAATTGGGAGTCTTGGGAAGTATGAGTTGTTATGATTGAGATTCTTGTGTTGTGAGTCATGAGTCGTTACGATTTGGAAACCCTTCAAGATGATAAAGATACGTGATAACGGGACAGTATGATGGAAATGCAGAATATTGTGATTGTAATATTAAGAGAACAGCTAGAGCTGCTATTGTGCCAGTCGTCCGTGTAAATGCCGGAGATGGTACATGCGTCTGGGTTTACCGTCGTACTGCTTAGCAGTTAGTGCTCTAATGTACTAGTCATCCGAGGGGTTTTTTCGGGGATAGTACACACGTTGTATGGGTTGCTGTCGTGCTGTATATCATGCGCTAGTCAGTTACTAATGTACCATCCTCTGCGGTGGGATTTCCATGATAGTACACATGATGCGTGCCTTTGCCGCCATGCTTGCTGTTTCGCAGTTAGTATTCTAACGTGCAACTCGTTGGGTAGTGATTCACCAACCAGCGAGGGTATAGACGATCGAGCCAATTCCACAATCGTGCTATTTGGATTATGAGGCCGTAAGGCGACGATATTATTATGAGGCCGTAAGGCGACGATGTTACTATAAGGCCGTAAGGCGATGATGTTACAGTATCAGAGTGCGTAGTGAAAGTGTGGTTTGTATTGTGAAAGTAAGTTTAGAATAAGTTTATCGTTGTGGGTTTTATAACCCGATGTTATTGAGTTGCATTGGTTATGGAATTTTATATTCCATAGATTGGGTTTGGGTTCATTGAGTACGCATTTACATGCACGAGCATAATGGAAATGAGGAATTGATTAGTACGAATATATTGTTATGATTTCGAGAACCAGACAAACATGTATATGAATTATATTGATCCTGTTATTTGGTTAACGATAAATGTTTAGTAATTGCATCATATGCAATTTGATACCTTTGCTATGTCCGTGTGAGCGACGTCATTCGATAATGGACTAACCGCATCCTAAGATGAAAAGTAATCACGTGAGAGGAGTGGTTAATGTATGTATATTGGTAGTGAATATGGTTATGAATGCCCACTCAGCTCTGTTGCAAAGCTGACGGCATATTACGCCTGGACAATCCAATGTCCAGATTTCCTTGCAAGTTGGTCAAAGAATAATTCAGTCTTGAGAGTAAGATGCTAAGGAACACTGGAAGTGTAGAGCTAGACGGAAGACCAAAGATAGCCGACAGCATTGTGTATTCAGATAGTTGTTGTATTAGTACTGGGACCTGTGATTTGTAATTGTTCAGATTAAAGTTTAAGTTATAATTAGCTTGCTCCCCTTCATTTTCATATTGTTTTTAGTGTTAGTGGACAGGACGGCTTTGTAACTCGTCATTCCCTACGGGTCCAAAAAGGAAATTTAAATTTTTCCTATTTTTGGCTACTCCGGGGCGTGACAACTATCCATAAGGATTCACTCACCTCAAACTTCATGTCATCATCTAGATGATGATAGACTAGTAAGTAAATAAAAAAAATAAAAAAGAAATGGGATTAAGGAGGGATAAGCATAATATGTAAACAAGCAAGTAAGTAATCAATAGATGATATTCATGATGACTATGGACTTGTAGCTTGGTGTTTCACTCATATATGGTGACTTTGGACATGGAAGAAGATTCCTATCTCACAAATGCTCACTAAAATGGTGGTTGGAAGTATTGAATGTGAAGTAAATGGGAGTAATGAAGTAGAAAACAAAGTTTAGAACTCACTTTGTAGTTGAAAATCAAAGGAAGAAGCTCACTTTCACTCTCCTAACCTTATCTTCTACAACTTTCTCTCTATAACTTCTCTAGGCTCTGTATTTGCCACCCCTAATGAGAAGTCAAGGGGGATTTATATAGGCTAATTTGGGGGTGGTTTTGGGGTTTAAGAAGTGTTCCCATTGGTTCCAAACATCTGTCAACATAGAACTACGTCGTTTTGGTTTCTAATTAATCAAAATGGACCCCCAAAATAAATTGCAAAAATGGACCATTCTGGGGGAGAGTGCCGCGGTGGCACTAGGCCTGAGCCGTGGTGACAGTGGGCCAGTGCTACGACGGCACTGCTCCTCTGATGTCCACATAATTCCATTTAGGCCCCCAGAGGTTCAGGTATTCGCGAAAAGGCCCTATTTGGTCCGAAATTCACAGAAAATGTGTATGAACTCTAAACTGAGGTTGTGATATACCATTGGAAAGGTAATGGAGTCTAAGTTACATAAAAAATATTTCAGAGATAGGTCACTTTGAAAAGTTTTGCGATATTCGTGATAAAAGCCGATTTGGTCACCTTTTTCACCTTCAAAAATTCATAATAAATTCGTTTTAAATCCAGGAATTATGTGCGATATACTATTAGAAATCTATTGAACTCTAGTATTCATGAAAAATGTTTGAAATACGGTGCTCCAGTTTTAAAGTCAACTTTTAGGTCAAATCGGTGAAACCTGGGATTCCCGGGAAGCTTCGGGAACCTCCGAGAGCTCCCAGGAGCTGACGTTTTCATCCGATTTTCTTTTAAAACTCATTTTACTACTTTTCACATGATCTAGAATGATCCCAAAAATTTTCGGAGAATTTAGACGATTTCGGTCAAACCTTGGTCAAATCGGTCAACGAGGACTTTCTGCGAAGTTCCGGGAGTTCTGGGGGTCTCTGGGAGCCGACGATTTCTTCTGATTGTGCTTAAAAATGTATTTTTTAGTAATTTTATTATGACATAGTATGTTTCTAGAGCTTTTGGTCGAAATCTGGGAGTTTTTGGGCTTTCGGGGGCATTTTGGTCATTCTGAGCATTTTAGGAGATAGAACTAACTTCCAAGAGTCCTTGTTAAGTCTTTTTCGATCATTGTGAACCACAAAGCTATGAGTCTTCTAAATCTGATAGCCGACAAAATGGAATGTCTACAATGATCTATTGATGTCTTCTTTTCATCAAATACATATCTTCTCCTTTTAAGAAACTCCAACACGTGGTGCTTCAATTTTTATTTCATATTCATGCTATCAATTTAACTTAGTGTTCTTGTTTTGTTTTTATATTATAATGATAATAAAAATATTATTTTCAGATATTCTAAGCAAGGCACCTGTATGTAAAAGACATGAGGAGCAACAGAAACTAGAGATGGCATTATCTTGTATCATACTTTTTAATATACAATAACATAAACATTTATACATTGTCACATTTTGTATTCAGGCAAGAAAATGGATATACTTATTCATAAAAGAGTAATGCTATGCATCCCAAATTTTGTATCCCAAATCGGTCCCAAACATCCTTCAATAATGTGAGACCATTTAAACATCCTCCAATCAAATCAAGTTGGCCCACTGTAACGTGTTTATGAACTATTTGGGATGACAAATTTGGGAAGCATAGCAATTCTATTCATAAAATTGTTCTACTATTGTCACATTTGGGTGATAAATCTTTATCCTTTTGTTTTGATTCATTTAGTTAAAATGAGAGTTCACCCCCAAACCAGTCAGAGGTTAACCAAGCTTAATTAGTTGAGGTTAGCTTTTTGGTCTGAAAGAGTTAGTATTCTTTGTTCAAATTCCTCTTTTCATGCCAACAAAGAGTACCATTGTCCAGGCTAAAAGGATTTGTCTTTCTTTGAGCTCCACAACCCCTGGATAATTTTTTACTCCATAAAATTGAATTACCATTCCTCCATGTATGTATGACACAAAATTGAATTTATTGGCTGGAAGCTAATTCATTACATGTGCATAATTACTCCAGTGTTTTAACGATATTTTGAACAAATTGGACCTTATTAGATTGACAAAATCGGTCTAAGTGATCCATACTCTACGGGTGGCAAACTTCTTTGTAGACTCATTTGCTAAGGCTGGAGTTCACCATCTCACTCCTTTTGTTGCGTGGATCTAAGGCTTTTCCGATTTGGCCTAAGCACCGTTTGGCTCCTAAATTTTGCTGGGCTAAACTGCTCTATTTGTTAGCTTTGTGCCTATGTGCAGTTTTTTTGTTGTTGTTGTAGTTGTGTATTTTGGTTCTTTAGCTGGGGATATGTACATGCTAATTCTCTAATTATACAAATGAATACATGATGCTTTGATGTTAAAAAAATACAATTAAACTCATGGTCTTATCAATTTGAACATTACTAAGGTGGGACCAGCTTTGGAAGAGCACTTACCAAATGACAATGATACTTCCTTCAGTAATAAGGAGAGAAACTGAAGTACATTAATTTAAGTGCATTTGGAATTGCAACTGATTTCTTAAATGCTAAATGGGCAACTAAAAATGCTAGCAGTCTTTAGTTTCCAGTGATCCTATTGTTGCTCTGTTGGGAAATTATGATCATGTTTGCTGCTTTAGTGACAAAAAGTTCACGACTAGTTAAAACTATTTTGTTGTGTTTTTTTTAAGGTCTATAGAGATGATATTGGCGGATGTGCGCGATAATCTGCAGAATGAAGATGGACCCATTTTTCGTTGGACATTTATATTGACATAATTTATTTAGATTATAATGCATTTTAATTATTATGAGTGGAAATCTATTTAGATGATCATTGTGATTGTTCTAATACATATATTGGATAGATAGTTGTCTTCTAGTTGTCTTGAGAAACTGCTAGACATAGTACTTGTTAGAGCAACCTAAGGTTTCATAAAAGTTTCGGTATAAAACTATAAACCTTACTTTCAGCGCAAAAAATAGTCCATTATCACGCTTGATTAACTGTCGGAAATAAAAGCAATCTGGTAACCATACTTTTTATTGTCGAAATGATTGTGATTCACAACACTTAATTAACTGTGGAAAATACTGTCGAAAAGAATATAATTCACCACGCTTGATTAACGATGGAAAACAAGACAATTACAAACACTATTGGGATTGTGGAAATAAAATTAGTTCCACATTTGTAATCCACCAAAAAAACTACTTTTACAGCACCTACTTTTTGACAGAATAATACTTTTTCCAGCACTTTATTTTGCTGAGAATATGTGTCGTCAAAAGTCATGCCCTCTAGTGTAAAAAATGCCAGAAAAGGCGACGGAAAAAGTTTCAGCAGTTCTAAACCATTGGAAAGTAGTGTAAGGTCCTCGCAAGTAGCGTTGTAAGATTGACACTTGGTGCTTGTAAATTGTTTTCCATAAGGTCGTCCCTGTTTTCCTTACTAACTAAATAAAGAAAATTATTTTTCTCAGTGCTTTATTTTCCTTTACCCCAATAAATCCATGAACCAAATTTTTCGGTAGTGGCCCGTGGTTGAAGCTTTTGATTCTATATAGCCCCAGCTAATTTGATTGTTTTCATTTTCTTTCTTATTGGTAACTATTTTAGAGAATGTAAGTTATTTCTGATTAATTTTGTTAAATTAGTATTCTGTCCCCAACTTATTTCGAAGCAACTTGTCATGATATGGAAAACTATAGCAACAATTAGGAACAATAAAAATCCAACATATTCTTGTTTTTGCATTCTTAAATTGATATATTTGGTCATATAGGTGAAACTCTTCTCTTTTACGGGTGCTATGATTTAAATTTGCTAACCTTTATTTTGTTAGGTTCATGTGATTTACAATTTTTCAGGTTCAGCACTCAGAGTACGACAGTAGGGGCAGCCTTCAATTGTTATGAGCTCTTTTGGAACTCTACCTAATGTACCCCAAATGTCGATTGGTCAACTTGGATCAGCTCCTTCAGTTCAACATGGAATCCCTAGCATGCTAGTAAGTCTTCTATGTCTGAAATGGTATATTTTGATGCAATGTATTGTGTTTTTAAGGATGTGCCTTATTTTGTGAACTTATAAACTGCGGATAGAGATATGACTCTTACATTTTGGTAAGAACTCGGATGTTGGTAGGATGACTCTCATGATAAAATGTTGTGTGTGGGTATGCTATGGAATTGATAAACACATAGGTAGACTTGTCTCTCAGCAAAAAAATTTGAAACAAGGGTACATGAGGGAGTCACATCAAGTAAAGAAGGGCTATCACTCTTTTGCTCATGAGTCTGAGTTGCAGAAGTCAACCCATCCTTGGGACTAGCATAATTTAAATTGATATTCAATTGACCAGGGGATAAATGTGTGTTACCTAAGCAAGAGGCGTCGAGATGATCAGCATTCATAAGGGCAGCAGGCAAGGTACTGGGTTTCAAGGAAAAGTTGCTGCAATGCACATAGGGTGTAGCAGCTTCATACAGGGGGTCCTTGTGACCGTTGGACACATCTTGGGTAAGCGCGTGGCTACCACTCTCAATAAACAAGTCTGATTGAGTATTGGGAGCACTTTTAGGATCAAATAGTGTACTATTTCTCTCTTTCTCACTTGCTAGAATAGAGATTTTGGCTAGAGAACAAAGCTTAGCAACGTAGGCAGTAGGTTGGTTAAAACCAGAATCTCCTTCATATGAGTAGCTTCCTTTTTCCTAAGGAGGATTTCGTAAGAATCTAAGAGAGATTTAGAAGAGGTTTCTTCAACAAAACTTCCATTCATAATTACAGCTTGGTTGTTGAGATTAGATTCTGAAAGAACAAGACCAGGGGCCACTTCTTCACTAGCAACCTTCATATTCCTCTTAAGGATCTCATTAGAGTCTTGAAGAGACTTAAATAAGGTTCCTTCCTCTGGACCACAGCCCTCACTAGCACCTTGATTTGAGAAATCATCCTCCCAATCTTCATGTAACTGAAGATCCTCATCTGAGTATCCATGTGAGTTGTCCTTAGATACCTCTGTCAGGCATTTAACAAAAGCACATGAATACACAAAACAAAAGCAATGATTTTCTGGATATTTACATCATTCTCATTGTAAAGCCAA
Source organism: Hydrangea macrophylla (assembly GCA_033977485.1). NCBI lineage: Eukaryota > Viridiplantae > Streptophyta > Magnoliopsida > Cornales > Hydrangeaceae > Hydrangea > Hydrangea macrophylla. The sequence goes on from CM066993.1 coordinate 30,831,500, forward strand.
ATCGAGTATGTTAGGATGTGCATAATGTACAAGTGTTTCTTACAGCTTGTAATTATGTACTTTTTTCCTTTATCTGATTCTGCCCAAGTATCTTTACATTCTCATTTCTCTCTCCCAAACACGAGATACTTTAATTCTCCTGTACTTGATTGTGGAATCTTTCAGTTTTCCTAGTTGTGGAGAAATTTCACTTAGAATAGTGCCTTCTTCTTCTTTTAATTTAACTCTCAGTTTCTCAGTCTAGTCATTTGCATTTTATTACCATTCCTCTTTCAGGCATCTCAAGCATGGATGGAGTGGCTCATGAAAAAGAGAAATCTTTTGATCAGCGAGGTGATATAGCTATTGTAGCATGGGCTAAGCAGCAACAACTTGAATTGAATCTTCGTGTATGCCGTCTTTCTCGTTCAATGGTATGAAAAAGCCACTACCTTTTACTTTCATTAGTAAGACACTAAGACATATATTTCAACACATTGTCCATTTTTTTCATTATAATAAAGAGGGCCTTGATCGAGCTTGAAACTGACGATGACGAAGCATAGTAAGTCAGTTACCCACTTTTCTGCTCCCTTTTGAAGAAATGTTTTGAATGTCTCTAAGAAAAACATTGGCCGTATCATCTTGTACAAAAATAGGAGAAAGGAGACAAAAAAGAAAAAGAAAAGAAAATAGACAAAAACCTTGTGCCAAAAGCAACAACATTAAGGCAAGTCAATTGCACTTATGCGCTTCTAATTGTTGCCAAGTTTTACAATAGAGTAAAGTTCTCTGGTAGTACCCTTGAAAGTTTCTTATCCCTACAAAATCTGGTTCAACAGTCAAAGTTAAAGATCTAGATGTAGCCCATATCGAGATATTATTTGTGGAACATAGTTACTCTTTATTTATTCATTTACATGCACTTAAGTTAAAGATCCAGATGTAGCCCAATTCTCTTGATTTTGTTGTTAACGAATGAATTAGAGATGCTATTTGATGATTATATATTTTTCTTCACATTCGTACACAAGTTGTTTCCTACTTATGTGTCACACATCCATAACATATTATGGAAACAACTTTAAGATCGATGCTTATAGGAATGGGGTGCTAGAGTTCTTATAATAAGAAAAAGTCCGTGCTTGATAATTTTATGAACTTTTAAGAACACTTGTAAAAGATTATGTTTAATCGATCGATCGATTAAACTACTTTGGTACATGTGTATGTTAGTAGAGGTGTCTAAATTAACTACCTATAAGTTACATTTCACTAATTTAGTAAGACAATCAGTTTAGGGTACATAGATTCAACCGTCAAATCAATCGATTAAACTACTCAGGTACATGTGTATGTTAGTATAGTGTCTAAATTAACTACCTATAAGTTACATTGCACTAATTTAGTAAGACAATCAGTTTAGGGTAAACAGATTCATCCGTCAAATCAATTGATTAAACTACTTAGGTACATGTGTATGTTAGTAGAGGTGTCTAAATTAACAATCTATAATGTTGTATTGCACTAATTCAGTAAGACAATCAGTTCAGGGTACACAAATTTTTTAATCGTTAGTTATAAATCTGACAATGTGATTCATATAGCTGACACCAATTGAACCTAACTCTAACAGTATGTTTCAAATGTGACTATTGTTTTGGAGTAATGCTATGCTTCCCATATTTCTATCCCCAAAGTGTAGGTGATAAAAGGGTAGCATTGACCAGTTATGTTATATTTCATGTAATTTGGTAGAATAAGTAACTTAGTATTAATTGTTTGGGTTGTAAGCTTGGGCTCATTGTGTTGCGTGTCTTGGCTAAGAGATAACTATGATGTCTTATTAGAGGGAGAGATTTGATTTATTATATATTCCTTGATGCTCGCTTTGTGAACGTAGACCTTGTTTTGTTCCCCCAACTTTATGCATATTTTGTGTCATGTCTTTCAGCTTTTTGTTCGTATCTTTCTTTTATGGTTCATTCTTGCCCGCGTACCCTAATTCCCACACCCACACCGGTGATTCCTAGGTGATAGATGGTATTAACCTAAAATCCAAAATGTAGTGCGAACGGTACAATAGTTACCGACGAGTGGGCAGCCATAAAGGGATTTTTATGCTAATGATGATTAAAGTTTTATGGCTTGGTTGGTAAGGTGGGGGTTCTAAGGTTTCTTGGTTGGTAACAAACAAATTAATATTTGGGATTTCATGTAAGCAAGGATAGATGATGATTTGGTGCTGTGCTGGGAGCTCTAAACAATACCCGTCAACAATTAACTCTTTGGTGCTGTGCTAGGAGCACTTCTCATTTAGAAATTTACACATGTTGACCATTAAACCTACACGTTTTTGTTAAGACCATAAAAACCAAATATCATATTGTGTCCTCAGATATGAACTGTAGATTCTACTACACTGTACGAGTCTACATCTAGCAGATTACACAATCGCGTTATTCGACTTGAGGTCACATATTTGTGTAGTAAGAAATCTTAATCTCTTATCCCAAAATACGAACACTTTTTTTTTTTTTATTCTTCAACAAATTAATTTTTTTTATCGACACCGAATTTGTCACTGCTCTGTGCAGTGACAAAATTTAACTTATTGTCACCAAATTTTGTCACTGCTCAGTGTAGTGACAATATTAAATTTATTGTCACTAACATTGTCATTGTTTGGAGCAGTGACAAATACAAAAGTATTGGCACGGTTCTTTGGCGGTGACAAAGGGAAGGAAATTACCCCTTTAAGGGGTCTTCAAATGGGCAGTGACAAACTAAATTGTCACCAATTGGAGCAGTGACAAAGGTCCTTTGTCACCTCCCAAAGTAGTGACAAATTGGCCAATCTGGTGCAGTGAATAGTGATGAAAAGATACTCCGGGGGTGTATTTCTCAACCAAATATGGTTGAATTTGATAAACAAACTCTTGTTCATGAATCAAAGTTTTTTGACATTGGAGAAAATGTTGAAACTTATGAATTTTTAAAGCCACTTTATATTATGGCTTTAGTTGGTTAATACCCACTTTTGCTTTGTGGTGCTCATCAAAATAGGGTTATGACCATGTTGATTATTCTTGTCAAGTATTATAATAAATATATATATATGATATGTTCAAAATAATCTAGCCAAGAAGACAGTGCCACGTCACCCAGAGGCGTCGGTTATTCCGGTAAGGGCGCACCCCGTGGGGCCGAGCGTTCCCGAGGTATTCATGCAAACCGCGCGGTCATATCAACAGGCCAGGCATAAAGGACGCAGCGTCCCGTGATCCCGACCTGTCCAGCAGTTTCCTAAATCAACTACAAGTCTGCGAAAGGAGATATGGCAGTTTCCTAAACCACTTAGGAAACTCTCCTAAAATCATGAAAATATATTGTGATTAGATTAGGCTTCCTAATCCTATCAACTTACCATGTAAGGGTGGACTCTTGCATCTATAAAAGAGCCCACCTACCCTGTCAAGGGGGATCCCCGATTATTATTCTTTAAGCTTACAAGCATTCAATACAGAACTCACCATCAACACGCATACACCCGGCCGGTATTACTGGTAGTGCCGCCCACCTTTGTTGGCTCACCAGGCCCGCCGGTGATCTGCTAGTGAGAGCGCATAGTCGCAACCGCGGACGTAGGTCACCTTGTTAACGGGACCGAACCACATAGAAATTGTTCTCATCTCTTGCTCTCTCAAAACCTTTCTTACCAATTTTAGGCATCATCAGTTTGGCGCCGTATGTGGCAAACGACTGAGTCTTCTCATCAACAAATTCTCAATTGATCAACATGCTGCCAAAGACGGGTAAGAAAGCCGCCAATATGATCAGTCAGGAGAACCCAAAGCCTGAACAGCAGGCTGCCTCCATGACGACCGAGCAGATAACGACAGCACTGGCGCAACTCGTGGAGGGTCAGCGCTGAACACAAGAACAGATAGAGGCGCTTATAGCCCGACAGGAGAAGCGCCCCGTATCAGAGAATCAGCCCAAGAAGAGTGCCCCCATTCAGAGGCCCGCTCGGGCACGAAGGCAAGCCCGTTTCGCCCTGGTGTCCCCACCAGACCGGGAACACCACGACGATGGAGAGTGCAGCCAGGCCACCAGGCGCTCGCAAAGGCGACCTTGGCCCAATCCTCGCCGAGTGGAGGACGCCAGAACTATCATCGATCGATTGCGCGTGGCCAGAGGAGAGGAGTCCAGACAGAAAGCCCGGGAATCGACCGAGGACCCTCCGGCCCTAAGTCGGGGGGATCTTAGGCACAAGCTTTCCCGGACCCAGAGCCGGGCCCTATCCTCGAAGTCCACACGCTTTGAGGAAGAGGCCTCGTCGTCCGACCCAACCTACCGCTCAGACACAGAGAGGAGGACCGGGCGGGATGACGTAAAGGCCCAGGTCGAGGAGCTGCAGCAGCAAATCGAGAGGTTGAACCGCAAGTCCGGTCACGACCTCACCAACACGGAGACTGAATCACCCTATACCGCTCGGGTGACACAGTTTCCTATTCCACAAAAGTTCAAACCCCCTCACCTCAGGGACTACGATGGCACAGGGAGTCCGGTGGACCACATCCGCACTTACAAGGCTCAGATGGCATTGGTCACTACGGTGGACGAACTGTTGTGCCTGGCCTTCCCCAGTACCCTTAAGGGGCCAGCCGCACAGTGGTTCCATGCTTTGAAGCCCCGGACGGTCGACAACTTCAAAGCTCTCGGCAAGCTATTCATCAGCCAGTTTGTGGGGATGCTCGACCGGTCGCAACCGGACACTCAGTTGCTGACCGTCAAGCAGCACAAAGGGGAGTTCCTGAGGGAATATGTGGACCATTTCAACTTGCAAAGGCTCCAAATTTGCAACCTTAATGAAACGGCCGCAATCATGGCCTTCTGATCGGGAGTTCAACACACCAAGGTCGCCACATCGTTCCATTGTACTGACCGGCGACCCTGGTGGAGCTCTCGGAGAGGGTCGGAAAGTACATTGATACCGAAGAGTTCCTGAAGGCAAAGCGTGCCGGCCAGGCGGGAGACGAATCCCCGAAGGATAAGCGCAAGCGTGAAGGATTCGAGAAAGGCTCGGGAAAGAAGCCAAAGCAAGATCAGAAGGATGCCCGGGGTCAGCCCCCGATCGCTTTCACGCCCCTTTCTCGACCCATACATGAAGTCATGGCCGTCGCAGAAGAGCAGAGGTTGCTTCCGCAGCCTACAAAACTTAGAGCACCGCCCGATAAGAGGAATCGGGACAAATTCTGCCGCTACCACAGGGATCACGGCCATGAAATAGAGGATTGCTTTAAATTGAAGATAGCAATAGAGAAGCTGATCGAGCAGGGACACCTCGCTGAGTTCGTCACAGCAGATAGACGACCCCAGCAGGACACCCGAGCTCCTGATCAGCCACCACCACTTGGCCACATCCATGTGATCTCCGGAGGAACGTCCGGCGAAGGTGATTCACAGTCGGCCCAGAAGAGGCATGCCCAGGCATCCCGAGCGGATGTCTGGCAGGTCCAATCCACCGGCTCCTCCCCAACCGATGTTCTAACAATCATGTCCGACGACTGCAGGGTGTCCACTGCCCCCATGATGACCCGCTAGTAGTGACGTTTTCTATAGCAAACTATGTGGTCAAGAGAGTGCTAGTGGACACAGGCAGCTCGTCCGAAATTATGTTTATATCGGCATTCGACCAACTCGAGATCGCCAGGGATCGGCTCTGGCCGGTTGCTACATCCCTGGTTGGATTCAATGGTTCTAGCACACAACCGCTTGGGACAATTGAGCTTCCAGTTCTCATGGGGACCTACCCTCAGCAGGCCTCTGTACTGACCAATTTTGTGGTCGTAGAAGCCCCGTCGGCCTACAATGTCATCCTCGGCAGGCCGACCCTCATCAAGGCCAGAGCAGTCGTCTCCACCTATAGCTTAACAGTGAAGTTCCCTACCCCTTAGGGACCCGGATGCTTGCATGGAGATGAGACCACAGCCCGGAGTTGCTACGTCAGTTCGTTACACTGGGGGCCAATCACCGAGACATTAAGCATTCAAGAGATGGACCCCCGGGACCAGAGCAATGCGGTAGGTCCGATGGAAGAGTTGGAAAGTGTAGTGCTGAATCCCGAGTACCCTGACCACACGGTCAGCATTGGTAGCTTACTAGATCTCGGCCTAAAGGAAAAACTGACCCAGTTCTTGAGGCAAAACCAAGACGTTTTTGCTTGGAGTCACGAGGATATGCCCGGGATTGACCCCTGGGTAATGTGCCATCGCCTCAACGTCAGTCCAGATTGCAGGCTGGTGAAGCAGAAAAGGAGGGGCATAGCCCCCGATAGACATAAGGTAGTGAGTGAAGAGGTCGAGAAGCTCTTCAAAGCCCGTTCTATACGAGAAGTCCACTATCTCGACTGGCTAGCCAACGTGGTACTTGTCAAGAAAAGCAGCGGGAAGTGGAGAATGTGCGTGGACTTTACTGACCTCAACAAAGCTTGCCCCAAGGATTGCTACCCGCTACCCAGGATAGACCTCCTTGTGGACTCCACGGCGGATCACTCACTCCTCTCATTCATGGACGCTTACTCGGGGTACAACCAGATCAGCATGTACCCCGGGGATGAAGAGAAGACGGCGTTCATCACTGACCAGGGCACGTACTGCTACAAGGTTATGCCCTTCGGTCACAAGAACGCCGGGGCTACCTACCAACGCCTGGTCAACTACATGTTGTGGACCACTGCGAAATGAGGAGCGGATCCTGACGCTCTCCCTCGATAGTGTCCCGGGACGGATCCCAAGGAGCACACTTCAGGGAAAACTAGGACTTCCTCACGCGATCCTAGAGACAAAGAGTCGCCACCTAATTTTTATCGGGAATTAGGAAACCCAAGTTTGACTCGCCCAAAATTGAATAAGGTTACTCGCCCTTCATTACCAGAAACAAGGTTCGGGGGTCTTGGTACGAGAGGGGAAGGAGCCCAAGCAGGACTAAAGCACCCCCTCCTCGCCCTACCGAATGGTAGGCCTTGATTCAAATATCCTTGTTATTAATTCATAATAGATGTTGTTTCCTCAAACATACTAGATAGATATATACATGGCAAAAAGAAACATCTAATGAAAATCATTTCAAGAGACTAAATCAAGTAGAAAGCGGATGCTCATGCAATACAAGGGAGAAGTATACTCACAGTGGCTAGTCCCGCCCGGGACCGATGCAAATAAAGTAAACATGTCATGATATGCAAAGGGAACGAGAAGACTTACATTGGTTGACTCAAGCGGAGTCGCGAAAGCAAAAAGAATGGAAACGTGCAATGCAATCATGCAACAATCCTAGATAAGATGTCTCTAACAAATAATCATATAAACGGAGACTATCCTAAAGGAATTGTGTCGTTGAAATCAAAGTTGTAAACCTAGAAAAATTCTAAGAGAAAGGATAGAGATAGTACACGATACATGGGCACTAAGCCACATGTAGACGAGGCAAACCACAAATCGAAGTCCGGGTCCGAGGCACTTAATTCTCTGCACTAATACACCAAAGAATACCCAAGCATTGCAAAAATACAAGCAAACAAATGATATGCATGATAAACAAAGAAAATATGTCATCAATCAAATTTCCAGATTCAGCAACCTCTAATGAATCCTATCAAAAGTGGTTTTAAACATGAGCTGGGTAAAAACCCTTTTACAGAAAGTTAGATACATGTCTTAGGGAACTTCTCCAAAAAGTGGGACCTCAATATCAATTTTATTGTTTGAGAAATAAATGTTTTGGGAATAGTGGATCAGGACTGTCCACTGTTCTTGTAAAAATCATAATTAAATCTACAAATATCATATGAAGCTCTATTTGGTGTCAAAAGAAAGCTATTTCATTGTAGTATATGATAAAAATAAACCCATAGACATTCTGTAATCACAAGGTTTCTGAAAAAGTGTTTTAAACAGACTCTGTTATTCTGGAAATTTGGTATCATTTGACAAATGAATGCAAAACATAATAGAAGTATAATAGAAGTTCATGAATCATGTTAACCAAGTTGATTTAAGCTTTTGATCTCTCATCCATTTATCCTAGGTGATTTCTAAACCAAGTTTTATTCATCAATTGTTGTTGAGTGATCAAGGTATGACCATTTTGTATACATAATCATATTTGTAATTAAACTTAGAAAATTCCAGAATAGTTGTATCAACTTTAAACGCTTAGAAAACGATCCTAACTCGATCGTATGCTCACGATTTTACATCGGCATATAGATATATGAGTTAGGAATCATCCCCAAAAAGCGGAACGTCGATAACTATTATAGATTTTCTGAAATTCAAGCACAAAGAGACGATGTTCAAATCTGTCAACCGATTTCTCAACAATTTCTAAAAATAGTATATGAATCCTAAAAGCTCTCAAAACGGACCAGATGAAAGCTAATTCATCAAAGTTTACCCAGAAAATTTGAAATCCATCAAACTATGGGTTTTGATGGACCAAATCTAATGGACAAAACCAATCTGCTTTGCTGAATTTTTATCTAGTTCATTTTAAAGTGTGAGGAAAACATTTTAGTGATAGTTGAAGCTTATTAGAGAGATCAAACTCATAGATCAACTTAATTATCATGATTCCCAATTAATTTAGCCCTCAAGTTCTATGAAGAACTTTTAGATCAAGGATCAAAGGGACTTATAAATATCATGTTGGAGATGAAATTCAATAGGAATTCTAGGTAATAGGAATAATCAAGAGATAGGTATGAACATAGAAATCATCCTTCTCATAGATCATATTTCCAAACCATCATGGAATTCAAAATAGATATATGTATATATATATAATCATGTATGCATGAATCTAAACTAAAATTGAAGAATGAAACCAAAATTGAAAATCAAAGTGAAAAACAATCTCTAATTGTAAATTATCAATAAAAATCAAAGAGATTTGGATCTAACTATGTGAGTGTGTGAAGAACATGAGAGGAAGAAGATGAGTGTTCTAATAAGTAGAAATAGAACTAAGTTAGATCCAAATCTTATAGATCTATATATACAAAGTAGGAATTAGAGATGAACTATAGTGTTTACCTCTTGGAGGATTCTCAATTACAAGACCAAAATTGATTTGAAGATCTTCTTCTTCAAGTGTTATTCAAGTGTTCTTCAAGCACTCATCCATGGAAGTTGAGGGAGGCAATTGATGTTCAAATTGTGGTCTAATTAGCCTAAGTTAATCTAAATTCAATTCATAATTTTCTCTCTCTAGAATTCACCTAAATTGAAAGTATATTCAAAGTATACTTATCTCTCTTGTATGTGCTTCTATGTGTGTTTGTATCTCCAAGTATATTCAAGTGTATCTCTTCCAAGTGTCTAGTGTGTTAAGATGTGTGTGTGTGTGTGTGATCTCATATGAGATGTATGAGATCTTATATAGAGTTTTGAAGACTTAGCTCTTAAGTTTCAGGGTTAAAACAGGATTTTTAGAGCTTAAAAGAGGGTTAAAATGGCCATTTCGGAGCTTAAACGCAATTTCCAGGCAATTTCCTCGCAGTGGGAAGCTTCTAGAAGGGTCTGGAACTCAAAAAGCTCCGTGGAGGACACAAATGGAAGTGGCGGTTATGGTGGGACCCGCCACCCCCATACCCAAAACCGCCACTTACTATTTGGGTCCCTCTGGTCACCCACAAACCCTGTTTCAAAAATCACGTGCACTGCTTTTCCAGATTTTTGTAAAAATGCTTTTTGGTGTCCGAAATCGTCCGTTTACGTACCGTTGGAAAGCTGTCAGGTTGAATTTCAGTATAAAAATATTTCCAGAGGTTTTATAATGAGAATTGAAGTCCAATTGAAGTCCGGAAGTCCTCCGGAACTTTCGTTGTCTTTTTGAAATCAAATGACGTCTTTTCCAAAATTGCTTTCAAATGTGCGTCGATTTCGAACTTTTCTTTAAAATTGAATCTCTGGATACCTAGAATACTGCGTTTAGAACACTTAATGTTCATATAACCCTGAGAGAATATGAATTCTGAGAGATGATTTTGACAAAACCGGGATTTATCCATGGAAAAGGGCTTTTCTGAGCTTGAAGTCACTTTCCGAAGTCCGATCTTCTGATTGTGTGGAATCCAGTACCTTCCACGGGGTACTTTTCATCATCGAATCCTCCAAGACGTTGTCCACCCTAAATCCTATCAGTGTGGTCAAAATTGGGTGTCTACAGTTTGCCCCTCTTTGGCAGAGCTTGTTGTGAACAACGTGAACTGCAAGTGAGTGCCAAAGCCTTGAAGGCACCCAAATAACCATACTGAGAGGTTTTAGGAAAAACAAAAAATTCGCAAAATCAAGAAATTCAAAATCAGAGAAAATCAAGAAATTACGAATGCAAGAATGCAATGCAATGCTGGGTAGAGGCGGCTAATTTGAAGCTGATGCTGGTCGTGCTCCGCTGGAGCTGCCTACGTATCCTTTCCAGGAATCAGACCAGGGCGTAGTTCAAGCGCGCGAGAAGACGGAAAACAAACAAACAACAACAATGCGGATGAAATGCTCCTATCCTAGGATGCTGGTGCAACATGAAATGTGAAAGTGCTGGAGGAATCATCCTCAAGGGTTCCCTAGATGCAAAATCTAATGCAAAGGATGCAACGACTCTCTCTCACAGTCGAATATGCTAAAGGTATCTTGGATGATTCTCGAGGTTTTTGTCAAAGTTATTCTTCTGATCTTAAGGCTCGTAGGCGTCATCTGTATCCTGGACGACTCTTGAAATAGTGAAGTATCTTGGATGAATTCTGAGTCATGTCAAACAACTGGACGATTGCTGGTGTAGAGTCCTTCTGCTGGGGACGATTACTGATGTAGAGTCCTTCTGCTGGGGACGATTGTTGATGTAGAGTCCTTCTGCTGGGGACGATTGCTGAAATAGGTCCTTCTGCTGGGGACGATTGCTGATGTAGAGTCCTTTTGCTGGGGACGATTGCTGGTGTAGAGTCCTTCTGCTGGGGACGATTGCTGATGTAGAGTCCTTCTGCTGGGGACGATTGCTGAAACAGGTCCTTCTTCTGTGGACGATTGCTGATGTAGAGTCCTTTTGCTGGGGACGATTGCTGATGTAGAGTCCTTCTGCTGGGGACGATTGCTGATGTAGAGTCCTTTTGCTGGGGACGATTGCTGATGTAGAGTCCTTTTGCTGGGGACAAATCTTCTGAAACAGGTCTCTCTGCCGGAGACAAATCTTCTGCTCTTCTGAAATAGGTCCTTCTTCTAGACAAATCTTCTGTAACAGGTCTGGAAACAAGTCTTCTGAAACAGGTCTCTCTGCCGGAGACAAATCTTCTGTTCTTCTGAAACAGGCCCTTTTTCCGAGGACAAATCTTCTGTGGCAGGTCTAGAAACAAATCTTCTGAAACAGGTCTCTCTGCCGGAGACAAATCCTCTGTTCTTCTGAAACAGGCCCTTCTTCTGGGGACAAATCTTCTGTGGCAGGTCTAGAAACAAATCTTCTGAAACAGGTCTCTCTGCCGGAGACAAATCCTCTGTTCTTCTGAAACAGGCCCTTCTTCTGGGGACAAATCTTCTGTGGCAGGTCTAGAAACAAATCTTCTGAAACAGGTCTCTCTGCCGGAGACAAATCCTCTGTTCTTCTGAAACAGGCCCTTCTTCTGAGGACAAATCTTCTGTTCTGATGCACGGATTCTGAGAGATACACAAATTCTGAGAGATGACCCTTCTTCTGAGAGCAACCCACGGATACACGATTCTGATTTTGAGAGAAACCCTACATTCTGGAGGCAACCCTGATATGCGATGCTGAGAAATACATGATTCTGAGAGAAACCCTACATTCTGGAGGCAACCCTGGATACACGATTCTGATTCTGAGAGAAACCCTACATTCTGGAGGCAACCCACGATTCTGAGAGAAACCCTACATTCTGAGAGCAACCCACGGATACACGACTCTTGGCATAAACCTTGTATTCTGGAGGCGACCCACGATTCTGATTCTGAGAGAAACCCTACATTCTGGAGGCAACCCACGATTCTGAGAGAAACCCTACATTCTGGAGGCAACCCTGGATACATGATGCTTGGCATAAACCTTGTATTCTGGAGGCGATTTTGATGCTCAAATTCTGAGAGATACCCTTTATCTGGAGGCAACCCGTGGATACATGATGCTTGCGAGAAACTTAATTCTGAAAGTTCTCTACTGGGGAGATCCTATGATTCTGAGAGATGCACGAATTCTGTATACCTTGACAATATCTGGAAATTCTCTGCTTGAGGAGATATCTGAGGTTTCTGGGACGCGAGCACATATTCTGGAGGCCCTGCTGATTCTTTCTGAGACTCATATTGGTGCTTCGACCAACGCAATCATTCTTGCAACACGTCAGGCTTACTCTAACCCTTTCTGAACATCTCGCATTCTGACCCATCTTCTGAAAGTCCTTTCTGGATGTAATTCTCAAGCGACAATAGACTCAAATGTCCATTTTCTAAGACAACTCATAATCAATCCCAAAACGACGGGAGTTTGCCGTTTCTCGGCCACTTTCAGGCTGCGGTGCCTTTGATTCTTCTCATCTGGGGGACTTTTTTCAATTCTTGAATGGATTTTTACCAAGATTCAAATCTCCAGAGGTCCTCTAGACCAAGAAACCCTACATTCTGGAGGCAACCCTGGATACACGATTCTGATTCTGAGAGAAACCCTACATTCTGGAGGCAACCCACGATTCTGAGAGAAACCCTACATTCTGAGAGCAACCCACGGATACACGATTCTTGGCATAAACCTTGTATTCTGGAGGCGACCCACGATTCTGATTCTTTTCTTCCACAGGTGGCTCAAGTTAGGCAGCTTCAATCACAGTTGGAGCGGATGAATGCAGGCCCTTCTGGTGGGGCTGGTGGGTCTAGGCGAAGGCGCCAAATTGAAGATGATGATAGCTCTACGGCCTCAGATATGCCTGCTCGGTACCCACGGGCTACTCGTCGTCGCTGATGATGATCATATGCACCCATGACTATCTTTCTGTTTTTCTTGCTTTCTGTGCTGAGACTGATGTTGATGTATTCTGTCTGAGACTTGATGGGCTTGTACTCTTGACTTTGCTTGATGCTGCTTTATGCTATCCTTCTGTTTCGCTTTGCATCCCTTGTCACGAGACTGATTTGATTGACACTTTGCACACTGACACACAGGACTCGATTTTACAGGGAAAGGAAATTTCTGACGATTCCTCTTTCTCGACAATGTCTTTTGACTTGGATATTTGAATTTTCTAAGGATTTGCATGTTTTGAAAATGAGCTTTTATCTTGTAGCAGGATATTGTGTTGGCTTTGCATGTAATCTTGAAGCTTTTGAAAATTTTCCACATAATGTTTCAGTCTTGACATTAGATTCACATCTTTATATTGCTAAAAAACTTTTCAACTTAATATCAAGAATTACCAGATTTTTCACTTAGGTGCTTTCTGATAGCCAAGTGATCCAGAGAGGACAGGTAGCGAGGTATGGGCAAACGACAGTTTGCCCCTAGTTGACAGAGATAAATGGAAGTTTGGGCAAACGCAGTTTGCCCCTAGTGTGGCAGTGATATCTTGAGGCTTTGGGCAAACTTGAAAGTTTGCCCCTAGTTTGCAAGGTTCAGGGATCGAGAGCCAGGAAAGCTCGCCTACTTATCCCCAAGTGGGAATCAGATCCAAAGTAGTTCGGCCAGGTCTTGAAAGAAAGTATGGTTGAGGGTTTCAGGAGCAGTGACCGAACCGAGCAGGTTGCCTACATATCCCCAAGTGGGAATCAGGTCAAGTGTAGTTCCTCGAATGCTGGAGGTTTTGAAAGAACAAGTTTTGAAAGAAAAGGCTTTTAAGCATAGTATCTCTTGAGACGGTCAATGTTGATTGGCTGATTGAACTCAACTCCATCTAGATCCATCAGGTATGCCGCTCCTCCAGAGAGAAGCTTCTTGATGACGTATGGGCCAACCCAATTTGGCTTGAATTTCCCTCTAGGATCGAAAACGGGTGCTTTTAAGGCTTTAAGCACAAGGTCGCCTTCCTCAAGTTTTCTTGGACGGACCTTCTTGTTGAATGCTCGAGCTATTCTTCTCTGATACACATGCACATGATCAATTGCGGCCAACCTTTTCTCATCAAGTAACATTAGCTCCTCATATCTATCTCTTAGCCAATCAAATTCTGGAATCTCGGATTCTGCCACAACTCTCAAAGATGGTAGTTCTATTTCAACTGGGAGTATTGCTTCCATTCCGTAAGCCAATGAATAAGGAGTGGCTCCTGTAGATGTTCGGATAGATGTTCTGTATCCCCACAGTGCATACGGTAACTTCTCATGCCAATCTCGGTATGTATCAGTCATCTTTCTTAGGATCGTCTTCAAATTCTTATTAGCTGCTTCAACTGCCCCATTTGTTTGTGGCCTATACGGCGCTGACATGTGGTGCATGATCTTGTATTCTTCTAGTAGATCCAAAACCTCTTTCTGGAAGTGACTGCCATGATCGGATATCAACTCATGAGGGACCCCGTATCGGCAGATTATATTTCTTCTGATAAATCTGGCCACATCTTTAGCCTTCAATGTCGCATAAGACTCTGCTTCCACCCATTTTGTGAAATAATCAATTGCTACCAGGATGTATTGATGCCCATTAGACGCCTTCGGGGTTACTTCTCCAATAACATCTATTCCCCAAACTGAGAATGGCCAAGGGGTAGTCATGTTGTATAGCAGTGACGGCGGCACATGCTTCATATTGGCATGGATCTGACATTTGTGACATTTTCTGACATATTCATAGCAGTCCTTGTCCATAGTAGTCCAATAATATCCTTGTCGGATGATCTTCTTAGCTAACATGTGTCCACTCATATGAGGACCACACACCCCTTCGTGAATTTGCTCCATCATCTTTCTCGCACTGTTTCCATACAGACATGTCAAGTTGAATCCATTGTGAGATCTCTTCAATAGATTTCCGCCACAAATCATGAATTGAGCCGAGAATCTTCTTATGGCTCTCTTGTCTTTCTCAGAGGCGCCTTCCGGATATTCCCCATTTTCAATGAAGTTCCACACGTCGGTGTACCACGGAAGTTCTTCTGCTTCTTCTATTTCCCCAATCATCTCATAAGACGGCTTTTCCCTTTGTTCAATCATCAAAGGAGTTAGCTTTATCCCCACAGGAATCTCAATCATTGACGCTAAAGTAGCCAAAGAGTCTGCTAGCTGATTTTCTTCTCGAGGCAGGTAGAAGAACGTGATATGCAAGAAACGAGTTCGTAAAGAATCAAGATACTCATGATAGGGTTTTAACTTCTCTTCCTTGACTTTCCAATCTCCTCGAACTTGGGATATGATCAAATTGGAATCCCCGAATACATCAAGTTTCCTTACCTCCAAAGTCAATGCGGCTTCTAGCCCCAAGATACAAGCTTCATACTCAGCAGTGTTGTTGGTGGAGGTGTACTTCAGCTTAATAGAGAATGGGGTATGTGCTCCTTCAGGGGATACAAGGATGATTCCTACTCCATATCCTTTTTGGTTTGCAGCTCCATCAAAGTACATTTTCCACACATCTTCTTTTAATTCCATCAATCCTTCGTCAGGGAACATGAACTCTCCTTCGTTTTCCAGATTTATCGGATGTTCTGCTAAATGTTCTGCGACAGCCCTTCCTTTAACAGATTTACTCGTAGCATGTATCAAGTCAAACTCAGATAGCATTAATGTCCATCGGGAGATTCTTCCGGTCAATGCTGGTTTTTCAAATAGGTACTTCAAAGGATCCATTCGGGAGATTAAAACAACAGGGAAGGCCAACATATAATGCCTCAGACGACGAGTGGCCCAAACCAAAGCCCAACATGTCTTTTCTAACGGAGAATACTTCAATTCGTATCCAGTCATCCTTTTACTTAAGTAGTAAATGGCTTTCTCTGTACGCCCTTCATCTCCTTCTTGGGCTAACATGCATCCCATAGCATTCTCTGACACGGATAAGTACAACAGCAAAGGCTTCCCTGACTTCGGGGGTGAAAGAACCGGTGGGTTTGATAAATAAGCCTTGATCTTGTCAAAAGCTTCTTGACATTGATTGTCCCATTCGAATTTCTTCCCTTTTCTCAACAAGCTGAAAAGCGGATCGCAAGTAGCAGTGAGCTTAGATATGAAGCGACTGATGAATTGGATTCTTCCCAGAAATCCTCTTACTTCCTTTTCATTTGTCGGAGGCGGCATATCCATAATAGCCTTGATCTTTGTGGGGTCAACCTCAATTCCTCTCTGTGTGATGAGAAATCCCAGCAGCTTTCCGGTGGTAACTCCAAAAGTACACTTCTGTGGATTCAATCTCATTCTGTATTTCCTTAATCTTTCAAAGAACTTGGCGAGTGCTGTTAAATGCCCACTTCTTTCTTTGGACTTAACAATCATATCATCCACATAAACTTCTACCTCTTTATGGATCATGTCATGTAACAAAGTAGTAGCAGCTCTCTGATAGGTTGCGCCAGCATTCTTTAACCCAAATGGCATCACTCGGTAGCAATACGTCCCCCAGTGAGTTGTGAATGTAGTCTTTTCTCTGTCTTCGGGTGCCATTAAAATCTGATTGTACCCTGAGAAACCATCCATGAATGATAACAACTCATGCCCCGCGGTGCTATCTACCAGAACATCTATGTGTGGAAGCGGAAAATCATCCTTAGGACTAGCCTTGTTTAGATCTCTGAAGTCAACACATACACGGATCCTTCCATCCTTCTTTGGCACAGGAACTATATTGGCTATCCATTCCGGATATTGGGTTACCATCAGGAATCCAGCTTTCAATTGTTTCTCAACTTCTTCTTTGATCTTCAAAGTCCATTCGGGTCTCATGCGTCTCAACTTTTGCTTAACAGGTTTTGAATTTGGAAAGAGAGGGATGTGGTGTTGGACAATCTCTGGATCGATGCCTGGCATATCTTGGTAGGACCAAGCGAAAACATCTTTAAATTCTTTTAATAAGTTGATTAGTTCATTGCTTTCTTGTGAAGTGAGTGTGGTGCCAATATGAACATTTTGTGGATTATCTTCATTATCCAAGTTTATTAGCAAAGTTTCTTCAATAATCTTGCATGCAGATTCATTTTCATTTTCAATTAATCTTTGCAAATCCTCAGAAATTTCAAAATCAAGATCATCAGACACAGAAGAGTAAGCGAAATCCTCGTTCATTTCATTAACATTTTTGGGTACATCAAAAGCAAAAGCAGACTCAACATCATGGCTCATATTGGCCTTTACAGACTTCCGGGGAAATGGGGGAGGGGATTTGTTGACTTCCGATTCTATCACCCAATTGTTCAGAGCTCCCTCTATTGGCTTGATTTCTTTCACATTTCCCAGTGCTTCTTCGGCATCCATCAGCATGTTCAGCTCTTCACCCATTAGCATGTTCAAATCATCACTTGTCATCAGCTCAGCCCAGTCCTTCCTTTCTTTCTTGATAGGCGGAGTATACAAGAACGGATCCTCATAGTCGGAGAACTCATGTTTGAAGAAAATCTCAAATCCAGGCTTAATGTTCTTGGTAGCCGGATCATACCATGGTTCAGGGAACCCACAGAAGGGAAAGTCATCGCCTTCTTTCACGAAGTATCCATTCAGGATTCTTGGCCCAGAAACAACCATCGGCCCTTTTCCTTTTGTCATCTTCTTCTTATCTTCTTCAGTCAATTGATACCCAAGCCCAGATTTATCTTTCTGTTCGTGAAAGTTCGGTGGTTCAGTTATTCCTTGTTGACGACGACCTAGTCCCATTCCAGGAAAATAGTTCATCTTCCGCACCATATGAGCCACTTTAGGATTGGCATACTGGTCAAAGTACAATGGCATGACTTCAGGGATCCAATTCTGTCCCACTTCTTCTTGTAGATCTTTGGCAACCGGGTTTCCCTTCTCGAACATCTTTCTATATTCGCGTCCGGTGATGAACGGCTTCTTTTTCTTGATCGGAGTGATTTCTTCGCCCCAGACAGATGCATCAGGAAGTTTCTTCTCATAGCTGAGTCGATCCCAAACGGATTTCTTTTTCTTAGCTCCTTCATTTATCATTCCCACAAAGTTGAATCCTCCTAATTCATTTTCTTCTTCCGGTGTTTGGACTTCTAGCACAGGACCATGGCTTGTCCCTTCTTCTTTGATCCAGCTATCCCCAAAGATTGTTACCACATCCTCTTTCCAGATGAACTTGACTTTCTGGTGGAGAGTGGAGGCGACTGCATCATTCACATGTAACCACGGACGTCCCAATAGCAGATTAAAGCTAGCCGGAATATCAATCACTTGGAAATCAGCTTCTTTGTTTGATGGCCCGACTTCAATTTTCAACTTAATCATTCCCACAATGGCCCTTTTGGTGTTATCATAGGCCCTCACAGTTTGTGTTGATGGCAAGAGTTCTGAAATAGACAACCCCATTCTGAGAGCTGTTTGGAGAGGACATACATTCAAGGCTGATCCATTATCTACCAAGCAGACCGGTACTCTATTCCCCAGGCAATGTACAGTGATGTAGAGAGCTCTGTTGTGGTGTGCCCCTTCCGGCGGTAAATCTTCATCTGTGAATGTGATTACAGGCTTACAAGGCTTTGAAGAGATCATGTTTACTAGATCTTCGGGAGTAGTATTGACAGAAACATCCAAACGATTGAGAGTATCGAGCATGGCCTGCCTGTGTTTGTGAGAGGTCATAAGTAATCCCCATACTGAGATCCAAGCTTGTGTTTTCTTCAATTGCTTTAGGATTTCATCTTCTTCTTCGCTCACGGCTCCTTTACCAGCCTCTTTTGCTTTGACGACTTCTTTCTCATTCCATGTTTCTTTTCCACGATTTTCTAACTCATGAGGCTTGAAATGACGTCCGGAACGGGTCAAGTGGTTTGCTTCATTGGTGATCCAGATAGACTCAAGTTCTTTGGCTAACTTTTCGGTGCCAACAGTGATTTTCCAAACAGAATCATCGGGGATTATGGTATTATTAACGGAATCATCCTCATCATCATACCACAAATCTTCTTCTTCTTCCATCATTGCAATAAGATCGTCATCTTTGATTTCAAGGTTCTCGACAGGCTTTAGCAATTCTTCTATCGGCTCAGTGCTTTGTTTCTCGGTGACTGCTTCTATGGGCTTTTCTTCCTCATACCAGATCGAGTCGTCGGTGATGGCATTGGGATCCCACCATTCAATTGTAAGATTTCCGTTGGCTATTTCTTCTTCAAAAGCCAGTGCTTCTTCGACCCATTCTTCCTCTTCCATATTCCTCAAGATGCAAATTGCAGCGTCTTCCGGAAGTTGAACATCCATAGCTGGTTGATTCGAGGATGTGATGTAGATCTTTGGGTTATAAATCTGAGATCCTTCTTCTACAAAGTTAACATTTGGCCTGTTCCCCTTATGATTAGGGAGAGGATTCTTCTGAACATTTGGCTGAGAGGGAGGAGGGGAGATGACCCCTTTTTCAATCAAGTCTTCAATTTCATGGCGAAGTCTCCAGCATCTATCTGTGCTATGTCCACGGCCTTGATGAAAGTCACAAAAGAACTCTGTTTTGAAACCCGGTGGAAGTGGATTTGGCTCTGGTTTAGGTTCCAATTTCTGCAAGTACCCTTTTTCTATCATTCTTTCAAGTGCGGTGCTTAGTGGCATCCCCAAGTCGGAAAATTCTCTTTTCTCTCTCGACTGTTTCTGATTTTGACTTCCTCTTGCATTAGCCATACTTCGACGCTCTTTCTGAAAAGGCTGAGGAGATAGTGTGTTGACGTCAGCAGACTGATGATAGACTGGCCTTTCTGTCTTTCTGTATCGATTGCTCGTGCTTTCTTTCTTGATCTTTCCATCTCTAATGGCATCTTCTATCAAAGTTCCCACATCAAACAGCTGTTCGAAACTCACAATGGACTGAAATTCTAGCCTTTCCAAGTATTCGGGCTGTAGATTCTTGATGATCATTCGGACCTGATCTTTTTCCGCTGGCCTGCTAGTCATTTGAGCAGCTTTAGCTCTCCAACGAGTAAGGAAACCTGCGAAGGATTCCCTGTACTCTTGTCGGGTGGTTTCTAGATCTCTTGCAGTTACATCAAACAACTGGTTATATGAATATTGAGCCACGAAAGCTTTGGCCAATGCCTCCCAATCTCTGGTTATGGCTGGTTCCAACGTCAAGTACCATGAAAGTGCTGCTCCACTCAAAACTCTTGGAAACAATAGAGCGAAGAGGTCAGATCCAATGCCCATGGGCTGCAAAGTTCCTACATAAAGCCTCAGATAGCTCTTTGGATTTCCGGTTCCATTGAAAAATTCAATATGCGGCATCTTAAACTTCTCTGGGAGTTTGGCTTTTGGAGCGTCACACAACCCTTCAACATCGAACAAATACTCATCCACCCCTTTGCTCTTTCTGATCACACTCTCTAGTTTGTCGATCTTGGCCAACTTGTCCTGAATTTCCTGATCTAGCTGAACCTTTGGTTGAACTGTCTCCCCAAAATCTTCTTCTTCATGATGCTCTGGAGGTGGTGGTGGTGGATTAGTTAGCTGCTCAATCATTCTCATCATAGTGGCAAGTTGTTCTCGATTCTGCTCCCTGCTCTGATCCAAGGCAGCTTGCATTGCGGCCAATCTGGCTTCCATATCCGCTTCGTATGTCATATCTTCAACCCTAGTCGACTCGGCTGTTCCTTCTTCTAACCCTGATCTGATCAAACGGCTGTTCGGAGCTCTGACCCAGAAAGGAGTACAACTTTTCGGTCCTATCTTTTCTTATCTGGTTTATTTAGGGATTTTCAAATAATCAGGTATCTTTATTGCAAAAGAATTTTTCAAAGAATGATATAAGAAGGTGGATTTACAAAGATGGAAATCATAAATGGAAAATCATTTCCTTTTTCAAAAACATTTTTCTTAAAATCAAAGAAATCTTTTCAAGCTTTCAAAATTCTGAGGAAAACAAATCTTTTCTTTTGAAAGTATATTAGAGGCGTCGCACTCGTGAGTCGTATATGCAATGCTCGTGTAGTGCATGCAATGCAGATGAAATGCAATCTAATCTAAATGCAATGCACCTTAATCTAGCTTAGACCTAGCACATCAGCACATAAGCACATAAGATTCCTTGAGTATGCTAATCACCCTACTAATCCAATCATTATCCAAGGATTTTGAGTTTTGAAATTCTTGATGGTTCAGGTTTGAAAATTGAAATTTTTCATGAAAATCTTTGAAAAAGATGGGGAGATTTGTAATTTTCAAAAGAATTTTTGAACCATCAATGTTTGTGGTGAGAAATCATGATTCTTAAAAATTGAGGTGGGAATTTTGAAATTCTAAGATCTGAGAGGAAGATTTTGAAATTGAATCATCATGATTTCTTGAAGACCAAAGTAAAATTTTTTTTTTTTTTTTGAAATTCTCTAAAATCTAGGAGAATTTGAAATTGAATCATCAAAGTGTGATCATGATTTCTGGAAATAGGAATTTTGAAATTCTCTAAAATCTAAGGAGAATTTTGGAAAGATTTTGTGAAAGTGAATCTCAAAGCAAATTTTCAAAAGGGATATTCTTGGAATTTTCAAAAGACTTGGGGTTTTTCAAAGAAGTGCTTATAGTTTCAAAAATTTTCAAAATTGTCCTCAAATAATGATTGGATGTTCGGATAAAGACCATACTATCCTAGAGGAATCCACCATACAAGGTTTGATGATGCCTTCGCATACACGTCCTCATCATCCACATAATCCCTTACGGGCAAGCGCAAGTAATTCATCACATTGTCCTAATCAAAGATGATAATCAAGATCCTAATTGAAGGGTTCTATAGAAACTATATGCAAAGGCCGGGTTTTAGTCTCATAAAGGGTCCATTAGCAAGCTCAGCGGTGTGGTTGACCGCCTCCCCGAGGGCGTGCCGTTCACACATAGGCTCTATATACCGCACGCGGTACAAGGCTAACGGTGACTACATGCTACCAAAACTCTTGACAAATAGAGGAAAGAGGACCCTCTATCTTCAAGGCAATGATCTCAAGCAGTCGCGGTGAAAGAACAATGCAAGTGCAAATGCAGGCAGAAACAACATGATTATTGAATTAATAACAAGGATATTCATTGGTTCAAGTCAAACCCTCGAAGAACAAGAAACCATCGGTTTCATGTTCAAATCCCCAGCAGAGTCGCCAGATTGTGGACCACTGCGAAATGAGGAGCGGGTCCTGACGCTCTCCCTCGATAGTGTCCCGGGACGGATCCCAAGGAGCACACTTCAGGGAAAACTAGGACTTCCTCACGCGATCCTAGAGACAAAGAGTCGCCACCTAATTTTTATCGGGAATTAGGAAACCCAAGTTTGACTCGCCCAAAATTGAATAAGGTTACTCGCCCTTCATTACCAGAAACAAGGTTCGGGGGTCTTGGTACGAGAGGGGAAGGAGCCCAAGCAGGACTAAAGCACCCCCTCCTCGCCCTACCGAATGGTAGGCCTTGATTCAAATATCCTTGTTATTAATTCATAATAGATGTTGTTTCCTCAAACATACTAGATAGATATATACATGGCAAAAAGAAACATCTAATGAAAATCATTTCAAGAGACTAAATCAAGTAGAAAGCGGATGCTCATGCAATACAAGGGAGAAGTATACTCACAGTGGCTAGTCCCGCCCGGGACCGATGCAAATAAAGTAAACATGTCATGATATGCAAAGGGAACGAGAAGACTTACATTGGTTGACTCAAGCGGAGTCGCGAAAGCAAAAAGAATGGAAACGTGCAATGCAATCATGCAACAATCCTAGATAAGATGTCTCTAACAAATAATCATATAAACGGAGACTATCCTAAAGGAATTGTGTCGTTGAAATCAAAGTTGTAAACCTAGAAAAATTCTAAGAGAAAGGATAGAGATAGTACACGATACATGGGCACTAAGCCACATGTAGACGAGGCAAACCACAAATCGAAGTCCGGGTCCGAGGCACTTAATTCTCTGCACTAATACACCAAAGAATACCCAAGCATTGCAAAAATACAAGCAAACAAATGATATGCATGATAAACAAAGAAAACATGTCATCAATCAAATTTCCAGATTCAGCAACCTCTAATGAATCCTATCAAAAGTGGTTTTAAACATGAGCTGGGTAAAAACCCTTTTACAGAAAGTTAGATACATGTCTTAGGGAACTTCTCCAAAAAGTGGGACCTCAATATCAATTTTATTGTTTGAGAAATAAATGTTTTGGGAATAGTGGATCAGGACTGTCCACTGTTCTTGTAAAAATCATAATTAAATCTACAAAAATCATATGAAGCTCTATTTGGTGTCAAAAGAAATCTATTTCATTGTAGTATATGATAAAAATAAACCCATAGACATTCTGTAATCACAAGGTTTCTGAAAAAGTGTTTTAAACAGACTCTGTTATTCTGGAAATTTGGTATCATTTGACAAATGAATGCAAAACATAATAGAAGTATAATAGAAGTTCATGAATCATGTTAACCAAGTTGATTTAAGCTTTTGATCTCTCATCCATTTATCCTAGGTGATTTCTAAACCAAGTTTTATTCATCAATTGTTGTTGAGTGATCAAGGTATGACCATTTTGTATACATAATCATATTTGTAATTAAACTTAGAAAATTCCAGAATAGTTGTATCAACTTTAAACGCTTAGAAAACGATCCTAACTCGATCGTATGCTCACGATTTTACATCGGCATATAGATATATGAGTTAGGAATCATCCCCAAAAAGCGGAACGTCGATAACTATTATAGATTTTCTGAAATTCAAGCACAAAGAGACGATGTTCAAATCTGTCAACCGATTTCTCAACAATTTCTAAAAATAGTATATGAATCCTAAAAGCTCTCAAAACGGACCGGATGAAAGCTAATTCATCAAAGTTTACCCAGAAAATTTGAAATCCATCAAACTATGGGTTTTGATGGACCAAATCTAATGGACAAAACCAATCTGCTTTGCTGAATTTTTATCTAGTTCATTTTAAAGTGTGAGGAAAACATTTTAGTGATAGTTGAAGCTTATTAGAGAGATCAAACTCATAGATCAACTTAATTATCATGATTCCCAATCAATTTAGCCCTCAAGTTCTATGAAGAACTTTTAGATCAAGGATCAAAGGGACTTATAAATATCATGTTGGAGATGAAATTCAATAGGAATTCTAGGTAATAGGAATAATCAAGAGATAGGTATGAACATAGAAATCATCCTTCTCATAGATCATATTTCCAAACCATCATGGAATTCAAAATAGATATATGTATATATATATAATCATGTATGCATGAATCTAAACTAAAATTGAAGAATGAAACCAAAATTGAAAATCAAAGTGAAAAACAATCTCTAATTGTAAATTATCAATAAAAATCAAAGAGATTTGGATCTAACTATGTGAGTGTGTGAAGAACATGAGAGGAAGAAGATGAGTGTTCTAATAAGTAGAAATAGAACTAAGTTAGATCCAAATCTTATAGATCTATATATACAAAGTAGGAATTAGAGATGAACTATAGTGTTTACCTCTTGGAGGATTCTCAATTACAAGACCAAAATTGATTTGAAGATCTTCTTCTTCAAGTGTTATTCAAGTGTTCTTCAAGCACTCATCCATGGAAGTTGAGGGAGGCAATTGATGTTCAAATTGTGGTCTAATTAGCCTAAGTTAATCTAAATTCAATTCATAATTTTCTCTCTCTAGAATTCACCTAAATTGAAAGTATATTCAAAGTATACTTATCTCTCTTGTATGTGCTTCTATGTGTGTTTGTATCTCCAAGTATATTCAAGTGTATCTCTTCCAAGTGTCTAGTGTGTTAAGATGTGTGTGTGTGTGTGTGATCTCATATGAGATGTATGAGATCTTATATAGAGTTTTGAAGACTTAGCTCTTAAGTTTCAGGGTTAAAACAGGATTTTTAGAGCTTAAAAGAGGGTTAAAATGGCCATTTCGGAGCTTAAACGCAATTTCCAGGCAATTTCCTCGCAGTGGGAAGCTTCTAGAAGGGTCTGGAACTCAAAAAGCTCCGTGGAGGACACAAATGGAAGTGGCGGTTATGGTGGGACCCGCCACCCCCATACCCAAAACCGCCACTTACTATTTGGGTCCCTCTGGTCACCCACAAACCCTGTTTCAAAAATCACGTGCACTGCTTTTCCAGATTTTTGTAAAAATGCTTTTTGGTGTCCGAAATCGTCCGTTTACGTACCGTTGGAAAGCTGTCAGGTTGAATTTCAGTATAAAAATATTTCCAGAGGTTTTATAATGAGAATTGAAGTCCAATTGAAGTCCGGAAGTCCTCCGGAACTTTCGTTGTCTTTTTGAAATCAAATGACGTCTTTTCCAAAATTGCTTTCAAATGTGCGTCGATTTCGAACTTTTCTTTAAAATTGAATCTATGGATACCTAGAATACTGCGTTTAGAACACTTAATGTTCATATAACCCTGAGAGAATATGAATTCTGAGAGATGATTTTGACAAAACCGGGATTTATCCATGGAAAAGGGCTTTTCTGAGCTTGAAGTCACTTTCCGAAGTCCGATCTTCTGATTGTGTGGAATCCAGTACCTTCCACGGGGTACTTTTCATCATCGAATCCTCCAAGACGTTGTCCACCCTAAATCCTATCAGTGTGGTCAAAATTGGGTGTCTACACATGTTTAAAGACCTCATTGGAAAGACTATGGAGGTATATGTGGATGACCTGCTGGTCAAGACCCGGGACGAACCCGACCACCTGGAGCATCTGGCCGGGGCCTTCAGCATTTTGAGAAAATTCAGGATGAGGTTGAACTCGGCCAAATGCACCTTTGGCGTCTCGTCGGGGAAATTTCTGGGCCACTTAGTCAGCAGATGGGGAATTGAGGCTAACCCCGAGAAGATCAAAGCCATCATCAATATGCGGTCGCCCAAATCAACAAAGGAGGTTCAGAGCTTAGCCGGACGGGTGGCCGCGTTAAACAGATTTGTCTCCTGAGCTACCGACCGGTGCCTATCGTTCTTCAAAATCCTCCGCAAAGCATTTCAGTGGTCAGAAGAGTGTGAAGAGGCATTCCAGGAACTCAAGAAGTACCTGGCGTCCCCTCCTCTACTCTCAACACCTGTGCCCGGGGAAGAGCTATTTTTATACTTGGCAGTGTCACCGTCGGCAGTTAGCTCGGCACTCATTCGGGAAGAGCATGGGATACAGTTCCCTGTGTACTATACCAGCCGGGCGTTACAGGGCGCAGAGATCAGATACTCCCGCATCAAAAAATTGGCATTCGCCCTTATCACCTCGGCCCGGAGGCTCCGCCCATACTTCCAGGCCCATGCCATTGTGGTCCTCACAGACCAACCTCTCCATAGAATCCTCAGCCGCCCAGACACGTCCGAGAGGCTCGTCAAGTGGGCATTGGAGTTGGAAGAGTTCGAAGTGATCTACCGACCCAGGACAGCCATCAAGGGACAAGCCGTGGCTGACTTTCTGGTTGAGTTCACATATCCAGAAGACCTGGTTGAAGAGTCTGAGCCACCGGCCTTACTGCCCGGGTTACATTCTAATATCCCTACCTGGATACTGCACATAGACGGTTCATCCAATCAGCAAGGCAGTGGGGCAAGATCATCCTGACTACCCCCGACGGTATCCAGCTCGAATATGCACTAAGTTTTGGGTTCTGCGCCTCCAATAACGAGGCTAAATACAAAGCCCTCTTGGTCAGGTTACAGTTGGCCATCTCTATGAGCGCGCAACAGGTCCAAGGATACAGCGACTCCCAGGTCGTGGTCAACCAGGTGAACCAAGAGTACGAAGCGCGGGAAGACAGCATGGTAGCCTACCTGGCCCTTGTCCGAGTAGTTTCCAAGCAGCTCTGGGGATTCTCCATCATGCAGATACCCAGAGAAGAAAATATCAGAGCCGACCGGTTGGCTCGCCTCGCTTCGTCTTCTGAGTCAGACTTGCCCGGGATAAGGATACAATACCTACCCGAGCCAAGTGTGATCAACTCCGAGGGCATGGAGGTAGACCCGGTCACTCTGGGACCAAGCTGGATGGACCCACTTGTGACATTCCTGAAAACAGGGACGCTACCAGACGACAAAGAAGAAGCCCGCCGAGTTAAATACCGGGCAGTACAATATGATTTTCTCGATGGCATCCTCTACAAGAGGGGATTCACTATCCCATACCTCCACTGTGTCCACCCTACGCAAGTCCTAGCAATACTGTTCGAAATCCACGGAGGAGTGCGTGGGAATCACATCGGAGGCCGGGCACTCTCCAGAAAGGCCCTACTACAAGGATACTACTGGCCAACCATGGCCCGAGATTCCCAAGAGTATGTCCGGAGGTGTGACAAGTGCCAAATATAGTCTCCCATGATCAACCAACCGGAAGAACTCCAGACACCAATCCACAGCCCCTGGCCATTCGCCTAGTGGGGAATCGACATTGTTGGTCCCTTACCGATGGGAAAAGGACAGGTCAAGTTTACCGTGATAGCTGTTGACTACTTCACCAAGTGGGCAGAGGCCGAACCCTTGGCGACAATAACCAAGCAAAAAATGGAGTGCTTTGTGGAAAGGAATATTCTTAGTAGATTTGGCATTCCCCGGGTCCTGGTCAGTGACAATGGCAAACAATTTGACACCCCTACCTTCAGACAATTCTGCTCGGGCTATGGGATACTGAATCATTACTCCTCCCCCGAGCACCCACAAGCCAACAGTCAAGCCGAGGTAACCAACCGAACAATCTTGCACTCAATCAAAACGAGGCTTGAAGGCGCCAAAGGGCTGTGGGCTGAAGAGCTACCAACCCTCCTGTGGGCCTACCGCACTATTCCCCGAGCGGCAACAAGCGAAACACCATTCTCTTTAACTTATGGATTTGAGGCAGTGGTCCCCACAGAGCTCGGATTGCCAACAGACCGGGTGGCCAACTTCAGCGCGCCGGATAACGAAGAAGCTCTCCGGTCCAAACTGGACTTGGTAGAGGAAAAAAGAGACCAGGACTACCTAAAGGTAGCAGCCTACAAGCAAAGAGTCTCGCGGTATTACAATAGCAAGGTGAAGCACCGCAGTTTTCAAGTCAGAGACCTTGTCCTCAAGGCAGTGAACCAGTCTACCCGAATCCCGAGCCATGGAAAATTGGGACCAAACTGGGAAGGTCCATATAAAGTAACCCAGGTCAACCAATCGGGAACCTACTAGCTACAGAGCATGGACGGGCATGATCTCTCTCATCCTTGGAATGTGCAACACCTCCGCAAGTACTATCAGTAGCATCTGACCTCGGGAGAAATATAGTATTGGTAGAGAAATTTATTTTTTGTAAGCTCTGATTGAGCAACCATAATAAATTTTTGTTTTGAATAAAATTGCAAAGTGTACCTGAAAAATTACTCCTGTCAATGCACCGTGCAATGCTCCAAAGACCTTGGGCCTAACCCCAAGGCACAAAAGACCTCGGGCCTAACCACGTGGCACCAAAGACCTTGGGCCTAACCCCAAGGCACTAAAAAGAACTCGGGCTCCAAACCCAAGCACAAAAGGACCCTGCAACCACCCATGTTCCAGGTCAGTTTCCTATGGTCGCTCCCCAACATACCCCAGCCTTCACAGGACGCTCGGGGGCAAGGGGATACTAGACCTAAACAGGAAATTACTTAAAGCTTCGCTTAGGTCCAGCCGACGACGGGGCCAAACCCCTAGGTGGCCGACGATGGCAAGCTTCAAATGACCCTGCAACCACCCATGTTCCAGGTCGGTTCCCTACGGCTACTCACTCCTGCACTCCCGCCTTAGCAAAATGCTGAGGGGCAGGGGAATATTAGGCCAAAACAGGGAATCACACCGGTCACTACAAGAACTTGGGAGATATTTCCAAAGTACTTACAGTGATCAGAGATATATCCCAAACGGTAAAACATGATACACCTATGATACATCGGGACATCCCGGACATTAATACAGGGTACTCCTACAATACACCGGGCGATCCCGGATGCTAAACAGGACCAGTTCCTACAGCACTCTGGGCAATTACCTTTTAAACAGGTTAAGAAGACTAGGTGTTCTACTGGTTACGGTCCTAAAACATTTGCTAAGGCAGGTGTTAGGTTGGCCAAAAACCGAGCGGATACTAGCAATTATAAACAGGCACAGTGCAGAGAAAGAAGACAGTTAATGGAAAAAAAATTTGACCTCATGGGCCTTTTCATTAATTAAGATGGAACTGTACAAAGCCTTAGGGGCAGTCGTAGTAGCCTCCCCACAAAAAGAAAAAAAACTAACTACAACAAGAAACAAAAAAACAAAAAAACTAATCTACAACCGCCACTTCCTCCTCCCCCGCGACCTTCTCATCAACGGAGGGGGCCCCGGCCGGCGCAGCTTCAGTGGTAACCTCAGCTTCAGAGGCAACCTCGGCTTCAGCAGCGACCTCAGCCTCAGCGGCGACCTCAGAGTCATCCTGGCCTTCCTTCCAGTAACTGGACTTGGCCCAGGAGTACCCGGATAGATCCCAGTCGGGATAGTCAGCAGCAGCCCACTTCGCCAGGTTGGCGTAGCCTGTGAGGAACCCAGCCTCGAATTCCTCCTCAGCTTCTCTGTCTTCAGCCTCCCGAGCAGCAATAAACTCTGAGAGCGTGGCCGTCATAGCTTTGAGATCCTTCTCGGCGGAGATCTTTGCGGACTCCGAGGCAGCAACCTTGGCCTCAACAATCTTCTCAGCGGTGACCCTCCCAGCCTCCGCAGCCGCAGCCTTAGCCTCCGTAGCCTTCCGGGCATCCCGCTCGGTTGACAAGGAGTCACGGACTTCCCCTAGCTCCAGGGCCGTTGCCCGGGATCTTTCTTCCTCCACGGTGAGGGAAAACTCCACGGATTCCCAAGTATCCCTCTCCACGGAGAGGTTAGCCTCAGTAGCGGCCAATCTCTCAGCAACGCTAGGAAGGGTGGCCTCAGCCCCGGCAGCAATACAGCCAATCTGCAAGAACAAGAAAACGTCAAAACATGCAAGGAAAAAAGGCCAAGGTTTATGTTCAAAGAAACTTACCAAGTGGCTGATGCTATATGGCCAACCGATAATGGCCTCGGGGCTCATCAGGGCTCACTTGTCAACCTGACTCTGCAGGAACCCGGGCCGTACCCTTCCGCGAACATCATCCGCCGTCTCAGTCTCTAGCAATGAAGAGGGGCCCGCACGAGCTTCCTCCATGGTTGGGAAAGAGACCCCGGACGGTCTGGCCACTAGGGAGAGTGGTGAAGGCGTAGCAGTGGTCACGTGAGCAGGTAGCGGTGGTGGTGCAACAACTGTAACAACGGGCGTAGAAGCGGCAGTAGCTTCCTTCCTGGCCCGGATGGATATCCCCTGGGAAATCCTCTTCAGGGGCTGGCCTTCGGAAGGATCCGACTTCTTCCTCTTCTGGCCAGCCCGAGCCGGCTACCTCTTTCTCCTTCAACGCCGCCGTGTTCTTGGGAGCCATTTCTGCAAAACCAGAAGCATGTCAGGGTTCAGCAGTGTAGAAGAAACCGGACGGTCAAGGAATGGTGTTTACCAGGGATGATCACCGGGAGGATGGGAGCTGTGAAGTCGTGCTGGGGATTGTAATAGGTCTTCGGGCTCCCCGACCGGGTCAGCACTTTATTAATGTCGGTTGGGTCCACCGCCAGAGACAAGACCCGCACTTGAAGCTCGTCGGGAAGACTTGGCGGGTCCACTACTTTCACTGCAAAATAAACACACAAATGGGTTAGTCAAGGCCAGGTAAGGAAACTAAGCAAGGAAGAAAGAGTGCTTGGGCTTACTCCTCAGCTTACTCGCCCAGGAGGTCCTTAAGTAATACCAGGCGCCTTCTCACACAGACCCAGGGTGGACACTTGGAAGAATTTCTTCTTCCACCCTTTGTTGTTGCTCGGGCAATTCACAATTATCTTTCGCCCCTGCCTAGCCGAGAGCGAGAAGAAGCTGGCCTTCCCGTGAACTGGGAAAGGCTGGTGGGTCCAGAAGAACTCCTGCAGAGTGAGCTCATACCCGAGGAATTGGGGCCACAAAGACATGCACCCTATCAAGTATCGCCAGCTGTTTAGGGCGAGCTGCCCGGGGGAGATCCCGAGGTAGATGAGCGCGTCCCGGGCAACTGGTTGAAGAGGCAATCGAAGGCCCTCCATGAAGGCATCCTCGTACAATGTGACGAAGCCCGACTCATGGAGGTGAGCTCCGTCATCGTGCACGACAAGAGAAAGGGGGCTGGAAAGCTCATACCGGTCCCTGATTCGATCTAAATCAGGACCGCGCAGAATACTGACAATAGACTCACACGCGAAGATGACTCCGGGACTGTTCGGCACAGACCCTTCATCGCCCGACCCCCAAGATGTCGAGGCTACGGGAGAATCCCGGTGCGCTTCCTCGTGAAATGCCCGAACGGGGATTATTCCCTCACTATGCTGGTCAGAGGGGGCTAAAGATGGAGAATCCGGGCTTGTACTCATAGACCCGGATCGCAACTGCTCGTCTTCCGACCGGGACGATGAGTTAAAATCCGAATGACACATGACTGCGTCTGTTGAGGGCCTAAAGGACAGACGACCTAAGAATGGATCAAAAACTCCAAATCTGATGTACAGGGGAGGTAAATCTAATAACCTAAAGGGTAGGTCATACAAGACTCGAGAAGCAGCACAACTTTCTCTCAAGGCTATCCCGGGAATACACGTTCGGTCAAACTGCTCTAGCGTACCCCCAAACTAAAAGAAATGACAAAACCGAAGGAAGAAAAAATCCCAAGCTCGCTCTAACCCAAGTGGGTTCACCCCCTCTAGCTTAGTTCAAGAAAAGAAGAAGACAGTGAAGAATTGAGGACAGAAATGAAGGACTTACAAAATTTAGCACAGGTAAGGACTTGGGAACCTTGCTCGGGAATCTTGGTTGCTCTCAAACCGCTCGGTAAAATCTCTCAGCTGGCCGCAGGAACTGGAGAAGTGAGCCAAGTGTTCCTTATATAGGAACTCACTGTCATCGTTGAATCCTGACCAGGCCAGTGACCAGTAGGCACGTGGCAATGGTAGTTCCCGGGCCCACGATGTTACCGCCCGGGCTATATCCCGACTAAACAAAACCGATCCCGCCTTAGGCCCACGGTGTTACTGACCGGGCTTGTCCTTCACATGCGGTACTAATTTTCAAATCTGATCTTACCTCGGGCGTCCGTTCCAGAATGGTCCCACATGAGCACACCATTAGACTACTCGGCTACTTGCCCAACAAGCCCTCGAGCAGTTTCATATCTCGGTTGGCCCTCAAGTGTTCAGATTGGCAAACAACAGGACATGTATTGGCAATCACGAATAATATAATTGATGCAAAAAGGTGGCCTCAGAGGACCTTTTCATTAATTAAAGTATTTTGTACATTGGGGGGCAGTTTTAGTAGCTTCCCCAGCAAACCGAGCAAAACAAAAAAAAAATAAAAATAAAAGGAGAGATTCTTCAAGTTCCCTTGCCCTTCAGAGCCTTGATTTCCTCTTCCATGGCAGCCATCCTGGCCACCAGTTCTTTGACAGTAAGCTCCAGAGCATGAAAGTCCACATTTCGCATGACAGAGTCCGTCTGCAGAAGAGCACTTTGCTTTTTCATTTCCTGCAGACGACCTTCCAGATTATCAAGGGAGAGGCCTGTCCAGGAGCTAGGCATATGAGAGCTGGCATGTGCTTCTAGCCGACCCCTTTTTGGTTGGGGTTGAGATTCCTCCTCAACCGCCTTCTCCTTATCCTTCCTGGACGGGCCTAGTGGCGGACCTGTATCCCTAGACGAGGACGAATCAGCGCTGGTGGATAGAGCAATTGGCCCTTCAGGCAGGGCGACCCCTCTCATGGCGTGCAGACCAAAAGCCATGGACTGGGTAAAGCGGCGCGACCCGGATGCAGCCACGATGGGAGCTGCAATGGGAACTTCACCGCCAACCTCAACAACAGGTTCCCCGATCAAATCGGAAAACCTGAGGCCGGCCTCGATCGCTTGGTTGATCGCCTCCACGTTAGCAACAGTCGAAGTAATGTCACGGAAAGTAGCAAAAGACGTCTTGCAAAGTTCAGGATCAAAGGCTGCAGGAGGGTAAATAGAGGGGTCAAACAACCAGTTGTCGGAGACAACGACCCAAGGTTATTGACGCCAGTTCTTGTTGGGGAAGTCTAGATCCTAGACAAGATGTTTTCCTTCTGCTCCGGCGCGTAGGTAAGGGTCCCCGCGGTCGATGCTCAAGGTATAGCACCTAGCGACGTCAATAGAGCGGAGGAATATCCCGAGCCGCTCGTTCAGTACCGTTATACCCCAAAGAAGACGGGCGAGATTCGGACGGCACTTGGTCAGCGAAAAGCGTAACCCCTGTAAGAGATCACAGAAGAAGGCAGAGAAAGGAAAGCGCAGCCCCACTATTAGCAATAGATAACTGCTAATAATGACTAAAGGGAAAGCCACCTCTTCTCCTTCAACGTAGGGACTGATCCCGATGTCATCAGGGATCTCGCAGTCCCTCCTCAAAGCGGTAAGTCCTTCATTGGAGATCAGGTCGATGTGAGAGGCCATTGGGGAGAAGCCTAGATTGTAAAAAAGAAGAGGAAAAGAGCTCGAGAATACTTCGCTCTCAAAGACCGCTCGGTATATTCAATCTTCGAATAGCAGGAATATATGGAATGAACAGGTGCTCCTTATATGGAAACCATGGATGCCTCAGATCAAAACTGATCGAATGGCTCATATGTTTTCCCGCCAAAACTGCCGCTTTGGGCACGTGAGGCGTCGCCTCAAAAGGCGCGCGCATTAAATGCGTGATGGGATGGTTCGATTTCCACGTAAACGGTCCGGTTACCACGCAACTGTTCGGTTACATCTGAACCGGCTCCGCTGGATCCTGACCAGGCCAATTACTCCCTGACACGTGGCAATACCCATACCCGAGCTCCTACCTTTACCGGTCGGTTACTCCACCGGAGGACCTGGAGTGTGGGCCTCATCCCGAGCAGCATTCCCGGACCACGTCCGGACGGTTTCCTAGAAGCTACAGATTTTTGAATCCTCATTCGATGAAGCATCTAGTCAGTTCAAAAAATGGGGGGCAGCTGATATGTCCAAAATAATCTAGCCAAGAAGACAGTGCCACATCACCTAGAGGCGCGGTTATTCTGGTAATGCGCACCCCGTGGGGCCGAGCATTCCCGAGGTATTCATGCAAACCGCGCGGTCATATATATCAACTGGCCGGGCATAAAGGTGGCGGTGTCCCGCGATCCTGACCTGTCCAGCAGTTTCCTAAATCAACTACAAGTCTGCGAAAGGAGATATGACAGTTTCCTAAACCACTTAGGAAACTCTCCTAAAATCATGCAAATCTATTGTGATTAGATTAGGCTTCCGAATCCTATCAACTTACCATGTAAGCGTGGACTCTTGCATCTATAAAAGAGCCCACCTACCCTGTCAATTGGGATCCCCGATTATTATTCTCTAAGCTTACAAGCTTTCAATAGAGAACTCACCATCAACACGCATACACCCGGCCGGTATTACTGGTAGTGCCGCCCACCTTTGTTGGCTCACCAGGCCCGCCGGTGATCTGCTAGTGAGAGCGCATTGACGCAACCGTGGACGTAGGTCACCTCGTTAACGAAACCGAACCACATACAAATTGTTCTCATCTCTTTCTCTCTCAAAACCTTTCTTACCAATTTTAGGCATCATCAATATATATATCGACCGAATATATATGAGTCCTTAATGCCCACTAGTGATATTAGTCATGTTTAATATCCATTGGACAAGCCGGTCAATTGGGTAAGGGGATATATTTGGTCATGTTTGTAGTTAGGCAACAATAACATACTTGTCGCGCCCGCCCCGAAGTCATCTCTCATGTCATGTTCTGATGAAGCCCAAGTAGTAAGTAAGATTTATTGTTCAAATGCTACTTTCTTTCCACAGAAATCTATGGTCTGGGGTGGTGATTAGAGAATGATTCGGTGATTATGTGTTTTGCTACGACAGTATGTCATTTTGGCTAATGTTTTTTTTTTTTTTAGCCACAACCACCTTTGGCACATTCTTGGCTTGGTGTTGGTGTGTTATTAGTTCTTTGATTAGTGACATGTTTACACCAAAAATTTATTTGATTAATGATGTACCAATAGTGATTGGTTAGATGGAAGTATTTTCGAAAAGACTTTTATTGGCTTCAAAGCCATTTTAAAATAATTTATTTTGTTCAAAGTTTTTTTAATTGGCTTCGACGCTTGTTTAATGTGGTTTATATTGTGTTCGAATTACTTCGAATACAGTTTTAAGCCATCATTTTTTATGTTTAAATTTCTTTCATTGGCTTCGAATCAAATTTGATGCCATTATATTTGGTGTTCGAAGTTACTTTTTTGGCTTCGGAACAAGTTTAAAGCCATTTTTTGGTGTGGTGTTTAAAGTTAATCTATTGGTTTTGAACTAATTTTAAAAAAAATAATAATAATTATATTGCATTCAAGGCTTTTATTTTGGCTTTGAAGCAAAATCAAAGTCTTTTATTTTTGTTCAAACCCCCTATATTTACTTCAAATACAAGTTAAGCCATCATTTTATGTTCAAAACCTTTTCATTGGCTTCGAAGCAACTTTGAAGCCATTGTTTTGTGTTTGAAGCTATCATATTGGCTTTGAAATAATTTATTTTAGAGGCTATTATATTGGCTT
The DNA here is from genome assembly GCA_033977485.1 of Hydrangea macrophylla. Taxonomy (NCBI): domain Eukaryota; kingdom Viridiplantae; phylum Streptophyta; class Magnoliopsida; order Cornales; family Hydrangeaceae; genus Hydrangea; species Hydrangea macrophylla. The sequence continues at coordinate 30,867,313 of CM066993.1, forward strand.
CAAAGCAGGTTTAAAGTCTTTATTTTGTATTCGAAACCATTTTATTGGCTTCAAAATAGTTTATTGTATGCTCAATGATTATTATATTGGCTTCAAAGCCAATTCGAAGATACGTTTAAGGCGATTCAAATCCTTTTTATTGGCTTCGAATTAAGTTTAAAGACGTTGTTTTGGCACTCAAAGCTATTGTGTATACTTCGAAGCAACTTTAAAGTCATTTTTCATGTTCGAAGTTATTGTGTTGACTTCGAAACAAGTTATTTTATTTTATGGACATCAAAAATTGGTTCTTCAAAAATTACGTATACTTCATTTTCAAAGAACCAGGGGGCTTATGTTTATACCATAAAATATCATTTTTACTATATTACTATATTACTATAGTAATGTCATTCTAATATGTTACTATGTTACTATATAATAATAATAGTATTATTATTATTATTGTAAACTATTTGGCTTGTCATGGAAGTCATTTAGTAGCTTTACTTGCAGGATACTTGTTATTGTAGGAGTGCATCAAAAATGGTTACTTGAAGATCAATGTTGATGAAGAAGGAAGTTAATTTGGAGGGAGCTTCTTTGGGAAGAAACACATGTGTAATGAATTTGAATTGGTAGTTAATGTAATAGGAGGAAATATTCAAATTCAAATGGGTAGTTATAGGCGTTCTTTATAAATACATGTATTGTACTCCTTTGTAAAGGTCATTGACCAACAACAAACATTTCAATACTATGTAATCCATTTCATTTGGCCATCATGGCTATTACTTTATTTTAAATTAGTTTAGTTTTAGTGTAGTATTCATTTACTGCTTTACTTTCTTTTAATGCAATTCTTAGGAGTAGTTATAAAATAGTTCAACCACTTCGAATGTATCCTTCAAATTATCACTTCTCTTCTTTACCTTCTTCTTTTTAGTTTTTTATTTCATCTCACACGATAGAAGTCCTTTTAATTAAGGCATCGAACGGTCACAATTGGGCTAGTGAGGCGCGTTTGACTTATACAATTACATCAATACATTGGCCAATTGCTTGCCTGACACGCCCGCACACACACAATTACATAATTATCCTTCGAAGGATAAATAGCCAACCAACCACTAAAGCTGTAGTTTTCCATATACATAGACACCTGTTAAAAGAAGAAAGAAAAAAATAAGGAAGGATTTCCTCTCAATTAAAGTTTTTTTTGTGAGTAATATTTGGGTGACAAGCACTTTTTACAAATATTTATAAGCACACTTTATATCTCTTGTAGGTGGCACTGTGGGGTCTGAATAATTTCAATGGATCCCACAGTGTCATCTACGAGAGAGATAGAGAGAGTGTTTGTAAATATTTATACAAAGTGTTTGTCACCCTAATGATATTGTTATTTTTTTTAGCTAATTCCTCTCAAATAAGGGAAGTGATCTCTTGTTATATGTGAAGTAAATTCTTCAATACACTTTTTTTTCTAACGTTACAACCAACTTTTAGATCACAATGTAGATTAATAATGTGCAATCTATTGGTATTCAGTGTCAATGAGCAATAACATTTTTACAATTACATGGTCTTTACAATGTGTTATTCTTATTTGATAGTAACGTTTTAAAAATGTCATTGGATACTAGGTCTTATTGTAATGCAACCAAGTCCCGAAAATGTATAATTTATATGTATAATACCACCAAATAATTTTGGTCAGAGAGAGAATCTTAACAATTTTAACGGTGTAATTAAAATTACCATTATACTTTTAAAGTAAAATACAATTTCTTTTCTAAAAGCAATCAATATATTATTAAAAGACAAGTGTTCCAATAAAAATAGATATAGTTTCATTTACATATTAATAAAAAAAAAAATTCTATGTAACTTTTTGTATAACAAAAATTAAGAGTCAACTGACAAATGATGAATAGAGGGGGCAAACTATTACTTAACTAAAACATTCAAGGAAGGTTTTTGTAATTTTTTATAGGGAAATTTGGTGAAAAGGGTATTAAAATGAGTTTTATTGGAGTTAAAGACAATTTAAAATGCACATTGGAAACAAGTCCTGCCAGAAAAAGACAAAAGAAATAAAGTTAAAAATACCGCATCTACCCTTGGCGCCACACGCGCACATGCGCAGGATCACGCCTCCCCAGGCGCCTCACGCGCCTCACACGCATGTCTTCCCCAAAAGACTGCTCACATGGTGTGAGCATTGTACCATATACTTTTCAATTTCGAAAAAATGTTTATAAACTTTAAACCTCCATAACTTTTGTTCTACAACTCCATTTTTTGTAAATTTTATACCGTTGGAATCGTGTCGACGAGATCTACAAAACTAGTACCATTGTTGATATGTTTTGAGCAAAAAAAAAAATTTTTAATTTTTACATATATAAATAATACTCCCTCCGTCCCATTTTATGTGTCCCCCTTTCTATTTTGGTATGTCCCAAAATTGTTGTCCACTTTCCTAAATTAGTATATAAATTTTACATAGTTTCCCAAATTGCCCTTCCTTACAACCAATACCAAAACAAAACAAAAAAGAAAGTGCAATGATTATGGGTAATTGTGGAAAGTAGGTGTAGATTCCTTTTGTCCCCTTAAATAGTTGGATTCCCAAAAAGGGACACATAAAATGGGACGGAGGGAGTAAGTGAAATTTCTCTTATTAAGTGAAATTTGGAAGGAATTTGAGGTATTCTAGAATTGAACAGTTGTAATGGTTTACTATACTACTACATGTGAAGAAGATAACAAAAGTGGAAGCAATTAGAATCAGAATAGGATAGATTTTTAAAATGGGTTCTTGAACGGGTAAATTTAGGTGGAAAATTGGAGTTTCGGCTGAAGGGAATTCGATTATGCGAATACTGATTTCAATACCGTTTTGGGTATCTCTGTGGATTGTTTTACAGAATTGGGACGCATTCAGGGGTGTCATAATTATGGTTGCCTTGACACCACGCCGGCTAAACAACCTGGCCATGTCCACCATTGGGATCATGTGGCTGGGGGCCATCATTGGGAAGAAGTGGATGTGAAGCTGATGATCAGGTTTTGAAGCCATTTAGCCTTGTAGGATGAGTGAATAGTTTTAGAATAGATGATGCAAGAAGATGAAAGCTAGCAGGATGGAAATTGGATTAAGAGAGAGGTTAGAGAATTACCATGAAGCTCTCTCTGGAAATTGGATTATGATATAGGAAGAGGTAGATATCTAACATGAAGCCAACCTCTCTCTCTCTCTCTCTCTCTCTCTCTCATATTTGCACGACTTTCTTGGCTTAATATCTTTCTTTTAGACTTGACCAAAGTTGCTTGATTCGAGAAGCTGAATGTAGGGATTATGGAAATTGGATTATGAAATACTAGGAAAGAGATAGGGAGCAAATGAAATACCAAAGTTGTCTATTCCACATAGTATTCCATACACTTACTATAAACTAAAATATCAACAAAAAGGTCCAGGGCAATTATATCTTCCCTAGATATAGTCTGAAATTATCATTCATAGGAGATTGGAAGATTGGAAAATTTACACAACCCCTTCTGAACCTGAACAGTTCCCCCCCACTAAAAGAATTAAGTGAAATTTCACAGAGAAAGTTAGGTGAAATTTCATTTATGACAAATCGAAGTTAAGTAAATTTTACTCATCTTAAGTCAAATTTGACTTAGGATCATTCTGAACTGAAAATTACATTCAATACTGTATTTTTTCACTAAGAAAATTTACACAACCTCTTCTGAACCTGAACAGTTCCCCCCACTAAAAGAATTAAGTGAAATTTCACGGAAAAAGTTAAGTGAAATTTCATTTATGACAAATCAAAGTTAGCTAAAATTTACTCAACTTAAGTCAAATTTGACTTAGGATCATTCTGAACTGAAATTTCAACTTAATAATAAATTTCATTAGCTACTTTTAAAAATCGCGTGGGGGCCAAACTAAGCCCTAATCTATACTTAAAGTATTTAATTTGCCCCTTTTTAAACTAAGAAATCTTACAATAGAGAAAATTTCAACCTCCATAAATATTAAGTGAAATTTCACTTAATATTTCATGTACTTAGTGAAATTTTAAGTGAAATTTCACTTATTAAGTGAAATTTCACTTATTATTCATATATGTAAAATTTTGATTTTTTTTTTTTTTGCTCAAAACATATCAACAATGGTACTAGTTTTGTAGATCCCGTCGACACGATTCCAGTGATATAAAATTTGCGAAAAATGGAATTGTAGATCAAAAGTTATGGAGGTTTAAAGTCTAAAAATATTTTTTAAAATTAGAAATTATATGGTACAATACTCACACCATGTGAGTGACTTGGGAGACAATTCTTGTATGTTTGAGCGTGTGTGCCAGCAGGGGGGGGGGGGGGGGGGGGGGGGGGGGGAATTTGCGCGTGTGTTGGCGCAGTGACTTGGTTATTTTACAATTCTTTTAAGGGTAGTTTGGTCTGATGAAAAGAGTAAAATGGATTTGAAAAATGATGTTTTAATATTGTGGATGTAGGTTAAAAATGGGCCTGGGCTTTTGTCCTTAGTGAGTTTGTTGTTAATGGGCTGTCTTTTAATCCAATTATGCCCAACTTTAAGGACCTTAAGCCAGGCCTCCCTTTTTTATACAACAAGAAGGGTTATTTTGACCAGGAGTGGTCAATGTAAATATTCGGAAAAAAAAAAAAAACAAATGTGTGTGTACTCCATACTCTTTGGATATATTCAACTACTAAGTGCTAATCCATTTTAATTGAATAGTTCCAAGGGTTAACTACTATTAAATCCTAATTACTATATATTTGTTGCAATAGGTCCACTCCACAAAACAATTCAGTGGTAGATCCATATTTTTGCTTATGACCAACCTACCCCTAAAATGGATTCACCTTCAAACCCGCAACTCTCACACTCACTCATGGCAATTTCGGCGACACAACCCAAAATTGCTCCGACGATCTCGCATTTTCTAATTTCAAACACAAAATCGTTACAATTTTTCACAATCTTTTCATGAAGAGCTAATATTTTTCATTCCATTTCTCTCTAGATGCTTCGACGTTGACGGTCCGACAATGGGAGTATAGCACGAAATCTTTCATATTAAATTCGTCATAACACTTGGTTGATGTTAGATCTGATCATTGTTCTGTTGTGAATCAAGTTTATGAAGAAATTTGGTTGTTTCGAAGACTTTGAGAAGCGTGTGGAGCTAGAACTTGATTGAGCTCTGTCATACATACTTTCATGGTGAATAACAGATCTGGCTTTTGTGGGACTACGACTCTGTCTGCCTCTCTGCATCTCATTCATCTCTTTCTCTTGGACTGCACAAAGATTGAATCAAAGAAATCCAAGACAAGCAAGGAAGAAGTAGCAACATCATCGTGAATGGGGGATACAAAGAAAGAAGAGAGAGAATAGGCTTAGCTTTTGAACATTTTGCTTCTGGGCTTCTAGAGAGAGGGATAAAAGCAAAAAGTCTTAGATTTTGGTCTTTTAATCTCTGATTTCAGTTATCAAGTTAAGCTTATCCTTTTCTCTAGTGCCCAAATCATTATTTGTATATATTATGCATATAAATACATATATGCAGATAAGGTTGAGATTTAGGAGAAATGAAGCTTCCTCGGGTGTACAAACACGTTGATATAGTGAGACCCAAAGGATACATTCCAAAGGCTATGGTAAATTTTACACTAATTTTATATTGACATTTTACACCAATTTTTGCGAAAATATTTTTGCTCACTCGAAATATGGTTCACCAATGCTCACCTAAGTATCCCATTGGCCAATACAGTGGGATCCAGGATTAAGCAACATTTGTTTAATCTTGGGTCCCACTGCATTGGCCAATGGGATGCTTGGGTGAGCATTGGTGAACCATTTTTTGGATGAGCAAAAATGCTCTCAATTTTTGCACCAAAATTTTTACACTAAACTTCACTAAATTTTACACTAAATTTTTTCAGAAGTATATGTTTACACTAGATTATCAGAAGTCTTATGTGATAAAAATTACACTCAACTTTTTATTCCAACAATGCATACCCTCTATATATGGCATCTGTGATAATTTTTCTGAAGTCTATAGTAATCTTTTATTGTAATAAGAATGGAGGATGTCACTTGGAACTCAATGATTATTGGGTACTCCCAACACGGTCGAATGGAGGATGGTAAACTACTTTTTGACTCGTTTGTAGGCAAGAATTAATGAGAGGGCTTGGACTACTTTGTTAACCGGGTATGCCAAACAAGGGCCTAATTGAGGAGGCTCGTGATGTGTCTGAGTCCTATGACAAGTATTAAAATCTTTTGATTTTTGTCTTTTTAGTGTAAAATTTTGCACTGGATACGAGTTGATTCAGTGATTTTTGATGCATAGACACTATAAAAATTCTACACTTATGATAGATTAGTCGTTTATAATGGCAATTATCGACTATTTTGGTCTAGTGCAGTATAAAATTATACACTAATGCTAGTACTTGTAAATTTATAATGGCAATCATTGATTCTTTTGGTTTAATGCAGTGTAAAATTATACACTGATGCTAGTTCTTGTACACTGATATTAGCTTTTTTGGATATTAGATTTGTGTAACCAAACATATTGAAACTTGAATAATGTAATTTCCCGACTTATGTTGGACCAATCACTAATAACAACAATAAAGTGAAAATGATACTCCAACAATCTAGATTATAAATGTACTGCAGCAAAAATTACACTACTCATACTATATCTACATATGTTTTGTTTCTTTATGCTATAATTGTGAGCCTGATTAAGAAATGCAGTGAAATTTTCACTGATCACGTAGTGTAAAATTGTACACTGATTTTCATAAAAAAAAAATTTAAAAAAACTAATATTTGTACACTGATAATATGACTAGTCATTGACGCCAAAAATACCTACCATGCTGACCAAAATTACATTGAACGAAAAAATTAGCAATGAATAATCTAACAAAACATTTGGCATGACACTAAAGATACAGAAATCATCAAAGATATAGAAATCGGTAAACAACAAATTTAATGACTATACATATATATATATATATGTGTGTGTGTGTGTGTACTAACATGTATATCATAAGTAGGCCTATAATAATGGGATATAATACCCAAATTCAGTTACACTAAAATATGGGAATCATTGAACAATAGATTTAATAGCTCTCTCTCTCTATATATATATATATGTATATATATATACCGGGGGTAAAGTAGTCAAACAAATATTATAACTTTGGGATTTTGTACTAATTTTAACAAACTTTATGATTAGTAGGACCTATTAATATAATCTTTTTTGGAATGGACCTAATCTAAAAAAGTTTGGTAAGGAGGGATTTTTGGCTAGATTTCTATAGTTTTCCAACACTATTAATACCAAGCATCTGGAATTAAACAGTACCTCGTAGATGAGAAAATTTAATTAAAATGGATTATTAGTCTTTAGTTCCCTCCCTTGATAAAATTGAAAATTAAATATTATTGAATTTCAAGTGATGAAAATTTTAACCTAAAAAATAATGCTTCAAGTATAGAAATAGAACACGTTCAGTGAATTTTTAGCAACTTTTTTAAATTAAAGTTTTCAATATATTTTTGATTACCTTTTTCAATTAGACATTATCAATCGCAAACACACCCGTTAGTTGACTATTTTAAGTTGAGAATTTTATGCAACCCATATAAAGTGTGAATGTGGCCGAGCCAGAGATTGGCCCGTTTACAAATCATCCCAAACTTGAGCCCAATTCCATCATAAAATTAGTGCACATCAAATCAAAGTTATCTAACTACCATCCAATTTCTAATTTTCCTTCCAATTTTCTCAAGAACCAAACAGATTTCACAGACACCTCCACTACCTTCCCATGGCCTCCACAGCAAAACCCTTAGGCTCTATTTGGTTTGTGGATTTAGAGAACGAAAAAGAAAAGAGAAAAAAAATGAATGAAAACTAGTTGTTTCGTATTTTTCTTCATGTCTAAACTTTTTAAATGTTAAAAATTTAAACAAAAAAAATTAATTGAGATTAACGACTAAGGAAGAGAAATGACTCACAAAGTTTAAAATATTAAATTTATTTCTCAACATTGGACTGTTGAATGTACACACATTGTACCACTGCTTAGATGATTGCTAGCTTGAGATAATAAATGAAACGTTTGAGACGACATATTTTTGTGCTCATTCCCTTTGGTCACAAAATCAATGGGCTGATCCAAATTTATTTTGTCTTCTTATTCTCCATTGAGAAAAACAGTTTAAACATCCAGCTGAAAAAGTTCTAAAACTAAATGTGCGATAATTACTAGGATAAGGTGAATAAAGTCAGATCTCACCCTTGGGGAGAATATGTTTCCATGGTCTATACCCTCTTTGGGTATAAACTATCGCCATAAGGCGTGCCTTATATTTGTTAATTGGACCATCTGCCTTGCTTTAGATTTTGAAAACACACTTGTCTCCAATAGTCTTACGCACAAGCGAAATATCAACTAACTCCAAGACCTTATTTGCATCCATAGAGCTTATCTCAATTTTGCATAGCAATTATACACTCAACTTTAGCAGACAAAGAAAAGTGCTTCAACAAAAGAAGCAGGCTCATCCTCATCCACTTGTGCACACATATTTACGCATATGAAAATATCTTCCTCAATTTCAAAACAATGATAGGAAAGTTTTTCCTCATCATCTACGGTGTACTACTTGAGAATCTTGAGTGCCTAGTGGTGCACTCCCATTAGCGTCTAGCGATGTACTCCCACTCAGCTGGAGACTAGTACCATTTTATAGTGATTACTAGATGTGGAAACATAATCTCCCCACCCTCTCTTAAAAATGGAATGTTGTCTTCAACATTCTCCAACTCATGGAGGTCAATATATCTCTTGGTATTACCGACTTGGGGAAATCATTCTCAATATCATGTGACACAATTTCTGTCATTCCTATACTCGTTTGCTCATCATACGTATCATAGCCTGCTAAGCTATTCGAATACCTTATAAAGGTATGCTTTCTAGCTCTTGGGCGTAGTTTCTAACACTTATGATGGTAAGGAAGATTGGAGGTATTGGTTTGGTTGGAGGATTGGTATGGTTGAGGAGGGTATGCCATGGGTTGGGTGCTAAGGGCATTAACATTTGGGGAGTGCTAGGAGTAATTGGGGCTCTTGGACTGTCCTTGTGGCTCTTCTTTCTTAATCTTCCCTTCTTTGATAGCATCTTCAATTCTGTTTTCGATTTTGAACAGCTCTTCGAAGGTGGAGATAGACTAATAATACAATTTTTTTTATGGTAGACTGGCTGCAAGTTCCTGATTAGCATTCTCACTTGTTCTTTCTTGATCCGTCGATGAGTCATTTGAGTCACCTTGCTCCTCCATTTGCTCAAAAACTCAGCAAAGGATTCATTGTTATTCTGACGAGTGGCTTCTAGATCCCTGGTAGTGATATCCAATTCCTGATTGTAAGAGTAGTGATCAACAAACACCCGAACGATGTCTTCCTACGCCTGTATTTTGGAGGCTTCCAAGGTCAGGAACTATGACAGTGCAGACTTGGTGAGGGTTTGTAGCAACAGCATTGCAATGTGCTTATGAGTGCGGCCCATCGATTGGAGGATGCTCATGCACAACTTCACATGACTCGTGTGGAAGTAGAGGTTGAACTCACAGAGATTGAAATACTAAAACACTTTAATTTTAAAATCGAAGTCTAATTAATTAAGAAAACAGAGTTTTGATTTGGATTTCAATTAAACTAAGAAACTAATGAAAGTAAATCTAAACTATGAAAGCGATTGAAACTTGTTTTAGTAAAAATATGTTTAGGGAACCTAAGATTGCAAATCTACCACTCGCTTCATAATATGGGTATTTATGCATTCAATTAGCTTATTATATTGGATGATAATGGGGAATTGTAGCTTCAAGCCAAATTCCTCTGTCAAGAAGATAACTACGATTCAAGCACCAACATAATTTATCTTCAGTTAGCACAGATTGTCTCACACTTAACTAGGGTTGTGGAACAATCTGTCTTTCCTAGGCATGAACTATTCGGCTACTTGATATCACAATTCAATTAAGCACCATCACATGTAAATAATCTATACAAGCACAACAAATATAGATCATTGAGCACATCACATCGAAAATAGATCCAAGACAAGAATAGATTTTGAAAGCAATGATTTAATCAGTAGAAGTACGATTTTATTATTTAAAATCCTCTAAACATGTAATCATCATCCATATATAATAAAACTAAAAGAAAAACATAAATAACACCCTATTACTTGGATAGGGTTTCTTTGAAACCCTAGATCTAGGTCTAGACGGCCGTAGAAGTGATGAACGATAAGAGGCTGATTGAGGAGGGCATGGGAATCCTTGGTCTTTCTTCTTCTTCTCCTTGCTTTTCCCTCTTCAATGACTGATGTTATTGTTGTATATATATTCTTGTGTATAGGCTATGTAACCCCAAAATTGATTTACAATAAGATATATATAGATTTTGGAAGAATTAGGGAGCTTTCCTAAACCTAATTGCACTAAAACTGTTGTATTTCACTTTTCGGACGTAATTGGGCAATTTCGTTCACGTAGGGATCTTCAGTACACTGAAATACGCATTTTTACTTTTTTTGTACAAGTCGCTCAAGCGGGCTGCGCAAGCGCAATTTTGGGGTCTTGCACGAGCGGGTCGCGCGAGCGATGTTACAGATTGTTGCGCGAGCGGGCCACTCACGCGAGATAGCTTTTTCTGCTTCTTTTAGTTTGTTTTTCCACCCTTTTTAGCCTGGATTCTTATTTTCTTCCAAAACCTAACAGAAAATGGAAAACAAAATAAGAATACAATAAAACAGGATAGAAAGCTCTAACAAATGTAAATTAAGGCGTGTAATTAGGACTTACTCACTCCCGATCACACCCCCAAACCTAAATTTTGCTAGTCCTAGAGCAAAAAACAGAAAAATTAAACTACTAATAAGAAAGCTACTATGTTGTCGCATGGAACGCGATTGCACTTAGCATATGCAACAAGCCTTTTAAACCTCTAGGTGTCCCTAGTCGGACGAGTGAGTCTCGTGAGGGTTCTTGTCAACAAGTTACCCACAACCATCTTTATTAACTTGTAAATAAAAAGAATTTTATTAAAACGAAAAACCTAATAGTCAATACCCCTTATCATAAAACAATGATTTGAAATAGAATAACGAACAAGAAGAAACAAAACCAAACATCCACCTACATCATAAAAACACTCCCAAGCACATGCATCATTTATATCAATAGAGTTTCTCAAAAAATTGCACTCGTGTGATATGGTAGTCAAATGAACATGCACAAGTCATGAACTTGGAATATAACTCGGACAACCATCCAACTATGCTTCAACTACGAATCTCACAATGTTAATTACACTCTCAAATAAAACACTTAGATACAGGTGTACTTTCTCAAGTGTATACGAGCCAACAAAATATGTTTTCAAAACAAGCAATGCTCACATATGACTCGAAAAAGACGCATGACACGAAAAAATAGTAGCCTCATGGATAGGACGCCAACAGTCAAGAAAAATAAACTATTACTATGTTTTAATCTCCCTCCTATCGTTTATGTAAACAAACCGTGTTTTCTAGGATCAAATAGGACTTTTCAAAGCTTGTAACGTGGCTCAAGCAATAAAAAAGAATAGAAAGGATTCATAGGTAGTTTTAGAATGGCATTGTAAGGCATGTTCGATTTCTTTAATTCTCTCTTCTACCAACTTTCATCTTTTCACTCTCTTCTTCCATTTTTCTTTTAATCTCTTTCAACTTCTTTTGTCAACCTCTTTTCTTTTCATTTTTTCCTTTCTTTTCTTCTTCCAACTTTTATTCTTTTCCTTTTTGTTTTGCTTTTGAACGAATATTCATCGAATACCTCAATCGACACATCGCCTTATCAACACTAAAAGTTGACGAATCTCTCAGTGGTGAACTCCAAGTTGGTCAAGTTGGAGCAAAATAAAGGATCATAGTGATTAAAGAAATAGAGGTATTTTAACGACTCAAAGGGGCGAACTAAGGAAATTTTATCTTTTATTTGGATAGGTCAAAGGTCCAAAGGGTGGAAAACAAAGAAGGCCTAAAATCATGTCCTAGGGTGATACGATTCTTTAACGTTTATGATGGAAGATTATTTAGCATGGTAACAAATATTTTAACTTGACTATCAACCAAAACAAGAATAATGAGACTATAACAAGAAGTTAATGCGCTATTTCAATGAAATTCGACAAACCAAAAATGTATTTATAACCCTCAAAAAAGAAAAGATAGGCTCAAAATTTCACTGGGTCTAGTCTCTACCATGTGTTATCTAGAAATCCGAATCATATTATAGTTCACATCAAACATGTATTCAAGTGACTACGTGCAGTGCATAGGTTTGTGTGCAAATCTATAATATAAAACTACGATTCGAACGACACATAACCTAAAATGTAGCATTATGACTTGAACAAATGTTTAACCACATATTCTTATATTTACTATTCTATAACAATCTAGGTTATATAACAAGAAGTATCGCCTCGAAGTTGCAAAAACTGTCAGTAACATCATTTATTTAAGCACAAGTATCAAAAATTTATTTTTTTATTTGGTTCATAATAATGTGCATGTGAGTGCATACCCCCAAACCTAACCCTTTCATTGTCCCCAATGAAACAATAAAATGAAAGATAGGAGAGTACGTAAGGAAGGAACGACATCACCTCGATCTAGGCAATCACAAACCAGATGAATGTATATGAATATGACGATAAAGTTCAATTGGTTCAAAAGGAGTAACTAATTCACCTGTTACTACTTGATAATAGAAAACAAACAAACAAAAGAATAACGCTGGCCAATAGAAATATATATATGTAATACAGATTGTGACATACTTGTTGAAAGCTAAACTAAAATCGAATGACTCAAAAAAAATAAAAAAAAACAATCATAAACATAACTATGAAAACAAAGAAGGGCTCGATCTAAAAGGGACCTAGGAAAGCAAACAAAAAAGAGAAAAACTAGTTGAGCAGGTTTGGGTGAAGGTAAGAGAAAAGAGAGAAAAGAAAGTTTCAGAAGGATGGGGGGTCGCACGTGCGGACCGTGCAAGCGGCCTTTGCTCGCGTGAATTCCTCTGCGAGGTTTTTTTTTTTACTTTAGAATGCATGGCTCGTGCGAGCGGGCTTTGTGGGCGAGGAGCCTCGCGCGCGCGAAACGAAGCGCTAGCAGATACTAAAGGAATAAATAAAATTTTAAAAAAAAAAATTTCCTAAGGTAAAATCTCGCGCGAGCGACACCTTGTGAGTTGCCTATTTCTCTTTTTTCTTTCTTGTCAATGTGAATAAGTTCAAAATTATTTAACTCCAACCCTCAAACCTGCCCAGAGAACACAAAAACTGACCAAAATGACCCCAAAAACATTCAAAAATAAGAAAAACGGACAAAATAAAGCTTGGGTTGCCTCCCAAGAACTGCTATCTTTTACGTCTTCAGCTAGATCGTTCTAGCTCAAGATTTATGGAGGTTGTAACTTGGAATTTGTACCTTTGAAGGCTGTAGGGAGACTCTGGTGGAAAATAAAAATAATATCATTATTTTTCAACTTGATCAATGGTTCTCCCTGAATATGTTCAAACTGATTTCTCACATTCCAGCTAAATTCATCTTTAAGGTCTGGGTTAGTGGGATTTTTCTATTCATTGTGCATTATCTCCGTCCCTTTATTCATGTTGATTATGTTATTTGGTTTATTAGCTTGTCTAACCTCACTCTCCGCCACACTTAGGTAATCCTCATTTGGGAGGTCGATCAATAGTGTTAAAATTGTTTAATTTTAGGTTCATATTCCCGAATGATACTTTCATTACCCCCGTTCAACAGTTGACACGCACATTAGCGGTTGCTAAGAACGGGCACCCAAGAATGACAAGGGTGTGTTTCCTAGCATCTAGAACAAGTTCGGTGTCAAGAACCATGAAATCAATAGAATAAAAGTATTGATCAACCTTAACTAGGACGTCTTCAATGATTCCTCTAGGGATTTTAGCAGAATGATCCGCTAAATTTATGGTAGCGGCCGTGGGCTTAAGTTCACCTAGTCCTAATTGTTTGACGATGGTGTAAGGTAAGATATTAACACTTGCTCCTAAGTCAAGGAGAGCCCCGATGAATGATAGTATCACCTATGACGCATGAAATAGTTGGTGTACTGGGATCCTTATACTTCGGAGGAGCGTGTTGAAAAATCAAACTTACTTTTTCGGTGAGAAAGACCTTTTTCGAAGTATGACTGCGCAACTTGCGCTTTTGAGTACATAGGTCTTTTAAACATTTGGTATAAGCGGGAATTTGTTTAATAGTGTCGAGGGATGGGATATTAATTTTAACTTGTTTAAATACCTCGAGTATGTCTTCTGTTTTTGATTTTTTTCTTTGAAAAATGCGATGGTTCCTCAACATTTGGTGGAAATGGCATTTTTAGAACATAATTAGTTGGGACCGGTTCATGTTCTTTCGTAATTTGACTCGTATCCTCACCCCTCTATTGATTTGAGTTCATGTTCATGTCTTTCTCACTCTCATTTGGGCTTTCAACAACTACTTGAGTAGTTATTGTTGGCCCAAAAGTGGAAACCTTAGAGGGGGGGTGAATAAGGTTTTAGCGGAAATTAACCTTTTAGAAAACTTAATTACAAATCAAACAAGCAATTAACTAAAAAGAGAAGGGAAGAGAAACTTGCAAACCGATTTTTCAAGTGGTTCGGCAATCGCACCCCGCGGCCTACGTCCACCCCTTAAGAACACCTCTTGAGGATTCCTTTACTCCGATCTACTTCACGGGTGTAGACCAAACCGTTTCCCGGAGCACTTAGGGGTGTGCACCAAACCGTTACAAGAGCCTATGATCTCTCCCAAAGAAGAACTCCTCTTCTTTGCACACAAGGGTTACTAACCCTCAACCTTTACAATTGATTTGATACAAATTGAACTCTCTCTCTCTAGAGTGGATAATACAATTTGAAGCTCACACAATAACTCCTTAGTGAGTAGATAATACAAATTAAAGCTCACTACAATTTGCTCTCTCAAGAATTACAATTGAAATCTAGAGCAAATTGATTTTTTACTCAAACTAGGGCTCAAATAATAATGTTTAAAGATCAAAGAGATGAGTGATCAATACTATGTTTTCCAATCAAAATCTCAACACTAAATAGCTTGGAAAAACATGTATTTATAGGCCTTGGAAGATTATAGCCGTTGGTGGCACATTTGGTAATTAAAAGCCCCTTTAAAAACTAGCCGTTATGTGTTTTCAGGTCGATTCAGTCGACTGAAACATGAAGCAGTCGACTGCCCCTTAAAGCAGTCGACTGAGATGTGTTTACAAAAGGTTCTGTTTGCATTCTGCTCAGTTCGGTCGACTGCCCTTCCCAGTTTGACAGCTTGACACATCTCCACTAAAATGGCCATAACTTCCTCTACAAAACTCGGATTTTCAATCCGTTTGATGTTTTGGAAACTAGATTCAAATACCTTTCCAACCATATAAGATTCAACAATTAATTATTTTCCAATTGGTTGGGGCATTGCTTTAAAGATGATCCATTTAAAATTTGTTTCCAAAACTTTAACTTTTAGCATTTGTTTGAGCCCCTATGAGTGTGAGATCAAGATGCCTTACATTGATGGTCCTAGACTTCAATCAAGGATGAAATATCTTCAAGTCTTCAAGCTTGATCCTTGTTGAGCTCTTTGTAATCTTGATCTACATCAATTAATTCTCATGCACACAAAGATGTTAAAACATTGATACAATATTAATACATGAGATTATATATGAGCATAAAAATGACTATGATAATAACAAGGAATGAAACATTATGAATCAAGTAATTATCATAGCATATTTGACATCATCAAAACATAATTAAACATGCCTTAATATACCTTAAGGCTAACAATCTCCCCCTTTTTGATGATGGCAAACAACCAATGAAGGATATGCCAATATAAGCACAAATGGTCATTTTCATATTATCATTCATAATGGATATTATATTGTTGAAGAACATGAATGATAATTACTCAATTACTTCTCCCCAATACTTCTCATATTTCTCCCCCTTTGACATTATCAAAAAGATTTGGGGATAAAACACAGAGCTCCCCTTCACAATAGGCATACAAATCAAACAGGCCAAAAAGATACCAAAAAAAATAAACACATATAACCACATTGGAGCAAAAGATACAAGAAGGTGCTCCCCCTAAGCATGTGCAATGATAAAAGATACCAAAAGATATGAATAGAGAGCAAATTCTCCCAAAAGATACCAATAAAAAGTCGAAGAACTCAAAATCAAAGATAAACAAAAATTATCAAAACAGTCGACTGTATCGCAGGAGCAATCGACTGAAGAACAAGTTAGGGCTCAGAAATTTGGGGCTAACAGAGGTTCGGTCGACGCCTCAGTCAACGGAAGAAGGCAGGGATTAAGGATACAAAACCAGTCGACGCCTCAGTCGACTGAACAATGCAGAAACAAAAAGTTCAAAGCCTCACACCTATATCAGTCGACTGTGTCGGGGTACCAGTCGACTGCATTGTTCAGCAGTTCATAAAAATGATAGTTCAGCAGCAAAAATTTAAATGATTTACAAAGCATCATTTGGTCTAACCATTCTTAAAACTTTGTCAATCAAACAAAAGCATATCATCATTTTTCAAATAAGCAATATCAAGAGCATGATAATTTATGTAAAGACATATCCAAATCACAAGTGGATGAAACAAGATTTATGCATAAAAAATCAAGTATGTATATCTAAGCAAATTAATCTATCCTACTCCTACTAGGCTTAAGGTAAGAGATTTAACCATTGTCCAAGCATTTCTTGGATGCTCCATTTGCCGAGGTGGTAGGAGAGGCCCTTTCCAATGTCATGAGGCAAAGATTGACAATCTCTTCACCATTTGAGTCGTCGTCCGATGATTCGCTTTCGGAACTACTATTAGTGGCCTTGATTGTCTTCTTTTTATGTTTTTCCTCCTTGGGTGACTTCTTTCCCGATTTTTCTTTCTTTAGAAACTTTGCAAATTTTCAGGTGAGCTTTGTCATTTCCTCATCCTCATCACTCTCAACATCTTTCCTCTTTTTCTTTGAGCTTGAGGATTTTAAAGCAATGTCTCCCCTTTTGGCCTCTTTCACTTCCAATTTATTTTCTTCACTTTCGAAGACGGCCAATTCCATTTCATGAGTTATGAGAGAACCCATGAGTTGTTCCAAGGAGAGTGTTGAAAGCTCCTTTGCTTCACGAACCGCCGTGACCTTTGGTTGCCAATCTTTTGGTAAAGACCTAAGCACTTTCTCAATCATTTCTTCATTAGTATAAACTTTACCAAGGTTTTTCAAGTTATTAATAAGAATGGTAAAACAAGAAAACATATCTCTAATAGATTCATATGGCAACATTTTAAACATTTCATAAGTTTGAACAAGAAGATTTATTTTTGATTTCTTAACTTGATTAGTACCTTCATGAGCAACCTCAAGTTTATCCCAAATTTCCTTTGCGGACTCGCAAGAGGAAATTCTATTGTACTCATTAGGGTCTAAACCACAATATAATAAATTCATTGCCATAGCATTCATTTTTATGAGTTTCTTATCGGCATCATTATATTCATCTACCGTCTTTGGAATAGAAAAACCATTTTCAATTTTTGTAGGTAGATGAGGCCCTTTGACCACAATTTGCCATAAATCAAAATCTTGAGAAATCATATAGACTCAAATAATAATGTTTAAAGATCAAAGAGATGAGTAATCAATACTATGTTTTCCAATCAAAATCTCAACACTAAATAGCTTGGGAAAACATGTATTTATAGGCCTTGGAAGATTATAGCCGTTGGTGGCACATTTGGTAATTAAAAGCCCCTTTAAAAACTAGCCGTTATGTGTTTTCAGGTCGATTCAGTCGACTGAAACATGAAGCAGTCGACTGCCCCTTAAAGCAGTCGACTGAGATGTGTTTACAGAAGGTTCTGTTTGCATTCTGCTCAGTTCGGTCGACTGCCCAGTCGACTGCCCTTCCCAGTTTGACAGCATGACACATCTCCACTAAAATGGCCATAACTTCCTCTACAAAACTCGGATTTTCGATCTGTTTGATGTTTTGGAAACTAGATTCAAATACCTTTCCAACCATATAAGATTCAACAATTAATTATTTTCCAATTGGTTGGGGCATTTCTTTAAAGATGATCCATTTAAAATTTGTTTCCAAAATTTTAACTTTTAGCATTTGTTTGAGCCCCTATGAGTGTGAGATCAAGATGCCTTACATTGATGGTCCTAGACTTCAATCAAGGATGAAATATCTTCAAGTCTTCAAGCTTGATCCTTGTTGAGCTCTTTGTAATCTTGATCTACATCAATTAATTCTCATGCACACAAAGATGTTAAAACATTGATACAATATTAATACATGAGATTATATATGAGCATAAAAATGACTATGATAATAACAAGGAATGAAACATTATGAATCAAGTAATTATCATAGCATATTTGACATCATCAAAACATAATTAAACATGCCTTAATATACCTTAAGGCTAACAGTTATCCTAGTCGAGACGGCGTTTACGTGCTCATT
Organism: Hydrangea macrophylla; assembly: GCA_033977485.1. NCBI lineage: Eukaryota > Viridiplantae > Streptophyta > Magnoliopsida > Cornales > Hydrangeaceae > Hydrangea > Hydrangea macrophylla. The sequence continues at coordinate 30,886,060 of CM066993.1, forward strand.
AGTACCACCCACCTCGTATTGTCCCTTAGGTTTCAGAATAGGTTGACTTGGCAACTTACTCTCGGTTAAACGATTTAGCATGTTAGCTATTTGTCCCACTTGGGACTCCAGCTTTACAATGGACTGTATGTGAGAGTGTACTAATTGGATTACCGACCCAAAACTTTCAACTGAGGCCAACACTTTTTCTCAAATGCATTATTACGTAGAGGTGGAGGAGGGTTGGGTTGTGTACATTGATATGGTTGGGGTCTATATGTGTTAGAGAAATTTGTTGTCTCCAGATTTTGAGAGGAATAGGGCACGTCAGTATTAGACCTCCATGAGAGGTTTGGGTGATTGTTCCATGGTGTGTCCGATCTATTTGTTATAGGATTATAATTATTGCGTGGGAATTGTTGAATAGAGTTTCTATGTTGCTCCACAAACTCTAAAAATTGAGACGCGGATGGACATGTAAGTGTAGAATGTGAATGGTCGGACCATATTTGACAAGTTTCGTAAGAAGGTGTGCTTGTTGTTTGGTTCATTGTCATAAGTCGATCACGTTTTTTGGATAGTTCTTGCATTTCAACTGAGTGACTTGACTCGAACTTTAGCTCTCATTTAGGTTGCGGAGGATATCCCTCGGGGCGTACAAACACCGCCTGGTGCATAGAGTTTTTGCTTAATGTTTCAAATATTTTCCAGGCCTCATCGATACTTTTTGTGGAGAAATGACCCCACACAAACAACATCGACTGTGTTCCACACAGAAGGAATAAGCCCTTCGTAGAAAACCTAGACCAATTGCCACTTGGAAACTTGATGATGTGGGCAAGATCGTAATAATTCTTTAAATTGTTCCCAAGTATCATAGAGCGTTTTCCCATCTTGCATTACAAAGTTTGTTATGGATTTTCTTATTTGATTTGTATGCATAATAGGGAAAAACTTTTGTAAGAACGCCATGTGCAACCCTTCCCTTGTTTTAATAGTGTTTGGCTCAAGAGATTGGAGCCAATAGTTAGCTTTATCTTTTAGAGAAAATGTGAAAAGGCGCAATTTCAGTTCATCATCAGATAAGTTTTGAATTTTTAGTGTAGCGCAAATGTCTTGAAATTCACCTAAGTGGTGATATGGATCTTCCTTAACACGACCATGGAAAGAGGGAAGGAGCGCGATGGTAGATGACTTTATCTCAAAGTAAGATGCAGTCACCTTCGGTAACTCTATACATGATGGTGGTGCGTAGGCTGTAGGAGTGAAATAGTCTTTAAGTGGAGGAGGCAGGGGTATATTAGGGTTATTTCCATTATTTCCGTTATTATCGTTGTTTCCGTTATTTCCAAAGTTGGCCATTGGAATAGGTTCTATTAGGAAACTGCATTCCTAAAATCCATTAACAGCGCATATAAGTTGGTACTCTAGTAAATTAGAAGAGTTATGAGTTATGGCTGTTTCATAGTTTTTTAAAAAATTATATGAAAGCTACAATAACCCTACAAGGGCGGAACTAGGGTTATCATGAATTGCAAAAATGGATTGCTGTAGTAGACGAATCTAGAACACAGGCTCGATAATAGCTCACGATCTTCTACCGTATTCCTCTGCTACCAGAATATCGAACTAAGTGTGGGCTCTTTCAAAATTCTTTCTGTTTTTTGCTCCCCCTCTTTTACACTCTCTTTCCTATTCTGAGTTATAATACTCTTGATGGAAAAATGCAAAACTGAGAGGAGAGCCAAAACAGCATATATATATAGGCTACGATAAGGACCATAAGAAGTCAATAAGGAATAGGCTTCCTTATAAAAGTAGGAAACTCTAATTTGAACTGAATCAGATTCCTATTTTCATAAATTATAATTCATATCACTAAAGAATTATAATTGCACTCCTATCTTTATCTCAAAAATATATTTCGAGCTCCATGTTATTAAATACTTATTATCTCCTCACGTTAAGATTACAAATATCCATTAATTAAATATAATTACTGACAATAATATTTAATTAATCTCTTAAAATTCCTTGAGATCCTCTGCTTAACTTATCTGATATGTCAGATACAATAATCCATCTGCAGGGTTTGACATAATCAAAACTTATAAGCTTTCTCAAGGGGACATCATCAATCCCAAAATTAAGACATGTATTTCATTAATTTATATCCACCACACAATCAATATTGTCCCATTTAAGGATCTCAGCCTTTTAGGTATCAAAATATAAATATCAAATGTACATGTCTATAAATTAACTTAGGATTTAGAGCATAATCACTCATAATAGCCATGAGATATTAATTATCTTATAAGTCAGTATAAAAATAATTGCCCCAAGTTCGTCCTGTTTAATACACAAAGTATACCAGCATAGTGAGTTGAAACTATACCGTTTCCAGCAATCAAGACAAACCTACAATAACACCATGCTGCAGTTCTACCGATGGTATGTCCAATCCCATCTAAGACTGTAAACCAAAATCTTACATTCGACAAGATCCAATGGTCTGATCTTTTGTGTGTAAGCCGAACTCTACACACCAAACCACCTATTATGTAGAATGAAAGACACACATGCATAATATTAAATAAACAATATAATACAAACATTGCCCACACAGATTCTCATAAAAATGGAATAACTAATTTTATTGAATGAATAATAAATCAACTACATAAAGAATGGATTTTAGTATATGTCCCTAACAGGTTCGATGTTGATGACGCGTGGTTTCTTTAGTCTTTTAAGGGTACTTTGTATTTTGGACTCAAAACAAAGATGACGGTTCAGGTGTCGAATCGTCGTTTAGCATCAATCGAGCTCTAGAAGCTTGGGTTGATGACCTAAGGACTCTAAGGGTACGTTCAAGTTCAGGGTCGAAAGAATGTAAAGCGAGTTTACTTGAACGCGTACCAAATATAAACTAAAAGAAAGAAACAAAAACAATGACTGACTCAGCAAGAACTAAAAGCAAACACGCAACTTAGACAACAAGCATACAACTACTATGATGCATGAAAGTTATCCTGTAATGCAATGATTCGTGTCAAAGCCTAGTGCCCAGGGTTTCCTAGCTAATACACATGCAATTCACCCCTAAACTAATACAAATAGTGCGTCTCAGCGCCCTGACTTTCAGTGGTTTGAAGTGAATTTTTAAAAAAAGCGAATTACTTGAATTTTTGTTTTTGCAAATTTTTTTTTTTAACGTAAGCTCCTTTGATGTGCTAGCTTTCCCACTACAAGATACTAGAATTCGATGACTCTAGAAACTACAAAACAAAAGGAAAAGTTAGTGACTCAAAAACAAAACAGAAAATAAGAAAAAGAAAACCTAATCTAATATTTACGAATTAACTAAACTAAGATTCTAAAACTAAAGGTAGTAATTTGCAAGCCCCCACAATGGTGCCAAAAATTAATCTTGTCAAAATCAAGATAAAAAGTATACTCTACTTTAAAAGATTTGTAGTGTGAAAGTAGAGGTTGAACCCATAGAGATTGAAATACTAAAACACTTTAATTTTAAAACCTAAGTCTAATTAATTAAGAAAACAGAGTTTTGATTTGGATTTCAATTAAACTAAGAAACTAATGAAAGTAAATCTAAACTATGAAAGCGATTAAAAATTGTTTTAATTAATATGTTTAGGGGACCTAGGATTGCAAATCCACCACTAGCTTCATAATATGGGTATTTATGCATTCAATTAGCTTATTATATTGGATGATAATGGGGAATTGTAGCTACAAGCCCAATTCCTCCGTCAAGAAGATAGCTACGATTCAAGCACCAACATAATTCATCTTCAGTTGGCACGGATTGTCTCACACTAAACTAGGGTTGCGGCACAATCTGTCTCTCCTAGGCATGAACTATTCGGCTACTTGATATCACAATTCAATAAAGCACCATTACATGTAAATAATCTTTACAAGCACAACAAATATAGATCATTGAGCACATCACATCCAGAATAGATCTAAGACAAGAATAGATTTTGAAAGCAATGATTTAATCAATAGAAGTACGATTTTATTATTTAAAATCTTATAAACATGTAATCATCATCCATACATAATAAAACTAAAAGAAAAACATAAATAACACTCTATTACTTGGCTAGGGTTTCATTGAAACCCTACATTAGGTCAAGACGACCATAGAAGCGATGAACGACAAGAGGTTGATGGAGGAGGCCATGGGAATCCTTGGTCTTCTTCTTCTTCTTCTTCTTGCTTTTCCCTCTTCAATGACTGATGTTATTGTTGTATATATTCTTGTGTATATGATGTGTATAGGCTGTGTAACCCCAAAATTGATTTACAATAAGATATATATATATATATAGATTTTGGAAGAATTAGGGAGCTTTCCTAAACCTAATCGCACTTAAACTGCTGTATTTTACTTTCTGGACGTAAGTAGGTAGTTTCGTTCACGTAGGGATCTTTAGTACACTGAAATACACATTTTCACTTTTTCCGTATAGGTCGCGCGAGTGGGCTACGCGAGCGCAATTTTGGGATCTCGCGCGAGCGATGTTCTGGATTGTCGGGCAAGCGAGCCGCTCTTGCAAGATGGCTTTTTCTGCTTCTTTCAGTCTGTTTTTACACCCTTTTTAGCTTGGATTCTTGTTTTCTTCCAAAACCTGGCAGAAAATTAAAAACAAAATAAAAATACAATGAATCAAGATAGAAAGCACTAACAAATGTGAATTAAGGCGTGTAATTAGGACTTATTCACTCCCGATTAGATACAACCCAATCAAAAACATAAAATGGAGACAAGACAAAAGTCCCCGCTTAGGAGGCTCCTCTTCCTCTTCATTTTCCACTGGGCCACCCGGAGTATACGTCAGCAACGGCCTCCTACCACCTCTGTACCTTAGCCTGGACCTCGATGAGCCAATGCTACTCCACGATACTGCACACACAAACAAAATGAAAACAGTCAGTTGTAAGCCAACAAAAGTATGAAAATGGAGTTAAGTTAGAAACCTACCAGGGATGCCATCTGATTGGTGGTGAATTGCTGCATAACATCCATCTGTCAAAGGTAAAGCCTAGGATTAGAACCTCATAACATTAAGAAGCGCAAAATTAGAGACATACCCTGTGGTCCCGCGTAAGGACCAAAGACAGTAGGCAAACTGCCAAGGTGTGACCCTTCTAAGCATAACTCCAAGGGACGTTGAGGACGGTAGTTGGCTGGGTAGGATACTCGCACATGACCCGTGGTACCTCCATAACTTGGGGAGAGCCATCAGCACCCCAAAACATTGATAGTCTAGTCCCAAGGAGGGATAGGATCAGAGGCTGGAGGAGCATGTCTCCTATACAGCCCGTGAAATTGTAGGCACAAAACAAGTTAGGGGGAAAGATGAGTAAAAAACATAAGTGACGAATAGAGACAAAAATGTAAAAAATCACATCCAGGAGTGGGAAGTTGGGCATCAGAAAGCAGCCATGGTATGTTTTATAGCCAGTCTCGGAACGAAAGTGGCCCCAAGCAGCAGTGCCAGCCAGAGCCATCTATAGAATGACACCAGAAAGGTCCTCGGCATCCATTAGGGGAGGACTATGAGGAACGTAGTACCTCGGGCCGCCAATCACTTGCCGAGACACTCGCTCACCAAGATACCATTACCTGCCATCAGTACTCTCCATCAGAAATCAGCGAGAAGAAAGAGATCTAACTGCTTAAATCTCCTCAGGGGTAGCATAGGAAACATACTCCCAAGGTGTCCACTCAATGTTAGAAATGGTCAGCTCAAATAAGAAGTTCCTCAGAAGGATAATTCGGTGGGCCCTGCTCTTGACCGCAATAACATCCCTTTGTCATCTTAGGCGCCGAGGGAACAAAGGTATAGGAGCCATTCCATCCTCATCCTTGCCTGCCTCATCGACAGGAGAAGGAGCCAATATCTTCAGGTACTCGAAACTCCAGAGCTGCACAAAGAAAGTAAAAATCAGAATACAGAACCAGGGAAATTGAAAGCCAGAAGAAATAGGGAAGTTGCAATACATACCTCCCAAGCTCGCCAGAACCCTCCAGACGATTTGATGTCACCACGGGAAACCTTAACCATATGCTTGTAAAGATGAGCCAGGGCTACACCGCCCCATTCATAAGAAGGAATCTCATTGATAGTTGCCAAACAGACCCGATCAGTGTCTCAACGGCCTCAGGATCGATCTCTTAAAAATTGTCCAAGATTAGGCGCTTCTCTCCAACTCTCAAACCGGTAATCATGGAAAAGTCGAAGAGTGTCATCGTCATCTCACCGAATGAAAGATGAAAAGTATTGATCGTGTCCCACCATCTCTTAGCAAGAGCATAAAAGTGTGCTATATCATTTGTGCTCTTCGAAACCAGGCAAAAGAAGCCGCCAAAGCCAGCATCATCAACCATGTACCGAACGACGGGGGATAACTAGGTATACCACAAGAAAGCATGAGCAAGACTAGCGCGACCCTTCAAGACCACCTCCAGCACCTACATGCATCAAAAATAGAAAAAATGGTCACAAAATCACTATTCATAACTTGAAGTCCAACTTTGGAAAATCAACAAATTATCACAAAACAAATTTCCAACGACCTCTAGGTACACACTATAGTTCACAAAACTAGCACAATGCACAAAAATAGTTCTGAACTACTGAAAGTTTCACGCACCTAACTCACTAGAGCTGTGGCAGAAAGATGACATTGGGGGTCTCCTAAAATCAACTCCAGAGGTTGGTTCTTAACCCTCACTCATTCTTTGGCCTTCTTAGAGAGCCTCCTTGAGCTTGAAGCCATGAATCTGCAAAGAAATTAGCAGTTAGAACCAAACTTTCTTCTTAAAATTTGAAGAAAAATAAAACGTCAATCAAAATTCCAGTCGTGGGAAAAGATTAATCACCCGAGCATGTACAAGCTATTTTTGGCGGGTTGTGGCTCCAAAAAAACCCCAAATGGCCAAGAATGAGCTCAAAGTGCTCAAAAACTCAAGGTATAGAATAATGGAGTCTGGCCACCCTATGCCGTCGCGGCACTGTTCCTCGTGGGGCCTGCTTCACCCTGCTTTGCCCCATTTTAGCCTACTTCTAGCCTCGATTAGCCCTAGTGGCCCATTTTAGGCAAAATTAACTAGGTTTTACCCCCAACAGATTCAATTTATCCCCAATGGACAGTTACAGAAAGAGATCAGCTTCCGAGGGCCCGAACTGACATTTTAGACCAACGATTACAAGATTTAATCAAATGTAAGAGATTCATATTTGAATCCTGGTTCTCGGTTAAGAGAAATAGTTAGAAGAGATTCTCAGAGAGTCTAGCACCACCCCCAGTAGACAAATACAGAAAGAAATTAGCTCCCGGAGGCCATAACTTGCTCTCTTGGATTGGGCATTGCAAGATTTGATTCAACCGTGAGAGATTCAGAGATGGATCCTGGTTCTTGGTCAGAAAGATGTGATTAACCGTGAAAGGTTTAGAGATGGATCCTGGTTCTTGTTCAAAAAGATTTGTTCAACCATGAGAGATTCAGAGATGGATCCTGGTTCTCGGTCAGAAAGATGTGATCAACCGTGATAGATTCAGAGATGGATCCTGGTTCTCGGTCAAAAAGATTGATTAGCTGTAAGAGATTCAAAGATAGATCCTAGTTCTCAGTCAGAAAGATGTGATCAAAGCGTGAGAAATTCAGAGATGGATCCTGGTTCTCGATCAAGAGTTAAGAGAGATTCACAAAGAGTCCCCTACCATCCAGAAGAAAACAGCGGCTCCCAGAAGTTTGAACCGGGTTAGTCCAGATTAGTCATTTACAAGAATCGGTCGACAATTGAAACATCGCCAACAGTCTAAGAGATCCTGGCTCCCAGGACAAGCATTGTCTATTCACAACCTGTAATACCCTGTATTTTTGAAATGTATTATGTGAATAAGACCCTGTATGCTTCTTTTAATACTTGTTTGAGCCTGGCCTTACCCTTGGTATAATTTGGATACCAATTGATTGAACTGTTTTCCAATCGATTGCCTTATTTTGGATACCAATCGATTGAACTTTATACCAATCGATTGCTTTTGTCAATCGATTGAAACTTATGCCAATCGATTGCAGGCAGCTGGGAAGATTCTTTGCTCTGGCTGGGGAGAGGCCACGTGAACACCTTCCCTCTATATATACCAGCCCATTTTGGGCGTATTTCTGGTTGCTGAAATCAGAGAGAGTGAGAGGGAGAGTCTTGTGTGTGTATTATATATATATACACTCATATATATATACACACATATATACATATATTTGCACACACACACATACAGAGAGATTGAAGAGGAAGAAGAAGAAGACCAGAAAGAAGAAGAAAAGAAGGAGAAGGAGAAGAGAGAAGACAGAGGACTAGAGAGAGAGGGAGGAAGACCACCATTGAAGCTCCAAGCTTCATTACACACAACCAAACACGCCCTTAACGCCTAAAGTGAGTTTTAAACTCACTTGGTAGCCTTACATTGATGTTAGGACTTGTTTTAATAAAGAAGAGATGCAGAAACCATGTATTCCCGTTATTTGTTGCTGGACAGTCTTCTCTGTGAAGAAGACGAAGTATCAATCGATTGGTACTCTTACCAATCGATTGACATCTTTCAGGTCCCAATCGATTGACATTTTGTGCAATCGATTGGCATCGATTGTGATCCAATCGATTGAACTTTTTATCAATCGATTGACACTACTTCTATGCCAATCGATTGAATCTTTTTCTAATCGATTGATGCTACTTTTATACCAATCGATTGGAAGCTTCAGAATACTGTTTTCTTATAATAACTATTTAGTTGTTTATTTACTATTCAGTATTTCCCAGCATGCTTTATTATTGTAATACAGACATGATAACGAGTAATGCAGCGTAGGGTCATAGTAATAACAAGACTAACGGATAATGTTTATAATGTTAGATAACAGAATAGTCATGAATCCTTTGGAGTTAACGTTCATTTCATTCAGAGTAGTCAGGCCACATTGGGATTGTCATGTATCGGTGATAGAGTTGAACTTAAGTAGGTTTGCTAAGATTCGGGAAATTTGCGTGGGCGGGCTTTGGTCGATCATATGTTCTTAAAAGCGGTAGACAGACGAAGGTGTCTATGACTTGCGGTGAACTGGACCATTTGCCCTAAGATAGCCAGATGATCTAATCATATGTTCTTAAAAGCGATAGACAGACGAAGGTGTCTATGATATGCGGTGGACCGTGATCACTGGTAGACGTCGCTAAGTCATGGCATAAAATGATGTACTGTTGTTTAAAGCGTTATATCCCTGACATGCGGTGGACTGTGCATATGTTCTTAAAAGCGGGGGATGGACTAATGTGGTATCCATGACATGCGGTGAACTGTGCATATGTTCTTAGAAGCGGTGGATGAGAAATGGTGTGTTATAGAGTTGAACTACTGTCGAGTCTGTTCCCCTATCATGTCGCGTTGTCGATCTTAAAATGAATAGGACGTCAGTAATTGGATCATTGGTTTGATTAAAGGAGTTACCCTTACTGAATTCTAATTTGGTTACTATTTATAACTTGTGATAATATCAATAGTCGATACCCTGTTAGTATTAAACTCACTCGGCTTTCATTAAGCTGACGGCGTTTATGCCTCTGGACATTTCTACGTTCCAGCGCACCCTGGTTATGACTATACAGGTGAAGGGCCTGTAGGAGAGGACTACTATGCCGGTGACGGAGTCCCTGTGGAGGATTTCCCCGACGGAGGTCAGACCGAAGAAGACTACTACGCCGAGGACTACCTCTACGCCAACTGAAGACTAGACTATAATTGTAGCTAATTGTCTTTACCGTTTTAAAACCCCTTTTTGTTGTCAGGCATATGTTGCCTTGACATTTGTACTTCCGCTGTCTTATATTTGATTCGAGACTCTGATATGTAATAGTTAGTAACTCCTGTTGACTTTATGTTGCGTTGTGATCAGAACCTAGACTTCGTTCTTGTTACACTATTACTCTTGTTGCTTAGTACTGCGTGGTGTGGACAATCATGTGACTTCACCCGTCGCTGCCTTTGGACCCAAAAAGAAAATTTATTTTTCTCTATTTTTGCCGTTCCGGGGCGTGACAGGATTTTTGGTATCAGAGCCTAGGTTTTGTACCTTTTTCGCTCACAGATTATCCCACACCATCTGGTCCTAGAACCTTGAGATTCTATAGACGAGTATTAAGATTATTTCTGACTTAAGATAGTCCTTTTTCAGGTAGCATGGCACCACCGCTGTTCGTTCCAGACGAGTTTGGAGGACACTGTGGATGAGAGGAGTATTGCGCCAGCAGATCCACAGTACTATGCCTGCAAGGTTAGGCAGAGGGCTATTGCAGAGACAGAGCGAGACATGCGGATTGAGCAGCAGAGATTTGGGACCCAGGACCCAGAAGTGATACGTCAGGAGATGATCTACCGCAAGGAGACCTTCAAACGCATCGAGGAGGATTCTCTACTGATGTTACGAGACCGTTCTTCATACCAGGTTTTACTTGCAGAGGTTAGAGCAGCGCCTCCACCATCCCTGACAGAGCCACCACCCCAGACACCTCCACGCCCACCAGAGGAGGACATGGCTGATGCACCCCCAGCAGATGAGGATCCGGAGGATGATGATGAGAGCGATGGCAATGATGAGCCAGAGGATGCAGATGAGGAGATGGAGGATGAAGAGGACGAGGACACCGATGATGAGGAGCCGGAGTATGATCCGGAGGAGGAGGACCCCGAGGACCCAGCCGGTATGGATGTGCCAGTTGGCGTGGATATTGTAGTTACAGAGGGTTATCCGATAGGGGAGGAGGAGGTAGTCGCCGATGATAACGCAGATGATGATGTAGTAGTACCAGTCTTACCAGGAGGAGTTATAGCACAGCTGGCAGCTGAGTGGGCTGCAGAGATGGCTGCACATCCCCATAGATTTGACATTGGAGCACCGAAGTTAGCACAGGCTATGGTACAGGCTGAGGCACTTGCAGCCGCATTTGATGCAGCCCAGGCTGACATGGCCGCTGATGCAGGAGATTTGGGAGCTGTTGTGGAGCATGATGGACCCGAGCTGATTGAGGATGTTGTGATAGAGGATGAGGACATGATGGATGACGATGATATGGATGAGGATGATGTTTTATCTGAGGTTGCCCCAGAGGATGAGGCTTCCATCTATGGATCCGATGTGGACAACTTTTGAGTCCAGTACCTTTAGGACTTAGACTTTTACGTTTGACTTTAGGACATGTTGTCCACTTACTTTTGACGCTTATATAGACAGCTATGGACCATAGCCTTTTTGTATAGGTAGCCACCCGTAGTGGTTTTGTGTATATCTTTCCTTTTGTTTAGATCTTGTATAGGACCATGTACTACGCGGTACACAGATGATCTGTTGTGTACTCCGCTGTACATCTTTTGGGTATATATATATATATATGGCAGATCATTTCTCTTGGTTATTTCTGTTATCGTCTCATTATTATGTTATGGTTGTGATTTTTGATTCATGTTATGCTGTCTGTTATTTAATTATGGTCATTTCCCTGTGAAGATTGTCCGCTAATCGTTAGGTCCTTCATAGGTATACCTCACACGGATCACTATGGTGGGACCCACAAGGAACCAAGCACGACTGGGAGCACCCATTCCCGAGGGTATGGACCCAACTGGAGTCTTCGAAGCTTTCATACAACGGATGGAGCACATCGGCGATACCTACAATCATGCCACCAATAACAACGGCAACAACCACGTTGTCCCTCCAAGACAGGCAGGCGATAAGCTGTTGGAACGATTTCGTGGCCTGCGACCCGAGAAGTTCGACGGCATGGTAGAGCCCTGGAAAGCAGAGCAATGGATACGAGAGTTGGAGCTAATCTTTGAAGCCCTGGAGTGCAGTGAGCTTGACAAGAGACGTCTAGCCGCATTTCAACTGACTTACTCCGCTGCGGACTGGTGGGAGGCCGAGAGGGCCACAATTGGGATTGACGCTGTAAAGAGAATGCCTTGGGAAGCATTCAAGACTCGATTTCTCGAGAAGTATTTCCCTGAGGACGAAAGAGACCAACAAGAGAGGAATTTCCTGAGTCTAACCCAAGGAAACTGGACAGTCAGGGAGTATACTACACAATTCGAGCGACTTTCTTGTTTTGTTCCGCATATGATAGACACCTCCGCTAAGAAGGTCAAGCGATTCCACCAAGGACTCAACCCACACCTCCGGCACATAATGATAGGTCATCTGGGCCAGTCATTTGAAGGGATTGTCCGTCTTGCTTCAAGATTGGAAAAGGATGCTTACCCTGTGCAAGGACCACAAGCGAATCGACCTCCACCCAGGACCTTCCAACCAAGGAACTTTTCCGCACAATCATCGAGGAACAATCAAGGATGGAAACCCCAGACCAACATCTACCAGGGAACCAAGTGCACATGGGATGGGACAAGGAAGCCCCAAGCTAATTTTCCTCGACAACAGAATCTACAGCGAGGACCACCTCAGGCACAGCCCGCCGCCCAGCAACAAAACACTGATGGATGTTTCAACTGTGGAGTGCCCGGACATATTGCAAGGTATTGCACAGCCCCCAAGACCAACCGTCGTAATGACCTCGTCTGCCGCAACTGTAACAAGCCTGGTCACATAAGCAAGGATTGTCGAGCACCACGTGGAGGCTACTATGGGGCGCCTGCTCAAGGACAGCAAGGACAGGTTAGGGTGAATGCCAACATTCCTGACAATGCAGGGTATAATGCTGAGGAACAGCAGAACTTGGAAGGTACACTCATTTTATTTCACTGTCAAGTTAGAGCTTTGTTTGATACCGGTGCCGCCCGTTCTTTCATAGCTATTAAGATGGTACGTGATTGGGATTGCTACCCCTAGCATTTGAGCCGACCCTTAATGCCGTTTCGCCCTTGGGAGTATCCGTTAGGTTAGGTAAGGTGTTCAAAGATTGTCCCTTGACACTAGAGGATAGAAATCTTCCGGCAGACTTGATAGTTTTGTCAATGTCTGAGTTCAACGTGATCCTAGGAATGGATTGGCTTACTAAGTATGGCGCTAACCTGGATTGTGTTAGTCGGACCATTGTCTTTTCGACGCCTGGTTGCCCGCAGATCAGATTTCAGTGCCAACCGTTGAGCGATATGTTTATCATGAGCTGCCTAGCCATGATTAAGACTTCAAGCATGGAGCTTACTATCAAGCAGATCCCCGTTATTCAAGACTTTGAAGATGTGTTCCGAAGTATCTCAGGACTTCCGCCGAAGAGAGAGATAAACTTCTGCATTGAGTTAGCACCCGGAAGGTTCCCGATTTCCAAGACCCCGTATCGGATGGCGCCAACAGAAATGTTGGAATTGAAGAAGCAAGTTCAGGAACTTGAAGACTTAGGTTTTGTTCGCCCCAGTACATCGCCTTGGGGAGCACCAGTTCTATTTGTGAAGAAGAAAGACGGAGAGCTACGACTCTGTATCGACTACAGGGAGCTGAATAAAGTCACGATCAAGAATAGATACCCACTTCCCCGGATAGATGACCTGTTCGATCAACTGCAAGGATCAAGGATATTCTCGAAAATTGATTTACATTCAGGGTACCATCAATTGCTAGTTCGACCGAAAGACATACCGAAAACTGCCTTCAGGACGAGATATGGACACTACGAGTTTCTAGTGATGTCTTTTGGATTGACTAATGCCCCGGCAGTATTCATGGACCTAATAAATAGAGTATTCAGACCCTATCTGGATCAATTCATTATAGTATTCATCGACGACATTCTAATTTATTCAAGGATGGAAGAGGAACATAAGAAGCATCTATAAATTGCTCTACAGACTCTCAAAGACAATAGTCTGTACGCGAAATTCAGCAAATGTGAATTCTGGCTTCAGGAAGTTAAATTCCTGGGACATGTGATATCACAGGATGGGATTTCCGTAGACTCATCTAAGATCGATGCAGTCTTGAGCTGGAACAGGCCAACCAACGCAACCGAAGTTAGGAGTTTCCTTGGATTGGCTGGGTATTACCGGAGATTTGTGGAAGGATTCTCTAAAATCGCAGGACCGTTGACAAGCCTGACTACGAAGGAGACAAAGTATGAATGGACTGATAAACATGAGGATGCATTTCGGGAATTGAAGGAGAGACTAACCTCAGCACTCGTGCTTGCGATACCTAAGAGTGGTGAAAAATTCATAATCTATAGTGATGCATCACACCAAGGACTTGGTTGTGTGCTAATGCAAGAGGGGAATGTCATCGCATATGGATCGAGACAATTGAAGCCGCATGAGAAGAACTATCCGACACACGACTTGGAACTAGCTACAATCGTGTTCACCCTGAAGATTTGGAGACACTATTTGTATGGAGAAAAGTTCGACTTGTTCTCAGATCACAAGAGTTTAAGGTACCTGTTCTCTCAGAAGGAGTTGAACATGTGACAACGGAGATGGATGGAGCTACTCAAGGACTACGACTTCTCTTTGCAATACCATCCGGGTAAAGCAAATGTTGTAGCCGACACTCTAAGCCGGAGGCCACGCCTTTTGGTTGCTTCGATTTTGATTAGAGAATGGCGAGCAATGGAGATGTTAACCGAATTCAACCTTCAACCAGTGGAATCAGGAGAAGGACGACACTTCAGATGTCTTGTCGTACAACCGACTCTCATCAGCCGCATCTTGGAAGCTCAACAGTCGAACGAGGATTTCAAGTTATGGTTTGCCAAGATGTCCGCAAAGGAACCAGAGATATGGAGTATTAGTATGGACGGAGCACTGAGATGCAAAGGTAGACTCTGTGTGCCAAATGACGATGGTCTCAGGAAGAACATTTTGGACGAAGCACACAAGTCAAGGATGACTATCCACCCAGGAGGAAACAAGATGTATAAGGACTTGAAGAGAAACTTCTGGTGGGAAGGAATGAAGCGAGAAGTGGCCGAGTATGTATCGCAATGTCTTATTTGCAAACAAGTGAAGGCAGAGCATCAGAAACCACCTGGACTCCTACAACCACTACCGATTCCCCAATGGAAATGGGAGCACATCACCATGGATTTTGTGATTGGATTACCAAAGTCTCAGCAAAATCACGACGCTATTTGGGTAATAGTGGATCGACTCACCAAGTCAGCACATTTTATCGCCTACAGCATGACGTACCGTGTTGAAAGATTGAGCCGGATGTATCTAGAGCAAGTAGTGTGACTGCACGGTGTACCTGTCTCAATAGTTTCAGATCGAGATTCACGCTTCACTGCAGAATTCTGGAAAAGCCTTCAGACAGCAATGGGAACTTCATTGAATTTGAGTTCAGCCTTTCACCCACAAATAGACGGTCAGACAGAACAAGTCAATCAAGTGATGGAGGATATGTTGCGAGCCTGTGTCATTGAATTCGAGAATTCATGGGAGACGCATCTACCTTTGATCGAGTTTGCCTACAACAACAGCTACCACACAAGCATAGGGATGGCGCCGTTTGAAGCCTTGTATGGAAGACCTTGCCGATCGCCGCTATGTTGGGCCGAAGTCGGAGATACTCAAGTACTTGGGACTGAGATGATTCGAGAAACCAGCGAGAAGATCCAGATTATATGAGAAAAGAAGAAGACAGCGCAATCCAGACACAAGAGCTATGCCGACAAACGACGGAAAGATCTAGAGTTTGCAGTTGGAGATCATGTGCTACTCAAAGTCTCGCCAGTTCGAGGTATCGCCAGATTCAGACAGAAGAGAGGCAAGTTGTCACCACAATTCATTGGACCGTTTGAGATCCTAGAACGTGTTTGGAAGGTTGCATATCGACTTGCATTGTCGCCAAAGATGTCAGGAGTGCACAACGTTTTCCACATCAGCATGTTGAGGAAATGTGCCCACAACCCAACGCACGAGATCAGTTTTGAAGATATTGAGGTGAACGAGAATGCAACCTACAACGAAGGACCGGTGCATATTCTAGACCGAGGAGTGAAGAAGCTCAGAAACAAGGATATTCCGCTAGTGAAGGTTCAGTGGAAGCACCACAACGAAGCAGAAGCTTCATGGGAATTGGAGTCGGAGATGCAAGAGAAGTTTCCATTTTTGTTTTAACCCTGTTTGTTTCGGATTTCGAGGACGAAATCTTTAATGAGTGGTGGATGATGTAATACCCTGTATTATTGTAATGTATTATGTGAATAAGACACTGTATGCTTCTTTTAATACTTGTTTGAGCCTGGCCTTACCCTTGGTATAATTTGGATACCAATCAATTGAACTGTTTCCAATCGATTGCCTTATTTTGGATACCAATCGATTGAACTTTATACCAATCTATTGCTTTTGTCAATTGATTGACACTTATGCCAATCGATTGGAGGCAGCTGGGCAGATTCTTTGCTCTGGCTGGGGAGAGGCCACGTGAACACCTTCCCTCTATATATACCATCCATTTTGGGCATATTTTTGGTTGCTGAAATCAGAGAGAGTGAGAGGGAGAGTCTTGTGTGTGTATTTTATATATATACACTCATATATATATATACACACATATATACATATATTTGCACACACACACACACACAGAGATTAAAGAGGAAGAAGAAGAAGACCAGAAAGAAGAAGAAAAGAAGGAGAAGGAGAAGAGAGAAGACAGAGGACTAGAGAGAGAGGGAGGAAGACCACCATTGAAGCTCCAAGCTTCATTACACACAACCAAACACGCCCTTAACGCCTAAAGTGAGTTTTAAACTCACTTGGTAGCCTTACATTGATGTTAGGACTTGTTTTAATAAAGAAGAGATGCAGAAACCATGTATTCCCGTTATTTGTTGCTGGACAGTCTTCTCTGTGAAGAAGACGAAGTATCAATCGATTGGTACTCTTACCAATCGATTGACATCTTTCAGGTCCCAATCGATTGACATTTTGTGCAATCGATTGGCATGGATTCTGATCCAATCGATTGAACTTTTTATCAATCGATTGACACTACTTCTATGCCAATCGATTGAATCTTTTTCTAATCGATTGATGCTACTTTTATACCAATCGATTGAACCTTTATATCAATCGATTGGAAGCTTCAGAATATTGTTTTCTTATAATAACTGTTTCGTTGTTTATTTACTATTCAGTATTTCCCAGCATGCTTTATTATTGTAATACAGACATGATAACGAGTAATGCAGCGTAGGGTCGTAGTAACAACAAGACTAACAGATAATGTTTATAATGTTAGATAACGGAATAGTCATGAATCCTTTGGAGTTAACGTTCATTTCATTTAGAGTAGTCAGGCCACATTGGGAGTGTCATGTATCGGTGATAGAGTTGAACTTAAGTAGGTTTGCTAAGATTCGCGAAATTTACGTGGGCGGGCTTTGGTCGATCATATGTTCTTAAAAGCGGTAGACAGATGAAGGTGTCTATGACTTGCGGTGAACCGGACCATTTGCCCTAAGATAGCCAGATGATCTAATCATATGTTCTTAAAAGCGATAGACAGACGAAGGTGTCTATGACATGCGGTGGACCGTGATCAGTGGTAGACGTCGCTAAGTCGTGGCATAGAATGATGTACTGTTGTTTAAAGCGTTGTATCCCTGACATGCGGTGGACTGTGCATATGTTCTTAAAAGCGGGGGATGGACTAACGTGGTATCCATGACATGCGGTGAACTGTGCATATGTTCTTAAAAGCGGTGGATGAGCAATGGTGTGTTATAGAGTTGAACTACTGTCGAGTTTGTTCCCCTATCATGTCGCGTTGTCGATCTTAAAATGAATAGGACGTCAGTAATCGGATCATTAGTTTGATTAAAGGAGTTACCCTTACTGAATTCTAATTTGGTTACTATTTATAACTTGTGATAATATCAATAGTCGATACCCTGTTAGTATTTAACTCACTCGACTTTCATTAAGCTGACCACGTTTATACCGCTGGACATTTCTACGTTCCAGCGCACCCTGGTTATGACTATACAGGTGAAGGGCCTGCAGGAGAGGACTACTATGCCGGTGACGGAGTCCCTGTGGAGGATTTCCCCGACAGAGGTCAGACCGAAGAAGACTACTACGCCAAGGACTACCTCTACGCCAACTAAAGACTAGACTATAATTGTAGCTAATTGTCTTTACCGTTTTAAAACCCCTTTTTGTAGTCAGGCATATGTTGCCTTGACATTTGTACTTCCGCTGTCTTACATTTGATTCGAGACTCTGATATGTAATAGTTAGTAACTCCTGTTGACTTTATGTTGCGTTGTGATCAGAACCTAGACTTCGTTCTTGTTACACTATTACTCTTGTTGCTTAGTACTGCGTGGTGTGGACAATCATGTGACTTCACCCGTCGCTGCCTTTGGACCCAAAAAGGAAATTTATTTTTCTCTATTTTTGTCGTTCCGGGGCATGACACAACCAAACTACTTTATGAATTCAAGACTCCGCGTATATCGATTACTTTTATCGCCTGTCGATCATCGTGAGCTTCATCACCTATCAGCCATCATGAGCTTCCTCACTTGTCAGTCCTTGTAATCTTCCTTCTCAGCTATTGCAAGTTTCCTCACTTATCAGTGATCGTGAGGTCCATCGCTTGTTGGTCATATAGTGCCTCTATGTCTGTTGCTTGACATCTTGGGCTTCCATGTCTGTCAATTAATCTTGTACACTTCATCTTTGATTGTCGTCCTCAAGGACCCTACACCTGATCCCATTCACTTATGAGGCACACTTCCCAAAATTCAAGAAGTTTGTCCGAAGACCCAGAGTCTTTAGAACCTTGGCACCCTTGTCTAAGTCAGCCGTTACATCACAGTCACAAACACATGCACAATACTATAGCCCACTCAGAGTGGCACACCCCACAACATCGGCTAATGCTCGGATCAGAACACTAGACATGATAGGACTCAAGAGACAATTCACATCACATCCATGCATTGTATATCATTTTCATAGCATAGCATCCGCCTATTCTGATACGCATATGTGGTTTTGTCTTTTGTTCGCCTAAACTACGTCCTAGTCTGATTTCCCTTGGGATACGTAAGCAGCTCATGCAGAGCGCGACCAGCACTGGCCCCATCCTCATGTTCTTCATCACTGCATCTTTGCAACGCATTTTGTCCTAAATCTATAGCCTCCAAAAGACCTGTCTCTTCAAAGCTTTGGCACTCACTTGCGACATGCGTTGCCTCGCAAGTTCATGCCAAAGAGAGGTAAATGTAGACACCCCATTTTGTCAGCTATCAAATTTACGAGACCCATATCTTGGTGGTTCACGATGATTGAAAAGACTCAAAAAAGGACTCATGGAAGTTAGTTCTATCTCTAAAAAAACTCAAAAGTGGCACAAATGACCAAAATGCCCTTAAAAGCCCAAACGCTCCTAGATTTGGACCAAAAGTTCTAGAAACACACTACGTCGTGAGGAATATAATAAAATGAGTTTCAAAATAAAATCGGATGAAAACGTCGGCTCCCAGAAGTTCCAGAAGTTCCCAGGAAGTCCCCATTGACCAGTTTGACCAGGTTAGACTAAAATAATCTGAGTTTGTCCGAAAGTTTTGAGATCATTGTAGATCATGTGAAAAGTACTAAAACAAGTTTTAAAATAAAATTGGACAAAAATGTCAGCTCCTGGGAGCTCTCAGAGGTTCCCGAAACTTCTTGGAAGTTCCCAGTTTGACCGATTTGACCTAAAAATTGACTTTGAAACTGGAGCACCGTATCATTTTTCAAACATTTTTCGTGGATACTAGAGATCAATAGCTTTCTAACGGTATATTGCACACAATTTTTGGATTTAAAACAATTTTGTTATGAATTTTTGAATGAGAAAAAGGCGATCAAATCGGCTTTTCTGGCAAATACCACAAAAATTTTCAAGGTGACCTATCTCTGAACTATTTTTTATAAAAGTGGACTCCATTACCTTTCCAATGGTATATCAGAAGCATAGTTTGGAGTTCGTACGTATTTTCTGTGAATTTCGGACAAAATATGGCCTTTTCGCGAATATCAGAACCTCTGGGGGCCTAAACCAAATCATCTGGGCATCTGAGGAGCAGTGCCACCAAAGTACTAGCCCACTGCCGCTGCGGCACAGGCCCAGTGCTACCGTGGCACTCTCCTCCAAACAGCTCCATTTTTGTAATTTGTTTCTGTGGCCCCAAATTGAATAATTGAATGTCAAAACGACGTAGTTTCTTGTCTATAGATGTTTGGGACCAATGAGAGCACTTTTTAAATCACAAACTCCCCCCAAATTGGCCTATATAAACCCCCCATGACTCCTCATTTTGGGGGTGGCAAGTGAAAAGCTTAGGAAGTTGTAGAGGTAGAGATAAGATTAGAGAAAGAAAAGAGAGCTTCCTCCCACTGATTTTCCATACAAAAGTGAGTTTCCAACATTGTTTTTACTTCATTACTCCTCTTTACTTTACATTCAATACACCCAAACACCATTTTTGTGAGTATTTATGAGATAGGAAACCACTTCCATGTCCAATGTCACTATATATGAGTGAAACACCAAGCTACAAGTTCAATATCTCATTGAATATCATATATGAGTGAAACACCAAGCTACAAGTCCAATATCTCATTGAATATCATCTATTAATTGCTATTTGCTTGCTTGCTCATATATGTTCATCTCTTCTCACCTCATTTCTTTTTATTTTTCTTTGTTTACTTACTAGTTCATCATCATCATCTAGATGATGACATGGTGTTTGAGGTGAGTGAATCCTTATGGGTAGTAGCTCTTGACCTCAAAACATGTTTTATATTTGATAGATGATGATACTAACTTCAATACTTCCCAAGTATTCTTGAAGTTATTTTTCAAAATAAAACAATGTTCTCCAACAATCTTAGAAGTTCTTGACATGAGTTTAAAGTTGATATTCTAATTGGTTATAATCTCCATTTTGCGCTGGAAATATACTCCCAAAACCTCTATTTCAAACCCCTCTTAAACCCCTCATTTTGATTTCAAGAAGTAAAACTCTTGTTTTTCTCCAAATCTTCAAAACAGTGAGTTCTTCAACTTTGAAACATCATTCTGAGTTCAATACTCAATGGATGATTACAAGACCACTTGGAAAGTCTTCCTAACTTACTAGGAAACACCCATGATTTTTAGTTTGATTTAAGAACACTTGGAAGGGTTCCACTTTGACCCAAACATTTCGTCCAGACACTCTGTTTTCTCCGTCACAGTAGCTTAGTTGAATTTCAACTTGTTTATCAGAAACCATTTCCACAAAGACTAGTCCCAACTCATTTTTCCCTTGAACTTTAGTGTCTTAGGGAACCTTCCGTATAATATGGGCCTCCAAATGTTTTGTTTTCATTTTCTAGGATTTTTCTACATTTCAGTCGATAGTACATTTTCTATTTCTGAAACCTCTCTTTTTTATATGATTTCTGTCAATCTGTAACTTCAATAGTCATTTGGTTTTTTTGGTATGTTTTCTAGACAGAATAAGGATGATCTCCATAAAATATCATGAATTCAAGACATTTCTAACCTCACTTTTCCATTTTTACAAATTCAACTTACTGTTCTATCCACTATTCACAGCAAGCATATATTTACTTTCATTCTTTGACTGGATGTTCACATGCATTCCAAATTAGCCCATATCTTAGGAAGTAGTTCATATTAAATTTGTACATATCCTACAATAGCATTCTTTATTCATTCATTCATACTTTAGATTTCTATGAAACTTTAGAAAATTCATGTACACAAGACACACTACTACATCCTAGGTTCATACATTGCATCCATGCAAGATTTAGAGTTTTTGTGACTCCTAATCTAAGAAGATTATAAGGAATGAACTTGATCACACGTTCATGCTTCCCCTCAATCAAATCTTCATTTCTTATCCGTCCCGGGGATTGAGAAGTCTTCTTTTCAAGAATTAACACGCACTATACTAGCTTACTAAGCATATTTTTTATTTCTTTGATTACTGGTTTCAAGAACAATCCATGTCCCCTTTAGATTAGGAAAACTTGATTACTTGATATGTGATTAGATGATTTTCCTAGGTTTGTTTGTGTGATCTTTTTCTTTTACATTATGTGATATTTGGCTTAGATCTTATGAATGATATCTTATCTTTTGATCTTCCATTTCAAGTCTCTTATGTGATGTAATATACCTATCATAATATTAACTGTTGAACCAAACATAGTATAAGATGATTATTTGGATGTTAATTAAGGCTCGTCAAGAGACGGGGCGAGTTGAGAGTGTTTTAGTCATGACAAAGGCTCCTTCCTCTCTCACACCAAAACCCCGAGCCAAGTTCTTTGGTTATGAAGTGCTAGTGCCATTTATCCATTTGAGTGAGTCAAAATTGGGTTTCTGGGTTCCCTAAAGACCAAGTGACGACTCTCTATCTGTTTTCACAGACTTTCTTACTTCTTTCTTCAAACATTTCAAAAGGAGAATCTATTCCGAAACCTCGGGAAAGAACGGGGGTGGGCTCCCGGAGGCCGCGTGTCCATAGCAATCCCTTTATTTCTCAACCCATGACCTTCTTGGCCTACATTACAGCCCAATGAAGTCCACTTTGATTGTCGCAAGTCTTGTTGGGTTCACTAAATTGCATTTTTGCATCATTTCGACGACATGGATCACACACTTTTAATGAAAGATACATGGTCTGATGGGCACAATACCCAAAAGGATGATTGATCACGAAAATAACGTAACCGAATTCAAAGAAAACTCGTGAGGGCGCTAAAGGTAAAAATGGTTTCAGAGAAAAGGAGAGCTCGAGAGAAATCAAATACTGAAAAAATATGTATCCTTCTGAATGACAGTCACTGGGGTACTGAGCCCACACAGTCAAATATTTTGTCTCCTAGTATTCAACAAGCCACAGGACAATCGATATCCACTAATTCATAAGCATTCTTTTGTAGATTATAGATTCATGCATCAACACTCTTGTAAATACATATACATATCACAACATAACATTAAAAAAATGCATTCATATCTTCCAGCATGGCAGATAATGCATAGTTCTTGTAGCAGGGGCAACTAGCTCCGACACATCCCTCGAATAACCTAAAAACTCTCGACTAACCATACTACAGCATCAGCCTTTGTCCATACTCGCCAACTTACCACTGATCCATCCGCTCGGATCCATATATTAGATCAATCTTCTCTTTGATGGATTGTTAAAGAAATCTGTCCCTTGCTCAGGACCACCTGATTATACTCATCATCATCATCGGCGTCAGGTATGAGACCCCAAGTGGCATCCTGTTCATTTCAAGCATTAGGAATGAGTCCCCAAGCTGTAGCATGTTCACATCATCAAGCATCAAGTATGAGACCTTAAGCGGTATCCTGTCCATTGTACACTTCTAGAATTAGGTATGAGACCCCAAGCGGTGTTATGTTCATAGCATCCAGAATTAGGTATGAGACCCCAGCGGCACTCTATCCATTATTCACTTCTGGAGTCAGGTGTGAGACCTCAAACGGCATCCTATCCGCTACTCACTTCAAACATCAAGTGTGAGACCCCATGCTGCTTAATCTTCAAGGCTTCAACGAAATCGAGATACTACTGATGACAGGTATTCTCTTACCCCTCCTCTTCATCCTAGCATTCGGGGTATCACTCTCCATTTCAGATACTATCAAGGTCTCACTCCCCCTTTCATATTCAGGGGTCTCATTCCCTAATTTAAAACTAGAATCATATCCAGGGTATCATTCCCCAATTCAAAACTGAAATCAAATCCGGGGTCTCATTCCCCCATTTTAAAACTGAATTCAAACTTAGGGTCTCATTTCCCTTTTTAGAATCAATGTCAAATTCAGGGTCTCACTCCCCATTTCTGAACTTCTCTCATCCCTAGTGGAAATCATCACTTCTTCTTAGGCACAAAAGTGAAATTTCAATTCTCACTAAGCAATCACGCCCCATATGGCATTTTGCTCTCAAATCTCGAATCTTCACAACAATCACGCGTATCGCATTTTGTCTCTCTCGTTTCTTATCTTCATAGCAATTATGCCTCACGTGGAATTTCGCTCTCTTATCTCACTAAGCAATCACGCATATTGTATTTTGTTTTTCTTATCTCTTCAATTGTCACGCATATCACATTTTTTTGTTCTTATCTCTTATCTCACAGCAATCATGCCCCATATGGCATTTTGCTCTCAAATTTCCACGATAATCACTCACATCGCATTTTTGCTAATTTCATCTCTTACTTTCACAACAATCACGCATATCGCATTTTACTACTCTTACCCTTTATCTCCCTAAGAAATCATGCCCTACATGACATTTTGCTCTCTCTCTCTCTCTCTCCTACATGACATACTATATCGAACTACATCGAACCTGATTCTCCTTATATAAGATACATATACAACTCTATGAGCACGGTCACACCATTCTCAATCTTCCAATCCTCAGCGGAGTTACTCGTCTACTTGGCCAGCACTCCTAATCCCTAACATACTTACATGCCTACTCTGGCAACATTCTTAAATCCCCAACCGAGCCCACTTGCTCTGGTCGGACATACTCGCCTACTCTGGTGCATCACTTCTAATCTCGCCTATCATGGCATCACTGACGAACTATGCTCGACATGAGTCTTCTCTATGAAGATATGTAGGCATCTTGAACGAACTTCCAGATTGATCGCACTCTTGTACATATTTTACTTACTTTCATCACTTGAAAATAGAAACAGGAGGCAAAAGGGGTTGTCTTATTTCTTTGTGTCACGACCCATCCCACTACGCGTGGAAATAGGACACGTGGCACGCCACCAAGGCTCATCTAAACACCATCTATTAGTATGCAGCGGAAAGGATTATAAAACATCTCTGGGTATAATAAAACTTAGGGAACATTATTCTCTGAGTTTATAAAATCCATTGAAATCAGAGTTATAAAAAGTTTTGTTCAATCAAAAGTGTTCACAAGAATCCATTTCAAAATACAGAGGTTCAGTCGACTGCCCAGTCGACTGTACTAGGGTCCAAAATAACGTCCGAAAACTAGATTCTGTGGAATCTCTACACAACCCACCTTCTCAATTAACGTATCTCTCACGTTCTCACCACAGTTCTCAAAATGATATAATCAATATCAAAGATTATCAGAATTATATTACACAGGTATAATTACTATTCACAGAAATACCAGATAAGGTCAAATAACATTTAAATCATATAAATGCCATTTACTCATGATTATGCAATATGAACTTCCATGTTCCCGTGTCCTCACTGACACCTTACCGTTGACTCACAGTCAACCTCAACTCAAATTATTAATAACATTAATAATTTCAAAAATCTCAAATGATGCATTCTTAAAAACGTAAATTTCTGGAACGGGTGTGACAACTCTCCCCTCCAAAAAGGAAGTTTGTCCCCAAACTTTACCTCATGCGTCGAATAAGTATGGATACTCATTCCTCATGTCTTCCTCAGTTTCCCATGTAGCTTCTTCCACCGTATGACTACGCCATAGCACTTTCACCATTGGAATAGTCTTGGTTCTCAAAACTTGTTCTTTGCGATCTAGAATCTCTACTGGTTGTTCCACATAAGTCAAGTCCCCCTGAATTTGCAACGGTTCAGGTACAATGATCTTATTTGCATCTGTCATACATCGCCTCAACATCGATACGTGAAATACGTTATGCACATGTTCCAACCCTGATGACAAGGCCAAATGATAAGCCACTGGACCTACTCTCTCTAGGATTTCAAAAGGTCCTATAAATCTTGTATTGAGCTTTCCCCTCTTTCCAAATCGTACAATGCCTTTTGAAGGCGATACTCGCAAGTATACGAAATCTCCCACTTCAAAATTCATCGGTCGTCGTTTAGAGTCTGCATAACTCTTATATCGGCTCTGAGCTACCTTGAGTCGCTCTTGAATCAACTTCACTTTCTCAGTAGTCACCTGTATTAACTCAGGTCCTAACAACTTCCTTTCTCCAACCTCGGTCCAACAAACCGGTGATCGACACTTACGGCCATACAGAGCTTCATATGGTGCCAAACCAATACTTGACTGAAACCCGTTGTTATAAGCAAATTCAATTAACGGCAAGTGGTGCTCCCAATCATTCCCAAAGTCTAATACACACAATCTCAACATATCTTCCAAGGTCTGAATCATACGCTTTAATTGTCCATCGGTCTGAGGATGAAATGCAGTACTGAAACTCAATTTCATACCCATAGCGTTTTGCAAACTTCCCCAAAACCTTGACGTAAAACTACCATCGCGATCGGATATAATCATCGCTGGTACTCCATGTAGTCTTACAATCTCTCTCACATACAATTCTGTAACCTGGACGGTTTAGTCGTTTTGATCGGTAGAAAATGTGCTGACTTTGTTAACCGGTCAACTATAACCCAAATCTTATCATTCTTATTGATTGATCGTGGAAATCCTGAAACAAAATCCATCGTGATCTCGTCCCACTTCCATTCCGACACTAGTAATGGGTGTAACAATCCGGCAGGTACTTGTCTCTCTGCTTTCACTTGCTGACATGCCGAACATTCGGATACAAACTTAGCGACTTCACGCTTCATACCCTTCCACCAGAAGTTTTCTCACAAGTTCCGGTACATCTTATTACTTCCCGGGTGCACTGAATATTTTGTACTATGAGCTTCTTCTAAAATTCTCTCTTTCAAGTCTTTCACATTCGGTACACATAATCGATTTCCTAGTTTCAACGTTCCTTGTTCTAATACAAAACCAGGTCGCTTTCCCAAAGATATCTCATCTCTCATTTTGCACAAATAGACATCGTTAAATTGTTCTTTCTGAATCTCATCAATAATATCTGGGTGTGCCATGATTGCCATCATTAAGCCACCACTAACCCCTGGTATCACATCCAAGTCTAAACGTTCCATTTCTTTTACCAATTCTTTTTGTTGGGTTAGCTCGTCGGCTAAATTCCTTTGCGTCTTCCGGCTTAATGCATCGGCTAATCCTTCATCAATTCCAACCATCTTCGCTGTCTCATATTCAAGTCCCGTTGGGTGAAAATATATTTCAAACTCTTGTGGTCCGTGAATATCTCACATTTTTCTCCGTACAAGTAATGTCTCCAAATCTTCAAAGCATGAATTACTGCGGCTAATTCAAGATCATGAGTCGGATAATTAATCTCATGTGTCTTCAACTGTCTCGAAGCATATGCAATTACTTTACCACCTTTCATCAACACGCATCCCAACCCTTGATGCGACGCATCACTATAGATCACAAACCCCTCGGTTCCGGATGGTATTGTCAGAATAGGTGCTCTCGTTAGTCGTGCTTTCGATTCTTGGAAACTGTCTTCACATTCCTGACTCCATTCAAATGTAACTCCCTTTCTCATTAACTTTGACATTGGCAATGAGATCTTCGAGAAACATTCAATAAAACGGCGGTAGTATCCCACTAATCCCAAGAAACTTCAAATTTCAGATACGGAAGTCGGCCTTTGCCAATTTGATATAGCTTCTACTTTGTGAGGATCAACTGATACTCCATTCTTGTTAATCACGTGACCAAGAAAAGTAATGCTAGGTAACCAAAATTCACATTTCTTGAATTTCCCAAATAATTGCTTTTCCCGCAGTCTCTGAAGTATCAATCTCAAATGATTCTCGTGTGTTATCTCACTTGGCGAATAAACAAGGATACCGTCGATGAACACTATCACAAAATCATCCAAATAGTCCTTAAAGACTCAGTTCATAAGATCCATGAACGCAGCTGGTGCATTAGTAACCCCAAATGGCATAACTAAGAACTCATAGTGTCCATAACGCGTTCTGAAAGCTGTTTTCTCAACATCTTCGGCCTTCACTTTCAACTAATGATAACCCGATCTTAGGTCTATCTTGGAGAATACTTGTGCCCCACGAAGTTGATCAAATAAGTCATCAATTCTGGGTAACGGGTACTTATTCTTAATCGTTAACTTGTTTAGTTCTCGGTAATCTACACACATACGCATGGAGCCATCTTTCTTCTTTACAAACAATACTGTAGCTCCCCACGGTGATACACTTGGTCGGATGAAACCCTTGTCAAGTAGCTCTTGTAATTGGATTTTCAGCTCTTTCAGTTCTACCAGTGCCATTCTATACGGTGCCTTTGATACGGGTCTTGAGTCTGGTATAACCTCAATAGTGAACTCGACCTCTCTCTCAATAAGAACATCTGGTAGCTCATCAGGAAATACATCTGGATATTCTCGCACTATCAGAATGTCTTCTACTTTTAATTCGGTCGCCGAGACATCAGTCACTGAACATAGAAATCCCTGACATCCCTTTCTCAACAACTTTCCCGCTCGAATAGCTGAAACCAAATACGGCGGCGGTGTAACCCCTCTCCCTTGAAAACAAAAGTTCCCGTGTACCGGTGATCGAAAATTGACTTCTTTCCGTTCACAATCTATCGTAGCTTGGTTAAGGGCTAACCAATCCATTCCTAGTATTACATCGAAATGGTTCACCACAATCGGTATAAGGTCTACGGCCATTAACTTCTTGCCTAGTATGATCTCACAGTCTTTATATATAGTAGATGTCACTACTGATTTACTAAGTGGCACGGCAATGGATAAATCATATCCTAGTGGCGCGGACTTAACACTCAAATGTTCAACAAAGTTATGAGATACAAACGAATGCGTAGATCCCGAATCAACGAGTATGCGTGCTAAGTGTGAACATACAAGCACCATACCTGAGACCACTGTATCAGTAGCAGCCACGTCTCCAGGGTTCATCTGGAATGATCTTCCCTGACGTTGCTCTGTTCTTTGTCCTCCGTCACTAGACTGCTTAGGCTTCGACCCACTAGAAGCCATAGAACTTGGCCCTTGTTGAGAACGCTTCTTTGGGCAATCCTTCGTTCGATGTCCCAAGGTACCACAATCAAAACACTTGAGTTGCGGATGAGTCGCAGAACTCACACTGTTTTCCCCTATAGATCTGTTCTGAAAGTTAGTCAGAAAACATCGACCGGTGTATGGTCGGTTGTAAAGCGAACACAACGGTATACCACTTGGTACTCTCCTGGAATCATTAAAACCAGAACTAGAGCCTCGTGAAAACGACTTCTTAAAAGATCCCCCCTAACTTCGGTCACCACCCTCATGACTTCGCTTTCCTTGGTGATTTTGTCTCGATCTCTCTATTCCACTTTCGGCTACAAGCGTCGTCTGCTGTACTGCTGCAACAGTCGAATGCTCATAGGTCTCTACTCTCAACCGGATATTATCCCTTAAACCCTCTTCAAATTTTCTCGCCCTATCTTCCTCTTCGGGCACTGAACCTTTACCAAATCTCAACAATGCATTATACTTGGAAGTAT
This sequence comes from Hydrangea macrophylla, assembly GCA_033977485.1. Classification (NCBI taxonomy): domain Eukaryota; kingdom Viridiplantae; phylum Streptophyta; class Magnoliopsida; order Cornales; family Hydrangeaceae; genus Hydrangea; species Hydrangea macrophylla. Next base: position 30,915,516 of record CM066993.1, read on the forward strand.
ATTCCGTCACAGTTATGTCTCCTTGCTTCAAGTTATCAAATTCTCGCTTCTTTGCATTGTAGGCAGCTCGCGGAAAGAATCGGCGATTGAATTCTGCCTTAAACCCTTCCCAAGTAATCGGTGCTCCTTGATCTAGGACATTCACCCACCAGTTCTGGGCTTCACCCCTCAGTACGTCACTTGCGTTCTCAATCTTCTCTCTATCTGTCATCAGAATAGATCGAAAAATTCGCTCCATGTCCATTATCCAATGTTCTGCTAACGTCGTATCGGGTGTTCCATGAAATTCCATCGGTTTCTTTTGAGTAAACTGTTTAGATATTGATCTCATACCTCTAGTTTTGGGTGCATGTACTACAGTTATTGGTGCCACGTCGATGTGGGGTGTGGGAGGCAGTCGCTCCGCTATATTCCGTATCATTTCCCCCAAATTTCCCATCATCTCTGCCATTTCATTCATTCGTCGGGTATGTGGCGACAGATTTCGCTCTTCGTCACTCATGATTACAATCCTGTAGTTCGCAATGCATAAAAACTATGCATGTACCACAATAACAATAGCATGTATATAAAACAACATCCATATGCATCAAACATCTCTACGATGTATGAATGCAATTTAAAACATGTGGCAATTCACTCAACACTCCACTCATCGTCGAACGTTCCGGAAGTTTTGTTACCTCTAGCTCTGATACCACTAAATGTCACGACCCATCCCACTACGCGAGGAAATAGGACACGTGGCACACCACCAAGGCTCATCTAAACACCATCTATTAGTATGCAGCGGAAAGGATTATAAAATATCTCTAGGTATTATAAAACTTAGGGAACATTATTCTCTGAGTTTATAAAATCCATTGAAATCAGAGTTATAAAAAGTTTTGTTCAATCAAAAGTGTTCACAAGAATCCATTTCAAAATACAGAGGTTCAGTCGACTGCCCAGTCGACTGTACTAGGGTCCAAAATAACGTCCAAAAACTATATTTTGTGGAATCTCTACACAACCCACCTTTTCAATTAACGTATCTCTCACGTTCTCACCACAGTTCTCAAAATGATATAATCAATATCAAAGATTATCAGAATTATATTACACAGGTTTAATTACTATTCACAGAAATACCAGATAAGGTCAAATAACATTTAAATCATATAAATGCCATTTACTCATGATTATGCAATATGAACTTCCATGTTCCCGTGTCCTCACTCACACCTTACCGTTGACTCACAGTCAACCTCAACTCAAATTATTAATAACATTAATAATTTCAAAAATCTCAAATGATGCATTCTCAAAAACGTAAATTTCTGGAACGGGTGTGACACTTTGTCATGATTTTCTCTGCAAATTATGACAAAGGGGAGCACTTGCAGACACCCCATTTTGCCTTGCAAAAAAAAAAAGAAATAATTGTAGCCTGGGACCCACCAGACATGCATACCAAAAAGGAGAAGACTGGAACCCAACTAGTGGTAATAGAAGTCAAATCGAAATCGTAACAGATGTTGACGCTCATCGTCGCGAATTCACAGCATTTCGGATTACCTGGAGCCAACAATCGATGTCGATTCCAAACAAAAGTCAACAAATCAGAGCTCAAAATGACATACTTGTTGGGATTGTACACTCAAACCTATTACTTTATGCGTTAGACATTATGATAGTACTATTTATGGATATCAGTTTACATTTCATTATGTATATTTCATGAGATGAATGTTTCTTTGTATATAATCCTTAGACATCTTTGTAAGTAATTTATATGTATATATGAGATATGTAGGTAATAGTTGACGACTCATACACTTTGACCATACACATCACCAATGACTCCACGTGTAACAACATCACTACTAATTATGGACTCCACATTGGCTCATCAACACCAAACCGCTAGCCCAACTCAAAAGGGCCCACTCGCAGAGCCCACTGTGAAACTTCACAACTGAGAAACTTGCCCCGAGACCCATCTCAATGAGACTACTCTGAAGGCCCACTTCGGATGAGCCCACTCCAAAGCCCCACTACTCTGAAGCTTCACTTCAGAATTCAAAGCCTATGATTCCACTCCGAAGTCTTATTCTCTGAAGGCCCAAAGTAGCCCACTCCGAAGTCTTATTCTCCGAAGGCCCAAAGTAGCCCACTCCAAAGCCCCACTACGGTTGACTCCACTCTGAAGCCTTATTCTCCAAAGGCCCAAAGTAGCCCACAAAGGAAGAACACTCAAAATATGCACACACTCACCACTCGGACACCCATCCTTGGTTCGGAAGCAGTACCTAAGGGTGGTCAAGTCCGCTGGGATTTCGGAAACTCATGGTTAAGTGGCTAGAACTGAAGGCATCTCCCTAACCTGTGCCCCATGGGTAAGGATAGGGTTGGTCCCAAAGAGAGAGAGAGAGAGAGAGAGAGAGAGAGAGAGAGACACGTGACATTCAGACGTGCCTTACCCCAACCAACCCACGACCAATTAGCGAAGCCCATCACTGCAAAGCTCGTCGAAACCTTTGACCATCCGTGCTTAGTCATATCAAGATTGCTTAACCGACTGCACCAATAGAAAATACCTTGGTTCCCTCCCTCGCTGAAACCATCTCTACGCCTCGGCACTCAACCTCGCTTAACCTCTCGGAGCCAATAGCAAAAGCCTTGGTACCCCCACTCGCTTAAACCTCTACACCAGTAACATTCCTTCCCCCTCTTGACCAACCAATGATATCGATTCACAACCAAGCGACAACATTTCCCTCTCATTTGTCTCTACCAGCTCAATATATTCTCCGTCTACATCCCATTCAATGATCTCAACCACCTTAAATAGGAGCATTTAAGTCACCCACCTACCATAAACAAACAGCCCAGTAAGAGGGTGCTAACTCGGCTTCGCTCTATCATGTCAAAGGTCTGCAAATACACCACCGGCCTCAAGTATAAATAAACACCCTCATTTACTACCCCCAACAACCCAACTCGACCTAATCCTACAACAGAGTAAAAGATTAGCAATTATTTCGACTCTCAGCCATCAGCAAAACATTCCTATTGTCTTGAGCTCACTTTGACCTTTCGTCAACACCTTCGGACCCCAATACCCTTTGTTTTACTAACATCCTTGGCTCTAGATATCCTTCGTCTCAACAAGACCCCTCGTTTCATTATAGCCTTCGTCTGACTCCACCCTTCATTCTGTTCCAACATTTACCCATCACCTTTCTGCAAGATACATACTGCTTTCTCTCTCTCTCTTTCGCTTGGGGCTACTTCGGTTCTCACCTTAACCCGAAGTCTCTCAGAATCCCATTGTCTTCATTATTATTATTATATTTTATTAACTCATTGTACTCTCACTTATACCTCATATATTGTTCCATGTGTACTAATCCAGGCTTGCGTGTTATATCTCTCTGTTTCTCTTACATACACCACAAAAAACTCACACATTTTGGCGACCACAGTGGGAGATATACTAGCAAGAATGGTTAGCGAACGAGAACAATTACCTCCTAAGAAATTCGGACTCCCCAGGAAGTCCAAAGCCCAGTCCAAATCCCAACCTACCGGGTCGAACGCCAACCCAGTGAGCCTCAATCAAGCCCACTCACAGACTCAAGATTCTCAAGATTCCATCGTAGCAGACGTCGAGCTCGACATCTTAAAGCGGTTGGAACAAATAGAAGGATAGCAAAAGCATTTCCAGAGACTGGAAGAACAGAACTGCCTCATCATTGAAATCTTGACCACCATGGCTCAGAAAGCAACTCCCCCACTGGCACCAAACGGCACCTCTGGGCTGGACGACGTGGTCAGAACCTCAGTTAACATTTCCGATGTTAACAATCAGCAAAATACGCAAAAAAGATCGACACCCACTGGTGTCGTCCCTGGGGCAGAGAAACAAACCACCACCGATTTTGTCACCTTGGCCGAGGTGGAATCACTACTAACGGAAAAAGCTCTATCGACCCCGCATATTCTAGCACTAGACACTTGACCTCCTTATGCGCTAAAGTTGGCCAGTCTTCCTTATCCAGAGGGATACAAGAATGCACACTTTGCAAGGTACGACGGCATGCGGGAAAACTCCAAAGAACATGTGGCCAGATTTCTCGACAGTCTCGGCACCTACAGAGAAGATGAAAACTTGCATCTCGGAGAGTTTTCTAAATCCCTGACCGATCAGGCATACACCTGGTATGCCAACCTAGAGCCTGGTTCTGTCAGTTCCTGGGCTCAGCTGGCCTCAATGTTCCACGCAAAATTCTTCAGCGTGACAGAAAAAGTTACCACCATCCCCTCTCCTGAGAAGTCCAAGGCAAAAATGAGCACTTGGTTAAATATGTGGACAGATTTCGTGATCTCGCCATGGAATGCCACGATAACACCACCGAAGAAGGTCTCGTACAGCTCTGTGTATATGGAATGCTCTGTGACTACAGGATTCACCTCATCAATCAATCATTCTCGGCATTTTTAGATCTCATGGCTGTTACCCAAAACTTAGCAAAAGATGTGAGAATACCATCGAGGATACACCGACTGCCCTTCGGTACCCCGTCGTTACCCAACCGCTGTTGTAACCAAGGAAAGAAGAAGTGGACAAGACTGGGAATATAATGATAACAAGCACAGAAGGGATGAAACTGATGCACCAGCTCCATTCCCTTGCAGCATGAAGGAAGTACATGTCGTACTCAAAAAATGGATAAGAGATGAAGTAATCACCCTTCGCCGACCAACAAGACCTCCGACAGAAGGTGACAAGGCCAAATATAACTACTGTGCTTATCACCAGATAGTAAAGCATGCCACCAAGGTCTACTGGGCCCTTCGTGGCATCTTCCATAGGAAAATAGCCAATAGAGAACTGGTGACCACTACTCAGCCAGATGTTGCTGACGAAATACCTCGCCAACCTTGGAGACATAATGAGGGAGCTATTAATATGGTCTCTCTCCATGTAGTTTCCTACCATCTGGGAAAAATTGCATCTCCTACCATTGATCTCCCTAGGGCGTTGTCATCTATGGAAGTAACGGCTCCTCTCATCGCACTCATAGATGAAGAAGAAGAAACATCACCAATCGCTAAAAACCCCTCCACCGGTATGACCATGACAAACCCGTCTTCGAGCACCATAGAATTCACGGCATCAAAAGTCAAGAACCTCACCAAATTCAGATATTTCTTTGATCAGGTTGGATTCTGTGAGGAAGCACGTCTTGAAGCCACCAAGGCCATCCTATAAGTTGCGAAAACTTACCAACAAGCGTGCGTAGCCACCGGGGGTTCCGTCTATCGTGCTGCTCTAGAGGCTGAGTCAGCAATCACCTTCACGGATGTAGACATATAGGTCCCACATCCACACAATCGCCCGTTGTATGTCTCGGCCACGGTCCACGAAAGAGAGGTCAAGAGAGCATTGCTTGACGGAGGAGCCTCCCTCAATATCATGCCATTGACCACATTCAGGGCCACTGGTATCTCCCCTGAGAGACTGATCCCATAGGCCATGGACATCTTAGGGTTCAGCAATGACACGCGTCAAACAATTGGGTTTGTGACCACATCACTTTGCCTCGAAAAGTTCCAAGCTCTGGTCCGATTCCACGTAATCTATGCAGATACCTCTTATCACCTCCTGATAGGATGCAAATGGATGCACACGTTCAGCATCGTACCATCTCCCTACCATTAGTGCATGAAAGGAAAAGTGAATACTAGCGAGGAAAGGAAAGTATTCACTGTGGCTGGGACCCTAAAACCGTTCAGAAATCACGAGGCTCATATGGCAGAAGCAGAGCTATTTGATGACATTTACTCTGAGGAGGAGACCACACCATCAGTCTCACCACGCGGCCTCACCATCCCAAAGTGGAAAGATGTTCAGAGAGAACATTTCTCCCCAAAGGAGAAACAGAAACGTCGCCGTAGTGTTTCCCCGGAATGCATTCGAGTCAAACTCCTCGACGGACGCTTTGTATACCGTTGCTTATGATGGTGCGTGGGGATGGGACCAGAAGCTGCACCACATGGCTCTAAAACCCCAGAATGCAATACCATAAAGACACCCGAAGCTACCAAGCTCGGGGTAGCCCTGGAAACATTCCAAGATGGACCACGCACTGCAGGACCAGAAATAGAGGAAATTAATCTCGCACCGGAAGGGAGAACCCCTTGTATCACCTTCATCTCCGAAGCAGCAACCTTAGAGGAACGAGTCGAGCTGGTTTCCCTTCTCAAGGAATACATCGACTTATTCACTTGGACTTACGACCAGATGCCAGGACTGGATACATCCTTAGTAACACATAAGCTCAACGTTGATCCAAACCACCGGCCAGTGAAACAAGCACCTCGGGTGTTTCGACATGAACTAGAACTCCAGATTAAAACCGAGGTAGAAAAACTCCTTCATGTCGGGTTCATTAAGCCCATCAAGCACCCTACATGGTTGGCAAATGTGGTACTGGTAAAAAAGAAGAATGGATAGATCAGAGTTTGTGTCGACTTCAGGGACCTAAACAAAGCATGTCCGAAAGATGAATTCCTTCTTCTAAATATCGATACTCTAATCGACGCCACATCTGGGCATCAAGAATTCTCCTTTATGGATGGGTTCAGCGGCTATAATCAAATCAAGATGGACTCAGGGGACGCGAAAAAGACAGCCTTTTGTACCCCATTTGGCAACTTTTACTACACTGTCATGCCCTTTGGACTGAAAAACGCAGGTGCCACTTACCAAAGGGCAATGACGACCATCTTCCATGATATGCTCTACCATAATTTGGAGGACTACGTGGACGATATCGTGGTAAAATCCAGGCAAGGAAAAGGCTATGAAAGACGATCTCCGTGCCGCTTTTGAACGTTGCAGAAAATTCAAGCTCCGAATGAACCCGCTCAAGTGTGCCTTTGGAGTTCCGACGGGAAAATTCCTCGGATTCGTAGTCCACCGCCATGGCATCGACTTGGATCCGACGAAGGCCAAATCAATCATGGACATGCCACCACCTACTACTCAGAAGCAATTAAAGCAATTCATGGGAAGGGTGTCTTATCTCCGTAGATTCATTCCAGCGTTGTCAAAAATATCTCATCCCCTGGGAGATCTGTTGAAAGGGAAGGCCAATTTCAGATGGGAAGAGGTCCACTAGGAATCTTTTAAAGCCATCAAGAGAACTTTGTCAGCTCCCACTTCCATGGTGGCTTTGACACAAGAAAAACCACTGCTCCTCTATCTCACATCCACACACAAATCTATTAGGGCGCTGCTTGCCCAAGAGATTGATGGAAAGGAGAAGCCGATATACTACATTAGTCGGGTGGTCCGTGATGCTGAGATAAGATATACTCCCATTGAGCGCCATTGTCTCGCACTCACCTTCGCAGCCCAAAAATTCAGGCACTACTTTCTCAGTCACGTCGTATAATTGGTTACGAGGTGTGACCCATTACGATATCTCCTATCTAAGCATGCTCTCTCGGGACGGATGGCGAGATGGCTCCTTTTCTTGGCCGAATTTGATATCACTTGCGCAACGCCAAAAGAAATTAAGAACCAGGCACTAGCGGATCTACTAGCTCAATTCCCTAGTGGAGAATTTAAATCGCCTTAGGAAGCACTTTCGGGAGAAGAACTCAACTGCGTGATGGCAATCGAAGACCTCGGGGAATGGACTCTCAACTTCGACGGATCCTCCACATCACTCGGAGGAGGAGCAGGAATCAACTTGACATCCCACTTAGATGGTTCCAAGCTCCATTTGTCCTATAAGCTTGACTTCAAATGCTCAAATAACGAGTCGGAGTACAAGGCGCTAATATTAGGACTCGTGGCGGCCACTAATATGGGTGTCACCTGCCTGTGCATCAAGGGTGACTCCAATCTTGTTGTCAGACAAACCTCAGGGGAATTCGCAATCAGAGAGTCGGCGTTGGCAGAATACAGAACCATAGTTCAAAGGCTATTGGACAAATTTGAGGCTATTCGGATAGAGCATGCACCAAGATTAGACAATCGCTTCCCAGATGCTTTGGCAACCCTTGCTTCAAAAATCGACATACCCGAAGGCTCCACCTATATCGAAATCATCAAAAGAACTCTCCCATGCATGGTTTTGGAACTACTCCCCCTTGAGGAAATCAACGAGTGGAGAGCACCTATCATCACCCATTACTAAGTTGTTAAGGAAAAATAATAGAGTCAGACCTAAAGAGCTTCACCCTCCTCGGACACAATCTTTATTTTCGTGCTCCCACAGGCGTCTTAACACGATGCATGGGGGAAGAAGTGGCAAAACTTCAACTCTACTAGATTCACCAAAATACGTGTGGAGACAAGGATATTAGTTTTTATCGGATGATACAAAGAAAAGGGTATTACTGGCCTGAAATGTCTAAAGAGGCCTCCATGCTCCAACGAGCTTGCTCGACATGTTCGAAAGACCCGAGCAAGGAAGAATGCAATTTTACGGCTCAGATATCGAATTGGCACCATCCATACATGGATTATTTGAACGAGAACTCTCTCCCCCTTGATGGAGCAGACGCAGCCATCGTAAAGAAGCGGGCCTCGAAATTCTTCATCCACGAGAATCAGTTGTTCCGTCGCAGCTTCAATGGGGAGCCGCTGCGATGTCTTGCTGGGGGAGAAATTCACCAAGTCCTGAATGAAGCATATGAGTTTGAGCACCAAGGGGGAACAAAATTATACCTCCATCTCTTGGGCCTAGGGTACTACTAGCCAACAATGGAAGAGGATTCAAGAAGGCATGTCAAAAGATGCCGCCCTTGCCAAATGCACGGAAATCGAATCCATGCACTTGCCGTTGACTTGCGAGCACTATCAACACCATTGCCATTCCACACTTGGGCTCTCCACCTCATAGCGCCAATCTCTCCGGCATCAAAGGGCAATATTTGGATCTTCGCGACTACAAAACTCTATACCAAATGGGAGGAAGCCGTACCAATGAGGAAAGCAGTCGGGCCGGCAGTAGCGGCCTTCATCCGAGAGCACATTGTGTGCCGGTTCGGAATCCCCAAAGTGGCCCTATCTGATAACGAAACATCGCTCATCAACAAGCATGTGGGACAGCTTCTCCTAACCTATGACATCACTCACCACAAGTCCACTCCTTATTATCCCAAAGGCAATGGTCAGGTCGAAGCAACAAATAAAACACTACTAAAAATCTTAAGCAGGACGATGAAGGACTGTCCCAAGACATGGGCCGACCAACTCACTCTAGCCCTTTGGGCCTACAGAACCTCCAAGAGACGACCAACTCAGGCGACTCCTTTCTCTTTGGTCTACGGAGCCGAATCAGTTCTACCTGCAGAGTTGGTGGTGGCCTCTGCTCGAATTGCCATGAAAAGTGAGGTTCTGCATGACCCTCGCCCAATTATGCTCGACCAACTGGACGAGCATAGGGATAGGGCGCAATCAAACCTCCAAAAATATCAGAAGCAAATCGCACGGACTTATGATGCCATGGTCCGACCCAGAGTTTTTAAGGAAGGAGACTTAATTTTAAAGGCAGCCAAACACATCATGCGGGGTATTTCGGCGCCCAAATTCACGCCACAGTGGGAAGGACCCTATGAAGTCAAAGAAGCTAATCCCAGCGGGTACTATAGGATCCAGAAGGTTGGTGAAAAATCCATATCCGGACCTATCAATACCCAATGGTTAAAGCTATATCATGCTTAGGCAAGACTGTTTTTTTTAGTTATCTTTTTCTTTCCAATTCTGCTGTTTTGTCTGCCCTAGAAAAAGTTGTTAGCTGCAAGAATATATATACCACAACATTCATAAACAACTTATTTTGTTACTTTCAATCCTTAAAGGTACTCTCACCATATTACAGTATTAAACATAACACCAAGCTCAAAAAAAAAAACTAGATTACATTTACAAGTTGTGAGGTCAACTCCACCCACCACCTAGATTACCCAGGTAACTCACCATCCAAAAACTCAAGGTAGTTGTTTACTCCACCAACAATCCTGCAATCACCAAAGTTTCGTTAGTAACCTCATCCGTAGCAATCCTTTCCCTCGAACGTTGCTCCACTATTTTCGATCTTGCCAGCCTCTCCTCACACACCTTACACTCCTCCTTACCACGATCCACGGCCGCCTGAAGCCGCAACACTCGAGATTCCTGCTGCGCCGTACGAGGTACTCCTAACCTCTTCCACTGGCCTGCAGTAGTCACTAGTTCCACCCGAGCTCTCCAAAAATCCTCGCTAACTGCAACAAATTGCCGCTCATCAAACTGCCTTCTCCTTCTGGCCTCCACAAATTGTCGCAGTAAGACCACCATGTCCAGATGCTCCGTCAGCCACAACAGACGCAGCCCCTGTGTGCTTATATCATGTATATCACCTCTCACTCACTACATGTAATCGTAAGTGGCATCCCCCAGGTTAGTCCTACACATCTCTAAAAGTATGTTACCCAGCATCTTACAAGCTAGTAATCTTTCTTGTTGATCCATGTATGTTAAGCTGGTAAAGGTCTGTGGATGATTTACATATACCTTCTCCAAAAAAGGCATAAGTATTTCCATACGGGAATACCTCGCCAGCCACCTTGCGCATCTCCAAACGTCTCCGGTAGCCATGGAAAACTCGGCCCCGAATTGGAAGCCCATGATGAACCTGCCATACTAGTAGCTCACCTAATGGTATAAGTGCCTCACCAAGTAAGTTATACATACCTCTATATATATACACACTACTTAAAAGCTAACCGTACGCTAGCATGTTGTAACCACATGAGCCTTTCAGCAAATTTTAACCCCACCTCGTTATCTCTGTACGTGTGCCACGTGTGGGCATATATTAAACATTTTTTTTATTATATTTCCCTTTCTATTCTCTTTCGTAACGATTATCCATTTTCAAGCATATCTGTAAGACTCAATGAAAAATATATATATATATATACTTATATAGCTGAAGCCTCAACCCGAACCCTTCACCTCAAGCCTCGCACAATCATATATCACACATATGGTATGCATACATCAAAAAAAAAATGAAAACACAATGAGTTGTATTATAAACATAAAAAAAGACATATGTGTTACAATCGACATACTCGCCATGATCGGGAAGGATTAACAAAAAAAAAAAGAAATGTAGCACACCTCCCTACTCACGCAGAGAAACAACTATCAAAAAGTACGTAGAACATCCATGTCCTCGGCGGGAAACAAATCTCCAATCCCAAGACTATCCGCAGGCATCTGGAGGGCGCTCGCCTCAAAAGTCCCCAAGGTACTAAAATATTCACGTACCTTAATAACTGCCCTCTCGCGATCCCCAAGAATCGACTTCTCCTCCTTTAGTGTCGCCAATCGCCGCTCTAATTCGGACTCTTCCTGCTCTATCTCCACCATCCTAGTGCTCACGCTAACCATCTCGCCATCTGCACATCTCAACCCAGAAGCCACTCTAACTAAGGCCATACGCGCCTCCAACCAACACACATCAGAGCCCATAACCTTCCTAAAAGATGCAATCTCGCTCGCCATGTTATTCAGAAGGCTTCCACTCAAATCCGCCACATTAGTGGCAAATAAACTCCAAACCATAGATGTAAGTGTACTTAAGAAAAAGGACCTCAAACCAGTAGCAACCTTCATGACAGAAGGAGAAAAAGTCTGGGGATAACGATGGTCTACCATCCTCAACACAGCCTCCTTAGTACCACATGCGAGAGCCGAAAAAGGAACGTCACCAGGTACCTCCCTTAGAATACTAGCCAAACTCGGAACGGATAAGCCGCCTTTGTAAGAACTCGCATGAGATAAAGAAGTCACAACAGGAGATGACCCAAGAGCTAATACAGAAGTAATAACACCAACTGCCTCAGAAGCCGACCCTAAAACCGAATCGGTAGTCCCACTAAAAGACACAGGATAGATAGCGTCGGAACTCGACGCCTGCCCACCAAAATCACCTCGACCGTAGCTCTAAAGTGGTGTCATAGCCAGATCAAAAAACTACGAGCGATGCAATTACCCCACCACCACCGGTAGCCGACCCTAGTACAGTATTACCACTAGAGAAAGAGCCTGCAAATCTCCCAAAGCCAGAGTCTGAGAGAGAAAGTCCAATCCCACTGGAACAAGAGCAGCTAACACCACTTAAAGGGCAGCTAGAACCAAAAACACCTTCAATAGATGCAGAAACCGAAGTGTCTAACACCAGTAGCTGCATATGCTCTACGGCCTCATTAGAAGTATCGCTATCCACCCCCTCCAGTCGTTCCCGCCGTCCATCCCCTGTACCAGTTTCACACTCCTGATTTCCCTGCGATTCGTTGATCGCCCCATCTCTAACATCACCACACATAAAAACCTCTTCTATGCACGAGCGAGAAACCGGAACAACCCCCGCATCCATCAACAACGAATCCTCCAAAGTTGTATCATAAAAAAGAATGTCATGAATGTCATCCGAAGGAATAGATAGCCCTACATCACCGATGTCTTCGGAGTCCTCGGTATCAATAATGACATATTGGCCCCTTTTGCCTCCACTTCTCCTCTCCTTTTATTCACCACGTGTTGCATAACCTAAACACGTAAAAAGCAAAATTTAGCCTCGAAATTATAAATATATATTTAAAAAATATATATATATATATAAAATAAATAAATAAATAAAAGGGGAGGAGTCACATGTTTCTTTCTCTGCATAGGGCTAGCCTCGGAATTATCAAAATCAATCAACGAAAAACCACTATCCCATTCAACACCATCGACTAACACAACAGTCCTCTTTAACCAGCCAAAAAATCTGGATTTGCCCCACCTAGAAGCATCATGAACACGGGTGGCACCATCCTTACTACTTATCCCTCGTGACGAGGGGTCCGCATTCTTTATCTGCGGCACCGACACCGGCATAGGCACGATATCACAATATCTGTAAAACTGCACCTGAGCATGTGCCAGAAAGAAGCATATTCGCCTACACAAGAACCCGAAGTCTCTGGTCCAACCAGTACCACAGTATCAGGGCCCATACTACGACGCCCCTTATAGCAATCGTGCAAACTTGTACACTAGAACGACGTGTCTAAAAACACAGCTCCCTGATCGAGGCCGAACTGCCTACATACCCTACCTGGGCGATATACCATCTCACGGGCTCCCCGCTCAGTAAACCCAGGTAAGTACATACGCGTAACAGCATGGAGGGCCGACACCACATCAGCCGCCTCGCCACCTAAATCACTCCTTTCCACAATCTGAGCCCCAATTCGACGGAAGAACGGTTAAGGTAACAATGTCATACCAGCGATCTCCATATACGGACGAAATATAAAAACAGACTCATCATCAATCACCTGAGCAAGAGGAAACTCTGGTTGCACATCAGAACCCCATCATTGTCCCCAAAACCTGGATGTCCCCCTCGGTGACCCAGGTCTTGCATAACGACGCCATTTCTCATACATAAACAGCTGCAAAAATAAATATGACACATGAGTGGCAATATCATATCGCCCCACTGACCGTCGCATGTCATGCTCCACCATATCCAATCGTAAATACAAAGAACCCAAGAACATCTGCGCCAATGGGAGAGCCTGCCCACATGACAAAATGCAGGCTAACCCAAACAAATGTGAACAAGGATCATCTTCTAGGGCACCTCCAAAAATGTAACTTGATAACCAACAAGCTAGATAAGCAACAAGACTATGTGCCCTGCCTTCACCAATAAAACTTTTTCGATGCCGATGCTTCATACCCGGCTGCCGATCCTCCCAGAAATACCGAAGAAACGCACGATAATCGGCCTTATCCCCATTTAGAGTAGGCCCCCGAGGTTTCTCCTTGCCATCGTTCATAAAATGATAGGTAAATTGGCAAGCCAAAGAACCAGCTTCTAGTGCCCCAACTATCACCTTATTATCCACAGAGAGCTGGTAAGAGCCAAAGTCCAAGCCACCGACAATATTCAATAAAAACATAGACAAAACGTCCTCCAAAGTAGGGGTAAACTCGCCCCACGCAGCAATAAAAGTATGAGTGGTTGGGCACCATCGAGAAACCAGAGTCAATACCTCTCTCTCCTCCAAGGAACCCTTCATGCCTCTGAACAAACAAATAGTATCATACACTTGCGCCTCCTTCAATACAGCTTCAAAGTTGGCTAATATATACTTCGTACACTCATCCCAGGCCTCACACCTGGCAACCCTGAAGCAGCTACAAACTTCAATACAGAATGAGGATACTCACCTTTCTCCACCTCCAACCGAATAATAGCGTGAGCAGGCGGTAAATCAAACCTCGATGCACTGTCCGGATCAGAACATATGCCACCTCTGTTCACACTCCCAATAATTGGCTGCCAAAAATTATCGTCCAGTAATATATACGGGGCTCGCTGTCAAAACCTTTCATCGGTGCCCAGAAGAGGTGGTTAACCTACTCCATGACCGAGCTCTTGCACCATCCCGACAAAGGATCAACACCCAATAGCAGAACGCTGCAAAACAATACATTTTGATAACAATCACAAAGATTGGCAAACAATGGCAATAAAAACAGATTGTTAAAAATCAAAGGACAACGACGACAAGGTTAGTCTGCTCCAAAACTAATCTCTCTATTTGTATTAAACGTATGTTATTTATTTATTATCAAAAAGAGGGAGAGACTCGGACCCCCACATTCCGAAACCCTTTGGCTAAAAAAAAAAACAAAAAACAAAAAAAAGAGCACCTTCGGACATAAGGTTCGGACCCCCCCTTTAGAACTCCAATTCGGAAGGCAAAAAATAAAAAATAAAAAACCCCAAAACCCGAGGGCCCTTCGGACGCCACCCCGAAAGGACCCCTTCGGATCCCCCTTCGGATCTTAAAAAAAAAAACACAAAACCCGAAGCCCACCTCCGAACCTCCACCTCCAAAGCCTACTTCAGAACCACACCCCCGATCCACTCCACCCTTCGGCCCCTGCACCATCGGAACAACTATCCCAACCTCCTATCCTTTGCCCCCCCCCCCCCCTCCCCCCCTCGGATCCTTCGAAAAAAAAAACAACACTGAACTCCGGACCCTTTCAGAACCCACCACCGAATACCCTTCGGTCCCCACCCACTTTGAACCTTCAGATATCCCTTCGGCACAAAAAAAAAGGCCGAACCCCCTTCGAACCTCACTCTGGACCCTCCCCCGATCTCTCTTCAAACCCACCACCGGACCCTCCCTTCGAAGACTTCGGGACTCTCCGGACCACCCTCTTTTCGAAAAAAAAAACCTCGGAATCCCACTTCGGAAAGGGGCATCGGCCCCTACCTTCGGCTCCACCACCGCTGAAACCCCCCCCCCCCCACCTTCGGAATTGCAAAAAAAAAAAGGGGGGGCATCGACCCCTCCCTCTGCCTTCGGCTCCCCATCCGCTCGGCCTCCGCAAATTCCCTCTCTTTCGGATCTCCCGCCTCACCATACCACCACCACCACCAAACCATTCCCTCACCCGATTTCACCAACACCCCCATGAACCCATCTACTTTTATACACCCTAAAACCCCAAATCAAAAACTTCCAAACCCAAATACAACTACATCTATACATACACACATCTTTAAATACATGGAAGTAGGGAAAAGCCATACCTTGAGAAACCACCAATGGAGTCTCCACTCCAAGCTTGCCTTCAATATCTTTTACCTCTTCTCTCCTTCTTTTCTTTTCTCTTCTTCTTTTCTTTTATCCTTGTTCCTTTACACCCTATACACTAATGAAAAACCAAAGAGAGCTCCCTTTTAAACCATCCAACTCTATCCAGCCATTGCCCAGTATTTAACTTACTATCCTCTGATCACCAGTCCCCTCACTCACATCACCAGTACGACAAAATTTTTGCTAGATTTTTTTTTATATACCTGGAAGCTAAACTGGGAAAGAATTGAATAATATGCTTTGATCCTCTACATAATTCAAATCCCCTGGTTATTACCCATTGTACAATACACCCATAAATAATAAAAAATTATATATGTATACAATATACAAAAGCCCAGCAAGACGATGTTCAAATGATAATAATTCCCACACTATTAAGGGTGCCCGAGGTAAGCAGATTTTAAGAAAATTCCAAACCAAAACTCCAGTACATTCATAAAGTCACCAACAGTGGACAAAACTGCCACTGGTCGGAGCAAAATAAAAAGATATATATAAACATATATAAAAATTATATATATATATTAGCAGCCACATCTCCATCCCCATCTCCAACGAAATTAGCGATAATGAGCAATGCCACCGCTGAATAACGGACGCCATTGCCCACACAACAAAAGGAGGGAATCACCCAGTTAATATATATATATCACCTAATATTTAGTAAAACAAAATTAACACATGTTACTACTATGCTCCACGGCTGCAACTACAACTAAAAGAGATTGCTAGCCAAACAGACCAGCATCTAACTTATAGTTAATATGTAAGTCCAGTTCCTGAACTTGCTGTTCAACAGCAGACACTTCAGCTCTAGCAGCTTCAAAACGTACATTAGCATCCGCATATTCTCGTTTTAGCTCCAAAAAATGCCTATGCTCAGCTTCATACATCTCTATGAACTCCACTGTGTTCGAATCTAGGGAGCCAACCTGCTTACCACCGCCTACTATACTATCGTAACGCCCCATAGTCCGTGCACACTCCGTCACAGAATTTTCTAACTCCAAATAAGTATCAAAAGCAGCCCGCCATACCAACATCGGCTCAAATAGGTTATATCTATGCTCCATCTCCTCTATATGGGAGTACAACCAGTGAACTGACAGTCTATCCTGTACCAGATTTTGCACCTGTTCTAGCAATTCAACAAAGAAATCACTATCCGCCTCCTCTAATGTCGTCTTATGCAAGCGACGCAAAATATGACAAAGACGTCTAGGTAAATCAGATTGGGATTTAGAGCCAATGCGACCAAAACGAACAAAAGTTTCAAGATATTGGTGATAAATTTGCTCTAGACTATTAAAAAACTTCTGATCCATCCTTACACCTCTCCAGCCATCCTCCACATCTCCAAATGACTCTGGAAGTGGAAAACCCCATGAGGAATCACCAGAAGACCCAGCACCAGACATTTCCATGAACAAACCAAACACACCACAATTAACCAAAAATCAAGCACGCAAAAGGCAATAGAGATGAGAGCCTCAAGATGCACACACCACCATAATAAAAAGAAAGGCAATAAAGGTATGTCAAGACAACGATACTCCATAAAGACAAAAAGTCACATTTGCCATATTACATTAACCACATGATGACAAAAAGACAGGATACACCACACAGGATTTGCTCCCCACTTAAAAAAAAAAAAAGAAAAAGAAAGAAGACGAAGAAAAAGGGGGGAACAGAGTTGAACCCTGTGTTCAAAAGAGCCCGGTGACTAGCTCGTAGTATTCATGTAGCCCGTTCTCATTTACAAACGGACGAAGAGGAAGCTCTTTGGCAACAACCTCTGTAAGTTCTCATTGAATCATCGACAATTCTCTCTCCAAACTCACCAAGTCCCTCTCATGAACCTCAAAGATAGCTATATGGCTACGATCCGGCCTCAAAAGTCTTCCCCGCCATAACAGAACACCCTTATATTTCTCGATCTCTCATAAAATCTCCTTATAACAAACAACAAGACTCTTTCTATGAAGCACAATCTTAAAAATGAAATACTTCTGCTGCATATCTTCCAATAATGAACCAGCCACTGAACCGGCAGACCGGCCTCCATCATGATATGAACTCTTGGGAAACAAACACAATACAAATCCTCATCACTAATGGACAAAGTAGCCATCGACAGGTAGTACAAAACATAGCTCAAATGATTCAACAAAGTAGATTGTTGTTTTGGAACGCGGTCAACAAAATCAACAAAAGTACTAGGCCTACAATTATAAACACGCTCTAAACACTCAACATACCAGTGGTGCACCTTGACACCTCTCCAACCATCTTCCAAGCCACCAAATAGGGTAGGAAGAGAACGACGTCCTCTTACAGCATGGGAAGAAGTGGAGTCAACCATAAACATGTCTATCACAAAGGGTCATAAAGGGTTGCTACACTTATATATAGAGCACTAGAACAAATAAAAATTACACGGATAAGTACAAACATGTCAATCAAAGTAAAAGAAGACACACCTCTCCTAGGGGCGCACTCCCAAAATCACCTCTCCAAATATGGTAGCCTTCTTGCCTCTCAACTAAGAAACTTTCTCCCCAAGGGGCACACTCCACATCTCTCCACAGGACACACCCCTCCCACCTCTCTGAGGGGCACACTCCATCACACCACAACATGGGCGGCCTGAAGATCGCTCTCTCTCCTTAAAAAATTAGCCGAGTGTCATGCCTTCCACCACTCCATCTCACTAAGGCTATACGAATACAAACTCCGACCACCACTCCTAATAGCTCTCCATAAAATGAGAAGTGATAATAAAATAAAAAAAACAAAGCATCAGAATCACCAATCACAAGTGCAAGAAGACTAGCAAAAAATTCAATTCTCATTATGAAACATTGCAGACCCAATACATACACCAATACATAACAAGGATAAACATGTGTGTCTCGTACAGACCCAATACATACATTAAAAGGGGACACACATGATTTTACTGGAATCAGATTCAGAACAAGGAACAAAGTCTGGATCACCACGTCACCGCCAATGATTGTTTAAATCAAGATCTCCCAATGAGAACCTATACAACCATTTTACATCTGGCCAAGGTCTCCTAAACACAAAAATCCCAAGCCACAGTAGCTCAGTACTTTCGTGAAAGAAGAACTCGCAACGCAAAAGAAAAGAAACATTAGTTATCACCAACTTATTCCAAGGTCGCGATCTTCACCCCTAAAGCACGAAGAAAGAACTAAAAAGCAGTCACTCATCCCAAGCACCAAGAAGAACATAGCACCCGGATAGAACATGTACTGCCTAATAAGGCATGTGCACTGCTAGAAAGGATCTCTTCCCATTTTTGCAATGATTGAAAAGATCCCTAGAAATATGCTATGCAAAACTTGTAACTCCACTCCACGCACAAGCTTGGTACAAGTTATGGCGGAGGTCCCAAGAAATTTTGACCCCACACCATCACCAAAAAACTCCAGCCTCACATGGTAATAATCCAAATAAAGAGCTCATATTTTACACTATAAAAGAGCAAGAAAGCAAGTATGCGCTGAAGAGTTGGATGCATAAAGTCTCCAAAGCCCTCCTTTTTTATATAACTACTATCCCAGACGGATGCACAATATGCACAATGGATATGCACATTGAGTAACACTAATATTTACTAGACCAATCTACTAACCAGATTTGCCATCAAAAAACTCACCAGAAAGACAGTACTATCTACAAAAGTTGAGACGTCCATCAAATTGTCAACAAAGCAACCAGAACACCAGTATCACCCGCAAAAGATGAGATGTCCATTCACTAACAGAAAAAATAATCTCAAAAAGATAAGCAAGGATTATGCCCACATCCTAGCCGCTCTACGCCTAGAATACGGACAGGGGGCTAATGTAGGTAATAGTTGACGACTCATACACTTTGACCATACACATCACCAACTACTCCACATATAATAACATCACTACTAATTATGGACTCCACATGGGCTCATCAATACCAAACTGCTAGCCCACCTCAAATGGGCCCACCCGCAGAGCCTACCACAAAAGTTCACAACTGAGAAACTCGCCCTGAGACCCACCTCAATGAGCCCACTCTGAAGGCCCACTTTGGATGAGCCCACTCCAAATCCCTACTACTCTGAAGCTCCACTTTAGAATCCAAAGCCTATGATTCCACTCCAAAGTCTTATTCTCCGAAGGCCCAAAGTAGCCCACTCTGAAGTCTTATTCTCCGAAGGCCCAAAGTAGCCCACTCTAAAGCCCCACTACGATTGACTCCACTCCGAAGCCTTATTCTCTGAAGGCCCAAAGTAGCCCATAAAGGAAGAACACTCAAAATATGCACACACTCACCACTCAGACACCCACCCTTGGTTCAGAAGTAGTACCTAAGGGTGGTCAAGTCCGCTAAGATTTCAGAAACTCATAGTTAGGTGTCTAGAATCGAAGGTATCTCTATAACCTGTGCCCCATGGGTAAGGATAGGGTTGGTCCCAAAGAGAGAGAGAGACACGTGACTTTCACACGTGCCTTACCCCAACCAACCCACGACCAATTAGCGAAGCCCATCACTGCAAAGCTCGTCAGAACCTTTGACCATCCGTGCTTAGTCATATCAAGATTGCTTAATCGACTACACCAATAGAAAATATCTTGGTTCCCTCCCTCGCTGAAACCATCTGTACGCCTCGGCACTCACCCTCACTTAACCTCTCGGAGCCAATAGCAAAAGCCTTGGTACCCCCACTCGTTTAAACCTTTGCACCAGTAACATTCCTTCCCCCTTTTGACTAATCAATGATATCGGTTCATAACCAAATGACAACATTTCCCTCTCATTTGTCTCCACCAGCTCAATACATGCTCCATCTATATCCCATTTAATGATCTCAACCACCTTAAATAGGAGCATTTAAGTCACCCACCTACCATAAACAAACAGCCCAATAAGAAGGTGCCAACTTGGCTTCGCTCTATCATGTCAAAGCTCTGCAAATACACCACCGGCCTCAAGTATAAATAAGCACCCTCATTTACTGCACCCAACAACCCAACTCGACCTAAACCTACAACAAAGTAAAAGATTAGCAATTATTCCGACTCTCAGCCATCAGCAAAACATTCCTATTATCTTGAGCTCACATTGACCTTTCTTCAACACCTTCGGCTCTGAATACCCTTCGTTTTACTAACATCCTTGGCTCTAGATATCCTTCATCTCAACAAGACCCCTCATTTCATTATAGCCTTCGTCTGACTCCACCCTTCGTTATGTTTCAACATTTACCCATCACCTTTCGGCAAGATACATACTGCTTTCTCTCTCTCTCACTTGGGGCTACTTCGGTTCTCACTTGAACCCGAAGTCTCTTCGGATCCCATTATCTTCATTATTATTAACTCACTGTACTCTCACTTATACCTCACATATTGTTCCATGTGTACTAATCCAGGCTTGCATGTTATATCACTCTGTATCTCTTATATACACCACAAAAAGAACTCATACAAGATACATACATAGGAGATATGAATTTCTATTCCTTGATGTTTAGAGTTGTCGCAGTGGATGATGAGATTGGGTATCTCATTAGGTTTACACTATAGCATGATTAACTACCATAGGATGGAGTGATGTATCTCATTTACTAAAGTAAGTGACTCTTAGTTAATATGTTAATGCATTGATAGACCATGAGATTTCCTATTGACACTAATCACTACCAACAGTTAATAGGAACTCATATAACTGTATATGATACATTCCCTTAATCTTGAGACGATTACGAACATAAGCCATTGTTAGGGATGTATACCAAAAGCCATCCTTTATGTAGTCGATTTATTATTCATTTAATAAAATCATTTATTCCATTTTTATGAGAATCTGTGTAAGCATTGTTTGCATTATATTACATATTTAATATTATGTATGTGTCTCTTACTCTACATAGGTGGTTTGGTGTGTAGAGTTCGGCTTACACATAGAAGATCAAACCATTGGATCTTGTAGAATATAAGATTTTGATTTACAGTCTTAGATGGGATTGGAAACACCATTGGTAGGACTGCATGGTGTTGTAGTAGGTTTGTCTTGACTATAGGAAATAGTATAGTTTCAACTCACCATGCTGGTACACTTTGTGTATTAAACAGGACCAACTTGAGGTAATTATCTTTGTATTGACTTATAAGATAATTAACACCTCATGGTTATTTTTGAGTGCTTATGCTCTAAATCCTAAGTTAATTTATAGACACATACAATTCATATTTACAATTTAATCCCTTAAAGGGTGAGATCCTTAAATGGGTCAATATCTCATTAGATTGGGTGACAATATTAATTGTGTGATGGATATTAATTAATGATGGAATCCACATCTTAGTTTTGGGATTGATGATATCCCCTTGAGGAAGCTTATAAGTTTTGATTATGTCAAATCCTACATGTGGATTTGGTATCCAACATATCAGATAAGTTAACCAGAGGATCTCAAAAAAATATTAGAGATTAGTTAAATATGATTGTTAGTAATTATATTTAATTAATGGATATTTGTAATCTTAACATAGGAAGATAATAAGCATTTAATAACAAGGAGCTCAAAACATATTTTTGAGATAAAGGTAGGAGTGCAATTATAATTCTTTAGTGGAATAAATTATAATTTATGGAAATAGGAATCTAATTCAATTCGAATTTGGGTTTCCTAATTCCATAAGGAAGCCTATTCCTTATTGACTTCTTATGGTCCCTATCGTAGCCTATATATATGCTACCTTGGCTCTCCTCTCAAGTTACATGATTTTACATTCTAAGCTTCCCTTGACCTCCTAGTTTTCTCCTAGAAGGATTTCCATCAAACCCTAGCCTCCATGAGCATTCAAGAGGGATAGGAGAGAAGATCGCTAGCGTCGTACAACACTCACTTAAAGATCGTCAGACTTCTCAATATGATTGAAAGTTGCTGAATGTTTTACATATTGTTCCTGACGTCGAGACGAAGCAGTTGTAAAAAATTCAAGTCAATCGGAGATTGTTTAGTCCTCCTGACGAACACATCTTTGTCGGATCAAAGTGATCAAGATTGAATCATCACAGCAATCATAAAAGAGTATTATAATTGGGAATAGAAAAGAGAACGTAAAGAGGAGAAAGGATAAAACATTAAGGATTCTGAAAGAGCCCATACTCAGTTCGAGATTCTGGCAGTAGAAGAATACGGTAGAAGATCGTGAGCTATTATCGAACCCATATTCTCGATTCATCTACTACAATAATCCATTTTTGAAGTTCAAGGTAACCCTAATTCCGCCCTTGTTGGGTTTTTGTAGCTTTCACGTAATTTTTTTGCAGTACCAATTTATACGCACTGTCAACGGATTTTGGGAACACAGTTTCCTAGCAGTGGTATCAGAGCGACGTTGATCCTGTGTATGAGTTAGATGCAACCATGTTATCCAGTATTACAGATATTATACATGCATTGATGGATGGATAGAACATAAAACTATGCTAACCCTTGTTTTGTAGTGTTCTTATTCCACTATTATGGTCACTAGTTTTGTGTGATTGGATCCCACGATGGGTCTATTCGTGGTTAATATTACTATTTTGATATAGCATGTGAACTCTTTTATGGAGGCATAGGATTTGTGTGTATTGGATCCCACGCTTGATTGATGTGTGGTTAATTTACTGCAAAGAAATAGCATGTGAACTCCTTCATGGAGGCATAGGATTTATGTAATATATCTCAAATAAATCCGTGAAGATAGTTCGTGCAAGGAGTTTTACAAGCAATTTCAGAAAGCAATCTGGAAGGCAATTTTGGAAGACAGTTCTGCATAGTTGTAACATGGAGCTAATCGGGTTCAATGAAGATTTCTTCATAAGAGTTGAAGCTAGACCATAATAGTATAATTTCTACTTTATTGTGGCTTTCTTATTCATGCGTGGTTGAATGATTATTATTGTTTCATGTTTAATGAATGAGACAACGTGGATAATTCATAATTGTTCCTAGACCTATTTCAGATGTCTAGCTGCATTTTTAATTTATATTAGATTAAAATGATGGAAAACTACATGTGTATTTAGAAATAAAACTAATTTCATATTTTTAAAACAAGTAAGGATGAATTAATGTTTGTCAAGTATTCTATTATTTTTTTTAATTAAATTAAAAGGTTTTCTAAAAAAAAATTATAGCCCTCAATGTCTTTTTAAAATTCTAAGTGGGAGAAGGAATTTATCAGGTATAAGTCCCATAGTCTCCATCACTAGTTTGTAGTAGATATGATTAATTTTGTGTGATGGCTTTAGTGTCGTCCTCCCCATCGGATGAAGTTACATGGAATCTCAGTACAAATTTCTTCAAAAGAATATTTTGGGTGATTGTTAGTGTGGGCCACCTCTCCATCAGAGGTGTTCCTCACAGAACTCTTGACCTGGAATTAAATGGAATATACTTAGCTATAAATAATAATATCCTCTCAATCTGAGTCACTATTATTATTTATAAGACAAAGCAAGTCAGCAGTTTAATTTTACTATGCGAAGTACATTGCCTATATAGTAAAATTAAAAGGCAATTGCCTGTCTAAACAAATGATGGATAGTGTATGGCTTCCCATCGAGTCATACCATTCACGGTGGATTAGGTTGCTGGCGGATTCCTTTTCAATATGGTAGAGGGAACCAATATTTTCAACTTGAATCCATAGTAAGTTTTTTGCCTAAACGTAATTATTTATATTATGTGATTCTCAAGCATTTAAATGGGTTCTTTCAATCCACTCGCCGTTATACTTAAGAAAACAAACTTACTGGACCAAACTATATAGACTGGAAAAGGAATTTGGATATCGTGTTAACTACTGAAGAGTATAAGTATGTGCTTACTCAAGACTGTCCTGAGCAACCTGGTGAGGGGGCAACTGCTGAGGAAACCCAAGCTCATAAGAAATGGGTTAAGGTTGATGAGATGACGTGGTGTTACATTTTGGCATCCATGTCGAATGTTCTACAACACTAGCATCAGTCAAAGCATGGTGCCTATGACATGATGGAGAGCCTCCGAGAGATGTTCGGGCATCAAAGTTGTGCTACTAGCCAGGTTTCCATGAAAGACTTGATGAACACAACCATAGCTGAGGGGACACCTGTTAGGGATCATGTTCTTAAGATGATTTCTCTTCTTAATGAACTTGAGATCCTTGGAGCTGAAATCAACGGAGAAACCCAGGTCGACATCAAACTCTAGTCACTACCAGAGTCTTTTAATCAATTCTGCCTCAATGACAACATGAATAATTTTAAATGTACTTTGGTGGAGCTGCTTAAAGAACTCCAGGCAGTTGAGAGTCTCATCAGAAAGTCAGGAAGTGCTCTTGTGTTTGAGAAATTTCTACTTCAAACCTGAAAGGCAAGAAGAAGATGAAAAAGGCTCAAAAGTAGGTCGTGGGTCCTCTGCCAATCTAAAGGCCACGAGGACAACCGGGAAAGCCTTAAGGCAAATGCTTTGTTTGCAAGCAGCCAGGACACTAGAAGAAGTAATGTCCAGTTTATCTCGCCAGACAGAACAATCAAGGTAAATCTCATTTACTAGTTGTTGAATTGTGTTTAGCGATCCGATCTACCGGTACCTGGAGTGTAGATAAGGGAGCCACTAATCATGTATGTGATTCTTTGCAGGGGTTCCAGGGAACCAGGCAGATCAGTGATGGAGAGATTTATCTATATATGGGGAATACTACGAGCGTAGCAGGAGTTGCAATAGGAGATCTACATCTTAATTTTAGTAGAGATAGGATTTTAATATTAAGAAATTGCCTTTTTGTACCTTCTATTAAAAGGAATTTAGTTTTAGTTTCTAGTTTAGTAAAGAATGGATTTTCTGTTCATTTTAATAAAATGGTAGTTATTAAAGAAAAAAAAAATGTTTTATTTGTTTTGGTCATTTGGTGGTTGATCTTTATATTATAAATCATGTCCCTCCTACACTGCAGCTTAATGAATTGAATAACACAAACAGTTTGCCATTTAAGATAAAAGAACCTTCAAAGATAAACCAAATGCATCTTTGGCACTTACGCCTTGGTCATATTAATCTAAAAATAATTCAAAGATTGGTTCAAAATGGGCCATTAAGCTCATTGGAAGTGGAGGCACTTCTAGTCTATGAATCCTGTTTGGAATGTAAAATGACCAAGAGACCGTTCTCGGCCAAAGGGCTATAGAGCAAAAGAGTCATTGGAACTAGTTCACTCTAATTTGTGTGGTCCTATGACTGTCTAAGCAAGAGGAGGCTTTGAGTACTTTTTCACTATCATCGATGATTACTCAAGGTATGGATACATTTATTTGATGCGACGTAAGTCTGAATGCTTGAGAAATTCAAAGACTTCAAGACTGAAATGGAGAAGCGTCTAGGTAAATGTATCAAGACACTACGATCTGATCGTGGTGGAGGGTACCTCGTGGGAGAGTTTATGCAATAATTAATGGAGCAAGGGACTACATCCTAGTTGTCTGCACCCCATATGCCTCAGCAGAATGGTGTGGCGGAAAGAAGGAACAGGACTCTCATGGACATGGCAAGATCTATGAAGAGTTATTCGAATTTACCAGTTTCCTTTTGGTGACACGCATTAGAGATGGTTGCATACATTCTAAACTTGGTACCATCTAAGTCAGTACCTACTACTCCCACAGAATTGTGGACTAGACGAAACCCTAGTCTGTGGCATGTTTAGATTTGGGGTAGTCCAGCACACGTGCTGAAAGGGAACGCAGAAAAGTTGGAATTGAGAACAGAAGTATGTTTCTTTGTTAGGTATCCAAGAGGAACTAAAGGTGGTCTATTTTATAGTCCTAAGGATCAGAAGGTTATTGTTAGCACCAATGTCACATTCTTAGAGGAGGATTATGTTATGGCCACAAGCCCAGAAGCCGTATTGTTCTAGTGGAAATAAGAGGTGAGACACCGACACATACATCTTTGATACCATCGATGCGAGAAGAAACACCACAAGAAAGAGTTATCGATATTCCATTACCACGTCGTAGTGGGAGGATTATCGAAACTCGTGTAGATCTCTAACCAACCATTAACATGCAGGTTCCTGAACCAGTACAACATATAGATAATGGTGTATTAGGTTCAGAATCTTCACAATGTAATACCAATGATACACAGACACAAGTTGTGCTTCGTTATAGTGGGAGGGTTATTATTCAACCTGACCAGTATATGTTCTTAGGAGAGTCATATGACCGAGTCCCTGATGAACAAGGTATCGATCCCTATAACTATAATGAAGCACTCATAGATAAAGATGCAGATCTTTGAAAAAAGGCTATGAAGTTTGAAATGGAGTCTATGTACTCCAATCAAGTATGGGATCTTATAGGACTACCCAATAAAATAAAACCCATTGGATGCAAGTAGATCTATAAGAAGAAGAGAGAAGCAGACGATAAGGAGGAAACCTGTACAGCAAGGCTTGTTGCGAAAAGGTTCACTCAAAAAGATGGAATCAGTTATGAGGAAACCTTTTCGCCGATAGCCATGCTAAAGTCTCTCCGGATTCTCTTATCTATTGTTGCATATTTCGATTATGAAATTTGGAAAATGGATGTCAAGACATCATTTCATAATGGGAATCTTGACGAGTGCATCTATATGGTGCAACCAGACGGGTTCATTGTGAAGGACCAAGAGTACATGTTGTGCAAGCTTAAGAAGTCCATTTATGGACTTAAGCAGGCATCCAGGTCTTGGAAAATCTACTTTGATCAACCAATCAAGTCTTTTGATTTTGATCAATGTGCGATTGAATCATGTGTATACAAAAAACATGATGGAAGCACGGTGGTACACAGATTATATTCTCAAGTACCTAAAAAGGACTCGAGACTATATGTTAGTTTACCAAGTAGAGAATCTTGTACCCATTAGGTACATAGATTCTGATTTCCTGTCAAATAGGGATTCCAGAAAGTATACCTCAGGATATGTGTTTACCCTAGGAGGTAGAGCCATTAGTTAGAATGAGGTGTGTCGCTTCGTGGCTTTGAGTCTAAGTGGGAGATTATCAGGGATGTATACTAAAAGTCATGCTTTATGTAGTCAATTTATTATTCATTTAATAAAATCAGTTATTTCATATTTATGAGAATCTGTGTGGGCATTATTTGCATGATATTGTTTATTTAATATTGTGCATGTGTGGCTCTTATTCTACATAATAGGTGGTTTGGTGTGTAGAGTTCGGCTTACACACAAAAGAATATACCATCAGATCTTGTACAATATAAGATTTTGGTTTACAGTCTTAGATGGGATTTAACACACCATCGGTAGGACTGCAGCATGGTGTTGTAGGTTTGTCTTGACTACGGGAAACAGTATAGTTTCAACTCACCATGCTAGTACACTTTGTGTATTAAATGGGACTAACTTGGGATAATTATCTTTGTACTGACTTATAAGATAATTAACACTTTTTGATTATTTTGAGTGCTTATGCTCTATACCCTAAATTAATTTATAGACACGTACAATTGATATTTACACTTTGATCCCTAAAAGGGTGAGATCCTTAAATGGGTCAATATCTCATTGGATTGGGGTGACAATATTAATTGTGTGGTGGATATTAATTAATGATGGAATCCGCTTCTCAGTTTTGGGATTGTTGATATCCCCTTGAGTAAGCTTATAAGTTTTGATTCTGTCAAACCCTACAGGTGGATTTTGTATCCAACATATTAGATAAGTTAAGGAGGGGATCTAAAGGAAATATTTAAAGATTAGTTAAATGTGATTGTCAGTAATTATATTTAATTAATGGATATCTGTAATCTTAACATGGGGAGATAATAAGCATTTAATAACATGGAGCTTGAAATAAATTTTTAAGATAAGGGTAGGAATGCAATTAGAATTCTTTAGTATTATGAATTATAATTTATGGAAATAGGAATCTGATTCAGTTCGATTTAGGGTTTCCTAATTCCATAAGGAAGCATATTCCTTATTGACTTCTTATGGTCCCTATCATAACCTATATATATGCTGGCTTGGCTCTCCTCTCAAGTTACGTGATTTCACATCCTAAGCTTCCCTTGACCTCCTTGCTTTCTCCTATAAGGGTTTCCATCAAACCCTAGCCTCCATGAGCATTCAAGAGGCATAGATGTGAAGATCACTATCGTCGAACAACACTAACTTATAGATCGTCGGACTACTCAATACTGATCGAAAGTTGCTAAATTTTTTACACGACATTCCTGACGTCGAGACGAAGCTGTTGTAAAAAATTTAAGTTAATCGAAGACCGTTTATTCCTCCTGACGAACAAATCTTTGTCAGATCAAAGTGATCGGAATTGAATAATCACAGCAATCATAAGAAGGTATCATAATTGGGAATAGAAAAGAAAACGTAAAGAGGGGAGAGGAGAAAACATAAAGGATTTCAAAAGATCCCATACTCAGTTCGAGATTCTAGCAGTAGATGAATACGGTAGAAGATCGTGAGCTATTATCGAGCCTGTGTTCTTGATTCGTCTACTACAATAATGTTTTTGCAATTTAAGGTAACCCTAGTTCCACCCTTGTACGGTTATTGTAGCTTTCACGCAATTTCTTTGCAGTACTAATATATACGCGCTATCATTGGATTCTGGGAACGCAGTTTCCTAACAGTCATGTATATGGTTGCTTTGACTTACCAATTAGTAAGGTCTTCCAGATCAACACCTGGGTATCTTGGGTAATTATATCTCATGATGTTGTGAACGTATATTGTCAAGATAGAATCTACTCTCTGTTGAAGAGTAAGCATTCTCTTGAGAATGTCACCAAGTTGGTTACTGAGAACTGTAGTCTTGTTGATAAGAGATTATCAACATGTTTAGTAATCATGAGAGGTGAATGATACTCGAAGGATAGAAGATATATTCACATTCAGGTTGACAGTTCTAGTTATCTGACTTTGGATATGTATTTATGCATCGGAGTTTAGTTATTGTTATTTAGTGGTACAAACGTTAACTGATTAGTTAGTAGATTCTTTGATTAAGGAGTTTAATCCCACAAAATAAATAACTAACCTAAGGTATGGATACCGGCGCATTTGGGCCCATGTTTTACTTTTTGTAAAACACAAATACAAATAAGTGTCGTGACTTAATTTCAAGGAAATAGATTAAGAAACCATTTAAAATGAACTGTTCTTTTGGAAACCAAAGATTAACTAGGTCCGGGGATTATAAAATGAGAGGGGAAGGAGCCCAGTGGACTAAAACACCCCCTCTCATCCTTATAATCAAATTAACAATTTAAGTGTGCCCTCAAACAATACATAGATATAAATGTACATTTCAAAAGCATATTGAAATGATGTAAGATTGCTAACGATAAAAGGCATACAAAACCAGGTAGATCAAATAGCAGACGAATGATATGCAAATAAAGAATGGGAGAACATACCCAAAATCCAGCTGCGATAAAGAAACGTGCAATGTAAGCGAGAAATAGAAAACCTAAGAAAAGTTCTCTAATCCATATATACACATAAGGCAAAACCGTAGTCTAAGGTGTCGCGCATAGGGTAAAATTAATCTAGAGGAAGCAAGAGCGACTCACCTTGGGTACGCTACAAAACAAAGGTTAGTCCACATGCTTGAACATCAACAATATCAAATTACATCTAAATCTGACAAAAATAGAGGAAATTGACAAAATCATGAATTCTTCCCAACCGAAGAAGTCACAACATTCCTATAGATATACAAGTCTTAATGGGAAGGTCCAGAAAGACCTTAACCTAGAGCCAATGTAATGTCCATACAGAAGTGATATAACCCAACATGGTTGAAGAGAATTCATCACTAAGTCCAATTAATGACAACCTATCCCTATACCCTACACTCAAATATTCCTAAAATACAAGTGTTCCTTCTAAGCATGATAATCATGGATGCATAAGAATGAACAAGACATGAATTATTCTTATATTTGGATCTTTTAGCCTCTAGATGCAAGCTTAATTGCCCTTATTTAAAGCATGATTTAAGTCTAAGTCATAGGAAAATTATTTGGATCATCATCAGTGAGGTTTATCAATTCTATCACATAATTCAGGATTTACAAAGAAGAAGCCAAATATCAAAAAATAGAAAAGTCGTGGTTCCCATGGTTGGATCTTAATAATTTTTGGATATGATGTGCCTATGTGAGTCTAGTTTCTAACCCAAAAAGAAAATCAAGATCACATGGTCCAATCTATGGGAATCAGACCAAGACCAGACATCACTCAGGGTTTATCAACTCTCTGTCCAGAGATTTTATATAATTTATTAAAATAGTAAACAAAACCTTAATCATTCTAAACCTTTTAGAGGATGTCATTGACTTATTAAACTTCATAGACAAAATTAATTTGAAGCTAAAAATACTTGATTAAGGTTCTGATCTAAACAATTTGAAATTGACTTAACTGTTCTAGAATTCTGGACAGAGAGTAGTTACCTTGCAAAACATATAGTCAAACCATGCTAACCATGAAATCTATTCAAAACAAAAATTACAATGGTATAATTACGTGTTATGAACACATTCCAATTGGTCTCATTGAAATGCGATGGATCATGATTTAATTAAAAATCCTTGATCACAGTTGGTAAATGAATTCACTGCACCATTGTTGAATGATCATTCATTTGTTGAATCCAATTTGGTCCACAATTCTAGAGGGAATTTTGACCAAATAAGAATTAAGACTACCAAAACCATGATCTAAACATCAAAGGTTCCATAGATCTAACATTAACTATTTTCGTGATGACCTCAATTGTTCAATCACATGAAGACACCTAAACACTTGTTTTTGATTTACGTCCGTCAATTAAGACATGAAAATTGGCTTGTCTTAAGTTTAATCACTCTCTCAAGTTGATGATCCTTGAAGGATTGAGACTTATTTTTATTCAATTCCCCTCTCAAATTGATGGTCCTTGGGGGGTCAAAGACACTAATTCTCATGGATTTCAATGGAATATGAAGAAAATTCCATGAAACTCCAAAATGGAGGACCAAATCATGAACAGGACTTGGATCCACCAATTATTCATAAAAACAACTAATATCAACCTTAAATCCCATGTAAAGCATAAATTTACAGAAAATTAAAGAATCCAAATCAAAGGAGTCAAGTGAGATATTGAAGATCTCATGAATCCCAAAAGAAGAGCATGAATAAAGAGAGATATAATCCAAGCTAATTGATGATCTAAATCAAATTTTACTTTGAAAACTTGTTTTACTTCAAATCCATAACTACTTAGATCTAAATCAACAAAAACAAATGAGAATTTAATCACAATTCAAGTGGTGTGTGATGAAATGAGGTTAGAAGAGACTTTTTGAAAATTGTGTAAAGATCCTAGTTGATTCTATAAATTGTGATTCAATTATGTGTAATAAGTATTTGAATAAGGATTTAACCTCTAGATCTTCTTAGGATTTGTAGAGATGTTGAATTCCTCAAGCTTTTCCACTTCTTCTTCCTCAAGCTTCAAGCTCCTTCCATGGTGATTTGATGAATTGGGTGAATTGGGTAGAGTTTTGGTGGGGTTTTTTTAGAGAATTGGTAGAGTTTCTCTCTCTATCTTTTTTCCCTCTCTAGAGCTCTCCCCATAGGTCTCTCTATATGATTCAGGTGTCTAACCCCAACAAAAATGAGAGAATCTTTGACCCGTATCAGTCCGATCAAATGACCAGAGAAGAAACGACGGTCGATCAAAGTTTAAAGACCAATCGGTGAAGACATGGGTGTATGGTCATTTTTGGATTTAGAAATTCTCGGTTCAACCGTACAAATTTGAAGAGGACACTGATACAGTTTTGGATCTTTTCGAATCAAACTTCCAGATCGAAAGATATTAACAAATCAAAGTTTTGCGCATCGAACGACCACGATTGAGGTTGCACTAATCGGGCTTGCACTTCACCTACATAGGATAACCACTCATGTAGGGTTTCTCTACAAAATGAGAGGTTTCCTTCTCATTCAGTCGCATAAGGGCAACCCCCACTCCTTCATCTCTAAGGCTTTGTTTGGGAACTTATTCTTATTATTCCCCTTCTAAGCCTAGCCAAACACCATCACCACCATCATCCAAACACCTCCATTGTCACCACCCATCTAAAACCCAACATCGCCATACTATTACCCACCAACCCAACTCCATCCTAGCTCACAAACACATTGCAGATAACCTCAAAACAAACCCAAGCCAAACAGGCCCTGAGCTCACTACTGAAACTGAAAAAGCAGCCAAACAGAGCTCAAACCACCTCCCTGAATCTCACTGCTAGAACCATCGAGCTTCTCTCGCTGAGGCGAAGCCAGTGCCGTTGACTGCGCCACCAAAAAAGACCCAAAAAATTCCCATGCGCCGCCTAAAGGGGCCACACGCCACTGCTACAAAGAAGGGCCTCCGATAGAAAATCCAGCCATAGTTGCTGGCCACCACCACCACCACCAGACAGATCGTCTGCCCCAGACAATCCAAACCCACTAGAAAAGTTCATTGGAGGAAGTTGTATGCGCTACACTCACCACCCGTTCACCATTTTTGCATCCCCACACGTGGCAAGTTGACCAGCTAACTAGGAGTTGATGCTTGGCGTTGACCGCCACTCATAATGTGACACGTGGTGCCACATGGCCCAATTAGTATCTGATATATGTTTTATCGTACAACCACATTGTAGCACCCAGAATTTCTAGAAATTCCACGTAGGAATATAAGATTAGTAACGTCACCATGGTACGGTTATAGAAGGTCCATTAGGATGATCTTGATTAGGATTCTCTATAAGGTCCTATAGAAATCATTTTCATAACAACATCCTCTTATAACCTAGAATCTATTAGAGGGGTCGTAAACCCGACACTTTAGATTTCAATTAAAATTCATAGATGACTCATACCTGGGTTCTTGCACAAACTCGTAGGCGGCCCCATACGTGGGCACAATTGCAATTGTGCACGTACATCGAGACATACATGCAACCCTATGTAATGACACATAAACCAAAAAGGGGGCCCCACTCATGGCCACATGGCAGCCATATGTGGCCCTCACCAAGTGTGACCCATGCACACGCCACATACAACACTTATCAATCATGCCCATACGTGCTCAACACTTGCCAACCCTACCCCTCCTATATATATATTCCATAACTCACTAACATATACACACATTCTGCATTACACCAATCACCACAATTTGGGGAGAAAGTGGGAACCCGAGAATATAGAGAGAGGAAGAAGAGAGCACCCTACACTCATACACCACTCTCACTATACCATCTCTTCCTCACTGTGACTATAGCACACGCACACAACCCTCCACACCTTCTTTGTACGCAGCGCACACACACATACCCACATCCTCCATCCCGACGCAGAGCAGAGAGAAAAGAAGAGACCGGAGAGAGAAAAGGAGAGATCAGAGATTCCTTGAGGTAAACCCTACCTCATTTCAATTCGGTACCCTTTTGCATGTCCTGTAGGTACCCCCCAAGACCGTTGCATGCAAGCCGAACAGAGCCCAAGGCTCTGCATGAGCTCCGGTGGCCATTAGAGCACCCCCCAAGAACTTGTTTTTCAAAATCATAACCACAACCCCCAAGTTACCTCATTGTTATCCTCATGACCCCTATACCCTCCCTTCGAAGCAACTTTGCAAGTAGATCACATTTACCCATTCATGCAGGCCATTATTCTTAATTTTGGCCTATAAGGATAAACCATTTGTTTATATAAAAAATGAGATAACTAGGGTTCTATGTCACAGTATGTTCTAGAGGAGAGAGAGACGATCGAAATGTCGTAGGTTTGGTGGATTTCTATGGAAGAATGAAAGAGATATGAGAGTTTGAAGCTTTTCCGGCGAGGTGGGCTTCAACGGCGGCGAGGAGATTGCCGGAGAAGCAAAGAAGAAAAGGGTTATAACAACCGGGTCAGGATTGGGTTCGGGTTTGGGTTAGGATGTGAGTGTTAGTGGTTAGGGTCGGGAGCTCGGGTTGGGTTTTATAAAACCCGTGGGCTATTTAATTGGAATGGCGTCGTTTTAACGCCTCGGGTCAGGGCATGGGTTTGGTTCGGATACGGGACGGGTCTCATCGTGTCTGTAGTTGGGTCTGGTTCGGGTCTGGGTTTGGTTAGGTTTTGGGTTAGCGGGTTAGGGTTAGTCTCTGAGTATGTTTGGGCTTGGATCTTGGGTTCGGTTCAGGTTGATTTAACCCGAATGGGTTTTCTGGTTTGGGTGAAGTTGTGAGTGTTAATGGGTAGTTCGGGTAGGCTTGGGTCGGGTCGGGTCGGTTCTAACCCAACGTGCCGCGCCTTTGGGTTTCCTTCTGAGTAGAAATGGGTTACCCATTTAAGATCGGGTCGGGTCGGGTCGGGCTAACCCGTCGTGTTATTATTATTATTATTATTATTTACTTAATAATAGTATATATGGTTTTAAATATTATAACTTAGTTTTAAGGCATTATAAATAGTTTTAAAATGAAGGAATATTATTATAATATTTATAATATTATGGATATCATTATTAAATTTATTATTTATGATTTACATGGTATTTATAAATAATAAACATGGCTTATTAATAGTATTTAAATAGTTATTAAACACCTATAAGCATTACTAAATTCTAGAAATTTTGGGTAATGACCCTAAGACTATTTTATTATATAATATAAATTATGAAGCTATAATATTATAGTTTATTATTTTTAATAATTAATAAGGAGCTATTTTATGAGTATAATAATTATTAAAAATACCAAATGAGCTCTGAAAATTATAAGAAAAATACTGGCAGTGTATTTTGATATATAGTATTTATTAAAAATACTTCAAGTACTAATTTCTCAGCATAGTTATATTTATGTATTTGAATTCTTTTTCGGTATTTTCTAGTACTTAAAATCTTTAAAAATTCATAATAAATAATCTAGGACTCCGAAAAATACGCGGTTAGTTTCTAGAGTCTTAGAATAATGTCTAGATCATTTCCCTTAAGTTTTGTGGCTTTTTGACTTGGTCGAAAAAAATAGTTTGTCTTTAGGGCCCGCATTAGTATATTAAGCCCTGTCTTTTACCTCGTAAAACGCGATGGGCTCCGATTTGAGTCTAATCAATGGCATTGAACTTAGAATGACACGTAGATCACTATCTTGAGATTTACATCGTCATTTGGTAAAATTACCATAATGCCCCTGTAGTTGGTACTCATTCTTTATTATTGCCATGTCGTGTCATGTTCGGGTTGTCTCAGTAAAACGGGTTGTCGTGTAAAAAATTGCCACCCCTAGCTGCTACCGAGGATCGGTAACTCGAGGTGAGTTTCCTAAGTTCACTCTAATCCTAATAAGATTAGTTAAAGATACTTATAAGCTGTCTGAACGATGTGTTGTATAGTAATATGTTATGTATGATGCTATATTTTCCTCGAAATTTGTGTCGCTATGATTATTCGTGTTGTTGTAGTGTTGTCGCATACGTTAGCATATTAAGGGTTTTATCTATATGTTTATTGGTATCAAATCCTTGTTATGTGATCCATGTTTATATGATTATGTTTCCGCTGTTAAGATGATAAATGCACGTTTTGTGATGATTGCTAATCAGAGTACTTAACGCATGGCATGGTAATGAAGTAAAAGAAATGGTAGTGATGTATATGAGTAATTGATAATGAAAACTTGCATTTCATGACATGAGTTAGTATGCATTTCATGAAGAGCGAGATGTGATTCAATGAGAAATGTGACAAGAAAGAGAAGTGAATTTGAGTAGAGTGCCAGTTGGGCGACAGTTTCAGTGCCAGTTGGGCGACAGTCAGTTTGCTAGTTGGGCGACAGTCAGTTTGCTAGTTGGGCGACAATTAATGTGCCAGTTGGGTGACAGTTAATGTGCCAGTTGGGCGACAGTCAGCGTGCCAGTTGGGCGATAGCTTGAGTGCCAGTTAGGCAACAATTAAAGTGCCAGTTGGGCGACAGTTAAAGTGCCAATTGAGAGATAGTCAGCGTGCCAGTTGGGCGACAATTAAAGTGCCAGTTGGGCGACAGTTAACGTGCCAGTTGGGGGACAGTTAGAATGTCGGTTGGGTGACAGTTAAAGTGCATGTTAGGGCGACAATTAAATTGTCAGTCGGACAACAGATGAATGAGAAAGAGAAAGTGATGAGAAAATGGGCTGACGAGTGACACGTTTGGTTTTGGATAAATGTTACGAGTTCATTGTTCAGGTCAAAAATTCAGCATCCCAACGTGAAGATAGTAGTATGGGTTATGCATTGACACGCACAAGCATGTTAACGAAAGGAGAATGTATTCTATGATAAGATATGATAATATGCTTAATTGTTTACATGTTTTATTGAGACCTTTGCTATGCCTGTGAAAGAATATGCCTTTTGATAAGAGATTAATTGTATCCTAAGATACAGAACAATAACATGAGTTGAGAGATATTTGTATTTATTGATTATTGTGCGGTTGGACTCTCACTCAGCTTTGTTCCAAAGCTGACGGCATGTTACGCCCTGGGCATTCCTATGTCCAGAGTGATGCAGGTTTCGTTAAGTAGGGAGGTGAGCTCAAGATGCAGTGCTGAGGAGCTAAGAAGGATAGAGCAGGGTTGGAGATTGAAGATAGTTATCTCAGTTGTTTCTCATGTTTAAGTTTATGCAACAAGTTTAGTATCGGCCATGTGTAATAAGTTGGATGTTATTATAACTTGTGTTTTGGTTTCCGCTACTATATTGATATTCTGTTAAGTTTAAGTTATGTTTATACTTTAGCATTGCCCTTATGACTATTGTGCGGAGTTAGGAGTACAGAACGGTTAATCAACCAGTCACATGTCTATGGACCCATAAAGGAAAATTTTGATTTTCACTATTTTTGGCTTACTCTGGGGCGTGACACACATGGACCAACCAGAGCTTGAAATGTGTCCCGACAGCCACCATTACATCATCATCGTAATGACCTGTGGCCCACAAAGGAGCTGCCACATGTCCGATAGTCGTCACAACATGTCACTATCATATGACACATGGTCCAATCAAATTCTTCCATGCGTCCTCATTGTCAGCACAGTTAGTGCCACCTCAGCATCATGTAGGTGTTTGACCAATCAATCAGGAGGTGCCATGTGGCATTGACTGCCATGTGGCTGCTGACATGACACTCTGGGCCCAATTTCTATTTTTGCAGGTTTTGCTATTTCAGGTGTGATTTTCTATTAACGGGCACTTGTTCTTAACTAATTTGGCCGTTCTGACTCACCAGTGAATTTCGAATTGGAAAATTCAAACTTTTAGGCCCTCTTTCATAATTTATAAGCTCTTTTTCAGCTTAATCCTGCCAGATTTTGACCCACACAAGTACCTCTCTATACAGTCTGGGCCCGTTCTAGCCTAACCTATGGATTATCTGATTATTCCAGCCCTTCCAAACTCAACCGTGATTCAAAGTTGAAATTCAATTTGTACATTCCCAGCCCTTTTCTATGACAATTTCAAAATAAATTTTCAAACTCGACTTCTTCTATTCATTTCTTTCTTTACATAAAAAAAATAAAAATATATGAAAAAAAATACTAATTGGACTTCAAAAGCCACCCTTGCATTTAGGAGTCCCCATAGGTAAAATCTCTTCATCCTTAATCATCGTAAAGCGACCTTATCTGCTAATAACTTGGTTTTCCTGTTAGCTGGACTAGCAATGTTAGATTTACTTTTCTGTCTTTACTGCTTTAACCATCGTGAACCGGCGTCGTCCGTTGATCACTTGGTTTTTTTTGTTTTTCAAACTAGCACTATTAGCTTACATTTCTGTCTTTACTGCTTTAACCATCGTGAACCGAACTCGTCCGTTGATCACTTTGTTTTTTGATTAGTCAGACTAGCACTGTTAGCTTTACTTTTCTGTCTTTACTACTTTAACCATCGTGAACCAGCCTCGTCCGTTGATCACTTGATTTTTCGGTTAGCCGGACTAGCACTGTTAGATTTTTTCTATATTTACTACTTT
The DNA here is from genome assembly GCA_033977485.1 of Hydrangea macrophylla. Lineage (NCBI taxonomy): Eukaryota > Viridiplantae > Streptophyta > Magnoliopsida > Cornales > Hydrangeaceae > Hydrangea > Hydrangea macrophylla. The sequence goes on from CM066993.1 coordinate 30,954,375, forward strand.
AACCATCGTGGTGCAACCTTGTCTGCTAATCACTTGGTTTTCTGGTTAGCCAGACTTGTCACGCCCCGACGTAGCATAAATATGGAAAGTGTTTAATTTTCTTTATAGACCCGTAGGTCGAGACAGTTTGAAGGATCGATTCCGTCCCAAACGTCGAACAACAAAAACATAATAATCAGAGCAGAGCAATCAAAGTTTACAAATATTTTCTAACTTATTACATATTACAATACAGGGTCATCTAAGGCACAAGCCGCCTTAAGACAAAATAATATCTATCGTCTATTACAGTCATCCTTATTACAGAATTCAGTTTAACTTAAAACATACAAAAGTAAACTCTTCATCAGATAGTTGTTCTCAGTTTGCATAGTCGTAGGGCCCAGCATAGTCATAACCTGAAAAGCCTGAACACAAATGTCTAGGGCGCATCGACGCCGTCAGCTTCAAGAAGCTGGTGAGTATTAAAAACATAACTTTGAATGTAACACATACTTATTTACCATTTTCCAATCCTCATTTAATTCAATAAGTTTACATTAAGGATAGGAGTTCATTTTTAGAAAACAACCACAATATCATTTGAATGATATAATATATATATATATGTGTGACCGTATATGAAAACAATGCACCATCTCATCTTACCGACTCTTTTCCCTCGACAAACACAACAACCCACTAACTCACACTAGTATCCTTGTAATACTCCGATAGCCACACTTTAGCACAGGGGTGCTAGGGAATGTCCAGTTTGCCTCACACTTTGGTCCGGGGTACCAGGGAGTGTCCAATGCCTCACACTTTAGTACCTAATCCGCCTCGTAAATACCGGAGGTAACCTCACGCAGTATCCAGACTTGGGTACCAGAGAGTGTCCGTAGGCCACACTTTAGCACTACCATGGGTGCCAGGGAATGTCCAAGTTCGGCATCACACACTTAAACGCTTCCATGGGCATCAGGGAGTGTCCAGTTTTGCCACCGTCGCACTACAAAGATACTCTCACAGCAATCTCAACACGTCACACTTTGGTACTCAATTACCAGGGAGTGTCCACAACACAATCTCAACCACACACTCTTTACCACACTGACCATTACTCTTTTCCACACTGACCAACACCCACACTCACCATGCATGTACAACTGACACCATATGTATGTCATGAAACCACCCACAGAACATATGTAGTGCTAGGAATAATAACAAGGTATGCTTTGAAAAGAATTGGATTCATAATTGTTCCTAAATGACCAATCATACCCAAAATATAATCTGTTTTAACATTTTTTGCAAACAAAGCCTTAAAGACCCACAAGGTAACAACCAAACAGTTCCTTAACATTAAATAAGCAAAAACTAAAAACTGTCAGAAGTCGCGCGCGCAAGCCGCTCGCGCGACAGTCGCTCGCGCGGGCCGCTCGCGCGATATGCTCATTTTTTTGTTTTAAAAAAAAAAACTTTTCTTTCTGCCGGAAAAAACACAGCTCGCGCGCGCGGGCTGCTCTCGCGATTTGCCCTTTTTCAAATTTTCTCTTATAAAACTTTTCTTTCTGCCTGGAATCACCCACCTCGCGCGCGCGGGCCACTCACGCGAGGTTGTGTAGTAACTTCGTCTTCTTTCCCAGAATTCCCCTATTTCAGTTTTAAGGGGTCTTTTGACCCATTTTTGAATTCGTAAGTTACCATGCCTTATAATATATGAATCTCTTCAGTTTTTCGCAAGGATTATGAATCTATAATCAATTTTTTACATGAATCAATCTTTAACTTTAGAATGAAAGATTACAAGATGACAAAACTTAATTTCTAATATACTTTCTCTTATGAACAAATTAAGCTATAAAACTTTAAATATAGCATCTACAACATGTAATCTTTCATATTTATCTAAGAAAACGGATTTTGATTGAGATTGAAAAATCTTGATCTCAAGCTATGGGGTTTCAAACGTAAAATTCAACAATAGAGATTTTTAAATTAGGCAAATACACACAATAATTGAGCACAAATTGCATTTGGAGTGAGTTTAAAATACTCACAGAGATTGAAGATGAAGTGTGTGTTGAGAAGGATATAAGAATTAAGCAACCCAAATCAAGCTTGGCTATGGAGGTGAGCTTTCTCTCTCTATAATTCTGTATAAGTTCTCAAACTCACCCTCTTCTCTCTGTGTTGTATGTGTGTAGAATGTGAGAGTGTATGGATGAAAGTGTAGTATAAATAGGAACTCAATTGGGTGAACTTGGTGACGAAGAAAGATCTTCCACACTCAACAAATAGGATTTATTTTTCTAAATTAACTAATTACATAATATATACAGATATTCATATGTATATACATATTATACATCCAAAACTGCTATAGAGTTGCTTTGATTGAGGCTTAAGTTGATATAGGGGTCCATATAGGCTTGTAGGGGGCAAGTTTAAGTTGTTTGGGAAATGAAGCTTATGGGCACATCTAATACACAATAATAAGCAAAATCAAACAAAGCCCTATCAAATGATTACTAGCATTAAATGAAAAGGCATATGTCACCTCTTGATTGGTGGAGAATCCCATATAGTGGGAGTTTAACGTGGCACGGACAGTTTCACACATAAACTAGTATTTTCGTGGCGCGGTGTTCACCACAAAAATACTGAAAATTCATTTTAACGTAGGGAGTGATTTTCCGGTTTCATATAAATGCTGTTTGAGTTAAAAGAAAATATTTCCATCATTTTGAAATAAAGATTTGAAATTCAACACAGGTATCACTAAAATTAGTAAAATTACAGTTTGACCCCAAAATAATTTTAATATGAAATATCACAAGAAATAAGATTTCAAAACATGAGAATTGCAATTTATATTAACACCAGGAATACAAATTTAATGTGAAATGCAAATTAAATTTACATGAAATGCAGGTTGTTACAAGACTAGAACTGCTAGATTCTAACTCATTACTTTACTAACTTATAATTAAACTAACTTAGTTACTTTACTTCTTTTTTCAAATACATTTAAGTGGGCACCGACCCTTACTTCCGGTATAAAACAAAAAGGTAAAAAAATCAAAAAGAATGAAAATACTAAAACATTTTCTCATTTACCCCGAAGGGATCTTTTCTGTCAAGTTAATCAATAGTTTGATGAAAGGAAATTCAGGCACAGTTATCACTTGCATGGTCGATGTACTCCATTTTTTCAAGGTTATAGTCTAGGATTACACCATTAACGATTAATGTTCCTAGCTACACCAATTTTCACTCAAATCAGTTTTTCAAAACTCACTACTCTTTCAAGCTTAAAGTCAAGGACTACACTGCATAGATTAAAGTTTCTAGGTACATCAACTTTTACAGGAAACACTATTTTGCACATTTACTGTCTAGATCGACCAAACTTTTTTCAAATCACTTGCATACACTCACATATATACAAAGTCCAGGACTACGTTTGGCCTGATTCTCGAATTGGGATACGTAAGCAGCCCCCTAAGGGTGCGTCCTTAACCATTCCTTTATTTTTCTATTTTCTTGTACATTCTCATATTCTATTATCTCCTACTTATGCCCCCATTACTATGTAAATTACTAAAATCGGCAATTGTGCTTACACAGATGTTCGAGGGTGCCTAATACTTTCCCTCGACATAATTGAGTCCCCGAGCACATCTCAAAATCTCTGGCTTTTGCATGACTGTCTAGAGTCACTAGTTTCAAAGGGCCCTACTTTTCAAAAGTCAAAGACAATTTTTATTGTCTTTGTAGGGATTCTAACACCCGATTTAAGGTTAGGAGGTGACTCTGAAGATTTACTTGGCCCTACCTCTTTTTTAAGTACTTTTTACACATTTTCCAATGAAATAGGTTCGATTCTCAAAAGGATTGCCCCCTCTGGAAGGGGCGTGTGACATATTGTATGTTTCTTTTGGTCAATTCAATGTTCCAAACATAATTGCTTAAGTTAGACCATGAATAAATAATTATATTCAATTTTTGCAATATTACACTTTATGATTGTATGCATACAAACAGACTTATAATAGGTTTGCTAATGCATAATTTTACAAGGCACAATACGATGAAGGCTAAATCACATTTTAGCAATAGCGAATCGGGAACTTGTAAAGGGGTGAGCTAGTGACTAATGTTAGTACTTAATGACGGAGTCGACTGTGTATTATTAGATTAAATTATTCAAGACCTTGTGGCTGGGGCAGCTAATGTTTGTATTGTAAAATGGTATTATATGAATAAAAAAATGATAATGTAAATAGCTTAATATGCTATTAGATATGTATATAATCTATACTACTCTATTAAATTTGTAGTTAGGTTAAATTTGAATGGAAAATCCATCCTTTTAGTAGGATTTTCTTTTTTAAAAGGCTAAAGAAACTTCTGCATCACTGTTTTTTCTCCAACTTTCATTTTGGGCCCTTTAAAATTAATTATTTCATTTAGGGTAAATTATAGTAACACCCCCTAAACTATGACCTTTTTTACTTACACCCCCTAAACTCTAAAACTAAACAAACTCACCCCCTAATCTATCATTTGTTGACACTAAAACCCTTTCTTTAGGAGTTGAGTTTGCTCATTTTGGATAGTTGAGGGGGTAATCTATTCAATTTTAAAGTTTAAGGGGTGTTACTAAAACACTATAATAGTTCAGGGGGTGGTACTATAATTTACCCTTTCATTTAAGACCTTTGATTTTTTACATTGGTTTCAAATGAGGACACCTATTGAAGGCCTTTAATGGTCATATTTAGCCTCAATTGTCCTTTAACTGAATCGATGTAAAAATCAAAGACCTTAAGTGAAACAACAATTTTAGAGAGTCCAAAGTGAAACAATAATTTAGAGAGTACAAAATAAAATTTTGGAAAAGTACAGGGTAGCAAAAGGTTGCTTAACCTATTTAAAAACATTTGAAAAACTATAAATCTCAAACTAAAAAGAATATATGACTTTCAAAGTAAGAGGAAGAAATTATCCAAGGTGACTGTTACACCACGTGTACGGCCTGGTGACGTGGTGTGCCACATGAATCATATAACATAAAAAAAATAAAAAATATTTATCAAACGTTTGTGGGTAAAGTATACCGACCTTCCCTAAAATAAGGTCAAAATACATGAATTTGCCCTGTGGTGTGAAAATGTCATGCCCCGCAATAGCAAAAATAAAGAAAATAAAATAATTTTTGGACCCGTATACCATGACAGTTGAAAGTCACCACATTGTCCATAAACAAAGTTTAATCATCAGAGTAATGAATCAAACCTCACATCAGAAATTCTAGGTTCGATATATAAAACTAGAGTTTACTACTAAACTATTACAAACCTTAGTATCTGTGGAAACAGAAATAAAGTATTACAGTCGCATACGCCAATTATAACCTTAACGATTACAGAGTCTCTAAAACATAAACATAAACTATAGCGAAGCTCCAAGTGTTCAGCTCGCGTAGTAGTTGTCTCCAGTATAGCCTCCATCGTAGTAGGCCTCCTTCTCATAGCCTCTTTCCATGTAGTCTTCACCTATGTTCTCGTAACCCTGCCAAGCTGGACGTAGGATATCCAGTGGCATAAAATACCGTTAGCTACGAAAGCTGAGTGAATGCAAATGCTAACAAAGTATCCATAGATATGCATTCTGTACATAAACAGCATCATTATTAGGAATCATCTTGTCTTTCACGTTCATGAATGCACCAACTTACTATAGACTATAACTGACATCATCCCATCATAATATGGACTCTTAGGTCCGCACCTCACCTGTAACTTTACATCTCATGATACTCAACTCAGATAAGTAATCCCAAACTGTACAATCTATCAAACCCGACACGAAGTCCCCATTTCAAATCAACACATCATTCTGGCCAACATGCCCGATACATTACGATCAATACGCCTAATGCATTACGGCCAATATGCCCAATTCATTACGGCCAATACGCCTGATACATTACGGCCAATACGCCCGATATATTATGACAAATACGCCCAATTCATTATAGCTGATACGCTCGATACATTACGGCCAATACGCCCCATTCATTATGGCCAATATGCCCGATACATTATGGCCAACATGCCCTTTGATACATTCTGGCCAACACTTCCCTAACACATACTGGCCAACCCACCCCAACATATTAAACTTGACACGAAGTCCCATATCACATAACTATCTCACCCCATTAGAATCCCATACCGGACATCATAAGATCTTCGTAATCGCATCCATACTCTCAATTATGAATAGTATCAACCTCGACGAGCGATAGACCCACTACTATGCACGTCGGCTTATCAATCCGATTAACAACATCATATCATCCTTATACAAATGGTTCCTCTGTTCAATGCATTAGAGGTTCATTGTTCAAATGTGTGCATTATTCAATATCATACTAACAATTAACGTATAATGGATATCAACGTAACAGCTCAACATCTATAAACAATTGAAATATTCAATAACCAGAAGTGTACAATCAATTGGATTAAGAGTGCAATCAATTGGGATAATTGGATTGGCAATCAATTGGGAAAAAAATACAATCGATTGGCTTAACAAACATAGCAATCGATTGGGAAAAATGGCAATCGATTGGATAAAAGTCCAATTGATTGGGAAGTCATCTTCTTCCCCAGAAACTGTAAAACACGAACAAAAATATATATATAAATATATATTCTATGCTCATTCTTTCTTACCGAAACAATTGTAAACAACATAAATAAGCTTCGATGTGAGTATAAACACTCACCATTAAGTTTGGTGGCTGATTCTTTATTTGAAAATAAACTTATACCAGTTGAAGTCGTACCAAGTGTGTCAGGTTGAGTTAATACATATATTTCATTCTTACCTTGGTGCTATAACCAACTTTATATTTACCTAAGCATATAAAATATGTAAAAGCACATAATTACACACATTTGAGTGACATCATCATTAAATCATATTAATTCTAAAGTGCATGTAAATCTAGGAATTTGGGAATTAAATGAGCACTATATCTATTACATTAGCACATGAATATGCAAATTCATTATTTGTCAGTGGCGCCGGTGACGCGAGGTGGTCGCAGGTTCCTCGGGGTGTTTCCTCCCTCTCTCTTCTCTTTTATTCTCTTTCTCTTTCTCTGCTCTCTGTCGCCTTGTTCTTCTTCTACTTCTCTTCTTCTTCTTTTTCTTCTCCTTTGGTGAGAAAGAGTGTCTGTGTGTTTGTGTATGTATATATATGGGGGTGTGTGTGTGTGTGTGTGTATATTTATGAGTGCGTTTATAAGTATAATATCTATATATCTCTCTCTAACTCTCTTAGTTTAGCCAAACCCAAACACACATATAGGGGAGGATATATATAGGGAATGAGAAGGTAAGGTGGCAACTAGATGGCAATCTATTTGGAGTAATGGCAATCGATTGGCTTCAGATATTTGATGGCAATTGATTGGATATAATGGCAATCGATTGGGATGGGGCCACGTCATGGATTCAGGTCAGCAGAATGGCAATCGATTGGAATAGATAGCAATTGATTGGGGTTATAAAGTTGGCAATCAATTGGGAATTATGCCAATCGATTGGGGTCTAAAGTTTAACAAAAACAAGAATGAGTCCAAGGTTCTTATTTACATAACGATATATATAATTACAAAAGTATAATGAAAATACAGGGTATTACATCATCCCCATCTAAATAAAGATTTCGTCCCTGAAATCCGAACTAAACGTTACTAAACAACTCAAGGTACTTCTCACACATCTCTGACTCTAGCTCCCAAGAAGATTCTCCTTCGTTGTGAAACTTCCACTGAAACTTCACCAACGGAATTTCCTTATTCCTCAGCTTCTTAACTCCTCGATCCAAAACTTGTACTCATCCTTCATTGAATGATACATTATCATTAACCTCAATATCTTCAAAGTTGATCACATGACTCAGATTATGAGCACACTTCCTCAATATGCCAACGTGAAAGACGTTATGCACTCATGACATCTTAGGCGGCAAAGTCGGTAGGCAACCTTTCCTACACATTTGAGGATCTCAAACGGTCCAATGAAATGCAATGCTAAATCTAACAATTCCTCGCACCAGAGATACCTTGAGTAGCACATGATCTCCAACATTGAACTCCAAACATCTGTGTCATTTATCTGTATAACTCTTATGTCTACTGTGTTGTTCGCATCCTTTCTTTCATGATCTTGATCTTTTCATTAGTTTCTCGAACTAATTCAAGTCCAAGTAGTTGATTATCTCCAACCTCTACCCAACACAATGGTGATCGGCACAGTCTTCCATACAATGCCTCAAAGGGTGCCATCCCTATTCTCAAGTGGTGACTATTGTTGTATGAGAACTCTACCAGTGGCAGGTGAGTCTCCCCATGAGCTCTCAAATTTAATTAACATGCTCGAAACATGTCTTCTATCACTTGGTTAACTCATTCAGTCTGTCCATCGATCTATGGATGAAAGGCGGTGCTCAAGCTTAGCGAAGTTCCCAAGGCCGTTTTCAGACTCTTCTAGAACTCTACAGTGAATTTTGAATCACGGTCAGATACAATCGAGATAGGTATACCTTGTAGTTGTACAACTTGTTATATATATATACGGTTCAAATGCATGACTAGATACGACAAACTATAAGCTATGAAATGCGCCAATTTGATAAGTCGGTCTACAACTACCTAAATAGCATCGTGGTTTTCCTATGACCTCGATAAACCTACCATGAAGTCCATAGTTATGTGTTCCCACTTCCATCCATGAACCAATAACGGTTGTAGAAGTTCGGGTGCTTTCTGATGTTCTGCCTTCACTTGCTTACACGTAAGATATTAAGACATGTGTTCAAAAACTTCTCGTTTCATTCCTTCCTACCAAAAGTTTCTTTGCAAAACCTTGTACATCTTTGTACCTCCTGAGTGGATAGTCATTTGTGACTTATGTGCTTCATCTAGTAGGTCTCTTCTAAGATTATCCTCATTCGATACACAAAGTCTGCCTCTACATCTGAGTGCTCCATTTGCATCAATACTTCAATTCTCTAGTTCTTTTACTGCGTTGCTTGCAAACCACTCTTAAAGTCCTTCATTCTTCTTCTGTTCCTCCAAAATATGACTGATAATGGTCAGTTATACCATGAGACACCCAAAGTGTCATCCTTCACTTGGGTCTGAGGCCTGAATACCGGATTCAACCAAAGTTTCCAACGCTTGCCACTCTTTGACCATAAGAGAAGTTACTACTATCCTTCGAGATTTCTGACTTAATGCATCGTCTACCGTGTTCTCTTTCCCAGGGTGATACCGCAACATAAAATCATAGACCTTTAATAATTCCATCCACCATCATTGCCTCATGTTCAACTCCCTTTTAGAGAACAAGTATCTCAAACTCTTATGACCCAGAAATAGATCAAACTTCTCACCGTAAAGATAATGCCTTCAAATCTTAAGTGCAAAGACAATCGTAGATAGCTCAAGGTCATGCGTAGGGTAATTCAACTCTTGAGATTTTAATTATCGCAATCCATAGGCAATTACCTTCTCATCTTGCATCAGAACATATCCGAGTCCCTGGTGTGATGCATCGCTATAAATGGTGAACTGTTCACCGCTCTTGGGTATCGTCAGTACTGGCGCTGTGGTCAATCTTTGTTTTGATTCCTGGAATGTGCGTTCATGCCTGTTACTCCATTCAAACTTTCAAATCCTTCTTCGTTAGTCCGGTAAGAGGAGTTGTGATCTTGGAGAATCCTTCCACAAATCTCCTATAGTATCTAGCAAGACCAAGAAAACTTCCAACTTCTATTACGGTGGTTGGTATATTCTAATCCAAAATTACATCTGTCTTTGACGAGTCTATAGCTATTCCATCTTGTGAGATAACATATCCTAGAAATTTGACTTCCTTTAGCCAAAATTCACACTTACTAAACTTGGCATATAATTGATTATCTCGGAGGGTCTATAGTGCGATTCTTATATGTTCCTTATATTCAGCCTCAGTCTCTGAGCAGATCAAAATATCATCTATGGACATGATAATGAACTGGTCCAAGTAGGATCTAAATACTCTGTTCATTAGGTCCATGAACACTGCTGGGACATTGGTCAATCCAAAAGACATAACCAAGAATTCATAATGCCCGTACCTTATTTTGAAAGCAATCTTTGGGATATCTTCTGGTTGAACCAACAGCTGGTGATATCCCAAACATAGATCGATCTTCAAGAAAGGTGTTGCTCCTTGTAGCTGATCAAACAGATCATCGATTCTAGGGAGTGCATACTTATTCTTAATCGTGACCTTGTTGAGCTCCCTATAGTCGATACAGAGTCGTTAAGTTCCGTCCTTCTTCTTAACAAATAGCACTGGCGCTCCCCAAGGTAACGTGCTGGGTCGAACAAACTTGAGGTTGTCTAACTCTTGTAATTACTTCTTCAGTTCTTGCATCTCCGTTGGTGCCATCCGTTAAGGAGCCTTCAATTATGGTACAGTACCAGGCACTAACTCGATGCAAAAGTTAATCTCTTACTTAGGTGGCAATCCTAAAATATTTTGAAACACATATTCAAAGTCTCAGACTACAGGAATCTGTGCAACAATAAGTTCCAAACTCGAGCTCTCGATAGTTACTAGATGGCTAGTGAAAAAAGCATCACTAGAGGGGTTACACTTAAACTCAAAAGGTTGACCTCCAGGTACAGAAAAGGTAATCATCTTATTGGCACAGTCCAACTTAGCACAATACTTTGTGAGCCAGTCAAATTCTAGATGATGTCAAATTCCTTCATAGACAAAATGATTAGATCTATGGGAAGAGTTCTATCTTCAAGAGTTAAGGTACAGTCCTTGAACACTTTCCCTAATCTTACGGTTACTCCCAAAGGTGATACCGCATTTAGGGCTACATCAATCGCCTAGGGTACTAAACCCAAAAGTTTAACAATCCTGATAATAACAAACAAATTTGAAGCACCAGTATCAAATAAAACCTTAACTTGAGTGCTGAACAATGTAAAAGTACCTTCCATATTGTACTGCTCAGCTTCATCATATCCCGCATCCTTTGGGATGATAGCAATCAAACGAGTCTATCCAACTTAGCCCTGAACAGCTGTCCATTATTTGCTCTATGGGGTGCTCTACAATCCTTAATGATATGGCCATGCTTGTTACAGCTATAATAAAAAATGCTTGACCAGTTGGAGTTCCTGGAAGCTTGGCAGTCCCTAGACAAATAACCTGGCTTTCCATAGTTAAAGCATCCACCAGTATTACCTATAGTGGTAGCAGGTAATCCTTGTGGGGAAGGTGCTTAGGTTATACCATAGTGGTTCTAGAGAAAGGTGGGTTGTGGCTTCCTTTCGCTAGTCCAATTGCTCTTGTTCCCTTGAAACTGCATCTGGGTCTCGGTCCATGGTTACCCCTGGGTGGTGGACGATTCCCAAAGTGTCCTTGCTCTTTTCCGTTGATATCTTCATAGCCGATTGTCATTCCTACCATAGCCTTGAAAGTCTGACCCTGATGATTCAGAATCATTCATTGTAGTGGCAGCGAGAGGCCCTGGTGATACTTCTTATTCCTCTTCTCTGCAGTATCGATCATATGAAGGAAAAATTGGGATAACTGTTCAAATTGCACCGTATACTCCTTTACGGTCATGCTCCCTTGTCTCAACTCAATAAATTATCTCTCCTTCTTGTTCCTCTCTGTTTGAGGAAAGTAATTTTCTAAAAATATCCCCTTAAACGTGGTGCAGGGCATCCTTCCTACCGCATCTTCTCTTACTGTTGCCTTTTCCAATTCCCACCAATCGGCGACTGCGTAGGTCAACTGGAATGTCGCTAGTCGATGCTTCTTGACCTCATTACATCCCAAGGTATCGAAGGTCATTTCCATATCTCGGAGCCACTATTTCGCTTGCCATGGCTCAGTATTCCCGTCAAAATTCTCCGGACAAAAATGACGAAAATGCTCCATTATTCTATCCCTGACTGGCCTCGAGGGTGGTCCATGGTTATTTTTGTAGTTCATGTTAGGGTTATTGATTTGTTCCATTCTATGCACAAAGGCTTCAAATAATTCGGTCGGATCAGTAGCCTGGGGGGATGGGGGTGCATTCTCAATTTGTGCAGGACAGTTCCGAGTAGATGGTCTCCCTGCTATCGATGCAGTAAGATTGGATACCTATACAGACATCTATTGGTTAGTCGTCAATCAAAAATAATCATAGAAAATAGTTCATAAGCTAAACATAGTAATTAGAACTATTATCGCATTAATAGCAAGGAGAACTCTGTACGGATAATATCCAAAGCATTACTCAGAGTTCACCCCTATCTCAAGGAATCTTAAGGTTAAAACTCAAGAAATGTTGGACAATTGTTGAATGCAACTACTAAACCTAACTCTAATACCAAAAATTCTGTCACGCCCCACAGTAAAAAAAATAAAGAAAATAAATTCCTTTATGGACCCATAGGCCATGACAGTTGAAAGTCACCACATTGTCCATAACCAAAGTTTAATCATCAGAGTAATGAATCAAACCTCACATCGAAAATTCTAAGTTCGATATATAAAACCAAAGTTTACTACTAAACTATTACAATCCTTAGAATCTGCGGAAACATAAAAAAGGTACTACGGCAGCATACGCCAATTTTATCCTTAACTATTACAGAGTCTCTAAAACATAAACATAAACTATAGCGAAGCTCCAGGTCTTCATCTCGCGTAGTAGTTATCTCCAACATAACCTCCATCGTAGTACTCCTACTCATAGCCTCTTGCCATGTACTCCTCACTTGTGTTCTCTTAACCCTGCCAAGCTAGACGTAAGATATCCAGTGGCATAAAACACAATCAGCTACGAAAGCTGAGTGAATGCAAATACTAACAAAGTATCCATATATATGCAGTCTGTACATAAACAACATCATTAATAGGAATCATCTCGTTGTTCACGTTCATGAATGCACCAACTCACTATAGACCATAACTTACATTATCCCTATCATAATATGGACTCTTAGGTCTGTACCTCGCACGTAGTTTTACATCTCACAATACTCAACTTAGACACATAGTCCCAAACTGTACAATCTATCAAACCCGACATGAAGTCCCCATTTCTAATCAATACATCATTCTGGCCAACACGCCCAATACATTATGGCCAATACATCTTATACATTACGATAATACGCCCGATACATTACGGCCAATATACCCGATACATTATGGCCAAAACGCCCAATTCATTACGGCTAATACGCTTGATACATTATGGCCAATACGCCCAATTCATTACAGCCATCATGCTCGATACATTCCAGCAAATACGCCCAATTCATTACGGCCAATATGCTCAATACATTACGGCCAACACGCCCTTTGATACATTCTAGCCAACACGCCCCTAACACGTACTGGCCAACTCGCCCCGACACATTAAACTTGACACGAAGTCCAATAACACGTAACTGTCTTACCTTATTAGAATCTCACACTTAACATCATGCAATCTTCGTGATTGCATCCACGCTCTCAATCATGAATAGGATCGACCTTGATGGTCGATGACCCACTACTATGCTCGTCATTTATCAATCCGATTAGCAAAAGTATATCATCCTTTTTATGGACGGCTCCATTGTTCAATGCATTAGAGGTTCATTATTCAAACGAGTGCATTATTCAATACCGCACTAACAATCAACATATAACGTATATCAACGTAACAGCTCAACCTCTATAAACAACTAAAATATTCAATAACTAGACATGTACAATCTATTGGGTTAAGAGTGCAATCGATTGGCTTAAGAAACATGGCAATTGATTGAAAAAAAATGGCAATCGATTGAGATCGAATGGAAATTGATTGGATAAAAGTCCAATCAATTAGCAAGTCATCTTCTTCCCCCGAAACTGTAAAACACGAACTAAAAAATATATATATACATATATTACATTCTACGCTCGTTCTTTCTTACCAAAATGATATAAACAACATAACTAAGCTACCATGTGAATATAAACACTCACCGTTAAGTTTGGTGGCACCGATGACGCGAGGTGGCCGCGGGTTCTTCGAGGTGTTTCCTTCTTCTCTCTTATGTTGCCTTCTCTTTCTCTTTCTCTGCTCTCTGTCTCATTCTTCTTCTTCTTCTTCTTCTTCTTCTTCTCCTCCTTTGGTGATAGAGAGTGTGTGTGTGTTTGTGTATGTATATACATATGGGTGTGTGTGTGTATATATGTATGAGTGTGTGTATAGGTATTGTAGACACCCCATTTTTGCCCAATCCAATCATTTCAAAAATAAAGTGCTCGTTGACACGAGCCTATCACTTTTTAAATCATCCCAATCTGACCTTGAATGGTAAGGATATTGCAAGTCATAGCTATGAGGTCAAAAGGTCAACAATTCCGCATGCATCCTACCACACACGATAATTTCTCATCCTCCAACAAAATTATTACAGACACATTCTCGGTGGGTGGAGGCAAGTAAGAAAGCAAAAGAAAAAAAAAGGCAAGAAAGCAAAAGCAAAAAAGATAGGCAAGAAAAAAAAAACAACTTGGGTCTATAAATGAAGGACATGGCAGACTCGTTTGAAGAGGAAGGGGGAACGAAGAGAAGAAAAAGAGACTCCCTCTCTGTATCTCTCTTATACTCTATATCTCCCTCACCATCATTTCCATCTCCCTCACTTCATCATTAAAAATAAAAAACCCCTACAAAAAATGGAGTTTACATTTGTTCCACCACCATACCACCCCTTCTAACCACCACCATCAAGGTCACCACTACAATCACCACCCTCCACCTATCTATCATATTACCACAATTCTCATCAACATACCTCACGGCCACTATACCACTTCCATCATCTGTTGCCGTCTCAAATCATCGACCAACATGCTAGTCACTTACCATCAATATTCTAGCTGATTTCTAGAGTTCCTCTAATAACTTAGGTTTTTTATTATTATTATCATTTTTTTTTCGTACATATCATCTTTTTTCTTGCTTGATAATCAAAAATAAAAAATAATAATAATCCACGTCATACTCAGGATTACTTGGTTTCTAATACAAAAATCATGTCCGACTCGGGATTACATGGTTCCCAATACAAAAATCTCACGTAGTTTCTAATAAGGAGAGCTATGTTATACTGGGGATGACGCGATTGCTAATACGGAGACCTATGTTCTACTGGGGACTATGCGGTTTTCTAATATGAAAATTCATGTCTAAATAAGAAAAATCGTTTAAATCACATAAATAAAATAATAAAAAGAAAGAAATGATTACTCGGACTCAATAGCCGCCTTTGCATTCGGAGATCTTCACAGGTAAGTCTTCTTATCCTATACACACTTCACAATCTTTTTCAGTCATTTGAGCATCGACCCTTACTTCCGGCATAAAATAAAATACAAAAAAAAAATTACTTTTCAGTCATTTGGGCACCGTCCCCTTACTTTCGGCATAAAATCAAAAATATGAAAAAGAAGACAAAAAGAAAAATACAAAAAAAAATGGATTTTCTCAAAATAAAACTCCAATACCACCTCTGCTTGGAATCTGCAAACAGCACAGGTAGGACATGTAAGTCTTCACACTTTTAAAGGGCACTGACCCTTACTTCCAGTACACTTTTCAGTCATCTGGGCATAGATCCTTACTTCCGGTATAGGGCTAAAAGGACTGAAAAAAATAAATAAGATAAAAATGAAAAGAAAGTAAAAAAAAAAATACTTCATTCCCCATTCACTTGCATAATCTCATTTCAATCTCAATCAATTTCTAAAGGTTAAAGTCTAGGACTACATCGTACAGGTTAAATTTTTCTAGCGACACTGACTCTTTCTCAAATCACTACATCACACATGCACAGTCAAGCGTGACCACTCTTTTTAAAATCACTTACATATACTCACGCACAAGTCATAACTACGTTTGGCATGATTCTCGCCTCGGATACGTAAGCAACTCTCAAAGAGTGCGACCATACCCATCACCATTTTTCGTCCTATTCACTTTCTAAAAAAAACACTTCTTTTCTTTTAAAATAAAAATGCCCCATTTTAATAAAAATCACTAAAATTGGTAATCGTGTTCGCATGGATGTTCGAGGGTGCCTAATACCTTCCCTCGACATAATTGAGTCCCCGAACCCATGTCAAAATTTCTAGTTTTCGCATAGCTATTCAAAGTCATACTTTTAAAGGGCCTACTTTTCTCAAAACTATTTTTTCAAAAGTCAAAGATGAATTACTTTAATTGTCTTTGCAGGGGTCCTAATATCCCAAATGTTAGGTGGCGACTCTGAACATTTCAAATAGGCCCTACCATACTCTTTTCACCCTTCCTAATAAAAATCAAGTCGCAATTCACCCACTTTCAGAAAGCTGGGCCCACACCGATAGCTTGGCATTCCGAGGGTGTGGGCGAGACAACTGGCGACTCTGCTGGGGAACTCTTACTCTTAAGAAGACTCAGGCCATCACTTTAGTGATTTTCGTTACAATAGGGCAATTCTTTTATACTAGCAATTTTTTTTATTTCACCTTTTCTTTGAAAATTCATATTCTTTTTCACAGGTATTCACGACTTAGGCTAAAGTGAAACTGCAAGGCCAATGCCAAAATTGAAAAGGCCAATGCCACGATCTTTAACTATCACGCACACTACACACTGGCATGCAAGCATAACATAACCCTTCCTTAAGAGGAAACCTTTAAGATTACATAGGAGGATTAGTAAGTGGCATGGCCGTTGCGGTAGTACCACCGGTACCAGCACCGAAACTTCCTCTGTTCAAACCACCAACCTAAGAAAGTGCTTTGATGCTGGAGGTTTAAAGGTTTGGGGACCATGCCTGATTTAAGTCTGCATTAGACATCAGCCTCTCCACAAGCTCTCACTCTCTCCATGTGCTCTCTCTCTCTCTCTCTCTCTCTCTCTCTCTCTTCTTCCTTTCTCACCTGCCCCCTCCCTTTCTGTCACTCTCACTGACCCCCTCTCTCCATTTCTCTTCTATTTCTCACCTGCCCCCTTTCTCTTGTCCCCATCATGGATCTACTCCCCCTCTCTCTTTCTCTCCTTTTAAAGACCCCCCGTGTCTCCTTCTCTCTCTGTCCTTCTTACCCATTCTCTCTCAGTCTCATTCTCCTCCTCTCTTTCTTCTTCTCCTCTTCCTCTTCCTTACACCTTTTGGAAAAACTCGTCTCTCCTCCCAAAAAAAAAACCTCATCCAACCTAGATCTTAATAAGAGAAAACTAAAACAAGCCCTGTTCAGGACCTTCCCATAGAGATCGAGAAAAGGAATAGAGAATCATACCAAATTGGCTTACAACCCAAATCGTTGTGGTGCATGTGAGTATAATAGAAAATGGTGCAAAAGTGATTGTCCCATGGCTCCCTACCTTCAGCATGCAGGAAGTATAAGGGATTATGAGGCCATTCACGAGTTTTTCGGAAGCCGGAGATTTCTACACCTTATTGAAAAGGTATCCGAGGTAGACCGTTGACAAACTATCTGCTCCCTTATGTATGAAGCTACATCTAGACTTCAGGATCCTGTTTTGGGTTGTGTTTCTTACATCTTTTTCCTCAAAGAACAAGTTTTAGAGCTGAAGAAACAGGTTTCACAACTCCAAGCTCAGTCAAAAGAGGAATCACCCAAACAATCTAAAGAGCCTAATCTAGATCTTTGGATCAACTACATCATGGGTGATTGATGACATCCTATTGACGCGTTTTCTTATCACACCCAAGTGTAGGTGGTCGTACAAGTAATAAAGTTCTAGAAGTCCAAGTCGAACCCACAGGGAACGGGAAACAAAGATAGGCAATAACAATTTTGTCACTTAAAAAGAAAATAAAAGATGATGAATTGTTGTGGGGTTTTACTATACTACTAATTTTTATATTTTTGCAAAAAACTATTTAAAAGATATTTTTTTAATAACAGTTTATGGTAAAGATTTTAACACTGCAAAATAAATTAACTAAGATACTAGTAAGAAAATGAAGAAAAAGAAATAAAAACTAAATTTTTTTGAGATAAAATTTTTGGATATTATTATAGCGAAAGATAGAAATAATATACATATTTAAGCAAAACTATTAAAAATAAGAAATATTAATTAACTTGAGAAAAATGATTTAAAGGAATTAGGAATATGCAAACTAACACTAGATTCCACAACTTTTGTGCATTTGAAAATAATTTGGCATTTAAGACCACAGAGTCATTCTTTATTTGAAAATAAACTTTCACTGGTCAGGGTCGTATCAAGTGTGTCAGATTTGATATAAAACGACGTCGTTTGGTTTAAAGAAAAATAAAAAGGCAATTGGGCAGTAGCCAGGTTCGAACCGTGCCCGCCGTGAACGTAGGTTATTCAGCGTCCAGTCCCCACCACTATGTCACTACACAATAGCCTATCCATTTATGAATAGAAATATATAAACACATATTTGAAATGTAAACTTTGTCATATGAATTGTTTGAGTATGCTAGGTATTTTTTTATGACAAAAGGCATAGTTTGACAATCCACATAATTCTATTCTTATTTCAAATATGTAATATTTTGAGCCCAATATAGCCATAGTATATAAACATGTTAAATGGTCATAAACTGTAGATACATAGATATTTTTGGCCATAAATGGAAAAATAACCCATCTAGATAAATTTGCCCATTTAAGATTAGTGCACAGAAGCTGTGGTTTCTATGTTTTTATTGCATATCCCCAGTTAAAGTTTTAGCCTACCATTTTGGAATTGAAACTGTCTTCCAAATAATCTTTTAAAGAAAGATTAAATAGATGTAAATAATGACTGCCCAATTAAAATTAAAGTTATAAAACTAAGGTAAGGGTGAAATAAAATATTAATATATTTTTTTTTCCCACTTAACATGAGTTGGGGTTGAATTTGTGGACTCTGCAAAATAGCAAAGCTTAGTACAACTAGGCTAACAAAATATACATAAATGGAAATACTGAATTTATAATAAAATACTAAACCTTTGACTTTGGATTCTTGTGGGGTCACAATTGTTGAACTTCAAGAACACAAATAAGGCCAAACCAAATCCTAATCTAATTTTGGAGTGAGATATGGGTATGGTGTGCTTTGGACTTTAGTAGGTGATTATAACAACTACGTAGCTAAGAAATTAGGTATTTTCTTGCAAAATCTGTCTTTTAGTGAATGGAAATATTGCTATAAAAACTGAAAATTTGGGGTTTTAAACTATTTTAGGGGACAACTCTAAGTACTAACTACACTAAAAATATTAAATCTAAATTTTAATAGGAATATTTTACTACTATAAATTGACAAATGTTGTACAAGAAAAAAAAAATTTATTTTAAGAAATACAGTACACAAAATTTTGCTACATACTTTTTGAACATGAAATCATCAATTACATAGAAGTAAATTTTTACATCTACTAGAACTAGAAAAAGTAAAGAAAAACTAAAATTTCCTATTTCTAGGGACAATATGAAGTGCTCACATGATAACCTCCCTAAACTATTCTCTCCTTAATAGTGTGTTGTTGTGATGCTTCTTTTTGGTTCCTTCTTTTGGCTTGCCTTATGCTCCCTTTTATAGACGAAAGGAGATGCAAAATTCATCACTGCGTTCGTCAGCTTCCAAATGCGTTGGCTCAATTTTCTTCAGTTCTTGCATAATTTTCTTCTTGCCTTTGACACTTCGTTTGAAAAACATGCATGATAAATGAGTGAGAGAGAGAGAGAGGAAGAGAGAGAGAGAGAGAGAGAGAGGAGAAAGAACAAAATAATAATAATAATAATAATAATAATAATAATGATATATATATACAAAAGTTGTCAGTTTGACAACTTTTGTCCTTTTTTTTGTTTCGTTTTGGATTCTTCAAAATATTTAACATAATTTTACTGTTCATTACTATTTATATTTTACTAACAATATGGAAGATACTACAATGTAGTTGCTACTTCTTTCCTTTCCTTATTTCACTTCATTTTTACCTAAACATACAAAATGTGTAAATATAAATAATTACATGCATTTGAGTGACATCACCATTAAATTATATTAATTCAAATATGCATGTAAAACTAAGGATTTGGGGGATTAAATGCGAACTATATCTATTATATTGACACATGAATGTGCAATATTAAGTGTTTGTCACACCCCTCAACTAACTTATTGCTAGTCCCTAGCAATGAAGTGAAAAGAGAAATTGTTCTAAAAGTTTTATTAAAAAGTAGGAGTAAACTAAGGAAAATAAAATTACCTAACTCACTGTTGCAGGAATCGCGATTGCATTTAACGTATGCAACAAGCCGTTAAACCCCTAGGTTACCCCTAGTGGACAATTGTTGTCTCGTGGGGGTTTGCAGTGAATATACCCACAAAATTCAATTTTTTTTTTAGTGTAAAAATAAAGTAAAATAAAAATAAAGGTAGATTTTCTCCTTTTACAACAGATAAGATTAAATTTGACAATAAAATGAAATTTTCAGGTATGTAATAATAATGCAACACATATACTCAGAGTTTGTCAATAGTAGCATTTTTTATACTCTTTAAACTCATAGCGTGTACTTGAAAAGTCAAGCAACTGATCTTAACTTCAAAGTTTACATAACTATTAGCAGTCATAAAATATGTAGTTTTAACTCAAATCTCACTAGGATTTCACTCTTTTAAGGAGAAACTCACAGAAACCGGTGTTAAGAACATCTCACTTGGTAGGGAAGTAAAGATAGAGGAATTGCTTCTATTTCGATGACTCAATATATTGACATTTGGAGTACAATAAGTCTCATGAAAGAATACTTAGCATTAGAAGAGCGATCTACCGTGGAAAACATGTTGGAAAAACAGGTTTAAAATGGAAAGTTTAAACGCGCAGCGGAAAAATCAAGTTATGAAACTTTATTGGCATGCCCGGATCTACTACTCGTCAATTCTACAGATGCGCACAAGAGGGGACACGAGTTATACCTTAATGTCTTGAACCCAATTCTGATCTTCAACTTCCAGCAGCCTCCACTAGATGATCTTCACCCTTATGACTCCTGCGGATGCCTGCCAGAAAGACTAGGGTTGGTGGGAACCCTAATGGAGAGGATAGAGAAGGTTTTGGGACTCCAAAACAGTTTCTGCAACTTCTGACGTTCAAAACGACGAACAACTTTTTCCAGAACGCAGCTGCCCTATTTATAGATTCCCAGAACCGACCTAGACTTCGAGCGATCGAAGTGCCTTCGATCGATCGAACATTCGATCGATCGAACCATCTTCGATCGATCGAACCTGCAGACTTCAATCGATCGAGATATCTTCGATCGATCGAACCTGTCTGGACATCATCCTCAAGCATCTTTCCAAGCATCCTGGCGGAGCTAAGAGTGGGACCTCCTAGGCTCTTTATTGTTGGCTCAGACCAGTTTATTAATTACCATGACCAAACTCTTTGATCAGCAAACTAACCAACTGGTCAGTTAACGTTTACTCCACTATAAAACGATAACTGAACTCCAACGCAAAAGAACATATCCGAAGCGATAACTAGACTTGTATGTTGTACTAATGTCCCTCTACCGTCAGCATTCGTAATCATATTCAGGTAGTCGGATAACTGTTACTGTCAACCTGAATCATGATTACTTCTTGTATTCCTTGAGTCCCATTCACCTCTCATGATTACCAAACATGTTGATAACTCTTATCAACAAGACTGCAGTACTCAGTAATCGACATGGTGACATTCTCAAGGGAATGCTTACTCTGAAACAGAGGGTAGATTCTATCTTGACAATATATGTTCACAACCCTATGAATATGACATACCCAAGATACCCAGGTGTTGATCTTTTATAGACCTCACTGATTGGTAAGTCAAAGCAGCCATATCCACAGTCTGTGTTCATAATCGTCTCAAGATTGAGAACACATACCTTATACAAGTTATGAGTTCCTATTGACTGTTGACAGCATTGAGCGCCAATAGGAAACTCAGGTCCGTCAATGCACTATAAGCACTAGCATATTAACCAAGAGTCACACTCTAGTGATTGAGATTTATCACTCCATCCAATGGTAGTTAATGATGCTACAGTGTATACCTGATGAGATATCCAGTCTCATCATCCACTGTGACAAGCTTTAGGTATCAAAGAATAGTAATTCGTATCTCATTGTATGTATCTCATACACACACGAAATACTTACTATGATACTTATGGATTAAACAATCATCTCATGAAAGAAACATACATAATGAAATGTAAAGCTGATATCCATATATTAAAAAGTCAATGTCTAATACATAAAGTAATGGTTTGAGGGCACAAACCCAACAAACTCCCACTTGCACTCATAACCATTCAGAACTACATCTAAGACCTAGACTATCTAGATGACGATCAAAAAGTCTGAGTCAGTGTATCCTACTGGAATTAACTCACTACCACCGTACATAAGCATGTAATCTTTAGTCCTTCTCAAGTACTTAAGAATGTGCTTAACGGTTGTCCAGTGCTCTGAACCCGGATTCGACTGATATCTGCTAACCATGCCAACGGCAAAGCAGATATCTGGTCTAGTGCATAACATCGCATACATGAGACTTCCCACTGCCGAAGCATAGGGAACTCCTATCATGCGATTCCTCTCCTCCTGTGTCTTTGGACACTGGTCCTTGGAGAACGCTAAACCATGCCTGAAAGGTAACAAACCTTTCTTCGAATTATCCATTGAAAACCTAGTTAGCACTTTATCGATATAACCAGCTTGAGATAATCCCATTATCTTTCGCTTGCGATCCCGAAAGAGCTTTATCCCAAGAATATAGCTCGCCTCTCCTAGATCCTTCATATCGAAAGTACTAGCTAGCCAAACCTTGACCGTTGACAATGCCGCTACATCATCTCCAATGAGTAGAATGTCGTCAACGTAAAGCACAAGAAAAGCCACCACTTTTCCTTCACTCTTCTTGTATACACAAGGTTCATCCAGATTCTGTATGAAACCAAACGATTTGACCGCTTGGTCAAATTGGATGTTCCAACTTCTGGATGCCTGCTTAAGTCCATAAATGGACTTTTGCAACTTGCATACCAAGTTACCTTTCCGACCAGCTATGAACCCTTCTGGTTGTTGCATATAGATGTCCTCCTCAAGATTGCCATTCAAGAATGCAGTCTTGACGTCCATCTGCCAGATTTCAAAATCTAGGCATGCAGCAATAGATAAGAGTATTCTGATGGACTTGAGCATGGCTACCGGCGAGAAGGTTTCCTCATAGTCAATGCCCTCCCTCTGAGTATAGCCTTTCGCCACAAGCCTTGCCTTAAAGGTCTCAACCTTTCCATCAGATCCTCTTTTCCTCTTGTAGACCCACTTGCAGCCAATGGGTTTAATATTGGCTGGAAGCTCTACAAGATCCCAGACCTGATTGGAATCCATAGATTCCAATTCAGCCTTCATAGCTTTAATCCAATGAGCTGAATCAACATCAACCATTGCCTCTTCGTATGTGGTAGGATCAGATTCAGATTCTATGGAGACAGCTTCAAAAACTTCTCCTAAGAACATGTATCTATCAGGCTGGCTGATAATCCTTCCACTACGACGAGGTACTGGTGCAGAAATAGGTGAAGAAGTGGTGTTTTCCTGATTTACATCGTTATTAACTGCGGGTTGGACTAAGGGCTCTCCTTCTATCTCTCTAAGATCTATCCTTCCCTTAGGTTTATGGTTCATGATATAATCATTCTCTAAGAAAACAGCATTTGTACTAACAAACACTTTCTGTTCCCTTGGATCATAAAAATACCATCCATAAGTACCCTTTGGATACCCTACAAAGTAACATACTTCCGATCTAGAATCCAACTTGCTCATCTTTCCTTTGAGCACATGTGCCGGACACCCCCATATCCGGAGATGTTGCAAAGAAGGCTTGCGCCCAATCCACATCTCTCGTGGTGTCCTGGGAATAGATTTGCTTGGTACTAGATTTAGTATGTATGCAGCGGTTTCCAAAGCATAACCCCAAAGGAATAATGGCAACTCTGAATAACTCATCATCGACCTAGTCATGTCTAAAAGAGTCCGATTCCTTCTCTCCGCTACACCGTTCTGCTGAGGCGTACCAGGTGCAGTCAACTGTGACAGAATCCCATTCTGTACGAGGTGATCAATAAATTCATTAGAGAGATACTCGCCACCTCGATCAGATCGAATGGACTTGATATGTGTGCCCAATTGCTTCTCCACTTCAGCCCTAAACTCTTTGAACTTTTCAAAGGCTTCAGACTTGTGCTGCATTAGGTACACATATCCATACCTGGAGTGGTCATCGGTAAATGTTATGAAATACTCATAACCACCCCTTGCTCTAATATTTATTGGTCCACACACATCAGTATGAACTAATTCCAACAATGCATTGGTTCTATTGCCCTTTGCAGGAAAGGGCCTTTTGGTCATCTTACCCTCCAAACAAGACTCGCAGACTTCCATTGGTTCGAGAACCAAATCGCCTAAGACCCCTTCTTTGACTAGTCTGCCAATCCTATTCAGATTGATATGGCCAAGCCTCATATGCCAAAGCCTTGTTGGATTAGTGGAAGGTTCCTTTCTTTTAGATGGTAAAGTTACCACTGAGTTATTAAGTTCCAAACCAGAATCTTTAGAAATATTGGGAGTAATCACATACAAACCATTTGATTTAACGCCAGAACATATAAAAGAACTATTTCTTTTAATCACAACTTCAGTTCCAAAATGAAAAGAATAACCATTATTCGATAAATTAGAAACTGAAATTAAATTACGTCTCATTGAAGGGACGTAAAGTACATCTGATAAAATCAAAATTTTATTGTCTAGAAATTCTAAAACTACGACTCCTATAGCAACCGCAGAAACGGTTGCGCTAGAACCTAGAGTAAGTACGATTTCCCCATCACTGCACTTCCTGGTTGATCTGAACCCCTGCAATGAATTACAGATATGGTTAGTCGCACCAGAATCAATGCACCAAGTGTTTGAAGTATCCGTTATAAAACTTACTTCAATCACATGTGATTCAATCATACCTTGAACTCTTGTAGCTAAGAATTCTGGACAGTTCCTCTTCCAGTGGCCCTTCTCACCGCATTGGAAACACTTTCCTTTGCCTTGGCCACCCACCTTCCCTTTGCCTTTACCTTTTCCCTTAGATTTTGCAATCTTAGGGACCGGTCCAACATTTGAACCTCCAGTGCTAGCCTTCTTCTTCCCTTTCTTTCCTTTCGGCACAGATCGGGAAAAGGAAGCGCTTTTCTCAACGTTTAAAACGCTGCCCCCAGGTTTGATCACCCCTTCCGCTGCCAATAAAGAGCTCATCAATTCGCTCATTGAAAAATCCATTTTATTCATATTATAATTCAGTTTAAATTGAGCGAATGATGGCGACAGCGTATTGAGGATCATATCAACTTGGGTCTGTGCATCGATGTTGGCACCTAGGGTCTCCAGCTCGTTTAAATAACCAATCATTTTCAAAACATGTTCTTTGACTGGAGTCCCTTCCGACATCTTAGCACTCATTATCTTTTGCATAGCTACCTGTCTGGCAGGCCTGCCATGCTCCCCAAACATCTTTTTCAGGGATTCGATAATGTCACTGGCGGAATTGTTCGACTGGTATTGGTGTTGTAACACATTAGCCATAGAAGCCAATATGTAACAACGAGCCATCCCATTCGACTTTTTCCATTTATCGAACTCGCGTCTAGCAGCAGCCGAAGCATTTGCAGCGGGTTCTTCGGGGCATGGGGTGGTGAGGACATATATGTGATCCTCCGCAGTTAATACGATGTCAAGGTTTCGTTTCCATTCAGTGTAGTTGTTTCCAGTTAACTTGTTTTGAGTGAGTATGGTGGCAAGTGGACTAAATGCAGATCCAGACATTATGATTACTGAAAATCAAACAAACAAAATAAATATGGATATCAGAATTTGACAGTTTGAAATAAAAGAATCCTTTTAAAACTCTTATTTTAAAACAAAGTCGCCGGAATATTGAAACGAAAGAATAAAGCCTCCGTGTGGTGGTCAATGTTCAATCTTTCGATTAATCATGACTTGTCCGCTATGCAACTCTTGCAAAACAAGTTATGACTCCCGAACCTTTTTGATCTCTAAGTTTCTGAATAATGCCCCGTGTGGGATCCCTTATCCATAGCTTAGCTAGTGTATACCATTAACTAAGATCCAATCACAACCGTCTCAAGTAGCGCCTCCGTGTGGTGGTCACCCTCTAACACGTCTGATTGATCCTATCCATAGGAAGTTCACATCTAGTAACCAATGAGCAGTGTACCCTCCGTATGGAATGATCACCCCTGGCGAGGTGACACAGAATACACTACTCATCTTACAATGAACCGTTAATGGAAGATCGTGGGTGTTATTTGATAAGACCCTCTCCCACTAGATTTAGTAAAAAAGGATTTTGCTTTTTGAGAAAATCTGTTTCTACACACTTCCCATAAACATCTAATGTTTACTAATGTGTTGAAAACGGTTTTTGAATTTTATTTTAGAAAACTTGTTTTGCGTGCATGCAACAATGTATTATACACCAATCACAAACAAAGCACATAAAACAAAAAACTAAAATGAAATAAAAGACATCTAAACGATGCCTCTATCTCCCATGGCTCTATCTCCATAGAACCTGCTTTTGGTTTGATCGCCTCCAGCTCCATCTTCATGGACAACGGCTCCTTGCTCCATCTTCAAGGATATTCTAATTCTATTACATTGAACCTATGCCTCTTTAGAAGCTTACAATTTATCTAGAAATAGAAATAGCAACAACAAAATAAAAGGCTAGGGAAACCGGTGCGACTTTCCTTTTCGTAGGATTGAAGTCGCAGCGCCCTTTACATATGCCTTAAAACCAAACCAAACTTAAAACAACACACCAATCTAAAACATTCAAACACAAAATTAAATGCTCTTGGCGACATGGGAGATAGCGACTAACTTTTGCTGCAAAAGGTTAGTTGAACACACATCCACGCATATATATATAATAAAATATAACTATTGGAACTCTCAATTGATTCACACAGTATATAAACTCTTTACATACTGAATCAGAACTCAAAAAACAGCATCTAACTTCTCTGTCACAGTTCGATCGATCGAAGCCCGTTCGATCGCTCGAACCTTCGATCGATTGAACATTGTTCAATCGCTTGAACATTCTGTTTCACATAATGATTTGAAAATTTTACAGAATATGTTAAAATTAAACTTTTAATTTCAAAATACTTTTTAAAACTGTGAAACAAAGATCCTGACAAAGAGTCTGTCTCGATCGATCGAACTCTGTTCGATCGCTCGACAACAGAAGGTTTCGATCGATCGAAACCTGTTCGATCGCTCGAGTACAGAGCGTTCGATCGATCGAGACTACTTCGATCGATCGAACCCATCTTGCATCCAATGCAATCACAGATTTGTATACTGCTGCGATAATACTGCAGAAACAGATCTGTGACGATGCAGTTTCGAAAGCAGTTCTAAAATCAACATGCAAATCAAAATAGTGTTCCAAAAAACGCATCTATGGATCCAAACGAGCGTGGCTCTGATACCAATTGTTGGAAAAACAGGTTTAAAATGGAAAGTTTAAACGCGCAGCGGAAAAATCAAGTTATTAAACTTTATTGGCATGCCCGGATCTACTACTCGTCAATTCTACAGATGCGCACAAGAGGGGACACGAGTTATACCTTAATGTCTTGAACCCAATTCTGATCTTCAACTTCCAGCAGCCTCCACTAGATGATCTTCACCCTTATGACTCCTGCGGATGCCTGCCAGAAAGACTAGGGTTGGTGGGAACCCTAATGGAGAGGATAGAGAAGGTTTTGGGACTCCAAAACAGTTTCTGCAACTTCTGACGTTCAAAACGACGAACAACTTTTTCCAGAACGCAGCTGCCCTATTTATAGATTCCCAGAACCGACCTAGACTTCGAGCGATCGAAGTGCCTTCGATCGATCGAACATTCGATCGATCGAACCATCTTCGATCGATCGAACCTGCAGACTTCAATCGATCGAGATATCTTCGATCGATCGAACCTGTCTGGACATCATCCTCAAGCATCTTTCCAAGCATCCTGGCGGAGCTAAGAGTGGGACCTCCTAGGCTCTTTATTGTTGGCTCAGACCAGTTTATTAATTACCATGACCAAACTCTTTGATCAGCAAACTAACCAACTGGTCAGTTAACGTTTACTCCACTATAAAACGATAACTGAACTCCAACGCAAAAGAACATATCCGAAGCGATAACTAGACTTGTATGTTGTACTAATGTCCCTCTACCGTCAGCATTCGTAATCATATTCAGGTAGTCGGATAACTGTTACTGTCAACCTGAATCATGATTACTTCTTGTATTCCTTGAGTCCCATTCACCTCTCATGATTACCAAACATGTTGATAACTCTTATCAACAAGACTGCAGTACTCAGTAATCGACATGGTGACATTCTCAAGGGAATGCTTACTCTGAAACAGAGGGTAGATTCTATCTTGACAATATATGTTCACAACCCTATGAATATGACATACCCAAGATACCCAGGTGTTGATCTTTTATAGACCTCACTGATTGGTAAGTCAAAGCAGCCATATCCACAGTCTGTGTTCATAATCGTCTCAAGATTGAGAACACATACCTTATACAAGTTATGAGTTCCTATTGACTGTTGACAGCATTGAGCGCCAATAGGAAACTCAGGTCCGTCAATGCACTATAAGCACTAGCATATTAACCAAGAGTCACACTCTAGTGATTGAGATTTATCACTCCATCCAATGGTAGTTAATGATGCTACAGTGTATACCTGATGAGATATCCAGTCTCATCATCCACTGTGACAAGCTTTAGGTATCAAAGAATAGTAATTCGTATCTCATTGTATGTATCTCATACACACACGAAATACTTACTATGATACTTATGGATTAAACAATCATCTCATGAAAGAAACATACATAATGAAATGTAAAGCTGATATCCATATATTAAAAAGTCAATGTCTAATACATAAAGTAATGGTTTGAGGGCACAAACCCAACAAAACATCCTCATCACTTAAATTTAAAAATCAATTTCTTTTAAATCACTAGGATTTTGACTGGTAGGTTAGAAATTAAGATGAGTAGGAGATTTGGGGTGTATTTATTCTAAGCATGTGATTGGAGTGTTTGCGTAGTTCATTTCAACCTCTTCTTTTTCTTCTCCTTTTTATCATTTGTACTGTCTTTTTTTTTTTAGTATCTCATTTTTATTTTTTTTCCTTTTTTTTAATTTTTATTTATTTTTTAAATCAACTTCTTTCTTTCTTTACCACTTCTTGCAATATCATTACAGTCCAATCACATACCTGGATATAGAAGTGAGGTTTGCACTCCTAGGTGGAGTAAGGCATGATTTGGAGAGAATTGAGAATAAGACAGTATAAGATTAAGGGGGGTGCATATGAAAGAAAAGATGGCCTAAATTATTTTTAAAATAGATTGACTTTATTTATTCAAGCAATTTAGAAGTTCAATGGTAAATCCTGAACGTTCTCTTCTAATAATCAGTCAAAGAAAAAAAAAATGAGACTTTCAACGAGTGATATGATAAAGAGAATAAAATGGGACTAAAAAGAATAGTAACTCTCATAAAGGAAGATTGGCACAAAAGCTCACATGGGTTAATTAGTTTCCACTACTTGTCTTTAAACTGCATAGTTTATGCTTACTCATCCATTTAGATTCAGTAAATATTTTCACACTGTTTCAAAATGTTTAAAGTTTAAAGAGTTTTAATTATTTGAAAATAGTTAAACATGTGACAATATTTTGTATGCTATTAATATACCCAAAATAACATTAATGTGTCAAATTTAACTTATATAGAGTAAAAGAAAAAATTCTGAAAAATTCCTAAGTGCATCCACTAAGTTGGATACATATATGGTGCGACTAGTATCCTCTGCACCTATACAAAAAAGGCTACGCAATCCGGAGCGTTAAAGTTGTCATGATAGCCCATTCACCTCTAGTAAAAGAGATGGGTCTAGAATTACTAGTAAGCTAAAAATATAAGTAAGAGGCTAGGAGAAAACTCTGGCAATACTTAGTTTTTTGCTACCTCTAGAGTCATTCACCGCACTAGACATATCTGGTGATGTTGGGATCATACAAATTACTCCTATCGAACCAGCTAATGAAAGCCAGATGTACATGTAAGATCATTTTAAAGTCTGACCTGACTGAAAATTATTGAATCTACTGAAAATAAAAATAAAAACAATAAAAATAAAAAGAAACGAGGGATGGGAAAACAAGATTTATTTGGGTATCAAAGGATCCAATCCTCTTTCTCAACCAAAATTTTCTTTTGTTTTCATTTGAATTGTCTTTTGTAGCAGTAGTAAACTTTAAAAGATGTGTCATTATGAGCAACTAAATCAGGAGATTCTTCTCTATAACAATTCAAATACCATCCTAACCTTTTAGCTTTCCTTTTGGTGTCATAAAAGCTAGTACCAGCAAAGGGTTTCTTCTGCTCAGAAACAAGTGAGCGACCCATTAACGTCTGATCATCGACTATTGGATCCATTTTTTATACTCTCAGCCAACAAGAGAGGCTAGACTCAAGCCTCCACTCCTTCCAACTATCAACTAAGATCTAATTAAAGAGAGCTTAGAGCGGGTGGGTGGGAATTTTATTTAAAAACAAAAAATATTTATATTAAAATATATATATATATACATTTAGAAACTAAAATATATTTTTTTTGTTTTTTAGAACAGAAAACTTTAGAAAGAAAAACGACAATTTTTTTTTAACAAAAAACTAGAACATACAAAAAGAAAAACTACATTTCTCTCTCTCTCTCTCTCTCTCTCTCTCTCTCTCTCTCTTTAACAAAGTTTAAGACAATGCATCATTACAACAATAGTAATAAGAAGAATTATGATATAAACTTCAAAAATTATAAGAGTTTAGACTTCTGAGTCATTCAAATTTTTTTTTTAACAAGGGCAACGCAGCACTAAAATAGCAAGAAGTATGAGAATAACAAGATAAAGTTCGAAATTCATAAGACCAATAACTAGTGCGTCGTCCATATTTTTTTTTTTTTTATTTATAAGAAAAGGAAAAATATCACCTGTCTTTTGGAAATCTGAGAACCTGGTAGGGCCATAGATCGAGTGATATTTCCATGCTTCTTTGGTGAGTGGGTACCTACAACTTATGTATTATATTTGTTAGATAATGAAAAAGAGAGAAAATAGAAATCTAAAAAACTAAAAATTTAAGATTTAAGCCAAAATCGGAAAAATAGAAAAATAAAATCAAAATCAAGCTTTTCTCTGGATTATAGATCTTACCTTTAGTGATCAGTAGAGTGGATCTTGATTTTGGATCGAGAAAATTAAAGAAAATGGAAAATAAATTAGAGAGAATGAGAGATCGGGGAAGAGTGAGAGTTGTAGAGAGGAGACGAGAGAGAGAGATCACGGCGAGAGGGAAGAAGAAAAGAAAGGAAAAAGAGATATGGAAAAGTTCTTAGGGTTCAAAGCCCTATTTAAAGCCATTTTCTCTTTTTCAATGTATCTCTCTCAAGAGAAGCTAAATTTTTTTTTTTTAAGAAATAAAGATAAAACAAACAAACAGGTATTAATCGTGAAACTGTCCCCCCCCCCCCCCCCAACTGAGTCTGACATTGTCCTCAATGAGTGAGATGAGAAAAAGAAGCTAAGGATAACACATATAATAAAAAGAAATAAACAAAGAAAAGATAGAATAATAATGACAAAATTAACTTATAGATAAAAAGTTATCTAATTAAGAGTATAGGACTATGAAAACATAAATACTCTGATACACTATGTCCTATACTAATTATGATTTAAGTATTAAGGAGCATTATAGTTGGTGTCCTCTAAAGGAATGGACTCCAACTCAGATTCAAATCCTTCTAAAAATGGTTTTAATCTATGCCCATTAACTTTAAATGTATTTCCATCTTTAGGGTCCTCAATCTCGACAATTCCATAAGGATAAACATTTTTAACTATGTATGAACCAGTCCATCGAGATTTCATTTTTCCTCTAAAAAGATGTAGTCTTGAGTCATATAATAGAACTTTTTGTGCAGGGGTAAATCTTTTGCGCAAAAGATTCTTATTATGATACATTTTAGTTATTGCTTGATGAATTCGGGCATTATCATATGCGTCTTTACGAATTTCTCAAGCTAACTTAATTGTAATTTTCTTAAAATCCCTCCCTCGTCGATATTATAATTTAAAGTCCTAGTAGCCTAATATGCTTTATGTTCTAATTCTACTGGTAGGCGACAAGTTTTTCCATAGACAAGTCTGTATGGAGATGTTCCCAAATGGGTCTTATAAGCAGTTCTATATGCCCATAAAGCATCTGTTAATTTTGAAGACCAGTCTTTACGATTAGATTCAACAGTTTTTTTGAGAATATGCTTAATTTGCCAATTGGCTAATTCAGCTTGTCCATTTGTTTGTGGATGGTATGCAGTTGACACCTTATGGGTCACTCCATATCTTTTCATTAACTTTTCAAATGGCTTGTTACAGAAATGAGTTCCTTGATCACTTATTACTGCTTTTGGAGTTCTAAATTGATAAAGTATATTATCTTTTAAAAATACAATAACTGTACTGTGATCATTCTTTCTTGTAGGAATAGCTTCTACACATTTTCAAACATATTCGACTGCTAATAAAATATATTAATATATGCAAGATGGAGGAAAAGGTCCATAAAGTCAATGCCCCAACAATCAAATATTTCTGTTGTAATTATAGAGGTCATTGGCATTTGATTTCTTTTTGTAATAATGCCCAACATTTGACAGCAGTTACAAGCCTTACAATATAAATATGAATCTTTAAATAGAGTTGGCCAATATAAACCACTTTGTAAAATTTTCATGGCAGTTACTCGAGATGAAAAATGTCCTCCACAAAAGGACGAATGATACATGAAGAGTACATTTTCGATTTCTTCATTAGGAACACATTTCCTAATTACCTGATCAGCACAATATTTAAACAGATATGGGTCATCAAAGTAGAAATGCCTGGCAATAGCTATGAATCTCTTTTTATCAGATGACGACCAATTACTTGGTATTTTTCCAGTTACTAAATAATTAACAAAATCAGCGCACCATGGCAGGGAAGTCACAGAAAATAACTGTTCATCAGGAAAAGAGTCTTGAATAGGTAAGGGTTCACTAGTATTGTCTTCAAAAGGGAGGTAGGATAAGTGATCAGCTACCACATTTTCTACTTCTTTTTTGTTTTTAATTATTAAATTAAATTCCTGTAGTAGGAGTATCCACCTAATAAGCCTAGGCTTAGTGTCTTTCTTTGAAAGAAGATATTTCAGAGCTGAGTGGTCCGTAAAACAGACAATAGAGGAACCAATCAAGTATTGCCTAAATTTATTAAGGGCGAATACCACGGCTAGAAATTCCTTTTCAGTAGTTGAGTAGTTCATTTGAACACTATCCAGAGTTCTACTAGCGTAGTATATAACTGATGTCTTTTTATCCTTTCTCTGTCTAGGACAGCTCCAATGGCAAAGTCACTAGCATCACACATTAATTCAAATGGTAAGCTCCAATCAGGAGATTGCATAATAGGTGCAGTAGTGAGATGCTCTTTTAATTGCTCAAAGGATTTTTGACGTTCTTTAGTCCATTCAAAATGTGTGTCTTTGGCCAATAATTGACATAAAGGTCTAGAAATAGTACTAAATTTTTTTATGAATCGGCGATAAAAACTAGCATGTCCTAAGAATGAACGGATGTCTTTTACAGTCTTGGGAATAGGTAAATTAACTATAAGATCTATTTTGGCTTTGTTTATCTGTATCCCATTTTCAGAAATAATGTGTCCTAAGACAATACCTTTAGTAACCATAAAATGACATTTTTCCTAATTTAAAAATAAACTTTTTTCTTCATATCTCTGGAGAACTTTCTGAAGATTGCTAAGACAATCATCATAGGATTTCCCAAAAATTGAAAAATCATCCATAAAAACTTCTAAATTCTTTTCTACCATATCACTGAAAATACTTAGCATACACATTTGAAAGGTCGCAGGTGCGTTGCAAAGACCAAAGGGCATTTGGCAATAGGCAAAAGTTCCAAATGGACATGTGAAAGTAGTTTTTTTCTTATCTTCTGGAGCAATCTCTATTTGATTGTAACCACTATAACCATCTAGAAAATAGTAATACTTATGGCCCGCTATTCTTTCTAACATTTGATCCATAAAAGGTAAAGGAAAGTGATCCTTACGTGTTACAGCATTGAGTTTTCTGTAGTTTATGCATACACGCCATCCAGTAGTGACACGAGTGGGAATTAATTCTCCCCTTGAATTTGGAACAACTGTAATTCCTGCTTTCTTTGGCACAACTTGTGTTCGACTTACTCATTTGCTATCGGATATTGAATATATGATGCCCATGTCGAGTAGCTTGAGACTTCTTTTTTAACTACCTCCTGCATAATAGGATTAAGTCTTCTTTGCATTTCTCTTAAGGTTTTAGCATTATCTTCAAGGTATATATTATGACTGCATATTGAAGGGCTTATTCTTTTTAAATCTGCTATACTCCAACCAATGACACTTTTATACTTCTGAAGCATACTAATGAGTTTATTTTCTTGACTGGAGTCTAGAAAAAATGATATTATTACGGGATAAGTATTGTTACTACCAAGGAAAGCATATTTAAGCTCTTTAAGGAGTTCTTTTAATTCCAACTGTGGAGTTTGTAAATTAGATGGAAGTGTTAATGTAGTCTTTGGTGGTAAAGGTTCAACATGTGTGGTCCACATTGCTTCTTGAATTATTTCTTCTGTTGAATCTTCATTAAAACATACTTGACTTATAAGATGTTCTTGCAGATTATTACTGTCTAGCTTCTGAATAGAGTTATTAATAACAGATTCTACTGGGTCATTGTAACAAGTCAAGTTAAAATATTCTCGTGATAGAGATTCAATAGCATGAACTTCTTCAATATTCTCATCTTCTTCTTGATGTTGTGGATTAGAAAAAACTTTAATATTTAAAGTCATATTTCCAAATACCACAGTCATCATACCACTGCGGATTCGAATAGTGGCATCAATGGTAGCTAAGAAGGGCCCTCCAAAGATGACTGGTATTTGCAAATTAGCATCTAATACTGGTTTTGTATTAAGGATGAAAAAATCTACTGGAAAAATAAATTTGTCAACTTTGACAAGAACATCTTCCAAAATTCCTCGCGGGTATTTTGTAGATCTATCAGCAAGTTGTAATACCATGCGAGTAGGATTTAGCTGACCTAATCCAAGCTGTTGATAAACAGAATAAGGAAGCGAGTTTACACTAGCTCCTAAGTCAAGGAGTGCGTGATTAATTTTGTGATTTGAAATAATACAAGATATTGTTGGTGTACCTGGGTCGTTAAATTTTGTTGGTAAATTATGTTGTACAATGGAATTAATCTCTTCTACGAAGTCAACGGAATACGCATCTTTTCTTACATTTTGCTTACGTTTGACAGTGCATAAATCTTTTAAAAATTTTGCATAAGCAGGTACTTGATTAATCGCATTTAATAGAGAAATATTAATATGCACTTGTTTAAATAATTCTAAATATTCTTAATTCTTATCATTTTGGCATTTTCTTAAACGTTGCGGATAAGGAATTTGAGGAGAGTATTCAGGAGTTTCCTCTGTTTCTTTTTCCACTGGTAAATCATATGTTTCATTTTCTTGAGAAATTTGTTGTTTTTCAAAGGTTTCAACTCCAACTTCATTAGTAATTTTATCTTCATCTATTTCTTTCTCAATTTCTAGCATATTATCATCCTTATTTATATGCTCAATTTCTTCTAAAGAATATGAAATTTCTTGTCCAATAGCCTTACCACTTCTTAGTACAGTTATAGCTTTTACTTGTTCATGTTGACTATTACCAGAAGTTGAGGGATCACCTTGTGGTTGTCCCTTTGGATTAAGTTGTGGTTGGGCAGGAAAAATTCTTTTCCTTTAGAATCGTGTTGATTATTAACCCTATCCACAGATGTTTGTAGTTTCCCCATGATTTGTATTAATTGTTGTATCATAGACTGTAAAGGTTCCTCTTGTACTTTCTTGTGCGGAGGCACATAAATATTAGAATTTTGCTGTGTATTAGGATATGTATTTTGTGTTTGTTGAAATTGAGATGGAAGAGGCAAATACGATTGATTATTTTGAGGAGGATATTGTTGAGGTTGAAATTGTAAAATACCCTCTTTGTTATATATATGATTTGGAGGATTTCTCCAGTCAGACTGGTATGAATTACCATAGGAGTTTTGGGGACCCCTATAATAATTCATAGCATTTATCTCTGCTGGAGTAATTTCTTGAAAATTCGGACTGTTAGGACATTCATTCGTAGGATGTCCTAGCATATGACAGTTGTCACAAAAGTCTCTTTTTTTCTTAGGTAGATTATTTTTTTCTACTGTTATAGCTTCCACTTTATGTGCTAAATCTTTATATTTCAGTGTTAATTCATCTTCTGATTGTAATTGGTATAAACTTTTAGCTTTTTCGTCCTACCAATTTCTTCTGTTTTTTCCCACTGGGAAGCATTTTCTCCAAGCCAATCAAAGTATGATTCAGCTTCGTCGGCACTTTTACTCAAAAATTCTCCTTAACACATAGTTTCAACTAATTTCTTTGATTTTGATTCTAATCCTTCATAAAAGAAATTAATTAGACGCCATTTTTCAAATCCATGATGTGGACAAGCTAGCAGGAGATCTTTAAAACGTTCCCAAACTTCAGGGAATGGTTCCTTTTTTTTTTTTAGTAAAATGTTTAATTTGACGCATCATACTATTAGTTAAATTTTTAGGATAAATTTTTTTTTAGAAAGTCTTCATTCATATCATGCCATGAAGTTATAGATCCAGAACGGAGAGATAAAAGCCAAGTTTTAACTTTATCTTTTAAAGAAAAAGGAAAAAGTTTAAGACGAATTATTTCAATAGGACAGCTTTGATCAGAGAACGTACTACAAACTTCTTCAAATTCACGAATATGTAAATAAGTACGTTCTGACCCCATTCCATGGAAAGTTGGTAAGAGTGTAATCATGCCTTGTCTAAAGTGAAAATTTCCTGTATGTCTAGGTAAAATGATGCAAGAAGGAGTGATGTTTCGTTCTGGGGTAAATAAATCACGTAAAAAGCATTGTTCACGTTCTGACAAGATAAATTGTGGTACATTTTCCCCATGTTCACTATGAGCAAAATAAATAAACTAAGATAAATTCTGGGGTATATGGTAAAGATTTTAACAGTGCAAAATAAATTAACTAAGATACTAGTAAGGAAAGGAAGAAAAATAAATAAAAGCTAAATTTTTGTGATATAAACTTTTTGGATATTATTATAGCGAAAGACAGAAATAATACAAATATTTAAGCAAAACTATTAAAAACAAGAAATATTAATTAACATGAGAGAAATGATTTAAAGGAATTGGGCAACACTAGATTCCACAACTTTTGTGCATTTGAAAAGGATTTGGCACTTAAGACCGCAGAGTCATTCTTTATTTGAAAATAAACTTTCACTGGTCAGGGGTCATATCAAGTGTGTTGAATTTGATATAAAACGACGTCGTTTGGTTTAAAGAAAAATAAAAAGGTAAATGTGCAGTAGCCAGGTATAAAGAAAAATAAAAACGACGTCTGCATTAGACATCAGCCTCTCCACAAGCTCTCACTCTCTCCATGTGCTCTCTCTCTCTCTCTCTCTCTCTCTCTCTCTTTTCTTCCTTTCTCACCTGCCCCCTCCCTTTCTGTCACTCTCACTGACCCCCTCTCTCCATTTCTCTTCTATTTCTCACCTGCCCCCTTTCTCTTGTCCCCATCATGGATCTACTCCCCCTCTCTCTTTCTCTCCTTTTAAAGACCCCCCGTGTCTCCTTCTCTCTCTGTCCTTCTTACCCATTCTCTCTCAGTCTCATTCTCCTCCTCTCTTTCTTCTTCTCCTCTTCCTCTTCCTTACACCTTTTGGAAAAACTCGTCCCTCCTCCCAACAAAAAAAAACCTCATCCAACCTAGATCTTAATAAGAGAAAACTAAAACAAGCCCTGTTCAGGAGCTTCCCATAGAGATCGAGAAAAGGAATAGAGAATCATACCAAATTGGCCTACAACCCAAATCGTTGTGGTGCATGTGAGTATAATAGAAAATGGTGCAAAAGTGATTGTCCCATGGCTCCCTACTTTCAGCATGCAGGAAGTATAAGGGATTATGAGGCCATTCACGAGTTTTTCGGAAGCCGGAGATTTCTACACCTTGTTGAAAAGGTATCCGAGGTAGACCGTTGACAAATTATCTGCTCCCTTATGTATGAAGCTACATCTAGACTTCAGGATCCTGTTTTGGGTTGTGTTTCTTACATCTTTTTCCTCAAACAACAAGTTTTAGAGCTGAAGAAACAGGTTTCACAACTCCAAGCTCAGTCAAAAGAGGAATCACCCAAACAATCTAAAGAGCCTAATCTAGATCTTTGGATCAACTACATCATGGGTGATTGATGACATCCTATTGACACGTTTTCTTATCACACCCAAGTGTAGGTGGTCGTACAAATAATAAAGTTCTAGAAGTCCAAGTCGAACCCACAGGGAACGGGAAACAAAGATAGGCAATAACAATTTTGTCACTTAAAAAGAAAATAAAAGATGATGAATTGTTGTGGGGTTTTACTAAACTACTAATTTTTATATTTTTGCAATAAATTATTTAAAAGATATTTTTTTAATAACAGTTTATGGTAAAGATTTTAACAGTGCAAAATAAATTAACTAAGATGCTAGTAAGAAAATGAAGAAAAAGAAATAAAAACTAAATTTTTGTGAGATAAAATTTTTGGATATTATTATAGCGAAAGATAGAAATAATATACATATTTAAGCAAAACTATTAAAAATAAGAAATATTAATTAACTTGAGAAAAATGATTTAAAGGAATTAGGAATATGCAAACCAACACTAGATTCCACAACTTTTGTGCATTTGAAAATGATTTGGCATTTAAGATCACAGAGTCATTCTTTATTTGAAAATAAACTTTCACTGGTCAGGGTCGTATCAAGTGTGTCAGGTTTGATATAAAACGAAGTCGTTTGGTTTAAAGAAAAATAAAAAGGCAATTGGGCAGTAGCCAGGTTCGAACCGTGCCCGCCGCGAACGTGGGTTATTCAGCGTCCATTCCCCACCACTATGTCACTACACAATAGCCTATCCATTTATGAATAGAAATATATATAAACACATATTTGAAATGTAAACTTTGTCATATGAATTGTTTGAGTATGCTAGGTATTTTTTTATGACAAAAGGCATAGTTTGACAATCCACATAATTCTATTCTTATTTCAAATATGTAATATTTTGAGCCCAATATAGCCATAGTATATAAACATGTTAAATGGTCATAAACTGTAGATACATAGATATTTTTGGCCATAAATGGAAAAATAACCCATCTAGATAAATTTGCCCATTTAAGATTAGTGCACAGAAGCTGTGGTTTCTATGTTTTTATTGCATATCCCCAATTAAAGTTTTAGCCTACCATTTTGGAATTGAAACTGTCTTCCAAATAATCTTTTAAAGAAAGATTAAATAGATGTAAATAATGACTGCCCAATTAAAATTAAAGTTATAAAACTAAGGTAAGGGTGAAATAAAATATTAATATATTTTTTTTCCCCACTTAACATGAGTTGGGATTAAATTTGTGAACTCTTTAAAATAGCAAAGTTTAGTACAACTAGGCTAACAAAATATACATAAATGGAAATACTGAATTTATAATAAAATACTAAACCTTTGACTTTGGATTCTTGTGGGGTCACAATTGTTGAACTTCAAGAACACAAATAAGGCCAAACCAAATCCTAATCTAATTTTGGAGTGAGATATGGGTATGGTGTGCTTTGGACTTTAGTAGGTGATTATAACAACTACGTGGCTAAGAAATTAGGTATTTTCTTACAAAATCTGTCTTTTAGTAAATGGAAATATTGCTATAAAAACTGAAAATTTGGGATTTTAAACTATTTTAGGGGACAACTCTAAGTACTAACTAGACTAAAAATATTAAATCTAAACTTTAATAGGAATATTTTACTACTACAAATTGACAAATGTTGTACAAGAAAAAAAAATTTATTTTAAGAAATATAGTACACAAAGTTTTGCTACATACTTTTTGAACATGAAATCATTAATTACATAAAAGTAAAATTTTACAACTACTAGAACTAGAAAAAGCAAAGAAAATCTAAAGTTTCCTATTTCTAGAGACAATATGAAGTGCTCACATGATAACCTCCCTAAACTATTTTCTCCCTAACAGTGTGTTGTTATGATACTTCTTTTTGTTTTGGATTGCCTTATGCTCCCTTTTATAGACAAAAGAAGATGAAATATTCATCACTGCGTTCGTCAGCTTCCAAATGCGTTGGCTCAATTTTCTTCAGTTCTTGTACAATTTTCTTCTTGCCTCTGACACTTCGTTTGAAAAACATGCATGATGAATGAGAGAGAGAGAGAGAGAGAGAGGAGAAAGAACCAAAAAAAGAAATAATAATGGTATATATATAAAAATAAAAAAAAATTTGTCAGTTTGACAACTTTTGTCCCTTTTTTTTCGTTTTGGATTCTTCAAAATTTTTAACATAATTTTACTATTCATTATTATCCATATTTGACTAACAATATGGGAGATACTACAGTGTGGTTGATACTTCTTTCCTTCCCTTTATTCACTTCATTTTTACCTAAACATGTAAAATGTGTAAAAACAAATAATTACATGCATTTGAGTGGCATCACCATTAAATTATATTAATTCAAATATGCATGTAAAACTAAGGATTTGGGGGATTAAATGAGCACTATATCTATTATATTGACACATGAATGTGCAATATTCAGTGTTTGTCAGTGATCTAGGTTGCGACATATGAATTCTTCAATAGTGTTCCAATCCCATTTTTTCCACCACGACTGCTCTAATCTCTTCTGAAATCTGTAGTCCTGCCCATATACTTTCTGTTACTCAAATTTGTACGACATTTTCTCATTCTCGTTGGTCTGATCTGGTCCAGCACTTACAATCTAGCGACAACCACCAAACTTCTCCAAGTCTATTGGATCTCACAAGCTCTTCAGTCTCTATTCTTACCCATACTCCCTCTGTTACTCCAACTTGCTTGTATTGGTCTAATCTAGTCCAACACTCACAATTTAGTAAGTCCCAAATTCCCCTGTATCAAACAGAAAAATCAGGAGTCCCAAAATATCCAAATCTCCCCCCAAATCTTCAAGCCAGTTCATCAAAAACACCTACTCCATCCACTGATCCTTACTCTTTCTTCACTGCCAATAACTTAGGTCAAAGTTCCTTCTTGGGCTTAATAGGCGAGATGCAAAGTCAACAATTCACAAGGTGGTATGAGCCTTAGAACTAAGGCTCTTTTTGTTTTCAAAAAAAAAAATTGAATGAACATCATGGTCCGTATTCGAGGTAGTCCTATGCGTGGGATTGAGCCCACATGTCTTACTACGCCTGTCCCTCCACCAGTTTAATGTAGTTTGGACCTTTGGGTATTGTTTTATAGGGCAACTGGGAGGGTAAGCATCCCAGGACGGTATTGTCCTCAGAAGTAAGTCCTGAAAAACATTAACCCAGGGTTCTGTGGGACGGACAATAGGATCTATATGGTTGCTGAAAAGCGCGTAGGATGTCGTTAGCATTTGACCTCTGGAAGGAAGTCTCACATTGGCAGAACTCAGTTAGCCTCCCACTCATCAAAATCCAAATGTACATTTGTATCATTGTAACTTTTCATATTTCAAAAAAATAATTCCTCCTTAGAACTATTTTCGCTTCTTATGCAATGTACTCTCACATTGGGCTATCAATTCAAGAATCAGCTGTGGATATACTATGTCTTGTTACTAAAATGAGGATTCTAATCCCCCATCACTTTCATAATCCACTTATGTTTGCTATCATCATTCTGAACTAGCTCAAAGGCTGACATGTGTCCCAATTCTAAATAGAGCATGCTTGATCATTTCTAATCCTTCATTTAAGCTTAAT
The DNA here is from genome assembly GCA_033977485.1 of Hydrangea macrophylla. Classification (NCBI taxonomy): domain Eukaryota; kingdom Viridiplantae; phylum Streptophyta; class Magnoliopsida; order Cornales; family Hydrangeaceae; genus Hydrangea; species Hydrangea macrophylla. Next base: position 30,996,760 of record CM066993.1, read on the forward strand.
ACAATGCAATGGCACCACGTGCAAGTCAAAACTGCGAACACTGATATTATCAAATCCAAGCAGTACATGCATATTCTCAACTGTCCAAATCATCTCGCTGCCAAATCAATAGGCTACTCTACTTTCTCAAATACAATCTTACTTAAATAAATAAAAAATATGTATCAAAAAATTAAAAATAAAAAAAAACACAAAAAGTCAAAAAAAAGGAAAAGAGGAGAGAGAGAGAGAGAGAGACTATCGGCCACTGTCGGCGGAAAAAAAAAGAGAAGGAGAAAAGAAAAAGAAAAAGGCGAAGTGACAGGGAGAAAGAGAAAGTGTCGGGTAGAGAGGGAGAGGAAAGAAAGCATTAAAACCTACCTCTCTCACACTTCTCTCCCTCATTTTTTTCTCTTTCTTTTCATTTTTCTCAAACTGCAACTCCCCCTCTTATTTCTGCATCTCTTCCCCTCTCTCTCCTCACTCCCTCATCTTTCTCTCACTTCTCTCCCCTTACCATACTAATAGTCATTATCTTTCGTCATTGTACCTTGCGATTACGACCGAGGCCAGAAGTTTGATCTCATTTTAGGTGTGCGGGTGCTCTTAAAAAAAAGCAGAATTTGGAGAACAACATAGATTTGGGTGAGATAATTATACTTTGTGAAACGTGCATTCTTCTTTTGTATGGCTGTAATGGCTGCAGCTTACTTCTTATTCAAATGGCTTGATAACGAAGAAGTCCATGAAGACTAGGAAAAATGTTCTTAGAAACTTGGCCCGCCCCTGTGATTAAGATCATTTGTTGGATGGGGGCTTTAACAATGAACAATGGATTTATGAAAATGTAAGGATTTTTCACCTTGTTCTATTTTTGCTCTTATATGTATCGCAAAAAATCATCAATAAAAGGATAATGTCAAGGATTATGTAAATACATGGCAACCAATCATATATGTTGTTCCCAACCATCCAATCCATGCACTATTTCTATACCCTATACCAACATTCTGGTTCTCCATCGACACACCCACACAAGCCTTTGGGTCACTTTCGCAAAAAATACCAAATCTCCATCCACTGCCCAGAATGCCACTCCTTACGAGGCATCAAAATGCCACACGGGGGCAGTTTCTCCATTACTGAATATGTCATGCCCCGAAGTACCAAAAATAGGGAAAAATAAATTTCCTTTATGGGTTCGTAGACACGAGACTGGTTGTGAGTGTCGCCTGATTGTCCAAATATGCTTATAACAATAATGTGATATGGGAAAGTGACTAAGTTCAGCAGAAGTAGAAATTTAAAACATCCAAGTCTTACATCAGTAGTATATTATAGGCCAAAAAGATATCCAAAAGTTACATATTACAAAACCAGCTAAACCATTACATCACTAACATAATAATAACAGAACTATAACAAAAGAAAAGCTCCAAGGTCTTCAGCTGGCGAAACCGTAGCCTTCCTCGTAGTAATCTTTACCAGCATAGTCTTCAGTAGTAAAGTCAGCATCTTGATAGCAGTCTGCTCCATCTGGACCTGCAAAGGATGGATGTGGAAGGTCCAGCGGCATGAAAAGCCGTTAGCGGTTAAGCTAAGTGAGGGTCCCCTTAAGGTTACCACCACCAAGGTAAGTTATTCATCATTTCTTCTTATTTCTCGAAACCATATCTCATTCATCATTTCTTATTCTCGATACTATGTCTCATTCGCCTTTTCTTATTCTCAAAACCATGTCTTATTTAAACCCAATCATTCCCTTTAAAACTTAACCCAGAACTGAATTGACCAATGACATTGACTGAAAGAAGACTTAACTCCAAACGCATTTATTGGTCAAGAAAGACAACACTCAATAATAAATAGTTTACTGTCGCCCAACTGGCACTCAAACTGTCACCCAAATGGCATTCAAACTATCGCCCAACTGGCATTCAAACTGTCGCCCAAATGGCATAAGTGTGCAGGACATTAACAATCTCTTGGTTGAACACGTCGTGCCGATCCTTAGGTCACCCGCACGTTACCGAACACGTCATGCCGATCCTCAGACCAAGGGTACGGGAAATTGATAATCACTTGGACGAACACGTCATGCTGATCCTCAGATCACCCGTACATAACCAAACACGTCATGCCGATCCTCAGTCCAAGGGTGCAGAAAAATAATCAACCACTTGATCGAACATGTCATGACGATCCTCAGGTCATCCGCACTTGACCGAACACGTCATGTCGATCCTTAGATCAAGAACACAAAACAAAACTCTCCGATCGACACCATGGAATTACCGAAAGACCAATTTTGCAAAAAAAAGCCAAACACGACACGAAAGTTCACGAATCAACTTTGACCGGTAGTCACACGACTAGAAACAAGGCCCAATGTCCCTTATTCGTATTAAATCTGTTATCGAAGGTTTTATACTTATTTTTCACTTTCGTAAGTTTCGTAGTTTAGTTCATTAATATCATCCATTTATAACCGTTAATATTTCGCTATACGTCCGACATTCCGTTTTACCTCTCAATATACTTACGATGGAAACTTTTCCGATCACTTATTAATGCAATAATCGTGCCATACAACATACTTATAGTTTGGGTATGAACTTTCAACGGTCATTAGACTATATTCATAACAATGGAAAACATAGCACGTAGCTCATGGATTTATAACATGAATTTAATACCAATAAACCTATAGATGAAACCCTTAACATACTCATCTACGCGATAGCACGATCATAGCACAAGATTTTCATAACAACACAGGTACAGGAAACTAGCATCAACCATCAACACCATGCATAAACAAAACATTATATAAAAAGCTACACAATCTGCCAGGATACATTTTCACTGTGTTGACTGAAACAATATGATTTATTTGGGCATGATAAATTGCTTTGTAGAACAAATTCAAAACTAGAATATTATAGGTATTTAGATCATCTTCATGTACAAAAAAATCTAGCTTCACTTACATTTTTGATTTGCTCAAAATATTTATTCTACCTAGACATTTCTATAATTTTGGACTGCTATGTCCCAGATTTATAGCACTCCGTTGTACGTGAATTTCACCTACGAAAGAGGGGTTTTTTAACTGAGCTATAGAAGAGTTGTTTGTAGTAAAATTAGTTAGTTTTCTTCACAAAGAAACCTAGCCTAATTCAGAATTTTGAGCTACTCCAAACATTCATTTTACTAAACTATGTTCTGCTGAAAGTTTCAGTTTCTCAGATTTATAACATTGCGTTGTACATGCTTTTTACCTATAAAGGATTGATTTATAGACTGAGCTATAGAAGAGTTATTTGTAGATAAATGAGTTAGATTTCACCAAAAAAAAAACCTAGCTTAATTCTGATTTTTGAGCTCCTCAAAACATTCATTTTACTAAACTACATTCTGCTGGAAGTTTCTATTTTCCCAGGTTTATAACACTGCGTTGTACATGCATTTCACCCATGAAGGATTGATTTTCAGACCAAGCTATAGAAGACTTATTTGTAGATAAAAGTGTTAACTTTTGTCAAAAAAAAAACCTAGCTTAATTCAGATTTTTGAGCGGCACAAAACATTCATTTTACTAAACTACATTCTACTGGAAGTTCAGTTTCTCAGATTTAAAGCACTTGTCTTGCATGTCATGAAAACTTCAACACAACAACATCAAACTCCTACTAAACATTATTACATCCTATCTATGTTCTAAATTGAGTTAGATTACTCACAATTACTCACCAAAGCTTGAAATTGAGCTTGGATGTTGTTTTTGAGCTTAATGGAGCTTGAACTTCAAACTTCAAGGTTGAACTTCTTCTTCTTCTTAACTTTTCTTCTCTCTTTTTCTCATGAACTACCCAAGTCTCCTAATTTTCTCTCCAAAAATTCAGATTATGATCCAACTAAGAGTGTAGTGTGTGCATGTGCTTGTTTATATAGAATTTCCATGTGCTAGGTGTCCTTTGCATGTTGCATGCTTAGGACATGTGTTCATTAAGTGGACATGTGTCCAAAGGGATGACATGTGGTTGCCACATGGTTGGCCATGTGGGCCCACCTCGAGTTGTGTGCCACTTCCTCAGTTTATGTGCAGAAGTTTCTCGGTATACGTATCGGTCTCGAAGTGCGTGCAAACTGGTATTATTTCTAATGTCCGGGTCCGGGTACGGGACTAAGTTAAATCTTATTATAGTCAAGTCGGTATGGTTACTACAGTCTATATGGTAATACTGCAACAAGTCCATACCGTCACGTAATTAAAATAATAATATAATAATATAGTCGGTCCAATATAGAAATTTAAAAAAGCTGATATTATAATGACAGAAAATTACAGGTGTTACATCTTCCACGACCTATTAAAGGATTTCGTACTCGAAATCAGAGCTTATATATTTACAAAACAAAAAAGATATTTCTTTCGCATCTCTGACTCTATTTCCCACGAAGCTTCTCTTTCATCATGATGATTCCATTGAACTTTCACCAATGGGATCTCCTTGTTCCTCAGCTTCTTGGTTTCTCAACCCAAAATCTTGATCGGTCTCTCGGTGTAAGACACGTTGTTATTCTCCTCAATGTCCTTGAAGTCGATTACATGTGGCGTCGCGCCCTGATGATACTCCTTCAACATACTAATGTGAAAAACATTGTGAATACCTGCTAACCTGGGTAGCAACATCACTAATTTCTAATATCCTGCATGGAATTTCTGGAGAAATTCAGGTACTACATCTCTACCCACCTTATCAGAGGATTTTGTCCTCGAAATCTAGAGTTTGCTAGGTCTTAGAAAGTACAAGGTACTAATCATATCTCATATTTTAAGATTATGAGGTTCCCACTAGCTAGCTAATTAGACCTTCTTTGTGGTAGAACCATGTTCTGAATTCCTCATTCTGGACAATCATTGTACACACATCCAGTCTTTCCACAATTGAAGCACTGCGCCTATTAACTTGTGAGCTGTTTTGGTGCTTTGCATTCTTTGGAGTGATGTCCAGATATTCCGCAGCCATCGTAGATATCACGTTGCTTTGGATTTGTCTCAACGGCAGTCTGATTAACTTTTCTTTCATCATTTCTTCTGCGTCTTTGATCGGCAAGATTCTTACCTCTCAGCTTCTTGATGCGATGGTTGAGAAGTCTAGTTGGTCTCACGATTGTCTTTTATAACTTGTAGGGGTCGTGATTGTATCCCTCAGCATGTTAGTACGAAGAACATTGTAGATCAGCATATCCACTCAAAAAGCGTTGTGATCTACTACACCGTTGGTGATAACGTACGCGAGTTGGTGGGCAATTCAATCGTAAATACTCTAAAGTGTCGTAGTGATAGCTTCCTTTCTTTTGGTCTAATAGCACGTTACCTCGAGCGATCGATATTTTAATGGTACTTATCTTCGACTTCAAACTGTAGGTTCTTCCTTCATTTTTTTTATCTTTCTAACGTGATGATGATTGACATGGCCTTCTATATAGAACCTCGACTGACGTCATGCCTATGCTTGACTTTGTCGTAGTTGGCGAACATTTGATTAGCGACGAGTAGGTTCTCTCGTATTTTTGTTCCGGATGCGCCACAAGCTTTGATAATTGATAGTGTAAACTTTTCCATGTGTCTCCAATGTTGTTGATGATGTGAGCTGGTAAGACGTCTTCTATCATTAGGTTGGCTCGTCTGGTTTGACCGTCAGTCTAAAGGTGGGATATGATGCTCGTTGTATACTTATAGTTACTAACTGCCGATTTGTTGTACCTCTATAATAATAATATATATATCAGAACACCAATCATTACAATAATACTAGATACACAAAACTAGATTCATTAATAAGTTCAAAATTTTGCATAATCGATTGCATAGGTTGTATCAACTCCCCTTCTTCTTTCAAGTTCAGCAACAGATCTTGATTGATGTTCTTCATTGCCTCGCAATCCTTGCGAATGTGGTCCATTCCACCACATTTGTAACATCACGATCCATGTCCTCCAATTTGTTTCGGTGTTGGGCATTCCTCGAAGTGATGTCCGCGATTTTTGCAGTTGAAATAACGTTGGCATGTTTTGCATTGGACCGATGCTATTGTTGTGTCGGACTTTCTCTTGTTCCTCATGTGTTCTTTCAGTCTTCGTTGTACCTCTTTGCCTAATCCAGCTATATTGGGGATGGTGGTATTGAGCTGGGCTTGTCTGAGCTGCATATGCTCCGTAGCGTCCATCTCGAGTGCTTTGCAGTCTTTGCTCAAAAGTCCTCTCTTGCGACAGCTGTAGTAGATAACGTTTGGTTGGTTACAGGTCTTGGGAGCTTGACATTCCTTGGCCAGACATTGAGGGTTTCCACAGTTGAAACAAATGCCATGATCATTGTTCACCATTTTTGAATAGTCCTTGTAGTAGGGTTGACCTTGGTAGTGTAACAGGTTGTGGCTTGAGTTGTCTCAAAAGCGATTCTGAATGGGCGATATGGAGGTGTCTAAACAACTCGTCTCCGTAGTCACTTGTGCTAGTGTTGTCTGTGGTCTTCCATAAGTCTTGTATTAGTCTTCCAAATATACTAGTGGGATCGATCTCCTTAGGTGTTATGTTGCTTAGCCTTCTGGACTGGTCCTCAGTTGTTTGAGATGATTCATCCATTGCAGAGATCGAGAAGATTCTTGCGTTCCCACTTATAATTTCGTGTCTATAAGGTTTCTATCATACCTTATGCAAAGCAATCATAACCTATTATATTTCACATTATGGTTATCATCATAATCCCGGTAGCTAGAATACGATGATTGAAACGATTGAACAGATTGACCCAAAATGAAGCTGAGTTCGAAAAGGTATATGAATCCTCACAGATAGAAGTATAATAGTAGAATGATGTGATCCATTCAAGAATAAAATGTAAATCTAACAATAATAGGATGACCGATTACTATGGAAGTAATCGTAGTATCTCAAGATTTGTAGCAAATGAAAGCAACTGATGGCATAAGGCCTTCAACGAATGAAATAAGAATTAGGTATTTCATAAGTGAAATAGTCCAAACGAAACCCTACTGATAAAGAATAAGGCAGCAATTGAGAGAGACAATAAGAGGTCAAGATGTACAGAGAGTACAACGTTTTTTAGTTCCTAACAAGAACAAGAACAGAGAACTCATTTAGAATTATTTCAAATGAAATGAACTTGTAAGAATTTGTTCAAGGGATAATAAGTCAAAAAGAATAACTTTGCAGTATTAGTAATCAAATTTATTTAGAATAATCTCAAAGACAATGAACTTTCAAGATTTTAGTTCAAAGAATAATAAGTCAAAAGAATGACTTTCCAGTACTAGTGATAGAACTTGTTGTCAAAAGAATTTGTCAAGAATTGGATGATCAAGGTACATACTCAAGAATTGTAGACTGGGGAATTTCAAAAAAAAAAATTCAAGGAAATGAATTACTTATCAAGGAGTGTATCACAATAATTATTGACGGTAATCGGAGCCACTTTACAAATATATAGATACCATTTTCAGAAGAAATGGTCATTAGAATAGAAGGCATCGATTTACTCAAAAGTAGTGGAATGAGTAGAAAGGATATGAGCTTATTATGGTACTCGCCTACCATATCTAAGGTAAAGTTTGCCTCTCTTATTATCTATTACGGGTCCTCTAAGAACTCCTCCTCAAGGTCCTCCTCCTTCTCCTCGATATCAGCTGGGTCTGCTTCGTGGTCCTGCTCAGGCATCGATATCATCTCGTCCCCTGTCAACTGGTGGTGCTGGATGGTCGTGTACATCATCCCTTGGTCTCTGAAGATCGTTCACTGGGTTAACCTCCTCGATTGGCTCATCATCGCTACTTGCCGGATCGTCATCAATCATCAGGTCATCATCATCATCAGTGTCATCACCATCAGATGGGTCGTCTGCTGAGTGGACACTGCCTATAGAATCCTCTCCACTCGCTATGTCATCGTTGATGTCTGTATCCATGGGATTTGAATTCGCAACTGGCTCTGGTATAGGCTTGGGTGAGAATGGCAGTGCCGGTGCCGCCATGATAATCTAAAAAAGTATATCGTCATATAATGCCTCGTTCTAAGCCATGCCGATAAGCTCCTGGTGAATAAATATGGTAGTCTCTGAAGCATGGATCGACTCGAGTTGAACCCGGTCCGGATACTGCAATGCATCAGTAAGCATGGCTCTCCGCATGTCTTCTTCCAAGATGTGGCTCGCCTCTGGAGGATCTGCTGTCGATAGAGTACAGGGTCAGCAGGCTAGATATGACCGTCGTAATTATAGTGACCTCCGAAATGAAGCTTGACTCCGTAGTCATGCAAGAGGAGCTAACTTAGTGTCAATACGAATACAAGGTAAATCTTAGGCTCATAACTTAAGGTGTAGGACAATCAGTGAGCACGTCTAAACCTAAAGCTCGGATACCAAAAATCCCTGTCACGCCCCAAAGTACCAAAAATAGGGAAAAATAAATTTCCTCAATGGGTTCGTAGACACATGACTGGTTGTGAGTGTCGCCTGATTGTCCAAACTTGCTTATAACAATAATGTGATATTGGGAAAGTGACTAAGTTCAGCGGAAGCAGAAATTTAAAACATCCAAGTCTTACATCAGTAGTATATTACAAGCCAAAAAGATATCCAAAAGTTATATATTACACGACCAGCTAAACCATTACATCACTAACATAATAATAACAGAAATATAACAAAAGAAAAGCTCCAAAGTCTTCAGCTGGCAAAATCGTAGCCTTCCTCGTAGTAATCTTCACCAGCGTAGTCTTCAATAGTAAAGTCAGCATCTTGATAGCAGTCGGCTCCGCCTGGACCTGCGAAGGCTGGACGTGGAAGGTCCAGCAGCATGAAAAGCCGTTAGCAGTTAAGCTAAGTGAGGGTCCCCTTAAGATTACCACCACCAAGGTAAGTTATTCATCATCTCTTCTTATTTCTCGAAACCATATCTCGTTCATCATTTCTTATTCTCGTTACTATGTCTCGTTCGTCTTTTCTTATTCTCAAAACCATGTCTTATTTAAACCCAATCATTCCCTTTAAAACTTAACCCATAACTGAACTGATCAATGACATTGACTGAAAGAAGACTTAACTCCAAAAGGATTTACAGGTCAAGAAAGACAACACTCAATAATGAATAGTTATCTGTCACCCAATTGGCACTCAAACTGTCGCCCAAATGGCATTCAAACTATCGCCCAACTGGCATTCAAACTATCGCCCAAATGGCATAAGTGTGCGGGACATTAACAATCTCTTGGTCGAACACGTCATGCCGATCCTCAGGTCGCCCGCACGTTACCGAACACGTCATGCCGATCTCAGACCAAGGGTACGGGAAATTAATAATCACTTGGACGAACACGTCATGCCGATCCTCAGGTCACCCGTACATAACCGAACATGTCTTACCGATCCTCAGTCCAAGGGTGCGGAAAAATAATCAACCACTTGATCGAACACGTCATTACGATCCTCAGGTCATCCGCACTTAACCAAACACGTCATGCCGATCCTCAGTTCAAGAACACAAAACATAACTCTCTGATCGACACCATGGAATTACCAAAAGACCAATTTTGCAAGAAATATTCAAACATGACACGAAAGTTCACGAATCAACTTTGACCGGTAGTCACATGACTAGAAACGAGGCCCAATGTCCCTTATTCACATTAAATCTGTTATCGAGGTTTTATCATTATTTTGCACGTTCGTACGTTTCGTAGTTCATTAATATCATCCATTTATAACCGTTAATATTTCGCTATACGTCCGACATTCCGTTTTACCTCTCAATATACTTACGATGGAAACTTTTTTGATCACTTATCAATGCAATAATCGTGCCATACAACACACTTATAGTTTGGGTATGAACTTTAAACAGTCATTAGACTATATTCATAACAATGGAAAACATAGCACGTAGCTCATGGATTTATAACATGAATTTAATACCAATAAACCTATCCTTAACATACTCATCTACGCGATAGCACTACCATAGCACAAGATTTTCATAACAACACGGGTACAGGAAACTAGCATCAACCATCAACACCATGCATAAACAAAACATTATACAAAAAGCTACACAATCTGCCAGGATACATTTTCACTGTGTTGACTGAAACAATATGATTTATTTGGGCATGATAAATTACTTTGTAAATCAAAATCAAAACTAGAACATTATAGGTATTTAGATCATCTTCATGTACAAAAACAATCTAGCTTCAATTACATTTTTGAGCTGCTCAAAATATTTATTCTACCTAGACATTTCTATAATCTTGGACTGTTATGTCCCAGATTTATAGCACTGCGTTGTACGTGAATTTCACCTATGAAGGATGAGTTTTTAGACTGAGATATGGAAGAGTTATTTGTAGAAAACTTAGTTAGCTATTTCCACACAAAAAAACCTAGCCTAATTCAGATTTTTGAGCTACTCCAAACATTCATTTTACTAAACTATGTTCTGCTAAAAGTTTCAGTTTCTCAGATTTACAACACTGCGTTGTACATGCATTTCACCTATAAAGGATTGATTTATAGACTGAGCTGTATAAGGGTTATTTGTAGATAAATAAGTTATCTTTCACCACAAAAAAACCTAGCTTAATTCCGATTTTTGAGCTCCTCAACACATTCATTTGACTAAACTACATTCTGCTTGAAGTTTCTATTTTCCCAGGTTTATAACACTGCATTGTACATGCATTTCACCCATGAAGGTTTGATTTTCAGACCAATCTATAGAAGAGTTACTTGTAGATAAAAAGGTTATCTTTATTCACAAAAAAACCTAGCTTAATTCAAATTTTGACCTGCACAAAACATTCATTTTACTAAACTACATTCTGCTGGAAGTTCAATTTCTCATATTTAAAACACTTGTCTTGCAAGTCATGAAAACTTCAACACAACAACATCAAACTCCTACTAAACATTATTACATACTATATATGTTCTAAATTGAGTTAGATTACTCACAATTACTCACCAAAGCTTGAAATTGAGCTTGGATGTTGTTTTTGAGCTTAATGGAGCTTGAACTTCAAACTTCAAGGATGAACTTCTTCTTCATCTTAACTTTTCTTCTCTCTTTTTCTCATGAACTACCCAAGTCTCCTAATTTTCTCTCCAAAAATTTAGATTATGATCCAACTAAGAGAGTGTAGTATGTGCATGTGCTTGTTTATATAGTATTTCAATGTGCTAGGTGTCCTTTGCATGTTGCATGCTTAGGACATGTGTCCATTAAGTGGACATGTGTCCAAAGGGATGACATGTGGTTGCCACATGGCTGGCCATGTGGGCCCACCTCGAGTTGTGTACCACTTCCTCAGTTTACGTGCATAAGTTTCTCGGTATGCGTGTCGGTCTTGAAGTACGTGCAAACTGGTATTATTTCTAATGTCCGGGTCTGGGTACAGGACTAAGTTAAATCTTATTATGGTCGAGTCGGTATGGTTACTACAGTCCATATGGTAATACTACAACACGTCCATACTGTTATGTAATTAAAATAATAATATAAGAATATTGTCGGTCCAATATAGAAATTCGAAAAAGCTGATATTATAATGATAGAAAATTACAGGTATTACATCTTCCACCACCAATTAAAGGATTTCGTCCTCGAAATCAGAGCTTATCTATTTACAAAACAGAAAAGATATTTCTCTCGCATCTCTGACTCCATTTCCCACGAAGCTTCTCTTTCGTCATGATGATTCCATTGAACTTTCATCAATGGGATCTCCTTGTTCCTCAGCTTATTGGTTTCTCGACCCAAAATCTTGATCGGTCTCTCGGTATAAGACACTTTGTTATTCGCCTCAATGTCCTTGAAGTCGATTATATGTGGCGTCGCGCTCTGATGATACTCCTTCAACATACTGATGTGAAAAACATTGTGAATACCTGACAACCTTGGTAGCAACATCACTAATTTCTAATATCCTACATGGAATTTCTGGAGAAATTCAGGTGCTACATCTCTACCCACCTTATCAAATGATTTCGTCCTCGAATCTAGAGTTTGCTAGGTCTTAGAAAGTACAAGGTACAAATCATATCTCAGAATTTAAGTTTGTGAGGTTCCCACTAGTTAGCTAATTAGACCTTCTTTGTGGTAGAACCATGTTCTGAATTCCTCGTTCTGGACAATCATTGTGCACACGTCCAGTCTTTCCACAATTGAATCAACTTGTGAGCTGTTTCGGTGCTTTGCATTCTTTGGAGTGATGTTCAAATATTCCGTAGTCGTCGTAGATATCACGTTGCTTTGGATTTGTCTCAACGGCAGTCTGATTAACTTTTCTTTCATCATTTCTTCTACGTCTTTGATCGGCAAGATTCTTACCTCCCAACTTCTTGATTCAATGGTTGAGAAGTCTAGTTGGTCTCACGATTGTCTTTTATAACTTGAAGGGGTCGTGAATGTATCCCTTAGAATGTTAGTATGAAGAACGTTATAGATTAGCTTATCCACTCAAAAAGCATTGTGATCTACTACACTGTTGGTGATTAAAGTACGCGAGTTGGTGGGCAATTCAATCATAAATACTCTAAAGTGTCGTAGTGATAGCTTCCTTTCTTTTGGTCTAATAGCACGTTACCTCGACCGATCGATATTTTAATGGTACTTATCTTCAACTTCAAACTGTAGGTTCTTCCTTCATTTTTTTTATCTTTCTAACGTGATGATGATTGACATGGCCTTCTATATAGAACCTCGACTGACGTCATGCCTATGCTTGACTTTGTCGTAGTTAGCGAACATTTTGATTAGCGACGAGTGGGTTCTCTCGTATTTTTGTTCCGGATGCGCCACAAGCTTTGATAATTGATGGTGTAAACTTTTCCATGTGTCTCCGAAGTTGTTGATGAAGTGAGCTGGTAAGACATCTTCTATCGTTAGGTTAGCTCGTCTAGTTTGATCCTCAGTCTAAAGGTGGGATACGATGCTCGTTGTATACTTATAGTTACTAACTTTCGATTTGTTGTACCTCTATAATAATATATATATATATATATCTGAACACTAATCATTACAATAATACTAGATACACAAAACTAGATTCATTAATAAGTTAAAATTTTGCATAATCGATTGTATAGGTTGTATCAACTCCCCTTCTTCTTCCAAGTTCATCAACAGATCTTGATTAATGTTCTTCATTGTCTCGCAATCCTTGCGAATATGGTCCATTCCACCATATTTGTAACATCGCGATCCATGTCCTCTAATTTGTTTCGGTGTTGGGCATTCGTCAAAGTGATGTTCGTGATTTCTGCAGTTGAAACAACGTTGGCATGTTTTGCGTTGGACCAGTGCTATTGTTGTGTCGGACTTTCTCTTGCTCCTCATGTGTTCTTTCAGTCTTCGTTGTGCCTCTTTGCCTAATCTAGCTATATTGGGAATGGTGGTATTGAGCTGGGCTTGTCTGAGCTGCATGTGCTCTGTATCGTCCATCTCGAGTGCTTTACAGTCCTTGCTCAAATGTCCTCTCTTGCGACAGCTGTAGCAAATAACGTTTGGTTGGTTATAGGTCTTGGGAGCTTGAAATTCCTTGGCCAGACATCGAGGGTTTCCACAGTTGAAACAAAAGCCATGATCATTGTTCGCCGTTTTCGAGTTGTCCTTGTAGTAGGGTTGACCTTGGTAGTGTAACAGGTTGTGGCTTGAGTAGTCTCAAAAGCGATTCTGAATGGGCGATATGGAGGTGTCTAAACAACTCGTCTCCGTAGTCACTTGTGCTAGTGTTGTCTGTGGTCTTCCATAAGTCTTATATTAGTCTTCCAAATATACTAGTGGGATCGATCTCCTTAGGTATTATGTTGCTTAGCCTTCTGGACTGGTCCTCAGTTGTTTGAGATGATTCATCCATTGCAGAGATCGAGAAGATTCTTGCATTCCCACATATGAGTTCGTGTCTATAAGGTTTCTATCATACCTTATGCAAAGCAATCATAACCTATTATATTTCATATTATGGTTATCATCATAATCCCGGTAGATAGAATACGATGATTGAAACGATTAAACAGATTGACCCAAAATGAAGCCGAGTCCGAAAAGGTATATGAATCCTCACAGATAGAAGTATAATAGTAGAATGATGTGATCCATTCAAGAATAAAATGTAAATCTAACAATAATAGGATGACCGATTACTATGGAAGTAATCGTAGTATCTCAAGATTTGTAGGAAATGAAAGTAACTGATGGCATAAGGCCTTCAACGAATGAAATAAGAATTAGGTATTTCATAAGTGAAATAGTCCAAACAAAACCCTACTGATAAAGAATAAGGTAGCAATTGAGAGAGACAATAAGAGGTCAAGATGTACAGAGAGTACAACGTTTTTGAGTTCCTAACAAGAACAAGAACAGAGAACTCATTTAGAATTATTTCAAATGAAATGAACTTGTAAGAATTTGTTCAAGTGATAATAAGTCAAAAAGAATAACTTTGCAGTAATAGTAATCAAATTTATTTAGAATAATCTCAAAGACAATGAACTTTCAAGATTTTAGTTCAAAGAATAATAAGTCAAAAGAATGACTTTCCAATACTAGTGATAGAACTTGTTCTCAAAAAAATTTGTCAAGAATCGGATGATCAAGGTACATACTCAAGAATTGTTGACTGGGAATTTCAAAAAAAAAATTCAAGGAAATGAATTATTTATCAAGGTGTGTATCACAATAATTATTGACGGTAATCGGAGCCACTTTACAAATATATAGATACCATTTTCAGAAGAAATGTTCATTAGAATAGAAGGCATCGATTTACTCAAAAGGAGTGGAATGAGTAGAAAGGATATGAGCTTACTATGGTACTCGTCTACCATATCTAAGGTAAAGTTTGCATCTCTTATTATCTATTACGGGTCCTCTAAGAACTCCTCCTCAGGGTCCTCCTCCTTCTCCTTGATGTCAGCTGGGTCTGCTTCGTGGTCCTGCTTAGGCATCGATATCATCTCGTCCCCTATCAACTGGTGGTGCTGGATGGTCATGTACATCATCCCTTGGTCTCTGAAGATCATTCGCTGGGTTAACCTCCTCGATCGGCTCGTCATCGCTACTTGTCGGATCGTCATCAATCATCAGGTCATCATCATCATCAGTGTCATCACCATCAGATGGGTCGTCAGCTGAGTGGTCACTGCCTGCAGAATCCTCTCCACTCGCTATGTCATCATTGTTGTCTGTATTCATGGGATCTGAATTTGCATCTGGCTCTGGTATAGGCTTGGGTGAGAATGGTGGTGCCGGTGCTGCCACGATAATCTAAAAAAGTACATCGTCATATAATGCCTTGTCCTTAGCCATGCTGATAAGCTCCTGGTGAATAAATATGGTAGTCTCTGAAGCATGGATCGACTCGAGTTGAACCCGGTCCAGATACTGCAATGCATCGGTAAGCACGGCTCTCCGCATGTCCTCCTCCAAGATGTGTCTCGCCTCTGGAGGATCCGCTATCGATATAGTACGGGTCAGCAGGCTAGATACGATCCTCGCGATTATAGTGACCTCCAAAACGAAGCTCGACTCCATAGTCATGCAAGAGGAGCTAACTTAGTGTCAATACTAATACAAGGTAAATCTTAGGCTCATAACTTAAGGTGTAGGATAATCAGTGAGCACGTCTAAACCTAAAGCTCTGATACCAAAAATCCCTGTCACGCCTCGAAGTACCAAAAATAGAGAAAAATAAATTTCCTTTATGGGTTCGTAGACACGTGACTGGTTGTGAGTGTCGCCTGATTATCCAATCATGCTTATAACAATAATGTGATATTGGGAAAGTGACTAAGTTCAGCGGAAGCAGAAATTTAAAACATCCAAGTCTTACATCAGTAGTATATTACAAGCCAAAAAGATATCCAAAAGTTACATATTACAAGACCAGCTAAACCATTACATCACTAACATAATAATAACAAAACTGTAACAAAAGAAAAGCTCCAAAGTCTTCAGTTGTCGAAACCGTAGCCTTCCTCGTAGTAATCTTCACTAGCGTAGTCTTCAGTAGTAAAGTCAGCATCTTGATAGCAGTCGGCTCCGTCTGGACCTGCAAAGGCAGGACGTGGAAGGTCCAGCGGCATGAAAAGCCGTTGGCGGTTAAGCTAAGTGAGGGTCCCCTTAAGGTTACCACCACCAAGGTAAGTTAGTCATCATCTCTTCTTATTTCTCGAAACCATATCTCGTTCATCATTTCTTATTCTCGATACTATATCTCGTTCGTCTTTTCTTATTCTCAAAACCATGTCTTATTTAAACCCAATCATTCCCTTTAAAACTTAACCCAGAATTGAACTGACCAATGACATTGACTGAAAGAAGGCTTAACTCCAAACACATTTACTGGTCAAGAAAGACAACACTCAATAATGAATAGTTAACTGTCGCCCAACTGGCACTCAAACTATCGCCCAAATGGCATTCAAACTATCGCCCAACTGGCATTCAAACTGTCGCCCAAATGGCATTCAAACTATCGCCCAAATGGCATTCAAACTATCGCCCAAATGGCATAAGTGTGTGGGACATTAACAATCTCTTGGTCGACCACGTCATGCCAATCCTCAGGTCACCCGCACATTACCGAACACGTCATGCCAATCCTCAGACCAAGGGTACGGGAAATTAATAATCACTTGGACGAACACATCATGCCGATCCTCAGGTCACCCGTACATAACTGAACACGTCATGCCAATCCTCAGTCCAAGGGTGCAGAAAAATAATCAACCACTTGATCGAACACGTCATGATGATCCTCAAGTCATCAGCACTTGACCGAACACATCATGCCGATCCTCAGATCAAGAACACAAAACATAACTCTCCGATCGACACCATAGAATTACCGAAAGACCAATTTGCAAGAAATATCCAAACACGATACGAAAGTTCACGAATCAACTTTGACCGGTAGTCACACGACTAGAAACAAGGCCCAGTGTCCCTTATTCGCATTAAATCTGTTATCGAAGGTTTTATACTTATTTTTCACGTTCGTAAGTTTTGTAGTTTAGTTCATTAATATCATCCATTTATAACCGTTAATATTTCGCTATACGTCCGACATTCTGTTTTACCTCTCAATATACTTACGATGGAAACTTTTTCGATCACTTATTAACGCAATAATCGTGCCATACAACACACTTATAGTATGGGTATGAACTTTCAACGGTCATTAGACTATATTCATAATAATGGAAAACATAGCACGTAGCTCATGGATTTATAAAATGAATTTAATACCAATAAACCTATAGATGAAACCCTTAACATACTCATCTACGTGATAGCACTACCATAGCACAAGATTTTCATAACAACATAGGTACAGGAAACTAGCATCAACCATCAACACATGCATAAACAAAACATTATACAAAAAGCTACACAATCTGTCAGGATACATTTTCACTGTGTTGACTGAAACAATATGATTTATTTGGGCATGATAAATTGCTTTGTAAATCAAACTCAAAACAAGAACATTATAGGTATTTAGATTATATTCATGTACAAAAAAAATCTAGCTTCAATTACATTTTTGAGCTGCTCAAAATATTTATTCTACCTAGACATTTCTATAATTTTAGACTGATATGTCCCAAATTTATAGCACTACGTTGTACGTGAATTTTACCTATGAAGGAGGGGTTTTTAGACTAAGCTATAGAAGAATTATTTGTAGAAAAAATAGTTTGCTTTCTCCACAAAAAAAACCTAGCCTAATTCATATTTTTGAGCTACTCCAAACATTCATTTTACTAAACTATGTTCTGCTGAAAGTTTCAGTTTCTCAGATTTATAACACTGCGTTGTACATGCATTTCACCTATAAAGGATTGATTTCTACACTGAATTACAGAAGAGTTATTTATAGATAAATGAATTAGCTTTCACCACAAAAAAACCTAGCTTAATTCTGATTTTTGAGCTCCTCAAAACATTCATTTTACTAAACTACATTCTGTTGGAAGTTTCTGTTTTCCCAGGTTTATAACACTACGTTGTACATGCATTTCACCCATGAAGGAGTGATTTTCAGACCGAGCTATAGAAGAGTTATTTGTAGATAAAAGTGTTAGCTTTCTTCACAAAAACATCAAGCTTAATTCGGATTTTTGAACTGCACAAAACATTCATTTTACAAAACTACATTTTGCTGGAAGTTCAGTTTCTCACATTTAAAGCACTTGTCTTGCATGTCATGAAAACTTCAACACAGCAACATCAAACTCCTACTAAACATTATTACATACTATATCTGTTCTAAATTAAGTTAGATTACTCACAATTACTCACCAAAGCTTGAAATTGAGCTTGGATGTTGTTTTTGAGCTTAATGGAGCTTGAACTTCAAACTTCAAGGATGAACTTCTTCTTCTTCTCAACTTTTCTTCTCTCTTTTTCTCATGAACTACCCAAGTCTCCTAATTTTCTCTCCAAAAATTCATATTATGATCCAACAAAGAGACTGTAGTGCGTGCATGTGCTTGTTTATATAGAATTTCCATGTGCTAGGTGTCCTTTGCATGTTGCATGCTTAGGACATGTGTCCATTAAGTGGACATGTGTCCAAAGGGATGACATGTGGTTGCCACATGGCCAGCTATGTGGGCCCACCTCGAGTTGTGTGCCACTTCTTCAGTTTACGTGCATAAGTTCCTCGGTATACATGTCGGTCTCAAAGTACGTGCAAACTGGTATTATTTTAATGCCTGGGTCCGGGTACGGGACTAAGTTAAATCTTATTATGGTCGAGTCGGTATGGTTACTACAATCCATATGGTAATACTACAAAACGTCCATACCGTCACGTAATTAAAATTATAATATAATAATATAGTTGGTCCAATATAGAAATTCAAAAAAGCTGATATTATAATGACAGAAAATTACAGGTGTTACAGAATATATGCATTGTCTGCTTTGTATAAATACATACATTTCTTTTAAAAATATATATATATCATTCAATAATTATCATCTTGCTCTAAAATCTCATGATTCATTGGATATAACTGTCTTGTAACTTGTTGAAGCCAATTTGGACATCGCCTTGAACTTTTGGATGTAACACATATCCGATTACCATGAAATCCCAGTCCATGACAGAACATGCCAAAAGGGCTTCAAGTCTATAATTGATCATTACAGTACCTGACACTGCTCATCATCTCAAATGCATGTTGCTCTATAACTGCTGTAACATATGGACAGCACACTCTCAAGGGTAAGGATATCTTAAATCCAAAATCAAGGCGCGTTACACATCAATCAAGTATCAATTGGGGCAGCCATTGATCCTCATTTCAAAGTTGCACATATATGATTTCTAAAATCAAACTATACTTGTGTCAAAATGATGAGAGGCAATCATTTCAGTTATCCATACACTATTATCCACTCTTTTAGCCCACTTGAGCCATACAATAAAAAAATTTCTTCAAATTCAAACCCCCACACTGGGACAATGTAGAAAAAAATAAAAAATAAATAAATAAATAATAAAAAAAAGGAAGAGAAGCTCAAAAAAAACAAAAAAAGAAAGCTCAATATAGAAACTGAAAACAAATCCACAAAATACTATCCGACTTGGATACTTATTTCAAACTGGGCAAATTCTCCCCCAAGTTCACTCAACAATACTCACCCCACACTAGATTGAGCCAGGCAAAAAGAAAAAAAAAAATAGAGCATAAGGTGATCTCAGGCATCGACCTATCAAAAATAAAAAACAACTTTAAGCCTTCATGCGATCCTTCATTTCTTAACCCATGACCCTGGCCTACAATACAACCCACTGAAAGTCCACTCTAATTGACACAAGTCTTGTTGGATTTATTAAATCATACTTTGCGTCATTTTAAAGACATGGGCCATCACAAATTGTCAAATTCAAGATGTTCTGACGGCATAGTAAAATCTCAAAAGAGCGCTACGAGTAAAAATCAAGACTATGGCAAACCTGCCAACACCACAAATACAGACAAGGATTGGACATTCACCAAATATTGGGGCACTGAGCCCATAAAGTCAAGATACGTTGTCTTCTAGTGTTCCAACAAACAACAAGACATACAATATTCACTAACTTATGAACATTCAATCTCAGATGATAAACTCATGCATCAAATACTTTTGTAAATACTCTGTACATAACATAACATCGCATTCAAAAACAAAAAAAAAAAATCATTCATACTTTACAATATAGTAGAAAATGCATATCTTTTGAAACAGGGGCAACTGGTCCTGAGACTTCCATCATCCTTGTAAGGAGAGCACTCACCTCTGGCCCAACATACTTCGAAAAGCCTCACCGCTGGCCCAACATACATCTAAAAGCCTCACCGTTGGCCCAATATACTTCTAAAAGCCTAACCACTGGCCCAACATAGCTCCAAAAGTCTCACTACTAGCCTAACCTACTTCCAACCCACTTTATACAGCCTTTGCTCAGACTCCAACTCTACAACAATCCCTCTGCTCAGATCTACATGTCAAAATAACCTCTCCTCTACGGATCATCAAGAAGTATGTCCCATACTTGGGATCACCAACCTCATCTCATCTAACATCAGGTATGAGTCCATCAAGTGGCATCATGTTCATCTCATCCAATCTCAGGTGTAAGTCTGTCAAGGGGCATCCTGTTCATCTCATCCAACATCAGGTATAAGTCTCTCAAGTAGCATCCTGTTCATCTCATCCAATTTCAAGTGTGAGTCAGTCAAGGGGCATCCTATTTATATCATCTAGCATCATGTATAAGTCCGTCAAGTGGTATTCTGTTCATCTTATCCAATCTCAGGTGTAAGTTCATCAAGGGGCATCCTGTTCATATCATCTAGCATCAGGTATGAGTCCATCAAGTGGTATCTTGTTCATCTCATCCAGTCTCAGGTGTGAGTCTGTCAAGTGGCATACTATTCACATCCTCTATCATCACCATCGGGAGTGAGTCCGTCAAGTGGCGTCATGTTCATTTCATCATCTATCGTCGTTCATCATGGTGAGTTCGTCAAGTGGCACCCTACTCGCGTATGTCATCAACAATCAGGAGTGACTCCGTCAAGTGGCATCCTATTCACATCATCTATCATCAATAATAAGGAGTGAGTCCGTTAAGAGGCATCCTATTCACAATCTCACTATCAGGAATGAGTCCATCAAGTGGCATCCCGTTCACAGCTTCAGCTCAAGAGTGAGTCCGTTAAGTAGTATCCTATTCACAATCTCACTATTGAGAATAAGTCCGTCAAGAGGCATCCTGTTCACAATCTCACCATTGGGAATGAGTTTGTCAAGTGGCATCCCGTTCACATCGTTAAGCTCAGTAGTGAGTCCGTCGAGAGGCATCCTATTCACAATATCACTGTTGGGAATGAGTCTGTCAAGTGGTATCCCATTCACATCTTTTAGCTCAAGATTGAATCCATCAAGAGGCATCCTGTTCACAATCTCACTATTTGGGTGTGAGTCCATCAAGTGGCATCCCGTTCACATCTTTAAGCTCAGGAGTGAGTCGGCCAAGAGGCATCCTGTCCATAATCTCACTATCGAGAATGAGTCCATCAAGTGGCATCTCGTTCCCATCTTCAGCTCGAGAGTGAGTCCGTCAAGGGGCATCATGTTCATATCATCCACCATCAGATATGAGTCTGTCAAGTGGCATCCTGTTCATTTCATCCAATCTCAAGTATGAGTCCGGCAAGGGGTATCCTGTTTGCATCATCCAACATCAAGTATGAGTCCATCAAGTGGCATCCTGTTCCCCTCATCCTGTATTGGGAATGAGTCCGTCAAGTGGCCTCCCATTCACATCTTCAAGCTCAGGAGTGAGCCCGTCAAGAGGCATCCTGTTTGCAATCTCACTATTGGGAATGAGTTCGTCAAGTGGCATCCCATTCACATTGTTAAGCTTAGGAGTGAGTCCGTCAAGAGGCATCTTGTTTACAATATCACTATCGGGTATGAGTCTGACAAGCGGCATCCCGTTCACATCTTTAAGCTCAGGAGTGAGTCCGTTAAGAGGCATCCTGTTCACGATCTCACTATCGGGAATGAGTCCGTCAATCGGCACCCCGTTCACATCTTCAAGCTAAGGAGTGAGTCCGTCAAGAGGCATCATGTTCACAATATTACCGTTGGGAGTAATTTCATCAAGTGGCATCCCGTTATCATCAATATCAACCTCAATTTAGGATTACGCAGCTTCGCACTTCCTAGCTACATCCCTCATTCCCCAACAACACGAACTACACACGGTCTAATTCTCCGACGGGTGATACCTAGGCAGCTCAGCAAGCTCGACCAAACCCTCACTTTATCATATTCTCAATTAAAGTTTGAGATTGCATGGCTATGCACTTCTCGACTACACCATCTCTCACCATCCCTCAGCCACTCAGGACCAACACGAACTACGCACGATCTGATTCTTCCGACGGAAAATACGTAGCCAGCTTTAAGAGCTCGACCATACCTTCACTTTACTACATTCTCGATTAAAGTTCGAGATTACACGACTATGCACTTCTCGACTACACCATCCATCTCCTGTTCGATTCTCACATGAACCCCCCAACGGAGTCCTTCGCCCAATCTGATAACACCCTCAATCCCCAGCAGAGCTATTTCCCTAATCTGGCTATAGTCCCAATTCTCAGCTATCTACCTTGGCAGGCCACTCACTTGCCTACTCTGGCACGTCACTTCACTCTTCGCCAATCATGGTGTCGCACACTTGAATTACGCTCGTCCTGAATCTTCACCACATAAGATACGTGGGCATCTCAAGCAGACTTTGGGATTCTTCGTATTCTTGTACATGTTTCTCATAAAAACAACAAAAAAAAATTTAAAAAAAAAAATTTCAAAAAAGATAAGGCCGCAAAAATGGGACGTCTACTAAATCTTAGTCATGATTTGCTCCGCAAAACCAGCCAAAGAGGGGCAGCTGTAGACACCCCATTTTTACCCAATCCAATCATTTCAAAAATAAAGTACTCGTTGACACGAGCCTATCACTTTTTAAATCATCCCAATCTGACCTCGAATGGTAAGGATATTACAAGTCAAGGCTATGGGGTCAAAAGATCAACAATTCTGCATGCACCCTACCACACACGATTATTTCTCATCCTCTAACAAAATTATTGGAGACACATTCTCGATGGGTGGAGGCAAGTAAGAAAGCAAAAGAAAAAAAAAGGCCAAGAAAACAGAAGCAAAGAAAAAGCAAAAAAGAAAGGCAAGAAAAAAAAAAGTAAAGTAAAGCTTGGGCCTATAAATGAAGGACATGGCAGACTCATTTGAAGATGAAGGGGGAACGAAGTGAAGAAAAAGAGATTCCCTCTCTGTATCTCCCTCATACTCTATATCTCCCTCACCATCCTTTCCATCTTCCTCACTTCATCAGTAAAAACAAAAAACCCCTACAAAAAAATGGAGTTTATATTTTTTCCACCACTATACCACCCCTTCTAACCACCACCATCAAGGTCACCACTATAATCACCACCCTCCACCTAGCTATCATATCACCACAATTCTCATCAACATACCTCACAGCCACTATACCACTGCCATCATTTGTTGCCACCTCAAATCATCGCCCAACATCCTAGTCACTTACCATCAATATTTTAGCCGATTTCTAGAGTTCCTCTAATAACTCAGGTTTTTTTTATTATTTTTTTTGGTACATATCATCTTTTTTCTTGCTTGATAATCAAAAATAAAAAAATAATAATAATAATCCACGTCATATTAGAGATTACTTGGTTTCTAATATCAAAATCACATCTGACTCGGGATTACATGGTTCCCAATACAGAAATCTCACGTGGTTTCTAATAAGGAGAGTCATGTTATACTGGGAATGACGCGATTGCTAATACAAAGACCTATGTTCTACTGGGGACTACGCGATTTTCTAATATAGAAATCCATGTCTAAAAAAGAAAGATGCTTAATTCACATAAATAAAATAATAAAAAGAAATAAATGATTAATCGGACTCAACAGCCGCCTTTGCATTCGGAGATCTTCACAGGTAAGTCTTCTTATCCTACACACACTTCACAATCTTTTTCAGTCATTTGGGCATCGACATTTACTTCCGGCATAAATAAAATACAAAAAAAAAATCACTTTTCAGTCATTTG
Source organism: Hydrangea macrophylla (assembly GCA_033977485.1). Classification (NCBI taxonomy): domain Eukaryota; kingdom Viridiplantae; phylum Streptophyta; class Magnoliopsida; order Cornales; family Hydrangeaceae; genus Hydrangea; species Hydrangea macrophylla. Next base: position 31,020,992 of record CM066993.1, read on the forward strand.
GGCACCGTCCGCTTACTTTCGATATAAAATCAAAAATACAAAAAAGAAAACAAAAAGAAAAATACAAAAAAACTGGACTTTCTCAAAATAAAACTCCAATGCCACCTCTACTTAGAATCTGCAAATAGCACAGGTAGGACAGGTAAGTTTTCACACCTTTAATGGGCACCGACCCTTACTTCTGGTACACTTTTCAGTCATCTAGGCACAGATCCTTACTTCCGGTATTGGACTAAAAGAATCGAAAAAAAAATATAAATAAAAAAGGAAAAGAAAGTAAAAAAAAATACTTCATTCCCCATTCACTTGCATAATCTCATTTCAATCTCAATCACTTTCTAAAGGTTAAAGTCTAGAACTACACCGTATAGGTTAAAGTTTCCTAGCAACATCGACTCTTTCTCAAATCACTATATCACACATGCACGGTCAAACATGACCACTCTTTTTAAAATCACTTACAAACAATCACGCACAAGTCAGAACTACGTTTGACCTGATTTCGACGGGATACGTAAGCAACTCTCAAAGAGTGCGACCATACCCATCACCATGTTTCGTCCTATTCACTTTCTGAAAAAAAAAAAAAAAAAACTTTTTTTTTCTTTTAAAATAAAAATGTCCTATTTTAACAAAAATCAGTAAAATTGGCAACCGTGTTCGCACGGATGTTCGAGGATTCCTAATACCTTCCCTCGACATAATCGAGTCCCCGAACCCATCTCAAAATTTCTGATTTTCGCATGGCTATTCAGAGTCACACTTTTAAAGGGCCTACTTTTCTTAAAAAAAAATTTCCAAAAGTCAAAGATGAATTACTTTTATTATCTTTGCAAGGGTCCTAACACCCAAAATGTTAGGTGGCTACTCTGAATATTTCAAATAGGCTATATCATACTCTTTTCACCCTTCCCAATAAAAATTAAGTCGCAATTCACCCACTTTCAGGAAGTCGGCCCACACCGACAACCTGGCGTTCTGAGGGCACGGGCGCGACAAGTATAATATCTATGTATCTCTTTCTCTCTCTAACTCTCTCAGTTCAGCCAAACCCAAACACGCATATGGGAGAGGATATATATATATATATATACGGAATGAGAAGGTAAGGTGGCAGCTGGATGGGAATCCATTGGGACTAATGGCAATTGATTGGCTTCGGATACTTGATGGCAATCGATTGGATATAATGGAAATCGATTGGGATGGGGTCACGTCATGGATTCAGGTCGACAGAATGGCAATTGATTGAAATAGATAGCAATCAATTGGGGTCACAAAGTTGGCAATCGATTAGGAATTATGCCAATCAATTGGGGTCTAAAGTTTAACAAAAACAATGATGAGTCCAAGGGTCTTATTTACATAACGATATATATTATTACAAAAGTATAATGAAAATACAGGGTATTATTAAAAATTACTCTAATTGACGATGCTATCAAAGATGAAACCGCACAATGTTAATAATGCATGCCAAATTTCCTATATAGTACCTTTAAAACAAAAATATTACTTATTTATTTAGAAAACCAGCATATTGTAAACGGACAAATTTATCATTAGAAAATTAATATGTTTTCATATATTTACTCGGAAAAAAATATTATATAGACTTTTAGTGACTTTAGTAAGGATAAATTGGTCATCAAGAAATGTTTTAACAAATAAATTAATGGTCAATTGATAGTTAATTAACCAATGTGAGAGTGTTTCCTAACTCCAAAGTCCAAGTCTCAAGGGATGTCACATATTGTAATTTTTTATACAACGAGAGAGAATCTGTATTTTGATCTTACCTCAAAGAGGTAAATATAATTTACCAAATATTTATCACTTTGCCGTGATTGCCCAAATTAGAAACCACTTGTTAATTTACTACATTGAAGTTGGAATGAGCTATAAAACTAAATCTTATGGACTATTTGGGAAGGGTAAAAACTAATTGAGTAATGATTCGTGCATATAAAATGTGCACATAAAGTGTGCACATAAAGATCTAGGCCATTCATTTTGGTGGGTTCTATATGTGCAGGGATGGACCCCACCAAAATGAATGGCTCAGATCTTTATGTGCACACTTTATGTGCACATTTTATGTGCACGTAGCATTACCCAAAACTAATTACACGGTTCTATGTCAACCGAAATAACTTTGATTCTTATTAAAATCATATAAGTAGAAGTAAGCCTGAACTAGATAGATGCAAACATGGGAAAATAGAGATGGATACAATCTAGATGTCCGTACGCGTGGAATACTCCAAAACAGTTATCCCTCCCCATCCCCAATGTCTCCCCAGGGAAATAGTCACCCAATACATTGTCAATGCATTTTTTTTTTTAATTCAAATTTTTCTCTTTATAATTGGTATGAGAAAGACCAAGAAAAAGGAAATTGTCTACTTTTGAAAATTTCAGGCCCAAATCACCTCTAAAAGAAGACAATAGCCTCAGTACAAACTTTGAACATATTGACTGTTAGTACAACAAATTCATGCACAATATTCTAATAGTCTGAATACAAAATACATACATATTATTCACTTCCACATCACTACCTTAACAGAAAGGATTCTAAGGGCTGTTTGGTAATGTCTAAAATAGAATTGAGGGTTAAACCCTTTTCACACATTAAAATGTTTTTTATGGTTAAAACGTAGTTACACAAACACTAAACTATTTAAAATTGATTTTTTTTCTTAACCACATAACTGTTTCTCATGTTCTCCAAACATGCTCTAAGACTTTTTTTCAGAAAAAAAATATTGTAATCAAATCATTGGCCTTTATATTTTCAAGAAGAAAATCAAGTATTTCTTCTTTTGAAGTTTTGCTTTGAGTCATCGAGCCATGAGTCTGTCTAAATAAATTAAAAATGTAGAAAAATGCATTGTACTAGTATTTTTTATTTTTGTTTTTATTTTGGGTAAATTATAGTAACACCCCCTGAACTATGATTGTTTTTTTTTTAACACTTCCTAAACTTTAAAAACTGAATAAATTCAACATCTAAACTATTATTTGTTGACACTAAAATCCCAACAAACCCCTTCTTTAGAGGGTGAGTTTGTTCAATTTGGATAATCTAGGGGTGAGTCAGTTGATTTTAAAGTTTAGAGAATATTAGTAAAAAATTATCATAGTTTAGAGGGTGGTGCTGTAATTTACACTTTTACTTTTTGCATTTTTCCGTATAATACTTATTTTACTGGAACACATTTCTCTCCCTCTCTCTCTCTCTCTCACACACACACACACACTCTCTCACTTACCCCCACCCCACACACACAAACTCCGCGCTTGCAACACAAAATTTTGACAAGCTCAACTCCTCTTCTTATTAACCCCCCCACCACCAACCACTCTCTTTCCTCCTCCTACAACTCTCTCTCTCTCTCTCTCTCTCTCTCTCTCTCTCTCTAGTAAATAATAATAATAATAATAAATGGGTAATGGGTACAACCCACAACTTCACCACCAAAGAAACATGTTCGTGCCAATGTTATGTTCAAGACCCTCAATCAAAGACGACGTTCATCTCCCCAAATGGAAAGATCAACGCTCATCCTCCTCCGGCGACCCTTCCTCCCCTAAAGTCAGCTGCATCGGCCAAGTCAAGCGTAACAACAGAGTCACCGGCTACCCAACTTCCCGATTTACCGCCGCCACCACCAACCACCACCACCACCACTTCAGATATTCCAAGCTCAAGAGGCTCTTTTCCGGCAAAAATCTTACCCCCACCCCCACCACCGCCGGCAGTGGCGCTATGAGTTGCCGGAGAGAGATCGGTGATAATTACGTTCAGATCAACGTCTTAGAATTGGACCCACCGTTGCCGGTGACGAAGAGGGTGCAGGATAAGGATAGTGGGCGCGAATCAGTGGATCTGTGGAAGAGGAGATCTGGTGGGGTGGCTCTGAAAAGGTTACAAATTCAACCACCCAATAATCACTTTCTTCAACCAACCACTGTATGATGATATATTTCAATTTTACGGAGTATTTTTTATTTTTATTTTTATTTTTTTGGACTGAAGTTCAAATCAATTGAGGTAATTAATTGTGAGGAAAAACTTATGTAAATGATTTATTTTTTCTTTGCGATCCTTATATTATTATAATGTGGGTTTCAATATTCAAGGGACCAAGAAAAAAATAATAAGCCACAAATCTCCGATCTCTCTCTCTCTCTCTCTCACACACACACTCACAAACCATTTTACATTAGCTGAATGTATTTTGCAATAATTTGATGAGAAAAAGGAATTAAAAGCTCAAATAATTAAATTTTGTTCTTTGTTTGTTCTCAATAAAAATAAAAGAAAGAAAGAAAGAAAAGTACAAGAAAAATGCATTATTTATATTTTGTAACTAGTTTTGAAAGAATTTTAATTTTGTTGAATAAAAGAAAATAAAAAACGCAATTACTTATGATAACATTGTGGTTTTTGGTTTTCAGTTTTTACATTGAATTATAGGTAGACATCAATACAAAAAATAAAAATCAAAATTGAAAATCAAAAACCATAACGTTATCATGCAAATATTTATTTTTAATCTTTTTGTGTGTCTTCTCATTGTTTAAATATCTAGCAACCGAAAAAAAATCTACGGAGTAGATATTTTTAGTAGCTTATAATCTTGCATTGCTATTTTTCTGGAGGGTAATATTTGCGACACTCAAAGACACAATTCAAGAGATATGTTTATCTCTTTTTTGTGTTATTATAAGATTCAATAATATCACAAAAAAGATATATAAATATTTATTTTAAATTATATCTTAAAAATTGTGCCTTTGAATGTTTCAGAGACTTTACTCTTCTATAAAAGTGGCCCAATATAGGGTGATTGAAATTCTAATGGGTTGAGATCTCAGTCAGTATTGTCCAAGTAATTTTTTTTTGTTGTTAGGGCCCAACCGCCCAAGGACATGTATGAATTGTGATATACTCTCCCTCACCCTCTCTCTCTCTTGATTTCAAGTACTTGAGATTAATTTCAGTCTTATTTAAAATAAAAATAAAATAAAATAAATTAAAAGCTTGAGATTTCAGCTGGCAGGCCAGTAAATTTTTTGTGATAGCTTAGGTACTTTAGAGGCTAATATTGTTATCATCATGCCAGACAAGAAAGAGTACTCATGAGCAATGGTAATAAGTTGCAAGTCATTTTTTGACCGTCCAGTCAAAAGGAAAAGCAATCTTTTTCTATATTTTTTCTCACGAGTCCACTCATACATGTGGTCATGTAAATCACAGACACGGGTTTATTGTATGTTTGCTTTTAATTTGCGTAAGCGTGTCAGAGTCAAACGGGTTCGGTATTTATGTGTGTAAATTAATTTTTTAAACGTTTGTGTAAGTGATACTCAAGGTTTTATGAATCTGACTCCTAAACAGTGACTGTGTGCAGTGAGTAGGAAAGTACCCTCACCATAAATTTTTTAGCAGTACTGAAGCACACAAGCTAAACAGTATTAAGAGTTTACCAGGTAAACAATCACAAACGGATAAATAAAACATAGATTAAGTGTTTGGAAAATTAACCAAATCTAAAGAACGAACCAGAACAGACTCTGATTATCCAAAAGAATAAAAAGAAATAACAAAAGGGTAGACCTATTTGCTATGAATGCTGAAAAACAAAGGTTTGAATACTTCGAATGCAATGTGTATGCTGTTTTCGAGATAACGCAGAGTCCCTGTATGCTTGGCCTGCTTCCATATTTATAGCGGCCATGGATGAATTCTGATTAGGAAAGGACTCCTTAGCTTATGCCCTAAGCTGCGTGGCTGATTAGCTGATAGTGGAAGAAACCTTCTTAATCTCTAACTCCTACCTTATCCAAATTCTGATTGAATCAATTCCACTTATTTAGGGATTAACCTTCTAAATCCAGCTGGACGTGATCAGATTCTTTTCCCAAACGGACTCTTGCAATTCCTAAAAATATGTGATGACGTCGCCCTGACAACTGTGAATAGCACTGCCTTCCCCTTTCAGTCCATCGGCCTAATCCGCTACTTTCTTTCATCTGAATCGGGCTTAACCAATTTCAATACTTTCTCTCCTGCCCGATTACCTTTTTACGAATGCCTACGGTCGATCGGACTCATACAGCCATCCTTCATTACACGGTATCTGATTGCCTTCCGTGCTACTTTGATCCACCATCGGACTTACGTTGCATTAGGTTATGTTATTCTCGTCCTCGATAATTCTCATCCATGTCCATCCTTCCAATCAGGCTCATACCACAACACCCAACAGCCTTGTGCCTACCATCGGGCTTTCAATCTCCACTTGAGTTCGATGAGTCATAGATTCATTAGGCCGGCCTCCCCTCTATCCAACTTCATGCCACTCGGGCTCAAAAACCTTTGACGATTTTTGGGTGCAAACAATCGCCCCCCAAAAGGTCATATCAAACGTCCTGCCTTGATTGATGTGACGTTTTGAATTTTAAAATTGCCACGTGTTAGCCATGCAGAATTTGTCAAATCTAGAGAATCCCACCAGTCACTCCACATTTAATGCGGCGTGGTATAAAGCGACAAGATTTTCAAAAATCTCTCCACCTCCCTCACTTGCGTCTTCTCTCTGTCTTTCTAAAATCCCAAGCATCCAGAGCTTTTCTCTCTAAACTCCATTTTTTCCGGCACTATCAACCTCCACTCTACCTCCAAAATGGTTCCTAAAAGCGCACCGGCAACCACTTCCAAAGGCAAGAAAACCTTCGTTGACGCTCCACCACCACATAACAGATGCAGAGAAGTGAGAATACTGGCCAAAACCCATGCTACAGACATCTCCACTGATTACCTGACTCACTACAGCTCCCCCGACGGTTCCCCGGTAGCACCTGGTCTTGGTGCAGCGTTTCACGGTGATCCTCCGGCGGCTTTCCTTCCCCTATACCCACCGGTGGACAATGAAGTGTTCCTTCATCCTCCTGCCAACTGGAGCAAAATTTGGACTGCTTCACACCCCATCAGGGGCTGGCCTACCCCTGCAGCTGACTGGGACAAGTGGGTCGTTAGGGTATCGGCCTCCAAGGCCGATGTCTGGAAGCAGACGGTCATCTATGATGCCATTATGCTCAGCCGCTCAAGGCTTGAAATGGACCGTCCCCTCTTCTTCGCTGCTCTCCTCTTCTGGTCGGCCTCTTGCAACGGGTTGCTCTTTCGTTGTGGCCCCATGGAACCTACCATCAAGGACATCAGTTACCTGCTCGGGCTGCATCACACAGGCAAGAGGTCATGCAGGGCTTTATGGATGTTGGATTAGCCAGCTTTTCTTACCCCCAACAAGAATCCGTAAGAGACGGGGCCGTTTCCTACCGACCGATCACAACCTTCGGCAGCTCCTTGATAGCCTGCATGGGTGCTGACGCGACCGAAGTGTCTGATGTTGAACATACGGCCTTCCTGATATACTGGCTAAACAGATTCCTCTTCTGCTCAGCCAGCCAAGCCATCACCAAGGAGTACACTACTCTAGCCTTAGCCCTTTGTTGCTGGGAAGCCATTGTCTCTGGCCACCCTAGTCTGGGCTCACCTTGTCCGAGGCATAACGGACTTCGTGCATTCGGGATTCAGCGTTGGAGGCAGCCCGGTCTGGATTCTGCAGGTGTGGCTCTACTCTTATTTCCAGCAATTCAGGTCGGCCGACCGCCAATTATCTGTCGTTTCTGTTTTTGCTGTCCGATTTATGGACGTTGCTCCTTCTTCTCACTCCTTTGAGGAGTGCTTTTCCTTTTTCTATGAGGGATGTGCCAATCGGGCCGTTCCTCTCTTCCAACTCTTCTCTTCTCTTGACTTTCCTTCATTTCTTCAACTTCCTCACAACCCTGCTAACTGGGGATCTGGCACCCAGTCTACATACAACGAAATCTTCTCTAGCTACTTGCTAGCAAGGGATACAATTTTTAGCCCAAGTATTCCTTCAGCCAACAATAAATGTGGAGTAGAGTATTACTTTGCTCCCCTCTATGCCCGTCAGTTCGGGCTTACTCAACTTGTGCCCGTTCCCCTAAGCATCACTATTAATGTTGACTGGGTGGAACGCGGCCTAATCATCAATGATGGGCAGGTGAAGAAAATCAAAGAACGGTCAAACAAACTCAAGGCCGCATTCAACTTCACCCCCTTCTCTGCCCGGCCCGTGGTCTCGGGGGAATTCACCAAGTGGTGGACCGATTGGGCAAGCCAAATATTCAAGGATACAGCTGCCGAAGCCCTTGTCAGTTTGCTGTGTCATCAGCAGCTGAGGCCGATGCTCCTACTCCAACAGTAGCTCCAACCTGGCGCAAACAAGTAGCAAAGAGGCCGGCACGCAAGCCAGCTCCGGTCAAAGGTCCTTCTCAAAAGAAGAAGAAACCAACACCAGCCTCAACAACTGAGGCTACATTTACTTTATTTCTGACCTGTTTAGCCCGATTACATCATTAAATTCTAATATTTTCCCTTTTCACTTCAGCTTGTTGATGAGGACTCCGGAGAAGACTTACCATTGACCGGAGCAGTTCCCCAACCACCACCAATCCAGCCTCAAACTCTTCCCACTGATCTTCTTACATCTCCTGCATCCGCAGCGGCCTACTTGGAATGAGTCACCGTGAGAGTGATGCCACTACACATTATACCACCACTAACCCCTTCGAGGGACGACGAAGACGGTGATCCTACTGGCAATATTCCTAAACAAGTCGTTCTTTCCTCCAGCAGTGAGGACGCGTCCGATGCCGGAATTGCTATGGAGATAGCTGGAGAAGAAATCGAGCAGGCTGCCCCAGCTGTAGTCAGAGCACCCTTTCGACCAGGATGACACCAGCGCTGCCACAGGATCGTCCTCTCAAGCAACAAGGGAACCTGTTGAGGCCGATCCTGCCCAAACTCTCGAAGATCCTGCAGCTCCAAGGGTTGAGGATGTGGCGAATGACTCGGGCTCTGCCCTGGGCATTCAAATTTTACAGACTATAGAGACCGCTACTAGCCCAGGGGTGGAAACCAGTACTGCTCCCTCTTCCGAACTTGGTCAGTAGTCCTCTCAACCATCAACTTCTCAACCAAGTGAGGCAGATGTTCGTCAAGAGATCTATGCCTCGCTTGGCCCTCACGCCCAGGTATTGTAGCCTCTTACCTTATTTCATTCATGAGCTCTTAAAACATCTTTTGACCCCTATTCTTTTGAACAGGCCGTTCCCATAGGTCCAGAGCTGTACATCCCATTCGACGATTTCTTCTCCGGCCTGGATCTAGGAGCTTTTGAACTTGGTACTTTCAAGCCTGAGGTGGTTTCTCCTTCACGCCTTTAGCAATCAAAAGACCTACTCCTCGGGCTTACTGATCAGGACCTCTCTAATCTTCCTCCTACTACTGATGTTGAAGCAGCTTTGAACACACTCATGGCCGATCCCTCTCTTTCTGACGGGCAGCTATCGCTACTCCGTGAGACACAGGAAAGACTCCCAAGCTGCAGTCTCCTCGACCGATCAGCCTTGAAGGTTCAAGGTGATGCAGAACTTCACTTGGGCTCTCGGCAGAAACCAGTGAGGTTTCTTGATGGGGCCAAAGCTAAGTTTGAAGCAGGAAAGGACTCTCGGGCATAGGTGCTAGCCAGAGACACTTGGCTGCACTATCGCATTGCTACACTTAAAGCTCAACTCGCACAATGCGAGACCGAGGTCATCACCAATAATGCAGCCTTGGTGAAAATTGATGAACTGTTGGCCCAACTTGGTGGTGATGCCCAGAAGTGCAGTGATCAACTACAGGCCAGCGTTCCGGTACCCCGAGCATGGGCCCAAAAACTTGACAAGGCAAAACAAGATCGGGCCAGAGCTATCAAGACTTGGGAAGATTTAAGGGCCAAACTTAAGAATTTTGGGTCGGCCTAGAGGTCGACTCCCATATTTTTTACCTTATATAGCATATTTTTGTAAGTAAGCTGTGCTCAGTTTTATTAATGCAAAATGATGTTTTCTTTAATCATTCGGGCTCAGGTTCATAATTGATCAGTTGATCATATTCCAACCCTGGATTTGGTTTATATTCAAGATCGATGGTCTCCCACAACGTAAGTGACATGAGAATTTTTCTGCGTGCGCTAGTGTGCTATACCCAAGTGTAAGTAATCATGAAAGTAGTAAACTGGTTAAGACCAGGTCGATCCTACAGGAAAGGTGTTAAACTAAATACCTAGATTAATCTCTAACAGGAAAATAAAAATCAATATTTAAAGGGTGTAGAACACAAAGTTCCACAAAGTAACTACTAAAATTAAAGCAACTAAAATAATTTAAACTAACGATTAACTAACTAACTAAAATAGGGAATGTTGGGATTACACAAATCCACCGCGACCTAGCCATCTACAATGCAATTATGTTGAAACTTAATGGAGAACATCTTCTACAGTAGCCCGTATTTCTCTTAGGATAAAGAATCCATAGCCCTTTCATGACCGAGACTATGTCATCACAATTAAGTTTGAAACACATGAAAGTGATTTAAAACAATAGTTAAGACTCGCACCTACAATGGTGTTAGTATTGAAGGTGGTTTGCAAAAGATATTGAAGAAAAATGCCTTAAGACTTTAAGTTCAGAGACTGTTTTGACAAACTGAGCATTTGGGGACAGTTTGATAACGAATCTCTAAAGCAGAAAGTTCTAGGAATACTGCATAGAATGTTCTCAAGAATCATAGAGTTCGATCGATCGACGTGCTTTCGATCGATCGAATATCGTCATCTCTCGATCGATCGAAATGTCTTCGATCGATTGACAATGTCTCTGTTCTGATCGATCGAACCAACTTCGATCGATCGAGCACAGGAGTTATTCTACTGCATGGCATAGGCTTCTTACCACGGTTTCATCGTGATCTCCCAACCTGGGGACTACTCAGACATAGCCTGGAGTGTCTTAGATTCGTTTTTAACGTAAAAGTCCATTAAAGTGTTGTTTGGTTGTGATTGACAATGATTGAACACTACCTAATCATGCAAAGCTACGAGATTAACAGATTAAACTACACTAAATTATAAGCAGAATGTAACTAAAATGATAAGAGGTAACCTGGAATAGAGAAACTTGTATTAAACTAAGAAAAACAATCCAAAAGCATTACTCATTCTTCAAGACCTACAAAACAATGTAAACTCTCTCTCTCTCTCTCTCTCTCTCTCTCTCTCTCTCTCTCTCTTAAAACTGATGAAAAAGTAAAGTGGGCGTCTTTCAGGATGTATACGACTATATATACACAAACCTATTGCTAGGGTTAAAACTTTGTTTCTACTGCGTGTGCGTTATTTCTGATAAAAGCCATGTTCGATCGATCGAACATCTCTCGATCGATTGAACTTCTGGGATCTTCGAGTGCTTGAACTTCATTCGATCGATTGAAACCTCGATTGCTTGAGACCTCGTCGATCGCTCGAAACCTCCTTTTTATGATTGAGTTGTCTTCATTAAAACCAAGCACTTCCTTTTATCATTCTCATCCAATTCTTCACACAGCAATAGTAATCTGCACAAATAATAACTAAAACAATACCACTTATCATAGTTTAATCAAATTGTGTATAAACTGGAATTGCAATTCAAATTGCAGATAAACAAAGGAATTGTAAACTAATTTAGTGTATTTTCTTCTTTTAGCGCGACTGTATTTTACAATACCCCCGCTTGTCACAACCCCCAACTAGCGATTTGCTAGTCCCTAGCAATAAAGCGAAAATAAAACAAGCCAACTATTACTACAATGACTAAAATAAAATAACTTAAACTCAGGCAAATTAAACTAAAATAAAAAGAAAAACTACCTAACTCACTTTCGCAGGAATCGCGGTTGCATTTAGCAAATGCAACAAGCTGTTAAACCCCTAGGTTCCCCCTAGTGGACGAGTGTTGTCTCTTGAGGGTTTGCAGTGAATGTACCCACAAAATTCTCTAATTTTTAAGCTCAAAAAGATATAAAATAACTAGTAAACACTCCCTCCCAAATAACTGTAAACTTTACTTCACAAAACATATCATCCTCATTCAAACCATGAAAGAAATACACATGTTCCTCATGTCACCAAGATAAAAATAACATATGCATCGCATCCATGTATCCATGTGTGTGTGCGAAGTTAACAACTATACATCAAACTTTATTTAGAGTTGTTTAGACTATCATATTCTCAGAACTCGTAGTTTCAACTCAATTCTCACATGGTTTTACACTCGAAAATGAACATCTCACAGAAACTTGGTTAATAATGATCGCACATGGTGTAAAAGCTTTGATAAGAGTGATTTTTCGAATACTAATGCTTTCATACTCGACTCTATAAAAGACGAACATTTAGAGTGTATCGTCTTAAGAAAGGAATACTACTTACTAGAGGAGCAAAATGCTGTGGATAACTCAAATTACATGTTCATATTCAAACTAAGTTGTTAAAAATCATTAAGGCTTTAACTTTTTGGTTTAACTTTATATAACAGGACAGAAATGAGAGGAGTAAGAAATTGCACATCTTTAGCATGTGATTAAGTTTAGTAATTGTACTTTACTTCATTCTATTCATCCTCTATTCTCATATTATATATATATATATAATATGAGAATATATATATTTTTAACCTACTCCTTTCTTTTTTCCTTTTTTGCGGTCCCTCCCACAACTACTCCCTCCTCATCACATACTTCAATAATTTAATCACATTAGATGTGCAATGGGGTTTGTTGAGGTCGAAGTAAAAGATTAGGGATGTAGATTTTCGTAATAGACTTGGCAGTATTTATTAGGTGTTGGGTTCAGAACAACGCATTTTCTGGAATGTTGATACAGGTATATGGAAAGGTAAGGAGCGAATAACGATGACTTAAATCATTTTCTCAACTTCTTAGCTTTAACATTTCAATGTTCATTGAGTTTAGTTGGTAAATCCTGAACGTTCTCCTCTCATACGCAGCCCAAATGAAGAATTGGAGACTATTCGACGAATTTAATACGCTTATTCAAGAAAAACAATTTGAATTTAATGTGATAATTCCCTCAGAAATGAAGATTGGATTTAAAAGCTTACTAAGAGTGACTAGTTTCGACTACTTATTCCTTAAAGTACAAAAGTCGTATTAACTCTTATTTAGGTTTTCTGCATAGCTATTAACATGTGCAAATGGATTTTGGATACAAGAATGGTCAACATATGCATTCATCCTAGAGAAACTAGAAAACGCGTGAACTTAATTCATAAAAGGATGAGAATAAAATGGTTGTGTCATTGCTTCATAACTGCTAAATAGGAGTGAATATTCAAAATTATTCTACCAATTCAATTTAAAACTTGCTTAATAGTTTGAAATTTTTAACTCTAAAATTTTCAACTTTTTCTTTGCTGCTATTTCTGTAATTTATTTGTTTTCAAACTTCTAATCGAGATTGTATGACATGTGCAATAAAGTGATCCAGATTGCTAAGTATAAATATGCACAGGTGATTATCTATCTACATCCCACCCCCAACTGAAAATTGCAATGTCCTCAGAAGTCGATTTTCAAAAATAGATAGAGAGATATCACCTGATAAAACATGGTAATAACCGCAAGTGTAACAATCTGTACAGAAAGCATACAAGCTCCAAGCAGCAAAGATCAAAAGAGATAGGAAAAAAAATAGAGCATGAGATCCATACATAAAACAGAACTAATCACCGGAAAGATAATAGAGTGAAATAACAGAACAGTGATAATATAATTTATAAAACTAAAATCCAAAATACCTAAACCAACTAACAATAACCAAACCACCAAAATAAATGAAGGGAGAGAAACAGTAATAAACAAACTACAATGGAACTCTCCCTCGCACAAGACAAACCCTACTCATCCCCTATATCAGATAAAATCACAATCGGTGTGGCAGGATCATCCTCACCCGCACCCTCAGCAACAGTGGGAACCGTCGCCGGGTCACTCACAGTCGGGGCAGCTGGTGTAGATAGTAATGGGTCAGCCATGACTGGAGGTGGTGGAAATGACGATGATGGTGCAAAGGGATCAGTAGGTGGTGGAGTAACAGCAGTAGTAGGCGGTACAGAAAGAGGAGGATCAGTAGTAGTAGGTGGTGCCGCCGATGTAGATGGAGTAGAACGATCAACCTGTGGAGGCGGAGCTGAAGATGAAGGAGCAGTAGTGGGTGGTGGAGGTGTATGTAAAGACTGGTCGACCCCCATCTGAATCAGTATGGCCTCAAGAAGAGTTGTCATGCGGTCCATCTTGCCCTCGAGTTTGATCCGGGCCTCTCTCTCCTCTAATAGTAACTCATGAACAGTCGGGAGAGGCACAGATGAAGAAGACTCTCCCTGGGCGGGAGCCTGAGACCGCTGTCTCAGCTCAAACTGTGCAACCTCAATACGAGGATCAACCTCGTCATCAGAATCTAGCTCCTCAACCTCTGTGGATGTCCCAAAAGCTGCACCCTCTGTATCGGTGCCTCCTCCCCTCTTCCTCTTCGCCCCTACCTTCGCCTTCCCTTTCAGCTTCCTCTTCTTCTGCGCATCTGAGCGACATGCTACTATCTCGCCAAATCGACTCGAGGCCTGAGAAATCGTGTCAGTGGCCAATGGTATCAATCCAGCCTGCTCAATCACCCTATGGATGAGCCAAGCGCCCTTCAGATGATGCTTGGAGGCAATGTACCGCATAGGCTGGACAAAGAAGTCGATATATAGTCGAGGGAGACAAACACTCTGCCCCGTCCCTATGACATACAGATCTGAGCATACCATGGCGCCACCTTTTCGTGGTAAGATGTTATCAATATACAATTGGCGAGTGCCAGGTGGAGAAGATGGAACTGCTCGGTCAGAAATTGGTCTTCAATCAGGGAGATGCAGTTCCAGATTTGAATCGCACCGTCGGTAATCTCCTGAATGATGACAGATGGAAGAGACTCGGGTGTACCAGGTATGTGTGGGTAATAGTGGTCGGGCGTCTCTAGTACACCCAAAGCTGTGGCCATGGTAGCTGGGCTGAAAATAATCTCACAACCCTGGAAGAATGATCTATAAGTGAACGGAGCCGCAGAATCCTTAATCATAGTCGCACACGCCTCTCGTACCCATGTGATGTTGATTTGCTTAGATTGCGTCAACATTGTGAACCAACTGGGCATGGCATGGAGACGTGCGAGAAACCACGGGGCGGACAGCCAAACTGCCTCGAGGGGTCGCTCTATCATCACCTTCCTCGTCTGGAAGTATCTAGTAAACCAAACACACTCCTCCTCATTTCTGAGCCCATGATCTGGTATGGGGTCTGGTATAGTGAGGCCAAGCGGCTTGGACTTATGGTACCCTGTGATAGTGTTCATCGCGAAAGCCCTGAAATGGAAGAAAAATATAAAATACATTAAAACAGGTAAGAAAGGAAAAGAAACTGCTATTGCTGCTGTTCGATCGATCGATGAATGTTCGATCGATCGAAAAGGTACTGGGTCAATCGCTCGAGACCAGTTCGATCGATTGAACAGATGCTGGGTTCGATCGCTCGAGTCCAGTTCAATCGATCAAACACAGCAAAACAGCAGCGACAAGAACAGAGAACGGGAATAGCCCGCGACACAAAATAACAAAGAAAACTACCAAGAAATAGTTTAAGAACCACTGGGGGCACCCCCACACCAATTCGAATAAAATGAATGAGAGGGGTATTATGTGGACCTTACCTCAGGTAAAACGCAGGTAGAGGATGAGGAGGATGATGATGGTGATCAGAGGGGCGCTCTAAGGTGCTTCAGTTCATGTGGTTGTAAATGGAGGGGCAAAATCGCACAAGCCTCCTCTGTCTCCGAGCGCTCGAGGATTAGGGAGATGAAGAGTGACTGATGAAGTGTACACAAGACGCCTCATTTAAATACAAGTCTCGATCGCTCGAGAAAGTTTGATCGATCGAAACTTTGATCGATTGAGGCCTGTAGAAGCGCTTGAGGATACTATAATTTAGATCGATCGATCGAACTCGAAAATTCTACAATATCACTGAATGGAGAAATTATACAACCCCAACTAACCAATATTGGTCTGGACATACAAGAAAATGATAAAAACAGTTCATTGACAGGACATGTAAGCCAAAAAATCATCATCAAAATAGAAAATTGCAAAAAATTTTATAGATAAAACATTGTAATAGCATCCATTTGCAATATTATTTCCCCCAACATGGTATTTAAAACCTTATTGATAAAGAAAAACTAAAAGAAACTGAAACTAATAAAACTTTGTCTAGGAATACACTTCAATTGATGAAAGAAAGATGAAATGACATAATACAATTAAAGTGGAGCACTACTCTTCAAACATGAATAACTCATCTTCCGCAACTGCTTCTTTTTCTACCACATCTTTGAGTCTGGATTCCAAACCTGATGATTCCCTTTCCCAGAACAGTCGGAAGACAGCAAGGATATCATCGAGTGAGGCTGAAACCGTTGAAGGAATGATTGCACACGCAAGAGGTGAGTCGGATGGAGACAAAGATAACGGAGTGTAATTTTGCATCGGACTTTCCTCTCGCGACGGAGTACCCGGGGGCACTATGTATGGTCTAAATCCATGGAATAGCTGATGTGGAAGGAACAACGGTGGTAACGGATGATTCATAGTGAAATTCCTGACAAAGGAAAACAAAAAGAAAACGAAGAAATAAATTAAATAGAACAAAAGAAAGAACTAACAGAAAGAATTAAACAAAGAAAAATGAAAAGAGAAAGGAATATGACCAAGAATTAACCTCACTATTGGCATGATAGACCCATGTGCACTAGCAGGTAGAGGGCAGTGAAGCCGGAACAACACATAATGCATGTGCACGTAAATATAGGGAACCAATTCGATGACAAGGAAGTCATCAACATAGGTGAAGACAACGTTATGGTGTTCAGGCACCACATCCTGTAAATCCTCTTCTTCCCATGGTTCCCACATTAAATCATTCTCCCATTGTTCTAAAAGGGCATCATCAACTTCCCCAACAAAGTACCCTTCAGGTTCTCCTTCTTCTTTAGGAAATTCCATGTGCTCAAAGGGATTGATATGGAGGAGAACAAGGTTAAAAAAGATGTACCCATGGGTCAAATCCAATACATCATCTGCCCCTGGTCCTTGATAAGGAAAAAAACAGAATGCTATCTCGTCGGCAGTCCAAGGAGGGTTAGGATATTCTGAATCAGCCCATGACCCTATAGAATGAACATCATCGTCCCTCATATTTAATATCCTACAAGGGAGAGTCAGCAAGGAATAGCAGATTAAGAATCGAAGTCACATTCAAAAAGAGACAGAAAAGAACAAAACAAAACAAAATGCAGTAAAAGAAAGAGTACAACAATAATATGTAAACACACTTTGGTGTCTTAGGTGGAGGGATATCTGGGCTCATCTAGCTCGATGTGCTCAGCTTCTGGTAGGAAGTTCTCCAAGAACGGTTTTAGTCTTTGGTCGTTAACCTTGAAACAATCATCATTCTTGGGATTCACAAGCTCAATAGCCCCATGTGGAAAAACAGATTTGACAAGGAATGGACCTGTCCATCGGGACCGGAGCTTACCTGGAAAAAGGTGGAGGCGAGAGTCGTACAGTAAGACTTTCTACCCCGGCTCAAAAGACTTTCGAAAAATTGTTCTATCGTGGCGAGCCTTTAACCTTTTCTTGTGTAATTTAGCATTGTCATATGCATCTCGACGTATTTCTTCCAGTTCAGCCAACTGGAGTTTTCAGAGATGACCTCCCTCTTTAATGTCGAAGTTCAATGAGCGTGTCGCCCAATATGCTTTGTGCTCAATTTTGACAGGAAGGTGACATGCCTTGCCGTACACTAACCTATATGGGGACATTCCCAGATTTGTCTTGAAGACAATACGGTATGCCCATAGAGCATCGGTCAATTTATAAGCCCAGTCTTTTCTGTTAAAACTAACCGTCTTTTCAAGTATATGTTTGATTTCACGGTTAGCCAACTCTGCCTGCCCGTTTGTTTATGGGTGGTAGGCTAGAGAGATCTTGTGGTTCACCCCGTATTTCTTGAGTAGTGATTCCAAAGGCCTATTGCAAAAGTGCTTGCCTTGGTCACTTATTAGTGCTTTCGGGGTTCCGAAACGCGACAGAATGTGTTCCTTAAGAAAGGAAATTACTATTTTGTGGTCATTGTGTCTTGTTGGTATCGCTTCCACCCATTTTGATACATACAGCTAGGAGTATGTATTCACAGTTATTAGATTTTGGAAACGGGCCCATGAAGTCTATGCCCTAACAATCGAACATTTCAATTGTGAATATTGGAGTTAAGGGCATAGAATTCTTTTTCGAAATTGTACCAAGCTTTTGACAGCGTTGGCACGCTTTGCAAAAAGCGTAAACATCTTTAAACACAGTGGGCCAGTAGAAATCACTGTGTAGAACTTTTTGTGCAGTCTTTTGCGAGGCAAAGTGACCTCCACAGGCTTCAGAGTGGCATGCGACTAAAATTACGGTTATATCCTCATTAGGGACGCAATGCCTGATGACCTGATCAGCACAATACTTGAATAAGTAAGGGTCATCGAAAAAGAAATGATGTGCGAACGAGAGGAATTGTTTCCTGTCTTGATTTGACCAATGTCTATGAGTCTCTCCCGTAAGAAGGTAATTTATTAGATCCGCGTACCAAGGTAAACTGGAAACAGCTATCAGTTGCTCGTCTGGGGATTCATCTTTGATTGGTACGGGTTCAGTGTCGTCAGTAAATGTCAACCGAGATAAGTGGTCAGCGACCACATTTTTCACTCCCTTTTTATCCTTAATTGTGATATCGAATTCTTGGAGTAGGAGTATCCAATGAATAAACCTCTGTTTTGCGTCCTTCTTAGATAGCAGGTACTTGAGGGCCGAGTGGTTTGTAAAACAGACGATTGGGGACCCTATCAGATATGACCTGAATTTGTCTAGAGCAAAAACTATTGCCAGTAGCTCTTTTTCAGTAGTCGTATAATTCATTTGAGCTTCGTTGAGTGTTCGGCTGGCATAGTATATTACATAGGGCTTATTATCCTTCCTCTGTCCTAGGACTGCACCAATGGCGTAGTCACTAGCGTCGCACATTAGTTCAAAAGGCAAACCCTAGTCGGGTACCTGGATTATCGGTGCGAAGGTAAGGTGTTCCTTTAGTGCGTCAAAAGATGATTGACAGTTTTCCGACCACTCGAATGGTACATCTTTGACCAAGAGTTGACACAATGGTCTGGAGATTGCACTAAAGTTTTGGATAAAGCGACGATAAAATCCTGCGTGTCCCAGAAAAGATCGGATGTTTTTAACTGTACGGGGGACAGGTAGGTTCGAGATTATATCGATTTTCGCTTTATCAACTTGGATACCTTTATCAAAAATAATGTGGCTGAGGACAATTCCCTTGGTCACCATGAAGTGACACTTTTCCCAGTTTAGTACTAGGTGTTTATCCTCGCATCTTACTAACACACGTTCCAGATTATCTAAGCAATTCTCAAAACTATGACCGAACACTGAAAAATCGTCCATAAAGACCTCGAGTGTTTGTTCGACCATATCACTGAATATGCTCAACATGCACCGCTGAAAGGTGGCAGGTGCGTTGCATAAGCCGAAGGGCATACAACGGTAGGCGAATGTACTGAACAGACATGTGAATATCATTTTCTCTTGATCTTCAGGAGCAATTTCTATCTGGTTGTACCCACTATATCCGCCCAAGAAGCAATAATACTTGTGACCCGCCACTCTTTCTAGCATTTGATCCATAAATGGCAATGGAAAATGGTCTTTCCGAGTCACAGTATTCAATTTTCTGTAATCAATACACATCCGCCATCCGGTGGGGACGTGTGTTGGTACTAACTCGCCGTCTTTGTTTGGGATAACCGTTATACCAGCCTTTTTGGGCACCACCTGGGTTGGACTAGCCCAAGGGCTGTCATAAATAGGATATATAATCCCAACGTCAAGAAGTTTTAGGACTTCCATTTTGACGACTTCTTGCATATTGGGATTCAGATGCCTTTGCATTTTTCGCGTAGGTTTAGCGTCTTCCACCAGATATATCTTATGGGTGCAAATAGATGGGCTTATGCCTTTTAGCTCGGCAATAGTCCATCCCAATGCTCCCTTATGCTGTTTGAGCATTTGAATTAACTTATCCTCTTATTCAGAATTCAATGTGGCTGAGATTATAACAGGATAAGTCTTTTCAGTCCCCTGAAAAGCGTATTTGAGCTCTTTCGGAAGCTCCTTTAATTCTAAATTGGGAAACTGAAAGTTCGAAGGCATGGCTAACTTTGTTTTTGGAGGCAAGGGTTCATATGGTGTGACCTACATGCATTCAGCTCTATCTTCTTCTTTTGTTTCCATCATAAGACAGGCATGATTTAGGGCAGCGTCCAACGGAGTTGAATCGTTAGGTTTGTAGACTGAGTTAAATTGTGACACTACTACTTCCAAAGGATCTTTATAGTCAACGAAGTCAACCTCATCTTCGATGACCGTCTCAATGTAGTTGACTTCCTCTTCGTCCTCGTATTCGTTAGGTCGGAGATTTGAAAAAATCTTGACACTTAGAGTCATATTCCCGAATACGATGGTCATGATACCACTTCTTATTTTGATTGTGGCATCTATGGTGTTGAGGAATGGACGTCCAAATATTACCGAAATTTGTGAGTATAGGTTAGACACCAGTTCAGTGTCCAAAATCACAAAATCGACCGGGAAGATAAATGTGTATATTTGTACAAGAACATCTTCCAGTATTTCTCTAGGATATTTGACTGACCTATCTGCCAGTTGTAACGCAACTTGGGTAGGTTTGAGTTCACCCAACCCTAGTTGTTTATAAACTGAGTATGGCAGCAGGTTCACGCTTGCTCCTAGATCAAGGAGTGCGTTGTCTATCCTTTGATTTCCAATACGGCACGAGACAGTTGGAGTCCCAGGGTCTTTGAGCTTTGGAGGCAATTCATTTTGAATGATTGCACTTGCTTGGCAAGTGACGTAAGCGTGTTTTTTCACACTTTGCCTCCTTTTGACCGTACATAAGTCTTTTAGATATTTAGCATAGGCCGGCACTTGTTTGATTGCATCCAGGAGTGGAAGATGGATTTTGACTTGTTTGAACAACTCCAAAAATTCCTGATTCTTTGCCTCATTTTGGGGTTTCTTAAGCCTTTGAGGGTAAGGCGCGGTGAAAGGGCATTTAGGTAATTCATCAATGATAGGCTCCTTTACGGGCTTTCTCTCGACTTCTTCTGCTTCTTTAGGAGTGTCATCTTTTGATTCTACTAGTTTATCATTAGTGGATGACTCCTCTTCTTGAGTGGATGGTTTATTCCTAGTCACCACTTCCTCCTCTTCATACTCCTCGGGAGTAGAATGAGGCATGTTTTGCCCTATGACCTTACTGCTTCTCAGAGTTGTCACGGCTTTGGCATGCTCTTGGTTATTGGGACCATTGTTGAATCCCTTAGGGTTTTGAAGTGGTTGAGCGGGAAACATTCCACTCGAACCCTCGTGTCGTGCATCCATTCTCTCTAATGTCGCGGACATTTTACTCATCATTTGAATTAACCGTTGTGTTAAATTCGCATTAGAGATTGGATCTTCCTCCTGCACCTTTTTGTGAGGTGGCACGTACACACTTTCTTACGGATTATTAAAGGGTTGAGCATGATTATAGTTATTTAATCTATTTTGATTGAATGGCTGGGACTGCCTATTATATTGCCCTTGATAGTGATTATTGTTAATGTAGGGCTGTTATTGTTGATATTGGTATTGGGTCCCAGCATTGTTTTTCCAATCAAACCTGGGGTGATTCTGATACGAACCACGCCAATAATGTGACGAAACCCGTAACACGATTAATGCCTCGGACCGTTCTACTGTCAGATTCAATGGAAACCGCGACCCAACACCTATAACAGATGCGAACCTTGGTATAAAGGATGAAGACGCCACAATCAAGGATGGGAAACTCGATTGATAAGTCAAGGTATGAACGCCACAGAGTAATTCTGATAAGTTCAAATAGTTCTTCAAAGAACCAAAGAGAAAACTCTCACAATATTATTAATGATCAAAAACTGAATATTACAAACCCTAAAACTGATTAAATAGCTGAGGCTTACAGTTGGGCCCTATAAACCTACGAAATATAATCGCCCAATATAATTCGCCCCAAAACTAAAATAAAAGGAAACTAAATAAAAATAATAAAAAGTCCCTAAGTTGGCATGGAAGCCTTTAATTTATTCTAGAGTTTGAATCATGGACACCCAGCCTTGTGGATCACTAGTATCCTCCTTTGGGCCACAAAGATTAGTCTCAACCCAAATTTGTTGAATCAGCCCATTGAGATTGTCCTTGAACCGTTTTGCTCGCGCCCTTATAACTGGACCAATTGGCACGTGGTTCGGGTCCGCATTCCACCTTGTGCTAGCCGCCATGTTCTCATAATTCCCCTCCTCTTGAAAAGGATTTGTCCTCAAATCGTCACCTACATCAAAAGGAGATAAATCAGCAACATTAAAAGTAGTACTAACATTATACTCACCAGGCAACTCTAACTTGTAGGCATTATCATTGATGCGCTCAAGAACTTGAAAAGGACCATCGCCTCGGGGAAGCAATTTAGAACACCTTTGTGCAGGAAATCTTTCTTTTCGCATGTGTACCCAAACCCAATCTCCGGGTTCAAAGATGATATTGCGTCGCCCTTTGTTAGCTTGCGTTGCATATTCTTCCGTTCTTCTCTCAATATTCAGTCTTGCTTTCTCATGAATCTGCTTAGCAAAATCTGCTTTCTTTTTGCCATCTAAATTAACACGCTCAGTCACAGGTAAAGGAGATAAATCCAAAGGAGTTAAAGGATTAAAACCATACACAATTTCAAAGGGTGAAAATTTAGTAGCAGAATGGATAGTACGATTATAACCAAACTCAACATGTGGTAAACATTCTTCCCATGTTTTGATGTTCTTTTTAATAATAGCCCTTAACAAAGTAGATAAAGTCCTATTTACTACTTCGGTTTGACCATCAGTTTGTGGATGACAAGTAGTAGAAAATAATAACTTAGTCCCCAACTTACACCACAAGGTCTTCCAAAAGTAACTCAAGAACTTAACATCTCTATCTGAAACAATAGTCCTAGGCATACCATGTAATCTCACAATCTCCTTAAAGAACAAATCAGCAACATGTGAAGCATCATCAGTTTTGTGACATGGAATAAAATGTGCCATCTTGGAAAATCTATCCACAACCACAAAAATTGAGTCTCGACCGTGTTTAGTCCTAGGTAAACCTAACACAAAATCCATTGAAATATCAATCCATGGTTCACTAGGAATTGGAAGAGGTGTGTATAAGCCATGGGGTTGTACTCTAGATTTCGCTCGCCTACATGTGACACATCTACCACAAATCCTCTCAACATCTTGTTTCATGCGTGGCCAATAGAAGTGTTCTTGCAAAACGGCTAATGTTTTAACTACCCCAAAATGTCCCATTAAGCCTCCCCCATGTGACTCTCTCACAAGCAACTCTCTCACAGAACAATTTGGAATGCACAATTTATTTTCTCGAAATAAAAACCCCTCATGCCTATAGAATTTATTATGGGCAATTTTTCCACAAGATTCAAACTCTTCACTAAAATCTAGGTCTAAAGGATACAATTCTTTAATATGCTCAAAACCAAGAATCTTAGCATCAAGAGTGGAGATTAGAATGTACCTTCGAGAAAGTGCATCGGCGACGATGTTCTCCTTACCTTGTTTATATCGTATGACGTATGGAAATGTCTCAATGAATTCAACCCATCGTGCATGTCTCTTGTTCAGCTTGTGTTGGACTTTAAGGTGCTTTAAAGACTCATGATCGGTGTGAATCACGAACTCTTTTGGCCACAAGTAATGCTGCCATGTCTCCAAAGCTCGAACCAATGCGTACATCTCTTTGTCATAAGTGGGATAGTTTAAGGCAGCCCCACTTAACTTCTCACTAAAATATGCAATTGGTCGTCCTTCTTGCATAAGCACGGCGCCAATACCTAATCCTGAAGCATCACATTCAATTTCAAAAGTTTTTGTAAAGTTAGGTAAAGCAAGTAAAGGTGCATGAGTTAATTTTTCCTTGAGTAATTGAAATGCCTTCTCTTGCTCTTCCCTCCATTTGAACCCAACATTTTTCTTGATGACTTCGGTTATTGGTGCAGCTATACTACTGAAGTCTTTCACGAACCTTCTGTAAAAACTAGCAAGTCCATGAAAACTTCGCACATTGCTTACACTAGATGGGCTTGGCCATTCTTGGATAGCACGAATCTTTTCTTCATCAACCTGTATTCCTTGTGCACAGACAACAAAACCAAGAAACACAAGCTTATCGGTGCAAAAAGTGCACTTCTTTAGGTTAGCAAACAACACTTCCTTTCTAAGTACATCTAACACAAGTTTTAAATGCTTCAAATGCTCTTCCAAGTTTTTGCTATAAATAAGGATATCATCAAAATAAACAACCACAAATTTTCCAATGAAAGCACGCAAAACATGGTTCATCAATCTCATAAAAGTACTAGGAGCATTAGTTAATCCAAAAGGCATAACTAACCATTCATACAAACCATATTTTGTTTTAAATGCAGTTTTCCATTCATCCCCTTCTTTCATTCTAATTTGATGATACCCACTTTTCAAATCAATTTTAGAAAATATACAAGAACCATGCAACTCATCTAACATATCATCTAAGCGAGGAATAGGGTGTCGATACTTTACCGTTATGTTGTTGACGGATCGGCAATCAACGCACATTTTCCACGTCCCATCCTTCTTAGGAACCAAAATCACCGGAACGGCGCATCGACTCATACTTTCTCTTACGTACCCCTTTTCCATCAACTCACTAACCTGCTTTTGTAGCTCCTTTGTCTCCTCGGGATTGCTTCTATAGGCTGGTCGGTTTGGAATGGTAGCACCGGGCACGAAATCAATTTGATGTTCAATCCCTCGAATAGGGGGTAAACCATGTGGAATCTCCTCGGGAAAGATATCACCAAACTCCTGCAAAAGAGAAACAATAGAACTAGGCAAAGATGAGTCAATTTGGTTAGTGTTTAAAAATGCCTCTTTGTACAGAAGCACAATCATGGGCTGATTTGAAAACAACGCTCGTTTGATCTCACTCGCTTTTGCATAAAAATTCTTTTGATTTCTCTCTAATTTTCCCTCAATGGCTGCATTTTTCTTTTCTTTTTCTCTCTTATTTTTCTCACTCTTTCTCTTTTTTTCACTCTGTTTCTTATGATCACTCTCCTTTTGCAACTTCACTTGATCTTCATAAACTTGCTTCGGAGTCAAAGGCACTAAGGTGATTGTCCTTTGATTAAGAACGAACGAGTATTTATTTGTGAAACCATCATGCTTAACACGTCGATCAAATTGCCATGGCCTCCCTAACAACAAGTGTCCAGCTTGCATTGGAACCACATCACTCAAAACTTCATCTTCATATTTTCCAATACGGAAAGAAACTAACACCTGTTTAGTC
The DNA here is from genome assembly GCA_033977485.1 of Hydrangea macrophylla. Taxonomy (NCBI): domain Eukaryota; kingdom Viridiplantae; phylum Streptophyta; class Magnoliopsida; order Cornales; family Hydrangeaceae; genus Hydrangea; species Hydrangea macrophylla. The sequence goes on from CM066993.1 coordinate 31,046,615, forward strand.
ACCCTTACTTCTCCACTATCATTGAGCCATTGCAATTTATAAGGTCATGGATGCTTGATTGTTGGCAGCCCTAATTTCTCCACCAAAGTTGTGCTAGCAACATTAGTGCAACTCCCCCCATCGATGATCACACTACACACCTTATCTTTGACATGACATCTCATATGAAAGATGTTCTCTCGTTGTGCATCATCATCTTCTTTAACTTGCATATTTAGAGCTCTCCTTGCAACTAACAAATCCCCTTGGGCAGCGTACTCTTCGTCATCGGCATCCTCCAATGGTGGCACAGATTCGTTGTCATCTTCATCTTCGGTTTCAATCTCACCATTATCTCGTAACACCATAACTCTCTTGTTCGGACATTGGCTAGCTATGTGTCCCCTACCTTGGCACTTAAAACACTTAATATCACGGTTCCGAGAAGTAGACGAATCGGATTTACCTTGATTTCCATGGCTGGCCACCTCTTGTTTTTGCTCAGTTTTTGGCTTCACCAAAGGCTGTTTCTCATCTCTTTTCCAATTATTTGGTTTCCAAGCGGATGTATTAGAATTTTGGCTTGGATTTTGGCTTGGACGTGTGCTGCTGCCCCTCCTCTTGAATTGATTCTCAATTTTAATAGCCATGTGTACCATATCCTCCAATTCAACATAGTGTTGCAATTCCACTGCGTAGGCAATTTCCCGATTCAACCCAACTAAGAATCTAGCCATTGTAGCCTCTCGATCTTCCTCTACATTCGCTCAAATCATAGCAACTTCCATCTCCTTATAATATTCTTCCACACTCCTGTTACCTTGCCTCAAACTTCGCAACTTATTGTACAACTCTTAGTAATAATAGCTTGGAACGAACCGCTTCCTCATCACAGTTTTCATATCCTCCCACGTCTCTATTGGACGCTCCCTATTTCTTCTCCTATTCAACACCAATTGATCCCACCAAATGATAGCATAATCAAAAAATTCAATTGCAGCAAGTTTTACCTTCTTAGCCTCAGAGTAATGGTGGCAATCAAATACTAATTCTACCTTCTTCTCCCATTCTAGATAGGCTTCCGGATCATTCTTCCCTTGAAACGAAGGAATCTTCATCTTAATACTACCCAAATTATTATCTTCCCGGTTCCTAGCTTCTCTAAACCTAACTTCTCTACCCCGACCACCATATCTCCTTTGATTATCGATTGACTCCTGATCATTTTCTTCACCAAAGTCTTCCCAAAAATACTCCTCTTCTTCAACTCTCACTCCCCTCGGTTGAACTCTCTCTCTTCTATGTCCATGAGGAGCATTGTTTTGTGGCTGCTCCACACGTGCATTCTCTACTCTATCTAACCATTCATGAACTTGTTCCATCTCTGTCCTCAATACCCTCCTCATTTCACCCATTAATGCCTCCAATAGTAGTTTCTGATCAGTCTCTCCCGAAACCTCCCCGGCATTAATTTTGTCTTTATGGGCCATATTTCGCTGCAAAATAAAGATTAGATAAAAAAAATACAAGACCTCACAACTCTCGCTCACGTGTTTCACTCAACTAGGGTGTATCACTCAAGTTCACTCGTGTTTAAACTGAAAATCAATTTGGCTTTTACCCTCTTATGTGCTCACCACTCTTGCCTTTTTCCACTCGTAGTAATTCTCACTCGGTTCTTATGAAACTGCTCAAACAATGACCAGAATTTCTTAGTAACAATCCACACCCAAACTAGACCAATCAATTTTGGAAGTTGAAAGCACGACTAAAACGAACGCGAATGGCTAGGTTTCCAAAAGCACAAAAAAAATGGAATTTTCGGAAAAAATTTTCACACTATGGAGTAAGGTCAGATTCGGACTCCTTAGACCCCAAATATCGCAAAACAAAAATAAATTTTTAAGCCGAATTTTTGTACTCCTTTTCTTTTTCTTTTTTTTCTTTTTTTTTTTTTTGATCGCGGCTTACTGATCTCTTCTCTTCTCTTTTTTTTTTCTTTTTTTTTTCTTTTTTGAATAATCAGGGAGACTTCACAGTTCACGTATCTGATTCAGAAACCCTAATTCCTGAGAAGGAAAAGACCACAATAACAACGCTCACGAGAATGAACAAACACGAAGTAACAAGCAAAAATCATAGATCAGATTCGCAAACCCTAAACACGAAATTCCAGATCGTAATCGAACTGTTTTTTTTTTTTTTTTTTAGATACGGTTCAGAAACGAGAACGAATAAGAAAAAGAAACAAACAAAAACAAAAAGACGAAGAAAACATACCCAGAAGAAACGAAGAAAAACAAAAACGAAAAAGATAGTATAAACCTGAGACTAGAACTGTGCTCTGATACCAACTGATACGAACCACGCCAATAATGTGACGAAACTCGTAACACGATTAATGCCTCGGACCGTTCTACTGTCAGATTCAATGGAAACCGCGACCCAACACCTATCACAGATGCGAACCTTGGTATAAAGGATGAAGACGCAACAATCAAGGATGGGAAACTCGATTGATAAGTCAAGGTATGAACGCCACAGAGTAATTCTGATAAGTTCGAATAGTTCTTCAAAGAACCAAAGAGAAAACTCTCACAATATTATTAATGATCAAAAACTGAATATTACAAACCCTAAAACTGATTAAATAGCTGAGGCTTACAGTTGGGCCCTATAAACCTACGAAATATAATCGCCCAATATAATTCGCCCCAAAACTAAAATAAAAGGAAACTAAATAAAAATAATAAAAAGTCCCTAAGTTGGCATAGAAGCCTTTAATTTATTCTAGAGCTTGAATCATGGACACCCAGCCTTGTGGATCACTAGTATCCTCCTTTGGGCCACAAAGATTAGTCTCAACCCAAATTTGTTGAATCAGCCCATTGAGATTGTCCTTGAACCGTTTTGCTCGCGCCCTTGTAACTAGACCAATTGGCACGTGGTTCGGGTCCGCATTCCACCTTGTGCTAGCCGCCATGTTCTCATCAGATTCTATCTATTGTTATTCTGAACATTATTATTATTGTAGGAATTTCCCGCCCCCTATACCCTTGCATGGCATTCATTTCCATGGGGGGTTGTTCTTGAAAGTACGGCACATTGGGACAGTATTGATTGGTGTGTCCTAACATGTTGCATGTGCTGCACGGTTCTTCAGGTAAAACCTGCCTAGAACTCTCTCCTTTCAATGTCATCTCCTCTACCTTCTTAACTAGTTCTTCATATTTACTCATTAGATGATCCTCGCTTTTTAATTGATATAGACTCTTCTCCTCTACACAGGATATCTGTGAACATGGGGCATCTTCTGAATTGGACCATTCATGGGCATGTTCAGCTAGCCACTCGAAGTCAGCTTCTGCTTCTTCCGTGTTTTTGCGAAGAAATGGCCCTGAACTCATGGTTTCGACCAACTTTTTAGTTTCACCATTTAACCCTTCATAAAAGTAGCTTATGGTTCGCCATTTCTCATACCCATGATGTGGGCATGATAGAAGCAAATCCTTGAAACGCTCCCAAGTTTGGGTGAAGGTTTCATTACTCTTTTGTTTGTAAGAGTTCATTTGTCGTTTAAGCTCAGTGGTCATGCGAGGTGAAAAGAATTTCTTTAAAAATGCAGTGTTCATTGCATGCCAAGTATAGATTGAATTCGGCTTTAAAGTGAGCAGTCACGCTTTTGCTTTATCCTTCAAAGTGAAAGGAAATAGCATTAGGCATGTCACGTCTACAGGACAATTCTGGGAAAATATTTTACAAACATTCTCGAAGTCCTTGACGTGAAGATATGCCTTCTCGCTATCCATTCCATGGAAGGTAGGAAGGAGTTGAATCATTCCATTGCGAAATTGAAATTCGCCAGCATAAGGTGGAATGAGAATACAAGAAGGTGTTGGAGCGTGTTCTGGTATCATGAGATCGCACAAAGGACGAAGCGAATCATCAACTGGTACAACCACATTTTCACCGTTTTCACTTTGATTGTCGGCCATTGAATCTGTTGGTGTTACTAAAGGATTAATAAAACTAGATGAATCGGATGAGTAGAGTGGGTTTTCGTAAGTTCCTTCAAAGGAATTGTCGGACATAAAAGAAAGATCCTAAGTAGTTTTAATCTAAAGAATGCAAGACAAAAGAAAACAGAAAGAGATGAGAACAGATTGAGGTAATCTAAGCGTTAGCTTGTCGCTTCCCCAACAACGGTGCCAAAAAAAAATTGACACGAGAATTTTTCTGCTTGTGCTAGTGTGCTATACCCAAGTGTAAGTAATCGTGCAAGTAGTAAACTAGTTAAGACCAGGTCGATCCCACAGGGAAGGTGTTAAACTAAATACCTAGATTAATCTCTAACAGGAAAATAAAAATCAATATTTAAAGGGTGTAGAACACAAAGTTCCACAAAGTAACTACTAAAATTAAAGCAACTAAAATAATTTAAACTAACGATTAACTAACTTATGCAATGTTTAAAAATGTGTTTTTCTTAATAAAGGGGAATGTTGGGATTACACAAATCCACCGTGACCTAACCATCTACTATGCAATTACGTTGAAGCTCAATAGAGTACATCTACTACAGTAGCCCGTATTTCTCTTAGGATAAAGAATCCATAGCCCTTTCATGACCGGGACTATGTCATCACAATTAAGTTTGAAACACATGAAAGCGGTTTAAAACAATAGTTAAGACTCGCAATGGTGTTAGTATTGAAGGTGATTTGCAAAAGATATTGAAGAAAAATGCCTTAAGACTTTAAGTTCAGAGATTGTTTTGACAAACTGAGCATTTGGGGACAGTTTGATAACGAATCTCTCAAGTAGAAAGTTCTAGGAATACTGCATAGAATGTTCCCAAGAATCAGAGAGTTCGATCGATCGACGTGCTTTCAATCGATCAAATTTCGTCATCTCTCGATCGATCGAAATGTCTTCGATCGATTGACAATGTCTCTGTTTTGATCGATCGAACTAACTTTGATCGATCGAACTAACTTTGATCGATCGAGCACAGGAGTTATTCTGCTGCATGATAGAGGCTTCAGATCACGGTTTCATCTTGATCTCCCAACCTGGGTACAACTCAAACATAGCCTGGAGTGTCTTAGATTTGTTTTTAACGTAAAGTCCATTAAAGTGTTGTTTGGTTGTGATTTTATCATGAAATATTTAAAAACTAATGATTGAACACTACCTAATCATGCAAAGCTACGAGATTAATAGATTAAACTACACTAAACTATAAGCAGAATGTAACTAAAATGATAAGAGGTAACCTGGAATAGAGAAACTTGTATTAAACTAAGAAAAACAATCCAAAAGCATTACTCAATCTTCAAGACCTACAAAACAATGTAAACTCTCTATCTCTCTCTCTTAAAACTGATGAAAAAGTAAAGTGGGCGTCTTTCAGGACGTATACAATACAACTATATATACACAAATCTATTGCTAGGGTTAAAACTCTATTTCTGCTGCGTGTGCGTTATTTTTGATAAAAGCCATGTTCGATAGATCGAACATCTCTCGATCGATTGAACTTCTGGGATCTTCGAGTGCTTGAACTTCATTCGATCGATCGAAACCTCGATCGCTCGAGACCTCGTCGATCGCTCGAAACCTCCTTTTTATGATTGAGTTGTCTTCATTAAAACCAAGCACTTCCTTTTATCATTCTCATCCAATTCTTCACACAGCAATAGTAATCTGCACAAATAACCACTTAAACAATACCACTTATCATAGTTTAATCAAATTGTGTATAAACTGGCATTGCAATTCAAATTGCAGATAAACAAAGGAATTGTAAACTAATTTAGTGTATTTTCTTCTTTTAGCGCGGTTGTATTTTACAAATACCCCCGCTTGTCAGTAGGATAATAGGACTTTAAATATTGACCATTGATTAGTCTGACATGAACCGTCCCATCTATATCACGTAGCCTGTATGCACACCTCTCTTGACTTGATGGACGATGAACGGACCTTCCCAGTTGACCGACCATTTACCGTAACGGTTATCCTTGTCCCCGATAGGAAAAACGGCCTTCCATACCAAATCCTCTGTGCAAAAAGACTTCTCTTTCACCCTTTTGTTATAAGCTCGGGCTGCTCGTTGCTTTTACACCTTTAATGAGTCTAAGGTCGTGAGCCTTCTTTCGTCAAGCCCTTCTAACTCAGCTATCATAGCCTCTGTGTACTCAGCAGGCTCAAGATGATTCTGTAAAGCCCTTCTGGGCGATCTGACTGTGACTTCCATAGGTAACATAGCGTCATGCCCATAGGTCAGCATAAACGGTGTGACCCTGGTACTTGACCTTTTAGATGTCCAATAGGCCCATAGAGCTTCAGACAGGAGTTTGTCCCATTCCCTAGGATTTTCATCGATCATCTTCTCAATAATCCCCTTAAGGATCTTGTTTGTAGACTCGGCCTGCCCATTAGCCTGTGCATAGTAGGGCGTAGAATTGAGAATTTTGATCCCCCTGCTTTCTACAAAAGCTAACGTTTCCGTCTTGTGAAAACAGACCCTTGGTCGGCCGTAATTATCTCTGGCAGGCCGAACTTGTGGATAATATGTTCTTCAATGAATTTTATTACAGTGGCCTGAGTCACCGTTCTGCAGGGTATGGCCTCAACCCACTTAGTAAAGTAGTCTATAGCCACTATGATGAAACAGTGCTGGCCCAATGACGGCGGTAGGACTTTTCCAATTAAATCCATAGCCCATCCTCAGAACGGCCACGGCTTAATTACCGGTTGGAGCTCTTTAGCGGATAGATGCTGGATCGGGCCATGAATCTGGCAAGCTTATCATCCCTTTGCATAGATGATACAATCTTTTAGCATACCAGGCCAGTAATAGTTGTATCTTCTCAGCAACCACTTCATCTTTGTACCGGCCTGATGTGCCCCACAGATCCCTTCATGTACTTCAGCCATAACCTGCGTGGCCTGTTTCTTACCTAAACACCTCAAGATCACGTCGTCACCGATGGGTTTCTTGAACAATTCTCCATCAAGCATCACGAATCGGACTGCGAATAGTCTAACTTTTTGGTTTACCCTGACATTCGGGTGATTCAGGTATTCAATGATGGGCATTCTCTAATCGTCGTCTTCCATCAAGACCGAATTAGTTATAGTATACCAGCCTCTCCTTGCAACTGAGGTAATGATCGGACATGATCAGTGATAACTTGGTCTTCTAAGTTTTTCCCAAAAGACGAGGCTGATCCTGTTTTTGCTAGCTTATCGGCCTCAAGATTTGTGGTCCTTGGAATATAACACACACTAATGTCGTCAAATGCCTCCATGAGTTAAGTGGCCACAGCGTAGAATGGACAGAGTTCCCAACTTCTTATCTGGAATTCTCCAGATATCTGTACGATCACCAGCCCTGAGTCTCCCTTTATGTGCACAGATGATGCCTCCATTTTAAGGAGTATTTCTAGTCCGATAATAAGCGCTTCGTATTTGGCCTGATTGTTGGTGCACTTGAAATTGAGCCAAAATGACATTTTTGTCTTCTTATACTTGGGTGATACAATAACCACACCTGCCCCAGCACCCTCTGCATTTTTGGAACCATCAAAAATCAACGTCCATGGGACCAAGGATGTGTTTAGAACTTTGGGTGTTAGGGGCAATTCTCCCAAATCAGTAGGATCTGGGTGATTGGCCAAAAAATTGGCTATGGACTGGCCTTTGACTGATTGCTGTGATCGGTACTGGATGGCAAATTCTATCAAGGCCAAGGTCCATTTCCCAATTCGGCCTCGCATGATTGGTCTTGACAACATATATTTTATCACATCAGTTTGACATATTATGTAAGTGGAAACGGGCAGCATATACGTTCTTAACTTTTGTGAGGAAAAATACAATGCCAAGCATAACTTCTCAATCGGCGCATAGCGCTGCTCGATTGGAGTCAAAATTCTACTTAAATAATAAACGGCCTGCTTGTTGCCTTGGTCATTGTCTTGAGCTAACATACTTCCTAGGGAGCAGTCAGATGCCGATATATATAATTTAAGGTACCTACCCTTCTTGGGTGGCATTAATATTGGAGAAGTTGACAAATATTGTTTAATTCCCTCGAAGGCTTGTTGATGGCTGTCTTCCCATTTGAAGTCTTCATCAGTCTTGATCTTCAATAGTGGGGTCTATACTTGGGTCTTCCCTGCACAATTGGATATAAATCTTCTCAGTAAATTGATCTGTCTGAGCAATCTCTGAAGCTCTTTCTTGTTAGTTGGTGGCTTTGCTGCCTGGATAGCCTGAGCCTTATTTTTGTCAACCTCTATCCCTCTTTGATGCACTAGAAAACCTAGGAAATTCCCTACTGTGACGCCAAAAGCACATTTGAGAGGGTTCATCTTTAGTTTGTGAGCCCGTATTTTTTCAAATGCCTTTTCCAAGTCTCTCAGATGATCGGCGTTACCTCCTGACTTTACCACCACGTCATCGATATAGACCTCCATGAATTGTCCAATCATATCATGGAAGATTGAATTCATCGCCCGTTGATAGGTGGCTCCAGCATTCTTCAGACCGAAGGGCATGACAACCCGTTCAAAGGTTCCAATTGCCCCCGGGCACCGAAAAGCAGTCTTTGTGACATCCTCTTCGGCGATGTAGATCTGGTTGTACCCCGAGTGCCCATCCATAAAGGACAAAATTTTATGTTTGGCGACCGAATCAATTAACTGATCGGCCATGGGCATGGGATACTCATCTTTTGGGGTGGCTAGGTTTAGGTTTCTAAAGTCAATGCAGACCCTCAGCTTTCCATTCTTCTTTACTACCGGGACCACATTTGAGACCCATTCAACATACCGGGCTATCCGAATGAAACCAGTGTCCAGTAGTCTCTCAATTTCTTCTTTCACCTTCAGAGTTACTTCTGGTGACATCCGCCGAGGTAGCTGCTTGAACGGCCTGAACCCCGAATTAATTGGCAATCGGTGTTCCACTAATTCCCTAGATAACCCTGGCATTTCATCATAATCCTAGGCAAAGCAATCTTTGTACTTGTGCAAGAGTGCAATCAACTCGGCCTGACACTGCGGATCTAGCATCTGACTTACATAAGTAGGCTTGTGCTCTCCTTCTCTGCCTAGGTTGACCTCCAAGAGGGGGTCTTGGACATTGGCCTTTAAATAAATCAAGCTTTGTCGTGGCCGTTTCCAATTCATCTATTTGAATCTCTTCCTCCCTTGGTGTTTCTTCTTCATAGATACAATCGGCCAGATTAATTATTCCGTTAACAGGGCCAATTTCCAATCTCCTATCGGCCAGGTATGCACACCATCTGGCCATGCTGGCCTTTAGGGCCAGCTGTCTCTCAACCTCGATCGGTTGTGGATCCATCGACGTCTTCTTGATCGATGACCTCAATCGGCCTTGACTCTTCAGTCCGACTGAGGTTATGGTAACATGTCTTGATGTCCGATGGATTTCCTTTGAGGAAGGTAGCTGTATTCGGTATTTCCATTTTGTTGTGACCTAGTAACTTGACTGGCCCGATATCATCTTCATACAAGACTGCATTGGTCGTTTTTTACACATGGGCTACAAATAGCTTTATATCTGCTCCAACAATTTCTACCTCGTCGCCTCTCCAGAAAATTAGTAACTGATGGAGTGTGGAAGGAATGCAATAATTTGGGTGCATCCAATCTCAGCCGAGTAATGCATTATAGGCCGCCGAGGTTTCTACGATGAAGAAGGCAGTCATGACCGTTTTACTGCCAACGGTCAACTCAAGGGGTAGGATACCCTTGGTTCTTGAGGGTGCCCCCGTGAAGTTTTGAACGTTCATTTCGATAAGAATTAGCTCCGACTCGGATTTTTGAAGGATTCTCAACATTATTTGAGGTATAATATTGATGGTAGACCCACCATCAACCAGGATTCTGTTTATCGGGACCCCCTTAATATTTCCTTTCACGTACAATGGCTTCAAATGCTGGGACATCTGATATGTGGGTTTCTCAAAAAACCACTTTGACTGGTCCACAAGGCTTCAACCCTTCTTCAGTATGATGTCCCTTCAGCCTCAAAATAGTGATCTTAGGCCGATCAGTCTACTCGTCGGTGGTATCCACACTCTTGCTTGTGGCTTCCACCACATTGGGTTTAATGGTCTCTCCCCCGTTCCAGAATACGTCCTCTATCATGGCTGAGCCTTTGGTCAAGCCCTCCATTACATCCCCTTCTATGGCCACAGGCCGGTCTGGCATGGCCATGAAGGACATAGGCAAAGTAAACACCATGTTAGATGACAGGCTTACCGGAATAGTTCCGAATTGAATTGGCGAGGTGCTGGAGTCTGACAGATCACCATCGGATTCCATACTCATCTTGTCCGATGTGGGCCTGCGTCCGTCCTGTGATTTTTCCTGTCTGAATCTTTCCTTCAGGTGCCCAGTAGAAGTATGCATCGCCCCAGCCTCTCCGTCATAAAATGGTTCCACCTCAGCTGAGAGTTCTTGGGTGTCAGGCAATGTTTGCGCTATGGGCTTAGGAGGATTTCTAGCCTGATTTTTCCAGTACTGGCGTTCCCGTTCGGCCTGTCTCATGCGTTGATACCTCCTTTTTTGAGACTTGCTGTACTGTGGCCGCGTTGGGAATTCGGAATGTTCAGCCCTATGCCACATCCCATCTTCCATCCGGGGTGGCAACACCATCCTTGGGCTCCTATTTGAGGTTGATGACTTTGTTTGCAGCTTAGGCTTTGGAATTGTTCGGGTACCTCTTGCCCCCAATCGGCCTGATTCACTTAGGCCGGTTTGCGGAGCCGAGGGTTTTGCCCGCCACTCAAGCTTCGCCTGACTCTGCCAAGGCAGTGACAACATCTCATATACAGATCTTCTCGGGCTTGGCTCCCGATGTTCATTGCCTCTTGGCCTCTTACTCGGGCTAGAAATATCTTTTTTGATATCAGCCTTGCATCTTGGGCAAAGGCCTTGTTCAATGAACTCCAGTTGTCGTCGCAGATCCGCTATCAAGTTATCAGTATCGGACCTAGCCATTTCTTCCTCGACCTTGTGGCCCTTTTCTTTACGTTCCTGATAACTTCTTTGGAGCTCATGTATCGTCACTTTCGGCCTATCTGTGGCCGAAATGGCAATTGTTTTCCTTCTCTCTGCCTTGGAAAAACTTCTTGGTCGGTCAAGTCTATCTTCGGCCTTGGCTTTGTCAGCTTGGTTAAATCGGGTATAACCATATTGGTGCCGGTGATTTGAGGAAACGGATTTGTCTCAATCCCCATAGCCTTGTCTGAGAACTTGAAAACTTATTTCTCCACGTTTTCCTGCATAACATTACGAAAAACAACGCAATTATTAGTTGAGTGCTTCCAAGAATTGTGCCACTTACAGTATTCTTTATTTTTTAGGTCGTTGACCTTGGGGATCCGATGGCCTTCACTCAGCTTGATCACTTTATCAACCAATAAGGCATCGAATATTTGATCAGCCATGGTTATGTCAAAAGTACAATTTTTTCCCGCCTCAAACGCCATCTTCTTTGCAGCGGCATTATTGTTGATAGGTTTATTCAAGGCGTTACATACAATTGGCCGTTTGCATATTAACTTGGCCATATCACTCTCTGTTTCTAGGTCACACTCCGCTAGGTGGACCTCGTAGTTAGGGTCTTTATAATACGTCCCTTTGGACGAGTTCTTCTTCTCCTGCTCATCCAAAAGGATGCGTTCATAACGAGCGGCCCGCGTGGCCAGCTCGAATAAATCACGAAAGTCAGTTCCTTTAAACCTCTTGCGAAGTTCAAAGGACATGCCCCCCATGGCCATTTTCGCTTATTGTTCCTCAGGCAAAACCGTCTTGCACCGATACTTTGCCTTACAAAAACGGGCTATGTAGGTTTCTACAGTTTCTCCTACTAATTGCATCATCCTGGACAGGTCTGCCAGCGATGTTTCGGGCTCAGTCCTATAGAATTGGCCGTAAAATAGCTCTTCCTTCCCTTGCCAAGTTTGCACCGAATTGGCGGGGGAGATTGACATACCACAAAACGCTATGCCTGTTAGTGAATTTGGAAATAACCTCAAATTTAATGGGTCACTACTACCCACATGGCCGCATTGAACAATGAAATGGCCAATATGCTCCACCGAAGATTGTTCACTCTCTCCAGAAAATAAAGTGAAGTTTGGTACTTTGTACCCCTGGGAAAATATGTCCTGGTCAATTTCGGGGGGATATGGTTGTCTGTACGTCGGCCTCTCCAGTCTTCTCATAAACGGGTCATACTCTTCATGTATGGCCGCTACCAACTCCTCCCTATTGAAAGGTTGTGGAGCTACGGGCTGAGCAGCCCTCAACGGGGGTACCAACGGCGGTGGTAATTGCTGTTGACTGTTATTGGTCTGATGGGTCCAAAGCCCACCATTATTTCTTTGCCCCCCAGTAGTGTGACCTGGAGGTTGTGTGTGGCCGACTAAGCCTTCAGTATGGCCTGTTGATCGAATGAAACCCGGTCTCGCCGATCCATTGGGATCGGTGACTATCGATCCGCTAGCCATTCTGGTTTGTGATTCAGATTGCTTGCCTGAGCCATTACCCTCCCTAAGGTTCGGACAGATGTAGGGTGGGTCTTTCGGCTTATCGGACTCAAGCATTGCGCCAGAGCTTGATCCGATGACCTGCACTTTGCTAGCTCCGGCCTTATAGGTCTCTATCAGCCTGCCAATCATGTCCGACAGGCGATCCAATTTTACGTGGGTGGTCCTTGTCTCCATCACCAGGTCAGCTTGACTCTTATGAACATCGTCCGTTTGGCTGATGACCGCCTTGAGATTGCCCATTGATCGTATTAACGCATTGTATTCCTGCCACATGGGCTCAACGTTCGCTCTCATGGCCTCCGAAATTGCCTCAAGAGTGACACTGCCGTCTTGTGGAGAATGGCCAGTTCTTTCCTCCATAGGTGAGTCCATGGGAGAATCGTCTTGGCCGTTCTTAGTTGTCTGTTTGTCTTTCTTTGGAGGCATGGCTTGACACTGTGGGTCCCACCGGGCGTGCCAAAGTGTTTGCTTGTAATTTGCGCGGGCGTGCCAGAGCCAAACGGGCTCGGTGTTTGTGTGTGTAAACTAATTTCCTAAACGCTTGTGTAAGTGATACACAAGGCTTTATGAATCTGATTTATAAACAATGACTGTGTGCAGTGAGTAGGAAAGTACCCTCACCATAAATTCTTTAGCAGTACTGAAGCACACAAGCTAAACAGTGTTAAGAGTTTACCTGGTAAACCATCACAAACGGATTAATAAAACGTAGATTTTATTAAGTGTTTGGAAAATTAAACAGATCTAAAGAAAGAACCAGGACAGACTCTGATTATCCAAAAGAATAAAAAGAAATAACAAAAGGGCAGACTTATTTGCTATGAATGCTGAAAAACAAAGGTTTGAATGGTTTGAATGCTTTGAATGCTTCGAATGCAGTGTGTATGCTATTTTCGAGATGACGCGGAGTCCCTGTATGCTTGGCCTGCTTCCATATTTATAGCGGCCATGGATGAATTCTGATTAGGAAAGGACTCCTTAGCTTACGCCCTAAGCTGCGTGGCTGATTGGCTGATAGTGGAAGAAACCTTCTTAATCTCTAACTCCTACCTTATCCAAATTCTGATTGAATCAATCCCACTTATTTAGGGATTAACCTTCTAAATCCAGTTGGACATGATCAGATTCTTTTCCCAAACGAACTCTTGCTTCCTAAAAATATGGGATGACGTCGCCCTGACAGCTGTGAATAGCACCGCCTTCCTCTTTCAGTCCGTCGGCCTAGTCTGCTACTTTCTTTCATCTGAATCGGGCTTAACCATTTTCAATACTTTCTCTCCTGCCCGATTACCTTTTTACGAATGCCTATGGCCGATCGGACTCATACATCCATCCTTCATTACACGGTGTCCGATTGGCCTCCGTGCTGCTTTGATCCACCATCGGGCTTACGTTGCATTAGGCTATGTTATTCTCGTGCCCGATAGTCCTTATCCATGCCCATCCTTCCAATCGGGCTCATACCACAACACCCAACAGCCTTGTGCCTACCATTGGGCTTTCAATCTGCACTTGAGTCCGATGAGTCATAGATTCATTAGGCTGGCCTCCCCTCTATCCAACTTCATGTCACTCGGGCTCAAAAACCTTTGACGGTTTTTGGGTGCAAACACTGTCCTTTAGATGTACGAAAATACTTTTGCTCACCTAAAAAATGGTACACCAATGCTCATCCAAGCATTTCATTGGTCAATGCAATAAGACCCAGGATTAAACATTGGCCAATGAGATGTTTGGATGAACATTGATGTACCATTTTTTGGGTGAGAAAAAATGCTCCTAGATGTACTCCGTATGTATTAAAGAAGTAGTGTGTTCTATATTAATTGAAAAAAAAATATTTTTGTAATAAGGTCACTAAAATAATTGTTATAAAAATTTAGTAAAAAATCTTTCATTTTAGATTAATTAATTATAAATGACAACTGTTTTTATATTTTGGTCAAAATCTATTAACTTAATCGGATCAAGCCCTTATTGATTTAAAAATTATGTTAAATTTCACATAACTAGTTCAACTTTTCACAAAACTTTTATAACATATGGGCTTTTTACTAAAATAAAAAAATAATAATAATATTAATAAAAACAAAAACATATTGGACCAAATACTAAAATAAAGTCTAATTTAAAGGACTTTTGACTCAAATTCTAAATAATTAACTTCTTTAAAAAATTATTTTTGAGTTCTCTCTTTTAATGATGTAATAGGATTGTACATCCTTCTTTTAAATTTAAATTTTTAGTGTCAAATCAAATGAAAAGTGGAATACTTTTATAAAAAAATAAATATAATAAAGCATCAACTTGAAAAGTGTGTAATTACGTCCATTGACTTTTAAATGATACTACCTCCGTCCCATTTTATGTGTCCATTTTGGGAAATTCAACTATTTAAAGGGACAAAAAGAATCTACATCTACTTTTCACAATTGCCCATAATCATTGCACTTTTTTTTTTTTTTGGTATTAATTGCAAGGAAGGGTAGTTGAGGAAAGTAAGTAAAATTTATGTACTAATTTAGGAAAGTGGACAACAATTTTGAGGCATCCCAAAAAGGAAAGATGGACACATAAAATAAGACGGAGGGAGTAATTCTTAAAATGAAACATCTCAAAATAAGGCGAAGAACTTAGTTTATTATAGTATCTCTAGAAGTATGAAACTAAACTGGTTTTTTTTTTTTTTAAACCTTTAAATGGGGACATTAAAATGTAATGTGTAAAATTACTTTATCATTGATAATGTTAATGAGGCAAAAACTTCTTTTGTTCAAACACAACGCTATGGTACGTACCTTATAGGAGTAATAAATTTCTATAGTGTGTGTATACATTGGCAAACCACCTTAAGCTGTTCATCTTGATTGTCGTCTAGTATTATAAAACGCTGTTCAGACAAGCATATGACCACGGAAACATTGTACAATGTATATAATAAATGCATTAACATTTTGTAGTCTAGTGAGAAGAATCGGGACCCCCGCTGTTTCTGCCTGTTATGATCCAGTTGGATAAATCAAATCCTGTCCCTGACCTGAATATTAAAACTGTAAACTAAACCGTGCATGAACTTGAAAAAGAGGGATTACATTAAATGTTTAAAACTAATAAGAATGAGAAATGGAGAGGAAAGGATAAGGAGAGAGAGAGAGGTGGTGGAAAAAAAATAATAATAAACAGTTAGATTATAGAATCAAGAATTTGTGCATTAATTAACCTTTTTTTTCCTTTTATTTTCATAGACAGTTAAATTTTTTAAGTATATTTTAACTACAATAATATTATAGTTCTCAAGTGACAGTGTGCTCACTTGATTATAGTATTGAGAACTAAGTTTGGAATATAAATTTAGAAACCATGTCAATACTTCCAAGAATAAAGCAGGGTTGTGGCCATGGGGCTTTGGAGTTGGGTTGGGCTAAGTGTGTGTCCAGCTATAATCCAGATAAGTATAAAAAAAAATAATAATAATAAAAATAATAAAATAATAAATAAATAATAAAAAAAAAGAAGAAAGAAATAACCTTGTTGGAGAAGTATCAAACATGATGACGTGTTTTCTTTCTATAGTAGTGTTGTGTTAACCTTGTTGATAGTTCAGAAAAGAGTAGTACCAGAGACGGTATCTTTCTTTGATTATATATTAAAGGGTAAATTATTGATCTACCTTCAAGCATGTCACAAATATGGAGAACATTATTGTTAGAGAAATGAAATAGGTTACAAAAATTCTAAAAAAAAAAAAAAAAAAAAACTTTATTTTTTTCACATTATTTTCGTTGAATTCATATTTTTCCCATTATTTCCTCATTATTCCAATATACATTTATATATATATATATATATAAGTATTGTTCTTTCCTTTTCCTTATTAAATTCACGCACCAAATGTAGCCTTAAAACGCCCACTACAATGATTTGCATCGAGTTTGCTACAGCTAACACATTAAACATCCAAACATACGCTAAGACGTCTCTTTAAATCCACCAAATTCCGAAAGCAAGGACAGTTGTGATTTCTCTACTACTGTATTTCTCTTTAAATCCACCAAATTCCCAAAGCAGGGACAGTAGTGATTTCTCTACTACTGTATTTACACCCACGTGATACTCAAAAACTTAGTCATACAAATGTGACCGTCACACAAGACATAATTCCTCGGCAATATCCATGAGGGCGTTCAACATGTGACCGTCATACAGACACAACTCGGCAATTAGGTACTTCACCATGTGACCGTCAGTCTAAATCCAAACTTTTCAAGCGGTTCAACAGCCATCTTGAATGGGACCAAAGGCTTTTCTTCAATACACATGAAGGCCCAAACAATTCCAATCACTAAAATCAAATGTACCATACAACTGTTTGTTTCAAATATATTAATCAGCTTTTGCTAATACATGTATAACTACTTAAAAACATAGCTTCAGAGAGTCAATGGCTCAGACATCTAATTGTTCTGGATTTATACCCTAAAGTTTTCTATTTATACAAGTAGGGTTAGTCATAGGTCAAAGTTTATACAGAGAAGAAAGGTAAATCCACACCACCAGCATCATCAACCTTGCTCTTTATAAGGAGTCCATATCAATTTGCTACTATCAACATCGAGACCACCACGGCCTGCAGCTTTTAAATGACGATCCAGGACCTTCGGATCTGCACAAATTACATGCTGTCCTTTCCGGTACTGGATCAATTCCAAGCTCTGAAGGGTTGACAAGATATCCTCTGCTTTAATGGCAGTCATGTCACTCAGTTCCTGTAGAAGTCAAGTACAAGTAACCCAAACTATACAAGTTTAGTAATTAAAATCGAAATATAAACGCCAAAATCAGATGAGCATTTATACTTTGTTCTGCCGTAATCCCATCTTCAACTTCTTTTTTTCATTTTCACCTTTTTCCAAAGAGGTGGCCCTCCAATTTTAAAGTTTACATTTCTTGTTAAGATCTTTAGAGAGTTGGTTGGATACACAAATACACCTTAAACCAATGTACGCAACTATCCAAGACAAGACTGTTTTTTGCGTTGTCTTTTCCTTCTATCCTATATTTGGGGTTTCTTTACATGGCACTGGAAATAAAAACATATTTGTTATCGTGCACTTAACGAGTTCATTGAATACATATGTTTTTAGTGATGGCTCCATTATAAGAGGCTGATCATATGTGCATGTGATAATATAGAAAACCGTGTCCAGCCAAAAAGAAAAAGGGAAAATATATGGAATGGAATTAAATCTTGCAATACTCTACTAAACATCCACAGAGCTACCTTTATAGAAATGTTGGCCTTGTGCTTTTTCAGAATATCTAAAAGAACACGGGTCCAATATCCTCTGTAGCTTAACAGTCCTAGGTCAGAAAGAGGTCTCTCAGGTGTGCCAACCTTACCTTCTTTCTTGGAGAGTTCATAGGCTGCACCATGTTAAAAATGGAATTAGAAACTATTTGCACTTGAAAATTAATAAGAAAGACCACATTCCAAAAACTAAAATAAACAAACCAAAAAGAGAACAAGACAAAATATAGAAGTACTGGCATAAATATATATATATACACAAAATACTATCTGGTCCACCCCAATATGGATTCCCATCGAAACATCATAGAATCAGAAATTCAGAATACCTTGCCATTTCAATTTCTTCATACTTCAATTTTACAAGGTCCAAAATATAGAAATTTATCGGACTTAAAATTTCATTATGACATTCTACAACACAAAACTAAAACAATTCACAAGAATTAATTAATATAGGAGAAAAAACCACAAAGACAGGTACACACTATATCACTAACTTACTCTTTTATAGTTTAACAGCTTTTCTTTTTTCGTTAATCTATTTTCCACCTAGCCCATGTCCCTTTATTCCCATGCACGGAGTTCTAACACAGACCTCTCACAATTGACGTGTATTGGTGCTTGCTTACAATAACCATCAGAGAAACATATTGGAAGAATAACAACACTTAAAACACTGGGTATCTAATAATCAGGAGCTTGCATTGCACCTGAGACACTGGGTTGATGATTTCCTACGTATATCTCATCCCTACCTCAGATCATGTTGTATACCTAGTGGGAAGACACAGAACTAGTTCTTTAGTTCACAGATGAACTGGTTCTAAAAATTCAAGTGTTTGGTTGAGGCCCTTTAATTCGCGTGGGAGTCTTTGCTCAACCTAAAATCACACCCGAAAAAGGTTCTTTACAAAATGTGTCATTGAGTCTCTTGTTTCGTGCATCCCCAAACAGACCCTAGGTGGTGACGAAGACGATGATGGAATGATGTGCAAGGAAATCTGCCATATATATATTGAGAAATCTTTCCAGGGAGTCTATACCCGGTCAAGCTTCGCTGAGGGAACTTTTTCTGGGAGAGAATAAGCAAAGTGAACATCTTCGGCAGTACCTTTTTCTGAACATTTCTACTTTACTCCTACGATAGAAGGAGTCTCATCAAGTTGCACTAAATCATGTTTTAATCAGCTTATCCTCGTGACCAAATCAAACTTACACAGTACCCAACATAACGAATTACAAAAACATAAGCTAAGAAATCCCCCAGAAATTCTGTAGCATAGGAAAGGGGAAAGAGAGAAGATAAATCATTACTACCATTCATCCACGGTAAACACAAAAGAGGATTTGATTTCAAAAACAAATATATAGTTCTGAGGCATAGGTATATTAAACAAGAGAAAATACAAAAGAGATGAGAATTAAATGAGAGAGCTTACAAAACGCAATTAGGAATTTCCCATAGCCTTTCCTCTGATACGGAGGAAGAGTAAGAATGCAGGCTAAATTATAGGACTCTTCTGAATGCTTTTCCTGCATCATCGGACAAAGCATAGTTAAAGGCACTTGATTTTCTTGGACTTCCCCAAAGTATCATAAAATGCCTTTGAGATTCCAAAAAGGCCAAATAAGCCTTGCTATAAAAACAATGCACAAGGTTCAAATTTCAACAAAAATTCAGGCTTCTCTAAATGACGCGCAGCTTTCTGTGAAAGGAAAATGATGTGGAATAGAAAGCATCCAAGTACAAAAATTGTCAAAGATCCAGGGAGGTTTCTGATAAATATTGAGGACCCAACATTAGAATATGTTGGACAGATACAACATTATACAAGTGTTTAAGAAACTCTTCGTAGAGTGTCTTAGGAGAGACAGGTTCATACAAGGAAGGCCTTGGTTTGACCTTCGCCAACCCAGCCCCCAAACCCAAATATTCAAAAATAACAATCAAAAACCAAAAAACAAGTCCATATCTTCCCAGTGGGGTGCACCTTTGTACATGCATGGAGCGATGTATATAACACTGACCAAACAAATTCAGCTAAAAGAAAAATATGACATTTGTTATGAGGAAATGTGATATTACTTTAGACAGAGTCTGTCTTGTGATGTCAACTTAGAAATACCGTAAACACAATTACATTGACTGCCACCATTAGAAGGATTTTTATTCTTTAATCCAAGGCATCATTTGATTCTCTCATTTCCGGCATATTCCTTCAACGGTTCTTTACATGGTTCTTCTCACTTCTCTTATGATCTTACAGATCGATATTTGCAGATAACAGATTGACCTAATACTCCACAAGCATGATAAACACGGTTAAGGTGTATGGCCCAAATTGTAGTATGGACAATTAATTGCGTAAAAAGTCATTGAGGGGCCTAAGGGAACTATTCTACACCAAGTGCAAGTTAACCTTGCCCCATACGTACATGTGTATGTCTGTGTATTTGTTTCTACATCTACACGTATTCACAATTAGGATTCAAGCATCGATTTCAAAATTCTAAATTGGCAGTGTCTAGTAAACTACTAAGGATGCAATATGGGTCGTTTCCTACCACCAACTTGGGTCTTCCTGTGTGGTCGCCTTCAGAGGCAAGAAGATATATAGTGCTATAAAACCTTGGTTGTTTGGATCAAATAGTCAATTAGATAGTAGTTTAAAAAATAAATGGTTATAGCAAATTGATTATATACTGTTAAAAAATATCCTATGATTTTCGCTTTCAACAGAAAACTTAGCAAGCATCAATAGCATAAATGAATAGTTAATCCAACTCTTGGTTGGTTCTACATACAGTTTTTTTTTTTAGAAAGTATCCAATATACAGTTATTTTTTAGAGAGTATCCAATATATACAGTTATTGAGAGATGTAAAATTAACAAATTTACATTTGGTGTAATAGGACCTAGGACCCCTCTATGTGTATAAATGGGTGTGTGTGTGTGTACGCGCGCGTGCGCTCGCGCGCGCGCGCGCGCGTGTGTGTGTGTGTGTGTGTGTGTGTGTGTGTGTGTGTGTGTGTGAGAGAGAGAGAGAGAGAGAGAATACTAACTAAACTCTAGTATTGGAACTAAACCAAAATTTTGAGGTATTAACCACTAGACAGAGAATCAAATATACTGTTCACAATACACATATCAAGCTGATTTAGTATGGCAGAGAACCACCACAAGGCCAGCGTGCTAAATAATGTCATCCGTGTCAATGTCACTTCATAAGTGTTGAAGACATTGATGGCAGCAAGATGGGATCTTCTTGCACCTCTATTATTATGTGACACAATGGGATTTTCGTGCACACTACAACTCAACTTTCTCCATGTGATCTTAGAGTTTTGGCAAGTGATGTGTTTTGCTATTACAGACTCTCAAAGAGGGGTCGCACGTGGATGGAACCACCCAAGAGGGGTCAAACGTGGACAGAACCACCCTCTGTTGTGAAAGGTGCGCCTAGGTGCGAGGCGCAGGTGGGCAAAGGACATGAGCCTCGCCCTAGGCTAGGCGAGGTGAGGCGACTTCACATAGGCGCACGAGAGGCGCGCCTTTCAGGAGGCGCAAGGCGCATGAGGCTTGCGCCTAATGAAAGCAAGACCCAAGCAACATTTTTAACCCCCAAATCCGAATCGCATCTCAGTTTGGGTGGGGGGGTGGGAGAAGAAGAAGAAGAAAGGAAAGAAAGAAGAGGCCAAAACCAGTCGACTTTGAAACCAGGTATTTTCTTTTTAGAGCTTCTTGATCATCTTCTTCTTCTTCTTCTTCTTCTTCTTCTTCTTTGATCATCTTCTTCTTCTTCTCCTTTGATCATCTTCTTCTTCTTCTTCTGTGACTGCGATCTGATCTGCGACTGTGTTGTTTTTGTTTTTTTTTTCTTCTTCTTCTTCAATCTGTGTCTGCGATCTCTCTTCTTCTTCTTCTTCTTCAACTTCATGCTACGAACTTACGACTCTGTTGGTTTTTTTTTTCTTTCTTCTTTCTATGATCTAATCTGCGATCTCTCTCTCTTCTTCTTCTTCTTCTTCTTCTTCTTCTTCTTCCGCGAAACAGCAAGACAAACAGTATCTTTTTTTTTCCCCCTTTATAGTTGATTCATGAATTCATTTCTTTATTATTATTATTATTATTTCTGTTCTTTAGGTATTTTTTCTTTTCTTTTCTTTCCTTTCATTTTTTTTTCTTTCTTTCTTTTTTTTTTTTTTTTTTTTTTTTTTTTTGTATGGTACTATGCTAGTTATATTACTATAATATCTTAATCTTTTCCCACACAAAAACACATTAAAACAGACTTTAGTACTAAGAAGTTACTAGTTAGACATAGTGACATACACATTGCTATCAATTAAATTTGACTATGATACTATATTTAAATGATAATCTCTTTAACTTGTATATAATAATGTAAAAACATATTATAATCATCTAAAATCATATTTTAGATAAAGCTATTTACATGTAAAATCATGTATAAAAAAATCATGTAAAAGTGCGCCTCGCTTCGCTCGGGCGCGCGCCTTGGATTGCGCCTCGCGCCTAGGCTCCAGGGGACCTTTGCGCCTTAAATAACCTTGGAACCATCCGAGGAGGGGACACTGACATAATCAACTATGCACTAGGTTGAGTTTTTCTAAAGAGGACAGTTCAGTACAGATGGTCTTCCATATTCATGCCCAAGTTGTACACTTTAACAAGTATCCGTGTGCCAACTTGAGGGGGAGTGTTGGAAAACATGGAAGAGGAGGAATATTCCAGATTTGTGGGCCCGTGCCAGATTTGATACAATCCCATCTTTAATGGGATGATTCAACTTTCCAGATTTGGAGCAGATTTGATGGAGATTTACAGTGAATAGTTGATTGGATATAAGGGATAAGATTAGTGAGATATTATATGATATCATTGTAATCCAATAATTCATGGGATGTGATATTCTCTCCTCTCTCTTATCGCCACCCTATATATATATATATGGGTTGGGAGTCTTGTAATAGCAAAACACATCACAAGTATCCGTGTGCCAATTGGTAGAGAAACTGGGATTGGATTCAACAATAAGATCTATGTGATTATAGGTTTTTTGGCTCACAGGTACAAAGGTAAACTACCCCCACAACACATGATACAGAAACTGTCAATAGATATCATTCACATAACAATCTGTAATCCAACATGCAGATTCATAAGAAGATGAACTCACTAGTCACTACTCATTACACGACGCCACAGCATGGAACTTGCCACTAACAACCAGAAACGTCAGACAATCTCATATGGATCATGCTATACAAAAACGTTCTCAAAAAATCTCCAAGCCTTCGTTTGGATTGAGAGAACCGGAGAGAAGAGAAGAGGAAGGGAACTACTTTCTCTCCAGTTCTCTCGTTTGGATATTTAAGTTGGGAGAGAAGAGAACATTAATGGAGAGAACTGGAGAGAACGTGAGGAGAAAAAGAACCCAATTTTGGTTCTTTCCAAATCGGAGAGACTAAGGAGAGAAGAGAAGAGATCCATAATAAAATATTAATTAAATGACCAATATATCATCAATGTTTAATCTTATTCTAATTTATTACCATTATTTAATAGAGGGTAAAAGAGCAAATTGATTTTAAATTCTTTCTCTTCTCTTCTCTTATGAAAACTAAACAAACAAGAGAACTTTATGTTTCTCCTCTTCTCTTCTCTCCATCCAAACTAGCATTCTTTCTTTTCTCTTATCTTCTCTTCTTCTACTCTTCTCTTCTCTTAATGAGGTTCTCTTCTCTTCTCCCTGATTCTCTCAATCCAAACACAGTGCAAAAGAATATATTTGTGAAATGCTGAGAAATTGTGAAAGAAAGAATTACCTTTGAAAAGTAGCCAACCATGTGGCATCCTCGATCATCGCATTCACACAGCACATAAAACAGAAACAGATCAACATCATAATATAGAGTCTTGTGATCAAGGAATAACTTCGCCAGATAGCAAAGATTTTGTCCATAAACCTTGTTCTTTTTGCCATCAATCTGTTTCAAAAACAGAAAAACTCAGTGAAGCTGAAAACACAAAGAAAATAACTTTTCAATTACAAAAAATTCAACCCTAAATGTGCAAACATAGAAAACAAAAACAAGACAACATAGAATAGTAAGAAGAAGGAAGGAAGGGAAAAAAAAAACAAATCAAAACATAATTAAGCGTGAAAGAACTAGGCAACCTATGTAGTGAAAGCCTGAATGACTTGAGAATATAGCACAGATTGTTTTCTTAGAAATGATAAATTAGATGATCTAACTTGACCACGATGGCATATAATATCAGAGGCAGAAAACCATAAAAAAATAAAATAAGGAATACAAAGCAATAAGAGAGTGTACCTCAAACATTGATAGGGTACCACTTCGATATATCTCATCACCAGGGGGATGCTTGAGATCACATTTTTTCTACAGACAAAGAACAGGAATCAGAAAACAAATGGATTCATTTAGTCCTTTCTTATGTCATAATAAACTTCAATATTCTTAAATAACCTACCGGAGAAAAAGGAAACTAAAAGTGTGACAAAGAGAAGGAAAAAAATTGATTCTCTAAAGAACAGAAAGATAAAACTATTGACAAAGGAATTTTTCCCTATGTACAAGGTACTACAAAATAAACCAACTATAGTCACACCTAAGATGTGTGTCTTATTGTGTATCGTCAACAAAGCACGGACACGGACACGGACACGGACACACCGACACGGATACAATACTATACGACACGACACGACAAATCCTTAAAAAAAAAAAATGCACGTCGTCATTGCAGGAGAAGTGTCCGTGTAAGTGTTGTGTCTGTGTGTCGATACGACACGTGACATATTACCTTAGAAGTGTTTGTGCTTCCTAGTGTATTGTATTAACAGCACTCAAATGTATTTCATTAACGAAAACATAGCAATGGAAAAGAGCAGTAGGTAATGGAGAAGATAACACAGAACCCGGGAAAATGCCAAAGGGATTTGTGATGGGCAACGAACAACAAAACTCAAGTCAACTGAGTCACCTATTGTCTGCAAATGACGACCAACGTAAGTAACTGAGTCACCTATTGTCTGCAGGTGGCACGGTCGTCTTCTGGGATATGCAGGAGCAAATAAATCATTATAATTTTGTACTGCAATGTTTTCAGACAGTATCGAGAATTAAAAAAAGAAAATTGATCCCAGTGGGAAATGTAGTGCATTTGGGCTTCCAATAGGAGCACACTATGTAGCAGCGACAAAATTCAATTTGGGTGTCATGTGTCCATGTCGGACACCGATGCTCGTCGTACATGGCCCACGCGCCAATGTTGAACACAAAAAAAAATGTCTTGTTTTTATTGCACTCGACACACAGCGGACACATTGCTGACACGACATGGGCTCTTATGGGAAATATTTTCAAAATTTTGAGGTAAAAATCTTAATACAATAAAAAGGGAGATAAGTAGTTGGTTTATCTTGAGAATGGGAGTGAACACGGAGCAGTGTAATGTATATATAATTATAAGATACAATCTTTACTCGTCGTATCCTAGACATGTCCGGGGGGTCCTACATTTTTAGGATTCGCCATGACCGTATCGTGTTCGTGTCCTGTATTCGTAACTGTGCTCAATGTTGTCAAATCGTGAATTAGTTTGCCAAAATTATGAATCATGAATTGAATCGAATCACGATTCACTTTTTTTGAGGAAATGATTGATACTCCCTCCTTCCCTTTTTTTGAGTCCACCTTTGGGAACTCAACTTATTAAGGGGACAAAAAAGAATCTACACCTACTTTCCACAATTGCCCCTAATCATTACAATAACTTTTTTAGTTTTGTCTTAGTGTAGATTTCAAGGGTAGTTTTGGAAAGTAAGTAAAAATTGTATGCCAATTTAGGAAAGTGGACACTAATTTTGGGACATTCTAAAATGAAATATAGGACTCAAAAAAAGGGACGGAGGGAGTAATACATTTGTATAAGTATGTAAGATACATGTATATACATGATTGTATGTACATACATATAAAAATGTGTTCGCTTTTCTTTAGGATGTGAAGCCCAACACTTTATATACATACATGAATGTCAATAGGACAATTGCATGAATCGCACAAGTGCTTATTTCCTAACGAAAATCTTCGCACTATCTGACTAGTCACACATTTATTTACACACAAGCAGAAGCTTTGTATATTGAAATTTCATAACTTAACAACCTGTAACAAATACAAGTGTAGAATAGAAGGCCATGTAACACAGACAAAAACTAAGACAACACCTTTTTTATTTGCGAAACTCAAAAGTTCTATGAATCATATGAAATGTGTGAATCGAATCATGAATCGGACAATTCAAATCAATTCAATGCAATTTTGATTCATAGGCATGATTCGAATCGTTCGGTATGAGAATCGAATCGTATGAATCGAATATTCAAGTCGATTCTGAAAACCAAAACTGTGCTACATAAGGAGCACACTCCAAAACAACTTCTTTTCAGATGGATTTATTTGCGGTAGATTTATGCATCCAACCAACCCTCTAAAGACCTATACAAGAAATGCACATTCTAAAATTCTAATGGAAATCACATACAAGAAAGAAAGGAAAGGAAAAAAACAAAGAGGAGCGGAAAGTTGGAAGAAGCAATATGTATCCAAAGGAGCATGCCTCACTTTGTAGGCGGTATCAAGAATCAAGATCAAGGATTAAAGAGGGAAAGAGCGAGTTGAACCCAATGGAGAATGTAGCGCATATAAACTCTCTAGTAGAGATTTTGGGTTGTAGAAAGAGAAAGCTTCCAACCACTTGTCTTAAGCTTTCACGTGGAGCACAGTCCAAAAATGGCTTCTATCTAGGATGGTGTGGTGGAAAGTATCAGTGACAATATTCAATGCGATTACATAATTTTTTTTTTTTGCATAACACTTAGAGCACATAAGAATCTCACATAAACAAGATACGTAAACTTTATGTGTCTATCTCTCTCCTCTATGGACCCCACAGTGTCAGTGGACCCCACTAGGAGAGAGATAGACACATTGTGGTTTATGTATCTTGTTTATGTGAGATTCTTATGTGCCCCAAGAGTTATCCTTTTTATATATATATATATATATAATTAACCATGTAACATAAAAATAACAATGTTTTTTTTCCAAATCCTTCAACTTTATAGTATTCATTCTACTTATCATAAAATGCCTTAACTTTTCAAAATAAACCCCACTTTCTCTTCTTATTTCACATATTAATAACCCCCAAACTTTAAGACTTCTCTTTAAAAAAAAAAAAACTGGGCCATGTCGGAAAAGTATCGGTGCCGTGTCAATGATGTCACTGCTTCCTACGGAATGGCAAACTTAGGAAAGCAAGGTTCCTTATATGATAGGGTGTGGAGGAACATCAGTGGAAGATATTAGACATCCACACTAAACTTGCAGTCGGCTCATGTATAGCATCAGATTTTGAAAGATCCTTGGTTTGCAGAGGAGCCTTCAGCTTCTTTATTACCTAAGATACTTTATTCTCAAGGATGTACAGAATTGCAACAGATCATGCCGCTCGCATGCCTGACTACCTCAAGCTCGGAAACAGTGGCATCTTGTGATTGGGAGATGGAGGAAATGGATTTGTTTGGGATCAACTATATGAGCATGATTCAAGGGTTGGAGAGGAAGATAGGATAAGATGAGTTGTGATAAAGGCAAGTTGTTTCTATGTAAACCTTTTACTTGGATGCCTCAGAGGCCAAAGTAGAGACTTTCCTGAAAGGTTATTGGAGGACTAGAGCTAAGTGAAGATAGCATTCTTCAGTTGGACAGCAATTCTAGAAATGATACTCACCTTGGACAATCTCATGAGGAAGGAACAAATTATTTTATATTGTTAGGGGAGAGGAAACTATTAATCATTTAACATTGCACTCCCTGATTGCAAAGACTTTTTGATTGTTTCTATCCTTGTTTAGCATTAATGGGTTAACACGGAAAACATGCCTGGCAATCTTTTGGCTTGAAGACGGGCCAGGATGAGGAGGTAAATCAAGGATGTATGGAAAGCTGGCTCCTCTTTATTTGTGGTTGTGTGTATATAAGAAGGGAAAGAAATTGTGGATCCTTTTAAGGGGCTGAATCCCCTACCGAACTTGAGATTATAGCTTTTCTTAATGTGTATGCTTCTTGCATACATGGTTTAATGAAAAATTATATTACTCATATACACAAGTGTTGAAACCCCTCAAAATTGGGCTATGCAAATATTCTAAGACCAAAATCAATACCTCCACAGACGTTGACCTTTGAAAGGATATGTTCCAACACTTTAGATTCTCGTCAACAATAGCGTCCAAACTGCGTTATATGGGGGGGGGGGGGGGGGGGGGGGGGGGGGGGGGGGGGGGGGGAGGGTATAGGGGAAATACTTCACTGCATGCCTTGTCTAATTCTGAGTCTAAACACTTGTCCAGAGTATATAAATAAGCGACCGTTTGCTTTTACGATTTATCGGTCTAGATCGCAGATCGGGGCACCAAAGCCGAAATCGTGATGGAAGATCTATGATTTTGGAGGGGGAAATCTGTGTTTGCATTAAGCAGGTGGGGGGTGCTTTTCACGATTCTCTCTATGGTTGATCAGTTGCAGACCATATCAACCAGACACCCAAACCATATTAAGTAGTTCTACTTTTAACCAGATCTACCAATCACTATCAAAATCGCATAAGGATAAGCAAAGACAAACGGGATCTAAATCTGAAGCCTAAACTCCGAGTGGGTAAGCCTGGCAATGAATCAACTTTCGCCCATTACAACAAAATCATTCATCTGGGATGGAAATCCCAACACTCCGTTGATTGCAAATATAATCCATAACCAATTTGGTTGCTCTGGGATGTACTATCAATTTAGATTCCTTGGAATGGTAAGCCTAAAAGAAAAACCAGCATAACCAAGCTGCACAAACAAACCCATTTTACCAAAATAACCAATGACACTCTGTTTAATCTGGATAGGTAGGCCAGCCCAGGATCTAATTTTACCAGGTCCACTAGCAAGCTTGACACAGATTCAAAACACACACCTACTGCTAAAGGTTTATCAGAGAATGTTTTAACAGTTAGCAATACAGCCATTACAAAGCTAACGGCAGGCTGAAGTAAAGGGAAGCATTTAACTATTTAAGATTAAGAATATAAGGATGTTAAAAATAAAAAAATTAAAAATTAAAAAACCTCTTTGTCTTTACTAGTATGCTGTGCCACAATCTGAATTTTAAAAAGAAAGATGTTAAAGAAATTGAGGCAAAACTCACCATATGCCTCTGAAGCTGCTCTTTACGCTTCATGAAATTGAGGCAAAACTCGCAAAAGTACAGCTTCAAACAGTCATTGTATTCTGGTGGAAAGGGGGAGAAGTACCATGTCTCGATCTCGTATCTCCCAAGTTCAATAGTTGCTATGTTTTTAACTTTCGTGAATTCTTCATGTTCACGCAAGCTGGCAGCATCAAGCTCCTCATGGCCCTATAAATCTCAAAAGAACAACTTCAAATTATTTCCATTAAATATCCAAGACATTTTGAAAGGAAAGCTGTAGAAAGAAGGAATATAATAATGTGATTCTAGGTACGAAGTGCATGACGGAGTGTGTGGCTCACACCAGGCAAAACAAAACTGCGATGGTTGGTCAGGAGACATTCATGGACCCACAACTCTCAAAGGGGCCACCATCAAATTTAATGAAACGGAAAATACAGAGACTGCTTGATTCTACTTGTAGTAGAGCATGTACTTTGATACTGCTTGATTCTACTTGTGGAGAATGTACTTCACTACTACGTGTATGTGTGTCAGTGAGAGTGTGAGAGTTGACACAAGAGAACTGACATAGATTACACTTAACCACCGACCAATACCCAGAGATAAGTTGCACGAAGCGGGAGACGGGGCGGGGGCGGGAACGAGAGCGGGGGTGGGAAAGCGCCAAACTTTACGAGGTTTCAAAGGTTTCTTCTTAAGCGGGGTGGGAGACGAAGCGGGGTTGGAAGGGGGAGCGGGAGAGGGAGCGGGGACGGGGACGGGGATGGGGGGAGCGTGACCACTTTTAAAGATTCCTGCTTCTAGACCCAGAGTAATATCAAGCAGTTCTGAACCATGGTACCAAGTCATTTTCATTACTACAGCTTATCAAAAACTGTATTATACTAATCTTTAAGTACATAACAGATAATGATATACCCAACTCCTGCATGAGGGGTCATTGAGGAGGGTATGGATATGTAATTGGTCAAATCTCCGACAAAAGTAGGCATGTCGAACAAAGTAATAGGAATATATCTTTTACATATGAGTGAAAATATGGCATACATGCATATGCAATAGATGGCCTGCAGTAAAAAAGGAAGCAAATTTTCACATATACAGGGCTCTCAACTGTGACCCAAATGACACCATCCATTCAAAGTGATGAATCCAAGAAAATTTTCACGTACAAAGCCGAGATGTTGGTAAACCCAGCCCTTACAACACCAACTCTCACCAAATCTATGAATCATGAGTTAACATCAGTGAGGAATAATATTTCCCTCAATGTATGATACATTTCCATTTCCAAGAAAATCGAAACTAAAATTACAAAAGTTATAATGAATTCATTAATATTGGCTAATATTAAGTGGCTCCAAACTAAGGACCAGGGTCGATGACCAGTACTATCATCATTGTTTCATGACCAAACTCCTCTCTTTTGTATGTCCATTTCCCCACCCACTGCTTTGGGAATTACTTAAAACATAAAAAGCTGAATAACATAAAGATTCTGCTTAACCAACAATAACAAAAACAAATAATAATAACTTTCCATTCCTCTATATAATAACAACAATAAAGAATAACACCACCTCATGCAGAAATAAGACAAAATGAAGTCAAGAAGAATGCCGATTTGTGCATACCTCCACATGTGTCTCATCAATCTTACGTTTCTGGTGGCGTGTCATTTTCAAGCTTGTTACCTTAAATGTCAAGGATGAGAAAATATTCCAGTCAGTATGATATATAATGCTGTATAAGAGCACACAATGGCAAGAGGAATGTGCTGATTAGTGATGGGAATTGTGGGGTGAATAAAAAGGAAATATATGCAAGAGAGTTTCGGATATGAACAGCCAAAGATGACGGAAAACATTCCTTCAACTAACACCTTGGGAGGAGAAGACATAAAGAATGTTGCACGATGATTGAAGACGACGTCTATTCCTGACTTCAACATACTAAACAGAATGTATCCCAACACCGACGAAAAAAAATGAAGTGTCAAAGGGGAAAAATCTAACATTACCTTGTCCTCCACCTTTTCATCTACAACAGTTTCTACTGAATCAAGATCAAGTTGTTCAAGTTTAACCCATTCATCCAACCTCCTGTTGACTGTTTAACAAAAAAAAATGAGAGAAGAGAAAGAAAAACATGGCAAAGTTAAACATAGAACATAGGAGATGGGAGGGGGGGTGATATTGACACCAGTAAAATGCCAAGCTTTTTTATTAGCAAGGTCAAACCATAGCAGCACATTGAATAGAAATGTGGGTGATATATGCAAAAATAGCCATTGCATGTATAAAGATAAGCACAAGTACAATCAACGATCAGAGTAGTAAATAAGTGAACTCATTCAAACAAACCAAGAAGAGTAGAGGATACAAGATGTGCCCAAAGAAAATTCACGCAATTATCGATTGGAGGCAGTTAATCATGTGTACTATAGGATCAAATATGTTGAAACAACAAGGAAAAAGTAACCCTTCAGAACAAAATTACGAACCATAGCAATAAATCCACTAGAAGCAAATAAAAAAGCTTCAAAACAAAAGATTAAAAATCATTGTTAGAGTTCTCCACATGTGAATATCATTAATTGAACCATCAAAAACACTTACACGAGGACACCAAGGATCTTCCAGAGAAACAGGATACTTCCACAACAACAGTCCTTGCTTTCATCCCCACACACAGTTCCCACAGCAACAATATGTACGTATTTCCACATAATCATGATTCAAGGTCGCGGTATCGGTCACCGTCGCTAAGGTCACGGAGAAGACTTGGTCACGGGGCCGCGGACTGGTATCGGGCGATACGCAAAGATACGCTAGATTTAAGGTTCAAAAAAATATGAAAAAAAAAAATTTGAAAAATTCTAAAATAATAAGAATAACAAGGTTGGCCGGCCTAATAAATTATTATAATACAATATGTGCCATTTATAAAATCGCATTTTGTTCAATAAACACGTCAATCTGATAACATTGCATCGATAATTGGGTAAACATTGTTCAATAACTACAAATCAGTGCCACATGGAGTGTCGTGGTGGCTCAAAATCATCATCGGTGTTATTCCACAATAATTACACATGGCTATCCTTGTACTCCCCCCCCCCCCCAACAAGTTTTCCATCGATGTCTTGTAACTCTTGTTTTGGAGCTATTCTAGTAGATAATTAAAAACAAGCATGATATTCTTATAAGTAACAAAAGACTTAAATTTCTTTTTTTGATGGAAACAAAAGACTTTAATTTTAATAAACAATAAACTTATTTTTCAAGTGCGACAAATAAACCGATGTGTATTTCTTCTCTGAGATTTGATTCAAAAAGAAATAACAATGCTACTTCATCATATGAATTTTTTCATTTAACGTTATGCTTGGGGAAAAAAATCACATTAAGATTTTTTTTCTGATTATTATCGAGAAAAAAAAAATTAATGTAATATATGTGTTTTTTTTTTTTGGCTAGCATAATGTGACATTAAATATAACACATGATTCCTACAAAAATAAATAAATAAATATAACACATGATGTAATATACTCCATGTTATAATATAGTAGTAAGTATGGATAGAGAAAACCTACGTGTATTAAAAACTATTTATACTTAATAGCTTAATAAGTAAGCAAAATCAAAACCCTAAAGTGTGATACCTCAGCCGCAGCCAACTACACACAAACACAGATCAGCCGCAACCATTACAGAAGGAGAGAAATGGAGAGGGAGAGACCACGACACACACAGATCGTTGGACAGAGAGAGAGAGACGAACAAATCTATGCGAAGGAAGAGAGAAGTCGGTGCATCTGGTTCGAGATCTCACGACGTGGAAACCGACGAAGCCTCTCTTCTACAGACTCGTGAAGATGATTCAAAAAAGGTAAGAATCAAACCAATAGCCCTCTTCATCTCGCCATCTCGAGCAAGATCTCGCACGATACGGCACCATCTCGAGCGATACGGTGCAATACAGTTGAGACCACCACCGAGATTGCGTTGTTTTGATTAAAATATATATATATATCATCTGTAGATCTCGGATCGTTGGGGTTCAAAACCGAGTCGACTCGGCCGAGATGACTCGGTATCGGCCGAGACTTCAAACCCTGCACATGATCTATATAGACTGATAAGCCTATGCTTCAGCACTAGAAAGCATAAAATTTAACAAACAAAAATTAACCAAGGCATTATGATAACTGCCTAGCAGCCTACACCATACAGCATGGCCGGCCTAATCGCCATCTAATCGAATGTTTTTAAGTTACTTTAAACAGAAATTCATTCATGACAAACACTGCAAGAGCAGTTCACGAGTTCAAATGCTACGGAAATTCAAACCAATGCTGGCAAGAAAACAAATCTCACCCCATGTTAAACTAAATTACAATTTTACATTCACTATCCTTTCTTAAAATCCATAATATACCCTTTACTAAACCTTTATAATTTGAAAAGTATCTCCAAATTACAACTATTTTCTGTGTCACCGACTAGAACTATCCATTACATACGAAATGCACCAATAAACTTCTTCTGAATATGCCCATTTATTTTTCTATTTTCCTTGTGATAAGATAAACGTTCAATCCAAGATTGATGTGGAATTACAGGCTTGAAGATGCACATACCTCTGTTCCAGTTGTTATACAAATTTGATAAGATACATATTCATCTTCACATAATATATCAATTGAGTCAACAGTTACTCCAAAATCTTAAGCAATTAGGGTATATTTGGTTGTATCTAAAACTGTGAATTGATCCATTTAAAATGAGTCTATTTATGTATAGGCCCATTTGCAAGTGTTTGGCTGCCAAAATGAATCAATTACAAAAATCGGCAAATTTGGGCTTACTATACAAAATCAGAATGAGATAATTTCACCTAAAACCTAAAATTGCCTAATTTTAGAATAGGGCTATTCTCAACTTTCGTCACTATCGTCTTCGCGATTGTGGCTCTCGACCTCTCTTCTTCAACTGGCAATTGCTACTGGTGAGTCTCTCTCTCTCTCTCTCTCTCTCTCTCTCTCTCTCTCTCTCTCTCTATATATATATATATACACACACACATATATACACACAATATATATCATATATATTATATATATACACAATGTATATCATCTCTCCCCCTATCTCTTCTCTCTCGCCCCTTCCTCTTTCTCTGTCTATATATTTACACAATATATCCATAACGAAATTATCTTTGCTATTTTGCAAATCTAAGGGTTTGTTTGGCACTTTCTGAAACAAAGGATAGCCCTAACCTCAAGTGGTTAGCCTTAATCAAAAGTGTAGAATAAATTCTTATGTGTTCTGTTGATTTCCTAAGTTGCTGGTATAGATTTGTAGATTTGAAGCTCATAAAGTGCTAGATTATGTATGGTCTATAGTCGTGGATTGAGATTGCATTTCTGTGAAAATAAGGTTTGGGGTCTTACTTCTTCACTGTAGGCCTTGTTTGGTGGTCAGGATAAGAGGCTGGATAGGATAACTTTTATCCTATCCAGCGTTTGGTGTGGCCATCAGACAGGATAAAATAACCATGAACTAGATTTTTATCCCATGGAGAGTGAGATAACTCTAACTCATGGGGGAGGTGGTATTAGGTGAGATTAGAAGTTTGGAATAACTTCTTGGGACAAAAAAACTTTTTTTTTTTAAGATTTGGTTTTTTTTTTCAGATCATTTTTTTTCTTTTTCATTTCATATATGATTTTTTTTCCTCTCTTTTCATATTCGATCTGCTTTTTTATTTTTTATTTTTTTTCAGATCCGTTTTTTTTTTCAGATCTTTTTTTTTTCTTTTCTTTTTCATTTTCATATCTGCCTACTTCTTTTTTTTCCAAATCTCCTCATTTTTTTTTTGTTCAGATCCATTCTTCAGACCCCATTTTGTGTTAAGAAACAATAATTTAGTTATTATCCGGAACCTATGAAGCACCGACACTCTCTTTTGCCCCACGTATCAGTGTCGGATACGTATCCGATACCGACACTCTCTGACACTCTTTGGACACGTGCATCTAGAGTTCTGCAAATATATTCCCATTTCTGAGTTGCTGGGAAAACATAATGCTAATGTAGTCTTGTTGGATTACATTTATGAGAAGTATTGCCGCTCTTGAATGACTTCAGACATAATTTTGTCACTATGTATTCCTTATACTCCATCCGTCCCATTTTATGTGTTAATGATTACAGTTAAATGCATAAGGACTTACAATATGTGGTACAACTATTAAGCCATTCCCAAATTTGGAATTCAAATTTGGTTATTTGTCGTTATTGCTTTATATGATGCTTTGCTAGTTTTATTGATGTGTTACATGCTTATACTAACATGTTGACTTGGGTTTGAAGTTGTTCCATGCTATGATAATAAAGAACACAGGAAGAACACTAGAGTTTGTTACTAACACACTTCATTTTGTACTTTGGTATGAAGTTGTTCCATTTTGCACTCGTCTTGTTGCTAAACTCCTTTAGATTTTATGCTTATTTTAAGGTAAACTAGTTTAAAATCATGTCTCAAATGTTTCTTTTCTTTCTTCTATGAACGTATTTGTAATTTGAAATAACTGTTGTAGGATTGCATAGGAGCCATTGATGGCACTCCTATCGCTGCAATTGCGGGAGTTGGCGATCAAAGCTTCATTTCGAGATTGTTGGGGAAAGTTATCTCAAAGTGTGATGGCCGCTTGTTCGTTTTGACTTGCGATTCCTACATGTTTTTATCAAGTTGGGAGAGGTCCGCTTCAAATGGGCATGTCATAGGAGCGGCAAGGGAGAAAGATTTCAAAGTGCCTGCAGGTATAGTCATATTTACCATTTGCTTCTTTTAAACTCGATTTGTTCATGAAGTGCTTGATTTACTTCAACAAAATATTTGTCCATTTTCTTGTTATTATAGGAAATGCAATTGAAAGGATATTTGGTGTACTTAAGACACGATTTCCTATTTAAGGATGGCACGTCCTTATACATATACCACTCAAGCCAGCTTAGTAATTTCTTTGTGTTTTTACACAATCATATTAGAGTTGAAACTAGTGGTGATGATTGGGCTTATGAAGAATATGATCGTGAAGTACTACATGAGAGACAATCAGAGACTCGATGACAAGGGTTGGTAAATGAGCAACTGTCAGCTAGAAGACAACATTGAGAGGCAAAAAGAATACGAGATTCAATTGTTCAGAACATGCGGGTGAATTACATGGCCAAGTCACTAAGCAATATTCATGAGATTTTGTTTTTTTATTTTCAGTTGGGTATGAGAAACTGTTGTTTTTTACATATTTGTTCATACTCTAGTTATTTTTTATTACCGGGATGGCGGGATGTTTATTTTTACTCTAATTGGTTGTTTGAGTTTTTGTGTTTTTTCCCATTTATGATATATATGACCTTGAAGCGTTATTAATGTGCAACTAGTATAGATAATTGGTTGCAAGATTTGAAAAAAAAAAAAAAAAAACAAGGCCAAGATAAACCATTAAAACAAATAATAGTTTTCATAGTTTTACTCCATAGAAACTAAAAAAGTGTTAGCATGGTGTTTAAATTACATATTTTTCAATTTCAATTGTTCTACCAAACAACCTTAAATTAGATAATTTAAAATGAAACAGTTTTTTCTTTGGCCAACCAAACAGGTACTTGAATTTGAATTAAATCATTTTCGAATACACAAATTCCAAATGAAGCAATTCAAAATAGAATGATTCAAAAAATTAGGTAATTTGTGCAACCAAACAGGCCCTTAGAGAATGGACCCAACAACGTATGTCTTATTCATTGTCACATAATAACACCCTCCGAGTCAATTCCCTCATTCTCTCGGGTAAGACCTTTGGTCAATGCTAGAATAGGCTGGAGTGGAATACCTCTGAGGGCTGGGTTTAATGTTGGAGTGGAATATTATTTGGATATTGTTGGAGCTTGCCATACATTGTTGGGCCTATTCTAGCTTTTGGAAAATTGGTAATTTAAGGTATCAAACCATTGGTTGTGGGAGGTCTTGGTATCAAAGCCTATTCCAGCCCATTTCCTCTGAGGGTTGCATTTTATTTCTTCTTTTCAATAAATACCTCAAACGTGAATATTTGAAAATTCTAATATTCGAACCTTTTTAAAAATAGCCTAGGCAGGCAATGAGTCCAATCAATCTTCCATCACAAGCCAGAGTGATTTTGCTTATTTTGCTTCCGTAGTAGTCAAGATCAATTACTCTCTTTCAAAGACCAGGAGTCTGACTCGTAATTTGATCCCAGACTATATGGTACCTTCTTTTTTCGATTAGATATATTGTACCTTCTAATCCTTCGTACAACTAGATACTAAATTTGTATACAAATCCTATTTACCATATTAGACTCTCTCTTACAACCTTATGTCAACCATACAAATCCTATTAGAAGATTACTCAATAAGACACCGCCAAAATAAATCATTCCTTCCAATCCCCATAAATAGTATCAATCTTCAATTCTTTTCCACTGTTATGCATTCCGCTTCTCCTTTTTCAAAAGAACTCTTCAGGATGATGACACATTCTAATGCAATTGTTATTGAGAATGCCAATCTTTTGCTGTGTAGGGCAAGGACAGCAGGTGGTACACTGCCCACTCTTAAACTTGTTCCTCGTACATAAGCTCATACACATCATATGAATGTAAGGTATATATTTCCATTTGGAAGGATGGTTTTTGTTAACCATGTATACGACTAAGTGAAAGCAATACACAATAATATGAATGCAAAAATCCTATATCTATTTCAAGATTTGTTGTGGTAATTATCTTGAACTAACAGAAACTATGACTGTAGGCAGGCTGTCCAGGATTCAGTTCTGCACATGCACAGCTCGATAAGCAGTCTCTCTGCCCAAAAAAAAAAGGAGCGGGGGGGAGGGAGGTGGGTGGGTGGGGGGTGTCCTGCATATCTAGTCTCTCTTAAAAGCCTTTGTGCCTTATACGATACAGCTGAGGCTTTCTCCTTTAAGCATTGTCACTACTGTTCTCATCGTATTGTGAACAAATAATCAAATCTCTATTGTTTTCTTCTTGATTAGTCTATTTGCTATGTGACATACCTAGAAACTCTATCCTTCAAGGTATATAGGGAATCGACTTCAAATGTGTCTAAACATGGTTACGGTCAGTGACACACCCGTAACATACAAAAATATCATCTTTCCATTAACATTATAATGTATGATGCGGTCTTAATATAACAATTTTCTTGATTATAGTTCAATCAAATGGTTCCCATCTATCTGTAATGCCCCAAGTGGTCCACTAGCTCAACAACTTGACGGGCCTGCCACAGTGGCCCTTAAAATGCTTAAGCCCAAGTTGTTAGTAGTAGCCCCTTTGGTTCCACATATATCAGACTAACTTTTTATATTTATCCGATGTGGGACGAGAACTCACAATCTCCCCCACTCAAAGACGCGGCGTACTACGCGGACGCCGCGTAGGCCCAGTTCTTCCCCTCGGCCACTTGTAACGCCCCAAGTGGTCCACTAGCCCAACAACTTGACGGGCCTGCCACATTGGCCCTTAAAATGCTTAAGCCCGAGTAGTTAGTAGTAGCCCCTTGGTTCTATATATACCAGACTAACTTTATTTATTTGATATGGGATGGGATCTCACAATCTCCCCCACACAAAGACGCGGTATCCTCGTCGCGTAGGCCCAGTTCTTCCCCTTGGCTGGTCGATGTGGAAACAGATCATTGGTGACAACAGAGCAACCCATTAGCGTGCACTAGGTATACTACCTCGGGGCCTCTACCCCTCTCCGGAGCCTCTACTCCTCTGCCATACGGCCAACGACGCCCTTACGGGATCAGGGTTGGCTTTGATACCATTTGTAAATGCCCCAAGTGGTCCACTAGCCCAACAACTTGACGAGCCTGCCACATTGACCCTTAAAATGCTTAAGCCCAAGTTGTTAGTAGTAGCCCCTTAGTTCTACATATATCAGACTAACTTTTTACATTTATCTGACATGGGACGTGATCTCACACTATCTCTTCATATAAAAACAGAGCATTTTTAACAGGAGAGAATGATGAAAAACAGAGCATTTTTAACCGAAGTCTTCTGGGTTAATTGTCTTGGGTTTATGGTTTTTGCTTTTTCAAGAAAACATGACACATTGTATTCCACACGGTACACGTATTTCACGAGCACTATAGTAAATTCCTTTGTAATTCAGCACCTACATAAGGGATGCTTTGATCACATTTGAAAGAGTATGGCAAATGATACGAAATGAATTAGTTGTTTGTATAAAGACTGCGGGCCTTGTGCGTCTCTAGTTGTGTACGTTTTCTTTCTTGATATCTAGTCTATTCTATCAAGCAATCCAGTTGCTGTCCAGAATTCTAGCAACAAGAATTCCCTCATCTTTCCTTTGCAAACCATATCAAATCATAATCTCCTTCATTCTAAACAACCTAAAACCCCTTCTTCACCTAGAAACAAACCCTAAATCACCCATTTCCTCAATCATTAGCCTACCAAACAGCAGGGTCGAAGATTCTTAATAAACAAAAAAAAAAGTAATAATTAGAAAATACCTCATGATGATGAGGATTAGTGTTCCACTGGATGCAAAAGAAACTGTTTTCTCTTTTCTATCTCCTCAGCCAAACAGAGGGCAAAAAAATCGAAACAAACACACACATACACACAAATTGAAAATACCGAACCCTAACCCTAGAATCAAAATTGAGAAGATAACAAAAGAATCAACAGAGAGAGAGAGAGTTTACATTCAGTGTAGTGAACGTAGTACTCATACTCGTTGGGACCATGGGTCTGCATCTTCCTCCGTTCGATGACCTTCACCGGATGATACTTGGAGTCCCTCCAACGGCACAACACCCGAGTCCCCACCTCCAGCGGAAGCATACTCCCTCTTCTCTTTCTAGGTGGTGCTTCATTCTCCGCCGCCTGACGAGCTCCGGGGAGATCTGAAACCGCCGGCATAAGTCCGTCGTCGCCGCCGCCGCCGCCGTCGTGGTTAGGGGTTGAGCCGTTCTCTATTGTAGTCGGTGACTCTATGGAACCCATTTTTTTGCAAAACCAAAATGAAATGATCGGTTCGCTTATTATAGGCTGATATGTGATCCGGTACGGCGGCAAGGTAAAACTAAATACTGCAGCAAGACGATCATTGGTCTATAAACTAGAAAGAGCACACTAGGGCCTTCTAGGAGAGTAATAACATGCACCCGTAAATCAATGGTTCGGATCTAAAAAATCTCTGATCCGATTCGATTCGAGATAAGCTACTCTTTTGGATTCAGAGATTTCAGGTGATTCGGCAAATAACATACTCCACTATTGAGGCGAGTAGATTTATTATTGAGAGGATTTATGCTACTCATGCACTCACTTTATCAGTGTATTTCAGCCTCACCGATTATATAATACCCTGTATTGTTGTTATATATTATGTGAATAAGACCATGTATGTTTCTTTTAATGCTTATATGAGCTTGGCCTTATCCTTGGTATAATTCGGATACAAATTGCCTTATTTAGGATACCAATCGATTGACACTTTTATCAATCAATTGGAGCATTTATACATAATACCAATCGATTGAACTTTATACCAATCGATTGCTTATACCAATCGATTGACTCTTTTACCAATTGAATGGAAGCAGCTGGGCAGATTCTTTTGCTCTGGCTAGGGTTTGTCCACGTGAACACTTCTCCATCTATATATATGCGACCCAATCTCGCCATTTTCTGTTTGCAAAAACTAGAGAGTGAGAGGGAGTGCTTGTGTATGTGTTTATATATATATACACTCATATATATATACACACATATATACATATATTCATACACTCACACACACACACACACACACACATCCATGGACTGAGACAAGAAGGAAGAAGTGAAGAAGATCAAAAAGAAGAAAGAAGAGAACAAGAAAGAAGAAGACAGAGCAGAGGAGAGAGAGAGAGGAGCCACCATTGAAGCTCCAAGCTTCATTACACATTCCCAAACACACCCTAGACACCTAAGGTGAGTTTTAAACTCACTTGGTAGCTTTATATTGGTGTTAGAACGTGTTTTGAACGAAGAAATGGAGTGTAAACCATGTATTCCCGTTTATATGTTACTGGACAGTCTTCACTGTGAAGAAGACGAAGTACCAATCGATTGGTACTCTTACCAATCGATTGGATTGACATCTTTCAGGTCCCAATCGATTGACACTTTATGCAATCGATTGGCATGGATTATGATCCAATCGACTGAACCTTTTTCCAATCGATTGATGCCACTTTTATACCAATCGATTGACCTCTATACCAATCGATTGGAAGTTTCAGAATACTGTTTTCTTATAATAACTGTTTAGTTGTTTATTTACTGTTCAGTATTTTCCAGCATACTTTATTATTGTAATACAGACATGATAATGAGTTAATACGGCGTAGGATCGTAGTAACAACAAGGTTAACGGATAATGTTATGATGTTAGATAACGGAATAGTCGTGAATCCTTTGGAGTTAACGTTCATTTCATTCAGAGTAGTCGGGCCACATTGGGATTGTCATGTATCGGTGATAGAGTTGAACTTAAGTAGGTTTGCTAAGATTCGGGAACCTTGCGTGGGCGGGCTTTGGTCGATCATATGTTCTTAAAAGCGATAGACAGACGAAGGTGTCTATGACTTGCGGTGAACCGGACCATTTTCCCTAAGATAGCCAGATGAT
Source organism: Hydrangea macrophylla (assembly GCA_033977485.1). Taxonomy (NCBI): domain Eukaryota; kingdom Viridiplantae; phylum Streptophyta; class Magnoliopsida; order Cornales; family Hydrangeaceae; genus Hydrangea; species Hydrangea macrophylla. The sequence continues at coordinate 31,088,603 of CM066993.1, forward strand.
CTAATCATATGTTCTTAAAAGCGGTAGATAAACGAAGGTGTCTATGACATGCGGTGGACCGTGATCACTGGTAGACGTCGCTAAGTTATGGCATAGAATGATGTATTGTTGTTTAAAGCGTTATATCCCTGACATGCGTTGAACTGTGCATATGTTCTTAAAAGCGGGGGATGGACTAACGTGGTATCCATAACATGCGGTGGACTGTGCATATGTTCTTAAAAGCGGTGGATGAGCAATGGTGTATTTATAGAGTTGAACTATTGTCGAGTCTGTTCCCCCCATCAAGACGTGTTATCGGTCTTAAAATGAGTAAGACGTTAGTAATCGGATAATCGGTTTGATGTAAAGGAGTTACCCTCACTAAACTCTAACTTGGTTACTGTTTATAACTCGTAATAACTTCAATAGTTGATACCCTGTTAGTATCTAACTCACTCAGCTTTCATTAAGCTGACGACGTTTATGCCGCTGGACATTTCTATATTCCAGCGCACCTTGGTTATGACTATACAGGTGAAGGGCCCGCAGGAGAAGACTACCATGCTAGTGATGACGTCCCCGTGGAGAATTTCCCCGACGGAGGTCAGACCGAAGAAGACTACTACACCGAGGACTACCTTTACGCCAACTGAAGACTAGACTAGGAATGTAGTTAATTGTCTTTACCGTTTTAGAACCCTTTTTGTAGTCAGGCATATGTTGCCTTGACATTTGTACTTCCGCTGTGTTATATTTGATTCGAGACTCTGATGTGTAATAGTTAGTAACTTCTATTGACTTTATGTTACGTTGTGATCAGGACCTAGACTTCATTCTTGTTACACTATTACTTCTTGTTGTTTAGTACTGCGTGGTGTGGACAATCATGTGACTTCACCCGTCGCTGCCTTTGGACCCAAAAAGGAAATTTATTTTTCTCTATTTTTGCCGTTCCGGGGCGTGACAGGATTTTTGGTATCAGAGCCTAGGTTATATACCTTTTCGCTCACAGATTGTCCCACACCATCCGGTCCTAGAACCTTGAGATTCTATAGATGAGTATTAAGATTAGCTCTGACTTAAGGTAGTCCCTTTTCAGGTAGCATGGCACCGCCGCTGTTCGTTCCAGACGAGTTTGAAGGACACTATGTGTATGAGAGGAGTATTGCGCCAGCAGATCCACAGTACTATGCCTAGAAGGTTAGGCAGAGAGCTATTGCGGAGACAGAGCGAGACATGCGGATTGAGCAGCAGAGATTTGGGACCCAGGACCCAAAAGTGATAGGTCAGGAGATGATCTACAGCAAGGAGACCTTCAAACGCATCAAGGAGGATTCTCTACTGATGTTACGAGACCGTTCATCGTACCAGGTTCTACTTGCAGAGATTAGAACAGCACCTCCACCACCCCCGATAGAGCCACCACCCCAGACACCTCCACCCCCACCAGAGGAGGACATGGCTAATGCACCCCCAGTAAATGAGGAGATGGAGGATGATGAGAGCGATGGCGACAATGAGCCAGAGGATGACGATGAGGAGATGGAGGATAAGGAGGACGAGGACACCGATGACGAGGAGCCGGAGTATGATCCGGAGAAGGAGGACCCCGAGGACCCAGCCGGTATGGACGTGCCAGTTGGCGTAGATATCGTAGTTGTAGAGGGTTATCCGATAGGGGAGGATGAGATAGCCGCAAATGATGACGCAGGTGATGATGCAGTAGTACCAGTCTTACCAGGAGGAGTTATAGCACAGCTGGCAGCTGAGTGGGCTGCAGAGATGGCTGCACATCCCCATGGATTTGAGATTGGAGCACCGGAGTTGGCACATGCTATGGTACAGGCTGAAGCACTTGCAGCCGCATTTGATGCAGCCCAGGCTGACATGCCGCTGATGCAGGAGATTTGGGAGCTGTTGTGGAGCATGATGGACCCGAGCTGATTGAGGATGTTGTGATAGAGGATGAGGACATGATGGATGACGATGATATGGATGAGGATGATGTTTTATCTGAGGTTGCCCCAGAGGACGAGGCTTCCATCTATGGATCCGATGTGGACAACTTTTGAGTCCAACACCTTTAGGACTTAGACTTTTACGTTTGACTTTAGGACATGTTGTCCACTTACTTTTGACGCTTACATAGACAGCTATTGACCATAGCCTTTTGTATAGGTAGCCACCAGTAGTGGTCTTGTGTATATCTTCCTTTTGTTTAGATCTTGTATAGGACCATGTACTACGCGGTACACAGATGATCTGTTGTGTACTTCGCTGTACATCTTTTGGGTATATATATATATGGCAGATCGTTTCTCTTGGTTATTTCTGTTATCGTCTCATTATTATGTTATGGTTATGATTTTGATTCATGTTATGCTTTCTGTTATTTAATTATGGTCATTTCCCCGAGAAGATTGTCAGCTAATCGTTAGACCCTTCATAGGTACACCTCACACGGATCACTATGGTGGGACCCACAAGGAACCAAGCACGACTGGGAGCACCCATTCCCGAGGGTATGGACCCAACTGGAGTCTTCGAAGCCTTCATGCAATGGATGGAGCACATCGGCGATACCTACAATCATGCCACCAACAACAATGGCAACAACCAAGTTGTCCCTCCAAGACAGGCAGGCCATAAGCTGTTGGAACGATTTCGTGGCCTGCGACCCGATAAGTTCGACGGCATGGCAGAGTCCTGGAAAGCAGAGCAATGGATACGAGAGTTGGAGCTAATCTTTGAAGCCCTGGAGTGCAGTGAGCTTGACAAGAGACGTTTAGCCGCATTTCAACTAACTTACTCCGCTGCGGACTGGTGGAAGGCCGAGAGAGCCACGATTGGGATTGACTCTGCAAGGAGAATGCCTTGGGAAGCATTCAAGACTCGATTTCTCGAGAAGTATTTCTCTGAGGACGAAAGAGACCAACAAGAGAGGAATTTCCTGAGTCTAACCCAAGGAAACTGGACAGTCAGGGAGTATACTACACAATTTAAGCGACTTTCCCGTTTCGCTCCGCATATGATAGACACCTCCACCAAGAAGGTCAAGCGATTCCACCAAGGACTCAACCCACACCTTCGGCACATGATGATAGGCTATCTGGGGCAGTCGTTTGAAGGGATTGTCCGTCTTGCTTCAAGTTTGGAAAAGGATGCTTACCCTGTGCAAGGACCACAAGCGAATCGACCTCCACCCAGGACCTTCCAACCAAGGAACTTTCCCGTGCAATCATCAAGGAACAATCAGGGATGGAAACCCCAGACCAACAACTATCAGGGAACCAAGCGCACATGGGATGGGACAAGGAAGCCCCAAGCTAATTTTCCTCGACAACAGAATCAATAGCGAGGACCACCTCAGGCACAGCCCGCTGCCCAGCGATAGAACACTGATGGATGTTTCAACTATGGAGCGCCCGGACATATTGCAAGGTATTGCACAGCCCCCAAGATCAACAGACGTAATGACCTCGTCTGCCGCAACTGTAACAAGCCTGGTCACATGAGCAAGGATTGTCAAGTACCACGTGGAGGCTACTATGGAGCGCCTGCTCAAGGACAACAAGGACAGGTTAGGGTGAATGCCATCATCCCTGACAATGCAGGGTATAATGCTGAGGAACAACAGAACTTGGAAGGTACACTCATTTTATTTCACTGTCAAGTTAGAGCTTTGTTTGATACAGGTGCCGCCCGTTCTTTCATAGCTACTATTGCTACCCCTACCACTTGAGCCGACCCTTAATGCCATTTCGCCCTTAGGAGTATCCGTTAGGTTAGGTAAGGTGTGCAAGGATTGTCCCTTGACACTAGAGGATAGAAATCTTCCGGCAGACTTGATAGTCTTGTCAATGTCTGAGTTCGACGTGATCTTAGGAATGGATTGGCTTACTAAGTATGGTGCTAACCTGGATTATGTTAGTCGGACCATTGTCTTTTCGACGCCTGGTTGCCCGCAGATAAGATTTCAGTGCCAACCGTTGAGCGACATATTTATCACAAGCTGCCTAGCCACGATTAAGACTTCAAGCACGGAGCTTACTATCAACCAGGTCCCCATTATTCAAGATTTTGAAGATGTGTTCCGAAGTATCTCAGGACTTCCACTGAAGAGAGAGAGAGACTTCTGCATTAAGTTAGCACCTGGAACGTTGTCGATTTCCAAGACCTCGTATCGGATGGCGCCAACAAAAATGCTAGAATTGAAGAAGCAAGTTCAGGAACTTGAAGACTTAGGTTTTGTTCGCCCGAGTACGTCACCTTGGGGAGCACCAGTTCTATTTGTGAAAAAGAAGGACGGAGAGCTACGACTCTGTATCGACTACAGGGAACTGAATAAGGTCACAATCAAGAATAGGTATCCACTTCCCCGGATAGACGACCTGGTTGATCAACTACAAGGATCAAGGATATTCTCGAAAATTGATTTGCGTTCAGGATACCATCAATTGCTAGTTCGACCGAAAGATATACCGAAAACTGCCTTCAGGACAAGATATGGACACTACGAGTTTCTAGTGATGTCTTTTGGATTGACTAATGCCCCGGTAGTATTCATGGACCTAATGAATAGAGTATTCAGACCCTATCTGGATCAATTCATTATAATATTCATTGACGACATTCTAATTTATTCAAGGACAGAAGAAGAACATAAGAAGCATCTACAAATTGCTCTACAGACTCTCAGAGACAATAGTCTGTATGCGAAATTCAGCAAATGTGAATTTTGGCTTCAGGAAGTTAAATTCCTGGGACATATGATATCACAGGATGGGATTTCCGTAGACTCATCTAATATCGATGCAGTCTTGAGCTGGAACAGACCAACCAACGCGACCGAAGTTAGGAGTTTCCTTGGATTGGCCGGGTATTACCGGAGATTTGTGGAAGGATTCTCTAGAATAGCAGGACCGTTGACAAGCCTGACTAGAAAGGAGACGAAGTACGAATGGACTGATAAACATGAGGATGCATTTCGGGAATTGAAAGAGAGACTAACCTCAGCACCCATGCTTGCGATACCTAAGAGTGGTGAACAATTCATAATCTATAGTGATGCATCACACCAAGGACTTGGTTGTGTGCTAATGCAAGAGGGGAATGTCATCGCATACGGATCAAGACAATTGAAGCCCGCATGAGAAGAACTATCCGACGCACGACTTGGAACTAGCTGCAATCGTGTTCGCCCTGAAGATTTGGAGACACTATTTGTATGGAAAAAAGTTCGACTTGTTCTCAGATCACAAGAGTTTAAATGTAATACCTGTAATTTTCTTTTCTTTAATAATAATAGTTTCCAAAATTTTTGGCATTTGACTGTCTAACTTTATATTATTATTTTAATATTGAGATGATTTTGACGTATCATAAGATTACTGATTAGACTATAGTGACCATACCGACTCGACCGTAATTAGAATTAACTTAGTCCCGTACCTGGACCCGGACATTAGAAATAATACCCGTCTGCACGTAAATCGAGATCGACACGCATAACGAGGAACTTATGCACGCAACCCAAGGTGGGCCCCACATGGCCGGCCACATGGAAGCTACATACAACCCCATTGACACATGTCACCACCCCATGTGACACTTGTCCACTTGTAGGACACTTGTCCTAACATGCATACATGCATGTGACACCTAGCATAAGTCTTACATTATATAAGCTTCCATGCATATGCATTTTTAGTTCTTTTAGTACATTACAATCTGCATTTAGAGAGGAAGTTAGGAGACTTGCATGTCCATGAGAAAAATAGAAGAGAAGAAAGAGGATTAGAAGAGGAGGAAGAAGAAGATTCCATCACATGAAGCTTGTATCCAAGCTTCCTAAGCTCTAATCCAAAGCCCAAGCTCAATTTCAAGTTTAGGTGAGTATTCTAACTCACTTTAGAACCTATATAGTATGTATTAATGTTTATTAAGTGCTTGATGTTGATAGTTTGAGAGATCTATGCCATGCAAGATAAATTTTCAAATATGGGAAGCAGAAACTTCCAGCAGACTGTTGTTTAGTAAAACAAACATTTCAAGCAGTTAAAAAATGGGAATGAGGCTAGGTTTTTTTGTGGAGAAAGCTAACTCATTTATGTACAAATAACTATTCTATAGCTCAGTCTGAAAATCACTTCTTCATAGGTGAAATGTACATGCAACGAAGTACTTTAAATCTGAGAAACAGAAACCTCCAGCAGAATGTAGTTTAGTAAAATGAGTGTTTCAAGCAGCTCTGAAATCTGAATTAAGCTAGGTTTTTTTTTGGATAAAAATAACTCATTTATCTACAAATAATTCTTCTATAGCTCAGTCTAAATATGACTCCTTGATAGGTGAAATGCACATGCAACGCAGTACTATAAATCTGGGACCGAGCAGTCCAAAATACAATGTTCTATTTTTGAGTTTGATCTACAAATCAATTTATCATGCCCAAATAAATCATATCAATTCAGTCGACATAGTAAAATTAATTCCTGGCAGATTGTATAACTACTTGTATGATGTGTTTATTAATGATGCTTGCTTACCGGTACCTGTGTGGTTATGGATATCTTGTGCTATCGTAGTGCTATCGAGTAGATGAGTATGTTAGGTGCTTCATCTATATATTATTGGTATTAAATCCACGAGCTACACGCTAGGTTTCCGTTGTTATGAATATAGTGTGATGACCATAGAGAGTTCATACCCAAGCTATAAGTATGTTGTACGGCACGATTATTGCGTTGATAGTGATTGGATAAGTTTTCATTATAAGTATATTACGACATAAAACAGGATGACGGATGTATAAACGTAACTTCGAAAGTATATTCGAAAGTCCTTTAAGGAACTAAATTTTGAAATGAGTGACTAATGCGTGGTCGGAAAAACGTAAGGGTCGGTTGTGCTATGTTAGAAGCAGATTATGATAAGGATAATTGTCGGATAGGTAATCTGGGCATCGGAGATCATGATAGTAAGGAAAAAAGGGATGTGTTGTTGAGTTGTGACGCGACGATTCTTTGAGTAAAGACTCCTTTCGGTTCTTCGTGACGAAATGGATGTTCTTGTACTCCGTAACGCTTTCGGTTCTTCGTGACGAAGCGGTGATTCTTTGAGTAAAGACTCCTTTCGGTTCTTCGTGACGAAATTGTTGTTCTTGTACTCCGTAACGCTTTCGGTTCTTCGTGACGAAGCAGTGATTCTTTGAGTAAAGACTCCTTTCGGTTCTTCGTGACGAAATGGATGTTCTTGTACTCCATAACGCTTTCGGTTCTTCGTGACGAAGCAGTGATTCTTTGAGTAAAGACTCCTTTCGGTTCTTCGTGACGAAATAGATGTTCTTGTACTCAGTAACGCTTTCGGTTCTTCGTGACGAAGCGGTGATTCTTTGAGTAAAGACTCCTTTCGGTTCTTCGTGACGAAATGGATGTTCTTGTACTCCTTAACGCTTTCGGTTCTTCGTGACGAAGCGATGATTCTTTGAGTAAAGACTCCTTTCGGTTCTTCATGACGAAATGGATGTTCTTGTGCTCCGTAACGCTTTCGGTTCTTCGTGACGAAGCGGTGATTCTTTGAGTAAAGACTCCTTTCGGTTCTTCGTGACGAAATAGATGTTCTTGTACTCCGTAACGCTTTCGGTACTTCGTGACGAAGCGGTGATTCTTTGAGTAAAGACTCCTTTTGGTTCTGCGTGATGAAATGGATGTTCTTGTACTCCGTAACACTTTCAGTTCTTCGTGACGAAGCGGTGATTCTTTGAGTGAAGACTCCTTTCGGTTCTTCGTGACGAAATGGATGTTCTTGCACTCCTTAACACTTCGGTTCTTTGTGACGAAGTGGTTGATGAAAGATGAAGTGGTTGATGAAAGATGGTTTGGTTAGCAAGAGACACTTTGGGTTTGTAAATGATGTCGGATGTTAGAAATGAATGGTAGTGGCATTAAGAATGTCTAGACGGGTCTCCTGAATTGTTTGTATTCCTATCGAATACGTAGTCGGGTACGCTACTAGTTATAATTCGACGGTGAGAACGTAAAGATCCTAAAAGACATGTTGAAAGGTAGTAAATGTATTCCTATTGTGTTTTACTATATACGTTCCATTTGATTTAGCTTACTCACTCAGCTTTCATAAGCTGACGACGTTCATGTCGCTGAACATTCCCATGTCCAGCTTATCCAGGTAACGAGTACACGAGTTATGATGCTACGCAAGCGGAGAACGTGGAGGAAGAGTACACCGAAGATGGCTGACAAACATTGAATATTGCACATTTATGTGCCAATATAATAAACATATTGCTCATTTAATCCCCCAAATTCCTAGTTTTACATGCATATTTGAATTAATATAATTTAATAGTGATGTTACTCAAATGCGTGTAAAAATGTGTTTTTACATATTTTATATCTTTAGGTAAAAATGAAGTGAAATAAAGGGAAGGAAAGAAGTAGCAACCGCACTGTAGTATCTCCCATATGATTAGTCAAATATGAATAGTATTAAATAGTAGTGAATAGTAACCAAACAGTGACAATCACTGTTTGGTAAGAAAAAAAAAAAAAAAGAAAAAAAAGAAAAGTGAAACGAAAGTAACATCCAAAGCTTTGGATGTTACTATATACATATACTATATTTATTTTTTTAATCCTATTGCTTTATCTCTCTCTCTTCCTTTCTCTTTCTGTTTTTGTCATTTGCAGGTTAAATTCAAAGCTGTCAGAACGTTGGAGAAAAGTGAGACGGAAGAAGAAGAAAAAAAATACCCACTGATGAACGCAATGACGAATTCACAAACTGAATTCGTCTATAAAAAAGGAGGCAGAGGAAGCAATACCATGGACAACAAGACACAACTAAAATCACAACACAATCACTGTTAGGGAGAGAATAGTTTAGGGGAGGTTATCATGTGAGTACTTTATATTATCCCTAGAAATATGAAACTTTAATTTTTCTTTGCCTTTTTCTAATTCTAGTAGTTGTAAAATTTTACTTTTATGTAATTGATGATTTTATGTTCAAAAATATGTAGCAAAACTTTATGTACTGTATTTCTTAAATTTAAAATATTTGCTTTCTTGTATGACCTTTGTTACTTTGTAGTAGTAAAAATATTTCTATTTAAAATTAGATTTAATATTTCTAGTCTAGTAGTACTTATAGTTGTCCCCTAAAATAGTTAGAAACTCCAAAATTTTCAGTTTTTATAATAATATTTTCATTCACTAAAAGACAAATTTTGCACTAAATGCCAGATTTCTTAGCCACGTAGTTGTTGTAATCACCTACCAAAACCCCAAGCACACCATATTCATATCTCACTCCAAAAGTATATTTGGATTTGGTTTGGCCTTATTTGTGTTCTTGGAGTTCAACCACTGTGACCCCACAAGAATCCAAAGTCAAAGGTTTAGTATTTTATTTTTGGTTCAATATTTCCAATTATGTATATTTTATTAGCCTAGTTGTACTAAACTTTGCTATTTTGCAGATTCCACAAATTCAACCCCAGCTCATGTTAAGTAGAAAAATAATATAATAATATTATATTTCACTCTTACCTTAGTTTTACAACTTTAGTTTTAATTGAGCAGTCACTGTTTACACCTATTTAATTTATCTTTAACTTTTATTTGGAAGACAGTTTCAATTTCAAAATGGTAGGCTAAAACTTTAATTGGGGATATGTAATAAAAACTTAAGAACCACAGCTTCTGTGCACTAAACTTAAATGGGCAAATTTATCTAGATGGGTTGTTTTTCCATTTATGGCCAAAAATATCTATGTATCTATAGTTTATGACCATTTAACATGTTTATATACTATGGCTATATTGAGCTCAAAAGAGTACATATTTGAAATAAAAAGCCTAATTATGTGGATTGTCAAACTATGCCTTTTGTCATAAAAAAACACCTAGCATACTCAAACAACTCATATGACAAAGTTAATATTTCAAATATATGTTTATATATATTTCTATCCAATAATGGATAGGCAATTGTGTAGTGGCAGAGTGGTGGGGACTGGACGCCGAATAACCCACGTCCGCGGCGGGGCACGGTTCGAACCTGGCTACTGCCCAATTGCCTATTTATTTTTCTTTAAACCAAACGACGTCGTTTCATATCAAACCTGACACACTTGATATGACCCTGACTAGTGAAAGTTTATTTTTAAATAAAGAATGACTCTGCGGTCTTAAATGCCAAACGCTTTTCAAATGCACAAAAGTTGTGGGATCTAGTGTTGCTTTGCATATTCCCAATTCCTTTAAATCATTTCCCCCTAGTTAATTAATATTTCCTGTTTTATAATAGTTTTGCTTAAATATCTGTATTATTTCCATCTTTCGCTATTATTAAATCTAAAAAGTTTATCTCACAAAAATTTAGCTTTTATTTATTTTTCTTCCTTTTCTTATTAGTATGTTAGTTAATTTATTTTGCACTGTTAAAATCTTTACCATAAACTAATTAGGAAAAAATAGCTTTAATTACTCTTATTGCAAAAAAAAAAATATAAAAATTAGTAGTTTAGTAAAACCCCACAAAAACCCATCATCTTTTATTTTCTTAGTGACAAAGTAGTTATATACTTAACTTTATAAAATTTTATTCCGTTCCCTGTGGGTTCGACCTGGACTTCCAGAACTTTATTACTTGTACGATCACCTACACTTGGGTGTGATAAGAAAACGCATCAATAGGATGTCGTCAATGGCTATGGATATACTTGTTAGAGAGAAGACTAGTGGATGCCTTTTGTAAATGTCTTTGGTGGAAAGCTCTATTAGAAGACTTATTATGGCTTTTGTAAGGCCCTAGAGCCATAAGACTCTGATATATCTACCATGATGTAATAGTTAACTACTACTGTGGCCTTTCTTTGTAATATATCAATGTGAGCAGATGTTGGTTTTATCCTTTTGGTTACGTTGTTTATTATTAGTATTTGGTCATGGACAATTCGGTAATGCAACCAGTCACGTGCCTCAGGGTCCAAGATGGAAATTTTAAATTTTTCCCTATTTTGGCTACGCCGGGGCGTGACATTAAAGTACCTGTTCTCTCAGAAGGAGTTGAACATGCGACAACAGAGATGGATGGAACTACTCAAGGACTACGACTTCTCTTTGCAATACCACCCGGGTAAAGCAAATGTTGTAGCCGACACTCTGAGCGGGAGGCCACGCCTTTTGGTTGCTTCAATTTTGATTAGAGAATGGCGAGCATTGGAGACGTTAGCCGAATTCAACCTTCGACCAGTGGAATCAGGAGAAGGACAACACTTTAGATGTCTTATCGTGCAACCGACTCTCATCAGCCGCATCTTGGAAGCTCAACAGTCAAACGAGGATTTCAAGTTATGGTTTGCCAAGATGTCCGCAAAGGAACCAGAGATATGGAGTATTAGTACGGACGGAGCACTGAGATGCAAAGGTAGACTCTGTGTGCCAAATGACGATGGTCTCAGGAAGAACATTCTGGACGAAGCACACAAGTCAAGGATGACTATCCACCCAGGAGGAACAAGATGTATAAGGACTTGAAGAGAAACTTCTGGTGGGAAGGAATGAAGCGAGAAGTGGCCGAGTATGTATCGCAATGTCTTATTTGCAAACAAGTGAAGGCAGAGCATCAGAAACCACCAGCACTCCTACAACCACTACCGATTCCCCAATGAAAATGGGAGCACATCACCATGGATTTTGTGGTTGGATTGCCAAAGTCTCAACAAAACCACGACGCTATTTGGGTAATAGTGGATCGACTCACCAAGTCAGCACATTTTATCGCCTATAGCATGACGTACCCTGTTGAAAGGTTGAGCCGGATGTATCTACAGTAAATTGTGCGACTGCACGGTGTACCTGTCTCAATAGTTTCAGATCGAGATTCACGCTTCACTGCAGAATTCTGGAAGAGCCTTCAGACAGCAATGGGAACTTCATTGAACTTAAGTTCGGCCTTTCATCCACAGACAGACGGTCAAACATGACGAGTCAATCAAGTGATGGAGGATATGTTGCGAGCCTGTGTCATTGAATTTGAGAGTTCATGGGAGACGCATCTACCTTTGATCGAGTTTGCCTACAACAACAGCTACCATACGAGCATAGGGATGGCGCCGTTTGAAGCTTTGTATGGAAGACCTTACCGATCTCTGCTATGTTGGGCCGAAGTCGGAGATACTCAACTACTTGGGCCTGAGATGATTCAAGAAACCAGCGAGAAGATCCAGATTGTACGAGAAAAGATGAAGACAGCGCAATCCAGACACAAGAGCTATGCCGACAAGCGACGGAAAGATCTAGAGTTTGCAGTTGGAGATCATGTGCTACTCAAAGTCTCGCCAGTTCGAGGTATCGTCAGATTCGGACAGAAGAGAGACAAGTTGTCGCCACGATTCATTGGACCATTTGAGATCCTAGAACGTGTTGGGAAGGTTGCTTATCGACTTGTATTGCCGCCAAAGATGTCAGGAGTGCACGACGTTTTCCACATCAGCATGTTGAGGACGTGTGCCCATAACCCAGCGCACGAGATCAGTTTTGAAGATATCGAGGTGAACGAGAACATAACATACAACGAAGGACCAGTGCGTATTCTAGACCGAGGAATGAAGAAGCTCAGAAACAAGGATATTCCGCTAGTGAAGATTTAGTGGAAGCACCACGACGAAGGAGAAGCTTCATGGGAATTAGAGTCGGAGATGCGAGAGAAGTTTCCATTTTTGTTTTGAACCTTACTTACTTCGGATTTCGAGGACAAAATCTTTAATAGGAGGTGGATGATGTAATACCCTGTATTTCTGTTATATATTATGTGAATAAGACCCTGTGTGTTTCTTTTAATACTTGTATGAGCTTGGCCTTACCCTTGGTATAATTCGGATACCAATCGATTGCCAAGTTTTCCAATCGATTGCCTTATTTTGGATACCAATCGATTGACACTTTTATCAATCGATTGGAGCATTTATACCTAATACCAATCGATTGAACTTTATACCAATCGATTGCTTATACCAATCGATTGACTCTTTTACCAATCGATTGGAAGAAGCTGGGCAGATTCTTTTGCTCTGGCTGGGGTTTGTCCACGTGAACACTTCCCCATCTATATATATGCGACCCAATCTCGCCCATTTTCTGTTTGCAGAAACTAGAGAGTGAGAGGGAGTGTTTGTGTATGTGTTTATATATATACACTCATATATATACACACATATATACATATATTCATACACTCACACACACATCCATGGACTGAGACAAGAAGGAAGAAGAGAAGAAGATAAAAAAAAAGAAAGAAGAGAAGAAGAAAGAAGAAGACAGAGCAGAGGAGAGAGAGAGAGGAGCCACCATTGAAGCTCCAAGCTTCATTACACATTCCCAAACACACCCTAGACACCTAAGGTGAGTTTTAAACTCACTTGGTAGCTTTATATTGGTGCTAGAACATGTTTTGAACGAAGAAATGGAGTGTAAGCCATGTATTCCCATTTATATATTACTGGACAGTCTTCACTGTGAAGAAGACGAAGTACCAATCGATTGGTATTCTTACCAATCGATTGACATCTTTCAGGTCCCAATCGATTGACACTTTATGCAATCGATTGGCATGGATTATGATCCAATCGATTGAACCTTTTTCCAATCGATTGATGCCACTTTTATACCAATCGATTGACCTCTATACCAATCAATTGGAAGTTTCAGAATACTGTTTTCTTATAATAATTGTTTAGTTGTTTATTTACTGTTCAGTATTTCCCAGCATGCTTTATTATTGTAATACAGACATGATAATGAGTTAATGCGGCGTAGGATCGTAGTAACAACAAGGTTAACGGATAATGTTTATGATGTTAGATAACGGAATAGTCGTGAATCCTTTGGAGTTAACGTTCATTTCATTCAGAGTAGTCGGGCCACATTGGGATTGTTATGTATCGGTGATAGAGTTGAACTTAAGTAGGTTTGCTAAGATTCGGGAACCTTACGTGGGCGGGCTTTGGTCGATCATATGTTCTTAAAAGCGGTAGACAGACGAAGGTGTCTATGACTTGCGGTGAACCGGACCATTTTCCCTAAGATAGCAAGATGATCTAATCATATGTTCTTAAAAGCGGTAGACAGACGAAGGTGTCTATGACATGCGGTGGACCGTGATCACTGGTAGACGTCGCTAAGTTATGGCATAGAATGATGTATTGTTGTTTAAAGCGTTATATCCCTGACATGCGTTGAACTGTGCATATGTTCTTAAAAGCGGGGGATGGACTAACGTGGTATCCATAACATGCGGTGGACTGTGCATATGTTCTTAAAAGCGGTGGATGAGCAATGGTGTATTTATAGAGTTGAACTATTGTCGAGTCTGTTCCCCCCATCAAGACGTGTTATCGGTCTTAAAATGAGTAAGACGTTAGTAATCGGATAATCGGTTTGATGTAAAGGAGTTACCCTCACTAAACTCTAACTTGGTTACTGTTTATAACTCGTAATAACTTCAATAGTTGATACCCTGTTAGTATCTAACTCACTCAGCTTTCATTAAGCTGACGACGTTTATGCCGTTGGACATTTCTATGTTCCAGCGCACCTTGGTTATGACTATACAGGTGAAGGGCCCGCAGGAGAAGACTACCATGCTAGTGACGACGTCCCCGTGGAGAATTTCCCCGACGGAGGTCAGACCGAAGAAGACTACTACACCGAGGACTACCTTTACGCCAACTGAAGACTAGACTAGGATTCTAGTTAATTGTCTTTACCGTTTTAGAACCCTTTTTGTAGTCAGGCATATGTTGCCTTGACATTTGTACTTCCACTGTGTTACATTTGATTCGAGACTCTGATGTGTAATAGTTAGTAACTTCTGTTGACTTTATGTTACGTTGTGATCAGAACCTAGACTTCATTCTTGTTACACTATTACTTCTTGTTGCTTAGTACTGCGTGGTGTGGACAATCATGTGACTTCACCCGTCGCTGCCTTTGGACCCAAAAAAGAAATTTATTTTTCTCTATTTTTGCCGTTCCGGGGCATGACAGGTTATAAACTAACCAAATTTCTATCACAATGATATTCTTTCTTTATTTTAGTTCTTTTCTCTTCTTCTTCTTTTCTGTGCACTTCTCACTAAACCACGTATTCTCTATTTATAAGGGATTTCATCAGCTAAGCATTCAATTGTCATGCACTAATTGGATATGAGTATAGGCCTTCAAAAAAATTGAACTAGGCTTTATGACCTCTTTGGTAGACATTTATACTTATAAAACTCTCTCCCTTAAATGTCTATTCTTAATATCATATTTTTGCAAGGATGGCTCCTCTTCATTTTGGCATCTGTATAATTTATTCAGGAGAAATCTTTGAGTCGGCACATTCCTATGTTGTGCATTAGCTTCTCCAACATTGTAGCTGGTAGTGCCTTGTTAAATTAAGCGACAGGATTGTTTATGGAACGTATCTGCTAAACATTGATATCACCGCTCTTTTGGAACTCATGTTTATAGAAAAAGTTTAGTAAAATGTATGTAGGTTTGTAGCCTTTAATGCATCCCCCTCTAATACTCTGTTAAGCATGCAATATTATCTTCGTAGAATGTCGTGGGCTTTTTTTAATGAAGATAATTCACGCGATTCTTAGATAAGCTGGATCATGGATCTTAATAAAAAAAATTCATGACTATACAAGTGTCATTTCAAGATTTTGGTTTGGCTCAGTTTTGTGTAATTTCATGGTTCTAATCAAACGTTTATATTGGATGAATTTTTTAAAAATTGGCCTGTTTATATACAAATATTTCCTAAATTTGAATTGATTTGATAAGACCCACGTTATGTTAGGGATATATACTAAAAGTCATGCTTTATGTAGTTGATTTATTATTCATTTAATAAAATCAGTTATTCCATTTTTATGAGAATATGTGTGGGTAATATTTGTATTATATTATTTATTTAATATTATGCATGTGTGTCTCTCATTCTACATAATAGATGGTTTGGTGTGTAGAGTTTGGCTTACACACGGAAGATCAGACTATCGGATCTTGTAGAATGTAGGATTTTGGTTTACAGTCTTAGATGGGTTTGGACACACCATCGGTAGAATTGTAGCATGGTGTTGTAGTATGTTTGTCTTAAATACAGGAAACGGTATAGTTTCAACTCACTATGCTGGTACACTTTGTGTATTAAACAGGACCGACTTGGAATAATTATCTTTATACTGACTTATAAAATAATTAATACCCCATGGCTATTATGAGTGCTTATGCTCTAAATCTTAAGTTAATTTATAGACACATACATTTGATATTTACATTTTGATCCCTAAAAAGGTGAGATCCTTAAATGGGTTAATATCTCAGTGGATTGGGTGACAATATTGATTGTGTGGTGAATATAAATTAATGATGGAATCCATGTCTCAATTTTTGGGATTGATGATATCCCCTTGAGAAAGCTTATAAGTTTTGATTATGTCAAACCTTGCAGGTGGATTTTGTATCCGACATATCAAATAAGTTAAGTTGAGAATCTCAAGGAATTTTAAGAGATTAATTAAATATGATTGTCAGTAATTATATTTAATTAATGGATATTTGTAATCTTAACGTGGGGAGATAATAAACATTTAATAACATGTAGCTCGAAATATATTTTTGAGATAAGGGTAGGAGTGCAATTATTATTCTTTAGTGGTATGAATTATAATTTATGAAAATAGGAATCTGATTCAATTCGAATTGGGGTTTCCTAATTCCATAAGTAAGCATATTCCTTATTGACTTCTTATGATCCCTATCGTAGCCTATATATATCCTGCTTTGACTCTCCTCTCAGTTTGCGTTTTTTCATATAGAATGTTATAACTCGAAATAGAAAAGAGAGCGTAAAAAGGGAGAGTAGAAAACTAAAAAGATTTCGATAGAGCCCACACTCAGTTCGATATTCTGGCAGCAGAGGAATACGATAGAAGATTGTGAGCTGTTATCGAGCCCATCTTCTCGATTCGTTTACTACAACAATCCGTTTTTGCAGTTCAATGTAACCCTAGTTTCGCCCTTGTAGGGTTATTGTAGCTTTCACGTAAATTTTTGCAGTACCAACTTATACGCACTGTCAACGAATTCTAAGAACGCAGTTTCCTAACACGTTAGAGTTGGAATGGGTAGTTACATGTGATTACCTTGCTCAGTAATGGAATAAGATAGTCGGAAGTTACTACAAGTTAGAAGTGGGTTCTTTGGTGGTTACTTCCAAATGCCTATAAATACATAAGAATGAACAACACGATCGCTCTCCAACACACACTCAATCTCTAAAAAGCATCCAACAGAAACATTCTGCAACTTCTTTTTTTTTTTTTTTTTTTAAGCATCCTTAGCTTTGTTTTATCTTAGACTTTTGATTCCTACTTTCTGTACTTGAATTTTCAACAAATCACTTTATGTGTAATCCAATTTCCTTCAATGTATTTGCATTCCAAAGCTCTTCACTAATGTTCATTACTTTTTCTACATCTTTTTTCTCATCACCTGGTCGAATTTGAAGTCATTTTCAAACAAAAAGCAAGTGCAACCCCAAGGGAAAGGGCATCCCTACTTCTCAACAATCGCCTGATCATACTCACACCAAACATAGGGATTAGTTTGGCTACACGTTTAGGCCTACTGTACAAGGTCCTGGCACGCCCGAAAATATAATATTTTTGTCAAACAATTTTGGCACGGCCGGTGGTACGACTGAGTGATGAAAAAATGTTTCACGATGCGTGGCTACACTATTTCAATGATCAAATTCATTGGCAAGCCAACTTCAAGATGAAGTTTTATCATCTCAAAAATGATAAATTGATAATTTGCAGGGGCTTTATGGCACCAAGTTTGTGTTTTGCCATGGAGTCCGCATTTACGTTATCGGCACGACTATGAAATGCGCCGATATGATGATGAAATCGGTCGTCTTTACAAAGATTCACCATTTGGAGATCGACATGTGATTTTTTTACCGTGAAATCGGACTCCTTAAAGCCTCAAGTGGAGTTGATGATCCACTACCCATGGGGCAAGATAATCTTTTCATGTGTCAAGATGATTTTCTAGACGGCGTTTGGATGATGACATCGAGTAATGCCTCAAATTTGCCACTCAGGGAGCAAGACGGCTAAATCACAAGAATAAATGATGAGCCAAAATTTTTTGATTCGGCTATCAACACCCATGATGGTGTTAAAATATTTCATTCTCTTGAGGAGCAAAATAACGAAAAGATTGTGACTGAAGATAAGCCAGAAAATTGTACTTCGTCTACGGAGCCCCTTACTAGTTTTGAGGACCGAAAAACACTTGGGGGAAAAATTTACATAGGCCATTTAATTTTATTTTGGCCGATGAATTGGAAAGGTATTTTGAACAAATCTCACTAAAAAAACCAACATTTGAGGAATTGTTCAGACTATTCAGTGTTATTTTAATTGTCAAAAGTTATTTACAGCCAAGGCCAATTCTTATTTGAGTTTTTGAAAATTTTACTCCTCATTGGCTCTGTGAGGCACATCAAAAAATGATTTTGGCTCTGTGGCTTTTTCTGTGGCACTATTATTATGAAGAAAGAATTTATTGACCGAATGTGAATACTGATTCGGTTAACATGTTCATCGGACATCTAGACCGATTTGGGTATAACCGAATTAAAGTTACAAATAGCTTAAAGTCCACAACTTATGGTTGGAAAAGGTCGAGTCTTTAGGCACTGGCATACAATTCCAATTCAAATTGCACTAAAGCTAGAAGGCAGTGAGGCCCATGTTTTTGAACTGGATAAAGAGTTACAGAAGCTAAAAGTAGGCTGGTAATTGGTAGCCTCAAAGTCCACAAAAGGCCAAATCATAATAGCCAAGTTAACAGTCGGACATCTACATAGCAGGTGATATGGGACAAACTATGAGTCTCATATTTCATTCCAAGAAGCCACATGATTGACCTCACTGCAATACTGCATACATCGGACAAGCAAGACTGATGTCATCGAACTGAGATAAGACCGACTAAGATAAGACTAATATTGAAAGTTCTATCGATCCAAATAAAAATGGGTCAAAAAATTTGGCACTTCAAAAATACAATAATTCCATTTTCAAATAGCCGCGGGGGCAATGTTTACACCCAATTATTTCCTAAATTTGAATTGGTTTGGTGAGACCCACGTGAGAGTTGGAGTGATAATTACATGTGATTACCTTTCTCAGTAATGAAAGAAGATAGTGAGAAGTTACTACAAGTTAGAAGTGGGTTCTTTGGTGGTTACTTCCAAAAGCCTATAAATACACAAGAATAAACAACATGATCACTCTCCAACACACACTCAATCTTGAAAAAGCATCCAATAGAAGTGATCTTGTCAAAATCAAGATATAAAAGTATACTTTACTTTTCTAAAGATTTGCAGTGTGGAAGTAAAGGTCGAACCCACAGAGATTGATTAACTACCGCGCTTTAATTTTAAAACCCAAATTTTGCTAATTTAAGAAAAACAGATTTTGATTTGATTTTAATTAAACTAATAACAATAGAAGTAAATCTAAATTATGAAAGCAATTAAATAGTTATTTTTATAATAAGTTTAAGGAACCTAGGATTGCAAATCTACCACTAGCTTCATAATAAGGGTATTTATGAATTACTTTAGCTTATTAAGTTGGATGATAATGGGAAATTGTAGCTACAAGCCCAATTCCTACATCAAGAAAATAATTATGGTTCAATCACCAACATAATCCATCTTCGGTTAGCACTAATTATCCCACACTAAACTAGGGTTGTGGTATAATCCGTCTAATCTAGGCATGGACTATTTAGATACTTGATAGCACAATTCAATTTAAGCACCATTATATGTAAATAATCTAAACAAGCACAGCAAGCATAGATCATTGAGCACACTACCATCAAAATAGATCTAAGACAAGAATAAATTTTGAAAGTAACGATTTAATCAATAAAAGCACGATTTATTTATAAAAATCCTCGGAACATGTAACTGTCATCTATACATAATAAAACTAAAATAAAAACATAAAATACATCCTATTACTTGGCTAGGGTTTCATTGAAACCCTAGATCTAGAGTTTAGTTGTCCATATAATTGATGAACAACAAGAGGTTGATGGAGGAGGCCATGGGAATCCTTGGTCTTCTTCTTCTTCTCCATGCTTTCTTCTCTTCAATGGCTGAAATTTTTGTTACATATGGATGTATCTAATGTTGTGTAATGATGTGTAATCACAAAATTGATTTAGAATAGGATTTATATAGAGTTTGGAAGGATTTAGGAAGCTTTCCTAAGCCAAATCGTACTAAAACTGCTATATTTACGTTTCTGGACGTCATATGCACAAACCACCTTCGCCGGGCACTTTAATTTAACAAAATACGCATTTTTGGTTTTTTCACAGGTCGCTCGCGCGGCCCGCTAGCGCGAGGTCCTTTTTGCTGCACTGCGCGACTTTCGTAGAATTGCGATAACTTTTTGCTCGGAACTTGGATTGACTCGCCGTTTGCGGCCATGTGTCCGTAACTCGAAGATCTACATTTTATATCTCTGGAGAAATTTCTCAAATTTGAAGTATTCCTTGTCAAAAATGCAATTTTTCAAGGCTGCTACTACATTCAGCTTTCATCAGAATCACCGTTTGAGTCCAGAATGACTTCCAAAGCCACTAATCATTGGATTTTTGTGCATTTTCAAGTTAAAACTCCAAATCCTACAAAATCTAGAATACATATTAAAAAATAACTAATAACTACATGAAATGAGCTAACAAAGCGTATTTTTAGAACTATAAACGGCAATTATTCGTCGCCGATCACACCTCCAAACCTACACTTTGCTAGTCCTCGAGAAAAAAGAAAAGAAAAATAAAACTACTACTACAAATACTACTCCATTTTCGCATGGATCACGATTGCATTTAGCATATGCAACAAGCCTTTTAAACCCCTTGGTGTCCCTAGTCGGACGAGTGAAGTCTCGTGAGGGTTCTCGTCAACAAGTCACCCATAATTATCTTTATTAACTTATCAATTTAAATTTTTTTATTAAAAACAAAGAACATAATATTCAATACTCCTTCATCATATAACAAATATTTGAAATAGAATAACGAACATAAAGAAACATAATGAAACATCCACCTAAATCATGAAAAACAATCTCAAGCACATGCATCGTATAAATCAATAGAGTTCCTCATACAATTGCACGTGTGTGATATGGTAGTCAAATAAACACGCGCATGTCATGAACTTGGAATATACTTTGGATAACCAATTAACTATGTCTCGACTACGAATCTCACAATGTCAATTACACTCTAAAATGAAATACTCAGAAACATGTGTAATTTTTCTAAAATATGTGAGTAAAGGAAATATGTTTTCAAAACGAGAAATGCTCACATATGACTCGAAAAGGACGCATGACATGAAAGAACAGTAGTCTCATGGATAGGATGCCAATATTTAAGAAAAATTAATCACTACCATGTTTTAATCCCCCTCCCATCGTTTTCATATCCGAACCATGTTTCCTAGGATCAAATAGGACTTTTCAAAGGTTGTAATGTGGCTCAGGTAATGAAAAATGGTAGAAATGATTCATTAGGTAGTTTTAGAACAGCAAGAGGTTGATGGAGGAGGCCATGGGAATCCTTGGTCTTCTTCTTCTTCTCCTTGCTTCCCTCTCTCCAATGGCTGAAATTTTTGTTATATATGGTAGGGGTGTTCACGGTCGGTTTCGGTCGGTTTTTCTCGGTTTTTTCACATAAAAAAACCGACCAATAGCCTCGGTTCGGTCGGTTCGGTCGGGGTTTTGGGGTGTTTCGGTTGGTCGGTTCGGTTTTCTTCTTGAAATATAAGTTTGAAAACCGACCGAATGCCCTTGGTTTGGTCGATTTGGTCGGTCGGTTTCGGTCTCGGTTTTTCTTGTACACCCCTAATATATGGATGTATCTAATGTTGTGTAATGATGTGTAACTATAAAATTGATTTAGAATAGGATTTATATAGAGTTTGGAAAGATTTAGGAAGCTTTCCTAAGCCAAATCGTACTAAAACTACTATATTTACGTTTCTGGACGTCATATGCACAAACCACCTTCGCTGGGCACTTTAATTAAAAAAATACGCGTTTTTGGTTTTTTCACAGGTCGCTCGCGCAAGGTTCTTTTCGCTGCACTGCGCGACTTTCGTAGAATTGTGATAACGTTTCGCTTGGAACTCGGATTGACTCTCCGTTTGCGTCCACGCGTCCGTAACTCGAAGATCTAAATTTTATATCTTTGGAGAAATTTCTCAAATCTGAAGTATTCCTTGTCAAAAATGCGATTTTCCAAGGCTGCTAATACATTCAGCTTTCATCGAAATCACCGTTTGAGTCCAGAATGACTTCTAAAGCCACTAATCATTGGATTTTTGTGCATTTTCAAGTTAAAGCTTCAAATCATACAAAAATTTAGAATACTTATTAAAAAATAACTAATAACTACTTGAAATGGGCTAACAAAGCGTATTTTTAGAACTATAAACGGCAACTATTCGTCGCCGATCAAGAAGCATTCTGCAACTTCTTTTTTTTTTTTTTTTTTAAGCATCCTAAGCTTTGTTTTCGTTTAGACTTTTGATTCCTACATTTTGTACTTGTATTTTCAGTAAATCACTTTATGTGTAATCCAATTTCCTCCAATGTATTTGCATTCCAAATCTCTTCACTTATGTTCATTACTTTTTCTATATCTTTATTCTCACCACTTGGTAGAATTTGAAGTCATTTTCAAACAAAAGGGAAGGGGGATCCCTACTTCCTAACAATCACCTGATCATACTCACACTAAATATAGGGATTAGTTTGGAAACATATTTGGGCCTACCATATAAGCTCCTGTTACGCCCACGAATATAATATTTTTGCCAAACACGACCGAATCAACCATTCGCTTGGTTTGGTCGGCTTCCTCATGGATTTCAGAATGATTTGAAGAAGTGGTTGTTAATGTTTGCTTCACATTGTAGTACTACCACAAGTAAATGCATAGCCTATTTGTGATCGAGCACTATATGGATCAGAAAGATAACCATTTGTAGACACCCCATTTTGTCGGCTATCAGATTTAGGAGACCCATAGCTTGGTGGTTCACGATGATTGAAAAGACTCAAAAAGGACACATGAAAGTTAGCTCCATTTCTCAAATGACCAAAATGCCCTGAAAGCCCAAACACTCCCAGATTTGGACCAAAAGTTTTGGAAGCAAGCTATGTTATGAGAAAAGTAATCTAATGAGTTTTGAAGCAAAATCGGATGAAATTGTCAGCTCCCAGAGACCCCCAGAATTTCTGGAAGTTCCCAGAAAGTCCTCGTTGACCAGTTAGACGAGGGTTTGACCAAGTTTGTCTAGGGTTTGACCAAAATCATCCGAATTCGCCCCAAAAGTTTTGATATCATCCTAGATTTTGTGAAAAGTACTAAAATGAGTTTTCAAAGAAAATCGGGCGAAAACGTCAGCTCCCAAGAGCTCCCAGAAGTTCCCAGAACTTCTTGGAGGTCCTCGGTTTGACCGATTTAACCTAAAATTTGACTTTGAAATTGGAGCACTATATCATTTTCAAAAAAATTTCATGTATACTAGAGGTTAATACCTTTCCAATGGTATATTGCACATATTTGGATCAAAAATGGATTTATTATGAATTTTCGAAGGTAAAAAAGGCGATCAAATCAGCTTTTATCACAAATACCGCAAACCTTTTCAAAGTGACCTATATCCCAACTATTTTTAATGTAATATTGACTCCATTACCTTTCCAACAGAACATCACAAGCTTAGTTTGTAGTTCGTACACATTTTCTGTGCATTTCGGACAAAATAGGATCTTTTCGCGAATACTAGAACCTCTAGGGGCCTAAACAGAATAATTTGGGCATCTGAGTAGCAGTGCCATCGTGGCACTGGCCCACTTCTACCACGACACATGCCCAGTGCCACCGCAACACTCACCTACAGAAGTCCATTTTTTTGTAATTTTGTTTTGTGGCACCAAATTGAATAATTGAAAGCCAAAACGATATAGTTTCTTGTTCACAGACGTTTGGGACCAATGGGAACACTTTTAAAATCCCAAACTCCCCCCATATTGGCCTATATAAACCGACTCCTCATTTGGGGGGTGGCAAATGCAAAGTTTAGGAGAAGTTGTAGAGAGAGATAGATACATATAAGGTTAGAAGAGAGAAAAGTGAACTTCCTCCACTGATTTTCCATAGAAAAGTGAATTCTAAACTTGTTTTCTTTCATTACTCTCATATATACTTTACATCCCAACTACCATTTTTGAGCATTTGTAAGATAGGAAGTTACTTCCATGTCCAAATGTCACCACATATGAGTGAAATACCAAGCTACAAGTCCAATATCTCATTGAATATCTATTGATTGCTTGTTTGCTTTAATGTTCATATTTTCTTACCTCATTTCTTTTTTATTTTCGTTGTTTACTTACTTGTTTATCATCATCTAGATGATGACATGGTATTTGAGATGAGTGAATCCTTATGGATAGTAGCTGTTGACCTCAAAAACATGTTTGATAGATGATGAATCTAACTTCAATACTTCCTAAGTATTCTTGAAGTTACTTCCAAAATAAAACGATACTCTCCAATAATCTTGGAAGTTCTTGAAGTGAGTTTGATGTTGATATTCCAAGTGGTTACAATCTCCATTTAGTGCTAGAAATATACTCCTAACACCAACCCTCCCCCCCCTCCCCCCCCCCCAAAAAAAAAAAAAAAAATTTCAAAACCCCTCTTAAACTCTTCATTTTGATTTTAAGAAATAAAACACTTGTTTTCTCAAAATCTTCAAAACATTGAGTTGTTCAACTTTAAAATGTCATTCTAAGTTCAATACTCAATGGATGATTGCAAGGCCACTTGTAAAGTCTTCCTAACTCATTAGGAAATGTCCTTGATTTTTGGTTTGATTTAAAAACACTTGGAAGGATTCCATTTTGATCCAAATATTCCTTCCAGACATTCTATTTTCTCTGTCACAGTAGCTTAGTTGAATTACAACTTGTTTTACAGAAAACTTTTCCAAAAGAGTAGTCCTAACTCATTTTCCCCTTGAACTTCAGTGTCTTAGGGAATCTTTGGTTTAATGTAGCCCTCAAAATGTTTTGTTTTTATTTTTAAAGATTTTTCTACATTTTAGTCAATAGTACAGATTCTATTTCTGAGCAACCTCTCTTGTTTATATGATTTGTCCCAATCTGCAACTTCAATATTGATTTGGATTTTTGATATGTGTTCTACACACAGTAGGGATGATCGCCATAAAAATCATGAATTAAAAGCATTTCTAACCTCACTTTTCTATTTTTACAAAATCAGTTCACTATTATGTCCACTATTCCTAGCAAGCATGTTTTAACTTTTATTCTTTGATTAGATGTTAGTTGTACGCACATCCACGCATATATAACAAATATATGTAACTATTAGAACCCCTAATTGATTCACACAGTACATAAACTCTTTACTTACTGAATTAGAACTTAAACATCATCTCTGTTCTCTGTCATACTTCGATCGATCGACAGAGTTTCGATCGCTCGAACCTTTCGATTGTTGAACTTTCAATTTCACTGAATGATTTAAAAAAATTTACAGAATAATATAAAATTAAAGTTTATAATTTTAAAAAACCTTTAAGACTGTGAACAGAACACCTAGACAGAGAATCGGTCTCGATCGATCGAAATCAATTCGATCGCTTGAGAACTGAGAGGTTCAATCAATCAAATATGCTTCGATCGATCGAACCCATCATGCATACAATGCAATCATAGATTTGTATTTTGCTACGAGACTACTGCAGAAACAGATCTGTGACGATGCAGTTTCAAAAACAATTCTAAAATCAACATGTAAATCAAAATTAGTGTTCCAAAATGCATCTATAGATCCAAACAAGTGTGGCTCTGATACCAATTGTAGGAAAAATAGGCTTAAATTTTGTTTTAAACACAGTGGAAAGATTAAGTTACAAAAACTTATTGGTATGCACGGACCTACTACTTATTAAATCTATAGATGCGTATACAAAAGGGGAAGAAGAGTTTATACCTCTGGTCTTGAACCCAATTCTGATTGTCTTCTTCCTTGATTGTGCAGCAACCTCCACTAGGTTGTCTTCACCCTTATGTCTCCTATGAGTGCTTCCTGGAGAAGCTAGAGATGGTGGAATCTCTAATGGAGAGAATAAGAAGGTTTGGGAACCCTAAAATAGTTTCTGCAGCTTCTGGTTTGTAAAGATGACGAACTCTTTTTTTCTGGACGCAGCTGCCCTATTTATAGATTCCCAAAATCGACCTTACGTTTTATTGATCGAAGTGGATTCGATCGATCGAACCTTCGATTGATTGAACCGTGTTCGATCGATTGAACCTGCCAAGACTTCAATCAATCGAGACTCTTCGATCGATCGAACTCGTCTCGACAAAATCTTCTTGTGCCTTTCCAAGCATCCTAGTAGAGCTAAGAGTGGGACCTCCTAGGCTCTTTATTATTGGCTCAGACCAGTTGTTAATTTCCATGACCAAACTCTTTGATCAGCAAACTAACTAGCTGGTCAGTTAACGTTTACTCCACTATAAAACGATAACTGAACTCCAATGCAAAAGAACATATCCAAAGCGATAATTAGACTTGTATCGTGTACTAATGTTCCTCTACCGTCAGCATTCATAATCATATTCAGGTAGTTGGATAACTGTTAATGTCAACCTGAATGATGATCCTTGAGTCCCATTCAACTCTCATGATTACCAAACATGTTAATAACTACTTATCAACAAGACTGCGGTTCTCAGTAATCAACTTGGTGCGGTTCTCAGTAATCAACTTGGTGACATTCTCAAGGGAGTGCTTACTCTTTAACATAGGGTAGATTCTATCTTGACAATATATGTTCACAACCTTGTGAACATGAGATACCCAAGATACCCAGGTGTTGATCTTTAAGACCTCACTGATTGGTAAGTCAAAGCAGCCACATCCACAGTCTGCGTTCATAATTGTCTCAAGATTGAGAACACGAACTTTATACAAGTTATGAGTTCCTATCGACTGTTGACAATCTTAAGTTTTAATAGGAAAACTCTGGTCCGTCAATGCACTATAAGCACCAACATATTAACTAAGAGCTATACTCTAGTGATTGAGATACATCACTCCATCCAATGGTAGTTAATCATGCTACAGTGTAGACCTGATGAGATTCTCCAGTCTCATCATCCACTATGACAAATTCTAAGTATCAAAGAATAGTTATTCGTATCTCGCATGTATGCATCTCATACACACACGAATTACTTACTATGATACTTATGGATTAACAATCATCTCATGAAAGAAACATACATAATGAAATGTAAAGTTGATATCCATATATTAAAATGTCAATGTCTCATACATATAGTAATGGTTTGAGGGCACAAATCCAACAAATACTTACGCGGTGTAGACACTTATATGATATAGAACATAACCTCCTTCTTATGATTCCCAAAGCTATCACTCACATGTGATCACATTAAGTCAACCTACCTAGGCACCATGACAAGGATGTATGCTTTGTGTTCACAAAGGTATACACCGCAAATCTTGTTTGTTGGTCCAAAGTTATTGGAGTATGAAAACCTGCTAGACATTATGATTATCATCATCAGATACACCAGAAATACCCAGATATACCAGTTTCTCTCAGAACTCTGTCCAAACTACCCAAAAATGTCGAAATATACCTGTTTCTCCTGAAAATCTCTTAGAAATGCCCAGATATATCAATTTCTCCCAAAAGCATTGTCCAAGTTTCTCATAAAATACATGATTCTCCTATAAAATTTGTCCAAATCTCCCAAATTAAATGCCCAGATATACTAGTTTTTCCCCGAAACACTGTCCAAGTTTCCCAAATTTCCTAGAAAATATTTGTTTCTCCCATAAAATTTGTCCAAATCTCCCAAAAATTCCCAGATATACCCGTTTCTTCCAGAAATCCTGTTCAAATCACCAGAAACTCTAAAATATTCTAGAAATTTCCCCAAAACTCCTAAATACCCTGGAAGTTCATCTTTCTCCCATGGTGATCACTCTGGAAAGTAAAGTTAGCATACTCTGTATGACTAGGACCTTACTTGCTTAGCTACTATTTGTTAGCAGTAGGAGCATCATATAGATTAGGGCTCGCATCCGCATGCTTGTCTCATCAGTCTGCATACACTGTCTCAGTCAGTATGTACACAAGTCTGTCCATGCTGGTCAACATCATTCTCACAATCTGTCTAATCGTCACTATCAGGATCTAATACACTTTTTCTCTTGAATCTGTATGTCAATATAGATTCCTAGAGTCAACCACTAGGATCCTTGTCCTGGGTCAGAAGTTCAAACAATCGTTTGGTCAGAATTAGTACACCAAGAGCTTTCAACATAAATCAGGAGGAATTGAAAGCTAAAGTCATTTAGTTGGGAGCAACCATAAACCAGTAGTCTGATAGCCTGGCCTAAGTCTTGAAATTCATGGAAGAACTGAAGTAGCAACAGCCACAATACCAACTTGGTTCCCACCACCACCACCAGGTTTCATGCCACCGCCACCGCCACCGCCTGGATTTGTACCACCTCCCATTGCTGTACATTAGAATAATGAGGAAGAAGAATGGTTTCATGGGGTCCCACCACCTATAAATGAGAAAGTTCCAAGAAAAGATGGACAAAGTCGATAAGCTAGAAAGTGTGTTGAGGAAGAGTAAAGGGGTTGATGACTACATGTTAGACTTAGAAAGGCCTTTTTGAGCCTATCAAGATGAAACTACCAGAAAGCTTCAAGATGCCTGCCATTGACCATTTTGATGGAACTGAAAACCTGAAAAGTCATGTAAGTTGTGCATGAGCATCTTCTAAACAATGGGCTACACCCATGAGCACATTGCTATGCTGTTCCCGTAAACTCTCGCAAAATCTGCACTATCATGGTTCCTAACCTTGGAAGCCTCTAAAACTCGGGCATGCGAAGATATCATTCGGTTGTTTGTTGATCACTATTCCTATAACCAGGAGTTGGATGTCACGATAAGGGATTTGGAAACTACTCGGCAAAATAACAATGAATCTTTCGCTGTATTTCTGAGCAGGTGGAGGAATAAAGTGGCCTAAATGAGCCATCAGACGATTGAAAAGGAGTAGGTGAGAATGCTGATCTGGAACTTACAGCCATTCTATTATGAGAAGATATTCTATCAATTCATCTCTACCTTCAAAGTGCTATTTGAAATTGGAACCCGAATTGAAGATGATATCAGAGAAGGAAAGATTAAGAAAGAAGAGCTGCCAAGTTAGTCGAATAGGCCCAGCTACTCTCGAAACACCCCGGATGTCAATACCCTTAGCCACCAACCCATGGCATACCCTCCAAGGTGGTGCCAATCCTCTAACCAAGCCAACACCTCCAACTGTCCTTTACATAAAAAGCCTTCTCGTAACTTTGCCAAGCTAGAAATCTCTCTCTCCTCAGCCCTAGATCGCCTACTCAAGAAAGTCCACCTCCAACTACTTTAACCTCAAAACACCCTACCACCACTGAGTTGTGATGTGTCCAAGCACTACGCCTACCACCAAGCCCCTGGCCATAATACCGATGACTGCATGTGCCTCCGCCACGATATACAAGACCTCGTCGACCAAAATATCATTGAGCTACCTCCAAATCAACCCCATGTCACCCGAAATCCCCTGCCAAACCACTAAAACATTACCCTCATTGAGTCTAGCCTCATATCCTTCAACCCTATCGCGTATATCACCCCCCTAGGACAACCACTATACCTCATTGAGATCCCAAATTATGCGGGAGTTCATCTGATCGAAGGAGAGGACAATGATTAGCAACAATAGGTGGATGATGATTTATTTTTTCTAGAGGAACATGACTTAAGGGTAGTGGACGTCAAATGGTACGACCTGAGTAATGAAACTAATGCCTCCATTTGGAATAAGCCAGAAAATCCATTTATAAGTATTGAATGTGATTGATTCAAAGATGATGGAACTATTGAAGGGCCTACCACTACTAAAATTGACCACTTGACTAG
The DNA here is from genome assembly GCA_033977485.1 of Hydrangea macrophylla. Lineage (NCBI taxonomy): Eukaryota > Viridiplantae > Streptophyta > Magnoliopsida > Cornales > Hydrangeaceae > Hydrangea > Hydrangea macrophylla. The sequence continues at coordinate 31,118,832 of CM066993.1, forward strand.
GTCGGGTCGTCAATACCAACCACAGTAGCCTGCCAATGAAGCTCTTGAGAAAGAGCCGATCAAGAATAAGGGAAAAGAAAAGATGGAGGAGGTCATCGAGGAGGATAATGAGTTGATAAAGTAGTTGAAGAAAACCCAAGCACATCTCTCAATGTGGGACCTTATGGTAACTTTCTACAAGCATAGGCAAGCTGTGTTGAATGCCTTAGCTAGGATTGAGGTCCCCATTGACACTACACCAGAACATATGGTAGCTTTCTTGGGAACACTCGCCCCTAACCCAATTATTACTTTCTCCAATGAAGACTAACCACTAGAAGGGTTTACACACAACAAAGCTTTGTATATCACTGTCGAGTGCAAGGGACAACAAGTACCATTCTGTTTGGTAGATACGGGTTCTGCCTTGAATGTCTATGCTCTAAGAACCACCACTACCTTGGGGGTCAGTATCCTAGACATCACTCTATCCGTACAATCTATAAGGGCTTATGACAATACCAAGAGGACTGTGATTGGGACTGTTTCTCTCCAAATTCACTGTGCACCAAATGATCAAGTACGTTCACAAGAAAGAAGTGAAAATCATCCTCGAAAATAGTTAGGGAAATGAAGCCTTTCCAAAATACACTCTTATCTTTGAAATCCAAATTCCTGAACTGGAAGAAGGGGAAATCGGAGGATTCTTCATAGAAGAAGTCCACATGATTATTGATGAAGATAGGTTCCTTGAGATCCACTCTGCAGTAGTCAATATCTTCCAAAAATGAATTACACCCCTGAAATGGGATTGGGCCGATGTCAATAAGGGATCCGTGAGTTCCCTCAGATTGAAGGACAACAAGGCACCTTTGGGTTCGGGTACAAGCCCACGGAAGAAGACATCGAGTTGCAGAAGCTATGGAAGAAGAGAGTGAGAAGTCTCATACCATACCAAAAGACCCTGGATGGACAATTCATCAAGGAAGGAGATGATTCCCCTACTACTTTCAGAGCCTTGGATCCATCAGGCTACGGGAAAGAGGTATCCTAGCCTTAAAATCTTTGCTAATTGTAAAAGCCCCCCCCCCCCCCCCCCCTATCAAGATACGTTCTATTCAAAAAAAGTTGTTAAGACCCCAAAGGAAGACTGGTTAAAGTATATGGACACCAAAGCTATCGAGAAAATGTGGGAAGAACTTGCTTAAGGAAAGGAAGAAAAGAGGGCCAAGAGCCAAGATGATCAGATCATACCAACTGAGGAGGGTCTGAGCAACCAGGCTGTAGAGTCATCTATCTATGTCTCCCTATCCCCTATTTCACTGGAGTCTGTACTTCTAATTATCGAGTCTGTATCAAAGTCAGCCGCTGTAGGCCCATTGGTGTTTAATGTAATCACTCCACCTGTTATGAATGAAATGAAAGACGAGTATGCTTACTCCTCTGTGGCTAATGATTATGAATGTATAGATCGCTTTGAGGATCTCCCAATTAAACTTAAACAACTATTTGAAAAACCACCTACTTATGAAATAACTGAAGATACTTTATCGATAACCTAGGTGAAAAGGATAATCCACAAATTGTGCAAATTGGCTTAATGCTAAATAAAGAAGGAAAAAAAACTAACTCTCTTGCTAAAAGAATTCAAAGATGTTTTTGCTTGGTCTTACGAGGACATGCCTGGGATCGATCCCGACATTGTCGAACATCATATTCCCCTTCTCCCCGATTCTAAACCCGTCAAGCAGAAACTAAGGCACATGAGAATGGGAACTCAAGGTCAAAGAAGAAGTAGAAAAGCAGTCTAAAGCAGGGTTCATCATTGTCATAGAGTATCTAAAACGAGTTGCCAGCATCGTACTAGTCCCTAAGAAGGATGGGAAAGTTCATGTGTGCGTCGAATTCTGCGATCTAAATAAGACCAGCCTAAAGGATGACTTCCTACTCCCCCACATCGATGTACTGGTAGCCAACATTGCAGATCACGAGCTGTTATCATTCATGGATGATTTCTCAGGGTATAAGCAGATCTTAATGGCACTAGAAGACTAGGAAAATGCAACCTTCACCACCCCGTAGGGAACTTACTACTTCAGGGTAGTGCCTTTCAGACTAAAAAATGACAGGGCAACCTACCAAAGGGCCGCTACTACCTTTCTACATGACATAATTCACAAATGGAAAATGTTTGGGACATACACTTTTTGTCACACTTTTGACACACTATGCATTAAACACATGTACTTTGTGCTGTTTGAATTTTTCACACTTTTTTGTGCACCACTTACACAACATAGTGTACATGCATTTAAAGATGAGTGTCAAAAAGTGTGTCAAAAAGTGTGTATGTGTAGCACTACTCTTCATAAATAAGTAGAGGTATGTGTGGATGATATGATTGTAAAATCCAAAGATCGAGAAGGACACTTGGTGGTGTTGGAGAGATTTTTTGAAAGCTTACGCAAATACAAACTGAAACTAAATCCGAAGAAGTGCACTTCAGTGTGACCTCTGGGAAGCTTCTAGGTTTTCTCATCATGCAAAGGGGGATAGAAGTAGACCCCTCCAAAATCAAGGCAATTCTAGAGATTGCTCCACAAAATGAGAAAGAAGTAAGAGGGTTCCTCGAAAGGATCCAATTCATCAACCGCTTTATCTCCAAACTCACGACTACATGTGATCCCTTGTTCCAGCTACTGAAGAAATGAGAGAATTTCCAGTGGGATGACTAATGTCAAACCGCCTTCGATAAAATAAAAAATTACCACCAAAATCCACCTGTCCTTTTACTACCTACCCCTCATAAGCCTTTGCTTCTTTACCTATCAGTCTCTGAAAATGCCATGGGATGCATGCTAGCCCAAGAAAAAGAAGAGACCCACTCCGAAAAAGCCATATATTACCTTAGCAAGAGGATGACTGGGTATGAAGTCAACTACTCTACCCTCGAAAAAACATGTTGGGCTTTAGTTTGGTGCACTCGCCGACTAAGACACTACATGCTAGCCTTTCCAGTTATGCTCATATCTTGCATAGATCCTCTAAAAAATCTCTTTGAAAAACCCGCCCTAACCGGTCACATATCCCGTTGGTTACTTCTACTATCTGAATTCGATATCAAGTATGTAATAAGCAAGTTGGTAAAAGGGATAACTATAGCTAAGCATCTCGCTGAACATGCTATTGATTCTGAGGAAAATGGAAACTTTTTGTTCCCAGACGAAAATATCATAGAAGTTAAAGAAGAGTAGTGGAAGTTGCATTTCAATGGGGGCAGCCAACATGAAAGGATACAGAGTGGGGATGATTCTGGTATCACCAAATAGGGGCCACACTCTACTAGCAGTCAAGCTCAAGTATAACTCCACTAATAATACCGCTGAATACGAGGTGTGCATTTTGGGGATGGAAGCAGCCATAGAATTGAAGGTTTAGAAATTGGACATCTTCGGAGACTCAAATGTCGTTATATCATAGGCCAGAGGAGAATGAAGGGTGAAGGAACAAAGGTTGAAGCCCTACCATGATCATCTCAATGGACTAAAGAAGCAATTCAAGAGCATAGATTCTTTTACCTACCCAGGGAAGAGAACTAATTAGCAGATTCATTGGCTACCTTAGCCTCCATGATCAAAATCCCCATAGGAGTCAAGATGATGCCCCTGGAAATTGAGCACTAATATGAGCCATCATTCAACATGATCGCCGCAATCGAAGAAGAGGAAATAGAATTGCCATGGTATTAGGATGTATAAGACTTCATAGAAAAAGGAGCATATCCTTATGAGTCTATTAAGAAAGATAAAAGGGCCACAAGAAGTTTTGCTGCATAGTTCATCATTTGTGGAGGAAAACTGCCAAAGAAAGGGTATAACGGTCACAACTTGACATGTTTTTTCGAAAAGAATGCCAGAAAGATGTTGGAAGAAATACACGAAGGGATGTGCAGTCCCCACATGAATGGTCACATGCTAGCTAAAAAGATTATAAGACAAGGGTACTACTGGACAACATTGGAAAAAGATTACTATGAGTATGTAACAAGATGCCACAAATGCCAGATTCATGCGAACATGATGCATGTATCGCCATCTCTACTCTGCAGCATGACCTCTCCATGGCCATTCTCAACCTGGGGATCAATATCATTGGCAAAATTATTCCAAAAGCCTTCAATGTGAACCGATACATCCTGGTAGCCATTGACTATTTAACAAAATGGGTTGAGGCTACGTCCTCAACAAGTTAGGGGCCAAGGAAATGGTCAAGTTCATCAAGAAAAATTGCATTTGTCGCTATGGGGTCTCTCATGAGATCATCTCGGATATGGAAGCCATTTTAAAGCAGAAGTCAGGGATCTACTTGAGAAATACAAAATCACTTATCATAAGTCATCACCATACATGCCATAAACCAACGAGGTAATCAAAGCCACAAACAAGAATGTCAAAACCATACTATAAAAATTGGCTGATACTTACAAAGATTGACATGAGAAGCTACCGTTTGCACTTTAGGGTACAGGACATCGATAAGGACATCTACAAGAGCGACTCCTTATTCACTGGTGTGGATATCGCAATTTTTCCTACCCACAACTTTTTCTTTTAAAGTTCTTTTAAATTTCAAATTCAGAACAAATGAGTTGCCACTTAATTTTTAAAAGGAAAAATTAAGAAACCATTTTTAAAGCAAACTGATCTTTTTAGAAACCAGAGATTAACTAGGTCCGGGGATTATGGAATGAGAGAGGAAGGAGCTCGTCGGACTAAAACACCTTTCTCATCCTATCTTGCGATAGGCCTCTACTCAACATCCTTTTAATCGAATTATTAATTTAAATGTGCCCTCAACTAATACATATGTATATGTATACATTACACAAACATGTCAAAATGGTGTAAAATTACCAATCTACAAAATATCATTTAAAAGCCAAGTAATTCAAGTAGCAAGCAATATGATATGCAATAAAGAACAAGAGAACTTACCCGGGATCCAGTCGCGGATATTAAACATGCAATGCATGCGATTTAAATAAAAACTAGGAAAAGAGTCTCTAATCCATATATACAAGTAAAGCAAGACCTAATTCTAAGGTGTCGCGCGTTAAGTTGAAAAATTGATAAAATAAAGATAAACTAAAGAGGAGTTCAAGAAATCATACCTTAATAGCGCTACAAAACAAAGGGTTAGTCCACATGATATACAATATATAAAGTTGGATCTTAAATAACAATCCTAGACTTCTGGCTTAAATCTATCAAACGAAATTAAATCTAAAGCAACCAAGTTAATTATAAGTGTCAAGCCATATGAATATGTACATGAAAGGAATAAATTATTGGAGTACTCAATGATTTAGATCACTTAAACTTTGAATTCAAGCTTAGATAATCATTATTGAAACAAGGTTTGAACCCTAAGTCATAGAAAAGTCATTTGGACCATTATTTACAAAGTTGGTCAAATCTGTCATAAAATTCTGAAAATTGCAGAGAGCAGACTAGATCTTTAAGAACATAAAAAGCATGCTTTCCATCGTTTGATCTTGATGATTTTTGGACACAAGATGCCTCTGTGTGTCTAGTTTCCAAATCAAAAAGAAAATCAAAGTTTCAACGGTTAGATCTCTAGGAAAAGGACAAACACCAGACATCACTCAGAGATGTACAACTCCCTGTCCAGAGATTTTGTTTGATTTTTTAAAAATAGCAAAAGATCATAAATGCTTTGTTCTTTTTAGGGTATCTTCCTAACACATTAATCTACTTAGAAAAAATTATTTTGGGTCACAAATACTTGATTAAGGTTCTGATTTGTTTATTTCAAAAGGGTGTTGCTGTTCTGGAACTCTGGGCAGATTGTAGTGTCTTCACAAAACTCATGACCAAACCACTTTAAACATGAAATCTCCTTAAAACAAAAATTACAGTGGTAAAACATTGTGTTATTGACACTTTCCCGTTGGTTTCACTTGATTCCAACTTTTATCAAAACCGGTTAGATTTTGAACTAAAAATCTTTGATCAAAACCGGTTTATGAATCCACTGTTTCATTGTCAAGTTCAACTTTTATTTGTTAACCCCAACTATTAAACCATGAAGTTGGACTTAAACTAAACCATTTTCTCCTACCATTTGATGGTCATTGGAGGCTAAAGACCTTTATATTTGTTGATTTCAAATGAAGTATGAATAGACTTCATGAATTCTTAAGATAATGAATCTAAACTATGGAGATGGGCTTAGACTCAAACTACTTTCTCCTACCATTTGATGGTCATTGGAGATGAAGATATGACTAATACTCATGAGTCTCAAAGGAATATAGAAAGGATTCCATGAAACATCAAGCTAGAGGACCCAAGTCATAAGTATGGACTTGGATCCATCTATTTGCTTATAAAACGAAGTAATGATCAAACTTTGACTCCTATGTGAAGTATAAGCTTAAATGAGATTCAAAACATCAAACTCAAGAGCTTTCAAGAGAGATATTGAAGATCTCCAAGAATCTGAAAAGAAAAACATAAACAAGAAAAAAATAGAAGAAGGATCAAAGAACTAGGAAGCAAGGACTTCCAAGTTTACTTAACAAAACTCTAAAACTTAATCAAGAAAAACTAAATGACTTGATGATTAGAGGCAAAAAAGGAAGGAAAACACAACTAAGATTAGAGTGTCACCTCCAAGACTATTCTCAAATTTCTATATTTTGAAGATCTTCCAAGTTCTTCTTCAAGCCCTCCAAAACTCTCTATCTCTTTCAAATATGTGTTGTTGTAGTGGTAGTCATTTCTTGTGTGCTGTATATTTTTTTTTGTATATCCTCCCAAGGAAGATCCCTCTTCTTTTATAGACAAAAATACCAAGTATTCTCAGTGAATTCGGAGTAAAAGACAGGTGTAAATGCCTCATTTGGTGGTACAATACGTACTTCCTGAAAATAGACAGACTGCTGCACAGGGCGGTATTCAAAAATCTCTTGCGACAGTCAGTGGATGCTGCTGCGGCACTCCGTGAAAGCCGCTGCGACATTCAATGACTGCCGCGCGGCTCTCAGTAAGTGCCGCGCCAAATTATTGATTGCCGCATTTTTGTCAACCTTACTTTATCAATTTTTTATTTTTATCCGCATACATATACGTATTGTACCACAAAATACGGACTTTAAAAGCAAACGGCAGTCAGAAAATGTCAGCGGTACTCAGTAAATGCCGGGCCGGCATTCCGTGACTGCTGTTCGGCACTCACCGAATGCCGTTCGGCACTCACTGAGTGCCGCAAAATACTTTCGTGTGTCGGTTTTTGTTGAACTTCCCATTTTAGGTCTTTTCTTTCCTCCTTTTTCTTAAAGAAACTTATTTTCGAAGATTTTTTCCAAAAGTGATGTCTTATACCTGAATTCTTCTAAATACCTGGTATTTCATTATGTGAAAATTTTACCGCGTTTGGAGAACTTTATGAAGAGCTTGGAACACTTCGAATCTTTCGATCCTTGTCATCATTGGATATGGAGGTGATACTCTCCTTAATTTGACGTTTGGTCAAAATCGGGGTGTCTACAACTGGTATAAAGGATTGAAGCAGTACTCCCGATCGAGATAGAAATACCATCCTTATAAGTGATGGCCGAATGTGAAATCTTGGAATCCGATTGCTTAAAGGAAAGATACAAAGAGTTGGCACTCATGGATGAAAAGCGCCTGGCGACAGTCGACCATGTTTGAATTTATCAAAAGAGGATAGCCCGCGATTTTAACAAAAAAGTGCATCCGAGAAAAAGTCAAAGGTGACCTTATCCTTAAAAAGCCATGAGCCCTAATCTTCGATCCGCACGAAAAATTCAAGCCTAAATGGGTTGGCCCTTATAACGTCAAAACTATCCTTTCCGAAGGAGCGGCCTATCTCATGGACCTTAATGATGTCGAATTCAAAGAACCAATCAACCTCGACCACATCAAAAAGTACTATGCTTGACTTTTACCATTTCTTTCAAGACCTTGCCTTGAACTACGCTCAACCTGATTCCCACTCAAGAAAATATAGGCAATCGCATCGGTTAGATTGATACCATCATCAACCCTACTTTTTTCAAGACCTTTCCTTAAACTATGCTTGACATGATTCCTACTCGAGGATACATAGGCAACCACATCAGTTCAGTCGACACCATCCATGCGAGAGATGGCTGAATGTGAAATCTCGAAATCCGATTGGTTAAAGGAAAGATATGAAGAGTTGACACTCATGGATGAAAAGTGCCTGGCGGTAGTCGACCATGTCTGAATTTATCAAAAGAGGATAGCCCGCGATTTTAACAAGAAAGTGCATCAGAGAAAAATTGTCAAAGGTGACCTTGTTCTTAAAGAGTTGCGAGCCCCAATCTTTGATCTACGCGAAAAATTCAAGCCTAAATGGGTTGGCCCTTATATTGTCAAAACTATCCTTTCCAGAGGAGTGATCTATCTTATGGACCTCGACAGTGTCGAATTCAAAGAACCAATCAACCTCAACTGCCTCAAAAACTACTATGCTTGACTTTCACCATTTCTTTCAAGACCTTGCTTTGAACAATGCTCAACCTAATTCTCACTCAGGGAAATGTAGGCAACCTCATCGGTTCGGTCGACACCATCATCAACCCTGCTTTTTTCAAGACCTGGCCTTAAACTATGCTTGACCTGATTCCCACTTGGGTATACATAGGCAACCGCATCAGTTCGGTTGACACCATCATCAACCCCTCTTTTTCAAGACCTTGCCTTGAACGACGTTCCACCTGATTCTCGCCCGGGGATACGTAGGCAACCGCATTGGTTGGGTTGACACCATCATAATCAACCCTCTTTTCTTTTAAGACTTTAGCCTGAACTACGTTGGACTTGATCCCCTCTCGGGGGTACATAGGCAGACTTGAAAAAAAAGGGAAAGAGATGGCTCGATAGGCCGAATCCAAAAGGACACCTAGGCAAAAATTAGAGCTAAATCCAAAGAAAGCAATAACAAAATAGAGAAAAAGAGGTCACTAAGTCACTCCACTGGTGCCTAGGCAAAAATTATGAGCATATGAGAGAAATAAAGTTGCAGTCCTTACCATAACCCAGAAACCACCCTTCACACTATGGGTAAACTTTGGCCACCTGCCTCGTTTGCCTAAATCTCCCCTAAACTAAGGGCAAACTTCGGTAATCTACATCGTTTGCCTCACAGCCACCCATATCCCAAACTAGGGGCAAACTCGACTACTCGCCTCATCTACCTCTAAATCACCCGATCATGCCCAAACAAGAATCAAATGCGACATCTAGTCAAAATCTTATTATAAAATGTTTTCAGAAAGCTAAGATGCATAAAATAAGGTTCTCAAAGTATCCTAGGTTCACCAATAAACAAACTTCGGATATTACAAAAGCAGGAATGATGGAAAAGATAAAAGTTTTTTTTCAAAAGTAATCACAAATATAAAAGACATAGAGAGGAAAAAGTAGAATTTGCCAAGTCTGATTTTATTTTGTCTTTATTTCTTCAAAGGTCCTCAGAAATAGGTGATCGGGAGAGAACAAATCCTATTTATACGCCTTAACGAGCGTTTGTTAGTACCTTTTTATCCTATTTTTGTACATTTTTACTTTATTTTCTATTGTCTGACAGGATTTGGAAGAAATCAAGTATACCAGGCTAAACAGGGTGAAAAAGCAGAAGAAAAGAAGCTGAAAAAACTAGATCGCGCGCGCGGTCCGCGGGCGCGAAAACCCAGATATCGCTCGCGCGACCCGCTCGCGCGGAAATCCAGAAATCTCTCGCGCGATCCGTGCGCGCGAGGTGCCAAATGTCGCGCTCGCGCGATATGTGTAAAAATGGAACTTGCGTATTTCACTCTACTGATGATTCCTACGCGAACGAAACTGCCTAATTACGTCTGGAAAGCTAAATACAGCAGTTTTAGTGCGTTTCGGGTAAGGAAAGCTTCCAAAGCTTGTTGTAAACTCTATATATACTCTATTTTACTTCAATTGAAGGGTTGCACACCCATACATACATACACATACAACCATATAGACTGAAATTCCAGCCCTTGAAGAGAGAAAAGCAAGGAGAAGAAGAAGAAGACCAAGGATCTCCATGGCCTCCTCCATCATCTACTTGCCGATCTCCACTTCCATGGCAGCTTAGACCTAGATCTAGGGTTTCAATGAAGCCCTAGTCGAGTAATAAGGAGTATTTATGTTTTTATTTTAGTTTTATTATGTATGGATGACAGTCACATGTTCCGAGGATTTTTCTAAATAAATCGTGCTTTTATTGATTAAATCATTACTTTCAGAATTTATTCTTGTCTTAGATCTATTTTGACTGTGATGTGCTCAACGATCTATGCTCGCTGTGCTTGTTTAGATTGTTTATATGTGATGGTGCTTTATTGATTTGTGCTATCAAGTATCCGAATAATCAATGCCTAGATTAGACGAATTATGTCACAACCCTAGTTTAGTGTGGGATAATTCGTGCTAACCGAAGATGGAATATGTTGGTGCTTGAACCATGATTATTTTCTTGACGGAGGAATTGGGCTTGTAGCCACAATTCCCCATTATCATCCAACTTAATAGGATAAAGTAATTCATAAATATTCCTATTATGAAGCTAGTGGTGGAGTTGCAATCCTAGGTTCCCTTTACATATTTACAAAAAACACTTTTAATTGCTTTCATAGTTTAGATTTATTTTTATTGTTATTAGTTTAATTAAAATCAAATCAAAATCCGTTTTCATAATTAACTAAAGTTAGGTTTTAAAATTAAGTCGCTGTAGTTAACCAATCCCTGTGGGTTCGATCTTTGCTTTCACACTACAAATCTTTTGAAAAGTAAAGAACACTTTTTGTATCTTGATACTGACGCGATCAATTTTTGGCGCCGTTGCCGGGGATTGCATTACTACCTTTAATTTTATAATCTTAGTTTAGTTAATTCGTAAATATTAGATTAGTTTTTATTCTTCTTATTTTCCGTTTTTGTTTTAAATTACTAACTTGTTCTTTTATTTTATAGGTTTTCGAGTCATCAAATTTCAACGTTTCCGAGTGGAGTAGCTAATTACATCAAAGGAGCTTACGCAAATAAAATAAATAAAAATTAAGTAAATTGCTCGCTTTAACTTTGCATCAAATCACTGTAAGTCAGGGCGCTGAGACGCAATTACTTACATTAGGTTAGTTGTGGAGTGAACACTGCATTAGCTAGGAAACCCGGGGCGCTGGGCTTGACGCGGTCATTGCATTACAGGATAATATTCATGCATCATAGTAGTACTGTGTGCTTGCTTGTTGTCTTATTTGCGTGATTGCTTCTAATTTCTTTTGTTGAGTCAGTCTTTATTTTTAGTTTATTTTAGTTTATGTTAGGTACACGTTCAAATAAACCAGAATTAAAATCTTTCGATCTTGAACTTGAACGTACCTTAAGAACTAGTAAGTCCACAACCCAAGCTTCTAGAGCTGGGTTGCAAGACGACGAATCAACTCCGATTCCGTCGTCGTTGTTTGAGGTCGAAATTCAAAGTACCCGTGAACGGTTAAGGAAAACTCGAACTTTTAAAATCAAACTGATTAAAATGGATGACGGTGGAAATAACAATAACAATCAAAACGACGGTGCTAATATGAATAAACTTAATATACTGCCACCTCCTACACTTATAAATTATTTTATTCCTACTACTTATACACCACAAGCCGGTATCGAATTACCGGAGGCGATAGCATCTCACTTTGAGATAAAGTCGTCTACGATCTCGCTACTTCCTTCTTTCCATGGTCGTCTAAATGAAGATCCATATCAACACTTAGGAGATTTTCAGGATACATGCTTTACCTTAAAAATCCAAAATCTAACTGATGATGAGTTAAAATTGCGGCTCTTTCCATTCTCTTTACGAGACAAAGCGAAGCATTGGCTTCAATCACTTGAGCCAAACACAATTAAAACATGGGAAGCCTTACATACCGCATTTTTACAAAAGTTTTTCCCTATGTTGCGTACAAATCAGATAAGGAAATCCATAACGAATTTTGTAATGCAAGATGGGGAGACGCTTTATGACACTTGGGAGAAATTTAAAGAATTATTACGCTCTTGCCCACATCATCAGGTTCCTAAGTGGCAACTTGTTCAGGTCTTCTACGAGGGACTAATTCCCTCTGTCCGTAATACCGGCGATGCCGTTTGTGCGGGAACTTTCCTACACAAAAGCGCCGACGAGGCCTGGAAATTTTTTGAAACTTTAAGTGAGAACTCGATGCATCAGGCTGTGTCGGTACGTTCGGAAGGATATCTTCCTCCACCCAAACGAGAGGTGAAGTTTGAGTCGAGTCATTCAATAGAATTTCAAGAATTATCTAAAAAACTTGACCGCCTTATGAAAATGAATCAAGCGACAACCGCACCTCCTCACGAAGTATGTGAATTGTGTTCTGTACCGTCACATAATATCTTTACATGCCCATCAGCATCTCAGTTTCCCGAATTTGTGGAGCAACACGTAAATGCTATGCAACAATTCCTACAAAATAATTATACGCCTAGGTCGAATAATTTTCCTAATACTTATCGACCCCAATTTCAACAAAATCAATACCAACACCCTCCTCCTAATCCTACCCCCCCAAGGACTAACGCTTTTGAGGAGACGGTGTTGGCTTCCCTTAAGAATATTGAAACTCAAGTCCAAGCACAAGCACAAATAGTGCACTCTCATACACAATCCATTGCGAAGCTTGAATCCCAAATGGGACAAATAGCTACTGCGGTGAGTCGTAGAAACGAGGAAAAGTTGCCTGCGCAAACTATTCAAAATCCTAAGGGACAATATGAGATTAAGGGGTCAAGTGAACAAGTAAACGTCGTATCGACTAGGACGACTATTCGGGAAGACGAAGTTGTCAAGATTCCGGATCAAAATGACATTAAATTGAATAAGGAGGGTGAGGAGAGTAGAATTCAAAAAGATAAAGAACCGGTCCCAACTAACTATGTTCCAAAGTTACCTTTTCCACCCAATGTTGAGGAACCGTCTAATTTTTCAAAGAAAAAAAAATCAAAAACTGAGGATATACTCGAGGTGTTTAAACAAGTTAAAATCAATATTCCATTCCTCGATGCTATAAAACAAATTCCCGCTTATGCTAAATGTTTAAAAGACCTTTGTACACAAAAATGCAAAATACGCAGTCATACTCCTAAGAAGGTCTTCCTCACGGAAAAAGTAAGTTCAGTTTTTCAACACGCTCCTACGAAGTATAAGGATCCCGGTACGCCTACGATTTCATGTGTCATAGGTGACACTATCATTCATCGGGCTCTCCTTGACTTAGGAGCTAGTGTTAATCTCTTACCTTATCATGTCTACAAATAATTAGGACTAGGTGAACTTAAACCTACGGTCGCTACTATTCAATTAGCGGATCGTTCTGTTAAAGTACCTAGAGGAATCGTCGAAGACGTCTTAGTTAAAGTTGATCAATGCTTTTATCCTGTTGATTTTATGGTCCTTGACACCGAACCGGTGCTAGATGCTAGAAAATACACTCCTGTTATTCTTGGTCGTCCATTCTTGGCCACGGCCAACGCACGTGTCAATTGTAGAACAGGGGTGATGAAAGTGTCATTCGGGAATATAAAATTAAAATTAAATGTTTTTAATGCTGCTGATCAACCTCCTAAAGACGATGATTATCAATATGTGGAAGGTAATGAAATTAGAAGAACTGTTGAACCTAATAAAATATTAAATATCAATGAGGGGAATAATACGGTGAGTGATGAGCGGATGAATTTGAATATAACAGACTCTAACGATGAATTTACTCGAAAGGTGAAAAATCGACTTGACCTTAATCAGGATGAACCGTCGATTGAATTAATTCGACGCGACATGCTTTCAACTTACCATCAGGCTCTTACTGACAACATCAATTTTTGGCGCTTAAGGGGAACAAACTCCGATTTACGGCCTCCGTGAGTCTTGAGCTAGAACGGTCTAGCTAAAGACGTAAAAGTTAGCGCTTCTTGGGAGGCAACCCAAGCTTTAATTTGTTTATTTCTTTGATTTTTGCATGTTTTTGGGTCGTTTTGGTTTATGGACAGGTTTGGGGGTTGGAGTAAAAATTATTTTTAATTTATATACATAAAATAAGTGGACCGAGAGAAAATACCAATCTCGCGCGCGCGGCTCGCTCGCGCGAGACGTCGCTCGCGCGAGAATGTGCCTTAGTGAAATTTTTGTTTTCTTTTTGTTTTGAGCCCTCAGGTTTTCCTCGCGCTTGGTTTCGCGGGCGCGAGGTGGCTCGCTGGAGTGATATAGATTAAAAAAAAAAAAAAAAATTTGGGATTCGCGCGCGCGACGGCCGCTCGCGCGGACCGCTCGAGCGATACCCCATTTTTCTGATATTTTCTTTTGTTTTCTCTATCAGTCCTCCACACCTGTTCTGATAGGTTTTACTTTTAGATCGAGTCGTTTGTTGTTTTCTTTGTTCTAGATATGTTTTACTTTCTTTTATAGTTTATTATTTTGTTTTTTTTGTACTTTCTTTAAGTCTTATAGCTTATTTTAGTTTAGTTATAGTTCTTCTAGCTGCTTTTATTATTTTGTTTGTTTAATTTCTTTTATCCAGTATTAACAGGTAACATTGACCTTTATTGCAATATTTTGTTACATTTACCTGTTTGTCATTGCCGAGATCGAGGTACTATCGTTCCTTTCTTACCTACTCTCCTTTATTTTGTTTTATTGTTTCATTGGGGACAATGAAAGGTTTAGGTTTGGGGGTATGCATACATGCACATTATTTTATGCAAAATTTTAAAATTTTTCAATAAGTGTGCTTAAATAAATGATGACTACCGACGTTTTTGCAATCTCGAGTCGATACTTCCTGTTAAATAACTTTGATTGTTATGGAATGGTAAACAAGAGAAGATGTGATTAAACATTTGCTGAAGTTATGATATGACGTTTTAAGTTATGTATCGTTCGAATCGTATTTTTATATCATAGATTTGCACATAAACTTATGCACTGCACGTAGTCGCTTGAATACATGTCTGATGTGAATTATAATATGATTCAGATTTCTAGATAACACAAGGTGGAGACTAAGCCCGGTGAGCTTTTGAGTCTATCTTTTCTTTTTAGAAGGGTTATAAATACATTGTGTTTGTCGAATTTCATTGAAATAGCGCATCTACTTGTTGTTTAGTCTCATTATTCTTGTTTTGGTTAATAGTCAAGTTAAAATATTTGTTACCATGCTAAATAATCTTCCATTGTAAACATTGAAGAACAATATAACCCTAGGAAATGATCTTAGGCCCTTCTTTGTTTACTGTCGACCGATAAAAGATAAAATGTCCTTAGTTCGCCCTTTTGAGCCGTTACAATGCCTCTTTTTCTTTGTTCACCATTATCCTCTTTAAAAGCTCCAACTTGATCAACTTGGAGTATACCACTGGAAGAGTGATCAACTTTTAGTAGTATTAAGGCGATGTGTTGATTGAGAAGAAGAAAATAAGATGCTATTGGGGTAGTTGCTTGGTATTCAATGCATAGTCATTTGAGAAGCGAGAAAAGAAAAAAGGAAAAGAAACAAAATAAAGAAGAGGAAGGTTGAAAAAATGAAAGAAAAGAAGAAAGATGAATGAAAAGGAATGAAGAGAAAGAAAAGATGAGGTTTGTAGAAGAAGAATGAAAGAGATCGAACATGCCTTACAATGCCATTCGTAAACCTACCCAATTAATCCTTTCTATCCTCTTTCATTACCTGAGCCACGTTAAAACCTTTGAAAAGTCCTAATTGATCTTAGGAAACATGGTTTTGATATGTAAACGATGGGAGGGAGATTAAAACATGGTAATGACTAATTTTTCTTGATTGTTGGCGTCCTATCCATGAGACTACCGTTCTTTCGTGTCATGCGTCTTTTTCGAGTCATATGTGAGCATTTCTCGTTTTGAAAATATATTTCTTTGCTCCCATGTATTAGAAAAATTACACCTGTTTCTGAGTGTTTCATTTTAGAGTGTAATTGACATTGTGAGATTCGTAGTCGAAGCATAGTTAGATGGTCATCCGAGTTATATTCCAAGTTCATGACATACGCGTGTTCATTTGACTACCATATCACACACGTGCAATTTTATGAGGAATTCTATTAATTTATACGATTCATGTACTTGGTATTGTTTTTCAGGACGTAAGTGAACGTTTGATTCCGTTTCTTCTTGATTCATTATTCTATTTCGAATCATTGTTTTATAATAAGGAGTATTGAATGTTATGTTTTTCTTTTTAATAATTTTTTTTTAAATTTCTAAGTTAATAAAGATGGTTGTGGGTAACTTGTTGATGAGAACCCTCACGAGACTTTACTCGTCCGACTAGGGACACCTAGGGGTTTAAAAGGCTTGTTGCACATGCTAAGTGCAATCGTGATCCATGCGAAAATGGAGTAGTATTTTATTAGTAGTTAGTTTTTATTTTTTTTTTTATTTTAGTTTTGCTCGAGGACTAGCAAAATGTAGGTTTGGGGGTGTGATCGGGAGAGAACAAATCCTATTTATACGCCTTAACGAGCGCTTGTTAGTACCTTTTTATCCTGTTTTTGTATATTTTTACTTTATTTTCTATTGTCTGATAGGATTTGGAAGAAATCAAGTATACTAGGCTAAACAGGGTGAAAAAGCAGAAGAAAAGAAGCTGAAAAAGCTAGATCGCGCACGCGGTCCGCGGGCGCGAAAACCCAGATATCTCTCGCGCGACCCGCTCGCGCGAAAATCCAGAAATCGCTCGCGCGATCCGCGCGCGCGAGGTGCCAAATGTCGCGCTTGCGCGGCCCGCTCGCGCGACATGTGTAAAAATGGAACTTGCGTATTTCACTCTACTGATGATTCCTACGCAAACGAAACTACCTAATTACGTCTAGAAAGCTAAATACAGCAGTTTTAGTGCATTTCGGGTTAGGAAAGCTTCCAAAGCTTGTTGTAAACTCTATATATACTCTATTTTACTTCAATTGAAGGGTTACACACCCATACATACATACACATACAGCCATATAGACTGAAATTCTAGCCCTTGAAGAGAGAAAAGCAAGGAGAAGAAGAAGAAGACCAAGGATCTCCATGGCCTCCTCCATCATCTACTTGCCGATCTCCACTTCCATGGCAGCTTAGACCTAGATCTAGGATTTCAATGAAGCCCTAGTCGAGTAATAGGGAGTATTTATGTTTTTTATTTTAGTTTTATTATGTATGGATGACAGTCACATGTTCCGAGGATTTTTCTAAATAAATCGTGCTTTTATTGATTAAATCATTACTTTCAGAATTTATTCTTGTCTTAGATCTATTTTGACTGTGATGTGCTCAACGATCTATGCTCGCTGTGCTTGTTTAGATTGTTTATATGTGATGGTGCTTTATTGATTTGTGCTATCAAGTATCTGAATAATCCATGCCTAGATTAGATGAATTATGTCACAACCCTAGTTTAGTGTGGGATAATTCGTGCTAACCGAAGATGGAATATGTTGGTGCTTGAACCATGATTATTTTCTTGACGGAGGAATTGGGCTTGTAGCCACAATTCCCCATTATCATCCAACTTAATAGGCTAAAGTAATTCATAAATATTCCTATTATGAAGCTAGTGGTGGAGTTGCAATCCTAGGTTCCCTTTACATATTTACAAAAAACACCTTTAATTGCTTTCATAGTTTAGATTTATTTTTATTGTTATTAGTTTAATTAAAATCAAATCAAAATCCGTTTTCATAATTAACTAAAGTTAGGTTTTAAAATTAAGTCACTGTAGTTAACCAATCCCTGTGGGTTCGACCTTTGCTTTCACACTACAAATCTTTTGAAAAGTAAAGAACACTTTTTGTATCTTGATACTGACGCGATCACCCACCCCCTTAAGTGGCAGGCCAACACTTTTCTCTCCCTCCTCATTTTTATTTTCTTTCTTTTTTTATTTCTCTCTCTTCTTCTTCTTCTTCTTCTTCTCTCTATATACATTTGGGTATACATCAAACCAACATGGATCTACTTCTAAAAGCTTCCAATAGACCCCCCAAAAGTGATTTTTTGGAGTTTTGCTATTTCACATTTTAGTCTTAGATTTTCAAGAGCTTTCTAGTGATACCCTCGAAATCCATTTTGGTAGCCATTATCTTAGTTTACCAAAATTACATAGAGCTTCAAGATTTCTCATCCTCAACCATGGAGTTCTATTGATGGAGTAGTACATGCAATGGGTTCTTGGCTACCTAGGACCTCTAGATCTTTTCATCTTCTTGGAGCCATTTGGAGTCCTTTGATTTTTCTCAAGTTTTGGTTGCTCTTCCATTTATTTTGAAAAATATCCATTGAGGTAGATTTACATTGTTGCATTTATATATGTTATGCTTGTCTAAGATGATTTGAGTCCATTTATATCTAGGAGAGAACTTAGACACATGTGCTAGGTTTTTCCCCCAAATTTGAGAAATTAGGGCTTTATGCCTCTTTATTCGTTATGTGTCCAAATTGAATTACTTACATGTTATATGGTGTTAAATGTAATTAGAATGATGTTTGAAGAATAATTTAGACACATGCACTAAGTTTTCCCCAAAGTTGTAATGTTAGGACTATTTTGCCTAAATATGATTTATATGGCTTAGTTGTGCAAGTTGTGGTTTTGGTCTGTTATATGTGATTAGAATGATGTTAAGATAATAACTTGGGCACATGCATTAGTTTTTCCCCCAAAGTTCTAAATTTAGAATTGTATGCCAAATTGTGAACTACATGCTTTGGTTGTACAAAATTTGATTATGTGATGTAAGATGTGCTTAGGATGCTCCCTTTATGTGAAAAAGCATGCTAGGATGTTAGTTTAGAAATCCTTGTTAGGAATGCTAAATCATTTAATTTAACTACATTCCTTGAAACCCTTGATATCATGTCTAATGGACTAGTATTATTGTTTAATTTATTGTAGTGGATTATCCTTAATGTCATTGTTAACGTCATATGCATTGAGGCCTAATCGACAAGCATTACATTATCACGACATAAACGTTTTATTTTGAAAAGAGAAAAACCCCATGCGAGAGAATTTTATTTAAGAAATCTAGACATGGGTTGTGATGTGAGACAGTGAGAACGACCTTTAGAAACATTCAAACTCCAACTATATTCGGTTGGCTCTCCGAAGTTGGTATGCTACACTCCATGCGTGGGTGGTTCATGGTCCGATAATGAGAGAGGTTTGCACATATCACACATAGCCTTGAGGCTCTAATCATTTCATTGTAGCCGCGATGGCAATACATTGCACCTCATTTTATTTTAGTCATGGATAGCATATAGACTTGTTACAGTGTTGTCTACGAGCCGTCGTTCTTATAAAAATGGCAAAACATTTTTCAGGTGGGTTTGATAAGGGAAAAGGGCACATGTGACCCAATGCATAGACTTGATACTTTTGTCCTATATTGGAAGACTCGTTCGTGGTTATGAATATGGATAGCTCTCTTGTAAATCTTAGCTAGTTGGGGAAGCTTGTAATAGCCTAATGTGCTAACAAGGAAATTATTGTATTACTTTTATTACAAAACTTCTTGAGCTTAGACTTCCGTATTTTTGTCATTTGGGAAGCCTTATTGTAATTTGGTGGACAATTGTTAGTCCAAATTTTTCATGTTTGTTGGATTTGTCGTCTTATGTAATTATGTTTCCGAGATCGTCGTATCTCTTTTAAATTTTTATGCATGTGTGTAGGTTTGAATCCTTGCCGGATTCGGTTATAATTAAAGCTTTGCCGGCTCTCTTGTAGTATTGTGGGCCTTTATCGGATTCTTTATAGTCCTTTGTCCTTGTGCCTCCCTATGCCATGTTTAGTTCATGATGAAATCCTTGCCATATTTGTTCTTTTGCTTTCAATGGAAATGTTTTAAAATCTCTCTCTCTTTCTTTATCTCTCCCAATCTCTCCCTCCCCCATTCTTCCTCTCTTTATCTCTTTCACATATCGTTTTTAATAAATTTTGAGTGCACGAAGTTTCGTTTGCTTTAGACTCGTGTTGTATGTTGTTTAGGACTTGTTTAGTCATGTATTGATGTTTAAACTTGAGGATTTAGCATAGTTGGGAACATTTCAAAATGCTGTCAAGTTGCTGTCAAAAAAAAAAACTGCTACTGTTATTTCAGTTTTCTGCCCAAACAGTGAGGAATTTGAAAAAAATACCATTTGACGAAAGTTATGCGGACAGAATGTGAAAATTTCAAAGACATATTAACTTACGGAAGTTTTAAAATTCAGCAACTAATCAAAAATGACCTTTTATCAAATTTATTGTATTTTTCTCTCTCCTTGAACTAGTGCTTGTTCGGTTAGTCTTTTAATTTGATTTTCAAATGTTTTTATCTTTGTTGGACTCATTAACATGTAAGTCCATTTTGGCTTATGTATTAGTAGTCATCCTTTTAGGAATCCCCGTGGGTTTTCAAAGTCGCTTCCGCATTTGTGATTGAGTTTTAATTCTCTTCTCTCAATTTTCTCTATTTTCTCTCTTTCCTCGTGTTTCAATTTTTGGGGCGTGACATGGGGACTAGGCGCCGAATAACCCACGTCCGCGACGAGTCACGGTTCGAACCTGGCTACTGCCCATTGCCTCTTTGTTTTTTTTTTTAAAAACCAAACGACATTGTTTCATATCAAACCTGACACACTTGATATGACTTCAACTAGTATAATTTTATTTTCAAATAAAGAACCACTCTGTTTAAAAATGCCAAACCCTTTCAAAAGCATAGAAGTTGTGTGGTTTAATGTTGACGTGCATATTCCCAATCCCTTTAAATCATTTCTTCCAAATTAATTAATATTTCCTGCTTTTAGACAACTTAGAATAAATATTTGCATTATTTCGATCTTTTACTATAATAAAATCCAAAAAGTTCATTTCATGTAAATTTAGCTTTTATTTCTTTTTTTTCCTTTTCTTACTAGCATCTTAGTAGTTTATTTTGTACCATTAAAATCTTTACCGTAAACTGTTAAAATGATAGTTTTTAATTAAGTTTTATTGCAAAAATTAAAAAACTAGTAGTTTAGGTTGCCCCAAAAATTCATCATCTTTTATTTTCTTTTTAGGGACAAAATAGTTACTGCCTATCTTTAAAATCTTTATTTCCATTCCCTGTGGGTTCGACCTGGTCTTACCAGAACTTTACTACTTGTTTGATCACTTACACTTGGGTGTTAATAAGAAAACACGTTAGTAGGACGTCGTCAAGTTTTTGGCGCCATTGCCGGGGAACGGTTAAAATAAAAACTAAAAAAATAATAAAGTTAGGTCTAAAACTATTTCTCCCACTATATATATACCTATTTTACCTTACAAATATTTTAGCGTTTTAAAAAAAATAATAATGATAACATAAAAAAATTAAAAAAATTAAAAAACTATAGATAATTTTTCTTTGATAAATATATATAAATATAAATTCATAAGTATGTACGTATCTTTCTTCTAAAAAAAAAGACATTTATATACATATATAAACCTATCTTCTTAAAAAAATATATTTAAAAAAATAAAAGCTATAATAATAATAATAATAATAATAATAATAATATTTTTTAAAAAACTTAGTTTTCTTTTACTTCATATGTCCTTAGATATTACTGAGCATTTATATCAAGTACCACATAATTCTAATATTTCTACTGATTCATCTAGCATACAATTTCCGAGAATAATGGCTGAAATTGAAGGTTTAGAAGGAATAGATGATGATGCTCATAGTGAACATGGGAAAAATATACCACAACTTGAGCATGAACAATGGGCTGTACGTGATTATTTACCCCAGAACTAAACATCACTCCTTATAACACCCATATTTGTGTTATTGCATTTCATTACATTCTCATGCATGATAGTGTGATGTGTTGTGCATTTTGGCACATGTGTGGGTGAGTTTTAACTCACGAGTCGATTTGGGTGTCTGTGTTAGAGAACCCTTTGAGACGGTGTTGAATGAGTGTTTTGATGTTGTGAAGTCTCTCCGAGTATGTGACATTCATTGTGGAATACCTAAATGTTTACCTGTGTATTTCACTATTTGTATTATAATCTGGTTTAGATTATATTTATGTTGTCAATTTTAGCATCCCGGTGAGCACGAATTAACACGCTGCATAATTTGTAGGCTAATTAGCAATTTCGTAAAATCATGTAAAAGTTTTTGTTTTAGCAACCAAACGGAACTTAGGCAGAAGCTTTTATAATTTTTAGTTTTCATTCATGAAGTGATGAAATAGGTGTGTGAGAAGTTTCGGAGAATGAATAGGAGTTATGAAAACCCGTGGAGAGGTGAACACAATTTTCGAAAGTGTTGCCTATATACAGATAGTGATGACTTGGATATTTTATAAACTTTCTAACCTAAAATCAAGAAAGAGGCCAAAGGGAGATTTCGGTTGCTTAGAGCTTCACGACGACAAGCGACGGACTTCTGCTCATTTGTTTTCTTCTAAATTTCATGTTCAAACTCCTAGAGGTAAGAGCTTCATTTTGATACCTACTAGGGCTTGTTTGGATAAGTTTTCTGAAAACTCTTTTTCTAGGATTTTCCTAAAAAGTTGAAAATTGGATTTTTGATCGATAGGAATTGTACTAGATGGACTTCTGCACGATCTTTATGCTCGAGTTTTCTATAGATTGAATTTTAGAAGCGTCAATCGGAGGTGAGTGATTCAACTATGTGTTTTGGAATGATTTCTTGACATGTATTCATATTTTGTATGAAAAGCATGTGTTAGTTCACATCTATATATTGTGTAGTTCATATTGGGCATCTATATTGATAAGTAGGCCCAATTATACGGTGAAATGTTTTGATTATGTCGAGAGCACGATAAAATGTATTTGAGTATGTTGAGTTTCTATTTGGGTCAAAGGAGTGCGTGTATCAAGCCATCGTTGTGGAGCCGTTATAGGCATAAGATCACACGTTTACAGAGAACAAACGTGGGTCTTACCTTTTTGCGTGGACTTAATGGTGAGGAGTCGCGGATTAGGAGTATAGAACGTATATGTGGGATCTCCACAGACTAGTATGAAATGTAGAGATGTGAATGCGAGCATGTTTATCATTTGAGGTGTTAATGCCGGTGAGGAATCGCAAAAGTGAGCACGTGGGTTTGGGAGTTCACTTAGGAGGCGACTCATCATGTACACCTCGTGGTTTTGGTAATAAAAATGTTGTAATGAGGATTTACGATATTTACTCTATGTTTAATTTGGAATCGTAGGACGAATTCGTGACGTTGTAATAGTTAGTAATCTCTTGTAACTATGTTTTTGTTATGTTATAACCCAGTTGAAACACTTTAGTATGGGTTTGTATTGTGTGTTTTATCCCCGGATAATTTCAGAAAGCTTTTAAACTTGAAATTTCTGTAGAATTTTTTGCTGCAGGGAAACCAGTCGACCAGACTAGGTCCAGTCAATTAGAACTCTTTGCCATTTAGTCACTGCATCAATTATTGGAAAAATAGTCGACTGGGTCTACCGACACAGTTGACTGAACAATATTTTGAAAATTAGATCTTTTGCTTAGGCTGAGATTCAATCGACCAGATAGTACTAGTTGACTGGAAGTTTAATACCCCAGTCGACTGGACATGGGAGTCAGTCGACTGGACAGGCTACTAGGACTTGGAACTCTCTATATCTTGCATTTCCAGTCGACCGGTCCCCTGATCAGTCGACTGGACTGCTGTTCTCAAAATGTTTTATTTCCTTTAAGTGTTTCAAATAGAGAATTCTTTTTATAACTTGAATTTATGGATTTGTACTCTTTTTTATTCCGTTTCTATTTTACGTTAATGAATTGGAGTAGCCTCGATGGCGTGCCACGGGCTTCGTTTCTGCTATTGTGGGACTGGGCTGTGACACTCCTTCTTGTATCACTTTACCTAAATATACAAGAAATTTTCACTTTAGACATAACATGCTACTATCTTTACCAACTTACCACGAAATTAAGAAAAAATATGCTTATGTCCATATTCATGAATTTGAAGACGTTTGTGATACATTTGCTGATCAAACTTGTCCTCTTGAGATTGTCTATCTCAAGCTTTTTCCTTTTTCTTTAAAAGATGAAGCTAAATCTTGGCTTTTATCTCTCCGTCCTGGATCTATAACTTCACGGCAGGATATGAATGAAGCCTTTCTAAATGAATTATATCCAAAAAATTTAACTTACAACATGATGCGACAATTTAAACTTTTCACTCAAAAAGAGAAGGAACCATGCCTTGAAGACTGGGAATTTTTTAAAGATCTCCTACTAGCTTGTCCACATCATGATTTAGAAAATGGCATAAAATTAATTTCTTTTTATGAAGGATTAGATCCAGAGTCAAAGGAAATAATTGAAGCCATGTATCAAGGGGAATTTTTTAAGAATGCTGACGAAGCTGAATCATACTTTGATTGGCTTGGCAGAAACACTCCATAATGGGAAAAGAGGAAGTTAAAAAAGCTAAAAGTTCACAGCAATCACAATCAGAAGATGAATTAGCAATAAAAATTGAAGAATTAACTTGTATGCTAGAAGCTTTTAAATTGGAGAAAGTTAATCCTCCTCTATCTAAGAAGAAACTAGAACTTTGCAGTACATGTCATATAATGGGGTACTCTACAAAAAAATGCCTTAATACTCCTGCTAATCCTCCTCTATCTAAGAAGAAACTAGAACTTTGCAGTACATGTCATATGATGGGATACTATACAGAAAAAAGCCTTAATACTCCTGTTTATAAAAAATTTAGCCCCATGTAAAAAGTTCTATTATATAACTCAAAACTGCATATTCTTAAAAGAAAAATGAAATCTCGATGAACTAGTCCATATATAGTTAAATATGTTTATGTTTATGGAACTGTCGAGATTGAGGATCCTAAAGATGGAAATACATTTAAAGTTAGTAGGCAAAAATTAAAGCCATTCTTAGAAGATTTTGAAGCTGAGTTGTGGTCCATTCCTTTGGAGGACCCCAACTATGATACCCCTTAATTTCATATATCATAAGTAGAATTATACATAATAGGAATTTTATTTTACTATTTAATAATTTATCAAGACTTGTTTCTTAAATATAATATGTTATCTGATTTTATAGGAAACACAAAGACATAGACCCGCCCCAACATGGTAAATCCACTATAGAAGGTGCAAACTTAGGATCAGGCCAACCTAGCTCGTCTAATATAAATAATGACTATCCATCAGAGGGCAGAACTCTGTCGGTTGATGATACACAACCAAGATTAGAATATTTAGATTTTGACGATAATGAGATGTTTTATGCTAGGTCCATTAATATTCTATTAATGAATGATTATATCGAAGAAAATTACCCACCTTTAGAAGATCCTAACCAAGATCTACACTGGGGGAGTACACCAGGGTATGATGAATTAGAGGACTACCAAAACATTAGTATGAACTACTATGAATGGGAACAAGCTCAATATGAGTGTTCCAAGAATTATATAATAGTTCTGAAGAAAATGAATGGGAGCGATACTTGACATCCTTGGAACAATTCCCCACTTATGATGAAAATGACACTATTCTTGGATGGGGACATTAATTAACTAGAGTTATTGACGGAAAAATATTAAGGTACGCCGTCCAGAGGAATTGGTTTTTTCACCTACTCGAATGGGGGACATCTATAGTCCCTGTCTTTATTGAACAATTCATTGCTCAAAGAGTCATTGTCGGATATAATGTATTCATGAACTTAATACTGTATGATAATCCCGACGTATATGACTATGACGCCTATTGGATGTTTCGAGTCTACTGTCCTAGACCTTGAAATGATCATTTTTCATGGGCATTAAACCCAGGCGACATCTAGATATGTTAAAGAATTCTTGTCTTTATTATTATTATTATTATTATTATTATTATTATTGTTATTGTACTTTTCTTTTTTGTTATATATATAAAAAATAAAAGACAAAAAAAATTCATAACTGTGTTTTAACAGTCAGAACCAATTGCACTTATTATTTCTTTTAAAAAATTATGATTTTTGATTTTTTTTTAATCAAGTCTTACAAATCTCAAATAATGCTATCTAATAAATATAATAAATTGTATGTTTGAACTATCTCATTACAATCCAAAATAAAAAAGGCACACCAAAAGAATTGCCGGTTAAAAACTATGTTTACGATTAACACCTGTTTGTTTGTTTTTATCTTTATTTTAAATTATTTAGCAGGAAAAATTAAAAATTAAAAAATATGATAAGTTTTTTATGGAGAGATACACTGAAAAGAGAAAATGGCTATAAATAGGGCTTTAAACCCTAAAAACCTTCTCATCTCTCTTTTTCCTTTCCTTTTCGTCTTCTTCTGTTTTTTCTTTCCTCTCCTCTCCCTGCGATCTCGCCCTCTCTCTGCAACTCTCTCGGACTCTCGTCCCGATCTCTCACAATCTCCCATTTTCTTTGATTTTTGCGATACAAAATCAAGATCCACTCTATCGATCACTAAATGTAAGATCTATAATCGAGAAAAAAATTTGATTTACTTCATTTTTTTTCTCCCTCTTTCCCCCGATCATTCTGATCGAGTTTAGGTACCCACTCACCAGAGAAGCTTGGAAATACCACTCGATCCACGACCCTACTAGGTTCTCAGATTTCCAAGAGACAGGTGATATTTTTCCATTTGTAAAAAAAAAAATGAATGACGCACAAGTCAGTGCTCTTATGAATTTTGAAGTTTATACCATAATTTTCCTTATTATTATTATTGTAATGATACATTGTCTTAAAATTTTCTAAAAAAAAAATTAAAAGTAAGAGAGAAAAATGTAGTTTTTTACCCTAGTTTTCTGTTAAAAAAAAGTAGTTCTTAGAATTTGAAAATATATATATGAGTTTTTTTTCCTGAAAAAAAATATATATTTCTCAATATAAATATAGTTTTAAATAAAATTCCCACCCAACCCTTCCATGTTCTCTTTAATTAGATCTTAGTTAATAGTTAGAAGGAGTGAAGGGTTGAATCTAACCTTTCTTGTTGGCTGAGAATATAAAAAATGGATCTGACAGTCGATGACCAGACGTTAATGGGTCGCTCACTTGTTTCTGAGCAGAAGAAACCATTTGCTGGCACTAGCCTTTATGCCATCAAAAGGAAAGCTAAAAGACTATGATGGTATTTGAATTGTTATAAAAAAACCTGGTTTAATTACTCATAATGACATTTCTTTTAAAGTTTACTACTGTTACAAAAGACAATGCAAACCAAAACAAAAGAAAATTTTGGTTGAGAAAGAGGTCTGGATCCTTTGATACCCAAATAAACTTTGGTTTCCCATCCCTAATTTTATTTTATTTTTAAAAATTTATTTTCAGTACATTTAATAATTTTCAGTCAGGTCAGACTTTAAAATGATCAGACGTGTACATCTAGTTTTCATTAGCTGGTTCGATAGGAGTAATTTGCATAATCCCAACATCACCAGATATGTCTAGTGTGGTAAATAACCCTAGAGATAGCAAAAAACTAAGTAAAGCTAGAGTTATCTCCTAGCCTAGTACTGATGTTTTAGCTTGCTAGTGGTTCTAGACCCATCTCTTTTACTAGAGGTGGATGTGCGATCATGACAACTTGGATGTTCCGGATTGCGTAGCCTCTTTTGTATACGTGTAGAGGATACTAGTCGCACTATATATGTATCCAACGTAGTGGATGCACTTAGGATTTTTCAAAAGTTTTTCTTTTACTTCTATATAAGATAAAATTTGACACAATAATGTTATTTTGGGTATGTTAATAGCATATAACACATTGTCACATGTTTTACTACTTTCAAATACTAAAAACACTTTAAAACTTTAAACAATTTGAAATGGTGTGAAAATATTTACTGAATTCAAATGGATGAGTAAGCATAAACTATGCAGTTTAAAGACGACTAGTGGAAACTAATAACCCATGTGTGCTTTTGTGCCAATCTTCCTTAATGAGGGTTATTGTTCTTTTCAATCTCATTCTTTTTGTCATATCACTCATTGTAAGTCTCATTATTCTTTTTGACTGATCATTAGAAGAGAACGTCAGGATTTACCATTAGAACTTCTAAATTGCTTGAATGAATAAAGTTAATCTATTTTGAAAATGATTTAGGCCATCTTTTCTTTCAAACGCACCCTCTCCACCTTATATTGCCTTATACTCAGTTCTCTCAAAATCATGCCTTGCTCCACCTGGGAGTACAAACCTTACTTCTATATTCAGGTATGTTATTTGACTGTAAGGATACTATAAGAAAAAAGAAGTGGTAATGAAAGAAAGGAGTAGTAAAAAAAAAAGAAGAAAAAAAGGAGACAACAAGAGACAGTACAAATGATATAAAAAAAAGAAGAAGAAGAAGAAAAAGAGATTGGAATGAATTGCGCAAACACTCCAATCAAATGCTTAGAACAAATATACCTCAAATCTCCTAACTATCTTAATTTCTACCCAATACCAGTCAAAGTCCTAATGATTTGAAAGAAGTTGATTTTTAAATTTAAGTGATAAAGATGTTCTCCACGGTAGATTGTTCTTCTAGTGCTAAGTATCCTTTCATAAAACTTACTATACTCCAAATGCCTATATATATTGAGTAATCAAAATGGAAGCAACTTCCCTGTCTTTACATTCCTACCATGTTAAATGTTCTCTACACCGGTTTCTGAGAGTTTATCATTAAAAGAGTGAAATCCCAGTGAGATTTGAGTTAAAACTACAAGTTCTATGACTTCTGTTGGTTAGGTAAACTTTGAAGTTAAGATCAGCTGTTTGACTTTTCAAGCACACATTGTTAGTTTAAAGAGTATATAAAAAATATTGCTATTGACAAACTGTGAGTGTGTTACATTACTATTACATACTTGGAAATTTTATTTTATTCTCAAATTTGATCTTATCTGTTGTAAAAGGAGAAAATCTACCTTTATTTTTACATTTTTAAAATTGAATTTTTTGGGTATATTCACTACAAACCCTCACGAGACAACACTCGTCCACTAGGGATAACCTAGGGGTTTAACGGCTTGTTGCATATTGTGACAACCAAGAGCCAATACTCCTGAGGCAAGATGACCAAGATGGATGAGGTGAGGTCGGGTGTGGGGGCTTGTCCCACATCTCCTGGGGGTGAAGTTCTTGTACTAGTCTATAAGAATTAATCACCCCTCTATATGCAACAAGGCCTCCTTGCCCGAGTTGTGAAGGAACAAAACCTTGAGGGCAGGCGCCAGTGTTCGAAACCTGGTAGGCACCCAAAGAGAACAATATTCGAGAGGGGTAGGCTGCGCAAGTTCTGATAACTTAACAAGGCCTTTTAAATCCAAGAGAGAGCTAAACATGAAAGAACTCCACAGTTAAGCGTGCTATTGCCAGAGTAGTACTAGGGATGGGTAACCCCCTGGGAAGTTCTTTGTGTTTAGGCCCAAATGGACAATATTGTTGCTAGACGGGGAGGTGGGTCGTTACACATATTCTAAATGCAACGCGATTCCTGCGAAGTGAGTTAGGTTTTATTTTCATTAATTTATTCTTACTTTTAATAAGACTTTTAGAACAATTTCTCTTTCACTTCATTGCTATGGACTAGCAATAAGCTAGTTGAGGGGTGTGATAAACAATGAATATTGCATATTTATGTGCCAATATAATAAATATAGTGCTCATTTAATCCCCAAATCCCTAGTTTTATATGCATTTTGGAATTAATAAAGATGATGTCACTCAAATGTGGGCCCACTTGGGCCCACTTTTTAAAACTTTTTCAAATTTCAAATTCAAATACAAGTCGCCACTTAATTTTTTAAGAGGAAAATTAAGAAACCAATTTAAAAGCAAACTGATCTTTTGCAAAACCAAAGATAAACTGGGTTCGGGGACTATGGAATGAGAAGGGAAGGAGCCCGGCGGACTAAAACATCCCCTCTCATCCTATCTCGTGATAGGCCTCTACTCAACATCCTTTTTAATCGAATTATTAATCTAAGCATGCCCATGACTATTACATATATACATATACATGTCTAAAAATGTGTAAGATTGCTAACGATAAAATAGCATCCAAAACCAAATAATTCAATTAGCAAGCAATATGATATGCAATAGGGAACTAGAGAACTTACCCGGGATCTCGCCGCGAATATTAAACGTGTGATGCATGCAAGAAAATAAAACCTGAGAAAAGTTTTCTAATCACATATACACATAAGGCGAGACCTAATCTAAGGTGTTGCGCATGGAGTCGAAAAATCAATAAAATCAATAAGTAAGATAAACTAGAGAATTGTTTGAGAAATTGTACCTTAAAGGTGCTACAAAATAATGATTAGTCCACATGCTTCAAACAAGATATCAAATAATCAATCCTAAACTTCTAGCTTAAATCCATACAAGCAGAGGAGGAATTGACATAACTTTGAATTCCTTTTAACTAGTTGGAACCATAACATCTCTATAGATATACAAGTCTCAACTGGGAGCCAATGGAATATCCATATAGAGATGCCATAGCCCCAACATGATCATAAGGAACTCCTAGTCATGTTCAATTTGGTTCAATTAAGTGCAACTTAGACCAAAAATGAGTTCTACTCATAAGTATCAATATGTATGAATGAATGCATGATCATGAGGTATGGGATATTCACTAGTTTGGATCATATAGCCTCTGAATTTAAGCTTAATTGATATTATTTAAGACATGGTTAAGATCTTAGGACATTAGGAGTCCATTAAATTAGAGTTGTTCAAGATTTATCAAAACTATGACAGAATTGTAAGAATTACATAGAGCAGACCAGACTTTCAAAAATAGAAATAAAATAATACTTCCAACCATTGGATCTTAATGATTTTTTATTATGTTATGCCTCTATGAGTCTAGTTTCTAACCCAAAAAGAAAATCGAAGATCCAACGGTTAAATCTCTAGGAATAGGGTTATAACCAGACATCACTCGGAAATTTTCAACTCTCTGTCCAGAGTTTTTGTATGATGTTATAAAAATAGTAAAAAACATTAGAATCACTTTGATCTTTTTAGGGTATCTTCCTAATGCATTAACCTTCATAGAAAAATTTATTTAAATTCAAAAGAAGTTGATTAAGGCTTTGATTTACTTATTTTAAAACGAATGTGATATTCCTAAGACAGCTTTCCGTTCACGTTATGGACACTTTGAGTTTCTTGTTATGCCATTCGGTTTGACGAATGCACCCACCGCTTTCATGGATTTGATGAACTGCATCTTTAGCTCATTCTTAGATAAGTTTATGATTGTGTTTATTGATAACATCCTGGTCTACTCACCATCTAGAGAGAAGCATGAGGAATCTTTGAATTGTATTAGAAGTTTTGCGAGGGCACCGTTTGTATGCAAATTTTTCTAAGTATGAATTTTGGTTACCAAAAGTGAAATTTCTTGGTCACGTTGTTTCGGGTGATGGGGTGTCCATTGATCCTTCTAAGATCGAAGCCGTCATGGATTAGCAATCGCCAAAGAACCTATTTGAAGTCTGTAGTTTCTTAGGACTAGCGGTTTATTACCGTCGCTTTGTTAAGAACTTTTCTCGTTTAGCTATGCCCATGACTAAGCTTACTAGGAAGGGAGTGAAGTTTGTATGGAACGATGCTTGTGAAAATGCTTTCCAACAATTGAAAACCCGTTTGACTTCGGCACCTATACTTGTTATTCCCGAGCGTGGATTGAACTATACCATTTATTGTGATGCTTCACTTGAAGGCTTGGGTTGTGTTTTAATGCAAGAAGGTAAAGTTGTAGCTTATGGTTCGAGACAATTGAAAACTTACGAGAAAAATTACCATACTCATGATATAGAGCTTGCCGCCGCTGTGTTTGCTTTAAAAAGTTGGAGACACTACTTGTATGGTGAGAAATTTGAGGTATTTTCCTATCACAAGAGCCTTAAGTATATTTTCACTCAATGAGACCTTAACTTGAGACAACGTCGTTGGATGGAGTATTTGGGAGATTATGACTTTGACTTGCAATATCATCCAGGTAAGGCTAATGTCGTGGTCGATGCCCTTAGTTGTAAACTACGTAGCACCTTTATGTATCTACATATCCAAGAGTGGAAGATGTTTAAAAACCTTAATGACTTTGAGGTTTATTGCACAGAAAATTCTGACCGAGCTTCCTTATTTTGACTGCCAAACCGTCACTATTGAATCAAATTTTGGAGGTACAAAAATCTGATGATGAGACCATGTCCTTAAAATCTCATATGCTTAATGGAGATTGGGAAAAGGGTTGGAATTTCGATGATGATAGAGGTTTGAGGTTTCAAAATTGAGTCTTTGTTCCCGTAGCTTGTCAAGAGGATGTTTTGAAAGAGTTTCATTATTCCCGTTTTGCCATTCATCCAGGGGATACGAAAATGTACCATGACTTACGTTGCCAGTATTAGTAGAAAGGCTTAAAACGAGCAGTTGTTGAGTTTGTTACTAGTTGTCCAATTTGTCAACAAGTAAAGGCTGAGCATCAGAGACCCACAGGTTTGTTACAACCTCTCCCTATTCCCGAGTGGAAGTGGGAGCACATTACTATGGATTTTTTACGGCACTTCCTAGGACCTTGGATAAGCATAATGCTCTTTGGGTTATTATGGACCGTTTGACTAAGTCGGCACATTTCTTGCTAATTAAGGTAACCGACACCGCAGACACTCATAGCATGATCTACATCCGAGAGATTATGAGATTTCATGGTATCCCAGTTTCAATTGTATCGGATCATGATTCGAAGTTTGTATCTCACTTTTGGTAGAGTTTGCAGAAAGCTTTGGGTACTCATCTTCTTCTTAGCACATCATTTCATCCTCAGATAGATGGGAAGTCCGAGCGTACTATTCAAATCTTAGAGGACATGTTGAGAGTTAGTATTATGGAACTTGGTGGTAATTGGAAAGATCATTGCCTTTGGCGGAGTTGGCTTACAATAACAACTATCAGGCGAGTATTCAGATGGCACCATTCGAGGTATTGTATGGCCATCCATGTAGGTCACCATTATGTTGGGGTGAGGTAGGTGAATCTATCATTCTTGGCCCTGATATGGTTCGAGAGACTTCCGAAAAGATCAAGTTGATTATAGAGAAATTGATTACAACTCAAAGTCGCCAGAAATCTTATGTCGACCGTCACCATTGGCCGTTGGAATTTGAAGTTGGTGATCACGTGTTTCTAAAGGTTTCGTTGCGTCGTGGGTTACAATGTTTTGGACAAAGTGGGAATTTAGCACCACGATTTGTGGGACCATTTGAGATTCTTCAAAGGGTTGGTGAAGTCGTGTATCGTTTAGATCTTCCGTCTCAACTTTCGAGTGTTCACAATGTATTTCATGTTTCAATGCTTCGTAGGTGTAACTCCGATCCACTCCGTTAGCATTATCCCGATCCATCGCATATCATAGATTGGACCGAGTTGCCTCTTGGGGAAGACGCGTCATATGAAGAGCAACCTTCCGTATCGTTGAGAAGAAAGACCGTGTATTACGAGGTAGGTTTATTCCGTTGGTAAGAATTCAGTGGAATCATCATAACATTACCGAGTCGACGTGGGAAAACGAGAATGAAGCTAGGAAGAGTTACCCCCATCTTTTCTCCGAGTAGAGTAAGTTTCTTTTTTTTGATTATGTTAGTTAGTCAAGGTTTGAGCAAGTCGTAGCTCCCTTTTTCCGCTTTATTGTTCCGAATTCCGGGACGGAATTCTTTTAAGGGGGGGGGGGGGGGGGGGGTAGATTGTCATAACTCGAAATTTTAATTAAGGGTAAAATTGTATTTAAATGCTTATGTGTGAGCCGTTGATTATTTTGGTGTAGTATTTAAATTTACCTTAACTTGTGTCAGTGTATTTATTTATTTTCTTTCTTATTTGGTTTTATTTTATTTTATTATATATATATTTTTATGAATCTAGTGTTAATTTGGGTACATGTTTTAAAATGGGTGTATAACATTAGACACCCCCCCCCCTACACACACACACACACACACACACAAACATGCTATGTATCATTTTAAAGCTTTTAGGATACAAAACAAAAACCAAAATAATGAGTGGGCCCCACCCCCTTAAGTGGCAGGCCAACACTTCTCTCTCTCTCCTCATTTTCATTTTCTTTCTTTTTTTTCTCTCTCTCTCTCTTCTTCTCCTTCTTCTCTCTATGTTCATTTGGGTATACATCAAACCTCCATGGATCTTCTTCTAAAAGCTTCCAATAGACCCCCAATAGACAGGGGTTGTGATGTGAGATAGGGAGAACGATCTTTAGAAACATTCAAACTCCAACTATATTCGATTGGCTCTCCGAAGTTGGTATGCTACACTCTATGCGTGGGTGGCTCATGGTCCGATAATGAGAGAGGTGTGCACATATCACGCATAGCCTTGAGGCTCTAATCATTTCATTATAGTCGCGGTGGCAATACATTGCACCTCATTTTATATTAGTCATGGATAGCATATAGACTTGTTACAATGTTGTCTACGAGCCGTCGTTCTTATAAAAATGGCAAAACATTTTTCAGGTGAGCTTGATAAGGGAAAAGGGCACATGTGACCCAATGCATAGACTTGATACTTTTGTCCTATATTGGAAGACTTGCTCGTGGTTATGAATATGGATAGCTCTCTTGTAAATCTTAGCTAGTTAGGGAAGTTTGTAATAGCCTAATGCGCTAACAAGGAAATTATTGTATTACTTTTATTACAAAACTTCTTGAGCTTAGACTTCCGTATTTTTGTCATGGGAAGCCTTATTGTAATTTGGTGGACAAGTGTTAGTCCAAAATTTTCATGTTTGTTGGATTTGTCGTCTTATGTAATTATGTTTTCGAGATCGTCGTTTCTCTTTTCAATTTTTATGCATGTGTGTAGATTTGAATCCTTGCCGGATTCAGTTATAATTGATTTCATCCTTGCCGGACTTATTACTTTAAAATTAAAGCTTTGCCGGCTCTCATGTAGTATTGTGGGCCTTTATCGGATTCTTTATAGTCCTTTGTCCTTGTGCCTCTCTATGCCATGTTTAGTTCATGATGAAATCCTTGCCGTATTTGTTCTTTTGCTTTCAAAGGAAATGTTTTAAAATCTCTCTTACTCTTTATCTCTCCCAATCTCTCCCTCCCCAGTTCTTCCTCTCTTTATCTCTTTCACTTATCGTTTTTAACAATTTTCGAGTGCACGAAGTTCCGTTTGCTTTAGACTCGTGTTGTATGTTGTTTAGGACTTGTTTAGTCATGTATTGTTGTTTAAACTTGAGGATTTAGCATAGTTGGGAACATTTCAAAATGCTGTCAAGTTGCTGTAAAAAAAACTGCTATTGTTATTTCAGTTTTCTGCCCAAACGGAGAGGAATTTGAAAAAATACTATTTGACGAAAGTTAAGCAGAATCGAATTTTACTTGGTGCCAAGCGGACAGAATGTGAAAATTTCAAAGAGATATTAACTTACGGATGTTTTAAAATTTAGCAACTATTCAAAAATGACCTTTTATCAAATTTATTGTATTTTTCTTTCTCTCCTTGAACTAGTGCTTGTTCGGTTAGTTTTTTAATTTGATTTTCAAATGTTTTTATCTTTGTTGGACTCATTAACATGTAAGTCTATTTTGGCTTATGTATTAGTAGTCATCCTTTTAGGAATCCCCGTGGGTTTCCAAAGTCGCTTCCGCATTTGTGATTTGGTTTTAATTCTCTTCTCTCAATTTTCTCTATTTTTTCTCTTTCCTCGTGCTTCGGTTTTCGGGGCGTGACATGGGGACTGGGCGCTGAATAACTCACGTCCGCGACGAGTCACGGTTTGAACCTGGCTACTGCCCATTGCCTCTTTGTTTTTTTTTTTTTTTAAAACCAAACGACATTGTTTCATATCAAACCTGACA
This sequence comes from Hydrangea macrophylla, assembly GCA_033977485.1. NCBI lineage: Eukaryota > Viridiplantae > Streptophyta > Magnoliopsida > Cornales > Hydrangeaceae > Hydrangea > Hydrangea macrophylla. Next base: position 31,154,885 of record CM066993.1, read on the forward strand.
CACTTGATATGACTTCAACTAGTATAAGTTTATTTTCAAATAAGTAACCACTCTGTTTAAAAATGCCAAACCCTTTCAAAAGCATAGAAGTTGTGTGGTCTAATGTTGACGTGCATATTCCCAATCCCTTTAAGTCATTTTTTCCAAATTAATTAATATTTCCTGCATTTAGACAACTTAAAATAAATATTTGCATTATTTCGATCTTTCACTATAATAAAATCCAAAAAGTTCAGTTCATGTAAATTTAGCTTTTATTTCTTTTTCTTCCTTTTCTTACTAGCATCTTAGTAGTTTATTTTGTACTATTAAAATCTTTATCGTAAACTGTTAAAATAATAGTTTTTAATTAAGTTTTGTTGCAAAAATTTAAAAACTAGTAGTTTAGGTTGCCCCAAAAATCCATCATCTTTTATTTTCTTTTTAGGAACAAAATAGTTACTGCCTATCTTTAAAATCTTTATTTCCATTCCCTGTGGGTTCTACCTGGTCTTACCAGAACTTTACTACTTGTTCGATCACCTACACTTGGGTGTTAATAAGAAAACGCGTTAGTAGGACGTCGTCAATTTTTTGGCGCCATTGCCGGGGAACGGTTAAAATAAAAACTAAAATAAAATAATGTTAGGTCTAAAACTATTTCTCCCACTATATATATACCTATTTTACCTTATAAATATTTTAGCGTTTTAAAAAAAATAATAATGATAACATAAAAAAATAAAAAAACTTAAAAAACTATAGATAATTTTTCTTTGATAAATATATATAAATATAAATTCATAAGTATGTACGTATCTATCTTCTAAAAAAAGACATTTATATACATATATAAACATATCTTCTTAAAAAAATATATTAAAAAAAATAAAAAATAAAATGCTATAAATAATAATAATAATAATAATAATATTTTTTAAAACACATAGTTTCCTTTTACTTCATATGTCCTTAGATATTACTGAGCATTTATATCAAGTACCACATAATTATAATATTTCTACTGATTCATCTAGTATACAATTTCCGAGAATAATGGCTGAAATTGAAGGTTTAGAAGGAATAGATGATGATGCTCATAGTGAACATGGGAAAAATATGCCACAACTTTAGCATGAACAATGGTCTTTATGTGATTATTTACCCCAGAATTAAACATCACTCCTTATAACACCCGTATTTGTGTTATTGCGTTTCATTACATTCTCATGCATGATAATGTGACGTGTTGTGCATTTTGGCACATGTGTGGGTGAGTTTTAACTCACGAGTCGATTTGGGTGTCTGTGTTAGAGAACCCTTTGAGACGGTGTTGAATGAGTGTTTTGATGTTGTGAAGTCTCTCCGAGTATGTGACATTCATTGTGGAATACCTTAAATGTTTACCTGTCTATTTCACTATTTGTATTATAATCTGGTTTAGATTATATTTCTGTTGTCAATTTTAGCATCCTGGTGAGCACGAATTAATACGCTGCATAATTTGTAGGCTAATTAGCAATTTCGTAAAATCACGTAAAAGTTTTTGTTTTAGCAACCAAACGGAACTTAGGCAGAAGCTTTTATAATTTTTAGTTTTCACTCGTGAAGTGATGAAATAGGTGTGTGAGAAGTTTCGGAGAATGATTAGGAGTTTTGAAAACTCGTGGGGAGGTGAACACAATTTTCAAAAGTGTTGCCTATATACAGATAGTGTTGACTTGGATATTTTATAAACTTTCTAACCTAAAATCAAGAAAGAGGCCAAAGGGAGATTTTGGTTGCTTAGAGCTTCACGACGACAAGCGACGGACTTCTGCTCATTTATTTTCTTCTAAATTTCATATTCAAACTCCTAGAGGTAAGAGCTTCATTTTGATACCTACTAGGGCTTGTTTGGTTAAGTTTTCTGAAAACTCTTTTTCTAGGATTTTCCTAAAAAGTTGAAAATTGGATTTTTTATCGATAGGAATTGTACTAGAGGGACTTCTGCACGATCTTTGTGCTTGAGTTTTCTATAGATTGAATTTTAGAAGCGTCAATCGGAGGTGAGTGATTCAACTATGTGTTTTGGAATGATTTCTTGACATGTATTCATATTTTGTATGAAAAGCATGTGTTAGTTCACATCTATATATTGTGTAGTTCATATTGGGCATCTATATTGATAAATAGGCCCAATTATACGGTGAAATGTTTTGATTATGTCGAGAGCACGGTAAAATGTATTTAAGTATGTTGAGTTTCTATTTGGGTCAAAGGAGTGCGTGTATTAAGCCATCGTTGTGGAGCCGTTATAGGCATAAGATCGCACATTTGAAGAGAAGAAATGTGGGTCTTACCTTTTTTGCGTGGACTTAATGGTGAGGAGTCACGGATTAGGAGTATAGAACGTATACGTGGGATCTCCAGAGACTATTATGAAATGTAGAGATGTGAATGCGAGCACGTTTATCATTTCAGGTGTTAATGCCAGTGAGGAATCGCAAAAGTGAGCACATGGGTTTGGGAGTTCACTTAGGAGGCGACTCATCATGTACACCTTGTGGTTTTGGTAATAAAAATGTTGTAATGAGGATTTACGATATTTACTCTATGTTTAATTTGGAATCGTAGGACAAATTCGTGACGTTGTAATAGTTAGTAATCTCTTGTAACTATGTTTTTGTTTTGTTATAACCCAGTTGAAACACTTTAGTATGGGTTTGTATTGTGTGTTTATCCTCGAATAATTTCAGAAAGCTTTTAAACTTGAAATTTCTGTAGAATTTTCTGCTGCAGGGAAACCAGTCCACCAGACTAGGTCCAGTCAATTAGTACTCTTTGCCATTTAGTCACTGCATCAATTATTGGAAAAATAGTCGACAAGGTCTCCCGACACAGTTGACTGAACAATATTTTGAAAATTAGATCTTTTGCTTAGGCTGAGATTCAATCGACCAGATAGTACTAGTTGACTGGAAGTTTAATACCCCAGTCGACTGGACATGGGAGTCAGTCGACTGGACAGGCTACTAGGACTTGGAACTCTCTATATCTTGCATTTCCAGTCGACCGGTCCCCTGATCAGTCGACTGGACTGCTGTTCTCAAAATGTTTTATTTCCTTTAAGTGTTTCAAATAGAGAATTCTTTTTATAACTTGAATTTATGGATTTGTACTCTTTTTTATTCCGTTTCTATTTTACGTTAATGAATTGGAGTAGCCTCGATGGCGTGCCACGGGCTTCGTTTCTGCTATTGTGGGACTGGGCTGTGACACTCCTTCTTGTATCACTTTACCTAAATATACAAGAAATTTTCACTTTAGACATAACATGCTACTATCTTTACCAACTTACCACGAAATTAAGAAAAAATATGCTTATGTCCATATTCATGAATTTGAAGACGTTTGTGATACATTTGCTGATCAAACTTGTCCTCTTGAGATTGTCTATCTCAAGCTTTTTCCTTTTTCTTTAAAAGATGAAGCTAAATCTTGGCTTTTACTCTCCGTCCTGGATCTATAACTTCACGGCAGGATATGAATGAAGCCTTTCTAAATGAATTATATCCAAAAAATTTAACTTACAACATGATGCGACAATTTAAACTTTTCACTCAAAAAGAGAAGGAACCATGCCTTGAAGACTGGGAATTTTTTAAAGATCTCCTACTAGCTTGTCCACATCATGATTTAGAAAATGGCATGAAATTAATTTCTTTTTATGAAGGATTAGATCCAGAGTCAAAGGAAATAATTGAAGCCATGTATCAAGGGGAATTTTTTAAGAATGCTGACGAAGCTGAATCATACTTTGATTGGCTTGGCAGAAACACTCCACAATGGGAAAAGAGGAAGTTATTAGGAAAGAAAAGCTAAAAGTTCACAGCAATCACAATCAGAAGATGAATTAGCAATAAAAATTGAAGAATTAACTTGTAAGCTAGAAGCTTTTAAATTGGAGAAAGCTAATCCTCCTCTATCTAAGAAGAAACTAGAACTTTGCAGTACATGTCATATAATGGGGTACTCTACAAAAAAATTCCTTAATACTCCTGCTAATCCTCCTCGATCTAAGAAGAAACTAGAACTTTGCAGTACATGTCATATGATGGGATACTCTACAGAAAAAAGCCTTAATACTTCTGTTTATCAAAGATTTACCCCCATGTAAAAAGTTTTATTATATAACTCAAAACTGCATATTCTTAAAAGAAAAATGAAATCTCGATGGACTGGTCCATATATAGTTAAAAATGTTTATCCTTATGGAACTGTCGAGATTGAGGACCCTAAAGATGGAAATACATTTAAAGTTAGTAGGCATAAATTAAAGCCATTCTTAGAAGGTTTTGAAGCTGAGTTGTGGTCCATTCCTTTGGAGGACCCCAACTATGATACCCCTTAATTTCATATATCATAAGTAGAATTATACATAGTAGGAATTTTATTTTACTATTTAATAATTTTTCAAGACTTGTTTCTTAAATATAATATGTTATCTGATTTTATAGAAAACACAAAGGCATGGACCCGCCCCAACATGGTAAATCCACTATAGAAGGTGCAAACTTAGGATCAGGCCAATCTAGCTCGTCTAATATAAACAATGACTATCCATCAGAGGTCGGTTGATGATACACAACCAAGATTAGAATATTTAGATTCTGACGATAACGAGATGTTTTATGCTAGGTCCTTTAATAGTCTATTAATGAATGATTCTATCGAAGAAAATTACCCACCTTTAGAAGATCTTAACCAAGATCCACACTGGGGGAGTACACCAGGGTATGATGAATTAGAGGACTACCAAAACATTAGTACGAACTACTATGAATGGGAACAAGCTCAATATGAGTGTTCCAAGAATTATATAATAGTTCTGAAGAAAATGAATGGGAGCGATACTTGACATCCTTGGAACAATTCCCCACTTATGATGAAAATGACACTATTCTTAGATGGGGACGTTTATTAACTAGAGTTATTGACAGAGAAATATTAAGGTACGCCATCCAGAGCAATTGGTTTTTTCATCTACTCGAATGGGGGACATCTATAGTCCCTGCCTTTATTGAACAATTCATTGCTCAAAGATCATTGTCGGATATAATGTATTCATGAACTTAACACTGTATGATAATCCTGACGTATATGACTATGACACCTATTGGATGTTTCGAGTCTACTGACCTAGACCTTGAAATGATCGTTTTTCATGGACATTAAACCCAGGCGACATCTAGATATGTTAAAGAATTCTTGTCCTTATTATTATTATTATTATTGTTATTGTACTTTTCTTTTTTGTTATATATATAAAAAAAATAAAAGAAAAAAAAATTCATCACTGTGTTTTAACTGTCAGAACCAATTGCACTTATTATTTCTATTAAAAAATTATGATTTTTGATTTTTTTTTTAATCAAGTCTTACAAATCTCAAATAATGCTATCTAATAAATATAATAAATTGTATGTTTGAACTATGCCATTATAATCCAAAATAAAAAAAGGCACACTAGAAGTATTGCCGGTTTAAAAACTCTGTTGCTAAACCTGCCAGATAGCAAAATTTGAACACAAGATCGATCCTTTTAAAACTGCACTTCAAAAGATCGATTGTACAATGATTCTTGGTAACTTTATCTCAGCACAGTGATTATACATTTATTTTATATTATATGTGTAAGTTAATTTTGTCATTATTATTCTATAGTTTCTTTGTGTGTTTCTTTTTATTACAAGTGTTATCTTTAACTTCTCTATACTTTTTTTCATCTCACTCATTGAGGACAATATCAAACTCAGGTGGGGGGGTGGGGGGTTTCACGATTAACACATGTTTGTTTGTTTTTATCTTTATTTTAAATTATTTAGCTAAAAAAATTAAAAATTAAAAAATATGATAAGTTTTTTATGGAGAGATACACTGAAAAAGAGAAAATGGCTATAAATAGGGCTTTAAACCCTAAAAACCTCCTCATCTCTCTTTTTCCTTTCTTTTTTGTCTTCCTCTCTTTTTTCTTTCCTCTCCTCTCCCGGCGATCTCGCCCTCTCTTTGCAACTCTCTCGGACTCTCGTCCCGATCTCTCTCAATCTCCCATTTTCTTTGATTTTTGCGATCCAAAATCAAGATCCACTCTATTGATCACTAAATGTAAGATCTATAATCGAGAGAAAAACTTGATTTACTTCGGTTTTTTTTCTCCCTCTTTCCCCTGATCATACTGATCTAGTTTAGGTTTTTTTTTTTTTTTTTTTTTTTAATTATTTTTTGTTTCTCTCTTTACCATTATATAACAAAAATATAATGCACAAGTTGTAGGAACCCACTCACCAGAGAAGCTTGGAAATACCACTCGATCCACGGCCCTACTAGGTTCTCAGATTTCCAAGAGACAGGTGATATTTTTCCTTTTGTAAAAAAAATGAATGACGCACAAGTCAGTGCTCTTATGAATTTTGAAGTTTATACCATAATTTTTCTTATTATTATTGTAATGATACATTGTCTTAAATTTTTCTAAAAAAAAAATTAAAAGTAAGAGAGAAAAATGTAGTTTTTTACCCTAGTTTTCTGTTAAAAAAAAGTAGTTCTTAGAATTTGAAAAAATATGTATATTTGAGTGTTTTTTTCCTGAAAAAATATACATATTTCTTAATATAAATATAGTTTTAAATAAAATTCCCACCCAACCCTTCTATGCTCTCTTTAATTAGATCTTAGTTGATAGTTAGAAGGAGTGGAGGGTTGAGTCTATCCTTTCTTGTTGGCTGAGAATATAAAAAATGGATCTGACAGTCGATGACCAAACGTTAATTGGGTCGCTCACTTGTTTCTGAGCAGAAGAAACCATTTGCTGGCACTAGCCTTTATGCCATCAAAAGGAAAGCTAAAAGACTATGATGGTATTTGAATTGTTATAATATCCTGGTTTAATTACTCATAATGACATTTCTTTTAAAGTTTACTACTGTTACAAAAGAAAATTTTGGTTGAGAAAGAGGACTGGATCCTTTGATACCCAAATAAACTTTGGTTTTCCATCCCTCATTTTATTTTATTTTTAAAAATTTATTTTCAGTGCATTCAATAATTTTCAGTCAGATCAGATTTTAAAATGATCAGACGTGTACATCTGGTTTTCATTAGCTGGTTCGATAGGAGTAATTTGCATAATCCCAACTTCACCAGATATGTCTAGTGTGGTGATTAACCCTAGAGATAGTGAAAAACTAAGTAAAGTCAGAGTTATCTCCTAGCCTCGTACCGATGTTTTAGCTTGCTAGTGCTTCTAGACCCATCTCTTTTACTAGAGGTGGTTGTGCGATCGTGACAACTTGGATGTTCCGGATTGCGTAGCCTCTTTTGTATAGGTGCAGAGGATACTAGTCGCACTATAAATGTATCCAACGTAGTGGATGCACTTAGGATTTTTCAAAAGTTTTTCTTTTACTTCTATATAAGATAAAATTTGACACAATAATGTTATTTTGGGTATGTTAATAGCATACAACACATTGTCACATGTTTTACTACTTTCAAATACTAAAAACACTTTAAAACTTTAAACAATTTGAAACGATGTGAAAATATTTACTGAATCCAAATATATGAGTAAGCATAAACTACGGAGTTTAAAGACAAGTAGTGGAAACTAATAACCCATGTGAGCTCTTGTGCCAATCTTCCTTTATGAGGGTTTTTGTTCTTTTCAGTCTCATTCTTTTTGTCATATCACTCATTGTAAGTCTCATTATTCTTTTTGACTGATCATTAGAAGAGAACGTCAGGATTTACCATTATAACTTCTAAATTGCTTGAATGAACAAAGTTAATATATTTTGAAAATGATTTAGGCCATCTTTTCTTTCAAACGCACCCTCTTCACCTTATATTGCCTTATACTCAGTTCTCTCAAAATAATGTCTTGCTCCACCTGGGAGTACAAACCTTACTTCTATATTCAGGTATGTTATTGGACTGTAATGATACTATAAGAAAAAAGAAGTGGTAAAGAAAGAAAGGAGTAATAAAAAAAAGAAGAAAAAAAGGAGACTACAAGAGACAGTACAAATGATATAAAAAAAAAGAAGAGAAAAAGTGATTGGAATGAATTGCGCAGACACTCTAATCAAATGCTTAGAACAAATATACCTCAAATCTCCTAATTATCTTAATTTCGACCCAATACCTGTCAAAGTCCTAATGATTTGAAAGAAGTTGATTTTTAAATTTAAGTGATAAAGATGTTCTCCACGGTAGATTGTTCTTCTAGTGCTAAGTATCCTTTCATAAAACTTACTATACTCCAAATGCCTATATATATTGAGTAATCAAAATGGAAGCAACTTCCCTATCTTTGCTTTTCTACCATGTTAAATGTTCTCTACACCAATTTCTGAGAGTTTCTCATTAAAAGAGTGAAATCCCAGTGAGATTTGAGTTAAAACTACAAGTTCTATGACTTCTGTTGGTTAGGTAAACTTTGAAGTTAAGATCAGCTGTTTGACTTTTCAAGCACACATTGTTAGTTTAAAGAGTATATAAAAAATATTGCTATTGACAAACTGTGAGTGTGTTACATTACTATTACATACTTGGAAATTTTATTTTATTCCCAAATTTGATCTTATCTGTTGTAAAAGGAGAAAATCTACCTTTATTTTTACATTTTTAAAATTGAATTTTGTAGGTATATTCACTACAAACCCTCACGAGACAACACTCGTCTACTAGGGGTAACCTAGGGGTTTAACGGCTTGTTGCATATTGTGACAACCAAGAGCCAATACTCCTGAGGCAAGATGATCAATATGGATGAGGTGAGGTCGGGTGTGGGGGCTTGTCCCACATCTCCTGGGGTGAAGTTCTTGGACTAGTCTATAAGGATTAATCACCCTCTATATGCAACAAGGCTTCCTTGCCCGAGTTGTGAAGGAATAAAACCTTGAGGGCAGGCGCCAGTGTTCGAAACCTGGTAGGCACCCAAAGAGGACAATATTGGAAAGGGGTAGGCTACGCAAGCTCTGATACCTTAACAAGGCCTTTTAAAACCGTGAGAGTGCTAAACACGAAAGAACTCCACAGTTAAGCGTGCTGCTACCAGAGCAGTACTAGGGATGGATAACCCCCTGGGAAGTTCTTTGTGTTTAGGCCCAAATGGACAATATTGTTGCTAGACGGGGAGGTAGGTCGTTACACATATGCTCAATGCAACGCGATTCCTGCGAAGTGAGTTAGGTTTTATTTTCATTAATTTATTCGTACTTTTAATAAGACTTTTAGAACAATTTCTCTTTCACTTCATTGCTAGGGACTAGCAATAAGCTAGTTGAGGGGTGTGATAAACAATGAATATTGCATATTTATGTGCCAATATAATAAATATAGTGCTCATTTAATCCCCCAAATCCCTAGTTTTATATGCATTTTGGAATTAATAAAATGATGTCACTCAAATGTGGGCCCACTTGGGCCCACTTTTTAAAGCTTTTTCAAATTTCAAATTCAAATACGAGTCTCCACTTAATTTTTTAAAAGGAAAATTAAGAAACCAATTTAAAAGCAAACTGATCTTCTGCGAAACCAAAGATAAACTGGGTTCGGGGATTATGGAATGAGAAGGGAAGGAGCCCGGCGGACTAAAACATCCCCTCTCATCCTATCTCGTGATAGGTCTCTACTCAACATCCTTTTTAATCGAATTATTAATCTAAGCATGCCCACGACTAACACATATATACATATACATGTCTAAAAAGGTGTAAGATTGCTAACGATAAAATATCATCCAAAACCAAATAATTCAATTAGCAAGCAATATGATATGCAATAGGGAACTAGAGAACTTATCCGGGATCTCGCCGCGAAAATTAAACGTGTGATGCATGCAAGAAAATAAAATCTAAGAAAAGGTTTCTAATCACATATACACATAAGGCGAGACCTAATCTAAGGTGTTGCGCATGGAGTCGAAAAATCAATAAAATCAGTAAGTAAGATAAACTAGAGAAATGTTTGAAAAATTGTACCTCAAAAGTGCTACAAAATAATGATTAGTCCACATGCTTCAAACAAGATATCAATTAATCAATCCTAAACTTCTAGCTTAAATCTATCAAGCAGAGGAGGAATTGACATAACTTTGAATTCCTTTTAACTAGCTGGAACCATAGCAACTCTATAGATATACAAGTCTCAACTGGGAGCCAATGGAATATCCATATAGAGATGTCATAGCCCCAACATGATCATAAGTAACTCCTAGTCATGTTCAATTTGGTTCAATTAAGTGCAACTTAGACCAAAAATGAGTTCTACTCATAAGTATCAATATGTATGAATGAATGCATGATCATGAGCTATGAGATATTCATTAGTTTGGATCATATAGCCTCTGAATTTAAAATTAATTGATATTATTTAAGACATGGTTAAGATCTTAGGACATTAGGAGTCCATTAAATTAGAGTTGTTCAAGATTTATCAAAACTATGACAGAATTGTAAGAATTACATAGAGCAGACCAGACTTTCAAAAATAGAAATAAAATAATACTTCCAACGGTTGGATCTTAATGATTTTTTATTATGTTATGCCTCTGTGAGTCTAGTTTCTAACCCAAAAAGAAAATCGAAGATCCAACGGTTAAATCTCTAGGAATAGGGTCATAACCAGACATCACTCAGAAATTTTCAACTCTCTGTCCAGTCTTTTTGTATGATGTTATAAAAATAGTAAAAAATATTAGAATCACTTTGATCTTTTTAGGGTATCTTCCTAATGCATTAATCTTCATAGAAAATTTTATTTAAAGTCAAAAGAAGTTGATTAAGGCTTTGATTTACTTATTTTAAAACGAACTTACTGTTCTAAAATTTTGGACAGAGAGCAACTTACTCACAAATCATAAGGCCAAACCATTCTAAATATAAAATTTCCTCAAAACAAAAATTCTAGTGATACATGTATGAGTTATGAACATATTCCAATTGGTCTCATCCAATTCCCATGGACCATGATTTAATTAAAAATCTTTGATCACAATGGGTTCATGAGTTCACTACAGCATAGATGAATTAATATCTATAACTCAAACCAAACTTGATCTATAATTCTAGAGAGAACCAAGATCAAGCATGATTATGATTATTGAAATAAGTAATGAAATACAAGGAGATTCATAAATTTGGCCTTAATGGACTTCCATCATAGATCTCATATTTAAAGATCTACCGAGAGAATCCAAAGGTCTTATTCAATCCTATGAGCTTTTGAACATATTAGGCTCTCTTGAATCTAATAATTAAACTATGAAAATCAACATCTAATTCCTCTCTCAAATATATGATCCTTGAGGATTATAGACTTGTTGGCCCAAAAGTGGAAACCTTAGAGGGGGGGTGAATAAGGTTTTAGCGGAAATTAACCTTTTAAAAAACTAATTGCAAATTAAACACACTCACAAGCAATAATGTAAAGAGTTAAGGGAAGAGATACAAACAAACCAATTTTTCAAGTGGTTCGGCAATCGCACCCCGCGGCCTACGTCCACCCCTCAAGAACACCTCTTGAGGATTCCTTAATCCGATCTACTTACAGGTGTAGACCAAACCGTTTCCCGGAGCACTTATGGGTGTGCACCAAACCTTTACAAGAGCCTTCAATCTCTCCCAAAGAAGAAAACCTCTTTTTTGCACACAAGGGTTACTAATCCTCACTCTTTACAATTGATTTTGATACAAAATGAACTCTCTCTCTCTAGAGTGGATAATACAATTTGAAGCTCACACAATAACTCCTTAGTGAGTAGATAATACAAATAAAAGCTCACTACAATTTGCTCTCTCAAGAATTACAATTGAAATCTAGAGCAAATTGATAACTCACACAATTTGGGGCTCAAATGTGAATGATTAGAAATCAAAGAGTTGTGTGATTAAATAGATGTTTTCCAATAGATTGATCAACATAAAATGGTGTGGGAAAACATATATTTATAGGCCTTGGAAGATTATAGCCGTTGGTGGCATGTTTGGTAATTAAAAGCCCCTTTAAAAACTAGCCGTTATGCCTTTCCAGGTCGATTCAGTCGACTGGAACATGAAGCAGTCGACTGGAATGTGTTTACAGAGGGTTCTGTTTGCATTCTGCTCAGTTCGGTCGACTGCACAGTCGACTGCCCTTCCCAGTTTGACAGCCTGACACATCTCCACTAAAAAGGCCATAACTCCCTCTACAAAACTCGGATTTTCGATCCGTTTGATGTTTTGGAAACTAGATTCAAATACCTTTCCAACCATATAAAACTCAACATCTAATTATTTTCCAATTGGTTGAGGAATTTCTTTAAAGATGACCCATTTAAAATTTGTTTCCAAAACTTTAACTTTAATCATTTGTTTGAGCCCCTATGAGTGTGAGATCAAGATGCCTTACAATGATGGTCCTATGCTTCAACCAAGGATGAAATATCTTCAAGTCTTCAAGCTTAATCCTTGTTGAGCTCCTTGTAATCTTGATCTACATCAATTGAATCTCATGCACACAAAGATGTTAAAACATTGATACAATATTAATACATGAGATTATATGTGAGCATGAAAATGACTATGATAATAACAAGGAATGAATCAATATGAATCATGTAATTATCATAGCATATTTGACATCATCAAAACATAATTAAATATGCCTTAATATACCTTAAGGCTAACAAGACTTATTACATCCTATTCTCTTCTCAAATTAGTGGTCCTTGGAGACTAAAATGAAATTAAACCCACCTAAACCTCTATGGAATATAGAGAGGATTCCATGAGATTTCTAGTTGGGAGATCCAAATCATAGTCTAAGACTTGGACCTATCCAAACATGTATGAACGCAACCTTGATCTATCTTATTTCCCATATGAATCACAAGGTCATAGAGAATAAGAGATCAAACTCCATGGAAGTCCCATGAGATGTTGAGGATCTCATGGATTTCAAAAGAAGGATATGAACAAAAGAAAATGGAGTCAAGTTTTATCTTGAGAATCAAGTCAAAATTCTTTTACAAAGTCATTTTACCTTGAACCCAAGGCTTTGTTTAGATCCAAACTAATGAAGTAATATGAACTTCAATCACAATTCTTGGTGGTGTGTGATGAAATGAGGTAAGAAGAGAGGTTTTAAAAATGTGTAAAAGTGTAGATCTATGAATTGTGATTGAATCTTGCCTAACTCTATGTAGGATTAGAAGGTTACCTCTATAACCTCGGAGATTTCTTCTTGCTTGTTGAAGATCTTCCAAGTTCTTCAACTTCCTCTTCCAATTCTTCAAACTTTTCTTGATTTCTTCATTCTTTCTTCAAAACTTCTCTCAAATCTCTCAAAGTTCTCTTGTATATTTCTTGTGTATAGATCAAGATGGATGAAGATGATTGAAAAAAAAAAAAGATCCTTTGTAATGGAGGTAAAGGCCTCCTTATAAAGACCAATATCAGGGCTAATTGGGTAATTTCGGGTGGAAAACCCATGTACAAGAATATTACATATGCATTTGAGAAAAATAGGCTGTTATAGCGAGCAACACTCACTGAGTTGTCTGCAGCATTCAGCGAGTGCCTCTGCGGCAGTCAATGAGTGCCAGCGCGATACTCAGCGAGGCGGCTGAGTGCCGCCGCCTATGCCGCATGCCGCAACCAACAGTATTATCCCCCTTTTCATTTATTTTTCAAAATATACTAAGTATATACTTTTATACTTACATACTAATATACTTTAGTAACTTATATTAATATCCTAATATATTTTCTTTTCTTTTCTTTCTTTTTTCCCTTCAAAATTCTTTTCTTCTCTTTATTTTCTTCTCAAAATTCTAATATATATAATTAATTTTGAAATTAATTTTTCGATTGTTTCTCTTATACGTATTTCATATTCGGGTTTCTTCGAACACCTGATTTCCCTCTTTCTCTCAATTTGAAAACTTTATTTGAAGAATCTTCTTAAGAACTTGAATTGTTTGGAAAGTCTTCAATTTGGCCGGTCGTTGTCGTCATCGGTATTTAGAGGTGACCATCCCCTGAATTTGACGGTTGGTCAAAATTGGGGTGTCTATAGACCTTTGCTAACTTGTAGTAGTGAAACATTTCTATTAAAATTTTGATTTCAAGTTCATAAATCTGTAAAATAGTTTGAAATCCCAAATTTCAGTTCTTGTAATAAAAATTCCATTCACTATATGTCATGTTTCAGAATTTTATTAAAGGACAATTGGGTAATTTTACCTTTTTTGTTGTGGGCTCTAAATTTATTTGACTGAATTTAAATTTATGGAGCGTGATTATATTATTTATTTACCCTTTCAGGTGCTTTAAAATTTATTTATGTTCGTGTGCGTGTGTTTATTTAATTTTGGGCTCACACAATTGGGTCAGATTGTCCATTGGAGCACAAAGTATTTCATTATTTATTTTTATTTTTGGAGCATACAAGAGACTGGGTCCCTCCCCACTCCCCTATAGTCGGCCACACTCTCCTCCCCCTCTCATTTCATGTTACTTTCTTCTCCTTCCTTATCTTCTTTTCTTCTTCTTCTCCTAAGGATACAACCTCAATAGTTATTCTTCTCCTTCAAACATCATTCTTCAAGCTTCAAGGGATCATTGGAGAAGATCATTTTCAAGCTTCCATTCACCCCTAGAGCTTGCTTCTAAGTACGAGAGAGGAAGGAGCCTTTGTCGCGACTAAAACACCCTCAACTCGCCCCGTCTTTCGAAGGACCTCAATTAGCATCCAAATAATCATCTTATACTATGTATGGTTCAAAAATTAATATTATGATAGTATATTACATCACACAAGAATTTTGAAGTGGAAGATCAAAAGATAAGAGTTCATAAGATCTTAGCCAAATATCATGCAATGCAAAAGTGAAAGTCACACAAACAAACTGGGAAAAATCGTATAATCATGTATCAAGTAATAAAGTTTTCCTAATCTTAGAAAATAAAAACAAATGATCTAGGGGCACATTTTACACATAAAGTTCCCTAAGTCACTTAAGTTTAAGGTAAAAATAGTTTGGGACTACTCTTTTTGGAAAAGGTTTCTGTAAAAATAAGTTGGAAGTCGACCAAGCAACTGTGAAAGTAAAGGCAGAATATGTGGAGAGAATGTTTGGACCAAAATGGAATCCTTCCAAGTATTTCTAAGTCAAACCGAAAATCATGGGTGTTCTTTAATGAGTTAGGAAGACTTTATAAGTGGTCTTGCATCCATAAATTGAGTATTGAGTTCTAGAGAAATCTTTGAGCTCAGATCATTCACTATTTTGACTCACTATTTTAAAGACTTTGGAAAAAACTTGAGTTTTCTTTCTTGAGATCAAAATGAGAGGTTTGAGAGGGGTTTTGAAATAGAAGTTTTGAAAGTATATTTTCAACATCAAATAGAGATTATGACCTCTTGAAATATCAACATCAAACTCATCATCATGAACCCCCAATATTATTGGAGAGCTTCATTTTTATTTTGAACATAACTTCAAAGATACCTTGGAGGTATTGAAGTTATAATCATCATCTATTAAACATGTTTTTGAGGTCAAGAGCTACTATCCATAAGGATTCACTCACCTCAAATTTCATGTCATCATTTAGATGATGAAGAGCAAGTAAGTAAATAAAGAAAAAAAAAAGAAATGAGATTAAGAAGAGATGAACATAATATGAACAAGCAAATAAATAACAATCAATAGATGATAATCAATGTGATTTTGAACTTGTAGCTTGGTGTTTTACTCATAGATATTGACATTTGGACATAAAGTAGCTCCCTAACTCATGAATTCTTAGAGAAATGGTGGTTGGGTATATTGATGATGAAGTATATAAAAGGATGATGGAAGAACTTGAGTTTAGAACTCACTTTCTATAGAAAATCAGAGGGAGAAGCTCCCTTTCTCTCTTCTAAACCAATCTCTATCTCTCTAAAACTTTCTCAAGTTTTGCACTTGGCCCCCCTAAATGAAGAGCAATGGGGGGTTTATATAGGCCAATTTGGGGAAATTTGGTGATTTGGAAAGTGCTCCCATTGGTCCCAAACATCTGTGAACATAAAACTACATCATTTTGGTTTTTAATTAATCAAATTGGACCCCCAAATAAATTACAAAAATGGACTCTGCGAGGGTTGAGTGCCACCGCGGCACTGGCCATGTGCCGCCGCAGCAGTGACCCAGTGCCGCCGCGGTACTGCTCCTCAGACGTCCAAAAATTTGTATTTAGGCCCCCAAAGGTTTCGGTATTTGCAAAAAGGCCCTATTTCGTCCGAAATTCACAGAAAATGAATATGAACTCCAAAATGAGGTTGTGATATATTGTTGGAAAGGTAATGGAGTCTACTTTACATAAAAAATATTTCAGAGATAGGACACTTTGAAAAGTTATGCGGTATTCACGATAAAAACCAATTTGATCGCCTTTTTCACCTTCAGAAATTCATAATAAATTTGTTTTACATCCATGAATTATGTGCGATATACCTTTGGAAAGCTACTGACCTCTACTATACATGAAAAATGTTTGAAAAATGTTTGAAAAATGATACGATGCTCCAGTTTTAAAGTCAACTTTTGGTCAAACTGGTCAAACTAGGGACCTCTAAGAAGTTCTGGGAACCTCTGAGAGCTCCCCGGAGCTGACGTTTTCGTCTGATTTTCTTTTAAAACTCGTTTTAGTACTTTTCACATGATCTAGAATGATCTTGGAATATTTTGGCAAATTCGGATGATTTTGGTCAAACCCTGGTAAAACCGGTCAAACCTTGGTCAAACCGGTCAAGGAGGACTTTTCGAGAACTTCCGGGACTTTCGGGGGTCTCTGGGAGCTGACGATTTCATCTGATTTTATTTAAAAGCTCATTTTCTTACTTTTCTTATGACATAGCATGTTTCCAAAACTTTTGGTCCAAATCTAGGAGTTTTCGGGCTTTCAGGGGAATTTTGGTTATTCTGAGCATTTTGAGAAATAGAACTAACTTCAAGGAGTCCTTTTGAGTTTTTTTCAAACATTGTGAACCACTAAGCTATGGGTCTCCTAAATCTGATAGCCGACAAAATGGGGTATCTAGAGAGCCGTAACAGATTAGTATGAGGCTAGTCTAATTTCTGAGATAACCTTGGACAATAGAAAGAAGTTAAGAACTTTAAGAATAGACTTCGTCCAAGCCTACGCACCAACGCGGTTGGATTCGAGTGAATGTACATAGTAAAGTGGTTCAGAAAATATTAGTATTTGGGTATTTGAGTTCGAATAAAAAGTTAGAGAACTTCGTGCATCGACTAAGAACAGTCAGTTGGACCACCCCCAGTTCGTCCACCTTTTCAGCAAGCTCGTAGGCCACCTTTGTTACCACCACAGCCAACTCCTTCAACTAAGATTTTTGGGTCGACCATTCCTAGGGGGACAATAAGGACAGTTTAATCTTTTTGCCACCGCACCTTCTGTGGGTATTACCGATGCTTCTGTGATCCGAGGTAAGTTGTTCGTTTTTAGTCCCAGTGCCATGATGACTGTAGATATCGGCGTATCGTATCTCTTTGGATACCACCTCGTGCATCATCATTGAGTTGAGGAATGAGTCATTTGGTTCCAACATTATTAGTTATTAATTGATACTTCCGTTGGAGGCTTAGCTCCTTTGGATCGAGTGTGTCATGACTGTGATCTATGACAGCTGACCAGCACACCATCTTTGATTTTTGATTACTATCGACTAAAATGTCAAAACATCTTAGAAAATAAAAACAAATGATCTATGGGGACATTTTACACATAAAGTCCCCTAAGTCACTTAAGTATAAGGTAAAAATAGTTTAGGACCACTCTTTTTGGAAAAGGTTTCTGTAAAAACAAGTTGGAAGTCGACCAAGCTGCTGTGACAGTAATGGCAGAATATCTGGAGAGAATGTTTGGACCAAAATGGAATCCTTCCAAGTATTTCCAAGTCAAACCAAAAATCATGGGTGTTCTTTAATGAGTTAGAAAGACTTTCCAAGTGGTCTTGCATCCATAAATTGAGTATTGAGTTCTAAAGAAATCTTTGAGCTCAGATCATTCACTGTTTTGACTCACTATTTTAAAGATTTTGGGAAAAACTTGAGTTTTCTTTCTTGAGATCAAAATGAGTGGTTTGAGATGGGTTTTGAAATAGAGGTTTTGAAAGTACATTTTCAACATCAAATAGAGATTATGACCTCTTGAAATATCAACATCAAACTCATCATCAAGAACCCCCAATGTTATTGGAGAGCTTCATTTTTATTTTGAACATAACTTCAAAGATACCTTGGCAGTATTGAAGTTATAATCATCATCTATTAAACATGTTTTTGAGGTCAAGAGCTACTATCCATAATGATTCACTCACCTCAAACTTCATGTCATCATATAGATGATGAAGAGCAAGTAAGTAAATAAAGGAAAAAAAAAGAAAAAGAAATGAGATTAAGATGAGATGAACATAATATGAAAAAGCAAGTAAATAACAATCAATATATGATAATTAATGTGATTTTGAACTTGTAGCTTGGTGTGTCACTCATAGATATTGACATTTGGACATGAAAGTAGCTCCCTAACTCATGAATGCTTAGAGAAATGGTGGTTGGGTGTATTGTTGATGAAGTATATAGAAGGATGATGGAAGAATTTGAGTTTAGAACTCACTTTCTATAGAAAATCAGTGGGAGAAGCTCCCTTTCTCTCTTCTAAACCTATCTCTATCTCTCTTTCTCTCTAGAACTTTCTCAAGTTTTGCACTTGTCCCCCCTAAATGAAGAGCAATGGGGGGTTTATATAGGCCGATTTGGGGAGGTTTTGTGATTTAGAAAGTGCTCCCATTGGTCCCAAACATCTGTGAACATAAAACTACATCGTTTTGGTTTTTAATTAATCAAATTGGTCCCCCAAATAAATTACAAAAATGGACTCTGCGAGGGTTGAGTGCCGCCGTTACACTGCTTCTCAGATGCCCAAAAATTTGTATTTAGGCCCCAGAGGTTTCGGTATTCGCGAAAAGGCCCTATTTCATCCGAAATTCACAGAAAAGCATATGAACTCTAAAATGAGGTTGTGATATACCGTTGTAAATGTAATGGAGTCTACTTTACACAAAAATAGTTCAGAGATAGGACACTTTGAAAAGTTATACGGTATTCACGATAAAAGCCAATTTGATCGCCTTTTTCACCTTAAAAAATTCACAATAAATTCGTTTTTAAATCCAGGAATTATGTGCAATACACCGTTGGAAAGCTACTAACCTCTATTGTACACGAAAAATGTTTGAAAAATGATACGATGCTCCAGTTTTAAAGTCAACTTTTGGTCAAACTGGTCAAACTATGGACCTCCAAGAAGTTCGGGAACCTCTGGGAGCTCCCCGGAGCTGATGTTTTCATCCGATTTCCTTTTATAACTCATTTTAGTACTTTTGACATAATCTAGAATGATCTTGGAATTTTTTGGCGAATTCGGATGATTTTGGTCAACCCCTGGTCAAACCGGTCAAAGCTAGGTCAAACTGGTCAAGAAGGACTTTCCGACAACTTCCGGGACTTCCGGGGGTCTCTGGGAGCTGACGATTTCATCTGATTTTATTTAAAAGAACATTTTCTTACTTTTCTTACGACATAGCATGTTTTCAGAACTTTTGGTCCAAATCTGGGAGTTTTAAGGCTTTCAGGGGCATTTTTGTTATTCTGAGTATTTTAAGAAATAGAACTAACTTCCAGAAGTCCTTTTGAGTATTTTTCGATCATTATGAACCACCAAGCTGTAGGTCTCCAAATCTGAAAGCTGACAAAATGGGGTGTCTATAGAGTCGTAACAGATTAGTATGAGGCTAGTCTCATTTTCGATATAACCTTGGACAATAGAAAGAAGGTAAGAACTTTAAGAATAGACTTCGTCCAAGCCTACGCACCAACGCGGTTGAATTCGAGTTGAATATACATAGTAAAGTGGTTCAGAAAATATTAGTATTTGGGTATTTGAGTTCGAATAAAAAGTTAGAGAACTTCGTGCATTGACTAAGAAAAGTCTGTTGGACCACCCCCTGTTCGTCCACCTTTTCAGCAAGCTCGTAGGCCACCTTTGTTACCACCATAGCCAACACCTTCAACTAAGATTTTTGGTTCGAGCATTCCTAGGGGGACAATAAGGACAGTTTAATTTTTTTGCCGTCGCACCTTCCGTGGGTAATATCGATGCTTCTGTGATCCGAGGTAAGTTGTTCGTGTTTAGTCCCAGTGCCACTATGACTGTAGATATCGGCGCATCGTATCTCTTTGGATACCACCTTGTGCATCATCACTGAGTTAAGGAATGAGTCATTTGGTTCCTACATTATTAGTTGTTAATTGATACTTCCGTTGGAGGCTTAGTTCCCTTGGATCGAGTGTGTCATGACTGCGAGCTATTATACCTGACCAGCACACCATCTTTGATTTTTGATTAATGTTGACTAAAATGTCAAAAAATCATAGAAAATAAAAAGAAATGATCTAGGGGCACATTTTACACGTAAAGTTCCCTAAGTCATTTAAGTTTAAGGTAAAAATAGTTTGGGACCACTGATTTTGGAAAAGGTTTCTGTAAAACAAGTTGGAAGTCGTCTATGGTGCTGTGACAGTAAAGGCAGAATATCTTGAGAGAATGTTTGGACCAAAATGGAATCCTTCCAAGTATTTCCAAGTCAAACCAAAAATCATGGGTGTTCTTTAATGAGTTAGGAAGACTTTCCAAGTGGTCTTGCATCCATAAATTGAGTATTGAGTTCTAGAGAAATCTTTGAGCTCAGATCATTCACTGTTTTGACTCACTATTTTAAATTTTTTGGGAAAAACTTGAGTTTTCTTTCTTGAGATCAAAATAAGAGGTTCGAGAGGAGTTTTGAAATAGAGGTTTTGAAAGTATATTTTCAACATCAAATAGAGATTATGGCCACTTGAAATATCAACATCAAACTCATCAGCAAGAACTCCCAATAATATTGGAGAGCTTTATTTTTATTTTGAACATAACTTCAAAGATACCTTGGAGGTATTCAAGTTATAATCATCATCTATTAAACGTGTTTTTGAGGTCAACAGCTACTATCCATAAGGATTCACTCACCTCAAACTTCATGTCATCATTTAGATGATAAAGAGCAAGTAAGTAAATAAAGAAAAAAAATAAAAAAATAAAAAAAATAAATGAGATTAAGAAGAGATGAACATAATATGAAAAAGCAAGTAAATAACAATCAATAGATGATAATCAATGTGATTTTGAACTTGTAGCTTGGTGTTTCACTCATAGATATTGACATTTGGACATGAAAGTAGCTCCCTAACTTATGAACGCTTACAGAAATGGTGGTTGGGTGTATTGATGATGAAGTATATAGAAGGATGATGGAAGAACTTGAGTTTAGAACTCACTTTCTATAGAAAATTAGTGGGAGAAGTTCCCTTTCTCTCTTCCAAACCTATCTCTATCTCTCTTTCTCTCTAAAACTTTTTCAAGTTTTGCACTTGGCCCCCACTAAATGAGAGCAATGAGGGGTTCATATAGGCCAATTTTGGGAGGTTTTGGAATTTAGAAATCGCTCCCATTGGTCCCAAAAATCTGTGAACATAAAACTATATCGTTTTGGTTTTTATTTAATCAAATTGGACCCCCAAATAAATTACAAAAATGGACTCTGCGAGGGTTGAGTGCCGCCACGGTACTGGCCATGTGCCTCTATGGTAGTGGCCTAGTGCCGCCGCATCACTGCTCCTCAGACACCCAAAAATTTGTATTTAGGACCCCAGAGGTTTCGGTATTCGAGAAAAGGCCATATTTCGTCCGAAATTCACAGAAAATGCATATGAACTCCAAAATGAGGTTGTGATATACCGTTGTAAATTTAATGGAGTCTACTTTACATAAACAATAGTTCGGAGATAGGTCACTTTGAAAAGCTATACGGTATTCACGATAAAAGCCATTTTGATCGCCTTTTTCACCTTCAGAAATTCATAATAAATTCATTTTAAATCCAGGATTTATGTGAGATATACCATTGGAAAGCTACTAACCTCTACTATACATGAAAAATGTTTAAAAATGATACGATGCTCTGGTTTTAAAGTCAACTTTTGGTCAAACTGGTCAAACTACGGATCTCCAAGAAGTTCTGGGAACCTTTGGGAGTTCCCCGGAGCTGACGTTTTTGTTCGATTTTTTTTAAAAACTCATTTTAGTACTTTTCACATGATCTAGAATGATCTTGGAATTTTTTGGCAAATTCGGATGATTTCGGTCAAATCCTGGTCAAATCGGTCAAACCTAGGTCAAACTGGTCAACGAGGACTTTCCGAGAACTTTCGGGACTTCCGGGGGTGTCTGGGAGCTGTCGATTTCATTTGATTTTACTTAAAAAAACTCATTTTCTTACTTTTCTTACGACATAGCATGTTTCCAGAACTTTTGGTCCAAATCTGGGAGTTTTCGAGCTTTCAGGGGCATTTTTGTTATTCTGAGTATTGTAATAAATAGAGCTAACTTCTAGGAGTCCCTTTGAATCTTTTTCGATCATTATGAACCACCAAGCTACAGGTCGCCTAAATCTGATAGCCGACAAAATGGGGTGTCTACAGAGCCGTAACTGATTAGTATGAGGCTAGTCTCATTTTTGATATAACCTTGGACAATAGAAAGAAGGTAAGAACTTTAAGAATAGACTTCGTCCAAGCGTACGCACCAACGCGGTTGAATTCGAGTTGAATGTACATAGTAAAGTGGTTCAGAAAATATTAGTATTTGGGTATTTGAGTTCGAATAAAAAGTTAGAGAACTTCATGTATGGACTAAGAAAAGTCAGTTGGACCATCCCCAGTTCGTCCACCTTTTCAGCAAGCTCGTAGGCCACCTTTGTTACCACCATAGCCAACTTCTTCAACTAAGATTTTTGGTTCGAGCATTCCTAGGGGGACAATAAGGACAGTTTAATCTTTTTGCCGCCGCACCTTCTGTGGGTAATACCGATGCTTCTGTGATCCGAGGTAAGTTGTTCGTGTTCAGTCCCAGTGCCACTATGACTGTAGATATCGGCGCATCGTATCTCTTTGGATACCACCTTGTGCATCATCATTGAGTTGAGGAATGAGTCATTTGATTCCTACTTTATTAGTTGTTAATTGATACTTCCGTTGGAGGCTTAGTTCCCTTGGATCGAGTGTGTCATGACTGCGAGCAATGACAGCTGACCAGAACACCATCTTTGATTTTTGATTACTATAGACTAAAATGTCAAAAAATCTTAAAAATAAAAACAAATGATCTAGGGGCACATTTTACACATAATGTTCCCTAAGCCACTTAAGTTTAAGGTAAAAATAGTTTGGGACCACTCTTTTTGGAAAAGGTTTCTGTAAAACAGGTTGGAAGTCGACCAAGCTGCTGTGACAGTAAAGGCAGAATATCATGGGAGAATGTTTGGACCAAAATGGAATCCTTCCAAGTATTTTCAAGTTAAACCAAAAATAACGGGTGCTCTTTAATGAGTTAGGAAGACTTTCCAAGTGGTCTTGCATCCATAAATTGAGTATTGAGTTCTAGAGAAATCTTTGAGCTCAAATCATTCACTGTTTTGACTCACTATTTTAAAGATTTTGGGAAAAACTTGAGTTTTCTTTCTTGAGATCAAAATGAGAGGTTTGAGAGGGGTTTTGAAATAGATGTTTTGAAAGTATATTTTCAGCATCAAATAGAGATTATGACCTCTTGAAATATCAATATCAAACTCATCATCAAGAACCCCCAATATTATTGGAGAGCTTTATTTTTATTTTGAACATAACTTCAAAGATACCTTGGAGGTATTCAAGTTATAGTCATCATCAATTAAACTTGTATTTGAGGTCAAGAGCTACTATCCATAAGGATTCACTCACCTCAAACTTCATGTCATCATTTAGATGATGAAGAGCAAGTAAGTAAATAAAGGAAAAAAAATGAGATTAAGAAGAGATGAACATAATTTGAACAAGCAAGTAAATAACAATCAATAGATGATAATCAATGTGATTTTGATCTTGTAGTTTGGTGTTTCACTCACTGATATTGACATTTGGACATGAAAGTAGCTCGCTAACTCATGAATGCTTAGAGAAATGGTGGTTGGGTGTATTGATGATGAAGTATATAGAAGGATGATGGAAGAACTTGAGTTTAGAACTCAATTTCTATAGAAAATCAGTGGGAGAAGCTCCCTTTCTCTCTTCTAAACCTATATCTATCTCTCTAAAACTTTTTCAAGTTTTGCACTTGGCCCCCACTAAATGAGAGCAATGGGGGGTTCATATAGGCCAATTTTGGGTGGTTTTGGGATTTAGAAAGTGCTCCCATTGGTCCCAAACATCTGTGAACATAAAACTACATCGTTTTGGTTTTTAATTAATCAAATTGGACCCCCAAATAAATTACAAAAATGGACTCTGCGAGGGTTGAGTGCCGCCGTGGCACTGGCCATGTTCCACCATGGTAGTATCCCAGTACCTGCGGCACTGCTCCTCAGACGCCCAAAAATTTGTATTTAGGCCCCCAGAGGTTTCGGTATTCGCAAAAAGGTCCTATTTTGTCCGAAATTCACAAAAAATGCATATGAACTCCAAAATAAGGTTGTAATATATCGTTGTAAATTAAATGGAGTCTACTTTACATAAAAAATAGTTCGGAGATAGGTCACTTTGAAAAGTTATACGGTATTCACGATAAAAGTCAATTTGATTGCCTTTTTCACATTCGAAAAGTCATAATAAATTCGTTTTAAATCCAGGTATTATGTGCGATATACCATTGGAAAGCTACTTACCTCTACTATACATGAAAAATGTTTAAAAATGATACGATGCTCCGGTTTTAAAGTCAACTTTTGGTCAAACTGGTGAAACTAGGGACCTCCAAGAAGTTCTGGGAACCTCTGGGAGCTCCCCGGAGCTGACGTTTTCGTCTGATTTTCTTTTAAAACTCATTTTAGTAATTTTCACAAGATCTAGAATAATCTTGGAATTTTTTGGCAAATTCAGATGATTTCCGTCAAACCCTGGTCAAACCTGTCAAACCTAGGTCAAACTGGTCAACGGGGACTTTCTGAGAACTTCCGTGACTTTCGGGGATCTCTGGGAGCTGATGATTTCACCGGATTTTATTTAAAAGCTCATTTTCTTACTTTTCTTACGACATAGCATGCTTCCAGAACTTTGGTCGAAATCTGGGAGTTTTCGGGCTTTCAGGGGCATTTTTGTTATTCTGAGCATTTTAAGAAATAGAACTAACATTCCTTTTAAGTCTTTTTCGATCATTGTGAACCACCAAGCTATGGGTCTCCTAAATCTGATAGCCGACAAAATGGGGTATCGGTAGAGCCGTAATAGATTAGTATGAGGCTAGTCTCATTTCTGATATATAACCTTAGACAATAGAAAGAAGGTAAGAACTTTAAGAATAGACTTTGTCCAAGCCTTCGCACCAACGCGGTTGGATTCGTGTTGAATGTACATAGTAAAGTGGTTCAAAAAATATTAGTATTTGGGTATTTGTGTTCGAATAAAAAGTTAGAGAACTTCGTGCATCGACTAAGAACAGTCAGTTGGACTCCCCCAGTTCGTCCACCTTTTCAGCAAGCTCGTAGGCCACCTTTGTTACCACCACAACCAACTACTTCAACTAAGATTTTTGGGTTGAGCATTCCTAGGGGGATAATAAGGACAGTTTAATCTTTTTGCCGCCGCACCTTCCGTGGGTAATGCTGGTGCTTTTGTGATCTGAGGTAAGTTGTTCGTGTTTAGTCCCAGTGCCACTATGACTATAGATATCGGCACATCGTATCTCTTCGGATACCACCTTGTGCATCATCATTGAGTTGAGGAATGAGTCATTTGGTTCCTACATTATTAGTTGTTAATTGATACTTCCATTGGAGGCTTAGTTCCCTTGGATCGAGTGTGTCCTGACTGCGAGCTATGACAGCTGACCAGCACACAATCTTTGATTTTTGATTGCTGTCGACTAAAATGTCAAAAAATCTTAGAAAATAAAAACAAATGATCTAGGGGCACATTTTACACGCAAAGTTCCCTAAGTCACATAAGTTTAAGGTAAAAATAGTTTGGGAGCACTCTTTTTGGAAAAGGTTTCTGTGAAACAAGTTGGAAGTCGACCAAGCTGCTGTGGTAGTAAAGGCAGAATATCTTGAGAGAATGTTTGGACCAAAATGGAATCCTTCCAAGTATTTTCAAGTCAAACCAAAAATCATGGGTGCTCTTTAATGAGTTAGAAAGACTTTCCAATTGGTCTTGCATCCATAAATTAAGTATTGAGTTCTAGAGAAATCTTTGAGCTCAAATCATTCACTGTTTTGACTCACTATTTTAAAGATTTTGGAAAAAAATTGAGTTTTCTTTCTTGAGACCAAAATGAGAGGTTTGAGAGGGGTTTTGAAATAGAGGTTTTGAAAGTATATTTTCAACATCAAATAGAGATTATGACCTCTTGAAATATCAACATCAAACTCATCATCAAGAACCCCCAATATTATTGGAGAGCTTCATTTTTATTTTGAACATAACTTCAAAGATACCTTGGAGGTATTCAAGTTATAATCATCATCTATTAAACGTGTTTTTGAGGTCAAGAGCTACTATCCATAAGGATTCACTTAGCTCAAACTTCATGTCATCATTTAGATGATGAAGAGCAAGTAAGTAAATAAAAAAAGAAAGAAAAAGAAATGAGATTAATCAGAGATGAACATAATATGAACATGCAAGTAAATAACAATCAATAGATGATAATCAATGTGATTTTGAACTTGTAGCTGGGTGTTTCACTCATAGATATTGGTATTTGGACTTGAAAGTAGCTCTCTAACTCATGAATTCTTTGAGAAATGGAAGTTGGGTGTATTGATGATGAAGTATATAGAAGGATGATGGAAGAACTTAAGTATAGAACTCACTTTCTATAGAGAATCAGTGGGAGAAGCTCCCTTTCTCTCTTCTAAACCTATCTTTATCTCTCTTTCTCTCTAAAACTTTCCCAAGTTTTGCACTTGGCCCCCCCTAAATGAAGAGCAATGGGGGGGTTCATATAGGCTAATTTGGGGAGGTTTTGGGATTTAGAAAGTGCTCCCATTGGTCCCAAACATCTATGAACATAAAATTACATCGTTTTGGTTTTTAATTAATCAAATTGGACCCCCAAATAAATTACAAAAATGGACACTGCGAGGGATGAGTGCCGCCACGGCACTGGCCATGTGCCACCGCGGCATTGGCCTAGTGCCATCGCGGCACTGCTCCTCTGATGCCCAGAAATTTGTATTTAGGCGCGCAGAGTTTTCGGTATTCGCGAAAAGGCCCTAATTCGTCCGAAATTCACAGAAAATGTATATGAACTCCAAAATAAGGTTGTGATATACCGTTCTAAATTTAATGGAGTCTACTTTACATAATAAATAGTTCAGAGATACGTCAATTTGAAAAGTTATACGGTATTCACGATAAAAGCCAATTTGATCGCCTTTTTCACCTTCGGAAATTCATAATAAATTAGTTTTAAATCCAGGAATTATGTGTGATATACTGTTGGAAGGCTACTGACCTCTTCTATACATGAAAAATGTTTGAGAAATGATACGATGCTCTGGTTTTAAATTCAACTTTTGGTCAAACTGGTCAAACTAGGGACCTCCAAGAAGTTCTGGGAACCTCTGGGAGCTCCCCGGAGTTGACGTTTTGGTCTGATTTTCTTTTTAAACTCGCTTTAGTACTTTTCACAAGATCTAGAACGATCTTTGAATTTTTTGGCGAATTTGGATGATTTCGGTCAAACCCTGGTCAAACCGTTCAAACTGGTCAACGGGGACTTTCTGAGAACTTCCGGGACTTTCAGGGGTCTCTGGGAGCTGACGATTTCATCTAATTTTATTTAAAATCTCAGTTTCTTACTTTTCTTACGACATAGCATGTTTCCAGAACTTTTGGTCCAAATCTGTTAGTTTTCGGGCTTCCAGGGGCATTTTTGTTATTCTCAGCATTTTGAGAAATAGAACTAACTTCCAGGAGTCCGTTTGAGTCTTTTTCGATCATTGTGAACCACCAAGCTATGGGTCTTCTAAATCTGATAGCCGAAAAATTGGGGTGTCTACAGAGCCGTAACAGATTAGTATGAGGCTAGTCTCATTTATGATATAACCTTGGACAATAGAAAGAAGGTAAGAACTTTAAAAATAGACTTCGTCCAAGCCTACGCACCAACGCGGTTGGATTCGTGTTGAATGTACATACAAAAGTGGTTCAGAAAATATTAGTATTTGGGTATTTGTGTTTGAATAAAAAGTTAGAGAACTTCGTGCATCGACTAAAAACAGTCAATTGGACCATCCCCAGTTCGTCCACCTTTTCAGCAAGCTTGTAGGCCACCTTTGTTACCACCACAGCCAACTCCTTCAACTAAGATTTTTGGGTCGAGCATTCCTAGGGGGACAATAAGGACAATTTAATATTTTTGCTGCCGCACCTTCCGTGGGTAATACCGATGCTTCTGTGATCCAAGGTAAATTGTTCGTGTTAAGTCCCAGTGCCACTATGACTGTAGATATCGGCGCATCGTATCTCTTCGGATACCACCTTGTGCATCATCATTGAGTTGAGGAATGAGTCATTTGGTTGCTAAATTATTAGTTGTTAATTGATACTTCCGTTGGAGGCTTAGTTCCCTTGGATCGAGTGTGTCATGACTGCGAGCTATGACAGCTGACCAGCACACCATCTTTGATTTTTGATTATTTTTGACTAAAATGTCTAAAAATCGTAAAAAAATAAAAACAAATGATCTAGGGGCACATTTTACACATGAAGTTCCCTAAGTCACTTAAGTTTAAGGTAAAAATAGTTTGGGACCACTCTTTTTGGATAAGGTTTTTATAAAACAAGTTGGAAGTCGACCAAGCTACTGTGACAGTAAAGGCAGAATATCTAGAGAGAATGTTTGGACCAAAATGGAATCCTTCCAAGCATTTCCAAGTCAAACCAAAAATCATGGGTGTTCTTTAATGAGTTAGGAAGACTTTCCAAGTGGACTTGCATCCATGAATTGAGTATTGAGTTATAAAGAAATCTTTGAGCTCAGATCATTCACTGTTTTGACTCACTATTTTAAAGATTTTGGGAAAAACTTGAGTTTTCTTTATTGAGATCAAAATGAGAGGTTTGAGAGTGGTTTTGAAATAGAGGTCTTGAAAGTATATTTTCAACATCAAACAGAGATTATGACTTCTTGAAATATCAACATCAAACTTATCATCAAGAACCCCCAATCTTATTGGAGTGCTTCATTTTTATTTTGAACATAACTTCAAAGATACCTTGGAGGTATTGAAGTTATAATCATCATCTATTAAACATGTTTTTGAGGTCAAGAGCTACTATCTATAAGGATTCACTCACCTCAAACTTCATGTCATCATTTAGATGATGAAGAACAAGTAAGTAAAAAAACAAAAAAAAGAAAAAAGAAATGAGATTAAGAAGAGATGAACATAATATGAACAAGCAAGTAAATAACAATCATTCGATGATAATCAATGTGATTTTGAACTTGTAGCTTGGTGTTTCACTCATAGATATTGACATTTGGACATGAAAGTAGCTCCCTGAGTCCTGAATTCTTAGAGAAATGGTGGTTGGGTGTATTGATGATAAAGTATATAGAAGGATGATGGAAGAACTTAAGTTTAGAACTCACTTTCTATAGAAAATCAGTGGGAGAAGCTCCCTTTCTCTCTTCTAAACCTATCTCTATCTCTCTTTCTCTCTAAAACTTTCTCAAGTTTTGCACATGGCCCCCCCTAAATGAAGGGCAATGGGGGGTTTATATAGGCCAATTTGGGGAGGTTTTGGGATACAGAAAGTGCTTCCATTGGTCCCAAACATCTGTGAACATAAAACTACACCGTTTTGGTTTTTAATTAATCAAATTGGACCCCCAAATAAATTACAAAAATGGACTATGCGAGGGTTGAGTGCCGTCGCGTCACTGGCCATGTGCCACCGCGGCACTGCTCCTCAGATGCCCAGAAATTTTTATTTAGGCCCCCAGAGGTTTTAGTATTCGTAAAAAGGCCCTATTTCGTCCAAAATTAACAGAAAATGCATATGAACTCCAAAATGAGGTTGTAATATACCGTTGTAAAGGTAATGGAGTCTACTTTACATAAAAAATAGTTCGGAGATAGGTCACTTTGAAAAGTTATGCGATATTCACGATAAAAGCCAATTTGATCGCCTTTTTCACCTTCAAAAATTCATAATAAATTCGTTTTAAATCCAGGAATTATGTACGATATACCGTTGGAAAGCTATTGACCTCTACTATACATGAAAAATGTTTGAAAAATGATACAATGCTCCAATTTTAAAGTCAACTTTTGGTCTAACTAGGGACCTCCAAGAAGTTCTGGGAACCTCTGGGATCTCCCCGGAGCTGACATTTTCGTCCAATTTTCTTTTAAAACTTGTTTTAGTACTTTTCACATGATCTAGAATGATCTTGGAATTTTTTGGTGAATTCGGATGATTTCAGTCAAACTATGGTCAAAACGGTCAAACCTAGGTCAAACCGGTCAACGTGGACTTTTTGAGAACTTCCAGGACTTCCGGGGGTCTCTGAGAGCTGACGATTTCATCCGATTTTATTTAAAAGCTCATTTTCCAAAACTTTTGGTCCAAATCTGGGAGTTATCGGGCTTTTAGGGGCATTTTGGTTATTCTGAGCATTTTGAGAAATAGAACAAACATCCAGTAGTCCTTTTGAGTCTTTTTCGAACATTGTGAACCACCAAGCTATGGGTCTCCTAAATCTGATAGTCGACAAAATGGGGTGTCTACAGAGCCGTAACAGATTAGTATGAGGCTAGTCTCATTTCCGATATAACCTTGGACAATAGAAAGAAGGTAAAAACTTTAAGAATAGACTTTGTACAAGCCTATGCACCAACGCGGTTGGATTCGAGTTGAATGGACATAGTAAAGTGGTTCAGAAAATATTAGTATTTGGGTATTTGAGTTTGAATAAATAGTTAGAGAACTTCGCGCATCGACTACGAACAGTCAGTTGGACCACCCCCAGTTCGTCCACCATTTCAGCAAGCTCGTAGGCCACCTTTGTTACCACCACAACCAACTCCTTCAACTAAGATTTTTGGGCCGAGCATTCCTAGGGGGACAATAAAGACAGTTTAATCTTTTTGCCACCGCACCTTCCGTGGGTAATACCGAAGCTTCTGTGATCCGAGGTAAGTTGTTCGTGTTTAGTCCCAGTGCCACTATGATTGTAGATATTGGCGCATCATATCTCTTCGGATACCACCTTGTGCCTCATCATTGAGTTGAGGAATGAATCATTTGGTTCCTCCATTATTAGTTGTTAATTAATACTTCCGTTGGAGGCTTAGTTCCCTTGGATCGAGTGTGTCATGAGTGCAAGCTATGATAGCTGACCAGCACACCATCTTTGATTTTTGATTGTGAGTATGGACTAGTGAGTACTTACCGAGCACTTGTGACTTGTTCGAAAGGAAGGTAGCATTTGAATTACCATCCGGGAATCTTAATTATTTTGTGGTTGATCGTATAGAGACTCCGATATATCCGTTTCATAGTTGGTTCAATGGTAAAAATCATATTGACTCCTTAAATAGCTTATTTTGTCTTCTGATGAGAATGAACCAAATTTGATTGAGTTCTCTCCCATTTTGGGTTAGTATGCCGACGTGTTCCCTGAGGATTTGCATGGCTTGTCGCCTATCTGTGAGAATCGAGTTGTGACAGATTAATACCCAGTAATTCATTTATTTTGATGTCGTCGTATTGTAGAACATTCGCAGGGTTGAAAGAGTTAAAGATTCAATTGGAGGACTTACAGATTAGTGATTTCATTTGTCTTAATTCATCTCCTTGGAAAGTACCCATTTCCCCGTGCCAAGAAGATAGATGGTTCGCTCAAGTTGAGTATTGCTTATGACATCGAATCTTGTGACTATAAGCATCAGTAGATCCTTTTGATCAACTTTATGGTTCAAAGTGTTTAGTTTTAAAGATTGATTTGGAATAGAGTTATCACCAGTTGCGCACTAGGGAACGTGAGATTACTAAGACTACTTTTTGCCCGCGTTACAAACGTTGTGAATCCCTTGTTATACCATTCAGTTTGACGAACACACCTGCTGCTTTAGTAGATTTGATAAGCCGTGTGTTTAATCCTTGCTAGGACAAGTTTGTGATTGCGCACCGATGACTATGTATGCCAAATTATCTAAGTGTGGATATTGATTATCCAAGGTAAAAAGTTTCTTGAACATGTCATTTTTGGTAATAGAGTATCCGTGGATCCTTCTAACATTGGGATCATTATAGATTTGCTTTGTATCTGAGATTCATGGTTTCTGGGGATTAATAGGTTACTACCGTTGCTTTGTTGAAAATGTTTCCTCATTTGGCTATTAACTTAGTTGACTAAAATAGAGGTGAACTTTGTTTGAGATGCTTTGGGTGAGAATGTGTTATACCAAAGTTGCAAAACTCGTTTAACTTTGGCATCTGTTCTTGTGAGCATTGAGCGTGAGTTGATTGAACTATACCGTATGCTTCCTGAGCGTGGATTGAGCTACCCATGACTTAGGACTAGGAGACATCACATATGAGACATTTCTGACTCAGCGAGACCCTAATTTAGGATAATGCCGTTGGGTAATTATAACTGTGACTATAAATGTAACTTTGGGTAAACTTGAGACATGAGCGGACTATGACTTAAATTGCATAGCCACCTGAGCTAGGCCAATGTCATGGTCGAAAAGTATGACTATGACTTAGCTTCCTTACCTATGCAAGAATGGAAAATGTTGAGACTTGCGTGTACCCTAGTGTATTTACCGGTGCAAGAGTGGAGGATACTGAGACATTGTGATGACTTTAAGAATTGTGGTTTGGAGACTTTTGCCCAAATTTCCTCAATTGACTTGAATGTGTAATCGAAGGTTTTGACTTGAAGTTGTGAGCAGTATAGAAACTCGATGATGAGACCATTGCCTTGACATTCCATATGCTTATCAGAGACTTAGGAGAAGGTTGGACTTTTGGTGACATTAGAGGTTTGAGACCTCAAGACTGAGTGTTCGTTCCATTTGCTTTCCGTGGAGATGTGTTGAAAGAGTTTCGCCATTCCCGTTTTGCCGCACATCCGGGAGGCACAAATATGTACCATGATTTACATCGCCAGTATTGGTGGAAAGGGTTAAAGAGATCCATTGTTGAATTTGTTTGATTTGTCAGTAAGTAAAGACCAACACCATAGAATCATAGGTTTTGTTACAACAGTTTTCAATTGCTTGTTATAGCATTTCTAAGAACTTTGCGTAAGGACAACACCATCTTAGATCCTTGTAGACCGTTTGGACCACATCTACACATCTGTTTCCATTCAAAGTGACCGACATCGTAGTTTCCCTTAGTGTGATTCACGTCCGTACGATCGTGAGACGCCGTAGTGTATCAGTGTCGATGCATCTAACTGTGATGCAAAGGTTGTGTTTCCTTCCTGGCAGAATTTGCAGTAAGTGTGGGGTATTCAACTCCTTTTATTCTGATTAATTTTGGAAAACATGTTGAGAGTAGTGCTATGACACTTAGTAGTAATTGGGAAGAACAATTTTTGTTAGCCGAGTTGTATCCAACATTAGTTATCAGATGGCACCGCCTGGGGTATTGTATGGCCATCCGTATCGACCACCATTGTGTTGGGGTGAGGTAGGTGAGACTATCCTTCATGGTCCCGATATGGTGAGATAGACGTCAGAAAAGATTAAAGTGATTCGTGAAAAGTTGGTTTCAGCTCAGAGTCATCAGAAATCTTATGTCGACCGTCACCGCCGGCCATTGGAATTTGAAGTTGGTGATCACATGTTTTTAAAGGTTTCGCTGCGTCGTGGGTTACAACGTTTTGGACAAAGTGGGAAATTAGCACCGCGGTTTGTGGGACCGTTTGAGATTCTTGAAAGGGTTGGTGAAGGCGCGTATCGTTTAGCTCTTCCACCTCAACTCTCGGGTGTTCACAATGTATTTCATGTTTCAATGCTTCGTAGGTGTAACTCCGATCCACTCCATTAGTATTACCCCGATCCATCGCATATCATAGATTGGACCGAGTTGCCTCTTGGAGAAGACGTGTTGTATGAAGAGCAACCCATCCGTGGAATTCAGTGTGTTACGAGGAAGGGTTATCCCGTTGGTAAGAATTCAGTGGAATCATCATGGTATTTTCGAGTCGACTTGGGAGGACGAGGATGAAGCGAGGAGGAGTTACCCTCACATTTTTCTCGAGTAGAGTAAGTTTCTTTCATTTGATAATGTTAGTTAGTCAAGGTTTGAGCAAGTCGTTACTCCCTTTTTCGCTTAATTACTCTGAATTCCGGGACGGAATTCTTTTAAGGGGGGTAGATTGTCATAACTTGAAATATTTTTAATTAAGGGTAAAAACTGCATTTAAATGATTATGTGCGACCCGTTAATTAAATTGAGTAGTATTTAAAATTATCTTAACTTGTGTTACTATATTTATTTATTTATTTATTTTCTTTTCTTATTTGGTTTTATTTTATTTATAGATATATATATTTTTATTTTATTAACTTAATGTTAAAGTGGGTATATGTTTTAAATTGGGTGTGTAGATGTAGACCACACACACACACACATGCATTACACCTCTACACATTAAATACAAAACAAAGACTAAACAAAAAAAATTGTGCGCCCCGCCCTATTTTAATGTACCGACCACTCCTCTCTCTCTCCTCACTTTCATTTCTTTTTTTTTTCTTTCCTTTCTCTCTCTCTTCTTCTCCTTCTTCCTCTATATCTATAGTTAGGTGTAAAAACCCTCCTTGGATCTTCTCCTTTAAGCTTCCAATAGGCCATTAAAGATTGATTTTCTTGAGTTTTGCTATTTCATAAAACATTCTTAGACTTTCAAGAGCATTCTAGTGATACCCACGAAATTCATTTTGGTGGCCATTATCCTAGTTTACCCAAGTTTCATAGAGCTTCAAAATTCATCTTCTTCAACCATGGGATTTCATTGAAGAATTACTACATGCAGTGAGTTCTTGGGCTTCCTAGGACCTCTCCTTTCACATTCTTGGAGACATTTGGAGTCCTTTGTTTCTTTCTCAAATTTTGGGTGATTTTCCATTTATTTTGGAAAACCTATATTGAGGTAGATTTACATTGTTGCTTTTCTATATGTTATACTTGTCTAAGATGCCTTGAGTTTATTTATATGTTAGGAGAGGGCTTAGACATATGTATTATGACTTGTCTCCAAAGTTGTAATGTTAGGGGTATTTTGCCTAAATATGAATTATATGCCTTGATTGTGTAAGTTGTTAATTTGGGGTGTTAAATGTAATTAGAATGATGTTTGAAAAATAATTTAGGCACATGCACTAGGTTTCCCCAAAGTTGTAATGTTAGAGTTATTATGCCTAAATGTGATTTATATGCCTTGGTTGTGCAAGTTGTGATTTTGGGGT
The DNA here is from genome assembly GCA_033977485.1 of Hydrangea macrophylla. Classification (NCBI taxonomy): domain Eukaryota; kingdom Viridiplantae; phylum Streptophyta; class Magnoliopsida; order Cornales; family Hydrangeaceae; genus Hydrangea; species Hydrangea macrophylla. The sequence goes on from CM066993.1 coordinate 31,190,531, forward strand.
GCTAAATGTAATTAGAGGGATGTTAGGATAATAATTTGGACACATGCATTAGTCTTTCCCAAAAGTTGTAAATTTAAAGTTGTATGCCAAATTGTGAATTACATGTTTAGATTTTACTATAATTGATTACATGATGCTAGATATGCTTATGATGCTCCCTTTATGTGTAAACACATGCTAGGACATTAGTTTAGAAATTCTTGTTAGGATTGTTAAATTATGAAATTTAATTACATTTTTTGAAATTCTTGATATCATGTCTAATAGACTAGAATTATTGCTTAATTTATTATAGTGGGTCATCATTAAGGTCATTGTCAACATCATATGCATTGTGGCCTAATCGGCAAGCATTACATGAACACGACATAAACGTTTTGTTTTGAAAGGAGAAAACCCCATGCGAGGAAATTTTATTTAAGAAATCCGGACATGGGATGTGATGTGAGACAGGGAGAATGACCCTTAGAAACATTCAAACTCCAGCTATATTCGGTTGGCTCCCAGAAGTTGGTATGCTACACTCCATGCGTGGGCGGCTCATGGTCCGGTAATGAGAGAAGTGTGCACATATCACGCATAGCCTTGCAGCTTTAATCATATCATTGTAGCCGTGATGGCGATCCATTACACCTCATTTCATTTTGGTCATGGATAGCATATAGACTTGTTACAATGTTTTCTACGAACCGTCGTTCTCATAAAAATGACAAAATATTTTCCAGGTGAGCTTGATAAGGGAAAAGAGCACATGTGACCCGACACATAAACTCAAAACTTTTTGTCCTATTTTGAAGACTCGTGCTTGGTTATGTATATGGATAACTCTCTAATGAATTTTAGCTAGTTAGGGAAGTTTGTAATAGTTTAGTGCACTAAAGGAAACTTCTTGTATTAATTTTATTACAAAACTTCTAAAGCTTGGACTTCCATAATTTTGTCACTGGGAAGCCTTGTTGAAAATTTGATGGACATGTGTTAGTCCTTACTTTTCATACTTGTTCGACTTATTTATGTTATGTAATTATGTTCCCGGGACCGTAGCATTTCTTCTAAAGTTTTATGTTTGTGTGTTAATTTGAATCCTTGCCGGATTCGGTTGTGTTTGGTTTGTCCTTGCTAAACTCATTGTTCTTTTATATTGTTACCTTGCCAGATTCAGTTATGTTCATTTTGTCCTTGTCGGACTTGTCGCATTTCAATTAAATCCTTGCCGGATTAGTTCACTTTGCTTCCAAAAAGAAATGTTTTCAATATCTGTCACGCCCCGGAGCAGCATAAATAGAGAAAAATAAATTTCCTTTATGGGTCCATAAGGAATGAGAGGTGAAAGTCACTAATAATCCACACCACGCAGTACTAGTCCAAAAAGACAACAGTAAACAACTGAGAATAACACACAGTGCTAACTATTACAAAATATCAGAGTATGGTCCACAGGATCACAACAGGTCTGAAGACAACAAATGCCCAAGTACCCGCTAACAAAAGGTTTAACAGAACAACCGAAAAGAAATCTAACTATAACATCTTCAGTCTTCAACTGGCATAAGGATAATCCTCCCTGGCGTAACCATCATCGGTGGGGCCTTCCTCTGGATAATAGTCATCAGTGTACTGGTCATTACCTGTAGAATAAGAGACATGATATTCTGGACGGGGAAAGTCCAGGCAATAAAAGGCCGTCAGCTTACTGAGAGCTGAGTGAGCATAAACTAACGAGGTACCAATTATCTGAAGTAAACACAAGCTTATGAAAATACGAGTTAACATCTTATTATATCCTTATCTTGTTCCTCTATTCATTCTTGTAAACCGACCCTTATCGTCTTGTTACTCAAATACCGAACTCAACATACTCAGATGTCATGAACAGACTCAATCGTTTAACTCTAGGGATACACCCTTATTCTGTCCATCGCTTTTAAGAGCAATATATCCTGCTCACCGCATATCATGGACTCCACGTCAGTCTGTCCCCAGCTTTTAAGAACAATGGTCCTGTTCACCGCATTTCAGGGATATAACGTTTCGAACAAGGCATATCAATCTATTGCCACGACTCAACGTCATCTACTAGTGATCCCAGCTCACTGCTTTTAAGAACAATGGTCCTGTTCACCGCTTTTAAGAGCATATCATAGATCATCCAGTCTATCTTAAGACTTCTTGGTCCAGCTCACCGCTTTTAAGAACCATGTATCCGGTTCACCGCTTTTAAGAGCATATCATGACCAATCGTCCATCCACGCACCATTCCCAGAACTTACCAAACCTACTTACGTTCCATTCTAACATTGACACATGACAGTTCCCAATGTGGCCTGACTACTCAGATTAAAAGAAAACGGACATCAAATTATATCAGAACAACACATCACCCACGTCTTCATATTACTTTTTATTCATTATCCATAAATCTTTGGTGTCACATTACTCCTGTCTACCCCATAGTCGCATAATGGAATTCCGAATTAGAAATCGAACAACTAAACCTCTTATATAATAAATAGGCAAAGGAAACCATGTTCTGATCATGTCAATCGATTGGGACTAAGTTCAATCGATTGGTATCAAAATCATATCAATCAATTGAGAACATGTCAATCGATTGGTATCTGAAAAGTGTCAATCGATTGAAATCCTATTCAATCGATTGGGACACAACTGATGTCAATCGATTGAGATTATGTCAATCGATTGATACTACGTCTTCTCCAGCAGATTGTAAAAATAGCATATTTAAACATAGAAATCATACTCTTATCATATCTAAAGGTCATAACAACTTGTAAATACATCAAATAAAGTGACCAAGTGAGTTAGGACTCACTTAGGGTGCGTTTGGGTGGGTTCAAAGCTTGAAATCTCCAAGCTCTCTCTTTCCTCCTTCTTTATCTGTCCAGCCCTCTCTCTGTCTCTCCTTCTTCCTCCTTTCTTCTTCTTGTTCTTCTCTTCTTCTTCTTCTAGTTGCCAAGGTCAGTGTGTGTGTGTGTATATATAGAAATATAGATATATAGATAGATATATGTATGTATATATCTCACAAGAGGTATGCCTCTCTCTCTCAAGCTGCCAAAGTGACCCAAGGCCACAAATGAACGAGTATATATAGGGGTTAAGAGTGCCATACGTTTAAAGCTGAAGGAAAGAAGAAAACTTGTCTCAGGTTATGTCAATCGATTGGGACACAAGTCAATCGATTGGCAACATATATTTGTAGTCAATCGATTGGAAACAATGTTAATCGATTGGGATGAATGGCAATCGATTGGGATAATGACACGTCATCACTTTTAGTCGGTTGAATGTCAATCGATCGGGATACTTATCAATCGATTGGTATCTAAAAAGTGTCAATCGATTGGGAAACTTATCAATCGATTGGTATCAAAATTTACCAAAAGGAAGAGAAAGTTTATACGAGTATAGAAATGAAATACCAGGTCTTATTAATATACCAAAATACAGGGTATTACATCATCCACCACTCAACAAAAGATTTTGTCCTCGAAATCAAAAGCAACAAGGTTTAAAATAAAAACGAAAACTTCTCGCGCATCTCTGACTCTAGCTCCCACGAAGCTTCTCTTTCATCATGATGCTTCCACTGAATCTTGACTAACGGAATCTCCTTGTTCCTGAGCTTCTTGATTCCTCGATCTAGAATGCGAACAGGTCCTTCATTGAACGTAACGTCGCTGTTGACTTCGATATCCTCAAAGTTGATCTCATGCGCTGGGTTGTGAACACACTTCCTCAGCATACTGATGTGAAAAATGTTGTGCACTCCTGACATCTTTGGTGGCAACGCAAGGCGATAAGCAACCTTCCCAACACGCTCCAGAATCTCGAATGGTCCGATGAAACGTGGCGATAACTTGCCCCTTTTCTGACCAAATCTAACGATTCCTCGAACAGGTGAAACCTTGAGTAATACGTGATCTCCAATGGCAAACTCCAAGTCTTTGTATCGCTTGTCAGCATAACTCTTGTATCTGGTCTGGGCTGTCTTCATCTTCTCACGTACGACTTAAATCTTTTCACTGGTTTCCCGTACCATTTCTGGCCCAAGAAGTTGACTATCTCCGACTTCGGTCCAACATAGCGGCGATCGACAAGGTCTTCCGTACAATGCTTCAAATGGCGCCATATCTATACTCGAATGATAACTATTATTATAGGCGAACTCTATCAGAGGTAAGTGCATCTCCCAAGAACTCTCAAAATCAATGACACAAGCCCGTAACATATCTTCCATCACTTGATTAATTCTTTCAGTCTGTCCATCTGTTTGTGGATGAAAAGCTGAACTCAAGTTCAATGTCGTTCCCATTGCTGTCTGGAGACTCTTCCAAAATTCTGCAGTAAAGCGCGAATCTCGGTCTGACACAATAGATACAGGCACTCCATGTAATCGTACAACGTGTTGTAGATGCATTCGGCTCAAACGTTCTACTGAGTACGTCATGCTATAGGCAATAAAATGTGCTGTCTTAGTAAGTCGATCCACGATTACCCATATAGCATCGTGATTCTGCTGTGACTTCGGCAATCCTACCACGAAATCCATGGTTATGTGTTCCCATTTCCATTGAGGAATAGGTAATGGCTGTAGAAGTCCAGGTGGTTTATGATGTTCTGCCTTTACTTGTTTACAAGTAAGACACTGAGCTACATACTCTGCCACATCTCTCTTCATTCCTTCCCACCAAAAATTTCTCTTCATATCCTTGTACATCTTTGTACCTCCTGGATGAATAGTCATTCGTGACTTATGTGCTTCATCCAATATTTCTTTCCGGAGATTTTCTTCATCAGGTACACAGAGTCTACCCTTACATCGTAAAGCTCCGTCTGTACTAATACTCCAGACTTCTGGTTCCTTGGCTGACATCTTGGCGAACCATAACTTCAAATCCTCTGATGTCTGTTGAGCCTTTATAATACGACTGATCAAAGTCGGTTGTACCATAAGACATCCAAAATGTTGTCCTTTCATTGGCTCCACTGGCTGAAGATCAAATTCAGCAATTTCTTCTAATGCTCTCCATTCTCTAATTAGAAATGCAGCGATCACTAGCCGAGGTTTACGGCTCAAAGCATCTGCTACGACATTTGCTTTACCGGGATGGTATTGCAAAGAAAAGTCATAGTCCTTGAGTAACTCCATCCATCTCCGCTGTCGTATATTCAACTCCTTTTGAGAGAACAAATACTTCAAGCTCTTATGATCGGAAAACAGATCAAACTTTTCTCCGTAGAGATAGTGTCTCCAAATTTTCAATGCAAACACTATTGCTGCTAATTCCAGATCATGCGTAGGATAATTTTTCTCATATACCTTCAATTGTCTTGATCCATATGCGATAACATTTCCATCTTGCATCAGCACACACCCGAGTCCTTGGTACGATGCATCACTGTAGATCACGTACTTTTCTCCACTCTTAGATAATGCGAGTACTGGTGCAGAAGTCAATCTTTCTTTTAACTCCTAAAATGCACCCTCATGCTTGTTTATCCATTCGTACTTCGTCTTCTTCCTTGTTAAATTCGTCAATGGTCCTGCTAACTTGGAGAACCCTTCTACGAATCTTCTGTAATATCCTGCTAAACCCAGAAAATTTCTGACTTCGGTCGCATTCGTCGGTCTGTTCCAGCTTAAGACTACATCAATCTTAGATGAGTCTACCAAAATACCTTCCTGAGATATAACATGTCCCAAGAATTTGACTTCCTGTAGCCAAAACTCACACTTGCTGAACTTTGCATACAACTTGCTATCTCGAAGTGTCTGCAAGGCAACCTGTAAATGCTCCTTGTGATCCTCTTCTGTCTTTGAGTAGATCAGTATATCATCAATGAACACTATAATGAATTTATCCAGATACAGTCTGAATACTCTATTCATCAAGTCCATAAATACTGCTGGCGCATTCGTCAATCCAAAAGGCATAACTAGAAACTCGTAATGCCCGTATCTCGTCCTGAAAGCAGTCTTCGATACATCCTCTGGTCGAACTAACAGCTGGTGATATCCAGAACGCAGATCGATCTTGGAAAAGATCCTAGATCCTTGTAACTGGTCGAATAGATCATCTATCCGTGGTAGTGGATATTTATTCTTAATCGTAACTTTATTCAACTCCCTGTAGTCCATACAGAGTCGAAGTGTTCCTTCTTTCTTCTTTACAAATATAACTGGTGCTCCCCAAGGTGACGTACTTGGACGAACAAATCCTAAATCTTCAAGCTCTTGAACTTGCTTCTTCAGTTCTAACATCTCAGTTGGTGCCATCCTGTATGGAGTCTTAGAAATAGGCAATGTACCAGGTACTAATTCAACACAGAAGTCTATTTCTCTTTTCGGTGGAAGTCCTTTAATATCCTGGAATACATCCAGAAAATCCTGTACGGTAGGAATTTGATCCATCGTAAGCTCCGTACTCGTATCCCCAATTGTAGCCAAACAACTGGTAAGAAACATATCGCACGTCGGCTGGCACTGGAATCTGATCGTCGGCTTTCCTTGTATTGAAAACACAATCGTCCTAGTAGGGCAATCCAGATTGGCACTGTACTTAGTTAACCAATCCATCCCTAGGATAACATCGAATTCTGACATTGACAGAACTACCAAGTCTGCTGGAAGATTCCTATCTCCCAAAGTCAAAGGGCAATCTTTACACACTTTACTCAACTTAACTGTCACTCCCAAAGGTGACACATGATTCAGTGTTGACTCAAGTGTCTGGGGTTCTAAACCCAACTGACGCACAATCTTAACAGCAATAAAAGAACGTGCGGTTCCAGTATCAAATAAAGCTTTAACTGGACTATGAAAGAGTACAAGTGTACCTTCCAAATGTTGCTGCTCATCAGCATTAAAGCCTGCTTCTCCTGGAATAAGAGCATTCATTCTCGTCTGATTAGGAGGTCCTTGAATTCCTTGCACTGGTGCCCCGTAGTATCCTCCTCGTGGTGCATGACAATCCTTGCTCAAGTGTCCTAGTTTATTGCAGTTGCGGCAGACAATATCCGGCCTGCGATTAGGTCTATGGGCAGTGCAGTTCCTTGCAATATGTCCGGGTTTTCCACAGTTAAAACAACCTCCAGTGTTGCTTGGCGGGGCTGTCAGTAATGCCTGTGGTTGTGACCCCTGCTGGCGATATTGTTGAGGTCGATTATAACTCTGCTGCGGTTTCCTGGTTCCTTCCCAGGTTCTCTTGTTTCCTTGAAAGTTTTCCTGAGGTCTCCATCCTTAGGTATTTCTCGGTGGTCGATTATGGAAATTCCTCTGTTGAAACCCTCGTGACGACTGAGGTCGATTTATCTGTGGTTGCTGTACTGGATTAGCATCCTTTTCTAATCCTGTTGCAAATCTAATAATTTCCTCATACGACTGGTTCAGATGACCAACCATCATATGTCTGAGGTGGGGGTTCAGTCCTTGGTGAAATCTCTTTATCTTCTTCTGTGGCGTATCTATCATATGCTGAGCAAATTTGGATAGACGCTCGAACTGTGTTGTGTATTCCCGTACATTCCATCCTCCTTGGATCAAATTGAGAAAGTTCATTTCCTGTTGATCTCTCTCATCTTCTGGAAAATACTTATCCAAAAATCTGCCTTTAAATGTCTCCCATGACATAGCTCTAGCGGAATCGATCCCAATAGTGGCTCGCTCAGCTTCCCACCAATCTGCGGTGGCATAAGTAAGCTGAAACGTAGCAAGGCGACGCTTCTCCTACTCGCTGCATTCCAATACTTCAACTATTAACTCCATCTCTCTGACCCATTGTTCTGCTTTCCATGGTTCTGTTAGTCCATCGAACTTTTCAGGACGTAACCCACGAAAATTTGCTAACAACTTATCTCCAGTCTGTCTTGGTGGCGGGGGTGCAAGAGGTCTTTGGTGGGTGGAGTGATTATATGTATCCCCCACATGCTCCATCCTCTGTAGAAATGCTTCGAAAATTCCCGTCGGGTCCATCCCTTCCGGAATAGGTGCTCCATTACGTGCTTGGTGATTTCTCAAGGGTCCTACCATGATGATAACGAGTATCGCCTACAAGAGACCTATTGATCAGCTGAAAATCTTCTCGTAGAAACGAACTCAAGATAGAACAAGAAACAGCAAAACTAACCATTCTACTAAACAACGCAGCACAATGCAACAACCAAACAATAATAAAAGTACCGCTCGTATATATATATCAAAAGATGTACCGTATAGTACACACTAGTCAAACTGTGTACCATATGGGACAAGAGTTACAACAACTAAAGTCAGCTAATACTATACAAAGCTATGGTCAATAGCTATCTCTCAAGCTCCCAAAAATCTAGTGGACAACATGTCCTAATATAAACTAACAAAATCTACACCCTGCCGATCCTGACTCAAAAGTTGCCAGCATCTGATCCTGCTGGTGGTGCCTCGTCCTCTGGGTCTATATCCATCTCCTCGAGTGGATCATCCTCAACTGGTGCGACAAGATCTCCGACTACTACCCCTATATCCCAATCCTCTATCATCTCTGCATCATCGTCCTCCATCACGTCTGCTATCGCCTGGTTAGCGACATCAACAGCTACTGCAGCAAAACCGTCAGCTATGTCAAGAGCTCCTACTATAGCTACCTCTCCCATAACAAAATCTGCTGGCTGTGCTACCATCTGAGCTATCCATCCTACTGCCATATCGGCCATGGCTGCCATATGCATAATGGGTCTAGCTGGTATCTGAAGCACAACGGGTATCTCTGGCACAACTATCTCCTCGTCGGGCACCTCCTCATCTACTACTACGTCTGCCTCAATAGCCTCTGGGTCTGGTACTGGATCCTCTGGCTCAAACTCTGGCTCCTCGGGGTCATCCTCAGGTTCATCATCATCTGCATCGTCTGCATACTCATCCTCTACTGGGTCCTCGTCATCTATCGGCTCCTCTTCTCCATCTCTGTCCATGTCCTCATCGGGATGCTCATCCTCAGGCTCTAGATCCTCCTCATCCTCAATCGGCTCAAGCTCTGGCTCTGGGACGGGTACTGGTGATGGTGGGGCTGCTGCTGCTGCTGTTGGTGCAACTACGGGCTCTGGTGGACCGGCTACAATGGCTCTTAACTCAATCTCGTCCATCTCTGGCTTACTCAAAACTAGTCGTAACATCTCCTGGCAAATGTCTCTACCGACCCTCGCAGTATGGTAAGCATCCATGCGCATCTGTGTCGGGTGAGTACTCCCGGTCACATAAAGCGCTCTCCACATGTCTTCCTCTAAATGTTGACTAGCTATCTGGCACACACGCTCACAATAAAACTCTGGGTCAGCTGGCTCCACGGTATCTCCATGAATAATATGTCCTCCATAAGCATCAGTCACAAACTGGTGAAACTCCGAATCCATGCTATCCTGCAAAGGAAACTATCTATCGTCAGGAAGACGAACTTATCTTATACTCATATCTCATCTCAAAGAATCTTAACAATACTAGGACCAGATGGCGTGGAATGATCGGTGAACGACAGTATCATAACCTAGAGTACCAAACTCAGGCTCTGATACCAAAAACCCTATCACGCCCCGGAGCAGCATAAATAGAAAAAAATAAATTTCCTTTATGGGTCCATAAGGAATGAGAGGTGAAAGTCACTAATAATCCATACCACGCAGTACTAGTCCAAAAAGACAACAGTAAACAACTGAGAATAACACACAGTGCTAACTATTACAAAATATCAGAGTATGGTCCACAGGATCACAACAGGTCTGAAGACAACAAATGCCCAAGTACCCGCTAACAAAAGGTTTAACAGAACAACCGAAAAGAAATATAACTATAACATCTTCAGTCTTCAACTGGCATAAGGATAATCCTCCCTGGCGTAACCATCATCGGTGGGGCCTTCCTTTGGATAATAGTCATCAGTGTATTGGTCATTACCTGTAGAATAAGAGACAAGATATTCTGGACGGGGAAAGTCCAGGCAATAAAAGGCCGTCAGCTTACTGAGAGCTGAGTGAGCATAAACTAACGAGGTACCAATTATCTGAAGTAAACACAAGCTTATGAAAATACGAGTTAACATCTTATTATATCCTTATCTTGTTCCTCTATTCATTCTTGTAAACCGACCCTTATCGTCTTGTTACTCAAATACCGAACTCAACATACTCAGATGTCATGAACAGACTCAATCGTTTAACTCTAGGGATACACCCTTATTCTGTCCATCGCTTTTAAGAGCAATATATCCTGCTCACCGCATGTCATGGACTCCACGTCAGTCTGTCCCCAGTTTTTAAGAACAATGGTCCTGTTCACCGCATTTCAGGGATATAATGTTTCGAACAAGGCATATCAATCTATTGCCACGACTCAACGTCATCTACTAGTGATCCCAGCTCACCGCTTTTAAGAACAATGGTCCTGTTCACCTCTTTTAAGAGCATATCATAGATCATCCAGTCTATCTTAAGACTTCTTGGTCCAGCTCACCGCTTTTAAGAACCATGTATCCGGTTCACCGCTTTTAAGAGCATATCATGACCAATCGTCCATCCACGTACCATTCCCAGAACTTACCAAACCTACTTACGTTCCATTCTAACATCGACACATGACAATTCCCAATGTGGCCTGACTACTCGGATTAAAAGAAAACGGACATCAAATTATATTAGAACAACACGTCACCCACGTCTTCATATTACTTTTTATTCATTATCCATAAATCTTTGGTGTCACATTACTCCTGTCTACCCCATAGTCGCATAATGGAATTCCGAATTAGAAATCGAACAACTAAACCTCTTAAATAATAAATAGGCAAAGGAAACCATGTTCTGATCATGTCAATCGATTGGGACTAAGTTCAATCGATTGGTATCAAAATCATATCAATCGATTGAGAACATGTCAATCGATTGGTATCTAAAAAGTGTCAATCGATTGAAATCCTATTCAATCGATTGGGATGTCAATCGATTGAAATCCTATTCAATCGATTGGGACACAACTGATGTCAATCGATTGAGATTATGTCAATCGATTGATACTACGTCTTCTCCAGCAGATTGTAAAAATAGCATATTTAAACGTAGAAATCATACTCTTATCATATCTAAAGGTCATAACAACTTGTAAATACATCAAATAAAGTGACCAAGTGAGTTAGGACTCACTTAGGGTGCGTTTGGGTGGGTTCAAAGATTGAAATCTCCAAGCTCTCTCTTTCCTCCTTCTTTCTCTGTCCAGCCCTCTCTCTGTCTCTCCTTCTTCCTCCTTTCTTCTTCTTGTTCTTCTCTTCTTCTTCTTCCAGTTGCCAAGGTCAGTGTGTGTGTGTGTATATAGAAATATAGATATATAGATAGATATATGTATGTATATATCTCACAAGAGGTATGCCTCTCTCTCTCAAGTTGCCAAAGTGACCCAAGGCCACAAATGAACGAGTATATATAGGGGTTAAGAGTGCCACACGTTTAAAGCTGAAGGAAAGAAGAAAACTTGTCTCAGGTTATGTCAATCGATTGGGACACAAGTCAATCGATTGGAAACAGATATTTGTAGTCAATCGATTGGAAACAATGTCAATCGATTGGGATGAATGGCAATCGATTGGGATAATGACACGTCATCACTTTTAGTCGGTTGAATGTCAATCGATTGGTATCTAAAAAGTGTCAATTGATTGGGAAACTTATCAATCGATTGGTATCAAAATTTACCAAAAGGAAGAGAAATTTTATACGAGTATAGAAATGAAATACCAGGTCTTATTAATATACCAAAATACAGGGTATTACAATATCTCTCTCCCAATCTCTCCCTCTCCCATTCTTTCTCTCTTTATCTCTTTCACTTCTCGTTTTAAATAAATTTCGAGTACATGAAGTTCTGTTTGGTTTAGAATTATGTTATATGTCATTTACGACTTGTTTAGTCATATATTGATGTTTAAACTCGAGAATTTAGGACAGTTGTGAATGTTTCGAAATGTTTCAAAAAGCTGTCAAAATTGTTGTCAAATAAAAACTGCTACTGTTATTTTAATTTTTTGCCCAAAAGGTGAGGAATTGCAAAAAATGCTATTTGACAAAAGTTGTGCAGAATTGAATTTTACATGGACCAACACAAACAGAATGTTAAAATTTTAAAGACACAGTTACTCACGGATGTTTTAAAATTCAGCAACTATCCAAAAATGGTCTTTTATCAAATTTATTGTATTTTTCTTTCTCTCCTTGAACTAGTACTTGTCCGGTTAGTCTTTTAACTTAAATTTTCAAATGCTTTCATCTTTGTTGGACTCATTTACATGTAAGCCCATCTTAGCTTATATGTTAGTAAGTCATACTTGTAGGAATCCCCGTAGGATCCCAATGTCGCTTCCGTATTTGTGATTGAGTTTTATTTCTTTCCTCTCTATCTTTCCTCTTTCCTTGCACTTCGGACTTCGGGGCGTGACATTCATCATCTCTTATCCATAAATGTTTTGAAAAATCACTCTTTCAAAGAAAATGTTCAAGGTTTACTTTTTTTTTACCAAGTGAAGATTGAAACCCAATCATCTTTTAGATGTTTTCACGTCCTCATTTTCAAAGAAAAGATTCAAGATTCTTGAGAATTGTTTTCCAAAGATCTCATCATCTTAAGAAATGTTTTTTAAATGAATTTCAAAAAAAATTTAAACACCTGACCTTCAAGGAAATGAGGATCACAATGAAAGGAGAAGTTGGCACACTTAACATGAGTAAGGATTTTATGTGCTTATGTGCTTTATGTGTTAGGACTAGGATTTTCTTTCCTTTTGCATATAGAGTAGGCACACATACACGGATGAACCATTCATGAATGTTTTACCAAGTATTTACAAAAAATGAAATCAAATAAAAGGATAATGGTAAAGAAAAAAAATTCTTTTGAAAATCATTAAAATTCTTTTTGTAGGGCAAAAATAGCACTTGATTCGGGCATTGTCTGGTTTAGAGGTCCCGTAGCAAGGTTAGTGAGAAGAAAAAGTAACACTAAAATGGCACATAAAGGGAATACCGAGGAAGTAGCAGAATTGAGGGCAATAGTAGAAAGGCAGGAAGAACACATGAGATGACATGCTGAGAACATGAACCGCATGATGAACATGATAGAAGCAATGACTCGTCAACCGCCACCCGTAAATCCATAAGTTGTTGACCCACCCCCTCTAGCGGCAAGAGAAAAAGAATAGTATGATGATCAACAGGCACAAAGGGCTGATGTACTATGAGCTAACAAAGAACGATAAAAGACTGAAAAAGAAAGGGTAATGGCTGAGAAAGTCGAGAAGCTTGAGAGAGTAGTACGTAAGGCTCAGGGAGTTGATACCTATTTGCTGGAATTAGAAGGATTATACAATGGAGTCCACGAGACACTGCCTGTTGATTTTGAAATGCCTATTTTGATAAGTTCGATGGGATAGGTAATCCTCACAACCATGTGAGAATGTGTATCAGAGGTTTCCAACCTAGTGGATTGAGCACCGCCATGATGGCCATTCTATTTCAACACACTTTAACTGGGGCTGCCTTGGCCTTGTATCTCATGCTCGAACCAAGCAAGACTAGAGTCTGGGAAGAAGTGGTTAAATCATTATGGCACAGTACGAGTACAATCAAGACTTGGATGTCATAGTCTAGGATTTGGAAACCACTAGGAAAGGAAACAAGGAATCTTTCGCTGAATACTAGAGTCGATGGAGGGAAAAGGCAGCCAAGATGGTGCAAAGGCCATCTGAGAAAGAACAAATCCGAATGCTAATGAAGAACCTTCAGCCCGTCTACCAAGAGAAAATGAGGTTCCAATCAATTAACACTTTTGCTGAAGTCTTCGACGTAGGAACCAGGATAGAGGATGCAATACAAGAAGGGGTAATTAAGAAAGGTGAGCAACCAAATAGGTATAGGAGGCCAAACTATGGATCAAATGGAGGACATTCTGGAGTTCACTCAGGCCCCATCGATGTCAATGCATTGAGTGAGCCGGAGAGGAAGTTTGATATAGCAAGAGGTCGACCAGGAATAGATAAGCCACAAAGGCATTTTTCAATTTGGGAGTTTTACTTTAACCACCCTTGATAGGCTGATGATAAAAGGACATCTTCGCCCATTGGAACCTCGATCCTTACCAAATCTGCTTCCTCCCAGCTTTCGAGAGGATCTCTATTGCAAATTTCATTAGCAAAAGGGTCATGCTATAGATCGATGCACAAGATTAAGGCATGAAATTCAAGATCTCATCGAGAACAAGGTAATTCTGAACCACTAGTTAAAGCTCCTAACGTTACTAGAAATCCGCTGCCAAATCATCATGCTATACCACTACCACAGGGTCTCTTTTTTTAGGGTTAGATGGCACAACCTTCGATCCATCCGAGTTGATTACTAAAGTTGGAAAACCAAGGAAGCCTTACAGCTGCCAAAAGAGTCCAAGATTTGTGCTCTTGGGCATCAGTTAGAGGTGTGTAGAGAGGAAAAGACAAATCAAATCGCCATAGTAGATTGGTGGGTTCAGGAAACTAATAACTCTACCCAGTACACAGGAGATGATAATCAAAATATAGATCAAGTGGAAGATGATCTGCGGTACGAGAGTGATGGAGAGACAGAAGTCGGAAAAGAAAATTCAAAAATTGAGAATTTATGGATAAAAGAGGAGGTCAGTCATCTAACTCGATCAGGAAGACACTTCAAACCACATGAGCTAGAGGACGATCACCTGGGTAGGAAATTAGACAAAGGAAAAGGGAAGATAAATGAAGAAGTGGAGGAGGATAGGGTTTTGAAACAAATGAAGAAGACACAATCCAATGTCACCATCTAGGGGTTATTGATCTCTTCTAAACGTTACAGGTAATCAGTCTAATGTTACTATCGACACAGTGCTAGAGGATCTCATGGGAATGATTAGCAGAATTCCAACTTTAGCTATCACCTTCTTGTTAGATGATTTACCCCTCGGAGGGCCTGTTCATAATAAGCCGCTATACGACACTGTGAATGCTTAGGGAATGCCATACTCACTTGTCTTGTGGACAATGGGTCTGCTCTAAATGTATGTCCATTCCGTACAGCCAAGCGAATGGGTTTGGATGAGTAAACTTTCATACCATCTCAGGAAAAGGTAAGAGCATATGACAACACCCAAAGGACGGTCATGGGTATAATCTTCTTCAATCTCACTATCAAGCCATTGGAAAAAGAAGGCGAGTTTTAGATCATCGACATCCCTATCTCTTTCAACTTGTTGTTGGGTAGACCGTGGGTAAATAGTCTCGGTGCAATACCAGCAATGATTCATTAGAAAGTCAAGTGTGTTTGGAGAAACAAGGTCTGCGATATTCTCAGGGATAGTTAGGTCTGCTTGTTTGAAGCTTCGTCAAGTGCACCAATTTTAGAGGTATAGTTGCAAGAGGAGGAAACAAGTCTGGGAGGGTTTGAGATTATCAATATGTTGGAGGAAGTAAAGCCAATGGAGTTCCTGGCACTATATTTCGATCAATAAGCGTGCCCGCTAGTCGCCAGAATTATGAAGAAGATGGGTTTCTTTCCGGGAATGGGATTGGGTAAAAATCATCAAGGTCTGCCAGAGTTTCCAAGAATTCTAACACAAACTCATATTCATGGTTTGGGCTATGACCCGTCAAAGATGGAGTTGAGGGGAAAGAAAAAAGCAACCGATGCACCGATGGACCCTTATCAGAAAACGCTTAATGGGTACTTTGTGAAGAAAGGAGAAGAGTTCCCTTTTTGTGGTGCCAGGGTTTGAAATCTTCTTCCCCCATGAATTTTTCGAATATGAAGACCTATATTTATAAGTGCCCATGAAGTTTACCACTGTTAAAGATTGGATTGATGGGCTAGATGGCCCAGTTATGCAGAACCTGTTGGACGAAGGAAGCACAAAAACTAAAGAAGGGCCAAGAAGAGATTATAGAAGCCGAGATCGAGGAAGAGTTTATTGAGGATATAGAGGAAGAGTTTCTGGAAGAAGACAAGGGAAATGCCAAGGAAGAACCAGAGGGAGCAAAGACAGAAGGAGGGGCTGAAAATGGAAAGCTGCCAGATTGTGATACCATAGAGCTCAAGTAAGGAGTCAACAAAGAGTGGGTCTTCAAGTCTAGTGATAAGTACCCCCCCCCCTCCTTAGAGTCTATAATGGCCCAAATGAGGCATCTTACTATTTCTATGTCTATTATAATCACCCCGAACAAAGTTAATGAAAGTATGACTAATTCTGCCTACTCGAATTCACTTGATGAAAGTGGCGAATGTGATGACCATGAAATATTAAGTGAATTGCAAAAACTAATCATAAAAGAAAAAGAATCCGTATACACAATCATCGAGGACACTCTAACAATTAATCTGGAAAATGAAGATAATCCACAAAATGTTTTTATTGGCTCTACACTTAGTAATGAAGAAAGCAAAGAATTGATCAGTCTATTAAATGAATTCAAAGATGTATTTGCATGGTCTTATAGTGATATGCCAGGTATCGATCCAGAGATAGTCCAACATCATATCCCCCTCTTTTCTAATTCAAAACCAATAAAACAAAAATTGAGGCGAATGAGGCCTGAATGAACACTTCAAGTAAAAGAAGAAGTTGAAAAGCAATTAAAAGCTGGATTCTTGATGGTCATTGAGTATCCTGAATGGATTGCCAACATTGTGCCGGTCCCAAAGAAGGATGGTCGTGCTAGAGTGTGTGCCAATTTTTGAGATTTAAATAAAACAAGCCCTAAAGACAACTTCCCTTTACCTCATATCGACGTACTAGTTGATAACATCGTGGGGCATGAGCTTTTGTCTTTTATGGACGGATTCTCAGGATATAATTAGATTCTCATGGCACCAGAGGATAGGGAGAAAACCACCTTCATCATGCCTTGGGGGACGTATTTTTATATGGTAATGCCATTTAGAAAAGAACGCAAGGGCAATGTATCAACGGGCTACCACCACATTGTTACATGACATGATTTATAAGGAGGTAGAGGTGTACGTAGATGATATGATTGTGAAGTCTAAGAAGAGGGAAGGACACTTGGAGGCATTGAGAAAGTTCTTCGAGAGGTTGAGAAAGTTTAGAATGAGGCTGAATCCACAAAAGTGCACTTTCAGGGTTACTACCGGGAAGTTATTAGGATTTCTTATCACCAAAAGGGGAATAGAGGTGGACCCGACCAAAATTAAAGCCATAGTTGAGATGCAGCCCCTGAAAAATGAGAAAGAACTTAGCCGCTTCATTTCAAAGCTCACCTTACCTTGTGATCCACTGTTTGTATTGCTTTAAAAAGGAGAAAAGTTCGAGTGAGATACCCTATGCCATTGTGCCTTCGACAAAATCAAAACCTATCTCCAAAACCCACCTGTCCTATCACCACCCGCACCCGGAAGACCTTTGTTACTATACCTTTCTGTGTTTGAAGATTCGATGGGGTGTATGTTGGCCCAAGAAGGAGAAGAGGGGCACATGGAGAAGGCCATTTATTATTTAAGCAAAAGGATGACCGAATATGAGTTGAAATATTCGCTCTTAGAGAAAGCCTGTTGGGCCTTAGTCTGGTGTACCCATCACCTTAGGCATTACATGTTAGCCTTTCTCGTAACTCTAATAACCCGAATGGACCCACTCAAATACCTATTTGAAAAGCCCGCTTTGACTAGTAGGATTCTCGATGGACCATGATGCTAGCTGAATTTGATATTAAGTATGTCACTGCCAAATCTGTAAAGGGGAGAACTATCGCTAAGTACCTGGTCGATTTTGCGATAGAATTCAAGGAGAAAGGTGAGTTTCGATTCCCAGATGAAGGAGTGATGGGGATAGAGGAAAAACTGTGGAAGATGTATTTCAATGGAGCAACTAACCAATTAGGCTATAGGGTCAGAATCATCTTTGTAGCACCTAATGGAACTCCTACCCCATTATCCGTCAAGCTTAAGTACAACTCAACCAATAATACAACAGAATACGAAGCATGCATAATTAGGATGGAAGCAGCCTCCCTAAAAGTTAAAAGGATTGATGTTTTTGGAGATTCTAACCTGATTATATCCCAAGTGCAGTGATTGGAGAGTAAAGCATGAGAAGTTGAAAACTTACCACGAATACCTGTAGAGCTTGAAAGTACGATTTAAGAGGATTTTATTCTATTACCTTCCCCGTGAGGAGAATCGGCTAGCTGACTCCCTAGCAACCCTAGCCTTAATGATACAAATTCCCTTAGGAGTCACCATGATCCCACAATCCATAGAAGTAAAAAACCAACCTTCATTTGAGATGATCGTAGCCATAGAGGAAGAGGGTAAAATGCCTTGGTATGAGGATGTCTGGAATTTCATTAAGAAAGGACAACACCCTGAAGGAGATTCGAAGAAGGATAAGAAGGCCATTGGAAAATTTCCCGCTCAATTTATGATCTACGCAAATAAGCTGTAGAAGAAATCTTATACCTAGTATAATCTGGAGTGTCTATATGGAAAGGAAGCTAAAAGAATAATGGAGAAAATACACGAAGGAGTTTGTCGACCCCACATG
The DNA here is from genome assembly GCA_033977485.1 of Hydrangea macrophylla. Taxonomy (NCBI): domain Eukaryota; kingdom Viridiplantae; phylum Streptophyta; class Magnoliopsida; order Cornales; family Hydrangeaceae; genus Hydrangea; species Hydrangea macrophylla. Next base: position 31,209,123 of record CM066993.1, read on the forward strand.
AATGGGCCTACATTAGAAAAGAAGATAATTCAACAAGGGTATTACTGGACGATCTTAGACAGAGATTGCTATGAATATGTCAGAAAATGATATAAGTGTCAGATCCATGCAAATCTAATGCACACCCCACCGTCCCAACTCTATAGCATGACCATACCTTGGCCATTTTCTGTATAAAGTATAGATATTATTGGTGAAATAGTTCCAAAGGCCTCTAATAGACACTGATACATAATTGTGGCAATTCATTATTTCACTAAATGGGTAGAAGCGGCGTCATATGCGACTTTGAAGGCTAAAGATGTGGTGAGCTTCATTGAGAAAAATATAATTTGCAGATATGGGGTTCCAAATGAGTTCATTTCGAATCATGGCAGTCATTTCCAAGGTGAGGTCACCCCGCTCTTAGAGAAATATAAGATCACCCGCCAATAATCTTCCCCGTATAGACCATAAACGAATGGGGCAGTGGAAGCAGCAAATAAAAATGTTAAAGCGATCTTGGGAAAAACGATGGATACGTATAAGGATTGGAACGAGAAGCTTCCATTTGCACTATGGGGATACAGGTCCTCTGTTAGAACCTCTACAAGAGCTACGCCATATTGATTGGTTTATGGGATGGAAGCAGTCTTCCGGTTGAAGTAAAAATACCCTCTCTTAGGGTTTTAGCAGAATGTGAAGTAACTGAGCTAGAGTGGATACAGGGAAGGTATGAGGAGTTGATGTTACTTGATGAAAAAATGTTGGCCGCAATAAACCATACTCGGGGATATCAGAAAAGCATAGCTCGTGCTTTCAATTAAAAGGTTCGCCCAAGGAAGCTTGTTGAGGGTGACCTGGTCCTCAAAGAACTAAAAGTGCCTATTTATGACCCCAGAGGAAAATTCAAACCCAATTGGGTCAGACCATACATCATTAAGACTATCCTTTCTGAAGGGGTTGCCTATCTTATTGACCTAGATAGGGTTGAATTTAAACATCTGAATAACCTTGTTCACCTCAAAAAGTACTTTGCTTGAGACCATTTTTTTCAAAACTTCCTGCATCGATGAACTACGCTTAACATGATTCCCACTAGGGGATATATAGGCAACCTGCTTGGTTCAGTCATTAAAAATTGCCTGAGTGGCACCTTCTTTCAAGCCTTAAACCGAACTACTTTAGACCTGATACACGTTTGGGGATAAGTAGGCGAGCTCTCGAAAGCCTTTGATCCATGAAAATCCAAAAAAAATATAAAAAAAAAACATGTGCTAAACTAGGGGCAAACTTGCGTTTACTCAGAACCACTTCAAAGCCCCATAACCAGGGGCAAACTTCGTTTGCTATCCGAAGAACCTAGATGTTAACCCTAACCCGTCTCTTGATCTCCTGGCTATCAAAATGAGCACTATGAAGAAGCAAATGAGGATTCATGGTAGAGAATGATTGAAACTCCCAGCAACCTATAAAGCAATGGTAATAAAGGCTAAAAAGAAACATTAAAAAGAAGATCTTTATGGCTCCAAGGTAAATTGAAAAAGTGAACACTTTGATCAAACATGCCATAATGTTTTACAAGAACATTTGTTGGAAAAAAAAAGAAGCAAAATCACATTCAAAGAGCGTAAAAGAGTAGACAGGGTTTGTTAGAAGTTTTGTAAGATAAAGCTTTGCCCTCTATTTATGTTGCTTTTATCGATGTCTGTTTATGAAGTCTGTCTCTTGACCAGCGTCTAGATCTCAAGGAGATACTGTAGACACCCCATTTTGTCGACTATCAGATTTAGGAGACCCATATCTTGGTGGTTCACAATGATAAAAAAAGACTCAAAAGGACTCTTGGAAGTTGGTTTTATTTCTCAGGATGCTCAGAATGACCAAAATGCCCCTGAAAGCCCAAACACTCCCAGATTTGGACCGAAAGTACTGGAAACTTGCTACGTCATCAAAAAAATAATAAAATGAGTTTTGAAGCAAAGTCAGATGAAATCGTCAGCTCCCAGAGACCCCCGGAAGTCCTAGAAGTTCCCAGAAAGTCCCCGTTGACCGGTTTGACCAAGTTTTGACCAGGTTTGACTAAGTTTGACCAACTTTGACTAAAATCGTCCAAATTCACCGGGATCATTCTAGATCATGTGGAAAGTATTAAAATGAGTTTTAAAAGAAAATCGAGCAAAAACGTCAACTCTTGGGAGCTTCTAGAGATTTCCAGAACTTTCCGGGAATCCCAAGTTTGACCAATTTGACCAAAATTTGACTTTAGAACCGGAGCACCGTAATAATTTTCAAATATTTTTCATAGATACTAGAGGTCAATTGCTTTCTAACGGTATATCGCACATAATTTTTAGATTTAAAATGAGTTTGTTGTGAATTTCCAAAGGCGAAAAAGGCGATCAAATCGGATTTTATCGCAAATACCGCAAAACTTTTCAAAGTGACCTATCCCCGATTTTTTTTATGTAAAATAGACTCCATTACCTTTCCAATGGTATATCACAACCTCAATTTGGAGTTCGTATGCATTTTCTGTGAATTTCGGACGAAACATGGCCTTTTCGCGAATACCGGAACCTCTGGGGGCCTAAACAGGATTATCCAGACGATTGAGGAGCACTCTCCTCCAGAACAGCATACTTTTGCAATTATTTTTGGGGGTCCATTTTGATTAATTAATAATCAAAACGATATAGTTTGATGTTCACAGATGTTTGGGACCAATGGGAGCACTTTCTAAATCCCAAAACCACCCCAAATTAGCCTATATAAACCCCCTATTGATCTTTATTTTGGGGGGTCCAAGTGCAAAGTCCATAGAAGTTGTAGAGAGAAAGAGAGATAGAGATAGATTTAGAAGTGAGAAAGGAGCTTCCTCCTACTATTTTTCTATAGAAAGTGAGTTCCAATCTTGTTTTACTCCACCGTTCTTCTATATATTTCATCATCAATACACCCAACAACCATTTCTCTAAGCATTCATGAGTTAGGAAGCTACTTCCATGTCCAAATGTCACCATATATGAGTGAAATACCAAGCTACAAGTCCAAAATCACATTGATTATCATCTATTGATAGTTATTCACTTACTTGTTCATATTATGTTTGTCTCTTCCTAACCTCATTTCTTTTTATTTTTCTTTATTTACTTACTTGTTCATCATCCTCTAAATGATGACATGAAGTTTGAGGTGAGTGAATCCTTATGGATAGTAGCTCTTGACCTCAAAAGCATGTTTGATAGATGATGATTATAACTTCAATACCTCCAAGGTATCCTTGAAGTTATGTTCAAATGAAAATAAATCTCTCCAACAATCTTGGAGGTTCTTGATGATGAGTTTGATGTTGGCATTTTAAGTGGTTATAACCTTCATTGAGTATTGAAAATGTGCTTTCAAAACTTGTATTTCAAAATCCCCTTCTTAAAACCCTCACTTTGATTTCAAGAGATAAACCTTATTTTCCCAAAATCTTCAAAACAGTGAGTTAAAACAGTGAGTGATCTGAGTTCAAAGATTTCTCTAGAACTCAATACTCAATGTATGGATGCAAGGCCATTTGGAAAGTCTTCCTAACTCATTAGAGATCACCCATGATTTTTGGTTCGACTTGGAAATACTTGAAAATGCTCCATTTGGACCCAAACATTCCTTCCACACATTCTGCCTCTGCTGTCACAGCAGCTTGGTTGAATTTCAACTCATTTTTCAGAACACTTTTCCAAAAGGGGAGGTCCTAACTTATTTTTATCTTAAACTTCAATGTCTTAGGAAACGTTCTGTATAAAATGGGCCTTTAGATCATTTGTTTTCATTTTCTAATATTTTTCAACATTTCAGTCAACAATACGGACTCTGTTTTTGAGTAACCTCTATTGGTTATATGATTTCTCTCAATCTGTGATAGTTATTAAAGATTGTCTTTTTGGATTGTGTTCTATACACAATAAGAAAGATCTCCATAAAATATCATGCATTGAAAACATTCCTAACCCCTCTTTTCAAGTTTTAAAAGATCATGTTACTGTTCTGTTCACTATTCACAGCAAGCATACTTTTACTTCCACCCTTTGATTTGATGCTTACATGCACTCCAAATTAGCTCATATCTTAGGAAGTAGTTCATACTACATTTTTACATATCCCATGATGATTTCATTCATTCATTCATACACATTTTAGACTTCTAAGTCATTCTAGGAATCCATGAACACAAAGCACACTACAAGCTTAGCACATTCTAGATACATACATTGCATCCATGCAAAGATTTGGGGTTTTTGTAACTCCTAATCTAAGGAGATTATAAGGAAAGAATTTGATCACACGTTCATGCTCCCCCTCGATATAGTCTTCCTTTCTCATTTGTCCCAGGGATTGAGAAATCTTCTTTCCTCAAAGATTAACATGCATCATAATAACTTGCTAAGTATTTTTTTTATTTCTTTTATTATTTGCTTCAAGAACAATTCATGTCCCCTTTAGATTAGGGAAGCCTAATTACTTGATACATGATTAGACGATTTTTCCTTGGTTTATTTGTGTGATCTTTCACTTTACATTGTATGATATTTGACTTAGATCTTATGAATGATATCTTATCTTTAGATCTTCCATTTCAAATTTTCTTATGTGATGTAATATACTATCATAGTATTAATTGTTGAACTATACATAGTATAAGATGATTAATTGGATACTAATTGAGGCCTGTCGAAAGACGGGGTGAGTTGAGGGTGTTTTAGTCGTGACAAAGGCTCCTTCCTCTCTCATACCAAAACCCCGAGCCAAGTTCTTTGGTTATGAAGGGCCGGTGTCCTTTATTCGTTTGAGTGAGTCAAAATTAGGTTTCTTGGTTCCTTAAAGACCAAGTGGCGACTCTGTATCTGTTTTCAATAGACCTTTTCTCTCTCTTTTCAAATCAATTTCCAAACAAGCAAGAGGTGGAACGCCGCGTGTCCACAGATACTTAGCAGTAGGCACGACTGACGCAAGAACTCTATGAAAGGGAGCCGCCACCCTATCATACCAAGCCTCGGTAAAAGCCTTCACAATGGAAGGGTTCATGGTAGAATTCCTCAGGAAATCTACGGTAACATCCTCAGGAACATCCTGAAGAAGTCCGTACTAACGAACCACTCTACCAGGGATATAAAAAGTGGTAGCATGCAAGCCAGGCAACTAGATGCCAGGTTACCCAGGAAGTCGTACTGCAATAGAGTAATAAGTCCACTGTGAGCAGACCCAACAGATGTCATCGAAAGAGAGACCCTAAAGCTAACCGAACCAAGCGACAACAGAGTATAATAGGTGGTAGATCTCCAGACGATCATAGAGAAGCGACCTGCGAAGGTGTAGAGGGTGGATAAAGAGATTCAAACGCTGCATGAGCCAAACCTGTAAGACAAAGGAAGCCCCAGCAGATAGCATGGCTCCAGTAGTATAGGCATAATCTAGTCCCACTAGAGTCTCACCAAGAACCAACATGACGGCATTCTTCATTTTCCCGCAAACTGTAGGCGACGGGTATAAGAATGTTAGAAAATGATTAGAAGAGTAAATGAGAAAGCATAGCAATCAATAATGCACTGCATCGTATAATCTGGTACCCGCTATCATAGGGGTCCCCCATGGGAGCATAGGCTAAAGCGAGACGTTCAAAATTGATATACCTATCATGAACAAAAGAGCCTACGGCATTTTCGGATATATATGAAGAAAATTAGTCAAATCCTGAACATAGTCGGCCTACAATAGGGGAATCGTCAGGTCCGCAAAAGGATCAGTGTGGAGGATAGCACTAAACTCCTCGAACAAGGAACAGATCTCCTAATAACCAAAGCGAACGACGTGGAACGTGGGATCCCAACACTGGATAGCGGCTCGAAGTAAACCTTCATCTAAAGCCATCTATCGAAAAGAAAAAAGGCTGTTCAGCCTAAAATACTCAAAGTTAAGCTTGTCAATGCCTGAGAGAGTATCCATCCATGGGAAGAAGATTTGAGAGTGAATGGAAGCCATTTGAGAAGGAAGTGAAAGAGGGAGAATAGTGTTTTGCAAAGTTTTGGAGAAAAGATATAGAAGGAGAAATAGATCTACCCAGGCCACTGAATGATGCTCAGAGAACTCAGCGGCACTCTTGAGAGTAAAGTAGAATCCACCCATGATTATATTCATAAAAATGCAGAATTCACAAGCAATAGAAGCATGACCAAGCTATGGTCGCATTCACAATAAAAGCATGCAAAGAAAATCAAAAGTCGTTAAACATGTCAATAGTAAAGTAGGTGTATGCCTATCCTATCCAAAAGGATAATTTTGGCTACCCAAAACTGTCATCAAAATAGTGTGTATATATACTGATCGGGAGAGAACAAATCCCAATTATACGCCTTAACTCACATTTGTTAGTCGTTTTTATCCTGTTTTTATGTAATTTTACTTTATTTTCTATTTTCTAGCAGGTTTTAGAAGAAAACAAGGAGATCGGGTTAAAATAGGTGAAAAAGCAGGAAGAAAGAAGCAGAAAAAGACACATCGCGCGCGCGGTCCGCGGGCGCGAAAATCTGAGAATCGCTCGCGCGATCCGCTCGCGCGAAACCCCATAAATCGCTCGCGCGATCCGCGCGCGCGAGGTGCCAAATGTCGCGCTCGCGCGATATGTGTAAAAACCAAAGTTGCGTATTTCAGTATTCTAAAGAGTCCTGTGCAGACGAAATTGCTTGAAGACGTCCAGATTGCAAATAGCACCTGTTTTAATCCATTTCGGGAGAGGAAAGCTTGGATAATCTCTTCTAAACTCTATATGTATCTAGTTTTTATGTTTTGAAGGGGTTACACACCTAGAGATTCATTCACATACATTCATTGAAGGCAAGAGGAAAGGGAAGAGCAAGCTTGAAGGTTTCTAATGGCTTACATCAACTCCATCTTCATGCTTTCACCCGTCATGAGCCACTAAACTCCTAATCTAGGGTTTCAATGAAACCCTAGCTATGTAAAGGGGGATTCTATGCTATTCTATTTTAAGATTTTATGTTTTGGGATAGTGATTGTATGTTGGTGGATTTTATATAATCAGTTTTTAATGTTAATAATCAAGAGTATTTTGGATCTATTCTTGTCTTAGATTTTTCCTTATGCTTATTGAACTCAATAGTCCTTGATTTCTGTGATTGATAGGAGTATTTACATACAATGGTGTTTATTTGATTGTGATGTTTACATCTTTTATAATCCATGCTTAGGAATGATGAGTTATGCTACACCCTAGTCATAGGTAGATAATTCATGTGAACCGTAGATGGATTATGTTTAGATTAAACTAACGATATCTTCTTGACGATACTATTGGGCTTGTAGCTACAATAGATCATAACTATCCAAACATAGAACTTAGAATAAGAAGTATAGACCCTCAATGCATAGTTAGTGGTGGATTTGTAATCCTAGATCTCATCTCCATATATTTAAACCAATTTCCAATTTTGCATTTAAGTTTACTTAGATTTAATTCTAGATCTTAATTCTAAAATTTCATAGTTTAAAGTAGTAGTGATAATAAAAACCTAAATCAATTCAACTTCCGATTTTCTTATAACTAGATAGATTAGATTTTAATAATCAAAGGATTAAAAGTTAACAATCTCTGTGGGTTCGACCTTTACTTTCCACACTACAAATCTTTTGAAAGTAAAGCATAAATAAGCATACTTTTATATCTTGATTCTGACAAGATCAATTTTTGGCGCCGTTGCCGGGGATTGAAATAACTTTTGCCATTAATTATTAGAATCGTAATTTACTTAGTTAGTAAATATCAGTTTCTTTTTATTTTCTTTGTTTTAGTTTCATTTTAGAGTCGCTCAAATTATTCTTGCTCTACAGATCTCAAACCGTCAATTCTAGCAAGATCGAGTGGAGCAGCTGTGCACGTCAACGGAGCTTACGCGAACCTGAAAAGAAAATTGCAATAAAAATAAAAAAAAAAACAAGTAAATTCGCTAAGTTTTTAAATTTCGCATCAACCACTGTAAGTCAGGGCGCTGAGACGCAATACTTGCATTAGGGTAGGTGTGGAGTGAGCACTGCATTAGCTAGGAAACCCGGGGCGCTGGGCTTGACGCGGTCATTGCATTACAGGATAATTTCATGCATCATATTAGTCTTGTGTGCTTGCATGCTTGGTTATTAGCGTAGCTATTCTTGTTTTTGTTGTTTTATTGAGTCAACCCTTAGTGTATGTTTGGAACTCGTTCAACTAAACCTAAATTGAATCCGCTTAATCTCGAACTTGAACGTACACTTAGAGGCTGTAGGTCATCAGCCCAAGCTTCGAGAGCTTGGTTGATGTTGGACGACGAGTCCACACCTGAACCGTCATCTTCATTTGAATTAGAAATCCGTAATACGCGTAATCGTTTAAGAAAAACTAAAACAATAAAAATCGAACCTATTCCGATGGCCGATTTTGGAAATAACCAGAATAATGGGAATAATCGGAATGAGGGGGATAATCTGAACATACCCCCACCACCACCATTAAAGGACTATTTCACTCCTACGGCCTACACGCCACCGTCGTGTATTGCATTGCCGGAAGTGACGGCAGCTCATTTTGAAATCAAATCCTCAACTATTGCGCTCCTGCCGTCATTTCATGGGCGTGTTAAGGAAGACCCTTATAACCATCTGGGCGAATTTCAGGGTATCTGTGTGACTTTAAAAATTCAGAACTTAACAGATGATGAGTTAAAAATGCGCCTATTCCCGTTTTCACTTAAAGATAAGGCGAAGTACTGGCTCCAATCGTTGGAGCCAAATTCAATAAGAACATGGGATGAGTTGCAAACTGTGTTCCTACAAAAATTCTTCCCCATAACTAGAACGAATTAGATTAGAAAGTCAATAACTAATTTTACAATGCAAGATGGGGAGACACTTTACGATACACGGGAACAATTTAAAGAACTTCTCCGTTCTTGCCCTCATCACCAGATACCCAAATGGCAGCTGGTGCAAGTCTTTTATGAAGGATTAATTCCTACCGTTCGAAATACCGTCGATGCTATTTGTGCGGGGACGTTCCTCCACAAGAGTGCCGATGAGGCATGGAAGATATTTGAAACATTAAGTGAAAACTCTATGAACCAAGCGGTATCCGTACGACCTGAAGGACACCTTCTACCTAATCCAAAGAGAGAGGCGAAAGTTGAGTCTAATCATTCGTATGAAATTCAAGAACTAAATAGAAAAATGGACCAACTTATGATGATGGGCCGCATGCAAGGCCCACCTGTTTCTGCTGAAGTATGCCAGTTATGCTCAGATTCGTCACATTCAACATTAGCATGTCCGTCCGCATCTCAGTTCCCGGAATTTGTGGAACAACATATAAATGCGGTTCAACAGTTCCAACGACCGAATTATAACCCCACGGGGTATAAACCGAACACGACATGGGGACCTCATCCGAACCTGTCATGGAACTCCAATAGTGAGAAGCCGTATTCGAAACCTGATACAACCAATTTTCCTAATGCGTATAAACCACAGTCTAATCAGTATCAGCAGCCTCCGAATCAACCAAATCAATACCAACAGCCCTCCTTCCGTGCTAATCCTTCTAGGGATAAAACTTTCGAAGAGAGTGTGTTGGCATCATTAAAGACCTTAGAGGCCCAATCACAATCGCAATCTCAACTTGTAAATTCCCATACACAATCTATAGCGAAGTTAGAGTCCCAAATGGGACAATTAGCTAATACATTGAATCAACGTAATGAGGGAAAATTACCAAGTCAACCTGTGCAAAATCCTAAAGGTCAGTACGAGGTGAGCTCAAATAAAAGGAAAAGGGTGAAAAGGAAGAGAGTTCTACTCCAGTTTCAAAAGACGCTAACCCTTTGATATCAAATAAAACATCTAAAGCGGTAAACCCTTCCGATTATGTGCCTAGGATGCCATTTCCACCGAGCGGGGAAGCCCCGGTTCACTTCACTAGAAAAAGCACGAAACCGGAAGATATTCTTGAAATATTTAAAGAAGTCAAAATCAATATTCCACTCCTAGATGCGATTAAACAGATACCCCCGTATGCTAAGTTCTTAAAAGATCTATGCACTCAGAAGAGGAAGTCGAGAAACCATTTATCTAAGAAAGTGTTCCTAACAGAAAAGGTTAGTTCCCTGTTTAACACTAACACTCTCAAATATAAAGACCCGGGTACTCCAACCATCGCTTGTCACATTGGTGATAAATACATTCACCGGGCTCTTCTTGATTTAGGTGCGAGTGTGAATTTGATACCCTATTCAGTTTATGAACATTTGGGTTTAGGAGAACTGAAACCGATTGCGGCCACCTTACAATTAGCCGATAGGTCAATTAAAGTTCCACGGGGGGTAGTAGAGGATGTATTGGTCAAAGTTGATAGATGTTATTATCCGGTCGATTTTATTGTACTAGACACCGAACCTGTCCTAGATGCTAGTAAACAAGTTCCAGTCATTCTAGGACGCCCTTTCCTAGCTACGGCTAATTCGATTATCAACTGTAGGACTGGTGTGATGGATATAACTTTTGGTAACATGACCGTGCGTCTTAAAGTCTTCAATGCATCTAACCAATCATATAGAGATGATGAAGAGGCAGATTGCTATGCCATAGACTTAATAGATGAATTAGTCGAAGAGGCAGCGCCTTTTATGTTGACTAAGGAAGCGTTGGAAGCGTGCTTATCACATTTTAATTTTAATGATTTCAACATTGGCACAAATATTGAAGATGTAAATACTCTGTTGGAATCAGTAAACACAACCAATGCACTTCCATGGAAGCCTAAAACAGAAGCTTTATCGCCTCTTGCACATGAACCGGCCCTACCATCCATTGATTATCCTCCAACACTCGAACTTAAGCCGTTGTCGGATTCTATAAAATATGCATTCCTAGGAACGAACGTAACCCTTCCTGTTATAATCGCGTCAAATTTAACTGAAAGTCAGGAAGTATAACTAATAAAGGTTCTAGGTAATCATAAAAAGGCAATTGGATGGACGGTCGTTGATCTAAAAGGAATTGACCCGTCAGTTTGCATGCATAGGATAAATTTAGAAGAAAATGCTAAACCATCTAGGGAAATGCAACGACGTCTCAACCCTAACATAAAAGAAGTGGTTATGAAGGAAGTTATTAAACTCTTAGATGCCGGTATTATATACCCGATCTCCGATAGTAATTGGGTCAGCCCAACTCAGGTTGTCCCAAAGAAATCAGGTATCACGGTTGTACCCAACGAAAAGGGAGTCCTTATACCCACCCGTCAAACTACCGGTTGGCGGGTTTGCATTGACTATAGAAAACTTAACATGATGACTCGTAAGGATCATTTCCCTCTCCCATTTATTGATTAAATCCTAGAACGTCTGTCCGGTCAGAGTTATTATTGTTTCTTAGATGGATACTCTGGTTACAACCAGGTGCCCGTTTACCCCGATGACCAAGAAAAGACAACGTTCACCTGTCCTTTTGGAACCTTTGCTTACCGACGTATGCCGTTTGGCTTATGCAATGCACCGGCAACCTTTCAACGGTGTATGATGGCAATTTTCTCGGACATGGTTGAGAAGTTTCTCGAGGTATTCATGGACGATTTCTCCGTTTTCGGACCCACATTCGATGAATGCCTCCAAAATCTGACAAAAGTCCTCGCCCGGTGCGAGGAAGCAAATTTGGTATTAAGTTGGGAGAAGAGCCATTTTATGGTTCAAGAAGGAATAGTCTTGGGTCACGTTGTTTCCAAGAGAGGTATAGAGGTAGATAAGGCGAAAATTGAACTAATTGATAAACTTCCACCGCCGTCGTCCATTCGTCAAATCCGGTCTTTCCTCGGTCATGCCGGCTTTTACCGACGATTTATAAAAGATTTTAGTAAGATCTCACGACCTTTGTGCAATCTGCTCGCCAAGGATGTGCCTTTTGTATTTGATAATGAGTGCCTCAAGGCATTTGAAACGTTGCGAACATTACTATCCACGGCTCTGGTAATCCAATCCCCTGATTGGTCATTACCGTTTGAATTGATGTGTGATGCTTCCGATTATGCCGTTGGAGCGGTATTAGGACAAAAAGTGAATAAAATCCCTCACGTAATTTATTATGCGAGTAAAACACTAAATGACGCGCAATTGAATTACACAACAACTAAAAAAGAATTACTTGCTGTTGTGTTTGCCCTTGACAAATTTCGTTCGTACTTATTAGGGTCAAAAGTTATAGTCTATACTGATCATGCCGCATTGCGTCACTTGTTGAATAAGAAGGAAACCAAACCGAGACTAATTCGATGGATTTTACTCCTACAGGAGTTCAACTATGAAATACGAGATAAGAAAGGTTCCGAAAATGTTGTCGCTGACCATTTGTCGCGAATCCTTGTTGAATCTAACGATATAACCCCTCTCCAGGATTCATTTCCGGACGAGCAATTATTTGCATTATCTGTCGTAAATCGTCCATGGTTCAACGACATCGTTAATTTCTTAGCTACGGGATATATCCCGCATACGTGGTCTCGTTTAGATAAAGATCGATTTTTTTCTCAAATTAAACACTATTACTGGGATGACCCATTATTATTTAAACACTGTTCTGATCAAATTATACGACGTTGTGTTCCGGAGAGTGAGTTCAAATCCATATTAAATTTTTGTCATTCTCTAGAATGCGGAGGACACTTTGGTGGCCGTCGTACGGCCGCTAAAGTCCTCCAAAGTGGGTTATATTGGCCAACATTGTTTAAAGATGCACATGAATTCTGTCAGAACTGCGTACGTTGTCAACAAACAGGGAATATGTCACATCGTGATGCGATGCCCATGACCCCAATCCTTATTATAGAAATATTTGACGTTTGGGGCATCGACTTTATGGGTCCGTTTCCCTCGTCTTGTGGTTTTGAATATATTTTAGTCGCGGTCGACTATGTTTCTAAGTGGGTGGAGGCAGTGGCGACGAGAACCAACGACCATAAAGTTGTGGTTTCTTTTATTAAAGATAATATATTTTGTCGATTCGGTACGCCACGAGCGATTATAAGCGACGGAGGTAAACATTTCTGTAATCGTTATTTCGAAGCCCTCGTCCGAAAATATTCTGTCACCCATAAAGTAGGGACCGCATACCATCCGCAAACCCAAGGCCAAGTTGAAGTGACTAATAGAGAGGTCAAAAGTATATTAGAAAAAATGGTACGTCCAGACCGTAAAGATTGGTCACAACGACTGTCCGATGCGCTTTGGGCATATCGTACAGAGTTTAAAACTCCTATTGGGATGTCTCCGTACCGACTAGTATTTGGAAAAGCGTGTCACCTACCGGTGGAACTTGAACACAGATCATATTAGGCCATAAAAATGTTTAACCAAGATTTAAAAGCGGCAGGATGTCACCGCAAACTTCAATTACAAGAACTGGACGAATTAAGAAATGAAGCATATGAAAATTCCAGAATCTACAAGGAACGTTCTAAAGCTTTCCATGACAAAATGATCATAAGAAAGAATTTCGAAGTTGGACAACGCGTATGGTTATTTAATTCGAAATTACGATTATTCCCGGGTAAGCTACGATCCCGATGGGACGGTCCGTTCATTGTAACGCAAGTGTTCCCGCATGGAGCAATTGAAATACAAGATACAAACGGTGGGGCACCTTTTAAGGTAAACGGACAACGGCTTAAGCCGTATCAAATCGAGGAAACAGAAGAAAGAGAAATTGAATCTATAGATCTGGTAGATCCGGTCTATCTCGACTGAGCACATGCATCGGTCGAGCTAGCGACATAAAACTTAGCGCTTCTTGGGAGGCAACCCAAGCGTTAGTTAGAATTTTCTTTAATTTTGTACACTAGTAGGTAGTTTTTGGCCTATGTCTGAGGTTGTAAATACCCAAAAGATGAAAAGTTTCAATTAAAGAACATAGATATAAGAAAACAGAAAAGAAAAATGAGAAATTCGCATCTCGCGCGCGCGGACCGCTCGCGCGGACCGCTCGCGCGAGATATCCCCTTAGCCAGAAATTTTTGAAAGTCTTTCATAGGGCCCTCAGTTTCTTCTCGCGCCAGAAATCGCGCGAGCGAATCTATCGCTGGAGCGGTCCGCTCGAGCGGATTTGTGCCTTAAGATTTTTATTTAAATCTACGAAAAGCAACCCTCAGCTTTTCCTCGCGGAGGAATCCGCGCGCGCGAGGCTCGCTCGCGCGGTCCGCCCGCGCGAGGTTCCCCTCCCTTTATATATAGGGTTGTGCCCTAATTTCTCTGAAATTCTCTCTCTCTCTGCGTCTCACTCTCTCCCCTGCGATTTTCTCTCTCTTCTCTCTCCACCCCGAACCACCACCTCCGGCGACCCTCTGTCTCTCCTCCTTCCACCACCCATCATCATCATCAACCACCACCACAACCCACCACGAACCACCATACACCCCCACTATCTTCCCACCATACATAACCACCACAGTTTCGCCGACCACTGTCGGCCTGCCTCCTCACACGATCACACTCAGACCCCCACCGTCCTTCATCCTTCCACCACCCACATCAAGCCGCCACCGTTCACCGCCGCCGCCAGACGCGATTAAACAGCAACCCCCCCCCCCCCCCCTCTGCTTTCTTTTTCTGCATACAGGTATATATATATGTATATATATATGTCTATACACATACATCCATATAAACCTAGATATACACTGAGCCACAGGGAGAACGAGTAGGGGTTTTCTTGAAACCCTGAGCCATACGCACACACAAACCCTAGATCTGTACGTACCCAATCACAGTTAGGGTTTGACATTTGGGATTACTCAAACCCTAAATCCAACCCATGAACCTTAAAGCTATACACAATACACACGAACTTCTTTAGACAGAACACTTATTATACAACCAATTTGCAAGAATCCAATCAGGGTTTGTGCATTAGGGTTATACAGAACTATGTGTACCCGTTTCGAGTTAAATCTACACTAATGTTACACACAGATTTAATTTTATACACCCACGCACAAATGGATTCTTGTATACACCCTCACATGCATACTCAAGGTTGAAATTAGGGTTTGTGTTTGGGGGTTTTATACTCACAGTACCGGTATAGATTTCTACTATTCGAACCTCTCAAGTCAGTTTATGTGCTTTAATCCCTATCTCACACTCACCCTGAATTCTATACCCTAAACTCAATAAAGTTCATATGAACGTTCATGCTTAGATGAAAGTTAGGGATTTTTCTAATGACTCCATTTATGTATACAGTGATGCATATACCTGAACACATTCTCTTTTAGGAACGTACAGATGAAGGTGTATACAGTTTTTCGGAACTACGCTCATTTATGCAGTTGAATCTATCACTTTGACCTAAAAGTCTTAATTAGGGTCGATTAAATACAATTGACCTAAACACCTGAATACAGTTTTCATTTTTGATTAAAATGTTGGGATCAATAGTCTTAAGGATTTCAGTGTATAGGCATTGTTCTATAGATCAGGTTCATTGTTTCTTCATTCTGTTCACATTCTAATGAATACGTCGACATTAGTTTTAAATGTTCATACACTGAATCAGAAAGCATATCCTAGAGCTCCAATGGTAGTTACGTTGTTTCCATTCACATGCTTGACACATTTACGCTCGTATTCTCATCTTGTATACAGGAAGCATATTCCTAAAATTGAATGTGAATTTGAGTGTGTCCATAATTCATATTTCTAACCGGATTTCGACGTTGAAATGATTTAATGAGTTTTGGCGTTGCATTAACGTATTAACCCAACTTGGAACTGTCATACTAAACAATTGAAATGTTGCTTTTAACATTAGTGTCATTTATCTATTTCCATATTTACATTGCTATTTAACACGCGGCAAGTACCCCGTGACTTGCCGCAAAGTGTGTGCCCTTGTCGGGACAGTGGGTGGGAAGGGATCGGCTCTTCTCACAGTTGCTGGGTGTTCCCCCGTGAACCCCAATTTTTTTAAACTGTAAATTATATTGATTGTGTCCCTTGTCGGGATGTTTTTCATTTACAGGTGACCCTTCCCCCTATCCCTTTCTTTTTCTTTTTCTGAGCATAGACCAATTTCAAAGCCCACATTTTCAAATTTTTTTAAAAAAAATTCGAACCTTTCTTCTACAACTATGACCAAAAGAACCGTTAGATCAGCTTCTTCTTCCCAACCGCCTCAGAAAAAAGCCAAAGGCAAGGAAAAACAGACTGACCCACCACCACCGCCTCCAGACGACCCGAACCCAAACGAATTAGGTCCTAAGTACGCTACCTGCGGCCTCAATTACGAGGCCGCCATAGATGCTGAGTACTTCACGTCTGATAAAGACACGAAGTGGGGCCATAGTAACCTAGCTGCCCGAAAATTGGCCCCACCGCTCTATTTTAGAAACCCAGACCTAATTAGCTACCCCCGCCTCGTCCGCCTATTTTACCAAAACCTACGCTACCATAAACAATCCCTCAGCCAACACGCCTTTATCTCTACTACCCTAGATGGCCACGACATCACCCTAAACCCAGACAATATCGCTAAAATCCTTCACCTTCCCTCCCATTCTTACCACGTGCCTAAACTCAATGTCCTAACCAAAGCCCACTCCTTTATACACATTATGCAGGATATGTGTGCCGGTCGCTCTGGTTCGGGGCAATCTATACGACGATCTCATATGCCCCGCCAGATGTGGTTTGTCGACCATGTCTTTAAACGCAACCTGTACCCCCTAGGTCAAGAGCAAGAACGGACCAAGTCTATCCACCACGCCCTCCATGCCGTTTACCGTAGTGATTGGTTCCATCCTGGCCTCGTTATTATGGATGGCATGCGCCACACTACTCAGGCCATTGATAATGCCATAGACCCTAAGACCCTTCTGCCTTATCCTCGCACCATCACGGCCATTCTTCGGGCTAAGGCCTTTCCTATCCCTGCCGATGAGCCTATAGATGCACATATCCCGGAGTTCGCTTCCGCCGATTGGAAGTTGAGCCTGGATCATTTAGACTTGGAGGTTAGGAGGGCACGCGAGGCAGCCCATGCCCGTCGCGAGCAGGCGGCACAGCGTCCCCCTCCCCCGGAGGATATTCCTTACGCTTGGACATATGGGGACGTCTGTGCTTTCCGTGGAGAGACCCTGCGGCTTCAGTCCTACATGCGCTCATATTTCCAGCTGGCTCATCCGGATTAGCTGGATGACATTCTAGCCCAGGGCGAGGCTGCATATCAGTCGGCTTTCCCGCGACCAGCACAGCAGGTGGCAGAGGAGGAGCAGGGTGAGGTGCAGGGCGAGGAGGAGGAGGCTGGGGATGCTGGTGATGATGACGATGGGAGTGACGGTGATGGGGATGGTGATGATACTACTGGCCAGGGGAGTACTGGGTTGGAGTTGGTTTTGATTGAGGGTGGTGATGACTGAGTAGGTTTTGGTTGGGTGATTAGACATTTATTTTTCTTTTTCCTCTTGTATTTGGTTGGGGAGTTTCAGACATTTTCAGACATTGTGGGCCTGTATATTATTTATTCCTGTTTTGCTTTCACTTTTTGTTATTTCTTTCTTTTATTTATTAGGATTTTACTGTACCCGGCTTCGACCGGTTTAGCTTCGTTATTCCTGTTTCGTTTCCGTTGGGTCTGTAAATAATTTATTTTTTTGCACTTTTCTTTTGTTTTGTGGTTTGCTATATGTCTGGACCATTATATTTATTACACTGACTTTATTGCCATTTCCTGCTTGTGATGCTTTACTTCATTACTTATAACAACTTCACAACAGTGAGTCAATACTGAGTAATTACCAACCCCATTGCACGCTAACAGGGATTGCTTCGACTCAGGTTTGGGGGAGATTATGCAGAAATGTCCATTAACGATGCCGAATTATTAATTAAAAGCGAATACGGTTTAATTTGGTTCCACATTAGCCTATTAATTACCGTTGCTTTTCAGCGCATGTAACTGATTAATAATTTAGGTTCATACATTCAAGTGTAGATCATTTTTTGTATTTATTATTATAATCCTGATTGTCACCGATGTCTTTCATGACTAATAACTTGCGCTAATTATACTTCAGTTGTGACGTTTTTTAATTTTTTGGTTTCAGGACATATCGCTACCACATATACATATAGTTATCCAAATCCTCCTTTCTCCTTATCATCTTTTCACTATGGATCACCCGATGTCTCCTCCTACGTCATCTGATAGGTCTCCCAGTCAGTCGAGTTACTATTCTGACTCTAGTTCATCTTCTGATACTTCTATACTTAGTCCTAGGATAGCCAAACCTGACGACCCGGTCGGTCGTCCCGACTAGTGTCGTCGTTGTCCTCATAGGTCCATTCTTAGCTGTTCCGATTCTTCTGACGAGGATGACATGTTTGGCGATGACCCTACTTCTCTTGATGGCCCTTATGGCGCTCCTCCTACATCTTCTGCGTCGTCATCGTCTGAATCGGTCGAGTCCTCGACTGATGATGACGATGAGGGTGTTGTCTCAGGATTCGCTGCTATTTCTTTATCTGACCCTGTTGAGTCTAGTGTGCCTACACCAGAGGTTACCTATCCATATAGGAACCTACCTGATTATGTGCCGGACGTTGTTCGACAGCGTCCGGGTCACCCTGACTGGTCCCCTGAGGACATTGCCTCGATATTCGCGCCGTATTCCGGTCCGGAGGATGATTGGGTGGATTTGGGTCCGAGTGTCGTTGAGGGGATGGAGGAGGGTCAGAGTCTGGATTTACATGATGATTTTGATGAGGTAGGACCACCGTTCGACCCTGCGGAGCACCCAGAGTGGGAGCTTGTGGATTGGTACGTTCGATCTGGAGTACAGCCTCCGTCTGACATTTTTCGTGGAGTGGACATCCTGGTGATATTCTATGAGGACTACATCCATGTCATTGTCATGTTCCCCTCTGCATAGGGACATGCAGTGATTTGGTTTGGGGGGAGTATATGGATATTTTCATTTTCATTTTAGTGTTTTTTTTTTAGTTTTATTAGTTTTATTCGTATAGTTTCTTGTTTTCGTACTTCAGAGTATTTTTGTTAGTTTTCTTTTAGTTGTTATTTCATTCATTTGTAGTTCTTTTAATTCATTATAAAAAAAAATAATAATAATAAAAACAAAAATAGAAGTATAATAATAATAGAGAAACAAACATTTTAGTAGTTCTGTAAATAAATAAATAAGTTTCTTAATATTGTTCAACATTGCATTCCTTTTTATTATAATCAGATTTCATCGGAATTTTGAGAATTAAAAGAGTATATAATCAAATGTTTACCGAATCTATGAGAAGATGTTTTGAGAATTATATATTATCGGAATCATTGTTTTATATCTTATACTTGCATATCTTGTCGCACTGCACGTAGTCATATGGATGTATATTAACCTTGAACTGTAATATACCTTGGATTTCTAAATAGTAATATTGTGGAGACTAGAACCCGGTGAGCGTCAGAGCCTATCATCCTTTTGAGGGTTTTATTACGTTTATCGAATCTCTTTGACACATCGCACTATCTCGTTGATTGGTCTCATTATTTCTTCATTTTGATTGAAAGTCGAGTGAATATTAGAATTACCATGTTTAAAAAATATTAAAAGTAGAGAAATTCTATTTCCTTTTATATCATAACATTGAAAAATCATGTAACCTTAGAAAATGACACTAGGCCGTTTGTTCTAATAAACCTTTTGGACCTTTGGCCTACCCATTATAAATATTTTTTTTTATTATATCCCTTGTTAACCCATTTGAGCCGTTTTAAAAAAAAAGCCATTTCTTTGTTCACCTATTATCTTACCCACTCCGATATGGAGTTTGCCACTATTAAATAGTACCTACCCTATGTCCGAAAGTAGTTAGAGAATAGTTTTCATAAAGAAATTGGGCTATTAAACGACTAGAAGAAAAATATGATGTATCGAGTAGTAAAAGAAAAGGATCTAAAAAAAAATAATAATAATAGTTATTAAAAAAAAAAAAAAAAGGATATGATCCTCTTGGAAAAAGAAAAAAAAAGTGATATAACTAGTCGTTGTAGTAAAGCCCTTGTGTTCCATGTTAAGGCGGCTATTTCTAGATACTTACGGACATTTTGAATCCCTTTTACCTTTCTTTTCTAAGCCTTAACCCTTGACCAATATTACAACCCGTGTAAAGTCCTAGTTGATTCTATAAAAACATGATTTGATATGTGACCGATAAGGAAAAGGAAGTAAAAGCATGGTGGTGATGATATTTACTTGACGATCGATATCTATTCGTGAGACTATTTTATTTCTGTCGTGTCGTACGTTGTTGAGAGTCATATGCGAATTTATTTGTTTTGCACAATAATTCTTTCTCGCATATATATACACAGATGAGTGTTTACACCTGTTTCAGAATGATTTCATGTTAGAGTGTAATAACAACATGAGATTTGTAGTCGAAGCATCACTAGATAGTTATCTGATTTATATTCCAAGTTCATAGTTGCAGTGTATCCACTTGACTACCATTTCACACACATGCGAGTCTTCGATATATGCTATTGATTCTGGTGATATATGTTTTCAGATTATTTTTCATAATGTAGGAGGGCATCTGATTGTTTTACTCTTGATAATTTTAGAATTTCATTTGAGGTTGATTTTATCTAAAAAGGATGTGACATTGACATATTTAAATTTTGAATAAAATCTTTACGAGTTAATAAAGATGGTTGTGGGTGACTTGTTGACGAGAACCCTCACGAGACTTCACTCGTCCGACTAGGGACACCTAGAGGTTTAAAAGGCTTGTTGCACAGGCTAAGTGCAATCGTTATCCATACGAAAATGGATTAGGAATTTTATTATTAGTAGTTTATATCATTCTTTTTGCTCGAGGACTAGCAAAATGTAGGTTTGGGGGTGTGATCGGGAGAGAACAAATCCCAATTATACGCCTTAACTCACATTTGTTAGTCGTTTTTATCCTGTTTTTATGTAATTTTACTTTATTTTCTATTTTCTAGCAGGTTTTAGAAGAAAACAAGGAGATCGGGTTAAAATAGGTGAAAAAGCAGGAAGAAAGAAGCAGAAAAAGACACATCGCGCGTGTGGTCCGCGGGCGCGAAAATCTGAGAATCGCTCGCGCGAAACCCCATAAATCGCTCGCGCGATCCGCGCGCGCGAGGTGCCAAATGTCGCGCTCGCGCGATATGTGTAAAAACCAAAGTTGCGTATTTCAGTATTCTAAAGAGTCCTGTGCAGACGAAATTGCTTGAAGACGTCCAGATTGCAAATAGCACCTGTTTTAATCCGTTTCGGGAGAGGAAAGCTTGGATAATCTCTTCTAAACTCTATATATATCTAGTTTTTATGTTTTGAAGGGGTTACACACCTAGAGATTTATTCACATACATTCATTGAAGGCAAGAGGAAAGGGAAGAGCAAGCTTGAAGGTTTCTAATGGCTTACATCAACTCCATCTTCATGCTTTCACCCGTCATGAGCCACTAAACTCCTAATCTAGGGTTTCAATGAAACCCTAGCTATGTAAAGGGGGATTCTATGCTTTTCTATTTTAAGATTTTATATTTTGGGATAGTGATTGTATGTTGGTGGATTTTATATAATCAGTTTTTAATGTTAATAATCAAGAGTATTTTGGATCTATTCTTGTCTTAGATTTTTCCTTATGCTTATTGAACTCAATAGTCCTTGATTTCTGTGATTGATAGGAGTATTTACATACAATGGTGCTTATTTGATTGTGATGTTTACATCTTTTATAATCCATGCTTAGGAAAGATGAGTTATGCTATACCCTAGTCATAGGTAGATAATTCATGTGAACCGTAGATGGATTATGTTTAGATTAAACTAACGATATCTTCTTGACGATACTATTGGGCTTGTAGCTACAATAGATCATAACTATCCAAACATAGAACTTAGAATAAGAAGTATAGACCCTCAATGCATAGTTAGTGGTGGATTTGTAATCCTAGATCTCATCTCCATATATTTAAACTAATTTCCAATTTTGCATTTAAGTTTACTTAGATTTAATTCTAGATCTTAATTCTAAAATTTCATAGTTTAAAGTAGTAGTGATAATAAAAACCTAAATCAATTCAACTTCCGATTTTTTTATAACTAGATAGATTAGATTTTAATAATCAAAGGATTAAAAGTTAACAATCTCTGTGGGTTCGACCTTTACTTTCCACACTACAAATCTTTTGAAAGTAAAGCATAAATAAGCATACTTTTATATCTTGATTCTGACAAGATCATATACAGTCATCCAAATGTGTGTGTGTCCTCTCCAACACTCAGAAAAAAGAAAAAATAGGGAGATGAGATGTAGGGTCAACCCCTGCCTCGACCTCAGGACTGGCTAGTGATGCGTCTAAGGGGCTCCTACTTTGACTCCATATCGCTCCCAACACTATGGCCTCTGCCTCTGCCTCCGCCACTACCGGTACCTCCATGAGCTCCCCTAGGGCCTGCTCTGAGCTGTAGCTCCAGCTCCCTTACCCGTAGGGTCAGAGCCCTGATCTCCTCATCCTGAAAAGTAGAAAGGTAAACTATAAGTGGTTAAGCAAGATTAAAAATTTAAAATCAAATGCTGAATGAGTAAAGTAATAAAGATTTACCCTAGCCTGGAGTTGAGCCTCAGCAGCTACCCAAGCTCCACCAGCCTAAATCAGAAAAAGGATTAGAAACTCAAGAAGAATACAAAGAGTCAAAATGGGGTTTTTTTTTCATAAATTACCCTCCATTCTCGTCCATGAACCCAATACCTCACGCTATGAGCGTAAAGTAGGCCATTCTCAGCATAGTCCCTAGGGACGTGATCATACTAGAGTGGGACTATGGGAGAGCCCTAGTAGTGTTGAGGGATCATGGTCATGCTCTGTTCACTATAAAAGACCATCTGGAGACTCCAATCCCACTATGGTAGAGTAGGAGGTCGGGCCGCGACATGAACATGCTACAAGGAAGAAGAGAGAATTCATAAAAAGCAAAAGAGATCAAAAGAGAGAATGAAAAAGATATAAAAACTTACTCGGGTCACTTCCATCAGAGGGAAATCTTCATCAACTTACTAGCACGGAAAGCTGCGTATCCCTCGGGAGGCTCCAGGTAATCTTGAATGGAGAGACCATTCAAGGTAGCTGTAAAGGCACTGCCTTGGAGAGTCTCAAAAACTCTCATAGAACTAGGAGAAGGGTGCATGTGGAACACGGGAGCCATCAGAGATTAAATGGTCACTCTCTCTCCCAGATACACTCTCGAGCATATAGGCCGTTTAGTAGTATCCTCATCGGATTGAAACCTGCTGATCTCCACCTCTCTGGAGTAAGGGTAGCAAGTATGGAAACCCAGGGCTGCCAGTTGTCGTGGGGCTCCCTCAAGGTCGTAAGGAAATTCTTGAACGCAATAAAATCATGGGCCCTGGTCTTCCACCCGACGCGATCCTTCTGCCACTTCAGCCCCCGAGCCATGATGAGGGCATTCGCTGGTCGTATCGAAGGCAGCATCATGTGTAGATACTCGTACAACCAAGTCTGAGAAGAAAAGAAACAAAAAGAGCATGAGATTTAAAAATCAGAAATAGGAAATTAAAAGGAAAAGAAAAAAAGAAAAATGAAAGTAAAAAGGGAATGTACCTCCCACGCTCTCCAATAGCCACCCATGGAAGCTGGGCGATCCCGGGACAGCTCTCCCATATGTCTGTAAAGAATTGCCAGTCCAGCACTGGCCCAATCATATTCATAGATGTGGCCCATGTCCTCTAGAGATCCTAACAGTGCAATAGTGATCCGATCACCTTTGGTGCTCAACAGAGAGCACCCTAGCAAGTACATAATGAACCCCCTAGCCATCTGCTCATCCGTAAAGCCCTCCTAGTACTTGAATGTATCAAGGAGCTACTTAGTCGTGACCAAAGACTCATCCGGGTCCATTCCCAACAGCACGGGTACCCGATCCCACTCGATCACCGTGTCCAGCATCCGTAGGCACTCACCCCCAAAGAGGATCCCCCTGATCATACTAAAATCAAGGGGGGTCATCGTCATCTCCCCGAACTCAAAGTGGAAGTTATTGGTGTTATCCTACCACCGCTCCGAGAGAGCATGAATCTACTTGAAATCGTTTGAACTCTTCATCAAGAGCTTAACAAAGTCCCCAAAGCCGGCTGTGATAATGTAATCCTAGACAGTCTAATTCAGAGACTGATACCACTCGTAGCCGTGAGTAAGGCTGTCGTGACCCTTTAGCGAGTCATGCTGAAGCTGCAACAAGTCACAAGATTTTAATATCAGTAAAATGAATGGATAAAAAGAAAAAACAATAAAGAATAAAATAAAATTGATCTTAGAGAGATGATCAGGGCATTCGAAAACCTTTAATATAGAACGCATGTGTTCCAAATACCATTTAACAATCGGAGAAATCAAAAGAGAACATTTCAAAATTTTGTGTTATCATACATTGCATTCATGGGGAGTGATAAGCAAAGAATTGAAAATTGAGAAATGAAAAGAAGGATATACCTCACGTTGAAATGCCCGAGTAGATAGGTGCTCGTTAGGGTCTCGGAGTAGAAAAGTGGGGTCGACGTGAGGAGTAGCCTTGTACTTCTTCCTCTTCTTGCTCTAGTTGCCTGGGCCGCTAGCCATGTCAGTCAACCTGTCAAGAGAAAGAGAGATGAAGATCAAGTTTTAGAAAAGTGGAGAAAAGAAAAGAAATCAAGAAAATGACAATAATAAGGAGAAAAAAAATAAGATTTTGATCAAGGGGAACTAGCCTGCTGACCCTATAGATCGCTGCAAGTCAATAAAATATTTTGAGAGAGAGATTCAGTTTAGACAGTGTTTTGAGAAGTGAAAGAAATGAAAGAAAATTAAACATGCAAAGCGATCTGCGCCTCGAGCGGCACTCGGGAATTCGCGAACGCTACCGTGCGACACTCACTAAGTACTGTCACGGCATTCCGTGAGTGCCACAACGGCAATCACGAACTGTCATGTTCCTACGCATGTGCCGCGAAGCAAGTAGCTGAAGGGTCACTGGTTTTCCCCCCAAAATTCAAAACGGGTCCCAAATTTTGAATTCAAACCCCCAAAGTTTGCACGACTTTTACACTTTGGCCCCTGGAAAATAATTTTTCAAGTCCACATAGCTTCGAATTTTGAAAGATGAATTTGAGATTAAGTCTGATTGACTCTGGATTTATGAAATTAAATTCTTTTGAGTCTGATTGATTCTTGATTTTGAAACTTTGATTCAATTTGATTTGATTTGAGTCATATTGACTCCTGATTTTAGAAAATTGCTAAGATGAATGAGTCTGATTCACTCTGGAATTAAAATTATTTTAAGTCTGATTTGACTCTAGATCTTTTTAAGATTTGAAATACTTTTGAGTCTATTAGGCTCTCATTTTGGAAATAATTTGATTTGAGTCTGATGGACACCTAATCTCGGAAATGATTTGATTTTTAAAAATTAAAATGAATTGAGTCCTATTGACTCCTAAAAAATGAAGAATTGAATTGATTCGAGTCTGATTGACTCCCGATTTTGAAATTAAGTAAAAATCAAGTGTGACGGACTCCTGATTTTGAAGTTTGAGATGAGCAAACATATCCGACGGGGTCGAAGGGATGTGGATATTTTGAGTAAACATATCCGACGGGACCAAAGGGCTGTGGATATTTAGAGCAAACATATCCGACGGGGCGAAGGGCTATAGATACCAGGAGCAAACATATCTGATGAGGTTGAAGGATTACGGATACTCAGAGCAAGTCTGCATTGACAGTAGGGCCTAAGTCGCGAAGCGCCGACCAGTTAATTGCGTTCACGAGAGCAAATCTGCATTGACACTGGGGCCTAAGTCACGAAGCACTGCCCAGTCAATTACATCAAGAGAGTAAACTCGTATTGACACTGGGCCTAAGTTATGAAGCGTAGCCAAGTCAATTATGTTAAGAGAGCAAATCCGTATTAAAATTGAGGCCTAAGTCACGAAGCGCCGCCCAGTCAATTGCGTTCATTCGATTGGCCGACACGGCTACGAATCCTAAAGAGGACCAACCCATTAGTCAAAGAGACTCTGAGTTCTGAAGATAGCTCGCCCAATCAGTTGAAGTGACATCATAAGTTAAGTAGCATAGCATATGGATTGCATCTAGATAAATTGAAGTAGCATGATCTCAAATCATTGCATTTGCATAATTCGAAAGCATGAAGCATGAAATCGCATTAGCACCCATCGTTGCATGAGCACGTGCATCACGATGAGATAGGTGCATTCATCCATATGACTATTTATGTTTGTGTGTTTGTCCCTTGCTCGAACTACATCCTGGTCTGATTCCCGTAGGGATACGTAGGCAACTCACCGTCGAGCATGACCATCATGGGCTATTTGCGCGACTGTTTTTGCAACGCATTTTGTTTTTACATGAATCCGATAGTTTGGTCAAAGGCTTGTATTTTTTATACGAATCTGACAGTTTGGTCAAAGGCTTATAATCACACAGGCTTCAAAATTCACTTGTGACACACATTGCTCCACACGCTCTATCATAGAGGGGCAAACTGTAGACACCCCAATTTTGACCAACTATCAAATTTAGGGGATTATTACCTCCAAAATCGATGATGACAAAATTCGACGAATTTTTGGGTTTCCAAGGCTCTTCAAGCTCTTCAAAAGGCTCTTCAATTTCAATCTCAAAAGGAAAATTTATTAAGGAAGAAAGAAAAAGGAAGGAACAAGAGAGAAAAAAGGGAAGAACAGCAGAAAATGGCACGCGGCGAGGATCATGGCAGTCACGCGGTGCCGCATCGGCACTCACTGACTTCCGTACAGACATTCAGTAAGAGCCACACTGGCACTCCCTGAACGCTACAGATAACTCGCCAAATGCTGCAAAAATGGAAGCAGTTTTGAAAGCAAAATGAAAGAAAAAGAATAAGAAAAAAAGAAAAAGAAATAAAAAAACAAGGCAAAATAAGATGTATAAAAAGATGGCAGTCCGCGAGTTATCAGCAGCACTCGATGAATGTCGTTTCGGCAATTACCGAGTGTTGTTCTGGTGCTTACTGAGTATCTTGGACAACTCCACCAAGTGCCACCCTTTTTTAATAGCCTGTTTTAAATAGTACACATTGTACCATCAAAAGTACTTTCAGGATTTAGGGTTTTTACCCCCGAATTTACCAAAATGACCCTTAAAATTTTGTCTATATAAAGGAGTGAATATCCCATTACATGAGGATCTTGAATCTTGAACAACTTCTAGGAGGATTCTTGAGCAATTTTTTTATGTTACTAGGAGACTACCATTAAGAAAATCTTAGATAGAATTAAGAAAAAATAATTTTAAATTTGAAAGAAGAGCTTGGAGAATCTTGTGAAGACATCTAAACCACAAAGAAGTTGAGGATATTGGAGGTAACCTCTAATTTTAATTAGCTCTTAGTTTAAGTTCAATCACAATTCATAGAACTATTTAGGAACTTTACACATTGTCTAGTCTCTTCCTACCCCTTCATCACACGCCACTAGAATTGTGATTGAACTTCCATTTGTTTCTCATTGATTTGGATCTAAATAGCTTTGGATTTAAGGCCAAATAAGTTCTAAAGTGAAGTCTAACTTAGAACATTAATTGAGTATTGGTTTCATCTCTTTTGCTTATATTCCTCTCTTGGGATTCATGATATTTTCAATATCTCCTTTGACTCCCTTGAGTTTGATCCTTTAAATTCTCTATAGACTTGTGATTTAAATGGGAATTAAGGTAAGTCATAGTCATATCCATATATAATTAGTGAATCCAAGTCTTAATTCTTGATTTGGATCCTCTAATTTGAAGTCTCATGGAATTCCCTTTATATTCGATTGAGGTTCATATGGACTGGTCATAATTAGTCTCCAAGGATCATTAACTTGGGAGAAGAATTGAATAAAATAATTCTATATTCCTCGAGGACCATCAGCTTGAGAGAGGCATTAGGGCTTAAGAAAAGCCAACTCCAATGGCTTAGATGTCAATATTGGTGCATTAATTTCAATAGCCAACAACGATCAAGAATTTTTAATTAAATCATGGTCTATTGGAATTGAATGAGACAACTTGAATTATGTTCACAACTCGTAAATCTTCCACTAAATTTTTTGTTTTGATGAGATTCCATGTTTAAGATGGTTTGGTCTTAGGATTTGTAAACTAGCTACTCTCTGTCCAAAATTTCAGAGCAGTAAGTCAGTTTTGATTTGAATTGATCAGAGCCTTAACCAAAAAACTTTGACTTTAAATAAATTTTTCTATGAATTTTAATGTGCTAATAAGATTCCCTAAAAAGAATGAAGTAATTTAGATTCGTTTACTATTTTTAGAAAACCACACAAAATCTCTGGACAGAGAGTTGTTAAATTCTGAGTGATGTCTGGTTTTGATCTAATTCCCAGAGATTGAACCGTTTGATCTTTGATTTTCTTTTTAGGTTAGAAACTAGACTCCTAGAGGCATTTTGTGTCGAAAAATCATTAAGATCTAACCACGAAAACTGTGCTTTTCCTATTTTTGAAAGTCTAGTCTACTCTTTGTAATTTTTGGAATTCTGTGACAGATTTGATAAACTTTGCAAATAATGGTTCAAATGACTTTTCTACCTAAGGCTTGAAAAATGTTCTAATTATGATTAATTGAACTTAAATCCAGAGGGTAGATGATCCAAATCAATGAAGAGCTTATAGCTTATTTATGTTCATATTCATGCATTCATCACATATGCATAGATTCTAGCAATTAGGACATTATCTTGTATTGTGCTAAGCCATAATTAGTTGAACATAGCTATGGATTCCTTGTGGTCATGTTGGGAATATATCATCTCTATATGGACATTATATAGGCTCCTAGTTGAGACTTGTATATGTATAGAGGTGTTGTAATTTCAACTAGTTAGAAGGAATTCATAGTAATGCCAACTCTTCCCATGCTTGATAGATTTAAGCTAGGGATTTGATATTTAGGATTTGATATAATATCTTGTTCAATGCATGTGGACTAAACCTTGTTTTGTAACACCACTGAGGTATGATTTCCTGACTTTTCTCTAGTTTACCTTATTTCTTGATTTTATCGATTTTCAACTTCATACGCGACACCTTAGATTAGGGTTTGCCTTATGTGTATATATGTGCTAGAGACCCTTTTTCTAGGTTCTTTCTATTTATTCGTATGTGTTGCACGTTTCCTTTCGTGGCTGTATCTCGGGTGAGTTCCTTTATTCCTTAATGCATATCATCTTGCTTGCTATTTAAATTACGTGATTTTGTATGCCTTTTATAATCTTGCACCCCTTTGGACATGTTTTTGTAATGTTTATATATATATGTATTAATTAAGGGCAAACTTAGATTAATAATTCGATTAAAAAGGATAATGAGTAGAGGCCTATCACGAGATAGGATGAGAGGGGGTATTTTAGTCCGTCGGGCTCCTTCCTCTCTTATCCCATAATCCCCGGACCTAAATATCTCTAGTTTTTAAAAGATCAGTTTGATTTTAAAATGGTTTCTTAATTTTCCTTAAAAAAAATGAAGTGGTGACTCGTATTTGAATTTGAAAAAGTTATTAAAAAGTGTGGTTAAACTGCGAATATCCACAACACAATATGGAGTTCTAAGATTATTACATCATAGTTTAAACATAGTAATAAAGATCTTAAGGCAACATATGCCGTAATACAAAACATAATACTAAAGTCGAAGAGCAAGAATAGAACTATAATCTATCCTATGTCTTTAGCTAGCGTATATGTAGTCATCAGCATAGTAATCTTCTCCAATGTCTCCTAATCCAGTGGGCTCCTCTCCTACATATCCCTCCTCCGGGCAGTATCTGTCGTTAAAAGTTTTCTCCACCTGCATTATAAGCAACAGGATAGTCTGGACGGGGAATGTCCAGGCATGAAAGTCGTCAGCTTTCTGAAAGCTAAGTGAGTAGAAACTTAGACAATATCATGAGGGTGAGGTAATTATAAGTTATGAAACGATATATGAAATGCTACTAATAGTATCTTCTCTTTATTCCAATCCATTATTTGATGTCTAACATCTTGTTACCCACAGACTGATATAGTACTCTTGTCACACCCCAACCTGCCACATACTGATTAGAATCGTGTAACAAAAAGTTACCCAAAACAAAAACCCCTTAATAGCAAAAAAATTAAGAGTCAAACATAGTAAAAGGATTTCGTTAGCCTAAACCGGCCCAAGGGTAAAATGGTCATTAAGAAAATATAGTCAAATTTTATGTCAAATGATAGCCCTTTGAGACTCGGTTCTAATACAAAAAAATGGTGCGCGAATCCAAATTTTCTAAAAACAGTTATGTCCATTTCCGTAAAAGTCGTCAGGCTGAAAATATACCTGCGAATTCTGCAAATCAAATTTCTACACTAGTTTCCCTATTTTAAGAGTTAAAAACATAACCAAAACCAAATTACACATACAAACTCATTCTCGTTCATTACCAACTGATGCACTAACATGTCCATGACACCATGAAACTAAGAAGAGATTAAACTAGTTTATTACAAAATTCTTACACTAACTAGTCTCAATTTCCAAAACATATAACATGAGTTTCTAATTACAAATTTTACATCTAACTCCCTACCCAACTGAGTATGCCCACAAATAACATATTAACATATACAACAAAAGAAAAATACTCCCAAGTTGTACAAAACCCCGTGGTTCAACATTTCTCACTGTGACGTTCATCCAATTCTGCGTGATCAGTATTAGCCACAAAATCGACTAAGCTTTCGCTTAGTGGGTGTAATACTAATCATGCAATTGGAAAATTCAATGAATCATAAACATCAAATATACATTCATAACAATAAATGGTCACCGACGTGTTAAGTAATCAATCACAATCGTTGTGGACCGATGATTCCGGGCCTTTCTCACTTTATCGTCACTTTAAAAGAGATATCATACACTCTCACATGACCGTAGTCAATTCATTGTGATCATCATCACCGTCCACTTTTCTCTGAGGAATTCAACGTCCCTTATATACGAGCTAAATACAGGTGATTATCACTTGAGACCCTTTTACCCAAATAAGCACATAAGCAACTCAACATGTCAATATGGCAATTCAACATTTTAAACATGTGGTTTTCTACTTAATCACAATTAAGCATTTCAAAGAATTTAATAGTAATAAATGCCATTAAACATTCAATTTTGGGATTAGGACACTCATCTCACGAATAAGTCCATATAAAGTTTATAATTCCCAAATTCCTTCGTAAAATTAGCTCTAGTTATTCCCAATGATATCTGATCGGCGACGAATAGTTGCCGTTTATAGTCCTAAAAATACGCTTTGTTAGCCAATTTCATGTAGTTATTAAGTGATTTTTAATAAGTAGTGTATATTTTGTAGGTTTTGGAGCTTTAATATGAAAATGCACAAAAATCCAATGATTAGTGGCTTTGGAAGTCATTCTGGGCTTACAAGATGATTCCGGTGAAGGATGAATGCAGTAGCAGCCTCGGAAAATTACATTTTTGACAAGGCATACTTCAGATTTGAGAAATTTCTCCAGAGATATAAAATGTAGATCTTCGAGTTACGGACGCGTGGCCATAAACGGTGAGTCAATACGAGGTCCGAGTCAAAAGTTATCGCAATTCTACGATCGGTGCGCAGAGCAGCGGAATTCTGAGAAAAATCTGGAAAATGCCCTAGTCGCTGGAGCGACCAGCTCACGCGACCCGCGCGAGCGACCCATTGAAAAAGTCAAAGTTGCGTATTTCGAGGCCCTGAAGAGCCCTGTGCGATCCGAATTGGCTGAATACGTCCAGAAACGTAAAAACAGCTATTTTAGTGTGATTTGATTTAGGAAAGGTTCCTAAATTCTTCCAAACTCTATATAAATCCTATTCTAAATCAAATTTAGATATACAAATCATTACACACTATTATACACATCAATATACAGCCATATTATGCATTAATTTCAGCCATTGAAGAGAGAAAAGCAAGGAGAAGAAGAAGAAGACCAAGGATTCCCATGGCCTCCTCCATCAACCTCTTGCTGTTCATCAATTCTATGGACAACTAAACCTAGATCTAGGGTTTCAATGAAACCCTAGCCAAGTAATAGGGTGTATTTTATGTTTTTATTTTAGTTTTATTATGTATGGATGATGATTACATGTTCCGAGGATTTTTATAAATAAATCGTGCTTCTAATTGATTAAATCATCACTTTCAAAGTTTATTCTTGTCTTAGATCTATTTTGATTGTGATGTGCTCAATGATCTATGTTTGCTGTGCTTATATAGGTTATTTACATGTAATGGTGCTTTATTGAATTGTGCTATCAAGTATTCGAATAGTCCATGCCTAGATTAGACGGATTATACTACAATCCTAGTTTAGTGTGGGATAATTCGTGCTAACCGAAGATGGATTATGTTGGTGCTTGAACCATAGTTATTTTCTTGATGGAGGAATTGGGCTTGTAGCTACAACTCCCCATTATCATCCAACTTAGTAAGCTAAAGTAATTCGTAAATACCCTTATTATGAAGCTAGTGGTGGATTTGCAATCCTAGGTTCTCTAAATATATTTGTAAAAATAATTTTTAATTGCTTTCATAATTTAGATTTACTTTTATTGTTATTAGTTTAATTCAAATTAAATCCAAAATCCATTTTTCTTAATTAACTAAATTTAGGTTTTAAAAATTAAAGTGCGTAGTATTCAATCTCTGTGGGTTCGACCTTTACTTCCACACTGCAGATTTTTAGAAAAGTAAAGTATACTTTTTATATCTTGATATTGACAACATCAATTTTTGGCGCCGTTGCCGGGGATTGCAAATTACTACCTTTAGTTTTAGAATCTTAGTTTAGTTAATTCGTAGATATTAGATTAGGTTTTCTTTTCTTATTTTTCGTTTTATTTTGAGTTACTAACTTTTCTTTTTATTTTGTAGTTTCTCGAGTCGTCAAAATTCTAACGTTTTCGGGAGGAATAACTTAGCGCATCAAAGGAGCTTACGCGAAAAAATAAAAAAAAAATAAAAAATTGCTTCTTTTGAAATTCGCTTTAAACTGCTGTAAGTCAGGGCGCTGTGACGCACTATTTGCATTAGTTTAGGGTTAATTGCACTGCATTAGCTAGGAAACCTGGGGCGCTGGGCTTGACACGGTCATTGCATTACAGGATAATATTCATGCATCACAGTAGTTGATTGCTTGTTATCTTAGTTGCGCGATTGCTATTTGTTTTTTTATTTATTTATTTGAGTCAGTGTTTGTTTTTAGTTTATTTTCTTTTTAGTTTATGTTTGTTACACGTTCAAATAAACCTGAATTAAAATCTTTCGATCTTGAACTTGAACGTACCCTTAAGATTATTAGGTCTTCAACCCAAGCTCCGAGAGCTAGGTTGCAAGACGAAGAATCAACGCCGAAACCATCGTCGTTGTTTGAGGCCGAAATTCAAAGTACCCTTAAACGATTAAGGAGAACTCGAACTTTTAAAATAGAACCTATTCCAATGGCCGACATTGAAAACAACGTAAATAATATGAATAATCTTAATATACCACCACCTCCTCCGCTTAAAGATTACTTTATTCCTACGACTTATACGCCACAAACATGTATTGATTTACCGGAGGTGAGGACATCTCACTTTGAGATAAAGTCATCTACCATCTCGTTACTTCCTTCTTTTCATGGCCGTCTAAATGAAGATCCATATCAACACTTAGGAGATTTTCAGGATATATGCTCTACTTTAAAAATTCAAAACTTAACTGATGATGAATTGAAATTGCGGCTCTTTCCATTCTCTTTAAAATATAAAGCTAAATACTGGCTCCAATCTTTGGAGCCAAACACAATTAGAACATGGGAAGCCTTACACACCGCATTTTTACAAAAGTTTTTCCCTATTATGCGTACGAATCAGATAAGGAAATCTATAACAAATTTTGTGATGCAAGATGGGGAAACGCTTTATGATACGTGGGAAAAATTTAAAAACTTATTACGCTCGTGTCCAAATCCTCAGGTTCCTAAGTGGCAGTTGGTACAGGTCTTTTATGAGGGACTTATTCCCTCAGTCCGTAATACCGTTGACGCTGTTTGTGCGGGTACCTTCCTACACAAAAGTGCCGACGAGGCCTGGAAAATCTTTGAAACATTAAGCAAAAATTCGATGCATCAGGCTGTGTCAGTACGTTCCGAGGGATATCATTCACAACCTAAGAGAGAGGTAAAGTTCGAGTCAAGTCATTCAATTGAAATAAAAGAACTATCTAAAAAACTTGACCGACTTTTAACAATGAACCAAACGACAGCCCCACCCGCTCACGAAATTTGTGCATTATGTTCTGATCCGTCACATTCTATCCTAGCATCTCCATCGGCGAGTCAATTTCCAGAATTCGTGGAGCAACACATTAATTCTATTCAACAATACCCACGAAATAATTTTAATTCGATTACTAATAATCCGGACGCGCCATGGAGAAACCATCCTAATTTCTCGTGGAAAAATAATAATAATAATAATAATGAGATGAATAATTTCCCTAACGCTTATAGACCTCAACAATGTCAATACCAACAACCTCCTCCTCCACCTCCACGTAATAATGCATTTGAGGAGAAGGTGTTGACCTCACTTGAAAGTTTTGGTCCGGTGATCCAGTTAGTACATTCTCACACCCAGTCCATTGCAAAACTAGAGTCCCAAGTGGGACAAATAGTTAACACGCTAAATCGTTTAACCGAGAGTAAGTTGCCAAGTCAACCTGTTCCGAACCCTAAGGGACAATACGAGGTGGGTGGTACGAGTGAGCAAGTGAACGCTGTGTCAACTAGGACGACTACTCGAGAGGAAGAAGTTGTTGAGATTCCGAGGGAGGTTATGAGGGATGCAAACGTTAACTCGAATAAAGAGAGGGGTGAGGACGTGAATCAAAGTAGAAAAGAAAAAGAATCGGTCTCAACCAACTATGTTCCAAAGTTACCTTTTCCACCTAATGTTGAGGGACCGTCACATTTGTCTAAGAAAGGGTCAAAAGCTGAAGATATACTCGAGGTGTTTAAACAAGTAAAAATCAATATTCCATTCCTCGATGCTATTAAACAGATTCCCGCTTATGCTAAATGTCTTAAAGACCTTTGCACTCAAAAACGTAAATTGCGTAGTCATACTTCGAAAAAGGTCTTTCTCACTGAAAAAGTAAGTTCTATTTTCCAACATGCTACTTCGAAGTATAAAGATCCAGGTACGCCTACAATTTCATGTGTCATAGGTGACACTATCATCCATAGGGCTCTCCTTGACTTAGGAGCTAGTGTTAATCTCTTACCTTATCACGTTTATAAACAATTAGGACTAGGTGAACTTAAACCTACGACCGCTACAATACAATTAGCGGATCGTTCTATTAAAATACCTAGAGGAATCGTCGAGGACGTCTTAGTTAAAGTTGACAAATGCTATTATCCTGTTGATTTCATAGTCCTTGATACTGAACCCGTACTAGATGCTAGGAAGCACACTCCTGTCATTCTAGGTCGTCCGTTTTTAACAACCGCTAACGCTCGTGTTAACTGTAGGACGGGGGTAATGAAAGTGTCATTTGGGAATATGAATTTAAAATTGAATGTTTTCAATGCTATTGATCAACCTCCTAAAGACGACGATTACCTATGTGAGGCGGAAAGTGAGGTAAGACGGAATATTGAGCCTAAAAGAGAACTAATTATGAGTGAGGGGAATAATATAGTGAATAATGAGCGGACGAATTTGAATAACCTGGACCCTAATGACGAATTTACTCAAAAGGTGAAGAATCGATTTGAAACCGAAAAGGATGAACCGTTGAATGAATTGATATATAGCAATATGGTTTCTGCTTACCATCGGGCTCTTCCTGATATCCTAAGGGGTACAAAATCTGAGTTACGGCCTCCATAAATCTTGAGCTAGAACGGTCTAGCTGAAGACGTAAAAGATAGCGCTTCTTGGGAGGCAACCCAAGCTTTAATTCGTTCGTTTCTTTGATTTTTGCATGTTTTTGGGTCGTTTTGGTTAGTTTTTGAGTTTTCTGAATAGGTTTGGGGGTCGGGGATAATTTATTTTGAACTTATATACATTTTTATACTAAAAAAGAGGAAAAGACCAAAGTCGCGCGCGCGACCCGCTCGCGCGACAGGTCGCTCGCGCGGTTCGCTTGCGCGAGATTCTCCCATAGATAAAATTTTTTTAAGTTTTTTTATATAAAGCCTCAGTATCTACTCGCGCTTCAATTCGTGCGCGCGAGGAGTCCGCTCGCACGGCCCGCTCTCGCGAGCAGCTCGTGCCTTAGAAACTTTTCTAAACATAATAAAAAAGAGATCTCAGGTTTACCTCGCGGAGGGATTCGCTCGAGCGAGGGTCGCTCGCGCGGTCCGCTTGCGCGAGGTGGGGTTTTTCCACTTTTTCATGTTGTTCTTTTACCTTCTGTTTCCCACACCTGGTTAGTTATTTTCTTTTCTGTTTGTTCTTTTCAGTTCTTTTCATTTCAGTTTGTCTTTGTTTAGATAGTTTTGTTTATATTTATTTTCTTTTCATTACGTTCTTTTACTTATAATTTAGTTCTATTGAAAAAACAAACTTATATGTTAGCTTTAATTATTTAATTGTTTTTTTTATCAAGAAATAACATGTAACATTGAACTTTATTCACATTTTCCTTTGTGTTCATCTGTTTGTGATTGCCGAGATCGAGGTAATATCGTTCCTTCCTTACGTATTTTCCTTTCTTTCATTTTATTGTTTCATTGGGGGCAATGAAAGGTTTAGGTTTGGGGGTATGCACACATATGCACATTATTTTTTTTAAAAAATTTCGATTCTTGTGCTTAAATAAATGATGATTACCGACGTTTTTGTAATATAAATTTGATACATCTTGTTATGTAACCTGGATTGTTATAGAATGGTAAACAAGAGAAGATGTAATTAAATATTTGCTGAAGTCATGATGCAACGTTTTAGGTCATGTATAGTTCGAATCGTAGTTTTATATCATAGATTTGCACATAAACCTATGCACTGCACGTAGTCGCTTGAATACATGTTGGATGTGAACTATAATATGATTCGGATTTCTAGATAACACAAGGTGGAGACTAAACCCAGTGAGCTTTTGAGCCTATCTTTTCTTTATAGAGGGTTATAAATACATTGTGTTTGTCGAATTTCATTTGGAATAGCGCATTAATTTGTTTAGTCTCATTATTCTTGTTTTGGTTGATAGTCAAGTTAAAATATTTGCTACCATGCTAAATAATCTTCCGTTGTAAACATTAAAGAACCGTATGACCATAGGAGATGATTTTTAGGCCTTCTTTGTTTACTGACCGATAAATGATAAAAAATTTCTTAGTTCGCCCTTTGAGCCGTTAAAATGCCATTTCTTTCTTTAATTACCATTATCCTTGTTAAGGCGATGTGTGATTGAGAAGAAGAAGACAAGATGCTATTGGGATAGTTGCTTAGAAATCAATGAATAATCATCCGACAAGAAGGAAAAAGAAAAAACATATTGAAAAAAAAACAAAAGAAAGAGAAGGAAAAAAAATATAAGAAAGAAAAAAAAAATGAAAAGAAGAGAATGAAATGATGAATGTGGTAGAAGAGACGAATGAAAGAAATCGAACATGCCTTACAATGCCATTCTAAACCTACCCAATTAATCCGTTCTATCATTTTTCATTGCCTAAGCCACATTACAACCTTTGAAAAGTCCTATTTGATCCTAGGAAACATGGTTTGGATATGAAAACGATAGGAGGAGGATTAAAACATGGTAATGATTAATTTTTCTTGATTATTGGCATCCTATCCATGAGACTACTGTTCTTTCATGTCATGCGTCTTGTTCGAGTCATATGTGAGCATTTCTCGTTTTGAAAACATATTTCCTTTACTCATATATTTTAGAAAAATTACACCTGTTTCTGAGTGTTTCATTTTAGAGTGTAATTGACATTGTGAGATTCGTAGTCGAGATATAGTTAAATGGTTATCCGAGTTATATTCCAAGTTCATGACATGCGCGTGTTCATTTGACTACCACATCACACACGTGCAATTTTATGAGAAACTCTATTGATTTATACGATGCATGTGCTTGAGATTGTTTTTCATGATTTAGGTGGATGTTTCTTTATGTTCATTATTCTATTTCAAATCTTTGTTATATGAGGAAGAAGTATTGAATATTACGTTCTTTATTTTTAATAAAAGTTTTTAAATTTTTAAGTTAATAAAGATGGTTGTGGGTGACTTGTTGATGAGAACCCTCACGAGACTTTACTCGTCCTACTAGGGACACCTAGGGTTTAAAAGGCATGTTGCATATGCTAAATGCAATCGTGATCCATGCAAAAATGGAGTAGTATTTGTAGTAGTAGTAGTTTTATTTTTATTTTCTTTTTGCTCGAGGACTAGCAAAGAGTAGGTTTGGGGGTGTGATCGGCGACGAATAGTTACCGTTTATAGTCCTAAAAATACGCTTTGTTAGCCAATTTCATGTAGTGATTTTTAATAAGTAGTCTATATTTTGTAGGTTTTGGAGCTTTAACATAAAAATGCACAAAAATCCAATGATTAGTGGCTTTGGAAGTCATTCTGGGCTTAAAAGATGATTCCGGTGAAAGATGAATGCAGTAGCAGCCTCGAAAAATTG
Source organism: Hydrangea macrophylla (assembly GCA_033977485.1). Classification (NCBI taxonomy): domain Eukaryota; kingdom Viridiplantae; phylum Streptophyta; class Magnoliopsida; order Cornales; family Hydrangeaceae; genus Hydrangea; species Hydrangea macrophylla. Next base: position 31,247,988 of record CM066993.1, read on the forward strand.
CATTTTTGACAAGGAATACTTCAGATTTGAGAACTTTCTCCAGAGATATAAAATGTAGATCTTCGAGTACGGACGCGTGGCCACAAACGGTGAGTCAATACGAGGTTCGAGTCAAAAGTTATCGCAATTCTACGATCGGTGCGCAGAGCAGCGGAATTCTGAGAAAAATCTGGAAAATGCCCTAGTCGCTGGAGCGACCCGCTCACGCGACCCGCGCGAGCGACCCATTGAAAAAGTCAAAGTTGCATATTTCGAGGCCCTGAAGAGCCCTGTGCGATCCGAATTGGCTGAATACGTCCAGAAACGTAAAAACAGCTATTTTAGTGCGATTTGACTTAGGAAAGCTTTCTAAATCCTTCCAAACTCTATATAAATCCTATTCTAAATCAAATTTAGATATACAAATCATTACACACTATTATACACATCAATATACATCCATATTATACATTAATTTCAGCCATTGAAGAGAGAAAAGCAAGGAGAAGAAGAAGAAGACCAAGGATTCCCATGGCCTCCTCCATCAACCTCTTGCTGTTCATCAATTCTATGGACAAATAAACCTAGATCTAGGGTTTCAATGAAACCCTAGCCAAGTAATAGGGTGTATTTTATGTTTTTATTTTAGTTTTATTATGTATGGATGATGATTACATGTTCCGAGGATTTTTATAAATAAATCGTGCTTCTAATTGATTAAATCATCACTTTCAAAGTTTATTCTTGTCTTAGATCTATTTTGACTGTGATGTGCTCAATGATCTATGTTTGCTGTGCTTATATAGGTTATTTACATGTAATGGTGCTTTATTGAATTGTGCTATCAAGTATTTGAATAGTCCATGCCTAGATTAGACGGATTATACTAAAATCCTAGTTTAGTGTGGGATAATTCGTGCTAACCGAAGATGGATTATGTTGGTGCTTGAACCATAGTTATTTTCTTGACGGAGGAATTGGGTTTGTAGCTACAATTCCCCATTATCATCCAACTTAGTAAGCTAAAGTAATTCGTAAATACCCTTATTATGAAGCTAGTGGTGGATTTGCAATCCTAGGTTCTCTAAATATATTTATAAAAACAATTTTTAATTGCTTTCATAATTTAGATTTACTTTTATTGTTATTAGTTTAATTCAAATTAAATCCAAAATCCATTTTTCTTAATTAACTAAATTTAGGTTTTAAAAATTAAAGTGCGTAGTATTCAATCTCTGTGGGTTCAACCTTTACTTCCACACTGCAAATCTTTAGAAAAATAAAGTATACTTTTTTATATCTTGATATTGACAACATCAATATCCCTACATATATATATCACATATATGTGTCACCCCTCAAAATAGGTCACATAAAAATATTACCAAAATAGAAAAAGAAAGACAAAGAAATAATCCTCTCACCTCCACCAGTCCGAATATGGCTTCGGTTCACGAAATGATGTACCAACGAAGACGAAACGGTTACCAAACTAACTTTCCTTTCCTTTCTCTCATTTTCACCAACTCTCTATATTTCTACTATTTGTCTTCTTTTTTTGTTATGTCTTGTATTTTTTTTATTCTATTGAGTCAACCAACTCAAAGTTAGGATACATATATATATATATATATGTATATGTATGAAATTAAGTCCAATTTCGAATTACACCCTCAAAACTTATAAAATCTTATTATGAAACCCCCCTAAATATAATATTAACTACCCAATATCCAAATGGGTTGTGTCTATGTCACGTATTGGTCTCAAACGTGGTTCAAAATATTTTATCAAGTTGCTAATTAACCTACTAGTTATGAATCATATCCCTATTCACTCTCACATGGGTACCCAAACTGGTACCATAAAGGGTCACAATTAACAATCAAATAGTAAAAACAAATAAACAAATATTCATTTAATCACATAAATGAAACACAATGCAATTTATCTAATCTAGACCTCCCATAGGTTCTGTTTCACATCTGTCCAACTGCGCTCTTTATCAAGCACTTATCACATCGGGGTGACTGAAACTCACCCAAACCATCACATGCAATTAATTACACTACTTAATGAATGAAAATATTGTTTACCACCAATTTCTGGGAACGGGTATTACATCTCTCTCTCCCTTTTAGGAAGTTTGTCCCCAAACTTTCCTCGTCTCAATTACCAATTACGTATAAATATTTCCCTTTGAACCTTCAATGGTCTATACGCAGCTCACGGTTCAATTCTGATTTTCAACATTGCAGCACGTAATATAGAATGCACTACACCCATTGGTCTATACCGACTATAATCTCATTGATAGTCTACTGATTCCCATTATCTTTAATATTTCAAATGACCCCACTGAATCACTCAATTATACAAATCATGACATTCTCTGATGATAAAAAATTTAAAATATTTTTGTCCCTATTCCTATTAACATTTTGAAAACAAGACTCACTTACCTTTGGTGTATTTCCAAGCATCAATACAATCGAATTCGATCACCTGTCTACAATCGTTCACTCGTCAATATCTAATCTCTGTTGACTTTGACTATCCAGTCACAAAGTTTATCACGACATATATTCATTTCAACTTGGTCATTAACATCATTGACAATAACCCCACGACATTTTGATATTTCTGTCTTTATTTCTGTTAAACCACACATCTCTAGTATGTTATACAATTTTCATCTGAAGGTGATTTTCTCAACATCTTAGCTTTAACTGCTAACTGATGGTATCCGAATTTCGAATCTATCCTCAAAACCTTTTATCCCATGTAATCGATTAAAGAGTTATCCTGGATAATAAAATACAAGTAGCACGGTTTCATATCTGCCTATTAACATATTATTCCACAATCCCGATATGAGCTTCAAACATATAATAGGCTTCTAGATTTCAACACATCTTACTGTAGATTGATACCCAAATCGCTTCCCTTTCGGTATTCTCGTAGTAACTTCTCTTCTCCTTTTTTATAATAAAAGTAGAAACCCAAATATATCATTGAGTCAACTTCTTCCTTGTGATACAATAGCATCAGTTGACTCAAATTACTCCTTATTTACTTACACATGCCAAAATACTGACAATAGTTGCATCAGCTCAGCGATTCTTTGATATTCTATCTCTATACTTGACTAACTCGACATTTAAGCATATAATGAATAATTTATCATTTGTAGGTAATCTTCTCAATAATTCAACTTTAACTTCTACTAGTAATATCTAGACTTCAAACTAAATATCAACAAACTAATATCCATGCTGTTGATTATCAAATCATTATATACAACAAAATACAATCACAATCTTTTTCCCTGAATCAATTTCATTCAAAATAAAAACTTAATTTACTGTAAAGAAGAAATTTGATAATTCCCTTTTTTCTAGTAATTTTATCATAAATTTTCTTTCTCCAAAACGCACAAAAGTAAATGGATCCTAGAGTCAATCCCCTCTAATCTGATGCAATAGTGCCACTTGCCTATATTTTTGTTGTTATCATTTCTTGTCTAGTTGTCTCAGAAAATTCAACTTTCTATCAAGTCTCTATTTCAACACAATTATTTTCGGATAATCAATACACATACAAAATTCTTCTATAAATCTCTAACTCAAAATACTAGTAATCATTTCGGCTTTCCTGAATAACATTGAATGTCAAACTATAGCTCAATGTGAGTTTTAACTTTCTTCTTTACAATATACCCAATTCTTGTCATGTAATCAAGTAATTCGAATCTCTGCAATTCATATAAGCTTCATACTTGCAACTAACACTTCAATACGGAAGTAATTTCTTAGATTTCAAATCTTGTGTTTGATGATTTGCCTCGTAAAGTTCCAATTTCCCGTGAAGTACAAGCAGTTGTCGTATCAACATACAACTTAATCTCAATTCAAAATTTCATTTGAATCAATAAATGTTTAGGTGTAAAACAACTAATCAAATCCATGTCTTCACAAATCAATTCTTTAGTTCTTTAGAAATCTTTCATGCGATCAATATAAATCCACAAGTGTTCTTGTATAAATAACCAAATCTATGGTGTAGTTATGACTATTATCACTCTCAGGTCTTCTATTAGCTCGTCTCTTACCTTAGGGCTCCAACTGTTGTAGAAATTTCTTCATTCATCCCCAACCAAATCCATTTTTTTACAGGCTTCTCAACTATCCTCACATTTAAACATGTTTGACCTCCTTTTCACTTCCATAAGGGGGAAATTCCCACTTCTTTCCAGAGAAGAAATTCAGGTTAAGGTTATGGAAGCTCTCAAGGAGCAATTCCTTGCTTCCCAAAACTCTCAAGGTCCAAGTCAGACTACTCCAAGTCAAACGAAAGATTAGGGTCAGACCTCTCAAGCTACACAAGACAATACTTTTGCATGTTTAGCAGGAGAAGCACAGGATCCTTATGAAGATGAAGAGGAAATGAATACAACATCCATCTCCAGCCAGACTCCGTTAATGGAGGATTTCTTCGATGCTATGATTGCTACAGCATCACAGTCCACTTCCAAGCCAAATAGTAAAATATAATAATTTGGCACCCTGACGTTTGCACTTACGTCTTCATTTGTTGACGTATGCCATGACATTTGCTACCCACAGGTTTTGCCCATAGTTTTCAAAACCAGTGGTTTTGTAATAGTTTAAAGATAAAAAGTAATTTGGACGACTCCAAAATCTGTAGGACACGTGTATTACTTTTTATCTTTTCCATGTTCATCTATAGTACCCTGTCAAAGAACTGTAGACTTTTTTCTCCTTATTTTAGATGACCCTCAGGATTGTTGACGGGCATCTCGCTTCCTCCCCTCTTTTTCTCTTTGTTTCCTTCCTCTCTCTTTCTCTTATCCTTCCAGCCTACTCTGTAATTGTGGTGAAACACAAGTAAGTAATAAAATTTCTTTATCTTTTTTATTTGATACTGTCATTATTGGTATCAGAGCCATGTGTGGCTAAACTCTTGAGGCTACTATGATATATGCTAGTGAATTATTATGAATATCTGACTTAAATTATTATGCTGATTCTTTGGGGGTCTGTATTCCGTTAGTCGCTTGGGCCTATTTTGCCAAAAGGAATGGTTGTTTTGGCTATAGTTGACTGGAATTGACTCTAAAAGAATTATCATAGGAATTTAATAAGACATTCCTAATATGTGATATAGTATATATCAAAGTAGTCTCATCTTGGTCATGTTCAAAAGAACAACCAAGTCTGGACCTGGATCATCCTCAAGATCCAGATCTAATGTTATTAATACAGAACTTGTTGCGTTTGACCAAACGAAACAATTAAATCAATGGACAATTCCATCTATTTCTACTAAACAAATATATAAGAGTGGTAATTTCTCTCTTATAACTCAAGATCATGTTAAAACTGTTGAACATGACATTGTTCTTGACTACAATGAACAAACTCTTAGACTTTTATGCTTACGAGATATTTAAAAATGTCTTGAGAAATATCATTATATCCATATTGGATGTATTCAGGTAGCATTTAAACCTCTTACTTTATTAGGCCTTAATGCTACTATTCTTGCATACTTAAGAGATCCTAGATGTACGGACTTTGTACCATCTCTTATGGGTATTATACAGACAAGTTTGTGTCATGGTCTAGTATATTTTGATGTTTATCCTAACCTGACACTCTCTTTAAAAGATAAAAATTTGTTCGAAGCCACTACTTTAAAAATACAAACAGATGGATACAATTACCTCCCAGGTACCGGTACTGTTAACACTACGTACAGAATATATTATAAAGTTATGAATACTTTATGTCCTAATGCTATTTTAAAAAGTATTCCAGGGAAAACAGTGGCAATAGATAGTAATTGTCTTACTACTAATATTGCTACTCCTAGGTTAATTAAATGGGAAGAAATAAATTTCCCAACGGATTGGACTTTACCTAATGCTGTTCCACCAACACCAGTCCCTCCTTCTCAATTAGATCAGATCGTCCAATCTAAGGATGGTGATATTGAAGTTTCTTTTACTCCTAATAAATTTAGTAAATTATCTTTAAGTAGGAGTAATTCTGTGAGGAGTTTTAATACTGTAGACACCCCAATTTTGACTAAACATCGAATTAAGGAGAGTGTCACCTCCATATCCGATGATGACAAGGACCGAATGATTCAAAGTGTTCCAAGCTCTTCATAAAGTTCTCCAAACGCTGTAAGATTTTCACAGAATGAAATACCAAGTGTTTAGGAGAATTCAGGTATAAAACATCACTTTTGGAAAAGATCTTCGAAAATAAGTTTTTTTTAAGAAAAAGGAGAAAAGAAAAGACCTAAAAAGGGGAAGTTCAACAGAAACCGGCACACGGCAATTGTTTGCGGCACTCAGTGAGTGCCGAACGGCAGTCATAGAATGCTGGACTGGCATTTACTGAGTGTCGCCGACAATTTTTGACTGCCGTTTGATTTAACAGTCCGTATTTTGTGGTACAATACATATATGTATGCGGATAAAAACAAAAAGCTGATAAAGTAAGGTTGACGAAAATGCGGCAATCAATAATTTGGCGCGGCACTTACTGAGAGCCGCGCGGCAGTCACGGAATGCCGCCGCGGCTTTCACGGAGTGCCGCAGCGGCATCCTGACTGCCGCAAAGGATTTTTGACTACCGCCTTCTGCAGCAGTCTATCTATTTTCAGGAAGTACATATTGTACCACCAAATGAGACATTTACACCTGTCTTTTACTCCGAATTCACTGTGAATACTTGGTATTTTTGTCTATAAAAGAAGGAGGATCTTCCTTGGGAGGAGATACAAAAAATATACAAGAAGTGGATACCATTACACTAACATATATTTGAGAGAGATTTTTAAAAAAACTAGAGAGAAGGGCTTGGAAGATCTTCAAAAGAGAGAAGCTTTGAGGATAGTTTGGAGGTGATCCTCTAACCATAAGTTGTTCTTCTTCATTCTTTTGAACTTCTTAACACTACTTGGTGTTTTGATCAACCCTTTTTTAGAAGTATTATTAGGGAACTTGTAAACTTTAATTGACTTTTTCTTTTAGTTCCTCCTTTTCTTCCTCTTTGTTTATACTTCCCTCTTGAGATTCTTGGAAGTCTTCCATACTTCACTTGAGTCTCATGAGTTGGATCCCTTGATTCCATGTGAGCTTGTGCTCCCCCATGAGAGTCAAGATTGATCATCCTTCATATAAGAATAAGTAAATGAATTTAAACCCCTACCATGGTTTATGATTCTTTAACTTAAGGTTTCATGGAGTCCCTTTCCATATTCCTTGAAAACCTATGAGTATTAGCTATGTTTGTTTGTACTTCTCTCTTGAGATTCTTGAAGGCTCATGAGTATTAATCATGTCTTCTTCTCCAATGACCATCAAGTGGTAGGAGGAAGTAGTTTGAGTCTAAGCCCATCTCCATGGTTTAGATTCATTATCTTAAGACTTCATGAAGTCTATTCATACTTCATTTGAAATCAACAAATATGAAGGTCTTTACCCTCCAATGACCATCAAATGGTAGAAGAAAATGGTTTAGTTTAAGTCCAACTTCATGGTTTAATAGTTGGGGTTAACAAATAAAAGTTGAACTTGACAATGAAACAGTGGATTCATAAACCGGTTTTGATCAAAGTTTTTTGGTTCAAAATCTAACCGTTGGAATCAAGTGAAACCAACGGGAAAATGTCACTAACTCAAAGTTCTACCACTGAAATTTTTGTTTTATGGAGGTTTCATGTTTAAAGTTGTTTGGTCATGAGTTTTGTGAAGTCACTACAATCTGTCCAGAGTTTCAGAACAGTAACACTCTTTTGAAATAAGTAAATCAAAACCTTAATAAAGTATTTGTGACCCAAAATAATTTTTCATAAGTAGATTAATGTGTTAGAAAGTCACCCTAAAAAGAACAAAGCATTTTTGATCTTTTTGCTATTTTTAGAAAATCATGCAAGAACTCTGGGTAGAAGGTTGTAGAATGATGAGTGATGTCTGGTTTTTGTCCGATTCCCAGAGATCCAACTGTTGAAACCTTGATTTCCTTTTTGGCTTAAAAACTAGACACACAGAGGCATCTTGTGTCCAAAATTCACCAAGATCAAGCCACGGGAACCATGCTTTTTATTTCTTTAAAATTATGATATGCTCTCAGCAATTTCCAGAATTCTGCAAGTTTTAACCAATCTTATGAGTAGTGGCTTAGATGATATTTTCATGAGTTAAGGTCCAAACCATGTTTCAATGATGATTAGTTAAGCTTGAATTCAAAGTTTAAGTGATCTAAATCATTGAGTACTTCAATAATTATTCTTTTCATGTACATATTCATCCATATGGCTTGACACTTATAATTAGGACTTGGTTGCTTTAGATTTAATTACATTTGAAAGATTTAAGCTAGAAATTCAGGGTTGTTATTTCTAACTTCGTATCTTGTATAGCATGTGGACTAACCCTTTGTTTTGCAGCGCTGTTAAGGTATGATTTCTTGAACCCCTCTTAATTTATTTTAATTTCTTGATTTTATCGATTTTCTTGACCTTTATGCGCGACACATTAGAATTAAGATTTTGCCTTAAATGTTTATATGTGGATTAGAGACTCTTTTTCTAGGTTTTATTTAATCGCATGCATTACACGTTTCATATTCGCGGCTGGATCCCGGGTAAGTTCTCTCGTTCTTTATTGCATATCATATCGCTTGCTACTTGAATTACGTGGCTTTTTGAATGATATTTTGTAAATTGGTAATTTTACACCATTTTGACATGTTTGTGTAATGTATACGTATACCTATGTATTAGTTGAGGGCATGCTTAGATTAGTAATACAATTAAAAGGATGTTAAGTAGAGGCCTATCGTGAGATAGGATGAGAAGGGGTGTTTTAGTCCGATGGGCTCCTTCCCTTCTCATTCCATAATCCCTGGACCTAGTTAATCTTTGGTTTCGCAAAAGATCAGTTGTTTTAAAAATGGTTTCTTAATTTTCCTTTTAAAAATTAAGTGACGACTCATGTGTTTTGAATTTGAAAGAACTTTAAAAGAAAAGTTGTGGGTAAGAAAATTGCGAGATCCACAATCTGGTGACTCTGCTGGGGATCGAACCCAGAATCTGTGATTTCGCAGACCAGAATTCTGATTTTGTGTTCACTCGAGGATTAGACTTGAAAAATATCCTTTTAATCAAATTATTTAATCTTTGTGTGCCTGTTGCATTTCACTTGCATGTCCAGCCAGTCGATTGCACGGAACTATGACCTTGGAGGCTCGGGGCAACCAGGTCGGTCAAGTTATCATGAAACTGTGTGATCACCCTTGATCTCGTACCATGATTTGGTATATTAAGCATCCTATCGGATGTGTGTCAAGGGTCCCTTATTTGACCAAAACCCAGCTTTTGCATAGTAGTTTCTATAGAACCTTTCAATCTTAGGAAATCAACTCTTGATTAGGATTATGTGCTAGGGAGTTTTGTATGCCCGGAAGGGATTACTTGAGATGATGACGATACTTGCTTGATGAAAGATGTATAATCTTTTAATCACCTTTTAGCAATTTGTCCTCATGTTCCACGACATTTGGAGAACATGTCGAACCCTGATTATAAGATTATACTTCTTATATCATGTTTAGCTAAGCATCATTGACCTTGTATGTATCCAAATTCATGGAAAGTACGGTCACAATCCGGTCATGTGATCCCCCTGCCCAAAGATTTTTTCCTTTCAATTAAAATTCCCAAACTAACCTTTGTTAAAACATATTTCACGTGATCATCTTCAAAAGAAAAATTCAAAAATCCTTGAAATTATTTTTGTAGAAGAATGTTCTCAAAAAGCACTCTCAAGCATTGTTTTCAAAATCTTTTTACCATCCAAGGAAAGCTTTTCAAAGGAATTTGGAAAATTTTTGAATATCCAACCTCTGGGAGGGTAGTGAGATCACAATGAGAGGAGAAATCAGCCACTTGACATGGGTGAGGATTTTATGTGCTTATATGCTTATGTGTTAGGATTAGGATATTTCTTTTTTCCTTGGCATATAGAATAGGCACACACACACACACACATGCATTACATCCGTGTGACATATAAAAAAGGTTTTTACTAAATGTCTTTTAAAAATGTATCTTTGTGTGACAAAAGAAAGTGAACAAAAAATCTTAAAAAGAAAATTTCAAAATTTGTTGTAGGAGCAAAAATAGCATCAACGTCAAATCAAGCGTGGTTTAGGGATCCCACGGAGAGGCTGGTAAGAAGAGAATACGCTAACATGGCCGAAGAAAGAAACAACGAAGAAATGATCGGGTTAAGGATACTGGTAGAACAACAAGCAGAGCAAATGAGGCGACAGGCCAAAAACATGAACCGCCTGATGGGGATGATAGAAGAACTGAATCGCCGACCACCACATGTAATTCCGCCTGTTATTGACCCACCTTTGGGAGGAGGGGAAGGAGATTGGTTCGATGATCAAGAAGAACAATGGACTGATGCACTATGGGCCAATAGAGATAGAGAGAAAGCTGAGAAGGAGAAGCCACTGACCGAGAAGATAGAGAAGTTGGAAAGGGTAATGCGTAAGGCTCAAGGGGTCGACACTTATTTGATGGAGTTGGAAGGTCTATACGACGGGGTCCAAGAGACGCTGCCTGCCGGGTTTAAGATGCCGATTTTTGACAAGTTTGACGGGACTGGGAATCCTCGCAGCCATGTAAGAATGTGTATTGGGGCTTTTCAACCAAGTGGGCTGAGCACAACCATGATGGCAGTCCTATTCCAACAGACTTTGACCGGGGCTGCTTTATCCTGGTATCTTACTCTCGAACCAAGCAAAACCAGGGTGTGGGAGGAAGTGATCAAATCATTTGTGGCACAGTACGAGTACAATCAAGATTTAGATGTCACTGTCCAAGATTTGGAGACCACTAGACAAGGGAACAAAGAGTCATTCACCGAATACCTGAGCAGATGGAGGGGAAAGGCAGCCAAAATGGTATAAAGGCCGTCTGAGAAGGACCAAATCTGAATGCTGATGAAGAACCTACAGCCAGTGTACCAAGAAAAGATGAGATTCCAGTCAATCAACACCTTTGCTGAGGTTTTTGATGTCGGGACGAGGATAGAAGATGAAATCCAAGAGGGGGTAATCAAGAGAGAGGAACAACCAAACCAGTACAGGAGGCCGAACTAAGGGTCCAACGGAGGACAAACGGGGGGTCACTCCGGCCCCACCGACGTAAATGCACTGAATGGGCCAGAAAGGAAATTTGATATAACACCGAGGAGAGGAGGGGACAAAGCACCAAGGAAGTTCTCAGATTTGGGAGTGTCACTATCAACTGCCCTCGATAGACTGTTAGCGAAGGGGCATCTCCGTCAGTTGGAACCTCGACCTCTACCAAGTCCACTTCCGCCAAATTTCCAAGGAGACCTGTTCTACAAATTTCATCAGCAGAAGGGTCACTCAACGGATCGGTGTATGAGATTAAGGCACGAAATCCAGAACCTCATTGATAACAAAGTAATTTCAAAACCACCTACCAAAGCTTTAAATGTTACTAGAAATCCGCTTCTGAATCATCAAGCTGTGCCACCACCGCAGGGCCTTTATCTCTTGGGGATGGAAGAAGAAACCTTTGATCCGTCTAGGCTAATCACTAAGGCCGGGACACCAAGAAAGTCATACCAGCTACCTAAGGATTCAACAATCTATGCTTTGGAGGATCAGCCGGAGAAGAGTGAAATGGGACAGTCAGACTGGTGGATTCAAGGGAGTGACAGTCGAGACATGAGCTAGGTAGAAGACGATCTTTGGTATGAGAGCGACAAAGAAACAGAGGTGGGGGAGGGTACTTTGAAAGTTGATTCAGAAGTTGATAATCTATGGGTAAGAGAAGAAGTCAGTCATTTAACTCGGTCAGGCAGACACTTTAAACCGCATGAGCTAGAGGAAGAACATCGAGGGAGAGAATTGGACAAGGGAAAAGGGAAGATGAACGAAGAAGATGAAGAAGACAGGGTTCTAAAGCATATGAAGAAAACTCAGGCCAATATCACCATTTGGGGGTTGCTGATAGCATCAAAATGCCACAGGCAGGCAGTGTTGGACGCCCTAAATCAATCTGATGTTCCCATCAACACAACACCGGAAGATATCGTGTGAATGATTGGCAGAATTCCAACCTTGGCTATTACCTTTCTTCAAATGACATGCCCTGCTCAACAAGCCGTTGTATTTCACTGTTGAATGTTTGGGGAACACCGTGCCCACTTGTCTCATTGACAACGGGTCTGCTCTGAATGTATGCCCATTTCGAACAGCCAAATGAATGGGCTTAGATGAATCGTCTTTCGTGCCTTCCCAGCAAAAGGTCAGGGCATATGACAACACTCAGAGAACGGTCATGGGCATCATCTTTCTTAATCTTGTTATTGGACTAGTGGAGAAAGAAGCTGAATTCCAAATCATTGATATCCCCGCTTCCTTTAATCTACTTCTAGGGAGGCCATGGTTGGATGGCTTGGGTGCCATACCGTCCACCATTCACCAAAAGGTAAAATGTGTTTGGAAGAGCAAAGTCTATGACATTCTCGGGGACAGCTGGGTTCGTTCGTCTGAAGCATCATCGAGCGCACCGGTTTTGGAGTTACAACTACAAGAAGAAGGAGCAAACATAGGAGGGTTCGAGTTCGTCGGCATGATTGAAGAGGAAAAGCCAAAAGAATTCCTGCCACTGTACTTTGATCAGTATGCCAGTCCATTGGTCGCAAGGATAATGAAAAATATGGGTTTCTTCCCAGGCATGGGATTGGGAAAGAATCATCAAGGCATGCCTGAATTCCCGCACATTCCAACTCAGACTCACACTCATGGTTTGGGTTACCAGCCGACAAAGAAGGAACTGAGGGCAAAGAAGAAGACAGCTGACGCACCAATGGACCCCTATCAAAAAATGCTCAACAGTTACTTCACGAAGGAAGGAGAAGATTTCCCCTTCTGTGGCTTCCCAGAGCCATGGATGGACCAGAAAGACAAAAGTCTAAAGCCGGGGTTCGAGATCTTTTTCTCCCATGAATTCTCCGAGTACAAAGACCCGTTTTCGCAAATGCCTGAAAAGTCCACTACCGTCAACGATTGGATTGGTGTACTGGACGGACCGGTCATGCAGAACCTGTTGAGCGAAGGAGGGGTAAAAGTCGAAGGAAAAGGGAAAGAAGACAAGGGTCTGGAAGTCGAGGCTGAGGAGGGGAATGTTGAGGATGTGCTGGAAGAAGAGCCGAAACCAGAAAAGGAAGAGAAGACGAAAACCGGGGGACTGTCGGGTTGTAACACCGTGGAGCTCAAGCAGGGGGCCAACACAGAGTGGGTCTTTGAGTCTAGTGATAAGTATCCCCCTCACCCAGAGTCTGTAATGGCCCAAATGAGGTGTCTTACTATCGCTATGTCTGTTGTAATCACTCCTGACAAGATCAATAAAAGAATGACTGATTCTACCACTCGAATGCGCTTAATGAATGTGATGAATGTGAAATACCTGATGAATTGCAAAAATTAATTGAAAAAGAAAATGAATATGCATGCAAAATCATAGAGAACACCCTAACAATTAATCTGGGAAATGAAAATAATCCTCAAAATGCCTTTATCGGCTCTACACTTAGCAATGAAGAAAGCAAAGAACTAATCAATCTATTGAATGAATTCAAAGATGTTTTTGCATGGTCTTATAATGATATGCCAGGTATTGATCCAGAGATAGTTCAACACCACATCCCATTTTCCCAAATTCTAAACCAGTAAAACAAAAATTGAGGCGAATGAGGCCTGAATGGGCACTTAAAGTCAAAGAGGAAGTTGAAAAGCAGTTAAGAGCCGGATTCTTGATGGTCACCGAGTATCTAGAATGGATCACCAATATAGTGCCCGTCCCCAAAAAGGATGGTCGTGTTAGGGTTTGCGTTGATTTTTGAGACCTAAACAAAGCAAGCCCTAAAGACGATTTCCCTTTACCGCATATCGACGTGCTCGTTGATAACATCACCGGACATGAGCTTCTGTCCTTTATGGATGGATTCTCTGGCTATAACTAGATCCTGATGGCACTGAAGATAGAGAGAAAATCACTTTTATCACGCCATGGGGAACATACTGCTATAGGGTGATGCCATTCGGGCTCAAGAATGCAGGAGCAACATATCAACGGGCCGCTACCACGTTATTGCATGACATGATCCATAAAGAGGTGGAAGTGTATGTGGATGACATGATTGTGAAATCTAAGGAGAGGGGAGCTCACTTGGAGGCTCTGAGAAAATTCTTTGGGAGGTTAAGAGAGTTTAGGATGAGATTAAACCCACATAAATGTACCTTCGGAGTCACCACAGGAAAATTGTTAGGGTTCCTTATTACTCAGAGTGGGATCGAAGTAGACCCGACCAAGATAAAAGACATAGTCGAGATGCAGCCACCTAAAAATGAAAAAGATCTGAGGGGGTTCCTGGGTAGAATACAATTCATAAGCTATTTTATCTCAAAACTCACCATGTCCTGCGACCCGTTATTTAAGTTACTCAGAAAAGGAGAGAAGTTTGAGTGGGATACCTTGTGTCAGAAAGCCTTCAATAAGATCAAAATTTACCTCCAAAACCCACCTATTTTGTCACCACCTTCACCCAGGAAGCCTCTGTAGCTATACCTTTCTGTGATCGAAGATTCAATGGGATGCATGTTGGCCCAAGAAGGAGAAGAAGGGCACGTAGAAAAGGCCATTTATTATTTGAGTAAAAGGATGAACGGATACGAGTTGAAGTACTCACCCTTAGAGAAAGCATGTTGGGCCTTAGTTTGGTGCACCCGTCGCCTTATGCATTATATGTTAGCCTTCCCCGTGATCTTAATCTCCCGAATGGATCCGCTCAAATACCTGTTTGAAAAACCCGCCTTAACCAGTAGGATTTCCCGATGGACCATGATGCTAACAGAGTTTGATATCAGATATGTCACCTCTAAATCTGTCAAAGGGAGAGCCATCGCCGAGTACCTAGCTGACTTCGCTGTGGAAACTGGGGAGAAAGGAGAATTTAAGTTCCCTGATGAAGATGTGATGGAGGTAAGGGAGGATTTGTGGAAGATGTATTTCGATGGGGCCGCCAATCAATTAGGCTACGGAGTCGGGGTTATCCTTGTAGCACCTGATGGAACCCCTACCCCGTTGGCCGTCAAGCTTAAGTACAACTCAACCAATAATACAGCAGAATACGAAGCATGCATAGTGGGAATGGAGGCGGCGCTGGCCTTAAAAGTTGAAAAAGTTGATATGTTCGAAGATTCCAATTTGATCATATCCCAAGTGCGGGGAGATTGGAGGGTGAAACACGAAAAGCTGAGGCCATACCATGACTATTTGGAGAGTTTGAAAGAACAATTCAAGAAGATATCATTCTACTACCTTTCCCGAGAGGAAAACCAATTGGCTGATTCCCTAGCAACCCTGGCATTAATGATACAGATCCCCTCGGGGGTCACGATGGTCTCATTATCCATAGATATCAGAAATCAGCCCTCATTTGAGTCAGTCGCGGCCATAGAAGACGAAGAGGAAATACCGTGGTATGTGGATGTGTGGAAGTTCATTAAAGAAGGAGAATACTCCGAAGGAGCCTCAGAAAAGAACAGAAAGGTGATTCGACGACTAGCCGCTCAATTTGTGATTTATGTAGATAAGCTATGGAAGAAATCCTACACCGGGTATAATCTGGAATGCCTATATGGGAAAGAAGCTAAGAGAATGATGGAGGAAATACATGAGGAAATATGTGGGCCCCACATAAATGGGCACATGCTGGCAAAGAAGATCATCCGACAGGGGTATTATTGGACGACCTTGGATAAAGACTGTTGTGAATATGTTTGAAGGTGTCACAAGTGCCAGATTCATGCAAATCCAATGCATACCCCGCCGTCACAGCTCTATAGCATGACCACCCCTTGGCCATTTTTCGTATGGGGGATTGATATCATTGGTGAAATAGTCCTGAAGGCTTCCAATGGGCACCGATACATAATTGTGGCAATTGATTACTTTACCAAATGGGTAGAGGCAGCCTCGTACGCGACTTTGAAAGCCAAAGACGTGGTGAGTTTCATCGAGAAAAACATAATCTGCAGGTATGGGGTCCCAAATGAATTTATCTCCGATCATGGCAGTCATTTCCAAGGAGAGGTTATCCCTCTCTTGGAAAAGTATAAGATCACTCGCCATCAGTCATCCCCGTATAGGCCTCAGACGAATGGAGCAGCAGATGCGACGAATAAGAATGTTAAAGCAATCTTGGGAAAAACAACGGATACGTACAAGGATTGGCATGAGAAGCTGCGATTTGCACTGTGGGGGTACCGGACCTCTGTAAGGACATCTACAGGAGCTACACCTTATTCACTGGTTTACGGTATGGAGGTCGTTCTCCCAGTCGAAGTAGAAATACCCTCTCTCAGGGTCTTGGCAAAATGCGAAGCAACTAAGCTAGAATGGATGAGGGGGAGGTATGAAGAGTTGATGTTGCTCGATGAGAAGAGATTGGCCGCAATAAACCATACTCGTGGATATCATAAGAGAATAGCTCATGCTTTCAACAAAAAGGTCCGCCCAAGGAAGCTTCCTGAGGGTGACCTAGTCCTCAAAGAACTGAAAGTGCCCGTTTATGACTGATCGGGAGAGAACAAATCCTATTTATACGCCTTAACGAGCATTTGTTAGTATCTTTTTTATCCTGTTTTTGTATATTTTTACTTCGTTTTTGAGTTTCTGACAAGATTTAGAAGAAATCAACTAAACCAGGCTAAACAAGATGAAAAAGCACAAAAAAAGAAGCTGAAAAAGCCACCTCGCGCGCGCGACCCGCTCGCGCAAGAATCCAGAATTCGCTCGCGCGACTCGCGCACGCGACTTGCCAAATGACGCGCTCGCGATCCGTACAAAAAGCAAAGATACGTATTTCAGTATACTGAAGAACACTGCTTGAACCATAGTTATTTTCTTGACGGAAGAATTGGGCTTGTAGCTACAATTCCCCATTATCATCCAACTTAATAATCTAATTGAATTCATAAATATTCCCTATTATGAAGCTAGTGGTGGAGTTGCAATCCTAGGTTCCCTTTACATTTTTGCAAAAACACTTTTAATTGCTTTCATAGTTTAGATTTATTTTTATTGTTATTAGTTTAATTAAAATCAAATCAAAATCCATTTTCATAATTAACTAAAGTTAGGTTTTAAAATTAAGTCGCTGTAGTTAACCAATCCCTGTGGGTTCGACCTTTGCTTTCACACTACAAATCTTTTGAAAAGTAAAGAACACTTTTTATATCTTGATATTGACAACATCAATTTTTGGCGCCGTTGCCGGGGATTGCATTTCTACCTTTAATTTTATAATCTTAGTTTAGTTAATTCGTAAATATTAGATTAGTTTTTATTCTTTTTATTTTCCATTTTTGTTTTAAATTACTAACTTGTTCTTTTATTTTATAGGTTTTCGAGTCATCAAATTCCAACGTTTCCGAGTGGAGTAGCTAATTACATCAAAGGAGCTTACGCAAATAAAATAAATAAAAATTAAGTAAATTGCTCGCTTTAACTTCGCATCGAATCACTGTAAGTCAGGGCGCTGAGACGCAATTACTTGCATTAGGTTAGTTGTGGAGTGAACACTGCATTAACTAGGAAACCCGGGGTGCTGGGCTTGACGCGGTCATTACATTACAGGATAATATTCATGCATCATAGTAGTACTGTGTGCTTGCTTGTCGTCTTATTTGCGTGATTGCTATTTGTTTCTTTTGTTTAGTCAGTCTTTGTTTTTAGTTTCTTTTTCTTTATTTTAGTTTATGTTAGGTACACGTTCAAATAAACAAGAATTAAAATCTTTCGATCTTGAACTTGAACGTACCTTAAGAACTAGTAAGTCCACAACCCAAGATTCTAGAGCTGGGTTGCAAGACGACGAATCAACTCCGATTCCGTCATCGTTGTTTGAGGCCGAAATTCAAAGTACCCGTGAACGGTTAAGGAAAACTCAAACTTTTAAAATCGAACCGATTAAAATGGCTGACGGTGGAAATAACAATAACAATCAAAACGACGGTGCTAATATGAATAATCTTAATATACCGCCACCTCCTCCACTTATAAATTATTTTATTCCTACTACTTTCACGCCACAAACCGGTATCGAATTACCGGAGGCGACGGCATCTCACTTTGAGATAAAGTCGTCTACGATCTCGCTACTTCCGTCTTTCCATGGCCGTCTAAATGAAGATCCATATCAACACTTAGGAGATTTTCAGGACATATGCTCTACTTTGAAAATCCAAAACTTAAATGACGATGAATTAAAATTGCGGCTCTTTCCATTTTCTTTAAGAGACAAAGCCAAGTACTGGCTACAATCACTTGAGCCAAACACAATTAAAACATGGGAAGCCTTGCACACCGCATTTTTACAAAAGTTTTTTCCTATTATGCGCACAAATCGAATAAGGAAATCTATAACTAATTTTGTGATGCAAGATGGGGAGACACTTTATGACACTTGGGAGAAATTTAAAGAATTATTACGCTCATGTCCACATCATCAGGTTCCTAAGTGGCAACTTGTTCAGGTCTTCTACGAGGGACTTATTCCCTCTGTCAGTAATACCGTCGATGCCGTTTGTGCGGGAACTTTCCTACACAAAAGCGCCGACGAGGCCTGGAAAATTTTTGAAACTTTAAGCGAGAACTCGATGCATCAGACTGTGTCGGTACGTTCTGAGGGATATCTTAATCAACCCAAACGAGAGGTGAAGTCAGAGTCAAGTCATTCAATAGAATTTCAGGAACTATCTAAAAAACTTGACCGACTTATGACAATAAATCAAGCGACAACCGCACCCTACTCATGAAGTGTGTCAAATATGTTCTGATCCTTTACATTCTATACTTGCATGCCCATCGGCATCTCAGTTTCCCAAATTTGTGGAGCAACACGTAAATGCTATGCAACAATTCCCACAAAATAATTATACTCCTGGGTCGACTAATTTTTCTAATACTTATCGACCCCAGTTTCCACAAAATCAATACCTACACCCTCCTCCTAATCCTAGCCCCCCAAGGACTAACGCTTTTGAGGAGACGGTGTTGGCTTCCCTTAAGAATATTGAAACTCAAGTCCAAGCACAAGCACAAATAGTGCACTCTCACACACAATCCATTGCGAAGCTTGAGTCCCAAATTGGACAAATAGCGAATACAATGAGTCGTAGGAACGAGGAGAAGTTGCCTGCGCAAACTATTCAAAATCCTAAGGGACAATATGAGATTAAGGGGTCGAGTGAACAAGTAAACGCCGTATCGACTAGGACGACTATTCGGGAAGATGAAGTTGTTAAGATTCCGGATCAAAATGACGTTAAATCGAATAAAGAAGAGGGTGAGGAGACGAGTCAAAATAAGAAAGATAAAGAACAGGTCCCAACTAACTATGTTCCAAAGTTACCTTTTCCACCCAATGTTGAGGAACCGTCTAATTTTCCAAATAAAAAATCAAAAACTGAGGATATACTCGAGGTGTTTAAACAAGTTAAAATCAATATTCCATTCCTCGATGCGATAAAACAAATTCCCGCTTACGCTAAATGTCTTAAAGACCTATGTACGCAAAAACACAAAATACGCAGTCATACTCCTAAAAAGGTCTTCCTCATGGAAAAAGTAAGTTCAGTTTTTCAACACGCTCCTCCGAAGTGTAAGGATCCCGGTACGCCTACGATTTCATGTGTCATAGGTGACACTATCATTCATCGGGATCTCCTTGACTTAGGAGCTAGTGTTAACCTCTTACCTTATCATGTCTACAAACAATTAGGACTAGGTGAACTTAAATCTACGGCCGCTACTATTCAATTAGCGGATTGTTCTGTTAAAGTACCTAGGGGAGTCGTCGAAGACGTCTTAGTTAAAGTTGATCAATGTTTTTATCCTGTTGATTTTATGGTCCTTGACACCGAACCGGTGCTAGATGCTAGAAAATACACTCCTGTTATTCTTGGTCATCCATTCTTAGCCACGGCCAACGCACGTGTCAATTGTAGAACAGGGGTGATGAAAGTGTCGTTCGGGCATATAAAATTAAAATTAAATATTTTTAATGTTGCTGATCAACCTCCTAAAGACGATGATTATCATCAATATGTGGAAGGTAATGAAATTAGAAGAACTGTTGAACCTAATAAAATAAGAAATATCAATGAGGGCAGTAATACGGTGAGTGATGATCGGATGAATTTGAATACAACAGACTCTAACGATGAATTTACTCGAAAGGTGAAAAATTGACTTGACCTTAATTAGGATGAACCGTCGATTGAATTAATTCGAAGCGACATGCTTTCAACTTACCATCGGGCTCTTCCTGACATCTTAAAGGGTACAAAATCTGAGTTACGACCTCCCTGAATCTTGAGCTAGAATGGTCTAGCTGAAGACATGAAAGACAGCGCTTCTTGGGAGGCAACCCAAGCTTTATTTCGTCTGTTTATCTTAATTTTGCATGTTTTTTGGGTCTTGTTGAGGCAGTTGTGGTCTTTCTGAATAAGTTTGGGGGTCGGAGAATTTTTTTTTTTAATTTATATATGTAAAATAAGTGAGCCACGAGAAAATACCATTCTCGCTCGCGCAGCCTGCTTGCGCGAGAATGTGCCTTAGTGCAATTTTCGTTTTCTTTTTGTATAAGCTCTCAGGTTCTTCTCGCGCCTGGTTTCGCGGGCTTGAGGCACCTCGCTCGCGCGAGATTTTGATTAAAAAAAAAACTTGGGATTCGCGCGTGCGATGGCCGCTCGCGCGATACCCCATATTTTAGATATTTTTTTTTGTTTTCTCTATCAGTCCTCCACACCTGTTCTAGTAGTTTTTACTTTTCTGTTTTTGTTTCTTACATACTTTTAGATTGAGTCAATTGTTGTTTTCATAGTTCTATTTCTGTTTTATTTTCGTTTCTAGTTTATTATTTTTCTGTTTTCGTAGTTTTGTCCAGTCTTATAGTTTATTTAGTTTTGTTTAGTTTAGTTACAATTCTTTTAGCTGCTTTTATTTTTATTTTTGTTCGTCTTTTATCAAGAAGTAACATGTAACATTGACCTTTATTGACATATTCCTTTGTGTTCACCTGTTTGTGAGTGCCGAGATCAAGGTATTATCGTTTCTTTCTTACCTACTCTCCTTTCTTTCGTTTTATTGTTTCATTGGGGACAATGAAAGGTTTAGGTTTGGGGGTATGCACAATGCACACGCATGCACATTATACTGCAATTTTTCAAAAAAATTCAATATTTGTGCTTAAATAAACGATGATTACCGAGTTTTTGTAATATAAATTTGATACTTCTTGTTATGTAACTTGGATTGTTATAGAATGGTAAACAAGGAAATATGCGATTAATCATTTACTGAAGTTATGATGTAACATTTTAAGTTATGTATCGTTCGAATCGTAGTTTTATATCATGAATTTGCACACAAACTTATGCACTGCACATAGTCACTTGAATACATGTTTAATGTGAACTATAATATGATTCGGATTTCTAGATAACACAAGGTGGAGACTAGACCCGGTGAGCTTTTGAGCCTATCTTTTCTTTTTAGAGGGTTATAAGTACATCTTGTGTTTGTCGAATTTCATTGAAATAGCGCATCTACTTGTTGTTTAGTCTCATTATTCTTGTTTTGGTTGATAAGTCAAGTTAAAATATTTGCTACCATGCTAAATAATCTTCCATTGTAAACATTGAAGAACCGTATTACCCTAGGAAATGATTTTAGGCTTTCTTTGTTTACTACCGGCCGATAAAAGATAAAATTTCCTTAGTTCGCCCCTTTGAGCCGTTATAATGCCTCTTTTTCTTTGTTCACCATTATCCTCTTTAAAAGCTCCAACTTGATCGACTTGGAGTATACCACTGGAAGAGTGATCAACTTTTAGTAGTATTAAGGCGATGTATTGATGAAGAAGAAGAAAATAAGATGTTATTGGGGTAGTTGCTTGGTATTCAATGCATAGTCATTTGAGAAGCAAGAAAAGAAAAAGGAAAAGAAACAAAATAAAGAAGAGGAAGGTTGAAAAAATGAATGAAAAGGAATGAAGAGAAAGAAAAGATGAAAGTTTGTAGAAGAAGAATGAAAGAGATCGAACATGCCTTACAATGCCATTCGTAAACCTACCCAATTAATCCTTTCTATCCTCTTTCATTACCTGAGCCACGTTACAACCTTTGAAAAGTCCTAATTGATCCTAGGAAACATGGTTTTGATATGTAAACGATGGGAGGGGGATTAAGACATGGTAATGAGTAATTTTTCTTGATTGTTGGCATCCTATCCATGAGACTACTGTTCTTTCGTGTTTTGCGTTTTTTTTTTGTGTCGTATGTGAGCGGCATTATTCGTCTTAAAAACATAATTCCTTTGCTCACGTATACTAGAGAAATTATACATGTTTCTGAGTGTTTCATTTTAGAGTGTAATTGACATTGTGAGATTCGTAGTCGAAGCATAGTTGGATGGTTATCCGAGTTATATTCCAAGTTCATGACATGCGCGTGTTCATTTGACTACCATATCACACACGTGCAATTTTATGAGAAATTCTATTGATTTATACGATTCATGTACTTGGGATTGTTTTTCAGGACGTAAGTGAACGTTTGATTCCATTTCTTCTTGTTCATTATTCTATTTCGAATCATTGTTTTATAATAAGGAGTACTGAATGTTATGTTTTTCTTTTTAATAAAACTTTTTAAATTTCTAAGTTAATAAAAATGGTTGTGGGAGCCTTGTTAATGAGAACCCTCACGAGACTTTACTTGTCCGACTAGGGACACCTAGAGGTTTAAAAGGCTTGTTGCATACGCTAAATGCAATCGTGATCCATGCGAAAATGGAGTAGTATTTTATTAGTAGTTAGTTTTTATTTTAGTTTTGCTCAAGGACTAGCAAAATGTAGGTTTGGGGGTGTGATCAGGAGAGAACAAATCCTATTTATACGCCTTAACGAGCATTTGTTAGTATCTTTTTATCCTGTTTTTGTATATTTTTACTTCGTTTTCGAGTTTCTGACAGGATTTGGAAGAAATCAACTAAACCAGGCTAAACAGGATGAAAAAGCACAAAGAAAGAAGCTGAAAAAGCCACCTCGCGCTCATGACCCGCTCGCGCGAGAATCCAGAATTCGCTCGCGCGACCTCCCAAGTGACGCGCTAGCGCGGCCCGCGCGCGCGATCTGTACAAAAAGCAAAGATACATATTTCAGTATACTGAAGACTCCTGTGCAAACGAAACTGCTGAATGACGTCCAGACTGTAAAATATATCAGTTTCAGTTCGTTTCGGGTTAGGAAAGCTTCCAAAGTTTGTTGTAAACTCTATATATACTCTATTTTACTTCAATTGAAGGGTTACACACCCATACATACATACACATACAGCCATATAGACTGAAATTCCAGCCCTTGAAGAGGGAAAAGCAAGGAGAAGAAGAAGAAGACCAAGGATCCCCATGGCCTCCTCCATCAACTACTTGCCGATCTCCACTTCCATGGCAGCTTAGACCTAGATCTAGGGTTTCAATGAAACCCTAGCCAAGTAATAGGGTGTATTTTATGCTTTTTTTTTAGATTTATTATGTATGGATGACAGTTACATGTTTCGAGGATTATTATAAATAAATCGTGCTCTTATTGATTAAATCATTACTTTCAGAATTTATTCTTGTCTTATATCTATTTTGACTGTGATGTGCTCAACGATCTATGCTCGCTGTGCTTGTTTAGATTGTTTACATGTAATGGTGCTTAAATTGAATTGTGCTATCAAGTATCCGAATAGTCCATGCCTAGATTAGATGGATTATACCACAACCCTAGTTTAGTGTGGGATAATTCGTGCTAACCGAAGATGGATTATGTTGGTGCTTGAACCATAGTTATTTTCTTGACGGAGGAATTGGGCTTGTAGCTACAATTCCCCTTTATCATCCAACTTAATAATCTAATTGAATTCATAAATATTCCCTATTATGAAGCTAGTGGTGGAGTTGCAATCCTAGGTTCCCTTTACATATTTACAAAAACACTTTTAATTGCTTTCATAGTTTAGATTTATTTTTATTGTTATTAGTTTAATTAAAATCAAATCAAAATCCATTTTCATAATTAACTAAAGTTAGGTTTTAAAATTAAGTTGCTGTAGTTAACCAATCCCTGTGAGTTCGACCTTTGCTTTCACACTACAAATCTTTTGAAAAGTAAAGAACACTTTTTATATCTTGATATTGACAACATCAATATTTCAGTATACTTTTTATATCTTTACATCTTGCTTTTATTATTTTCTTTGTTCATCTTTTATTAAGAAGTATGCACAATACACACGCATGCACATTATACTGCAATTTTTCAAAAAATTTCAATATTTGTGCTTAAATAAACGATGATTACCGAGTTTTTGTAATATAAATTTGATACTTCTTGTTATGTAACTTGGATTGTTATAGAATGGTAAACAAGGAAATATGCGATTAATCATTTACTGAAGTTATGATGTAACATTTTAAGTTGTGTATCGTTCGAATCGTAGTTTTATATCATGAATTTGCCCAGAACCACTTCGAAGCTCTAAAACCAGGGACAAACTCTGTTTGCTATCCAAAGAACCCAGATATTTACCTAAAACCCATCTCGGGATCTCCTGGCTATCAAAATGAGTACTATAAAGAAACAAACGAGAATTCATGGTATAGAAGGAGTAAAGCTTTAAGCAAAAAAGCAAAGTAAAGAGCCAAGAAAAGACATTGAAAGGAGAATTTTTCATAAAAGATTAATCGAAGGGGTGAACACTTTGATTAAACATGTTAGAACTTCCCTAATGATAACAACACTTCTTGAAAAGAAAAAAATAAGGAAAATCACATTCAAAAGCGTAAAAGAATAGGCAGGATTTGTCGAAAAATTTTAAGAACTTCGTCCTGTGTTGTCTTACTTTCATTAATGCAAGCCTGTCTCTAGATCAGTGTTTGAATCTGAAGAAGGTACTCAGCTGTGGGCACGGTAGAAGTCGGGATTCTCCGAAAAGGAGCTAAAACCCTGTCGTGCCAAACCTCGATGAAAGCCTTCACAATAGAAAGGCGCAAAGTGGACCCCTTGGTGAAATCAGCAGTCACAGATTCAGTAGTGTCCTGTAAAAGTCCAAACTGGCGGACCACCCGATCGGGAATATAGAAAGTAGTAGCATGCAAGCCCGGTAACCAGATGCCAGGTTGCCCAAGAAGACGTACAGCAATAGAGCGATGAATCCACTGCGGACAGACCCAGCAGATATCACTGGAAGAGAGACCCTGGAGCCAACCGAGCCATGCATCGGCAGAGTGAAATAAGCTGTGAATCTCCATACGATCGTAAGGAAGTGACCCTCGAAGATGGGAAGGGTGTATAAAGAGGTCCAAACACTCCATGAGCCAAATCTGTAGAACAAAAGGTGCCCCGGCTGATAATATGGCCCCGGTAGCATGAGCATGATCCAGTCCTATCAGAGTCTCGCCGAGAACCACCATGACTGCACTCTTCATCTCTCTCAAACCGCAGGTAATAGGTATGAGAATGTCGGAGGACAACTGAAAGAGAAAGTAAGAAAGCATAGCAATCGATAGAGCTCTACGCCGTATAACTTGATACCCGCTGTTGTAAGGATCCCCAATGAGAGCATAAACCGAGGAGAGGCGCTCGAAGTTGACCTGTCTGTCATGAATGAAAGAGCCCGCAGCACCGCGGGAAATATGGAGAAGAGCCGCCAAGTCTTGAACATACCCGACTTACACCGGAGGAACAGTCAAATCCGTGGAAGGGTCAGTATGAAGGATAACACTGAACTCTTCAAACAAAGGGCAAATCTCTTGATGACTGAAACGGAAGACGTGGAGCAAAGGATCCCAACATCGGACAGCGTCTTGAAGCAAACTTTCGTTCAGAATCATTCGCCGGAAGGAGAAAAGGTCGTTTAGCCTGAAATACTCGAAGTTGAGCTTATCGATACCGAAGAGGGTATCCATCCACGGAAAAAGGATTTGAGAGCTAACGGGGGCCATTTGAGAGAGGGGAGAATGAAAGAAGATAGTGTTTTGTGGAGTTTTGAAGAAAAGAGGGTATAGATGGAGGTAGATCTTCCTGGAGTCAGGGCGGCATTCGGTAAAGTAGAATGGCACTCGACGAAGTGCCGCGTGGCAGTCCGTGAGTGCCGTTGCGGCATTTGTTGACTGCCGCTGCGACACTCACCGAGTGCCGCTGAGACCTAACTGAGTGCCGTTCCGAGTTTTTTGTTGGCCAGAGTCTGTTTGTAACACTTTCAGCCCACCTGCAAACAGAAAACTAAATTAAGAACAATAAAACGTGCGCATCATTTAGCACATGCAACAAAGGCCAAGCCATGATCGCATACATTCATTCATTTACTTTCATTTCGCGATAAGAAAAAGAGATCGAAGCATTCAAAATTAAAATAAAGAAGGGACCAAGCTATGGTCCCACATACGGCAGGCAATAGAAAATGAAAAAGAGGTTTCAGCATAATAAAAGGACCAAGCTATGGTCACGCATACGGTGAATGAGCATAATGAAAAGCAAAAAATATAAAAGACATCCAAGTGCCTATCCTACCGGCTATTCTAAAGCCGCCATCAAAATAAAGTGTATGCGTATATACAATCATCTGAATAAAATATATATGTCCTCCCGGAACACTCAAAAGTAAAAAGTAAAGAAGAAGGCAAGATCAGCCTCGACCCCGACCCCGAGCCTGACGGGTCACACGCCTGAGGGGCTCCTCCTCTGACTCTGTCCCGCTCCCGCCACCCCTGTCTCTACCTCTGCCGCTGACTTCGCCACTGCCTCCACCGCTACAGTCACCTCGCCCCACACCTCGTCCAACACCGCCGTCTCCAGGAGTGTCATTGAGGGGAATGTCGAACTGCTGGAGCCGCTGCTGAAGCTGCCCCACTTGCTGGGACAGGGCTCTGATCTCCTCTGCCTGAAATGAAAGAGGATGAATCCGGAAGGTGTTGAAACGACAAATGAAACACTGAGTATAAAAGGTGAAGATAATACCTGAGCCCTCAGCTGAGCTGCGGCGGTCGCCTGAGCTCCCTCAGCCTAAAAAAAAAAAAAATAAGAACCAAGAATAAAAATTAGTAAAAGGAGACGCAATCAAAGTCAAAGTGAGAAGCGAAGATAAGTTTCTTACCATCCACTCTCGCCCGAGAACCCACTGTCGCACGCTGTGGGCATACGTCAAGCCCTCCTCTGCATAAGCACGCAGGACAACGTCATAATGAAGAGGAATAGTAGGGGCGCCCTGTGAGAGCCAGGGGATCGTCGTCAAGAAAGGCTCCCCGAATGAGACAATCGTCATGGTCCAATCCCACTCGGGTAAGGGGAGGACGAGTAGCGGAAGGAACGGGCTGTAAACAAGATATAAGCATAAATAAATATTAAAAAGGAAATTCATGAAAGATTGAAGGAAGGAATCTTGTACTCATTCGAGTCACTTCCATCAGAGGGAAGTTCGGCATCAGCTTAGCAGTACGGAAAGCTGCGTATCCTGTGGGAGGCTCTAAGAAGCCATGAATACCCGAGCCAGCCAGAGCAGCCATAAGCTCGTTACCCTA
This sequence comes from Hydrangea macrophylla, assembly GCA_033977485.1. NCBI lineage: Eukaryota > Viridiplantae > Streptophyta > Magnoliopsida > Cornales > Hydrangeaceae > Hydrangea > Hydrangea macrophylla. The sequence goes on from CM066993.1 coordinate 31,275,747, forward strand.
AAGCGTATCTGTGGCTCTCATAGAAACTGGAGGAGGGTGTGGCACGAAAAATCCCGAAGTCGCCAGTGACTGCCTAGTCACCCTCTCTCCCAAATACCACGCCTGGGCCTCCAGCCCATCCATAAGCTGCCTCATCGGATCCCATCCGCCCGATGCCCGAATCCTCGCAGAAGTCTCAGGAAGCACTCTGAGCCACGACTGCCAGCAACATGCTGCTCCCTCAAGTTCGTCAAGAAATTCCTGAACGAAATAAAGTCATGTGCCCCAGTCTTCCTCCCGACCCTGTCCTTCGCCCATTTCAGCCCCTGGGGCATGATGAGGGCGTCGGCATCGCGTGTCTCGGGGGACATCATGCGGAAATACTCGTGGGACCAAATTTGTAATAAATAAAAAGAGAAGGATGTCATGAGTCTCACAGTTTAAAGAAACATCCAAAAGCATAATAAATATTGAAATGGAAATAAAAAGAAAGGACGTACCTCCCACGCCCTCCAAAAACTGCCAGTAGAAGCCAGCCTATCCTAGGAGATCTCTCCCATGTGCTTGTACAGGATGACTAATCCTGCACCAGCCCAGTCGTACTCATGAATCTGGTCCATGCGCTCCAAAGAGGATACCACGGTGATGGAGAACCGATCGCCCTTGGTGCTCAACAGGGAGCACCCTAGCATATACATCATGAATCCCCGAGCCATCTGCTCATCGGTAAAGCCCGATCTGCCCTGTAATGTATCCATAGACCACTTTGTCGTGACCAAGGGCTCCTCCGGAACCGCTCCAAGCAACGCCTCCACCTGGTCCCAGTCTCTGGTCGCATCCAAATACTGTAAAGGCTCTCCCCCGAATGGAATCCCTGTAATTATGCTGAAATCAAGGGGAGTCATCGTCATCTCCCCAAAATCGAAGTGAAAGGTATTGGTGGTATCCCACCACCTCTCCGCCAGCGCATGGATCTGTCGTAGATCGTTGGGGCTCTTCGTCAAAAGTTTGATGAAGTCCCCAAAACCGGCAGCCCCAATAAATCCCTGCACGGTCTCACTAAGCTCCCCATACCACTCATAGCCATGAGCAAGACTGCCATGCCCCTTTAGCACCTTGAGCTGCAGCTACAAGAAAGAACCACAAGTTTTAGTGTTAGTAATTGGATAAAGTGGAACAATAAAAAAAATTTATATATGTATATATAAATTATAAGCAGGTGATAATAAGGAGAAAGAGGAAAAGCGACATAAAAATGAATAAAAAAGAGAGACAGAGAGAGAAAGAAAGGGAAAATTCGGAAATATTCATAGAAGGTTTCACAAGCATGGCACTTGTTCATATAAAGCCTAGCAGTCGTTCACAGAATAATAAAAGAAGTGAGAATGTTCAAAAGTACTGGAGAGATTTCAAGAAAGAGAAAAAGAGGGAGAGGAGTTTGTTCATATTTTCGAAATATATGTGTATATAAACTTATGAAAGTTCAAAAGAAATTTAGTTTTGAAAGAAGCATAGTTTCAAAGAGAAGTATATGATCACAAGCGTTCAGAATCAATTTGGAATAATAAAAGGGCGTTCGAAACGCTCGAGAAAATTCACAAGTATAATAAACACGGGAGAATGTTCAGGATTTCAAATAAAACACATCGCATTCGTAAATCTTGAAAATGGGAAGGAAAACTCGCGAGCATTAGGTGTTTGAAATTTTGGTTAAACACAAACGGCATTCAAAAGTCCTTGAGAAAAGTCGAAAGAAAAATAAGGGAATTGATACAGGCGGAACGCCCGAAAGTTCAACACACATGGGGAAGAATAATAAGTTATTATTCGTCGGGCATAATATTCATAAAGTTCATGGGAAGTGAAATAGAAATCTTGAACAAAGTACGCATGAAGACGCTACAAGAATGGCATTGGCATTTAAAATGAGACATTCAAAGTTATGATTCATTATACATTCCATAAAGTTCTAAAAGAAGAAAATTAAAAAGAAAAGGGGGAGCGTTTACCTCACGCTTGAACGCGCGGGCAGATAAGTGATCATCAGGGTCCCGGAGCAAGAGTGTGGCGTCGGGATGATGAGTGGCCGTATACTTGGCCTTCTTCTTTCTCCCCGAACCGCTCGCCATAGTCTGTCAAAGAGAAAGAGAGATCTGCGCATTAAATTCATGAAAAATTCAGAAAAACAATGAAATGAAAATGATTAACTGAGTTTTGATCGAGTAGAACTAACCTGAAAGCCCCGGTAGATCAATCCAAGCAAGAAAAGAGAAGAGGAAAATTTTTTCCAGAGAGATTTCGGGTTAGAGGGAGTTGAGAGAATGAAATGAAATGTAATGAACTCGGCGGTTTAAGCCACTGTCGCTCAATCACAGCACTTGATTTTCGTGCCCGGTAGTCGATGAACTGCCGAGCGGCTCTCGCTGACTGCCGCAACGGCACTCCGTGAGTGCCGCACAGTAGTCACGGACTGCTGCAAAAAGCCGCGTGTGCCGTGGTTAAGTCGGCTCAAAGACCCTTCTTTTTCCCCCAAAAAATTCAAATCAGGTCCTGAAAATTGAACTTGAGCCACCCAAAATTTGCCCTTATTGCACTTTTGGCCCTCGGGGTCGTTTTTAGGTTTAAATCGACTACAAATTTCAAAAAATTAGAATAAATTTGAGCCCGCGGGCTCCAAATTTTGAAAATTAAGATAAATTTGAACCTATGGGTTCTAGATTTTGAAAATAAAGATAAAATTAAGCCCGCGGGCTCTAAATAAAAAAAAAAAAAAAAACTAGAATAGATTTGAGCCAGTGGGCTCCGAAGTTTTGATCACCTCGTTCTGGGAATATAACAAATTTATATCCTCGATCCTCGTAACAAATTTACGTCGATCTTCTATCTTGAGAAATGTAACGAATTTACATTCTCGGTTCTCGCAACGAATTTGCGTTAACCCCCGTTCTGAGAATATAACAAATTTATATCCTTGATCCTCGTAACAAATTTACGTCGATCCTTTGTCTTGAGAATGTAACAAATTTATGTTCTCGGTTCTCGCAACGAATTTGCGTTAACCCCCGTTCTGAGAATATAACAAATTTATATCCTCGATCCTCGTAACAAATTTACGTCGATCCTTTGTCTTGAGGAATATAACGAATTTACATTCTCGGTTCTCGCAACAAATTTACGTTAACCCCAAAATTGAATCAAAAGCATATTCATGACCCCCATAACAGATTTTGCACCAGTCAAGAATCAGGTAATCTTCTCTGACTAACGCGTTATGTAATGTGAGTCATACGTAGAGAAGACATGATAAGCATGGCACTTGCGTAACCAGGTCTATTCAGGAATCACCATTACATGGCATGCGCATCACGATAGGATAGGTGCATCCATCCGTGTGACTACCTGCATTTGTGTATGTTTGACCCCGTGCCCGAACTACGCTTTGGTCTGATTCCTGACGGGATACGTAGGCAGCTCATCATGGAGCACGACCAATTAGAATTCCTCTGAGTGCTCGCTTCCTTTTGCAATGTGTTTTGTTTTTTCCTTCAATCCGACAGTTTGGTCAAAGGCCTGTCTTCACACAGGCTTCGACGTTCGCTTGCGATTCGCGTTGCCCCACAAGCTCCGTCGAAGAGGGGCAAACTGTAGACACCCCGATTTTGACCAAACGTCGAATTAAGGAGAGTGTCACCTCATATCCGATGATGACAAGGACCGAAAGACTCGAAGTGTTCCAAGCTCTTCAGAAAGTTCTCCAAACGCGGTAAAATTTTCATAGAATGAAATACCAGGTGTTTAGGAGAATTCAGGTATAAAACATCACTTTTGGAAAAGATCTTCGAAAATAAGTTTTTTTTAAGAAAAAGGAGAAAAGAAAAGACATAAAAAGGGGAAGTTCAAGAGCTGTACAGCTTTTTATGTAAATAAAAATGCTGAAAAGGAAAGAGGCAGACCCAGATTAGTGGTTAACTACAACCATTAAATGATGCCCTCCAATGGATTAGATATCCAATACCTAACAAAAAGGACTTATTGGATAGACTTTATAATGCTTTTTTCTTCTCAAAATTTGATTTAAAATCTGGATATTGGCAAATTCAGATTAAAGAAGAAGATAGATATAAGACAGCATTTACTGTCCCTTTTGGGCATTATGAATGGAATGTATGCTATTTGGTTTAAAAAATGCTCCATCAGAATTTCAAAATATTATAAATGATATTTTTACTCCTTTCTCAGAATTTTGTTTGGTTTATATAGATGATATCTTAGTATTTTCCTCATCTATAGATCAACATTTCAAACATCTTAGAATTCCACAAGACATTATTATGCATAATGGACTTGTTCTTTCAGCCCAAAAAATGGATCTTTTCAAAACACAGATGAGATTCTTAGGGTTTAATATTTATAAGGGAAAAATAATTCCCATTGATAGAAGTATAGAATTTGATTCTAAATTTCCTGATGAATTAAAAGACAAAACCCAATTACAAAGATTAATTTTTGGGAAGCCTTAATTATATAGGAAACCATTATGATAAATTAGCCCATGACTGTGCACTTCTGCAGCAAAGGCTTCAAAATAATCCTTTACCATGGACTTCTGAACACACTAAAGCAGTTCAGAGAATTAAAGTTCGAGCTAAACAATTACCATGTCTGGGTTTGGCAAATCCCCATTGGGATAAAATTGTTGAAACTGATGCCTCAGACATTGGTTATGCGGGAATTCTTAAACAAAAGAATCCTAATACCAATAAAGAAGAACTTTTACAATTCACCTCTGGTGTTTGGAAAGGACCTTCAAAAAATTATTCCACTATTAAAAAAGAAATGTTTTCTATAGTTAAGTGTCACTAAATTTCAGGATGATCTACTTAACCAAACATTTCTTATCCGAATAGATTGCAGTTCTGCTAAACATATTTTTAAAAAAGATGTACAAAATCTTGTTTCTAAGCAAATTTTTGCTAGATGGCAGTCTGATTTATCTGCTTTTGATTTCCAACTTGAATACATTAAAGGAGATCAAAATTCTTTTCCAGATTTTCTAATTAGAGAATTTTTGCAGGAAAACCAAGATGCAACCTCCGGACGAAGGAGGATTTCAATTTCCTCAAAGGCGTCCCAACAAAGGGAAGGGCCATCAATAGAACCCATCCAAGGGTTCCCAGCCCAATAAAGGGTCCAATCAGCCAAATAAGACTGGTCCTCAGCAGAAACCCTCTGCCAAGGACATTCTAATTCAAGAGTCAGTTTTCCAACAAAAACAAATTTTGGAAACCTTTCTTGTTTTAGATAATATGAAAAATAGTGAAAAGGCTGATCTAGATGCTTAGGGTTTTAAAGAACGATTTCTTAACATGCATAATTTCATGACCCAAGAATCTAAGCCTAGATTTGCGTCTAAGGCAAATCTAGATCAGCCTTTTCGCTATTTTTCATATTATCTAAAACAAGAAAGGTTTCCAAAATTTGTTTTTGTTGGAAAACTGGCTCTTGAATTAGAATGTCCTTGGCAGAGGGTTTCTGCTGAGGACCAGCCTTATTTGGCTGATTGGACCCTTTATTGGGCTGGGAACCCTTGGATGGGTTCTGTTGATGGCCCTTCCCTTTGTTGGGACGCCTTTGAGGAAATTGAAATCCTCCTTTATCCGGAGGTTGCATCTTGGTTTTCCTACAAAAATTCTCTAGTTAGAAAATCTGGTAAAGAATTTTGTTCTCCTTTAATGTATTCAAGTTGGAAATCAAAAGCAGATAAATCAGACTGCCATCTAGCAAAAATTTGCTTAGAAACAAGATTTGGTACATCTTTTTTAAGAATATGTTTAGCAGAACTGCAATCTATTCGGATAAGAAATGTTTGGTTAAATAAATCATCCTGAAATTTGGTGACACACTTAACTATATAAAACATTTCTTTTTCAATAATGGAATAATTTTTTGAAGGTCCTTTCCAAACACCAGAGGTGAATCGTAAAAGTTCTTCTTTATTGGTATTGGGATTCTTTTGTTTAAGAATTCCCCCATAACCAATGTCTGAGGCATCAGTTTCAACAATTTTATCCCAATGGGGATTTGCCAAACCCAGACATGGTAATTGTTTAACTCGAAGTTTAATTCTCTGAACTGCTTTAGTGTGTTCAGAAGTCCATGGTAAAGGATTATTTTGAAGCCTTTGATGCAGAAGTGCACAGTCATGGGCTAATTTATCATAATGGTTTCCTATATAATTAAGGCTTCCCAAAAATCTTTGTAATTGGGTTTTGTCTTTTAATTCATCAGGAAATTTAGAAGCAAATTCTATACTTCTATCAATGGGAATTATTTTTCCCTTATGAATATTAAACCCTAAGAATCTCATCTGTGTTTTGAAAAGATCTATTTTTTGGGCTGAAAGAACAAGTCCATTATGCATAATAGTGTCTTGTAGAATTCTAAGATGTTTGAAATCCCATGTCCCTGTGGTACGTCTGGTGCGTCTGTTCCCATGTTCATATGAATAGCTGATCAGTCTTGACATTCCAGCCACCCTGGTCCCGCTTTGGAAACAGCATGGTTATACACATATGCATTTTGGGGCAATCAGACTTGCTCTAAATTTCCATGGAAAAAAGGGACTCCCAGTTGTCTCCCGAATTGCTTTGCTTGATACAAGGTTTCTCAAATATGAACATGCTTGTATTGCAACGGTCCAGACCACATTAAATTCTGGAACTGTGATTTTGACGTTCTTCCCAAATTTCAATATGCCATTACAAGATCCTTATCTTCTTTCAACTTTGAAGGTACAAATCTAGATTGGTGGTGCTTCTTCTCTCCATGACACTTATGCTGCCACTTTACACTACCAGATGGCATACAGACTGCAAAATCATGCTTTTGACATAAGCCAACCTTCAACTGGCGATGAGGCCCTCTTTGTCAACATCGATTCTGCCACACAAGCTTCATGTGTTCATATTCCCAGGCAAATTTCTCGTGATGAGCTAACTAAGTTGTTACCAACCTCTTGGGTAAGTTCTTATGAACAACACAAGTGTCCATCTCATCTAGTACAACTTACAGACCCAACATTTACCACACAACAAGATGGTACTGTTGAAATTTCATTTGCCAAACCAGAGGTGATTGACCCAAATATCTTTCCTACACCAATCAACATGATCCAACCAGCTGACATATCAAATTCTGGTACAGGAAAGATTCCAATTCATTCATTTGATGCATCAGGCCAGCCAATTTTCAACTTCCAAGATCCAACCACGGGACATAAGTTTTTTGACTATTGTGACCCTGATGACTGTTATTTTGAAGAATTCTATGATGATGAAACTCTCTGCAAGCCAAAGAAAAAATCCTCTCAACAACACCTTCAGGCAAGATATGATTCTGGTGATACCAGTGTTGGATTACTTGGAGAGCCCTCTGGAAAATTTGATTTCTATGTGCTCTACTCAAACAAGTCTACCCAACCTAAAATCAAAACCCTCTCCCCATGCAAACCTCCTCTTCCCTCCAGCCTACCCCCAGATTCTTCCTCTCCAATCCCTTGTTATATGTTCGCCTCCTCATCCACCACCTTTGAAGAAGATTTCCCTCCTCTCCAATTCACAACTCCAGACGACCAAGTCAGGCATGAGCACAAAATTGCTCCTCCTACTGTCATTAATCCAGATGGAACAAAGAAACCAATCTCAACTGCTGAAGCAACCCTCAATTGGCAATCAGCCAATGCTCTTGCACAAAATCGTTGCCTTCAACAAATTGTCCAAACTCAAGCCACTCTGGATCAAAAAATGACTTCACTTGGATGCTTGATCAGTGAGTGATCTTCAACACAGGATAAAAGGCCTACATCATGAACTATTACACCTAGCACAGTCGACCAGTATTTACTCTTCGACTTTTGCACAAAAAGAAGCAGAAATGAAACATCTAAAAAATTAGCTACATTCTTTGCAGGCCCAAAATCAGTCTCATTCGTTATATAAAGATCACTATCCCTACTCCTTTGATCCACAACTTTCTATACCTGGATACCCATATTCTCTTCCCATATTACACCAGCCACAACCCTTACCTTTTTCCCTTTCATCTACTGGAAGAATGTTCAACACAGCTGCTTTTCTTCCCAAAGACCCCAAGCTAGCCAGACCAAAACGAAAACCACCAGCACCAACCCCACAAGCAGTCCCTACAGACCAACACCTTGCTTCCTCTTCCTCACCAACAGCTCCGGCTGCCACCATGATTATTGAAAATCATCCCATCCCTGTTCACTCCAATCCACTCTCCACTTTACTCCACACCATGGCCACAAGAACCCCTTCTAAATCTACCACTATCCCTCATTCTTGTCCTAGCCCCTCCACTGATGAAGACACATGGTCTTTATCGGCCACCAAACAAGACATGCTTCATCATTATATCTCAGATCTTCAAAAAAAAATCCAAACAGAGGTCCACATGGTAAATCTTGGATCCCCAAGAGTTGAAAAGGTCATTGATGAGGACCCTCCTGTTGGCCCTGAGCCATCCATTCCCACTCCACAGCAACCAATCGATTCTCCATTTTCCAATACCCCAAATCAAGGATTTTCATTTGATAATATTCCTCCTTCTAAATGGCTTGACAAAATATATGAGCTCCATGCATGGTGCACTGCTGAACTTTTGCAGTCGGGTTCTACTACCCGCACAGTGATCACCAAATGTTTATCCAGATTTCATGGCCGTCTGCGTCAATGGTACATTAGTCTTGGCGAATACAGACAACTTCAGCTGGTACAAATGCCTTCCATTGATGATTTCCTGCACATAATCCACAATGAATTTCTTGGAGCTCCAGACATCCATAAAGACCAAGCCCGTGAGGACTATCTTCGGATGAAATGTTGTTCATTCAAAAGGCACGACTTGGAAAAGCATTATGAAAAGATGACTAAATTATTCTACTTTCTTGGTGGAATTGATGATGTCAATCTAAAGCAAGCTTTTCTCACTTCACTACCAGAACCCCTTGGCAGAAACTGCTCGTCTTCTCCAAACAAAAGGCAAACAAATTGCACAAGCATCCCTTGGAGAAATGTATCAGCATGTTCTACTTGCTCTTGACAAGCTCTGTAACCAACAAAAATTCTTCAAAACATTTCATGATCAAGGCAAGATGCTGGGAAATTCTTGTGCTCGTCCAGACCTTTTAATTAGTAGTTGCCAAGTCTCCTCTAAAAAATCCAAACATTTTCAGAAGCATACATTTGACCCACCTCCTTTCATTCCCAAAAAGAAGAAATGGAGATATTTCCGGAAAAAATCCCTTCGTGGTCAAAGGAAATCTGATCGCTGTTTCATCTACAGGAAAACGGGACATTATGCCAAACAGTGCCCCCAAAAAGGTCCCCAAAAATCTAGTATGATCCAAGCACTCACCCAACTTGCTCCAGAAGAGGATAATGCGGATATTGAATCAGTGTTCTCCATGGATGATGAACTACATGATGAAACGATACTGGCTCTTGAATTTCCAGCTGATCCTTCTGAATATGAGGAGCTCAGTCCATATGAAGATATTGATCTTTTCGATGTGGATGCCTACCATGACATCCATTATATCTCCCCAGATTCTATCACTCTTGTTCAGCCTCTTGCTAGGGTTACTATTGTCCCTGTAAAGTACGACAAACCAATCTCTGTCATAGCTTTCTTTGATACTGGAGCAGCAGCCTCTATCATCAATCCCTCCATCCTTCCCCGATCTCACTGGCGAACATGTTTCAAACCATTCAAAGTTGTAAATGGTGAAAATTTTGTGATCACTCTCATCAGCAAACCAATCATCATCCAGCTATTTCCAGGATACTCCATTAAGCATTGTGTTTATGGTTCAGACCTTCCTTGCAAGGATCTCCTAATTGGTTTAGATATACTTTAGTCACTCACAAGAGTAACATGGGTACCAAAAGGGCTCAGATACAGGAACTTCTTCCTGCCATGGACATCCCAGCCTAACCTTTTTACCCTTGAAGCCTTCCTGCCAATCCAACAAGAAATCATTACACATTCCTGTGCAGAAACCCAATATGAATTTCTTACCAAATGCTCTCATCCTTTGTGGACCAACCCTGATTTATTCATATCTCTTCCTTTCAAAAAGAATGAGGACATTAATCCAACCAAAGCCAGCCATCAAGGAATGAATCCTGATCATTATCAACTTGCTCTAGCTGAAGTTGCTCAACTGCAGAAAGAAGGCCTCATCGAAAAAAGCACCTTCGAATGGGCCTGTGAAGCTTTCTATGTTAACAAAAGAGCAGAACAAGTTTGTGGAAAACTTCGCCTTGTCATAAACTATCAACCACTCAACCATTTTCTTCATGATGACAAGTTCCCACTTCCACGGCACCACAATCTCCTTTCCCAATTAACCCAAGCCCAAATATTTTCAAAATTTGATCTCAAAGTCGATTTTTGGCAACTTGGGATTCACCCAGATGAACGATCCAAAACAGGGTTTTGTCTCCCAGACCACCACTTTCATTGGACAGTCATGCCCTTTGGCCTGAAAACAGCCCCTTCACTCTTCCAAAAAGCCATGATCCAGATTTTTGAGCCTATCCTCTCTACTTCCCTAGTCTACATTGATGATATACTCCTCTTCTCACCAAACCCCGATTCCCATGCCTTACTCCTGCACAAATTCCATTCTTTGGTAAAGCAGCATGGTATAATGTTATCTCAGAAGAAGATGGTGATTGGAGTATCCTCAGTTGACTTTTTAGGCTTGAATATTTCTAAAGGCAAGTATACTTTGCAACCCCACATAGCCAGTCAGCTTGAGCATTTTCCAGATTCTACCCTATCATTGAAGCAAATCCAACAATTCCTTGGCATCGTCAACTACATGGCAGACTTTATCCCACACCTTGCCCAACATAGGCAAACACTTTCCTTGCTTCTCAAGAAAAGTGCTCCCCCTTGGTCAGCCCAATCCACACAGGCGGTAAAAGCACTCAAACAAGTGGCCCATACTCTCCCCCCTTTGAAAATTCATTCCAATGGAAAACGTATTTTGCAAACTGATGCTTCTGATCTTTATTGGGGAGCAGTATTGCTACAACAAGAACCAGATGGAACCAGGAGTATTTGCGGTTACAAAAGTGGAGCTTTCACCGCAACAGAGTTACATTATCATTCTACCTATAAAGAAATTTGAGCCATCATGAAAGCAATTGACAAGTTCAAATTCCACCTTATTGGCCATCATTTTCTTATCGAAATTGATCTTATGAGCTTTCCTCACATGCTCTGATTCAAGAAAAAAGCCCTTCCTCCCACTCAGTTACTCCGATGGGCAAACTGGTTCTCTCAGTGGAGTTTCGAAGCAGTTCACATAAAAGGGAAACATAACGTCCTTTCAGACTTCCTTTCTAGGCTCAAAACAGAAATAAATCCTATTTCCATTCCATTCATTGGCATTTTTGAACATGAAGAATCCTCTACTCCACATCCCTAGAACAAGAGAATTTGGAATCTTCTATCCTTGCTATGCCCATCCATATCTAGTATTCTCTCTTAGAAGCCACTCTCTTCTCCCGCAGTACTGAAAGCCTTCACTCTTTCCTCAAACTTTATGTCTCCAGATATGGCCTTGATGTTGGACCTTTGCTCTCACTCCCCTTTCACCATGTTTACCCTTTCCTAACCTTACTACATTTTAACCATATTTTCCAGCACAGCTTTCCCCTTGAGGCCTATTTGCTCCTATGGTATTCGGCCAATCTCTACACCATTGGCATTGCCTTTAACAAATGTCTTTTGCTGCAATATTTTTCCCAGTCCCAAATGCTTTACCCAGAAGTCACACAAAAGTCATTTCGCCTTGCAAAATGGTTCCTGTTATTTGGAGATTTTTCATATTGGCAAAACCTCTTACGCCAAAACTCGTGGAAATACTGCATTATCCTTTTTTCTTGTAGAGACCATCTGGAAACTTCACCACAAGGAGAAACCACCATCCACAGAATCCCCACCACTGGTATTCTTACAGGAGTCCAAGATCCCCTTGCTTTTGACAATGAATTCACATTCCATTGGTTACAAACCCAGCTTTTTCTTATGAATCAAGTTGAACCTACAAGTGTCCCACAAGAGCTGTTACATAAAGACACTTGTACATGGCACAACATTGGATTATATCCCTTAGATTATTGTCAAATATTTTGCAGCATCCTTGCAGACTTCCATGACCAGTATGGTTGGGACACATCACATACGGATCATCCAATGTATAGAGTCCACCTGCTTCTTTATCCCACCAGACGCACCACAGGGACATGGGACCCAAATTCCTCAGAAAGTGACACGGATTAAGGATGACTAGTATATGCAGTTGTTCATATAGTTGGTAATAGTGAAAAATAGTGTGCTCTGTCTGTACTCTTTACTTTCACGTGTTGTAATAGTTTGTAATAGTGTTGTAACAGTGTGTTATAGTGTGCTCTGTCTGTACTTTTACTTTCACGTGTTGTAACAGTTTATAATAGTGTAAAATAGTGTCTCTGTCTGTACTCCTTACTTTCACGTGTCGTAACAGTCTGTAATAGTGTTAAATAGAGTGCTTTGTCTATTGTCTGCTTTTACTCTTGGGAAGATCTTCCTTTTCCTCTATAAAAGGGAAAGCATCATCCATTTGAGGGCAGAGGTTGGAAAAGTTTGAATAATAGTTTCTCCTTTGTGTATCCTCTTTTAATATTCTGGTATCACTCTCTTGTTATTGTAATACTCCTTCTGTGTGATTGTAATCATATCCTTCTGTGTGATTGTAATCTTATCCTTCTGTGTGATTGTAATCTTTAGGTCACAATTAAAAATAAAATATTTAAAATAATTAAACAAATATTCATTTAATCACATAAATGCAACTAAATATAAGTTATCTAATCTGGACCTCCAGTGGGTCCCGTTTCACATTTGTCCAACTGTGCCCTTTATCAAGCACTTATCACATCGAGGTGTCTGAAACTCACCCAAACCATCACATGTAATTAATTACACTAATTATGCATGATAATAATATTTACCACCAATTTCTGGGAACGGGTATTACAACTCATGATGAAAGAGCAGATTCAATAGTTCATCTCTATAAATATACCCTCATTCTGTCCATCTCTTTTAAGGATATAATCACCGCCCATCGTATGTCATGGACTCTACGACAGTCCATCCCCTACTTTTAAGGACATAATCACCGCCCACCGCATGTCAGGGATATAACGTTTGAGCGAAGGCATATCAGTCTATTGGCATGACTTAGCAACGTCTACCAAAATCCCTGCCCACTGCTTTTACTGACAAAACCGCCCACCACTCTTTAAGGACATAACTGTATCACCTGGCTATCTTAGGACTACTTGGTCCCGGCCACCACTTTTAAGGAAATAACTGCCCATTGCATTTAAGGACATATCATGACCAAGTGTTCGCCCATGCACATTTCCCAGAACTTATCAAACCTATGTACATTCCATACTAATACTGATACACTAAATCCCATTGTGGCCTGACTATTCTGATTGAAATAAAATGGATAGCAAATTGATTTTACAACACCACGTTGCCTACTGTTACCACGTGTTATCTCATTACTCTTATTGTTATCTAATTGTAGCACCACATCATCTCCTACTCTATAATATTGCATTATGAAAGTATGAAACAATATTTAAACAACTCAGCAGTTAATATCATGGATAAACAGATATATTAGTAATTTATAAGTACCAATCGATCGAAGTCCCTTTCAATTAATTGAGAAACAAGTGGTTTCAATTGATTGAATTCGCTTTTAATCGATTGGGAAAATTTAAGTTCAATTGATTGAAATTCCTTTCAATCAATTGATACTTGTTCAATCGATTGAATCAAAGTTCAATTGATTAAAAAGGTTGTCTTCTCTAGAAACTGGCAGAGATGGACTGAAGCTCAGGTTCCTCATTTTCCTTGGTTTTTTTTGTTAAAACCTATAAAAATTACATCTCTATGCTCTTGAGTGAGTTTAGAACTCACTAGAGTTAAGGGGTTGCTTGGGTGTAAAATTTGGAGCTTGCCTCTAATGGCTTCCTCTCTCTCTTCTTCTTTGTCATCTCCTCCTCTCTCATTCTCTTTCTTCTTCTTATTCTTCTTCTTCTCTGCTTTTGTTCTCTCTCTCTCTCTATTTCTCTCTCCCTTTCTTTATCTCTCTCACAGTGTGTATATATAGAGTATGTGTGTATGTGTATGTATATATGCGAGAGTATATGTATACAAAATATCTCCAATTTCTCTCTAACTCTCTCTGCATCAAACACCCTTACACGCACACGAAATGAACATATATATAGGGAGGGGTGCAGGTGGCAGCTTCTATGTAGAATTGGGGATAAAGATCATAACATTTTCAATTGATTCACATGAGTTCAATCGATTGAGAAGAAGTGGCAAAAGATCAATCGATTAAAATGGGTTCAATTGATTAGGAATTGTTCCACATCATGGATTCAGGTCGGCAGGGTTTCAATCGATTGATAAGGGCATCATGCCAATCGATTGAGAGTTGTTCAATTGATTGAGAAAGAAGCTAAGTCAATCAATTGAGATTACTTCAATAGATTAGGAAAGAAAGTACAATAATTCTTAGACAAGTATACCCAATCTCATGTATTAATATACATTAAAAATATAGGGTATTACAAAATTTGATCATGAAAATCAATGAGTCTACATCTTAGCCCTCATATAAACATATAATTACAAAGGATTAAGATCAAACTCCTGAGGAATTCAAATGAGACATTGAAGCTCTCATGAACTCCAACAGAAGAGCACGAGAGAGAGGGAATGAATTTCTCTAAATTATGATGATCCAATACTTGATTTTGTTTAGAAAGTAGCTTTTCAGATATTAAATGGTCATTCAAAAATAGATCAACAACAAATAGAATTAATTCAATCACAATTCAATTAGAGCGGTGTGTGAAGAAAAGAGGAGAAATAGACTTTGTAAAATGTGTAAAAACCTAGTTAGATCTTAAAATTGTGATTGAATTCTACATATAGATGATAGATGGTGATGATGCCAAAATTTGGTAAGAATAAAGTAGAGCAGA
Organism: Hydrangea macrophylla; assembly: GCA_033977485.1. Classification (NCBI taxonomy): domain Eukaryota; kingdom Viridiplantae; phylum Streptophyta; class Magnoliopsida; order Cornales; family Hydrangeaceae; genus Hydrangea; species Hydrangea macrophylla. The sequence continues at coordinate 31,290,878 of CM066993.1, forward strand.
TTAAGGGGAGAGAGAGTAAGAGACTGGTTTTTTGTATGTGGTTCGACCCTGTTAATGAAGGTACCTACGTCCACGTGTGTGTCTGAGCACGTTCACTATACTGTAAAAGAGCCGGGGGCCTGTGGTGAACCAACAAGTCTGGAGCTACCGTAGGCCGGCCGGGCATGTAGATGAATGCTATAGAGGTGCTGTTGTAGACACCCCAATTTTAACCAAACGTCGAATTAAGGAGAGTGTCACCTCCATATCCGATGATGACAAGGACCGAAAGATTCGAAGTGTTCCAACCTCTTCAGAAAGTCCTCCAAACGTGGTAAAATTTTCACAGAATGAAATACCAAGTGTTTAGGAGAATTCAGGTATAAAACATCACTTTTGGAAAAGAACTTCGAAAATAAGTTCTTTTAAGAAAAAGGAGAAAAGAAAAGACCTAAAAAGGGTAAGTTCAACAGAAACCGGCACACAGTAGTTGTTTGCGGCACTCAGTGAGTGCCGAACGGCAGTCACAGAATGCCGGACCGGCATTTACTGAGTGCCGCCGACAATTTCTGACTGCCGTTTGCTTTAACAGTCCGTATTTTGTGGTACAATACGTATATGTATACGGATAAAAACAAAAATTGATAAAGCAAGGTTGACAAAAATGCGGCAATCAATAATTTGGCGCGGCACTTACTGAGAGCCGCGCGGCAATCTCAGAATGCCGCCGCGGCTTTCACGGAGTGCCACAGCGGCATCCACTGACTGCCGTAAGGGTTTTTTACTGTTGCCTTCTGCAGCAGTCTATTTATTTTCAGGAAGTACGTATTGTACCACCAAATGAGACATTTACACCTGTCTTTTACTCCGAATTCACTGAGAATACTTGGTATTTTTGTCTATAAAAGAAGGAGGATCTTCCTTGGGAGGAGACACAAAAAAAATACAAGAGGTAGCTACCACTACACAAACACATTTTGAGAGAGAAAAGAGAGAGTTTTGGAAAACTAGAGAGAAGAGCTTGGAAGATCTTCAATAGAGAAAAGCTTTGAGGATAGTTTGGAGGTGATCCTCTAACCACAAGTTGTTTTTCTTCATCTTTTTGAACTTCTAATCTTAAAACTACTTGGTCGTTTGATTAACCTTTTTATAAGTTTTATTAGGGAACTTGCAAACTTTAATTGCCTTTTCTTTTAGTTCCTTTTTCTCTTCTTCTTTGTTTATGCTTCTCTCATGAGATTCTTAGAAGTCTTCCATACTTCACTTGGAACTCATGAGTTGGATCCCTTGATTCCATGTGAGCTTGTGCTCTCCCATGAGAGTCAAGCTTGATCATCCTTTATATAAGAGCAAGTAAATGAATCTAAATCCCCACCATAGTTTGATATTCTTTAACTTAAGGTTTCATGGAATCCCCTTCCATATTCCTTGAAAACCTATGGGTATTAGCTATGTTTGTTTGTACTTCTCTCTTGAGATTTTTGAAGGCTCATGAGTATTAGTCATATCTTCATCTCCAATGACCATCAAATGGTAGGAGAAAGTAGTTTGAGTCTAAGCCCATCTCCATGGTTTAGATTCATTATCTTGAGATTTCATGAAGTCTATTCATACTTCATTTGAAATCTACAAATATAAAGGTCTTTAGTCTCCAATGACCATCAAATGGTAGGAGAAAATGGTCTAGTTTAAGTCCAACTTCATGGTTTAATAGTTGGGGTTAACAAATAAAAGTTGAACTTGACAATGAAATAGTGGGCTCATAAACCGGTTTTGATCAAAGATTTTTAGTTCGAAATGAAACCGTTGAAACTAAATGAAACCAATAGGAAAGTGTCAATAACACAATGTTTTACCACTGTAATTTTTGTTTTAAGGAGATTTCATGTTTAAAGTGGTTTGGTCATGAGTTTTGTAAAGTCACTACAATCTGTCCAGAGTTTCAGAACAGTAACACCCTTTTGAAGTAAGTAAATCAGAACCTTAATAAAGTATTTGTGTTCTAAAATACTTTTTTCTAAGTAGATTAATGTGTTAGGAAGTCACCCTAAAAACAACAAAGCATTTCTGATCTTTTTGCTATTTTTAGAAAATCATGCAAGAACTCTGGACAGAAGGTTGTAGAATGCTGAGTGATGTCTGGTTTTTGTTCAATTCCCGGCGATCTAACCGTTGAAACTTTGATTTCTTTTTTGGGTTAAAAACTAGACACACAGAGGCATCTTGTTTCCAAATTTCATCAAGATCAAACCACGGGAACCATGCTTTTTATTTCTTTGAAGTCATGATCTGCTCTCAGCAATTTCCAGAATTCTGCAAGTTTTAATCAATCTTATGAGTAATGGCTTAGATGATATTTTCATGAGTTAAAGTTCAAACCATGTCCCAATAATAATTAGTTAAGCTTGAACTCAAAGTTTAAGTGATCTAAATCATTGAGCATTTCATAATTTATTCTTGTTCATATACATATTTTATCCATATGGCTTGACACTTATCATTAGGACTTAGATGCTTTGGATTTAATTACATTTGATAGATTTAAGCTAGAAATTCAGGGTTGTTATTTTTAACTTCGTATCTTGTAAAGCATGTGGACTAACCCTTTGTTTTGCAGCGCTGTTAAGGTATGATTTCTTGAACTCCTCTTAATTTATTTTAATTTCTTGATTTTATCGATTTTTTTGACCTTTTATGCGCGACACATTAGAATTAAGATTTTGCCTTAAATGTATATATGTGGATTAGAGACTCTTTTCCTATTTTTTATTTAAATCGCATGCTTTGCATGTTTAATATTCGCGGCTGGATCCCAGGTAAGTTCTCTTGTTCTTTATTGCATATCATATTGCTTGCTACTTGAATTACGTGGCTTTTGAATGATATTTTGTAAATTGGTAATTTTATACCATTTTGACATGTTTGTGTAATGTATACGTATATCTATATATTAGTTGAGGCCATGCTTAGATTAGTAATTCAATTAAAAGGATGTTATGTAGAGGCCTATCGCGAGATAGGATGAGAAGGGGTATTTTAGTCCGATGGGCTCCTTCCCTACTCATTCCATAATCCCCGGACCTAGTCAGTCTTTGGTTTTGCAAAAGATCAGTTGCTTTAAAATGGTTTCTTAATTTTCCTTTTAAAAATTAAGTGGCGACTCATTTGTTTTGAATTTGAAATTTAAAAGAACTTTAAAAGAAAAAGCTGTGGGTAAGAAAAATTGCGATATCCACAGCTGTGTAGACTGAAAAGTCAGCCCCCTCAATGGGGGGTAAGAGGTTTCTTTTATAGATATAAGAGGCCTACTCGTACATGGATAAGGAAATTTAATCCAATTAGGATGTGATTGGCACCAATCAAGTAAGTTTCCTAATTGTATTAAGATTGATTGACATTAATTGTGGAGGTTTCCTAATCGAATTAGGAAATAGTTTGCACTTTCCATTAGTCTTCTAGCTTGAGTAGGAAACTGCCCGTAATGCTCGGGATCATGCATGTGGGCCCAGATGAGCTATTCCCGCGGTGGGATATGCTCGTGCGGTTTTCCAGACCTGTTGGTCGGGTCGTGGATGAACCGCTCAGGCTGATGCTTGTCCAAGGAGTTGTGTATGATTTGACTGGGACATGGACTGGCTGCTGATTTGAACTTCTCGGTCATAGGATAGAGCCAATTTTGGGTGTATTAGCTGCACCCCATTTCTAAGGTGTGCCAGATGCTATATTAGGGCAAGTTTGGAAATCAATTTGATATTACTTGTCACTGTCTGAGTGCTTGGGGAAGATGCCTCGGGGCTTCTGAGCCTGATGAGTCCTCAGGAACTGGCTGGGAGTTGAGACCCAGCCTAGCTCGGGACCTTTAGGTGCTCGGGAACTGACCGGGAGTTGAGACCCGGCCTAATTCGGAGTCTTTGAATGCTCGGGAAGTGACCGAGAGTTGAGACTCGGCCTACTTCGGAGTCTTTTTGCTTGAGTTAGCCTCCAGGATGGTTATCTTCTACCCGTGAACCTTTGTCAAGGTTGTAGGTAGAAGGATTTTTCCATGTTGGAAAAGCCGACCTAAAGCGTATTGCTTTAGGGTCCTTTTATGTTAACTCCCCAGGATGATTTCCTTCTACCCAGCCAGCCTTCGTCAAGACTATTAGGAGAAGAGCTTGACCATGTTGGTGAAGCTGACCTAGAGCGTATTGTTGTAGGGTCCTTTTTTGCTCCTCTATCGTGGGCCAACCTAATAGATTTTAGTCACCTCTATCGTCGGTTTGGACCTAAGTGGAGTTAATGCCTCTGAGTACTGTAGGTGCTCAGGTTGTCCAAGATTTTGACTTGGTTATCCGCGAGGCCTGTAGATACCCGGTGTGATTGTCTATTTAGTTCACTGCGCCATCTTGCCCCCCAAGCTTTCGTTAAGACGAGGGTCTTACAGAGGCTATGACTGTAGGTAACCGACCTGGAACATAGTGGTTGTAGGGTCTTTTGAAGCTTTCCATCATCAGTCACGTAGGGGGTTTGCCCCCATCGTCGGTTGGACCTAAGCGAAGCTTGTGCCTCGGGGTTAGGCCCGAGGTCTTTATATGCCTCAAGGTTAGGCTCGAGGTCTTTGTATGCCTCGGGGTTAGGCCCGAGGTCTTTGGATGACTCGGGGTTAGGCCCGAGGTCTTTGTATGCCTCGGAGTTAGGCCCAAGGTCTTTGGATGAGCTCTTTGACAATTAATGGAGCCTTATGTGGTGATCAGGCAAGTACCACTGTAGTCGGGCTCATCTAGAATGATAGAGACAAGGGGTCGGATCAGAATCGTCGGGCTCCTAATTTCTATGTGCTGGAGGCAAAGTCGGAACTGCTTGATCCTGACTGATGTGAACTGGAGGTCGGGTCGGGACTGCCAAACCTTGCGTGCTATGAGCTGGAGATCCGATTGGGACTACCAGACTCGGACTGCTATGAACTGGTGGTCGGGTCGGGATTGCCAGACTCAGACCGCTGTGAACTGGAAGAACTGTCAGAACTCCTGGGCTGATCTCGCATTCGCTTACCTCTAGAAGGCTCGTTGCTTTCTTGCCCGGTGTATTTGGTCTTCAGAAACTCTTCAATATCAATGTATTTTCCAACCCTCTCAGAGAGCTCAACAAAAGTTTCCAGTCGATTTCTGTGGAACAACACGGCGCACTTAGTGTGTTGAACTCCCGAGCAGAAGGTTATGATGGCGATTGTCTCGTTCAAATTGTGGATTTAAAGCTTCTATTGGTTGAACCGGTCGGTGAACTCCTTGAGGGACTCATTATTCTGTTGTCTGACCGTCAGCAGCTGCATGTCTGGCTCTGCCGTTCATGCATGCCGGTGAACTAGTTGATGAACTACTTACTGAGTTTTTTGAAACTGCAGACCGATCGGGGCTCCAAGGGGTAGAAACACTACACGGTCGGGCCTTTTAAAGTGCTGGGGAAGGCTAGGCAGTGTAGTTCATCAGAGTTGGTGGCTAGGGCCATCTGAGCCATGTAGGTCCGGACGTGGTCGACCGGGCTTCTCGAGCCATTATAGGGATCTAGGCGAGGCTGCTTGAATTTGCACGGGATGGAGAATCTCGTGATCTGGCTAGAAAGCAATGACTCTGTCTCGGTATTGGCTTGATTCAGAACACGGTTGTGACCAAGATTTTTGGCCACTTCGTCAATCTGCTTTTGCAAGTCCTTGATTCGGGCTTCCACTCCTTCCTGACCGGTATCTGAGGGGTTGGTCGAATTGGTAGAAGAGGCTTCTTCTTTATGGTGGTGTGCTGTCCTCTGGGATCGGGCTCAGCTATGGCTCCGGGTAACCGTTCGCCTAGGGACAACTCGGCTCTTGACCGAGTGACCCTGGACTGATTCTCGGGCCATATGCTCATGCCTTTCCTTTCGGGCAGCACGCCCACGGTTGATGTCTCTGGCATCCTCAATGTGGGATGGGTTGGCTCGGGCACGTTGTCTGGTCCAGATCGGTTCCCGACCGTATGCAACGTTCCCGGGTCGTTTTTCGACCATTGGAGGACTGCTTTATTGGGCTAGCAGAGCTTCGATCTGTTGCTGGACTTGACGCTGGCCCTCCAGGAGTTGTGTGAGGGTCGCGATGATCTGTTCAGATGTCATGACTGCCGCAGCTGGTGCCGGGGCCGGAGGAACATCCCGGTCGAACTGCTGATCAGACTTCTTACCCTTCTTCGGTGGCATGACGATCAGTCAAGAGATTTGTTGATGAGAAGACTTATCGTTTCCCACAGACGGCGCCAAGCTGATGATGCCAAAATTTGGTAAGAGTAAAGTAGAGCAGATTAATGGGAGAGAGAGTAAGAGACTGGTTTTTTGTATGTGGTTCGGCCTTATTAATGAAGGTACCTACGTCCACGTGTGTGTCTGAGCATGTTCACTATACTGTAAAAGAGCCGGGGGCTTATGGTGAACCAATAAGTCTAGAGCTACCGTAGGTCGGCTGGGTATGTAGATGAATGCTATAGAGGTGCTGTGTAGACTGAAAAGTCAGCCCCCTCAATGGGGGGTGAGAGGTCTCTTTTATAGATGTAAGAGACCTACTCGTACATGGATAAGGAAACATAATCCAATAAGGATGTGATTGACACCAATCAAGTAAGTTTCCTAATTGTATTAAGAATGATTGACATTAATTGTGGGGGTTTCCTAATCGGATTAGGAAATAGTTTACACTTTCCATTAGTCTTCTAGCTTGAGTAGGAAATTGCCCATAATGCTCGGGATCATGCCTGTGGGCCCGGATGAGCTATTCCCGCGGTGGTATGTGCCCGTACGATTTTCCCGACCTGTTGGCCAGGTCGTGGATGAACCGCTCGGGCTGATGAGTTTCGGGTAGACTAGACCGCTCGGGCTGATGCTTGTCCAAGGAGTTGTGCATGATTTGACCGGGACATGGACTGGCTGTTGATTTGAACCGCTCGGTCATAGGATAGAGCCAATTTTGGGTGTATCAGATGGTAAGAGTATTACCTCTGAGATTGCTCAGATTTGCAGAGAATTGATTGAATTTGATCAATCTTCAAGGTTTTGTTCTATTCTCTTCTTCAAGCTCTTCTTCATTTTGATCTTGTTTTTGATCTAATTCTTCTTGTTTTTGGGTGGTTTTGATCTCTAAGAAATATTATCTGAAGATGAAATTTGAATTCCTCATTTTTCTCTCTCTAAAATCAGAGATTCAAGGCTTAGAAGTCTACCAAGTGGTAAAAGTTTTTCTTCTCTTTGAGGAAGGTTTGTATTTATAGAGCAATTGAATGAGGGTAGACTTGTTCGTTTAGGATGATCTTAGTATAAAAAGTGTGACTTAAGAGGGTTAAACATGCACGTAAGAAACGGGGTTGTTTGGGATTTTCTAGGGATCCAACGAGAGTTCTAGAAGTTACATATATTTTATGATAGTACCCAGCGCGACACTCAGTGAGTGACCAATCGGCACTCAGCGAGTTCTAGTTCTTGGCCTTTAGTGCCGGTTCTTGGCTTTTCTTAATTTTCTTGATTTTTTCTATTTTAAACTTTGAAAATTCATATGTAATTCATTTAACTCTAAAAATTACAAATAATATATCATTGGAAAGGTACTAGAGCCTACCATTTTATAAAATAGTTTGAAAATATTTTGAAAAAAATCTGAAAGACTATTTTTACATAGATTCCACTAAACCGATTTTCATTAAAAATGTGAAATTGGATTTCTGGCTCTTCTAGAACCCTCTTCTTTGGATCTAAGGATAAACCCGAGTGTCCCTATCCATAAATTGTACATTTTTCACACATAAGTCATGAAACTGTCATCCCTAGGGGCTTTTTGGTCAATTTGGCTCCAATAGGTAAAAAATAGGATGTAGAGCTTTCGAAAGTTCATGAAACGTCCTTGAAGACTGTCGAATCGTACCGGACTGTATCATCACTGCACTAAAAAGGTAATTATCCCCTAAGCTTGACAGTCAATTAAAATTGGAATGTCTATAGTGCTGAGGTGGCATTCCCAGCATGTTCTACATGTGAGAATGAGGGTAAATTTGTCAATAGCCCTACTTTCAGTTTAAAAATGAACTTAATGTCAAACAATTCAAAAACTCATGTCTTTATCACTTGACAAAAAAAAATAGGCTACACTAATCTCTCAATTCAATCCTACACAAGGACTGTTAATTAATTCTCCTTATAATAAATGGGGTAGAAATATCAAGGCTTGTATTTGTGCAGAATATGTCTACATAATTTATTCGTGACATAAGTAAAATGGATAGTATACTTATTCTTTTGTATTTGGAGGTGATATCTATTGTCCAAAGCTGCACAAAATGTTATATTATATACGCTTAGACTAGGAAAGAATTGCGATCACTTTTGTACTCATTATGATCTTTAGCCAAAAAAAAAAAAGTAATATGATATGATGGGTTATTAATCTCAAGGATCTATTTGCTTGCTAGCCGTTAGATTAAGAAATTAATCAAATCAGCCATCACCCTATCGGTCAACAAAATCTTATTAGATTGCTATTGGTGTACATGGAAAATAAAATAGTCCACTATACACAGAGAGTATTTAGACTCACCTATTTTTGGTCTACCATTGATCACCCATGACTTCACTGGGTGACACGTGTCTTATTCCAGTAACGATATTGATAGTACATGGGCAAAATGGGAATGAAATGGGACACATGTCATCCAGTGAAGTCTGAGTGAGCAATTGTAGCACCCGCAATTTTCCGCCTTTTGTAAATTAGAATTTATATTTCTATTTTTGAAATTATATGTATATTTATGATTTTTCGTGTAGTGTAGTTACCACAATTATGTTTTTATAACGTGTGGATTATTTATATCGACCGTCGTCTATCGTATATATTTAATTTGGACTTGAACTGGAATATATTAATCCCGGACTAAGATATTAGACGGACTTGTATTTATTCTACACCTGTGTTATACGTAGCTCAAGGAACACACGCATAACGGAGCTAGTCACATCACCAGACAACATCCCTTGAATCGTGGAAAGTAGATCAACCACCCACATCACCTTTTCATCTACTCCCGAAAACATCCCCTGAATTAGGGAATGATCATCAACCACTCCACCAACTTCCCTTGATCTAGGGAAGTACATATGCTACTTTGTATTTGTGTGTATATATATCGGACTGATCATATATATGTTTTGTGTATTTAATTACGCGAACGCGCATATAGTTTATATATGTTATTACTGTATTTATATTCATAGTCTACCCCGTACACAAAATACCACTTTGCACGCATTACAATGTGATGCACGAGGACCTAGGATGACATCATTGTACCCCTGACACATCCCACGAATCCTGGAAAAGCAACCAACCACTACCATGCTTTAACCAACCACTCCCATCACCTTTTGAACTACCCCTAACCACTCTCCTCACATCACCTTCACCACTTCCATTCTCCATCTCCTCTCCACCACAAATTCAATATATATAAATATATGCATATGTATATTAATAGGGGGCTGCTATCATACAACATGAAGATTGTAGGATAGCATTGTACATCAGCTTTCAGCAACCAACAAAAGTATTTTTATTGACAAAAAAACTTTTAGCAACATATCTTTTAAAAATATTTTGCCGCTAAAGATGAAAAAACAAAGTTGTCATTAAAAGTGAAATTTTCATTGCTAAAAGAGTTTTTTTTTGGTCGCTATAAGGGCGTCGTGTTGTAAGTTAGCATTCCCCATATTAATATTTATATATACAAAAATTCTCTAAAAAGGGCACCCTCTCTTTATTAAAGAGAGGGTCTCTGTTTTAACCGTCAGATCGTGTATTCATTAAGGGTAGTGTTTTCATTTCATAGTTTTTACATACAATCCGACGACCAAAATCGAAGTCATCTCTTTAATAAAGAGAGGGCGCCCTCCTTAGAGCCTGACTGTTTATATATATGTACACTTCTACACTCTACTGTCCCACTCTCCCCTATAAATACAACCCTCCCCCTCTCATTTTTCTTTGTTAGAAAACCCAAGAGAGAGAGAGAGAGAGAGAGAGAGAGAGAGAGAGGAAAGAAGGAAAGAAGAAGAAGAAAAGAAAAGGAAGATTCACCCTCCATAGTCGCCACCACAACCACCCTGAGGTCACCATACCACCACCACTATAAAGTGAGTTCCCCTAACTCACTTGGTATAGTAGAAATTATCACACCTAGGAAAACTCCTAGAGAATATAAGATTTCATAGTTATTGTTAGTTAAATCCTACTTTTGATTTGTTGTCATGACCGGTAAAAATGTTTCATTATCACCCTACTCTCTAACCTGAATCCATAGGCATAATTAATGAAAGTTGTTCTTTATTTCATAATCTATCTACTCTTAAAAATTTTAGAACCTAGTCTTAAACTATTTGAGAGATATGGCCTGAAAACTTGTCACGCCCCGCAATAGTAAAAAATAGAGAACAATAAATTTCCTTTTGGGTCCATAGGGAATGACAGTTGAAGTCATTCAATTGTCCACACCACACAATACTGGTCAGCTAATAAAACAAAGACAGTAATATAAACAAGCTGAACATATTACACAGGTCCTAGCTATTACAATATCAGAGTTCGCAAATGGAAATATAAAAGGATTGGAAGCAACATATGCCCAAGTACCAATTATAACAAAGTTTAACCTAGATATAAAAAGTAAATATCTATTTTTATCTTCAGCTAGTGTAGACGTAGTCGTAAGTGTAGTAGTCTTGTCAATTCTCCCCTTCTTCTCCAAGCCTATCCTCAGCATAGTCCTCCTCCACATAGTAACCCTCCTGGTAGTGATCGTCACCTGCAGGGTTAGGAACAAGGTAGTCTGGACAACAGATGTCTAGGCATAAACGCCATCAGCTTAATGAAAGATGAATGAATACCAACTAACATAGTGTCATAGGTATATTGATTACTAGTTATGCAGGACATAAAATATAGTTATACTAATAATATCTTTATCTTTATTCTAAAATCATTAATCGGTTACTCACGTCTTTTATACAAGAACCTATGCATCCGACTCAAAGATAAACAGACCAGGTTGTAGTACTCCTGGACATACCAATGCTCTATCTACTGTGTTGAGAATGCATATTCCCAGTCCATCGCAAGTCATAGACACATTTTTCTATCTACCGCGTTCGAGAATACATGTTCCCAATTCACCACATGTCATAGACAAATTTGTTTGTCTACTGCATCGATAGATATTACGTCAGCCCATCCGCTGCTTTTAAGGACATATGTGACAAGCGGGGGTATTTGTAAAATACAACCGCGCTAAAAGAAGAAAATGTATTGATTTAGTTTACAATTCCTTCATTTATCAGCAATTTGAATTGTAACGCCAGTTTGTGCACAATTTGATAAAACTATGATAAGTTGTGTGTTTTAGCTGTATTTTGTGCAGACTATAGTTGCTGTGTGAAGAATTGAAAGATACAGATAAAAGGAAGTACTGGATTCTAATGAAGACAATTAAAAGCTGAAATACAAAGCTCAATCGATTGAAGACCATTCGATCGATCGAATGTTCGATCGATCGAGAGAAGCTCAAGCGATCGAAGACCCAGAAGTTCAATCGATCGAGACGTGTTCGATCGATCGAACATGGCTTTTATCAGAATATGCGCGCGCGCAGCAGTAGTGGGTTTTTAACCCTAGCATTAGGTCTTAAGTATATATATTCGTATTATGTACGTCCAGAGGACGCCCCCCATTACTTTTATCAGTTTTTAGAGAGAGAGGTAGAGAGGTTTCATGTTTTTGTAGGTTTTGAAGGTTGGATATTGCTTTGGGATTGGTTTTTTCTAGTTTAATACAAGTTTTCAGTTCCAGGTTACTTTATTCATTTTCTGCACTTAGTTTATAGTAGAATAATTTGTGAAATACATAATCTTGCATGTTAGACATAGTTATACAACTAGTTTTTATAGTTTGCATGATCAAAACACAACCAAACAAAACTTTAATGGACTTCTACGTTAAAAACAACACTGTGACACTCCAGACCATGTCTGAGTAGTCCCCAGGTTGGGAGATCACGATGAAACCGTGATCTCAGGCCTCTGCCATGCAGCAGATTAATTTCTGTGTTCGATCGATTGAAGTTGGTTCGATCGATCGTACCAGAGACATCGTCGAGCGATCAAAGTTAGTTCGATCGATCGAGGGAAGAAGATGTTCGATCGATCGAAAGCGCGTCTATCGATCGAGCACCCTTTTTCTTGAGGACATTCTATGCAGTGTTCTTAGACTTTCTGTTTTATTGGATTGTTATCAAATTGTCCCAAAACGCTCAGTTTGTCAAAACAGTCTGTGAAGTACTTTAAGCCTTGAGGCATTTTTCTTCAATATATTTTGCAAACCACCCTCAATGCTAATACCATTGTAGGTAAGAGTCGAAACTATAGTTTTAAACCACTTTTGTGTATTTCAAACTCCATTGTGATGATATAGTCCCGGTCATGAAAGGACTATGGATTCTTTATCCTAAGAGAAATACGGAATACTGTAGAGAGTGTACTCCATTGAGCTTCAATGTAATTGCATGGTGTATGGCCAGGTTGCGGTGGATTCGTGTAATCCCAACATTCCTTTTTAATTAAGAAAAACACACTTTGAATCTTTGCTTTAATTAATTAGTTAGTAATTAGTTGATCTAGTTTTATTGCTTTACTTTTAGTAGTTGTTAAACCGTGGAACTTTGTGTTCTGCATTCCTTTAAAATATTGATTTTTATTTTCCCTTTTTGAGATTAATCTACGTTTTTAGTTTAACACCTTCCCTGTGGGATCGACCTGGACTTCCAGTACTATATTACTTGCACGATCACCTACACTTGGGTGTTGCACAAGAGCGCACAACTATTTAGTCGTGTCAAGTTTTTGGCACCGTTGCCGGGGAAGGCGACAAGCTAACGCTTCGATTACCTCAATCTTTCCTTATCTTTTTTTTCTGTTTTTCTTTTTCTTTTGTTCTTTAGATTAAAAATTTCTTAGGATCTTTCCCTTTATGTCTGATAATTCTATCGAAGGAATTTACGGATATCCACTCTATTCATCCAGTTTCTCTAGTTCTATTAACCCTATAGTTACACCGATCGATTCAATGGCTGATAATGAAAGCAAAAACGGTGATAATGTGGTCGTACCAATTGACGATTCACTGCGTCCTTTGTGTGACCTCATGACACCCGAACACGCGCCTACGTCGTCTTGTATTCTCATTCCACCTCATGCAGGCGAATTCCAATTTCGCAATGGAATGATTCAACTCCTTCCTACCTTTTATGGAATGGACAGCGAGAAGGCATATCTACATGTCAAGGACTTTGAGGATGTTTGTAAAACTTTCTCACAAAATTGTCCTGTAGATGTAACACATCTAATGCTATTTCCTTTCACTCTGAAGGATAAAGCAAAAGCGTGGTTACTCACCTTGAAGCCAAACTCCATCTACACCTGGCATGCGATGAACACTGCTTTCCTGAAGAAACTCTTTCCACCTCGCATGACCACTGAACTTAAACGACAAATAAATTATTACAAACAAAAGAGCAATGAAACATTCACCCAAACTTGGGAACGTTTCAAGGATTTGCTACTCTCATGCCCACATCACGGGTACGAGAAATGGCAAACCATTAGCTACTTTTATGGAGGATTAAATGGTAAAACTAAGAAATTGGTCAAGACCATGAGTTCAGGGCCATTTCTTCGCAAAAACACGGAGGAAGCTGAAGCTCATTTTGAGTGGCTAGCTGAACACGCCCATGAGTGGTCAAATTCAGATGATATCCCACGCTCACAGATATCCTGTGTGGAAGAGAAAAGTTTATATCAACTTAAAAGTGAGCATCATCTGATGAATAAGTATGAAGAACTAGCAAAGAAAGTGGAAGAATTGGGGATGAAAGGAGAGAGTTCTAGGCAGTTTTTGTCTGAAGAACCATGCGACACATGCAACATGCTGGGACATGCTACTCAATACTGTCCCAATGTGCCGTATTTTCAAGAACAACCCCCATGGAAATGAATGCCATGCAAGGGTATAGGGGGCGGGGAAATCCTACAATAATTACAACACATAAAATAATAACAATAGATGGAATCACCCCGGGTTCGATTGGAAAAACAATGCTGGAACCCAAAACCAATTTCAACAACAACAGCCCTACAATAACAATAATCAATATCAAGGGCAATTCAACAGGCAGTCCCAGCCATTCCAGCAAAATAGAGCACATAACTACAACAACGCTCAACCCTCACATCATCAACAAGCAAACATCTATATGCCACCGCACAAGAAGGTGCAAGAGGAAAATCCACTCTCTAACGCGAATTTAACACAACAGTTAATTCAAATGATGAGTAAAATGTCCGCGACATTAGAGAGGATGGATGCACGTCAAGAGGGGTCGAGTGGCACATTTCTGGCTCAACCACTTCCAAACCCAAAGGGATACAACAATGGCCCTCCTAATCATGAACAGGCAAAAGCCGTGACTACATTAAGAAGCGACAAAGTTATAGGGCAAAATATGCCTCATTCTACTCCCGAGGAGTATGAAGAGGAGGAAGTGGTGACTAGGAACAAACCATCTACTCAAGTAGACGAGTTGTCCACTAGTGACAAACCATTAGCACCAAATAAGGACGCTCCTAAAGAAGTAGAAGAAGCTGAGAGAAGGCCTGGAAAGGAACCTGTCACTAACGAATTACCTAAATGCCCTTTCCTGCGCCTTACCCTCAAAGGCTCAAGAAGCCCCAACACGAGGCAAAGAATCAGGAGTTCTTACAATTGTTCAAACAAGTTAAAATCAATCTCCCACTCCTCGATGCAATCAAACAAGTGCCAGCCTACGCTAAGTATCTAAAGGACTTATGCACGGTCAAAAGGAGGCAAAGTGTAAAGAAACATGCCTATGTCGCTTGCCAAGCATGTGCGATCATTCAAAACGAATTACTTCCAAAATTAAAAGACCCTGGCACCCCAACTGTCTCGTGTAGAATTGGGAATCAAAGGATAGACAACGCACTCCTTGATTTAGGAGCAAGCGTAAGCCTGTTGCCATACTCAGTCTATAAACAACTAGGGTTGGGTGAACTCAAACCTACTCGAGTTGCATTATAATTGGCAGATAGGTCAGTCAAATATCCTAGAGGAATACTGGAAGACGTTCTGGTACAGATTGATACATTTGTCTTCCCAATCGATTTTGTGATTTTGGACATTGAACCTGTGTCTAACCCATGTTCACAAATCCCGGTGATCTTTGGACGTCCATTCCTCAACACCATTGATGCCACAATCAAAATAAGAAGTGGTATTATGACCATCGTATTCGGGAACATGACCTTAAATGTTAAGATTTTTTCAAATCCCCGACCTGAAGAATACAAGAATGAAGAAGAAGTTAACTTCATTGAAACGATCATCGAAGAGGAGGCTGATTTTATAGATTATAAAGATCCTTTGGAGGTAGTTGTGTCACAATTCGACGCTACTTATCAACCTAACGATTCTACCCCATTGGACACTACCCTAAATCATGCCTGCCTCATGATGGAAACAAAAGAGAAAGATAGAGAGGAATGCATGTGGGTCACACCATATGAACCCTTACCTCCAAAAACGAAGTTAACTATGCCTTCGAACTTTCAGTTTTCTGATTTGGAATTAAAGGAGCTTCCAAAAGAGCTCAAATACGCTTTTCTAGGAATTGAAAAGACTTATCCTGTGATAATCTCATCCACATTGACTCCAGAACAAGAGGATAAGTTGATTCAAATGCTCAAACTGCACAAGGGAGCATTGGGATGGACTATTGCCGACCTCAAAGGCATAAGTCCATCTATTTGCACCCATAAGATTTATCTGGAGGAAGACGCTAAACCGTCGTGACAAATGCAGAGGCGTCTGAATCCTAATATGCAAGAAGTAGTGAAAAAAGAAGGCTTAAAACTTCTAGACATTGGGATAATATATCCTATCTCTGACAGCTCTTGGGTTAGTCCAACCCAAGTGGTGCCCAAAAAGGCTGGTATAACAGTTATCCCAAATAAAGATGGCGAGTTAGTACCAACACGCATCCCCACTGGATGGCGGATGTGTATTGATTACCGAAAGTTAAATACTGTGACCCGAAAAGACCACTTTCCATTGCCATTTATGGATCAAATGCTAGAAAGAGTGGCGGGTCATAAATTTTATTGCTTCTTGGACGGATATAGTGGCATTAACCAAATCGAAATAGCTCCTGAAGATCAAGAGAAAACGACTTTCACTTGTCTGTTTAGCACATTCGCCTACCGCCGTATGCCTTTTGGCTTATGCAATGCACCTGCTACCTTTTAGCGGTGCATGTAAAGCATATTCAGTGATATGGTTGAACAGACACTCGAGGTCTTCATGGACGACTTCTCAGTGTTTGGCCATAGTTTTGATAACTGCCTAGAAAACCTAGAGAATGTGTTAGCACGATGCGAGGACAAACACCTAGTACTAAACTAGGAAAAGTGTCACTTCATGGTGACCAAAGGAATTGTCCTCGGCCACATTATCTCTGATAAGGTTATCCAAGTGGATAAAGCAAAAATCGATATAATTGCATGTCACGCTCCGACGTAGCATAAATAAGAAAAGCGTTTAATTTTCTTTATTGACCCGTAGCTCGCGACAGTTTGAAGGATCAATTCCGCCCCAAACGTCGAACAACAAAACAATAATCAGAGTAGAGCAATCAAGGCTTATAAATTTTTTTTCTAACTTATTACATATTACAGCACGGGTCATCTAAAGGCACAGACCGCCTGGAAACAAAACAATAACTTAATGTCTATTACAGTCATCCTTATTACAAACAGTTTAAAACTTAAACATATAACTTAAATTATGCAATGACAATAACAGATTCTCTTCCAGAAACAGCCGTTCTCAATTAGCATAGTCATAAGGCTCATCATAGTTGTAACCTGAAAAGCCTGAACACGAATGTCCAGGACGCATCAACGTCGTCAGCTTCAAGAAGCTGGTGAGTATTAAAAACATGACTTTGAATGTAAAACATACCCATTCACAAATTTTCTCTTTTTAAGTTTTGTAAAATCAATGGTTTGACCACAAAAAGAATTCATTTTATAAAACAACGAGGGATATCTTAAAAGTCGTTCATTCATAAAAACATATGTTCGTGTATGAGACAATGCACCACACTCATCTTGCCGACTCTTTTCTCTCGACAGACACAACAACCCACTATCTCACTCCAGTATCTTTGAAACACTAAGATAGCCACACTTTAGCAACGGGGCGCCAGGGAGTGTCCAGTTTGCCTCACACTTTGGTCCGGGGTACCAGGGAGTGTCCACTGCCTCACACTTTGAATACCTAATCCGCCATGCAAATACCAGAGCAACCTCACGCAGTATCCAGACTCGGGTATCAGGGAGTGTCCGTAGGCCACACTTTAGCACTACCATGGGTGCCAGGGAGTGTCAAAGTTTGACGTCACACACTTTAACGCTTCCATGGGCGTTAGGGAGTGTCCATATTTGCCACCATCGCATTTCAAAGATACCCTCGCCGTAACCTCAACCATAACCACAACCACAACCACAATCTCAATCTCAAACTCTTTCCACACTGACCATTACTCTTTTCCACACTGACTGACACCCACATGCATGTACCACTGACCCCATATGAATGACATGAACTTAAACACAAGGCAAAACGCTGAATTAAGGGAACAATGTACGCAGGGGGATTAATAAGTCATAATACATTGTTTTAACTGTTCAATCATAACCAAAAAGCATTCTGATTTAATAGAGTTCACAAACAGAACCTTAACAGTGCTTTAAAATTTATCCAAACAGTCCCTTATACGAAAACACACAAAAACTAGAAACTGCCAGAAGTCGCGCGCGCGGGTCGCTCGCGCGATATGTCGCTCGCGCGGGTCGCTCGCACGACCTGCCCCTTTTTCGTTTTAATATGAAAACCTTTTCTTTCTGCCTAAAATCAGACACCTCGCGCGCGCGGGTTGCTCGCGCGAAAGGTCTCTCGCGCGACCCTCGCTCGCGCGACCTGCCTATTTTTATTTTATAAAACCTTTCTGTCTGCCTGAAACCACGCGGATCGCGCGCGCGGCTCGCTCGCCCTAGGGGTCGCTCACGCAGGCCGCTCGCGCAATCCTCGCGCGCGCGATCGTGGCGCGAGCTGACGCTGAGGCTTCGTCTTCTTCCTCAGAATTCCTCTGTTTCAGTTTTAAGGGTCCCTTTTGACCCATTTTGCAATTCTGAATTAAATATGGCAAGTAATATATGGATCTCTCCGGTTTTTTACGAGGATTAATAATCTACGATCAATTTAACATAATTCAATCTATAGCTCTTGAATTTTATGAAAGATTAAAAGATGATAAAACATAATTTCTAATGTACTTTCTCATTTGAACAAATTAGGCTCTAAAACTTTGGGTATAGCATATATGATATGTAATCTATCATATTTCATTCTAAAAACGGATTTTGGTTGAGTTTGGAAAAATTGTGATTTTCAAGCTATGAAATTTTCAACGTACAACATCAATAGTGGTTCATAAATTAACTACACAATTCAGTAAATAAGGAATGGATTATAATCTGAGTGAGTTAGTAATACTCACTGTGATATAGATTGAAGAAGTTGTTGTGAGAGAAATACAAGAACAAGAATTAAGAATCTCCAATTTCAAGCTTTGGCTATGGAGGATTGAGCTCTTCTCTCTCTATGAATTCTGTATTACTCTTTGTGTTCTCTCTTTTCTCTCAGTGTGATTGTGAAAATGTGCAGATGTGTGTGTTTGAGAGAGTATGTGAGTGTATATATATAAACTTACAATCTTGGAGCCCAAGTTCATTGAGCTTCACTCAACAAACTAAAATCTTTTCTTAATTTCCTAATTTACAATACTAATATTAGTTATACACAACTATGCATACGTACATGAGTATATCATCAGCTTATAGGGGCCATGTAGATGCATAGGGGTCAAATTCAAGTTGTTTGGGAAATGGAGCTTGTGGCCTAAAGTTAACACACTCACACAAAGCATTGCCAAACAAGGACTAAGTCAATGATCACTTGCCATAAATGGAAAGTAAAGTATATGTCACATCTTGCTTTACGTCTAATCCAAAAACTGTGCAAGCTAAATGCGACGCGGACTCTTTTAAACGTAAACTGGTATTTTCGTGGCGCAGTGTTCATCGCAAAAATACAGAAAATTCATTTTATTGAAAGAAACAATTTTCCGGTTTTATAAAAATACAGTTTGAGTTAAAAGAATTTATTTTCACCATTTTGGAAATACAGATTTGAAATTCAACACAGGTATTGCCAAATTTTATAAAAATCGCATTTTGACCCCAAAAGTAATTTCAATTATGAGATCAGTCAAGAAATAAATTTTACACATAAGAATTGAAATTAAAATAAAAGCAGACAATGTATATTTAATTTTAAATATGACAAGACAAATGAATGAAAATGCACGTTAATACATTGCAAATCTACCTGTCACTCGCACAGTCCGAGACATCTGATCTTTTCTAGGACACGCAGGATTCTATCGACACTTTATCCAAAATTTTAGTGCCATCTCACGACCACTGTGCCAACTCCTAGTCAAAGATGCACCTTTTGAATGGTCGGAATATTGTCAAATATTTTTTGACGCACTAAAAGATCACCTTACCTCTGCACCGATAATACAGGCACCCGATTGGAGTTTGCCGTTCGAGTTAATGTGCGATGCTAGTGACTACGCCATTAGCGCAGTTCTAGGACAGAGGAAGGACAATAAACCTTATGTGATCTATTATGCCAGCCGAACACTGACCGAAACTCAAATGAATTATACAACTACTGAGAAAGAGTTACTGGCAATAGTCTTCGCGCTGGACAAATTCAGGTCTTATCTGATAGGGTCCCCAATAGTCTGTTTTACAAACCACTCGGCTCTCAAGTACCTGCTATCTAACAAAGACGCGAAACAGAGGCTTATCCGCTGGATACTCCTACTCCAGGAATTCGATATCACTATCAAGGATAAAAAGGGAGTAGAGAATGTGGTCGCCGACCATTTATCTCGGTTGACATTCATGGACAACACTGAGCCGGTACCTATAAAAGATGAATTCCCAGATGAACAACTGATGGCCATCTCCCACGTGCCTTAGTACGCGAATATAATAAATTACCTCGTTATAGGAGAGACCCCGAGCCATTGGTCAAATCAGGATAAAAAAAGGTTCCTTTTGTTCGCACGCCATTTCTTTTTCGATGACCCATACTTATTTAAGTATTGTGCTGATCAGGTCATCAGGCGTTGCGTCCCGAATGAGGACATAATCGTAATTCTAGCCTCATGCCACTCTGAAGCCTGCGGTGGCCATTTTTCTTCCCAGAAGACCGCACAGAAAGTTCTACATAGCGGATTTTATTGGCCCACCATATTTAAGGATGCCTATTCTTTCTGCAAATCATGCCAACGCTGTCAAAAGTTAGGGACCATTTCAAAAAGAAATTCTATGCCCTTAACTCCCATCATCACAATTGAAATATTCGATTGTTGGGGCATAGACTTCATGGGCCCATTTCCTAAATCTAATAACTATGAATACATACTCCTTGCTGTGGAATATATATCAAAATGGGTAGAAGCGATACCGACGAAACGCAATGACCATAAAATGGTAATGTCCTTTCTTAAGGAAAATATCTTATCGCGTTTCGGAACCCCGAAAGCCTTAATAAGTGACCAAGGCAAGCATTTCTGCAATAGGCCTTTGGAAGCACTACTCAAGAAATATGGGGTACACCATAAGATCGCTCTAGCTTACCACCTACAAACAAATGGGCAGGCAGAGTTAGCTAACCGTGAAATCAAGCACATATTAGAGAAGACGGTTAGTTTCAACAGAAGAGACTGGGCCTATAAACTGACTGATGCTCTTTGGGCGTACCGTACTTCTTACAAGATAAATCTGGGAATGTCTCCATATAGGCTAGTGTATGGTAATGCATGTCATCTTCCTGTCAAAATAGAGCATAAAGCATATTGGGCTACACGCTCATTAAACTTCGACATTAAAGAGGGAGGACATCTCCGAAAACTGCAGTTGGCAGAACTGGAAGAAATTCGACGAGATGCATATGACAATGCCAAACTCCACAAGGAACGGTTGAAGACTCGCCATGATAGAATGATTTTTCGAAAATCTTTCGAACCTGGGCAGAAAGTTTTACTATATAATTCGCTCCTTCATCTATTCTCAGGGAAACTCCGATCTCGGTGGACAGGACCCTTCATAGTCAAATCTGTCTTTCCACATGGGGCCGTTGAGGTATTTAATCCTAAGAACGACGGAAGTTTCAAGGTCAATGGCCAAAGATTGAAACCGTTCTTAGAAGATTTCCAACCAAAGGTCGAGCACATCCAACTGGATGAGCCCGTCTATGCTTCAACCTAGAACGCTCAAGTGCGTTTTATCAATGTTGTTGTACTTTCTTTTTCTTTTGCTGTTTCTCATTTTGTTTTGTTCTATTGTTTATCTTTTCCTTTTCGAGTGTGATCTTGATCGTAATCTACTATTCTATTTCTATCTCGTGCAGGCTATCCAACATCAGAGATGACGATGTTCATTCGATAGGGTCTTGGGCTGATTCAGAATATCAGAACCCACTGTGGACTGCTGATGAAATTGCATTCTGCTTATCTCCATACCAAGGGCCAGGAGCTAACAACATCATTGACTTAAACCATAGATACATCCCATACGATCCTGCGCTCCTCCAAATTAACCCGTTCGAGCATATGGACCTTTCTGGAGAGGAAGGAGAACCTGAAGGGTATGCTGTTGGAGAAGTGGATGACGTACTATTGGAACAATGGGAAAATGACTCAATGTAGGAGCCATAGGAAGAAGAGGACTTACAAGATGTGGTGCCCGAACGCCACAATGCTGTTTTCACATATGTTGACGACTTCATGGTCATCCATGTGGTTCCCTACATCTATGAGTATTTAAGTTACTTGTTATTCAGGCTTCAATGCCCTCTACCTGCTAGTGCACCTGGGAATATCCAGCCAATAGTGAGGTTAATTCTTGGTCACATGCCTTCCTTTTTCTTTTCGTTTTGCTATGTTTAATTCTTCCTATTTGTTCTTTATGTGCTCTAGTTAATTTATTTTCTCTGTTTCGTTTTTTGTTTTCCTTTGTCAGGAATATCACTATGAATCCACCAGTTCCACCGTTGTACCTTCCACATCAACTCTTTCATGGCGTTGGTCCATACATAAGGTCCCCGGGAACTCTGCCGCAAGAGGAACATCCGATGCGCAATTATACTCCATTATCGTTGTCTCCATCCGGATCCCCTGTTGTCGGTGAAATCAATTCCTTAACGAGTTTGGACTTGCTCGATGATGTCCTCGTTGCTTTCCGTTTGTTCTGGGAAAGTGAATCATCAAGTTTAGACTCTACATTTGAAGTTCTGACAGAGAAGGAGATTGTGGAAGACGAGATCTTCCTGCTTGAAGAATAGTGTTTCACTCCAATTGTTTTGTCATTTTATATTTTTTTTCATCAATTGGAGTGTATTCTTGGACAAAGTTTTGTTAATTCATGCTTTATTTTAGTTTTTCGTTTTCAATAAGTTTTTAACGACCATGTTGAGGGCATTAATAAAGTTGCACGAGGATGCTATTTTAAGGATTTATTTATATAAATTTGCAATTTTATACTATGAGGATGACGTTTTTGGCTTACATGTTCTGTCAATATACTGTTTTATCACTATTTTGTATGTCCAGACCAGTGTTGGTTAATTGGGGGTGTTGAATTTCTCAAATCAGGGATATTGTAGAATTTCTTTGCTCGATCGATCGAACGTATTTTGATCGATCGAAAATATCATAACCTCGAGCGCTTGAGGAGGGCTCAATCGATAGAATATTCGATCGATCGAAATAGCTAGAGCGATCGAAACCTATATTTAAATGAGGCGTCGTCTATACACTTCATCAGTTTCTCTCTCTCTCTCCCTCCCTCGAGCGATTGAACACAGAGGGCACTCACGCGATTTTTGGGACCCCACTTCCAACCACACCATTTACGGAGTAACTGTTCTCCCTGATCATCATCTCCATCACTATCATCCTCTTATCGGCGCATCTCTCGAGGTGAGGCCCCGAGAACCACCTTGTTTTTCTTTCCATTTCATATTTGTATGGGGGTGCCCCCCATTGGTTAGTTAACTTCTTTTCTTAGTTTTCTTTTTGTTTTTTGTTGTTTTCGGGCTCTTCCCGTTCTCAATCGACGAAACTGCCACTTCGCTATGTTCGATCGTTCAAACCGGTTTCGAGCGATCGAACCCATCATCCGTTCGATCGATCGAACATTCTCGAGCGATCGAACCTGCAATATTCTCAATCGATCGAAAAGGCTTCGATCGATCGAAGTGTGACAGTTTCCTTTCTTTTTCTGGTTTTCCTATTTTTAATGTTTCTTTGTTTCTCTCTTATGTTTCAGGGCTAAACAATGAACCCTATCACTGGGTATCACAAAGCCAAGCCATTTGACCTAGCCATACCCGACCCTATACGAGAGCATGGGTTTAGAAATGACGAAGACCGGGTATGGTTCACCAGATATTTCCAGTCGCGCAAGGTCATGCTTGAGCGACCGCTTGAGACGGCATGGCTGGCTACTCCTTGGTATCTTGCACGGATACATGCCATGCCACAGTGGTACACGCTCTTCTCCCAGCCTAAGCTTGTTAATCTATCCTAGATCCGGGAGGCGTGTGCTACGATGATCAGGGATCCAGTTGCTCTGTTCACTCTCCGTTCTTTCTTCCGTGGCTGGGAGATTATTTTTAGTCTGGCCACCGTCTCTGTTGCTATTGGGTTACCCGAGGTACCAGATTGTATTTGTCCGCATCGCCCCGACACACCGCTGCTCTCCCTGATCATTATTATCAGAGAGATCACTGGGGATGCTCTTCCGAGCTGGGATGGCGAGGCTCTTATTCCTGATGATTTCCTTACAGATAATTATCATATGCTGCACCTTGCCCTCAGTAATTGCCTCTTAGTGACATCATATCTGGAGAAGATTGCACTGTGGTATGCCCGGGTTTTATATACGATTGGGACACAGCATCCTATCTATTTGCCTCGCCTCTACATTGATTTCATGAGGCACCCCACTCGCTACATTCAGGCCAAGAAGCACTTGAAGGGTGCTTGGGCGATTCACAGGGTTATTAAGCAGGCGGGGTTACTTCCTTTGGCGGATGATATGACTGCTCAGTCTCGCAGCCGTTTTGGCGAGACTGCTTCCCGCCGGTCAGAAGCACAAAAGAGGAAGAGGCAGGGCAAAGGCAAGGCGAAGGTTGGAGAGAAAAAGAGGAGATGAGGAGGCACCGATACTGAGGGTGCTGCTTCTGGGATGCCCACAGAGGCTGAGGAGCATGATTCAGAGGAGGAGTTAGACCCTGTTGAGGAGGTGGCGAGATTTGAGTTGAGACAGAGGTCTCAGGCTCATACCCAGGGAGAGTCTTCTTCTGCGCCTCTCCCGACTATTCATGAGTTGTTATTAGAGGAGAGAGAGGCCAGGATTAGACTTGAGGGTAAGGTGGATCAGATGATTACTTTGCTGGAGGCGATCTTGATACAGATCAGAGTTGACCAGGCAGTTCATGATGCTTCTGCACCACCCAACGATCCACCTACTGCTGCTCCTACCACTTCCACCATCCCACCTACTACATCTGTTGTTCCACCATCCACCATCGATCCCTCATCTGTCGATCCATCTTCCCAGACTGATCCTGCAACTTCTACATCATCGGTGTCACCGCTTGCTATAGAGATACCGCTTCCACCTCCTCTTGTCATGGTCAACACATCTTTATCTATTCCAACTGCCACGACTACGAGTGACCCAGCAACACCTACTGTTGCTGAGGGTGGCGGTGGGGATGCTCCTGATGTTTTTATTGAGATATTATTGGACGTCGCCGATGATGTCTAGTTTTGGGGGATGGGTGTTGTTGATTGTTGTTATATTTTGGTCCTTGTGGTTGGAGTTGGATGTGTTGGTTTGTTGTTAGATATTTTTTTGGATACTGTTGGGAAATGTTGTATTGATGGTTGCTTTGTATATTTTATATTTTAGTTGCATGGTGCATTTTATCACTGTTCTGTTCTTTCACTTTATTATATTTCCAGTGATTAGTTTCGTTCTAAGCTTGGATCACATGTTCTATATTTCATATTCTTTTGATCTCTGCTGCTTGGAGTTTGTATGCTCTCTGTACAGGTTGTTACAGTTGCCATTCTTATGATGATATATAACAGGTGATACCTCTCTATCTATTTTTGAAAATCGCCTACTGAGGACATTGCAATTTTCAGTTGGGGGTGGGATGTAGATAGATAATCACCTGTGCACATTAGCTCGTAGCAATCTGGACCATTCTATCTATTGCGTATGTCATACAATTTCCACTAGCAACTAAAGTAATCTGGACCATTCTATCTATTGTGTATGTCATACAATTTTCACTAGCAACTAAAGTAAATTATTATTAAAAAACAAAATCAACAACTTTGCAAAATTTTCAAACAATTAAGTAAGTTTTTGAATTAAATTGGTAGAATAATTTTGATTATTCACTTCTATTCTGTTATCAAGCAATGACACAACCATTTTGTTCTCATCCTTTTATGAATTAAGTTCATGCCTTTTTTCTAGTTTCTCTAGGATGAAAGCATATGTTGATCATTCTTGTATCCAAATCATTTGCACGTGTTAATAGCTATGTAGAAAACTTAAAATAAGAGTTAATACGACTTTTGTGCTTTAAAGAATGAAGTAGTAGTGAAAACTAGTTACCCTTAGCGAGCTTTTGAATCCAATCTTCAATTCTGAGGGAATTATCACATTAAAATTCGAATTGTTTTTCTTGAATATACCGATTAAATTTGTTAAATAGTCTCGAATTCTCTCATTTTGGCTTCTTAGTAGAGGAGAACGTTCAGGATTCACCAACTAAACTCAATGAACATTGACATGTAAAGATTAAGAAGTTGGGAAAATGATTTAAGCTATCGTATTTGCTCCTTACCTTCTCCATTTACCTTTATCGAGATATGTGAATATGTGTTGTTCTTAACCCCACGCCTAATGAATAATGCCGAATCCATTATGAACTTCTAAATCCCTATTTTCATACCGTAACCTCCATATACCCCTTTGCATACTCAATGTGATTAAATTGTTGAAGTATGAGGAGGGAATAGTGGTGAGAAGGGCTATATATATATATAAAAAGGGAGAAGACTTTAAAAATAAAAAATAAAAAAATAAAAAATAAAAAAAAATGAAATGAATGATGATATATATACTTATATGTATGGAGAAGATGGTTGGAATAGAGTGAAGAAATTACTGAACACAGCCACATGCTGAAAAAGTGCAACTTCTTACCCCTCTAATTTCTACCCTACTAAATAAAAAACCGAAAAGTCAAAGCCTTAATGATTCACAATAACTTAGTTTAAACATGAACATGTAATTTGAGTTATCCATGGTATTTCGCTCCTCTAGTAAGTAGTATTCCGTTCGGGAGACTATACACTCTAAATGTTCGTCTTTTATAGAGTCAAGTATGAAAGCATTAGTATCCGGAAAATCACTCCTATGAAAGCTTTCATACCATGTGCGATCATAATTAGCCAAGTTTCTGTGGGATGTTCATTTTTGAGTATAATAACTATGTGAGGATTGAGTTGAAACTACCAGTTCTGAGAGTGTGATTGTCTAAACAACTCTAAATAAAGTTGATGTATAGCTGTTAATTTCACACACACAGATACATGGATGTAATGCATATGTTTTTTTATCTTGGTGACATGAGGAGCATGTGTATTTCTTTCATGGCTGGAATGAGGATGATGTGTTTTGTAGAGCTAAATTAATAGATGAATAAAAGGGAATTGTAAAAGTTATTCTGTATCTTTTTGAGTTTTAAAATCAGAGAATTTTGTGGGTATATTCGCTACAAACCCTCACGAGGCAATACTCGTCCACTAGGGGGAACCTAGGGGTTTAACAGCTTGTTGCATTTGCTAAATGCAACCGCGATTCCTGCGAAAGTGAGTTAGATAGTTTTCTTTCTTGTTATTTTAGTTTAGCTAATCTGGATTTAGTTATTTTAGTTTTTCTGTTACAATTATAGTGTAGCTTGTTTTTATTTTTGTTCTATTGCTAGGGACTAGCAACTCGCTAGTTGGGGGTTGTGACAAGCGGGGGTATTTGTAAAATACAACCGCGCTAAAAGAAGAAAATGTATTGATTTAGTTTACAATTCCTTCATTTATCTGCAATTTGAATTGCAACGCCAATTTGTGCACAATTTGATTAAACTATGATAAGTTGTGTGTTTTAGCTATATTTTGTGCAGACTACAGTTGCTGTGTGAAGAATTGAAAGATACAGATAAAAGGAAGTGCTGGATTCTAATGAAGACAATTAAAAGCTGAAATACAGAGCTCGATCGATTGAAGACCATTCGATCGATCGAATGTTCGATCGATCGAGAGAAGCTCAAGCGATCGAAGACCCAGAAGTTCAATCGATCGAGACGTGTTCGATCGATCGAACATGGCTTTTATCAGAATATGCGCACACGCAGCAGAAGCGGGTTTTTAACCCCAGCATTAGGTCTTAAGTATATATATTCATATTATGTACGTCCAGAGGATGCCCCCCATTACTTTTATCAGTTTTTAGAGAGAGAGGTTTCATGTTTTTGTAGGTTTAGAAGGTTGGATATTGCTTTGGGATTGGTTTTTTCTAGTTTAATACAAGTTTTCAGTTCCCTGTTAGACATAGTTATACAACTAGTTTTTATAGTTTGCATGATTAAAACACAACCAAACAAAACTTTAATGGACTTCTACGTTAAAAACAACACTATGACACTCCAGACCATGTCTGAGTAGTCCCCAGGTTGGGAGATCACGATGAAACCGTGATCTCAGGCCTCTGCCATATAGCAGATTAATTTTTGTGTTCGATCAATTGAAGTTGGTTCGATCGATCGTACCAGAGACATCGTCGAGCGATCAAAGTTAGCTCGATCGATCGAGGGAAGAAGATGTTCGATCGATCGAAAGCGCGTCGATCAATCGAGCACCCTTTTTCTTGAGGACATTCTATGCAGTATTCCTAGACTTTCTGTTTTACTGGATTGTTATCAAATTGTCCCAAAACGCTCAGTTTGTCAAAACAGTCTGTGAACTTTAAGCCTTGAGGCATTTTTATTCAATGTATTTTGCAAACCACCCTCAATGCTAATACCATTGTAGGTGAGAGTCTAAACTATTGTTTTAGGTGTATTTCAAACTCCATTGTGATGATAAAGTCCCGGTCATGAAAAGACTATGGATTCTTTATCCTAAGAGAAATACAGAATACTGTAGAGAGTGTACTCCATTGAGCTTCAATGTAATTGCATGGTGGATGGCCATGTTGCGGTGGATTCGTGTAATCCCAACATTCCTTTTTAATTAAGAAAAACACACTTTGAATCTTTGCTTTAATTAATTAGTTAGTAATTAGTTGATCTAGTTTAATTGCTTTACTTTTAGTAGTTGTTAAACCGTGGAACTTTGTGTTATGCATTCCTTTAAAATATTGATTTTTATTTTCCCTTTTTGAGATTAATCTACGTTTTTAGTTTAACACCTACCCTGTGGGATTGACCTAGACTTCCAGTACTATATTACTTGTACGATCACCTACACTTGGGTGTTGCACAAGAGCGTACAACTATTTAGTCGTGTCAATATGCACAGTCCTCCACATGTCAAGGATTTAACGCTTTGAGAAAAGACACATTAGTTCTATTGCCACGACTTATCGATGTCTACATTTTTCTTAGCCACCGCATGTCATAGACACATTCGTCTATCTACCATATTTGAGAATACCTATTTCCCAGCCACCGCATATTATCACATATTCGTCTATTTACCGCGTTTGGGAATACATATCCTCCCGTAACCATCCCAGAACTTAACAAACCTACTCATCATTCGTACTACTACTGATACATAACAGTACCATGTGGCCTGACTACTCTGATTGAAATGAACGGATTATCAAATTTGATTAGAATCAACCATTATTAACGTCCGATCCCAAATGCATTACTCACAATGTCCTCTCATTACTCCATCCCATTGTTACTTTACTCAACAATATCGCATATAAGAAGCATGTATCGATATATGGCCAACTAAACAATATGTATCTATTATATATATAAGCATAAGCAAACAAAGCTTCTACAGCATTCTACCTCAGGATCTCATCTCCCTCTATTAAAAATCCTACATGTCAAACACTTCCTCATTTCTTCCTCTTTTATGCGTTATATTCACAGACCCAACTAAAGGCCTATCTCTTTCTCTTCCAAATATTGGCCCTCTCACATTCTCTCTCTCTCTCTCTATTCTATCTCTACCTCAACGCTACAGTAGCAATGAGTCAAGAAAACCTCTCTACCTCTCTCTCTCTCTCTCTCTCTCTCTCTCCACGACTCAACCTTGTAAGCCTCAAGACTATCTCCTCTAGTTCTTTTTCCATTCTCCACCGCCTCCTCTAGGACCACAGATCAAAACCAGCAACTCAGCTTCACCGATGAACACGGTATGGCCACCTCGCTGATCGTGTGACCACTGTCATAAACTGAACACGCAGGGCCTCTTCTATCACAATCCCTCCATATATCAATGACCACAGACACGGAAGAGACCATCGATCCTTCTCCTTTACCTTCAGCTCTCTCTCCCATACTCTTCCTTTGGTATATTCTGGATTATCAAAAGAAAAATCTTGATCTTGAAGATGAGAAAAATCTTGAAGGTGAGAAAAAATTGGATTTCTAGGGTTTACAAGCATTTTGTTTTATTGATTAATTTCTTTTCTAGATTTTATAGAGTAAAGGTGAGAAAAATCTGGATTTCTAGGGTTTACAGACATTTTGTTTTGTTGAGTAATTTCTTTTCTAAGTTTTATAGAGTAGTTTTTTTTTTCTTTTCTTTTCCTATAAGTTTTCATGGTACTTATTAGTATTCTTCCTTTTTTTTAGATTTTCTTTTTTGGTTGGTGTCTACCTTCTCTTTCATCTTTCAATTTGAAGTTTTGAAGGGGTGAAACCCACTTTTCCCTAATCTGAATTTTTTTTCCACGTATCAAAACCTTAGTGTGTGTATACATAGACATGAATTGCATGATTGATCATTGGCAACAAAAAAAAGCAAAAATACTTTTTGGCATATTTGTCCACTATCAATCATATTTTTGGTGGATTGACACAGTGCTGGATTTGTCCACTATCATTCTTATTTTGGATCTAAAGACTTTTGAGTAATTGCATTTCTTGATATGCTTGAAATTTTAAATTTTAAAGAGATCTGATCTTATAAAAAAAATTATGGGTTTTTCTATTGAAGTTCTTGATGTACTTGACACTACTTCTAGACAGAAAGAGGTTTTTTTCTTTTTCCTTTTTCCCCCATAACACCATCATTTTCTAGGTCCTATCTAATTATCTTCATTTCTACTACCAATTTATGTAAATTATTGTTCTTCGTTCATAATTTTATGTGTGTGTGTGTGTCTTGATTGGGAATATAAGTTCAATTTCATATTTCTTAGTGTCAAATTTGTGCTTGTATGTATATATATGTTTGTGTGTGTTGTGTATGTATAGGGTATATATTTTCATGGGGTATATAGCTCTGATTGCATAACTATTGGTAATTATTATGGCATTGCCCAATCGAATGCTTATTGAACAGGTTTAAAGCCTGTGCAATCCATGTCTGGCCTGATCTGGTATGCCCTATTCTAC
Organism: Hydrangea macrophylla; assembly: GCA_033977485.1. NCBI lineage: Eukaryota > Viridiplantae > Streptophyta > Magnoliopsida > Cornales > Hydrangeaceae > Hydrangea > Hydrangea macrophylla. Next base: position 31,321,878 of record CM066993.1, read on the forward strand.
AGCATCTGTGTAAGAAACCCTAATCCAAGCAGTTTCTTCACAGAAATTTTGCATCGCAAGATATTCTAGCCTTCTAGGAATGATGATTTGAAATTTTAAGCTTTACAAGTTTTGAACATCAGCAAAACTCATTGAAAGAGAGCGAGATTCTATGAAGGGACTATTTGGGCTATGGTTTTTCACACAGAAGTCGTAGAATATTCACGAATGAGGCAGTCAAAATTTTTGAAGTTTCAAATGCATTCTTCAAATCATCATTCCTAGAAGGCTAGAATATCCTGCTTGCTATTTTTACATTTTTCCTTCTTTATTTTGGTTTGGGCAAAGTGCTATTTATGATTTGACATTGATGATTACTGAATGTTTACAAACTTTGAGATAACTTTTTTTTATGAAACTCGATGATTTAGATCATATTAACATGAATTTTTCACTTGATTATTTATATTTGTGATCTAGAAAAACATTTATATGTAACAAACTTTGAGATTTATTTTGGTCAGAAACTTGATGTCCTATATTCCCCACAACATTGATGATCTTGGCTGCTGGAATGCTGCTATTGAAGGGTCTGAAGGAGCAAGGTCATCTCGGAAGATTCTTTAGAAGAATTACGATACGTGATGAACCACCATCAAACACAATTTAGAAGATCATGGCTCTCAAAGAAGTGATGCACGATGTGGAAAAATATCTCCAGAATCTGAATGTTTTACTTCTAAAAATACGTACTGATGATGTCAAAATTTGGTAATAGAGCAGTTTAAGGAGAGAGAGAGTGAGACTATTTTTTGTATGTGGTTCGGCCCTGTTAATGAAGGTACCTACGTCCACGGGTGTGTCTGAGCACGTTCACTAGCAGATCACCGGCGGGCCTGGTGAGCCAACAAAGAGGGGCGGCACTACCAGTTATACCGGTCGGGTGTTTGCGTATAATGGTGAGTTATATAGAGGTGCTGTGTAGACTACAGAATTGGCGGCCCCTTCAATGGGGGGTGAGAGGTCTCTTTTATAGATGTAAGAGACCTACTCATACATGGATAAGGAAATATAATCCTATTGATATAGATTGTCATTAATTATGGGGATTTCCTAATTGGATTAGGAAATAGTGTGCACTTTCCATTAGTCTTCTAGCTTGAGTAGGAAACTACCCGTAATGCTCGGGATCACGCCTGTGGGCCCAGATGAGCTGTTCTCGCGGTGGGATGTGCCTGTGCGCTTTTCCCGACCTGTTGGTCGGGTCACGAATGAATTGCTCGGGATGATGAGTAGACTAAATCGCTCGGGCTGATGCTTCTGAGGAGTTGTGCATGATTTGCCCGGGGCATGGACTAGCTGCTGATTTGAACCACTCGGTCATAAGATAGAGCCAATTTTGGGCGTATCAGTTGCCCCCCGTTTCCAAGATTGGCCAGATGCTATATCGGGGCAAGTTTGGAAATCAGTTTGATGTTACTTGCCGCTATCTGAGTGCTTATGGAAGCTGCCTCGGGGCTTCTGAGCCTGGTGAGTCCTCGGGAACTGGCTGAGAATTGAGACCCAGCCTAGCTCGAGACCTTTAAGTGCTCGAGAACTGACCGGGAGTTTAGACCCGGCCTAATTCGAAGTCTTTGAGTGCTCGGGAAGTGATCGAGAGTTGAGACTCGGCCTACTTCGGAGTCTTTTTTGCTTGAGTTAGCTCCCAGGATGGTTATCTTCTGCCCGTAAACCTTTGTCAAGGCAGTGGGTAGAAGGATTTTACCATGTTGGAAAAGCCGACCTAAAGTGTATTGCTCTACGGTCCTTTTTTTTATGTTAACTCCCCAGGATGGTTGTCTTCCGCCCAGCCAGCCTTCGTCAAGACTGTTGGGAGAAGAGCTTGACCATGTTGGTGGAGCCGACCTAAATCACGTTGCTTTAGGGTCCTTTTGCTCCTCTATCGTCGGTCTGGACCTAAGTGGAGTTAATGCCTCTGAGTACTGTAGGTGCTCGGGTTGTCCAAAATTTTGACTTGGTTATCCGCGAGGCATGTAGATACCCGGTGTGATTACCTATTTAGTTCACTACGCCGTCTTGCCCCCCAAGCTTTTGCTAAGACGAGGGTCTTATAGAGGCTATGAACTCTAGGTAACCGACCTGGAACATGGTGGTTGCAGGGTCTTTTGAAGCTTGCCATCATCAGCCACCTAGGGGGTTTGTCCCCATCGTCGGTTGGACCTAAGCGAAGCTGGTGCCTCGGGCGTGACCCCGAGGTCTTTGGTGCCTGGGTTTGGAGCCCGAGGTCTTTTTAGTGCTTGAGTTCGGAGATCGAGGTCTTCTTCGTGCCTCGGGGTTAGGCCCGAGGTCTTTGTTTGCCTCGGGGTTAGGCCCGAGGTCTTTGTATGAGTTCTCTGACAATCGGTGGAGCCTCATGTGGTGATCAAGCAAGTACCACTATAGTGGGGCTCTTCTAGACCGATGGAGACAGGAGGTCGGATAAGGATCATTGGGTTCCTGACTTCCCTGTGCTGGAGGCAAAATCAAAACTGCTTGATCCTGACCGATGTGAACTGGAGATCGAGCCGGGGCTACCGGACTCAGACCGCTGCGAACTGGAGGTCGGGTCAGGACTGTCAGACCCTGCCTACTGTGAGCTGAAGGAACTGTCAGAACTCCCGGGTTGATCTCGCTTTCGCTTACTTCTAGAAGACTCGTTGCGCTCATGCCCGGTACCTTTGGTCTTCAGAAACTCTTCAGTGTCAATGTATTTTCCAACCCTCTCAGAGAGTTCAACCAAAGTTTCCGGTCGATTTCTGTGGAACGACACGGCGCACTTGGTGTGTTGAACTCCCGAGTAGAAGGCTATGATAGCGGCGGTTTCATCAAGATCGTAGATGCTGAGCTTCTCTTGATTAAACCGGCCGGTGAACTCCTTAAGGGTCTCATTATTCCATTGTCTGACCGTCAGTAGCTGCATGTCTGGCTTTGGCCGCTCATGCATACCGGCGAACTGGTTTATGAACTGCTTGCTGAGTTGCTTGAAACTGTAGACCGATCGAGGCTCCAAGGAGTAGAACCACTGTATGGCGGGGCCTTTCAAAGTGCTGGGGAAGGTTAGGCAGTGTAGCTCACCGGAGTTGGTGGCTAGGGCCATCTGAGCCTTATAGGTTTGGACATGGTCGACCGGGCTTCCCAAGGCGTTATAGGGATCTAGGCGAGGCTGCTTAAATTTGTGCGGGATGGCAAACCCCGTGATCTGGCTGGAGAACGGTGACTCTATCTCAGTATTGGCCTGATTCTGAGCGCGGGTTTGACCAAACTTCTTGGCCACTCCGTCGATCTGCTTCTACAAGTCATTGATTCGGGCTTCCACTCCTTCCAGACCAGTATCTGAGGAACTAGTCAGGTTGGTGGAAGATGCTTCTTCATGGCGGGGTGCTGTCCTCTGGGATCGGGCTCGGCTATGACTCCGGGTAACCGTATTGCTAGGGACGACTCGGCTTTTGACCGAGTGACCTTGGACTGATTCCCGGGCCATATGCTCTCGCCTTTCCTCTCGTGCAGCACGCCCATTGTTGATGTCTCTGGCATCCTCAACACGGGACGGGTTGGCTCGGGCACGTTGTCTGGTCCAGATTGGTTCCCGACCGTACGCAACGTTCCCGGGTCGTTTCCCGACCCCTGGAAGATGGCTTTGCTGGGCAAGCAGGGCTTCGATCTGTCGCTGGATTTGACGCTGGCCCTCCAGGAGTTGTGTGAGGGTCGTGGTGATTTGCTCAGATGTCATGACTGCTGCAGCCGTTGTCGGGGTCAGAGGAACCTCCCGGTTAGACTGCTGGTCAGTCTTCTTACTCTTCTTCGGTGGCATGACGATCAGTCAAGAGATTTGTTGATGAGAAGACTTGTCGTTTCCCACAGACAGCGCCAAACTGATGATGTCAAAATTTGGTAAGAGTAAATAGAGCAGTTTAAGGAGAGAGAGAGAGTGAGACTATTTTTTGTATGTGGTTCGGCCCTGTTAATGAAGGTACCTACGTCCACGGGTGTGTCTGAGCACGTTCACTAGCAGATCATCGGCGGGCCTGGTGAGCCAACAAAGAGGGGCGGCACTACCAGTTATACCGGTCGGGTGTATGCGTATAATGGTGAATTATATAGAGGTACTGTGTAGACTACAGAATTGGCGGCCCCTTCAATGGGGGGTGAGAGGTCTCTTTTATAGATGTAAGAGACCTACTCATACATGGATAAGGAAATATAATCCTATTGATATAGATTGTCATTAATTATGGGGATTTCCTAATTGGATTAGCAAATAGTATGCACTTTCCATTAGTCTTCTAGCTTGAGTAGGAAACCACCCGTAATGCTCGGGATCACGCCTGTGGGCCCAGATGAGCTGTTTTCACGGTGGGATGTGCCTGTGCGCTTTTCCCGACCTGTTGGTCGGGTCACGAATGAACCGCTCCGGATGATGAGTAGACTAAACCGCTCGGGCTGATGCTTCTGAGGAGTTGTGCATGATTTGCCCGGGGCATGGACTAGCTGCTGATTTGAACCGCTCGGTCATCAGATAGAGCCAATTTTGGGCGTATCACGTACTATATTTCTTGCAGGTCAACCTCATGTATGATGAATTTTGACAGAACCAAGTGAGAATGGTGTCATGTTATTTTTTTTATATCACTTTGCATGCGAAGCATGTATATTCCATACTTTTGTTTGTGGCTGACGGAATATGCGTTTACTAAGGCCTAAGTGCCATCACTTTCCGAACATACATTTGAACCAAAAACGTATTATATTAGCTTATTTGGATTAATTTTAAGAAGCACTTTAGAGCCTCAAAAGATTGTTTTGGTTAAAGCATGTAATTAGGGCTTCTGCTCCTACCTACACACAAAAGCCACAACCAATCTATTCACTGTAGATAATTTTTTTTCTATTTTTTTTACCATGGACTTATTTGTTGGAAGTGCGTGATTCTTAATGGATGTTCATTGAAGGCATGGTGAAACTGAGAACTGTTTTAATTCTTGTAGATAGGGAATAAGCTTGAGCATTGTTGTTTTGCTTATGGGTGATCTTTTAAAATATTGGATCATAGTAAAATTACTATTTGGGCAGTGTAGGCTTGGAGTTACTTTCTTTTGTAGACATTTTGGTTCATGTGGAAGAGGCACAAACATAATCATAGAGATTTTTCAAGATGCTGGAAAATTTCTGGTGGTTATACGCTTGTAGAGTACTATAGAAACTTCATAGTCATGTTATTGACTTTCTTGAAGAAATATTTAGGATTAAAGATGAAGGTTTTGGCTATAGAGGTGGTTTAGTGTGCAATTCTTTGTATATTTCTCTTATGTATAGACATTCCCTTTTCTTCTTAATATGCATGATTTACCTACAAGAAAGGAAAGCTATTATTTGTGTCTACATCTTGGTGTGGGCACCAGTACCATGATCATGATGTTGCGGAAGTTCTACAATCATCGCTGCTAGAGCATAGCTCATCCAATCACATTGTGGTTGGGTGACTACTACGTTGGGCCAGACTCAGGGCCCAAGTAGATTGATTACTTAGTAATAAATATTTCATTTTTTATTTCATTCTCTTTATTTTATGCTTTAGGAAGTTTTCATATTTGGAAACTCTTTTAAGCTAGGACTTTCATTCTCTATAAATAAGGTACAAATGATGTATTAAGACACTTTTTGATGATTAATAAAATTCTTGCACAGGGATATTGCTTTTCATACTTCTGGCCTAGGTACAGGGATACCTAGAACCTTTTCTCTTCTTTTCGCGATTTCCGATTGTTCGACATCAAATTTGGAATCAGAGTCAAAGAGCAATCCATTAAAATACTTTACCAAATTGTCTATAACCTCCATCTTCGCAAGAGACCCATCGCAAACCCTAGGCCTAGATCTGTCGCAGCCCCTTCTGATCGTGACCCCTTAGATTGCAATCCAGATTCAAACACCACCAACATCTTTACAGACCCAAGCCAAAACCTCTACACCCAGATCTAACGACCTACATACCCTCTAAAAAACCCTACTCTCAAATCAAACCCACCTCGAATCGCGACCACTATGCATCGCCACCATTTGAAACCTTACCCACGCAAGAATCCAAATCCCCAAACCACCATCGCAAGCCCACCTTCTACCCTTTCACTTGAAACAATCGCAAGCCAACCCACCACTCTCGCCTATGACCAAGCACCACCACCGTCATCGTCCATCTCTCCACCTGTGCCATCCATTTTGAACTGCAACAGATCAGCCCAGATTTGATCGCGAGGTCGTCGAACCACCATCTGTTCTCATGATTTTGTGTGCACTGTTGAGACCCTTTTAGCCTTCTAATTTTATTTTTTCTCTTTTGTCTCACTCCTTTGCTTTAAGTTGTTATTTGCTTAAAAAAAAGAAAAAGAAAAAAAAAAAAAGAGAGAGTAAAAAAAAGAAAAGAAAAAACCAGAGAGTCAACTTTCTTGTTTTCTTATTTCTTTTTACAGCATCAGTCGGGATCCCATCACCAGTTTACAACTACCACCACTGCATCTCTACAACTTATTTTAACAGTCCTACGATGTCAATTCTACATCCAGATTCGCAAGCAGCTCAAGTACACTTCTCACTTAGATTCTGTATTCGAGTTCAGATATAGCCTTTATGTATGGATTATAATCTATTAATCTAAAGGTAGTATCAATTGGGTTTCTGTTCTTGAATCCTCAACCTATTCACCTACCATTAAGTACTCGTTCACACACTAATCTAGAATACCAACCTTTGGCTTATACTCTACTGATTAACAATCCACCTACTCATACACCTTTTAGTTGACTGGACCTATGTATTCATTATGGAGCTATAACATTTTGTGTGACAGTGCATTGCTTATAGTTTGGTGACTTTAAATTATAAATAATTATCACACGTGATTGAATCTAATCTGAAACATACTTAAATCACATTCTAAATTTTGCGCGTCCCTAGTTCGTTAGTATTTTAGTTTGCAAACTTGTTAGCAATGCATCTCTTACTGATCATCTTTTACTTAGTCGATATGCATCTCCGTAGTGGTCGTAGAGTTTACAGTAATACAACTCCTGTCAACATGGACTCCCCCATCCATAATTGACCTAGCCAAACTCATTCATGACCTCTTTGCCCATTTTGATCAAATAAATGCTCGAATTGAGCAGACAAGCGCCCGAATTAAGCAGACCAACATTAGGTGTGCATCTACTAAAATATCTCTTGATCGCATTTTAGGTACACCATAAGGTGATACATCCTATATCGGAGGTGATTAGTTTGTCGGGATCGAACAAGACCCACCTCGTTAATTTCACCCGAGACTCCCGCAACAAGGTACGAACTATACCCATCCCCAACATTATGCACGTCATAGGAACCTACTTTGAATCACCTTGTAGGTGATTTTCATGACCCTGATGAAAAAATCATGCAAAATATTAAGGTGGAAGCACCCGCCTTTAATTGCCTCCTTGATCCGAAGGTTTTCACCGATTGAATATTCAAGATGGATCACTTCTTCGAATGGCATAACTTATCTGACCAAAATAAAGTTCAATTTTCCAAGATAAAGCTAAGTGGGAGAGCCAAACTTTTTTTGGTAAACTACCGAGCAAACCAACCTGCCTTCACTAAATGGGTCAAGATAAAAGAGAGACTCAAGGATAAATACATCCCTCAATCTTACCAAGGTGACCTATTAGATCAATGAAATGGTTTGCGTTAGGGGATCAAGCCTACCACTGACCATGTGGCCCAATTTAAAGAATACTTGATGTGTTGCAACGTACGCGAGGATGAGTGCATGACCTTGAGAAGGTTCCACCAAGGTCTTAATAATGATCTTCGACGGGAACTTGTTCACCACGACATTACCTCCCTGAACTAGGCTCACACTTTCGTCCAGAATTATGAGCTGGTTTCCAAACCACAATTCCAATAACGAGTCTCTTCAATCAATTCTTAGCCCTGGGCCTCGAAATCAAATCAAGTTACCCCACAGACTAAATCACTTCCCTATATTCCCCCTACTCGCAGAGACAACAAAGGTAAAGGGGTAGTCGCTGCCCCTAACATGAACTCTAAAGTCCAATGCTTTAAATACCATAAATTTGGTCATGTCACTTCAAGGTGTCCAAATACGGCACTCATCATCAATGAAGAAGTCACGGAGGTCACTAACAACGACCCCCACCAATAAGATTATCTTCCAGATATGGAGGACATTTTGGATCAAGGGGAGGGATGTGAGAAAAACCTTAACCTTGGTTGTATTTGAACTATCCCTTTTTTTAATCCTTCATGGGAAAACTTCAATTCATCTAGCCTGGGAATGGTTAGGTGTGCATTGACGTAACCTAAGGAAGTTAATGATAGGCGTAGAACCACTATTTTCCATACTTACATCAGATATGGTGACAAAGCTTGCAAGGTCATCATCAATAGTTGTAGCTATATCAATGTTGTGTCCACTAGTAACATTGTGCGCTTGGTCTAGAAATATGTTCCCTGCCCCAACCCTTACAAAGTTTCTTGGGTTGACACGTCGTCCCTCACAATCAATATGAGGTATCTTGTGCCTACTGAATTCTTCTCGTATAAGGAGGACATTTGGTGTGATGCCATCCCAATGGATGTAGGCATATCATCCTAGGTCAATCATGGTTTGATTTAGATATCACCATCTATGGTTGCTCGAACTCTTGTTCATTTGAATATGGTAGTATAAAGATCAAGCTCCACCCCATGTAGTCTAGGCCCATTCATAAGAGCAAAGAAACCACTCCTACACTAACACAAGGGTTACACATCATTAACCCCAAATAGTTTGAACTATTAGCAACCACAGGGTCCATCATCTTTATCATGGTATCTCGAGAGGCCCTTCTTGAGAGCACACAAAACCACCCCCAAAGAGGTGATCTCGGTATTAAGCAAATTTAAGGGCATATTTTTGGATGACCTCCCTGATAACTTGACATTACTAGACATCCAACATGCTATTAACCTTATCCCTAGAGCATCTTTACCAAATCTACCCCATTACAAGATGAGCCCAATAGAGCATGTAGAGCTTTAAAAGCAAGTTAACGAACTTCTTGAAAAAGGGTTCGTGCAAGAAAGGCCAAGTCCTTGTGCTGTACTTGTACTATTAACGCCTTAGAAGGATGGCTCTTGGAGGATGTGCATTGACAGTCATGCAATCAACAAAATCACAGTTAAGTACCGCTTCCTAATTCCTCGACTAGATGATATGTTGGACTAAATGGCTAGTGCAAACATTTTTGTAAAGATTATTTAAAAGTGGCTACCACCAAATTCGAGTTCGCCCAGGTGATGAATGGAAAACTACTTTTAAGACCAAAGATGGTTTATATAAGTGGTTAGTTATGCCATTCGGTATGTCTAATGCTCCCAGTACCTTTATGCGAGTCATGACACAAGTCCTTCATCCGTTCATGGGTAATTTCTTGTGGTGTATTTTGATGATATATTAATTTGCAGACACTCGAAGGAGACTCACTTGTCCCATCTTAAATAGGTGTGTTAGGCCTTATGGAAAAATAGTTTGTATGCCAGCCTCAAAAAATGCTCCTTCTTTGTGGATCGAGTCATCTTCCTTGGCTATGTAGTCTCATCGAAAGGAGTATTGGCAGACCCGAACAAGGTCAAACCGATCATCGAATGGCCAGAGCCCAAAAGCATACATAAGTGTCACGAGAATAATCTTGTGTGCTCTTGTGCAATACCCAAGTGTAGGTAGACGTGCAAGTAGTAACTGGTAAGACCAGGTCGATCCCACAGGGAAGGTGTTGACCTATTAACTTAGACTAAACTCAAAAGAAAGAAAAAAAAAATCAATAAGATTTAATAATGGTGCAGAACACAAAGTTCCACAAACTAAAACTACTAACGAAAATAATTCAGATTAACTAAAGAACTAATTAGCTAATTAAAGCAATATTCTAAAATAGGATTTAACTTTAAGAAGAAAGTGTTGGGATTACACGAATCCACCGTAATCTAACCATCTACCATACAATTACTTTGAAGCATTAAGGAGTATATTACCCACAGTTTTCCGTATTTCTCTAAAAATAAAGAATCCATAGCCCTTTCATGACCGGGACTATATCATCACAGTTAACTTGAAACACATGTAAAAGCGGTTTAATTCAATAGTTAAGACTCGCACCTACAATGGTGTTAGCATTGAAAGTGGTTTGCAAAATATATTGAAAGAAAATGCCTTAGGGCCTTGATTTTGAAAACTGTTTTGACAAACTGAGCATTTAGGGACAGTATGATAACAAATCTCAACGACCAAAGGTCCTGGAATACTGTAGGGAACATCCTCAAGAATCAGAGAGTTTGATCGATCGACGATCGTTCGATCGATCGAAAGCCTTCATCCCTCAATCGATCGAAATGTCTTTCGATCGCTTGACTATCTCTGGTTCGATCGATCGAACTACCTCCGATCGATCGAACACAGGATTTATTCTGCTGTATGGCAGAGGCTAAAGATCATTGTTTCATCGTGTTTTCCCAACCTCAGAACTACCCAGACATCGTCTGGAGTGTCACTGGTTGGTATTTAACATATGAAAACTTTAAGGCTTTGTTTGGATGTGAGTTTTTCATGAAAACTATGAAAACTAGTGATTTTAACTTATCTAGCATGCAATACTACGAGATTGAAGATTAAACTACGATTAACTAAGTGCAAAATGTAAATAAAACAACAAATAAATAACCTGGAATAAAAAACTCGTATTAACCTATAAGAATCCGAGATCACAACGTAAAATCTTGAATAAAAACCTACAAAACAATATAAACTCTCTATCTCTCTCTCTAAACTGATGAAAAACAAAAGTGAGCCCCCCTTGGGACGTATACAATACATATATATATAGAAAAACTAAAGGCTAGGGTTAAAATTCCGCAACTACTGCGTACGCGAAAGTTTCTGAAAATACCATGTTCGATCGATCGAACATTTCTCGATCGATTGAACATTTGGAACTCAAGCGCTTCAACTTTCTTTAAGCGATCGAACCTTCGATCGATCAAACTGTCGTCGATCGCTCGAACTTCAAACTTTAGCTTTGAATTCTTTTGTCTGCACTACAGCATTCCAGTTGTCCTGACGTTCATCTCTCTAGTCCACACAGCAGTGATCTGCACAAATAATAGCTAAAACAATACACTTTATCATAGATTTATCACATTGTATGAAAACTAGCCTTGTAATGCAAATTGCAGATAAAATGGGAAGTTGTAATTAAAACCAATGCAATTCTTCCTTTTAGCGCGGTTGTATTTTACAAATACCCCGCTTTGCACAACCCCCAACTAGCTTATTGCTAGTCCCTAGCGATAAAGCGAAAATAAAAACTACTAAACTAATACTATCATGACTAAGAAAAACAAAGAAAAAACTAAAAACAACCCAAACCAAGATAAAGAGAAAATTCCTAACTCACTTTCGCAGAAATCGCGGTTGCATTTAGCTAATGCAACAAGCCGTTAAACCCCTAGGTTCCCCCTAGTGGACGAGTGTTGTCTCGTGAGGGTTTGCAGTGAATATACCCACAAAATCCTCCAATTTTAAGCTCAAAAAGATTTAGAATAACTTGTAGAATTCCCTCTCCATTAAACTGTTATTTTAACTCTATAGAGATATACTATCCTCAATCAACCCATGAAAGAAATCCACATGCTCCCTTATATTACCAAGTAAAATATAACATATGTATCACCATCATGCACCCGTGTGTGTGTGAGTTTAACAACCATATGTCCAACCTTATTAAGAGTTATTTAGACTATTGCACCTTGAAAAACTCGCAGTTTCAGCTCAACTCTCACATTGGTCACACTAAAAAAGAACGTCTCTCAGAAACTTGCTTTATAATGACCGCACATTATATGAAACCTTTGATAAGGCTGATATTCTGGGTGCTAATGCTTCCATACTTGACTCTATGAAAAACGGACATTTAAGAGTATACAGTCTCATGAATAGAACACTACTTACTAGAGGAGCGAAATACTGTGGATAACTCAATTCACACTTCCATATTCAAATTAATTGTTGAGAATCTTTAAGACTTTGAATTTCGGCTTTTAGTTAGTAGGTGAGGGTGTAGTAGAGAAGAATGTGCCCTTCAGTATGTGATGGAATTTCAACTTCTCTTTTTATTCTTTTCATCTCTCAACCCAATCTCCCATTCATTCATATGCTCTTTTTTTCTTTTCCTTCATTCATCATTCATCTTCTTCTTCATTTTTTTTTTAAGTACAACTCCTTCCTTCCATTTCACATACTTTGATCACTCATTCTTAATAAATGTAAAGTAAGGCTCATTGAGGTCAAGGTATAGTTTACGAACTTGGCTTCTTGTAATCACATAGGAAATTTTTAGTTGGTGTGGGATCAGGGATGAAACATTTCAATGAATGTAGGTGAAAGATATATCAGGTTAAAGAATGGGTAAACGATGGCTTAAATCATTTTCTCAACTTTCAATTTTTAGCACTTAAGTGTTCATTGAGTGTAATTGGTAAATCCTGAACGTTCTCCTCTAATACGCAGTCAAACCTTTAAAAGAAAACTGAGACATTTACAACGAATGGACTAAGTATAAACAAGAAAGATCATCCGATATTGTATGAGAATTCCCTCAGAAATGACGATTGGCTCAATAGCTCACTAAGGGTTATTAGCTTCCACTACTTGTTCTTTTGGCACAATAGTCATATTAACTCAATTTTCAGGTTTTCTACATAGCTATCAATTAGTGCATAAAAGTATTAGGTACATAATAGCTTCACAAATGCAATCCATCTTAGTGATAACAGAAAACGCGTGAACTTAATCCATAAAAAGATGAGAATACTACAAATGTGTCATCGCCTAATTAACAAGCAGGAGAAATTATTCAGAGTTATTCTATCAATAGGGTCAATATTAAAAAATTTCAAAATTTTACCAGACTGCATTCTAATTAAATTTAAGACATATCCAAGTGCAAAAATATGATCACTACGGGTGTATACCTATCTATTAGTATCCCCACCCCCAACTGAAAACAACAAAGTCCCCAGAAGTTGATTTTCAATAATGAAAATAGATGGGTATCACCTGTATAGAGCAAAGCGATGATAACAAGCATAGCAACCTGGCATAAAAATATAGAACACAATCTCCAAAACAACAAGGATCAATAGATAAAGATAAAGCAATAAAAACTATGATCCAAACATTACAAACCACTGGAATGGTAAAGGAATAAAATAAAAGCAGTGATAAGTAATGTTCATACATAACCAAACTAAACAAAATAAAGAATTGTCCCACATGTCCAACCATATACACCCACCAAAAATGGTACAACAAAAATAAACATATAATCAAAAGTGCAATAACACCACCCCCTTCCCAGAAAATGCTACGCGGCTCCCGACGGATCATCGGCAGCCACGTCCAAAGGAATGTCAATGGGTGTAGATGGCGGTGGTGCAGTAGTAGGTGTAACAGTAGCAGACTGGGATGGAAGATCAGCAGTAAGTGGAGCAGAAAGTGATGGATCGGCAGCAGCAGAAGAAGTGGATAGACCCGTAGGAGTAGGAGCAGCAGAAAATGATGGATCGGCAGCAGGCGGTGCAGACGGGGTAGGCGTAGGATGGTGAGCAGAGTGAACGGCCTGATCGACCCCAATCTGAATCAATATAGACTCAAGCAAGGTCTGCAGCTGATCCATCCGGCCCTCAAGTCTAATCCTGGCCTCTCTCTCCTCCAATAGCAGCTCATAAACTGTCGGGAGAGGCACAGAGGAAGAAGACTCTCCCTGGGCCTGAGTCTGCGACCGCTGTCGCAACTCGAACTACTGAACAGCAGCAACCGGATCCTCCTCCTCATCGTTTGTATCAAGCTCCTCGGCCTCTGTGGGCATCCCTGAAGCTCCAGCCTCTGTGTCTGTCCCACCACGCCTCTTCTTCTTCGCCCCCACCTTCGCTTTCCCTTTTCCCTTTCGTTTCCTCTTCTGGGCGTCTGAGCGGCGAGCCGCTGCCTCGCCGAATCGGCTGGGGGAAGAGCGAAGGTCGTCTCCAGCAAGCTCAGGAAAGCCGGCCTGAGCCATAACTCTGTGAATCGCCCAAGCACCTTTCAGGTGCTTCTTGGAGGCGATGTAGCGGGTGGGATGGACCATGAAATCGATATAAAGTCGTGATAAGCAGACCGGCTATCCTGTCCCTACTGTAAATAAAACTCGTGCATACCAAGCCGCGATCTTCTCTCGATAAGAGGTCACCAAGAGACAATTGCTGAGGACCAGGTGAAGCATGTGGTAGTCGTCGGTAAGGAAGTGGTCCTCAATCAAAGTCTCGCCATTCCAAGAAGGAACGGCGCCTCTGGTGAGCTCGCAGATAATGGCAGATGGTGGTGTCTCAGGTGCATCAGGCCGATGGGGGCAAATATAATCTGGTACCTCTGGTACCCCCAAGGCGACTGAGACTGTAGAGGGACTGATGACGAACGCCCGACCCCGAAAGAAAGCATGATATGTGAATGGTGCGTCCGGGTCGCGTATCATCGTCGCGCACGCACCTCGTATCCATGACAGATTTACTCTCTTGGCAAGCAAGAGTAAATCAAACCAGTGGGGCATGGAGCGAATCCGTGTCAGGAACCAAGGGTACTCTGACCAAATAGACTCGACAGGACGCTCAATCATCACCTTTCGCGCCCGGAAATGATGCTCGTTGTAGGAAAAACAGGTTTAAAATTAAATCTAAACGCGCAGCGGAAAACAAAGTTCAAAACTTTTATTGGTAGCCTTGGATCTACTACTTATTAACTCTATAGATGCGCATAACAAGATGGAGAAGATTCTATACCTTAGGTCTTGAACCCAATTCTGATTTTTGTCCTTCTCCTTGTGTGTGCAGCAACAACCTCTAGGAAATCTTCACCCTTATGTCTCCTCGAATGCTCCCAGAGTGGCTAGGGTTGGTGGGAACCCTAATAGTGAGAATAGGGAAGGTTTGGGAACTCTAAACAGGTTCTGCAGCAACTGGTACGTCAAAACAACGAACTTCAAATTTCTGGACGTAGCTGCCCTATTTATAGATTCCCAGAACCGACCTAACTTTCGATCGATCGAAGTGACTTCGATCGATCGAACTGTCGATCGATCGAACCTCGTTCGATCGATCGAACCTGTCTAGACTTCAATCGATCGAAACAACTTCGATCGATCGAACCAGTCTTGACAGCATTCTCATTTGCCTTTCCAAGCATTCTGGCGGAGCTAAGAGTGGGACCTCCTAGGTTCTTAATTACTGGCTCCGATTAATTATTATTCCATCTAGTCAGTACTCTTGACTAAGGAATCAATAATTAATCAATTATCATTAATGCCACTATAAAATGATAATTGCACTCCAGTGCATAAGAACATAATCACACATACATAAGTGATTGCTAGACTTGTATAATATGATACGCATGTCCCTCTACCAGGCAGTATTCGTATCTATCATTGGGATGTATGTCTTAAGATACTGTCGACCCAATAGATAGTACATCTTATATTCCTCAAGTATCATTCACTACTCTTGGATTACTAAACATGTCAACAACAACACTTTGTTGACAAGGCTGGCCAGCTCTCAGTAATCACTCCTAGTGACATTCTCGAGGGAATACTTACTCTTCGTTTTATTGAAGAGGGTAGAATTCCATCTTGACAATATATGTTCCCAACGTTGCATACTTGATTTACCCAAGATACCCAGGTGTTGATCTTGCAAGACCTCACTGATTGGTAAGTCAAAGCAACCAAGCATACAACTTGCGTCCATAACTGTCTCAGGATTAAGGACATGTATCCCTATACAAGTTTTGAGTTCCTATTGACGGTGACAGCGTTTAGGTGTCAATAGGTTTAACTCAGGTCCGTCAATGCACCGAGTGCACTAGCATATTAACCAAGAGTCAAAGACTCTTATGAATGAGATTCATCATTCTACCCCGTAGACGTTAATCATGCTACAGTGTATACCTGATAAGTTATCCAGACTTATCATCCACTGTGACTTATTTGAAACAACAAGGATTTGTGATTCATATCTCACATGTGTAATCACATACACAAATGAACCACATACAATGTTGTTTAAGGATTCCAGTCTAATATTCATCTCATGAACTAACATGCATAAATGCATTATGATATTCCATTGTCCAACTAACTGGTTTGAGGGCATATTCCCAACAAACTCCCACTTGCACTCATAACCATATAGCGTTAGTACTAACACTAGCATAGTCTCTGTGACTTGTCAAAATCCTTAACCCGTAAGGTTTTGCATAGGGACTGATGATCATCGACTGAAACAATCCATAGTAAAACATCTTCATGTTATACTATATCCCTAGACAAAAGACGTCACATGACATGTATCCAGTAAAGCTAATTTGAACATTGTCCAAAACACCATCACCCTGCATATATCCGCTAGTTCTTTCTCAAGCCCTAGAGAATATATACTTTATGATAGTTCAGAAAAACTGAACATTCATTTGGACTGATATCTGTGAACAACCTTAACGGTATAACTGATATCCATACCTAACATCACATACAAAGTTTATCAATAGCGAAGGCTTATGATATACCTTTCATGTGATCTCTTTCATCTTGTATCCCTAGATACAAATCTTGAAAGAGCAATAGGTTATGTTCAAAGGTGAAAAACCTTTATCGAAACGTTCCACGTTGAATCTAGCCAGCAACTTTATGATATAGAAGTTTGAGACAATCTCATTATCTTAACTTTCTGATCTTGAATGAGCAAAAATCATAAGATTATAGCTCGCCTCACCGAGATCATAAATATCAAGTATACTGTAGAAACTTAACCTTAATCATTGATGATACTACTTTAACATATCGCAATGATAAAGATGTCATCAATATATGGAACCATAATCACCACCACACTTCCTTTGCGCAAGGATCCTTTCATCCACTTAAGCTACATCCACACTTTAGATGAATCCAAAGTATTTTGACCAATATGTCAAAACAGATGTCCTTATCTCTGGATGATTGCTTTAGTCCATAGACTTATGCAAATCACATACCAGAGCTTCCTTATCACAAAACTTCAATGCACCAGGGAATTTCAACAATGTTGAGAATTCTCCCACTGCAATGAAGTACCAATGTAGGAATGGATGAAGAGGTAGTAGATTTTAGTTCTAGATGATTTATAGATTGCTTTAAGATATAAATTACTTTACTCTTTTATATTATCTTTCCTTTGCAAAATTTGGTCTCCAACCAACTTTTGTTTTCTCTGGAAACACTACAAAAGTATTATACTTCTAATCTAGATTCAAAAGGCTCATCATTTCTTTACACCAAAGTGCTAGACATCCTTATCCAAAGTTACCATGAGAAAGAAGTCGCATTCTTTTCACAACTTTGGGGATGTCTATCGAAAAGATTTGCTTTTGAATAAGATCCAGTATATACATTGTAGTTCCATCGAGAAAAACAAGGAATAGTAGTAACTCTAAATAACTCATCCCATGACCCAGTCATATCTAAAAGAAGATAGTTCCTTCTACCTGCTACACCATCCCGTGGAGGCGCACTAGGTGTAGACTGTCGAAAAAGAATCTCATTCTTATCTCCTTTGGACAATAAATACATTAGATAGATACTCACCATTTTGAACAAATCAAAAGGCAATGACATTCTTTTACCAATTACTCTTCATTCCAAAACTTTTGAATTTCTTCAAAATTGAGGATGAAGATGCAATAAGTAAATGTATATCAGTATCCAAAGTAGTCGAAACTACTTTTCAACTCTAATGTTTATTGCCCTACATACATGAGTATGTCCTAATTCTAATAAGTCCTTGGTCGTGTGATTTTCAAAAGAAAAGTCACCTGATCATATTAACCTCTAAATAGGATTGACAAACAGGTAGTGGTTTCAACAACCAAAAAAGTTTTAGGATCCAATCCTTTACTCCCCATTTATCCTAATTTAGATTAATATGATCTGATCACATTTACTCTCTAAATAGGATTCACAAATAGGCAATGGTCTTAGCAACCGAAAGAGTTTAGGATCCTATCCTTTACTCGCCATTTATCCTATTTAGATTAAATATGATCTAACCTCAAAACCAAAAAGTCATAGAAATAGTTGAGGGTGCTATCCTTTTAGATGGTAAAATACCCATGAGTCATTTAAATACTACATTAGATAATATATGAGAAACAAGAGTAAATTGGTGAGATACTTGCTTGACAAGTTATTTAGATCACATAAAAGAACGCTTTCTTTTAATCAAGAATTTCAGTACCAAAATCAAAAGAATAAATATTATTCATTAATTCAAAACTGAAATCCATCTAATAACTCCAAAGTTTTATTACAATATAAAACTATTAATCTAATAGCAACTCTTGCATCAGATCCCAAAAGGCAATCAAGATCTTCTAATCACTGCACATTCTTATTTTCCAATTCCCTGCAACAATTACAGATATAATTTAGAAAATATAGAATTAGTGCCCATAGTAGTTGAAGTATCAGTTTTTCAACTTACTTCAAAAACTAGTGAAAGGATCGTACCTTGCCTTTTGGCAGTCAAGTATTCCATACAGTTCCTTTTCCAATGCCCTCTCATGCCACAATGGAAACACTTTCCTTTTAGCACGGCACCAGCCTTTCCCTTTCCAAGTCTTGCCTTCTTCCCAACAGTTGGCTTAGGCTCACCTATCCTTGAGTCTTGCTTCTCCTTCTCTGAACTTATGCTCTTAGGCTTAGTTCCAGAAGATGAAGCCATTCCAATGTTCTGAACATTTGACTCCTCTTTGACTATATCCATCGTTGCCTCAAGAGAGCTCATCAACTCACTTGTTGAAAAAACTGTTTTACTCATTTTAAAAACCTTTTTAAATTGAGTGAATGATGAAGGCAACGAATGCAAGATTATGTCAACTTGAGTCTCACCATCAATGTCGGAACCAAGAACTTCCATTACTTTGAAATAAGTAATCATTTTAAAAACATGCTCTCTTATTGAAGTTCCTTCCAACATTCTGGTGTCCATGACTAACTCCAAGGCTCTAAGCCTTGCAGTACGGCTCAGATCCCCAAACATCTCCTCGAGGTTCAATATTATAGCACGGGCAGTGTTCAAAGGTTGATGTTGCTGCTTCAACACATCAGACAAAGAGTCTAAGATGCTAGAGCGAGCTATACCATCAAATTTTATCCACTGCCAATATTGATCCGCAAGATCAGTTGGGGTGTCATGGTATGGAATAGGTGGACAGGGAATGGTAAGAACGTATTTACATCCATTAGCAGTTAACAATTCATCCAGTTCCAGTTTCCATTCAACGTAGTTATTTCCAATTAGCTTATTCTGGATCATGGTTATAGCAAGTGGGCTAGACATTATGAATCTGAAATACAAATAATGTAACAGAATTACAATATGGAAATCATGAATATGACAATTTATATGATACATTGGAATTCCCTTAACCAACTCATTAATTGTCTTCAGGATGTCAAGCCTATGAAATTAAGTCTCCGTGTGGCGATCATAACCTCATAGCCTGATTGGGAAACCCATCATGAATGTCATGCAACTCTTACAAAACAATTCATGACTCCTGAACTTTTGGTCTCTAAGTTTCTGGATAATGCTCCGTGTGGAATCCCTTACCCATAGCTCAGCTAGTGTTTACCATTAACTAGAATCCAATGACAACCGCCTCAAGTAGTGCCTCAGTGTAGTGGTCACCCTCTAACGCGTCTCATTGATTCTATCCAAAGGAAGTTCATATCTAGTAACCAATGAATAGTCTATCCTCCGTATGGAATGATCACCCATGGCTGGGTGACACAGAATATACTACCCACCTTACAACGAACCGTTTATGGAAGACCGTGGGAGTTATAAAATAAGTCCCTCTCCCACTAGATTTTTATAAGAAGTTCATATCTAGTAATCAATAAGAAATACCCTCCGTATGGAATGATCACCCATGGCTGGGTGACACAGAGTAATTCTCATACTTACAATGAACTAATAGGAATTTTTCAATTTTATCAAAAAATTTCTTCACATTGCCCATAAACATCAAGTGTTTGCTAATGTGTTGGAAAAAAGGTTTTTGAATTTCATTTTAGAAAACCTGTTTTACGTGCATGCAAGTAGTAACAATGTATAAAATTCCAATCACAACTAAGCACATAAAACAAAAACTAAAATGAAATAAAAGCATTCAACAATGCCTCTATCTCCCATGACTCTATCTCCATAGAACCTTCTTCTTGGTTTGATTGCCTCCGACTCCATCTTCATGGACAACGGCTTGCTCCTCCATCTTCATGGATTTTCTAATTCTATTACATTGGTCCTATACTTCTCTCGAAGCTTACAATTTATCTAGAAATAGAAATAACAACAATAAAATAAAAGGCTAGGGAAACCGGTGCGACTTTCCTTTTCATAGGATTGAAGTCGCAGCGCCCTTTACATAAGCCTTAAATCCAAACCAACAATTAAATACAAAATTTAAAAGTCTTGGTGCCATGGGAGATAGCGGACTAAGCTTGCTGCAAAAGGGTTAGTCACACGCACAACCACGCATATATATAACAAATATATGTACCATTGGAACCCCTAATTGATTCACACAGTATATAAACTCTTTACATACTGAATTAGAACTTAAAACAGCATCACTGCTCTGTCACACTTCGATCGAACGAAAAAGTTAGATCGATTGAACCTTCGATCGATTGAACATAGTTCAATTGATTGAACTTTCAGTTTCACAGAATGTTTTGAAAAACTCACAACATAAATAAAATTTTAAAGTAAATATTTTTAAAACCTTTAAATCTGTAAACTGAAAACCTGGACAGAAAAGCAGTCTCGATCGATCGAACACCATTCGATCGATCAAACAGAACCAACGTTCGATCGATCGAAACTAGTTAGATCGCTTGAGAACAGATGATGTTCGATCGATCGAGACTACTTCGATCGATCGAACCCACCTTGCATCCAATGCAATCACAGATTTGTATTCTGCTGCATAAACACTGCAGAAACGGATCTGTGACGATGAAGTTTTGAAAACAGTCCTAAAATCAACATGCAAATCAAAACTAGTGTTCCAAAACGCATCTATAGATCCAAATAAGCGAGGCTCTGATACCAATTGTAGGAAAAACAGGTTTAAAATTAAATCTAAACGCGCAGCGGAAAACAAAGTTCAAAACTTTTATTGGTAGCCTTGGATCTACTACTTATTAACTCTATAGATGCGCATAACAAGATGGAGAAGATTCTATACCTTAGGTCTTGAACCCAATTCTGATTTTTGTCCTTCTCCTTGTGTGTGCAGCAGCAACCTCTAGGAAATCTTCACCCTTATGTCTCCTCGAATGCTCCCAGAGTGGCTAGGGTTGGTGGGAACCCTAATAGTGAGAATAGGGAAGGTTTGGGAACTCTAAACAGGTTCTGCAGCAACTGGTACGTCAAAACGACGAACTTCAAATTTTTGGACGTAGCTGCCCTATTTATAGATTCCCAGAACCGACCTAACTTTCGATCGATCGAAGTGACTTTGATCGATCGAACTGTCGATCGATCGAACCTCGTTCGATCGATCGAACCTGTCTAGACTTCAATCGATCGAAACAACTTCGATCGATCGAACCAGTCTTGACAGCATTCTCATTTGCCTTTCCAAGCATTCTGGCGGAGCTAAGAGTGGGACCTCCTAGGTTCTTAATTACTGGCTCCGATTAATTATTATTCCATCTAGTCAGTACTCTTGACTAAGGAATCAATAATTAATCAATTATCATTAATGCCACTATAAAATGATAATTGCACTCCAGTGCATAAGAACATAATCACACATACATAAGTGATTGCTAGACTTGTATAATATGATACGCATGTCCCTCTACCAGGCAGTATTCGTATCTATCATTGGGATGTATGTCTTAAGATACTGTCGACCCAATAGATAGTACATCTTATATTCCTCAAGTATCATTCACTACTCTTGGATTACTAAACATGTCAACAACAACACTTTGTTGACAAGGCTGGCCAGCTCTCAGTAATCACTCCTAGTGACATTCTCGAGGGAATACTTACTCTTCATTTTATTGAAGAGGGTAGAATTCCATCTTGACAATATATGTTCCCAACGTTGCATACTTGATTTACCCAAGATACCCAGGTGTTGATCTTGCAAGACCTCACTGATTGGTAAGTCAAAGCAACCAAGCATACAACTTGCGTCCATAACTGTCTCAGGATTAAGGACATGTATCCCTATACAAGTTTTGAGTTCCTATTGACGGTGACAGCGTTTAGGTGTCAATAGGTTTAACTCAGGTCCGTCAATGCACCGAGTGCACTAGCATATTAACCAAGAGTCAAAGACTCTTATGAATGAGATTCATCATTCTACCCCGTAGACGTTAATCATGCTACAGTGTATACCTGATAAGTTATCCAGACTTATCATCCACTGTGACTTATTTGAAACAACAAGGATTTGTGATTCATATCTCACATGTGTAATCACATACACAAATGAACCACATACAATGTTGTTTAAGGATTCCAGTCTAATATTCATCTCATGAACTAACATGCATAAATGCATTATGATATTCCATTGTCCAACTAACTGGTTTGAGGGCATATTCCCAACACTCGTACCATCCCCGATCCTCATCATTCCGGAACCCATGTGCGGGTACCGGATTAGGTATAGTGAGGCTGAGGGGGTTGGACTTGTGGTAGCCAGTTACTGGATTCATCGTGGCAGTCCTGAAAATAGAACACAACACGACACCGATTAGAACAGGGAAGAAAAGAAACTGTTACTGCTCTAGTTCGATCGATCTAACTTTGTTCGATCGATTGAACTGAAGTAGGATTCGATCGCTTGAGCATAGTTCGATCGCTCGGACATGTCAGCTTCGATTGATCGAAAACAGTTCGATCGATCGAACACAGCGATGTGCTGCACTCGCAAAACCGAATGGGAAAACAAAAAACGAAAGAAAAAGAACTACAAAATGGACATCCTAGGACCAAGGGGACACCCCCTTGGGATTTTTCTAACAAAATGAAAGACAAAGGGCTCGTGGAGCCTACCTCGATGTAAGAACACGCAGTGGGAGGTGAAGATGATGATGAGGATGATTGTAGGGGTAATCTGGGCGTCTAATTTATATGTAATGCCATGAGAATCGCCGAGTCGCCCCCTTTCTGTGCTCGAGCTCTTGAGTGTGTGAGAGTGAGGGAAATAAAGAGGTGTGCTGAAGACGCCTCATTTAAAACAGTGTTCGATCGATCGAACAACGTTCGAGCGATCGAAAGTAAATCTCTCAATCGATTGAATAACGCGTTGAAGCGCTTGAACATGCAGGGTTTTCGATCGATCGAAATAGGTTCCATCGATCGAACACAAAAATTCCAGAATTCTTTGGAAAAATGAACCAAAACACTCCCAACTATCAAAAACAAATCTGGACATGCAGAGATACTTGAAAGCAGTTCAATTACAAACATGCAGGCCAGAATGGACATCATTGTAAGATAAAATTGTAAGGACTTAGTAAATATAATTGTGAGAATGCATTCAGTTTGCAAAGTTATAGCTCTCCACGTGATCCGTAGACCTTATTACAAAGATTAACTAAAATAAAAACCAAACTAAAAATCATTTGCCCAGAATTACACTTCAATTGAGAAAGGATGAAAATGACAAAACAAAACTGAAGTGAATCACTAAACTTCCAACACGAAAACTTCTTCTTCTTCCATTGCTTCGAACACCACCAGATCTTCGAGATTGGACTCCAAACTTGACAATTCCCGTTCCCAAAATAATCTAAAAGTGGCAAGAGTGTCATTCAGCATGTCTGGAGTCGCTAGAGAATGAGGTGTGCACATGAGAGGAGACTGCGGTGGAGACATAGATAATGGTGTGAAAATCCGCAGTTGTTCTTCCTCTTGCGGTGGGGTGCCAGGAGACTGCATGCGAGCCCCATGGAACAGCTGATGTGGAAGGAACACCGGAATACCATTGAGAAACATAGTGACAATCCTGGACAAGGAAAAGACAAAGGACAAACAAACCGAGATTAAGATAACGGAACACAAGAAACAAGGATTAAACACGAAAAGAAAACAAAGAATAGGATAAAATAAAAAGAAAAGTGACTAAGTTCCAACCTCACTATTGGCATAGATTCCCAAAATGCACTAGCTGGTAAGGGGCATTAGAGCCTGAATAGCAGAAAGCTCAGGTACAAATAGCGGTATGGGACCAACTCGGGAATAAGGAAGTCGTCAACAAAAACAAAAACTGCATTGTGACGTTTCGGGACGACATCCTGGAGGTCATGATCTTCCCAAGGCTCCTACATATCATCATTTTCCCATTGTGCCATGAGTGCATCATTCACCATTCTTCCCATGTACAGGTCTTCTTCCTTATCCACATCACCATCATCAGGAAATTCCATGTTTTCATATGGATTGATGTCAAGGAGGGCTGGTGGGTATGGGATGTACCCTTGGGCAACATCAATGAGGGTGTGAACTTCAGGGTCTTGATGAAGCAAGGGGCAGGGTGTAAGTTCACCCTCAGTCCAGGTGCCATAACTAGAATAAACATCATCACCTCACATCTATGCACCTGCAATTGAGTGGTTCAAGGTATAGCGGATTAGAACGAGATCACAAACATAAAAGAACGAACAAAGAATTAAAAACAAAAGAGAGAAACTAAAATGCAGGGAAAGATAAGGAATACAACAACAATATGGAACTCCACTTTGGATTTTAAGTGGGAGAATAGTTGGGCTCATCCAGCTGGATGTGCTCAACTTCAGTTTGGAAGTTTTCCAAGAACGGTTTCAACCTCTGGCCATTGACCTTGAAACTATCATCGTTCTTTGGATTGACGAGCTCAATCGCCCCGTGTGGAAAGACAGTTTTTACAATGAACGGGCCTATCCAACGGGAACAGAGCTTTCCTGGGAAAAGGTGGAGGCGAGAGTCATACAGCAAAACTTTCTGCCCCGGCTCAAATGATTTACGAAAAATCGTACGATCGTGGCGAGCCTTCAACCTTTCCTTATGCAACCTTGCAGAGTCATACGCATCTCGTCGTATTTCCTCTAGTTCTGCAAGTTGGAGCTTACGTAACTGACCTCCCTCTTGGATATCAAAGTTCAATGAGCGTGTCGCCCAGTAAGCTTTATGCTCAATTTCAACAGGGAGGTGGCAAGCTTTCCAGTAAACCAATCTATACGGGGACATACCTAGATTCGTCTTGTAGGCAGTACGGTATGCCCATAAAGCATTGGTCAACTTGTATGCCCAGTCCTTTCGGTTGGAGCTAACATTTTTTCGAGAATATGCTTGATTTCTCGGTTAGCCAATTCCACTTGCCCATTCGACTGTGGATGATAGGCAAGAGCGATTTTATGGTGGACTCCGTTTTTCTTGAGAAGTGACTCCAAAGGCCTATTGCAGAAATGCTTGCCTTGGTCACTTAGTAAAGCTTTCGGAGTTCCACAACGAGACAAGATATGCTCTCTTAGAAAAGATATGACCGTTCTGTGGTCATTACGTCTCGTTGGTATTGCTTCAACCCATTGACACATACTCTACAGAAAGGAGTATGTATTCACAGTTATTGGACTTGGGAAATGGGCCCATAAAATCTATGCCCCAATAATTGAATATCTCAATTGTGATGGTAGGGGTTAAAGGCATAGAATTCCTTTTAGAAATAGTTCCAAGCTTTTGACAGCGTTGGCATGTCTTGTAAAAGGAATATGCATCTTTAAAAATTGTGGGCCAGTAGAAACCGCTTTGTAGAACTTTTTGTGCGGTCTTCTGTGAAGCAAAGTGGCCACCGCATGCCTCAGAATGGCATGATGCTAAAATTACGATTATATCCTCATTGGGGACGCAGCGCCTGATAACCTGATCAGCACAGTACTTGAAAAGATATGGGTCATCAAAGAAGAAATGACGCGCGAACGAGAGGAACCGTTTTCTGTCTTGGTTTGACCAATGATTTGGGGTTTCTCCCGTTACAAGGTAGTTCACAATATTAGCATACCAAGGCAGACTACTTACTGCTAGTAGCTGTTCGTTCGGGAACTCATCCTTAATGGATTGGGCTTCAGAATTATCGACAAAAGTCAATCGTGACAAATGGTCTGCAACCACATTCTCTACTCCTTTCTTATCTTTGATTGTTAGATCAAACTCTTGGAGTAAGAGTATCCAGCGAATGAGCCGTTGTTTAGCGTCTTTCTTAGATAGCAGATACTTGAGGGCCGAGTGATCTGTAAAACAGACAATTGGTGACCCTATCAGGTAAGACCTAAACTTATCCAAGGCGAATACTACAGCCAGCAGCTCCTTTTCAGTAGTTGTATAATTCATTTGAGCTTCATTCAAAGTTCGGCTAGCATAGTATATCACGTATGGCTTTTTGTCCTTTCTCTGGCCTAGGACCGCGCCAATGGCATAATCACTAGCATCGCACATTAATTCGAAAGGCAAACTCCAGTCGGGTGCCTGTATTATAGGTGCGGTGGTGAGGAGCTCTTTTAGATCCTCGAAGGACTTTTGGCAATTTTCTGACCACTCGAATGGTGCATCTTTGACAAGAAGTTGACAAAGAGGTCGAGAGATTGCACTGAAGTTCTGGATAAACCGACGATAAAATCCCGCATGCCCAAAGAACGAACGGATGTCTCTCACTGTACGGGGGACAGGTAGATTTGAGATTATGTCGATTTTGGCCTTATCCACTTGGATTTCTTCATCAGAGATTATATGGCCGAGGACTATTCCCTTGGTCACCATAAAGTGACACTTTTCCTAATTCAAAACTAGGTGTTTATCCTCACATCGCATTAATACATGCTCGAGATTGTTGAGGCAATCTTCAAAGCTATGGCCAAACACTGAAAAATCATCCATGAAGACTTCAAGGATGTGTTCGACCATGTCACTGAATATGCTTAGCATACACCGCTGAAAGGTAGCCGGTGCATTACATAAGCCAAACGGCATTCGACGGTAGGCAAATGTACCAAATAGACAAGTGAATGTGGTTTTCTCCTGATCTTCAGGAGCAATTTCATTTTGGTTATATCCACTATAGCCATCCAAAAAGCAGTAATACTTGTGACCTGCCACACGTTCTAGCATTTGATCCATGAATGGCAAAGGAAAATGGTCTTTTTGGGTCACAGTATTCAACTTTCTGTAGTCAATACACATCCTCCATCCAGTGGGGACACGTGTTGGTACCAATTCACCATCTTTGTTTGGGATGACCGTTATGCCTGCTTTCTTTGGAACCACTTGGGTTGGACTAACCCAAGGACTATCAGATATCGGATAAATCATCCCAACATCAAGTAGTTTGAGCACTTCCTTTTTAACTACTTCTTGCATGTTGGGATTCAGACGCCTTTGCATTTGTCTTGAAGGTCTAGCGTCTTCCTCCAGATATATCTTATGAGTGCATATGGATGGGCTTATGCCTTTGAGGTCAGCAATCGTCCATCCCATAGCATCCTTATGCTTGGTCAGCATTTGCACTAACTTACCTTCCTGTTCATGAGTTAAACCAGATGAAATGATCACAGGATAAGTTTTTCCAGTCCCTAGGAATGCATATTTTAGCTCTTTGGGTAGCTCCTTTAACTTTAACTCCGGAAACTGAAAACTAGAAGGCATTGCCAACTTAGTTTTAGGAGGCAATTGTTCATATGGCATTACCCACATGCATTTTGCTTTATCCTCCTCTATCGTATCCATCATAAGACACATCTGGTTCATGTCAGCATCCAATGGAGTTGACTCTACAGGCTGATAGATATCGCCAAATTGAGTCATCACAACTTCCAAAGGATCTTTGTAGTCGACCAAGTCAACTTCATCTTCAATGACTATGTCAATGTAATGAATTTCTTCCTCATCATCGTATTCTTCAGGTCGGGGATTAGAAAAAATTTTGACATTCAATGTCATGTTCCCGAATACGATAGTCATGATACCACTTCTAATCTTGATTGTGGCATCAATAGTGTTGAGGAATGGGCGTCCAAAGATAACCGGGATGTGTGCACCAGGATTAGACACAGGTTCTGTGTCGAATATCACGAAATCAATCGGAAAGACAAAAGTGTCTATTTTGACAAGGACGTCCTCTAACACCCCTCTAGGGTACTTCACAGATCTGTCTGCCAATTGCAAAGCGACTCGGGTGGGTTTGAGTTCACCCAACCCTAGCTGTTTATAGACTGAATATGGCAGCAGGTTCACGCTTGCTCCTAGATCGAGGAGTGCGTTATCTATCCTTTGATTCCCAATTCTACATGAGACCGTAGGTATACCGGGGTCTTTGAGTTTCAGAGGCAACTCATTTTGAATGATCGCACTTGCTTGGCATGCGACATAAGCATGTTTCTTCACACTTTGCCTCCTCTTGACCGTGCATAGATCTTTGAGATACTTAGCATAGGCCGGCACTTGCTTGATAGCATCTAAGAGTGGAAGGTTAATTTTGACTTGTTTAAACAATTCCAGAAACTCCTGATTCTTTGTCTCATTCTTGGGTATCTTCAACCGTTGAGGATAAGGTGCAGGAAAAGGGCATTTTGGTGGTTCATCCTCAACAGACTCCTTTCTAGGCCTTTGCTCAACTTCTTCCTCTACTCTAGGAGCTTCAATGTTTGCCTTTATTGCCTCGTCATTAGTAGACGGCTCCTCCTCTTGAGTAGATGGTTGCTCAAGCTCATTATCCACCACTTCCTCCTCTTTGTACACTTCGGGTGTAGACAGAGGCATGCTTTTCTCTATGATTTTTTCGCTTCTCAGCGTAGTCACGGCTTCAGCATGTTCTTGATTGTTAGGACCATTGTTATGTCCCTTGGGGTTCGGAAGTGGTTGGGCAGGGAATGTTCCTCCTGAACCCTTTTGCCGTGCATCTATCCTTTCTAACGTGGCAGACATTCTACTCATCATCTGTATGAGTTGCTGCGTTAGATTGGCATTAGCAAGTGGCTCTTATTCTTGTACCTTCTTGTGTGGTGGCACATAGGTATTGGTCTGGGGTGCATTGGAGGGTTGAGCTTGGTTGTAGTTATTGGTTCTGTTTTGATTGTATTGATGGGACGGCCTATTGTTTTGCCCTTGATATTGATTGTTGTTGTAGGGCTGCTGTTGATATTGATTTTGAGTCCCAGCATTATTTCTCCAATCAAAACCGGGGTGATTCCATCTATTGTTACTTTGAAAGTTAGTGTTGGAATTCCCCGCCCCTCGAAAACCGTGCATGGCATTCATCTCCATAGGGGCCTGCTCTTGAAAATACGGCACATTGGGACAGTATTGAGTTGTATGTCCCAACATGTTGCATGTGCCGCATGGTTCCTCAGGCATAACCTGCCTAGAGCTCTCTCCTCACATCCCTAGTTCTTCTACCTTCTTTGCCAGTTCTTCGTATTTGTTCATCATATGATCTTCACTTTTCAATTGGTATAAACTCTTATTTTCCACACTCGATATTTGAGTTTGAGGTGTATCTTCAGAGTTAGACCATTCATGAGCATGTTCAGCTAACCACTCGAAATGAGCTTCAGCCTCTTCGGTGTTCTTTCGAAGGAATGGTCCAGAGCTCATAGTTTCGACCAACTTCTTCATTTCACCATTTAGTCCTTCATAAAAGTGACTAATGGTACGCCATTTCTCATATCCGTGGTGGGGACATGAGAGAAGCAAATCTTTGAAACGCTCCCAAGTTTGGGTGAAGGTTTCATTGCTCCTCTGCTTGTAAGAACTTATTTGGCATTTTAGCTCTGTGGTCATGCGAGGTGGAAAGAATTTTTTCAAAAAATGCAGTGTTCATCGTATGCCATGTGAAGATTGAATTCGGTTTTAGGGTGAGTAACCACGCCTTCGCTTTGTCCTTCAAGGTGAAGGGAAATAACATTAAGCGTGTCACATCTACAGGACAAATTTGGGAGAATGTTTTACAAACATCCTCGAAATCCTTAACGTGTAGATATGCCTTCTCGCTTTCCATCCCATGAAATGTTGGGAGGAGTTGAATCATCCCATTGCGAAATTGAAATTCGCCAGCATGTGGGGGAATGAGAATGCAAGAAGGAGTAGGTGCGTGTTCTGGTTGCATGAGATCGCACAATGGCCGTAGTGAATCATCAACTGGTACCACAACATTTTCACCATGTTCACTCTGATCGTCATCCATTGATTCAGTTGGAGTGGTGACAGGGTTACTAGAACTGGAAGAATTAGATGAATATAGAGGATTTCCGAAAATTCCGTGGACGGAACTATCGGACATAAATGAGAAAACCTAAGAAGATTGAAAACCTAGAGAACTCAAAGAAAAAGAAAAACAGAAATAGATCAGGAAAGATTGAGGTAATCTAAAGAATTGATCGTCGCCTTCCCCGGCAACGGCGCCAAAAACTTATCACGAAAATAATCTTGTGTGCTCTTGTGCAATACCCAAGTGTAGGTAGACGTGCAAGTAGTAACTGGTAAGACCAGGTCGATCTCACAGGGAAGGTGTTGACCTATTAACTTAGACTAAACTCAAAAGAAAGAAAAAAAAAATCAATAAGATTTAATAATGGTGCAGAACACAAAGTTCTACAAACTAAAACTACTAACGAAAATAATTCAGATTAACTAAAGAACTAATTAGCTAATTAAAGCAATATTCTAAAATAGGATTTAACTTTAAGAAGAAAGTGTTGGGATTACACGAATCCACCATAATCTAACCATCTACCATGCAATTACTTTGAAGCATTAAGGAGTACATTACCCACAGTTTTCCGTATTTCTCTAAAAATAAAGAATCCATAGCCCTTTCATGACCGGGACTATATCATCACAGTTAACTTGAAACACATGTAAAAGCGGTTTAATTCAATAGTTAAGACTCGCACCTACAATGGAGTTAGCATTGAAAGTGGTTTGCAAAATGTATTGAAAGAAAATGCCTTAGGGCCTTGATTTTGAAAACTGTTTTGACAAACTGAGCATTTAGGGACAGTATGATAACAAATCTCAACGACCAAAGGTCCTGGAATACTGTAGGGAACATCCTCAAGAATCAGAGAGTTCGATCGATCGACGATCGTTCGATCGATCGAAAGCCTTCATCCCTCAATCGATCGAAATGTCTTTCGATCGCTTCACTATCTCTGGTTTGATCGATCGATCGAACACAGGATTTATTCTGCTACATGGCAGAGGCTAAAGATCACTATTTCATCGTGTTTTCCCAACCTCAGGACTACCCAGACATCATCTAGAGTGTCACTGGTTGGTATTTAACATATGAAAACTTTAAGGCTTTGTTTGGATGTGAGTTTTTCATGAAAACTATGAAAACTAGTGATTTTAACTTATCTAGCATACAATACTACGAGATTGAAAATTAAACTACGATTAACTAAGTGCAAAATGTAAATAAAACAACAAATAAATAACCTGGAACGAAAAACTCGTATTAACCTATAAGAATCCGAGATCACAACGTAAAATCTTGAATAAAAACCTACAAAATAATATAAACTCTCTATCTCTCTCTCTAAACTGATGAAAAACAAAAGTGAGCCCCCCTTGGGACGTATACAATACATATATATATATAGAAAAACTAAAGGCTAGGGTTAAAATTCCGCAACTGCTGCGTACACGAAAGTTTCTGAAAATACCATGTTCGATCGATCGAACATTTCTCGATGGATTGAACATTTGGAACTCAAGCGCTTCAACTTTCTTTAAGTGATCGAACCTTCGATCGCTCGAACTGTCGTCGATTGCTCGAACTTCAAACTTTAGCTTTGAATTCTTTTGTTTGCACTACAGCATTTCCAGTTGTACTGACGTTCAAATCTCTAGTCCACACAGTAGTGATCTGCACAAAGAATAGCTAAAATAATACACTTTATCATAGATTAATCACATTGTATGAAAACTAGCCTTGTAATGCAAATTGCAGATAAAACGGGAAGTTGTAATTAAAACCAATGCAATTCTTCCTTTTAGCGCGGTTGTATTTTACAAATACCCCCGCTTTGCAATAAGTCTCATAGCTTTCATGGCTTAGCAACTTTCTATCACTGCTTCATTCAGGGGTTCAGTATAATTGTGTCCCCAATAATCGATTCCTTGAACTAAGGTGAGTTTGTTTGGACACCTACTACCACTCTTGCTTTTCAAGAAATCAAGGTACGTATGCCACAGGCTCTAGTCATGCACCTCAATGCTTTTACCAAGCCATTTGAAGTCGAGTGTGATGCATCTGGCATTGGCATAGGTGGAGTACTAAGCCAGGAATGTCATCCGATAGCCTACTTTAGCAAAAAGTTAAATAAGCGATGCTACTCAACCTAAGATAAGAAACTCTATGCAGTTGCTCAATCCTTGAGCCATTGGCGCCACTATCTGTTTTCCCCATGAATTTGTCCTTTACTCTGATCATGAAGCCCTCCGTTACCTCAATTCCCAAAAGAAATTGAACCATAGACATGGTTGTTGGGTCAAATTCCTTCAATTGTATACTTTTGTTCTTACACATAAAGCTAGAGTTGAGAATAAAGTAGCTGATGCACTTAGCCACCGAGTTGATTTACTTTCCATTATAAGCATTAATGTCACCGGTTTCGAGTGATTAAAAGAGGACTATGAGTCTTGTCCCGACTATGGAGCTGTATTCACTACCTTGGCTAATATACCAAGTTCCACTCATGGCAACTTCTACCTTGTCCATAAACTATGACTAGTTACATTAATTGATTATCCACAACACACTAGATAATAAAAGAATAACTTAAGCGGAAGCGTAAACTAAATATAAACATCAAAAGGTTACTAGCTATTACATCAGAGTTTGTAGTTTCAAAAGGTAAGATAACAAAATAGATTAAGGCATTGGGCGCCGTTTACATCTTTACATGTAGGGCAAAAAAAAGTGTAAGATCATTGAAGTAAGGCGTGTGATGCCAATTTACAACTTAGTATAAATAGACAAAATCTATGAGGAACGACTAAGTCTTATTTCTTGAAACCACACCTCTAACTAGCGTAGCCGTGACCTTCATTGTTGTAGGCTTCTCCTTCGAAGGCTTCCTCTTCATAGGCTACTTCTGGATAGTGCTCCTCTGAGTAGTCATATCCTGTGAACTCTAGGTGTGGGAATGTCCAGGGCGTAGTATGCTATTAGCTTTAATAAAAGCTAAGTGAACGTCCTAACCGAACACTCCTAATATAAAATACGTATCTGAAAGTATATATCGACTAGTTATGACTGTTGAATGAATTATAATGAGACCGTGCGTGACATCATCAATATGTTTGACTTCACTCAACTTAACATCTGACACACTTGACTTTGTTACATTACCAGTGTAACGTTGTGGCTTAGAGTTCTCGTCCAGTGGGTCAAGGTATGGTTACTTTATTATCGTTATTTGCCTCTTCATGGCCATAGTAGTAATCTCACTTTACAAGCTAACCATGTACTCTAGGTCCCCGGAACCTTGCCTTATGAATATCATCACCGATTTGCGAAATGGTTAATTTACTATCGTTAGTCGTTGTGACCGCAGTAGTAATCTCGCCTTACAGGCTAACCGTGTTTATTCATTTCTCAATTTGTGATTATCAACATGGTTACTTTGATATTGTATTTGCCTCTCCGTGGCCATAGTAGGAATCATCACTGACATGCGATCATGTAATTCCATTTGACAGTACCGGCTCGCCATCTATCAACTTTCGGACCTCCGCGGTTGACTGCACTTATTTCCAAATGCATACAGACTTGGTCTCCGCGATCGTTCGACTCTGTACACGAGCATGTCAACTTGATATTACGACACCAACTTCTACGTGAGGTGTTTTATGTGATATGCACGAGGTACAAGTTAATTAAGCAGGTGCTATTCTTGAAATATAGTACGGGCTCTAAGCTCGTAGTACAAAATGGTAAAGCATGGTATTAACCGGACTAATAGTAATAATATTAGTAGTAATACTAATAATAACAAAATGATGTACTCGAAGGACCATATATTAACATAAGGTTAACCCTAAAATAACTAAATAATATTAATAGTAACAATACTATTAACGGAATAATAATACAAACATTAATATGGTTGGGGTACAACATATTAAAGCATGATGTTGATTTGATAATAGTACTAATAACAATAATAATAATAAAGATAATGATACTAAAAATAATATTATTCACAAAATAATGACATGGATATTAATCTATTCGGGGTACACATATTAACATGAAGTTTAACCAAAATAATAATAATATTATTAGTAACGAAATAATTATATGGACATTAACATGTTCAGGGTATACATGTACACGAGAACGGCTAAGTAACAATAATAATAATAGTCATTAATAACAACAACAACAACAACAACAGTAATACTAATAATAATAATAATAAAGGAATTCATAATACGGACCTAGGTTAGGGACACTACATGTTAAATAGGATTTTCCATAAATACTAATAATAAACGAAAGATAAAACGGGCATTAAAAGTAGTATACTAAGTGAGTTGGGAACTCACCGTAGGTTCGGGGACGTGGTGTGGCTTAGGGGTAAGCTTTATTTTTTCTTCTTTCCTTTCCTTTCCTTTCCTCGTCTTTTTTCTCTCATAGTTTCTTTCTCTCTTTGTTTCTTGGGTGTAAAATAAATTAGGAAGGGGGAAGTATGGTATTTATAGAGGGAGGGGAGGTTGGGATTTACTTATTATACATACATATGACCACACACAGCTGGTGAGGAAGGTTTTGCACAAAGGATCGCATTGGAATTTGAATGGTTGGCGTATGGGTATCAAAAAAGTAATAGACTTGCTAACACACTCTAATTTGGCATCGTATTTTGTGAGCCAATCAATTCCTAAGATTATATCGAATTCCTTCATCGATAGAGCTATCAAATCAGCGGGGAGGCTCTAATCTTCCAAGTTCAAAGTGCAGTCCTTACATACTTTTCCCAACTTAATGTTCACTCCTAAAGGGGACATAATGTCCAAAGCTACATCAAGCGTCTGGGGTACCAAACCCAACCATTGTACAATCTTAATAGCAATGAAAGAATTAGAATCACCAGTATCAAATAAAGCTTTAAATTGACTATTAAACAGTGTGAGGGTACCTTCCATATTCTGCTATTCTCCTTCATTGAATCCGACTTCCTCTGGGATAATGGCATTTAGGCAAGCTTGCTTAGGTTGACCCTGAGTAGATGCTCCGTAGTATCTGCCTCGAGGCGCTTGACAATCCTTGGATATGTGGCCCTTTAGTTATAGCATACAGTATCCTCTCAGCTTCTCCTTGGGACTCGACAGTCCTTAGACCTGTGTCTGGGTTTCCTATAATTGAAGCATCCATCGTTATTAGCTCCAGTGGTAGTAGGTGGTCCTGTTGGGGGTTGTGCTTGGGGTATAGCTGGTCACTTCTGGGAGAACGTGGATGCCTTTCAGCAGTCTAATTACTTGTGGTTTCCTTTCAACAGTCCAATTATGCTTATTCCCTTGGAATTTCGCTAGGGGTCTCGATCCTTGGTTACCTTGATTGTTCTTGAACGGTGGTCAATTCTTAAAACGTCCTCATTCTCGACCATTGATTTCTTCGTGGGTGATTGCCATAATAACCATGGCTTTAAAGGTCAAGCCTTGATTGTTACAAGTCAGATGCTGAAGTGGTAGCGAGACGCATTGGTGGTACTTTCAATTTTTCTTCTCTGGGGTATCAATCATGTGGCAGGCAAAGCGGGACAATCGTTCGAATTGCACTGTGTATTCCCTCACAGTTCGATTTCCCTGTGTCAGCTCGATGAACGCTCTCTCCTTCTTGTTCCTCTCTGTCTGTGGAAAATAATTCTCTAAGAACAGCTCTTTAAATGTGTAACACCCTGCATTTTTTATTTTCATTAATAAATAAATATTATATTTTAATTCTATTTATAAATATTTATTTGGGGTCAAACTGTAATTTCCATAAATATAGAAAATACTTTCTAAGGATTTGAAAACTATATCTATACTTTTGTACAACCCGGGATTTAATTTCTACATTAATATGGTTTTCTGTATTTTTATTTCAACCCTAAAATACCAATTTTTGTTTTAAACTGCGTCTTGGGTAAGGGAGCAGGTGAGCTCAACCTCACCGGGAGAAATCTCCCTATTGCTTGGAGCCTACACATATCAGTTTATATATATGTGTGTTTTTATCTCACCACTCTCACAGACTCTCATTCTCTCCCTACTCTCTCAATCTCTATCTCATTCTCTCTTGATCTCTTAAGAACAACACACACACACATATTCAGATTATATACATATAGATACACATACAAATACAAACATATATATAATTCAAGAACGGAGGAGAATTCGAACGACGGAATCGACGGCAGAAATTATCGGTCTCAAATTCTCAGTCTATTCACCCTCTGTGAGTATTATAAACTCACTCTCAACGTATATATATGTATATTTCAGTATGTATATGTGTATATGTGTGTATATATATAGATACACCATTAAAGCTTTGAAAATTGGAGCTTTACAAAAGTTAACCAAAATCAATTCCGTGAATTGGGAATGAAAGATTTTAGTCCCAATAAGCTACAGTTCGAATCCTACGAAGTAATTCATTCGTATCGCGACGTACCGATGATTTAAAGTTTTGACACCCTTACTTAAATCGCAAATATCTAGAGATATAATCTGTATTAGTTTAAATTGATCTCATAATCGTAATCTACGCGGAAAACCAGAGAGATACATATATGGCATGATATGGTTGAAACAGAATTTGAAAATGGGTATATAACAGTTTGGAAAATTAAAAACAGAGGAAAAACGAAGAAGATGAAGTTCTGCAACAACTCGCGTGCGTGACCCGCTCGCGCGAGGTTCACTCACGCGACTCGTTCGCGCGACCTGCGTTGTTTTGGGCAGAAAGGAAATTTTAAAAGAATTTACGAAAATGGCCTACTCGCGCGCGCGACTCGCTCGCGCGACCTGGGCATTTTTGAGCAGTTTTTGTATTTTGTATAAGGGACTGTTTGGAAAAGGTTTTGAAAGTTTTTTTAAAGAACTGTTTGACAGATATACTATTTTAAAGGCTCGCTGTTAGAAATTGGACTTATAAGAAGCAATTAAGGCCGAGATCTATGTTGAAAGAATATCCAGCTTTGAGATTAATAACTATTACTACAAACTATGAACATTGACATACATATTAGGGTCGAGGTTGTGTCAATATACATCTGTGTGAGAAAGCGGGAAAAGAGTAAAGAGTGGCGGTCTGGTGTGCGACCTCAATATCGATCGGATATTATTCCTGGTATTGGAGGCGACAGTGTTGTCTACGACTTAGATATCGATCTGATATTATTCCTGGTATCTAAGGCGCGCATTTCGGATATCAATTGGATATTATTCCTGTTATCCGGAGCGATGTTATGGTGTGCGGTTTGGATATCGATCGGATATTATTCCTGGTATCTGAGGTAATGGCTTGGTTGAGTCGAGTTTTGTTGAGAGAAAAGAGTCAGAAAGATGAGATGTTACATTTTTCATGCACGGTCGCATATTTATTGCTTACTTTATTCCCCCGTGACTTATGTTGGAATTGGAACCTTGAATCTATTGCTTTTAAAGTTAAATTGCACCGTTGTTTATTCGCTTATATATACATTGCGAGCACATGTTTATTTTGCTCACCAGCTTTCATAAGCTGACGGCGTTGATGCGTCCTGGACTCTATATCCAGATTTTCAGGGTCAGGAGCAGCCAGGGTATTTTGTCTATGCTAGTTAGAGGCAGGGGATTTTCCAAGAGGCTGCTTTATATTTCCTATGTCTTTTTAATTTTGGGTTGTAATAATCTAGTTTTAGAAATTTGAATAAGGGCGTTTTGTGCCTAAAACCTGGACTTATGTAATAGTTTTAGTAAGTTTTAATTTCGGAGCTTATATTTATTAGTATCCTTTCCTTTAGAAATGTTGTTAAGTTATTTGTTGCAGGGACAATTGGTCATACTCACTTGTCATGACCTATGAGTCCATAAAGGAAATTAAATGCTTTTCTGTATTATGCTACGTCGGGGCGTGACAAGCTTTTTGGTATCAGAGCCGAGAAGCTTTTTGGTATCAGAGCCAGGTTTTAGCTCAACCAATTGTCCAGAACACATAGGATCTCCTGTTAAGATAGAATTAAGATAAGATAGTTCGACTTTATTCCATGTTTAGTCGCTTTCTATCGTTGAGAATTTTTTTTCTTCTTGAGAGATTGACCGAATTCTTGTTGATCAATGGTTAGGTACCGTTCTCTCAATTATATGGCTGGAAGAAATCTCAGGAATCGTCCCGCTATTGAAGCTGTACCCCCGGTAGTAGACCCAACTGGAATGTTTGAGGCTTTTGTAAGAAGATTGGAGATGGTTAGCGACCAGAACACAATGAACAATAATCAGAATGGGAATCATAACGGGAATGGGAGGCAAGCCCACCAGACTGGAGACAAGTTTCTCAAGGAGTTTCGCGCTCTACAACCTGAGTATTTTGCTGGGACTGATGAACCCTGGCAAGCGGAACAGTGGCTATGCCAGATGGAGCATATCTTTGAGACCATAGAGTGCACTGATCTGGAGAAGAAGCGTCTGGATTTCTTTCAACTGTCTTATGTAGCGACTGATTGGTGGGATGTTAAAAAGGCGACCATAGGGGAAGAAGCTGCAAGGAGAATGCCGTGGGTGGTGTTCAAGGAAAGATTTCTCGAGAAGTATTTTCCTGAAGAAGAGAAGGACAAGAGAGATAAAGAGTTTATGGAATTGACTCAAGGGAATCTGACTGTCCATGAGTACACTACTCAGTTTGAACGGTTGTCTCGCTTTGCTCCACATATGGTGGACATACCCCAGAGGAAAATCAAGAAGTATCACCAAGGTCTCAACTTGTCACTCTGACATCTGACTATGGGGCATCTGGGCCATTCATTTGAAGCTCTGGTGAGATTGGCTTTGGGGTTAGAGAATGATGGTTGTCAGAATTCGAAGCCATTGGGAAATCAACCTCCGCAGAAGGGTTATTCTGGACAGAAACCAGGGTACCCTCAGGGACAGAAAAGGACCTGGGATGGAGGGAAGAAACCTTAACAGACATAAGTAGTATAGCAGTATCCGCCTTGAGCAACAGGAGGGAGCTACAACAATAACTGCTTCAAT
The DNA here is from genome assembly GCA_033977485.1 of Hydrangea macrophylla. NCBI lineage: Eukaryota > Viridiplantae > Streptophyta > Magnoliopsida > Cornales > Hydrangeaceae > Hydrangea > Hydrangea macrophylla. The sequence continues at coordinate 31,361,337 of CM066993.1, forward strand.
TGTAGTAATTTCGATCACCGAGCTAAAGATTGCAGAGTAACTAGGCATGCTGATCGTCCGGGAGTTGTATGCTATAATTGTGGCATGCCAGGTCACATAAGTCTGGACTGCAAGGCTCCTAGAAGAGGTAATCATGGTCAGTAAGGACAGGCCCGTCTGAATGCTGTTATCCCCAAGACTGCTGGTTATGAAGAAACATAGTACAAAGAAGGTACTTATGAGGAAGGACTGGCCGAGCAATAGACAGTGGAAGGTACTCTAACCTTGTTTAACTCTTATGTTAAAGTTTTATTTGACACGGGTGCTACACATTCCTTTATATCTGTTAAGACTGTTAGAAAGTTGGGAATAGTACCGCAACGTTTAGATGAAGCTTTGAGTGTTGTCTCTCCCTTAGGGACCGCCGTCAAGTTATTACATGTATGTAAGGATTGTCCTCTACAGTTAGGAGACCGTGAGCTTTTAGCAAGATTGGTGGTCTGTCGATGAAAGAATTTGAAATAATCCTGGGAATGGATTGGCTCGAGAAGAATCATACGAAGTTGGATTGTGCAAGGAAGAGGATCACATTTGCGGACAATGGGAATGGACTCTTCGATTTCCAATGTAACCCTTTAGGTGATATGTTCCTCACCAGATGCCTAGCAAACATTGAGGTTGTCAGTGCAGAGGTGACAGTGTCATCAATACCAGTGATCAAAGAGTTCGAGGAAGTATTCCGAGATATTTCTAGATTACCACCTGAGAGGGACATAGAATTCTGTATGGAACTGGTGCCAGGCACTCGACTTATAACCAAGGTTCCCTACAGGATGGCCCCTACTGAGTTATTGGAGTTGAAGGAACAAGTTCAAGAACTTGAGAAGTTGGGTTTTGTTCGTCCAAGTACTTCACCTTGGGGAGCACCAGTGTTATTCGTGAAGAAGAAAGATGGGACAATGCGGTTGTGTATTGACTACCGGGAATTGAATAAGGTTAGTATCAAGAATAAGTATCCTTTACCTCGGATAGACGATCTATTTGATCAGTTGCAAGGAGCCACGGCCTTTTCTAAGATTGATCTACGGTCAGGGTATCACCAGTTGAGGGTGCGGAAGGAAGACAAACCTAAAACTGCTTTCAGGATGAGGTACGAACACTATGAGTTCTTAGTGATGCCATTTGGGATGACGAATGCTCCGGCTGTGTTTATGGACTTGATGAACAGAGTATTCAAGCCATACTTAGATCAGTTCATTATTATCTTCATTGACAATATTTTGATCTATTCCATGTCAGAGGAAGAGCATGAACATCATCTACGGATTGCGACGCAGACTCTCAAGGATCACCGCTTGTATGCTAAATTCAGCAAGTGTGAATTCTGGCTTCAGGAAGTTAATTTTCTCGGGCATGTGATCTCTCAACAAGGAATCGCGGTTGAGTCATCAAAGACCGATGCAGTTGTAAATTGGACTCGGCCGACCAATGCTACCGAAGTCAGGAGTTTTCTGGGACTCGCTGGTTATTATTGGAGATTTATAGAGGGATTCTCAAAGATAGCAGCCCCGTTAACTGGTTTGACTAAGAAAGAATTGCAGTTTGAATGGACTGATAACCATGAACGCGCTTTTCTGGAATTGAAAGAGAGATTGACAACAGCGCCAGTACTTGTGATACCAAAGGATGGTGAGAAGTTCACTATTTTTAGTGACGCCTCTTATCAAGGATCGGGATGTGTCCTTATGCAAGACGGTAAGGTTATTGCCTATGGTTCACGACAGTTGAAGCCAAATGAATTGAATTACCCAACTCATGATTTAGAGCTAGCAGCAGTCGTGTTCGCACTTAAGATCTGGAGACACTACCTCTACGGGGAGAAGTTTGATTTATTCTTAGATCACAAGAGCCTCAAGTATTTGTTTACTCAGAAAGAGCTAAATATGAGGCAACGCCGGTGGATGGAACTGATCAAGGACTATGACTTTACATTAGAGTACCACCCTGGTAAGGCTAATGTAGTCGCTGACACCCTAAGTTGAAAACCTTAAGGAACGATTGCTTCATTGATGATGAGGGAATGGAAAGCTTTAGAGACAATCACAGAATTTGATATGCAGATTTCTGAGGGAAGTGTCAGGCAACACTTTGGATGCCTCATGGTACAACCAACACTTGTGAGTTGAATTATCAAGGCCCAAAACAAATATGAGAAGTTTCAAGTATGGTTCGCCAAGATGTCAGAAAAGGACCCTACAGAATGGAAGGTTGGGACCGATGGAGGATATAGATGTCGAAACAGATTGTGTGTTCCAGATTTAGGAGATTTGAGAAAAGATATTCTCGAAGAACCACATAAATCGAGACTAACAGTACACCCAGGAGGAACAAAGATGTGTAAAGATTTGAAGAGAAACTTCTGGTGGGAAGGGATGAAACGAGAAGTAGCTGAGTTTGTGTCTAAATGTTTGACTTGTTAATAAGTGAAGGCCAAACATCAGAGACCCTCGGGATTGTTGCAACCCTTACCTGTTCCAGGATGGAAGTGGGAACATATAACTATGGATTTTGGGGTTGGACTACCCCTATCACAACAGAATCATGACGCGATTTGGGTAATTGTGGATCGTCTGACAAAGTCCGCACACTTCATCGCGTACAATATGACTTACCCAGTAGAAAGGATGAGTCAAATGTACCTACAACAAGTGGTGCGACTGCACGGTGTGCCTGTGTCGATTGTATCAGATCGCGATGCACATTTTACCTCGGGATTTTGGGAAAGTCTGCAGAAGGCTATAGGAACTTCGCTCAAGATGAGTACTACTTTCCATCCTCGGACTGATGGAAAGACCGAGCATGTTAATCAGATTATGGAAGATATGCTGAGAGCTTGTGCAATCGATTTTGAAGGATCTTGGGAGACTCACTTACCGTTGGTCGAATTTGCGTATAACAACAATTATCACTCGAGTATTGGGATGGCACCATTCGAAGCCTTGTACAGACGGCCATGTAGATCTCCGTTGTGTTGGGCTGAAGTGGGAGACACAGAATTGTTGGGACCAGAGTTGGTAAGAGAGACCAATGAGAAGATTTCACTGGTTAGGAAAAGAATGAAAACTGCACATAGTAGACACGAGAGTTATGCGGATCGACGTCGAAAGAATTTGGAGTTCAGTATCGGTGATCACTTCCTCCTTAAAGTTTCACCTATTCGAGGAGTAGTACGTTTTGGTCAGAAAAGTGGGAAATTGGCACCTCGTTTCATTGGACCATTCGAGGTTTTGGAGCGTATTGGGAAAGTGGCTTATCGACTCGCGTTGCCACCATAGATGTCGGGTGTTCATAATGTGTTCCATGTTAGTATGTTAAGGAAATACATACGGGATCCTTCACATGTGGTAAATTTTGATGATATTGAGACGAGTCAGAATGTTGTCTACAAAGATAGACCTGTGAGGATTCTTGACCAGAGTATCAAGAGGCCGAGAAGAAGAGACATTCCTTTGGTTAAGGTTCAGTGGAGGCATCATGACGAGGGAGAAGCGTCATGGGAGTTAGAGTCAGACATGAGGACTAGATACCCCGAGTTGTTTCAAGATTAGTTAGCTCAGATTTCGGGGCAAAATCTCTATTAAGGTGGGTAGAGTGTAACACCCTGTATTTTTTATTTTCATTAATAAATAAATCTTTCATTTTAATTCTATTTATAAATAATTGTTTAGGGTGAAACTGTAATTTTCATAAATATAGAAAATACCTTCTAAAGATTTGAAAACTATATCTATACTTTTGTACAACCCGGGATTTAATTACTACATTAATATGGTTTTCTGTATTTTTATTTCAACCCTAAAATACCAATTTTTGTTTTAAACTGCGTCTTTACCGCGTCTTGGGTAAGGGAGCACGTGAGCTCAACCTCACTGGGAGAAATCTCCCTATCGCTTGGAGCCTACACATATCAGTTTATATATATGTGTGTTTTTATCTCACCACTCTCACAGACTCTCATTCTCTCCCTACTCTCTCAATCTCTATCTCATTCTCTCTTGATCTCTTAAGAACAACACACACACATACACACACACATATTCAGATTGTATACATATAGATACACATACAAATACATACATATATATATAATTCAAGAACGGAGGAGAATTCGAACGACGGAATCGACGGCGGAAATTATCTGACTCAAATTCTCAGTCTATTGACCCTCTGTGAGTATTATAAACTCACTCTCAACGTATATATATGTATATTTTAGTATATATATATATGTGTGTATATGTGTATATATATAGATACACCATTAAAGCTTTGAAAATTAGAGTTTTACAAAAGTTAACCAAAATCAATTCCGTGAATAGGGAATGAAAGATTTTAGTCCCAATAAGCTACAGTTCGAATCCTACGAAGTAATTCATTCGTATCGCGACGTACCGTTGATTTAAAGTTTTGACACCCTTACTTTAATCGCAAATATCTAGAGATATAATCTGTATTAGTTTAAATTGATCTCATAATCGTAATCTACGCGGAAAACCAGAGAGATCCATATATGGCATGATATGGTTGAAACATAATTTGAAAATGGGTATATAACAGTTTGGAAAATTAAAAACAGGGGAAAAACGAAGAAGATGAAGTTCTACAACAAGTCGCGAGCGCGAGGTTCGCTCGCGCGACCTGCGTTGTTTTGGGCAGAAAGGAAATTTTAAAAGAATTTACGAAAATGGCCTAATCGCGCGCACGACCCGATCGCGCGACCCATCCCCCTTCGCTCGCGCGACCTGAGCATTTTTGAGCAGTTTTTGTATTTTGAATAAGGGACTATTTGGAAAAGGTTTTGAAAGTTTTTTTAAAGAACTGTTTGACAGATATACTGTTTTAAAGGCTCACTGTTAGAAATTGGACTTATAAGAAGCAATTAAGGCCGAGATCTATGTTTAAAGAATATCCAACTTTGAGATTAATAACTGTTACTACAAACCTTGAATATTGACATACATATTAGGGTCGAGGTTGTGTCAACATACACGTGTGTGAGAAAGCAGGAAAAGAGTAAAGAGTGGCGGCCTGGTGTGTGACCTCAATATCGATCGGATATTATTCCTGGTATCTAAGGCGCTCGTTTCGGATATCGATCGGATATTATTCCTGGTATCCGCAGCGATGGTATTGAGTACGGCTTAGATATCGATCGGATATTATTCCTGGTATCTAAGGCGCTCGTTTCGGATATCGATCAGATATTATTCCTGGCATCCGAAGCGATGGTTGGTTGTGATCGACCCAGATATTGATCGGATATTAATCCTGGTATCTGAGGCGATAGTGTGGTGTGTGACCTCAATATCGATCGGATATTATTCCTAGTATTGGAGGCGATAGTGTTGTGTACGACTTAGATATCGATCGAATATTATTCCTGGTATCTAAGGCGTGCATTTCGGATATCGATCGGATATTATTCCTGGTATCTGGAGCGATGGTATGGTGTGCGGTTTGGATATCGATCGGATATTATTCCTGGTATCTGAGGTAATGGTTTCGTTGAGTCAAGTTTTGTTGAGAGAAAAGAGTCAGAAAGATGAGATGTTACATTGTTCATGCACGGTCGCATATTTGTTGCTTACTTTATTCCCCCGTGACTTATGTTGGAATTGGAACCTTGAATCTATTTCTTTTAAAGTTAAATTGCACCGTTGTTTATTTGCTTATATATACATTGCGAGCACATGTTTATTTTGCTCACCAGCTTTCATAAGCTGACGGCGTTGATGCGTCCTAGACTCTATGTCCAGATTTTCAGGGTCAGGAGCACATGTTTATTTTGTCTATGCTAGTTAGAGGCAGGGGACTTTCCAAGAGGCTGCTTTATATTTCCTTATGTCTTTTTAATTTTGGGTTGTAATAATCTAGTTTTAGACATTTGAATAAGGGCGTTTTGTGCCTAAAACCTGGACTTATGTAATAGTTTTAGTAAGTTTTAATTTTGGAGCTTATATTTATTAGCATCCTTTCCTTTAGAAATGTTGTTAAGTTATTTGTTGCAGGGACAATTGGTCATACTCACTTGTCACGAAGTACGAGTCCATAAAGGAAATTAAATGCTTTCCTGTATTATGCTACGTCGAGGCGTGACAAAATGTAGCCCAGGTCATCTTTCTTACTGCAGCTTCTCCTACAGTTGCTTTCTCTGATTCCTACCAATCGGCTATGGCTTATGTCAACTGGAAGGTCTCCAGTTGACGCTTCTCAATCTCAGTACATCCTAGTGTGTCAAAGATCGACTCCATTTCCCAGAGCCACTATTCTGCTTTATATGGCTCAACATCTCCGTCGAACTTATCAGGACAAAAATGACGGAATCGCTCTACCACTTTATCCTCTACAGGTCTCAGAGGTGGTCCGGGGTTGTTTCCATTATTCGCGTTGTTATAGTTGTCCACATTGTTGATGCGTTCTAGTCTCCACACAAAGGCCTCGAATAGATTATTAGGATCAGCAATTGTAGGTGTCGGGGGTGCAGCCTCAATCTGCTCGACGGGACGATTACGAGTGGGCCTCCCTGCCATAGTGATTCGTGTGTTGGTGTACCTACATAGACATCTATTGGTTACTACTAGAATACGCGCACTCATCTTCAAGTTATTAATGTAGGAATGTACATCGAGATATGAAATTTAACAAAGTAGTGAAATTTTAAAATATCAAGATCATTGGAACATAGTATATACTAAAAGATAGCTATCTTAGTGTGAGTACTATTCGAAAACATCTTAAGGTTTTCAACTTAGAGGTATAAGACAATCAGTGAGCACATTTAAGTAAAACCTAGTGCTCTAATACCAAAAATCCTGTCATACCCTGGAGTTGCAGAAATTAGGAGGAAATAAAATTTTCCTTTCTGGTCCGTAAGCTATGACTAGTTACATTAACTAATTGTCCACAACACACTAGATAATAAAAGAATAACTCAAGCGGAAGGGTAAACTAAATATATACATCAAAAGGTTACTAGCTATTACATCAGATTTTGTAGTTTCAAAAGATAAGATAACAAAAGTGGTTAAGGCGTTGGGCGTCGTTTACATCTTTACATGTAAGGACAAAAGAAAAGTGTAAGATCGTTGAAGTAAGGCGTGTGATGCCAATTTACAACTTAGTATAAACGGATAAAAATCTATAAGTAACAACTAAGTCTTCTTTCATGAAGCCGCGTCTCTAACTGGCGTAGCCGTGACCTTCATCGTTGTAGGCTTCTCCTTCGAAGGCTTCCTCTTCATAGGCTTCTTCTGGATAGTGCTCCTCTAGGTAGTCATATCCTGTGAACTCTAGACGTGGGAATGTCCAGGGCGTAGTATGCTGTTAGCTTTAATAAAAGCTAAGTGAGCGTCCTAACCGAACACTCCTAATATAAAATATGTATCCGAAAGTATATATCGACTAGTTATGACTATTGAATGAATTATAATGAGACCGTGCGTAAACTATGCATCATCGATATGTTCGACTTCACTCAACTTAATATCCGACTCACTTGACTTTGTTACATTACCAGTGTAACGCTGTTGGCTTAGAGTTCTCACCCAGTGGGTCGAGGTATGGCGACTTTACTATCATTGTTTGCCTTTTCATGGCCATAGTAGTAATCTCGCTTTACAAGCTAAACAGGTGCTCTAGGTCCTTGGGACCTTGCCTTATGAATATCATCGTCGATTTGTGAAACAGTTACTTTACTATCATTGTCGTCGCGACCGCAATAGTATTCTCGCCTTACAGGCTAACCGTGTTTATTCATTTCTCAATTTGTGATTATCAACATGGTTACTTTGATATCGTATTTGCCTCTCCGTGGCCACAGTAGGAATCATCACCGACATGCGATCCTGTAATTCCATTTGACAGTACCGGTTCGTCATGTATCAACTTTTGGACCTCCACGGTCGACTACACTTATTTCTAAATGCATACAGACTTGGTCTCCGAGACCGTTCGACTCTGTACACGAGCACATCGACTTGACGTTACGACACCGACTTCTACGTGAGGTGTTTTATGTGATATGCACGAGGTACAAGTTAATTAAGCAAGCATTATTCTTGAAATATAGTACGGGCTCTAAGCTCGTAGTACAACATGTTAAAGCATGGGGTTAATTGGACTAATAGTAATAATATTAATAGTGATATGTCCCAAAATAATCTAGCCATGAAGCCAGCCTGTCACATCACCAAGAGGTGCCGGTTACTCCAGTAAAGGCGCCAATAGCCGAGCGATCCCGAGGTGTTTGTTAGAACCGGGCGGTTCGTACCAACAGGCCGGGCATGAAGGTCGTGGCGTCTCGCGATCCCGGCCTATCCAGCAGTTTCCTAAACCAACTACAAGTCTGCAAGATGGAATGTAGCAGTTTCCTAAACCACTTAGGAAACTTTCCCCAAATTATGCCAATCAAGTGTAATCAGATTAGGTTTCCTAATCCTATTAACTTACCATGTAATGGTCGACTCTTGCATCTATAAAAGAGCCCACCTACCCTGTCAATAGGGATCCGAAAATAATTCTCTAGCTAACAAGCATACAACAGAGAACTCAGCATCAATACGCATATACCCGGCCGGTATTACTGGTAGTGCCGCCCCTCTTTGTTGGCTCACCAGGCCAGCCGGTGATCTGCTAGTGAACTCGCACAGACGCAACCGTGGACGTAGGTCACCTCGTTAACGGGACCGAACCACACACAAATTGTTCTTGTCTTTTTCTCTCTCTAAACCCTTCTTACCAGTTTTAGGCATCATTAGTTTGGCGCCGTCTATGGGAACCGACAAGTCTTCTCATCAACAAATTCTTAACTAATCAACATGCCGCCAAAGATGGGTAAGAGAGCCGCTATTCTGACCGGTCAGGAGAACCCACAGCTTGAGCAGCAGGCTGCCTCCATGACCACTGAACAGATAACGGCAGCACTGGCACAACTCTTGGAGGGCTAGCGCCGAACACAGAAACAGATGGAGGCACTTTTGGTCGGACAGGAGAAGGTCGAGAAGCTCCTTAAAGCCCATTCCATACGAGAAGTCCACTACCCTGACTGGCTAGCCAATGTGGTACTTATAAAGAAAAGCAGCGGGAAGTGGAGGATGTGTGTGGACTTCACCGACCTCAATAAGGCTTGCCCCAAGGATTGCTATCCGCTACCCCGGATAGAACTCCTTATGGACTCTACGGCAGGTCACTCACTCCTCTAATTCATGGACGCTTACTCAGGGTACAACCAGATCAGCATGTACCCCGGGGACATAGAGAAGACTGCGTTCATCACTGACTAGGGCACATATTGTTGCAAGGTTATGCCATTCGGTCTCAAAAATGCAGGGGCCACCTACCAACGCCTGGTCAACTACTTGTTCAAAGACCTAATTGGAAAGTCTATGGAAGTATACGTGGATGATCTGCTGGTCAAGAGTCGGGACGAGCCTGACCACCTTGAACATCTGGCCGGGGCCTTCAGCATTTTGAGAAAATTCAGGATGAGGTTGAACCCGGCCAAATGCACCTTCGGCGTCTCGTTCGGGAAATTTTTGAGCCACCTAGTCAACAGACGGGGGATTAAGGCAAACCCCGAAAAGATCAAAGCCATCATCAATATGCGGTCGCCCAAATCAACGAAGAAAGTACAAAGCCTAGCCGGACGAGTGGCCGCATTGAACAGATTTATCTCCCGAGCTACCGAACGGGGCCTGCCATTCTTTAGAATCCTCTGTAAAGCGTTCCAGTGGTCAGAAAAGTTCAAAGAAGCGTTCCAAGAACTCAAGAAGTACTTGGCGTCCCCCCCTACTCTCAACACCCGTGCCGGGGAAAGAATTATTCCTATACTTGGCAGTGTCACCATCAGGGTTAGCTCGGCACTCATTCGGGAAGAGCACGGGATACAGTTCTCAATGTATTACACCAGCCGGGCGTTCCAGGGCGCAGAGAGTAGATACTCCCGCATCGAAAAACTGGCGTTCTCCCTCATCACCTTGCCCCGAAGGCTCTGCCCGTACTTTCAGGCCCATGTCATTGTGGTCCTCACAAATCAACCTCTCTGCAGAATCCTCAGTCATCCAGACACGTCCGGGAGGCTCGTCAAGTGGGCCTTGGAGTTGGAAGAGTTTGAAGTGATCTACCGACCCATAACAGCCATCAAGGGACAAGTTGTGGCAGACTTTTTGGTTGAGTTCACATATCCAGAGGACCCGATTGAAGAGTCTGAGCCTCCGGCCTTACCGCCCGGGTTATACTCTGATATCCCAACCTGGTTACTGCACGTGGACGGTTCATCTAATCAGCAAGGTAGTGGGGCAGGAATCATCCTAACTACCCCCGACGGCATCCAGCTCGAATGTGCTAAGGTTTGGGTTCCGTGCCTCCAACAACTAGGCCGAATACGAAGCCCTCTTGGTCGGATTACAGTTGGCCATCTTTATGAGTGCACAACAGGTCCAGGGATACAGCGACTCCCAGCTCGTGGTCAACCAGGTAATCCAAGAGTACGAAGCACGGGAAGACAACATGGTAGCCTACTTGGCCCTTGTCCGAGCGATTTCCAAGAAGCTCTGAGGATTCTCCATCATGCAGATACCCAGAGAAGAAAATATCAGGGCCGACCGGTTGGCTCACCTCGCCTCGTCTTCTGAATGAGACTTGCCCACGATACGGATACAATATCTACCTGAGCCAAGTGTGATCAACTCAGAAGGCATGGAGGTAGATCCAGTCATCTTGGGACCCAACTGGATGGATACGCTCGTGACATTCTTGACGACAGGCGTGCTGCTAGACGAGAAAGAAGAGGCCCGCTGGGTCAAGTACCGGGCGGCCCGATACCACCTTGTTGACGGCATTCTCTACAAGAGGGGATTTACTATCCCGTACCTCCGCTGTGTTCACCCCGCACAGGTCCCAGCGATATTGTTTGAAATCCATGAAGAAGTGTGCGGGAACCACATTGGAGGCCTAGCACTCTCCAAAAAGGCCCTATTGCAAGCTTATTACTAGCCAACCATGACCCGAGATTCGTAAGAGTACGTCCGAAGGTGTGACAAGTGTCAAAGATATTCTCCCATGATCAACCGACCGGGAGAACTCCAGACACCAATCCACAGCCCCTGGCCGTTCGCCTAGTGGGGAATCGAGATTGTTGGTCCCTTACCGATGGGAAAAGGACAGGTCAAGTTCGCCATCATCGCTATTGATTACTTCACCAAATGGGCAGAGGTCGAGCCCTTGGCGACAATAACCGAACAAAAAATGGAAAGCTTCGTGGAAAGGAATATTCTCAGCAGGTTCGGCATTTCCCGGGTCCTGGTCAGCGATAATGGCAGACAATTCGACACCCCTATCTCTAGGCAGTTCTGCTCGGGCTATGGGATACTGAATCATTACTCCTCCCCCGAGCACCCACAAGCCAACGATCAAGTCGAGGTCACCAACCGGACAATCTTGCAGTCAATCAAGAGGCTTGAAGGCGCCAAAGGGTTGTAGGCTGAAGAACTACTGACCCTCCTGTGGGCCTACCGCACAACACCCCGAGCGGCAACAGGCGAGACGCCATTCTCTTTAACCGACGAATTTGAGGCGGTGGTCCCCATAGAGCTCGGGTTGCCTACATACCGGGTGGCCAACTTCAGTGCGCCGGATAACGAAGAAGCTCTCAGGTCAGAACTGGATCTGGTGGAGGAAAGGAGAGACCAAGCCTACCTAAAGGTGGCAGCCTACAAGCAAAGGGTCTCGCGGTATTGTAATAGCAAGGTGAAGCACCGCAGTTTTTAAGTCGGAGACCTCGTCCTTAAGGTAGTGAACCAGTCTACCCGGATCCCGAGCCACGGGAAACTAGGGCCAAACTGGGAAGGCCCGTATAAAGTAACCTGGGTTAACCGACTGGGAACCTACTAGCTACAGAGCATGGACGGGCACGATCTCACTCATCCTTGGAATGTGCAACACCTCCGTAAGTATTATCAGTAGCATTTGGCCACAGAAATTTAGTATTGGTAGAGAAATTTCTTTTTTTAGCTCTAATTGAGCAAACGCTATAAATTGTTATTTTTAAATAAAATTAAATAGTTTACTTTTGCAAACTTACTCCCGTTAGTACATCGTGCAATGCTAAAAAGACCTCGGGCTCTGAACCCAGGCACCTAAAAGACCTCAGGCTCTGAACCCAGGCACCTAAACGACCTCGGGCTTGAACCCAGGCACTACAAAGACCTCGGGCTCCGAACTCAGGCACTAAAAAGACCTCGGGCTCCAAACCCAAGCACAAAATGACCCTGCAACCATCCATATTCCAGGTCGGTTTCCTATGGTCACTCTTCAACACACCCCCACTTTCACTGGATGCTCATGGGGCAAGGGGATACTAGACCTAAACAGGAAATTACTTAAGGCTTTGCTTAGGTCTAGCCGACGATGGGGGAAAACTCCTAGGTGGCCGACGATGGCGAGATTCAAAGGACCCCGCAACCACCCATGTTCCAGGTCGGTTTCCTACGGTCGCTCACTCCTGTACTCCTGCCTTAGCTAAATGCTTGGGGGGCAGGGGAATATTAAGCCAAACAGAAAATCACACCGGTCACTAAAAGAACTTGGAAGATATTCCTAAGTACTTATAGTGACCAGAGATAATATCCCGGATGGTAAAATAGGATACACCTATAATACACCGAGACATCCCGGACGGTAATACAGGGTATTCCTATAATACACTGGGCGATCCTGGATGCTAAACAGGACAAGTTCCTATGGTATACTGGGCTATTACCTTTTAAATAGGTCAGGAAGACTAGGTGTTCTACTGGTTACGATCCTAAAACATTTGCTAAGGCAGGGGTTAGGTCGGCCAAAAACCGAGTGGATACTATCAATTACAATTAGGCAAAGTACAGAAAAAAGACACAGTTAATAGAAAGGAAGTTTGACCTCAGGGTCCTTTTCATTAATTAAAACAGAAATTGTACAAAGCTTGGGCGGCAGTTGTAGTAGCCTCCCAAAAAAATAACTACAACAAAAACAAAAAGAGGAAATATTAGTTGTCTACAACCACCACTTATCCCTCCTCCGCAGCCTGCTCTTCAACAGAGGGGTCCCCGGCCGGGGCAGCTTCAGTGGCGACCTCGGAGTCAGCTTGGCCCTCCTTCCAATAACTGGACTCTGCCCAAGAGTAGTCGGATAAGTCCCAGTCAAGGTGGTCGGTAGCAGCCCGCTTCGCTAGGTCAGCATAGCCCGTGAGGAACCCTGCCTCGAACTCTTCCTCAGCCTCCTTGGCTTCAGCCTCCCGAGCAACAGTAAGCTCTGAAAGGGTGGCCGTCATGGCAACCAGGTCCTTCTCGGCAGAGATCCTCCCGGCCTCCGTGGCTGCAGCCTTAGTCTCTGCAACCTTCTCGGCGGCGATCCTCCCGGCCTCTGCGGCTGCAGCCTTAGCCTCCGCAACCTTTCGGACGGCCCGCTCGGTTGACAGAGAGTCACGGATCTCCCTAAGCTCCAGGGAAGTTGCCCGAAATTTTTCTTCTTCCACGGTGAGAGCAAACTCCACGGATTCCCGGGCAGCCCTTTCCAGGGAAAGGTTAGCCTCTGCAGCGGCCAACCTCTCAGCGATGCCGGGAAGGGTGGTCTCAGCCCCGGCCGCAATACAGCTAATATGCAAGAACAAGAAAACATCAGTATGCTCATGGAGGAAAAGTTAATGTTCACATTGCAAAGGGACTTACCATGTGGTTGATGCTGTACAGCCAACCGATGATGGCCTCGGGGCTCAGCATGGTGCACTTGTCAATCTAACTCTACAGCAGCCCAGGCCGTACCCTTCCGTGGAAGTCGTCCGCTGTCTTGACCTCCGGCCTTGAAGAGGGGCCCGCACGAGCTTTTTCCATGCTCGGGAAGGAGACCCCGGACAGTTTGGCAGCAGGAGGTAGTGGTGGTGGCGCAGCAATTGTTACGACGGGCGTTGAGGCAGCAGCTGCCTCCTTTTCAGCCCGAATAGAAATCCCCCGGGAAATCCTCTTGAGGGGCTGGCCCTCGGCGAGATCTGGCTTCTTCCTCTTTTGGCCAGCCCAGGCCATCAGGGCCGCCTCTTTCTCCTTCAAGGCTGCCGCATTCTTGGGAGCCATTTCTGCAAAACCAGGGAGCATGTCATAATTCAGCAAAGTACCAAACGAAAAGAAAACCAGATGGTCAAGAAATGGTATTACAAGGAATGATCGCCGGGAAGATGGGAGCTGTGAAGCGCTGGGGCTTGTAGGAGATCTTCGGGCTTCCCGATCGAGTCAACACTTTGTTAATGTCAGTTGGGTCCTCCACCAAAGACAGGACCCTCGCTTGGAGCTCGTCGGGAAGACTTGGCAAGTCAACTGCTCCCACTGCAAAACAAACATACAAAGGGGTTAGTCAAGGCAAAATAGAAAGATTAATCAAGAAAGAAAAGTGGTCGGGCTTACTCCTCAGCTTCCCCGCCCAGGAGGTCCTCAACTGAATACCCGGCGCCTTCTCACACAGCCCCAGGGTGGACACTTGGAAGAATTTCTTCTTCCATCCTTTATTGTTGCTCGGGCAGTTTACAATTATCTTCCGCCACTACCTGGCCCGGAGCGAGAAGAAACCAGACTCCCCGTGAACCTGGAAAGGCCGGTGGGTCCAGAAGAACTCCTGTAAGGTGAGCTCATACCCGAGGACTTGGGGCCATACGGAGATGCACCCCATCAGATATCGCCAACCGTTCAAAGCAAGTTACCCGGGGGAGATTCTGAGGTAAATGAGCACATCCTGGGCAACTGGGTGGAGAGGCAGGCGAAGGCCTGCCATGAAGGCATCCTCGTACAAAGTGACGAAGCCTGACTTATGGAAGTGAGCTCCGCCGTTGTGGACAGAAAGAGAGAAGGGGCCGGGAAGCTCATATCTTCCCTGATCTGATCCAAATCAGGACCTCGCAAGGTACTAATAATGGATTCACACGCAAAGACGACCCCAGGACTGTTCGGTACAGACCCTTCATTACCTGACTCCCGAGACGTCGAGGCTACGGGAGAATCCCAATGTGTTTCTTCGTGAGATGCCCGGGCAGGTATTCTTCCCTCACTATGCTGGTCAGAGGGGGCTGATTAGGGAAGATCTAAGCTTACGCTCATGGACCCTGACCGCGACTGCTTGTCCTCCGATCAGGATGACGAGTTGAAGTCTGAGTGGCACATCTCTACGTCTGCAATGTACCTAGGGGAAAATGACCTAAGAATGGGTCAAGAACTCCAAGCCTGGTGTACAGAGGGGGCAGATCTAGGAACCTAAAGGGCAGATCGTATAAGACTCTAGAAGAAAGATAACACTCTCTCAAGACTCTCCCGGGAACACCCGTTCGGTCCAACTGCTCTAACCCACCCCCGGATTGGAAGAAATGATAAAATCGAAAAAAGAAAAAATCCCACGCTCGTTCTAACCCAAGTGGGTTCGCTCCCTCCAGCTTTGTTCAGAAAAGAAGAAGAGAATGAAGAACTGAAGATAGAAAGGGAGGACTTACAAGGTTTCGCGCAGAAAAGAGGTCAGGAATCTTGCTCGGGATCTTGTATGCTCTCAAACCGCTCGGTAAACTCTCTCACTTAGCATCAGGAACTGAAGAGATGATCAATTGTTCCTTATATAGGAGTGACAGACGGTCTAGATTAATCAGATCCAACGGCTCAGGAGTTTTCCCGCCAAGAACTGTCGGACAGCTGTCACCTCGGGCACGTGAAGGGTCGCCTAATGCGCCCGCATTAAATGCGTGACGTGACGGTCCGGTTACCACGCAACTGTTCGGTTACATCCGAACCGACTTCGCTGGATCCTGACTAGGCCAATTACTCCCTGACACGTGGCAATACCCACACCCAAGCTCCTACCTGTACCAGTCGATTATTCCACCGGGTGATCTGGAGTGTGGGCCCCATCCTGAGTAGCATTCCCGGAGGACAACCGAGCGGTTTCCAAGAAGGTACTGATTTTCGAATCCTCACCCGATGAAGCATCCAGTCAGTTCCGAAAATGGGGGGCAGCTGATATGTCCCAAAATAATCAAGCCATGAAGCCAGCCTGCCACGTCACCAAGAGGTGCTGGTTACTCCAGTAAAGGTGCCAATAGCCGAGCAATCCCGAGGTGTTTGTTAGAACCGGGCGGTTCGTACCAACAGGCCGGGCATGAAGGTCGTGGCGTCTCGCGATCCCGGCCTATCCAGCAGTTTCCTAAACCAACTACAAGTCTGCAAGATGAAATGTAGCAGTTTTCTAAACCACTTAGGAAACTTTCCCCAAATTATGCCAATCAAGTGTAATCAGATTAGGTTTCCTAATCCTATTAACTTACCATGTAAGGGTCCACTCTTGCATCTATAAAAGAGCCCACCTACCCTATCAATAGGGATCCGAAAATAATTCTCTAGCTAACAAGCATATAACAGAGAACTCACCATCAATACGCATATACCCGACCGGTATTACTGGTAGTGCCGCCCCACTTTATTGGCTCACCAGGCCCGCCGGTGATCTGCTAGTGAACGCGCACAGACGCAACCGTGGACGTAGGTCACCTCGTTAATGGGACCGAACCACACACAAATTGTTCTTGTCTTTTTCTCTCTCTAAACCCTTCTTACCAATTTTAGGCATCATCAAATAGTAATACTAATAATAACAATAATAACAAAATAATATACTTGGAGGACCATATACTAACATAAGGTTAACCCTGGAATAAATAAATAATAATAATATTAATAATAATAATTATATTATTAACAGAATAAGAATACGGACATTAATATGGTTGGGGTACGACATATTAAAGCATGATGTTGATTTGATAATAATAATAATAACAATAATAATAATAAAGATAATGATACTAATAATAACATTATTCATAGAATAATAACATAGATATTAATATGTTCGGGGTACACATATTAACATGAAGTTTAACCAAAATAAATAGTAATAATAATAATAATAATAATAATATTAGTAATGAAACAATTATATGGACATTAACATGTTCGGGGTATACATGTTAAACACGAGATTAACAGCTAAGTAATAATAATAATAGTGATTAATAACAACAACAATAATAATAATAACAGAATTCATAATACGGACCTAGGTTAGGGACACTACATGTTAAATAGGATTATCCATAAATACTAATAATAAATGGAAGATAAAACGGGAATTAAAACTAGTATACTAAGTGAGTTAGGAACTCACCGTAGGTTCGGGGTCGTAGTGTGGCTTGGGGGTAAGCTTTCTTTCTCCTTCTTTCCTTTCCTTTCCTTTCCTTTCCTCCTTTTTTTTCTCTCATAGTTTCTTTCTCTCTTTGTTTTTTGGGTGTAAAAGAAATTAGGGAGGGGGAAGTGTGGTATTTATAGAGGGAGGGGAGGTTGGGATTTACTTATTATACATATAATATGGCCACACACACATGCATAACATATATATATATATTATAGTACACAGATGCACAGACCACATACATACATATATAACATAACACACTCAAGCATACAAGGTACACTGCCACACTACACCACACTGTACACACATAATTACACCACACACAACACACACTACAAACAAAACACACATGGACACTACCAAACATACATGAACAACACTCATTACATACACAACACACCTAACCACTACCACTCACCTCACTGCCACATGCAAACATACACTGCACACTCACATCACTCAACCCTCTCTCTCTCTCTCTCTCTCTCTCTCTCTCTCTCGGCACAACACTCCTCACATGCACTCACACACCCACTTAGGTGTATACACTCACATTATTAGGGTGTAAGGGGGTTGGTTGGGAGGTATGGAGGATAGAGTATTAAGGTGGGTTAGGGTGTTTGAGTGGGCAAGGTGGTTGGGAGAGCATGGGAGTGTAAGGGGGGTGGTTGGTTGCTTCCCACAATTTGTGGGATGTGACTGACACAACATGTCTCATCAAGTACACATGCACAGAATTTTGTACAAACATAGGTATTATTACGGGTTCGCGTGCTATCCCAGTCCGGGTTCTAAATACAGTCCGAGTCTAATTAATATGTGATGAAAATAAAACTTAATATAAATATTATAACTGTAATATAAACTGCTTTGATAAAATTAAATGATACCGAGAATTTAAAATGCAAATTAATATTACGGGATTTGAAAACTAAGAATTACAGTCTAGCGAGTGCAATCCGGAATTACAGAAAATTCATTGATAAATGGGAACAGAAAGTAAAGGTATTACAACTTCTTCATTCAGGATGGGTATTTATTTCACTCTAACAAACTCTGTATTCTGTGCACTTCTGTGAAAGACTTCTTACTATGGGAGGTCCACGCAGGTGGCTTGGCAGGTCACTTCGGGCGGGATAAAACTATCAAAGAGGTCGAACATCAATTTTATTGGCCAAGTCTTAAGAGGGATGTTGCCAAAATAGTTGGTCAGTGCCGAATTTGTTAGTTAGCCAAGCACTATAAATAGAATACGGGGCTTTATACTCCCCTGCCTATACCAAACCGTCCTTGGCATGATGTAAGCGTGTATTTCGCCCTCGGTCTCCCTCGCACCTTCCGTAAGCATGAATCCATACTTGTGGTGGTTGACCGCTTTTTGAATATGGCTCATTTCATCCCTTGTTCAAAAAATTCTGATGCCTCTCACGCTGCCAAGCTTTACTTTGATGAGATGATCAAACTATATAGTCTCCCCAAGATAATTGTGTCTGACAGGGACATCAGGTTCATGAGTTACTTTTGGAAGACCCTTTGGCATATGGTAGGCACTAAGCTTAAATTTTCTATGGCATATCACCCCCAAATGGATGGTCAAATAGAGGTTGTCAATAGAAGCTTAGGATATCTCTTGCATTGCTTAGTGGGTCAGGGTAATAGAAATTGGGACTCCATCCTTCCTACGTCCCAGTTTGCTTAACATAGTTTAGTTAATCGCTCCATTGGCATGAGCCCGTATGAAGTGGTCCACGGATACAAGCCTTGGAAGCAAATTGACCTCATTCCCATGAATCCCCAAGTAAGAGTCTCCGCCATAGCGGAATCATTTACATAACATATTCATGACTAGCATGACACGATTAGTAATTAGATTCAAGCTAGTAATGAGTAGCATACAATACATGCTAATTCTCGTAGATGCTTACTAGAATTTTAAATAGGTGATTATTTTATGATTCGCATCAGACCCAAATAGTTTCCATTCGGTGCCATTAGGAAGTTGCAATCTCGTAGTGTCGAACCTTTCAAGATACTAAAACGAATCGGGCCAAATACATATGTCATTGCCTTCCACCAGAGTATGGAATTAGTTCCATTTTTAATATTGAGGATTTGGTTGCCTATAAGTCCCATGCTAACCCTGGTGACCCTTTTATTGACCACTCTGGTTTTCCCACTTCCCCCTATATTCTTGATCCTACCCCTTTACCCGTTCCACTAGCACAGAAAGAGTCTATTGATACTATTTTAGATGAGTAGCTTATGTCTACTAGGAATGGCGGTGTTTAGTGCTTTCTCGTTTGTTGGATCGGTCGACCAGATTTCGATTATATATGGATTACTAGAGAGGAGCTCCAGCAGATCGACCCTGACTTGTTCGACTACTACCAGAGTCGACCATTGACCCACTCAACGGGGTTAAGTTTTTCCCACCATAGGAGAGTTGGTGTTGGCACCAGTACCATGATCATGCCATTCTCGAAGTTCTACCATTGACGCCGCCAGAGCATAGTGCATCCAATCACATTGTGGTTGGGTGACTACTAGGTTAGGCCAAACTCAGGGCCCAAGTAGATGATTAGTAAGTAATAAATATGTCATCTTTTATTTTATTTTCTCTATTTTATGCTTTAGGAAGTTTTCATAATTGGGAACTCTTTTAAGCTAGGACTTTTATTCTCTATAAATAAGGTGCAAATGATGTATTTAGACAATTTTTTATGATTAATAAAATTCTACATTGAAATTGTACAGGGATGCTTTTCATACTTCTGGCCTAGGTACAAGGATACCTAGACCCTTTTCTCTTCTTTTTGCGATTTCCGATTGTTCGAGTCCTTCTACAAAGTTCAACTTTCTTCTCATCGTACCTTTAAAATACATTCTCGTATTTGTTCTCTTTAATCTCTTCACTGAGAGCTCGAGTTAAGGAGGTAAATGGTTATGAAGTTTAGGAGCTTTGTGAATGAGCATTGGGACACTTATACCTACAGCCCTTGTGGTGGTTTTACCATACGAGGGTAACGAGATGGGTAATATGAGCCAAAGGAAGGAAATCGATGACTTGCAAAGTCAGCAAGGTTTGAATAGTAGTAAGATTGGATAACTATTTTTGACATGTAATTTAGCATTGTTATTGCAATCAAAAGATCTTTATTGCCTCACTTTCAGGGGAAATAGAAAAAGAAAGAAGAAAAGCCTTGCACAACAATTGTTTGATGTTTAATCTATTAGAATTTATTGTTTCAGGCCAATCCCATCTCTCTCCCCCTTTTTATCAATGAAATCTTGCTTTGGTAAAAAAGAAAAACTAGGTTCTTTTTAAAATTTATTAGAGAGAGAGTCAATTAGGTACTTTATATAACGCCGTGCCTTCCAAATTTCAATCCCAAATTTTATTCTAAAATTTTTGGTCAGTTTGTATGTTGTTTTTTCTTTATCTATATAGTTATATATACACCACACCTATTTTGAATTGTATGAAGTTACTAGCATTTGTTGTCCCAAGTGCTTGACATTTCTGATGTTTCTTTATCATTGGTAGAATTTTTATTGTTCTTTCAGTTGTGCACTTGAAGATACGTGGACTTAGTGTAGTCATTTCCTTCCGGTACTTACCTTTGTAAACTTGGGTACATTTAATTCTATTAAAAATGCACAAAAAATTATATAAAACTCTTGTTGTCTCAAAGCAGCACTAAGATGGGCTATCATTTTGTTTTGCCCGGAACTGATTTCTGTTGAAATGATTCCACTTCAATGCATGACCCCATTTTAGGTCAGTGATTTTGTTTATGTCATAAGCTTTTGTCCTTACATTTTCCCATGGCATATCATGCTACATTCACTTGCTTTCCAATTCCTAATTGATTCGAGATGAAAAGTGCATATTCATAGCATATTATATGATCTTTTATGCATACTTTTATCCCCAAAGTCCCTATATTTAGGTGCATTCTAATAACAATGTTCTTTTTATTGTATTAATGCTAAAACATATGTTTATGCGTTGTTTTATAGGTATTAGAATGTAAATCAATGAAGTGGAGCTAAAGAAAGTGATTCTGGTGAAGAGAACAACATAAGCAGCTGAGAAAATGCCAATTTTAACAATGAAGACTTCAGATTTGGAATATTTTCCTGGAAATACAAAATGTAGATCTTTGAGTTACGGTCGTGTTGCTGCAAACGGGAGGTCAATCCGAGGTCCGAGTAAAACGTTATGGCCATTCTCCCATCGGTGCGCAGAGTTGTCAAAATCAGAGAGTTCAATCGATCGAACCTTCGATCAATCGAACTAAGCTCGATCGATTGAACTTCATACTCACCCAAAAGTTGCGTAAACTCTGCAGGAACCCTATATATAAGTCGTTTTGACACCCGACGAAGGGAGAACGCTCCAGAACGCAGAAAATAGCAGTTTTAGGGTAGTTTTAGGGTTAGATTAGGAGTAGATTAGGTTAGATTCATCTTTTTCTTTCTCTTTTTCATTGATTTATTGAAGATTATTGAAGATTAAAGTTTAGTTCAAGATTAGTACAAGTTTATTTCAGATAATTTCCAGGTTTTTCTGTTCCTTTATCGTATTTGATTGTTTATTGTTATAGTTGTTATGATTGTTTTGTTTTACTGTTTCTGCACTAGTTTTATTATGTTTTCGTTGTTTAGATGTTGGAAATATGTGATGAAACATTGATTTCCAACCTCTGCCATGCAATCTTTAGAAACCTTGGGCTCGATCAATCGAAGGTATTTCGATCGATCGAACCAGAGCCATAGTCAAGCGATCGAAGACATTTCGATCGATTGAAGGATGATGATGTCCGATCGATCGAGAGCGCTTCTATCGATCGAACATGTTAATTCCTGAGATGATTCTTTTAAGTATTCCATGACTTTCTGTTTTAAAAATCTATCATCAAATCGTCCTAATAAGCTCAGTTTGTCACAACAGTTTTTAGAACTTAAAGCCTTAAGGCTATTTTCTTCAATGACTTTTGAAAACCACTTTGAATGCTAACACCATTTAGAGTGCAAGTAATAACCATTGTTTTAAACCATCTTCCATGTATTTTAAATCAACTGTGATGATGTAGTCCCGGTCATGAAAGAGCTATTGATTCTATATCTTTAGAAAAATACGAAATATTGAAGAGGAATGAACTCCATAGAACGTTAATGAGTATGCATGGTAGATGGTTAGGATCAATTTGGATTCTCGTGTTTCCAACACCTTTAGTTGATTTATTTTATGTTTCTATATGCTTAGTTTATTATTTAGGTTAATTTATTTAATTAGGATTCATTAGAACCTCCACCCGTATATTCATCTTTTTCGTTTTCTTTAGGTTATAACTTAGTAGACGTTCTCCCTATTCCTTCCCTGTGGGATCGACCTGGACTTCCAGTACTCTATTACTTGCACGATCACCTACACTTGGGTGTTTCAAAAGAGCGCACAACTATTTAGTTGTGTCAAGTTTTTGGCGCCGTTGCCAAGGAAGGCAACTAGGCTAGAATTTTACTAAATTATTTCCAATTTTTCTTACTTTTCATAAAATAAAATAAAAAAACCTTTGGACTTTTTCTCTCACAAGTAAATAAATAAAAATTTCATTGTTTCAAAATTTTGGATAAACATGTCTTATCCATATTACCCTCCATACAACACAAGCACCAATAATAGGTACACACTTGAAAATCAAAATAGTTATTCCCCAAGTTGGCAAGCACCCCACTTATGATGCGCATTATCAACCCGAGTGCTACCAACCACCACAATGGGAAAATGATAGTGGTAGTCCCCCGTATTATCAAACGTATCAAGAACCTCCACATGGAGAGTTCTATCAATCGCAATGGGGATATGACCAAAATGATAATATAGGATATAGTAGTAGCTCCCACGATTACCAAACGCACCAAGACTTTCCCTTTGGCGAGTCTTGTCCACAAATACAATGGGATGGGAATTACTACCAACAACAATGGGGCGAAACTTCATATAGTAATAATGAGGAGAATAACCATGTTAAGGATAATGGTATGTTAAAATTGCTGCTTAGTGAAATGAAAAGGCTAGATAGTGCACTCGATAAATTAGAAACTAGATATCAACAAACATATGTTAGCCAACCTTTAGAAGACTATACCAATCCTTCAACACTACAACCTAAATTTTAAGACACTAATAATGGAATGGAATTGGAGGATAATGACAGGTGTCTAATAATGTCTAAACTCCAAAACCAAACCATTGAGCATGAAGTTGTAGAACCATCTTCTCCTCAATATGCAACCCCAGACACCAACTCCTTCACTGCCTTGATAAAGTTGCACAATTCCTTTGTCCAGAGCACCTCAATAGATGACATATATAGTGAGGAGAGTTACACGGATGAGAATGAGGCTTTTATGGATAACGAGAGTTTAGGTGACTGCATGCAATTAGGTAAGGATGAGTCCCATGTTGACTCTACCCCTACTTTTGATAGTGACCCTAGGGAGGACATAATTGAAAAATCTAAATTCTGTTTAGATTCATGTGATATTCATGAACCCTCACCTCTTTCGGTCGAAGAGGTGGTGTCACCAAGTTGCTCATCACCTATCTTCTCTATCAATCAATGCTCTCATCCCGAGCTTGAAAATCATGTGTACCTCACTATTGATCAAAAAGAATGTGTTGTACAAGAGGATGATAAGGATTTTAGCACATGTACTTCACCAAAATTTAAATTTCAAAATTCTGTGAGAGAGGACTTGTAAAATATTAGGCCCACATTAGAGGATCTTAAACTTCAACAAGAAGCTAGTAATCTGCTAGACTGCTTGACCTTGAGTAATACTGACATTGAGGCTCAAATAGATACCTTTATCCAAGTCCAGTCCAAAACCATGTGCATAGAACAGAAATCCAATTCATATGATCACATCTCCATAGATTATGTTCTAGAACAAGAGGATGGTAGTAAAGCTTCATTAGAACATCACTTAGACCCTGCCCCTTTTATTGAACCATGGCCTCCGCCTATTTTTGATAATATAAAAATAGAGGCTGTTATAGAAAATACCAACACCAAAGATCTTTCCTTGAGTATAATTCCTAAAAAGTGTGGTATTCCTCTTATAACTTTGCCCAACAAATTTAGAGGCCATAGGTTTTGCATCATCTCCTCTAACCTTGAACCTGACATTAGTTTGGGGGAGTTGCAATTTTATGAGGATCCCTACATTCTTTTCACTGTTAAATTATTTCACTGGGAAGATCCTCAAAAATTTCGGTTAATACTATATGATAAAAATCTTGATTAACCGAATTTATCTACTGAGTAGTTGTATTATATTCTCTATTTTTCCTTGTTGCAACTAATGATTTTGAAGGTAACTTAAAAAAATTTAGATATTAACGCCTCGAGGTAACATCCTTCCTTCTCTCGCTTTACTTTACATGTCCATGTGCTTAGCTTAGAACATTGAGGACAATGTTTAGTTTTAGTTGGGGGGGAGTGAGTCATTGCATGCCTCATATCTTGTTTTTGTGCTTTAATGTCAATACACCTGCTTAGCAACATGTAACTCAGTAAAATAAATTGTCAAAATTTTAAATAAAAAAAATTGAATTATTTTGAATATAATAAAATGGTTCTTGTATTTCTCTCATAGTTAATGTAGTTAGTTATGATGCATTAGTGTTATTTTCTGTATGTTATTACTATATAATATACTATATAGTTTCTTTACTATCTTAGTTATGGTATGATTTATGCTTTTTAATCTTCAAATAACTTTGAGCATGTTGTGACAACCTTGTACTTAGCTAAAATGGATTAGTAAGCATAGCTTAGGCGTCTTGAGAGACTATAGTGGAGACTAATAACCCAAGTGAGCTTTTGTGCCTTTCCTTATTTTTGAGGGTTTTATAAAATTACTCTTACTTTTTGAAAAGCGTATTAATTCGTTGTAATTCTCAATTTTCTTCATTTTAATTGATCACTAGAAGAGAACGTTCAGGATTTACCAAACTTTAGAGCTCTTGAATTTACTAAAATGAATAATCCTATGAACTTAGAAGATGATTTAGGCCATCTTTTGACCATACATGGATAATACAGCTTTGGCATACCTATATTCTATTCCTTTACTTCACCTCTTGAACATTATCATATTTACTTTATCTACACAATCCTAAAGTCAATACCTAACTCAAAATTAGAGTTCAAGCCTCAATTCTTTATTTAGGAGTGATTGGGATATGTTGCATTGACAAGAAATTTGTGTTGGGTTTGTGCCCTCAAACCATTACTTTATATAGGAGACATTAACATTTTAATATATGGATATCAGCTTTACATTTTGTTATGTATGTTTCTTTCATGAGATGATTGTTATCCTTAAGTATCATAGTAAGTAATTCGTGTATGTATGAGATACATACAAGTG
Organism: Hydrangea macrophylla; assembly: GCA_033977485.1. Taxonomy (NCBI): domain Eukaryota; kingdom Viridiplantae; phylum Streptophyta; class Magnoliopsida; order Cornales; family Hydrangeaceae; genus Hydrangea; species Hydrangea macrophylla. The sequence goes on from CM066993.1 coordinate 31,387,068, forward strand.
AGATATGAATTGCTATTCTTTGTTACTTAGAACATGTCACAGTGGATGTTGAGACTAGGATATCTCATCAGGTTTACACTGTAGCATGATTAACTACCATTGGATGGAGTGATCAATCTCAAATCACTAGAGTGTAACTCTTAGTTAATATGCTAGTGCTTATAGTGCATTGACGGACCTGAGCTTTCCTATTGACACTCAAGGCTGTCAATCAGTCGATAGGAACTCATAACTTGTATAAGGTACGTGTTCTTAATCTTGAGACGTTTATGAACACAGACTGTGGATATGGCTGCTTTGACTTACCAATCAGTGAGGTCTATAGAAGATCAACACCTGGGTATCTTGGGTATGTCATATTCATAGGGTTGTGAACATAAATTGTCAAGACAGAATCTACCCTCTGTTTCAGAGTAAGCATTCCCTTGAGAATGTCACCAAGTCGATTACTGAGTACTGCAGTCTTGTTGATAAGAGTTATCAACATGTTTGGTAATCATGAGAGGTGAATGGGACTCAAGGAATACAAGAAGTTATCATGATTCAGGTTGACAGTAACAATTATCCGACTACCTGAATATGATTACGAATGCTAACGGTAGAGGGACATTAGTACACCATACAAGTCTAGTTATCGCTTCGGATATGTTCTTTTGCGTTGGAGTTCAGTTATCGTTTTATAGTGGAGTAAACGTTAACTGATCAGTCGATTAATTTGCTGATCAAAGAGTTTGGTCATGGGAATTAATCAACTGATCTGAGCCAACAATAAAGAGCCTAGGAGGTCCCACTCTTAGCTCCGCTAGGATGCTTGGAAAGGCAAATGAGGATGATGTCAAGACAGGTTTGATCGATCGAAGTTGTCTCGATCGATTGAAGTCTAGACAGGTTCGATCGATTGAAGATGGTTCGATCGATCTAATGTTCGATCGATCGAAACCACTTCGATCGCTCGAAGTCTAGGTCGGTTCTGGGAATCTATAAATAGGGCAGCTGCGTTCTGGAAAAGAGGTTCGTCATTTTTATTAACCAGACGCTGCTGAAACTGTTTTAGAGTACCAAACCTTTTCCTTCCTCTCTATTAGAGATCCCACCATCTCTAGTCTCTCCGGGAAGCATCCGCAAGAGACATAAGGGTGAAGACAACCTAGTGGAGGCTGCTGCATCACTAAGGAGAAGAAAATCAGAATTGGGTTCAAGACACTAAGGTATAACTCTTGTCCCCTCTTGTACGCATCTATGGAATTGATGAGTAGTAGATCCTGGGATACCAAACATTTTATAACTTGATTATTTCCGCTGCGCGTTTAAAAATTAATTTAAACCAGTTTTTCCAACAATTGGTATCAGAGCCACGCTCGTTTGGATCTATAGATGCATTTTTGAAACACTATATTGATTTGCATGTTGATTTTAGAACTATTTTCAAAATGGCATTGTCACAGATCTGTTTCTGCAGTGTTATCGCAGCAGAATACAAATCTGTGATTGCATGGGATGCAAGGCGGGTTCGATCGATTGAACATGTTTCGATCGATCGAGCATCCTCTGTACTCGAGCGATCGAACAGTCGTCGATCGATCGAAACCTTCTGGTATTCGATCGATCGATCGAACGAAGTTAGATCGATCGAGACAGATTCTTTGTCAGGTTCTCTGTTTCACAGTTTTAAAGTGTTTTGAAATTAAAAACTTTAATTTTAAAATATTCTGTAAAATTTTCAAATCATTCCGTGAAACAGAATGTTCAAGCGATTGAACAGTGTTCAATCGATCGAAGGTTCGAGCGATCGAACGGTCTTCGATCGATCGAATTGTGACAGAGAAGTAAGATGCTGTTTTAAGTTCTAATTCAGTATGTAAAGAGTTTATATACTGTGTGAATCAATTAAGTGTTTCAACAGTTACATATATTTGTTATGTATGTATGGATGCGTGTACGACTAACCCTTTTGCAGCTAGATTAGTCGCTATCTCCCATGGCACCAAATCATTTGAATATTTGTATTTAAATTGTTTGAGATTGGTGCATGTTGTAATTTAAGTTTGGTTTGGTTTTAAGGCATATGTAAAGGGCGCTGCGACTTCAATCCTACGAAAAGGAAAGTCGCACCGGTTTCCCTAGCCTTTTATTTTGTTGTTATTTCTATTTCTAGATAAATTGTAAACTTTGAAAGAAGCATAGGACAAATGCAATAGAATTAGAAAATCCATGAAGATGGAGCAACGAGCCGTTGTCCATAAAGATGGAGCTGGAGGCGATCAAACCAAAAAGGAGGTTCTATAGAGATAGAGCCATGGGAGATAGAGGCATTGTTTGAATGCCTATATTTCATTTTAGTTTTTTGTTTTATGTGCTTGGTTTGTGATTGGCGTATAATACATTGTTGCATGCACTTAAAACAAGTTTTCTAAAATAAAATTCAAAAACCGTTTTCAACACATTAGTAAACATCGGATGTTTATGGGTAGTGTGTAAAAACAAATTTTTCTTTAAAAGCAAAATCCTTAATTTACCAAATCTAGTGGGAGAGGGTCTTATTTTGACACCCACGATCTTCCATTAACGGTTCACTGTAAGATGAGTCGTGCATTCTGTGTCACCTCGCCAGGGGTGATCATTCCATACGGAGGGTGCATTACTTATTGGTTACTAGATGTGAACTTCTTTTGATAGGATCAATCAGACGTGTTAGAGGGTGACCACCACACGGAGGCGCTACTTGAGACGGTTGTGATTGGATCCTAGTTAATGGTACACACTAGCTAAGCTATGGATAAGGGATCCCACACGGGGCATTGTTCAGAAACTTAGAGATCAAAAGGAATCGGGAGTCATAACTTGTTTTTGCAAGAGTTGTATAGCGGACAAGTCTTGATTAATCGAAAAATAGAAAATTGACCTCCACACGGAGGCTTTATTCTTTTGTTTCGATATTCCGGCGACTTTGTTTTAAAATAAGAGTTTTAAGGATTCTTTTATTTCAAACTGTCAAATCCTGATATCCATATTTATTTTGTTTGTTTGATTTTCAGTAATCATAGTGTCTGGATCTGCATTTAGTCCACTTGCCACCATACTCACTCAAAACAAGTTAACTGGAAACAACTACACTGAATGGAAACGTAACCTTAACATCGTATTAACTGCGGAGGATCACATATATGTCCTCACCACCCCATGCCCCAAAGAACCCGCGGCAAATGCTTCGGCAGCTGCCAGACGCGAGTTCAACAAATGGAAGAAGTCGAATGGAATGGCTCGTTGCTATATTCTGGCCTCAATGGCTGGTGTATTGCAACACCAATTCCAATCGAATGATTCTGCCAGTGACATTATCACATCCCTGAAAAAGATGTTTGGGGAGCATGGCAGGCCTGCCAGACAGGTAGCCATGCAAAAGATAATGAGTGCAAAGATGTCGGAAGGGACTCCAGTCAAAGAACATGTTTTAAAAATGATTGGTTATTTAAATGGGCTGGAGACCCTAGGTGCCAACATCGATGCACAGACCCAAGTTGATATGATCCTTAATTCGCTGTCGCCTTCATTCGCTCAATTTAAACTTAACTATAATATGAATCAAATGAATTTTTCAATGAGCGAATTGATGAGTTCTCTTTTGGCAGCGGAAGGGGTGATCAAACCTGGGGTCAACGTTTTGAACGTTGAGAAAAGTGATTCTTCCTCCCGATTTGTGCCGAAAGGAAAGAAAGGGAAGAAGAAAGCTAGCACTGGTGGTTCAAGTGTTGGACCAGTCCCTAAGATTGCAAAATCTAAGGGAAAAGGTAAGGGCAAAGGGAAGGTGGGTGGCCAAGGCAAAGGAAAGTGTTTCCAATGCGGTGAGAAGGGCCACTGGAAGAGGAACTGTCCAGAATTCTTAGCTACAAGAGTTCAAGGTATGATTGAATCACATGTGATTGAAGTAAGTTTTATAACGGATACTTCAAACACTTGGTGCATTGATTCTGGTGCGACTAACCATATCTGTAATTCATTGCAGGGGTTCAGATCAACCAGGTGGTGCAGTGATGGGGAAATCGTACTTACTCTAGGTTCTAGCGCAACCGTTTCTGCGGTTGCTATAGGAGTCGTAGTTTTAGAATTTCTAGACAATAAAATTTTGATTTTATCAGATGTACTTTACGTCCCTTCAATGAGACGTAATTTAATTTCAGTTTCTAATTTATCGAATAATGGTTATTCTTTTCATTTTGGAACTGAAGTTGTGATTAAAAGAAATAGTTCTTTTATATGTTCTGGTGTTAAATCAAATGGTTTGTATGTGATTACTCCCAATATTTCTAAAGACTCTTGCATGGAACTTAATAACTCAGTGGTTAATATACCATCTAAAAGAAAGAGACCTTCCACTAATCCAACAAGGCTTTGGCACATGAGGCTTGGCCATATCAATCTAAATAGGATTGGCAGACTAGTCAAAGAAGGGATCTTAGGCGATTTGGTTCTCGAACCAATGGAAGTTTGTGAGTCTTGTTTAGAGGGTAAGATGACCAAAAGGCCCTTTCCCACAAAGAGCAATAGGACCAATGCATTGTTGGAATTAGTTCATACTGATGTGTGTGGACCAATAAATATTAGAGCAAGGGGTGGTTATGAGTATTTCATAACATTTATCGATGACCACTCTAGGTATGGATATGTGTACCTAATGCAGCACAAGTCTGAAGCCTTTGAAAAGTTCAAAGAGTTTAGGACTGAAGTGGAGAAGCAATTGGGCACACATATCAAGGCCATTCGATCTGATCGAGGTGGCGAGTACCTCTCTAATGAGTTTATTGATCACCTCGTACAGAATGGGATTCTGTCACAGTTGACTGCACCTGGTACGCCTCAGCAGAACGGTGTAGCGGAGAGAAGGAATCGGACTCTTTTAGACATGACTAGGTCGATGATGAGTTATTCTGAGTTGTCATTATTCCTTTGGGGTTATGCTTTGGAAACCGCTGCTTACATACTAAATCTAGTACCAAGCAAATCTGTTCCAAGGACACCACGAGAGATGTGGATTGGGCGCAAGCCTTCTTTGCAACATCTCCGGATATGGGGGTGTCCGGCACATGTGCTGAAAGGAAAGATAAGCAAATTGGATTCTAGATCGGAAGTATGTTACTTTGTGGGTTATCCAAAGGGTACTTATGGATGGTATTTTTATGATCCAAGGGAACAGAAAGTGTTTGTTAGTACAAATGCTGTTTTCTTAGAGGATGATTATATCATGAACCATAAACCTAAGGGAAGGATAGATCTTAGAGAGATAGAAGGAGAGCCCTCAGTCCAACCCGCAGTTAATAACGATGTAAATTAAGAAAACACCATTTCTTCACCTATTTCCGCACCGGTACCTCGTCGTAGTGGGAGGATGATCAGCCAGCCTGATAGATACATGTTCTTAGGAGAAGTTTTTGAAGTTGTCTCCATAGAATCTGAATCTGATCCTGTCACATACGAAGAGGCAATGGCTGATGTTGATTCAGCTCATTGGGTTAAAGCTATGAAGGCCGAATTGGAATCTATGGATTCCAATCAGGTCTGGGATCTTGTAGAACTTCCAGCCAATATTAAACCCATTGGCTGTAAGTGGGTCTACAAGAGGAAAAGAGGATCTGATGGAAAGGTTGAGACCTTTAAGGCTAGGCTTGTAGCGAAAGGTTATACTCAGAGGGAGGGCATTGACTATGAGGAAACCTTCTCGCCGGTGGCCATGCTCAAGTCCATTAGGATACTCTTATCCATTGCTGCATGCCTAGATTATGAGATCTGGCAGATGGACGTCAAGACTGCATTCTTGAATGGCAATCTTGAGGAGGACATCTATATGCAACAACTAGAAGGGTTCATAGCTGGTCGGAAAGGTAACTTGGTATGCAAGTTGCAAAAGTCCATTTATGGGCTTAAGCAGGCATCCAGGAGTTGGAACATCCGATTTGACCAAGCGGTCAAGTCGTTTGGTTTCATACAAAATCTGGATGAACCTTGTGTATACAAGAAGAGTGAAGGAAAAGTGGTGGCCTTTCTTGTGCTTTACGTTGACGATATTCTACTCATTGGGAATGATGTAGTGGCATTATCAACAATCAAGGTTTGGCTAGCTAGTACTTTCGATATGAAGGATCTAGGAGAGGCGAGCTATATTCTTGGGATAAAGCTCTTTCGGGATCACAAGCGAAAGATAATGGGATTGTCTCAAGCTGGTTATATCGATAAGGTGCTAACTAGGTTTTCTATGGATAATTCGAAGAAAGGTTTGTTACCTTTCAGGCATAGTTTAGCATTCTCCAAGGACCAGTGTCCAAAGACACAGGTGGAGAGGAATCGCATGGCAGGAATTCCATATGCTTCGGCAGTTGGAAGTCTCATGTATGCGATGTTATGCACTAGAGCAGATATCTGCTTTGCCGTTGGCATGGTCAGTAGATATCAATCGAATCCTGGTCCAGAGCACTGGACAGCCGTTAAGCACATTCTTAAGTACTTGAGAAGAACTAAAGATTACATGCTTATGTACGGCGGTAGTGAGTTAATTCCAGTAGGATATACTGACTCAGACTTTATGTCAGATAAAGATTCGAGGAAGTCGACGTCCGGTCATCTCTTTACCTTTGGAGGTGGTGCTGTTAGTTGGAGGAGCATTAAGCAGAAATGCATTGCAGACTCAACTACAGAAGCTGAGTATGTGGCTGCTTGTGAAGCCACAAAGGAAGCTGTTTGGCTCAAGAAGTTCCTTATGGAACTCGAGGTGGTACCAGCGTCACTGTTGCCTATTACGCTTTATTGTGATAATAGTGGGGCAGTGGCTCAGTCCAAGGAGCCAAGGAACCACGGAAAGGGAAAGCACGTAGAGCGGAAATATCATCTTATCCGAGATATTGCTCAACGTGGAGATGTGACTGTCACCAAGATTGCCACCGCTGACAATCTTGCTGATCCGTTTACAAAGGCCTTGCCACAGAAGGTCTTTGATCGTCATCTAGATAGTCTAGGTCTCAGATGTAATCCTGTATGGTTGTGAGTGCAAGTGGGAGTTTGTTGGGTTTGTGCCCTCAAACCATTATTTATATAAGAGACATTGACATTTTAATATATGGATATCAGCTTTACATTTTGTTATGTATGTTTCTTTCATGAGATGATTGTTATCCTTAAGTATCATAGTAAGTAATTCGTGTATGTATGAGATACATACAAGTGAGATATGAATTGCTATTCTTTGTTACTTAGAACATGTCACAGTGGATGTTGAGACTAGGATATCTCATCAGGTTTACACTGTAGCATGATTAACTACCATTGGATGGAGTGATCAATCTCAAATCACTAGAGTGTAACTCTTAGTTAATATGCTAGTGCTTATAGTGCATTGACGGACCTGAGCTTTCCTATTGACACTCAAGGCTGTCAATCAGTCGATAGGAACTCATAACTTGTATAAGGTACGTGTTCTTAATCTTGAGACGTTTATGAACACAGACTGTGGATATGGCTGCTTTGACTTACCAATCAGTGAGGTCTATAGAAGATCAACACCTGGGTATCTTGGGTATGTCATATTCATAGGGTTGTGAACATAAATTGTCAAGACAGAATCTACCCTCTGTTTCAGAGTAAGCATTCCCTTGAGAATGTCACCAAGTCGATTACTGAGTACTGCAGTCTTGTTGATAAGAGTTATCAACATGTTTGGTAATCATGAGAGGTGAATGGGACTCAAGGAATACAAGAAGTAATCATGATTTAGGTTGACAGTAACAGTTATCCGACTACCTGAATATGATTACGAATGCTAACGGTAGAGGGACATTAGTACACCATACAAGTCTAGTTATCGCTTCGGATATGTTCTTTTGCGTTGGAGTTCAGTTATCGTTTTATAGTGGAGTAAACATTAACTGATCAGTCGATTAATTTACTGATCAAAGAGTTTGGTCATGGGAATTAATCAACTGATCTGAGCCAACAATAAGAGCCTAGGAGGTCCCACTCTTAGCTCCGCTAGGATGCTTGGAAAGGCAAATGAGGATGATGTCAAGACAGGTTCGATCGATCGAAGTTGTCTCGATCGATTGAAGTTTAGACAGGTTCGATCGATTGAAGATGGTTCGATCGATCTAATGTTCGATCGATCGAAACCACTTCGATCGCTCAAAGTCTAGGTCGGTTCTGGGAATCTATAAATAGGACAGCTGCGTTCTGGAAAAGAGGTTCGTCATTTTTATTAACCAGACGCTGCTGAAACTGTTTTAGAGTACCAAACCTTTTCCTTCCTCTCTATTAGAGATCCCACCATCTCTAGTCTCTCCGGGAAGCATCCACAGGAGACATAAGGGTGAAGACAACCTAGTGGAGGCTGCTGCATCACCAAGGAGAAGAAAATCAGAATTGGGTTCAAGACACTAAGGTATAACTCTTGTCCCCTCTTGTACGCATCTATGGAATTGACGAGTAGTAGATCCTGGGATACCAAATGTTTTATAACTTGAATATTTCCGCTGCGCGTTTAAAAATTAATTTAAACCAGTTTTTCCAACAATTTGTAAGTGTGAAAAAGGGAAAGTTGGCAAAAAGAAAAAAAAAAGAAAAAAAAAGCATGAAAAGAAAAAAAAAAGTGCCAATGGTTGTTATAAAAGAAAAAAAATAATAATAGAAAGAAAAGAAAAAAAAAAGAGAAGAAGAAGAAGAGAGAGAATGGAGATGTGGGGAAGTTTGAAAAGTGGTAGTAGACATTCCAATCATATCCTTTGACCCAATTGAATATTACGAGCCTCTTTCTTCTTAATCGAACACCTCTTTTTCAAAGTCCTGATGATTTTAAGTAAACTGGATCTGAAGTTAAGGTAATGAGAGAGTTCTCCACGGTATCTCGCTCTTCTAGTGAAAAGTATCCTTTCATGAGACTTTATGCACTAAAATGTCCATTTTTCTATTTAGATATGAGAAGCATTAGATTCCATTCCATTTACTCTTTATAGCTTCTATATCATGAGTGATAATTATTACACCTAATTCGAAGTGATTTCATTTTGAGAGTGTAATCCCGGTGAGAGTTGAGTCAAAATGAACGTCTTGATAGCATCTTAGGTTATGCGTGCTTTGAAATTAAAGTTTTGTATTTGGGTTATCAATTCACACACGCACTTGAAGATTAATAGGTATGGAACATTCTAATGACTTTGATAGTAGATTAACTGTAACGTGTGTGTTGCATTGCTATGACTTACTAGAGAGTTTCATAATATTGTTGAGCTTAACCACATTGTTAATGAGAGGAAAATTTTCTTGAAAATATTTGAATGAGAACCATTACCATAAATATGAATTTTGTGGGTAGATTCACTGCAAACCCTCACGAGACAACACTCGTCCACTAGGGGGAACCTAGGGGCTTAAAGGCTTGATGCATAGGCTAAATGCAATCGCGATTCCTGCGAAAGTGATTCAGGATTTTATTTTCCTTTGTTTTTAATTTTTAGAGTTCAAATAAACATTGCTGTAGTTTGTGGACCACTGCGAATGAGGAGGTCCTGACGCTCTCCCTCGATAGTGTCCCGGGACGGATCCCAAGGAGCACACTTCAGGGAAAACTAGGACTTCCTCACGCGATCCTAGAGACAAAGAGTCGCCACCTAATTTTTATCGGGAATTAGGAAACCCAAGTTTGACTCGCCCAAAATTGAATAAGGTTACTCGCCCTTCATTACCAGAAACAAGGTTCGGGGGTCTTGGTACGAGAGGGGAAGGAGCCCAAGCAGGACTAAAGCACCCCCTCCTCGCCCTACCGAATGGTAGGCCTTGATTCAAATATCCTTGTTATTAATTCATAATAGATGTTGTTTCCTCAAACATACTAGATAGATATATACATGGCAAAAAGAAACATCTAATGAAAATCATTTCAAGAGACTAAATCAAGTAGAAAGCGGATGCTCATGCAATACAAGGGAGAAGTATACTCACAGTGGCTAGTCCCGCCCGGGACCGATGCAAATAAAGTAAACATGTCATGATATGCAAAGGGAACGAGAAGACTTACATTGGTTGACTCAAGCGGAGTCGCGAAAGCAAAAAGAATGGAAACATGCAATGCAATCATGCAACAATCCTAGATAAGATGTCTCTAACAAATAATCATATAAACGGAGACTATCCTAAAGGAATTGTGTCGTTGAAATCAAAGTTGTAAACCTAGAAAAATTCTAAGAGAAAGGATAGAGATAGTACACGATACATGGGCACTAAGCCACATGTAAACGAGGCAAACCACAAATCGAAGTCCGGGTCCGAGGCACTTAATTCTCTGCACTAATACACCAAAGAATACCCAAGCATTGCAAAAATACAAGCAAACAAATGATATGCATGATAAACAAAGAAAACATGTCATCAATCAAATTTCCAGATTCAGCAACCTCTAATGAATCCTATCAAAAGTGGTCTTAAACATGAGCTGGATAAAAACCCTTTTACAGAAAGTTAGATACATGTCTTAGGGAACTTCTCCAAAAAGTGGGACCTCAATATCAATTTTATTGTTTGAGAAATAAATGTTTTGGGAATAGTGGATCAGGACTGTCCACTGTTCTTGTAAAAATCATAATTAAATCTACAAAAATCATATGAAGCTCTATTTGGTGTCAAAAGAAAGCTATTTCATTGTAGTATATGATAAAAATAAACCCATGGACATTCTGTAATCACAAGGTTTCTGAAAAAGTGTTTTAAACAGACTCTGTTATTCTGGAAATTTGGTATCATTTGACAAATGAATGCAAAACATAATAGAAGTATAATAGAAGTTCATGAATCATGTTAACCAAGTTGATTTAAGCTTTTGATCTCTCATCCATTTATCCTAGGTGATTTCTAAACCAAGTTTTATTCATCAATTGTTGTTGAGTGATCAAGGTATGACCATTTTGTATACATAATCATATTTGTAATTAAACTTAGAAAATTCCAGAATAGTTGTATCAACTTTAAACGCTTAGAAAACGATCCTAACTCGATCGTATGCTCACGATTTTACATCGGCATATAGATATATGAGTTAGGAATCATCCCCAAAAAGCGGAATGTCGATAACTATTATAGATTTTCTGAAATTCAAGCACAAAGAGACGATGTTCAAATCTGTCAACCGATTTCTCAACAATTTCTAAAAATAGTATATGAATCCTAAAAGCTCTCAAAACGGACCGGATGAAAGCTAATTCATCAAAGTTTACCCAGAAAATTTGAAATCCATCAAACTATGGGTTTTGATGGACCAAATCTAATGGACAAAACCAATCTGCTTTGCTGAATTTTTATCTAGTTCATTTTAAAGTGTGAGGAAAACATTTTAGTGATAGTTGAAGCTTATTAGAGAGATCAAACTCATAGATCAACTTAATTATCATGATTCCCAATCAATTTAGCCCTCAAGTTCTATGAAGAACTTTTAGATCAAGGATCAAAGGGACTTATAAATATCATGTTGGAGATGAAATTCAATAGGAATCCTAGGTAATAGGAATAATCAAGAGATAGGTATGAACATAGAAATCATCCTTCTCATAGACCATATTTCCAAACCATCATGGAATTCAAAATAGATATATGTATATATATATATATAATCATGTATGCATGAATCTAAACTAAAATTGAAGAATGAAACCAAAATTGAAAATCAAAGTGAAAAACAATCTCTAATTGTAAATTATCAATAAAAATCAAAGAGATTTGGATCTAACTATGTGAGTGTGTGAAGAACATGAGAGGAAGAAGATGAGTGTTCTAATAAGTAGAAATAGAACTAAGTTAGATCCAAATCTTATAGATCTATATATACAAAGTAGGAATTAGAGATGAACTATAGTGTTTACCTCTTGGAGGATTCTCAATTACAAGACCAAAATTGATTTGAAGATCTTCTTCTTCAAGTGTTATTCAAGTGTTCTTCAAGCACTCATCCATGGAAGTTGAGGGAGGCAATTGATGTTCAAATTGTGGTCTAATTAGCCTAAGTTAATCTAAATTCAATTCATAATTTTCTCTCTCTAGAATTCACCTAAATTGAAAGTATATTCAAAGTATACTTATCTCTCTTGTATGTGCTTCTATGTGTGTTTGTATCTCCAAGTATATTCAAGTGTATCTCTTCCAAGTGTCTAGTGTGTTAAGATGTGATCTCATATGAGATGTATGAGATCTTATATAGAGTTTTGAAGACTTAGCTCTTAAGTTTCAGGGTTAAAACAGGATTTTTAGAGCTTAAAAGAGGGTTAAAATGGCCATTTCGGAGCCTAAACGCAATTTCCAGGCAATTTCCTCGCAGTGGGAAGCTTCTAGAAGGGTCTGGAACTCAAAAAGCTCCGTGGAGGACACAAATGGAAGTGGCGGTTATGGTGGGACCCGCCACCCCTATACCCAAAACCGCCATTTACTATTTGGGTCCCTCTGGTCACCCACAAGCTCTGTTTCAAAAATCACGTGCACTGCTTTTCCAGATTTTTGTAAAAATGCTTTTTGGTGTCCGAAATCGTCCGTTTACGTACCGTTGGAAAGCTGTCAGGTTGAATTTCAGTATAAAAATATTTCCAGAGGTTTTATAATGAGAATTGAAGTCCAATTGAAGTCCGGAAGTCCTCCGGAACTTTCGTCGTCTTTTTGAAATCAAATGACGTCTTTTCCAAAATTGCTTTCAAATGTGCGTCGATTTCGAACTTTTCTTTAAAATTGAATCTCTGGATACCTAGAATACTGCGTTTAGAACACTTAATGTTCATATAACCCTGAGAGAATATGAATTCTGAGAGATGATTTTGACAAAACCGGGATTTATCCATGGAAAAGGGCTTTTCTGAGCTTGAAGTCACTTTCCGAAGTCCGATCTTCTGATTGTGTGGAATCCAGTACCTTCCACGGGGTACTTTTCATCATCGAATCCTCCAAGACGTTGTCCACCCTAAATCCTATCAGTGTGGTCAAAATTGGGTGTCTACAGTTTGCCCCTCTTTGGCAGAGCTTGTTGTGAACAACGTGAACTGCAAGTGAGTGCCAAAGCCTTGAAGGCACCCAAATAACCATACTGAGAGGTTTTAGGAAAAACAAAAAATTCGCAAAATCAAGAAATTCAAAATCAGAGAAAATCAAGAAATTACGAATGCAAGAATGCAATGCAATGCTGGGTAGAGGCGGCTAATTTGAAGCTGATGCTGGTCGTGCTCCGCTGGAGCTGCCTACGTATCCTTTCCAGGAATCAGACCAGGGCGTAGTTCAAGCGCGCGGGAAAACGGAAAACAAACAACAACAATGCGGATGAAATGCTCCTATCCTAGGATGCTGGTGCAGTATGAAAACATGAAATGTGAAAGTACTGGAGGAATCATCCTCAAGGGTTCCCTAGATGCAAAATCTAATGCAAAGGATGCAACGACTCTCTCTCACAGTCGAATATGCTAAAGGTATCTTGGATGATTCTCGAGGTTTTTGTCAAAGTTATTCTTCTGATCTTAAGGCTCGTAGGCGTCATCTGTATCCTGGACGACTCTTGAAATAGCGAAGTATCTTGGATGAATTCTGAGTCATGTCAAACAACTGGACGATTGCTGGTGTAGAGTCCTTCTGCTGGGGACGATTACTGATGTAGAGTCCTTCTGCTGGGGACGATTGTTGATGTAGAGTCCTTCTGCTGGGGACGATTGCTGAAATAGGTCCTTCTTCTGTGGACGATTGCTGATGTAGAGTCCTTCTGCTGGGGACGATTGCTGATGTAGAGTCATTTTGCTGGGGACGATTGCTGGTGTAGAGTCCTTCTGCTGGGGACGATTGCTGATGTAGAGTCCTTCTGCCGGGGACGATTGCTGAAACAGGTCCTTCTTCTGTGGACGATTGCTGATGTAGAGTCCTTTTGCTGGGGACGATTGCTGATGTAGAGTCCTTCTGCTGGGGACGATTGCTGATGTAGAGTCCTTTTGCTGGGGACGATTGCTGATGTAGAGTCCTTTTGCTGGGGACAAATCTTCTGAAACAGGTCTCTCTGCCGGAGACAAATCTTCTGCTCTTCTGAAACAGGTCCTTCTTCTAGACAAATCTTCTGTAACAGGTCTGGAAACAAGTCTTCTGAAACAGGTCTCTCTGCCGGAGACAAATCTTCTGTTCTTCTGAAACAGGCCCTTTTTCCGAGGACAAATCTTCTGTGGCAGGTCTAGAAACAAATCTTCTGAAACAGGTCTCTCTGCCGGAGACAAATCCTCTGTTCTTCTGAAACAGGCCCTTCTTCTGGGGACAAATCTTCTGTGGCAGGTCTAGAAACAAATCTTCTGAAACAGGTCTCTCTGCCGGAGACAAATCCTCTGTTCTTCTGAAACAGGCCCTTCTTCTGAGGACAAATCTTCTGTTCTGATGCACGGATTCTAAGAGATACACAAATTCTGAGAGATGACCCTTCTTCTGAGAGCAACCCACGGATACACGATTCTGATTTTGAGAGAAACCCTACATTCTGGAGGCAACCCTGATATGCGATGCTGAGAAATACATGATTCTGAGAGAAACCCTACATTCTGGAGGCAACCCTGGATACACGATTCTGATTCTGAGAGAAACCCTACATTCTGGAGGCAACCCACGATTCTGAGAGAAACCCTACATTCTGAGAGCAACCCACGGATACACGATTCTTGGCATAAACCTTGTATTCTGGAGGCGACCCACGATTCTGATTCTGAGAGAAACCCTACATTCTGGAGGCAACCCACGATTCTGAGAGAAACCCTACATTCTGGAGGCAACCCTGGATACATGATGCTTGGCATAAACCTTGTATTCTGGAGGTGATTTTGATGCTCAAATTCTGAGAGATACCCTTTATCTGGAGGCAACCCGTGGATACATGATGCTTGCGAGAAACTTAATTCTGAAAGTTCTCTACTGGGGAGATCCTATGATTCTGAGAGATGCACGAATTCTGTATACCTTGACAATATCTGGAAATTCTCTGCTTGAGGAGATATCTGAGGTTTCTGGGACGCGAGCACATATTCTGGAGGCCCTGCTGATTCTTTCTGAGACTCATATTGGTGCTTCGACCAACGCAATCATTCTTGCAACACGTCAGGCTTACTCTAACCCTTTCTGAACATCTCGCATTCTGACCCATCTTCTGAAAGTCCTTTCTGGATGTAATTCTCAAGCGACAGTAGACTCAAATGTCCATTTTCTAAGACAACTCATAATCAATCCCAAAACGACGGGAGTTTGCCGTTTCTCGGCCACTTTCAGGCTGCGGTGCCTTTGATTCTTCTCATCTGGGGGACTTTTTTCAATTCTTGAATGGATTTTTACCAAGATTCAAATCTCCAGAGGTCCTCTAGACCAATTCCAACAAGTTTTAAGCACTCTCAAGGCTTATATATCAAAAATGGACCAATCCGGGATCAAATCAAGAGTTCCGGGGGTCAAAACGCGAATATAGAGCAAAATGGGGAAATGGCAGGAAGTGAATAGTAAATGGCGGTTCCCCACACCCCCTTGGGAACCGCCAGCCGCAACTTTGGGGTTTTAAACCCATTTTCTTCTTTGTTCTTCATTCATTTCTTCTTCAATGCATCACCTCTACCTTCTAAGGTGCTCAAATCTTGCAATTTCTTGATGTTTTGAGTGATTTCTTGCATTAAAACTTCCAAAAACTTTGTTGATTTCATCAACTCCTCCCTATTCTAGGGGATTCAAGTACCAAGGTTTTTACTATTCATCATCTTCAACCTCTTATCTTCAAGCTTCAAGCATCAACAACCATGAGTTCCCATGGACAAGGTGAAAGTTCTAGAACACGTAGAAGCCAATTTCAAGCTAGTGGAGCTTCATCAACTCAAACCATGGAGTATGCAACCATGAAAAATCCACTAAATCATATCTCTAGGAGGGCCTTTCGTCAAGAGGTAACCCATTCTTTAATTACTCCTTTGTTTCACATCTTCATACGTGTCTCTTTATTCTTGCGATTCCTTAGAAATCATCCTTTTTCTTTTTAGAATGTGGTTGGTCATCTTAGAGGTCATGGTAGCCATGGAAAATGCCTTGAATGGTTTAATGAATTGTCGGAGTCGCGTCCCCAAGTAGTAGCCAATATCAAGCAAGCGGGCTTTGGGTCGTTTGTAACCTTATTGGAGAGATCGACTAATGATTTGGCCATGATTCAAGCTCTTGCTGAAAGGTGGTGGGATTCCACAAATACTTTTCACATGCCTTTTGGGGAGATAACCATGACCCCTCTTGATTTTGCAATGATAACCGGCATCTCATTTGGCGGGCATCGTCTTGCCTTTGCAAAGAACATCCATAGACATCCTACTATCATTGAGCGTCTCCTAGGCATCATCCCATCCCAGAGAGATCTTCACGGATCGAGCGTAGGCATCACATGGTTCATCAACAACTTCAGGCCTTCTGAAAGAGCGGCTCAATTTACCGATATGCAGCTTACCCGTGCTTTCATCTTGTATTTGCTTGGTTGCTCTCTTCTTTCTACTCGAGCTGAGCGGATTACATTGAATATGCTTGATAGTCTTCGAAATCTTGAGGAGATTGCAGATTTTGATTGGGGCTCTGCTGGTTTAGCCATTCTGTATAGTCATATGGGGGAGCATTCTCGAGGCAAATCCCCTGGATTCGGCGGATTCTGGAGAGCTTGGGAGGTACTGAAAATATTTTCATTTCCAGTTTTTATCATTTGATGTTCTGCTGTTTTGACCACTGCTTTATTTTCCCTTGTAGGTGTGGGCCTTTGAGTATTTCTCCATGACGGCTCCATCATTCCGGGAGGAAGAGATTCATATTTTTCCACGGGCTCTGAAGTGGCGTCGCCAAGCCGTAGGTACCAAGAATGATGCTCATAATGTTATTTCTTGCCGGGATTTTCTTACCCGTCTCAGATTCACCCAAGTTAACTGGCATCCTTGGGTGACAAATGGAGATGTGACTGAGATTGGCTTAGCTAGACAGATGACTGGAGAGAGGATTCTTCTTGAGGGTCCCTCTGTTCTTGAGTGGTATCTTGGAGAGAGAGTAGCTCCTCAGACTGATTTGGAGGATCGTCTCTTAGTGCCACAGGATCCGCCTTCTTGTATGAGGTCGGCGCAGAATTTGGAAGATGAAGATCTTATTAATGCTTTGAACGGAATTCCTTCAGCCTCTTTTACTCTGTTTGAGGAGAACTATGACGTCTTCAGGGTTACTCATCTGATGCCTAATTTCCCGCTCTCGGATGACCCGCAGGTATTTCACGACTTCTTCATTTCTGATCGAATGCTTGCTTTATCTTATTTCTTATCATCATTTGCAGGGGAGTTCTTTTGTGGATGGCCCTGGTCGACCTCTACCTCTCATTCCTCCTTGTGATTGGCGAGCCTCGACCATGCTGCGCGGAGTTATATCTTCTGTAGAGATCCCTTGTGATCTTGTAGAGCCTCAGCTAGTTTCAGAACAACATGAGTCCGTTCCCCGAGCCGTTTTCAATGAAGAGCGAGCTTATGCACAGAATCTGAGGGCTTGGAGCCTTGCTCGTGAGGGACATGTAAGTAATTTCTGAACTCATTACCTCTGATTCTTCTGATCTTTCTGACCATATCTTTCTTCTCTTTGCAGTGGGATGGCATGTGCCAGACTTACATAGACCGTGATGCGGCCCTGGTAAATTTCTTGACCTTTTCTTCTTATCTCATTGCTTTTTCAAACCCCTATACTGATTCTTTTCTTCCACAGGTGGCTCAAGTTAGGCATCTTCAATCACAGTTGGAGCGGATGAATGCAGGCCCTTCTGGTGGGGCTGGTGGGTCTAGGCGAAGGCGCCAAATTGAAGATGATGATAGCTCTACGGCCTCAGATATGCCTGCTTGGTACCCATGGGCTACTCGTCGTCGCTGATGATGATCATATGCACCCATGACTATCTTTCTGTTTTTCTTGCTTTCTGTGCTGAGACTGATGTTGATGTATTCTGTCTGAGACTTGATGGGCTTGTACTCTTGACTTTGCTTGATGCTGTTTTATGCTATCCTTCTGTTTCGCTTTGCATCCCTTGTCACGAGACTGATTTGATTGACACTTTGCACACTGACACACAGGACTCGATTTTACAGGGAAAGGAAATTTCTGACGATTCCTCTTTCTCGACAATGTCTTTTGACTTGGATATTTGAATTTTCTAAGGATTTGCATGTTTTTGAAAATGAGATTTTATCTTGTAGCAGGATATTGTGTTGGCTTTGCATGTAATCTTGAAGCTTTTGAAAATTTTCCACATAATGTTTCAGTCTTGACATTAGATTCACATCTTTAGATTGCTAAAAAAACTTTTCAACTTAATATCAAGAATTACCAGATTTTTCACTTAGGTGCTTTAATTCTGATAGCCAAGTGATCCAGAGAGGACAGGTAGCGAGGTATGGGCAAACGACAGTTTGCCCCTAGTTGACAGAGATAAATGGAAGTTTGGGCAAACGCAGTTTGCCCCTAGTGTGGCAGTGATATCTTGAGGCTTTGGGCAAACTTGAAAGTTTGCCCCTAGTTTGCAAGGTTCAGGGATCGAGAGCCAGGAAAGCTCGCCTACTTATCCCCAAGTGGGAATCAGATCCAAAGTAGTTCGGCCAGGTCTTGAAAGAAAGTATGGTTGAGGGTTTCAGGAGCAGTGACCGAACCGAGCAGGTTGCCTACATATCCCCAAGTGGGAATCAGGTCAAGTGTAGTTCCTCGAATGCTGGAGGTTTTGAAAGAACAGGTTTTGAAAGAAAAAGGCTTTTAAGCATAGTATCTCTTGAGACGGTCAATGTTGATTGGCTGATTGAACTCAACTCCATCTAGATCCATCAGGTATGCCACTCCTCCAGAGAGAAGCTTCTTGATGACGTATGGGCCAACCCAATTTGGCTTGAATTTCCCTCTAGGATCGAAAACGGGTGCTTTTAAGGCTTTAAGCACAAGGTCGCCTTCCTCAAGTTTTCTTGGACGGACCTTCTTGTTGAATGCTCGAGCTATTCTTCTCTGATACACATGCACATGATCAATTGCGGCCAACCTTTTCTCATCAAGTAACATTAGCTCCTCATATCTATCTCTTAGCCAATCAAATTCTGGAATCTCGGATTCTGCCACAACTCTCAAAGATGGTAGTTCTATTTCAACTGGGAGTATTGCTTCCATTCCGTAAGCCAATGAATAAGGAGTGGCTCCTGTAGATGTTCGGATAGATGTTCTGTATCCCCACAGTGCATACGGTAACTTCTCAGGCCAATCTCGGTATGTATCAGTCATCTTTCTTAGGATCGTCTTCAAATTCTTATTAGCTGCTTCAACTGCCCCATTTGTTTGTGGCCTATACGGCGCTGACATGTGGTGCATGATCTTGTATTCTTCTAGTAGATCCAAAACCTCTTTCTGGAAGTGACTGCCATGATCGGATATCAACTCATGAGGGACCCCGTATCGGCAGATTATATTTCTTCTGATAAATCTGGCCACATCTTTAGCCTTCAATGTCGCATAAGACTCTGCTTCCACCCATTTTGTGAAATAATCAATTGCTACCAGGATGTATTGATGCCCATTAGACGCCTTCGGGGTTACTTCTCCAATAACATCTATTCCCCAAACTGAGAATGGCCAAGGGGTAGTCATGTTGTATAGCAGTGACGGCGGCACATGCTTCATATTGGCATGGATCTGACATTTGTGACATTTTCTGACATATTCATAGCAGTCCTTGTCCATAGTAGTCCAATAATATCCTTGTCGGATGATCTTCTTAGCTAACATGTGTCCACTCATATGAGGACCACACACCCCTTCGTGAATTTGCTCCATCATCTTTCTCGCACTGTTTCCATACAGACATGTCAAGTTGAATCCATTGTGAGATCTCTTCAATAGATTTCCGCCACAAATCATGAATTGAGCCGAGAATCTTCTTATGGCTCTCTTGTCTTTCTCAGAGGCGCCTTCCGGATATTCCCCATTTTCAATGAAGTTCCACACGTCGGTGTACCACGGAAGTTCTTCTGCTTCTTCTATTTCCCCAATCATCTCATAAGACGGCTTTTCCCTTTGTTCAATCATCAAAGGAGTTAGCTTTATCCCCACAGGAATCTCAATCATTGACGCTAAAGTAGCCAAAGAGTCTGCTAGCTGATTTTCTTCTCGAGGCAGGTAGAAGAACGTGATATGCAAGAAACGAGTTCGTAAAGAATCAAGATACTCATGATAGGGTTTTAACTTCTCTTCCTTGACTTTCCAATCTCCTCGAACTTGGGATATGATCAAATTGGAATCCCCGAATACATCAAGTTTCCTTACCTCCAAAGTCAATGCGGCTTCTAGCCCCAAGATACAAGCTTCATACTCAGCAGTGTTGTTGGTGGAGGTGTACTTCAGCTTAATAGAGAATGGGGTATGTGCTCCTTCAGGGGATACAAGGATGATTCCTACTCCATATCCTTTTTGGTTTGCAGCTCCATCAAAGTACATTTTCCACACATCTTCTTTTAATTCCATCAATCCTTCGTCAGGGAACATGAACTCTCCTTCGTTTTCCAGATTTATCGGATGTTCTGCTAAATGTTCTGCGACAGCCCTTCCTTTAACAGATTTACTCGTAGCATGTATCAAGTCAAACTCAGATAGCATCAATGTCCATCGGGAGATTCTTCCGGTCAATGCTGGTTTTTCAAATAGGTACTTCAAAGGATCCATTCGGGAGATTAAAACAACAGGGAAGGCCAACATATAATGCCTCAGACGACGAGTGGCCCAAACCAAAGCCCAACATGTCTTTTCTAACGGAGAATACTTCAATTCGTATCCAGTCATCCTTTTACTTAAGTAGTAAATGGCTTTCTCTGTACGCCCTTCATCTCCTTCTTGGGCTAACATGCATCCCATAGCATTCTCTGACACGGATAAGTACAACAGCAAAGGCTTCCCTGACTTTGGGGGTGAAAGAACCGGTGGGTTTGATAAATAAGCCTTGATCTTGTCAAAAGCTTCTTGACATTGATTGTCCCATTCGAATTTCTTCCCTTTTCTCAACAAGCTGAAAAGCGGATCGCAAGTAGCAGTGAGCTTAGATATGAAGCGGCTGATGAATTGGATTCTTCCCAGAAATCCTCTTACTTCCTTTTCATTTGTCGGAGGCGGCATATCCATAATAGCCTTGATCTTTGTGGGGTCAACCTCAATTCCTCTCTGTGTGATGAGAAATCCTAGCAGCTTTTTGGTGGTAACTCCAAAAGTACACTTCTGTGGATTCAATCTCATTCTGTATTTCCTTAATCTTTCAAAGAACTTGGCGAGTGCTGTTAAATGCCCACTTCTTTCTTTGGACTTAACAATCATATCATCCACATAAACTTCTACCTCTTTATGGATCATGTCATGTAACAAAGTAGTAGCAGCTCTCTGATAGGTTGCGCCAGCATTCTTTAACCCAAATGGCATCACTCGGTAGCAATACGTCCCCCAGTGAGTTGTGAATGTAGTCTTTTCTCTGTCTTCGGGTGCCATTAAAATCTGATTGTACCCTGAGAAACCATCCATGAATGATAACAACTCATGCCCCGCGGTGCTATCTACCAGAACATCTATGTGTGGAAGCGGAAAATCATCCTTAGGACTAGCCTGTTTAGATCTCTGAAGTCAACACATACACGGATCCTTCCATCCTTCTTTGGCACAGGAACTATATTGGCTATCCATTCCGGATATTGGGTTACCATCAGGAATCCAGCTTTCAATTGTTTCTCAACTTCTTCTTTGATCTTCAAAGTCCATTCGGGTCTCATGCGTCTCAACTTTTGCTTAACAGGTTTTGAATTTGGAAAGAGAGGGATGTGGTGTTGGACAATCTCTGGATCGATGCCTGGCATATCTTGGTAGGACCAAGCGAAAACATCTTTAAATTCTTTTAATAAGTTGATTAGTTCATTGCTTTCTTGTGAAGTGAGCGTGGTGCCAATATGAACATTTTGTGGATTATCTTCATTATCCAAGTTTATTAGCAAAGTTTCTTCAATAATCTTGCATGCAGATTCATTTTCATTTTCAATTAATCTTTGCAAATCCTCAGAAATTTCAAAATCAAGATCATCAGACACAGAAGAGTAAGCAAAATCCTCGTTCATTTCATTAACATTTTTGGGTACATCAAAAGCAAAAGCAGACTCAACATCATGGCTCATATTGGCCTTTACAGACTTCCGGGGAAATGGGGGAGGGGATTTGTTGACTTCCGATTCTATCACCCAATTGTTCAGAGCTCCCTCTATTGGCTTGATTTCTTTCACATTTCCCAGTGCTTCTTCGGCATCCATCAGCATGTTCAGCTCTTCATCCATTAGCATGTTCAAATCATCACTTGTCATCAGCTCAGCCCAGTCCTTCCTTTCTTTCTTGATAGGCGGAGTATACAAGAACGGATCCTCATAGTCGGAGAACTCATGTTTGAAGAAAATCTCAAATCCAGGCTTAATGTTCTTGGTAGCCGGATCATACCATGGTTCAGGGAACCCACAGAAGGGAAAGTCATCGCCTTCTTTCACGAAGTATCCATTCAGGATTCTTGGCCCAGAAACAACCATCGGCCCTTTTCCTTTTGTCATCTTCTTCTTATCTTCTTCAGTCAATTGATACCCAAGCCCAGATTTATCTTTCTGTTCGTGGAAGTTCGGTGGTTCAGTTATTCCTTGTTGACGACGACCTAGTCCCATTCCAGGAAAATAGTTCATCTTCCGCACCATATGAGCCACTTTAGGATTGGCATACTGGTCAAAGTACAATGGCATGACTTCAGGGATCCAATTCTGTCCCACTTCTTCTTGTAGATCTTTGGCAACCGGGTTTCCCTTCTCGAACATCTTTCTATATTCGCGTCCGGTGATGAACGGCTTCTTTTTCTTGATCGGAGTGATTTCTTCGCCCCAGACAGATGCATCAGGAAGTTTCTTCTCATAGCTGAGTCGATCCCAAACGGATTTCTTTTTCTTAGCTCCTTCATTTATCATTCCCACAAAGTTGAATCCTCCTAATTCATTTTCTTCTTCCGGTGTTTGGACTTCTAGCACAGGACCATGGCTTGTCCCTTCTTCTTTGATCCAGCTATCCCCAAAGATTGTTACCACATCCTCTTTCCAGATGAACTTGACTTTCTGGTGGAGAGTGGAGGCGACTGCATCATTCACATGTAACCACGGACGTCCCAATAGCAGATTAAAGCTAGCCGGAATATCAATCACTTGGAAATCAGCTTCTTTGTTTAATGGCCCGACTTCAATTTTCAACTTAATCATTCCCACAATGGCCCTTTTGGTGTTATCATAGGCCCTCACAGTTTGTGTTGATGGCAAGAGTTCTGAAATAGACAACCCCATTCTGAGAGCTGTTTGGAGAGGACATACATTCAAGGCTGACCCATTATCTACCAAGCAGACCGGTACTCTATTCCCCAGGCAATGTACAGTGATGTAGAGAGCTCTGTTGTGGTGTGCCCCTTCCGGCGGTAAATCTTCATCTGTGAATGTGATTACAGGCTTACAAGGCTTTGAAGAGATCATGTTTACTAGATCTTCGGGAGTAGTATTGACAGAAACATCCAAACGATTGAGAGTATCGAGCATGGCCTGCCTGTGTTTGTGAGAGGTCATAAGTAATCCCCATACTGAGATCCAAGCTTGTGTTTTCTTCAATTGCTTTAGGATTTCATCTTCTTCTTCGCTCACGGCTCCTTTACCAGCCTCTTTTGCTTTGACGACTTCTTTCTCCTTCCATGTTTCTTTTCCACGATTTTCTAACTCATGAGGCTTGAAATGACGTCCGGAACGGGTCAAGTGGTTTGCTTCATTGGTGATCCAGATAGACTCAAGTTCTTTGGCTAACTTTTCGGTGCCAACAGTGATTTTCCAAACAGAATCATCGGGGATTATGGTATTATTAACGGAATCATCCTCATCATCATACCACCAATCTTCTTCTTCTTCCATCATTGCAATAAGATCGTCATCTTTGATTTCAAGGTTCTCGACAGGCTTTAGCAATTCTTCTATCGGCTCAGTGCTTTGTTTCTCGGTGACTGCTTCTATGGGCTTTTCTTCCTCATACCAGATCGAGTCGTCGGTGATGGCATTGGGATCCCACCATTCAATTGTAAGATTTCCGTTGGCTATTTCTTCTTCAAAAGCCAGTGCTTCTTCGACCCATTCTTCCTCTTCCATATTCCTCAAGATGCAAATTGCAGCGTCTTCCGGAAGTTGAACATCCATAGCTGGTTGATTCGAGGATGTGATGTAGATCTTTGGGTTATAAATCTGAGATCCTTCTTCTACAAAGTTAACATTTGGCATGTTCCCCTTATGATTAGGGAGAGGATTCTTCTGAACATTTGGCTGAGAGGGAGGAGGGGAGATGACCCCTTTTTCAATCAAGTCTTCAATTTCATGGCGAAGTCTCCAGCATCTATCTGTGCTATGTCCACGGCCTTGATGAAAGTCACAAAAGAACTCTGTTTTGAAACCCGGTGGAAGTGGATTTGGCTCTGGTTTAGGTTCCAATTTCTGCAAGTACCCTTTTTCTATCATTCTTTCAAGTGCGGTGCTTAGTGGCATCCCCAAGTCGGAAAATTCTCTTTTCTCTCTCGACTGTTTCTGATTTTGACTTCCTCTTGCATTAGCCATACTTCGACGCTCTTTCTGAAAAGGCTAAGGAGATAGTGTGTTGACGTCAGCAGACTGATGATAGACTGGCCTTTCTGTCTTTCTGTATCGATTGCTCGTGCTTTCTTTCTTGATCTTTCCATCTCTAATGGCATCTTCTATCAAAGTTCCCACATCAAACAGCTGTTCGAAACTCACAATGGACTGAAATTCTAGCCTTTCCAAGTATTCGGGCTGTAGATTCTTGATGATCATTCGGACCTGATCTTTTTCCGCTGGCCTGCTAGTCATTTGAGCAGCTTTAGCTCTCCAACGAGTAAGGAAACCTGCGAAGGATTCCCTGTACTCTTGTCGGGTGGTTTCTAGATCTCTTGCAGTTACATCAAACAACTGGTTATATGAATATTGAGCCACGAAAGCTTTGGCCAATGCCTCCCAATCTCTGGTTATGGCTGGTTCCAACGTCAAGTACCATGAAAGTGCTGCTCCACTCAAAACTCTTGGAAACAATAGAGCGAAGAGGTCAGATCCAATGCCCATGGGCTGCAAAGTTCCTACATAAAGCCTCAGATAGCTCTTTGGATTTCCGGTTCCATTGAAAAATTCAATATGCGGCATCTTAAACTTCTCTGGGAGTTTGGCTTTTGGAGCGTCACACAACCCTTCAACATCGAACAAATACTCATCCACCCCTTTGCTCTTTCTGATCACACTCTCTAGTTTGTCGATCTTGGCCAACTTGTCCTGAATTTCCTGATCTAGCTGAACCTTTGGTTGAACTGTCTCCCCAAAATCTTCTTCTTCATGATGCTCTGGAGGTGGTGGTGGTGGATTAGTTAGCTGCTCAATCATTCTCATCATAGTGGCAAGTTGTTCTCGATTCTGCTCCCTGCTCTGATCCAAGGCAGCTTGCATTGCGGCCAATCTGGCTTCCATATCCGCTTCGTATGTCATATCTTCAACCCTAGTCGACTCGGCTGTTCCTTCTTCTAACCCTGATCTGATCAAACGGCTGTTCGGAGCTCTGACCCAGAAAGGAGTACAACTTTTCGGTCCTATCTTTTCTTATCTGGTTTATTTAGGGATTTTCAAATAATCAGGTATCTTTATTGCAAAAGAATTTTTCAAAGAATGATATAAGAAGGTGGATTTACAAAGATGGAAATCATAAATGGAAAATCATTTCCTTTTTCAAAAACATTTTTCTTAAAATCAAAGAAATCTTTTCAAGCTTTCAAAATTCTGAGGAAAACAAATCTTTTCTTTTGAAAGTATATTAGAGGCGTCGCACTCGTGAGTCGTATATGCAATGCTCGTGTAGTGCATGCAAATGCAGATGAAATGCAATCTAATCTAAATGCAATGCACCTTAATCTAGCTTAGACCTAGCACATCAGCACATAAGCACATAAGATTCCTTGAGTATGCTAATCACCCTACTAATCCAATCATTATCCAAGGATTTTGAGTTTTGAAATTCTTGATGGTTCAGGTTTGAAAATTGAAATTTTTCATGAAAATCTTTGAAAGAGATGGGGAGATTTGTAATTTTCAAAAAAATTTTTGAACCATCAATGCTTGTGGTGAGAAATCATGATTCTTAAAAATTGAGGTGGGAATTTTGAAATTCTAAGATCTGAGAGGAAGATTTTGAAATTGAATCATCATGATTTCTTGAAGACCAAAGTAAAATTTTTTTTTTTTTTGAAATTCTCTAAAATCTAGGAGAATTTGAAATTGAATCATCAAAGTGTGATCATGATTTCTGGAAATAGGAATTTTGAAATTCTCTAAAATCTAAGGAGAATTTTGGAAAGATTTTGTGAAAGTGAATCTCAAAGCAAATTTTCAAAAGGGATATTCTTGGAATTTTCAAAAGACTTGGGGTTTTTCAAAGAAGTGCTTATAGTTTCAAAAATTTTCAAAATTGTCCTCAAATAATGATTGGATGTTCGGATAAAGACCATACTATCCTAGAGGAATCCACCATACAAGGTTTGATGATGCCTTCGCATACACGTCCTCATCATCCACATAATCCCTTACGGGCAAGCGCAAGTAATTCATCACATTGTCCTAATCAAAGATGATAATCAAGATCCTAATTGAAGGGTTCTATAGAAACTATATGCAAAGGCCGGGTTTTAGTCTCATAAAGGGTCCATTAGCAAGCTCAGCGGTGTGGTTGACCGCCTCCCCGAGGGCGTGCCGTTCACACATAGGCTCTATATACCGCACGCGGTACAAGGCTAACGGTGACTACATGCTACCAAAACTCTTGACAAATAGAGGAAAGAGGACCCTCTATCTTCAAGGCAATGATCTCAAGCAGTCGCGGTGAAAGAACAATGCAAGTGCAAATGCAGGCAGAAACAACATGATTATTGAATTAATAACAAGGATATTCATTGGTTCAAGTCAAACCCTCGAAGAACAAGAAACCATCGGTTTCATGTTCAAATCCCCTGTGGAGTCGCCAGATTGTGGACCACTGCGAATGAGGAGGTCCTGACGCTCTCCCTCGATAGTGTCCCGGGACGGATCCCAAGGAGCACACTTCAGGGAAAACTAGGACTTCCTCACGCGATCCTAGAGACAAAGAGTCGCCACCTAATTTTTATCGGGAATTAGGAAACCCAAGTTTGACTCGCCCAAAATTGAATAAGGTTACTCGCCCTTCATTACCAGAAACAAGGTTCGGGGGTCTTGGTACGAGAGGGGAAGGAGCCCAAGCAGGACTAAAGCACCCCCTCCTCGCCCTACCGAATGGTAGGCCTTGATTCAAATATCCTTGTTATTAATTCATAATAGATGTTGTTTCCTCAAACATACTAGATAGATATATACATGGCAAAAAGAAACATCTAATGAAAATCATTTCAAGAGACTAAATCAAGTAGAAAGCGGATGCTCATGCAATACAAGGGAGAAGTATACTCACAGTGGCTAGTCCCGCCCGGGACCGATGCAAATAAAGTAAACATGTCATGATATGCAAAGGGAACGAGAAGACTTACATTGGTTGACTCAAGCGGAGTCGCGAAAGCAAAAAGAATGGAAACATGCAATGCAATCATGCAACAATCCTAGATAAGATGTCTCTAACAAATAATCATATAAACGGAGACTATCCTAAAGGAATTGTGTCGTTGAAATCAAAGTTGTAAACCTAGAAAAATTCTAAGAGAAAGGATAGAGATAGTACACGATACATGGGCACTAAGCCACATGTAGACGAGGCAAACCACAAATCGAAGTCCGGGTCCGAGGCACTTAATTCTCTGCACTAATACACCAAAGAATACCCAAGCATTGCAAAAATACAAGCAAACAAATGATATGCATGATAAACAAAGAAAACATGTCATCAATCAAATTTCCAGATTCAGCAACCTCTAATGAATCCTATCAAAAGTGGTCTTAAACATGAGCTGGATAAAAACCCTTTTACAGAAAGTTAGATACATGTCTTAGGGAACTTCTCCAAAAAGTGGGACCTCAATATCAATTTTATTGTTTGAGAAATAAATGTTTTGGGAATAGTGGATCAGGACTGTCCACTGTTCTTGTAAAAATCATAATTAAATCTACAAAAATCATATGAAGCTCTATTTGGTGTCAAAAGAAAGCTATTTCATTGTAGTATATGATAAAAATAAACCCATGGACATTCTGTAATCACAAGGTTTCTGAAAAAGTGTTTTAAACAGACTCTGTTATTCTGGAAATTTGGTATCATTTGACAAATGAATGCAAAACATAATAGAAGTTCATGAATCATGTTAACCAAGTTGATTTAAGCTTTTGATCTCTCATCCATTTATCCTAGGTGATTTCTAAACCAAGTTTTATTCATCAATTGTTGTTGAGTGATCAAGGTATGACCATTTTGTATACATAATCATATTTGTAATTAAACTTAGAAAATTCCAGAATAGTTGTATCAACTTTAAACGCTTAGAAAACGATCCTAACTCGATCGTATGCTCACGATTTTACATCGGCATATAGATATATGAGTTAGGAATCATCCCCAAAAAGCGGAACGTCGATAACTATTATAGATTTTCTGAAATTCAAGCACAAAGAGACGATGTTCAAATCTGTCAACCGATTTCTCAACAATTTCTAAAAATAGTATATGAATCCTAAAAGCTCTCAAAACGGACCGGATGAAAGCTAATTCATCAAAGTTTACCCAGAAAATTTGAAATCCATCAAACTATGGGTTTTGATGGACCAAATCTAATGGACAAAACCAATCTGCTTTGCTGAATTTTTATCTAGTTCATTTTAAAGTGTGAGGAAAACATTTTAGTGATAGTTGAAGCTTATTAGAGAGATCAAACTCATAGATCAACTTAATTATCATGATTCCCAATCAATTTAGCCCTCAAGTTCTATGAAGAACTTTTAGATCAAGGATCAAAGGGACTTATAAATATCATGTTGGAGATGAAATTCAATAGGAATCCTAGGTAATAGGAATAATCAAGAGATAGGTATGAACATAGAAATCATCCTTCTCATAGACCATATTTCCAAACCATCATGGAATTCAAAATAGATATATGTATATATATATATAATCATGTATGCATGAATCTAAACTAAAATTGAAGAATGAAACCAAAATTGAAAATCAAAGTGAAAAACAATCTCTAATTGTAAATTATCAATAAAAATCAAAGAGATTTGGATCTAACTATGTGAGTGTGTGAAGAACATGAGAGGAAGAAGATGAGTGTTCTAATAAGTAGAAATAGAACTAAGTTAGATCCAAATCTTATAGATCTATATATACAAAGTAGGAATTAGAGATGAACTATAGTGTTTACCTCTTGGAGGATTCTCAATTACAAGACCAAAATTGATTTGAAGATCTTCTTCTTCAAGTGTTATTCAAGTGTTCTTCAAGCACTCATCCATGGAAGTTGAGGGAGGCAATTGATGTTCAAATTGTGGTCTAATTAGCCTAAGTTAATCTAAATTCAATTCATAATTTTCTCTCTCTAGAATTCACCTAAATTGAAAGTATATTCAAAGTATACTTATCTCTCTTGTATGTGCTTCTATGTGTGTTTGTATCTCCAAGTATATTCAAGTGTATCTCTTCCAAGTGTCTAGTGTGTTAAGATGTGATCTCATATGAGATGTATGAGATCTTATATAGAGTTTTGAAGACTTAGCTCTTAAGTTTCAGGGTTAAAACAGGATTTTTAGAGCTTAAAAGAGGGTTAAAATGGCCATTTCGGAGCCTAAACGCAATTTCCAGGCAATTTCCTCGCAGTGGGAAGCTTCTAGAAGGGTCTGGAACTCAAAAAGCTCCGTGGAGGACACAAATGGAAGTGGCGGTTATGGTGGGACCCGCCACCCCTATACCCAAAACCGCCATTTACTATTTGGGTCCCTCTGGTCACCCACAAGCTCTGTTTCAAAAATCACGTGCACTGCTTTTCCAGATTTTTGTAAAAATGCTTTTTGGTGTCCGAAATCGTCCGTTTACGTACCGTTGGAAAGCTGTCAGGTTGAATTTCAGTATAAAAATATTTCCAGAGGTTTTATAATGAGAATTGAAGTCCAATTGAAGTCCGGAAGTCCTCCGGAACTTTCGTCGTCTTTTTGAAATCAAATGACGTCTTTTCCAAAATTGCTTTCAAATGTGCGTCGATTTCGAACTTTTCTTTAAAATTGAATCTCTGGATACCTAGAATACTGCGTTTAGAACACTTAATGTTCATATAACCCTGAGAGAATATGAATTCTGAGAGATGATTTTGACAAAACCGGGATTTATCCATGGAAAAGGGCTTTTCTGAGCTTGAAGTCACTTTCCGAAGTCCGATCTTCTGATTGTGTGGAATCCAGTACCTTCCACGGGGTACTTTTCATCATCGAATCCTCCAAGACGTTGTCCACCCTAAATCCTATCAGTGTGGTCAAAATTGGGTGTCTACATAGTTCGCTTCATTGCTAGGGACTAGCAACGAGCTAGTTGGGGGGTGTGATTCGAGATGAAAAGTGCATATTCATAGCATATTATATGGTCTTTTATGCATACTTTTATCCCCAAAGTCCCTACATTTAGGTGCATTCTAATAACAATGTTCTTTTCATTGTGTTAATGCTAAAACATATGTTTATGCTTTGTTTTATAGGTATTAGAATGTAAATCAATGAAGTGGAGCTAAAGAAAGTGATTCTGGTGAAGAGAACAACATAAGCAGCTGAGAAAACGCCAATTTTGACAATGAAGACTTTAGATTTGGAATATTTTTCTAGAAATACAAAATGTAGATCTTTGAGTTACGGTCGCGTGGCCGCAAACAGGAGGTCAATTTGAGGTCCGAGTAAAACGTTATGGCCATTCTCCCATCGGTGCGCAGAGTTGTCAAAATCAGAGAGTTCAATCGATTGAGGAGAGTTCAATCGATCGAACCTTCGATCGATTGAACTAAGCTCGATCGATTGAACTTCATATTCACCCAAAAGTTGCGTAAACTCTGCAGGAACCCTATATATAAGTCGTTTTGACGCCAGACGAAGGGAGGACGCTCCAGAACGCAGAAAATAGCAGTTTTAGGGTAGTTTTAGGGTTAGATTAGGAGTAGATTAGGTTAGATTCATCTTTTTCTTCCTCTTTTTCATTGATTTGTTGAAGATTATTCAAGATTAAAGTTTAGTTCAAGATTAGTACAAGTTTATTTTAGATAATTTCCAACTTTTTCTGTTCCTTTATCGTATTTGATTGTTTATTGTTATAGTTGTTATGATTGTTTTGTTTTACTGTTTCTGCACTAGTTTTATTATGTTTTCATAGTTTAGACGTTGGAAATATGTGATGAAACATTGATTTCCAACCTCTGCCATGCAATCTTTAGAAACCTTGGGCTCGATCAATCGAAGGTATTTCGATCGATCGAACCAGAGCCATAGTCAAGCGATCGAAGACATTTCGATCGATTGAAGGATGATGTTGTCCGATCGATCGAGAGCGCTTCGATCGATCGAACATGTTAATTCCTAAGATGATTCTTTTAAGTATTCCATGACTTTCTATTTTAGAAATCTGTCATCAAATCATCCTAATAAGCTCAGTTTGTCACAACAGTTTTTAGAACTTAAAGCCTTAAGGCTATTTTCTTCAATGACTTTTGAAAACCACTTTGAATGCTAACACCATTTAGAGTGCATGTAATAACCATTGTTTTAAACCATCTTCCATGTATTTTAAATCAACTGTGATGATGTAGTCCCGGTCATGAAAGGGCTATTGATTCTATATCTTTAGAAAAATACGGAATACTGAAGAGGAATGAACTCTATAGAACGTTAATGAGTATGCATGGTAGATGGTTAGGATCAATGTGGATTCTCGTGTTTCCAGCACCTTTAATTTATTTATTTAATTAGTTATGTTTCTATATGCTTAGTTTATTATTTAGTTTAATTTACTTAATTAGGATTCATTAGAACCTCCACCCGTATATTCATCTTTTTCGTTTTCTTTAGGTTATAACTTAGTAGACGTTCTCCCTATTCCTTCCCTGTGGGATCGACCTAGACTTCCAGTACTATATTACTTGCACGATCACCTACACTTGGGTGTTGCACAAGAGCGCACAACTATTTAGTCCTGTCTCTAATTATTGTTCACCATCAATTCTTTTCTCAAATCTTTCCGAAGTTTAAATTTCCTTTTCGGTTCCTTTTATTACAGTTTTATGCAAATCAAGATTCCTTGCTATTTTCTTCATGGATCAATTCTTTTGCATTCTTATATACTATGGGAGGTAAGTTGTCCAATTTTATAACCTTTCATATGCCTAAAATATGCTTACATAAGATTGTAAAGGGAATAAAGCCAAATGTTTATATATTCTGAATTTTCATTTCTTGGCTAAATTGTCATAGAAAATAGATTTTATGAATTTCAAGCCAAATAGAATTTTAAAAAAATAATAAAAAACAGTTCATAATACTATAAATAGCTCCAAAGTGTAGTTTTGGCTTTTCTTTCACTATTTCTTTTTTCTTTTCTCTTATGTCCAAGTTTGCGTGGTTGCGGGCAATTAAAACAAGACTCGGACCCCTTCTTCTGAAAGTGATATGCATATTCTTCGCTTTACATATACATTTTTTAAAGTCATGTGTAGGCATTTGAACATATGTATTAGTTATGGGTGGTTTTATTTTCTTTGAAGTACACTTTGTAATGATGTGTTTGATCGATTTATCAGTGATGTTTAGAATGAAGCTACAATGAAATTTCTATATTTATAAATAAGCCACCAAAGGTTGAATGAATTCTTATTATTTCATGGACTTTAGTTGTTAGAGTCCAGTTTGGTAATTTGGCAATTGATTCATATATCGTACAGCCCGTGCGTTGCATAGGGTATCGGCTAGTTATAACTAACAAGAAACAATCATGTTCTGAAATGTTTGATTAATTGAAATCATTTCAATCAATTGAAGAAAATAAAGTTCGATCAATTGAAGAATCTTCAAGCGATTGAAGTTAATGCTGTCTCGATAGATTGAAGTCTTTTCGATTGATTGAGAAGCTAGGGGATTTAATCGATTGAACCAAGTTCGATCGATTGAAAGTCTTCTTCTCCATAAGTTATGGGCAGTGAACGTCCAGAGTTGTGGGGGTGTGTTTGGGTCCATTATTCACTTTCAAAACTTGTAAAACATTACATAAATGCTACCGAGTGAGTTTAGAACTCACCGAAGTGATTAAGGCATGTTTGGCAAAGCTTGGTGACATCCAATGGGTCCTCCTCTCTACCTCTGTCTTCTGTCTTCTGTCTTCCTCTCTTTCTGCTTCACTTTCTCTCTTCTTCTGTCTGCTTCTTCTTCTTCTCTCTCCCAGATAGAGTATATATATAGTATGCATGTGTGTATGTATATATATGAGTGTGTGTAAATATATAATTGACCATATCAAACTCTCTCTAACTCTCTCTAGGCAAAACAAACCTCACACACACTAACACAATGTATACATATATAGAAGAGAACATGTGCAAGGTGGGAGTCCAGCGTGCACTGAAGATAAGATTTTCTGACATTTTCGATCGATTGAAATGACTTCGATCAATGGAGCACAGGTCAGCCAGGTTCGATCGATTGAAAATAGATTAATCGATCAATCGATTGAAAAAGGAAACCACATCATAAATGATGTTGGCAAGGTTTCGATCGATTGAAAAGTGTTTGATTGCTCGAGAAATGAAATTGTCAATCGATTGAAACAACTTCGATCAAACAAAAAAGAAATTACAAGTATGGTCAAGGCAAGTATACAGAATCTCTTTCATTGATATATACTAAAAATACAGGATATTACATCATCCACCACTTATTAAAAGATTTCGTCCTCAAAATCGGAAGTAACTAGTTAAAACAAAAACGTAAGCTTTTCTTGCATCTCTGACTCCAATTCCCATGAAGCTTTGCCTTCGTAATGGTGCTTCAACTGGATCTTCACTAGAGGAATCTCCTTATTTCTAAGCCTTTTGATTCCATGATCTAGAATTCACACTATTCTTTCATTGAACATTACGTTTTCGTTGACTTCAATGTCTTTGAAGTTGATCTTGTTTGTTGGATTATGCGCTTCGTCCACTATGTCTTTTCGGAGATTATCTTCGTCAGGTTCACTGAGTATACCTTTACAGCATAAGGCTTCGTCTGTATTGATACTCCATACTTCTGGTTCCTATACTGACATCTTGGAGAACCACAACTTTAGGTCCTTTGTTGTCTGTTGAACCTCTATCATATGTCTGATCCGAGTTGGCTATACTATAAGACATCCAAGATGTTGTCCATCAGTTAATTCCTCAGGTCGAAGGTCAAACTCGACTAAAACCTCCAATGCTCGCCATTCTCAAATCAATAATACAACAATTACTAATCGAGGTCAATGCTTCAGAGAATGTTTGCTTTACCCGGATGGTATTGCAATAAGAAGTCATAATCATTGAGAAACTCCATCCACCTTCATTGTCGCATATTCAACTCCTTATGAGAGAACAAATACTTCAAGCTCTTATAATCGAAAAATCGATCGAACTTTTCTCCAAAGAGATAGTGTCTTCATATCTTCAAAGCAAACACTATCGATGCTAACTCCAGGTCATGTGTAGGGTAATTCTTTTCATGCGGCTTCAACTATCTAGATCAGACGCAATCATATTCCCATCTTGCATAAGCACGCAACCAAGTCCTTGGTGTGATGCATCATTATAGATGATAAATCTTTCTCCACTCTTAGGTTTTGCCAATACCAGTGCAGAAGTCAATCTTTCCTTCAACTCCTAAAATGCATCTTCATGCTTATCCGTCCATTCGTACTTCATTTCCTTCCTCGTCAAATTCGTCAAGGGCCCTGCAATCTTGGAAAACCCATCGACGAAACCCAGAAAACTTCTGACTTCTATCGTATTGGTCGGCCTGTTCTAGCTTAAGACTGCATCGATCTTAGATGAGTCCACAAAGATGCCATCCTGTGAGATAATGTGTCCAAGAAATTTGATTTCCTATAGCCAAAATTTGCATTTGCTAAGCTTTGCATACAACTTATTATCTCATAGTGTCTGTAGAGAAATCTGTAGATGTCTTTGATGCTCTTCCTCCCTCTTGGAATAAATTAGGATATCATCGATGAGCACTGTAATGAATTGATCTAGATAGGGTTTGAATACTTTATTCATTAAGTCCATGAATACCGCTAGGGCATTAGTTAATCCGAAAGACATAACTAGAAACTCGTAATGCCCATATCTCATCCTGAACGTTGACTTCGACACATCCTCTGGTCGAACTAACAACTGATGAGACCCTGAACGTAAATCGATCTTTGAAAAGATCCTTAATCCTGACAACTGACCGAATCAATCGTCAATCCGAGGATTTGGGTATCGGTTCTTGATCATAACCTTATTTAACTCTCTGTATTCAATCTAGAGTTGAAGCATCCCATCCTTCTTCATCACGAATAGTACTAGTGCTCCCTAAGGTGACGTACTCGGGCGAACAAAACCTAAATCTTCAAGTTCTTGAACTTGCTTCTTCAATTCCAACATCTCAGTTGGCACCATTCGATATGGAGTTTTAGATATCGATAATATTCCAAGTACTAGTTCTACGTAAAAGTCTATTTCTCTCTTCGGTGGAAGTACTTTAATATCCTGGAATACATCTTTGAAATCTTATTCAGTAGGAATCTGATCCATCGTAGGTTCTGCCCTTGTACCTCCGATCGTACCCAAACAACTCATTAAAAACATGTTGCTCGTCGGATAATACTAAAATCTGATCCTCGAACATCTAGGTATCAGGAACACAATAGTTCTAGTAGGCAATCCAAGTTGGCAAAATCTGCATTCCCAGAATCCATTGACAGTGCGTATAAGTTGGTACTGCAAAAAATTTTGTGAAATCTATAATAACCCTATAAGGGCGGAACTAGGGTTACCTTGAACTGCAAAAATGGATTACTGTAGTAGATGAATCGAGAACACGGGCTCGATAACAGCTCACGATCTTCTACCGTATTTCTTTACTGCCAGAATATCGAACTAAGTGTGGGCTCTTTCGAAATCCTTTTTGTTTTTCGCTCTCCCTCTTTATGCTCTTGTTTGTATTCCGAGTTATAATCCTCTTGATGGAAAAAATGCAAAAACAATGGGAAGAGAGCCAAAGCAGCATATATATATATATAGGCTACGATAGGAACCATAAGAAGTCAACAAGGAATAGGCTTCCTTATGGAATTAGGAAACGCTAATTCGAACTGAATCAGATTCCTATTTCTATAAATTATAATTCATACCACTAAAGAATTATAATTGCACTCCTACCCTTATCTCAAAATTTTATTTCGAGCTCCATGTTATTAAATGCTTATTATCTCCCCACGTTAAGATTACAGATATCCATTAATTAAATATAAGCACTGATAATCATATTTAATTAATCTCTTAAAATTCCTTGAGATCCTCTACTTAAATTATCTGATATGTCGCATACAAAATCCACCTGCAGGGTTTAACATAATCAAAACTAATAAGCTTTCTCAAGGGGATATCATCAATCACAAAATTGAGACATGGAATCCATCATTAATTAATATCCACCACACAATTAATATTGTCACCCAATCCAATGAGATATTGAGCCATTTAAGGATCTCACCCTTTTAGGGATCAAAGCGTAAATATCAAATGTAAGTGCTTATAAATTAACTTAGGATTTAGAGCATAATCGCTCATAATAGCCATGAGGTATTAATTATATTATAAGTCAGTATAAAGATAATTACCCCAAGTTGGTCCTGTTTAATACATAAAGCTTTCCAGCATAGTGAGTTGAAACTATACCGTTTCCCATGGTCAAGACAAACCTATTACATCACCATGCTGCAGTCCTACCAATGGTGTGTCCAATCACATCTAAGACTGTAAACCAAAATCTTACATCCTACAAGATCCGATGGTCTGATCTTCCGTGTGTATGCCAGACTCTACACACCAAACCACCTACTATGTGGAATAAGAAACACACATGCACAATAAACAATATAATGCAAACATTGCCCACACAGATTCTCATAAAAATGGAATAACTAATTTTATTAAATGAATAATAAACCAACTACATAAAGCATGGCTTTTAGTATATATTCCTAATAATCTCCCACTTAGACTCAAAGCCATGATACAACACACCTCACTCCTATCCCCTCTACGTGACTATCAAAAGTCTTGGATGGTAATCTGTTGGTGACAGGAACTGCCAGATTATTTACCGATGCTATCTTGGTCACTTGAACATCACCTCTTTGCACGATCTCTCGTATTAGGTGATACTCACGCTCAATGTGTTTTCTCTTCTTATGAGCCCTAGGTTCCTTTAAGTTAGCAACCGCTCTACTATTATCACAATAGAGGGTAATAGTTGATTGTACCATAAGTACTACTTTTAGATCCATAAGAAAGTTTTTGAGCCAAACGGCCTCCTTAACGGCTTCCGAAGCAGCCACATACTCAGTTTCCATAGTGGAATTAGCAATACATGACTATTTGATACTCCTCCAACTAATGGCTCCATCTCCTGGTGTAAACACATATCCTGAGGTAGACTTTCTGGAATCCCTATCTGACATGAAATCAGAATCTGTGTACCCAATGTACAAGACTGTCTCCTTGGTAAACTAACATATAGCCTCAAGTCCTTTTCAAGTACTTAAGAATATTTTTCACTGTAGTCCAATGTTCTTGCCCTAGATTAGACTGATATCTACTAACCATGCCAACAGCAAAGCAGATGTCAGGTTTAGTACATAGCATAGCATACATCAGGCTTCCTACTGCCGAGGTATAAGGAACTGCCTTCATCTTCTCTACCACATCAGGTATCTTAGGACACTGATCCTTAGATAGATTAATTCCATGTCTGAAGGGAAGGAATCCCTTCTTGGAATCTTACATGCTAAATCTTGCAAGAATATTATCGATATAGTGCCTTGTGACAAGTCCAACATCTTATTCTTACAATCTCGCATAAGCTTGATCCCTAGGATGTGACCGAGTTCTCCTAAGTCCTTCATATCGAATTGACTGGATAACCATACTCTTATAGAAGATAATACCCCCATATCATTTCTAATTAGCAAGATATCATCCACATACAGTACTAAGAAAACCACCACATTTCCATCATGTTTCTTGTACACACAAGATTCATCTGCACATTGATCAAAATCAAAAACTTGATTGCTTGATAAAAGCAGATATTCCAAGACCTAGATGCCTACTTAAGTCCATAAATGGACTTCTTAAGCTTGCACAACATGTGTTCTTGGCCCTTCACGATGAACCTGGCTGGTTGCACCATATAGATGCACTCCTCAAGATTCCTATTAAGAAATATTGTCTTGACATCCACTTGTCAAATTTCATAATTGAAATATGCAGCAATGGATAAGAGAATCCAAATAGACTTTAGCATTGCCACCGGTAAATAAGTTTCCTTATAATCGATTCCTTCTTTTTGAGTGAACCCTTTCGTAACAAGCCTTGCTTTAAAGGTTTCCACCTTACTGTCTGCTCCTATCTTCTTCTTATAGATCCACTTGCATCCAATGGATTTTATTTCATTGGGTGGTTCTATAAGATCCCAGACTTGATTGGAGTACATGGACTCCATTTCAGACTTCATAGCCCTTTGCCAAAGGTCTACATCTTTACCTTGGAGTGCTTCATTGTAGTTATAGGGATCGGTACCTTGTTCATCAGGGACTCGAACATAAAGAACAAATACCAGTCAGGTTAAATAATAACCCTCCTACTACGACGAGGCACAACCCGTGTCTGTGTATCACTAATATTACATTGTAAAGATTCTGAACCTAATACACCATTATCTACACACTGCACTGGTTCAGGGACCTGTGTGTTAATGGTTGTTTCAGAATCTACACGAGTTTCGGTAATCCTCCCACTACGACGTGGTAATGGAATATCGATAAATCTTTATTGTGATGTTTTTGCTCATACCGATGGTATCAAAGAAGTATGTATCGGTGTCTCACCTCTTATTTTCTCTAAAATAATGTGACTTCTGGGCTTATGGTCCATAACATATTCCTCTTCTAAGAATGTGGCATTGGTGCTAACAATAACCTTCTGATCCTTAGGACTATAAAATAGACCACCTTTAGTTCCTCTTAGATACCCAACAAAGAAACATACTTCTGTTCTCAATTCCAACTTTTCTGCATTCTCATTCAGTACGTGTGCTGCAATACCCTAGATCCGAATATGCCGCAGACTAAGCGTTCGCATAGTCCATAATTCTATGGGAGTAGTAGGTACTGACTTAGATGGTATCAAGTTTAGAATGTATGCAGCTGTCTCTAATGCATGTCCCCAAAAAGAAACTGGTAATTTTGAATAACTCATCATAGATCTTACAATATCCATGAGAGTCCTGTTCCTTCTTTATGCTACACCGTTCTAATGAGGCATGGGGTGTAAACAATTAGGATGTAATCCCTTGCTCTAATAAGTATTCCCTAAACTCTCCCAAGAGGTACTCTCTACCATGATCAGATCGTAGTATCTTGATACATTTACCTTGACACTTCTCTGTTTCAGCCTTGAAGTCTTTGAATTTCTCAAAGCATTCAGACTTACGCCACATCAAATAAATGTACCCATGCCTTGAGTAATCATCAATGAAAGTGACAAAGTACTCAAAGCGCCCTCTTGATTGGACAGTTATAGGACCACACAAATCAGAGTGAACCAATTCCAACAGCTCTTTTGCTCTATAGCCCTTGGTCGAGAACGGCCTCTAGGTCATTTTACCTTCTAAGCAAGATTCACAGACTGGAAGTGCCTCCACTTCCAATGTGCTAGTGGCCCATTTTAAACCAGTCTTTGAATCCTTTTTAGATTAATATGACCAAGGAGTAAGTACCAAAGATGCGTTTGGTTCATCTTTGAAGGTTCTTTTCTCTTAAATGGAAAACTATTTGTGTTATTCAATTCATTTAGTTGTAGTGTGGGAGAGGCAGGATTTATAATATAAAGGTCATCCACCAATAGATCAGAACAAAAAAAATGTTTACTTTCTTTGATAAATACTATTTTATTAAAATGAACTAAATATCCATTCTTTAATAAACTAGAAACTGAATCTAAATTCCTTCTAATAGAAGGTACAAAAAGGCAAGTTCTTAATATTAAAATCCTATCTCTACCAAAACTAAGATGTAGATCTCCTACTGTAACTGCTGCTACTCTCGTAGCATTTCCCATATATAGGTAAATCTCTCCATCACTGAGCTGCCTAGTTCCCTGGAATCCCTTCAAAGAATTGCATACATGATTAGTGGCTCCCGTATCTACACACCAGGAACCGGTATATCGGACTGCTAAACACATTCAACAATTAGTAAATGAGATTTACATAGATTGTTCTATCTAGTGAGATAAACCGAATATGCTTCTTCCAGTGTCCTGGATGTTTGCAAACAAAACATTTGCCTTTAGGCTTTCCCAGTTATCCTCATGGTCTTTGGATTGGCGGAGGACTCGCGCCCTTCTTTTGAGCCTTTTTCATTTTCTTCTTGCCTTTTGGCTTTGAAGCAGAACCTTTCTCAAACACAAGATCAATCTCTAGCTTTATGTTGAGACCCTCAACTTCTTTGAGTTCTTTAAGCAGATCCACCAAAGTATATTTAAATTTATTCATGTTACAATTGAGGCAGAATTACTTAAAAGACTCTGGTAGTGATTGGAGTATGATATCAACCTGGGTTCCCCCATCGATTTCAGCTCCAAGGATCTCTAGTTCATTGAGAAGAGATATCATCTTATGAACATGATCCCTTATAAGCATCCTCTCAGTCAAGGTTGTGTTCATCAAGTCTTGCATGGCAACCTGCCTAGCAGTACGACTTTAATCCCCAAACATCTCTCAAAGGCTCTCCATCATGTCATAGGCATTGGCCATTGACTGATGTTGATGTTGCAGAACATTCGACATGGATGCAAAAATGTAACACCGCTCCATCTCATCATCCTTGACCCATTTCTTGTGAGTCTGGGTTTCCTCAGCAGTTACCCCCTCACCAGGTTGCTCAGGACAGTCTTGAGTAAGCACAAACTTATACTCTTCAGCAGTTAACACAATATCCAAATTCCTTTTCCAGTCTATATAGTTTTGTAGCACCCAGAAATTTTCCCACAGAAATTCCACGTGGGATTAGAAGTGATGACGTCCCTATACTGACAGTTACAGTAGGTCCATTAGGATAATCGTATTTAGGAACCATACATATGAACCCTTTAGTTAAAGTCTTAAC
The DNA here is from genome assembly GCA_033977485.1 of Hydrangea macrophylla. Taxonomy (NCBI): domain Eukaryota; kingdom Viridiplantae; phylum Streptophyta; class Magnoliopsida; order Cornales; family Hydrangeaceae; genus Hydrangea; species Hydrangea macrophylla. The sequence continues at coordinate 31,428,651 of CM066993.1, forward strand.
TACGTCATCATTTAGTTGGTATTAATAACTTTGGTTGTGCCTTCAACCGATAGGTTTAGTTAGAATTTATAAGAAGACTCAATTATTTATTGTTCTAACGACGGTGTCGTTACATTCTAGTAGCATTATATCATAGTAGTCGCAAACCCGACTTGTAATTTTAAGTTTAAAATTCATGAACAGATTCCTGTACTTTGGCCAGTGCACGGTCCCGTACGTAGGCACAATTGCAGTTGTGCACGTACATCGAGATTGGCACGCTATCCTAAACAATGGCACACAAATCAGAAATTGGGCCCACACCTGGCCACGTGGGAGCCATGCATTTGTCCCCCTACCATGTGTCAACCATGCATATCACACATGACACTTGGCAGTAGGCGCACAACACTTGTCTTTGCCTACATTTCTTTCCCCCCCCCCCCCCGTTTACATTGCATGCACATATATCTGGTACACACACCTCACATATTCAGCACACCATTCCCTGCATCACAAACACACGCAGCCGCTGGGAACAGGAGTTACGTAGAGAGGGAGAGAGAGAGAGAGAGAGGTGTTGATCGGAGGAGTGTAGAGACAACTCGAGATCATCAAGAGGTAACCCATACCCCATTTTATTTCTGGGTATTTTCATGTCCATTAGGAGACCTTAGGATCACATGCAATGACCCAAACAGAGCCCTAAGCTCTGGTACTGCTCCGGTCTGCCATTGAAGCTCAAGGAATGAGCTTGATTTTGAAATCACAACCAAGACTCTTAAAATCTACACCAATCAGACCCAATTGGTCCCAGGTAGACCCCCATGTAGCAGGAATGGATTTGGGTGAGGTTTGAATGGCCATGCAGGCCATTATCCTTTTCTTGGCCGAAAATGATAATCACTTGGTAGGAGGATCAAACGAATAAACCAATTCCCCAGATCCTAGTATGTGTTAGAGGGAGGGATTCCGGTCATTTCCCCGTTGACCTCGTGCATTTTGGTTGAGAAATGAGAGAGATATGAAGAGAGAGAGGATCGCCGGCGAGGCCCGACTTTCCGGCGGCTCAAGCTCGCCGGAGAAGAAGGTGATGACCCGTTTGGGTTCGGGTTATAACAAACGGGTTTGGGTCGGGTCTTGGGTGGGTTAGAATGAGTCTGTAAAAGGGTTTGGATAACGGGCCGGGTTGGGTTTAAATAACCCGTGGGTATTTTAAGTAAGACGGCGTCGTTTTGACGCCGGGTTCTGTTCAGGTCGGGTTTGGGTAGTCGGGGCGGGTTATGTTGTGAGTGTTCATGGTTTTGGGTTTAGGTCAGGTTCGGCTCGGGTTAGGGTTATCGGGTAGGTCAGTTTGTGTGTATAGATGGGTCAGGGTTTGGTCAGGGTTTGGTTCGGGTTTGGTTTAGGGTTTGGGTTAACGGGTAGGTTTCTTTTGTGAGTATTAATGGGTAATCCATATCAAGTCGGGTCGGGTCAGGATCTGACCCATCGGGTCACGAGTAACCTTGTGAGTCTATACGGGTAACCCGTTTATCCATGGGTCGGTTCGGGTTGACCCGTCGGGTCTCAGAATATATTATTATTATTATTATTATTATCATCATTATTATTATTATGATTATTAATATTATTAGTATTAATTAGTTTTAAAGGGTTTTAATTAGTTTTAATAATTATAAATTAATTTATAATTATACCATTAAGGTTTTAATATTACAGAATATTATTTTAATATTCTATATATCATTATATATTATATATTTATTATTTATATGATTAATATAAATAATAAATATTAGTTTTAAATAGTTTTAAATAGTTAATAAATACCTACGTGTATTTATAAAATCTAGAAAATTAGGGTAATGACCCTGGGACTATTTTATTATATAATGTAAGTGATAAGGTTATAATATTATAGTCCAGTATTTTTTAATAATTAATAAGGAGTTATTTTATAAGTATATTAATTATTAAAAATACCAAGCGAGCTCCAAAAATTGTGAAATAAATACTGGTGGCGTATTTTAATATCTAGTAATTAATAATAATACTTCTAAGTACTGATTCTTTTGTATAATTATATTTATGTATTTAAATCCCGTTTCGGGTATTTTCTGGCATATATTATCTTCAATAATTCATAATAAATAATCTAGGACTCCGAAAATTACGCGGTCAGTTCCCAGAGTCTTAGAATAATGTCTAGAACATTTCCGTAAAGTTTGGTGACTTTTCGACTCGGTCGAAAATACAGCCTGTCTTTTAGGGCCTGCATTAGTATATTAAGCCCTGCATATTACCTCGAAAAACGCGACGGACTCCGATTTGAGTCTAGTCAATGGCGTTGGACTTAGAATGACACGTAGATCACTACCTTGAGGTTTATGACCTCATTTGGTAAAATTACCATTTTGCCCCTATAGATGTGCTCATACATTACTTCTGTTTATTCCGTTTATTGTTGTAGAACTTGACGTTTATCTGCGTTTCGAGGAGCGGCGACTCGAGGTGAGTTTCCTAACCTCACTCTAATCCTATTAAGACTAATATAAGTTGTTTAAAAACTACCTGTATGACATTTTGTATAAGTGACTAGCTGATTTCTGATGTCAAGTGTATTTTCCCATAATTATAAAATGTTTAAAAGCATGTTATGGTAGTGCTATCGCATACGTGAGCATGTCAAGTGTTTTATCTATATGTTTATCGGTATCAATTCCATGTCATATGATCCATGCTCTATATGTTACGTTTCTGCTGCTAATTATTAAAAGGACATTTTACGATGTTGTTGACTGAATAAATACGCATGCCATGTTAATAATAAAGAGAAAAGGAAAGTGGTTTTGCATGTGCATATTGATAATGGATACACGTGCATTTCATGACATGTGTTAGCATGCGTTGTGTGAGGAAGAGGGGTGTTTGATGAGAATGTAAATGAGATGAGATGCGATTTCTGGATCCTATGGATCAACGGCTGACGAGCCGGGTGGACATGAACGGTTAGGGTTCCTAGCGCGCCTCTCGCCGTTGAAGACGTCCGGGGATGCGCATACGTGGTTGAAGACATCCCATGTATCGTTGAATACATCCGGCTAGTGCTCTAATATACTTCTCAGCCGTGTAGACGACCGGTGAGAGTATACACATGGTTGAAGACGTCCCATGTGCCAGTTTCATTGTTTACAGATAGTGTGCGCCGTGAAGACGCCCGGTGGCCTATCAAGGGAATGAGTAAGAATTGGCTGTGATAGTATGTTGACATCCTTGATATACCGCGTGTTGTCAAATGGATGAGAGAGAGAAAGCGAATGCGGAGATTGAGTTGATGAGAAAATGTTTTGGTTCAAATAATTTGGCTTTGGAAAGTTTTGGTTTTAAAATAAAATGGTTTTGGAAAATATCTGTTTTAAAAGCAAGTGTCTTTGAAAAGAGTTGGGAATGAATTTTATTGATCATGCATTTGCAGGCACGAGTTTATAATAAGAAGAATGTATTCTATGATGTTATGATTATCTGTTTACCTTTCTTGTTGAGACCTCTGCTATGCCCGTGGTGAGAATGCGTCTTTTGATAAGAGAATCACCATACTTTAAAAAGAACTAAACTATGACGTGAGTTGAGAGATGTTATGTATTTACTGATTATTGTGCGGTTGAGATTCTCACTCGGCCTTGTTCCAAGGCTGACGGCATGTTACGCCCTGGGCATTCGTATGCCCAGAGTGTTGCAGGTTTGGAGATAGATAGAAGAGTTCAGGATGCAGTACCGTGGAGCCAAGGGGAATAAAGCCTTGCTCAAGACCTGATAGGCAGTTTCTCAAGTTTTAAGATTGTATAAACTATTTAGCATGGCCTCTTGTATTAAGATTGAAGTTATTGTAACCCTTATTTAATTTCCGCTGCTATATTTATACTCTGATAAGTTTAGATCATGCTTATGCCCTAGCATTTCCCTTATGATTGCATGGTGCGGAGTTAGAAGGACAGAACGGTTATCAAACTAGTCACGTGTCTACGGACCCATAAAGGAAAATTTTTATTTTCCCTATTTTTGGCTTACTCCGGGGCGTGACAAGTTTGGTCCAGTAAGTTTGTTTTCTTTAAGTATAACAGCAAGTGAATTAAAAGAACCCATTTAAAAGCTTGAGAATCACATAATATAAAAAATTACGTTTGGGCGAAAAATTTCTATGGATTCAAGTTGAAAATACCTGTTACCTCTACCATATTTGAAAGGAATCTGCTAACAACCTGATCACCGCGAATTGTATGACTCGATGGGAAGCCATATACTATCCATCATTTGTTCAGATAGGCAATTGCCTTTTAATTTTACTATCCATGCAATGTACCTTGCCTAGTAAAATTAAACTGCTGACTTGCTTTAGTCCTATAAATAGTAACAGTGACTCAGATGGAGAGGATATTATTATTTATAGCTAAGTGTATACCATCACTTAATTCTAGGTCGAGTTCCGTGAGGAACACCTCTGATGGAGAGCTGACCCACACTAACAATCACCCAAAAACATTCTTTTAAAGAAGTTTGTACCGATGATTCTATGATCAACTTCATCCGATGGGGAGGATGACACTAGAGCCATCACACAAAATTAATCATATCATCTATAAACCAGTGATGGAGACCATGAGATTTATACTTGATAAATTCCCTCTCCCCCTTAGAATTTTAAAAATTTTGGTTATAGTTTTTTAGAAAAAATTTTAATTTAATTAATAAAAAAATAGAATACTTAACAAGGATTAATTCATCCTTACTTGTCAAACCCACATGTGTAGATAATAAAATTAGTATGTTCTCATAATTTTAGAAAATAAGTACTTATGTTTTCAAAATATGGAATTAGTTTTATTTCTAAATACACATGCAGTTGTCCATCATTTTAAATAAATATAAATTAAACATGCAGCTAGACATCTAAAATAGGTCTAGGAACAATTATCCATGTTGTCACATTCACTAAACATGAAACAATAATACTCATCAATAGCATATAAATAAGGAAATCACAAAAAAAAAAAAAAATAGGAATCTCACTATTATGGTTAAGCTGGAACTCCTGTGAAGAAATCTTCATTGAACCCACAGTGGTCGAGCTGCCCGATTAGCTCGCGGGGATTGAGGGTTAATAACCACGCATTTACTTGAGATATCTTCATGGATTTACTTGAGATATATTACATAAACCCTATGCCTCCATGAAGGAGTTCACATGTTATTTATTTGCAATAAATGAACCACGCATCAATCAAGTGTGGGATCCAATACATACAAATTCTATGCCTCCATAAATGAGTTCACCTGCTATATCTGTCACGCCTGACGTAGCATAAATATAGAAAGCATTTAATTTCCTTTACTGACCCGTAGGTCGTGACAGTTTGAAGGATTGATTCCGTCCCAAACGTCGAACAACATAAAACCATAAATCAGAGTAGAGCAATCAAGGCTTACAAATCTTTCCTAACTTAATAAATATTACAGCACGAGATCACCTAAAGGCACAGACCGCCTTGAAACAAAATAATAACTATCATCTATTACAGTCATCCTTATTACAAATCCAGTTCATAACTTAAAACATAAGATAATGATAAACAGTTTCTCCTCATAAGCAGCCTTTCTCAATTAGCATAGTCATAAGGTCCCTCCTGATTATAACCTGAAAAGCCTAGACATGAATGTCCAGGTCGTATCAACGTCGTAAGCTTCAAGAAGCTGGTGAGTATTAAAAACATATGCTCGAATGTAAAACATACTCATTTACTATTTTCCATTTTCTTATTCAACAACTTAATATCATAGAAGTGAGTCTGCATGATGAACTAACAAAAATAACATTAGTAAAACTTTCTTTCATGTTACATGTGACCGTGTATGAAGATAATGCACCAACTCATCTTACTGACTCTTTTCTCTTGACCAATACATAACACACTCTCTCACACCAATATCTTTGAATTACCCTGATAGCCACACTTTAGCACAGGGGTACCAGGGAGTGTCCAGTTTGCCTCCCACTTTAGTACCTAATCTGCCTCACAAATACCGGAGGAAATCTCACGCAGTATCTAGACTCGGGTACCAGGGAGTGTCTATAGGCCACACTTTAGCACTACCATGGGTGCCAAGGAATGTCCAAGTTCGGCGTCATACACTTTAGCACTACCATGGGAGTCAGGTTGTGTCCAGTTTTGCCACCGTCGCATTTCAAAGGCACTCTAGCCGCAATCTCAAAAACATCACACTTTGGTACACAATTACCAGGGAATGTCCAAAACCCACATACATGTACCACTGACTCCTCATGTATGATATGTGTCTATATTCAGAAGTGTAAATCATCGAAACATGAAACAACGAGCGTACGAGGGTAAAGAAGTCATAATTTATTTCCTTTTATAATCTAAACAAAATAAATAGGGTTCTGATTTAGTAAGATTCTCAAACAGAACCTTAACAGCCTTTAAAAGTTGGTCCAAACAGCCACTTAACAGAAAAAAGATAAAAACTGAAAACTACTAGGTCGTGCGCGCAGGTTGCTCACGCGAGGGGTCGCTTGAGCAGGCCGCTCACGCGATATGCCATTTTTCCTATTTGTTTTATAAAATTTTTCTTACTGCCTGGAAAAACACACCTCGCGTGCGTGGGTCGCTCGCACGAGGGGTCGCTCGCGCGATCGCGCGCACGAGTTCATGCAGTGTCTTCTTCTTCTTCGCTGAACTTCCCCTATTTCAGTTTTAAGGGGTCTTTTTGACCCATTTTCAAATCCAAACCTTCATAGGACATGTAATATATGAATCTCGTCAGTTTTTCACAAGGATTATGAATCCATAACCAATTTTACATGAATCCAAACGTAGTTCACAAATTTTACAAAAAACTAAAAGAGGTCAAAACTTCAATCTTAGTATACTTTCTCCTATGAACAAACTAAGCTCTAAAACTTTAAATACAACAACTATGGTGTGTAATCTTTCATTTTTAACTCTAAAAACATATTTTAATTAAGGTTAAAAAATCCATGTTTTAAAGCTATGGTGTTCACACGTGAAATCAACAGTGGTGATTCCTAAATCAAGCATATAAACAGTAATTGAACTATGTAATAACATATCCAGTGAGTTTGAAATACTCACTGAGAATAAGGATTGAAGGATTGTTGAGAAAGATAGCAATACAAGAAATCAAATTGAAGCTTGGCTATGGAGAGAAGAAGCTTCTCTCACTAGAAAATTTCTGAGATTGAACTCTCAAGCTCTTTCTTTTCTCTCTGGATTACGTGAGTGCAGAAAGTGAGTTATGAGATGAGAGGATGTAGGTTATAAATAAAACTCCTTGCTTGGAGGCCAAGAACATTCTCATACACTCAACAAAATGGCTTTGCATTTACCAAATATCTAAACACATACATAATTGAAATTAAATACGTATATACATATTACACAAATTATATGAGTCCCAAGTTTAAGCCAAAGGTCAAGAATAGGCATGTAGGGGTCAAGTATGTTTGTTTGGGTAATCAACATATGGACAACATTAAAACACACACTCAAGGTGTTGTCAAACAAAGCATAAGTGATCTTGTCAGAATCAAGATGTAAAAGTATTCTTTACTTTTCTAAAGATTTGCAGTGTGGAAGTAAAGGTCGAACCCACAGAGATTGTTTACTACAGCTCTTAATTTTAAAACCTAAGTCTAATTAATTAGGAAAAACGGATTTGAATTTGAATTTAATTAAACTAATAACAATAAAAATAAATCTAAACTATGAAAGCAATTAAAAGTGTTTAAATGCTATTTAAGGGAACCTAGGATTGCAAATCCACCACTAGCTTCATAATAGGAATATTTATGAATTACTTTAGCTTATTATGTTGGATGAATATGGGGAATTGTAGCTACAAGCACAATTCCTCCGACAAGAAGATAATCATGGTTCAAGCACCAACATAATCCATCTTCGGTTAGCACGAATTATCTCACACTAAACTAGGGTTGTGATCTAATCCGTCTAATCTAGGCATGGACTATTCGGATACTTGATAGCACGAATCAATAAAGCACCATCACATGTAAACAACCTAAACAAGCACAGCAAGAATAGATCGTTGAGCACATCACAGTCAAAATAGATCTAAGACAAGAATAAATTCTGAAAGCAATGATTTAATCAATAGAAGTACGATTTATTTATAAAAATCCTCTAAACATGTGACTGTCATCCATACATAATAAAACTAAAATAAACACATAAATAAAACCCTATTACTTGGCTAGGGTTTCATTGAAACCCTAGATCTATGATCTAGCCGTCCATGGAAGTGATAGATAGCAAGAGGTTGATGGAGGAGGCCATGGAAACCCTTGGTCTTCTTCTTCTTCTCCTTGCTTCCCTCTCTTCAATGGCTGGAAGTATGGTTGTCTAATGTGTATGTATGGGTGTGTAACAATTGCTAACCCTTTTATTCAGTGAATTTGGAGTTTATATAGAGTTTATACAAGCTTTGGAATGCTTCCCAACCCGAAACGAACTGAAACGCATGTAATTTACAGTCTGGACGTCGTTTAGCAGTTTCGTTTGCACAGGAGTCTTCAGTACACTGAAATACGCAACTTTGGTTTTTACCCATATCGCGCGAGCGGGTCGCGCGAGCGCGACATTTGGACTTTCGCGCGCGCGGATCGGGCGAGCGATTTTGGGGATCTCGCGCGAGCGGATCGCGCGAGCTATTTCTGGTTCTTCGCGGGCGCGGGTCGCGTGCGCGACTTGTCTTTTTCAGCTTCTTTCTTTGTGCTTTTTCACCCTGTTTAGCCTGGTTTAGTTGATTTCTTCCAAAACCTGTCAAAAACTAGAAAACAAAGTAAAAATATACAAAAACAAGATAAAATGGTCTAACAAATGCACATTAAGGCGTATATTTAGGATTAGTTCTCTCCCGATCAATAAGCAACTAGCCTAAGAATCACCTATCTTGTTTGGGAAAACCACTCATGCTACTAAGTTAACACATACATAAAAGGCATTCCCAAAGAAGGCACAAGCAATTATTAGTTTCCATAAATAGAAATAAAGCAAGAGTCTAGTCAAACTTTACGTCACTTCCGAAATCCGTGGAAGTTCATCGCGGCGCAGACAATTATGAACGTAAACTGGTATTTTAGCAGCACAGTGATCACCACAAAAATACAGAAAATTCATTTTGACGTAAGAACTGATTTTTCAGTTTTATAAAAGTACTGAAGGAATCAACGGTAAATATTTTCACTGTTTTAAAATACAGTTTTGAAATCTAACACAGGTATTTTTTAAGTATATAAAAATTGCAATTCGATCCCAACAAGAATTTTGATAATGAAATAGAATCCGTAATAAGTTTCTAGATATGAGAATTTTAAATTTAATATAACACTAGAAATACAATTTAAATATGGAAATGCTAAAATTAAAATTAATTGAAATGCAGGTTGTTACATCCTTCCTCCCTAAAACAGGATTTCGTCCCCGAAATCAAGACTAACTAGTCTTGAAACAACTCCGGGTACTTCTTCCTCATATCAGCTTAAACTTCCCACGAGGCTTTATTCTCGTCATGGTGATTCCATTGAACCTTCACCAATGGAATGTCCTCATTCCTCAGCTTCTTAATACTCTGATCCAGAATCTTTACGGATCTCTCCTTATAAGAAATGTTGTGGCTCATCTCCACATCATGATAACTAACCACATGTGAGGGATCTCGTATGTATTTCCTCAATATACTAACATGAAACACATTGTGAACCCCAGACATCTTTGGTGGTAGTGCGAGTCGATAAACCACTTTTCCAACACTCTCCAAAATCTCGAAAGGTCCAATAAAACGCGGGGCTAGCTTCCCTCTTTTGAGACCAAAATGTACTACTCCTCGGGTCGGTGAAACCTTAAGAAGCACGTGGTCTCCAACACTGAATTCCAAATCTTTTCGTCGGCAATCGGCATAACTCTTATACCTGCTCTGAGCGGTTTTCATCCTCTCCTTGACCATGGAAATCTTCTCGTTGGTTTTTCTAACCAAATCTGGCCCCAACAACTCTGTGTCTCCAACTTCTGCCCAACACAATGCAGAACGACATGGTTGCCCATACAATGCTTCAAACGAAGCCATCTTGATACTCGTGTGATAACTATTATTATAGGCAAAATTCACCAAAGGCAAGTACGTCTCCCACGATTCTTCAAAATCAATGACACAAGCCCTAAGCATATCCTCCATGATCTAACTAACACGCTTAGTCTGCCCATCTATCTAAGGGTGAAAAGTAGTACTCATCTTGAATGAGGTTCCCATAGCTTCTTGTAGACTTTCCCAAAATCTAGAAGTAAAACATGTGTCACGATCTGACATAATTAACACAGGTGCACCGTGAAGTCGCACAACTTGCTGTGTGTACATCCGGCTCATCTTTTCTACTGGGTATGTCATACTATAAGCGATGAAATGTGCCGACTTAGTTAGTCGATCCACAATTACCCAAATGGCATAATGATTTTGTTGAGATCGAGGCAATCCCACTACAAAATCCATGGTTATGTATTCCCACTTCCAACCGAGAACAGGCAGTGGTTGCAACAACCCTAACGGTCTCTGATGTTCGACTTTGACTTACTGACATATCAAACACTTGGATACAAATTCGGCCACGTCCTTCTTCATACCTTCACACTAGAAATTTCTCTTCAAATCTTTATACATATTTGTTCCTCCCGGGTGGACTGTATATCTGGACTTGTGTGCTTCCTCCATAATTTCATTCCCCAAATTCTCCTAGTCACGTACACATAATCTATCACTGCATCTGTATCCTCCATCACTTGCCACCTTCTATTTTGTCGAATCTTTTTCTAACATCTTCACAAACCACGTCTGGAACTTCTCATCTCCTTTCTGAGCTTTAATAATGCGGTCAATAAGAGTAGGCTATAGGATAAGACATTCAAAAAGTTACCCTTCTCTTTCCTCAGTATTCTGCACCTCAAATTCTGCCAAAGCCTCCAATGCTCTCCATTCTCTAACCATTAAAGAGGCAATTATCCCATAAGTTTGCCGACTCAAAGCATCAGCGACCACATTAGCTTTATCAGGGTGGTATTCTAACATGAAGTTGTAATCTTTTATCAACTCCACCCATCTGCATTGCCTTATGTTCAACTCTTTCTGTGTGAACCAATATTTCAAACTCTTGTGATTGGAGAACAAATCAAACTTCTCACCGTACAGATAATGTCTCTAGATCTTGAGCGTAAACACTACTGCAGCCAACTCCAGATCATGAATGGGATAGTTCAACTCATTCGGTTTTAGCTGTCTTAATCCATAAATGGTAATTCTACCATCTTGTATAAGTGCACACCCTAGTCCTTGATATGACGCATCACTGAAGATAGTGAACTTCTCATCAGGCTTGGGTATAGCCAGTACCGGTGCAGTGGTGAGTCTCTCTTTCAATTCTAGAAAGGCGAGCTCGTGCTTCTTTGTCCACTCAAACTTTAAATTCTTCTTCGTCAGTCCATTCAAAGGTGCAGCTATTTTAGAGAATCCCTCAACAAATCTCCGATAGTAGCCTGCGAGTCCAAGGAAACTTCTAACTTCTGTAGGGTTGCTCGGCCTAATCCAATTTAACACAGCATCTGTCTTGGATGAATCCACTAAAATTCCCTGAGATGACACCTTGTGTCCCAAAAATTTTACTTCTTATAACCAGAACTCACACTTACTGAATTTAGCATATAGTTGGTGATCCTTGAGCATCTGCATTGCTATCCGTAGATATTGCTCGTGTTCTTCTGCTAACTTAGAATAGATCAGGTTATCATCTATAAAGACGATGATAACCTGATCCAAATAAGGCTTGAACACTCTATTCATTAGATCCATAAACACTGCCGGGGCATTTGTCATTCCAAACAGCATCACCAAAAATTTGTAATGACCATATCGGGTTCTGAAAGCAGTTTTAGGTATATCTTCCTTTCGTACTCTCAACTGATGATATCCCGACCGTAGGTCTATCTTGGAAAATGATGTAACTCCCTATAGTTGATCAAATAAATTGTCAATCCGAAGTAAGGGATACTTATTCTTGATAGTTACTCTGTTCAATTCTCTGTAATCGATACACAATCGAAGTGTCCTGTCCTTTTTCTTTACGATTAACACTGGTGCTCCCCAAGGTGATGTACTTGGATATACAAAACCCAAATTCTCGAGCTCTTGAACTTGTTCCTTTAACTCTGATAGTTCGGTAGGGGCCATTCTGTAGGGAACCTTTGTGATCTGTATGGTACCCGGTATAAGCTCAATACAGAACTCTATACTTCTCTCAAGTGGTAAACCAGAAATGTCTTGAAATACTTCTTCAAAGTCCTTGACTACAGGTATAAACGACACTGTCACTTCTGTACTGACGACTTTGATGTTATCCAAACACCTCGTGAGGAACATATCTCCCAAAGGGTTACATTGGAAATCAAAGGATTGATTCCCATTGTCGGAGAATGTAATTCTCTTCCTCGCACAATCCAAACTTGCTTGATTCTGATCGAGCCAATCCATTATGAGGATTATGTCAAATTCGTTCATCGATAAGACAATTAGCCTTGCAGGGATTTCATGATCTCCTAATCGTAATGGAAAATCCTTGCACACATGTCCTAACTTGACTGCAGCTCCTAAAGGTGAGCTTTCTCTAAGCGATGAGGCAAAATACCCAATCTTTGAATAGTATTAACAGATGTGAATGATAGTGCGGCACCCGTATCAAATACAACTTTAACTTAGGAGTTAAACAAGGTTAATGTACCTTCCACCACTTGCTGATCAGGCTGCCCTTCTCCATAATCTCCTTCTTCATAAATAGTCCCATCATATCCAGCGGTATCTGGAATAACTGAGTTCAAGTGAGTCTGACCTTGTTGGCCATAAGTCACCTGCTTAGGAGCAGTGCAAAATTTATCGATGTGACCAGGTTCACCATAGTTGTAGCAGATTATCCCTTACTGTGCAGCACGCCTCGGTGCCTTGCAGTCTCGAACCAGATGACCAGGGTTGGCACAGTTAAAGCACTTCCCACCACGAGGTTGAGTCGGATAGGTAATAGCCTGAGCTTTCTTGCTTCAGTCAAAATTCCTCTTCTGCCCTTGTATATGATATGCCGGTGGCTTATTTCCAAAATTAGCCCTCTGAGGTGGCCAAAACTTGAATTGTTTGTGGTTCACTCAAGCGTCTTCCTCCAGATCAGTGGCCAGGACAACTAGTCCCTCGAAAGACTTATCTAGGTGGTCATGAGTCAGGCGACGAATTTGCGGCATTAACCTTGCTTATACTTACGGATCCTCTTTTTCTCAGTATCAACCATATGGGGGGGCGAACCGAGACAGTCTCTCAAACTGAGTGGTGTATTCTTGCACCAATTTAGTTACCTAAGTCAAATCCATGAATTCCTTCTCCCTCCTATGCCTCTCTGTGGCTGGAAAATACGTTTCTAGAAATCCCCCCTTAAATGTAGTCCAAGTCATTCCCATAGCAGCTATGTTTCCAATGGTGGCTATCACTGAGTCGCACCAATCTGTGGCGACATCGGTTAATTGGAAGGTAGCTAACCTCTTCTTATCCACTTCACTGCACTGAACAGCCTCGAACATATGGCCCATTTGCCTTAACCATTGTTCAGCTTTCCAAGGTTCTGCGATACCCGTAAACTATTCGGGCCTTAGTGCACAGAATCTTTCTAGCAGCTTATCCCCAGTTTGACGGTCTTATCGGTTTTCATTTGTATTACTAATCCTCTCGAGGCGTCTGACAAAGGCCTCAAACAATTCCGTAGGATCAACAGCCACAGGTGCTTCCTCAATCAAATTCTTGTTCCTCCTTTGTCTTTTAGCCATTCAAGATGCATGTCAATGATGCAAGAATGAGAAAAATAAATGAAACAGATATATGAAGCAGTTTAAATGACAGCAACATTCAAAAGAGTATTTCTATATATATATAACTTCTTGTCAAGTTGATACAAAAAGCGTGTATGATCAAGTCAATGCCCACCCTATCTATATGGGTTAGGATGTACTTCATCCATGCAAGAGTTGAATGTCACAAAAATGGGGTCATTGCCCTATACTCCAATGCATGTAAATACAGCTTGCAAAAAGAGATAGAGCTGCTAGTCCAAAAATAGTTAATATGTATAAGGTCATATCTAAATCATCAATCATCTCCATAGGCAACTATAAGCAAATCCAACGAGTCGACTGGGAGCAATCGCTGAACCTAAAAGGGACCCACAAGATCATAATCCCCACAAGTGTAAATCATTGAAACATGAAACAACGAGCGTACGAGGGTAAAGAAGTCATAATTTATTTCCTTTTATAATCTAAGCGAAATAAACAGGGTTCTGATTTAGTAAGATTCCCAAACAGAACCTTAACAGCCTTTAAAAGTTGGTCCAAAGAGTCCTTTCATAGAAAAAAAAAAAAAACTTAAAACAATTAGGTCGCGCGCGCAAGCCTCTTGTGCGAGGGGTCGCTCAAACGGGCCGCTCACGCGATATGCCCTTTTTTCCCGTTTGTTTTATAAAACTTTTATTACTGCCTAGAAACACACACCTCGCGCATGCGGGTCGCTCGCGCGATCGCGCGCACGAGTTCATGCAGTGTCTTCGTCTTCTTCGCTGAACTTCCCCTATTTCAGTTTTAAGGGGTCTTTTTGACCCATTTACAAATCCAAACCTTCATAGGACATGTAATATATGAATCTCTTCGGTTTTTCACAAGGATTATGAATCCATAATCAATTTTACATGAATACAAACGTAGTTCATGAATTTTACAAAAAACTAAAAGAGGCCAAAACTTCAATCTTAATATACTTTCTCCTATAAACAAACTAAGCTATAAAACTTTAAATACAGCAACTATGGTGTGTAATCTTTCATTTTTATCTCTAAAAACATATTTTGGTTAAGGTTAAAAAATCAATGTTTTCAAGCTATGGTGTTCATACGTGAAATCAACAATGGTGATTCCTAAATCAAGCATATAAATAGTAATTGAACTATGTAATTACATATCTAGTGAGTTTGAAATACTCACTGAGGATAAGGATTGAAGGATTGTTGAGAAAGATAGCAATACAAGAAATCAAATTGAAGCTTGGCTATGGAGAGAAGAAGCTTCTCTCACTAGAAAATTTCTGAGATTGAACTCTCAAGCTCTCTCTTTTCTCTCTGGATTACGTGAGTGCAGAATGTGAGTTATGAGATGAGAGGATGTAGGTTATAAATAAAACTCCTTGCTTGGAGGCCAAGAACATTTTCATACACTCAACAAAATGGTTTTGCATTTACCAAATATCTAAACACCTATAATACACAGCTGAAATTACATACGTATATACATATTACACAAATTATATGAGTCCCAAGTCTAGTCAAACTTTACGTCACTTCCAAAATCTATGGAAGTTCATCGTGACGCGGACAGTTAGGAACGTAAACTGGTATTTTCGCGGTGCAGTGATTATCACAAAAATACAGAAAATTCATTTTAACATAGGAACTGATTTTCTGGTTTTATAAAAGTACTGAAGGAGTCAAAGGTAAATATTTTCACTATTTTGAAATACAGTTTTGAAATCTAACACAGGTATTTTTAAGTTTATAAAAATTACAGTTCGATCCCAACAAGAATTTCGATAATGAAATAGAATCCGTAATAAGTTTCTAAACATGAGAATTTAAATTTAATATAACAATGGAAATACAATTTAAATATGGAAATGCTAAAATTAAAATTAAATGAAATGCAAGTTGTTACAATATCAAAATAGTAATATTAACCACGAATAAACCCATCGTGGGATCCAATCACACAAAACCAGTGACCATAATAGTGGAATAAGAACGCTGCAATAAAAGGGTTAGCACAAATTTACATTCTATCCATCCAGCAATGCACGCATAAGATCTGTATTACAAGACAACATGGTTGCGCCCAACCTATACACAGAATCAAAGTTGCTATGACACCACTATTAGAAAACTGCATTCACAGAATATGTTGATAGCGCGTATAAGTTGGTACTGCAAAAAATTTTGTGAAATATATAATAACCCTCAAGAGGGGAACTAGGATTACCTTGAACTACAAAAATGGATTGTTGTAGTAGACGAATCGAGAACACGGGCTCGATAATAGCTCATGATCTTCTACCGTATTCCTCTGCTGCTAGAATATCGAACTGAGTGTGGGCTCTTTTGAAATCCTTTCTATTTTTCGCTCTCCCTCTTAATGCTCTCTTTTATATTCCGAGTTATAATCCTCTTTATGGAAAAAAATGCAAGAAAAAAAAAAGAGAAGAAAGCCAAAGCAGCATATATATATAGGCTACGATAGGGACCATAAGAAGTCAATAAGGAATAGGCTTCCTTATGGAATTAGGAAACCCTAATTCGAACTGAATCAGATTCTATTTTCATAAATTATAATTCATACCACTAAAGAATTATAATTGCACTACTACCCTTATCTCAAAAATATATTTCGAGCTCTTTGTCATTAAATGCTTATTTATCTCCCCACGCTAAGATTAAAAATATCCATTAATTAAATATAATTACTGACAATCATATTTAATTCTTAAAATTCCTTGAGATCCTCTTCTTAGCTTATCTGATATGTCGAATACAAAATCTACCTATAGGGTTTGACATAATCAAAACTTATAAGCTTATTCAAGGGGATATCATCAATCCTAAAATTGAGATATGGATTCCATCATTAATTAATATCCACCACACAATTAATATTGTCACCCAATCTAATGAGATATTGACCCATTTAAGGATCTCACCCTTTTAGGGATCAAAGCGTAAATATCAAATGTATGTGTTTATAAATTAACTTAGGATTTAGAGCATAAACACTCATTATAGCCATGAGGTATTAATTATCTATAAGTCAAAATAAAGATAATTACCCCAAGTCGATCCCGTTTAATACACAGAGAGTACTAGCATAGTGAGTTGAAACTATACCGTTTCCCATGGTCAAGACAAACATATTACATCACCATGCTACAGTCCTACCGTTGGTGTGTCTAATCCCATCTAAGACTGTAAACCAAAATCTTACATTCTACAAGATCTGATGGTCTGATCTTCCGTGTGTCTGCCAAACTCTACACACCAAGCCACCTACTATGTAGACTAAGAGACACACATGCACAATAAACAATATAATGTAAACATTGCCCACATAGATTCTTATAAAAATGGAATAACTGATTTTATTAAATGAATAGTAAACCAACTACATAAAGCATGGCTTTTAGTATATATTCCTAACACCTTCCACATATCCTCCTCCAGATAAAAGACTGGCTATCTAGTGTATACTCTCCTGGTAATGCTCGGGAGTCAGTTGGCTCCACGATATTCCAATAGATCATGTATCCTTTTCAAGGGTCATCCACGAGTCTATGAAAATCCGAATCCATGCTAACCTACAAATGAACTAGCTATCATCAGAAGGACGAACTTGTCATTAACGCATATCTCATCTCAGGGATATTAAATGCTAGGACCAGATGGTGTGGGGCAATTAGTGAACGAAAATATCAAACTACATCTCTGATTCCAAAAATCCTGTCATGCCCCAGAATAGCAAAAATTGAGAAAATAAATTTCCTTTTTGGGTCCATAGGGAAAGATGAGTGAAGTCACTTAATTATCCACACCACACAGTACTAGTCAACTAATAAAATAAAGGTAGTAATATAAACAAGATGAACATATTACACAAGTCCTAGCTATTACAATATCAGAGTTCGCAAACGAAAATATAAAAGGTTTGGAAGCAACATATGCCCAAGTACCAATTATAACAAAGTTTAACCGAAATATAAAAACTAAATATCTATATTCATCTTCATCTGGCGTAGACGTAGTCATCAATGTAGTAGTCTTGTCTATCCTCACCTTCTTCTCCAGGTTCATCCTTAACATAGTCCTCCTCCACATAGTAACCCTTCTGGTAGTGATCGTCACCTTTAGGGTTAGGAACAGGGTAGTCTGGATAGCAGATGTCTAGCCAAAATGTCGTCAACTTAATGAAAGCTAAGTAAATGCCAACTAACATAGTATCATAGGTATATTGATTACTAGTTATACAGGACAAAATATAGTTATACTAATAATATGTTTCTCTTTATTCCAAACTGATTAATTAGTTATTCACGTTTTTATACAAGAAACTGTACATCCAACTCATGGATAAACGACCAGATTGTAGTACTGCTAGATATACCAATGCTCTGTCTACCGTGTTGAGAATGCATGTTCCTAGTCCACTGCAAGTCATAGACACATTCATCTATCTACCGCATTCGAGAATACATGTTCCTAGTTCACCACAAGTTATAGACACATTCATCTGTCTACTGCGTCGATAGATATTATTTCAATCCATCCCCCGCTTTTAAGGACATATGTACAGTCCTCCGCATGCCAGGGATTTAACGCTTTGAGCAATGACACATCAGTTATATTGCCATGACTTATCTATATCTATATATTTCTCAACCACCGCATGTCATAGACACATTCATCTGTCTACCGCATTAGAGAATACCTATGTCCCAGTCACTGCATGTCATAGACACATTCGTCTATCTACCGCGTTTGGGAATACATATCTTCCCGTAACCATCCCAGAACTTAACAAACCTACTTATCATTTGTACTACTACTGATACATGACAGTTCAATGTGACCTAACTTCTCTGATTGAAATGAACAAATTATCAAATTCAATTAGAATCAACCATTATTAACATAAGTCACTCATAATGTCCTCTCATTACCGCATCCCATTATTTCTTTACTCAACAGTATCGCATATAGGAAGCATATATTGAGATATGACCAACTAAATAGTATGTATTATAACTAACAAAGAACAATCATGTTTTGAAATGTTCGATCGATTAAAATTATTTTAATCGATTGATGAAAATAATGTTCGATCGATTGAAGAATCTTCAAGCCATTGAAGTTCAGGCGGCCTCAATCGATTGAAGTCTTTTTTATCGATTAAGAAGCTAGGAGTTTCGATCGATTGAACCAAGTTCAATGGATTGAAAGTCTTCTTCTCCAAAAGTTTTGGGCAGTGAACGTCCATAGTTGTGAAGGTGTGTTTGGGTCCATTATTCACATTCAAAACTTATAAAACATTACACAAATGCTACTAAGTAAGCTTAGAACTCATCAAAGTGATTAAGGCGTGTTTGGCAAAGCTTGGTGACCTCCAATGGCTCCTTCTCTCTCTCTTCTTCCTCCTCTCTACCTCTGCCTTCTCTCTTCCTCTCTTTTTGCTTTAATTTTTCTCTTCTTCTTCTTCTCTCTCCCGGACAGAGTATATATATAGTATACATGTATGTATGTATATATATATATGAGTGTGTGTGTATATATATAAAAATACCTCTCTCTCTCTCTCTCTCTCTCTCTCTCTCTCTCTAACTCTCTCTGGGCAAAAACAAACCATACACATATAAACCCAAACGTATATATATAAGAGAGAGTTTGCAAGGTGGCAGTCTAGCGTGCACTGAAGATAAGATTTTTTTGACATTTTTAATCGATTGAAATAACTTTGATCGATCGAGCATAGGTCGGCCAGGTTCGATCGATTGAAATAGTTCAATCGATTGAGAAAGGGAACCACATCATAAATTATGTCGGCAGGGTTTCAATAGATTGAAAAATGTTCAATTGCTTGTGAAATAAAATTGTCAATCGATTTAAACAACTTCAATTAATTAAAAAAGAAATTACAAGTATGGTCAAGGCAAGTATACTGAATCTCATTTCACAAATATATACTAAAAATATAGGGTATCACAAAATAGTAGCCAAAATCAACCCAAAACAGTTTTCTGGCAGCCTGCAATAGCTGTAATATTTTGACCATGGCTCTTCACTCACAAAAGCAAATCATTCCAAATTTAATGTTCTACAAAGAAGACATGTAGACCTATAGCTTTGTAGTTTTGAAAGATCAATGATTCATTCATCTTGTCAGCTAAAAATAGATTGAAAGTAGAGAGTCTCGAGTAATAGTACCAATTTTTCAGATTGTCACAGTCTTAGTAAAATGGACTTTTCTCCTCACTCGGAACTTCAATTCTTGCCCTGTTGGCGACTGTGGTAAGAAAACTCAGAGATCTATAATATTGTAGTTTTAAGGAAGAACTTAGCCTGGATTTATCTAAGGTAAGAACATCGAAAGTTAGACGGATTTCCTAATCTAAAAGAGTGTATTTAGATAGTTTAGTGTGAGTTCCCTAACTCACTTTGTATACGAATAGTGTATAAGCCTATTTATTGTACCATGTGTTGTGTATACTAAAATCGTATTTTTCATAGTTAATGAGTAATGTACATAGTCGTGGTACTCTCCGCTTAATACGTTATACATTTCCGTAAGTATAATGTAGTAGACTTTAATTTATTATAACTCTTGTTGAATATGGATTGTACCACACCTCTGATATACTAGATTGTGTTTTTCATGATATATTATACTATGCTTTAAATGGCTTGTACCTTGTGCATTATATATGATATACGTCACATAGGAGTCAGTGTCATAACGTCAAGTAGATGTGTACATTTATAAGCGTCAAAAGGTCATGGAGACCAAGTCCATATGCATTGTGGAAATATGTGTAGTTAACTGCGGAGGTCCAAAAGTTGAGATATTGTGAGTCGGTATTGTCAAATGGAATTATCGAATGGCATGTCGGCAATGATTGCTACTATGGCCACAGAGAAGCCAAAATGATAGCAAAGTAACCATGTTGATAAGAATAAATCTAGAAATGAGTAAACACGGTTAGCCTGTAAGGTGAGATTGCTACTGCGATCAGGATGTCCAACGATAGTAAAGTAACTATTTCACAAATCGTCGACAATATTCATAAGGCAAGGTCCCGAGGACCTAGAGTATATGGTTAGCTTGTAGAGCAAGATTACTACTATGGCCACGGAGAGTTAAACAACGATAGTAAAGTCCATATGCATTAGGAATGAATTTGATCGCTAGTACTATAAAGTCATTTTTTTTAACTTATTATTCCTTGAACCAATTTTTGCATGCTCATTATTATTGAAATGATTCTAAATGAGTTCTCTATCTTTGTTCATACTATGAACTCAAAAACATTGTACTCTTTGTAAGTAAGTCTTGACCTCTATTGTTTCATTATGTCTTCTTATACTTTATTCTTTTATCAGTAAGGCCTCATTCGGATTATTTCACTTATGAACTAATTAGTTCTTATTTCATATCCTGAAAGACTTACGATGTTTAGTTAGTGTTGCATTTCCTGTTATTCTCGAGATCTGTCTCAAGAAATTTGTTAGTTGTAATGAGACTACTTATCTAAGCTCGAAAATAGTTAGCAATGACTTAAGACTTTAGGAAAGATTGAGGATAGGATTACCTCATTGCCTTGAGTCACATGCTAATTAAGTGACCTCACATGCTATTTAAGTGGACTCATAATCCGAGACCTGAGAATAAAGCATAGCAAGATAAGAGTAGACTTTATGTATAGAACCACTGCGATGTTTCGAGTCATGCGTGAGACATATAGTCTTGTAACCCTGTGGGACCTGGGAAATCTCGTGGCCCTCACACTTTTGTGATTGCAAGAGGATCAATGACGAAGTTCTATCAATCTCAATAGTGTCCCGGTACAGATCCAAGGCACACACTTCAAGAATCAAGAACTTATGGTGATCCTAAAGACAAAAGAGTCGCCACCTAATTTTTATCGGAAATTAGGAAACCAAATTTGACTCACCCAAAATTGAATAAGGTTACTTGCCCTTCATTACCAGAAACAAGGTTCAGGGGTCTTGGTAGGATAGAGAAATGAGCCTGAGTAGGACTAAAGCACCCCTCCTCGCCCTACCGAATGGTAGGCCTTGATTCAAATATCCTTTTTCTTAATTCACAATAGGTATTGTTTCCTCAAACATAATATAGACATAGCAAAAAGAACATATAATGAAAATGATTTCAAGAGATTAAATTAAGTAGCAATCGGATGCACATGCAATACCAGAGAGAAGTATTCTCACAATGGCTAATACTGCCTGGGACCAATGCAAATAAAGGAAACATGCCATGATATGCAACAGGGAACGAGAAGACTTACATTGAGTTGACTCAAGCAAAGTCGCAAAAGCAAAAAGAAAGAAACGTTAAATGCAATCATGCAATAATTGTAGATAAGATGTCTCTAACATATAAGCACATAAACGGAGACTATCCTAAAGGAATTGTGTCATTGAAAACAAAGTTGTAAACCTAGAAAAATTCTAAGAGAAAGGTAGAGATAAATACATGCAACATGGGCACTAAGCCACATGTAGAAGAGGCGAATCCACAAAATCAAAGTCCAGATCCACGATAGTCAATTCTCTACACTAAGACACCAAGGAATACCCAAGCATTGAAAAAACACAAGCAGACAAATAATATGCAGGATAACAAGAAGAAAATGTCATCAATCAAATTTCCAGATTCAGGGACCTCTAATAACACTTATCAAAAGTGGTCTTAAACATGAACTGGGTTAAATTCCTTTTATAAAAAAAGGTTAGATACATGTCTTAGGGAACTTTTCCAAAAAGTAGGACTTCAATAGCATTTTTAGAGTTCAAGAAATAAGAGTTTTGGGAACAGTGGATTACGACTATCCACTATTCTTGTAAAAATCATAATTAATTCCTCAAAAATTCTATAAAACTATAATTGGTGTCAAAAGAAATCTATTTCATTGTAGTATATAAAACAAATAAGCCCATGGACATTTTGTGACCATAGGGTCTCTGAAAAATCCTTTTAACTGAACTCTGCTATTCTGAAAATTTGGTATCATTTTGACAAAATGAATGCAAAACATAATAGAAGTTCATGAACCATGTTAATCAAGTTGATCTAAGATTTTGATCTCTCATCCATTTATCCTAGATGATTTTAAATCTAAGTTTTATTCATCAATTCTTGTTGAACAATCAAGGTGCAACCATTTTGTATACATAGTCATGATTGTAGTTAAACTTAGAAAATTCTAGAATAGTTGTATCAACTTCAAGTCCTTAGAAAACAACCTTAACTCGATCGTATGCTCACGATTTTACATTCCATGTAGATACATGAGTTAGGAATCATCCCCAAAAAGTGGATCGTCGATAACTATCATAGATTTTCTAAAATTCAAGCACAAAGAGACTATGTTCAAATTTGTCAACCAATTTTTCAACAATTATTAAAAATAGCATATGGATCCTAATGATTCTCAAAACGGATCAAATGAAAGCTAATTCATCAAAGCTTACCCAAAAATTTTGAAATCTATCAAACTAAGGATTTTAATGGACCAAATTCTATGGACAAAACTAATCTGTTTTGCTGAATTTTAACTAGTTCATTTTAAAGTATGAGGAAAGCATCTTAGGTGAAGATTCATGTTCATTAAAGATATCAAACTCATAGATTAACTAGATTATCATAGTTCTTAATCAATTCGGATTCCAAATTCTTTAGAGAACTTTAGATCATGGATCAAAGGGTCTTACAGATATCCTCTTGGAGATGAAATTCAAAATAGCAATTCTAGGTAATAGGAATAATCCAGAGATAAGTATGAACATAGGAATCATCCATCTCATAGATCATACTTCCAAACCATCATAAAACTCAAAGTAGATACATACATGTAATCATATATGCATGGACCTAAACTAAATAGAAGGAATGAAATCAAATTGAAATCAAAGTACAAAAATCAAAGTAAAAATCAATCTCTAATCATGAATTATCAACAAATTCAAGGAAGACTTAGATCTAGCTATGTGAGGGTGTGAAGAATGAGAGAAGAAGAAGATGAAAAGGAAAGCTAAACAAGATCCAAGTCTTATAGATCTATATATAAAAGTAAGGATTAGAGATAAATTATAGTGTTTATGTCTTGGAGGATTCTCAATTATACTTCAAAAGTTGATTTGAAGGATCTCCTTCTTCAAGTGTTCTTCAAGTTCTTCAACCACACATCAATGGTAGATGTTAAGGGAGGCAATTGGTGTCAAATTCCTTCTCTAATTATCAAATCTAATAATCCTAAGATTAGTTTCAAAGGAATTCTATTCATAATTCACTTTTCTTTCTCTAGAAGTCTCGGGAACTCAAAGCATATTCTTCTATATCATGTAAGTATATTCACTTGTATTCTCTCCTATATCCTCTTGTGTCAAAGATGATCTCATTTGGATCTATATATAGAGTTTGGAAAACTTATTTCTTAAGTTTTAGGGTTAAAATAGAGATTTTAGAGATCAAAATAGGGCTAAAATGGTCATTTTAGTACCTAAACGCTGTTTTTGGATCATTTTTTCGTAGTGGAAACCTCTTGGAAGGTTCTGGAAACTAAAAAGCTCGATGAAGGGTGCAGATGGTAGGTGGCAGCTCCTACCTAATCCACCATCCCCTATAGGGAGCTACCACTTGCTTTTTGGCCTCCCCTGGTTGCCCCAAAACTCTATTTCAAATTTTATGCACACTGCTTTTCCAGATTTTTGTAAAAATGCTTTTTGGAGTCCGAATCATCTGTTTATGTACCGTTGGAAAGCTATCGAGTTGAATTTTAGTATAAAAATATTCTAAGAGGAATTAAAATCAGAAATGAAGGTCAATTGAAGTCCAGAATTCCTCTAAAACTTTTGTCGACTTTTTGAAAACAAGCGGCTTCTTTTTCAAAATTACTTTCCAATGCGCATCGATTCTGAGTTTTTATGTAAAATTGTATCTTTGGATACCTAGAATACTATGTTTAGAATACTTTATGTTCATTTATCCCCGAGTGAATATGAATTTTGAGAGACATTTTTTAAAAAATTGGGGTTTTATGCTTGAAAAGGGCTTTTCTGAACTTGAAGTCACTTTCTGAAGTTTGATCTTTCGATTGTGTAGAATCCAGTATCTTTTGTGGGGTACTTTTCATCATTGAATCCTCCAAGACATTGTCCATCCTAAATCCTAATAGTGTGGTCAAAATGTGTGTCTAGTTTCGATAGTGGTAAGGAACGTAAGATTCTTCTCGACTTTTGCAATGGCCGAATCATCTCCAAGGACGTCCTGATCTACCTCAGGATTACTCCTGGGTAGCTTGCTCTGAACGAGTAAAGATTCTTGATGTAGGCTATATCTCTGTGGCCCCAGGTTCTCGGCAAGCTTACCATAAAAAAATTTCTCTGGACCCATCGACCATTCTCAGTGCATGGGAAAGTTAGCTTCTTTTCATTGGGGTCCAGGCAAGGGAGGAGAATAATAGTCAATTTCCCAAGCAACAATAGCGGGTGAAAGAAGAAATTCTTCCAAGTGTCCACCCTCGGGCTTTGCGTGGAGGCCCCTGGAATCCAGCTGAGGACTTCCTGGGCGGTGAAGTTAAGGAGTAAGCTCCCTTCTGGTATTGTCTTTCATTTTATTTTACTGCTATGTTGGAGCTAAATGTTCTTTGTTTGCAGTATGATCGGCTGACCCACCCAGTATTCTAGATGAGTGCAAGGCCAAGATCAGATCCTTAGCTGAGGACCCCATAGACATCAACAAACTACTAACCGAAAGGGGTACAGAAGAACTACTTACGAGCCCAACCAGTAATTTGAAGCGCCCGTGCTCCCTCCGATTATCATTGGTACTCTCTTCAGGTATTTTTAGATTACCTTTTTATTTGACTGATTCTATATGTAATTGATTTGTATCTTTTCATGGTTATACAAAGATGGCTCCTAGAGATGCGGCCACTCTAAAGGAGAAAAAAGTTGCCTTGGCCACGTGGGCGGGCCAAAGGAGGAAAAGGCAGGATCCCGCTGAAGGCCAGCGACTGAAGAGGATCCACCAGGGGCCCTGGGCATATGTAGTCGAGACATCAACTCCCGAAATGACGATTGCTACACCCGCTAAGCACCCTATTGATGCCACACTGATTGGGACCTCAACCCCTCGAGTTGAGGTTGTTACGCCCACCCGGTTGCATGACACTCTGGTCAGGATGCCTGTGGTGGAGACGGCGGATGACGTCTGAATGAGAGTTTGGTTTAGGCTACTACAGAGCCAAATTGACAGTGCTTCAGGTTAGGCCTCGAGGCCCTGATCGAATAGCTGGTCAGCATCATCCATATGGTAAGTAACTTTATGTACATTTTTCTTTGTTTCCCTGCTTATAGCATCTGATGGCCTCTGTTTCTTTCCTGAAGATTGGTTGCCTGGTGGTAAGAGCTGAGGCTTACCTATCCGGGGTATCCGAGCGACTGGCCGCTATTGAGGCCGCTCTCTCTGTGAAGAAGGTAGCACAAGAGGCTTCGGACTTTGCCCTTGTTGCAGAGGAGAACACAAGGGCCCTGGCCCTAGAGTTGGGAGAAGCTCGGGAGGACCTGGCAGCCAAGAAAGCTGTAGAGGCCGGGAAGGCGGCTACAGAGGCTAAGAAGGCATCTTCAGAAGCTGAGAAGGCAGCTCTTTCTGAGTTCATCACTGCTCAGGAGGTGGAGGTAAAGGATGTAGAGGAAGAGTTTAAGGCTAGAATCCTCAAGGGCTACGCCAACCTGACCGAGCAGGCGTCTATTGACCATCTAGATTAGGACCTCTCGGGCTACTACTAGATTGAGTTTGACTATTGGAAGGACGAGCAAGTTGCCGAGGGGGCCCTATCCAAGGATCCTGCTTCAAGTGGAGATGTCAGAGGAAGTGGTCGTCATTGATGGTCCTTAGCTCCCGGCCTTGGTGTATCATGTATATATATGCTCTCTCTCTCTCTTTTTGGGGCGGGGGAGAGGCTGCTATAATTACCCCCCGAGCTATGTGCTTTTTCGAAAGATGAATGACAAAGGCCCTCCAAGGCCACCTTTGTGCCATTTGTTGTGCATGTTTGTACTCATTTTACTTTCCCGCACTTATTGGTGTTTGTCTGTGTTCGACCGGTTGTGAGTCTTATCAGAACCCTGCCTTAGAGAAAGGTTTTGGACTATGACCAATAGGGAACACTCGGTCTTTTAGGGACCTACACTTTTAAATTTCCCAAGCTATTAGCTAAGAGGTTTGTAGGACCCATCTGGGGTAGTGTTGGATTTTAATCCTTTTACTGCCCGATCGGCTAACTCTGGGCATTGTAGGCACTTAGGAATGTTTAAGGGTTGTACTTAATTAACTCCAAGCCCTGTTAATGCCCGGTGTGGTTTACTATATTAGTTCATCATTCCTTCCTGCCCCCCAAACTTTTGCTAAGGCAGGTTTATGTAGAGGTAGTGGTTGTAGGTAACCGACCCAGAACGTTGGTAGCTCCGGGGTCCTTTGACTCCTCTATTGTTGGCCACCTAGGGGTTTTACCCCCATCATAAGTTATGGACCTAAGTGGAATTGATGCCTCGGGCATTCCCACAAGGTCTTTTGCCTCGGGTGTGATCCCAAGGTCTTTTGCGCCTCTGGTCTGTTCATGAGGTCTTTTGCTGCTGAATAACGTTAAGGAACATCGTGTGCAGTAAAAAAAATCTTTAATCCTTCCAAAAATGATGATGATTGCTCTGCAAGATCTATAGCTTTTTTTTAAAGAATAAAAGTCCCTAACCGACATTGATTTGTGGTTCACTGAAAGTACTTGTGAAGGTGTTGTACATTCCAAGGGTGAGACACGTCCTATATGTCTAGAGTCTGTAACTAGTAGGTTCTCAACCTATTGACCCGAGTAACCCCTTCCTAATTTGGCCCTAACTTCCTGTGGCCTGGGATTTTGGCAGACTGGTGTACCGCCTTAAGGACTAGATCTCCCACCTGGAAATTATGGTGCTTGACTTTGCTGCTGAAGTACCATGAGACCCGATGCTTATAGGATGCCACCTTGAGATAGGACAAGTCCCTTTTTCTCTTTTACCAGGTCGAGCTCTCCTCTAGGGGCTTCCTCGTTACCTTGTTCGCTATAATTTGCCACCTGATACGTTAGCAATCCAAGCTCTATGGGGACCACTTCCTCTAAGCCATAGGTAAGTAAAAATGGGGTCTCCCCCATTATCGCTCGGGGAGTAGTATGATAGGCCCATAGAAGGGTTGGTAGTTCTTCTACCTAGATTCCCTTGGCACTCTCAAGCCTTGTCTTAATGGACTATAAAATTGTTTAGTTTGTTACCTCGACTTATCCATTAGCTTGAGGATGCTCGAGATAAGAGTAGTGGTTGGATATCCCATAGCCTAAGCAAAACTGCCTAAATATCGGGGTGTCAAACTGTCTTCTATTGTCACTAACCAATACACAGGGCACGCTAAACCTGTTTAGGATGTTCTTCTTGGCAAAACTTTCCATTTTCTTCTTGGTTATAGTTGACAAGGCCTCGGCTTCTGCCCACTTGGTAAAGTAGTCGACAATGATGATGACAAACTTGACCTGGCCCCTTGCCACAGAAAGGGGTCCGACTATGTTATTACCCCACTGAGCAAATGGCCAGGGGCTATGGATTGGATTTTGGAGCTACATCGGGTAGTTGATCATGTTGGCATACCTCTAACACTTGTCACACCTTTTGATGTACTCCTAAGAGTCCTGGGCCATTGTTGGCCAATAGTGCCCTTGTAATAGGGCTTTGTTAGAGAGTGCCCGACCTCTAACGTGGCTTCCACACACGACCTCATGGATTTTATATAAGATTCCTTAGACTTGGGCAAGGTGGAAGCATTGGAGATAGGGGATGGAGAACCCCCTCTTGTAGAGTATGCCATCAACTAAGTGATATCTAGCTGCCTAGTATTTTATCTGTCAGGCTTCATCTTTCCCGTCTGGTAGGCCACTGATTGTAAGGAACATCTTGATTAGATCCATCCAGGTGAGCCCCAAGTCAACTGGATCAATGTCCATTCCCTCAAAGTTGGACACACTAGTTCGGATAGGTATTCTACCCTTATCCCAAGGAGGTCTGACTCGGAGGATGATGCCAAGCATACCAACCGGTCGGCCTTTGCGTTCTCCTCTCTTGGGATTTGTTTGATTAAAAAGCCTTTCAACCCTTTGGTAACCGACCTGACTAGGGCTAAGTAGGCCACCATGTTATCTTCTCAGGCTTCATATTCTTGATTAACTTGGTTGACTACCAGTTGGGAGTCCCTGTACCCTTGAATTTGCTACGCGTCCATTGAAATAGCCAATTACAGCCCGATCAATAGGGCTTCATACTCAGCTTCATTGTTGGACGCCTGAAACCTGAACCTTAGTGCATACTCCAGTTAGATCCCATCAAGTATGGTCAAGATGATACTTGTCCCATTGCCTGTTTATTGGACGATATGTCCACATAGAGTACCCAAGTAGGGGTGTCAGGTTGTAGGTCAGGAGGTAACTCGAGCGAGTTGAGCTTATCAATTGTATCCTCTATATATGTGAATTTAATAAGAAAATCTGCCACTTCATGTTCCTTGATTGTCGTTCGGGTCTGTAGACCACTTCAAATTCTTCCAGCTCCAACACCCACCAGATGAGCCTCCCGAATGTTTCAGGCTAGCATAGAATTCGGTGAAGAGGTTGGTCTATGAGGACCACTATGACATGGGCCTGAAAGTCTGGGCATAGGTGACGAGTATAAAGGCGAGCTTCTCGATGTAGGAGTATCGGCTTTCCATACCCTGAAGCGCTTGGCTTATTTAATAGACCAGGAATTGTAACCCGTGCTCCTCTTGGGTGAGTGCTAAGCTTACTACAAAGGGCAATACTGTCAGGTAAAGAAACAATTCCTCATTAGGTACGAGAGTTAAGAGCAGAGGAGGTAATGTAAAGTACTTCTTGAGTTCCTGAAATGCCTCTTCACACTCTTCTAACCACTGAAAAGCCATGCGGAGGATCTTAAAGAATGAAAGTCACTAGTTGGTTGCCCGGGAATCAAATCTATTCAATATCGCAACTGTCGATGGCCAAACTTTAAACTTCCTTCGTTGATGATGGCTTAGATCTTTTTGGGGTTTGCCTCGATCCACCACCTACTAACTAAGTGTCCCAGGAACTTCTCAGATGAGACTCCAAATGTGCACTTAGCCTGGTTCAACCTCATTCGAAACTTTTTTAAATGCTGAAAGCCCCGGCCAAGTGATCGAGATGGTTAAACTCATCTTGACTTTTGACCAGGAGGTCATCAATATATACCTCCATTGTTTTCCCGATCAAATTTTTGAACATATGGTTGACCAGGTGTTGGTAAGTTGCCCCAGCATTTTTGAGGTCGAAAGGCATCACCTTGTAACAATATGTCCCCTGGTCAATGATGAAAGAAGTCTTCTCTTCATCCCTGGGATACATGCTGCTCTGATTATATCCCGAGTAGACATCCATGAAGGAGAGGAGTGAGTGACCGACCATGGAGTTTGCAAGGAAGTTTATCCAAGGTAGTGGATAGCAGTCCTTGGGATAACCATTGTTCAGGTCAGTGAAATCCATGCACATTCTCTACGTTTTGTTGATCTTCTTGACTAACACTATGTTAGCTAGCCAGTTGGAATACTATACTTTTCTAATGGACTTTCCTTTGAGAAGTTTCCCAATCTCCTCATGTACTGCTTCTTGCCTTTCGGGGTTGGAAACTTGACAACCAGGCTGTAGGTTGACACAACTGCCATGGCTTTGTTGAGCATTGGTCTCCCAAGGATGACGTTATAGACTGACGGGGCCTCTACTACTACAAAGTTTGCCATGACAGAGGTTTGCTATGGGTATAGCCCCAACAAGATTGATAGCTCTATCATCCCAAGTGATTGTGTGCTCGATCCATTGAACCCTACCAAGGGAGTGGCCATGGGTCAGAGCTGGTCTCTTGGTATCCTGAACTGATCGAAGGCTGAGGCGAACATAATATCAAAGGAGCTGCCTGTGTCTACTAACACCTTTTTGACCATGTAATTGGCTATTGAGAGTGTCACCACCATTGAGTCGTCATGGGGGTAGTGTAAGTCCCTAACATCATCATACGAGAACGTTAATACATCAGTCAGTGGGGAGTTGGCTAATTGGACTTGTAGAACATCTCTTCAGGATGCCAGAGCATGTCTCTTCCTGGTCGACTGTGAGTCTCCTCCACCCAATGTTCCTCTGGAGACCACATTGATGTGACCGAGGGGTTATGGCTGCTTGGGAGCTCGAGTATCTTGCCTCGATCGTCTATCAGTGATGACGAACTCGGCTAGGTAACCCTGCTCGATCAATTTCTCAATGGCAATCTTGAGCTTGAAACAGTCTTCTGTATCATGGCCATGATCTTTGTGATACCAGCAATACTTGTCTCTGTTCCTCTTATCAGGTGGACTCTTTAGCTTTGTCGATTTCTTGAGCAGTCTCTGGGCTTCAACGGCTACCATAACTTCTTGAATAGGTCAGAAAAGTGGTATGAAGGCAATCAGGGAGTGTTCCCGACCACTTCATTGCTGGTCCTACTTCAGCTTCTTTCCTGAACCTATTTCAGAGCATTCCCATTTTTGTTTGGCCTTCGGGGAGTTATCCTCTATGAAGCTTGAGCGCTTAGCCTTCAGGAATTCCTCAGTGTCTATGTGTTTCCTAACCCTCTCAGAGAGTTCAACTAAGGTTTCCGGTCGGTCTCTATGAAATGACATGGCAGACTTAGTGTGTTGAACCCCCGAGCAGAAGGCTGTGATTATGACCATTTCGTTCAGGTTGCAGATCTGAAGCTTTTGCTGGTTGAACCTATCAACAAAGTCCTTCAAGGATTCTCCTTTATGGTTCTTGATAGCCAGCATTGGGTATCTGGCTGCGATCGGGCCAGCATACACATGAACTAGATGATGAAAAGTTGACCGAGTGCCTTGAAACCACTGTACGGCTAGCCCTTTAAGGGTGCTGGGAAAGGCCAGGCAGAGCAGTTCATTAGCATTGGTGGCTAATGCCATTTGGGCCTTTTAGGTCTGGACATTGTCGATTGGAGTTCCCTTACCATCATAAGAATCAAGGTATGGCTACTTGAACTTGCGTGGAACTATAAACCCAGTGATTCGGATGGTGAATGGCAATCGGTCTAGGTATTGGTGTAGTCACGACCTGGCTTTTGGTTCAACTTCTCAATCTATTTTTGCAGGTCGTTGATACAGGCCTTAACATCTTCCTGATTAATCCCCCGCTCTGTATTTGTGCAATAGGTCGGGTTGGATGAAGAAGCCTCTTATTCAGAGTGTGTTATCCTCAGGGATGGGACATGGGTTCGACTCTAGGTGATCGTGTGCCTAAGGTCACCTCGGCTCCTGGTCGGGCATTCTTGGGCTGATTCCCATGCTGTTTGCTCTTGCCCCTCCCTTCTAGTAGTGCGTTTGTTGTTGATGATCTCTCTGGCATCCCCTGCTTAGCTTGGGTTAGCCCGGGCATGTTGCCAGGTCTGCTCGGGGCTACGGCTATGCTCATCATTCCCGGGCCGTCCTAGAGCTAGGGGGGATACTGGCATAGTATGGGCACATGTCGGGTCTGCATAGGCACCTGATCACGTGCGTCATTCCTGAGCTGATCCTAGGCTTGAGGGGCTGATCGGGAGAGAACTAATCCTAATTATATGCCTTAACGCGCATTTGTTAGACCATTTTATCCTGTTTTTGTATATTTTTACTTTGTTTTCTAGTTTCTGACAGGTTTTGGAAGAAATCAACTAAACCAGGCTAAACAGGGTGAAAAATCAGAGCTAAAGAAGCTGAAAAAGACAAGTCGCGCGCGCGACCCGCGCCCGCGAAATCCGAGAATCGCTCGCGCGATCGCTCGCGCGAGAATCCGAAAACCACTCGAGCGATCCGCGCGCGCGAGGTCCCAATTGTCGCGCTCGCGCGACCCGCTCGCGCGATATGTGGAAAAATCAAAGTTGCGTATTTCAGTATACTGAAGACTCCTGTGCAAACGAAACTGCTGAATGACGTCCAGATTGTAAATTACATCAGTTTCAGTCCGTTTCGAGTTGGAAGGGCTTCCAAAACTTGTTGTAAATCTATATATACTTAGTTTTTATAATTTTGAGGGGTTGGCAATTATTACACACCCATACATACACATTCTACAACCATACTTCCAGTCATTGAAGGGAGGGAAGCAAGGAGAAGAAGAAGAAGACCAAGGGTTTCCATGGCCTCCTCCATCAACTACTTGCCATCTATCACTTCTATGGACGGCTAGATCATAGATCTAGGGTTTCAATGAAGCCCTAGACGAGTAATAGGGTTTTATTTATGTTTTTATTTTAGTTTTATTATGTATGGATGACAGTCACATGTTTAGAGGATTTTCATAAATAAATCGTACTTCTAGTGATTAAATCATTGCTTTCAGAATTTATTCTTGTCTTAGATCTATTTTGACTGTGATGTGCTCAACGATCTATTCTTGATGTGCTTGTTTAGGTTGTTTACATGTGATGGTGCTTTATTGATTCGTGCTATCAAGTATCCGAATAGTCCATGCCTAGGTTAGACGGATTAGATCACAACCCTAGTTTAGTGTGGGATAATCCGTGCTACCCGAAGATGGATTATGTTGGTGCTTGAACCATGATTATCTTCTTGTCGGAGGAATTGGGCTTGTAGCTACAATTCCCCATATTCATCCAACTTAGTAAGCTAAAGTAATTCATAAATATTCTTATTATGAAGCTAGTGGTGGATTTGCAATCCTAGGTTCCCTTAAACATTATTTAAAACAACTTTAATTGCTTTCCTAGTTTAGATTAATTTATTGTTCTTAGATTAATTAAATCCAAATCAAATAAAAATATAAATAAAATTAAATAAATTGCTTCCTTTGGAATTCGCTTTAAACCGCTGTAAGTCAGGGCGCTGTGACGCACTATTTGCATTAGTTTAGGGTTAATTGCACTGCATTAGCTAGGAAACCCGGGGCGCTGGGCTTGACGCGGTCATTGCATTACAGGATAATTTGCATGCATCATAGTAGTTGAGTGCTTGTTATCTTATTTGCGTGATTGTTATTTGTTTATTTTGTTTAGTTAGTCTTTGTTTTTAATTTCTTTTCTTTTGTTTTAGTTTATGCTAGGTACACGTTCAAATAAACCGGAATTAAAACCTTTTGACTCTGAACTTGAACGTACATTAAGACTTAACAAGTCTTCAAACTTAACTTCTGGAACTAGGTTTGTAATAGACGTCGATTTGACACCAAAACCAACGTCTTTATTTGAATCGAAAATACGTAGTACTCTTACAAGATTAAAGAAACCACGCTTTCATAACATAGAACCGATTAAAATGGCAGACATTGGAAATAATAACGACAACAACCAAAATAACAACGGAGCTAATATGAATAATCCTAACATACCACCACCTCCTCCACTTAAAGATTATTTTATTCCGACGTCTTACACGCCACAAACATGTATTGAATTACCGGAGGCGACGGCATCTCACTTTGAGATAAAGTCGTCTACCATCTCGCTACTTCCATCATTCCATGGCCGTCTAAATGAAGACCCTTATAAACACTTAGGAGATTTTCAAGATATATGTTCTACTTTGAAAATTCAAAATCTTACTGATGATGAATTAAAAATGCGGCTCTTTCCATTCTCATTAAAGGACAAAGCTAAATATTGGCTCCAATCTTTGGAGCCAAACACTATTAGAACATGGGAAGACTTACACACCGCATTTTTACAAAAGTTTTTCCCGATTATGCGTACGAACCAGATAAGAAAATCTATAACAAACTTTGTGATGCAAGATGGGGAATCACTCTACGACACGTGGGATAAATTTAAAGAATTATTACGCTCGTGTCCACATTATCAGGTCCCTAAGTGGCAACTTGTTCAGGTCTTCTATGAGGGGCTTATTCCCTCTGTTAGGAACACCGTCGATGCTGTTTGTGCAGGTACCTTCCTACACAAAAGTGCCGATGAGGCCTGGAAAATTTTTGAAACGTTAAGCGAGAATTCGATGCACCAAGCGGTGTATGTCCGTTCTGAGGGATACCCACAATCTAAGAGGGAGGTAAAATTCGAGTCAAGTCAATCAATTGAAATAAAAGAACTATCTAACAATCTTGACCGACTTTTAACAATGAACCAAACGACAGCCTCACCCGCTCGTGAAATTTGTGCATTATGTTCTGATACTTCACATTCGATACTTGCATGTCCATCGGCGAGTCAATTTCCGGAATTCGTGGAGCAACACATTAATTCTATTCAACAATACCCACAGAATAATTATAATTCGACTAATAATAATCCGGACGCGCCATGGCAAAACCATCCTAACTTCTCGTGGAAAAATAATAATAATAATCCTAATGAGGCGACTAATTTTCATAATGCATATCGACCTCAGTTTCAACCTAGTCAATACCAACAACCGCCTCCTAATTCGAATCCTTCAAGGGGTAACATTTTTGAGGAAAAGGTGTTGGCATCCCTTAATAAAATTGAAACGCAAGTACAGGCACAAGCACAAATAGTGCACTCTCATACACAATCCATTGCGAAGCTTGAATCCCAAATGGGACAACTAGCTACTGTAGTGAGTCGTAGAAACGAGGGGACGTTGCCTAGTCAAACAATTCAAAACCCTAAGGGACAATATGAGGTTAAGGGGTCGAATGAGCAAGTAAACGCTGTCTCAACTAGGTTGACTACACGAGAGGAAGAGGTAATAGAAATTCCGAATGAGAATGTGAAAGATATGAATAGCAACTCTAATACGACGAAGGGTGAGGACGTGAGCCAAAATAAGAAAGAAAAAGAATCGGTCCCAACGAATTATATTCCGAGAATGCCATATCCACCTAATGTTGAGGAGCCGTCTAATCTTACAAATAAAAAGTCTAAGGTTGAAGATATACTCGAGGTATTTAAACAAGTCAAAATAAATATTCCTTTCCTCGATGCTATAAAACAAATTCCCGCTTATGCTAAATGTCTAAAAGACCTTTGTACGCAAAAACGCAAAATACGCAGTCATACGCCTAAAAAGGTCTTCCTCACGGAAAAAGTTGGTTCAATTTTTTAACACGCTCCTCCGAAATATAAGGATCCAGGTACGCCTACGATTTCGTGTGTCATAGGTGACACTATCATTCATCGGGCTCTCCTTGACTTAGGAGCGAGTGTTAACCTTTTACCCTATCACGTCTATAAACAATTAGGACTAGGTGAACTTAAACCTACAGCCGCTACAATACAATTAGCGGATCGTTCTATTAAAATACCTAGAGGAATCGTCGAAGAAGTACTAGTAAAAGTTGATCAATGTTTTTATCCCGTTGATTTTATGGTCCTTGACACCGAACCCGTGCTATAGATGCTAGGAAACACACTCCTGTCATTCTTGGTCGTCCATTCTTAGCCACGGCCAACGCACGTGTCAATTGTAGAACAGGGGTAATGAGAGTGTCGTTCGGGAATATAAAATTAAAATTAAATGTTTTTAATGCTGCTGATCAACCTCCTAAAGACGACGATTACCTAGGTGTGGAGGGTAGTGAGGTTAAACGGAATATTGAGCCTAAGAACGTAATAAATATAAGTGCGGGGAATAATATAGAGGATGATGAGTGGATGAACCCTAATACTTCGGACCCTAATGCTCGAAAGGTAAGAAATCGATTTGAACATACTAATAAACCGTCGATTGAATTAATTCAAAACGACGTAATTTCTGCTTACCATCGAGCTCTGCCTGACATTCTTAGGGGTACGAAGTCTGATTTTCAACCTCCGTAAGTCTTGAGCTAGAATGGTCTAGCTGAAGACGTAAAAGTTAGCGCTTCTTGGGAGGCAACCCAAGCTTAATTTCGTCTGTTTTCTTTGTTTTTGGTCGTTTTTGAGTCTGTTTTGGACATTCTGGACAGGTTGGGGGGTTGGAATTAATTTATTATAATATTATATACATAATTTTAGTCAAAAAATGGAAAATACCATTCTCGCGCGCGCGGCCCGCTCGCGCGAGACATCGCTCGCGCGGCCCGCTGGCGCGAGAATGTGCCTTAGTGTTTTACTTTTGTTTTCTTTATTTGAGCCCTCAGGTTCTCCTCGCGCCTGATGTCGCGGGCGCGAGGTAGCTCGCGGGAGCGAGATTCAGAAAAAAAAAAAAAAAAAAAGGAATTTGCGCGCGCGACGGCCGCTCGCGCGATTTCCCCTTTTCTTGATATTTGTTTTTGTTTTCTATATCCTTCCCCCGCACTGTTCTGGTAGTTTTCTATACCCTTTTTTGTTTTTTATTTCTTAGGTATTGTTAGATCGAGTCGTTTGTTGTTTTCATTGTTCAAGTTAGATTTTACTTTCTGTTATAGTTTATTATCTTTTTACTTTCTTTAAGTCTTATAGTTTATTTAGGTTAGTTTAGTTTAGTTATTATTCTTTTAGCTGTTTTTATTTGTTTGTTTAATTTTCTTTTGTTAAGAAGTAACAGGTAACATTGACCTGTATTGACATATTCCTTTGTGTTAACCTGTTCTATGCTTGCCGAAATCGAGGTACTATCCTTCCTTCGTTACGTACTCTCCTTTCTTTCATTTTATTGTTTCATTGAAGACAATGAAAGGTTTAGGTTTGGGGGTATGCACACACATGCACATTATTTTATTTTATGCAAAATTTTAAAATTTTTCAATAAGTGTGTTTAAATAAACGATGTTACCGACGTTTTTGCAATATCAATTTGATACTTCTTGTTCAATAACTTTGAATTGTTATAGAATGGTAAATAAGAGAATATGTGATTAAACATTTGCTAAAGTCATGATGTAATGTTTTAAGTTATGTATCGTTCGAATCGTAGTTTTATATCATAGATTTGCACATAAACTCATGCACTGCACGTAGTCGCTTGAATACATGTTTGATGTGAACTATAATATGATTCGGATTTCTAGATAACACAAGGTGGAGACTAAACCCGGTGAGCTTTTGAGCCTATCTTTTCTTTTTAGAGGGTTATAAATACATTGTGTTTGTTGAATTTCATTGAAATAGCGCATTAACTTGTTGTTTAGTCTCATTATTCTTGTTTTGGTTGATAGTCAAGTTAAAAAATTTGTTACCATGCTAAATAATCTTCCGTCGTAATTATTGAAGAACCGTATCACCATAGGAAATGATGGTAGGCCCTCTTTGTTTACTGTCGACCGATAAATGATAAATTTCCTTAGTTCGCCCTTTGAGCCGTTAAAATGCCTTTTTCTTTAACTACCATTATCCTGTTTTTGCTCCAATTTGGCCAACTTGGAGTTCACCCCTGAAAGATTGATCAACTTTTAGTGGTGTTAAGGCGATGTGTGATTGAGAAGAAGAAGTAAATAAGATGATGTTT
This sequence comes from Hydrangea macrophylla, assembly GCA_033977485.1. NCBI lineage: Eukaryota > Viridiplantae > Streptophyta > Magnoliopsida > Cornales > Hydrangeaceae > Hydrangea > Hydrangea macrophylla. The sequence goes on from CM066993.1 coordinate 31,467,104, forward strand.
GGGGTGGTTGCCTTGTTATTTATTGAATATTCATCAAAAGCAACAAGGAGGAAAAGAATAAAAAAAAAATAAAGAAGAGGAAGGTAAAAAAAAAAAATGAAAGAAAAGAAGAAAAATGAATGAAGATGAATGAAGAGAAAGAAAAGATGAAAGTTTGTAGAAGAAGAATGAAAGAAATTGAACATGCCTTATAATGTCATTCTAAACCTACCCAATTAATCCGTTCTATCGTTTTTCATTGCCTGAGCCACGTTACAACCTTTGAAAAGTCCTATCTGATCCTAGGAAACATGGTTCGGATATGAAAACGATGGGAGGGGGATTAAAACTTGGTAATGACTAATTTCTCTTGACTGTTGGCGTCCTATCAATGAGACTACTGTTCTTTCGTGTCATGCGTCTTTTCGAGTCATATGTGAGTATTCTCGTTTTGAAAATATATTTCCTTTACTCACATATATTAGAAAAATTACACCTGTTTATGAGTGTTTCATTTTAGAGTGTAATTGACATTGTGAGATTCGTAGTCGAAGCATAATTGGATGGTTATCCGAGTTATATTCCAAGTTCATGACATGCACGTGTTCATTTGACTACCATATCACACACGTGCAATTTTATGAGAAACTCTATTGATTTATACGATGCATGTGCGTGGGATTGTTTTTCATGATTTAAGTGGACGTTTGATTCCATTTCTTCTTGTTCGTTATTCTATTTCAAATCATTGTTTTATAATAAGGAGTATTGAATATTATGTTTTTCATTTTTAATAAAAGTTTTTGAATTTATATGTTAATAAAGATGGTTGTGGGTGACTTGTTGACGAGAACCCTCACGAGACTTCACTCGTCCGACTAGGGACACCTAGGGGTTTAAAAGGCTTGTTGCATATGCTAAATGCAATCGCAATCCATGCGAAAATGGAATAGTATGTTATTAGTAGTTAGTTTTTATTTTAGTTTTGCTCGAGGACTAGCAAAATGTAGGTTTGGGGGTGTGATCGGGAGAGAACTAATCCTAATTATATGCCTTAACGCGCATTTGTTAGACCATTTTATCCTGTTTTTGTATATTTTTACTTTGTTTTCTAGTTTCTGACAGGTTTTGGAAGAAATCAACTAAACCAGGCTAAACAGGGTGAAAAATCAGAGCTAAAGAAGCTGAAAAAGACAAGTCGCGCGCGCGACCCCCGCCCGCGAAATCCGAGAATCGCTCGCGCGATCCGCTCGCGCGAGAATCCGAAAACCGCTCACGCGATCCACGCGCGCGAGGTCCCAATTGTCGCGCTCGCGCGACCCGCTCGCGCGATATGTGGAAAAATCAAAGTTGCGTATTTCAGTATACTGAAGACTCCTGTGCAAACGAAACTGCTGAATGACGTCCAGATTGTAAATTACATCAGTTTCAGTCCGTTTCGAGTTGGAAGGGCTTCCAAAACTTGTTGTAAATCTATATATACTTAGTTTTTATAATTTTGAGGGGTTGGCAATTATTACACACCCATACATACACATTCTACAACCATACTTCCATCCATTGAAGGGAGGGAAGCAAGGAGAAGAAGAAGAAGACCAAGGGTTTCCATGGCCTCCTCCATCAACTACTTGCCATCTATCACTTCCATGGACGGCTAGATCATAGATCTAGGGTTTCAATGAAGCCCTAGACGAGTAGTAGGGTTTTATTTATGTTTTTATTTTAGTTTTATTATGTATGGATGACAGTCACATGTTTAGAGGATTTTCATAAATAAATCGTACTTCTAGTGATTAAATCATTGCTTTCAGAATTTATTCTTGTCTTAGATCTATTTTGACTGTGATGTGCTCAACGATCTATTCTTGCTGTGCTTGTTTAGGTTGTTTACATGTGATGGTGCTTTATTGATTCGTGCTATCAAGTATCCGAATAGTCCATGCCTAGGTTAGACGGATTAGATCACAACCCTAGTTTAGTGTGGGATAATCCGCGCTACCCGAAGATGGATTATGTTGGTGCTTGAACCATGATTATCTTCTTGTCGGAGGAATTGGGCTTGTAGCTACAATTCCCCATATTCATCCAACTTAGTAAGCTAAAGTAATTCATAAATATTCTTATTATGAAGCTAGTGGTGGATTTGCAATCCTAGGTTCCCTTAAACATTATTTAAAACAACTTTAATTGCTTTCCTAGTTTAGATTTACTTTTATTGTTCTTAGATTAATTAAATCCAAATCAAATCCGTTTTTCTTAGTTAATTAGACTTAGGTTTTAAAATTAAGAGTTGTAGTAATCAATCTCTGTGGGTTCGACCTTTACTTCCACACTGCAAATCTTTTGAAAAGTAAAGAATACTTTTTATATCTTGATATTGACAACATCAGGGGCCTTATCATATCGGACTAGTAGCGCTTCAATTTGTTATTGGGCTTGACACTAGCCCTCTAGGAGTTGCGCAAGAGCTGCAGTGATTTGCTCTAAGGTTACGGAAGCCAGTTGCCCAGCTTGCGAATCCGCCTGACTTGTGGGGGCGGTAGTCTTCTTACCCTTCTTCGATGATATATTGATCAGTAATGGATTTGTTTTTGGGAGAAAACTGTCGTTTCCCACAGACGGTGCTAAGCTGATGATGCCTAAATTTGGTGAAAGAGCAAGAAGAAAAAGGCAAGAGAAATTTGTATATGGTTTGGCTTTATTAATGAAGAAGCCTATGTCCACGTATGTGCCCGGGCAGTTTCACTATGACGTTGAGTAGTCGGGGGTCTTTAGTGAACAAATAATGGATTGGAGCTATCGAGACCGACCAGGTATGCGTGCGTGTGTATGAGAGAGTTGTGATACAATGGTAATTGATCGATCCCCTTCTATGGGGGTAAGGGGTCTCTTTTATAGATACAAGAGAACTCCTCATACAGGGCAAGTAATTTGATAGGGCAATACAATCTGATTGCAACTGATTAGTACAAATCATGGGGGTTTCCTAATAGGATTAGGAAACCATTCTCTTTCCATTAGTCTTCCAACTGAGATAGGAAACTATCTAGAACAATCCAGAGCTCGTCATGGGGAATGTCTGGACTGCGCCTTGCGATGGGGTGAACCCGTGCGGAGTTCCTAACCTGGTGGTTGGGACCGGGCGATACTGAGCGCTCCTTGGATAGACTACTCAGGACAGTCGCGCGTTGGGCATAGTTACCAGGTGACTCGGTGCTCCTTGTTAAGATGATGGAGATAGACCCTGGATAGATATTTTCGTACATATTAATACTCAATCACACACACACATTTTGCAAAGGCAGATCAATACACACACATACATACTATATACAAAACTCTCACAGTAAGTTTTCAGAAGCTTTCCTTCCTCCATTGCTATATCCATCTCTCAAGCTCAAGTTTCCATTTCACCATCAACCTCTCTCAGTCACACATACACTGCTCGAAATCAACTTAAGAATCACATTAGAAGAAGTATTATCATAATAAGAGGAAACTTAAAGCACATTAGCCATTATTGAGCTTGGATTTCTTATGTTATAGTTTTTTAGGAATTCTTCAGCAAGACGAGCCACCAAATCTAGCGACTAGTGAGTCTCTTGAACTCACTCGTAATGTACTATTAGTCATTACGTACAAACTAGAGGTATCAAATATAGGTATATGCATATATATATAGTTATGAAAGTTTGAAAATGGTGGTCTCACAAACCTCAATGAAATTCAATTCTGTAAATTGGAAATAGTAGGTTGAAGTCCCTTAAGTTCTGTTTCGAGTTTTAGATACTAATTCATAATGATTGCGACGAATTATTAAAACAAAATTCCAGCGCCTCTCGGATATTCATCTATATGTTGAGATACGCTAGCAATTGAGACTTAAGACTTATATATTCGTAATCTACACCGAAAAATAAAGAGAATGTTATATTACACTTGTTGTATCGATTAAATGCATAAAACTCGTTAATGGCACTATAACTTACTATGAAACTAGAGGAAGACGACGAGCTCGAGTGCTCGATCTGAGCCGGAGTGCTCGAGGACCCGAGCGCTCGAGTGAGCCAACCGCTCGAGCTAGACCCGAGCTCTCGAGTGAGGTAGTTCCAGCCTTGTTCTATTTTCTATGCTTTAAGTTGTCATACTTTCTGCTTTAAGTTTGTACGTTACTATTTTCTATTTTATAAAGGAAATGAAAACAGAATTTGGAAATGAGATAGTTGGATAAGTTATCCTAATAATCACATATATGAATAGCTCTGATACCATGTTGAGGAAATGTAAAAAGGATAATTATGAATTTTTCTAATGTTGTTATATGAAAATGTAAAAGAGAATAAGTTATACACATTCATAGTCGAGATGGCATGTTTTGGAAAGGGGTCAAGTAGTTCAGCATAAATGTTTGTGAGTAATGAGAAAAGAGATATGATTGTGACATTATGAAAATGAATATATGTATTGATTGGCTTTTATGGGCGGTGATACTATCTTGGTCAAATAGAGTTTGGCCAAGCGACTTTTATGGGCGATGATGGGATATCAAACAGGATAACTGGGTAATTGTAACCTTGAATATCTTGATAGGTTTTACTAATGCCTCATCGGTCCAGTAATCCTTTCGAGCGGCTTTTATGGGCAATGATGTTCTAAATTAACGGCATTGAGTCGGATGGTTCAGGTGAACCAAATGAGTCTAGAGATTGTGATCGAGATAAAAGAGTCTATAAAATGAGATGATTCATTGTTCATGCACAGTCTTAATTATTCATTACGTATATTGTTCATTGAATTGATATTATATATGTGATAACTGAAATAATGGAGTAATTGTATTCTAAGCTACTAAACAATAATAATTGCTAATGTATTTTTATATTCATTGCGTGTGTGTTCATTATGCTCACTCGACTTTCATTAGTTGGTGACTTTTATTTTATCCTGGACACCCAGAGTATTTAGAAAATGATTTATGCAGGGCACTGTGATTATGCTAGCTAGAAAGGAGAAGCCCTTGGAGATGTTTTTATATTTTGTTAAAGTTGTAATAAAGGATAATACTTGAATTTGAATAAAGGCGACTTGTGCCTTAAAGATATAACTTTAAGACAATGTAATATTATTTAAGTTTTATTTAAGTTATAAGGATATTTAATATTTATCTTCCATGTTGCTTTATGTACTCTGTTTATTGGTACATGTTAAGCTAAGTATGGGACAAGCGATCCATCACCTGTCATGACGTACGGGTCCAAAACGGAAATGAATTTTTTTTTCTTATTTTGTTACGCTGGGGCATGACACTATGAGATCCACCACATTTAACTCAATCTGTGAAATGTCATATGGGATGCCACAACCCTTTATGAGAATCTATCTGTGATGCTTTTTATCTGTAGCATTACTCAATACTGATATAGGAACATTCAAATCCTTACCAAAGACCATGTATGCTATTTCTTTTATATATTTCTCATGACTATGTCGTTAACCTCCATGTTTGTATTGATCATCTCTTTTTCTTTTATATATTTGTTGTAATCATATCTTTAAGACTTTAACCATCACGTTTGTATGTTTAACCATCACGTTTGTATTAATTCAAATCCTTACTAATAACAAACTCTAATAACTTTGTTCTAATCACTAATAAACATACGAAAATAGTAATAAGCATACAAATATAGATATATTTGTAATTCTTTTATATAATACTTTCGGTAAGGACTTTTTCCTAATCACTAATAAACAGGCAAAAATACGTAATAGATGGCCCACTAGTAAGGGATTCCTTCCCAGTTACATGCAGATAGTAGCGAGTTTGAGTCTTATGGGGTGGAGATTTATCGGTTGAGAGAGCACTACCTCTCCTTGTCGGGTGCATACAAAAAAAAATTAAAACTTTCTAGGAAACCAAAAAATAGGTTTTCCTTCCTATTTCTCCACCATTTCCTCATTAGCCAAACAAAGTAATAGGTTTCTTCTATAGTTTATTTTCTCTCACTAAATCCATGTACCAAACCGAGTCTTATTAGTGTAACACCTATTGATGGGGATAACAAAGAGGGAATAAAATAATTTAAGAAATAAATGTATTCAGATTTAGCGTTTAATTCCAACTTAATCATTGCATTAATTTAGTGATTTGTTACTGATGAGGGCTGATATTTGTAAAATATTGGCTCAATAAAGAGTAAAATTGGTTGAACTTAGCCCCATATCTCTGGTTTTATTTGCATTTGTGTCTTAACCTTTCTTTTTACACAATGATGTGGTTTTTTGTGGTTTGTTGTTGTGTTTACTCCTTTAAATGCAGGTTTTGAAGCTGGAATGAATAACAAGGTGGAAAGAGATAGCTTAAGAAACAAAGAGAACAAGTCAAAATTGAGATCCAAGTACCAATCGATTGCCATCATAGCAATCGATTGCCATTAGGGCTGTAAGAATTTTTTAAAAAATCGACTCGACCGACCGTAACCGACCGGTAATTACAATTTTGGTCGGCCTCCATTCATATTGGTCGGCTTACGGTAATGAATTTTAAAACACCGAAGTTTCCAGTCGACTTACGATTTTCAGTATTCATATTTCATTACCGACCAAACACTGACCAGTTAACTTGTACTCAGAATATTATACAGTATATATTTAAGTACATATACCCATTGAATAGTAATATATACAGTTATATACAAACTGTCTTAAAAGTTAAAACCCAAAGCCTCCAATTACCCATTTGACTTTGAGAGAAAAGTAACCCTAGCCTCCACCTACCCACACACCTCACCTTCCACTCCACATCGCAGGCCCACCACCACCTCACCCCCTCCCCTCATTGTCAACACCACCTTCCTCATTGCCGGCACCACTTTCCTCATTGCCGGCACCACCTCTCTCTCTCTCTCTCTCTCTCTCTCTCTCTCTCTCTCTAACCACTCATGATTCAATAGTCATGACCAAATTTGCCACCAGCACCAGCGATGTCCCAGTAGAACACGAATGATGTCTAGTAGTGCACTGAAGATCTCCGATTGCTCACTGTTGATTTCTTTTGCCGATTTCAAGGTGCTCCAATTTTTCTTCATTTTCGTCTTATTTTTGTCCATTTCAGAAGATTTTTAAGATCTCTCACCCTTTTTGGATTTCTTTGTCTTTGATTTGATTTCTTTCTATTTTCACAATACTGTAGATCTCTTTCTTTTCAATTTCTTTGTCTAATCTCTCTTTCTTTTCGATTTCTTTGTCTAATCTCTTTCTTTTTTGCTGATTTGCTCTGTGTTTGATTCTTGATCTAGATCTAGATCTGCATTTATTGGTTTTTGAAGATTTTTGTATGTTACAAATTTACAATACATTCAAAACCAAAACCGACTGCAATCGACTGCCGATTTGGTGATCGACGTCACACCGACTACTACAATTACCGATCAAAATCGGTTCTTCTATTCGGCACACTGATATGTTCGGTTCGGTATAGATTTGGGGTTGAAACCGACCAATTTTCACCCCTAATTACCATTCATAGATCCAAACCAATCGATTGCCAGTTTAACCAATCGATTGGTATTATTACCAATCGATTGGAATCAGTTACCAATTGATTGGCAAAATCTGGAAGTTAAATCTCTTTAATGGAGCAGAATCTCAGCAAATCATGGTTTATGATGACTGACTAGCCATTACATTGTGAACCTAGACGCCTTTAGCTCGTGGATGTCACTGTATAAATAAAGGGGAGTTTGAGGGATGAGGGGTTGGCTCATTGTTCTTTATTTTTGTAGGATTTTCTTCAATCCAATTGGGATATAAACGATTTCAAGCTTATGAGTTATGCATATTCAATTTTTGTAATCAGTCAGGTTTCATTTATTGTTGTTTTGCTATGATGTATTCTGTCTAGTCATAGTTTCATTCTGAAACTCCATTGTGATCTCAAATTTCATTTGTGGACTCATGTTTAGTTTCAATGTTTATAGCAAATTTTAGTTTATTTTCATTTTTGCAATTCCAAATATGCTAGAGTAGAATCCTGGTTGGGAATAATGTGATGAAGCATTATTCCCAGCCACAGCCATGAATCTATAAAATTTCCAGTGGCAATCGATTGAACTCAGAACCCAATCGATTGCCAGGAGGCATTCCAAGCCAGTCGATTGCTATTTATGGCAATCGATTGGTAGGTCTATGTCTTGGGCAGAATCCTTAGAGTATTCCAGAGACCTCTATTTCAGAAATTAAACCCTAATTGATCTTTTCAAGTTCAAATTGCAAATTGATTTTGAAATATAAGCCCTTTTGGAAAATTAACCAAATGAACATGTATGATGAACACGTCGAATATCCTATATTTGATTTGTTTATCATAGTTCATAGTTTTAATTAGTTGTCATTTCAGTTCTTCATAGCAAGTGAGGTACTTTAACCAGTATGTATGTAAAATTCACATACTTAGTGTCTAGGTTGCTTAACTCAATCATTTTCGAAATAAGGAATACTAGAAGGATGAAACCCCGGTTGCACGTAAATGCTAGGTCATGGTTGTGGTTGGTGCAATGTGGATTCACATGTTCCCAACACCCTTTTTCATATATAATTTAAAATCATACTTTTTATTTCTATTTAATTTAGCTACTGCTTTACTTTAATTTATTAAAATTTAATCTTGAATTCAGTAGGATTGTTAGAACCTCCACCTTAAAAGAAATCATCTTTTATTTTCTTTAGGTTTCAATCTAGATTTTTTCTGCCCCCAAATTACCGTCCTTTGGGATACGACCCGGTCTTGCCAGTTATCACTCAACGCGACCATCTACACTTAGACGTACTCTTAGGAGAACACAATTTCAGTCATGTCAAGTTTTTTGGCACCGTTGTCGGGGACGATAACAAAGGCCAGAATCTTTAGATTGATTCGATCCTCTCTTATCCCATTTCTTTCTTTCTTTTTCTTTCCTATTCTTCAGAACACAAACTGTAAAATTATGTTCTTCTATGTCCTTCGACTCCACCATAGCTTTCATTACAGATTTATTTGAAGAATCTGATGATAGTGCTAACAATCCCATTTTTACTCCTTCAACCTCCGATACAATGAATGACACGAAAAGCCAACAAGGAGAAAACAGGGCTAATCTCATCGATGATGGTCAATGCCCTCTGTGTGAACTTCTAGCTCCTGATCGGACGGCCACACCTTCTTGTATCCGTATCCTGCCACACCCACGAACATTCCATTTTCGTAATGGGATGATCCAATTGTTACCTACTTTCCACGGGATAGAAAAAGAAAAGGCATATCTACATATTTGAGATTTCGAAGATGTCTGTGGAACCTTCACCGATAAAACTTGCTCGGGTGATATAATTCGAGTAAAGCTTTTCCCCTTCACCTTAAAGGATAAAGCGAAGTCATGGTTACTATAACTTAAGCTGAATTCTACTTCGACGTGGCCAGCAATCCATGAAGCCTTCCTTAAAAAGTTTTTCCCTAATCAGTTAATGACCGATGTCTTAAGACAAATCAAGACATACAACCAAAAGGATGGAGAAACTTTCACTAAAGCATGGGAGCGATTCATTCAAGGATCTGTTATTGCTCTGCCTACATCATGGTTTGGAGAAGTGGCGAACAATAAGCTTCTTCTATAACGACCTCAGTCCGAAATCAAAAAAAACTTGTAGAAACCACAAGTGACAGTGAGTTTATGAGCAAGAATGCAGACCAGGCTGAAGCACATTTTGAGGCTAGCTGAGCATGCACCTGAATGGGAGATTTAAGTGACAAGAACTCAAACAAGCTCGAGTTTAAGTCAGAAGAGTATTTACCAATTGAAAGTTGAGGATGGTTTAATGGAGAAGTAAGAGCAACTGGCTCATAAGTTGGAGGCATTAGAAGCAAAGAAAGATCCCGTAATACAGTTTACTTCTGAAGAATTATGTTCAAGCTGTCTTCCAATGGGGCATTCCTCTAAACATTGCCAAATTTATCCTATTTATCAAAAATAGAATCATTTGGAGGTACATGCTGTAAATGCCCCAAACTGTTTTAACCCCAATAGCAGATGTAGTCATCCTGGGTTTGATCATAGAAATAATGCTACCACAGCAAACCCATCTCAACAGTGGCAGCCAATCCAAGGAAATCATTACTGACCCCAAAACCAAGGGTACTAACAGAATTACCAACCTGTTTCTACCTATCAACAAGGACAAGGGTACCAACAAAATCATTATCAACAAAATCATCCACCTCAATCTAACTTTAATCATGGGAACAACAACCAATCTGCATCCAACACGAATGTGCCACCTCATAATAAGGCACAAGAGGATCCTAATACACTCATGAGGCAATAGATGATGCATTTAGTGAGTAAACTCAATACAAGTGTGGAAAGATTAGTTGCTCGATAAGGGGATAGAAAGAAAATGATGTTCCCAACACAACCAGAGCTGAATCCTAAAGGCCAACATTCGGGTACAGGCCCTTTGGGGTCGGGACCACATGAAGAGGCCAAGGCCATAACTATGTTGAGGACCAGAAAAGTGATTGACAAAGTTTTTACTCCCCCATAACCCATGGTTGAAATAGAAGATGAGGTCGAGAATGAGGAGGAATTGGTGGAAGAAGAGAAGGAGGGAAAAATAGTTGAGCCTAAAATAATAGTTCCCGAGGATGCTGAGATAAAGAGAAGGCCTAGAAAAGAACCTCTTCTTGAAGAGGTACCCAAATGCCCTTTTTCGGCACCATATCCACAGAGGTTGAAGAAACCTTAACAAGAAACCAAAAGTCAGGAGTTTTTGGAGTTATCAAACAAGTAAAAATCAACCTCCCACTCCTACACGTAATTAAACAAGTGCCTTCCTATGCCAAGTTCCTAAAAGACTTGTGCACTAAGAAGAGTGCTTACCTGGCCTGCCAAGAAAGTGCAATTCTCAAACACGATTTTCCTCCCAAATACAAGGATCCAAGTACACCTATGGTTTCTTGCATAATCGGTTAAAATAAAGTGAACAATGCTCTGCTCAACTTAGGATCGAGTGTAAATCTCCTACCGTACACTGTCTACCAACAGCTAGGGTTAGGGGAGCTTAAACCCACTCGAATTACTCTCCAACATGCAGATCGATCAATTAAATATCCACAAGGAGTGCTGGATGATGTCTTAGTCTAGATTAACACATTTGTCTTTCCTGTTGACTTCATCGTGTTAGATACCGAGCTGGTATACAATGACAAATCCCATATTCTAGTGATCTTTGGACGTCTTTTTCTTGCGTCGATCGATGCAACAATCAAGGCAAGGAGTGGAGTGATGACCATAATTTTTGGGAACATGACGTTGAATACCAAGATCTTCTCAAATCCCAAAATTGAAGATTTTGAGGATGATGAAGAGGAAGTAAACTTGGTAGAGTCGGTAATCCAGGATTATTTTGACTCTACTGCTCCTGCTGATCCTGTGGAGTCCATAATCACTAACTTGTGTTATGAATTGGACAGATACACTCCGCAAGATGAGGAGATGAGCCAAATATGTGCAATATTGGAGGTCGTAGAAGAAGAAGTTGTAAGGACAATGTGGATGGCCCAATATGAACAGTTATCGCCAAAGACAAAGTTGGCAATACCGTCGAACCTATAATTTTTGGAGTTGGAATTGAAAGAGCTCCCCAAGGAACTGAAAAATGTATTTCTAGGAGAAAAAAAGACCTTTCTTGTAATAAATTCATCCATTTTGAATCAAGAACAGGAGGGTAAATTGATAAAGTTACTTAAGTAGCACCGGCGTACATTGGGATGGACCGTTAGAGACTTAAAAGGAATAAGCTCATCCATATGCACTTACAGGATTTATCTAGAGGAAGACACAAAACCATGACGACAAATGCAAAGGCGTCTAAACCCAAACATGCAAGAGGTAGTAAAGAAAGAAGTTCTGAAATTACTTGATGTTGGGGTAATCTATCCGATCTCAGATAGCCCTTGGGTAAGTCTGAATCAAGTAGTGCCGAAGAAAGTTGGCATTACAGTGGTGGAGAATAAGGAAGGAAAATTAGTGCCTACATGTGAGACCACAAGTTGGCGCATGTGTATTGATTACCGAAGATTGAATGCGGTGACTTGAAAGGACCACTTCCTATTACCTTTCATGGACCAAATGCTTGAAAAAGTGGCGTGTCACCAGTTTTACTACTTCCTGGACAGTTATAGTGGTTATAACCAGATTGAAATTGATCCTGTTGATTAAGAAAAAACCACTTTTACCTATCCGTTTGGAACGTTCGCATATCGCCGAATGCCATTTGGCTTATGCAATACACCTGCTAGGTTCCAGAGGTGTATGCTGAGCATTTTCAGGCATATGGTTGAAAAGATCATGGAAGTTTGTATGGATGATTTCTCCGTATTTGGGAGTAGTTTTGATGATTGTTTGGGAAATCTCCAGAAAGTTTTACAGAGATGTGAGGAGAAGAATTTGGTCCTCAACTAGAAAAAATGTCACTTTATGGTGACAAAAGGAATCGTTCGGGGGCATATTGTTTCTACGGAGGACATACAAGTAGATAAGGTGAAGATTATAATCTCCAATCTTCCTATCCCTACTACGGTGAAAGATATACGATCATTTTTAGGTCACGCTGGTTTTTACCAGAGGTTTATTAAGGATTTTAGTGCCGTATCTAGGCTACTGTGTCAACTTCTAACAAAAGATATACCATTTGAATAGACCAGGGAATGCCAGGAATCCTTTGATAATCTAAAGCATCATCTCACTACAGCTCCGATAATGCAATCTCAAGATTTGAGTCTCCCATTTGAGCTGGTGTGTGATGCTATTGACACTGCGATTGGGGCTGTGTTAGGACAGAGGAGGGACAAAAAGCTGTCTGTGATCTACTATGCCAGTAGAGCTCTTGATGGAGTGCAAAGAAACTACTCCACTACCGAAAAAGAGTTGCTAGCAATTGTATTCACATTGGAGAAGTTCAAGCAATACCTCATTAGAACCCAAATTATTTACTTTATAGATCACATCACGTTAAAGTATCTTTTATCAAAGAAGGATACAAAGTAGCAATTAATATGCTATATCCTGCTACTCCAAGAATTTGATTTGATTATCAAGGATAAAAAGGGAGTAAAGAATGAAGTGGCCGATCACCTCTCCCGGTTGACCATCAAGGATAACTCTTCACAATTGACCCCAATCTGTGAATCTTTTCTGGATGAACAATTGTTTGCTGCAACCGCGCTGCCCTAGTATGCAGATATTGTTAACTATTTGGCAATAGGGGAGACCCTATCCCATAGGTCCGCCCCTGACAGAAAAAGGTTTCTATCTATCGCTCGTTGGTTTTATTTTGATTATCCGTACTTATTTAAGTACTGTGCGAAGGCGATGTGTTCCAGAAGAGGATATTTCTCATATCCTTTCCTCGTGTCATTCTAAAGCGTGCGTCGGTCATTTTTTAGCCCAAAAGACTACCCAGAAGGTGTTTAGCAATGGTTTTTACTGGCCGGCAGTATTTAAAGACTCTTATGCTTTTTGTAGAGCATGTGCTAGGTGCCAAATGCTAGGAAGCTTGTCTAGAAGAAATGAAATGCTGGGGCATTGATTTCATGGGACCATTCCCACCATCATCTCACTATGAATATATTCTCTTGGAGGTCGAGTATGTGTCTATGTGCGTTGAGGCCATTCCGACAAGGAAAAATGATCACAAAACCATGATCACATTCTTAAAAGAAAACATTCTTTCAAGATTCGGGACACCAAAGGCCATGATTAGAGATCGTGGGACCCATTTCTACCATAAGCCTTTTGAGGCACTAATGAAAAAATATGGGGTTAACCATAAGATTGCTTTATCATATCACCCGCAATCAAATGGTCAAGCGGAGTTAGCCAATAGAGAAATTAAACATATCCTGGAAAAGACTATTAACATCAACAGAAAGGATTGGTCGTCACGTCTAACTGATGCCTTATGGGCATACAGGACGGCTTATAAGACAAACCTTGGAATGTCTCCCTACAAGCTGATTTATGGAAAGGCCTACCATTTGCCTGTGGAACTAGAACATAAAGCATACTAGGCCACATAATTGCTAAACTTTGATATCCATGAGAGTGGTACACTAAGGAAGCTATAGCTTAATGAATTGGAAGAGAACAGGAATGATGCATACGATCGTGCCCAAACATACAAATCAAAATTGAAAGTAAAGCATGATCAATCGATCCTGAGAAAGAAGCTTGAACCAATCGATTGCCAGTTTAACCAATCGATTGGTATTATTACCAATTGATTGGAATCAGTTACCAATCGATTGGTAAAATCTGGAAATCAAATCTCTTTAATGGAGCAAAATCTCAGCAAATCATGGTTTATGACGACGACCAGCCATTACATTGTGAACCTAGACGCCTTCAGCTTGTGGATATCACTGTATAAATAGAGGGGAATTTGAGGGATGAGGGGTTAGCTCATTGTTCTTTATTTTTGTAGGATTTTCTTCATTCCAATTGGGATATAAATGATTTCAAGCTTATGAATTCTGCATATTCAATTTCTATACTCAGTCAGGTTTCATATATTATTGTTTTGCTATGCTTTGTTCTATCTAGTCATAGTTTTATTCTGAATCTCCATTGTGATCTCAAATTTCATGTGTGGACTCATGTTTAGATTCAATGGTTATAGCAAATTTTAGTTTATTTTCATTTCTGCAATTCCAAATATGCTAGAGTAGAATCCTGGTTGGGAATAATGTGATGAAGCATTGTTCCCAGCCACTGCCATGATCTGTAAAAATTTTCAGTGGCAATGGATTGAACTCAAAACCCAATCGATTGGTATACCAATCGATTGGGAGGCATTCCAAGCCAATCGATTGCTATTTATGGAAATCGATTGGTAGGTCTATATCTTGGGTAGAATCCTTTGAGTATTTCAGAGACCTCTATTTCAGAAACTAAACCCAAATTGATCTTTTCAAGTTCAAATTGCAAATTGATTTTGAATTATAATCCCTTTTTGGCAAATTAACCCAACGAACATATATGACGAACATAATCACAAATAACAAAGTAAAGTGAGAAGGGAAGAGACACTTGAAAATTGTGTTTTCAAGTGGTTTGGCAATCCGCACACTGCGGCCTACGTCCACCCCTCAAGAACACCTCTTGAGGATTCCTTTACCAACCTACTTACGGGTAGATCAAACCATTTTGATACACTTCACGGGTGTGCACCAAATCGTTACAAGAGCCTTCAATCTTTTCCAAAGTAGAACACGTTGCACACAAGAATTATTATCCCTTACTCTTTACAAATAAATGGTTTGAGTACAAAGATAACTCTCTTGAAGAGTAGATAATACAAATGAAAGCTCACAACAATTTTCTCTTTCAAGAATTTCAATTGAAATCTAAAGCAAATTGATTTTTTACTCAAACTAGGGCTCAAGTATGCATAATGTTTAACCTAGATGTTTGAATGATTTCTCTTCTATACCCAACACTTAAAATCACCCTTTTATATAGCTTTTCAACATATATGACCGGCAGCGGGCATCCAGTCGACTGGATCAAATGTTCGGTCTACTGGATTGTCATTCCAGAGAAGATACATTATGTTTGCAATCCAGTCAACTATATTGAACCTCCATCTACTGAACAGTGCC
This sequence comes from Hydrangea macrophylla, assembly GCA_033977485.1. Lineage (NCBI taxonomy): Eukaryota > Viridiplantae > Streptophyta > Magnoliopsida > Cornales > Hydrangeaceae > Hydrangea > Hydrangea macrophylla. The sequence goes on from CM066993.1 coordinate 31,482,777, forward strand.
TCCAGTTGACTAGAAATGCAACTCCGATCGACTAGAAATGCAATTCCGATCGACTGGATTTCCTACTTTCGCAGGCTAACTCTCTTTTACTAAAATGACCATAACTCCCTCTACAAAACTCAAAAATGTGATCCGTTTGAAGATTTGAAAACTATATTCAACTACCTTTCCAACCACATAAGATTCAACATATATTTACTTACCAATTAAACTAGGTTTGTCTTTAAAGATGATCCATTTGTAAAGAGTTGTTCATTTTGACTTAGCCACTTGAAAACTTTTGTGAAATGAATTTAATTGAGTAGTCTAAGTATGTTAAGGTACTTGAAAGTATTTTAAACATGAGCAATGATCCTAAAGTCCAACTAAGGTCGCTTGAGCCGCTAGTGAGTGAGAGATCAAGATGCCTTACAATTATGTCATGCACTCAAGCAAGGATCCTAAAATCTTCCAATTCTTCACGCTTGATCCTTTGTTAGCTTGATGTGTTCTACCACTCGTGAGCTCCTTCAAAACAATTTCATGTAAATGGAAAATTAGTACATAAAAGATATAAAACATGAGATTAAGAATTTTGAAAATGTCACTTGATAATAACAACTAATATAACCATATGAAGCAAGTTATTGTCAAAGCATATTTAACATCATCAAAACATAATAAATGATACCTTAAGAAAACTTAAGGCTACCAGATATGATCCAGATCATCTATAATCCTCAAGGAATTCAAATAGAATATATAAGATTCCATGAATTCCAAGAGAAGAGCATGGGAGAGAAAAGATGAAAACAAAGAAAATTTGGATGATCCATGACTAGATTTTGATTGAAAAACATGTTTTATATAGATTAGATAAACATCTAGATCCAAATCAACAATAATTCATGAGAATCCAATCACAATTTGATCAAGTGGTGTTTGGATAAAGGATGAGGAGCAGACTTTGTAAAATATGTAAAAGTCCTAATAATCTACAAATTGTGATTGAATTATAAAACATAAGATCAAAGAAGAGAGAATTACCCTCTGGAATTGCTCATATTTACAGAGAATTTGATTGGATTGGATCAACCTTTAAGGCTTTTCTTCACTACTCTTCTTCAAACTCTTATTCCCTTCTTGTTTTTAATTCAAAATGTGGATATCGACATTTGAGCCCACATTTTACTTTCTTTCTTTTAAAACAAAACAAATTGAGTCACCACTTAATTTTTAAAAGGAAAATTAAGAAATCATTTTAAAAGCAAACTGATCTTTTGGAAACCAGAGATTTCTAGGTTCAGAGATTATGGAATGAGAGGGGAAGGAGCCCAGTGGACTAAAGCACCCCTCTCATCCTATCCCACGATAGGCATCTACTCAACATCTCTTTTTATCAAATTATTAATCTAAGCATGCCCTCAACTAATACATAAGTATATATACATCCCAAAAGCATGTTTAAAGAGGTGTAAGTTTGCTAACAATAAAACGTCCTACAAAATCACATAGTTCAAATAGCAAGCAAGATGACATACAAATAGAGAACAAGGAAACTTACCCGGGATCCAGCTGCAAATATTAAACGTGCAATGCATACGAAAATAGAAAACCTAAGAAAAGGTATCTAATCCATGTATACATATAAGGACAAAATCCTAATCTAAGGTGTCGCGTACGAAGTCGAAAATCAATAAAATCAAGAAATAAAATAAAATATACTAGGGCAAAGTCAAAATTGTACCTCAATAGCACTACAAAACAAAGATTAGTCCACATGCTTTGAACACAATATAGTATTAAATCCTAGTTATTATACCCAATTTTAGCCTAAATCTAACAAAAATGGAAAAGGTTAACAAAATCATGAATTCCTTCTAATTTGTTGAAACTACAACATCCCTATAAATATACTAGTCTCAACTAGGAGCCAATGTAATGTCCATATAGAGATGATATAATCTCAACATAATTAAAAGGAATCCATGACTAAGCTTAACCAATTATAGCTTATCACAATTCAAGCCAATGTCCTAAATTACAAGAATCAATACACATGTGATGATAATGAATGCATGAACGTGAACAAGCTATGAATCATTCATTGATTTGGACCATTTAGCCTCTGGGTTTAAGCTTAATTAACCTTGTTCAAAGCAAGGTTTAAGTCTTGGGTCATAGAAAAATCATTTGGATCATCATTTACAAGGTTTATCAAATCTATAACAAAATTTCAAGAATTACAGAGAAGGAGTCAGATATTCAAAAATAATAAACTCATGGTTTCCATGTCTTGATCTTAATGATTTTTTAGTATGACATGCCTCTGTGTGTCGATTATCTAACCTAAAAAAATCAAAGATCAAATAGTCCAATCTCCAGGAATTGGACCAAGACTAGACACCACTTAGGATTCATCACCTCTCTGTCTAAAGATTTTATATGATTTATTAAAAATAGTAAATTAATCTTTAACCTTTGAATCTTTTTGGAGAATCTTATTACTCATTAAACTTCATAGAAAAATTTATTTGAAGCCAAAAATGTTTAGTTAAGGCCCTGATCCAAACAATTTAAAATGAGTTCACTGTTCTGAAATTTGGACAAAGAGTAATCATCCTACAAAACTTATGATCAAACCATGCTAACCATGAAATATATTCAAAAACAAAATTACAGTGGTAAGATTAAGTGTTATGAATACATTCCAATTGGTCTCATTCAAATTAAACGGATCATGATTTAATTAAAAAAATCTCTGATCATAGGTCATCATTGGGATCACTGCACCATTGATGAATTGTCAACCATATACCAAACCACACCAAACTAGATCCATGATTCTATGAAGAATCTAGACCAAGTATGGTTAAGATCAACATAAAAAATTCATCATAGTGTAGAATTCCCATGGATTTAGCCTTGAAGAAACCCCAATATAGAACTCTCAAGAGAAGTTAGACATGGGTTCTAAAGGCATACTCAATCCCTTAGGTGAACTTGAACACTTGGATTCAATAATCAAATCATGAGATCAACTAGATCTACATCTAATTCCTCTCCCAAATACATGATCCTTGAGGAACTAGGACTGATATCACTTACTTCTCCTCTCAAATTAATGGTCCTTGGAGGCATAAAAACAACGAAACTTTATGAACTTCAATGGAATATGAAGAAGGTTCCATGAAACCCAAATTGGAGAATCCAAGTCATAGATATAGACTTAGATCCACCAATTTGTACATAAACATAATTAAGATCAACTGTAATTCCCATGTAAATCATAAATTTATAGAAAATTAAAGGATCAAACTCAAGGGATTCAAGTGAGATATTGAAGATTTCATTAATCCCAAGAGAAGAGCATGAACAAAGGAGATGAAATCAAAATCTAATTGATGATCCAAGCTAAAATTCTTTTAGAAAACTTGTTTTGTTTTAAATCCTTGACTACTTAGATCCAAATCAAAAAAAAAAAAGTGAATTCAATCACAATTCAAGTGGAGTGTGATGAAATGAGGTTAGAAGAGACTTTTTAAAAATTGTGTAAAAGATCCTAGAGAATTCTATGAATTGTGGTTGAATTAATATTAAAAAAAAACTAAAGTTAGCGGATTACCCCTAATATCCTCAGGTTTTTTTTTGGTTTTGATGGAAATCTTCAATGTTCTCCAAGCTCTTCTTCAAGTTCTTCAAACCTTCTTCAATGGCTTCCCTTCAATCCTCTCAATTATACTCTCAAGTGTATATCAATTATCTAACCAAAGTGTCTCTCCAAATTGTGCAACCCCTTTCAATGGAGATAAACATCTCCTTACATAGACCAATTGAGAAAGGTTAATTCATTAAATTCGAGATGATCTCCCATGTGCAATGGCATCATTGGGTGTTAAATACGTATTTAAAAAAAATAGACTATCACAGTGGGCGACATTGTGCAACTTGTCTGCGGCACTCAGTGAGTGCCGGTCCGGCACTCAGTGAGTAATTGCCGGAGTGGCACGCAGTGAGTGCCGCCGGCTTCGTCGCGTGCCGTCTCATCCCCTTCATTTATATATATACTTTGTTTTGTTTTATTTTTTCAAATTTCTTTTCTTTACTTCTTCAAATTTCGTTTCTTTTCTTCTTTAAACTCTTTTTTTTAACAAAAATAAAATAAAAATCCATACACACACAAAAATATTTTTTTTTATCTTCTTTTATACGTATTTCCCATCTAAAATTGCCTTAGCACTTGATTTACCTTTTTCCCTTTTGAATTTTTACATTCTTAGAGATTTGAGGGACTTTCCAAAGAGCTTAAATTATCCTTGAAGACTTTCAAATTCTGCCAAACATTATCGTCATTCGTTCTTAGAGGTAATCGCTTCCTGAATTCGACGGTCAGTCAAAATTGGGGTGTCTACAAAAAACTCTTCTTTTTTTCGATTGATTTTGATCTTTAAAGACTATTTATTCAAAACAATCTAAATTGCTCACTTTCTCTCTTTAAATCTACGATTCAAGTTCAATCTCCCCTAAAATTCACCAACCTCATCTCTTTTTCAAGAAAGTCTATATTTATAGAATAATTGAAGTAGGGGAGGGTGTAAACTTGTCCTTCTAAGATGATCTCAGCATGTAAAGTGTAACTTAAGGGTGCTAAATATGCACTAAAGAAACGAGGTCGTTTAGGATATTCTAGAGATCCAAGGAGGGTTCTACAAACAATTTATTTCTCGAAATAGTGCCCAGCGCGACACTCAGTGAATGCCGGCTCTTACCTTTTTCATTTGTTTTTTTTATTTTTCTTTATTTTGTTTTGTATTTTATCCTTTGAAAATCCTTATCGAATTCATTTTGGCTCCAAAAATTATAAATAAAATATCTTTTGAAAGGTTTTGAAGCCTAGAACATATTAAATTCATTCTGAATAGCTATTTTTCTTTATTTTTCATTGAACTTGTACTTTTCTTGTAATAAAATAAGAAAATTAAACTTTGAAACATTTCTTGAACTCCTCCTTTGGATCTAATGATTATTCCAAACATTCTTATTTCTCTATTACGTGTATTTTTACCTAACTGTCTCGAGAATGTCATCCATGGAACTTTTTGGTCTTTTCGGTTCACAAAGAGGTTGTAGAGCTTTCAGAAGTTCGTGAAGCATCCTTTGAAGATTGTCGAATCATGTCGGACAGTATCTTCATTGTATCCAAGGGTAATTATCCCCTAAGTTTGATAGTTCGGTCAAAATTGGGATGTCTACAGAAAGAACAAAATCAAGATTGTTGATTACTCTCATGAGGCATATGATAAACTCAATTTAGATAAATTTATTATTGATGAACTGAGAAATGCCAAAGAGAATTAGATATTTTTTATTCCACTCAACACAGGGTACGTATATTCATGTTAAATTTGTGCATGTTTAAGTTTCTTAGGTAACTAATATAATGATATTGTCAACTTATACTGGTAGGCATCATTGTGTTTTGATCGCAATTCAATTTACTTCAACTAGAATATATTGGATGAATTCTTTACATGGAAAACCTAATCACGATGTTAAAATATCTATAACCATGTGAGTAAAGTATTATTACATGTTTATAAATCACTTTTTATTATCTAATTTTAATTTTTAATATTTTCTTGAAGTGGATTCAAGGCTTTAAATTTCAAAGGAATAAAAATGCAACCAGCAATTTGGGAATTCATAAAGGTAAAGATTCGTGAATAAAAACATAGTTGATGTAATGCGAGTTGTTTAAATTATGCTTAGTAACTGCTAGGCCAAATGCATTTTTGGTATGGCCATATCTGAGCTTAATGTATTAATGTTATGTATGTTATGGTTATTCTATTGTTGTTGGTATGCATTCGTAGGTTGAAATTTTTGCGTGGTCCTACTTATAGACGAGACTCTGTCGAAATTTTTAGAAAATCCTAGCGGGGTTCACATTCATTCCAACTAGTGAAATCTAAAAGTAAATTGGATTCAATGTTCATTTTAGTCTAAGATAAGTTAATAATTTGAGATTAAGTGGAAAGAAGTTAGCTTTGTCATGACTCGTGGTTGCAGGTTGTGATAGTTGATTTGTGTAATTTATTGCTTGTCTAATATTTTTAATATATTGATCTATAGGGACCAAAAAAAAAAAGAAAGTACTGAATGTGGATTTTATATGTTACTTTTCATAAGAGTGCTAATGGAGTATCCATCCAAATCTATCAAAATAAATGTAATATCATAGTATTCTTGGCAACCATTAAGTTTTGGTTTCATACCACTTCGTAAAAAGTGTCTGCAATTTTACTCTTCCTCATGTTTATCATTTATTCATTTATTTTGGATTTTCTTTTTTAATTTGTTTTGGAGGTGTTTATTGTTGGGGTGGGGAAAAATACAACCTAAGCAACTTGTTCTTTACTGACTGTCCTTTTTCAGATGAAAGAGTTGGCTTAAAAAGAAAAATATGAAAGTCACAAGATAAATGCACTTCAACTTAAGTTTATTGAGTTCATTCAAGAATACATTTAAGTATTGGACATTTCAACTAATTTGTTTTTCAGGTAATCCATATTTTGACTATATAAGAAAATTAGTTAGTTGTTATATAAAATTTTTATACCTTGATTTTCGTTTTTTTTTCAGTGTTACAGAGTTAGATTACAAGGATCAAATATTGGAATTAATTTCTGCTAGTGGTGATTCAAGGGTAATTAAGTTGATCAATTTCAAATCTATTTAGACATTTTTTTAAACATCGATGGTATATATACATTACTTGATTTAATACTTAGTGGTTACTATTACATTATTCTTTTACGTGACTTAATAGATTGATGGATGAAATTTTTTGGTTGGAAGGAGGATGATATTTGGATATAGTTCTTGAGTTGATTTGTATATTTTGATTGTATAATAGGTTTTTGCTATAATTGAATTGTGGAGTTCTTGAATTTACATATATATATATATATATATGTTCATATGGGGGAGGGGATGAAGTTCGAACACCGAACCTATGGATTGGAGAGGACTAATAAATGCCAAGCTCTTTGCCACTTGAGCTATGCCAACTTATGTGAGTTCTTGAATATTTGATTAACAACAAATTTTTTTTTAAATGTGTTTTAAATTATTTATGACTATCTCATTAAAATAATCATAAATTAGAAACAGTTGTAATAAATTCATTAATCCTGTAATTATTTGTGACTTTTTAAAACATGATTTATGACTGTACCAATTAAAATATATAGTCATAAATAATTTGAAAGTATTCATTTTTTATGACTACTTTTTAGAACTGCTGTAAAAGTATTAATTATTCATGATTTTTTTAACAAACTCGAACTTATTTATGATTGCAAGGTTATGATTTTTTTGAAAAAGTCATAACAATGATTTTTTCTTGTACTAAATATACTTGAGAAATAAGAATTAATTAGTGTAAAAAGAATCTAGCCAAATGTTATTTGTCTTCTCTAGACATATATGGGCAATTTAAATGAAAATACACTTTGCTATGTACAAAAATATCCAGAGGGAAGTAAAGCTCCGCCTATACCTAACCCGGACGGTTCGCCGAATGTTATCCGGTCCCGACCAAGAGGTCGGGAACACTGCGGGGGCTCAGTTCATTACAGGCGAAGCCCAGCCAGTCCTATGACTATCCAAAAGGTTCCAAACAGTTTTCTACACAAGCCAGTGGAGTAATGGGAAGAGAAGATTGTTCCCTACTTCGATTAGGAAACTCCCTTGATTTGTGATAATCAATTCCAATCAGATTGTATTGCCTAATCAGATTAATTACCCTGTACGAGTATGTCTCTTATATCTATAAAAGAGATCACTCACCCCCTTTAATGGGGGCGGCATTCTTATCTGATAAAATTGTACTCTTGTTTAAGAGACTTGCATATACATTCATCCGGCCAGTCTCTGGTAGCTCCACCTCCATTGCTGGTTCACCAAAGGCCCCTGACAATTTGATAGTACAAGTGCTCCGACACACAACATGGATGTAGGTCTCTTCGTTAATAGGGCCGAACCACATGCAAATTCTTCTGCATCATTCTTCTTATCCTCTCTCAACCAAATTATGGCATATATGTGGGAAATTCGACAGATTTTTTAAAACAAACAAATTGTTTAACTGATCACCATGCCACCGAAGAAGAGTAAGATGGCTGATGCACCAACAGGTCAGGCGGATTCGCACGCTGGGCATCGGAGATTTCCATGACATCAGAGCAGATCACCGCGCATCTTCTAGAGGGCCAACGCCAGGCATAGATGCAAATCGAAGCTCTGCTGGTCCAACAAAATAAGCCCCCACCGCCTACTATACCGCATGGGAACGATGAGCATAGTCGGGACCCCGTACGGATCTGACAACGAGCCCATACAGCACTAGCATCCCCCCAAGCTATGGGATAGTCTAGGGTCGACGAGCATGGTCGGGCTCCCATACGAACCCGGTAACGTGCCCGGACCAACCCAAACTACACGAGGGATGCTACGAAAATCATCAATGATCAGCGCGTGGCCAAAGGGGAGGAACAAGAGCAAGTGAACCGGGAATTAGCCCAGGATCGCCCGGCCAGGAGCCGTAGCAACCTTAGACGTATGATCAATGGGAATCATAACTGAGCCATATTCCTGAGGATGGCGTACTTTGAAGAAAAATCCTCCTTATCTGACCCGACCTACTAGACTGATACTGGTCAGGAGGACGTGGAAGCTCGCATCAATGACCTGTAGAAGCAAATTAAGAAGTTGAGTCGAAAGTAGGGTCGCAACTATACCAATACCGAGACCAAGTCACCGTTCACTGTTTGAGTCACAAGATTTACAATCCTATGCAAATTCAAGCAACCAATCTCGATTCTTATGATGGATTCGGAAGCCCAGTCGACCATATCTGGACTTATAAAGCTCATATGGCACTGGTAACTAATGCCGATGAATTTCTCTACCTGGCATTTCCCAGTGTCCTCAAGGGGCTGGTTGCGCAGTGGTTGTATTTATAAAGTCGAATCGGTTGACAACTTTAAAGCGCTTAGCAAGCTCTTTATCAGCCAGTTCATAGGTATGCTCAGTCGGCCATAGCCAAATATTTAGCTGTTGAATGTCAAGCAACGCAAAGGAGAATCCCTGAAGGACTATGTTAACCGGTTCAACCAATAGAAACTTCAGATCCACAACTGAACGAGATGGTGGTGATCACGGCCTTCTACTGGGGGGATCAGATAACTAAGGTTGCCATGTCGTTCCACCGACAATGACCCGCAACCTTGGTTGAACTCTCAGAGAGAGTTGGCAAATACATTGACACTGAGGAGTTTCTAAAAAGAAAATGTTCAACTTTGCAGAAGATAATTCTCCGAGGGTCAAACAGAAGTGGGAGATCTCTGAAAAGGGCTCAGGAAAGAAAAAAATAGAATCAGCAACAGGGTGGCCGGGACCATACCCCGATCACCTTCACGCCACTTTCCTGGCCAATCCAAGAGGTCATGGTAGCTGTTCAAACACAAAAGTTGATCAAGAAGCCCACCAAGTTGAAGAGTCTGCCAGAAAAGAAGAATCAGAACAAGTACTGCTGATACCACAAAGATCATGACCATGATACCAAGGGACTGCTTTAAGCTTAAAATCACCATCCAGAAGCTCATCAAGCAGGGTCATCTAGTCGAGTTTGTCACTATAGAGAGATGACCACGGCAAGATACCCGGGCTCCCGAGCAGTAGCAACCCCTCAGCTAAATCAACGAGGTCTCTGGTGGAACGTTGGGTAGAGGGGACTCACAATTAGGTAGGAAAAGACATGCCCAGGCCTCTCGAATGGATATCCTGTAAGCCCAACCAGCCAACTCCCCTCTGAACAATATCCTGACTTTCTAACCTAATGATGTCCAGGACCTACATTACCCCCATGATGATCAACTGGTGGTAACACTCTCTATAGCTAAATACATGGTGAAAAGAGTGTTAGTGGACACAAGAAGCTCCTCGGATATACTATTTGCTTCAGCTTTCAATCAGTTCGAGCTCTCCATTCTTATGGGAACCAACTCATAATTAATCTTCGTGCTTGCAAATGTTTTTTAGTAGAGGCCTCGTCCGCTTACAATGTCATCCTGGGAAGGCCAACACTCAATAAGGCCATGGCGGTTGTGTCAACTTACAGCTTAGTTGTCAAATTCTCGACCCCTCAGGGACCGAGATGTCTGAAGGGAGATCAGGCCACCGCACAGAGTTGCTATGTCAGTTCCTTGCACAGAGAGGCAATTTTAGAAGCACTAAATGATCAGGAGATGGACACGAGGGATGCTATGGATAGAGTCAGACCAGATTAGGAACTTAGTCAAGTGGTGTTAGACCCCCAATTTCTTAACCAGTCCGTCAACATCGATACCCTTTTCAAGCTAGATCTCAGGGAAAAGCTAGTCCAATTCTTAAGACAGAGCCAGGACGTCTTCATTTGGAGCCATGAGGACATGCCTAGAATTGATCCCCAATTTGTATCTCATCGACTCAACGTTGATCCAACCCACTGCCCAATTAAATAAAAAGGAAGGAGAATGGAACCCAAGACATAGGAAGCAGCACGTGAGGAGGTCGAAAAGCTCCTTAAAGCAATGTCAATCTGAGAAGTGCAGTATCCCGACTGGTTAGCCAATGTGGTCCTAGTCAAGAAGAGCAACAGAAAGTGGAGGATGTGCGTAGACTTTACCGACCTCAACAAGGCCTATCCTAAGGATTGATACCCACTGTCGTAGATAGATCTCTTGGCTGACGCAACAACGGGCCATTCACTGCTCTTATTTTTGGATGCTTACTCTAGGTACAACCAAATCTGTATGTACCCAGGTGATGAAGAGAAGACTTCCTTCATCACCGACAAGGAACCAGTTGTCATAAGGTGATGCCTTTCGGCCTCAAGAATGTCGAGGCAACTTATCAATACTTGGTTAATCATATATTCAAAGATCTGATTAAGAAAACCATGGAGGTGTATGTTGACAGCCTCCTAGTCAAAAGCCAGAAAAAGTCCAACCATCTCGAGAACTTGGCCAAGGCCTTCAACATCCTAAGAAAATACCAGATGAGGTTAAACCTGGCTAAGTGCGTATTTGGAGTCTCGTCCGGGAAGTTCTTGGGACATCTAGTCAGCAGACGTGGAATTGAGGCGAATCCAGAGAAGATTCAAGCCATTATCAACATGCGGTCACCCAGATCAGCCAAGGAGATCTAGAGTCTAGCAGGTCGGGTGGCAGCATTGAACAAATTTGTATCCCAAGAAACCGACCGGTGTTTGCCGTTCTTCAAGATCCTCTGTAAAGCTTTTGAGTGGTCAGAAGAATATGAAGAGGCATTTTAGGTACTCAAGAATTACCTGGAATCACCTCCTCTACTTTCACTACCCTTACCAAATAAGGAGTTGTTTCTTTACTTAACGGTATCACCCTCGATGGTAAGTTTAGCACTCATTAGAGAGGAACACAGGATTCAATACCCGATCTATTACACAAGTCGGGCACTCCAAGGTGCAAAAAGTTGATATTTCCACATTGAAAAACTTGCCTTTGCGCTCATTACCTCAGCTCAAAGGCTTCGCCCGTACTTCTAAGCCTATGTCATAGTTGTTCTCATTGATCAGCCTCCACGTAGAATTTAGCCCTGGCCAAAAACATCCGGGAGACTCATAAAGTGGGCATTGGAATTAGAAGAGTTTGAGGTAATCTACATGTTAGGGATATAAACTAAAAGCCATGCTTTATGTAGTTGATTTATTATTCATTTAATAAAATCAGTTAATCCATTTTTTTATGAGAATCTGTGTGGGCAATGTTTGTATTATATTATTTATTTAATATTATGCATGTGTGTCTCTCATTCTATATAGTAGGTGGTTTGGTGTGTAGAGTTCGGCTTACATACGGAAGATCAGGCCATCAGATATTATAGAATGTAAGATTTTGGTTTACAGTCTTAGATGGGATTGGACACACCATCGGTAGGACTGCAGCATGGTGTTGTAGTAGGTTTGTCTTGACTACGGAAAACGGTATAGTTTCAACTCACTATGCTGGTACACTTTGTGTATTAAACGGGACTGACTTGGGGTAATTATCTTTATACTGATTTATAAGATAATTAATACCTCATGGCTATTATGAATGCTTATGCTCTAAATCCTAAGTTAATTTGTACACACGTATATTTGATATTTACACTTTGATCCCTAAAAGGGTGAGATCCTTAAATGGGTCAATATCTCATTGGATTGGGTGGCAATATTAATTGTGTGGTGGATATTAATTAATGATGGAATCCATGTCTCAATTTTGGGATTGATGATATCCCCTTGAGAAAGCTTATAAGTTTTGATTATGTCAAACCCTGCAGGTGGATTTTGTATCCGACATACCAGATAAATTAAGCAGAGGATCTCAAGAAATTTTAAGAAATTAATTAAATATGATTATCAGTAATTATATTTAATTAATGGATATCTGTAATCTTAACATGGGGAGATGATAAGCATTTAATAACATGAAGCTCGAAATATATTTTTGAGATAAGGGTAGGAGTGCAATTATAATTCTTTAGTGGTATGAATTATAATTTATGGAAATAGGAATCTGATTCAGTTCGAATTAGGGTTTCCTAATTCCATAAGGAAGCCTATTCCTTATTGACTTCTTATGGTCCCTATCGTAGCCTATATATATGCTGCTTTGGCTCTCTTCTCAGTTTGCGTTTTTCTATATAGAGAATTAAAACTCGGAATAGAAAAGAGAGCGAAAAAGAGGGAGAACAGAAAACAGAAAGGATTTCGAAAGAGCCCATACTCAGTTCGATATTCTGGCAGCAAAGGAATACGGTAGAAGATCATGAGCTATCATCGAGCCCGTGTTCTCGATTCGTCTACTACAGCAATCCGTTTTAGCAGTTTAAGGTAACCCTAGTTCCGCCCTTGTAGGGTTATTGTAGTTTTCACGTAATTTTTTTTGCAGTACCAACTTATACGCACTATCAACGAATTCTGGGAACGCAGTTTCCTAACACTACAGACCCCGAATGGCCATCAAGGGGCAAGCAGTAGTAGATTTCCTTGTAGAGTTTACTTACCCGAAGGATCAAGGAGTTCAGCCTGTTCAAACTACCACTCGAGCCTCAGCCTAACACCATGACCTGGATACTCTACGTGGATGGGTCTTCCAACAAGCAAGGTAGTGAGGTAGGCATCATCCTGATTACACCTGATGGGATCCGCCTGGAGTACGCTCTAAAGTTTAGGTTATGGGCCTCCAACAACAAAGCCGAGTACGAAGCCTTGATGGTCGGATTACAGTTGGCAACCTTGATGGGTGCACAGGAAATCTAAGTGTACAGTGATTCCCAACTAGTTGTCAATCAAGTTTGACAGGACTATGAAGCCCAGGAAGACAACATGGTGGCCTACCTGGCCCTTGTTAGGGAAGTTACTAGTAAGCTCAATGGATGTTTGGTTGGAAAATTTATAAGTGTACGAGCGTGCCAGGAAAGCAAGTTACCAATGTGTATGATCCAAATTGTGCCTCACCAAGCAAATTGTGGTGACATTCGATGCCTTAATTAAAAGGACTTTTTCGTGTGAGATGAACTAGAAAACTAAAAACAAGAAGTAGAAGAAGAAGAAGAAGAAGAGAGAGAGAGAGTGTTCGAAGGATACCTTCGAAGTGATTGAACTATTCTATAACTTCTCCTAAGAATTGCATAAAAGGAAAGTAAAGCATTGAAGGAATACTAAACTAAACTAAACTAATGTAAAGTAAAGTAATAGCCATGTTGGCCAAATGAAAAGGATTACATAATGTTGAAATGTTTGTTGTTGGTCAAGGACCTTTACAAAGGAGTACACAACATCTATTTATAGATGAATAACATAACTACTAATAACCACTTATTTGAATTTAAATATCTCCCTCCTAAATAACTACCAATTTAAATTCATTACACATGTGTTTCTTCTAGGAGAAGCTCCTTCAAAAATGACTTCCATCTTCATCATCACCATTAATCTTCAAGTAACCACCTTTGCATTAAACCTACGATGTCAAGTGTCCTGCAAGTAATTTCCAAATGGCTTCCATGGCAAGCCAAAAGAGCTTATAATATTATTATTATATAGTAATATAATACCACAATAAAATTATATTTTATGGTACAAACAATGGGTTCTCTATCATGCAGGTTCCGAGGGAAGAGAATACTTAAGCCAACCGGCTAGCACGCCTTGTATCGTCCTCTGACTCAAACCTACCCAAGATAAGGGTAGAATACTTACCTAAACCCAGTGTGTCCAACTCGGGAGGCATGGAGGTCGACCTAATCGATTTGGGGCCTAGCTGGATGGATCCTATCAAGATGTTCCTCACAACCAGAATGCTACTAGCCGGGAAGGATGAAGCCCGGCGGGTAAAATACTGAGTAGTCAGGTACCATCTTATCGACAGTGTGCTAAATAAGAAAGGATCTCTGATGCATCCACCCTGCCCAGGTCCAAGGAATCTTGTATGAAATCTACGAAGGGGTATGTGGAAGCCATATTGGAGGTCGGGCCCTCTCTCATAAGGCACTGCTGCAAGGCTACTACCAGCCTTTAATGGCCCGGGACTATTGAGATTATGTCAAGCGATGCAATAAGTGCCAGAGATATGCAAACATGATCAATCGCCCGATAGAGCCCCAAACTCTAATCTTCAGCTCCTAGCCATTTGCTCAGTAGGGCATCGACATAGTCGAACCACGCCCTATGGCAAAGGGCCAAGTCATGCTTATCATCATCGCAGTAGACTACATCACCAATTGAGCCAGAGTTGAGCCCTTGGCGACAATAACCAAGAAGAAAATGGAAACTTTTGTTGTTAAGAAGAACATCCTCAACAGCTTCGGTGTGCCTCACATACTGGTCAACGACAATGGAAGGCAGTTTGACACACCATTACTCAGGCAGTTTTACTCAGGCTATGGGATATAGAATCATTGCTCTTCTCCTGAGCATCCTCAAGCCAATGGACAAGCCGAGGTAACAAACTGAACAATCCCACATTCCATTAGAACAAGGATAGAATAGGCTAAAGGACTCTGGATAGAAGAACTACTAACCCTTCTATGGGCCTACCGTACCACTCCCCGAGCAATAATAGGAGAAACACCACTCTTACTCACCTATGACTTTAAGGCATTGGTACCCACAGAGCTCGGACTACCAACTTACCTAGGGGTGAAATCGGTTCGGTTTGGTCAGTTTTTAGAGGGGATTATACGCTAAACCAATTAATTGGTTCTTTACACCTCGAACCAAAATAGACCGAACCCCTAGAGAAATCAAACCAAACCGACCGAACCAATCTCGGTTCGATTTGGTTCGATTTCAGTCTTAAACCCAATTCAAATCAAATCAATACAAATCCTAAATCAAAAATAGAAAAACCCAAATGAATAGATGCATGTATATCAAAACCACAACCAAATCACCCATAAAAAAAAAAACCACAACCAAATCAGTTCCACAAGTCCCAAATCTAAAAAGAAACCCAAAAATAAATAGATACATGTATAGATTATATCAAAACTCCAACTCAGATTCAGAGAGAAAGAGAGAAGAGATTCAAAGATTAAAACACAGACCTAGAGAAAGAGAGAGAGAGAGAGTACAACTTACCCTAAATAAGACTAGCGGTGGTCCTTTGGTGTCGCCGGCGGAGGTAGAGGTGATGGAACGAGGGTGGCATTCGAGGGAGAGCTTGAGAGGGCTACTAAACCTCTGCTTCTGAATCTTGAAAGATTCGAGTGGATCTCTAGACGCTCGACATCAATAATGTGAGAGATGAGATGGGAAGATGAGAGGAGAGACGATGACATAGGAACTACACCGGAGAGTGTGAGGGAAGATGAGGGGAAGAGGAAGAAGAAGATAAAGATGTCTGGGGCGGCTCTTGTCTAATTAGGGTTTACTTTGTTTGTGTTTTGTTTTTTGGGCCAAGTAAAAGTCAGGCTTTTGTTTCTTAGGTGAAATAAAATAAACAATAATAAAAGACTATCTTTTCTTGGGCTAAGTAAAGTCAAAGACTCAGAATTCACTTTTTTATATATAACGTATATGTATAAGCTTTGTTTGTGTTTTGTTTCTTGGGCCAAGTACAAGTCAGGCTTTTGTTTCTTAGGTGAAATAAAATAAAAGACTATCTTTTCTTGGGCTAAGTAAAGTCAGAGACTCATAATTCACTTTTTTATATATAACATATATGTATAAGCCTTTTGTGTTTTGTTTCTTGGGTGTAGTAAAACTTTTACCAGTAGGTGTCAGTTTCTTTTTCTTGGGTTAAATAAATCATAATTTTTCTCTTTCTTCCATTACTATTTGTCAGCCCTCACAGATATACGTATGTTTATACATATAAAAATGACTTAATGTATCTTCGGTTCGGTTACAGTTTTAATATGTAGCCAACCAAAACCGAACCAAAAATTAGATTTTTTATTTTTCCAGAACCAAAACCGACCGACACATAAGTAAAACTGAATTGAACCGAACCAAATTAGTCGGTACGATCAGTTGATTCAATTTTTTCGATTTTCCTTTCACCCCTAAACATACCAAGTGGCAAACTTCAGTAAGCAAGGCACTGAGGAAGCCCTTAGAGGAGAACTCAACCTGATAGAAGAAAGGTGAGATCGGGCATACCTAAAGATGGAAGCATACAAGCAAAGGGTCTCATGGTACTTCAACAGCAAGGTCAAACATTGTACTTTCCAAGTCGGGGACCTCATCCTTAAGGCAGTAAATCAGTCTACCAAATTCCCGAGTCATGGGAAATTGGGACCAAATTGGGAAGGCCCATATAAAGATACCCGAGTCAACCGTTGGGAACCTACTAGTTGCAAACGCTGGACGGATAGGACCTTTCGCACCCTTGGAACGAGGAGCATCTACGGAAGTACTTTCACTAAAATGGGGATAAATATTGGATAGGGTTTTTTTTATACAAGTTATAGCTCTTTTCGAGTAATTTGTTTTGAAAAAATTAAAAATAAAAAGTTCTATTGCAATGAATGTTCCTTACCAATGTTCCGTGACCCCAAAAAGACCTCGGGATCACACTCGAGGCACCAAAAAAACCTCAGGATCACACTCGAGGGATCGGTTTCGCTTAGGTCCAAAACCTACAATGGGGCAAATCCCCCTAGGTGGTTGATAATAGAAAATAGAAAAAGACCCTGAAACTACCAATGTTTTAGGTCGGCTACCTACAGTCGTCACCTCTGTTAACAACATCCTTAACAAAAACTTGGGGGGGGGGCATGAAGGGATAGAGGACTAAACAAGAAGTCATACCGAGCATTTACAGGGCTTAAAATTAACTAAGTATAAACCCTTAGACATCCAAGCACCCACAATGTTCCGAGTCCATGTCGGGAATACTACAAGGAGCTGGGTTGTCCCCAGGCACTTACAGTTTCCCGACCAGGTTCTACAAGCCTGAATGTAATACCCTTTATTTTCAATAATTAGTAATATGTAGAGATTTTGTATAGTTCCTTTGACCATACTTGAAATCCTATCTTCGACCGATCGAAGTCTTTTTTAGTGATCAACCATTTTTACAATTTGAGCGATTGAACTTTGTTAAATTGATCAAAACCCTACCGACATAAATTTATGATGTGGTCCCCACTTCAATCGATCAAACCCTTTCTCAATCAATCAAACCTAGCCAAATCACTTTCGAGCCATCGAACATTCTTCAATCAATCGAATGCACCTAGATATTTCAGTTTCAATTCATGCCAACACTGCCAACTACTCACTCCCTTCCCAATATATATATACTTGTGCTTATGTATGTGAGAGAGTTTTGGAGAACCAAGAGTTAGAGAGAGAGTTGTGTGTTCATATATATATACACCATCATATATATATATATCTATATATTTATATAGACATACACACACATACTATATATATATTTTATAAGAGAGAGACAGAGAGACAAACAGACAGACAGAAGGAGGAGAAGAGAAGAAGAAAAGAAGAAGATAAAGAGAGAAGATAGAGACTGAAGAGAGAGAGAGAGAGAGAGAGAGAGAGAGAGAGAGACATGGGAGAAGGTCAAGCTTGAAGCTTTATCGAACGTGCCCTTAACAACATTCAGTGAGTTCTAAACTCACTTGGTACTTGTTATATGATGTTTTACTAGTTTTTGACATTTAATATTGATCTCAAATACGTCCTAAGACCTCTGGACATTCACTGTTCAGAACTGTCTGGAGAAGACGACTCTCGAGCGATTAAACAGACTTCAATCGATCAAACAGACTTGGATCGATCGAACATGACTTTTCTCAATCGATTGAAATGGTTTCAATCGATCAAACTTTGTAGAACATGGATAATTTCTTTGGCTTATTATATATAAGGTTCGATTATCCAATTTCTGATTCGAACTTCTATTATGCAATTACGAGTTGATCGAGAATAATGTGACAACAAGAATAAGTATGATTAAGAATAATGGATTTATGTGTCGATGTTAGATACTATACAGTTCATGTATGAGTTCAGTATTTGTTCATCTTAATCAGAGTAGTCAAGGCACAAAGGGGGCTGTTATGTAATCGTTAGTGGTATAACGTTTAGTAGGTTTTATAAGTTCTGGGAAGAGAACGGGAACGTATACTGCTTGCTCATAAGTACGAGGTAGACAGACGGTGAACCTTGATCATAAGTACATGATAGACAGATGCGTGAGTCTATGACTTACGGTGACACATCATCTACGACTTGCAGTGAACCTTGATTATAAGTACGCGGTGGATAGACAAATGTGTCCATGACTTGCGGTGAACCTTGATCATAAGTACGTGGTAGATCTGATGATAGGTCATGGCAATAGAATTTATGTGTCGATGCTTGAAGTGTTAAATATGTAGCATGCGGTGGATTGTTCATACATTCTTAAAAGCGAGAGATGGACTGATGTATTATCTATGACTTATGGTGTATGCAGTAGATGACCTCTGTGACTTACGATGTTATGCGGTAGAAGGTATCTATGACTTGTGGTGATGCGGTAGACAAATCATTGGTATATCTAGGAGTTTTACAATCAAGTCAATTCCAAGAGTCAGTATGTGTTGAGTTTGTTACTAACAAGACGATAAGGGTCGAGTAACGACGTTGGGATAATAATGAGAAAGATACTATTGTAATACTATATCTTAGACACTTCAATAACTTGTTATTACGTTATATCATTGATACCCTATGAGTTTCTATTCACTCATCTCTCAATAAGTTGATGGTTGTTATTGCCTGGACATTCCCCGTCCAGATTACCCTATCCCTTTTAATACAGGTGACGGCGCTTATGATGATGGCTACTGCCTGGAAGGGGATTATATAGAAGGTGGCCCCACTGATGTCGATTATGCCAAAAAAAGGCTGTAATGCTGAGGACTACCCTTACGCCAGCTGAAGATCTGAAGATAGTTATATCTAGTGTTTACATTTCTTTTATTCTGACGAGTGTTGTTAGTTTAACAGGTACTTGGGCATATGTTGTCTCCAGTCCTGTTAGGTTCTTGAAGACCACTCTGATGTTTTGTAATAGAATTGGTATACTGTTATTATTTTCAATTTGATTATTTTTGTTGTTCCAGTTTATTTTGTGGACTAGTACCGTGTGGTATGGATAATTAGTGAATTTCACTTGTCGTTCTCTATGGACCCGAAAAGAAAATTAATTTTTCTCTATTTTTGCTACTCCGAGGTATGACACTGAAAATTCCTAAGTATAGAAGCTCAAGAAATTTTAAGATTTTACAAATCTCCTAAAAAGCCAAGTGTTCCCTACCAGTCACAGTTTTGCTGCTGAAAGCTTTAGGTTATGATAATTTCGTTCACTAACGATCCCACACCATCTGGTTCTAGTATTTTAAGATTCCTGAGATGAGATATGAGTTTAAGAAAGTTCGTCCTTATGACGATAAATAGTTTTCCTTTACAGGTTAGCATGGATCCGGATTTTCACCTGTTCGTATATGACTCTTTTGGCGGTCATGTTATTCATGGCGAGACAGTGGAGCTAGCCATACTAGAGATAGATCTTAGCCATATTCATCAGACAGCTAGTCGATACTTGGAGGAGAGGATGTGGACTTCTCTCTATGTCGTGGGCACGACACATTCGATAGAGATACGTATGGACGTGTATCATTATGCCATAACTCGAGCATCCATATACCAAGAGATGGCTAGGTTGATCCAGAGTAAACCAGAGATAGATGAGATTGAGTTGCAAGTAATTTTAGCCAAGCCTATTCTACCAGAGCCTGCAGCTATACCAGCACCGATAGGCCCACCATCATCGGTACCCGACGTACCAGTTTCAAAGCCTGCGCCAATTCAGGGTGAGGAAGACCCAGAGCCAGAGGATGAGCATCCTAATGAGGATATTAACAGGGATGGAGAGGAGGATCCGATGGATGATGAGGACTCCATAGAGGAAGAGCCTATAGATGATGACGATGATGACGAGCAGGAGGATGACCCAAAGGAGCCGAAGTATATTCTTGATGAGAAGCCAGAGCTAGAGGACCCTGAGGCCGTAGAGGCATATATGATGGTTGGGGAGTGATTCATTGCATGCCTCGTTTCTTTCTTTTTATGCTTTAATGTCAATACACCTACTTAGCAACATGACTCAGTAAATTAAAATTTTCAAAAATTTTAAAAATTGTAATTTTTTTCAAAAGATAATAAAATGGTTCTTGTAGTTCTCTCATAGTAAATGTAGTTAGTTATGATGCATTAGTGTTATTTTCTGTATGTTACTAGTATGTGATACACTATGGTGGTTTCTTTACTATCTTAGTTATAGTATGTTTTATGCCTTTTAATCTTCAAACAACTTTGAGCACGTTGTGACAACCGTACATAGCTAAAATGGATTAGTAAGCATAACTTAGGTATCTTGAGAGACTACAGTGGAGACTAATAACCCGTGTGAGCTTTTGTGACATTCATTGTTTTTTAGGGTTTTATAAAATTACTCTTACTTTTTGAAAAGCGTATTAATTCGTTGAAAGTCTCATTTTCCTTCTTCATTTTGATTGAACACTAGAAGAGAACGTTCAGGATTTACCAAATTTAGAGCTCTTGAATTTACTGAAATGAATAATCCTATTAACTTAGAAGATGATTTAGGCTATCTTTTGACCATACATGGATAATACAGCCTTGGCCTACCTATATGTTATTTCTTTACTTCACCTCTTGAACTTATCATAATCGCCTTGTCTACACAATCCTAAAGTCTTTACCTAACTCCAAATTAGCAGTTCAAGCCTCAGTTCTTTATTTAGGTGTGATTGGGATGTATTACATTGACAAGAAGTTTGGTTGTGTGAATAAGGAAAAGTTGGCAAAAAAATGGAAAAAAAAGAAAAAAATAAAAGCATGAAAAGAAAAAAAAAAAAAAAAAAAAAGGAAAAAAGAAAAAAAAAAAAAAAAAAAAAAAGAAAAAAGAAAAAAAGTGTCAATGGTTGTTATAAAAGAAAAAAATAATAAGAAGAAGAAGAAGAAGAGTGTGAAAAAATAAACAAAAAAAAATGAGAAGGAGAGAAAGATTGGAGATGTGGGGATGTTTGAAAAGTTATAGTAGATATTCCAATCACATCCTTTAACCCAATAGAAAATCACAAGCCTCTTTCTTCTCAATCGAACACCTCTTTTTCCAACACCTAATGATTTTAAGTAATTGGATTTGAAGTTAAGGTAATGAAAGAGTTCTCCACGGTATCTCGCTCGTCTAGTGAAAAGTATCCTTTCATGAGACTTTATGCACTAAAATGTTCGTTTTTCGATTTAGATATGAGAAGCATTAGATTCCATTCACATTTACTCTTTATAGCATCCATATCATGAGTGACAATTATTACACCTAATTTGAAGTGACTTCATCTTGAGAGTGTAATCCCGGTGAGAGTTGAGTCAAAATGAACGTCTTGATAGAATCTTAGGTTATGCGAGCTTTGAAATTAAAGTTTTGTATTTTGGGTTGTCCATTCACACACACACTTGAAGATTAACAGGTATGGAATATTCTAATGACTTTGATAGTAGATTAACTGTAATGTGTGTGTTGCATGGCTATGGCATACTAGAGAGTTTTCATAATATTGTTGAGCTTAACCACATTACTAAATGAGAGAGGAAAAATTTCTTGAAAATATTTAAACTAGAACCATTACCAATAGCATGAATTTTGTGGGTAGATTCACTGCAAACCCTCACGAGACAACACTCGTCCACTAGGGGGAACCTAGGGGTTTAAAGGCTTGTTGTATACGCTAAACGCAATCGTGATTCCTGCGAAAGTGAGTTAAGTTTTTTACTTTCTTTTGTTTTCAATTTCTAGAGTTTAAATAAACATTGCTGTAGTTCGCTTCATTGCTAGGGACTAGCAACGAGCTAGTTGGGGGGTGTGATTCGAGGTGAAAAGTGCATATTTATAGTGTATTATGTGGTATTTTATGCATACTTTTATCCCCAAAGTCCCTATATTTAGGTACATTCTAATAACAATGTTCTTTTATTATGTTAATGCTTAAACATATGTCTTTGCATTGTTTCATAGGTATTAGGATGTAATTCGATGAAGTGGAGCTAAAGAGAGTGATTCTGGTGAAGAGAACAACAGAAGCATCTGCGCAAATGCCATTTTTGACAATGAAAACTTCAGATTTGGAAGATTTTCACAAAGATATGAAATGTAGATCTTTGAGTTACGGTCGCGTGGTCGCAAACAGGAGGTCAATCCGAGATCCGAGTGAAAAGTTATGGCCATTCTCCCATCGGTGCGCAGAGTTGTCAAAATCAGAGAAGTTCAAGCGATTGAGGAGAGTTCAATCGATCGAACTAAGCTCGATCGATCAAACTTTACATTCACCCAAAAGTTGCGTAAACTCTGCAGGAACCCTATATATAAGTCGTTTTGACGCCAGACGAAGGGAGGACGCTCCAGAACGCAGAAAACAGCAGTTTAGGGTAGTTTTAGGGTTAGATTAGGAGTAGATTAGGTTAGATTCATGTTCTTATTCATCTTTTCCATTGTTATATTGAAGATTATTGAAGATTCAAGTTGGTTTCATGTTATTTACAAGTTATAATCAGATTATATTCAGGTTTTTCCTTTCCTTTATCTTTATTTCATTGTTTATTAGTTTATATGTTATGATTGCCTTGTTTTACTATCTTTGCATTAGATTTATTATGTTTTCGTAGTTTAGACGTTGGGAATATGTGATGAAACATTGATTCCCAACCTCTTCCATGCAATCTTTAGAAACCTTGGGCTCGATCGATCAAAGGTATTTCGATCGATCGAACCAGAGCCATAGTCAAGCGATCGAAGGCATTTCGATCGATTGAAGGATGATGCTGTCCGATCGATCGAGAGCGCTTCGATCGATCAAACTTGCAAAATCCTAAGATGATTCTTTTAAGTATTCCATGACTTTCTGTTTTAGAAATCTGTCATCGAATTATCCCTATAAGCTCAGTTTGTCACAACAGTTTTTAGAACTTAAAGCCTTAAGGCCTTTTCTTCAATGACTTTTGAAAACCACTTTGAATGCTAATACCATTTAGAGTGCAAGTAATAACCATTGTTTTAAACCGTCTTCCAAGTTTTTTAAATCAACTGTGATGATGTAGTCCCGATCATGAAAGGGCTATTGATTCTATATCTTTAGAAAAATACGGAATGCTGAAAAGGAATGAACTCCATAGAACATTAATGAGTATGCATGGTAGATGGTTAAGATTAATGTGGATTCTCGTATTTCCAACATCTTTAATTTACTCGTTTAATTGATTATGTTTCTTTATACTTTAGTTTGTTATTTAGTTTAATGTAATTAATTAGGATTCGTTAGAACCTCCACCCGTATATTAATCTTTTCTTTCTCTTTAGGTTGTAACTTAGTAGACATTCTCCCTATTCCTTCCCTGTGGGATCAACCTGGACTTCCAGTACTATATTACTTGCACGATCACCTACACTTGGGTGTTGCACAATAGCACACAACTATTTAGTCGTGTCAAGTTTTTGAGCATTATTTGGAAGGTACGCTTGTACTTTTTCATAGTCTAGTTAAAGCTTTATTCGATACTAGAGCAGCATGTTCATTTATCACTATTAAGATTGTGCGTCAGTTGGGTTTAGAACCCCAAACACTTGAGCCGACACTTAATGTTGTGTCACCATTGGAAGTGATAGTTAAGCTGGGTAAAGTGTGTAAAGATTGCCCATTGACCTTGGGAGATAGGAATCTTCCAGCAGACTTAGTGGTCCTGTCGATGTCAGAGTTTGACATTATACTAGGGATGGATTGGCTGACTAAGTATGAGGCTAATTTGGACTGCCCGACTAGGACGATTGTATTTTCGATACCAAGACGATCGATGATCAGATTTCAGTGTTAGTCAACGAGCGATATGTTCTTGATAAGTGGTTTAGCTATGATTGGTAGTAACAGTACAAAATTCACGATGGATCAGATTCCTACCATACAAGATTTTCAGGATGTTTTCCAGGATATTAAGGGACTTCCACCAAAAAATGAATAAACTTCTGTGTGGAATTAGTACCTGGTACATTGTCGATATCTAAGACTCCATATAGGATGGCACCAACTGAGATGTTGGAACTAAAGAAAAAAGTTTGGGAACTTAAAGATTTAGGATTTGTGCATCTGAGCACGTCACCTTGCGGAGCACCAGTTCTATTTGTGAAGAAAAAGGACGAAACACTTCAACTTTTCATAGACTACAGGGAGTTAAACAAGGTTACGGTCAAGAACCGATACCCACTTCCTTAGATAGATGACCTATTCGATCAGCTACAAGGATCAATGATCTTTTCAAAGATCGATCTAAAATCCGGATATCACCAATTGTTAGTTCGACCAGAGGATGTGTCGAAGACTACATTCAGGACGAGATATGGGGAATTATGAATTTCTAGTTATGCCTTTTGGATTGACGAATGCGCCAGTTGTACTCATGGACTTAATGAATAGAGTATTTCAGACTATATCTAGATCAATTATTATCGTATTCATCGACAACATCTTGATCTACTCGAAGACAGAAGAGGATCACAAGGAGCACTTATAGATTGCCTTGCAGACACTCAGAGATAGCAAGTTGTATGTAAAGTTCAGCAAGTGCAAATTTTGGCTACAAGTGGTCAAATTCTTGGGACATGTTATAGCTCAAGATGGAATCTCGGTGGACTCATCTAAGATCGATGCAGTCTTAAGCTGGAATAGACCGACTAATGAGACAGAAGTCAGAAGTTTTCTTCGTCTAACAGGATATTACCGGAGATTTGTCGAAAGATTTTCCAAGATAGTAGGACCTTTAACAAATTTGACAAGGAAAGAGATTAAGTACGAAAGGACAGACAAGCATAAAGGTACATTTCAGGGTTAAAGAAAAGATTAACTTCTACACCAGTACTTGTGATACCTAAGAGTGGAGAAAGGTATGTGATTTATAGTGATGCATTGTACCAAGGACTTGGTTGTGTACTTATGCAAGACAGGAATGTCATTGCATATGGATCAAGACAGCAAAAGGTACATGAAAAGAATTATCCAACGCATGATCTGGAATCAGCTGCAATAGTATTTGCATTGAAGATTTGGAGACACTATCTCTACGAAGAAAAGTTTGATCTATTTTCCGATCACAAGAGCCTGAAGTATTTGTTCTCTCAGAAGGAGTTAAACATGCAACAAAGAAGGTGAATGGAAATACTCAAGGACTACAATTTTTCATTGTAATACCATCCAGGTAAAGCAAATGTCATAACAGATGCTTTGAGCCGTAAACCTTGGCTAGTGATTATTGCATTACTAATTCGAGAATGGAAAGCATTGGAAGTTTTAGTTGAATTCAATCTTCAGCCAGTGGAACCAGTGGAAGCACAACATTTTGGATGTCTTATGGTATAGCCAACTTTGATCAACTGCATCGTAGAAGATCAATAGACGACGAAAGATTTGAAGTTATAGTTCGCCAAAATGTTAGCAAAAGAACCAAAAGTCTGGAGTATTGGTACAGATGGAGCCTTATAATGTAAAGGTAGACTCTGTGTACTTGATGAAAAAAATCTCTAGAAAGAAATATTAGATGAAGCACATAAGTCACGGATGACTATTCATCTTAGAGGTACGAAGATGTACAAGGACTTGAAGAGGAATTTCTGGTGGGAAGGAATGAAGCGAGAAGTAACTGAGTATATATCTCAATGTTATGCTTGTAAACAAGTAAAGGTGGAACATCATAAACCACCTAGACTTCTACAACCATTACCGATTCCCCAATATGGGAACATGTAACCATGGATTTCGTAGTAGGATTGCTGAAGTCACAGCAGAACTATGGCGCTATTTGGGTAATCGTGGATCGACTTACAAAGATGGCACATTTCATCGCTACAGTATGACATATCCAGTGGAACGTTAAAGCCAGATGTATCTATAGCACGTGGTATGGTTACACAGTGTACTTGTTTCTATTGTGTCAAATCAAGATTCATGCTTTACTACAGAGTGTTGGAAGAGTCTCCAAACAATGATGGGAACTACACTGAACTTGAGTTTAGCCTTTCATCCGCAGACCGATGGGCAAACTGAACGAGTCAATCAAGTGATGGAAGACATGTTACGCGCTTACATTATGGATTTTGAGAGTTCTTGGGAGACACACCTACCGTTGATCGAGTTTGCCTACAATAACAATTACCATACAGGTATAGGGATGGCGCTGTTTGAAGCTTTGTACAAAAGACCTTGCCGATAGTCGCTATATTAGGTCAAAGTCGGAGAAACTCAACTTTTTGGGCCAGAAATGGTATAAGAAACCAGTAAGAAGATCCAGATTGTATGTGAGAAGATGAAGGCAGCCCAGACCCAACACAAGAGTTATGCTGACAAGTGACACAAAGATTTGGAGTTTGTAGTTGGAGACCACGTGCTACTCAAAGTTTCACCTGATCGAGGCATTGTCAGATTTGGTCAGAAGAAAGATAAGCTATCGCCGCATTTCATTAGACCATTCAAGATTCTAGAACGTGTTGGGAAGGTTGCTTATCGCCATGCATTGCCGGCGAAGATGTCAGGAGTGCACAACATGTTCCATATCAGTATGCTAAGGAAGTGTGCCCATAACCCACTGCATGAGATCAACTTTAAAGATATTGAAGTCAATGACAATGTTACATACAATGAGGGACCAGTACGGATTTTAGATTATGGAAACAAAAAGCTCAAGAACAAGGAGATCCCGTTAGTGAAGATTCAGTGGAAGCATCATGATGAAGGAGAAGCTTCGAGGAGCTAGAGTCAGAGATGCGAGAGAAGTTTTCATTTTTGTTTTAGACTTTGGTTTGTTTTTTATTTCAAGGACAAAATCTCTTAATGATTGGTGGATGATGCAAGACCCTGTATTTTCAGTAATTTTTAATATGCAGAGATTTTGTATACTTCCTTTGACCATACTTGAAATTCTATCTTCAACTGATCGAAGTCTTTCGAGCGATCGAACATTTTTATAGTTCAAGCGATCGAACTTTATTAAATTGATCAAAACCCTGCCAACATAAATTTATGATGTGGTCCCCACTTCAATCGATCAAACCCTTTCTCAATCGACCAAACTCGGCCGAATCACTTTCGAGCGATCGAATGCACCTGGATATTTCAATTTCAATTCACGCCAACATCGCCACCTGCTTATCCCCTTCCCTATATATACATGTGCTCATGTGTGTGAGAGTGTTTTGGAGAACTAAGAGTTAGAGAGAGAGAGAGAGAGATAGTTGTGTGTTCATATATATATATATACACCATCGTATATACATTCATATATTTTTATATACATACACACACAGACTACATATATATATATATATATGTTTTGTAAGAGAGAGAGAGAGAGAGAGAGAGACAGAAGGAGGAGAAGAAAAGAAGAAGAGAAAGAGACAGAGAGAGAAGGCAGAGATAGAGACAGAGAGAGAGAGAGAGAGAGAGAGAGGAAGCCATTGGAAGAGCTCAAGCTTGACGCGCCCTTAACAACGTTCAGTGAGTTATAAACTCACTTAGTACCTGTTATATGATGTTTTACGAGTTTTTGATGTTTAACATTGATCCCAAACACGTCCCAAGACCTCTGGATGTTCACTGTTTAGAACTGTCTGGAGAAGATGACTCTCGAGCACTTGAACAGAGTTTAGTTGATCGAAGGTTCAATCTATCCAACAGACTTGGATCGATCAAGAACATTACTTTTCTCAATCGATTGAAATGGTTTCAATTAATTAAACTTCACAAAACATGGATTATTTCTTTGGTTTATTATATATTAGGTTCGTTTTTCCAATTTTTTATTCAAACTTCTATTATGCGATTATGGATTGATCGGGGATAATGTGACAACAAAGATAAGTATGATTAAGAATAATGGATTTACGTTATGACGTTAGATACTATGCAGTTCATGTACGTGTTCTGTATCCGTTCATTTTAATCAGAGTAGTCAAGCCATAAAGGGTGTTGTCATCTAATCGTCAGTGGTATAACGTTAAGTAGGTTTTATAGGTTCTGGGAAGAGAACGGGAATGTATGCTACTTGATCATAAGTACGCGGTGGACAGACAAATGTGTCCATGACATGCGGTGAACCTTGATCATAAGTATGTAGTAGATCTAACGATAGGTCGTGGCAATATTGATGTGTCAATACTTGAAGCTTTAAATCCCTTACATGCGGTGGACTGTGCATATGTTCTTAAAAAGCAGAGGATGGACTAACGTATTATCTATGACTTGCAGTGTATGCGGCAGATGACCTCTTTGACTTACAGTGTTATGCGGTAGAAGGTATCTATGACTTGCGGTGATGCGATAGACAGAGCATTGGTATATCCAGGAGATTTACATTCAAGTCTGTTCCAAGAGTCAGTATGTGCTGAGTTTATTATTAACAAGATGATAACGGTCGAGTAACGACGTTGGGATAATAAAGAGAAAGATACTATTCTAACACTATATCTTAGACACTTCAATAACTTGTTATTACGGTATATTATTGATACCCTGTGAGTTTCTATTCATTCAGCTCTCAGTAAGCTGATGGCTATTATTGCCTGAACATTCTCCATCCAGATTACTATATCCCTTTTAATACAGGTGATGGAGCTTATGACGGCGGTTACTACCCTAAAGGGGATTATATAGAAGGTAGCCCCACTGATGCTGCTTATGCCAAAAAAAAAAGGCTGTTATGCTGACGACTACCCTTACGCCAGCTGAATATCTGAAGATAGTTATATCTAGTGTTTATGTTTCTATTATTCTGACGAATGTTATTAGTTTAAAGGGTGCTTGGGCATATGTTGTCTCCAGACCTGTTAGGTTTTTGAGGATCACTCTGATGTTTTGTAATAGAATCGATATACTGTTATTATTTTCAGTTTGATTATTTTTGTCATTCCTGTTTATCTTGTGGACTAGTACTGTGTGGTGTGGATAATTAGTGACTTTCACTTGTCATTCTCCATGGACCCAAAAAAGAAATTTATTTTTCTCTATTTTTGCATCTCCGGGGTGTGACACTGAAAAATCCTAAAAATAAAAGCTCGGGAAATTTCAAGGTTATACAGATCCCCTAAAAGACCATGTGTTCCCTGCTAGTCACAGTTCTAAACCTTTCACTAAGGCAGGATTTTTGACTTGACTAACAACTGGTCGGACACAAGCAATCACAAGTAAAAATAAGCAAAAATGTACAAGTGTGAACAGTATGTTAAAAAGTGACCTCAATGGGCCTTTTTCATTACTACATATAGGAAGTACAATGGTCGGGGGGCAATTATAGTAGCCTCTCCCCCCCCCCCCCCCCAAAAAAAAAAAAAACAACAAAATACATATATATAGGTCAAGAGCTAACGGTCGTCAACAACGACCACCACCTCCTCAGTCATCCCGACCTCTTCAGCGACATCAGCCTCTCCCCCGACACCCTCAGCAGGGGCCTCATTAGCAACCTCCTCTTTCTTCCAGAAGTCGGACTCAGCTCAAGAGTAGCCCAAGAGA
Source organism: Hydrangea macrophylla (assembly GCA_033977485.1). Taxonomy (NCBI): domain Eukaryota; kingdom Viridiplantae; phylum Streptophyta; class Magnoliopsida; order Cornales; family Hydrangeaceae; genus Hydrangea; species Hydrangea macrophylla. Next base: position 31,512,969 of record CM066993.1, read on the forward strand.
TCCCAGTCCGGATGGTCCAAGACAGCCCTCTGGGCCAGGTCAATGTACCCCTGGAAGAAATCAGCCTCAAACTCTTCCTCCACGTCCTTCACTGCCGCTTCCCAAGCAGTGATGGCCTCAGCTAGGGCCGCCTTCTTAGCTTCTGCAACTACCTGGGCCACCTGCTAAATCGCCAATTCCTCCTGGGCTGCCCCCAAGTCTAAGGCCAGGGCCCTTGTCTTCTCCTTCTCCACTACGAGGTCAAAGTCTAAAGCCTCCCATGTCACCTTCTCTGTGAACAAGGCGGCCTCAGCAGTGGCCAGTCTCTCGGCTACCCCGGGCAGGTAAGCCTCGGCCCCTGCCGCCAAGCAACTGGTCTGCAAGAAAGAAACAGAAGCCATCAATCATTATGGATCGAGAAATAAAGAAAAATGTGTCTAAAGTCACCTAACATTTAGCTGATGATGTACAACCTACCGATCAAGGCCTCAGGGCCCAGCCCGGAGCACCTATCAACCTGGCTTTACAGTAATCCGAGCCAGACCCTTACCTGGATGTCGTCTACTACCTCCACCACTGGGATCCAAGTCCGGATATCGTCTGTAGGGCCTCTGGAGAGCATGAAAACCTCAACTCAGGGAGTTGACATCCCGACTGGTAGGTCATTTGTACAGCGCCTGGAGGTCGCAGCAACCTTAACTCGAGGAGCTGATGTTCCGACTGTTTCCTTCCCCATTCGGGGTCAATGGTGAATCCTTTTTAACTACTAGCCACTAGCGGGGTCCTGCCTTTTTCTCCTCTAGCCCACCCATGCAGCCAAAGCCGTTTCCTTCTCCTTCAAGGCAGCCATGTTCGTGGGAGCCATTTCTGTAAAAATTAAAAATAAAAAAAAAAAGGAGTTAAAGAATTATATCAGAACCGATCAAGCAAAAAGTCATTTAGAGAACCCCAAGAACTTACTAGTAAGAATTGGGGGGGAAGACAGGTGCAAAGAAGGGCTAGCTGGGCTCGTACGTGACCTTCCGACCTCCAGTCCGGGTCAATATGGCAGTGATGTTGGTCGGTTCCTCAGCCAAAGCCCTAATCCTGTCTTAACTCTTCGCGAATGTTCGGCGGGTCAGCTGCTCCCACTGCAAAAAAAAAAAAAAAAAAAAAACAAAACAAAACAAAAAAAAAAAAAAGCACCTCAGTTAATCCAAAGAAAAAAATTTGTAAAAGAAAAAAAAACAGGTGCAAGAATGGGAGCTTACCCCTCAACTGCCCCGCCCAGGAGGTCCTTAGCTAAATTCGCAACGCGTCCTCACACAACCCGAGGGTAGATACATGGAAGAACTTCTTCTTCTACCCCTTTTTATTGCTTGGGCACTTTTTGATTATTTTCTCCCCTGTCGGGCCCCTAGAAAGAAGAAACTGACCTCCACATGCGGTGGGAATGGCTGGTGGGTCAGAAGAACTCTTGGATGGTGAGCTCATACCCAAAGACTTGGGGCCAAAGATGTATGGCCCCCATTAGGAATCTCCACCCATTCAGGGCAAGCTATCGGGAGGCGATCCTGAGGTAAATTAGTGCATCCTGGGCAAACGGGTGGAAGGGAAGTCGAAGGCTCACCATGAAGTCATCCTCGTAAAGGGTAACAAAACCCGACCGGCGCAAATGATCCCTACTAATGGGTATGGCCAAGGAATAGTGTCCAGGGATATCGTATATATCCCTAATCCATCCTAGGTCATCGATAAGTAGGTTACTGGGGATTATCTCACACGAGAAGACAACGCTTAGACTCCCAGAGACCAAGGCCTTATGATCCGACCCCCATAACCTAGACATAGCCTAGAGCCCCTGGCGCAGCTCATCATTAGACATGTAAATAGGAATCCTCCCTTCGTTGTGATGATCTAACGAAGTCAACGAAGGAGGGAAAAGACTTGTGTCCGGGGTCCCCAGCCTTGATTGCTCGTCTTCCAACCAGGAAGACGAGTTAAAACCAGAATGGCACATCTCTAAGTCTCCTACAACGGGATGGGGGAGTAGCTGGTGACCAAAGTAGGGTCAGGAACCTCAAACCTAAGGTACAAGGGGTGCAAGACTAAAAGCCAGTAAGGCAGGATGTACAAGGTCTTCAATGTAAGGTAGCACTCGGTCAGAACTGCTCCAAGACACCCCGACCAGTTAACTGCTCCAGTATGGAGGGGGAACTACCTGACCTAAAGAAGAAGATGAATTTGAGCAAGAAAAAATCCCACTCCCTCACGAGCCTTAGCGGATTCCTATTCTCCAGCCTCACTTGGGAATGTTGGCAAATAAAGAAGAGAAGGAAAAGGAAAAAAAAATGCAGTGAATTGTAAGACTGGAGGGAAGAAGACTTACAAGAAAAGGGCACAGAAAAAGAGCTCGGATGTCTTGACCGGATGCTTTTTCTCTTATACCGCTCAGTAGACTCAAGAGATGGCTAACAGAAGTAGCAAAAATGCCCAAGTACTACTTTTATAAAGGGCATGGACAGTCCAGATGAACTCAGATCCAACAGTTCAGCAAAGCTCCTGCCTAAACGCTCGCCAGCTATCGCCTCGGGCAGCCCAAGTAGTGCCAGAGCAATAATGGCTAATGCTAGACCAAAAAGTGTCGTTAAAAGTTTTAGACTTTTTGCTCTAGCAATAGCCATTATTGCTCTGGCAATAGCAATACCCTTCTCATTTCCCTTTAATAGGGTTCCAAGTTGGGGAGGGTAGACCACACATTAAATGCATTCGTGCATGGCATGTGCTCAAAGTTTTCCAAGTTCATTCAAGTCCTTCGATCCATGCCCAAGCTTGATCCAATGTAAATCTAGGGTTAATTAAAGATACACTCCTGTAGTTTGTGTATTTTTCAAATTATCCTTTGTAGTTTCAAAAGTGTTGCTACTATCCCTATTTTGTTTGGACCACTATGTAACCATTGGTAAATTTGTTAAATTTTTATGAGTTTACATTGTGATTTTACTTTAAAACTACAGGAGGTATTAGTGACACCTTTAAAATTATATGAGGCAAACTGAAAAAACACCCTAACTATAGGATGTGTGTCTGTGATTAACTCTTAGAGTCTACCTTTAGCTGGGGCTTAGATAGTTTCTTGATGCCTCTGACTAAGCCCAAACCAAAATCAAGATCAGTTTATCATTCATAATCCATGTCCATCTTAAATTTATGAAAGATTGTCTCTCACTCCTAATTTGAACTTCGCTTCCTTGGTTATTCTTGAGATGTAACAGCACCGGGTTATGTCACTTAAATTAATATCTAGTAATATTAGTAAAAAGCTGCTTTATTCCTTGTTAAAGGCTATTTTGGAATCGCAAGTGGAGGTTCTTTCACTCAAACGATTGACCTTTCAATAGTGATTTCTACTACCCTATATAAAAGAGCCTTAATAGGATTGTCGATTTCAATTTTGTCTTAATTTGTCATTTTTTTTATTTGTTTGAAATGACAGCTTTACCCTTACTTTTCTTTTTAGTTCCATTTTCCTTTAATCATTACTTAGAGTTTTTGTCTTTTTGTGAGGGTAGGTTCGTCATTTTACCCACAAAACACCGTATTACTATTAGGTCAATTTTTAAAACTTAATTATTCTAGAAATTATGATTCAATCAACTTTTCAAACAATGATTATAAATATTTACTATTTGGTTCAACTTTTAAAATTAAATTAATCTACAATTCTTCTTAGTTTCATTGTCCTTTAATCATTACTTTGAGTTTTTGTCTTTTGTGAGGGTAGGTTGATCATTTCACCCACAAAACACCTTATTACTATTAGGTCAAATTTTAAGATTTAATTATTCTAGAAATCATGATTCAATCAACTTTTCAAATAATAATTACAAATATTTACTATTTGGTTCAAATATTTACTATTTCAATCAACTTTTCAAATAACAATCACAAATATTTATAATTTGGTTCAAAAAAACCAAAAGTCTACAATTGTAGGTTGTGCCTTGTTTGGCACAACCTCTTTTCGGCTTTGTGGTTTGTATGTTATTTCGTTCTTCCCAAACAAGAACAAAAATGGTGATATTCTTCCTCCATTGATCAAGAATTTCGAGTTTTGGGAAGTATCATGATCATCAATAAGAAGGGTTTCATTTTTTTTCAAATGAACGATTTGAAGACCTATTGATTCTAACAACGAATTGCAGAGTTGATAATTCGAACCTTTCAATTCATAGATGTAGATCTCGAACCTATGAATGGGGATATTCCCGAAACTCGCAAAGAAAAAAGGAAGTGAGTTAGACAAAAAGAAAAGCAACTTGGACAAAAAAGAAGTGACTTGGACAAAAAGAAAGCTTAGACAATTCTTTTTTGTCAATAAGCTCAGACCAATCAATTGAATATTGATTAGTACGTAATCGATCGAACACTATTTGAAAACGGCTCTTCTGCTCAAAAACGAAATGTTCCAAATGTTCCTGGAAATTCTTGCTCCCATTGGATCATTTGTATTTATATGCATTAGGATCCCGATTCATGGGTCTCTCGGTTCAAGAAATAAAAATAAGAGGATCGAACCATTTCTGACTCTTTTTCAAATTCGATAAATGTTGGTTGATCGTATATGAATTTATTATAGTTCTATGATTTAGAGTCTCCTTTCTTATTTGATCCCTTTGAATTCCATATTCGAAGTTTTGATCAGATCTATTCATTAAAAAGAATCGATTCGATACATTTCCTATGTACCCATAGGTGCTATATTGGATTTGAATCAAATTTTGGATCAATCTATATTGATTGACTGCCTCCATTATGTTGTTTCTAGTAAATACCACTACTTTTGGATTTGGATCTTCCAAATCATTCCCACAGGAGATCTGGACCCATTTTTTTTTTTTTGATGCTTCGATAAAAAGATTCATGCTCTTCATAAAAAATAGGAGGTAGAACCAATAAAGATTTCTTTTTCAGTCACTAACTTGTTTGGTTTTGTTTTGTTTTGTTTGGTATTTTGTTTGGTTTTTTTTTTTTTTTTTTTTTTTTTTTGGGTTTTACCAAACAAACCACTAACACAAAACAAGGCACAACACAACCCGAATTGGACTATGCCTTGTTTGGTTTTGTTTTGTTTGGTTTCGTTTGGTTTTTTTTTTTTGGTTTTCCCAAACGAAGCTCTAACATTTGTTTTTGTACACCCTATATAAAATAGCCTTAATAGGAATCTATACCATTATATAAAAGAGCCTTAAAATGAATATTCCCTAAGATTCTAAATTAATTTGGGCTTATTGGTCATTTTGGATTTCTAATTTGATTGTTTGGTAATTTCACATCACATATATCTATCTCAACTTACAATGAATAGTAACTTGAGTCTTGTTTGGCAAAGTTTGCTTGAGCCTTAAGGCATCTTTCAAGGAACCTTTGCATTACTAAACAAGCCTTAATTTAATTTTGTAGACTAAGGCTTGTTTGGCAAGGTTGTTTGACTCTAAAGACATCTTTTAAGGAATCTTATAATTTCCAAACAAGCCTTGAGTTTTGTCACTCCCCAGAGTAGCAAAAATAGAGAAAAATGAATTTCCTTTTTGGGTCAATAGGGAATGACGGGTGAAAGTCACTAATTATCCACATCATGCAGTACTAGTCCAACTAAAACAACAGGGATAGTAAACAACTGAATATGTCATAACGATTCTATCGATTACAAACATCAAAGTGGTCCTCAGGATCACAACAGGTCTGGAGACAACATATGCTTAAGTACCCGTTAACTAACAAAGTTTAATAGAAACAACAGAAATATAAACTAGATATAATTTCTTCTTCCCTAGCTGGCGTAAGGGTAGTCGTCAGTGTAACAATCTTCCCTGGCATAACCGGCATCAGTGGATCCACCCTCTACATAACCCCTTCTGGGTAGTTGTCACACCGCAACCCGCCTCGTACAGAAATGGACACGTGTAACAATGCTACAAGCACTGAAACACGAGAATTACTAAGAAACACATGTGTTTAACAACATAAAAGAACTCTATAGTGACAAAACAACCTCAAGGGAAAAATGGTCATTAATAAAGTATAGCAAATTTTATACCAAAAGATATGTTTTTGAGTCCCGGTTCCAACACAAAAAATGGTGCGCGAATTCAAATTTTCTAGAAAGAGTTATGTCCGTTTCTGTAAAAGTTGTCTGGCTGGAACCTGACCTGCGGATCAATCCGCCCCAAAACTGGATCGATCCGGTTTAGCAGAATGATATCTCTGCGTAACCCAGCTCCTCCGGACCAATCCGCCCAAGCCCGAATCGATCCGATTTCTGTAGAACTCAATTTTTAGCAAAATCCCCTGTTTTACAAATTCTAAACTTCACTAATACCAAATCAAACCTCATGGACACTTCCAAAATCATTCCAAAAGCACTCCCAAGTGTTCAAAACTCTCATAAACAAACCTACAAACATACAATAGCATTCCCAAACATTTTAAACCATGAACTCCACCTCATTTGCATCAAAACAAGTCTTGAAACTCAGCTCTTGATAAAACTAACATAGGTATTGAAAATTATCAAAAAATAGATTCAACAACCTTGCAACCAACTTGTTTACAAACAAAATTAACCCCAAAATGATTGTGACACTATCCCAAACTTACCGGAAAGGTACATTCTCAACCAACTTACACATAACCATAGTTGTAACTTAAGGACATACATAGAATTTACAAAGATAACCTCCAAATCCTCCAACACTATAACCATAATTCAATGATTCCAAGCCACAAGTTATAGACATAACTACAAGTCCCAAATCTCTCTCCCATTCCCAAACACGGTATGTCATCTCCGGATGTTGCTCCGTACCTGCAAGGGTTGTTATTTACCACAACAGAAAAGGAAAATAGTTGTCTTAAGCATTACGCTTAGTGAATAATCTAAACATGATTGAATGTTTAATATGTGCAATACTAGAATTAACACATAAATCATATCCGTAATCGCCAAACCACCGATTCAATTATTCATTCAGACTCGAAGACCCTCCCTTGGTCCAGTGACCACTTCTATCCATGCACTTCCGTATTTATCAGATTGTTCCTCTTCACCTCCCTTATTACTCCCAACAATGAATCATCTTCTCAGTGCTCATTGATTACCACATAAGCATATAAGCACATAAACATGGCAACTTCTCACATAATTCTCATAAGATTAACATGCAATTTATATTTTAAACATCTCCATGACTTCTAAGCATGCGCAATCAATACAATAAGACATTCTCATGGCTCCTAAGCATAAATTGTTTCTCTCTAACATCATTCAAGCCTTGAACACATTTAAACACAATCATTCTTTAGCGAAGAAAACTCACCTTAGCAAGATCTACCCAAATTAAACCAAGAAGTGCAGAATTTCACCAAATCCAAGCCCAAAGTTCACTCCGGATAAATTCCTACAAGAATTCGACAACTGCGTGTCACCGATTAGGGTGAGCTACCAAAATTACGATGATTAAAATGTAAATTAAAGTTATAGATATGATCGTCTCACCTCCACGAGTCCAAAAATAGCTTTGGTTCGCGAATTAGACGACGCATGACGAACAAACGGTGGAAGATGTCGTCGGTGACGGTTTCTCCGTTCTCCCTCTCCAAGCTCTCTCTCTCTATTTTTCTTTATTTTCTGTAAATTGGAGAGCTCTCTCTCCTATTCACACACACATACACACACACACACACACACACACATGAAAGAAGCATGATGTGTCAAATCCCCATTTTTCCTTCTTTTCATTTACACTCCCAAAAAATCCTAAGTTCCTGTTATGAAATCCCCAAACATTCCATTAACTACTCAATTATCCAAATGAGTATTTGTCTAAGTTCCTAATGGTCCCAATCGTGGTCCCAAATATTTTGTGAAGTTGCTATTGCACCTATTAATTATGAATCCTTTCAATTATGCCCCTATACAAGTATCCAAACTGGTACCAGAAACCAACACATATAGCCATACAATATAAAGCAACTTAAACATGTACTCATTTAACCATATAAATGAATCTAACATGTAAATGCAAATTTTATCATTTGGGCCCTTCATCAGGTCCCACTTCAATTCCTATCCCACCTCATTGGGGACTTACCCATTGTGTCCTTTACTGAATACTTTTCACGGGCGAGTCCAAGCCTTCCCTTAGTCCATAATATACACTAATTATACAAATTAATGCATATTAAGATAATAACCAAACCTTTTCCGGGCACGGGTGCTACATTTTTCTCCCTTCCTAAAAGGAAATTTGGTCCCCAAACTTACTCTTACCTCAAGAATCGAATAAGTACGGGTACTTGGCTCAGATTTCATACTCCCATTCCCAAGTAGCTTCTTCAATTGAATGGCTTCGCCATTGAAGCATTACAAGCGAAATCACCTTGGTTCTTAATACTTGGTCTTTTATCAAGAATTTGCACCGGATGCTCCACATAAGTCATATCCTCTCGAATCTCTAATGGCTCTGGAATAATGACGTGTTTTGAATCCGCTACATAACATCAAAGCATCGATATGTGGAACACATTATGAACATTCTCCAACTCTTGTGGTAATTCCAACCGATAAGCTAACGGTCCAACTCAATTTAGAATCAAATAAAGTCTAACATACCTCAGACTGAGCTTACCTCGTTTACCAAACCGAGCTATACCTTTCGAAGGTGACACCTTCAAAAAGATATACTCACCTACTTCGAATTCCAACTATCTTCTACCCATATCTGCATAACTTTTATAACGACTCTGAGCCATTTGCAATTGCTATTTAATTAGTTTAATCTTGTCAGTAGTGATTTAAACTATCTCCAGTCCCAAAAGTTGTTTTTCACCAACTTCTGTCTAACAAATCGGCGATCTACACTTTCTTCTATATAATGCTTCATAAGGCGCCATCCCAATGCTGGTTTGGAAATTGTTATTGTAGGAAAATTCTATTAACGACAAATGAGTCTCCCGGTCGACCTTGAAGTCCATAACATATACTCTCAACATGTCTTCTAAAATACGTATTACCTTTCAGACTAACCATCGGTCCGGGGATGGAAAGCATTGCTAAAATATAGAGTTATTCCCATAGCCCTCTGTAAAGTCTCCTAAAATTTTGACACAAATCGAGTGTCCCGATCTGACACTATCAACACTGGTGCCCTATGAAGTCTAACAATCTCTTTAATATAAATCTTTGCAAGCTTTGACAGATTTTTGGTTTTAATTGGTAGAAAATGCACTGACTTAGTCAACCGATCAATAATGACTCTGATACTATCATTTGACTTTGTAGATCTTGGGAATCCCGATACAAAATCCATCGTAATACGCTCCCACTTCCACTCTGGTATCTCTAAAGGGTGTAGTTCTCCCCCGGGTTGCTAATGTTCCATTTTCACTTTTTTGACAAGTCATACACTTAGCGATAAATTCTGCGACTTTCCATTTTATACCACTCCACCAATAAATCTCTCGTAAATCTTTGAACATCTTGGAACTACCCAGATGTACTGAATATTTGGTATTATGAGCTTCCTCCATAATCCTATCTCTTCAATCTCCAACCTTGGGAACATATAATTGATTAATATATCTTAGTACATCATCTTGGAAACTAAACTCTAGCCTTCTACCCTCAGGTAATTTATCCACAATCTTCTTGAATTCTGGGTCTAGAAGCTGATTAGTCTTGATTTCACCAATTAAACTCAGCTATGTCACAATCGTAGCCATTAATCCACCTTCAATTTTAGGAATTACTTCAAGTCTCATGCGTTCAAATTCTTGTACTAACTTCTCTTGACCCGTCAAAATATAATCCAAACTCTCCGTCGACTTTTAGCTCAAAGCGTCAGCAACTACATTTGCTTTCCCAAGGTGATATTGAATTTTCAAATCATAATGTTTCATGAGTTCCAACCATCTTCTTTGTCGCATATTAAGATCCCTTTGTGTGAATAGCTGTAGACACCTAATTTTGACCACACTAATAGGATTTAGGGTAGACAACATCGTGGAGGATTCGATGATGAAAACTACCCTATGGAAGGTACTGGATTCCACACAATTGAAAGATTGAACTTCATAAAGTGAATTCAAGCTCAGAAAAGCCCTTTTCTATGCATAAATCTCGATTTTGTCAAAATCAGCTCTCAGAATTCATATTCACTCAGGGTTATGTGAACATGAAGTGTTCTAAATATAGTATTCTAGGTATCCAGAGATTCAATTTTAAAGAAAAGTTCAAAATTGAAGCACATTTAAAAGAAATTTTGGAAAAGAAGTAATTTGATTTCAAAAAGACGACGAAAGTTCCGGAGGATTTGCGAACTTCAATTGGACTTCAATTCTCATTTCATACCCTTCTGAAGTATTTTTATACTAACATTCAACTCGACAGCTTTCCAACGGTATGTAAATGGATGATTTCAAACACCAAAAAGTATATTTACAAAAATCTGGAAAAGCAGTGCACATGAACTTAAAACAGGGCTTGTGGTCAACCAGGGGAACCCAAATAGTAGATGGCAGTTTTGGGTTAGGGGGTGGTGGGTCCCACCATAACCGTCACCTATAATCATGTTCTCCATCGAGCTTTTTGAGTTCTAGACCCTTCTAGAAGCCTCCCACTGTGAGGAAATTACCTGAAAACTGCGTTTAGGCACCGAAATGGCCATTTTAACCCTCTTCTGATCTCTGAAAATCCTGTTTTAATCCTAAAACTTAAGAGTTAAGTTTTTAAAACTCTATATATAGATTCATATGAGTTCATCTTTGATAGACAAGAGAATATATAGAAGGGAATATGCAAGGAAGTACACACAAGAGAGAAGTACATACAAATTTCTAGAGAGATGAAGTGAATTATGAATTGAAAATTTCCATAAAAACTAGTCTCAAGATGATTAGATTACAAATTTAGACATTAATTGCCTCCCTAAAACTTCCATGGATGAGTGCTTGAATAACTGGAAGAACACTGGAATAAAAAGACCCTTCAAATCCACTTTGAATGAATAATTGAGAATCCTCCGAGAGGTAGACATCATAATTCATCTCTAATTCCTATTTTTATATATAGATCTATAAGACTTAGATCTAGTTTAGTTTTATTTTATTTGTTAGAACACTCATCTTCTTCCTTTGTTGTTCTTCACTGTAGACACCCAATTTTGACCACACTAATAGGATTTAGGGTGGACAACGTCTTGGAGGATTCGATGATGAAAAGTACCCCTTGGAAGGTACTGGATTCCACACAATCGAAAGATTGAACTTCCGAAAGTGACTTCAAGCTCAGAAAAGCCATTTTCCATGGATATCCCGATTTTCTCAAAATCGTCTCTCAGAATTTATATTCACTCAAAGTTATATGAACATTAAGTGTTCTAAATGCAATATTCTAGGTTTCCATAGATTCAATTTCAAAGAAAAGTTCGAAATTGACACACATTTGAAAGCAATTTTGAAAAAGACGTTGTTTGATTTCAAAAAGACGACGAAAGTTCCAGAGGACTTTCCGGCTTCAATTGGACTTCAATTCTCATTTCAAAACCTCCTGGAATATTTTTATACTAAAATTAAACCTAACAGCTTTCCAAAGGTACGTAAACGGATGATTTCGGACACCGAAAAGCATTTTTACAAAAATCTAGAAAAGTAGTGCACATAATTTTTGAAATAAGGCTTGTGGACAACCAGGGGAACAAAAAAATGGAGATGGCGGGTCCCACAAGTGGGGTGGCGGTTCCCTCCTAACCGCCACCTATGAGGAGTGTTCTCTATTGCATTTTTCTGGTTCCAGACACTTCTCGAAGACTCCCACTGCGAGGAAATTGCCTGGAAATTGCGTTTAGACGCCGAAATGGCCATTTTAACCCTCTTTTATGCTCTAAAAATCTTGTTTCAACCCTATAACTTAAGAGCTAAGTCTTCAAAACTATATATAAGATATCATGCATCTCATATAAGATCATCTTGGATCATCTTGGAAGATCTTGAAGATACAAGAGAGTACACAAGTGAATATACTTGCAAAATACTTTCAACTTAAGAGAGAATTCTAGAGAGAGAGAATTATAAATTAGAATTCCCTAAACTAATCTCAAGATAATTAGATTAGATTAATTAGATATCAATTGCCTCCATTAACTTTAATGGACGAGTTCTTGAAGAACACTTGAAGAAAGAGATCTTCAATTCAACTTTGGTTATATAATTGAGAATCCTCCAAGAGGTAAACACTATAATTCATCTCTAATTCCTATTATTTATATATATATATATATATATAGATCTATAAGATTTGGATCTAGCTTAGTTTTATTTCATTTATTAGAACACTCATCTGCTTCATCTCTTGTTCTTCACACGTTCACATAACTGGATCCAAATCTCTTTTGATTTTCATTAATAATTCATAATTAGAGATTGTTTTTCACTTTAATTTTCAATTTTAATTTCATTATTATTTGTTAATATAAATCCATGCATACATGATTATATATATATATATATGTATCTATTTTGAATTCTATGATGGTTTAGAAGCATGATCTATGAGAGGGATGATTCCTATGTTCGTACCCATCTCTTGATCATTTCTATTACCTAGAACTCCTATTTGAAATTCATCTCCAATAGGACATTTGTAAGTCCCTTTGATCCATGATCTAAAGTTCTTCATAGAACTTGAGGGCTAAATTAATTGAAAATCATGATAGTCAAGTAGATCTATGAATTTGATCTCTCTAATAAGCTTCAACAAAACACCTAAGATGTTTTCCTTACACTTTAAAATGAACTAGATGAAAATTCAGCAAAACAGATTGGTTTTGTCCATGAGATTTGGTCCATTAAAACCCATCGTTTGATGCATTTCAAATTTTTTTGGGTAAACTTTGATGAATTAGCTTTCATCCGGTCCGTTTTGAGAGCTTCTAGGATCCATATGCTATTTTTAGAAATTGTTGCGAAATTGGTTGACAGATTTGAACATAGTCTATTTATGCTTGAATTTCAGAAAATCTATAATAGTTATCGATGTTTCGCTTTTTGGGGATGATTCCTAACTCAAGTATGTATATGCCGATGTAAAATCGTGAGCATACGATCTAGTTAAGATCATTTTCTAAGCATTTTAAGTTGATACTACTATTCTGGAATATTCTAAGTTTAACTACAATTATGATTATGTATACAAAATGGTCATACCTTGATCACTCAACAACGATTGATGAAAAAAATTTGGTTTAGAAATCATCTAGGATAATTGGATAAGAGATCAAAAGCTTAGATCTACTTGATTAACTTGATTCATGAATTTCTATTATGCTTCTATTATGTTTTGCATTCTTTTGTCAAATGATACCAAATTTCCAAAATAACAGAGTCTGTTTAAAACACTTTTTCAGAAACCTTATGTTCATGACATGTCCATGGGATTACTTTTTTCATAAACTATAATGAAATAGCTTTCTTTTGACATTAAATAGAGCTTCACATGATTTTTGTAGAATTAATTATGATTTTTACAAGAACAATGGACAGTCCTGATCCACTGTTCCCAAAACTCTTATTTCTTAAACTTCAAAAATGGTAAAGAGGTTCTACTTTTTGGAGAAGCTCCCTAAGACATGTATCTAACTTTTTGTAAAAGGGTTTTAACCCAACTCATGTTTAAGACCACTTTTGATAGGATTCATTAAAGGTTACTGAATCTAGAAATTTGATTGATGACATTTTTTACTTGTTTTTCTTGCATACCATTTGTTTGCTTGTGTTTTTGCAACGTTTGGGTATTCTTTGGTGTTTTAGTGCAGAGAATTGAATGCCGTGGAACCGAACCTCGATTTGTGATCTTGCCTCATCTACATATGGCTTAGTGCCCATGTATCGTGCACCTTCTCTATCCCTTCTCTTAGAATTTTTCTAGGTTTACAACTTTGTTTTCAATGACACATTTCCTTTAGGATAGCCTCCGTGTATATGATTATTTGTTAGAGACATCTTATCTAGGAATGTTGCATGATTGCATTACATGTTTTCATTTCCTTTTGCTTTTGCGACTCCGCTTGAGTCAACCCAATATAAGTTCTTTTGTTCCCTTTTGCATATCATGACATGTTTCCTTTATTTGCATCAGTCCCGAGCGGGACTAACCACTATAAGTATTGTAGACACCCCAATTTTGACCAAACGTCGAATTAAGGGGAGTGTTGCCTCCAAGACCCGATGATGACAATGTCCGGCCAATCTAGGACTTCCAAAGATTATTCAAACTCTTTGAAAGACTCTCTAACCTAAACAAAAAGCAAAAAAGAAATAAAGAGAAAAATAGAGGCAAAACGGCACTTGGGCAGATTTGCGGCAGTCACGGGTAGTCGCTGCTGCACTCCCTAACTGCCGGAATGGCATTCAGGGAGAACCGCACTGGCATCCATTAACTGCCGCTAAAATGCTTCAAGTGCCGCTAAATTTGAAAATCCTTAAAAGACGGCAGTCCATGGAGTTGTCCGCGATATTCTATGACTGCCGTTGCGGCATTCAGCGACTGTCGCACTGGCATTCACCAAGTGTCGTTATGGCACTCAGTGAGTGTCGCTTCCATCTCCATTGAGTGTCGCATTTTTGTAATAGCCAGCTGTAATACAATATGTTTTGTACCACCAAAGGACAGTCCGAATTAGGGTTTTCTACTCTAAAATGACTGAAATACCACTTTAAATTTGTATATAAATAGAGGATGAATGTCCTCTTGCATGGGGGTTGGAATTTTCTTTGAATCTTGAGGTTGTATTAGTTCTCCATATCCTAAAACTTTCTTCTCTAAACACAATTAGAAGTGAATTTTAGAAGAGTTAAAGAGGATGGAAAGCTTGATTAGTCTGTGGAAGTTCTTCAAAAACACAAAGTTGAGGATATTTTGGAGGTAAAGCTTTAAGTCAATTAGTCCTAATTATATTCTAATCATTAATATACTTAGAGTCTTTGAATTTTCTTTTTCTCTTCCTTTTAATCTTTGAGATTCATAAGACCCTCAATGTCTTACTTGAATCCTTAGACTTGAAATCCTTTAATTCTTTTGTAAGCTCATGATTTATAAGAAGATTGAAGTTGATATTAGTACACTTGATTAATAAATCTAAACCTATCTTCATGGTTTATGTTTGTTATGTTTAGGTCTCATGGAATTTCTCCATATTTCTTCGAGACTTTCAAGATATGAATGAAGTTAGTCTCCCATGACCATCAAATGGTAGGAGAGGTAGTGTGGTTCAAGCCAAATTCCATGGCTCATGGATGAAATGAATTAACAAAGTTGTATTTGATAAATGATGCAGTGAGTTCACAATCTGTTTTTTATCATAGATTTTTAGTTAAACATCGAACCGTTGGAACTGAATGAAACCAACGGGAAAGTATTTATAACTCAAAGTTCTACCACTTGAAATTTTTGTTTTAAGGAAGTTTCATGTTTAGAGTGGTTTGGTCAAGGGTTTTGTGGAACAACTATAATCTGTCCAGAGTTTCAGAACAGTAATACTCTTTTGAAATAAGCAAATCAGAACCTTAATCAAGTGCTCTTAGCCCAAAATAAATTTTTCTAGATAGTTTAATTTGTTTGGAAGCTACCCTAAAAAGACCAAAGCATTTCTGATTTTTTTTACTATTTTTAGAAAATCATACAAACACTTTGGACGAAGAGTTGTAAGTCCCTGAGTGATGTCTAGTGTTTGTCTAATTCCCAGAGATCTAACTATCGAAACCTTGAATTTTTTTTTGGGATGGAAACTAGACACACAGAGGCATCTTGTGTCCAAAAATCATCAAGATCAAACCATGCGAAGCATGCTTTTTAATTTCTTTGAAGTTCTAATCTGCTCTCAGCAATTTTCAGAATTCTGTCATAATTTTGATATATCTTGCAAACAATGGTCCAAATGATCTTCCCATGACCTAAGGCTTAAACCATGAGTTAATAATAATTAGTTAAGCTTAAATACAAAGGCTAAATGACACAAACCAAGGAATAATCCAATAGCTCATTCTTGTTCACATCTATGTAATCATGTACATATTCATCCATGTGACTTGATGCTTGTAATTAGGACTTGTTTGCTCTAGATTTAATTATTGATAGATTTAAGCTAGAAGTCTAGGATTGTTATTTAAGATCCAACTTTATATCTCGTATATCATGTGGATTAACCCTTTGTTTTGCAGCGCTATTAAGGTATGATTTCTTGAACTCCTCTTTAGTTTATTTTAATTTCTTGATTTTATCGATTTCTCGACTTAATGCGCGATACCTTAGAATTAGGTTTTGCCTTATGTATATATGTGATTAGAGACCTTTTCTAAGGATCTTCATTTTTGTATGCATTGCACGTTCAATATCGCGGCTGGATCCCGGGCAAGTTTTCTTGTCCTTTGTTGCATATCATCTTGCTTGCTAAGTGAATTATGTGGTTTTGAATGTTATTTTCACCATTAGCAATCTTACACCCTTTGGACATGCTTATGTAATGTATATATATACATATGTATTAGTTGAGGGCACATTTAGATTAATAATTCGATTAAAAGGGTGTTGAGTAGAGGCCTATTGCGAGATAGGGTGAGAGAGGGTGTTTTAGTCCACCGGGCTCCTTCCTCTCTCATTCCATAATCCCCGGACCTAGTCAATTTCTGGTTTCTAAAAAGATCAGTTTGCTTTAAAAATGATTTCTTAATTTTCCTTTTAAAAAATTAAGTGGCAACTCGTGTTTTGTATTTTGAAATTGAAAAGGATTTTAAATAAAAAGCTGTGGGTAAGGAAAATTGCAATATCCACAAGTGTACCTCTCTCTTGTATTGCATGTGCATCTGACTTCTACTTGATTTAATCTCTTGACATGATTTTCATTAGATGTTCCTTTTTGCCATGTATATATTTATCTAGTATGTTTGAGGAAACAACATCAATTATGAATTAAGAACAAGGATATTTAAATCAAGGCCTACCATTCGGTAGGGCGAGGAGGGGGTGCTATAATCCTGCTTGGGCTCCTTCCCCTCTCGTACCAAGACCCCCGAACCTAGTTTCTGGTTATGAAGGGCGAGTAACCTTATTCAATTTTGGGCGAGTCAAACTTGGGTTTCCTAATTCCCGATAAAAATTAGGTGGCGACTCTTTGTCTCTAGGACCGTGTGAGGAGGTTCTAGTTTTCCCTAAAGTGTGCTCCTTGGGTTCCGTCCCGGGACACAATCGAGGGAAGACGCCAGGACCTCGGATCAGGCGTGTCCAAAATCTGGCGACTCCATTAGGGACTTGAGCATGAAACTGATAGTTTCTTATTCTTAGAGGGTTTGACTTGAGCCAAAGAATATCCTTGTTATTAATTCGATAATCGTGTTGTTTCTGCCTGCATTTGCACTTGCATTGTTCTTTCACCGCGACTGCTTAAGACCATTGCCTTGAGGGTAGAGGGCCCTCTTTCCTCTATTCGTCAAGAGTTTTGGTAGCATGTAGTCACTGTTAGCCTTGTACTGCTTGCGGTATATAGAGCCCTTGACTTGCTAATGGACCCTTTATGAGAGTAAAATCTGGCCTTTGCATATAGTTTCTGTAGAATCCTTCAATTAGGATCTTGATTATCATCTTTGATTAGGACAATATGATTATGGCAGATTCCTCTAGAGTAGTATGGTCTTTATCCGAACATCCAATCATTATTCAAGGACAATTTTGAAAATTTTGAAAATACAAGTGCTTCTTTGAAAATCCCAAATCTTTTAAAAATTTCGGGAATATCCCTTTTCAAAAATTCGCTTTGAAATTCACTTTCACAAAATTCTTCCAAATTTCTCCCCGGATTTTAGAAAATTTCAAAATTCCTACCTTGATTTTCAAAAATAAATCATGATCCCAACTTTGATGATTCAAATCCAGATTTTAGAATTTAAGAATTTTCAAGAATCATGATTCACACCATAAGCATTGATGGTTCAAAAATATTTTTGAAATTTACAGATCTCCCTCTCTCTTTTAAGATTTTCATGAAAAATTCAATTTTGTAAACATGAGCCATCAAGAATTTCAAAGCTAAAAATCCTTAGATAATGATTGGATTAGTAGGATAATTAGCATACTCAAGGAATCTTATGTGTTTATGTGCTGATATGCTAGGTCTAAGCTAGATTAGGGTGCATTGCATTCAGATTAGATTACATTTCATCTATATTGCATGCACTACACGAGCATTGCATATATGACTCACAAGTATGATACCTCTAATATACTTTCAAAAAAAATAAATAAATTGTTGTTTTCCTCAGAATTTTGGAACTTGATTTCTTCAATTTTGAAAAATGTTTTTGAAAAAGGAAATGATTTCAATCCACTTTTTGTAAATATCATTCTTTGAAGAAAAAAAAATCTTTTGCAATAAGATACCTAAATCAGAATAAAATATGGAAACCTAAGGATTGAACTCCCTGAATTTCAGCAGAAAAAAGTAACATTGCAGACAGATGGCTCCTCTTGATCCTCAGGCTCTCTTCTCATGGATGGATGAGGTCACTGGTATTGATCATCTGCATTTCAGATATTTTGGTCTTTGTGCACTCTTTAAGCAAAGAAATGTGAAATTTGAAGAAGATATTATGCATGCCTCCATTTGATGTTGGCATCCAGAATTTCATGTATTTCGGTTTGGACATCAAGAGATCTCACCACTATTTCAAGAATTCAATGCCATCCTCGATTTCAGCCCTTACTTCGATCTAATCCTTCCCACCATTCAGGCTGGATATGTAAAGAGCTTATCATCACTCCTCAGCTGTTCTCCTTCTGTTGCCCGGTCTATGATTTCTGATCAGGAGATTGATTTTCCCCGCTCATTCGCTCGCTATTGTACTGTCATGGGAGGATATTTTGATCATTCCATATCTGGATGTGGTGCCTTGACATTGGCTATAATTTTACACTTCTTATTTTACACTTCATCACTTACCCTCATACCAGTTGCCTGTGGGCTTCGTTCTAGGCAAAACCCCCATGATGTTGGTTCTAGCAGAAACTCTAATTGGTTTATATCAGGCACATGCTGATGGGACAGTACTCATTTTTGGTACCCCTTTAGTACTGCAAACTTGGATTCTTAAGCGACTCAGTTTATTGGTATATCCTCGCGGTCTTTGCAGAATCCCTTCCTTGGATCAGAGGCAGGTATGAAGGTTTTTCAGCAACTCTAAGGTTTGGTTCATTTGGCTAAGCAGTTTAACCACCGAGGACATCCGTTGGGTCTGTGCCCGTTGGGATTACTGTTCAGTTACTGTTAGATTTCCAAGGCGAAGCGGGATATGGCTTCTTGGTTTACATGCTACCACTTTTTCTATCCCATATAGAGTAGCCAGACAATATGGCTGTAGACAAGATATTTTTGAGAATGTCATTGGGGTTATGAGAGATTTAATTCTACGAACTTCATCGATTACTGCTTTCATCACTGCATGGCACAAGCAGATTGCGGCACCTTTTCCACAGATTCCCGCCTCCATCCAAGTATCAATTGAGTATTTTATGGAGATCCAAAGGGTAATTGAAAGGCAGAGCCAGATTCAGCAGGGACATTAGAAAGGGCATTATAGAGAGAACGACTGAATGATGATGTTTGAAAGCAGCTGCTTGTTGAAGCCAAATGGATGCTCAAGAAAAATAAGCCATCACAGTGACACTCCACTTGAGATCCAGTCGAATCGAGTCTAGTCTGTTTTATGTTTTAGAGTCTTCTCTTGTCGTCAAGTGTGTCTATCGTCAAGTTATTTGCGATTATTGTAGTCATTATCTTTCTAGTAATGAAATAAAATCTTGATTTTCTTTATCTAATGCGCCTTGTCATGAATGAATGAATCTCTAAGCTAAAAATGTCATTTCTCTGATTATTATGAAAAATACACTATTGATAATTTTGTGCATTGAAAAGAATCATGAAAGGATCAAAGTTGATTTTTTTCGGATACCGAAGAAAGCTAAGAATTGATTAGTTTTACTTTAAGAATCTTGAGATGCTTTTTCTTAAATCTTGAAAAGATATACTTGATAGTGACTCGGGACTAGCTTAAATCCCTGATCTTCCAATTCAAAATCTTGAGCCCAGGAAAATAAGCCATTCAAACCTGTCTAACCTGCAAGCCATGTACACTTTGTCCTTGATGCTAGCCAAAAATTTTAAATGAACTACTTCTCTCAAAAAGAAAAAAGAAGCTCGCTAGGATGAAAACCTGAAAGGGCGCCTAGGCAAAAGTTAGAGCATGAAAAGAAAAGGAAGAAAAAAAAAGAAGCTCGCTAGGATGAAAACCTGAAAGGGCGCCTAGGCAAAAGTTAGAGCATGAAAAGAAAAGGAAGACAAAAAAAAGAAAAAGAAGAAGCTCGCTAGGATGAAAACTCGAAAGGGCGCCTAGGCAAAATTTAGAGCATGAAGAAAAGAAAATTTTGCGTGTTGTTTTCAAGAACCTAATCCTAGCTAGTTAAAACTTTAGAGAGAAAAGAAAAGAAAGAAGAGAAGAACAAAAGGAGAATGAAGAAGATTGAGAAATTCGGAACATATAATGTCCCACAAGCTTTGAATTGTAATCTCTTTGAGTAAGCCCAAAGATTTGAAGGGATAATCTTGCTCCGAAAACATGTATGATGTATGGTGATAAATGTAAAATTGAATAGCCGTCACAAACAAAAAGAAAGAAAGAAGAAAGAAGAAAGAAAAGAAAAATGAGAGGTAGTTTAGTTTCTTTCAATGCTACCACAAGTGACCTGCTTTAGAAAATCTGTCTGATGACATGGTTTGAAAATCCCCTCAATTCTTGAATCCTTGCTTTTTCAAAACCTCCAGACTTCGAGGAACTATGCTTGACCTGATTCCCACTTGGGGATACGTAGGCAACCTACTCGGTTTGGTCACCGTTCCTGAAAAACTCAGCCACACTACAAATACCTTCCTTCAAATCTCGGCCGAACTACTTTGGACCTGATTCCTACTTGGGGATAAGTAGGTGAGCTTTCCTGGCTCTCGGTCCCTGAACCCTGCAAACTAAGGGCCCAGAACCTCAAGATATCATTGCCACACTAGGGGTAAACTACATTTACCCAAACTTCTATTTATCCCCATCAACTAGGGGCAAACATCGTTTGCATGTACCCCCTTCCATATTATAAGAGAATCCTGAATCGTCAAGTATATCTTTGAAAACATTTGAAATGAATTGTCTCTTATTCTATAAGCTAAGGCACTCATTCGAAGCACATTTCAGAAAAAGCAAAGGATTTATTAAGTTCCATATGGAGCATTTTCAAGGCATTACTTTATCAGCTGATGTGGATATGCCGGCATTTGGGCCCACTTTTGTTTTTAAAACATTTTTCAAATTCCAAATTCAAAAACAAATGAGTCGCCACTTAATTTTTAAAAGGAAAATTAAGAAACCATTTTAAAGCAAACTGATCTTTTGCGAAACCAAAGATAAACTGGGTCCGGGGATTATGGAATGAAAGGGGAAGGAGCCCGACGGACTAAAACACCCCCTTTCATCCTATCTCGCGATAGGCCTCTACTCAACATCCTTTTTAATCAAATTAATAATCTAAGCATGCCCTTAATTAATACATATGTACATATAATACATTACACAAGCATGTTGAAAAGGGTGCAAGATTGCTAACGACAAAATATCGTTCATAAGCCACGTAATTCAAACAGCAAACACCATGATATGCAATAGAGAACTAGAGAACATACCCGGGATCTAGCCGCGAATAATAAACGTGCAATGCATGCGAGAATAGAAATCCTAAGAAAAAGGTCTCTATCACACATAAACATATAAGGCAAGACCTAGTCTAAAGTGTCGCACATGAAGTTGAAAATCAATTCAAAATCAAAGGAATGAATTAAACTAGAGAAGGGATGAGAAGTCGTACCTCAAATGCGCTACAAAACAAAGGTTAGTACACATGCCTTAGACAAGATATAATATCAAAGAGTAATTAATCCTAAGCCAATGTTCAATTAGATTCAACTAAGTCCAACTTTTCAACTAGGTCCAACTTTATCCAAGAACTAGTTCTAATTGTAAGCATCAATGTATATGAATGAATGAATGATTATGAACAAGAATGAGACATGAATTTATTCACTAATTTGGATCACTTAGCCTCTGGATTTAAACTAAATTATCATTATTCAAAACATGATTTGGGTCCCAAGACAATAGGGAACCATTTGAGTTGGAAATAAATAAGATTAGGCAAAAACAGTAGCAGTTTTTTATGAATTACAGAGAGCAGACAAGATTTTAAAACAAATAGAAATCAAATACTTCCAACGGTTGGATCTTAATGATATTTGGATATGTTATGCCTCTGTGAGTCTAGTTTCTAACCCAAAACGAAAATCAAGGTTTCAACGGTTAGATCTCCGGGAATACAGAAAATACTAGACCTCACTCAGGATTTTACAACTCTCTGTCTAGAGATCTTGTATGATTTTTTAAAAATAGTAAAATAATCCGAAATGCTTCATTCTTTTTAGGGTACCCTCCTAACACATTAATCTACTTAGAAAAAATAATTTTGAGTCACAAACACCTTATAAAAGCTCTAATTTACTAATTTCAAAAACGTTTTACTGTTCTGAAACTATTCTGAAACTCTGGACAGATTGTGGTTGACCTACAAAACCCATGATCAAACCCCTCTAAACATAAAACCACCTTAAAACAAAAATTACAGTGGTAGATTACTGTGTTATTGACACTTTCCCGTTGTTTTCACTTGATTTCAACGGTTAGATTTCGAACTAAAAATCTTTGATCGAAAACAGTTTGTGAACTCACTGTTTTCATTTTGCTAGTTCAACTTTGTTTGTTAACCCCAACTATTACATCATGAAGTTGGACTTAAACTAAACCATTTTCTCCTACCATTTGATGGTCATTGGAGACTAAGGACATCTATACATGTAGGTTTTAGATGAAGTATAGAGAACTTCTCAAAACCCAAGGAAGAGATTAGTCTAAGCCATAGATATGGACTTAAACTAAACTACTTCTCCTATCATTTGATGGTCATTGGAGACTAAGGACATCTTTAGACTTATGGACTTTTGATGAAGTATGAAGTGAATCTCACAAAATCCCAAACAATGAACTCAAACTCATGAATCAAAACTTGAGTTCAAATCATTACTCCTACCACTTGATGGTCATGGGAGGCTAAAGACACACATACATGTAAGTTTTGGATAAAGTATGAAGAACTTCTCAAAACCCAAAGAAGAGATTAGTCTAGGCCATAGAGATAGACTCAAACTAAAGTGTTTTTCCTACCATTTGATGGTCATTGGAGACTAAATGAAGTTTAAATCTACTCAAACCTCATTGGAATATAGTAAGAATTCCATAAGATTCTTAATGAGGAGGTCCAAGTCATGGGTTAAGACTTGAAGCTCACCAATTATGTGTAGATTAGGACTATGATTCATTTTAATCTCCATATGGATCATATGATCATAGGAAACTAAGGAATCAAAACTCAAAAAGGCTCACTAAGATATGTAAAATCTCATGAGCCTTATGAGAAATAATAGAAATAAGAAATCAAAGTTTATTTGGAGACACTAGGAACACAAACTCTTCAAAATTGAATTTATCTTAAACCCAAGGCATCAATTAGATCCAAATCAATGAAATATTATGAGATTCAATCACAAGCTCTAAGTGGTGTGTGATGAAATGGGGTAAGAAGAGAGGTTTTGAAAATGTGAAAAGTTCCTAGATCTAAGAACTTGTGATTGAATTAGCCTAACTCTACCAAGGATTAAGAGGTTACCTTTATGACCTCAAAGAATTCTTCAATTTCTTGTGAAGTTCTTCCAAGATCTTCAAATTCTTCTCAAAAAACTCTTCAAATTCTTCAAGAAATTCTTCTCTTCTTCTCAATTCTCTATCTAATTCTCTCTCTAAACTCAAGTACATCTCTTGTATATGTATATAATGATTCAAAATCTTCAAGTCCCCTCAAAATGAAGATGAAGATCTGTTTATATAGGCCATTACCTCAAGGATAAATGGGTAAATTCGGGTGGAAACCCATGTGCAAAGTTTTCTTCTAGAACATGTGAGAAAAACAGTCTGTTACAGCCAGCGGCACTCGACAGTTGTCGGCAGCATTCACTGAGTGCCGGGCGGCAATCACTGAATGTCGGGCGGCAACCCGTGAGTGCCGGCGCGGCACTCAGTGAGTGCCGCCGGGTTTTTCGAGTGCCGGGGTTAACTGAATTTTGCCCTTCTTTTTAAATTTTCAAAAGGAATGTTGATGTAAACTAAAATTTTTAATCTATATATATCTATATTTGTACTAAGATCCCCCATGTGCATGGTATATACTTAAATATACTATTTTCTTTTTGTATTTTCTCCTTTTTCAAAATCTCTTTTTTCTTTATTTTGTCATCTTATTTTCTTCCAAAGAAACCCCCTTTTTTTTTATTATCCCCCCCTTTTTTTAAAAAAAAAAAAAAAGTTCCCAGACAGGGTTTCTCACACGTTCTTCATTATTCGAGTTTCTCCCCGAATGCCCAAATCCTCTCCTTTTTATTTTTAATTTTTCAATTTTAACTTGAAGAACATCTTGAAGATTTTGAACTTCTTGGAAAATCTTCGAACGTCACGGTCATCGTCATCATCGGTCTTTGAGAGGTAACCAATCCCTAGATTTGACATTTGGTCAAAATCGGGGTGTCTACAGTTTGCCCCTCTTTGACAGAATTCGTGAAGCAACGCGTATCACAAATGAATGTCAAAGCCTGTGTGAAAGACAAGCCTTTGACCAAACAATCGAATCTAGGTAAAAACAAAAGTGCGTTGCAAAAAACGGGTGCGCAGATAGCCAAATGCTGGTCGTGCTCCAAGGTGAGCTGCCTACGTATCCCATCGGGAATCAGACCAAGACGTAGTTCGGGCAGGGGACGACGAAACGCAGGCGCAGGTAGTCACACAGATGAATGCTCCTATCTTATCGTGATGCATATGCTCAACAAATTGGTGTCCCATGCTCCCGAGTGTGAGGACACAGAACCATGCTCCTTCCTATCATCAAAAATGCATCCTATACTTCAAGTTTTTCTATTATGATATCATCCTATTCTGGGAACATCATGAATGATACCTATGCATGCTCTATGTGAGTTTTGAGAATTGTCTGATCGACTGAGCCGCTTTATGCCTTACGCTCCATAGTCGAATCAGGAACCATGCTTTTGAAAAGACTGAGATGCGCTTCGCGCCTTATACTCTGATGTCTTTCAAGAAATGAGATGTTTTTGCAGAAAAGTCAAAATCGCTCTAGATTCGATGACCCCAGATAGCAGAAAAGTCAGAATCGCTCCAGATTCAATGACCCCCAGAGAGCAGAAAAGTCAGAATCGCTCCAGATTCAATGACCACAAATAGCAGAAAAGTCAGAATCGCTCTAGATTCAATGACCCCAAATAGCAGAAAAGTCATAATCGCTCCAGATTCAATGACCCCCAGAGAGCAAAAAAGTCAGAATCGCTCCAGATTCAATGACACCAAACAGCAGAAAAGTCATAATCGCTCCAGATTCAATCACCCCAAATAGCAGAAAAGTCATAATCGCTCCAGATTCAATGACCCCAGAGAGCAGAAACGTCAGAATTGCTCCAGATTCAATGACCCCAAATAGCAGAAAAGTCAGAATCGCTCCAAATTCAATGACCCCAAATAGCAGAAAATTCAGAATCGCTCCAAATTCAATGACCCCAAATAGCAGAAAAGTCAGAATCGCTCCAGATTCAATGACCCCAGAGAGCAGAAAAGTCAGAATTGCTCCAAATTCAAGGACCAAAGAGAGCAGAAAAGTCAGAATCGCTCCAGATTAAATGACCCCAGAGAACAGAAAAGTCAGAATCGCTCCAGATTCAATGACCCCAAATAGCAGAAAAGTCATAATCGCTCCAGATTCAATGACCCCAAATAGCAGAAAAGTCAGAATCGCTCCAGATTAAATGACCCCAGAGAGCAGAAAAGTCATAATCGCTCCAGATTCAATGACCCCAAATTCGATCGGTGTTGCAAGGGTAATTTTTATTTTTCTTTTCCTTTTCAGAACAGTCACGCGGACTTAAACAATTCATTTTCTACCGAGAGTTGCGCAGACTCGAAAATTCATTTCTACTTTTCAAAGATTGGGAGTCGCGCGGACTTGAAAATTCATTTCTACTTTTCAAAGATTGGGAGTCGCGCGGACTCGAAAATTCATTTCTACTTTTCAAAGATCAAAAATTCATTTTCTAAAAATTCATTTTATTTTTTCGAAGACCTGGAGTCGCACAGACTCGACAACTTGTCTTCGGCATTTCTAAATTTGGTTTTATCCCTTCCCTTTTTGTTTTGATTGGTAACCCCAGGCTGCAGTAGATGACTTATGCCAAGATCGAAGATTTGATCGGTAACTCAAAGGCTGTGATAGACGACTTATACCAAGACCGATGATTTGATTGGTAACTCATAGGATGCGATAGACGACTTATACCAAGACCGAGGATATGATCGGTAACTCAAAGGATGCGATAGATGACTTATACCAAGACCGAGGATTTGATCGGTAACTTATAGGATGCGATAGACGACTTATACCAAGACCGAGGATTTGATCGGTGACTCATAGGATGCGATAGACGACTTATACCAAGACCGAGAATTTGATCGGTGACTCATAGGATGCGATAGACGACTTATACCAAGACTGAGGATTTGATCGGTGACTCACAGGATGCGATAGACGACTTATACCAAGACCGAGAATTTGATCGGTGTCTCATAGGATGCGATAGACGACTTATACCAAGACCGAGAATTTGATCGGTAACTCATAGGATGCGATAGATGACTTATACCAAGACCGAGGATTTGATCGGTAACTCATATGATGCGATAGACGACTTATACCAAGACCGAGAATTTGATCGGTGGCTCATAGGATGCGATAGACGACTTATACCAAGACCGAGGATTTGATCGGTAACTCATAGGATGCGATAGACGACTTATACCAAGATCGAGGATTTGATCGGTGACTCATAGGATGCGATAGACGACTTATACCAAGACCGAGAATTTGATCGGTAACTCATAGGATGCGATAGACGACTTATACCAAGACCGAGAATTTGATTGGTAACTCATAGGATGCGATAGACGACTTATACCAAGACCGAGAATTTGATCGGTAACTCATAGGATGCGATAAACGACTTATACCAAGACCAAGGATTTGATCGGTAACTCATAGGATGCGATAGACGACTTATACCAAGACCGAGAATTTGATCAGTGGCTCATAGGATGCGAAAGACGACTTATACCAAGACCGAGGATTTGATCGGTAACTCATAGGATGCGATAGACGACTTATACCAAGACCGAGGATTTGATCGGTGACTCATAGGATGCGATAGATGACTTATACCAAGACCGAGAATTTGATCGGTAACTCATAGGATGCGATAGACGACTTATACCAAGACCGAGAATTTGATTGATGACGGTACAGCCTCAAAAGATTTGCTTTGGGGCTATTCTAGCTGAAGAGGTGTTTATATGCTTCTTATTTTGGATTTATCTTTATCGTTTTTTTCTTCTTTTTTTTTCAAAATATTCTTTTTGATGGATTGCTTGCTATGGACAGCAGTTTGGGTGATTCGGGCAAGAAGAGGAAGAAGTATGAGCCAGTTCTCCACAACAACCCCACTTTTCTATTTACTGATTTCCTTTTTGATTATAGACAAATCCAAAGGCTTTCTGGTTCATCCGATGATTAGATTGTACGGCTTGGAGCCTGATCTGCTGAGGGTATTCACTTGATTTTGCTCTCTCTGAAGATATTACTCGACCTCTATTTGATTTCCTTAGCAGAGCAGAATCTGACTCCCTGACCTCCCTGCTATCACCCTTCTTTTGGAATCTTCAATTCTTGTTGATCCCTCTGCGGAATATATCTTTTGGATTTCAAGAAGGTAGACTCAAACTGAGTTGAGATACACACATTTTCAAATTTGTGACCAATTCTGCTTTCTTTTCTTTGCGCTTCTTTGATCAACTTTAGAAAAAATTGTTATCCCATAATATTCTTTCATTGTATCTTCCTTTACGATTGACTTTTTGATAATGAAGAATTCTTCTTTTCATGTTTCTTTCCATCTTAAATCAATTTTAGATTTATGCATGAAAACTTCAACTTTTTACTTCAAGAATTCTTAGGATGCCTAAGCTTGGTCCTTGAAAGCCAGTAAACACAGAGATATTTTATTTGGCAAACGACAGTTTGCCCCTAGTTTAACAGGGGGCTTGGGAATGCTAGACAAACGAAGTTTGCCCCTGGTTTGAGGGAGTTGACGCGGCCTCTGGGCAAATGATAGTTTGCCCCTAGTCTTCAAGGTAATTTCATGAATTGGTTGGGTTTCTTCTTTGGACCGAGGGCCTTGGGAGACCCGCCTACTTATCCCCGAATGGGCAACAGGTCCTATAGTAGTTCGATCGAGGCCTGAAAGAAGTGCAATGATTGACTGTGTGTGTAGTTGTGACCGAACCTTGCAGGCTGCCTACGTATCCCCGAATGGGAATCAGGTCAAAACGTAGTTCATCTACTCTGGAGGTCTTGAAAGAATAAGGCATCAAGAATTGGTGGGCTTTTCGAGCCATGTTTTCATTTAGGTTCAATGGGTGCCCTTTCTGGGCAGATTTTCTGAAACATATTATTTGTGGCAGCTTTCGAACAAGATGATGAACTACTTCTCCTTCTTACGCATTTTTTTTCTTTTCCTCTTTCCTTCCTTCTTTTTTTCTTTTCTTTTCTTCTTTCCCCTTTTTTTTAGTTTTGTGGCGATTGTTTCTTTTCACCTTATCACTAGCCAGTCAATCTTTACAACTCTCATAATTCATCATGTTTTATTCATACTCTATCATACTCACATAGTAATATCAGCCCTCCAAATTACTCCTTATCTTTTTCAAAGATATTTCTGCATTGTCTTAGGTCCACTTATCACTTATCCATTGAGTTTCTCACAAAAATTTAATTGATACTTTCAAATCTTTCTTTTCATTTCCAATTTCTTTTCTTAGGATAATTCATGTATTTTGAAGTACTCAAGAATTCTCAATCTTATTTATTCTCTACTTTTTTTTTCTTTCCTTTCTTTTCTCACTATCTCTTATTCTCTTCATGATTTTGACTGGTTAGGATTTGAATTTTGAAATCAGCACGCATCTTATTTTGCTCTAACTTTTGCCTAGGCGCCCTTTCGGGTTTTCATCCTAGCGAGCTCTCTTTTTTTTTCTTTTTCTTTCTTTCTCTTTTTAAGAAGAAGAAGTTCATTTAAGATATCTAGCTACCATCAAGGAACAAGTTCATGGCTTTGGACTGTGAGCTCACCTTTTAGGTTTGGTATAAAAGGGGGTGATGTGGGATAATTTCTGAATTCATTCTGGCACATCATCATAGGACCATGCAAGGCATCCTTGTATTCTTTTAGCAATGAGATCAATTTTATGCTTTTATCTTTATTGAGTGAAATATGGAAAGAATCACTTTGAGAATCTTATTCATTTTCTGAGTCAAATGCCAAGGTTTCTTCAATGATTTGGATGATTTCATTGTCCATATCTTCCTCAAATGCTTGTTCTTCTTCTCCTCCTATCAGCCAATCCTCTTCCTCGACTACTATAAGGCATATCCTTTGATCTTCTGGGAATTCATAAGCTTTGGCAGTTTGTCCTACCGGTACGATCAACACAGATGGGTCGAAGATTTCCTTCCCAACACCTAAGAGATTGATGTTCCGTGGTGGTGGTACAGTATGATGATTGGGGAGCGGGTTCCGAGTCACATGCGGTCGAGTTGCAGGTGGAGGGGAAATGGTCTTATTATCGATCAAATCTTGTACTTCATGCCTTAACCTCATACATCGGTCAGTCGTATGGCCATGAGCTTGGTGAAACTCACAATAGAGGCTTGTATTGAAGCCCGGTGGAAGTGGATCAGGCATTGGTTTTGGATCTAGCGGCTTTAGATATCCTTTTTCCATCAATCGCTTGAGAGTGGTGGTCAATGAGATCCCTAAATCAGTGAACTGACGTGGTTGTCCCCCCAACCTTGGTCTTGGCGCACCCTCCTTGCTCAAAATATTGACATCAGTCGCTACCTGGTTTCCCGTGTTCACCCCATAAAATGGTCTTCTAGAGCGGTTCCCCTGAGGTTCCTCCTTCATAATCCTTCCATCCTTGATTGCGTCCTCGATCCTGGTTCCAATTTCAAATAATTCTGCAAAGGTATGAATGCACTGGTACATGAGTTTCTCTTGATAGATGCTCTGGAGATTTTTTATTACAATCCGGATCTGTTCCTTCTCTGATGGCCGTTGGGTCATTTTTGCAGCTTTCCCCCTCCATCGCGTCAAGAATTCAGCAAATGACTCTCTATTCTCTTGCGTAGTCGTTTCTAGATCTCTCACAGTTATATCAAGCTCTTGATTGTATTCATACTGGGTGACAAAAGCCTTCACCACTTCCTCCTATATGCGACTCTTGCTTGGCTCTAATGTGAAATACCAGGATAAAGCTGCCCTTGTCAAAGTTTGTTGAAACAGCATGGCCATCATGGCAGGATTCAGACCACTTGGCTGAAAGGCCCCAATGCACATCCTCACGTGGTTTCTGGGGTTGCCAGAACCGTCAAACTTATCGATCTCGGGCATCTTGAAACCGGCTGGCAATTTTTCTTGAGTTCCCTCAAACAAACCCTCTAACTCTAGCAGGTAGCTATCAACCCCATTAGACTTGCAGACAACTTTCTCTAGCTTTTCCACCTTCTCCTTCATCTCGATACGCTCTTTCTCAGCTTTCTCAATTTTCTCTCTCTCTGCCCTCGGTACATCAGCTCTCGGTGGTTCCGGATCCTCAAACCATTCATCTTCTTCACCCCGAAAAGGAGGGTCGATTATTGGTGGATCAATTACCGGCCTCTGATGGGTCAATGTTTCAAACATGGCCATCATTTGGTCCATCCTTTCTTTCAACTGTGCTATTTCTGCAGCATGTTGTTCGTGATCCATTTCTCTTTCTATCTCTGGCTCTCTTCGTACTAACCTTGCACTCGAATCCCTGACCCAAACTGTCCTGGTGTCCAATACTATCTTGCCTACAACCATTTTTATTTTTAATCAATTTTCAAACAACTTTATTTATTTTGAAAATGCTTGGTAGAATTCTTATGAATGGCTCATATGTCATGCGGATGCGATGCATGTGTGTGTGTGCCTATTCTATATGCCAAATAAAAGAAAATTCTAATCCTAACACATAAACACATAAGCACATAAAATCCTCATCCATGTTGAGTGTGCTAATTTCTCCTTTCATTGTGATCCCCTTTACCCCTTCAATGTTTGAAAATTTTAGAATTTTTTTTTAAATACATTTGACAAGTATTTCTCCCAAAAACAATTCCTGAGTTTTTTTTTTTGGATTTTTTTCTTTAAAGTGAGGAAATGAAAAATATTTCTCACTAAAAAAAATGATTTGGGTTTTACTTGATTAAAAAAAATGAACCTTAAACACCTTTTTTCTTTGAAAGGGTAAAATTTTTTCAAAACAATTTCTTCTTCTTTTGGATAAAAGATGATGATTGATCAAAAAATTTCATGAACAATGAACTTTGGATTCTTGGGTAGGAGCATCACACGATTAGATAATCATCGCACTTTTCATGAATTCGAATGCATACAAGGTCAATGATGCTTAGCTAAACATGATACAAGAGATGTAATCTTATAATCAAGATTCGGCTTATTCTTAAATGTCATAGGACATGAAAAGGAATTGCCCAAAAGTGATTAAGAGGTTACATATCTTTTATCAAGTAAGCATCGTCATCATCTCAAGTAATCCATTTCGGGCATACAAAACTCCCTAGCACATAAATCCTAATCAAGAATTGATTTCCTAAGATCGAAAGGTTCTATGGAAGCTATCATGCAAAGGCCGAGTTTTGGTCAAATAAGGGACCCTTGACACACACCCGATAGGATGCTTCATATACCAAAACATGGTACAAGATCAAGGGTGATCACACGGTCCCATGATGACTTGACCGACCGGGTTGCCCCGAGCCTCCAAGGTCATAGTTCCGTGCAATCGACTGGCGAGACATGCAAGTGCAATGCAACGGGCACACAAAAATTAATTAATTTGATTAAAAGGATGCTTTCAAGTTTAATCCTCGAGTGAACCCAAAATCAAAATTCTGGTCTGCGAAACCAGAGATTCTGGGTTCGATCCCCAGCAGAGTCGACAGATTGTGGATATGCCGGCATTTGGGCCCACTTTTGTTTTTAAAATATTTTTCAAATTCCAAATTCAAAAAAAAATGAGTCGCCACTTAATTTTTAAAAGGAAAATTAAGAAACCATTTTAAAGCAAACTGATCTTTTGCGAAACCAAAGATAAACTGGGTCCGGGGATTATGGAATGAAAGGGGAAGGAGCCCGACGGACTAAAACACCCCCTTTCATCCTATCTCGCGATAGGCCTCTACTCAACATCCTTTTTAATCAAATTAATAATCTAAGCATGCCCTCAATTAATACATATGTACATATAATACATTACACAAGCATGTTGAAAAGGGTGCAAGATTGCTAACGACAAAATATCGTTCATAAGCCACGTAATTCAAACAGCAAACACCATGATATGCAATAGAGAACTAGAGAACATACCCGGGATCCAGCCGCGAATATTAAACGTGCAATGCATGCGAGAATAGAAATCCTAAGAAAAAGGTCTCTATCACACATAAACATATAAGGCAAGACCTAGTCTAAAGTGTCGCACATGAAGTTGAAAATCAATTCAAAATCAAAGGAATGAATTAAACTAGAGAAGGGATGAGAAGTCGTACCTCAAATGCGCTACAAAACAAAGGTTAGTACACATGCCTTAGACAAGATATAATATCAAAGAGTAATTAATCCTAATCCAATGTTCAATTAGATTCAACTAAGTCCAACTTTTCAACTAGGTCCAACTTTATCCAAGAACTAGTTCTAATTGTAAGCATCAATGTATATGAATGAATGAATGATTATGAACAAGAATGAGACATGAATTTATTCACTAATTTGGATCACTTAGCCTCTGGATTTAAACTAAATTATCATTATTCAAAACATGATTTGGGTCCCAAGACAATAGGGATCCATTTGAGTTGGAAATAAATAAGATTAGGCAAAAACAGTAGCAGTTTTTTATGAATTACAGAGAGCAGACCAGATTTTAAACAAAATAGAAATAAAATACTTCCAACGGTTGGATTTTAATAATATTTAGATATGTTATGCCTCTGTGAGTCTAGTTTCTAACCCAAAACGAAAATCAAGGTTTCAACGGTTAGATCTCCGGGAATACAGAAAATACTAGACCTCACTCAGGATTTTACAACTCTCTGTCCAGAGATCTTGTATGATTTTTTAAAAATAGTAAAATAATCCAAAATGCTTCATTCTTTTTAGGGTACCCTCCTAACACATTAATCTACTTAGAAAAAATTATTTTGAGTCACAAACACCTTATTAAAGCTCTGATTTACTAATTTCAAAAACGTTTTACTGTTCTGAAACTATTCTGAAACTCTGGACAGATTGTGGTTGACCTACAAAACCCATGATCAAACCCCTCTAAACAAAAAACCACCTTAAAACAAAAATTACAGTGGTAGATTACTGTGTTATTGACACTTTCCCGTTGGTTTCACTTGATTTCAAGGGTTAGATTTCGAACTAAAAATCTTTGATCGAAAACAGTTTGTGAACTCACTGTTTTCATTTTGCTAGTTCAACTTTGTTTGTTATCCCCAACTATTACATCATGAAGTTGGACTTAAACTAAACCATTTTCTCCTACCATTTGATGGTCATTGGAGACTAAGGACATCTATACATGTAGGTTTTAGATGAAGTATAGAGAACTTCTCAAAACCCAAGGAAGAGATTAGTCTAAGCCATAGAGATGGACTTAAACTAAACTACTTCTCCTACCATTTGATGGTCATTGGAGACTAAGGACATCTTTAGACTTATGGACTTTTGATGAAGTATGAAGTGAATCTCACAAAATCCCAAACAATGAACTCAAACTCATGAATCAAAACTTGAGTTCAAATCATTACTCCTACCACTTGATGGTCATGGGAGGCTAAAGACACACATACATGTAAGTTTTGGATGAAGTATGAAGAACTTCTCAAAACCCAAAGAAGAGATTAGTCTAGGCCATAGAGATAGACTCAAACTAAAGTATTTCTCCTACCATTTGATGGTCATTGGAGACTAAATGAAGTTTAAATCTACTCAAACCTCATTGGAATATAGTAAGAATTCCATAAGATTCTTAATGAGGAGGTCCAAGTCATGAGTTAAGACTTGAATCTCACCAATTATGTGTAGATTAGGACTATGATTCATTTTAATCTCCATATGGATCATATGATCATAGGAAACTAAGGAATCAAAACTCAAAGAGGCTCACTAAGATATGTAAAATCCCATGAGCCTTATGAGAAATAATAGAAATAAGAAATCAAAGTTTATTTGGGGACACTAGGAACACAAACTCTTCAAAATTGAATTTATCTTAAACCCAAGGCATCAATTAGATCCAAATCAATGAAATATTATGAGATTGAATCACAAGTTCCAAGTGGTGTGTGATGAAATGGGGTAAGAAGAGAGATTTTGAAAATGTGAAAAGTTCCTAGATCTAAGAACTTGTGATTGAATTAGCCTAACTCTACCAAGGATTAAGAGGTTACCTTTATGACCTCAAAGAATTCTTCAATTTCTTGTGAAGTTCTTCCAAGATCTTCAAATTCTTCTCAAAAAACTCTTCAAATTCTTCAAGAAATTCTTCTCTTCTTCTCTATTCTCTATCTAATTCTCTCTCTAAACTCAAGTATATCTCTTGTATATGTATATAATGATTCAAAAGCTTCAAGTCCCCTCAAAATGAAGATGAAGATCTATTTATATAGGCCATTACCTCAAGGATAAATGGGTAAATTCGGGTGGAAACCCATGTGCAAAGTTTTCTTCTAGAACATGTGAGAAAAACAGTCTGTTACAGCCAGCGGCACTCGACGGCGGCACTCAGTGAGTGCCGCCGGGTTTTCCGGGTGCCGGGGTTAACTGAATTTAGCCCTTCTTTTTAAATTTTCAAAAGGTATGTTGATGTAAACTAAAATTTTTAATCTATATATATCTATATTTGTACTAAGATCCCCCATGTGCATGGTATATACTTAAATATACTATTTTCTTTTTGTATTTTCTCCTTTTTCAAAATCTCTTTTTTCATTTATTTTCTTCCAAAGAAACCCCCTTTTTTTTATTATCCCCCCCTTTTTTTAAAAAAAAAAGTTCCCAGACAGGGTTTCTCACACATTCTTCATTATTCGAGTTTCTCCCCGAACGCCCAAATCCTCTCCTTTTTATTTTTAATTTTTCAATTTTAACTTGAAGAACATCTTGAAGATTTTGAACTTCTTGGAAAATCTTCGAACATCACGGTCATCATCATCATCGGTCTTTGAGAGGTAACCAATCCCTAGATTTGACATTTGGTCAAAATCGGGGTGTCTACAGTTTGCCCCTCTTTGACAGAATTCGTGAAGCAACGCGTATCACAAATGAATGTCAAAGCCTGTGTGAAAGACAAGCCTTTGACCAAACAATCGAATCTAGGTAAAAACAAAAGTGCGTTGCAAAAAACGGGTGCGCAGATAGCCAAATGCTGGTCGTGCTCCAGGGTGAGCTGCCTACGTATCCCATCGGGAATCAGACCAAGACGTAGTTCGGGCAGGGGACGACGAAACGCAGGCGCAGGTAGTCACACAGATGAATGCTCCTATCTTATCGTGATGCATATGCTCAACAAATTGGTGTCCCATGCTCCCGAGTGTGAGGACACAGAACCATGCTCCTTCCTATCATCAAAAATGCATCCTATACTTCAAGTTTTTCTATTATGATATCATCATATTCTGGGAACATCATGAATGATACCTATGCATGCTCTATGTGAGTTTTGAGAATTATCTGATCGACTGAGCCGCTTTATGCCTTATGCTCCATAGTCGAATCAGGAACCATGCTTTTGAAAAGACTGAGATGCGCTTCGCGCCTTATACTCTGATGTCTTTCAAGAAATGAGATGTTTTTACAGAAAAGTCAAAATCGCTCCAGATTCGATGACCCCATATAGCAGAAAAGTCAGAATCGCTCCAGATTCAATGACCCCCAGAGAGCAGAAAAGTCAGAATCGCTCCAGATTCAATGACCCCAAATAGCAGAAAAGTCAGAATCGCTTCAGATTCAATGACCCCAAATTCGATCAGTATTGCAAGGTTAATTTTTATTTTTCTTTTCCTTTTCAGAACAGTCACGCGGACTTAAACAATTCATTTTCTACCGGGAGTCGCGCAGACTCTAAAATTTATTTCTACTTTTCAAAGATTGGGAGTCGCGCGGACTCGAAAATTCATTTCTACTTTTCAAAGATTGGGAGTCGCACGGACTCGAAAATTCATTTCTACTTTTCAAAGATCAAAAATTCATTTTCTAAAAATTCATTTTATTTTTTCGAAGACCTGGAGTCGCACAGACTCGACAACTTGTCTTCGGCATTTCTAAATTTGGTTTTATCCCTTCCCTTTTTGTTTTGATCGGTAACCCCAGGCTGCAGTAGATGACTTATGCCAAGATCAAAGATTTGATCGGTAACTCAAAGGCTGCGATAGACGACTTATACCAAAACCGATGATTTGATTGGTAACTCATAGGATGCGATAGATGACTTATACCAAGACCGCGGATTTGATCGGTAACTCAAAGGATGCGATAGATGACTTATACCAAGACCGAGGATTTGATCGGTAACTTATAGGATGCGATAGACGACTTATACCAAGACCGAGGATTTGATCGGTGACTCATAGGATGCGATAGATG
The DNA here is from genome assembly GCA_033977485.1 of Hydrangea macrophylla. Lineage (NCBI taxonomy): Eukaryota > Viridiplantae > Streptophyta > Magnoliopsida > Cornales > Hydrangeaceae > Hydrangea > Hydrangea macrophylla. Next base: position 31,550,096 of record CM066993.1, read on the forward strand.
ACTTATACCAAGACCGAGAATTTGATCGGTGACTCATAGGATGCGATAGATGACTTATACCAAGACCGAGGATTTGATCGGTGACTCATAGGATGCGATAGACGACTTATACCAAGACCGAGAATTTGATCGGTGACTCATAGGATGCGATAGACGACTTATACCAAGACCGAGAATTTGATCAGTAACTCATAGGATACGATAGATGACTTATACCAAGACCGAGAATTTGATCAGTAACTCATAGGATGCGATAGACGACTTATACCAAGACCGAGGATTTGATCGGTAACTCATAGGATGCGATAGACGACTTATACCAAGACCGAGAATATGATCGGCGGCTCATAGGATGCGATAGACGACTTATACCAAGACCGAGGATTTGATCGGTAACTCATAGGATGCGATAGACGACTTATACCAAGACCGAGGATTTGATCGGTGACTCATAGGATGCGATAGACGAGTTATACCAAGACCGAGAATTTGATCGGTAACTCATAGGATGCGATAGACGACTTATACCAAGACTGAGAATTTGATGGGTAACTCATAGGATGCGATAGACGACTTATACCAAGACCGAGGATTTGATCGGTAACTCATAGGATGCGATAGACGACTTACACCAAGACCGAGAATTTGATCGGTGGCTCATAGGATGCGATAGACGACTTCTACCAAGACCGAGGATTTGATCGGTAACTCATAGGATGCGATGGACGACTTATACCAAGACCGAGGATTTGATCGGTGACTCATAGGATGCGATAGACGACTTATACCAAGACCAAGAATTTGATCGGTAACTCATAGGATGCGATAGACGACTTATACCAAGACCGAGAATTTGATTGATGACGGTACAGCCTCAAAAGATTTGCTTTGGGCTATTCTAGCTAAAGAGATGTTTATATGCTTCTTATTTTGGATTTATCTTTATCGTTATTTCTTCTTCTTTTTTCAAAATATTCTTTTTGATGGATTGCTTGCTATGGACAGCAGTTTGGGTGATTCGGGCAAGAAGAGGAAGAAGTATGAGCCAGTTCTCCACAACAACCCCACTTTTCTATTTACTGATTTCCTTTTTGATTATAGACAAATTCAAAGGCTTTCTGGTTCATCCGATGATTAGCTTGTACGGCTTGGAGCCTGATCTGCTGAGGGTATTCACTTGATTTTGCTCTCTCTGAAGATATTACTCGACCTCTATTTGATTTCCTTAGCGGAGCAGAATCTGACTCCCTGACCTCCCTGCTATCACCCTTCTTTTGGAATCTTCAATTCTTGTTGATCCCTCTGCGGAATATATCTTTTGGATTTCAAGAAGGTAGACTCAAACTGAGTTGAGATACACACATTTTCAAATTTGTGACCAATTCTGCTTTCTTTTCTTTGCGCTTCTTTGATCAACTTTAGAAAAAATTGTTATCCCATAATATTCTTTCATTCTATCTTCCTTTACGATTGACTTTTTGATAATGAAGAATTCTTCTTTTCATGTTTCTTTCCATCTTAAATCAATTTTAGATTTATGCATGAAAACTTCAACTTTTTACTTCAAAAATTCTTAGGATACCTAAGCTTGGTCCTTGAAAGCCAGTAAACACAGAGATATTTTATTTGGCAAACGACAGTTTGCCCCTAGTTTGACAGGGGGCTTGGGAATGCTAGGCAAACGAAGTTTGCCCCTGGTTTGAGGGAGTTGACGCTGCCTCTGGGAAAACGATAGTTTGCCCCTAGTCTTCAAGGTAATTTCATGAATTGGTTGGGTTTCTTCTTTGGACCGAGGGCCTTGGGAGACCCGCCTACTTATCCCCGAATGGGCATCAGGTCCTATAGTAGTTCGATCGAGGCCTGAAAGAAGTGCAATGATTGACTGTGTGTGTAGTTGTGACCGAACCTTGCAGGCTGCCTATGTATCCCCGAATGGGAATCAGGTCAAAACGTAGTTCATCTACTCTGGAGGTCTTGAAAGAATAAGGCTTCAAGAATTGGTGGCTTTTCGAGCCATGTTTTCATTTAGGTTCAATGGGTGCCCTTTCTGGGCAGATTTTCTGAAACATATTCCTTGTGGCAGCTTTCGAACAAGATGATGAACTACTTCTCCTTCTTATGCATTTTTTTTCTTTTCCTCTTTTCTTCCTTCTTTTTTTCTTTTCTTTTCTTCTTTCCCTTTTTTTTTTGTTTTGTGGCGGTTGATTCTTTTCACCTTATCACTAGCCAGTCAATCTTTACAACTCTCATAATTCATCATGTTTTACTCATACTCTGTCATACTCACATAGTAATATCAGCCCTCCAAATTACTCCTTATCTTTTTCAAAGATATTTCTGCATTGTCTTAGGTCCACTTATCACTTATCCATTGAGTTTCTCACAAAAATTTAATTGATACTTTCAAATCTTTCTTTTCATTTCCAATTTCTTTTCTTAGGATAATTCATGTATTTTGAAGTACTCAAGAATTCTCAATCTTATTTATTCTCTACTTTTTTTTTCTTTCCTTTCTTTTCTCACTATCTCTTATTCTCTTCATGATTTTGACTGGTTAGGATTTGAATTTTGAAATCAGCACGCATCTTATTTTGCTCTAACTTTTGCCTAGGCGCCCTTTCGGGTTTTCATCCTAGCGAGCTCTCTTTTTTTTTCTTTTTCTTTCTTTCTCTTTTTAAGAAGAAGAAGTTCATTTAAGATATCTAGCTACCGTCAAGGAACAAGTTCATGGCTTTGGACTGTGAGCTCACCTTTTAGGTTTGGTATAAAAGGGGGTGATGTGGGATAATTTCTGAATTCATTCTGGCACATCATCATAGGACCATGCAAGGCATCCTTGTATTCTTTTAGCAATGAGAGCAATTTTATGCTTTTATCTTTATTGAGTGAAATATGGAAAGAATCACTTTGAGAATCTTCTTCATTTTCTGAGTCAAATGCCAAGGTTTCTTCAATGATTTTGCATGCAGGTTCATTTGCTCTCTTTTTTTTTCTTTTTTTTTTCACAGTTATTAAAAAAAATCATTAAGCGGAATCAAGTAAGCAGAATCAGTCACTTTCATTGATAACAGAAAATTTAAAAGGTTTGGCTCATACTGGCCATTACAGACTTCCGGGGTAGGGGAATCCTATCACTAAACTCAAGGACCTATTGGCAAATTCCCTGATTTTATCTCTCCTCCATTCTCCGGCTCCTCCTTCCTTGCTTTATTTCCCTTGACCTCTTCCTTCAGTATTTCTCCCATCTGGTCTTCCCCAATCTTCACTTCCATGATCTTTTTTGGACCACTCTCTTCGGTCTTACTGCTTTCTTCATTAAAGAGATTCCTCATGGCCAGGCCATCCAGTGCATAAATCCAATCTTGGATAGACATAGGTTCTGTGAGCGCTTGCAGGTATGGATCTTCATAGTCAACGAACTCATGTAAGAAAGAGATCTCAGACCTTTGCTCCAAGTACTTATCTTTGCAGTCCACCCATGGCTCTGGAGAGCCGTAGCAGGGAAAATCTTCTCCTTTCTTGATGAAGTGTGTATGCAATGCATGACTTCCTTCTTTAAGATCCTTCCCTTTCCCTTTCTTCAAGTCATTCCCATCTAACAGCTTGGCATGGTTGACCACTTCTTCAGCATTTCCTTCTTCTTCTCCTTCGGACCACAGACCATCCGTGTCACTGTAAACCTCCTCCTCCCAGACGGAGTTATCAGTAGGATTGTTTGGATCCCACCAATTGATTTGGATGATTTCATTGTCCATATCTTCCTCAAATGCTTGTTCTTCTTCTCCTCCTATCAGCCAATCCTCTTCCTCGACTACTAGAAGGCATATCCTTTGATCTTCTGGGAATTCATAAGCTTTGGCAGTTTGTCCTACCGGTACGATCAACACAGATGGGTCGAAGATTTCCTTCCCAACACCTAAGAGATTGATGTTCCGTGGTGGTGGTACAGTATGATGATTGGGGAGCGGGTTCCGAGTCACATGCGGTCGAGTTGCAGGTGGAGGGGAAATGGTCTTATTATCGATCAAATCTTGTACTTCATGCCTTAACCTCATACATCGGTCAGTCGTATGGCCATGAGCTTGGTGAAACTCACAATAGAGGCTTGTATTGAAGCCCGGTGGAAGTGGATCAGGCATTGGTTTTGGATCTAGCGGCTTTAGATATCCTTTTTCCATCAATCGCTTGAGAGTGGTGGTCAATGAGATCCCTAAATCAGTGAACTGACGTGGTTGTCCCCCCAACCTTGGTCTTGGCGCACCCTCCTTGCTCAAAACATTGACATCAGTCGCTAACTGGTTTCCCGTGTTCACCCCATAAAATGGTCTTCTAGAGCGGTTCCCCTGAGGTTCCTCCTTAATCCTTCCATCCTTGATTGCGTCCTCAATCCTGGTTCCAATTTCAAATAATTCTACAAAGGTATGAATGCACTGGTACATGAGTTTCTCTTGATAGATGCTCTGGAGATTTTTTATTACAATCCGGATCTGTTCCTTCTCTAGTGGCCGTTGGGTCATTTTTGCAGCTTTCCCCCTCCATCGCGTCAAGAATTCAGCAAATGACTCTCTATTCTCTTGCGTAGTCATTTCTAGATCTCTCACAGTTATATCAAGCTCTTGATTGTATTCATACTGGGTGACAAAAGCCTTCACCACTTCCTCCCATATGCGACTCTTGCTTGGCTCTAATGTGAAATACCAGGATAAAGCTGCCCCAGTCAAAGTTTGTTGAAACAGCATGGCCATCATGGCAGGATTCAGACCACTTGGCTGAAAGGCCCCAATGCACATCCTCACGTGGTTTCTGGGGTTGCCAGAACCGTCAAACTTATCGATCTCGGGCATCTTGAAACCGGCTGGCAATTTTTCTTGAGTTCCCTCAAACAAACCCTCTAACTCTAGCAGGTAGCTATCAACCCCATTAGACTTGCTGACAACTTTCTCTAGCTTTTCCACCTTCTCCTTCATCTCGATACGCTCTTTCTCAGCTTTCTCAATTTTCTCTCTCTCTGCCCTCGGTACATCAGCTCTCGGTGGTTCCGGATCCTCAAACCATTCATCTTCTTTACCCCGAAAAGGAGGGTCGATTATTGGTGGATCAATTACCGGCCTCTGATGGGTCAATGTTTCCAATATGGCCATCATTTGGTCCATCCTTTCTTTCAACTGTGCTATTTCTGCAGCATGTTGTTCGTGATCCATTTCTCTTTCTATCTCTGGCTCTCTTCGTACTAACCTTGCACTCGAATCCCTGACCCAAACTGTCATGGTGTCCAATGCTATCTTGCCTACAACCATTTTTATTTTTAATCAATTTTCAAACAACTTTATTTATTTTGAAAATGCTTGGTAGAATTCTTATGAATGGCTCATATGTCATGCGGATGCGATGCATGTGTGTGTGTGTGTGTGTGCCTATTCTATATGCCAAATAAAAGAAAAATCTAATCCTAACACATAAACACATAAGCACATAAAATCCTCATCCATGTTGAGTGTGCTAATTTATCCTTTCATTGTGATCCCCTTTACCCCTTCAATGTTTGAAAATTTTAGAATTTTTTTTGAAATCCATTTGACAAGTATTTCTCCCAAAAACAATTCCTGAGTTTTTTTTTTTGGATTTTTTTCTTTAAAGTGAGGACATGAAAAATATTTCTCACTAAAAAAAATGATTTGGGTTTTACTTGATTAAAAAAAAATGAACCTTAAACACCTTTTTTCTTTGAAAGGGTAAAATTTTTTCAAAACAATTTCTTCTTCTTTTGGATAAAAGTTGATGATTGATCAAAAAATTTCATGAACAATGAACTTTGGATTCTTGGGTAGGAGCATCACACGATTAGATAATCATCGCACTTTTCATGAATTCGGATGCATACAAGGTCAATGATACTTAGCTAAACATGATACAAGAGATGTAATCTTATAATCAAGATTCGGCTTATTCTTAAATGTCATAGGACATGAAAAGGAATTGCCCAAAAGTGATTAAGAGGTTACATATCTTTTATCAAGTAAACATCGTCATCATCTCAAGTAATCCCTTTCGGGCATACAAAACTCCCTAGCACATAAATCCTAATCAAGAATTGATTTCCTAAGATCGAAAGGTTCTATGGAAGCTATCATGCAAAGGCCGAGTTTTGGTCAAATAAGGGACCCTTGACACACACCCGATAGGATGCTTCATATACCAAAACATGGTACAAGATCAAGGGTGATCACACGGTCCCATGATGACTTGACCGACCGGGTTGCCCCGAGCCTCCAAGGTCATAGTTTCGTGCAATCAACTGGCGAGACATGCAAGTGCAATGCAACGGGCACACAAAAATTAATTAATTTGATTAAAAGGATGCTTTCAAGTCTAATCCTCGAGTGAACCCAAAATCAAAATTCTGGTCTGCGAAACCAGAGATTCTGGGTTCGATCCCCAGCAGAGTCGCCAGATTGTGGATATGCCGGCATTTGGGCCCACTTTTGTTTTTAAAACATTTTTCAAATTCCAAATTCAAAAAAAAATGAGTCGCCACTTAATTTTTAAAAGGAAAATTAAGAAACCATTTTAAAGCAAACTGATCTTTTGCGAAACCAAAGATAAACTGGGTCCGGGGATTATGGAATGAAAGGGGAAGGAGCCCGACGGACTAAAACACCCCCTTTCATCCTATCTCGTGATAGGCCTCTACTCAACATCCTTTTTAATCAAATTAATAATCTAAGCATGCCCTCAATTAATACATATGTACATATAATACATTACACAAGCATGTTGAAAAGGGTGCAAGATTGCTAACGACAAAATATCGTTCATAAGCCACGTAATTCAAACAGCAAACACCATGATATGCAATAGAGAACTAGAGAACATACCCGGGATCCAGCCGCGAATATTAAACGTGCAATGCATGCGAGAATAGAAATCCTAAGAAAAAGGTCTCTATCACACATAAACATATAAGGCAAGACCTAGTCTAAAGTGTCGCACATGAAGTTGAAAATCAATTCAAAATCAAAGGAATGAATTAAACTAGAGAAGGGATGAGAAGTCGTACCTCAAATGCGCTACAAAACAAAGGTTAGTACACATGCCTTAGACAAGATATAATATCAAAGAGTAATTAATCCTAAGCCAATGTTCAATTAGATTCAACTAAGTCCAACTTTTCAACTAGGTCCAACTTTATCCAAGAACTAGTTCTAATTGTAAGCATCAATGTATATGAATGAATGAATGATTATGAACAAGAATGAGACATGAATTTATTCACTAATTTGGATCACTTAGCCTCTGGATTTAAACTAAATTATCATTATTCAAAACATGATTTGGGTCCCAAGACAATAGGGAACCATTTGAGTTGGAAATAAATAAGATTAGGCAAAAACAGTAGCAGTTTTTTATGAATTACAGAGAGCAGACCAGATTTTAAACAAAATAGAAATAAAATACTTCCAACGGTTGGATTTTAATAATATTTAGATATGTTATGCCTCTGTGAGTCTAGTTTCTAACCCAAAACGAAAATCAAGGTTTCAACGGTTAGATCTCCGGGAATACAGAAAATACTAGACCTCACTCAGGATTTTACAACTCTCTGTCCAGAGATCTTGTATGATTTTTTAAAAATAGTAAAATAATCCGAAATGCTTCATTCTTTTTAGGGTACCCTCCTAACACATTAATCTACTTAGAAAAAATTATTTTGAGTCACAAACACCTTATTAAAGCTCTGATTTACTAATTTCAAAAACGTTTTACTGTTCTAAAACTATTCTGAAACTCTGGACAGATTGTGGTTGACCTACAAAACCCATGATCAAACCCCTCTAAACAAAAAACCACCTTAAAACAAAAATTACAGTGGTAGATTACTGTGTTATTGACACTTTCCCGTTGGTTTCACTTGATTTCAAGGGTTAGATTTCGAACTAAAAATCTTTGATCGAAAACAGTTTGTGAACTCTCTGTTTTCATTTTGCTAGTTCAACTTTGTTTGTTAACCCCAACTATTACATCATGAAGTTGGACTTAAACTAAACCATTTTCTCCTACCATTTGATGGTCATTGGAGACTAAGGACATCTATACATGTAGGTTTTAGATGAAGTATAGAGAACTTCTCAAAACCCAAGGAAGAGATTAGTCTAAGCCATAGAGATGGACTTAAACTAAACTACTTCTCCTACCATTTGATGGTCATTGGAGACTAAGGACATCTTTAGACTTATGGACTTTTGATGAAGTATGAAGTGAATCTCACAAAATCCCAAACAATGAACTCAAACTCATGAATCAAAACTTGAGTTCAAATCATTACTCCTACCACTTGATGGTCATGAGAGGCTAAAGACACACATACATGTAAGTTTTGGATGAAGTATGAAGAACTTCTCAAAACCCAAAGAAGAGATTAGTCTAGGCCATAGAGATAGACTCAAACTAAAGTATTTCTCCTACCATTTGATGGTCATTGGAGACTAAATGAAGTTTAAATCTACTCAAACCTCATTGGAATATAGTAAGAATTCCATAAGATTCTTAATGAGGAGGTCCAAGTCATGGGTTAAGACTTGAATCTCACCAATTATGTGTAGATTAGGACTATGATTCATTTTAATCTCCATATGGATCATATGATCATAGGAAACTAAGGAATCAAAACTCAAAGAGGCTCACTAAGATATGTAAAATCTCATGAGCCTTATGAGAAATAATAGAAATAAGAAATCAAAGTTTATTTGGAGACACTAGGAACACAAACTCTTCAAAATTGAATTTATCTTAAACCCAAGGCATCAATTAGATCCAAATCAATGAAATATTATGAGATTGAATCACAAGTTCTAAGTGGCGTGTGATGAAATGGGGTAAGAAGAGAGGTTTTGAAAATGTGAAAAGTTCCTAGATCTAAAAACTTGTGATTGAATTAGCCTAACTCTACCAAGGATTAAGAGGTTACCTTTATGACCTCAAAGAATTCTTCAATTTCTTGTGAAGTTCTTCCAAGATCTTCAAATTCTTCTCAAAAACCTCTTCAAATTCTTCAAGAAATTCTTCTCTTCTTCTCAATTCTCTATCTAATTCTCTCTCTAAACTCAAGTATATCTCTTATATATGTATATAATGATTCAAAAGCTTCAAGTCCCCTCAAAATGAAGATGAAGATCTGTTTATATAGGCCATTACCTCAAGGATAAATGGGTAAATTCGGGTGGAAACCCATGTGCAAAGTTTTCTTCTAGAACATGTGAGAAAAACAGTCTGTTACAGCCAGCGGCACTCGACGGTTGTCGGCGGCATTCACTGAGTGCCGGGCGGCATTCACTGAATGCCGGGCGGCAACCCGTGAGTGCCGGCGCGGCACTCAGTGAGTGTCGCCGGGTTTTCCGGGTGCCGGGGTTAACTGAATTTTGCCCTTCTTTTTTAATTTTCAAAAGGTATGTTGATGTAAACTAAAATTTTTAATCTATATATATCTATATTTGTACTAAGATCCCCCACGTGCATGGTATCACCCATGTGCATGGTATATACTTAAATATACTATTTTCTTTTTGTATTTTCTCCTTTTTCAAAATCTCTTTTTTCATTTATTTTGTCATCTTATTTTCTTCCAAAGAAACCCCCCTTTTTTTTTTATTATCCCCCCCTTTTTTAAAAAAAAAAAAAAAGTTCCCAGACAGGGTTTCTCACACGTTCTTCATTATTCGAGTTTCTCCCCGAACCCCCAAATCCTCTCCTTTTTATTTTTAATTTTTCAATTTTAACTTGAAGAACATCTTGAAGATTTTGAACTTCTTGGAAAATCTTCGAACGTCACGGTCATCGTTATCATCGGTCTTTGAGAGGTAACCAATCCCTAGATTTGACGTTTGGTCAAAATCGGGGTGTCTACAGCTGAGTATTATCACGATAAGATGAGAAATGCACATAAAAGCAAAGAGATACGTCAAACATGACAAACGCGCATTAAGATTAAGGAAAATTGGGTTTTCTCCTCCAAACTTCTATTTCAGTGTCAAGAATGTCAACTTCCTGTGTCAATGTCTATCAATCTATGTCGTGGTCTAATCTGTCATCATCTTGTCTATCGTGATCTCGAGGTTGTGGGTCCAAAGTGATCTAAAATTGTGAAACTTTGAAAGCATCCAAAGGTGGATACAAGCAGAAGGTCTGAACATTGTTGTTGCATCAATTAATCCTAGTCAAAGATGAAGCATCGAGTGGTTGATGGAAAGATGTTAAGACCAACCTTGGATAATGAGTTGAGCCATTGTTGAAACAGATTAGAGTGCCTTGCATGAATATCTGCTAAAGTTGACTGAAGATTTATGAAGCACATCAAAGTCATAGCAAAATCGTCATGTCTTTTGAGTACCTATCAACTATGGATTGGAATTGTGATATTAGGAAATTTGTTTTGGCCCCGAATTGGTCCAATCTTGATGTATAAAGAGTGCTTGAAACTTGTTGAAATTGGTCTGAAGGACCCTTGGGAATTTGAATCTTGGTTGAAGAAAAGTCCCCAAACACGAAGAATCAAGGGCCCTGCAGTTTGAAAATAGCCGAGAATTGGTGATTTGTAGCGAACTCCCGTTGTTTTGGGTTGATTATGTGTTGTCTTGAAAATGGACATTTGGGTCTACTGTCGCTTAAGAATTACATCCAGAAAGGATTTGCAGAAGATGAATCAGAAGGCATGATCTTTAAACCAGGGTCAAGATATTTAGAAAAGGTCAGAATGAACCCAATGTACATGAGCTGGTCGAATCACCGATATGAGTCTCCGATTAAATCAGCAGGGCCTCCAGAATATGAGCTCACATCTCAAAAATCTCAGATATCTCCCCAAGCAGAGAACTTTCAGATATCGTCAGAATCACCACCAGAAGAAAGGTGTACTACAGCAGATTCGTGAAATCAGAACCCATACATCTCTCAGAGACATAGAATCTCCCCAGCAGAGAACTTTCAAAATCCATGTTGCCCCCAGTAGATATAGGGTTTCTTTCAGCATCGAGTATCATAACTACCTCCGAATATAGGGTATTTCTTAGAATTACCACCAGATATAGGGTTTTTTTCAAGCATCGTGTATCAGAACTGCCACCAGATGAAGGGTTTCTATCAGCATCAACTATCAAAAGTGCCTCCATATATAGGGTATCCATCAGAATCGAGTATCGGGGTTGCCTCCAGATATAGGGTTTCTCTCAGCATCGTGTTGCCTCCAGATATAGGGTTTCTCTCAGCATTGTTGCCTCCAAATATAAGGTATCTCTTAGAATCATGTATTTCAGAATCGAGTATCGGGGTTGCCTCCAGATATAGGTTATCTCTCAAAATTGTGTACATCTCAGAATTATGTATCCGTGGGTTATCTTTAGAATGTAGGGTTTCTCTCAGAATCTATGTATCTCTCAAAATTCATGCATCAGAATAGAAGATTTGTCTAGAAGAAAGACCTGTTTTAGAAAAATAGAAGATTTGTCTCCGGTAGAGAGACTTGTTTCACAGGATTTGCCTCCGGACCTATTTCAGAAGATTTGTCCTCCAAAGAAGGACCTGTTTCAGAAGAACAGAAGATTTGTCGCCGATAGAGGGACCTGTTTCAGCAATCGTCCCTAGTAGAAGGACTCTACATCAGTAATCGTCCCTAACAGAAGGACTCTACATCAAGAATCGTCCCCAGCAGAAGGACTCTACATCAACAATCATCCCCAGCAGAAGGACTCTACATCAGCAATCGTCCCCAGTAGAAGGACTATACATCAGCAATCATCCCCAGCAGAAGGACTCTACATCAGCAATCATCCCCAGCAGAAGGACTCTCCATCAACAATCATCCCCAGCAGAAGGACTCTATATCAACAATCATCCCCAGCAGAAGGACTCTACATCAGCAATCATCCCCAGCAGAAGGACTCTACATCAGTAATCATCCCCAGCAGAAAGACTCTACATCAGCAATCGTCCCTAGCAGAAGGACTCTACGTCAGCAATCATCCCCAGCAGAAGGACTCTACGTCAGGAATCATCCCCAACAGAAGGACTCTACATCAGCAATCGTCCCTAGCAGAAGGACTCTACATCAGCAATCGTCCCCAGTAGAAGGACTCTACATCAGCAATCATCCTTAGCAGAAGGACTCTTCATCAGCGATCGTCCAGGGAATTCATCCAAGATACTCTGCTCTTTTGAAGTCGTCCGAGATATAGATGACACCTACAAACCTCAAGCTCAGAAGAAAAACTCCGATAAAGCTCCGAGAATCATCTAAGATCTATATATCATTCTTCTCTTTAGACACATTCGACTATGAGAGTGAGACGTTGCGTCCCTTATATTAGATTTTGCATATAGGGAACCCTTGAGGATGATTCCTCCAGCAGTTGTACATTCACGTTTTCATACTGCACCAGCATCCTAAGATAGGAGCATTTAATCTGTATTATTGTTTGTGTGTTTTCTGTCCTCTCGCGCATATGAACTACACCCTGGTCTGATTCCTGAAAAGGATACGTAGGCAACTCCAATGGAGCATGACCAGCAGCGACTTCGATTTAGTAGCCTCTACCCAGCATTGCATTGCATTATTGTATTTCATAATTCCTTGATTTTCTCTGGTTTTGTATTTCTTGATTTTTGTGGATTTTTATTTTTCCTAAAACCTCTCAGTATGGTTATTGGGTGCCTTCAAGGCTTTGGCACTCACTTGCAGTTCACGTTGTTCACAACAAGCTCTGCCAAAGAGGGGCAAACTGTAGATTCCCAATTTTGACCACACTGATAGGATTTAGGGTGGACAACGTCTTGGAAAATTCAATGATGAAAAGTATCCTGTGGAAGGTACTAGATTCCACACAATCGAAAGATTGAACTTCGGAAAGTGACTTCAAGCTCAGAAAAGCCTTTTTCCATGGATAAATCCCGATTTTGTCAAAATTGACTCTCAGAATTCATATTCACTCAGGGTTATATGAACATTAAGTGTTCTAAATGTAGTATTCTAGGTATCCAGAGATTCAATTTCAAAGAAAAGTTCGAAATCGACGCACATTTGAAAGCAATTTTAACAAAGACGTCGTTTGATTTCAAAAAGACAACAAAAGTTCTGGAGGACTTCCGGGCTTCAATTGGACTTCAATTCTCATTTTAAAACCTCCTAGAATATTTTTATACTGAAATTCAGCCTGACAACTTTCCAAAGGTACGTAAACGGCCAATTTTGGACATCAAAAAGCATTTTTACAAAAATCTAGAAAAGTAGTGCACATAATTTTTGAAATAAGGCTTGTGGACAACCAGGGGAACAAAAAAATGGAGATGGCGGGTCCCACAAGTGGGGTGGCGGTTCCCTCCTAACCGCCACCTATGAGGAGTGTTCTCCATTGGTTTTTCTTGTTCCAGACCATTCTAGAAGGCTCCCAGTGTGAGGAAATTGCCTAGAAAATACGTTTAGACACTGAAATGGCCATTTTAACCCTCTTTTATGCTCTAAAAATCATGTTTTAACCCTGTAACTTAAGAGCTAAGTCTTCAAAACTCTATATAAGATCTCATGCATCTCATATAAGATCATCTTGGATCATCTTGGAAGATCTTGAAGATACAAGAGAGTACACAAGTGAATATACTTGCAAAATACTTTCAACTTAAGAGAGAATTCTAGAGAGAGAGAATTATGAATTAGAATTCCCTAAACTAATCTCAAGATAATTAGATTAGATGAATTAGACATCAATTGCCTCTATTAACTTTCATGGATGAGTGCTTGAAGAACACTTGAAGAAAGAGATTTTCAATTCAACTTTGGTTATATAATTGAGAATCCTCCAAGAGGTAAACACTATAATTCATCTCTAATTCCTATTATATATATATAGAGATAGATCAATCTATAAGATTTGGATCTAGCTTAGTTTTATTTCATTTATTAGAACATTCATCCTCTTCATCTCTTGTTCTTCACACACTCACATAGCTAGATCCAAATCTCTTTTGATTTTCATTAATAATTCATAATTAGAGATTGTTTTTCACTTTAATTTTAAATTTTGATTTCATTCTTGTGTTTTAATTTAAATCCATGCATACATGATTATATATATATATGTATCTATTTTGAATTCTATGATGGTATAGAAGCATGATCTATGAGAGTGATAATTCCTATGTTCATACCCGTCTCTTGATCATTTCTATTACCTAGAACTCCTATTTGAAATTCATCTCCAATAGGACATTTGTAAGTCCCTTTGATCCATGATCCAAAGTTCTTCATAGAACTTGAGGGCTAAATTAATTGAAAATCATGATAGTCAAGTAGATCTATGAATTTGATCTCTCTAATAAGCTCCAACAAAACACCTAGGATGTTTTCCGTACACTTAAAATGAACTAGATGAAAATTCAGCAAAATAGATTGGTTTTGTCCATGAGATTTGGTCCATTAAAACCCATAGTTTTATGGATTTCAAATTTTTTGGGTTAACTTTGATGAATTAGCTTTCATCCGGTCCGTTTCGAGTGCTTCTCAGATCCATATAATATTTTTAGAAATTGTTGAGAAATCGGTTAACAAATTTTAACATAGTCTATTTGTGCTTGAATTTCAGAAAATCTATAATAATTATTAATGTTCTGCTTTTTTAGGATGATTCCTAACTCATGTATCTATATGCCGATGTAAAATCATGAGCATACGATCGAGTTAAGATCGTTTTCTAAGCATTTAAAGTTGATACTACTATTCTGGAATTTTTTAAGTTTAACTACAATTATGATTAAGTATACAAAATGGTCATATCTTGATCATTGAACAACAATTGATGAATAAAACTTGGTTTAGAAATCATCTAGGATAATTGGATGAGAGATCAAAAGCTTAGATCTACTTGATTAACATGATTCATGAATTTCTATCATGCTTCTATTATGTTTTGCATTCTTTTGTCAAATGATACCAAATTTCCATAATAACAGAGTCTATTTAAAACACTTTTTCAGAAACCTCATAATCATGACATGTCCATGGGATTACTTTTTTCATAAACTACGATGAAATAGCTTTCTTTTGACACCAAATAGAGCTTCACAGGATTTTTGTAGAATTAATTATGATTTTTACAAGAATAGTGGACGGTCCTGATCCACCGTTCCCAAAACTCTTATTTCTCAAACTTCAAAAATGGTAAAGAGGTTTTACTTTTTGGAGAAGTTCCCTAAGACATGTATCTAACTTTTTGTAAAACGATTTTAATCCAGCTCATGTTTAAGACCACTTTTGATAAGAAATTTGATTGATGACATTTTCTACTTATTTTTCATGCATATTATTTGTTTGCTTGTGTTTTTGCAACGCTTGGGTATTCTTTGGTGCTTTAGTGTAGAGAATTGAATGCCGTGGAACCGGACTTCGATTTGTGATCTTGCCTTGTCTACATATGGCTTAGTGCCCATGTATCGTGTACCTTCACTATCCCTTCTCTTAGAATTTTTCTAGGTTTACAACTTTGTTTTCAACGACACATTTCCTTTAGGATAGTCTCCGTTTATATGATTATTTGTTAGAGACATCTTATCTAGGATTGTTGCATGATTGCATTATATGTTTCCATTTCTTTTTGCTTTTGCGACTCCGCTTGAGTCAACCCAATGTAAGTTCTCTTGTTCCCTTTTGCATATCATGACATGTTTCCTTTATTTGCATCGGTTCCAGGTGGGACTAACCACTATAAGTATACCTCTCTCTTGTATTGCATGTGCATCCGACTTCTACTTGATTTAATCTCTTGACATGATTTTCATTAGATGTTCCTTTTTGCCATGTATATATTTATCTAGTATGTTTGAGGAAACAACATCAATTATGAATTAAGAACAAGGATATTTGAATCAAGGCCTACCATTCGGTAGGGCGAGGAGGGGGTGCTTTAGTCTTGATTGGGCTCTTTTCCCTCTCGTACCAAGACCCCCGAACCTAGTTTCTGGTAATGAAGGGCGAGTAACCTTATTCAATTTAGGGTGAGTCAAATTTGGATTTCCTAATTCCCGATAAAAATTAGGTGGCAACTCTTTGTCTCTAGGACCGCGTGAGGATGTTCTAGTTTTCCCTGAAGTGTGCTCCTTGGGATCTATCCCGGGACACTATCGAGGGAAAACGCCAGGACCTCGGATCCGGCGTGTCCACAATCACACACTGACATAGCTAGATCCAAGTCTCTTTTGATTTTATTGATAATTCTTAATTAGAGATTGATTTTCATTTTGGTTTTCAATTTTGATTTCATTCTTTTATTTTAGTTTAGATCCATGCATACATGATTATATATATATATATGTATCTATTTTTGAATTCTATGATGGTTTGGAAGTATGATCTATGAGAAGGATGATTCCTATGTTCATACATATCTCTTGATTATTCCTATAATCTAGAATTCATATTGAAATTCATCTCCAATAGAATATTTGTAAGTCCCTTTTAATCTATAATCTAAAGTTCTTCATAGAACTTGAGGGCTAAATTGATTGGAAATCATGACAACTAAGTTGATCTATGAGTTTGATCTCTCAAATAAGCTTCAACCATCACCTAAGATATTTTTTCTCACACTTTAAAATGAACTAGATAAAATTCAGCAAAACAGATTGGTTTTGTCCAATAAGATTTGGTCCACCAAAGCCTATAGTTTGATGGATTTCAAATTTTTTGGATAAACTTTGATGAATTAGCTTTCATTCGATCCGTTTTGAGAGTCACTAGGATCCATATGCTATTTTTAGAAATTGTTGAGAAATCGGTTGACAAATTTGAACATGCTCTTTTTGTATTTGAATTTCATAAAATCTATAATAGCTATCGATGTTCCACTTTTTGAGGATGATTCCTAACTCATGTATCTATATGTCGATGTAAAATCGTGAGCATACGATCATGTTAAGATCATTTTCTAAGCGTTTGAAGTTGATAAAACTATTCTGGAATTTTCTAAGGGTAACTACAATCATAATTATGTATACAAAATGGTCATACTTTGATCACTCAACAATAATTGATGAATAAAACTTGGTTTAGAAATCATCTAGGAAAAATTGATGAGAGATCAAAAGCTTAGATCAACTTGATTAACATGATTTATGAATTTCTATTATGTTTTGCATTCCTCTGTCAAATGATACCAAACTTCCAGAATAACAGAATCTGTTTAAAACAACTTTTCAGAGACCTTAAGATCATGACATGTCCATGGGATTATTTTTGTCATAAACTGCAGTGAAATAGCTTTCTTTTGACACCAAATATAGCTTCACATGATTTTTGTAGAATTAATTATGTTTTTACAATAACAGTGGACAATCCTGATCCACTGTTCCCAAAACTCTTATTTCTCTAACTTCAAAAATGGTGAAGAGGTTCTACTTTTTGGAGAAGTTTCCTAAGACATGTATCTAACTTTCTGTAAAAGGGTTTTAACCCGGCTCATGATTAAGACCATTCTTGATAAGATTCATTAGAGGTTGCTAAATCAAGAAATTTGATTGATGACATATTTTCTTTGTTTATCATGCATATCATTTGTTTGCTTGTATTTTTGCAATGCTGGGGTATTCCTTGGTGTCTTAGTGCAGAGAATTGAATATCGTGGATCCGGACTTCGATTTGTGAGCATGCCTTATCTACATGTGGCTTATGCCCATGTATTATGTACTATCTCTATCCTTTCTCTTAGAATTTTTCTAGGTTTACAACTTTATTTTCAACGACACATTTCCTTTAGGATAGTCCTCGTTTATATGCTTATATGTTAGAGACATCTTATCTAGGATTGTTTCATGATTGTATTGCACGTTTCCATTCTTTTGCTTTTTGCGACTCCACTTGAGTCAATCCAATGTAAGTCTTCTCGTTCCTTTTTTGCATTTCATGACATGTTTCCTTTACTTGCATTAGTCCTGGGCAGGACTAACCAGTGTAAGTATACCACTCTCTTGTATTGCATGTTCATCCGACTTCTGCTTGATTTAACCTCTTGACATAATTTTTCTTAGATGTTCCCTTTTGACATGTATATATTATCTAGTATGTTTGAGGAAACAACACCAATTATGAATTAAGAACAAGGATATTTGAATCAAGGCCTACCGTTCGGTAGGGCGAGGAGGGGTGCTTTAGTCCTACTCCGGCTCCTTCCGCTCTTGTACCAAGACCCATGAACCTAGTTTCTGGTAATGAAGGGCAAGTAACCTTATTCAATTTTGGGCGAGTCAAACTTAGGTTTCTTAATTCTTAAAAAAAAATTAGGTGACGACTCTTTGTCTCTAGGATCACGTGAGGAAGTTCTAGTTTCCCTGAAGTGTGCTCCTTGGGATCGGTCCCGGGAAAATATCGGGGAAACGCCAGGGTCCCCCGTGAGCATTGTCCACAATCAGTATTTTAGACTCTTATGGTTGGTGAAGATCTCATATGTCTCTCCGTATAGGTAATGTCTCCAAATCTTCAAGGCGAAGATTACCGCCGCTAATTCCAGATCATGTGTTGGGTAATTTTTCTCGTGTGGTCTCAGTTGTCTTGAAGCATAAGCAATCACCTTGTCATCTTGTGTCAGAACACATCCCAAGCCTTGGTGAGAAGCATCACTGTAACTTTTGAAATTTTCGGTACTTGTTGGAATTGTAAGTATTGGTGTCGTTATCAACTTTGTCTTTAATTCCAAGTAGCATTCATTGCATTTCTTGTCTCATTCAAACGGTACATCTTTTCTCATCAACTTTATCATTGGAGTCGCAATTCTAGAAAAGTCTTTGACAAACCATCTATAATATCCATCTAACCCCAAGAAACTTCAAATCTCTGACATGTTAGTTAGCCTTGACCAATTCATAATGGCCTCAATCTTCTGTTGGTCCACGGAAATACTCTTCTTAGATATCACATGCTCTAAGAATGTGACACTTGTCAACCAAAACTTGATTTTCTTCAATTTCCCAAACAACTGTCTTTCTAGAACGTGCTGCAAAACTAATCTCAAGTATCGCTCATGCTCCTCCAAACTCTTGGAGTAAATGAGAATATCATCAATAAAACAATAACAAACTCATCCAAATATGATTTGAACACACGGTTCATTAAATCCATGAAGGCGGCAGATGCATTACTAACCCCAAACGGCATCACTATAAATTCATAGTGCCCGTATCGGTCCTAAAGGCCGTCGTCTCTACATCCTCGGCTTTAACCTTCAATTAGTGATATCCTAATCTCAATTCTATCTTCGAAAATACCTAAACTCCTTGAAGCTGATCAAATAGGTGATCGATATGCAACAACAGATATTTGTTCTTGATTGTTACCTTGTTGATTTCGCAATAGTCAATACACATCTGCATTGTACCATCCTTCTTCTTCACAAATAATGCTGATGCACCCCACGGGGATACACTAGGCCGAATGAAACCTTTGTCTAGCATCTCTTGCAACTGAATCTTTAACTCTTTCAACTCAATCGGTGCCATTTGGTATGGTGCTCGTGAAATTGGTTGGGTCTCTAGCATAACATTAATACCAAATTCAATTTCTTGATCAATTAACACACTAGGTAATTCCTCTGGAAACACATCTGGGAATTCGTTTACTATCGAAATATTTTCAAGTTTAAGATCAATACCCCTAGTATCGAGAATACTACATAGAAACCCATGACAGCCCTTCTTCAATAATTGACATGCTTTAACAGCTGACATAATGTATGGCGACGACACGACACCCTTGCCTTGAAAATAAAGCACATCTTGATTCGAAATAAAGAATACTACCCCTTTTCTCTTACAATCAATGTTTGTGTGATTAGCCGCTAACCAATCCATACCCAATATAACATCAAAATGTTAAATAATTACTGGTTCTAAATTGACTGTTAAACTTTTACCACCTATAATTATCTCATAGTTTCTAAACACCCCTGAGCTAATCATCGGAACCCCTAATGGTATTGCTACTGATAGATCATGTCCAGAAACTCTAATGGTTTATCCAGATGCTTAGCAAAATAATGTGATACAAATGAGTGTGTGGATCCCAAATCTATAAATACATTCGCTAAGTGTGAGCAAATGGGAACCTTACCTGAAACCACAGTGTCAGTTGAAGTGGTCTCCCCGGCCTGAGTTGATAGGAACTTGCCTCTCGTGTCTCCCTCCTCGGAGGTTGTTGGGTAAATCTTGGTGTGATAACACTAGCTGTAGAAGAACCGGAACCTGAAGCTCCTTGACGCTTGGTTAGACAGTCTTTAGCTTGATGTCCCAATTCCTTACATGTAAAGCATTGGCCCCTCATATCTATGTTCTGGTTTGGACAGTTTCTTGCTATGTGTCCCAGTTGTCGACAAATGTTACAAGTAATTGGATTTGGGAGTTGATTACATCGTCCCAAATGGAATTTCTGACAAGTCTGACACCTCTATTTATTCCCACTAGAACCACTGCCACTACAAGCCGATGAACCTCCCGGACTCTGTCTCTTGGCACTTCCTTGTCCACTAAACTGACTTGAACCCACTCGCTTGCTTTGTTGACTCGGTGGTGATGGCATGCTTGAAGATCTTCTCCATATCTGCGATCCAAAAGTTTGCTTTCATTGGATCAACCTTCCCACAAAATATTGTCGCCTTTTGTTTATGAAATTTCGAGATGGTTACAATTTCCTCTCTCGGAATTGGATTTGGTTTAACCGGTCTTTCCTCGACCACGTGAGTTTCAACCACTCGGACTAATCCTTCAATAGCTCTTTCAACTCGTTCCATTCGGTTTGAGGTGTCACCACCAGACATTATACCTGGCACCCACATTATATTACACACATACGTTACTTTTAAGAAACACATAGCATGCTAATCAACATTAAAAGTATGTTAAGTAAACGTGTATGCATGATCATGCAGCTACGTATTATTGTATGCACACTATGCGTGGTACATCTCCCATCCCCAAAGGCTCTATCCTACTGCTCTGGTATCAACAAATTGTCACACCTGATCGGGAGAGAACTAATCCTAATTATACGCCTTAACGAGCATCTGTTAGTACCTTTTTATCCTGTTTTGTATATTTTTACTTCGTTTTCTATTTTCTGACAGGTTTTGGAAGAAATCACCTAAACCAGGATAAACATGGTGAAAAAGCAGAAGAAAAGAAGCTGAAAAAGCCAAGTCGCGCGCGCGACCTGCTGGCGCGAAAATCCGAGAATCGCTCGCACGATCCGCTCGCGCGAGAACCCAAAAATCGCTCGCGCGATCCGCGCGCGCGAAGTCCCAAATGTCGCGCTCCCGCGACCCGCTCGCGCGATATGTGTAAAAACCAAAGTTGCGTATTTCAGTATACTGAAGACTCCTGTGCAAACGAAACTGCTAAACGACGTCTAGACTGTAAATTACATCAGTTTCAGTTCGTTTCGGGTTAGGAAGGCTTCCAAAACTTGTTGTAAATCTATATATACCCTACTTTATTACAATTAAAGGGTTAGACATTATTGGCAACTATTATACACACATTCTACAACCATACTTTCAGCCATTGAAGGGAGGGAAGCAAGGAGAAGAAGAAGAAGACCAAGGGTTTCCATGGCCTCCTCCATCAACTACTTGCCATCCATCACTTCCATGGACGGCTAGATCATAGATCTAGGGTTTCAATGAAGCCCTAGACGAGTAATAGGGTTTTATTTATGTTTTTATTTTAGTTTTATTATGTATGGATGACAGTCACATGTTTAGAGGATTTTTATAAATAATTTGTACTTCCATTGATTAAATCATTACTTTCAGAATTTATTCTTGTCTTAGATCTATTTTGACTGTGATGTGCTCAACGATCTATTCTTGCTGTGCTTGTTTAGATTGTTTACATGTGATGGTGCTTTATTGATTTGTGCTATCAAGTATCCGAATAGTCCATGCCTAGGTTAGACGGATTAGATCACAACCCTAGTTTAGTGTGGGATAATTCGTGCTAACCGAAGATGGATTATGTTGGTGCTTGAACCATGAATATCTTCTTGTCGGAGGAATTGGGCTTGTAGCTACAATTCCCCATTATCATCCAATGTAATAAGCTAAAGTAATTTATAAATATTCCTATTATGAAGCTAGTGGTGGATTTGCAATCCTAGGTTCCCTTAAACATTATTTAAAACACTTTTAATTGCTTTCATAGTTTAGATTTAGTTTTATTGTTATTAGTTTAATTAAATTCAAATCAAAATCCATTTTTATAATTAATTAGATTTAGGTTTTAAGATTAAAACACGGTAGTTAATCAATCTCTGTGGGTTCGACCTTTACTTCCACACTGCAAATCTTTTGAAAAGTAAAGAATACTTTTATATCTTGATATTGACAACATCAATTTTTGGCGCCGTTGCCGGGGATTGCATTACTACCTTTAGTTTTATAATCTTAGTTTAGTTAATTTGTAAATATTAGGTTAGTTTTTATTATTTATTTTATTTTCCGTTTTGTTTTTAATTACTAACTTGTTCTTTTATTTTATAGGTTTTCGAGTCATCAAATTCCAACATTTCCGAGTGGAGTAGCTAATTACATCAAAGGAGCTTACGCAAATAAAAATATAAATAAAATAAAATAAATTACTTCTTGTGAAACTTGCTTTAAACCACTGTAAGTCAGGGCGCTGTGACGCACTATTTGCATTAGTTTAGGGTTAATTGCACTGCATTAGCTAGGAAACCCGGGGCGCTGGGCTTGACGCGGTCATTGCATTACAGGATAATATTCATGCATCACAGTAGTTGAGTGCTTGTTATCTTAGTTGCGTGATTGCTATTTGTTTTTTTTAGTTGAGTCAGTTTTTGTTTTTAGTTTACTTTTTTTTTTAGTTTATGTTAGGTACACGTTCAAATAAACTGGAATTAAAACCTTTTGACTCTGAACTTGAACGTACATTAAGACTTAACAAGACTTCAAACTTAACTTCTAGAACAAGGTTTTTAATAGACGACGATTTGACACCAAAACCAACGTCTTTATTTGAATTTGAAATACGTAGTACTCTTACAAGACTAAAGAAACCACGCTTTCATAACATAGAACCAATTAAAATGGCAGACATTGGAAATAATAACGAAAACAACCAAAATAATAACGGAGATAATCTGAATAATCTTAATATACCGCCACCTCCTCCACTTATAAACTATTTTATTCCTACGACGTACATGCCACAAGCTGGTATTGAATTACCGGAGGCGACAGCATCTCACTTTGAGATAAAGTCGTCTACCATCTCGCTACATCCATCATTCCATGGCCGTCTAAATGAAGACCCTTACCAACACTTAGGGGATTTTCAGGGTATATGCTCTACTTTGAAAATACAAAACCTAAATAATGATGAATTAAAATTGCGGCTCTTCCCATTCTCCTTAAGAGACAAAGCAAAGTATTGGCTTCAATCACTTGAGCCAAACACAATAAAAACATGGGAAGCATTACACACCGCCTTTTTACAAAAAAATTTCCCTATTATGCGTACAAATAAGATAAGAAAAGATATAACTAATTTTGTGATGAAAGATGGGGAGACTCTTTATGACACGTGGGAAAAATTTAAAGAATTATTACGTTCGTACCCACACCATCAGGTTCCCAAGTGGCAATTGGTTCAAGTTTTCTACGAGGGGCTTATTCCCTCTGTTAGGAATACCGTCGATGCCGTTTGTGCGGGAACTTTCCTACACAAAAGCGCCGACGAGGCCTGGAAAATTTTTGAAACTTTGAGCGAGAATTTGATGCACCAAGCGATGTCTGTCCGTTCTGAGGGATACCTTCAACCTAAGCGAGAGGTGACAGTTGAGTCAAGTCAGTCAGTTCAAATACAAGAATTAAATAGAAAACTTGACCGACTTATGCAAATGAACAAAACGTCTAATCCACCCTCTTTAGAAGTATGTGCATTATGTTCTGAACCGTCCCATAATATCTTTGCATGTCCTTCTGCATCTCAATATCCGGAATTTGTTGAACAACACGTTAATTCTATGCAACAATTCCCACAAAATAATTATAATCCTAGGTCGACTAATTTTCCTAATATGTACCGACCCCAATATCAACAAGGTCAACACCAACTACCTCCTCCACCTCCACGCAATAATGCATTTGAGGAGAAGGTGTTGGCCTCACTTGAAAACTTTGGTTCGGTGGTCCAGTTAGTACACTCTCACACACAATCCATCGCAAAACTGGAGTCTCAAATGGGACAAGTAGTTAATACATTAAACCGTTTAACTGAGAGCAAGTTACCGAGTCAACCTACTCAGCAACCTAAGGGGCAATACGCAGTGGGTAGTACGAGTGAGAGCGTGAACGCTGTTTCGACTAGGATGACTACTCGAGATGAGGAAGTTGTTGTAATTCCGGATGGGGGTGAGAAAAATAAAAATTTAAATTTGAATAAAGGAAAAAGTGAAGAAGTGAGTCAAAATAAGAAAGATAAAGAACCGGTCCCAACTAATTACATTCCAAAGTTACCTTTTCCACCCAATGTTGAGGAACCGTCTAATTTTCCAAAGAAAAAGTCAAAAACTGAGGATATACTCGAGGTATTTAAGCAAGTTAAAATCAATATTCCATTCCTCGATGCGATAAAACAAATTCCTGCTTACGCTAAATGTCTTAAAGACCTATGTACGCAAAAACGCAAAATACGCAGTCATACTCCGAAAAAGGTATTCCTCACAGAAAAAATAAGTTCTATTTTCCAACACGCCCCTCCGAATTATAAGGATCCCGGTACACCTACGATTTCATGTGTCATAGGTGACACTATCATTCATCGGGCTCTCCTTGACTTTGGAGCAAGTGTTAATCTCTTACCTTATCATGTCTACAAACAACTAGGATTAGGTGAACTTAAACCTACAGCTGCTACTATTCAATTAGCGGATCGTTCCGTCAAAGTACCTAGAGGAATCGTCGAAGACGTCCTAGTAAAAGTTGATCAATGTTTTTATCCTGTTGATTTTATGGTCCTTGACACCGAACCGGTGCTAGATAATAGAAAATACACTCCTGTTATTCTTGGTCGCCCATTATTAGCCACGGCCAACGCCCGTGTCAATTGTAGAACAGAGGTGATGAAAGTGTCATTCGGGAATATAAAATTAAAATTAAACGTGTTTAACGCTGTCGATCAACCTCCTAAAGACGACGATTACCTATGTGAGGCGGAAGGTGAGATAAGACGGAATATTGAGCCTAACAAAGCAATTAATGTGAGTAACGACAAAGACATAGCGGATGATGAGTGGATGAACCCTAATACCTCGGACCCTAATGCTGAATCTACTCGAAAGGTAAGAAATCGATTTGAACATACTGACAAACCGTCGATTGAATTAATTCGAAGCGACGTAATTTCTGCTTACCATTGAGCTCTACCTGACATCCTTAGGGGTACAAAATCCGAGTTATAGCCTCCGTAAGTCTTGAGCTAGAACGGTCTAGCTGAAGACGTAAAAGTTAGCGCTTCTTGGGAGGCAACCCAAGCTTTATTTCGTTCGTTTCTCTTATTTTTGAGTCTGTTTGAGTCTGTTTTGGACATTCTGGACAGGTTTGGGGGTTGGAATTAATTTATTTTAATATTGTATACATAATTTTAGCTAAAAAATGGAAAATACCATTCTCGCGCGCGCGGCCCGCTCGCGCGGCCCGCTGGCGCGAGAATGTGCCTTAGTGTTTTTTCTGTCATTTTCTTTATATGAGCCCTCAGGTTCTCCTCGCGCCTGATGTCGCGGGCGCGAGGTAGATCGCGGGCGCGAGGGGGTGCCGCTGGCGCGATTTCAGAAGAATTAAAAAAAAAAAAAAAAAGAAAATTGGGATTCGCGCGCGCGACGGCCGCTCGCGCGGACCGCTCGCCCGATTCCCCACTTTCCTGTTTTTTCCCTTTTGTTTTCTATATCCTTCCCCCTACCTATTTTATTTGTGTTTCTTTTATGTTTTTGTTATTTTGTTCAGTTTAGTTCGTGTTCGTTGTTTTCCTTGTTACATTTATACTTTTTCGTTTTATTTCTTTTCCATTTGCTTATTTAGTTTCGTTTAGCTTAGTTATAATTCTTTTAGCTGTTTTTATTATTTTGTTTGTTTAATTTTCTTTTGTTAAGAAGTAACAGGTAACATTGAACTTTATAGCCATATTCCTTTGTGTTCACCTGTTCTATGCTTGTCCAGATCGAGGTACTATCGTTCCTTCCTTACCTACTCTCCGTTCTTTCGTTTTATTGTTTCATTGGGGACAATGAAAGGTTTAGGTTTGGGGGTATGCACACACATGCACATTATTTTATGCAAAATTTTAAAATTTTTCAATAAGTATGTTTAAATAAACGATGTTACCTACGGTTTTTGCAATCTCAATTTGGTACTTCTTGTTATGTAACTATGATTGTGATAAACAAAAGAAGATGTGATTAAACATTTGCTGAAGTTGTGATGTAACATTTTAAGTTATGTATTGTTTGAATCATAGTTTTATATCATAAATTTGCACACAAACTTATGCACTGCACGTAGTCATTGGAATACATGTTTGATGTGAACTATAATAGGATTCGGATTTCTAGATAACACATGGTGGAGACTAAGCCCAGTGAGCTTTTGAGCCTATCTTTTCTTTTTAGAGGGTTATAAATACATCTTGTGTTTGTCGAATTTCATTGAAATAGCGCATCTATTTGTTGTTTAGTCTCATTATTCTTGTTTTGGTTGATAATCAAGTTAAAATAGTTGTTACCATGCTAAATAATCTTCCGTCGTACATGTTGAAGAACCATTTAACCATAGGACATGATTATAGGCCTTCTTTGTTTATTACCGACCGATAAATGAAAAATTTCCTTAGTTCGTCCTTTGAGCCGTTAAAATGCCATTTCTTTCTTTAATTACCATTATCCTTGTTTTTGCTCCGACTTGACAAACTTGGAGTTCACCACTGAGAGATTTGTCAACTTTTAGTGGTGTGAAGGCGATGTGTGATTGAGAAGAAGAAGACAAGATGCTATTGGGGTAGTTTCTTGGTATTCAATGCATAGTCATTTGAGAAGCGAGAAAAGAAAAAGGAAAAGAAAAAAATAAAGAAGAGGAAGGTTGAAGAAAAGAAGAAAAATGAATGAAGAGGAATGAAGAGAAAGAAAAGATGAAAGTTGGTAGAAGAGATGAATGAAAGAAATCGAACATGCCTTACAATGCCATTCTGAAACTACTTGATAAATCCTTTCTATCCTTTTTCATTGCCTGAGCCACGTTATAACCTTTGAAAAGTCCTATTTGATCCTAGGAAACATGGTTTGGATATGTAAACGATGGGAGAGGGATTAAAACATGGTAATGATTAATTTTTCTTGATTATTGGCATCCTATCCATGAGATTACTGTTCTTTCATGTCATGCGTCTTTTTTGAGTCATATGTGAGCATTTCTCGTTGTGAAAACATATTTCCTTTGCTCGCATATACTAGATAAATTACACCTGTTTCTGAGTGTTTCATTTGAGAGTGTAATTAATTGTGAGATTTGTAGTCGAGACATAGTTAAATGGTTATCCGAGTTATATTCCATGTTCATGTCATACGCGTGTTTATTTGACTACCACATCACACACGTGCAATTGTGTGAGGAACTCTTTTGATTTATACGATGCATGTGCTTGAGATTGTTTTTCATGATTTAGGTGGATGTTTCATTATATTTTTTTTTATGTTCGTTATTCTATTTTAGATCTTTGTTTTATGATAAGAAGTATTGATTGTTATATTTCTCATTTTTAAATAAAATTCTTTGAAGTTATAAGTTAATAAAGATGGTTGTGGGTGACTTGTTGATGAGAACCCTCACGAGACTTCACTCGTCCGACTAGGGACACCTAGAGGTTTAAAAGGCTTGTTGCATACGCTAAATGCAATCGTGATCCATGCGAAAATGGAATAGATTTTTATTAGTAGTTAGTTTTTATTTTAGTTTTGCTCGAGGACTAGCAAAATGTATGTTTGGGGGTGTGATTAGGAGAGAACTAATCCTAATTATACGCCTTAACGAGCATCTGTTAGTACCTTTTTATCCTGTTTTTGTATATTTTTACTTCGTTTTCTATTTTCTGACAGGTTTTGGAAGAAATCACCTAAACCAGGATAAACAGGGTGAAAAAGCATAAGAAAAGAAGCTGAAAAAGCCAAGTCGCGCGCGCGACCCGCTGGCGCGAAAATCCGAGAATCGCTCGCGCGAGAACCCAGAAATCGCTCGCGCGATCCGCGCGCGCGAAGTCCCAAATGTCGCGCTCCCGCGACCCGCTCGCGCGATATGTGTAAAAACCAAAGTTGCGTATTTCAGTATACTGAAGACTCCTGTGCAAATGAAACTGCTGAACAACGTCTAGACTGTAAATTACATCAGTTTCAGTTCGTTTCGGGTTAGGAAGGCTTCCAAAACTTGTTGTAAATCTATATATACCCTACTTTATTACAATTAAAGGGTTAGACATTATTGGCAACTATTATACACACATTCTACAACCATACTTTCAGCCATTGAAGGGAGGGAAGCAAGGAGAAGAAGAAGAAGACCAAGGGTTTCCATGGCCTCCTCCATCAACTACTTGCCATCCATCACTTCCATGGACGGCTAGATCATAGATCTAGGGTTTCAATGAAGCCCTAGACGAGTAATAGGGTTTTATTTATGTTTTTATTTTAGTTTTATTATGTATGGATGACAGTCACATGTTTAGAGGATTTTTATAAATAAATCGTACTTCTATTGATTAAATCATTACTTTCAGAATTTATTCTTGTCTTAGATCTATTTTGACTGTGATGTGCTCAACGATCTATTCTTGATGTGCTTGTTTAGATTGTTTACATGTGATGGTGCTTTATTGATTTGTGCTATCAAGTATCCGAATAGTCCATGCCTAGGTTAGACGGATTAGATCACGACCCTAGTTTAGTGTGGGATAATTCGTGCTAACCGAAGATGGATTATGTTGGTGCTTGAACCATGAATATCTTCTTGTCGGAGGAATTGGGCTTGTAGCTACAATTCCCCATTATCATCCAATGTAATAAGCTAAAGTAATTCATAAATATTGCTATTATGAAGCTAGTGGTGGATTTGCAATCCTAGGTTCCCTTAAACATTATTTAAAACACTTTTAATTGCTTTCATAGTTTAGATTTAGTTTTATTGTTATTAGTTTAATTAAATTCAAATCAAAATCCATTTTTATAATTAATTAGATTTAGGTTTTAAGATTAAAACACGGTAGTTAATCAATCTCTGTGGGTTCGACCTTTACTTCCACACTGCAAATCTTTTGAAAAGTAAAGAATACTTTTATATCTTGATATTGACAACACCCAACCCGTTTTGTGTGGATTTGGACACGTATAACAATGCTATAAGCGCTCAATTATGCTAACTAGTAAATAAATATGCGAATTACTAAGAAACACTTGTGCTTAACAACATAAAAGAACTCTATTGTGAAAAAACAGCCTCAAGGCAAAAATGCTTATTAGTAAAGCATAGAAAATTTTATACCAAAAGATAGGTTTTTGAGTCCTGGTTCTAACGCAAAAAATGAAGCGCAAATCCAAATTTTCTAGAAAGAGTTATGTCCATTTCCGTAAAAGTCGTCTGGCTAAAACCTAACCTGCGGATCGATCCGCCCCAAAACCAGATCGATCCAGTTTTAGCATAATGACATCTCTTCCTAACCCAGCTGCTCCAGACCGATCCGCCCAATGCCTAGATCGATCCTATTTCTACAGAACTCATCTTTTAGCAAAAATTCCCTGTTTTACAAATTCTAAACTTCACTAATACCAAATCAAACCTCATAGACACTTCCAAAGCACTCTCAAGTGTTCGAAAATCTCATAAACAAACCTATAAACATACATAAGCATTCCCAAACATTTTAAATCGTGAATTCTACCTCATTTGCATCAAAACAAGTCTTGAAACTCAGCTCTTGATAAAACTAACATAGGTATTGAAAATTATCATAAAATAGATTCAACAACCTTTCAACCAGCTTGTTTATAAAAAAAAAATTAACCCCAAAATGATTGTGAGACTATCCCAAACTTGCCGAAAAGGTCCATTCTCAACCAACTTATACATAAGCATAGTTGTAACTTAAGAACATACATAGAATTTACAAAGACAATCTCCAAATCCTCCAACACTACAACCACAAGTCAAGGATTCCAAGCCACAAGTTATACCATATTACAAGTTATAGACACAACTACAAGTCCCAAATCTCTCTCCCATTCCCAAGCACGTTACCTCCTCTCCGGATGTTGCTCCGTACCTGCAATGGTTGTTGATGATGCCAAAATTTGGTTAAAGTAAATTAAAGTAGATTCAGAAGAGAAAGAGTGAGAGACTAGTTTTTTGTATGTGGTTCAGCCCTGTTAATGAAGGAACCTACGTCCACATGTGTGTCTGAGCACGTTCACTAT
Source organism: Hydrangea macrophylla (assembly GCA_033977485.1). Classification (NCBI taxonomy): domain Eukaryota; kingdom Viridiplantae; phylum Streptophyta; class Magnoliopsida; order Cornales; family Hydrangeaceae; genus Hydrangea; species Hydrangea macrophylla. Next base: position 31,580,640 of record CM066993.1, read on the forward strand.
ACTACAAAAAGTTGAGGACATATGGTGAACCAACAATAGTCTGGAGCTACCGTATATCAGCCAGGCGTGTTGATGACTACTATAGAGGTGCTATATAGATTGAAAAGTTCATCCCCTTCTATGGGTAAGGGGTCTCTTTTATAGATGCAAAAGACACACTACTACATAGATAAGGAAATATAATCCAATTTAGATTGATTGGCATTAATTATGGGGGTTTCCTAATTGGATTAGGAAATGATGTGCTCCTTCTATTAGTCTTTTAACTTGATTAGGAAATAGCCTGGAATATTCTAGAGCATATCTCACGGGCCTGGCTTGACTGCACCTGAACGGACCGTGTTTACGCAGTCTTGCCGACCTGTTGGTCGGGTCATGGATGAACCGCTCGGGAGGCCTCGGGTAGGCCAAACTGCTCGGGCTAATGCTTATCCAAGGAACTGTACATGATTTGGTTAAGATAGGGGTCGGCCACTGAGTGGAGCCGCTTGGTCATAAGATAAATCCAATTTTGGGCGTATCAGTTGCCCCCTATTTCCAAGGTTGGCCAGATGCCATATCAGGGCAAATTTGGAAATCTATTTGACTGCTCGAGAAAGCTGCCTTGGAGCTTCTGTGTCTAGTGAGTTCTTGCAAACTGGTTAAGAGTTGAGACTTAGCCTAGCTCAAAATTTTGAAGTTCTCGGGAATTGGCCGAGAGTAGAGACTCGGCCTAATTCAGAGCCTTTTACTTAAGTTAGCTCCCAAGATGGTCATCTTCTACCTGTAAACCTTCGTCAAGGTTGTGGGCAAAAGAATTTGACCATATTGGAAAAGCCAACCCAAAGCGTATTGCTTTAGGGTCCTTTTATGTTAACTCCCCAGGATGGTTATCTTCCACCCAACCAGCCTTCATCAAGACTGTTGGGAGAAGAGCTTGACCTTATTGGCAGAGCTAACCTAAAACATGTTGCTTTATCATCTTTTTGTTCCTCTATCGTGGGCCAACCTAAGAAGAGTTCCTCTATTGTCAGTTTGGACCTAAGTGGAGTTATTACCTTTGAGTACTATAGGCACCCGGGTTATCTAAGAGTTTGACTTAGTTAACCCCAAGGCCTGTAAATACCCAGTGTGATTGCCTGTTTAGATCATTGTGCCTTCCTGCCCCCCAAGCTTTTGGTAAGGCAGGGGTCTATATAGGCTAGAACTGTAGGTAACTGACCTGGAACGTGGGTGGTTGCAGGGTCTTTTGAAGCTTGCCATCATCAGCCACCTAAGGGGATTCACCCCCATCTTCAGTTATGGACCTAAGTGAAGCCGGTGCCTCGGATGTGACCTCGAGGTCTTTTGTGCCTCGGATGTGATCCCAAGGTCTTTTATGCCTCGAGTGTCATCCCGAGGTCTTTTGCCAGCTGCATAACAGGGGTCTTTGGTTGCCTCAGAGGTTGAGCCTGAGGTCGGATCGACGAGGAATTGATAGGCGATCTGAATCTTTGCAGGAGTTCTTTTGTACTCTGAGTTTTGCTCTATGATCAAGAAAAAGTACCATTGTAGTTGATTCTGTATGGACTGTTGGAGACAGGAGGTCGGCTCGGGATGACTGAGCTCCTGGTTACTCCGAGCTGGAGGCAAGATCGGGATCACCGGATCCTGACTGTTGTAAACTAGAGGTCAGGTTGGGGCTGTCGGACTCAGATCGCTGTAAACTGGAGGTCGAGTCGGGGCTGCCGGACTCAGACCGCTGTGAGTTAGAGGAACTGCTAGAACTATCGGGCTTCTCCACATTGTTCTTCCTGGGCTGTTCTTGCTTCCGCTTACTTCCGAAAGGCTCGTAGCTTTCTTGCCCGGGGTCTTTGGTCATTAGAAACTCTTCAGTGTCAATGTATTTTCCAACCCTCTCTGGGAGTTCAACCAAGGTTGCCGGTCAGTTTCTGTGAAATGATGTTGCGGACTTGGTGTGCTGAACTCCTGAGCAGAAGGTTGTAATAGCGAAGGTTTCATCAAGATCATAGATCCTAAGCTTCTCTTGATTAAACCAGTTGGTGAATTCCTTGAGGGTCTCATTATCCCTTTGTCTGACTGTCAGTAGCTGCATATCAGGCTTTGGCCGTTCATGTATACCGATGAACTGGTAGATGAACTGCTTACTAAGTTGCTTGAAATTACAGACCGATCGGGGCTTCAAGGAGTAGAGCCAATGGGCGGCCAGGCCTTTCAAAGTACTGGGGAAAAAAATAGTACAGTTCATCAGCTTTGGTGGCCAGGGCCATCTGAGTCTTGTAGGTCTGAATGTAGTCTACCGGGCTACCCGAGCCATTATATGAATCCAAGCGAGGATGCTTGAATTTTTGTGGGATGGAAAACCTCATGATTAGGCTAGAGAATGGTGACTCTATCTCGGTATTGACAAGGTTCTGAGTAGCTTTCTGGCCTAGCTCTTTGGCCATTCTGTCGATCTGTTTCTTCAAATTCTAGATACGGGCCATGACACCTTCCTGACTGGTATCTAGGGGGTTGGTCGGGTTGGTAAAAGAGGCTTCTTCTTCATGGCGGTGTGTTGTCCTCTGGGATCGGACTCGGCCATGACTCCGGCTGATCGTACACCCAAGGCCACCTCGACTCTTGACCAAGTGATCCTGGACTGATTCCCGGGGCATATGCTCCTGTCTCGATCTCCTCTCGGGCAACATGCATACCGCTAATGTATGTGGCACCCTCAACGTGGAACGGGTTACTCCGGGCATATTGTTTGGTCAAGATCGGTTCCCGACCGTACGTAACGTTCCCAGAATGTTTCCCGGCCTCAGTAGGATTGCTTTGTTGGGCTTGCAGAGCTTCGACCTGCTGCTGGGTCTGACGCTAGATCTTCAAGAGCTGTGTGATGCATGGTTGCGGTGATCTGCTCTGATGTCAGGAATGCTGGGGCCGGCGGGATAGCCCGGCCAGCCCGCTGCGCAGCCTTCTTATCCTTCTTCGGAGGTCAGACTGTCAGCTGAGAGATTTGTGCTTTGAGAAATATGTCGTCTCCCACAGACGGCGCCAAGCTGATGATGCCAAAAATTGGTTAAAGTAAACTAAAGCAGATTAGGGAGAGACAGTGTGAGAGACTGGTTTTTTGTATGTGGTTCGGCCCTGTTAATGAAGGAACCTACATCCATGTGTGTGTCTGAGCACATTCACTATATTGTAAAAAGTCGGGGACCTGTGGTGAACCAACAATAGTCTAGAGCTACCATAGATCGGCGGGGCGTGTTGATGATTGCTATAGAGGTGGGGTATAGATTGAAAAGTTCATCTATGGGGGTAAGGGGTCTCTTTTATAGATGCAAGAGACCCACTACTACATGGATATGGAAATATAATCCAATTAAGATTGATTGGCATTAATTGTGGGGGTTTCCTAATTGGATTAGGAATTGATGTGCTCCTTCCATTAGTCTTCTAACTTGATTAGGAAACAGCTTGGAATATTCTAGAGCGTATCTCACGGGCCTGGCTTGACTGTACCTGTACAGACCATGCTTGCGCAGTCTTCCCGACCTGTTGCTCGGGTCGTGGATGAACCGCTCGGGAGGCCTCGGGTAGACCAAACCACTCAGGTTGATGCTTATCTAAGGAACTGTGCATGATTTAGTTGAGATAGGGGTCGGCCACTGAGTGGAACTGCTCGGTCATAGGATGACGCCAATTTTGGGCATATCAGTTGTTATTTACCACAACAGAAAAGGAAAACGGCTTTCTTAAGCATTACGCTTACTGAATAATCTAAACATGATTGAATGTTTAATATGTGCAATGGTACAATTAACACATAAATCATATCCGTAATCGCCAAACCACCAGTTCAATGAGTCATTCAGACCTGAAGGCCCTCTCTTGGTCCCGTGGCCACTTCTATTCTTTGGACTTCCATATTTATTGGATTCTTCCTCTTCACCTCCCTTATTACTCCCAACAATGAATCATATCCCTGGTGCTCATTGATTACCACATAAGCATATAAGCACATAAACATGGCAACTTCTCACATAATTCTGTTGGAAATATTCCATTGATACAATTGGATAACAAACATTATTCTGAATTACAACTTAAAAAAATAGGAAAATTACAGACTATGTAAACAAAGTAAAAACTAAAACAAAATTGATCAAACCGAGGCTTGTGAAATTTCACAGTTTCCTTAAAACAGATTCGTCGCCTCATCGGATGTGCTTGAGGAAATCGTCAGCGTCTCTCTCCTAGGATATAGCGGCTTCTTACAGTGGTACTTGCACAATGTACAACTGCTCCGGTGAACCAACTATATTCTGTGACTCTCTCTCTGAAATTGGGACTGGAAAAAGGAACTATTTGATGAACAGTATGTAAAACTATGTTGGAGGTGTGTATAGACTGAAGGAGAGTTGGAATATATATGTGGATCAATCCAAATCAGTTCAGAAATTCCAAAGGTAACAACCTTTAGAGTTCTGTAACTCTTAGACTTTACACATTTCTGTCATATGTTAAGTGTGAAGAAATTCCAAAGGTCTTTTGCAACTTTGGAAAAATTCTGGGGTCCAAAAAGAAATATTCTATGCGGGCCACACCTGCACTCCCAACCTGACCCGGCTCGACTCAGCACTGCCGGTCGATCGATCGATCGGTCGGTCGAACAGCGGCAGCGACGTGCCCGCGTGTGTGTGCATATGTGGAGTAAACCTAAAGGGGCTTAGGTCCTCCCTCATCCACAAAACAAGGGTACCCCTTGGGCCCCAAACCCAAAACATGAAGTAGCCTTATAAATACACTAAAGACCATTTCTATTTTTCCTATATGGGACAAGGCAATTTGTGAAATTTTTTCATTTCACCAATTCCTTGTAAGGGGCAACCTTTGATCATTAATTTCTCATTCACCCATCAATAGTTTTGGACATGTGAATATCCAAACTTCATCTCCTCATGGAGAAGAATACAAATACACAAGGATCCCACTTAAACTCTAAGTGGGTCCTACTTTTTTTAGCCCTTAATCATGGCTAAAACACATATTTATCCAACAATCCCCCACATGAATGAAATTAATCGAAATGATGTAAGAACAGCGACTCGACAAGAGAGAGCACAACGGATCACTCCTGCAAAGGATGGGTAGCTTTTAGCTTTGAACCTTCCCTTGTGACAATCTATCAGATTGACTGGCTGACCAGTGAACGTATAGTCTTGAACTGATTGCCATTAGTGTAAACAACTGACAGACCTCACACAGGAGCTTTTCAAACATAGTTTAGTTCTTACACTTGTGTTCATTTTGGCCTTGAACACTCTCCTGGTTCAGTGAATGTTTATCAAAGAATTTTGCCTTTCTCAAATTCTTTTAGAAGCGGCCCCACTTCACATTCACATAGGTGATTACTTAGAGTATCCTGCTATATTTTGATTGGTTATACCAATGCACATAGTCATTAAAAGCTAAGCTTATCCTCATACTATGCAGGTATCACTGTTGAATCATAGAAATGGGCAAAAGAACATTTCTTCTCAGTGATTCTCTTAAGGTACATGAAATTTGGTTGTCCCTTTAAACCTAGATCTTGGGATCTCCAGTCAACTAGGTTGGGTTTCCATTCCATTCCCTTGTAATGTCATAGGCTTTAGTCTCATTCCTCTAGATGACTTATTAACTAACTCTCGATTTAACCCTTTGGTTAGCGAATCTGCAATATTGTCCTTTGACTTTACATAGTCGATTGTGACAATCCCACTTGAGAGTAGTTGTTTAATGGTATTGTGTCTACGACGAATATGTCTAGACTTGTGCCCTTCTAATAGCACAATGGCTATCGCAGTGTATGCAAATAGCTGGCACAGGTTTTGACCATCTAGGAATATCTTCTACAAAATGGCGATGCCATTCAGCCTCTTCAGCTGCCTTGTGTAGCGCAATGCATTCAGATTCCATTGTCGACCTAGCAATACAAGTTTGTATTGAAGATTTCCATGCCACAGCTGAACCACCATGTCACACCCCGACGTAGCATAAATAAAGAAAGCGTTTAATTTCCTTTATGGGCCCGTAGATCGTGACAGTTTGAAGGATCGATTCCATCCCAAACGTCAACAACAAAAACATAATAATCAGAGCAGAGCAATCAAGGCTTACAAATATTTTTTCTAACTTATTTCATATTACAATACGGGGTCAACTAAGGCACAAGCCGCCTTAAAACAAAATAATATTTATCGTCTATTACAGTCATCCTTATTACAAAACAGTTTATAACTTAAAACATAGGATATTGATAACAGTTCTATCTTCCAAAGTAGCCGTTCTCAGTTTAGATAATCATGGGGCCCAGCATAGTCATAACCTGAAAAGCCTGAACACGAATGTCCAGGGCGCATCGACCCTGTCAGCTTTCAAGAAGCTGGTGGGTATTAAAAACATAACTTTGAATGTAACACATGCTCATTTACCATTTTCCAATTCCCATTTAATTCAACAAGTTTATATTAAAGTAAAGAGTTCATTTTTAGAAAACAATCACAATATCATTTGAAAGCTTTAATTCACATATATGTGATCGTGTATGAAAAAGAATGCACCATCTCATCTTACCAACTATTTTCTCTCGACAAACACAATAACCCACTATCTCACACAGTATCCTTGTAATACTCCGATAGCCACACTTTAGCATAGGGGTGCCAGGGAATGTCTAGTTTGCCTCACACTTTGGTCCAGGGTACCAGGGAGTGTCCAATTCCTCACACTTTAATACCTAATCCGCCTCGCAAATACCGGAGGTAACCTCATGCAGTATCCAGACTCGGGTACCAAGGAGTGTCCGTAGGCCACACTTTAGCACTACCATGGGTGCCAGGGAATGTCCACGTTCGGGGTCACGCACTTTAACGCTACCATGGGCGTCAGGGAGTGTCCAGTTTTGCCACCGTCGCACTACAAAGATACTTTCACCGCAATCTCAACACATCACACGTTGGTACACAATTACCAGGGAGTGTCCATAACACAATCTCAACCACACACCATGCATGTACAACTGACTCCACATGTATGTTATGAAACCTTAAACAAAAGTAAAATGCTGAATTATAGGCACAACGTACGTGCGGGGATTGTAAAGTCGTAATACAACATTTTAATCGTCCAAACATAACCAAATAGGATTCTGTTTTAGTGAATTTCCCAAACAAAGCTTTAAGAGTTCATGAAACATCACCCAAACAGTTCCATCATAAAACAAGCAAAAACTAGAAACTGTCAGAAGTCGCGCGCACGGGTTGCTCGCGCGATGGTTGCTTGCGCGGGCCGCTCGCGCGATTTGCCCATTTTCCCGTTTTATTATATAAACTTTCCTTACTGCCTGGAAAAACACAGCTCGCGTGACCTGCCTATTTTTTAATTTTCTTTTACAAAACTTTTCTGTCTGGCTGGGAACACAAACCTCGCGTGTGCGGGTCGCTCGCGCTGGGGGTCGCGCGCGCGCGAGTTCAGGCAATGTCTTCGTCTTCCTCGCTGATTTTCCCCTGTTTCAATTTTAAGGGGTCTTTTTGACCCATTTCAAAATTTGACAATAACCAAGCCTTATTATATATGGATCTCTCAGGTTTTTCGCAAGGATTATGAATCCATAACCAATTTTACTTGAATCGATCCTGTGGATACCGGGATTCCACCGCTTTGACTTTTGTTGTTTTTGTTTGAAATTTGATTTTGAAGAGAGAAATAGAAAAGGTCTGTTGAAAACAGATACAGAGTCGCCACTTGGTCTTTAAGGAACCAAGAAACCTAATTTGACTCACCCAAATGGATAAAGGGCACTGCCCCTTCATAACCAAAGAACTTGGTTCGGGGTTTTGGTACGAGAGAGGAAGGAGCCTTTGTCACGACTAAAACATCCTCAACTCGCCCCATCTTTTGACGGGCCTCAATTAGCATCCAAATAATCATCTTATACTATGTATGGTTCGACAATTAATACTATGATAATATATTACATCACATAAGAAACTTGAAATAGAAGATCTAAAGATAAAATATCATTCATAAGATCTAAGCCAAATATCATACAATGTAAAGTGAAAAAAATCACACAAATAAACCTAAGAAAAATCGTCTAATCATGTATCAAGTAATAAAGTTTCCCTAGTCTAAAGGGGACATGAATTGTTCTTGAAACAAAATAATCAAAGAAATCAAAATATGCTTAGCAAGCTAGTATGATGCATGTTAATCTTTGAGGAAAAGAAGACCTCTCAATCCCCGGGACGGATGAGAAAGGAAGATTAGATTGAGGGGAAACATGAACGTATGATCAATTTCATTCCTTATGATCTTCTTAGATTAGGAGCCATGAAAGCCCCAAATCTTGCATGGATGCAATGTATGATCTTAAAATGTGCAAAGGTTGTAGTGTGTTTGTGTACATGAATTCCTAGAATGACTTAGAAGTCTAGAATATGTATGAATGTATGAAGGAAATCATCATGGGATATATAAAAAAGTAGTATGAACTACTTCCTAAGACATGAGCTAATTTGGAATGCATGTAAGCATCAAATCAAAGAATGAAAGTTAGAATGTGCTTGCTGTGAATAGTGGACAGAACAGTAACATGATCTTTTAGAAATCGAAAAGAGGGGTTAGGAATGTTTTCAATGCATGATTTTTTATGGCGATCTTCCTTATTGTGTCCAGAACACAACCCAAAAAGCCAATCTTAAATAACTATCACAAATTGAGAGAAATCATATAAACAATAGAGATCACTCAGAAATAGAGTCCGTACTGTCGACTGAAATGTTGAAAAATCTTAGAAAATGAAAACGAATAATCTAGAGGCCCATTTTATACAGCAAGTTCCCTAATACATTGAAGTTTAAGGTAAAAATAAGTTGGGACCACCCCTTTTGGAAAACGTTTCTGAAAAAGAAGTTGGAAGTCAACCAAGCTGCTGCGATAGCAGAGGCAGAATGTCTGGGAGGAATGTTTGGGTCCAAATGGACCATTTCCAAGTATTTCCAAGTCAAACCAAAAATCATGGGTGTTCTCTAATGAGTTAGGAAGACTTTCCAAGTGGCCTTGCATCCATACATTGAGTATTGAGTTCTATAGAAATCTTTGAACTCAGATCACTCACTGTTTTGACTCACTGTTTTGAAGATTTTGGAAAAAAAACTAGAGTTTTCTTTCTTGAAATCAAAATGAAAGGGATTGAGAGGGGTTTTGAAATAGAAGTTTTGAAATTATATTTTCAACATCAAATAGAGATTATAACCACTTGGAATATCAACATCAAACTCATCATCAAGAGCCTCCAAGATTGTTGGAGAGATTTATTTTCATTTGAGCATAACCCCAAGAATACTTTGGAAGTATTGAGGTCTTAATCATCATCTATCAAACATGTTTTTGAGGTTAAGAGCTACTATCCATAAGGATTCACTCACCTCAAACTTCATGTCATCACTTAGATGATGATGAACTAGTAAGTAATCAAAGAAAAACCAAGAAGAAATGGGGGAAGAAGAGATGAACACATATATAAACAAGCAAGTAAATAGCAATCAATAGATGATAATCAATGTGATTTTGGACTTGTAGCTTGGTGTTTCTCTCATAGATTTTGACATTTGGATATGGAAGTAGCTTCCTATCTCATGAATGCTCAAGAATGAAAGTTTGGGTGGACTTTGAATGTGAAGTATATAGAAAAATAATGGAAGAAAACAAGATTAAAACTCACTTTCTTATGGAAAATCAATGGGAGAAGCTCCCTTTCTCTCTTCTAAACCTATCTCTATCTCTCTTCTTTTCTACAACTTTTCAAGCTTTACACTTGCCCCCCCCCCTCCAAAATGAAGAGCAATGGGGGGTTTAAATAGGCCAATTTGGGTTGATTTTGGGCTTTTAGAAATACTCTCATTGGTCCCAAACAACTGTGAACACAAAACTATGTCGTTTTGGCTTTCATTTAATCAAATTGGACCCCCAAAAAAATTACAAAAATAGACTCTGCGAGGGTTGAGTGCCGTGGCGGCACTGGGCCTGTGCCACGGCAGCAGTGGGCCAGTGCCGCGGCGGCACTGCTCCTCAGACGCCCAGAAATTTACGTTTAGGCCCCCAGAGGTTCCGGTATTCGCGAAAAGGCCCTATTTCGTCCAAAATTCACAGAAAACGCATACGAACTCCAAATTGAGGTTGTGATATACCATTGGAAAGGTATTGAGGTATAATTTCCATAACAAATAGTTTGGAGTTGGGTCACTTTGAAAAGTTTTGCGGTATTTGCGATAAAAGCCGATTTGATCGCCTTTTTTGCCTTGGAAAATTCATAATAAACTCGTTTTAAATCCAAAAATTATGTGTGATATACCGTTGGATAGCTATTGACCTCTAGTATCCATGAAAAATGTTTGAAAATTGTTAGGGTGCTCCGGTTCTAAAGTCAAATTCTGGTCAAACTGGTCAAACTTGGGATTCCCGGGAAGTTCTGGGAACCTCTGGGAGCTCCCCGGAGCTGACGTTTTTGCTCGATTCCCTTTTAAAACTCATTTTAATATTTTTCACATAATCCAGAATGATTCCAATAAATTTGGACGATTTTGGTCAAACTTGGTCAAACCTGGTCAAACCGGTCAACAGGGACTTTCCGGGAACTTCCGGAACTTCCGGGGCTCTCTGGGAGCTGACGATTTCATCCGATTTTACTTTAGAAAACTCATTTTATCACTTTTCTTACGACGTAGCATGTTTCCAGAACTTTTGGTTCGAATCTGGGAGCTTTTGGGCTTTCAGGGGCATTCTGAGAGATAGAACGGGCTTCCAGGAATCCTTTTGAGTCTTTTCCGATCATTGTAAACCACCAAGCTATGGGTCTCCTAAATTTGATAGCCGAAAAAATGGGGTGTCTATAGATCCGTAGCTCACGAATTTTATGAAAAACCGAAAGACGTCAAAACTTCATTTTTAATATACGTCCTCCTATGAATGAATTAAGCTCTTATACTTTAAACATAGCATCTACCACATGTAATCTTTCAAAATTATCTAAGAAAACTGATTTTGGTTGAGTTTGAAAATTCTTGATTTCAAGCTATGAAACTTCAAACGTATGATCATCAATGGAGATTTCAAAATTAGACAAGCATAAAAGAAATTAAAGCATGAATTACATTCTGAGTGAGTTATAAATACTCACTGAGATTAATGGTGAAGAGTTGTTGAGAAAGAAATACAAATAAGAACTCCAATTGCACTTGGCTATGGAGAATTGAAAAGCTTTCTCTCTATATATTTTCAGTAACTAACTTTCAAGCTCTCCCTTTTCTCTCTGTGTATTCAGTGCAAAATGAGAATATGTGTGTGTGATAGTTTGTTAAATAGAACTCATGGACTCGGGCTCCAAGTTGTTTCTTTTACACTCAACAAAATGATATTTTCCAATTACTAAATATACTACAAAAATCAGAGGTGTGTATGTGTGTGCTGATATTCATACGTATAGAGTTATATATAACTCTCAGCTTGAGCCAAAGGCCAAGTAGGTGCATAGGGGCCAATTTGTATGTGTTTGGGAATTCAACCCATGGTCTTAAGTTAACACACTCACACAAAGCATTGCCAAACAAGGCCTAAGTCAATGATTAGTTTCCATAAATGGAAAATAAAGTGTATGTCAAATCTAACTTTACATCACTTCCAAAATATGTGGAAGTTCCATGCTTATTGAGTCTGCTGAAAATTTCCCAATTATTAATAAAATAAACTCCGATTAAGTTTACTTCGATGTGTCTAATTTTGAATGCATAGATCTTAATGAAAATGATGAAGTTCCCAATGATTTAAAATGCTTAATTGAAAAGGATGAAATTGAACCAGCTCAAAAAGTGGTGGAAGATACTTTGTCAATAAATCTGGGTAATGGGGAGGATCCCCAAAGGTCCAAATTAGTTCAACACTTAATCAATATGAAGCCAAGAATTGATTACTTTACTTCAAGAATTTAAAGATATTTTTTCTTGGTCCTATGAGGACATGCCTGGAATTGACCCTGAAATTGACGAACACAAAATCCCGCTTTATCCTGAATCCAAACCTGTAAAATAGAAGTTAAGGCGAATGAGACCCGAGCTGGCGTTCATTGAGAAATAGTTGCAAGTAGGTTTCCTAATAGTGACTGAGTATCCGGAGTTGGTAGCCAATATTGTCCCTATGCTTAAGAAGGATGGAAGGGTGCGTGTATGTGTAGACTTTTGAGATCTAAATAAGGCTAGTCCAAAATACGACTTCCCACTCCCGTATATAAACGTCTTAGTTAACAAAATTGTTGGGCATGCACTACTATCATTCATGGATGTGTTTTCAGGATACAATCAAATACTCATAGCACCGAAGGATAGAGAAAAGACCACATTTTGCCACACACTGGGGCGGCACAGACAGTTCTGAAAGTAAAGTGGTATTTTCGCGGCGCGGTGTTCACCACAAAAATACAGAAAATTCGTTTTAACCTCAGAAATAGTTATCTGGTTTTATAAAAATACTGATTGAGCAAGAGCAAACATTTCCACCGTTTTGAAATACAGTTTTAAAACCTAACACAGGTATCACTAATTTTTATAGAAATTACAATTTGATCCCAAAAGAATTTAAGACATGAAATAAAATTAATAATTAGGTTCAACATGTAAGGGTTGAAATTAGAATAACCGCAAACAATCATGTCGATTTTTAAATATGACAATGCAAATACAGATTAATTATAGAAATGTCAATTTAAGATTAAATGAAAATGCAGGTTGTTACACACCAAGTGTGAAAACATATCCACTTATAGATTTTGAATCTTTCATATCGGATATCCAGTTAGCATCACTATATCCTTCCAATACAGTTGGATATCTTATGTAGTGCAATCCTTGATCACGTGTATATCGTAAATACCGCAGTACCCTTACTATCCCTTTTCCAGTGTTCAGCACTAGGATTACTAGTGTATCTACTTAGTCTACTAACAGAATAAGCAATGTCAGGCCTTGTACAACTCATTAGGTACATCAAACTTCCTATCACTCGAGAATATTCTAGTTGAGAAACACTCTCACCAGTATTCTTAGAAAGGTGTAGACTTAAGTCCACATGCGTCCTGGTTATACTAGTATCAGACTTGTTGAACTTCTCTAGAATCTTGTCTACATAATGTGGCTGTGACATAACAAGTCCATTAGTATTTCTAGAGATCTTGATACCCAATATAACATCAGCAAGTCCCATATCTTTCATGTCAAATTTAGAATTCAACATTTTCTTAGTAGATTTAATGATCTTATCATTACTATCCACTATGAGCATGTCATCAACATAAAGACATAAGATGACATAGACTTCACTTGTGTCTCTAACATAAACACATTTATCACACTCATTGATTTTAAATCTACTAGAGAGTATAGCTTTGTCAAATTTTTTATGCCATTGTTTTGGAGCTTGCTTTAACCTATATAATGATTTGACAAGCTTACAAACTTTATTTTCTTGCCCTAGAGCAGAAAATCCTTCAAGTTGTTCCATGTAGATTTCTTCATTCAAATCTCCATTAAGGAAGGCAGCCTTAACATCCATTTGATGTATTTTGAGATCTCGTAAAGCTGCGATTGCAATAATCATATGAATGGATGTTATTCTCGTAACAGGAGAATATATATCAAAGTAGTCTAGAGCCTTTTGTCTAGACCCTTTAATGACAAGCCTTGCCTTATACTTATTAATAGTACCATCCGTCTTCATTTTCTTTTTAAAAATCCATTTGTAGCCCAACGACTTACAACCAAGAGGAAGATCTACTAGTTTCCAAGTATGGTTTTGTAGGATAGAATCAATTTCACTCTTAATTGCTTCTTTCCACAATGGACCATCTGGTGATCTAATAGCTTCATTATAGCTTTGAGGCTCACTTACTGATGATGCCAGAATTTGGTAAGAGTAAAGTAAAGCAATTTTAGGAGAGAGAGAGTGAGAGACTGGTTTTTTGTATGTGGTTCGGCCCTGTTAATGAAGGTACCTACAACCACGGCTGTGTCTGAGCATGTTCACTATACTGTAAAAGAGCCGGGGGCCTGTGGTGAACCAACAAGTCTGGAGCTACCGTAGGCCGGTCGGGCATATATATGAATGCTATAGAGGTGCTGTATAGACTGAAAAGTCAGCCCCCTCAATGGGGGGTGAGAGGTCTCTTTTATAGATGCAAGAGACCTACTCCTACATGAATAAGGAAATATAATCCAATTGATATAGATTGGCATTAATTGTGGGGGTTTTCTAATTTGATTAGGAATAGTTTACACTTTCCATTAGTCTTCTAGCTTGAGTAGGAAACTGCCCGTAATGCTCGGGATCATGCCTATGGGCCCGGATGAGCTATTCCCTTGGTGGGATGCGCCCGTGCGATTTTCCCGACCTGTTGGCTGGGTCGTGGATGAACCTCTCGGGATGATGAGCTTCGGGTAGACTAGACCGCTCGGGCTGATGCTTGTCCGAGGTGTTGTGCATGATTTGACCCAGATATGGACTGGCTGCTGATTTAAATCGCTCGGTCATAGGATAGAGCCAATTTTTGGGTGTATCAGCTGTCCCCCATTTCCAAGGTTGGTCAGATGCTATATCGGGGCAAGTTTGGAAATCAGTTTGATGGTACTTGCCACTGTCTGAGTACTTGGGGAAGCTTTCTCGGGGCTTCTGAGCCTGGTGAGTCCTTAGGAACTGGCTGAGAGTTGAGACCTAGCCTAGCTCGGGACCTTTAGGTGCTTGGGAACTGACCGGGAGTTGAGACCCAGCCTAATTCAGAGTCTGTGAATGCTCGGGAAGTGACCGAGATTTAAGACTCGGCCTACTTCAGAGTCTTTTTGCTTGAGTTAGCCTCCAGGATTGTTATCTTCTACCCATGAACCTTCGTCAAGGTTGTGGGTAGAAGAGTTTTACCATGTTGGAAAAGCCGACCTAAAGTGTATTGCTTTAGGGTCCTTTTATGTTAACTCCCCAGGATGGTTGTCTTTCGCCCAACCAGCCTTTATCAAGACCGTTGGGAGAAGAGCTTGACCATGTTGGTGGAGCCGAGCTAGAGCGTGTCGCTGTAGGGTCCTTTTTGCTCCTCTGTCGTGGGCCAACCTAAGAGATTTTAGTCACCTCTATCGTCGGTTTGGACCTAAGTGGAGGTAATGCCTCTGAGTACTATAGGTGCTCGGGTTGTCCAAGATTTTGACTTGGTTATCCGCGAGGCCTGTAGATACCCGGTGTGATTGCCTATTTAGTTCACTGCGCTATCTTACCCCCTAAGCTTTGGCTAAGATGAGGGTCTCACAGAGGCTATGACTGTAGGTAACCGACCTGGAACACGGTGGTTGTAGGGTCTTTTGAAGCTTGCCATCATCAGCCATCTAAGGGGTTTGCCCCCATCGTCGGTTGGACCTAAGTGAAGCTTGTGCCTCAGGGTTAGGCCTGAGGTCTTTGTATGCCTCGGGGTTAGGCCCGAGGTCTTTGGATGCCTCGGGGTTAGGCCCAAGGTCTTTGGATGCCTCAGGGTTAGGCCTGAGGTCTTTGGATGAGCTCTCTGACAATCGATGGAGCCTCATGTGGTGATCAGGCAAGTACCACTATAGTCGGGATCATCTAGAATGATGGAGACAGGGGTTGGATCAAGATCGTCGGGCTCCTGATTTCTCTGTGCTCAAGACAAAGTTAGAACTGCTTGATCCTGACCGATGTGAACTGGAAGTCGGGTCTAGGCTGCCGGACTCAGACCGCTGTGAATTGGAGGTCGGGTCGGGGCTACCGAACTCAGACCGCTGTGAACTGGAGGTCAGGTCGGGGCTGTCTGACCTAGTCTACTGTGAACTAGAAGAACTGTTAGAACTCCCGGGCTGATCTCGCTTTCGCTTACTTCTGGAAGACTCGTTGCTTTCTTGCTCGGTGTCTTTTGTCTTTAGAAACTCTTCAGTGTTAATGTATTTTCCAACCCTCTCAGAGAGCTCAACCAAAGTTTTTGGTCAATTTCTGTGGAACGACGCGGCGCACTTGGTGTGTTGAACTCCTAAGAAGAAGGCTATGATGGCGATTGTCTCGTTCAAATTGAAGATTTAAAGCTTCTGTTGGTTGAACCGGTCAGTGAACTCCTTGAAAGACTCATTATTCCGTTGTCTGACCGTCAGTAGATGTATGTCTGGCTTTGGCCGTTCATGCATTCCGGCAAACTGGTTGATGAACTGCTTGCTGAGTTGTTTGAAATTGCAGACCGATCGGGGCTCCAAAGAGTAGAACCACTGCACGGCCGGGCCTTTCAAAGTGCTGGGGAAGGCTAGGCAGTGTAGTTCATCGGAGTTGGTGGCTAGGCCATCTGAGCCTTATAGGTCCGGACGTGGTCGACCGGGCTTCCCGAGCCGTTATAGGGATCTAGGCGAGGCTGCTTGAATTTGCACAGGATGGAGAACCTCGTGATCTGGCTGGAAAACGGTGACTCTGTCTCGGTATTGGCTTGATTCGGAACACAATTTTGACCAAGCTTTTTGGCCACTCCGTCGATCTGCTTCTGCAAGTCCTTGATTCGGGCTTCCACTCCTTCCCGACTGGTATCTAAGGAGCTAGTCAGGTTGGTGGAAGAGGCTTCTTCTTCATGGCGGTGTGCTGTCCTCTGGGATTGGGCTCGGCAATGACTCTGGGCAAACATTTTCCCAGGGACAACTCGGCTCTTGACCGAATGACCTTGGACTGATTCCCGGGACATATGCTCCTGCCTTTCCTTTCGAACAACACGCCCACTGTTGATGTCTGTGGCATCCTCAGCACGGGACAGGTTGGCTTGGGCACGTTGTCTGGTCAAGATCGGTTCCCGACCATACACAATGTTCCCGGGTCATTTCCCGGCCCCTGGAGGACTGCTTTGCTGGGCCAGCAGGGCTTCGATCTGTTGTTGGATTTGACGCTGGCCCTCCAAGAGTTGTGTGAGGGTCGCGGTGATCTACTCAGATGTCATTGCTGCCGCAGCTGGTGCCGGGGCCGGAGGAACATCCCGGTTGGACTGCTGATCAACCTTCTTACCCTTATTCGGTGGTATGATGATCAGTCAAGAGATTTGTTGATGAGAAGACTTGTCGCTTCCCACAGACGGCGCCAAGTTGATGATGCCAGAATTTGGTAAGAGTAAAGTAGAGCAATTTTAGGAGAGAGAGAGACAGGGTGAGAGACTGGTTTTTTGTATGTGGTTCGGCCCTGTTAATGAAGCTACCTACATCCACGGCTGTGTCTGAGCACGTTCACTATACTGTAAAAGAGCCGGGGGCCTGTGGTGAACCAACAAGTCTGGAGCTACCATAGGCCAGCCGGGCATGTAGATGAATGCTATAGAGGTGCTATGTAGACTGAAAAGTCGGCCCCCTCAATGAGGGGTGAGAGGTCTCTTTTATAGATGCAAGAGACCTACTCTTACATGAATAAGGAAATATAATCCAATTGATATAGATTGGCATTAATTGTGGGGGTTTCCTAATTGGATTAGGAAAGAGTTTGCACTTTCCATTAGTCTTCTAGCTTGAGTAGGAAACTGCCCGTAATACTCAGGGTCATGCTTGTGGGCCCGGATTAGCTGTTCCCGCTGTGGGATGCGCTCGTGATGATGAGCTTCGGGTAGACTAGACCGCTCGGGCTGATGCTTGTCCGAGGAGTTATGCATGATTTGACCGGGATATGGACCGACTGCTGATTTGAACCGCTCGGTCATAGGATAGAGCCAATTTTTGGGTGTATTACTTTCTATAACATAAGTTAGAAAGTCTGGACCAAAAGATTTTTGTCACGACCCATCTCACTATGCGTGGAAATAGGACACGTGGCACGCCACCAAGGATCATCCAGTTCCATTAAAGTTAATAGCAGCGAAAAACATTATTAAAATCCATTAAAATCAGAGTTGTAAAAAGTTGTGGCCAAAAGAAAACACATTCAAAAGAATCAGTTTTGAAAACAGGGGTTCAGTCGACTGCTCCTAGGGTCCAGTCGACTGAACTGAGCAGAAACCAAAACCTAAAATTCTCAACAGAGGTCCAGTCGACTGCTCAGTCGACTGCTCAGTCGACTGATCAAGGTCCCCAGTCGACTGTGTTAAACAGAACCAATATGCAACATTTCAAAAGGGGTCCAGTCGACTGATCTGGAGACCCAGTCGACTGGTTTTACCATTAATCAAAGCAGTGGCCAAATTCAACAATGGTTCAGTCGACTTATCAAGGGTCCAGTCGACTGATTCTCTTACTATTCACTTTCAGTATCTCCATCCTACGAGATCCAGTCGACTGATCCTGGGTTCAGTCGACTGCTCCCCTGCTGGGCAGCCCTGTGTTGATAATTAACAACTCATGCTTTCTCCACACAACACCAATACAACCACAACTGATTTTCAACATTTAAAACTTAACTACAAACGTTCAAATACATAATTACCATGTTACAGAACAAATCCAAAGATCTATTACAACTACTATTACAATTTCAAATCCTTACACAAGGTTTTAGCATTTAAAACAAAAACATATACAAATGTGGTTCCCCGGCGTTCCTCGGCCTCACTCCTCACGATTCTTCTTGTCTTTTTTCTTACCTGCAATGGAGTACATCTCCACTGCTAAGCTATATGCTGAGCGTACAATTCTAAATGTATGCTTATATGACAGTTCATGATTTAAGCATCTAAAACACATAGAAATGGTCTCTAGGGTGAGTGGTACGCATTCATCCGGTCGATGCCGTAGGAGGCCCACCTCTCCCACGCATCTCGTACACTGGTTGGGCCTTCCTCCATACCAGGTACCGTGTCCTAGTTGGGCCCACCTCCAATCCAGACACAACCACAATTCCAATTCCATCACAATCACAATCCTCAAGGTTCGAGGAGCTTACCCCGGATGAATTTGCACCAAACTCCCCTTTGACCCAAGTAGACACATATCATGCTCACATAAACAGTTATACGTGCTTTTCATATAATTTCACGTGCATAATTAACGGGCCTAATTAATACATGAATTTCGCCCGGATCCAAGAATATCAAAAATGATGTTCAAAACATGAAAATCCATATATTTCATAGATCTAGAATTCATACCTCGTGCGAATCTCTTCAAACTTTGAAGGATCGTCTAGGGGGCTAATTAATCGTCGGATTCCAAATTATACGCGATTCGTACGAGTTTTACCTGATTTTCCCCAAAAGTCTAGAATTAATATTTTTACAAAAATTGGCCAAACATGACCTAAGTAGTATCAAAACGTAGGTCTTACCTCCACGAGTTCAAATCTTGAATCTGGAGAAAATATGACGGACGAATGGTCGTCGATCGGCGTCGCAAAGCCCGTTGGCTCAATCTCCCTTCTCTCTCCTCACTCTAGATATTTTTAGAAGTTGTGGATGAGAATGAAATCTCATCCACTTCTATATATAGACAAACTTTCTGGAAGTTTACGTTTACCACCCCGCAAGTTTCTCAACTTCTAATTAACCCATGAAACTTCGCACACGTCCATTTTATAACTTTACGAGTGAAAATTATAAATTTCAAAAGTTTCCGACTAGGTTTCGTTTGGGTCCAAAATAACGTCCGAAAACTATATTCTGTGGAATCTCTACACAACCTACCTTTTTAATTAACGTATCATTCACGTTCTCACCACAGTTCTCAAAATGATATAACAATATCAAAGATTACCAGAATTCCCACAACACAGATAAAATTACTATTCATCAAATACCAGATAAAGTCAAATAACATTTAAATCGTATAAATGTCATTTAGTCATGCCCATGCAATAAGAATTGCCATGTTCTCGTGTCCTCACTGACACCTTACCGTTGACTCACAGTCAACCTCAACTCAAATTATTAATAACATTAATAATTTCAAAAATCTCAAATGATGCATTTAAAAAAAATCATAAATTTCTGGAACAGGTGTGACAATTTTGAGGTCCTAGCTCATTTACCACGTCTAGGCTCAACCTCAATATTCTCTTCTTGGGTTTTACTAGTTTCCCCAACAGTCTCAAATGTGCATTTTTTAGGACTATATTCCTCTTTACAAGGAAATATATTCTCAAAGAACGATACATTTCTAGACTCCATGATCGTGTTCTTGTGTATATCTGGGATACGCACTACTATTATGTGCATAGCCAATAAATAAACAATCAATAGTTTTTGGACCTATCCTTTCTTTCTTAGGAGTAGGTACAAGAACATTTGCAAGACACCCCCACATTCGTAAGAACTTGTAGGAAGGTTTTCGACCATTCCATTGTTCATAAGGGGTTTGATCAACTTTCTTTCGAGGCACCTTATTTAAAATGTAATTTGCAAAGAGAATTGCCTCCCCCCACAAGTTCTATGGCAATCCAGAACTTATTAACATAACATTCATCATTTCTTTTAAGGTACGATTTTTCCTTTCAACAACTCCATTTGATGGAGGCGAATAAGGTGCGGTGGTTTGGTGAATAATTCCATTTTGTGCACAAAACTCACCATATGGCGCTACATATTCACCACCCCTATCACTTCTCAACACCTTAATCTTTTTACTTAGTTGATTCTCAACCTCTGTCTTGTATAGAATGAACTTATCCAAAGCTTCATCCTTACTTTTTAGCAAATACACATAACAGTATTTAGTGCAATCATCAACAAAAGTAATAAAATACTTATTGCCACCTCTAGATTGAACCATTTTTAAATCACATACATCAGTGTGGATTAATTCCAGAGGTTCAGTGCTTCTTTCAATTGATTGAAATGAAGTCTTTGTTAATTTTGCTTCAACACAAGTTTCACATTTATAACTTGTATCAATATGACAGTTTGGTATGTGGTCTAATTTAATTAATCTTCGCAAAGAATTAAAATTAACATGTCCTAGTCTACCATGCCACAAATTGGAAGACTCAAGCAAGTAAATAGAAGAGGTACTCATTTTATTAACTTTTGGGAATACGGTCACTACATTCAGTTTGAACATCCCATTACACATATACCCCTTCCCCACATACACTCCTGATTTGGTCAACACCACCTTGTTTGACTCAAAGACCATTCGGAAGCCATACTTGCTTAGGAGAGATCCGGATACCAAATTCTTGCGAATTTCCGGTACATAAAGGACATTGTTGAAAGTTAGCTCCTTTCCTGAAGTCATCTTCAAAATTACTTTCCCTTGGCCTTCAACATCCGAGGAAGTAGAATTTCCCATATACATCTTCTCACAACTTGTAATTGGTTCGAAGGAAGTGAACATAGCTTTGTCGGAGCATATGTGGCGAGTAGCACTAGTGTCTATCCACCATTCCCTTGGGTTTGAATCCACCATGTTCACTTCAGAGACCACAGTAGACAGATTAATGTCAGAGACATCCCTTGAGATAGAAGCTAACTCCGTCATATTAGCCTGATTATTCTTGACATTCTTTGGTGGCAACCTACAATCAAAAGCACGATGTCCAGTTTTGCCACTGTTGTAGCACTTTTCTTGAAACTAGAATTTAGACTTCTTGGTGATACCACCTTTTGGCCCCATCTTGTACCCTTTTCCAAAAGGAATTTTCTTCTTCCCACAAGAACTTTAACCATGCTCAACCATATTAGCCTTGGCTTCAAAATTCCCTAATTTCCTGTCAGCCCCTTTGTTGTCTTCTTCAATTCGAAGCCTGACGATGAGATCTTCAATCTTCATCTCCTTTCGCTTCTGCTTTAAATAGTTCTTGAAGTCCTTCCAAGAGGGGGGTAGCTTTTCAATTATAGCAGCAACTTGAAAAGTTTCACTCAAGGTCATCCCTTCAGCATGGATTTCATGCAAGATTACTTGCAGCTCTTGAACTTGACTGATCACAGTCTTTGAACCCACCATCTTATAGTCGAGGAATCTCCCCACTACAAATTTCTTTGACCCGGCATCCTCGATTTTGTACTTTTTGTCTAAGGACTCCCACAGTTCCTTGGCAGTGGTCTTAACACTATACACATTATAGAGTGTATTGTGTAAGCCATTCAACACATAGTTTCGGCACAGAAAGTCCGAGTGCTTCCAAGCATCAATAGCTAGCATAACCTCTTGATCTTGTTCATTTTCATTAGGCACAGGAGCCTCTTCCTTCAAGAACCTCGCAAGGTTCAAGGTGGTAAGGTAGAATAGCATCTTTTACTGCCACCTCTTAAAATCCACACCATTAAACTTCTTGGGTTTCTCCCTGTGGTTCACAGGAACCGTTTGGATTGAGGGAACCTTCACAGGTATGGAGCCAATCACCAAGGTGTTGGAGCCAGTAGCTCCTTCGGTTGCAATTGGTGGGTTTGCAGCAGTGTTCACATTCTGATTTTCCATTTCTGAAAATATCATCAAAGGAGAAATAAATTAAATCTAATATTATATTTTTCCCTCCTCTTATATTTTAACAGTAGCAGAATTTCGTTTTCAAAAAATTGTTAGGAAACCAAAGGAATTTTAAGATTCTGCTTGCGAAAATTTAAGCAAAACACGATTCTGCACACTTTTCGTCTAATGTAATTTTTCCTGATTCTGCACTGTTTGGGCAGAAAACAAGAATTACAGTAGCAGTTTTTTGAAAGACTGTTTTCAAAAATAATTTTTTTTCCAAATCTGAATCTGTTTTTGTTTTGTAAAATATATCAAATCTGTTTTAAGATTGTTGGAAATATTCCATTGATACAATTGAAAAACAAAAATTATTCTGAATTACAACTAAAAAAAACAGGAAAATTATAGACTATGTAAACAAAGCAGAGACTAAGACAAAATTGATCAAACCGAGGCCTGTGAAATTTCACAGTTTCCTTAAAACAGGTTCGCCGCCTCACCGGATGTGCTTGAGAAAATCGTCGGCGTCTGTCTCCCAGGATACAGCGGCTTCTTACAGTGGTACTTGCACAATGTACAACTGCTCCGGTGAACCAACTATATTTTGTGACTCTCTCTTTGAAACTAGGACTGGAAAAAGGAACTCTTTGATGAACAGTATGTAAAATTGTGTTGGAGGTGTGTATAGACTGAAGGAGAATTGGAATATATCTGTGGATTAATAAAAATCAGTTAAAAAATTCCAAAAGTTGTAACAACAACCTTTTGGAGTCCTGTAACTCTTAGACTTTACACATTTCTGTCACATGTTAAGTGTGAAGAAATTCCAAAGGTCTTTTGCAACTTTGAAAAAATTCTGGGGTCCAAAAAGAAATATTCTGTGTGCACCCGCACCCGCGACCACTACCCGACCCAGCCGGTCGGACAGACGGCGGCGGCGGCGCGCACGCGCATGTATGGAGTAAACCTAAAGGGCCTTAGGTCCTCCCCCTTCCACAAAACTGGGTACCCCTTGGGGCCCAAACCCAAAACATGAAGTAGCCTTATAAATACACTAAAGACCACTTCTATTTTTCCTATGTGAGACAAGGCAATTTGTGAACCTTTTTCATTTCACCAATTCCTTGTAAGGGGCAACCTTTGATCATTAATTTCTCATTCACCCATCAATAGTTTTGGACATATGAATATCCAAACCTCATCTCCTCATGGAGGAGAACACAAATCCACAAGGACCCCACTTAAACTCTAAGTGAGTCCTACTTTTATTAGCCCTTAATCATGGCTAAAACATATATTTATCCAACAAATTCTCATAAGAGTAACAAGCAATTCACATTTTAAACATCTCCATGACTTCTAAGCATGAACAATCAATACAATAAGACATTATCATGGCTCCTAAGCATAAATTGTTATCTCTAACATCATTGAAGCCTTGAACACATTTAAACACAATCATTCTTTAGTGTAGACGACTCACCTTAGCAAGATCTACCCAAATTAAACCAAGAAGTGCAGAATTTCACCAAATCCAAGCCCAAATTTCACTCTGGATAAATTCCTACAAGAATTCGACAACCGCGTGTCACCGATTAGAGTGAGCTACCAAAATTACGACGATTAAAACGTAAATTAAAGGTATAGATATGATCGTCTCACCTCCACGAGTCCAAAAACGGCTTCAGATCGTGAATTGGACGACGGATGGCGAACAAACGGCGGAAGATGTCGTCGGTGACGGTTTCTCCGTTCTCCCTCTCCAAGCTCTCTCTCTATTTTTCTTTATTTTCTGTAAATTAGAGAGCTCTCTCTCCTATTGACACACACATACACACACACACACACATGCAAGAAGCATGATGTGTCAAACCCCCATTTTTCCTTCTTTTCATTTACACTCCCGAAAAATCCTAAGTTCCTGTTATGAAATCCCCAAACATTCCATTAACTACCCAATTATCCAAATGAGTATTTGTCTAAGTTCTTCATGGTCCCAAACGTGGTCCCAAATATTTTGTGAAGTTGCTATTGCACCTACTAATTATGACTCCTTTCAATTATGCCACTATACAGTATCCAAACTGGTACCATAAACCAACACATACAGCCATACAATATAAAGAAACTTAAATATGTACTCATTTAACCATATAAATGAATCTAACATGTAAATGCAAAGTTTATCATTTGGGCTCTTCATCGGGTCCCACTTCAACTCCTGTCCCACCTTACTGGGGACTTACCCACTGTGTCCTTTATTGAACACTTTTCACGGGCGAGTCCAAGCCTCCCCTTATTCAATAATATACACTAATTATACAAATTAATACATATTAAGATAATAACCAAACCTTTTTCGGGCACTAGTGTTACAACAGTAGCCATCGTCGTAAGTTCCATCACCTATATTAAAATGGATAGGATAATCTGGAAAGGGAATGTCCAGGTAATAACGGCCGTCAGCTTATTGAGAGCTGAGTAAATAGAAACTCACAGGGTACCAATGATATAACGTAATAAGAAGTTATTGAAGTGGCTAAGATATAGAGTTACAATAGTATCTTTCTCTTTATTAACCAAAGTCATTACTCAACCTTTATCGTCTTGTTAACAACAAACTCAGCACATACTGACTCTTGGAACTGACTTGATTGTAAAACTCCTACATACAGCAATGCTCTGTTTACCGCATCACTGTAAGTCATAGATACCTTCTACCGCGTAACACCGTAAGTCATAGAGGTCATCTACCGCATACACTATAAGTCATAGACAATACGTCAGTCCATCCCCCGCTTTTAAGAACATATGCACAATCCACCGCATGTCAGGGATTCATCGCTTCAAGCATCGACATATCAATTATATTGCCACGACCTATCGTCAGATCTACCGCGTACTTATGACCACGGTTCACCGCATGTCATAGACATATTCGTCTGTCTACCGCATACCTATGATCAAGGTTCACCGCATGTCATAGATACTATATTTATCGCAAGTCATAGACATATACGTCTGTCTATCGCGTTCAACAGTGATCAAGGTTCACCACATGTCATACACACATACGTCTTTCTACTGCGTTCACCAGTGATCAAGGTTCACCGCATGTCATAGACCATTTGTCTGTCTACCACATACTTATGATCAACCAGTATGCGTCTCCACTCTCTTCCCAGAACTTATCAAACTTACTTAACATTTGTACTGCTACTGATATATGACAACCCCATGTGGCCTGACTACTTAGATTGAAATGATCGGATATCAAACTCAGATATGAACCATATAGTATCTAACGTCATCACGTTAATCCATTATTCTTAATCGTACTTATCTTTATTGTCATATTATCCCTGATTCACCCATAATCGTATGCTGAAAGTTTGAATCTATAATCGAACATTCGAACCTCTTATAATATACACAAAAGGACCAATCTATGTTCTGTTAAGTTTGATCAATTGAAACCATTTCAATCGATTGAGAAAAATAATGTTCAAGCGATTGAAATCCCTTCGATCGATTGAACTTTCGATCAATCGAACCCAGTTCAATCGCTCGAGAGTCGTCTTCTCCAAAGGTTCTGAACATTGAACGTTCAGAGGTCTTAGAGCATGTTTGGGTCCATTTATTCACATCAAAACTCGTAAAACATCACATTAAACGTACTAAGTGAGTTTAGAACTCATCGAACATCCTCAAGGGTGCGTTTGCTTGAGTTCTAACTTCAAGCTTCTCCAATGGTGGTCTCGCTCTCCTTCTCTATCTCAGTTTCTGCCTTCTCTCTCTGTCTCCTTCTCTTCTTCTTATCTTCTCTGATTATTTGTCTCTCTCTCTCTCTCTCTCTCTCTCTCTCTCTCTCTCTCTCTCTCTCTGACAGAATATATATATGTGTATATGGATGTGTTTTAATATATATATATCAAAACCAAGCACAAAATCTCTCTTTCTCAAATTCTGGTTTTCCAAACACACTACACACACGAACACAATGTATATATAAAGGGGATGGGCGTACAGGTGGTTGTGTTTTGCGTGAACCTGGAATTCTTGATGATTACAAGTTCAATCGATTGAAACTCGTTCGATCGATCGAAAGCATATCGGTCAATTTGATCGATTGAAAAAGGGGTTTGATCGATTGAAGTAGGGATCACATCATAAATTTATGTCGGTAGGGTTTTGATCGCTCGAAAGATGTTCGATTGCTTGAAGAAAAAATTTCTTGATCGCTCGAACTGACTTCAATCGATTGAAAATGAAACTTCAAGTATGGTCAAAGGAAGTATATAAAATCTCTCTGTATTAATGAATACTGAAAATACCGGGTATTACAAGTTACTTTTGTAAATTCCCTTTTGTGTATATGTACATATACATATACATATACATACATACATATTATAATTTATGGTGATGTTATTGCCACTCTATTATTGAACCAAGGCACTCAATGGTAGCACTCATAAAGCATGTGGTACCATATATGTCATGCATTGCATACATGGTACCACATGCTCTGAGAGTGGTACCATGAAGTGTCTTAGTTCAATAATGGAGTGACAATAATAATTTCCATAATTTATTATTATTCTTTATATATTTAAAGTGTGTACAATTATAATTAAATTGAATTATTAAATTACCCTTTTGCCTTTTGTTATTACCCTTGTGTGCATATATATATATACTATTATATTATATATACATATACTATTTTATTATAGTATTAAAATTACCATTTTACTGTTTGTAATTTGTTAAAGTTAAAAGGGTGTAAAATTATAAATTGAATAACCAAATTACCATTTTGTTGAATTAAATTACCAAACTATCCTTTTGCTTGTTGTAAATTACCCTCATCCTTTTGCCTATTGTAAATTATCCTTTTGTATATATGTATATCTATAGATGTACATATTATAATTATTTATGTATTTAAAGTGTGTACAAACTATAAATTGACTTATCAAATTACCATTTTTCCTTTTTGTAAATTACCCATGTGTGTATAAATATGCATAAATATATATTATTATATTATATATGTATATTCAATTACTAAATTTTAATTAATGTATTTAAAGTGTGTAAAATTCTAATTAAATTTCCAAATTACCCTTTTGTCTTTTTATAAATTACCCTTGTGTGCATAAATATACATATTTAATATATCATTATATATATAATATCATTATATGTATATATAAATTGAATATATTGTTATATGCATAAAATTGCATAAAATTGAATAAAAGTGTTTATAATTATAATTTGAATAACAAAATTACCTTTATGCTTTATGCAAATTACCTTTTTGTGTCTATACCTAAAAAAAAAGCCTTAAAGTTCAAAACGTTTACAATTATGAATTCCCTTTTGTTAAATTTAATTACCAAAAACTCTTTTGGATTCAGTAAAATACCCTTGTGTGTGTATGTGTATATATATATGCATATATTTTATTTTATCATATTATAATATATGTATATATTTAAATTGAATAACCAAACTACTCTTATGTCTTTTCTAAATCACTCTTTTGTTAAATTGAATTACCAAATTATCATTTTGCCTTTAATAAATTGCCCTTTTGTATATTTGTGTATATGTGTATATATATATACATTTTATCTATACGTTAAAGAAAAGAGCCTAAGAGTTTAAAGTGTGTACAAATTATATGGCAGAAAATGTTCTTATGTGCGAGTGTGCCAAGAAAACGTATTTTTGCCAACAAACGTCCTCTAAGTGTGGATAAATTTATCAGGCGATTTGGAAAGTAGAGGAACAACACTTTCCTTTGGATTCTCGACGCTTTGACAAATTCAAAGACTTTAAAATGTAACAGAAATCTCACCAAACAAGCTAGTAAATGCCCAAAAGACAATATTTTTCATTAAGCACAAGAACAGTTACAAAGAGATTGAGTGGTAATCGCGCCTCCAATTGTAGAAACAAGAAGGGGATTACACGTCTTCTTACACTTTGGAGTGGCAAAGCTCGTCTCCAAAATATAATACGAAGAAGAATGGGTTAACGCGCTTTCTCTTACGGATGTGGAAGAACTATATTAAAATCTACTCCTAAAATAGGAAAAGGAAATATAAGATAAAGATGCCTATGGCATGTAATTTGTTTGATCGTTGATGGTGCCTTCTTCTTTATTCTCTCTTGTATTTATAGGCAATATGGTGAATTTAATTAATTGCATAACCGCCACTGTATTTCAGACTGATTACCGCATTCCCGACTGATTACTGCATTCCAGACTGATTACTGCATTCCAGACTGATCACTGTATAACTGCCATTGCATTTCAGATTGATCACGCCACTCCAGGCTGATGACGTAACTGATGAACATGATGTGGTTAATTAGAGATAATAACCTCTTATATAACTACCCCATGATGTGGTATTTAATGTGTGGTCATTTTCCACCAAGCCATTTAAATAATGACCATATGTTAATATATCACTATCGTGTAACTTCCATTCTCCACTACCTTGTAACTGCCATTCTCCACTAAATAGCAGTTTTTATACTTCTTGATACGTCCAGAAATATCCTGTTAAAGACCAACCGCCACATCAGCAGAAAGACCCGGACTGTCCGGGAAGAGAGCTTGGGGCCCACAGGTCAGAGGTCGTCGGACATTACCGCTCGGGATGACCAAACGCACTGGGCATGAGGCGCGGCGACTTTCCAGGAGATGTAGCTCGGGACAGACTTTCCAGGCAGTTTCCTTGTGTGGCCAGAACTCTATTAAGGAAGAATGAGTAGATTCCTAAACTATTGGGATGACTTTCCTTAATTCGTTTAAATCCATTGTAATTGATTTACATACCATATCAATACACTTACCATGTAAGGGTGGACTCTTGCATCTATAAAAGAGCCCACCTACCCTTTCTAGGGGGATCCGAAAATTGCTTCTCTAAGTACACAAGCATTTACTAGAGAACTCACCATTTGCACGCATATACCTGGCCGGTATTACTGGTAGTGCCACCCACCCTTGTTGGCTCACCAGGCCCGCCGGTGATGTGCTAGTGAGAAGCGCACAGACGCAACCGTGGATGTAGGTCACCTCGTTAACGGGACCGAACCACATACAAACTCTTTCTTGCTCTTATTATTGCCCTAATCTTTCGTACCAATGTAGGTCACCTTAGGACGGGAGCCTAGGAGTCGTCTACATCAACAATGTCCAAGTTCTCATCGACTTCTCCCCCGGCCTGCCCCTCCGGTGCAACATCTCCCTCTTGGCCAGCCGGGGCAATGGCATCCTCAGCCGCGGTAGTGGCCCCATGGGCCTCGACAGCAGCGTCCTCAGTGGCCTCAGGTACCATGTCCTAGTAGTCAGAATTCACCCCTTGGTAGGGAGTGGTGTCTAACTCCAGGTGGTCCCGGGCCAGCCTCCTCTTCAAGTTTTCATACCCGAGGAAAAAGCCGTCATCGAAAGTTTCCCCCGAGGGACCGGTCGCTGCCACCTCTAGGAGTGCCCTCTCCCGAGCTTCCGCTACCGCGCGGCGAGCCCGCTCAGCCTCCAGCTCCGCCAGAGCCACCGCCAGTTCTTCCTGGGCCGCCCCGAGGCTTGAAGCCAGGCCCTTGACCCTATTTTTCTCCACGGTCAAGGCCCTCTCTTTGGTCTCCAGGGCAACTTCTTTCTTGGCCAGGGCAGTCTCGGCAGCGGTGGCCCTCCCGACAAGGGCCGGCATAAAGGATTCAGCTCCGGCAGCCATGCAGCCGACCTGCAACCAAAGTAAAAAGAAAAATGGTCGGTCACTATTACCAGCAAAGCAGAGAATGCGAAAGATGCAGAAAAGTTACTTACAAGATGGGAGATGCTGTACATCCAAGCCTGAAAAACTTGGGGAGACATGCTGGCACACCTCTCCACCTGACTGGGGAGTAGGCATGGTCTGACCCTCTCCCGGGTCTCCCTAGATTTATCCAGGGGTGTCCCGGTGGGAGTCTCGGCTCGTGCGACAAATGTTTCCCCCACTACCACCACCCGGGGGGTTGCTGTTTTCCTGGGAACCTGGGCCGCCGATGGACCATGCCTGAGTCGCCTGAACGGGCGCACGCTGCCCGAGGCCTCAGCGGTCGACCTCTTTCCCGTCGCCGCCATCCGCTCGGCAGCAGCAGCCTGCAGAGCCCTCAGCCGCTCGGGATCTCTCCTGGGGGCCATCTCTACAAAAGGAAAACAGCCATGATTTCAGCAACCAGGATGACAAGGCAACAAAGAGTAGCCGAAGCTAAGGCAAGTGATAAAATTCATACCTGAAATGTTTGGGAAAGTTGGTGCTACGACAGGATGACGGGGTCGACGGTTGCCTTTCTGGTCTCCTGTGCGGGTCAGCACGTCCCAGACGTTGACAGGCCGCTCAATCAAACCCCTGATCCTCTCCTCACAATCCTCCGGAACACTTAGAAGATCGACGGATCCCGCTACAAAGCAAGCCAAGATGATTAGTTCGGAACCATATAACAAAGCCTGAAAAGAGGCTAGAGAAGATAGGGGACGGGCTTACCCCTCAACTCCTCTGCCCAGGAGGTCCTCAGTTGACTCCCAGGGGCTGGCTCATAAAACCCAGGAGTGGACACTTGGAAGAACTTTTTCTTCCACCCTTTGTTGTTGCTCGGGCAGTTGACGATAATTTTCTTCGCCTGCCGAGCCCCTAGGGAAAAGAATTCGGCCTCCCCGTGAACTGGGAACGGTCGGTGGATCCAGAAGAACTCTTGAAGGGTGAGTTCGTACCCGAAGATTTGGGGCCACAATGAGATGGACCCCATGACAAACATTGAATATTGCACATTCGTGTGCCAATATAATATACACAATGCTCATTTATTCCCCCAAATCCCTAGTTTTACATGCATATTTGAATTAATATAATTTAACAGTGATGTCACTCAAATGCATGTAATTATGTGTTTTTACATACTTTATATGTTTAGGTAAAAGTGAAGTGAAATAAAGGGAATGAAAGAAGTAGTAACCACACCATATTATATCCCATATGCTCAAACACTTAACACTTACGTCCAAAACTTCATGTACCAAAAAAAAAAAAAGTCAAAGAAACATCACCATCCAAACAGTGGATGGTGATGTTTTGTCATCAAAAGTTTTTTTTTATTATTTTTTGTGCATCTTTTCTTTCTCTCTTTGTATTCTTCTCTGCAGGTAAACATAAATCAACAAATGTCAGAAAGCCAAAGAAGATTGAAACACGCGAAAGAAGAAAAGAGTGCCAACGTGATGGACGCAATGACGAATGCTTCACAGCATTCGTCTATAAAAGCTACAAGCTCCACAAGACAAAAAAAACAACCATTCACAGACACACAACCATTCAACAGCAGTTCACAATCACTGTTAGGGAGAGAATAGTTTAGGGGAGGTTATTATGTGAGCACTTTATATTGTCCCTAGAAATAGAAAACTTTAATTTTTCTTTGCCTTTTCTAGTTCTAGTAGTTGTAAAATTTTACTTTTATGTAATTGATGATTTTATGTTCAAAAAATATGTAGCAAAACTTTGTGTACTGTATTTCTTAAATTTAAAATATTTGTTTTCTTGTATGACCTTTGTCAATTTTTAGTAGTAAAATAGTCCTATTTAAATTTAGATTTAATATTTCTAGTCTAGTAGTACTTATAATTGTCCCCTAAAATAGTTTGAAACTCCAAATTTCCAATTTTTATAGCAATATTTTCATTCACTAAAAGAAAGATTTTGCGATTAAATGCCAGATTTCTTAGCCACGTAGTTGTTGTAATCACCTACCAAAGCCCCAAGCACACCATATTCATATCTCACTCCAAAAGTATATTTGGATTTGGTTTGGCCTTATTTGTGTTCTTGGAGTTCAACCACTGTGACCCCACAAGAATCCAAAGTCAAAGGTTTAGTACTTTATTTTTGGTTCAGTATTTCCATTTATGTATATTTTATTAGCCTAGTTGTACTAAACTTTGCTATTTTGCAGATTCCACAAATTCAACCTCAGCTCATGTTAAGTAAAGAAAATAATATAATAATATTAGTTTCCACCATTACCTTAGTTTTATAGCTTTAGTTTTAATTGAGCAGTCACTGTTTACACCTATTTAATTTATCTTTAAATTTTATTTGGAAGACAGTTTCAATTCCAAAATGGTAGGCTAAAACTTTAATTGGGGATATGTAATAAAAACTTAGAAACCACAACTTCTGTGCACTAAACTTAAATGGGCAAATTTATCTAGATGAGTTATTTTTCCATTTATGGCCAAAAATATCTTTGTATCTATAGTTTATGACCATTTAACATGTTTATATACTATGGCTATATTAAGTACATATTTGAAATAAAAAGCCTAATTATGTGGATTGTCAAACTATGCCTTTTGTCATAAAAAACACCTATCATACTCAAACAACTCATATGACAAAGTTAATATTTCAAATATGTGTTTATATATATTTCTATCCAATAATGGATAGACAATTGTGTAGTGGCAGAGTGGTGGGGACTGGACGCCGAATAACCCACGTCCGCGGCGGGGCACGGTTCGAACCTGGCTACTGTCCAATTGCCTATTTATTTTTCTTTAAACCAAACAACGTCGTTTCATATCAAACCTGACACACTTGATATGACCCTGACTAGTGAAAGTTTATTTTTAAATAAAGAATGACTCTGCGATCTTAAATGTCAATGCTTTTCAAATGCACAAAAGTTGTGAGATCTAGTGTTGGTTTGCATATTCCCAATTCCTTTAAATCATTTCCCCTAGTTAATTAATATTTTCTGTTTTATAATAGCTTTGCTTAAAAATCTGTATTATTTCCATCTTTCGCTATTATTAAATCTAAAAAGTTTATCTCATAAAAATTTAGCTTTTATATATTTTTCTTCCTTTTCTTACTAGTATCTTAGTCAATTTATTTTGCACTGTGAAAATATTTACCATAAACTAACTAGGAAAAAATAGCTTTAATTACTTTTATTGCAAAACTATAAAAATTAGTAGTTTAGTAAAACCCCACAAAAATCCATCATCTTTTATTTTCTTTTTAGTGACAAAATAGTTATCTGCTTAACTTTATAAAATTTTATTTCGTTCCCTGTGGGTTCGACCTGGACTTCCAAAACTTTATTACTTGTACGATCACCTACACTTGGGTGTGATAAGAAAACGCGTCAATAGGATGTCGTCAAGTTTTTGGCGCCGTTGCCGGGGAACTGGTTTATAAAAAAAAATAAATAAATAAAAAGTTAGGTTTAAAACAATTTTTCCTATTATATCTTGTCACGCCCCGGAACGGCAAAAATAGAGAAAAATAAATTTCCTTTTTTGGGTCCGAAGGCAGCGACGGGTGAAGTCACATGATTGTCCACACCACGCAGTACTAAGCAATAGGAAGTAATAGCGCAACAACAATGAAGTCTAGGTTCTGATCACAACACATCATAAAGTCAACAGAAGTTACTAACTATTACACATCAGAGTCTCGAATCAAATATAAGACAGCAGAAGTACAAATGTCAAGGCAACATATGCCTGACTACAAAAAGGGTTCTAAACGGTAAAGACAATTAGCTACAATTCTAGTCTAGTCTTCAGTTGGCATAAAGGTAGTCCTCGGCGTAGTAGTCTTCTTCGGTCTGACCTCCGTCGGGGAAATCCTCCACAGGGGCTCCGTCACCGGCATAGTGGTCCTCTCCTGCAGGCCCTTCACCTGTATAGTCATAACCAGGGTGCGCTAGAACGTAGAAATGTCCAGCGGCATAAACGCCGTCAGCTTAATGAAAGCCGAGTGAGTTAAATACTAACAGGGTATCGACTATTGATATTATCACAAGTTATAAACCATAACCAAATTAGAATTCAGTAAGGGTAACTCCTTTAATCAAACCAATGATCCGATTACTGACGTCCTTTTCATTTTAAGATCGACAACGCGTCCTGATAGGGGAACAGACTCGACAGTAGTTCAACTCTATAACACACCATTGCTCATCCACCGCTTTTAAGAACATATGCACAGTTCACCGCATGTCATGGATACCACGTTAGGCCATCCCCTGCTTTTAAGAACATATACACAGTCCACCGCATGTCAGGGATATAACGCTTTTAACAACAGTACATCATTCTATGCCACGACTTAGCGACGTCTACCAGTGATCACGGTCCACTGCATGTCATAGACACCTTCGTCTGTCTACCGCTTTTAAGAACATATAATTAGATCATCTGGCTATCTTAGGGCAAATGGTCCGATTCACCGCAAGTCATAGACACCTTCGTCTGTCTACCGCTTTTAAGAACATATGATCGACCAAAGCCCGCCCACGCAAATTTCCCGAATCTTAGCAAACCTACTTAAGTTCAACTCTATCACCGATACATGACAATCCCAATGTGGCCCGACTACTCTGAATGAAATGAACGTTAACTCCAAAGTATTCACGACTATTCCGTTATCTAACGTTATAAACATTATCCATTAATCTTGTTATTACTACGATCCTACGCCGCATTAACTCGTTATCATGTCTGTATTACAATAATAAAGCATGCTGGGAAATACTGAACAGTAAATAAACAACTAAACAGTTATTACATTAACTAAACAAGTAAAACAGTAAACTGTAACTGCCAATCGATTGGTATAGATGTCAATCGATTGGTATAAAAGTGGCATCAATCAATTGGAAGAAGGTTCAATCGATTGGTATAAAAGTAGTGTCAATCGATTGATAAAAAGTTCAATCGATTGGATCACAATCCATGTCAATCGATTGCATAAAATGTCAATCGATTGGAACATGAAAGATGTCAATCGATTGGTATAGATGTCAATCGATTGACACTTCGTCTTCTTCACAGAGAAGACTGCCCAGCAACATATAAACGGGAATACATGGTTTCTTCTCCATTTCTTCATTCAAGCATGTTCTAACACCAATATAAAGCTACCAAGTGAGTTTAAAACTCACCTTAGACGTTAGGGGCGTGTTTGGGAATGTGAAATGAAGCTTGGAGCTTCAATGGTGCCCTCCCTCTCTCTCTCTCTAGTTCTCTGTCTTCTCTCTTCTCCTTCTCCTTCTCTTCTTCTTCTTTCTGGTCTTCTTCTTCTTCTTTCTCAGTCCATCTCTGAGTGTGTGTAGGAATATACGTATATATGTGTGTATATATATATATGAGTGTTTATATATATATAAACACACACAAGACTCTCCCTCTCACTCTCTCTGATTTCTGTAAACAGAAATCCGCCCAAAATGGGCTGGTATATATAAAGGGAAGGTGTTCACATGGCCTCTCCCCAGCCAGAGCAAAAGAATCTGCCCAGCTGCCTTCAATCGATTGATATAGAGGTCAATCGATTGGTATAATCAATCGATTGAGATAAAGCTCAATCGATTGGTATCCAAAGCAAGGCAATCGATTGGAAAACTTGTCAATCAATTGATATCCAAATTATACCAAGGGTAAAGCCAAGCTCATACAAGTATAAAAAGAAACATACAGGGTCTTATTCACATAATATATTACAAAAATACAGGGTATTACATCATCCACCACTCATAAAAGATTTCATCCTCGAAATCCGAAACAAACAGGGTTAAAACAAAAATGGAAACTTCTCTTGCATCTCCGACTCCAATTCCCATGAAGCTTCTCCTTCGTCGTGGTGCTTCCACTGAACCTTCACTAGCGGGATCTCCTTGTTTCTGAGCTTCTTCACTCCTCGGTCTAGAATACGCACTGGTCCTTCGTTGTAGGTTGCGTTCTCGTTCACCTCGATATCTTCAAAACTAATCTCGTGCGTTGGGTTGTGGGCACATTTCCTCAATATGCTGGTGTGGAAAACGTTGTGCACTCCTGACATCTTTGGCGGCAATGCAAGTCAATAAGCAACCTTCCCAACACGTTCTAGGATCTCGAACGGTCCGATGAATCGCGGTGACAACTTGCCTCTTTTCTGTCCGAATCTGACGATACCTTGAACTCGCGAGACTTTGAGTAGCACATGATCTCCAACTGCAAACTCTAGATCTTTTCGTCGTTTGTCGGCATAGCTCTTGTGTCTGGATTGCGCTGTCTTCATCTTTTCT
This sequence comes from Hydrangea macrophylla, assembly GCA_033977485.1. NCBI lineage: Eukaryota > Viridiplantae > Streptophyta > Magnoliopsida > Cornales > Hydrangeaceae > Hydrangea > Hydrangea macrophylla. The sequence continues at coordinate 31,617,167 of CM066993.1, forward strand.
CGTACAATCTGGATTTTCTCGTTAGTTTCTCGAATCATCTCAGGCCCAAGTAGTTGAGTATCTCCGACTTCGGCCCAACATAGCGGCGATCGGCAAGGTCTTCCATACAAGGCTTCAAACGGCGCCATCCCTATGCTCGTGTGGTAGCTATTATTGTAGGCAAACTCGATCAAAGGTAGATGCGTCTCCCATGAATTCTCGAATTCAATGACACAGGCTCGCAACATATCCTCCATCATTTGATTGACTCGTTCTGTCTGACCGTCTGTCTGTGGATGAAAGGCTGAACTCAAATTCAATGAAGTTCCCATTGCTGTCTGAAGGCTCTTCCAGAATTCTGCGGTAAAGCGTGAATCTCGATCTGAAACTATTGAGATGGGTACACCGTGCAGTCGCACTACTTGCTGTAGATACATCCGGCTCAATTTTTCAACAGGGTGCATCATGCTGTAGGCGATAAAATGTGCTGACTTGGTGAGTCGATCCACTATTACCCAAATAGCGTCATGGTTTTGTTGAGACTTCGGCAATCCAACCACAAAATCCATGGTGATGTGCTCCCATTTTCATTGGGAAATCGGTAGCGGTTGTAGGAGTCCAGGTGGTTTCTGATGCTCCGCCTTCACTTGTTTGCAAATAAGACATTGCGATACATACTCGGCCACTTCTTGCTTCATTCCTTGCCACCAGAAGTTTCTCTTCAAGTCCTTATACATCTTGTTTCCTCCTGGGTGGATAGTCATCCTTGACTTGTGTGCTTCGTCCAAAATGTTCTTCCTGAGACCATCGTCATTTGGCACACAGAGTCTACCTTTGCATCTTAGTGCTCCGTCCGTACTAATACTCCATATCTCTGGTTCCTTTGCGGACATCTTGGCAAACTATAACTTGAAATCCTCGTTTGACTGTTGAGCTTCCAAGATGCGGCTGATGAGAGTCGGTTGTACAACAAGACATCCAAGGTGTTGTCCTTCTCCTGATTCCACTGGTCGAAGGTCGAATTCGGTTAACGTCTCCATTGCTCGCCATTCTCTAATCGTAATCGAAGCAACCAAAAGGCGTGGCCTCCGGCTCAGAGCGTCGGCTACAACATTTGCTTTACCCGGGTGGTATTGCAAAGAGAAGTCGTAGTCCTTGAGTAGTTCCATCCATCTCCGTTGTCGCATGTTCAACTCCTTTTGAGAGAACAGGTACCTTAAACTCTTATGATCTGAGAACAAGTCGAACTTTTCTCTATACAAATAGTGTCTCCAAATCTTCAGGGCGAACACGATTGCGGCTAGTTCTAAGTCATGCGTCGGATAGTTCTTCTCATGCGGCTTCAATTGTCTTGATCCGTATGCCATGACATTCCCCTCTTGCATTAGTACACAACCAAGTCCTTGGTGTGATGCATCACTATAGATTATGTATTGTTCACCACTCTTAGGTATCGCAAGCACGGGTGCTGAGGTTAGTCTCTCCTTCAATTCTCGAAATGCATCCTCATGTTTATCGGTCCATTCGTACTTCGTCTCCTTCCTAGTCAGGCTTGTCAACGGTCCTGCGATTCTAGAGAATCCTTCCACAAATCTCCGGTAATACCCAGCCAATCTTAGGAAACTCCTAACTTCGGTCGCGTTGGTTGGCCTGTTCCAGCTCAAGACTGCATCGATCTTAGATGAGTCTACGGAAATCCCATCCTGTGATATCACATGTCCTAGGAATTTAACTTCCTGAAGCCAGAATTCACATTTGCTGAATTTCGCATACAGACTATTGTCTCTGAGAGTCTGTAGAGCAATTTGTAGATGCTTCTTATGTTCTTCTTCCGTCCTTGAATAAATTAGAATGTCGTCAATGAATACTATAATGAATTGATCCAGATAGGGTCTGAATACTCTATTCATTAGGTCCATGAATACTGCCGGGGCATTAGTCAATCCAAAAGACATCACTAGAAATTCGTAGTGTCCATATCTCGTCCTGAAGGCAGTTTTCGGTATATCTTTCGGCCGAACTAGTAATTGATGGTATCCTGAACGCAAATCGATTTTTGAGAATATCCTTGATCCTTGTAGTTGATCGAACAGGTCGTCTATCCGGGGAAGTGGATACCTATTCTTGATCGTGACCTTATTCAACTCCCTGTAGTCGATACAGAGTCGTAGCTCTCCGTCTTTCTTTTTCACAAATAGAACTGGTGCTCCCCAAGGCGATGTACTGGGGCGAACAAAACCTAAGTCTTCAAGTTCCTGAACTTGCTTCTTCAATTCCAACATTTCTATTGGCGCCATCCGATACGGGGTCTTGGAAATCGGCAATGTTTTGGGTGTTAACTCAATGCAGAAGTCTATCTCTCTATTTGGCGGAAGTCCTGAGATACTTCGGAACACATCTTCAAAGTCTTGAATAACGGGGATCTGCTTGATAGTAAGCTCCGTGCTTGAACTCTTAATCGTGGCTAGGCAGCTCGTGATAAACATGTCGCTCAACGGTTGGCACTGAAATCTGATTTGCGGGCAACCAGGCGTTGAAAAGACAATGGTCCGACTAACACAATCCAGGTTAGCGCCATACTTAGTAAGCCAATCCATTCCTAGGATCACGTCGAACTCAGACATTGACAAGACTATCAAGTCTGCTGGAAGATTCCTATCCTCTAGTGTCAAGGGACAATCCTTGCACACCTTACCTAACTTAACGGATACTCCCAAGGGCGAAACGGCATTAAGGGTCGGCTCAAGTGCTAGGGGTAGCAAACCCAAATCACGCACCATCTTAATAGCTATGAAAGAACGGGCGGCACCGGTATCAAACAAAGCTCTAACTTGATAGTGAAATAAAATGAGTGTACCTTCCAAGTTCTGCTGTTCCTCCGCATTATACCCTGCATTGTCAAGAATGATGGCATTCACCCTAACCTGTCCTTGCTGTCCTTGAGCAGGCGCTCCATAGTAGCCTCCACGTGGCGCTCTACAATCCTTGCTTATGTGACCAGGCTTGTTACAGTTGCGGCAGACGAGGTCATTACGGCGGTTGGTCTTGGGGGCTGTGCAATACCTTGCAATATGTCCGGGCACTCCACAGTTGAAACATCCATCAGTGTTTTGTCACTGGGCTGCGAGCTGTGCCTGAGGTGGTCCTCGCTGTTGATTCTGTTGTCGAGGAAAATTAGCTTGGGGCTTCCTTGTCCCATCCCATGTGCGCTTGGTTCCCTGGTAGTTGTTAGTCTGGGGTTTCCATCCTTGATTGTTCCTTGATGATTGCGCGGAGAAGTTCCTTGGTTGGAAGGTCCTGGGTGGAGGTCGATTCACTTGTGGTCCTTGCACAGGGTGAGCATCCTTTTCCAAACTTGAAGCAAGACAGACAATCCCTTCAAATGACTGGCCCAGATGGCCTATCATCATGTGCCGGAGGTGTGGGTTGAGTCCTTGGTGGAATCGCTTGACCTTCTTGATGGAAGTGTCTATCATATGCGGAGCGAACAGGAAAGTCGCTCAAATTGTGTAGTATACTTCCTGACTGTCCAGTTTCCTTGGGTTAGACTTAGGAAATTCCTCTCTTACTGGTCTCTTTCGTCCTCAGGGAAATACTTCTCGGGAAATCGAGTTTTGAATGCTTCCCAAGGCATTCTCCTTGCAGCGTCAATCCCAATCGTGGCTCTCTCGGCCTCCCACCAGTCCGCGGCGGAGTAAGTTAGTTGAAATGCGGCTAGACGTCTCTTGTCAAGCTCATTGCACTCCAGGGCTTCAAAGATTAGCTCTAACTCTCGTATCCATTGCTCTGCTTTCCAGGACTCTGCCATGCCGTCGAACTTTTCGGGTCGCAGGTCACGAAATCGTTCCAACAGTTTATCGCATGTCTGCCTTGGAGGGACAAAGTGGTTGTTGCCGTTGTCGTTGGTGGCATGATTGTAGGTATCGCCAATGTGCTCCATTCGTTGCATAAAAGCTTCGAAGACTCCAGTTGGGTCCATACCCTCGGGAATGGGTGCTCCCAATCGTGCTTGGTTCCTTGTGGGTCCCACCATAGTGATCCGTGTGAGGTGTACCTATGAAGGATCTAACGATTAGCTGATAATCTCTTCGGGGAAATGATCATACTTAAGTAACAGAAAGCATAACATGAATCAAAATCACAACCATAACATGATAATGAGATGATAACAGAAATAACCAAGAGAAACGATATGCCATATATATATATATATACCCAAAAGATGTACAGCGGAGTACACAACAGATCATCTGTGTACCGCGTAGTACATGATCCTATACAAGATCTAAACAAAAGAAAGATATACACAAAACCACTACTGGTGGCTACCTATACAAAAAGGCTACGGTCAATAGCTGTCTATGTAAGCGTCAAAAGTAAGTGGACAACATGTCCTAAAGTCAAACGTAAAAGTCTAAGTCCTAAAGGTACTGGACTCAAAAGTTGTCCACATCGGATCCATAGATGGAAGCCTCGTCCTCTGGGGCAACCTCAGACAAAACATCATCCTCATCCATATCATCGTCATCCATCATGTCCTCATCCTCTATCACAACATCCTCAATCATCTCGGGTCCATCATGCTCCACAACAGCTCCCAAATCTCCTGCATCAGCGGCCATGTCAGCCTGGGCTGCATCAAATGCGGCTGCAAGTGCCTCAGCCTGTACCATAGCCTGTGCCAACTCTGGTGCTCCAATCTTAAATCCATGGGAATGTGCAGCCATCTCTGCGGCCCACTCAGCTGCCAGCTGTGCTATAACGCCTCCTGGTAAGACTGGTACTACTGCATCATCACCTGCGTCATCATCTGCGGCTACCTCCTCTTCCTCTATCGGATAACCCTCTACAACTACAATATCTACGCCAACTGGCACGTCCATACCGGCTGGGTCCACGGGGTCCTCCTCCTCTGGATCATACTCCAGCTCCTCGTCATCGGTGTCCTCGTCCTCCTCATCCTCCATCTCCTCATCGTCATCCTCTGGCTCATCGTCGCCATCGCTCTCATCATCATCCTCCGGATCCTCATCTGCTGGGGGTGCATCAGCCATGTCCTCTTCTGGTGGGGGTGGAGGCGCTGCTCTAACCTGTGCAAGTAGAACCTAGTACGAAGAACGGTCTCGTAACATCAGTAGAGAATCCTCCTCGATGCGTTTGAAGGTCTCCTTGCGGTAGATCATCTCCCGACGTATCACTTCTGGGTCCTGGGTCCCAAATCTCTGCTGCTCAATCCGCATGTCTCGCTCTGTCTCTGCAATAGCTCTCTGCCTAACCTTCCAGGCATAGTACTCTGGATCTGCTGGCGCAATACTCCTCTCATACACATAGTGTCCTCCAAACTCGTCTGGAACGAACAGCGGCGGTGCCATGCTACCTGAAAAGGGACTACCTTAAGTCAGAACTAATCTTAATACTCATCTATAGAATCTCAAGGTTCTAGGACCAGATGGTGTGGGACAATCTGTGAGCGAAAAGGTATAAAACCTAGGCTCTAATACCAAAAATCCTGTAACGCCCCGGAACGGCAAAAATAGAGAAAAATAAATTTTCTTTTTTGGGTCCAAAGGCAGCGACGGGTGAAGTCACATGATTGTCCACACCACGCAGTACTAAGCAATAGGAAGTAATAGTGCAACAACAATGAAGTCTAGGTTCTGATCACAATACATCATAAAGTCAACAGAAGTTACTAACTATTACACATCAGAGTCTCGAATCAAATATAAGACAGCGGAAGTACAAATGTCAAGGCAACATATGCCTGACTACAAAAAGGGTTCTAAATGGTAAAGACAATTAGCTACAATTCTAGTCTAGTCTTCAGTTGGCATAAAGGTAGTCCTCGGCGTAGTAGTCTTCTTCGGTCTGACCTCCGTCGAGGAAATCCTCCACAGGGGCTCCGTCACCGGCATAGTGGTCCTCTCCTGCAGGCCCTTCACCTGTATAGTCATAACCAGGGTGCACTGGAACGTAGAAATGTCCAGCGGCATAAACGCCGTCAGTTTAATGAAAGCCGAGTGAGTTAAATACTAACAGGGTATCGACTATTGATATTATCACAAGTTATAAATCGTAACCAAATTAGAATTCAGTAAGGGTAACTCCTTTAATCAAACCAATGATCCGATTACTAACGTCCTTTTCATTTTAAGATCGACAACGCGTCCTGATAGGGGAACAGACTCGACAGTAGTTCAACTCTATAACACACCATTGCTCATCCACCGCTTTTAAGAATATATGCACAGTTCATCGCATGTCATGGATACCACGTTAGTCCATCCCCCGCTTTTAAGAACATATGCACAGTCCACCGCATGTCAGGGATATAACGCTTTAAACAACAGTACATCATTATATGCCACGACTTAGCGACGTCTACCAGTGATTACGGTCCACCGCATGTCATAGACACCTTCGTCTGTCTACCGCTTTTAAGAACATATGATTAGATCATCTGGCTATCTTAGGGCAAATGGTCCGGTTCACCGCAAGTCATAGACACCTTCGTCTGTCTACCGCTTTTAAGAACATATGATCGACCAAAGCCCGCCCACGCAAATTTTCCGAATCTTAGCAAACCTACTTAAGTTCAACTCTATCACCGATACATGACAATCCCAATGTGGCCCGACTACTCTGAATGAAATGAACGTTAACTCCAAAGGATTCACGACTATTCCGTTATCCAACGTTATAAACATTATCGATTAATCTTGTTATTACTACGATCCTACGCCGCATTAACTCGTTATCATGTCTGTATTACAATAATAAAGCATGCTGGGAAATACTGAACAGTAAATAAACAACTAAACATATATTACATTAACTAAACAAGTAAAACAGTAAACTGTAACTGCCAATCGATTGGTATAGATGTCAATCGATTGGTATAAAAGTGGCATCAATCGATTGGAAGAAGGTTCAATCGATTGGTATAAAAGTAGTGTCAATCGATTGATAAAAAGTTCAATCGATTGGATCACAATCCATGTCAATCGATTGCATAAAATGTCAATCGATTGGAACATGAAAGATGTCAATCGATTGGTATAGATGTCAATCGATTGACACTTCGTCTTCTTCACAGAGAAGACTGCCCAGCAACATATAAACGGGAATACATGGTTTCTTCTCCATTTCTTCATTCAAGCATGTTCTAACACCAATATAAAGCTACCAAGTGAGTTTAAAACTCACCTTAGACGTTAGGGGCGTGTTTGGGAATGTGAAATGAAGCTTGGAGCTTCAATGGTGCCCTCCCTCTCTCTCTCTCTAGTTCTCTGTCTTCTCTCTTCTCCTTCTCCTTCTCTTCTTCTTCTTTCTGGTCTTCTTCTTCTTCTTTCTTAGTCCATCTCTGAGTGTGTGTAGGAATATACGTATATATGTGTGTATATACATGAGTGTTTATATATATAAACACACACAAGACTCTCCCTCTCACTCTCTCTGATTTCTGTAAACAGAAATCCGCCCAAAATGGGCTGGTATATATAAAGGGAAGGTGTTCACGTGACCTCTCCCCAGCCAGAGCAAAAGAATCTGCCCGGCTGCCTTCAATCGATTGATATAGAGGTCAATCGATTGGTATAATCAATCGATTGAGATAAAGTTCAATCGATTGGTATCCAAAGCAAGGCAATCGATTGGAAAACTTGTCAATCGATTGGTATCCAAATTATACCAAGGGTAAAACCAAGCTCATACAAGTATAAAAAGAAACATACAGGGTCTTATTCACATAATATATTACAAAAATACAGGGTATTACATATCTATATCTATATATATACTTATTCTAACTTATAAATAATCTAGTTTTCTTTTTAAGAAAAAATGATAACATAAAAAAAAATATTAAATTTAAAAAAAAAAAACTATATATAATTTCTTTCCTTGTAAAATATATATATTTATATATATGTACTTGTGCATCTTCTAAAAAAAAGCATTTGTTTATATATATATATATATAAGCCTATCTTCTAAAAAATAAATATATAAAAAATATATTAAAAAAAAAAGAGTTTTATTTTTTTTACTTAGCTAATAATAATAATAATCATAATAATATTATTATCAGTTAGTTTTTACTTACTTCTTATGTCCTTAGATACTACTGAGGCTTTATATCAAGTACCACATAATTCTAATATTTCTAGTGAATCATCTAGTATACAGTTTCCTAGAATCATGGCTGAAATTGAAGGTATAGAAGGAATAGCTGATGATGCTCATAGTGAGCAGGGGGAAAATATACCACAATTTATTTTACCAGAACGTGAACAACGTCCTTTACGTGATTTATTTACCCCAGAAAGAAACATCACTCCTTCTTGCATCACTCTACCTAGACACACAGGAAATTTTCACTTTAGACATGGCATGATTCCACTCTTACCAACTTTCCATGGAATGGGGTCAGAACGTGCTTATCTTCATATTCGTGAATTTGAAGAAGTTTGTAGTACGTTCTCTGATCAAAGTTGTCCTATTGAAATAATCTGTCTTAAGCTTTTTCCTTTTTCTTTAAAAGATAAAGCTAAAGCTTGGCTTTTATCTCTCCGTCCTGGATCTATCACTTCATGGCATGATATGAATGAAGCATTTCTAAAAAAATTCTATCCAAAAAATTTAACTAATAGTATGATGCGTCAAATTAAACTTTTTACTCAAAAAGAGAAGGAACCATGCATTAAAGACCGTGATTTTTTTGTAGATCTCCTACAAACCTGTCCACATCATGGATTTAAAAAATGGCGTATAATTAATTACTTCTATGAAACATTAGATCCAGAGTCAAGGGAAATAATTGAAGCTATGTATCAAGGGGAATTTTTTAAAAATGCTGACGAAGCAGAATCATATTTTGATTGGCTTAGCAAAGACGCTCCACAAAGGGAAAAAGAAGAAAATGCTAGGAAAGAAAATGCTAAAAAATCACAGCAATCACAAACTGAAGATGAATTAGTCATAAAAATTGAAGAATTAACTCGCAAGCTAATATCTGTTAAACTGGAGAAAACTAATCCTCCTCTATCTAAAAATAAATTAGAACTTTGCAGTACATGTCATATGATGGGGTACTCTACAGAAAAATGTCTTAATACTCCTGTTTATCAAAGATTTACCCCCGCGCAAAAAGTTCTATTATATAACTCAAAACTGCATCTTATTAAAAGAAAAATGAAATCTCGATGGACTGGTCCATATATTGTAAAAAATATTTATCCTTATGGAACTATCGTGATTGAAGACCCTAAAGATGGTAATACATTTAAAGTCAGTAGGCATAAATTAAAACCATTCTTAGGAGATTTTGAAACTGAATTGGAGTCCTTTCCTTTGGAGGACCCCAACTGTGATACCTCTTAAATTCATAAATCGTGATTAGAATTGTACATAGTAGGAATTTTATTTTTATTTTATTTTTTATTTTTATTTTTTTCTTACTATTTAATATTTTTCAGGAATTATAACAAATTATCTGATGTTACAGGTAACAAAGAGATATGAACCCATCTAATCATCGCAGAACTGCAAGAATGAGTATAAACCATGCCAGTTCGTCTAACAAAAACAACTATCCTCCAGAGGATAGAACTTCGTCAGATGATGATACACCCCCAAGATTTGAATATCTCATGGACTCTGACGAGGATGAAATGTTCTATGCTAGGTGTGTCGATAGAATTTACGACACTGATGAAGAAATTGATTATTTAGTGGAACCTGACCAACCTAGGGAGTGGGATGGTGAGCCAATATTTGATGGATTAGATGACTGGCAGAACATTAGCACCAACTACGATGAATGGGAACAAGCTCAATATGAGGTGTTCCAAGAACTATATCATGAATATGAAGAAAATGAATGGGAGCGATACTTAACATCCCTAGTACAATTCCCCATTTATGATGATAATGACATAATTTTTGGATGGGGCCGTTTGTTAACTAGAGTTGTTAACGGAGAAATGTTAAGGTACGCCTTTCAAAGGGATTGCTTCTTTTTCCTACTCGAATGGGGGACATCTCTAATCCCTGTCTTCATTGAACAATTCATGCCTGAAAGAGTCATTGTCAGATATAGTATATTCATGGAAATAACAGTATATGATGACTCCGACGTATGTGATTATGACATCCACCTGAGGTTTCGAGTCTACTGTCCTAGACCTCGAAATAATCACCTTTCATGAGCAATAATCCCAGTCAACGTCTAGATATGTTAAAATAAAATTCCTGTCTTTATTTTTATTGTAATTGTACTTTTCTTTTTATATATGAATAAAATATAAATAAATCATCATTGTGTTTTAAGTATCAGAACCACTTACACTTATTATTTTATGAGTTCTGATTTTTATCAAGTCTTACAAATCTCAAAGTATTGCTATCTAATAATTGTACTAAATTGTATGTTTAAACTATCCCATTACAGTCCAAAATAAAAAGGCATACCAGAAGTATTGCTGGTTTAAAAACCATGTTGCTGAAACTGCTAGATAGCAAAATTTGAATACAAGATCGATCCTTTGAAACTGCAGTTCAAAAGATCAATTGTACAGTAATTCTTGATAACTTTATCTCAAAACAATGATAGTACTTTTACTTTATATATATAAGTTAACTTTGTCATTATTATTTATTTAATTTTTTTTTATTTCTTTTTATTACAGGTGTTATCCTTAGCTTCTTTTTCTAATCTCACTCATTGAGGACAATGTCAGACTCAGTTGGGGGGGACGGTTTCACGATTAACACCTGTTTATTTATTTTATCTTTATTTCATAAAAAAAAAAATTAAGTTTCTCTAGAGAGAGATACACTGAAAAAGAGAAAATGATTTTATATAGGGCTTTGAACCCTAAAAACTTTTCCCTATCTCTCTTTTTCCTTTCTTTTTCTTCTTCCTCTCTTTGCTCTCCACCGTGATCTCTCTCTCTCTCATTCTCTGCAACTCTCACTCTCTTCCCCCGATCTCCTTCTCTCATTTTCTTTTCATTTTTTTTATTTTCTTCGATCCAAAATCAAGATCCACTCTACTAATCACTAAAGGTAAGATCTATAATCTAGAGAAAAGCTTGATTTTGATTTTATTATCTATTTTTTTCGATTTCGGCTTAAATCTTAAATTTTTAGTTTTTCTTTAGATTTTTATTTTCTCTATTTTCCATTATAACAAAAATGATATCCATAAGTTGTAGGTACTCACGCACCAAAGAAGCTTGGAAATATCACTCGATCTACGGCCCTACCATGTTCTCAGATTTCCAAGAAACAGGTGATATTTTTCCATTTCTTTATAAATAAAAAAAAAATGGACGACGCGCTAGTTATTGGTCTTCTGGATTTTGAACTTTATCTTGTTATTATCCTAGTTCTTGCTATGATAGTGTTGCGGTGCCCTTGTTAAAAAAAAAAAAAAAGAGAGAGAGAAAAATATAACTGTCTTTTCTTAGTTTTCTGTTTTTAAAAAAAAAAAAATGCATGACTCAGAAGCCAAAATTTTTATAATGTTTGAAGTTTATATCATAATTCTTCTTATTACTATAATTGTAATGATGCATTGTCTTAAACTTTGTTAAAAAAAAAAAAAAAAAAAAATTATGTAGTTTTTCTTTTTGTGTGTTAAAAAAAATGTAGTTTTCTAATTTTTGTTTAAGAAAAAAAATATATATATTTTCTTTTTAGTTTCTGAATGTATATATTTTTCTTAATATATATAAATATTTTTAGTTTTTAAATAAAATTCCCACCCACCCCCTCTAAGCTCTATTTAATTAGATCTTAGTTGATAGTTGGAAGGAGTGGAGGGTCGAGTCTAGCCTCTCTTGTTGGCTGAGAGTATAAAAAATGGATCCAATAGTCGATGACCAGACGTTAATGGGTCGCTCACTTGTTTCTGAGCAGAAGAAACCCTTTGCTGGCACTAGCCTTTATGCCATCAAAAGGAAAGCTAAAAGGCTAGAATGGTGTTTGAATTGTTATAGAGAAGAATGTCCTGGTTTAATTGCTCATAATGACACATCTTTTAAAGTTTACTACTGTTACAAAAGACAATTCAAATCAAAACAAAAGAAAATTTTGGTTGAGAAAGAGGACTGGATCCTTTGATACCCAAATAAATTTTGTTTTCCCATCCCTCATTTCTTTTTATTTTTATTTTTAGTTTTTGTATAGTCAATAATTTTCAGTCAGGTCAGACTTTAAAATGATCCTACGTGTACATCTGGCTTTCATTAGCTGGTTCGATAGGAGTAATTTGCATGATCCAAGCATCACCAGATATGTCTAGTGCGGTGAATGACTCTAGAGGTAGTGAAAAACTAGGTAAAGCCAGAGTTATCTCTTAGCCTTTTACTGATGTTTTTAGCTTGCTAGTGATTCTAGACCCATCTCTTTTACTAGAGGTGAATGGGTAATCATGACAACTTGGACGCTCCGGATTGCGTAGCCTCTTTTGTATAGGTGCAGAGGATACTAGTTGCACCATATATGTATCCAACTTAGTGGATATGCTTATGATTTTTCAGAAATTTTTCTTTTACTCTATATAAGATAAATTTGACACGTTAATATTATTTTGGGTATGTTAATAGCATACAACACATTGTCACATGTTTTACTATTTTCAAATGCTAGAAACTCTTTAAACATTAAACATTTTGAAACAGTGTGAAAATATTTACTGAATCTAAATGGATGAGTAAGCATAAACTATGCAGTTTAAAAACAAGTAGTGGAAACTAATTAACCCATGTGAGCTTTTGTGCCAATCTTCGTTTATGAGGGTTACTATTTCTTTTCAGTCTCATTTTATTCTCTTTATCATATCACTCGTTGAAAGTCTCATTATTTTTCTTTGACTGATCATTAGAAGAGAACGTTTATGATTTACCATTAGAACGTCCAAATTACTTAAATGAGCAAAGTCAATCTATTTTTAAAATGATTTAGGCCATCTTTTCTTTCAAATGCACCCCCCTTCACGTAATATTACCTTATTCTCAGTTCTATCCAAATCATACCTTGCTCCACCTGGAAGTACAAACCTCACTTATATATCCAGGTATGTGATTGGACTGTAATAATATTGCACGAAGTAGTAAAGAAAGAAAGGAGTTGATTTAAAAAAAAATAAAAAAAAAATGAGAAACTAAAAAAAAAGACGGTACATATGATAAAAAGGAGAAGAAAAAGAAGAGGTTGGAATGAATTGCGCAAACACTCCAATCACATGCTTAGAACAAATACACCCCAAATCTCCTACTCATTTTAATTTCTAACCTACCAGTCAAAGTCCTAATGATTTAAAAGAAATTGATTTTTAAATTTAAGTGATAAGGATGTCTCCACGGTAGATCGCTCTTCTAATGCTAAGTATTCTTTCATGAGATTTACTGTACTCCAAATGCCTATATATTGAGTCATCAAAATGGAAGCAATTCCTCTATCTTTGCTTCCCTACCAAGTGATATGTTCTCTACACCGGTTTCTGAGAGTTTCTCCTTAAAAGAGTGAAATCCTAGTGAGATTTGAGTTAAAACTACAAGTTTTATGACTGCTATTGACTATGTAAACTTTGAAATTAAGATCAGTTGCTTGATTTTTCAAGTACACACAGTGAGTTTAAAGAGTATAAAAAATGCTACCATTGACAAAACTGTGAGTATATGTGTTGCATTACTATTACATACTTGGAAACTTCATTTTATTGCCAAATTTAATCTTATCTGTTGTAAAAGAAGAAAATCTACCTTTATTTTTATTTCATTTTATTTTTACATTAAAAAAAAAAAAATTGAATTTTGTGGGTATATTCACTGCAAACCCTCACGAGACAACACTCGTCCACTAGGGGTAACCTAGGGGTTTAACGGCTTGTTGCATATACTAAATGCAATCGCGATTCCTGCGACAGTGAGCTAGGTAATTTTATTTTCCTTAGTTTATTCCTACTTTTTAATAACTTCTAGAACAATTTCTCTTTTCACTTCATTGCTAGGGACTAGCAATAAGCTAGTTGAGGGGTGTGACAAACATTGAATATTGCACATTCGTGTGCCAATATAATAGACATAATGCTCATTTATTCCCCCAAATCCCTAGTTTTACATTCATATTTGAATTAATATAATTTAACAGTGATGTCACTCAAATGCATGTAATTATGTGTTTTTACATATTTTATATGTTTAGGTAAAAGTGAAGTGAAATAAAGGGAATGAAAGAAGTAGTAACCACACCATATTATATCCCATATGCTCAAACACTTAACACTTACGTCCAAAACTTCATGTACCAAAAAAAAAAAAAGTCAAAGAAACATCACCATCCAAACAGTGGATGGTAATGTTTTGTCATCAAAAGTTTTTTTTATTATTTTTTGTGCATCTTTTCTTTCTCTCTCTGTATTCTTCTCTGCAGGTAAACATAAATCAACAAATGTCAGAAAGCCAAAGAAGATTGAAACACGCGAAAGAAGAAAAGAGTGCCAACGTGATGGACGCAATGACGAATGCTTCACAGCATTCGTCTATAAAAACTACAAGCTCCACAAGACAAAAAAAACAACCATTCACAAACACACAACCATTCAACATCAGTTCACAATCACTGTTAGGGAGAGAATAGTTTAGGGGAGGTTATTATGTGAGCACTTTATATTGTCCCTAGAAATAGAAAACTTTAATTTTTCTTTGCCTTTTCTAGTTCTAGTTGTTAGAAAAACAGGTTTAAATGGAAAGTTTAAACGCGCAGCGGAAAAATCAAGTTATGAAACTTTATTGGCATGCCCGGATCTACTACTCGTCAATTCTACATATGCGCACAAGAGGGGACACGAGTTATACCTTAGTGTCTTGAACCCAATTCTGATCTTCAACTTCCAGCAGCCTCCACTAGATGATCTTCACCCTTATGACTCCTGCGGATGCCTGCCAGAAAGACTAGGGTTGGTGGGAACCCTAATGGAGAGGATAGAGAAGGTTTTGGGACTCCAAAACAGTTTCTGCAGCTTCTGACGTTCAAAACGACGAACAACCTTTTCCAGAACGCAGCTGCCCTATTTATAGATTCCCAGAACCGACCTAGACTTCGAGCGATCGAAGTGCCTTCGATCGATCGAACATTCGATCGATCGAACCATCTTCGATCGATCGAACCTGCAGACTTCAATCGATCGAGACATCTTCGATCGATCGAACCTGTCTGGACATCATCCTCAAGCATCTTTCCAAGCATCCTTGCGGAGCTAAGAGTGGGACCTCCTAGGCTCTTTATTGTTGGCTCAGACCAGTTTGTTAATTACCATGACCAAACTCTTTGATCAGCAAACTAACTAACTGGTCAGTTAAAGTTTACTCCACTATAAAACGATAACTGAACTCCAACGCAAAAGAACATATCCGAAGCGATAACTAGACTTGTATGTTGTACTAATGTCCCTCTACCGTCAGCATTCGTAATCATATTCAGGTAATCGGATAACTGTTACTGTCAACCTGAATCATGATTACTTCTTGTATTCCTTGAGTCCCATTCACCCTTCATGATTACCAAACATGTTGATAACTCTTATCAACAAGACTGCAGTACTCAGTAATCGACTTGGTGACATTCTCAAGGGAATGCTTACTCTGAAACAGAGGGTAGATTCTATCTTGACAATATATGTTCACAACCCTATGAATATGACATACCCAAGATACCCAGGTGTTGATCTTTTATAGACCTCACTGATTGGTAAATCAAAGCAGTCATATCCACAGTCTGTGTTCATAATCGTCTCAAGATTGAGAACACGTACCTTATACAAGTTATGAGTTCCTATTGACTGTTTGACAGTCTTAAGCGTCAATAGGAAACTCAGGTCCGTCAATGCACTATAAGCACTAGCATATCAACTAAGAGCTACACTCTAGTGATTGAGATTAATCACTCCATCCAATGGTAGTTAATTATGCTACAGTGTAGACTTGATGAGGTATCCAGTCTCATCATCCACTGTGACACATTCTAAGTATTAAAGAATAGTAATTCGTATCTCACTTGTGTGCATCTCATACACACACGAATTACTTACTATAATACTTAAGGATTAACAATCATCTCATGAAAAGAACATACACAATAAAATGTAAAGCTGATATCCATATATTAAAATGTCAATGTCTCATACAGAAAGTAATGGTTTGAGGGCACAAACCCAACAAACTCCCACTTGCACTCATAACCATTCAGAACTACATCTAAGACCTAGACTATCTAGATGACGATCAAAGACCTTCTGTGGCAAGGCCTTTGTAAACGGATCAGCAAGATTGTCAGCTGTGGCAATCTTGGTGACAGTCACATCTCCACGTTGAACAATATCTCGGATAAGATGATATTTCCGCTCTACGTGCTTTCCCTTTCCGTGGTTCCTTGGCTCCTTGGACTGAGCCACTGCCCCACTATTATCACAATAAAGCGTAATAGGCGACAGCGACGCTGGTACCACCTCGAGTTCCATAAGGAACTTCTTGAGCCAAACAGCTTCCTTTGCGGCTTCACAAGCAGCCACATACTCAGCTTCTGTAGTTGAGTCTGCAATGCATTTCTACTTAATGCTCCTCCAACTGATAGCACCACCTCCCATGGTAAAGAGATGACCGGACGTCGACTTCCTCGAATCTTTATCTGACATAAAGTCAGAGTCAGTGTATCCCACTGGAATTAACTCACTACCACCGTACATAAGCATGTAATCTTTAGTTCTTCTCAAGTACTTAAGAATGTGCTTAACGGCTGTCCAGTGCTCTGGACCCGGATTCGACTGATATCTGCTAACCATGCCAACAGCAAAGCAGATATCTGGTTTAGTGCATAACATCGCATACATGAGACTTCCCACTGCAGAAGCATAGGGAACTCCTGTCATGCGATTCCTCTCCTCCTGTGTCTTTGGACACTGGTCCTTGGAGAACGCTAAACCATGCCTGAAAGGTAACAAACCTTTCTTCGAATTATCCATTGAAAACCTAGTTAGCACCTTATCGATATAACCAGCTTGAGATAATCCCATTATCTTTCGCTTGCGATCCCGAAAGAGCTTTATCCCAAGAATATAGCTCGCCTCTCCTAGATCCTTCATATCGAAAGTACTAGCTAGCCAAACCTTGACCGTTGACAATGCCGCTACATCATTTCCAATGAGTAGAATGTCGTCAACGTAAAGCACAAGAAAAGCCACCACTTTCCCTTCACTCTTCTTGTATACACAAGGTTCATCCAGATTCTGTATGAAACCAAACGATTTGACTGCTTGGTCAAATCGTATGTTCCAACTTCTGGATGCCTGCTTAAGCCCATAAATGGACTTTTGCAACTTGCATACCAAGTTATCTTTCCGACCAGCTATGAACCCTTCTGGTTGTTGCATATAGATGTCCTCCTCAAGATTGCCATTCAAGAATGCAGTCTTGACGTCCATCTGCCAGATCTCAAAATCTAGGCATGCAGCAACGGATAAGAGTATTCTGATGGACTTGAGCATGGCCACCGGCGAGAAGGTTTCCTCATAGTCAATGCCCTCCCTCTGAGTATAACCTTTCGCAACAAGCCTTGCCTTAAAGGTCTCAACCATTCCATCAGATCCTCTTTTCCTCTTGTAGACCCACTTACAGCCAATGGGTTTAATATTGGCTGGAAGTTCTACAAGATCCCAGACCTGATTAGAATCCATAGATTCCAATTCAGCCTTCATAGCTTTAACCCAATGAGCTGAATCAACATCAGCCATTGCCTCTTCGTATGTGGTAGGATCAGATTCAGATTCTATGGAGACAGCTTCAAAAACTTCTCCTAAGAACATGTATCTATCAGGCTGGCTGATAATCCTCCCACTACGACGAGGTACTGGTGCGGAAATAGGTGAAGAAGTGGTGTTTTCCTGATTTACATCGTTATTAACTACGGGTTGGACTGAGGGCTCTCCTTCTATCTCTCTAAGATCTATCCTTCCCTTAGGTTTATGGTTCATGATATAATCATCCTCCAAGAAAATAGCATTCGTACTGACGAACACCTTCTGTTCTCTTGGATCATAAAAATACCATCCATAAGTACCCTTTGGATACCCCACGAAGTAACATACTTCCGCTCTAGAATCCAACTTGCTCATCTTTCCTTTTAGCACATGTGCCGGACATCCCCATATCCTGAGATGTTGCAAAGAAGGCTTGCGCCCAATCCACATCTCTCGTGGTGTCCTGGGAACAGATTTGCTTGGTACTAGATTTAGTATGTAAGCAGCGGTTTCCAAAGCATAACCCCAAAGAAATAAAGGTAACTCAGAATAACTCATCATTGACCTAGTCATGTCTAAAAGAGTCCGATTCCTTCTCTCCGCTACACCATTTTGCTGAGGCGTGCCAGGTGCAGTCAACTGTGACAGAATCCCATTCTGTACGAGGTGATCAATAAATTCATTAGAGAGGTACTCGCCACCTCGATCAGATCGAATGGCCTTGATATGTGTGCCCAATTGCTTCTCCACTTCAGCCCTAAACTCTTTGAACTTTTCAAAGGCTTCAGACTTGTGCTGCATTAGGTACACATATCCATACCTAGAGTGGTCATCAGTAAATGTTATGAAATACTCATAACCACCCCTTGCTCTAATATTTATTGGTCCACACACATCAGTATGAACTAATTCCAACAATGCATTGGTTCTATTGCCCTTTGCAGGGAAGGACCTTTTGGTCATCTTACCCTCTAAACAAGACTCGCAGACTTCTATTGGTTCGAGAACCAAATCGCCTAAGACCCCTTCTTTGACTAGTCTGCCAATCCTATTTAGATTGATATGACCAAGCCTCATATGCCAAAGCTTTGTTGGATTAGTGGAAGGTCTCTTTCTTTTAGATGGTACAGTTACCACTGAGTTATTAAGTTCCATACAAGAATCTTTAGAAATATTGGGAGTAATCACATACAAACCATTTGATTTAACACCAGAACATATAAAAGAACTATTTCTTTTAATCACAACTTCAGTTCCAAAATTAAAAGAATAACCATTATTCGATAAATTAGAAACTGAAATTAAATTACGTCTCATTGAAGGAACGTAAAGTACATCTGATAAAATCAAAACTTTATTGTCTAGAAATTCTAAAACTACGACTCCTATAGCAACCGCAGAAACGGTTGCGCTAGAACCTAGAGTAAGTACGATTTCCCCATCACTGCACTTCCTGGTTGATCTGAACCCCTGCAATGAATTACAGATATGGTTAGTCGCACCAGAATCAATGCACCAAGTGTTTGAAGTATCCGTTATAAAACTTACTTCAATCACATGTGATTCAATCATACCTTGAACTCTTGTAGCTAAGAATTCTGGACAGTTCCTCTTCCAGTGGCCCTTCTCACCGCATTGGAAACACTTTCCTTTGCCTTGGCCACCCACCTTCCCTTTGCCCTTACCTTTTCCCTTAGATTTTGCAATCTTAGGGACTGGTCCAACACTTGAACCACCAGTGCTAGCCTTCTTCTTCCCTTTCTTTCCTTTCGGCATAGATCGGGAAGAGGAAGCGCTTTTCTCAACGTTTAAAACGCTGCCCCCAGGTTTGATCACCCCTTCCGCTGCCAATAAAGAGCTCATCAATTCGCTCATTGAAAAATCTATTTTATTCATATTATAATTCAGTTTAAATTGAGCGAATGATGGCGACAGCGTATTGAGGATCATATCAACTTGGGTCTGTGCATCGATGTTGGCACCTAGGGTCTCCAGCTCGTTTAAATAACCAATCATTTTCAAAACATGTTCTTTGACTGGAGTCCCTTCCGACATCTTAGCACTCATTATCTTCTGCATAGCTACCTGTCTGGCAGGCCTGCCATGCTCCCCAAACATCTTTTTCAGGGATTCGATAATGTCACTGGCGGAATTGTTCGACTGGTATTGGTGTTGTAACACATTAGCCATAGAAGCCAATATGTAACAACGAGCCATCCCATTCGACTTTTTCCATTTATCGAACTCGCGTCTAGCAGCAGCCGAAGCATTTGCAGCGGGTTCTTCGGGGCATGGGGTGGTGAGGACATATATGTGATCCTCCGCAGTTAACACGATGTCAAGATTACGTTTCCATTCAGTGTAGTTGTTTCCAGTTAACTTGTTTTGAGTGAGTATGGTGGCAAGTGGACTAAATGCAGATCCAGACATTATGATTTACTGAAAAATCAAAACAAAATAAATGTGGATATCAGAATTTGACAGTTTGAAATAAAAGAATCCTTTTAAAACTCTTATTTTAAAACTAAGTCGCCGGAATATCGAAACGAAAGAATAAAGCCTCCGTGTGGTGGTCAATGTTCGATCTTTCAATTTATCATAACTTATCCGCTATGCAACTCTTGCAAAACAAGTTATGACTTCCGAACCTATTTGATCTCTAAGTTTCTGAATAATGCCCCGTGTGGGATCCCTTATCCATAGCTTAGCTAGTGTGTACCATTAACTAGGATCCAATCACAACCGTCTCAAGTAGTGCCTCCGTATGGTGGTCACCCTCTAACACGTCTGATTGATCCTTATCAAAAGAAGTTCACATCTAGTAACCAATGAGTAATGCATCCTCCGTATGGAATGATAACCCCTGGCGAGGTGACACAGAATGCATCACTCATCTTACAGTGAACCATTAATGGAAGATCGTGGGTGTAATTAATAAGACCCTCTCCCACTAGATTTAGTAAAAAAGGATTTTGCTTTTTGAGAAAATCTGTTTCTACACACTTCCCATAAACATCTAATGTTTACTAATGTGTTGAAAACGGTTTTTGAATTTTATTTTAGAAAACTTGTTTTGCGTGCATGCAACAATGTATTGTACGCCAATCACAAACAAAGCACATAAAACAAAAAACTAAAATGAAATAAAAGACATCCAAACGATGCCTCTATCTCCCATGGCTCTATCTCCATAGAACCTGCTTTTGGTTTGATCGCCTCCAGCTCCATCTTCATGGACAACGGCTCCTTGCTCCATCTTCATGGATATTCTAATTCTATTACATTGAACCTATGCCTCTTTTGAAGCTTACAATTTATCTAGAAATAGAAATAGCAACAACAAAATAAAAGGCTAGGGAAACCGGTGCGACTTTCCTTTTCGTAGGATTGAAGTCGCAGCGCCCTTTACATATGCCTTAAAACCAAACCAAACTTAAAATAACACACCAATCTAAAAACATTCAAACACAAAATTAAATGCTCTTGGCGCCATAGGAGATAGCGACTAATCTTTTGCTGCAAAAGGTTAGTTGAACACACATCCACGCATATATATAACAAAATATAACTATTGGAACCCTTAATTGATTCACACAGTATATAAACTCTTTACATACTGAATTAGAACTCAAAACAGCATCTAACTTCTCTGTCATAGTTCGATCGATCGAAGACCGTTCGATCGCTCGAACCTTCGATCGATTGAACACTGTTCAATCGCTTGAACATTCTATTTCACAGAATGATTAAAAATTTTGCAGAATACGTTAAAATTAAACTTTTAATTTCAAAATACTTTTAAAACTGTGAAACAGAAAACCTGACAAAGAGTCTGTGTCGATCGATCGAACTCTATTCGATCGCTCGAACAACAGAAGGTTTCGATCGATCGAAACCTGTTCGATTGCTCGAGTACAGAGCGTTCGATCGATCGAGACTACTTCGATCGATCGAACCCATCTTGCATCCAATGCAATCACAGATTTGTATACTGCTGTGATAACACTGCAGAAACAGATCTGTGACGATGCAGTTTCGAAAACAGTTCTAAAATCAACATGCAAATCAAAATAGTGTTCCAAAAACCGCATCTATAGATCCAAACGAGCGTGGCTCTGATACCAATTGTTAGAAAAACAGGTTTAAATGGAAAGTTTAAACGCGCAGCGGAAAAATCAAGTTATGAAACTTTATTGGCATGCCCGGATCTACTACTCGTCAATTCTACATATGCGCACAAGAGGGGACACGAGTTATACCTTAGTGTCTTGAACCCAATTCTGATCTTCAACTTCCAGCAGCCTCCACTAGATGATCTTCACCCTTATGACTCCTGCGGATGCCTGCCAGAAAGACTAGGGTTGGTGGGAACCCTAATGGAGAGGATAGAGAAGGTTTTGGGACTCCAAAACAGTTTCTGCAGCTTCTGACGTTCAAAACGACGAACAACCTTTTCCAGAACGCAGCTGCCCTATTTATAGATTCCCAGAACCGACCTAGACTTCGAGCGATCGAAGTGCCTTCGATCGATCGAACATTCGATCGATCGAACCATCTTCGATCGATCGAACCTGCAGACTTCAATCGATCGAGACATCTTCGATCGATCGAACCTGTCTGGACATCATCCTCAAGCATCTTTCCAAGCATCCTTGCGGAGCTAAGAGTGGGACCTCCTAGGCTCTTTATTGTTGGCTCAGACCAGTTTGTTAATTACCATGACCAAACTCTTTGATCAGCAAACTAACTAACTGGTCAGTTAAAGTTACTCCACTATAAAACGATAACTGAACTCCAACGCAAAAGAACATATCCGAAGCGATAACTAGACTTGTATGTTGTACTAATGTCCCTCTACCGTCAGCATTCGTAATCATATTCAGGTAATCGGATAACTGTTACTGTCAACCTGAATCATGATTACTTCTTGTATTCCTTGAGTCCCATTCACCCTTCATGATTACCAAACATGTTGATAACTCTTATCAACAAGACTGCAGTACTCAGTAATCGACTTGGTGACATTCTCAAGGGAATGCTTACTCTGAAACAGAGGGTAGATTCTATCTTGACAATATATGTTCACAACCCTATGAATATGACATACCCAAGATACCCAGGTGTTGATCTTTTATAGACCTCACTGATTGGTAAATCAAAGCAGTCATATCCACAGTCTGTGTTCATAATCGTCTCAAGATTGAGAACACGTACCTTATACAAGTTATGAGTTCCTATTGACTGTTTGACAGTCTTAAGCGTCAATAGGAAACTCAGGTCCGTCAATGCACTATAAGCACTAGCATATCAACTAAGAGCTACACTCTAGTGATTGAGATTAATCACTCCATCCAATGGTAGTTAATTATGCTACAGTGTAGACTTGATGAGGTATCCAGTCTCATCATCCACTGTGACACATTCTAAGTATTAAAGAATAGTAATTCGTATCTCACTTGTGTGCATCTCATACACACACGAATTACTTACTATAATACTTAAGGATTAACAATCATCTCATGAAAAGAACATACACAATAAAATGTAAAGCTGATATCCATATATTAAAATGTCAATGTCTCATACAGAAAGTAATGGTTTGAGGGCACAAACCCAACACTAGTAGTTGTAAAATTTTACTTTTATGTAATTGATGATTTTATGTTCAAAAAATATGTAGCAAAACTTTGTGTACTGTATTTCTTAAATTTAAAATATTTGTTTTCTTGTATGACCTTTGTCAATTTTTAGTAGTAAAATAGTCCTATTTAAATTTAGATTTAATATTTCTAGTCTAGTAGTACTTATAGTTGTCCCCTAAAATAGTTTGAAACTCCAAATTTCTAATTTTTATAGCAATATTTTTATTCACTAAAAAACAGATTTTGCGATTAAATGCCAGATTTCTTAGCCACGTAGTTGTTGTAATCACCTACCAAAGCCCCAAGCACACTATATTTATATCTCACTCCAAAAGTATATTTGGATTTGGTTTGGCCTTATTTGTGTTCTTGGAGTTCAACCACTGTGACCCCACAAGAATCCAAAGTCAAAGGTTTAGTACTTTATTTTTGGTTCAGTATTTTCATTTATGTATATTTTATTAGCCTAGTTGTACTAAACTTTGCTATTTTGCAGATTCCACAAATTCAACATCAGCTCATGTTAAGTAAAGAAAATAATATAATAATATTAGTTTCCATCATTACCTTAGTTTTATAGCTTTAGTTTTAATTGAGCAGTCACTGTTTACACCTATTTAATTTATCTTTAAATTTTATTTGGAAGACAGTTTCAATTCTAAAATGGTAGGCTAAAACTTTAATTGGGGATATGTAATAAAAACTTAGAAACCACAACTTCTGTGCACTAAACTTAAATGGGCAAATTTATCTAGATAGGTTATTTTTCCATTTATGGCCAAAAATATCTATGTATCTATAGTTTATGACCATTTAACATGTTTATATACTATGGCTATATTAAGTACATATTTGAATTAAAAAGCCTAATTATGTGAATTGTCAAACTATGCCTTTTGTCATAAAAAATACCTAGCATACTCAAACAACTCATATGACAAAGTTAATATTTCAAATATGTGTTTATATATATTTCTATCCAATAATGGATAGGCAATTGTGTAGTGGCAGAGTGGTGGGGACTGGACGCCGAATAACCCACGTCCGCGGCGGGGCACGGTTCGAACCTGGCTACTGCCCAATTGCCTATTTATTTTTCTTTAAACCAAACGACGTCGTTTCATATCAAACCTGACACACTTGATATGACCCTGACTAGTGAAAGTTTATTTTTAAATAAAGAATGAATTTGCGATCTTAAATGCCAATGCTTTTCAAATGCACAAAAGTTGTGGGATTTAGTGTTGGTTTGCATATTCCCAATTCCTTTAAATCATTTCCCCTAGTTAATTAATATTTTCTGTTTTATAATAGTTTTGCTTAAAAATATGTATTATTTCCATATTTCGCTATTATTAAATCTAAAAAGTTTATCTCATAAAAATTTAGCTTTTATATATTTTTCTTTCTTTTCTTACTAGTATCTTAGTCAATTTATTTTGCACTGTGAAAATATTTACCATAAACTAACTAGGAAAAAATAGCTTTAATTACTTTTATTGCAAAACTATAAAAATTAGTAGTTTAGTAAAACCCCACAAAAATCCATCATCTTTTATTTTCTTTTTAGTGACAAAATAGTTATCTGCTTAACTTTATAAAATTTTATTCCGTTCCCTGTGGGTTCGACCTGGACTTCCAGAACTTTATTACTTGTACGATCACCTACACTTGGGTGTGATAAGAAAACGCGTCAATAGGATGTCGTCACCCCATAAGATACCTCCACCCGTTCGGGGCTAACTGCCCGGGAGCTATCCCCAAGAAGATCAAAACGTCCCGAGCGACCGGATGGAGGGGGACACGAAGACCGGCCATGAAAGCGTCCTCGTATAAGGTAACAAAACCCATATAGTAAATATGAGCCCCGCCGGGGTGAACGGACAAAGAACTGTTATAAGGAATGGCGTACCTGTTCCTGATCCGATCAAAGTCCCCGGCGTGCAAGGCCGAGGGGATAAGCTCGCAGGTGAATGCTACCTCGGGAGCAGACTCCCTAGGCGCCTCATCACCAGAACCCCCGCGACACGGAGGTAACGGGGGCCTCTTGGTCAGATTCATCGCTGAATACTCGGGCTGGGATCCGGCCCTCGCTGTGATGATCAGAGGGGGAGCCTGAAGGTGGGTCTAAGCTGGTACGGGCGAGCCTGATCGGAGCATCTCACTCTCTGACTGGGAAGCTGAGTTGAAATCGGAATGTTCCATCTCTCGTATTCCCGCGGGAGGGGGGAGAAGAAGGACGCGTCCTGAGTACGGGTCAGGGACTCCGAGCCGGACGTATAGAGCGGGAAGGACCGCTAACCTAAAGGGCAAAGAATAAAGAGTCTTTAACACCAAGTGGCACTCTCTCAAGACTACTCCGGAGCCACTCGATCGCTCTAACAACCCTAAAGTACCCCCTGCCCGGAAGAAGAAACAGAACCTGAAGAAGAAAAAGTCCCACTCTTGTTCTAACTTAAGGAGGTTCGCTCTCTCCAGTCTCGCTCAGGAAAAAGGAAAGAATGGGACAGAGAAAGAAGAAAAAGAAGAACTTACAAAGTTTGGCGCAGAAAAGGGGCTCGGGGCTCTTGCTCGGGATTGCTCTCGCTCTTAAGGCGTTCGATAGTCTAAACTCTGCAGTAAAGAGTTGAAGAAATGGGCAGAAGGCCTTTATATAGAAACCAGGGACGGCCCGGATCAAAGCAAATCCAACGGCCTATGCGTTTTCCCGCCCAAAATGGCAGACAGATGTCACCTCGGGCACGTGAAACGCTGCCTCAAGAGGCGCGTGCATTAAATGCACGATGAAGATGTTTTGGTTACCATGGAGATGGTTCGGTTACTCTCAAGCTGGTCTCGTTGGATCCTGACGAGACCAATGACCGGCTGACACGTGGCATAACAAGGGCCCGGGCTCACCCGGTCACCGCTCGGCCCGTACCCCGACTGTTGATCTCGACCAGTACCATCCGGCTAGGGTTTCGACCTATTACCGAACGGTTCGTCAGAGGCGGTCTTAATTTTGAAATCTGCATCGGACGAAGTATCGGACCGGCTTGGGGAAACAAGCCATCATAGGTCGGGCATTGGCAATCACAAACGACACAGTTGAGGGAAAAAGGTGGCCTCAGAGGACCTTCTTATTGATTGCAATATTTTGTACAACGGGGGGCAGTTGTAGTAGCCTCCCCGGCAAAAAAAAAAAAAAAATCTTCAGGCATCTTTGCCCTTCAGAGCCTGAATCTCCTCCTCCAGGGCGGCTACCTTGGCCACCAGCTCTTTGACGGTGAGCTCCAGTGCATGAAAATCCACCTCCCGCATAACCGAGTCTGCAAGAGAGCGTTTTGCTTTTCCACCTCCTGCAGATGGCTTTCCAGATTGCCGAGGGAGAGCCCCGTCCAGGAGCTAGGCATATGAAGACCGGTGTGCACTTCCGGCCGACTCCTTTTCAATGGGGGCGGAGACTCTTCCTCAACCACTTTTCCTTTGCCCTTCCTGGTCAGGCCCGGTGGTGGAACAGTGTCCTCGGATGAGGATGAACTAGAGCTGGTGGTCAGAGCGATGGGTCCTTCAGATGTGGCAGCCTCTCTCATGGTGCGCGGGCCGGATGCCATGGACTGAGTGTAACAGCGCGATCTGGAGGCAGCCGCTACAGGAGCTGCAAGGGGAGCTTCGCCGCCAACTGTAACAACCCTAAAATTTTTAAGTGTGTAAATAATTATTTTAATAATTATTTTTAGTTAGCAATATTATATGAGTGTGCCTATGTAAGACATGTGTTTGAAAAATTTAAGTGTTTGGTGGACATATCAATTAAATCATGAGTGAGCGCGTTTAGTTTGGGAGTTATATTTTATTAATTTATATTTGTTAAAAAAAAAGTGAAGGGTTGATATGTATTTTTGTTATATAGTGTTTACAGGCCCGCGAATGTGTTTAATAATGTAATTAACATTAAAACTTAGTACCGGGGTCATGGGTACCCATTGGGCTACTCATTTTAACACTTTGTACTGTATTCTGGGCTCATATGAGTCTCTTTTGTGAGCCCATAAAAAGAAAAACGAGATTTATATATTTGTGTGTGTTTTATTGGCATGTGTTGTGTGTGTAGTGTACATATATACTTATATTAAAAACCCTAGCCCCCATATTAAAACAAAAAGGGAAGAGAAGAAAAGAGAGAAGAAGAGAGAACAGACGTTTGTGTGTGTGTGTGTATGTGTGTGTGTGTGTGTGAGAGAGAGAGAGAGAGAGAGAGAGAGAGAGAGAGAGAGAGAGAGAAGAAGAAGAAGAAGAAGAAGAAGAAGAAGAAGAAGAAAGAAGAATGGTCTCGGATTCGTGGGCACGTGGGGAATCGCGGAGCATTCGTGGGTATCGATTTTTTATCAACGAGGTGAGTTAAATTTTTGTGTATCCAAGTATATATATATATATATACACGTATGTATATATACATGTACACAGGAGTAAATTAAATTAGTATATGTTTAATTTAATTATTAGGGTTAAATCTTTGTAATGGATACGTTGTTATTGTTGAAGTAATCTAGATATTTTCTTTTCCCTTCGTGTGACTTTGTGATTATGACATTAGGGTATTCGAAAGGGTTAGGTAAATAGTTAGTTTGATAAAATCATATGTGAAATATTCATGGTGATTAAGAAATATATGTGAAATTCGTTTTTTTGTAATTAATACAGTTACAGAAACTTGAGAAAATTATTAGAAAATCGTATCTTTGAATTTGAACATTATGTCCGCGCTAGTCTGTAGGAAACGCGATTCTGCACACTTTTCGTCAAATGGAGTTTTTCCTGATTCTGCACCGTTTGGGCAGAAATTGAAGATTTCAGTAGCAGTTTTTAGTATGTTAAAATGTACGAAATTGAAGAAATATGATTCGTTGTGTTTATTTTTATTCGTTCGTATGACTTAACGAAAATTACTTAGAGATACATGAATTCTCATATAATGTTGATTATATATAAAAAAAGGGTGATAGTCATTAACGTTGAGTCCGATGAAAATATTGTGGAATGATTGTTATAATACTTTACGATATGAGAATTTGAATTTTTATTATGGGTTTTATGTAGGCTAATATTGAATGTTGGGTTGAGGTTATTGTACCTGAAATAATTGACCTTTTTTTTATAACAATAAGTAAATTAGATACGTTGAATAGTATATTGGGGATCTTGTAATTTGATTAGAAATTATTGAGGGAAGAATTGTTACGGGTTAATTGATAAAACCCTCTATTGTAAGAAATTGGAATACATCTAAAAGTTAGAGATGTGATTGGATTTAGAGACGGAACTATGTGATAAACGTGAAATTCACAATTATTGGGATAATACGAACGATAAGTGATAATTGTAACATGTTTCTTTAGTGTTCACCGCTCCCCGTTGTTGTGTTATAGTTTTTGGTAGCTCGCACTCTTTTGCCAGTGGCTTCGTGATCAAGCTGGCTTAAGACTTGTTGAGTGTACTTTTTGCCAGTGGCTTCGTGATCAAGCTAGCCTAAGCCTTATGCTTGGCTTATATTGTATAGACGTCTTGACATATTGACCAGCCGTCCGTTGTGTATACCTGGTTTGGTTGATACCCCAACCAAACTGGCACCGGAGTGGGTGTTGGTAGTATGTCCGGGCACACATGGGATATATTTGTGGGCTGTACCATAGAGGGTGGCCAAGTGGTAAACCTAGGGAACACAAAGATAAATTAAAGGCTAATAAATAATGACAATGGAGTATTTCATAAGACTGATAAGTTTGAAATAGTGAATGCGACATTTAAGTTATAATGTGGATGACTTATGTATGGAATTATTCGTCTGGTTTGTGATCATTCGATTTACAGGATGGTGGGCCCACTAACTTTTATGCAGGGCTGGCTCACCATATATATCCGAGGTAAGTATAAAACTCATAGTAACTTTGGATTTTGGGCAAGAAACTACTTGCCATCACATAAATGGAAACTACTCTTTTGTCCAAATATGTGTGTGGAACTACCTGTCTTGGCCCAATAGTGTTGTAATGTGGTTTGTAGTCTACGGGTTCAGGTTGGAGCCCTCAGATTTTATTATTTTTGTTTAACTCATACCAGTCATGTGACTGACCCGAGTGTGTTATGCATTCGAGTGCGTTTCTGTTTGAAACGTAGTTGGATGACATGTGCAGGATATTGCTTTTGATGATGTGACCGATGTGCTTGGCTGTGGAGTCTTTTGGGCATTGGAACGTTGTAGTTGCTCTGACCATCGGATGTATAGATTTTATTTTTTTATTTTTTTGAACTTTGTAAGAAATTTTATTTAATGAATTTTGTATTCCTTTTGTAAATTAAAATGGTATTATATTTGTAATAGAATGTTATTTCTTTTATAATGAAATGGAGGATTGGGAATATAAGTTTAATAATACATAGTTTTTATATTAACACAGGATCACGTGTCCTTATTTAATGAGTATTAAATTCTATTTTCAAATAAATTATTTATTAGCCTGTGTGAGGGTGTCACTCTCGGTGTTTTGGAAATTGAATATTAGTTTGGATACATGCTCTGGATTAAATATTTGGTTGTCCAAAAATCGGGGTGTGACACCAGCCTCACCAGCAGGTTCCCCGATCAAATCCCAAAAACTGAAGCCGGCTTCTACCGCTCGGTTGATCGCCTCCATATCAGCCACGGAGGAAGCAACGTCGCGGAAGGCGGCGAAGGACATCTTGCAAAGTTCGGGGTTGAAGTTCGCAGGGGGGCAGAGAGTGGGGTCCACCAGCCAATTGCCGGAGACAACGACCCGAGGATATTGCTGCCAGTTCTTGTTCGGGAAGTCCAAGCCCCGGGTTAAGTCTCTTCCCTCGGCCCCGGGGCGTAAGTAAGGACCCCCGCGGTCGATGCCCAAAACGTAACACCTTGTGACGTCCACCGAGCGAAGGAGCAACCCAAGTCGCTGGTTCAGCACCGATATACCCCAGAGAAGGCGGGCGACGTTCGGGCGACACATGGACAGCGAAAAGTGCAATCCCTATAACAGGTCGCAGAAGGAGGCAGAAAAAGGGAAGCGTAGCCCCACAACTAGCAGCAGATAACTGCTAATGATGACTGAGGGGAAGGCCACCTCCTCCCCTTCGACGTAGGGGCGGACCCCAATGTCGCCAGGGATCTGGCAGTCCCTCCGGAAAGCTTCGAGACCTTCGTCGGAGTTCAAATTAACACGAGAAGTCATTGGAGGGAAGCTTGGATTGAAAGAAAGTAGAGGAAATGAGCTCGGGGAAAGCTGTGTTCTCGGGAACCGCACGGTATATTCAATCTTAAACAGTGGGAATATTTCGAATGAGCACGTACATCTTATATAGAAGTCATGAGCGGCTCGGATGAAAACTGATCCGACGGCTCAGACGCTCTCCCGCCAAGTGTCATCGACAGCTGTCAACTCGGGCACGTGAAAGGTCGCCTAAAACAGCGCGCACATTAAATGCGTGACATGACGGTCCAGTTACCATGCGACTGTTTGGTTACATCCGAATTGATTCTGCTGGACCCTGACCAGGCCAATTGCTCCCTGACACGTGGCAATACTCACATCCGAGCTCCCGCCTGAACCGGTCGACAAGTCCACCGAGCGACCAGAAGTGTGGACCCCATCTCGAGCCGCACCCCCGGACAATATCCGGACGGTTTCCGAGACAATACTGATTTTCGGGTCCTCACTCGATGATGCATTCAGTCAGTTCCGAAAATGGGGGGCAGCTGATACGTCCAGAAATATCCTGTTAAAGACCAACTGCCACGTCAGTAGAAAGACCCGGACTGTCTGGGAAGAGAGCTTGGGGTCCACAGGTCAGAGGTCGTCGGACATTACCGCTCGGGATGATCAAACGCACCGGGCATGAGGTGCGGCGACTTTCCAGGAGATGTAGCTCGAGACGGACTTTCCAGTCAGTTTCCTTGTGTGGCCAGAACTCTATTAAGGAAGAATGAGTAGATTCCTAAACTATTGGGATAACTTTCCTTAATTCATGTAAATCCATTGTAATTGATTTACATACCATATCAATACACTTACCATGTAAGGGTGGACTCTTGCATCTATAAAAGAGCCCACCTACCCTCTCTAGGGGGATTCGAAAATTGCTTCTCTAAGTACACAAGCATTTACTAGAGAACTCACCATTTGCACGCATATACCCGGCCGGTATTACTGGTAGTGCCGCCCACCCTTGTTGGCTCACCAGGCCCGCCGGTGATCTGCTAGTGAGAAGTGCACAGACGCAACCGTGGACGAAGGTCACCTCGTTAACGGGACCGAACCATATACAAACTCTTTCTTGCTCTTATTATTGCCCTAATCTTTCTTACCAATTTTCAGCATCATCACTTCTTTATAATTTTTTAACACATGTGATAGATTTTTGTATGCACGTGTAACAGACATGGGCTCTTAGCGGTTATTTATCATCATCCCGACTTATTCCAATAAATAACCGCCATCATCCTGTGTTCAAACCCATTATCCAGGCAAACTACAAAAATAACAACGTGGCATGCACTTCTCTTGTGGCCATATTCTTTGTGGGCCCATACAATGTAATTTATTTTGTGGTGCAAATACAATTGTAAATTGAATAACCAAATTACCCGTATGCTTTTTACAAATTACCCTTTTGTTAAGTTGAATTACCAAATTACCCTTTTTACATTTTGTAAATGATCCTTTTTTGTATATATGCATGTAGATATATATTATCTATAAATTTAAAAAATAGCCTTAAATTTTATGTTTAACATCAATTAATATAGTTGTTCAAGCATATTTTTTCTAATATCATCTTAATAATTAATAAAACATATTTCTCTTTTTTGTACTTATAAAAAAAATGCATAATATTTTTTCTACTAAATTCAATGCCCGTGCCTTGACGGACCGACTTCCCAGTTTTTCTAAATATTTTTTTACTAAATTTGCATGGATTGTAATCACAAGCTTGATCCTATATGGGATCTTTGGCCCACTTTGAAAAACCTTATGTTTTCATGATTCAATTATCAAAAACTGCTTTTGGCTAAAATCTGTCTAAGATAGTTTTTGTCCAATCGCAAATTCTCGCTTAACTATTGTACTGTTGTTTACACCCTAATTTGGGATTTCCCAAGGCACATGACAATCACATGGCCTGATGACATCATCACACGAGCAGGTAGGCAAATGAACAGGGATTGAGGATGATCACGGAGAAAAGATCGATATTAGAGCTACCTACCTGTAGCGATGATACATACAATAAGTGAATATCGGTGTTAAGACCGAGGACATGATGATACTGGTTACTCAAAGAAAAACCTCAGTCTTAACACGCAAGGCCAAGGTTGCAAAGTAGGTACCATAGTCGCAACATCGGTCAAACAAGACCGATGACCAACCAATGAGTTCTAAAGTGTTGGGACTGAAAGGCAGGCATGAAAGGAAATGAAATATCGGGCTTAGAAGATAATTAACAGGTAATCAATGGAATAATTAAAGCCACAAAAAAACATCAGTTAAGCAAGATCGATGGACACTAGTAGACTTCCTACCAAGCATAAGACCGAGGCCCATCAACCAACGATGGTCAAGCTACTCATAGAAGGATGCAATCGATCAAATAGGATCTGTTCACAAGGCTTTTGGGCAGTTGAGCATGGACAAGAACGTGTGCACAGGATATGCTGAGCTGGAAGAGAGATGGTTACATAGAGAGATAACGTGGCAGAAATGAGAGAATCAGACAAATCATGGAGGTTAATCATGGGGCAACAAATGGGGGCAATAACTGAAGAAATTATTTAGTGAGCCTGTCACGCCACGTTAGCATGCTGACATGGTGTGATTATTTAATCTTAACCACCCACTTACCCCTTCCTTCTAGGGGGATCATGACAAGTGGTTATCATATTTGAAATTTGAAATTCCACTAACCACTTGTCATAATTTCCTTAAAAATAAGGGGCAAATAGGTGTTTAAGATTAAATGGTCACACCACGTCAGCATGCTAACGTGGCGTGACAGGCTCATTGAATAACTTCTCCAATAACTGATTCATGCCTAAAAATTAGGGACCACTAACCACATTAACCCCACTAATGGGAGAAGTTATTCACTCAAAATCTATAAATATGGCAGGTGGTGCAACATTTGAAGGGACTAACACACACGCCACCTCTAGGCAGACTTCATTATATTTTCCTCAAAGCATTACTACTTTTGTTCTTGAGTGATCGTGAGTTTTCATTGTTCTTAGAGCGTTTGTAATTGCTACTTCAATTTGACTAATGAAGATGATGTTCATGGAGGTATTCTTGAGTTTCAGTGTTTGATTTGTTTCCTTTTTATTTTAATTTTGCATTTGTAATTACTTGCTTGCATCAGAGTAGAGTAAAAACTCATTTCGTTATTTAAGAGCGACCTTAATGACGAGTTGCCAAAATTAGAAGTTAAATTAGGCTATCATAACCTTTCTTGAGTTCAGGTGGACTCTAGTATGACCAATACACTACACCAATTTTATTTGTAAACAACTGTAGAAACTAGTTAGCCAAATAATTATAGAAGCTAGTTAGCTGTTGCGTTCATAATTCCGTAATCACTTATAGGGTCATTGCCAAACGGGGCCATAGATAGGGCTGGGAACAATTTCACAAGAGCAACGCACTAGCTATAAGCCCCGTGGGAAGTTGATGAGGTGCACACGTTGGGAGTGCATTGTACACATGCCACGTCCACAAATAAAGTTTTGCTAATATAAAGACAAAAGAAAGCGTCTCACGTCACCCACGCAGACTAAAATGAATCCCCCTCTCCTAACCTCTCCTCTCACATAAAAATAAAAATCTCTCTTTAAACAAACCCGTCTTGTCTACTCTGCATTGCCTTCAAAAAACGCGAATCTCTCTCTCTCTCTCTCTCTCTAACTTTCTCTCTCATCGACAGCGAAATCCAAGTGCGGAAAAACAAATTCCCTCGGAGAAAAAACGGATCCGAAAGCAACAAAAACGCGAACAACAGAAAACCCTAACCCTAGCCGCGACTCCTACTATTCGCGCCTCAATCTCTAACGTACTTTCTCTCTCTAGAAACGCACCCCCCCTCTCTCTCTCTCTCGCACACCACCCGAGGTATATAGGATAGGGTTAGGGATAGGGTTTGTGGTGATGGAATGCAGGGGTGGTGGTTATCGTGTCTGGTGGAGGAGGGGATGACGGGTGGACGATGTCACCGTCGGCGGAAAATGATGGGTAGGGGTGCGGACGGAGGTTGCGGCACCGAGGAGAGACCTTGCCCGATTTCTAGGGTTCCGGCGAAAATTCCGGCGAAAATTCCGGCCACCATTGGAAAACACGAACAAGTAGTTGTGGATTTCTATACACAGGCTCGGAAGGCGCTTAGCGTTCGGTCCCCATTCGATACTGATGATCCCCAGGTAACTCCTATCCCCACTCTTCCCAGTGGTTTAGCCCATTTTTTGGCGAAGCATTTGGATAGTCGCAAGCGGCATAAGAAGTCTCATTCGGGTGGGGACGCGAAGTCCTTGCGTGCCAATGGGGCGGAAAAGGAAAAAGCTCGTGGTCGTGGGTCGAACATTTGGGCTGAGACTGAGGATTACTTCAGAGAATTGACAGTTGATGATATTGACAAGTTGTATGAGGCTTCTTCTATTGGGTTTTCAGCTAGACAAAAGTGTTTCTCAATTCCAGTTTTGGGTAATGCTTTTCGCGACAATGCTGACATTGGGAATGGAAATGAGGTTGGCTTGGAATGTGGGGATGTTTTCAAAGAGGAGGTTAAAGAGGAGGTTGAGCAATTCATGGATTCTGATAGTGTAGGAGTAGATGCTGTTTCTCAAGAAGAAAAAGGTTGTTCCTTGTTGCAGTCAGAGACCTGGTGTAGTGGCTTAGAGTGGCTTTTAGGCTCTAGGAAGAAGGTATATCTTACCACCGAGCGGCCTTCAAAGAAACGGAAGCTTTTGGGTGGGGACGCAGGTTTAGAGAAACTTCTTGTTACTTTTCCAGTTGACGGGTCTTCATCTTTGTGCCACTATTGTAGCCTGGGCAATTCAGGGGACCACTTGAACCCTTTACTGGTTTGCAGCTCTTGTAATGTGGCAGTTCATCAGAGGTGTTACGGCGTGCAAGATGATGTAGTTGGTGCTTGGCTTTGTTCTTTTTGTAGGCAGAAGAGTGAGGTCCAAAGCAGTGACAGGCCTTGTTTGCTGTGCCCAAAGCAGGGTGGTGCTTTAAAACCTGTAAGTAATAGAGGTATTGGAAGCGACATTGGTGGGTCTATAGGATTTGCTCACTTGATTTGTTGTCAGTGGATTCCTGAGGTTTATATTGAGGATACAAGGAGAATGGAGCCCATTTTGAATGTTGAGGGAATAAAGGAAACTCGGAGAAAATTAGTATGCAATTTATGCAAGGTGAAGTGGGGTGCCTGTGTTCGGTGCAGTAACGGTATGTTTGTTTCTTCCTTACTTTCACCAGTCTGCTTTTCTTTGTGGGATGGTACACCAGGAGAGCATTTTATTTAGTGCGTCTGGCTATGAGATTTTAGCTTGCAGAACAATCATATTTATTCCTCTAAATAGCATGGGTTTATTGTTCGCTTGATTACATTTTTGACTTCTTTGCGTATGTTTTCACTCCGAGCAGTCGAAGAAAGTTGGTAAAATAAACCTAAATGAAAAATTTTATGGGACTGCTATGGAAGAAAGGGACGTTTGTATAACCTGAAAGGAGTAAGCAGAGACGCTCGTTGATATTTTCTTCTATTTCCCTCTCCCTTTAAGCATTCTGTCTACAAGTTCATTGGTTTTGACTAGTCTTTATTTTTATGTTATCTTTAGCTTGTCTGCGATGGTGGTGCCCTCGCATTGAAGGTTATATGCGGACGTCGTATTGAACTGGTGCACCCTACTTGAAGTTTTGAAGGGCTTATTGACTCTTTGGTTGTTGAAATTTTCATTTATTTTTTTTCAAATTGTATTCATGCAGTGAGTTAGTATCTTTTTGTGGGAGAGATTGTTGTAATGGTGCAAATAATGAACTTACTCTTCTGAAAGGTTGACATACTAAGTGCTTACGATGAGGGCAACTTTGAGACAGAGAAACAATATTATGGAGATAGGAAGGACATAACTAGAGGAGGATGATACCTTGAAGAACTCAATATGGGAAAACAAAACTTAGCTGTATTATGAGATTGGGATTAGTGTAGGAATGCTGATAGTAGTCTCCTACATGGAAGCTTCAGTTAAACTTAAAGGTTCATAGAGTCGTAGGGTTCTCCACCAAGTAATTGAATTACTTCTAACTACTTGGCAACTAATGTATCTGAATTGTTTGTTGGCGAAAGATTAGGAATACACAGTGACACAGATTGTATTTCTTATATATAATGGAACTAAACCTTTATTTGTATCTTCAGTTATTACTCCATTTCTCTCCGATCTCCAATTCTTTCATTAAAGGATTGCACATTTTGCTGAGGTTTTGACCTCTAACCTCACAAACACTCTGGAAAAGATCATTTATACCAGGAGAGATATGGTTAGCATACTCCAGGATTGAAATATGATGGGCATATTTCAGTGTTGAAATCTGGACCATTTTTGGCATGCCGAGGGAAGCCAAATGGAAGGGTAATGTGGTGTCCCATGTGGTCTGAAATGTGTGTGGATTTCGATAGGTTCGGCCTTCGACAACTTATAAGCTTCTAAACCTGACAACATTCTGTTCAAAGTTTCAAACTCTGCTCGCATTTGGTATGGTTCAAACTAATTTTGGAGTGAGCTTATCTCTGAAACTGTTGATCTGTGATGAGAGTCCGACTTCCTAGGAGACTTATAGATCCACTTGGCACTAAGGATTTAACGTAATTATTTGCTTTTCATCACCTTGATGCAATCTACCTCAGGAATATGAGTGCCAAAGGGTCCCTATCATGTTTTGCATTGCTATTGCGAAATTAAGATATTGAAAATGAAGGATATTTGAGGACTAAGCCCTATTCGAGAGTGCCAAGGCGTTCCTATCATGTTTGGCATTTGCTATGGCAAAATATAGATTTTGAATATCAAGGAGACTCGATCACCAAGCCCTATTTGAGATGGAATAGTTCGAGGACCAATTCCTATTCGAGATAGAATAGTTCCCACCTTTGTACAAGTGGTGTGGATCGTTTCCCCCACCTCCTCTTGGCAATAAAAAAAATCAAAAAAAAGAAAGAATTATTAATGTGACTTGGATTCCTAAGGAGACCTGCAAAGCCATTTTGACTATGGTCCGACTTAGCACTTAGACCAAAACCAAGTTCTTCAAACTGCTTGGGACCTTTTCCCTATATATTGCCAGGTAACCTTTTCTATCAGAGCTTCCATTCGGCCATTTTTTTTCCTCCATTTTCTGGCAAGTATGAAGCCAACTCATTTTCTTTTCAAGGGTAAGTTAATGGCCAAAGTAGGATTAAATAGGATGAACTCCCTTGAAAATCTAGCAAGAAGCTTTTTAATGTGGACGTATTTGTCTACCTATTGTGAAGGATAAAAAGAACAAAAGAAGTCTGCTAACCTTTTTTTTTTTTACCATAGCTTGGGGGCTCTTGCATTACCAGTAAAAGGAAGACCGAGATAGATAATTTCATCTACATTTTAATGTCAGCCAGAACGTGCAATTGGGCTGCTCCTATAGGCGTTATCAAATGAGTTTTTGTTTATGTTAGGTTTATCCTTGAAGCTTCCTCATAGCACTCAATACTTCCTAATTGTTCACAGTTGCCACCCTCCTAAAATAAAAACAAATGTTGATTTTGATCAACTGAAATGCGCACATATATATGCTCTTTTTCCCACCCGAAGCAGTTCCCTTGTTTAAAGTACCCCATTGTGTTGTGGACATAAACTACATATTAATCGAGTGAACTTCCTTTAATTCCATGCCTCGTAGTTGAAGAGATTTTACTACAATTAGATGATCTGGAAACCTGCAGACAGTAAAAGGAAGACCTTGATAGATTCTTTCATCTACATTTTAATGTCAGCCATAGCGTGCAATTGGGCTGCTCCCATGCAGGTGTTGTCAAATGAGTTTTCGTTTAGGTTAGGTTGCTGAGGTTGTGATTCTTTTCTTTCCTCTCCCCCCGCGCATGGCTCTGGTGCGGTTAAGGACCTATTATTTCTTGTTTGCATTCTCTTCAGAAAGGAATAATCAAGGAAGGGTGTTCATTTAGAGAGGGGTGCATTTTCTTCCTTGGCTGCATAAAAAAACTATTAAAAGGAAAAAGCAAAGATAGAATTCTTTTCTCTTGCGACTTGAGGTCTGTTCAAGTTATTCTGGATACACACATGAACAGTAGAACTACATTGCCTTCTGCCAGCTATTGGAACAATATATTGTCTTTCGGCCAGTATTGTCACAACATTCGTACATCAAACATAATAGTTGACATACGAGGTTAAGTGGTGAATTATAATTGGAATTACAGGGCTTGTTATTACTATTTCTTTGATTTGTTATTGAAACTAACCATGCTTTAACATCTGTCTCAGTGCCCTTTTTATTGGTTCTCTTGTGAAAGAGATGTACCGGGGAACTCTTCGTTTATCACATCAGAGCTTAGGAGCACGAAGCGGGGGCGGGAGCGGGGAAGCGAGGAAACATAGAAGAATCTGAAATTTGGGGCGTCTAGGAAGCATCTATATGAATTTAATACTAAAATATTTTTTTAGTGCAGAATCAAATTTTGAAACTTCAATACTAGCACAGATTATGCATTCCAAAATACAACTTCAAAATAATTACAATATGCCAAATGTATAATGATCGATAGTAACACATGACATCCATACGGTACACCATATGCTGTAACAATGATCGGTGGTACCACATGTTTTTTGGTCTTTTAATTGAACAAGCGATTCAATTAAAGAACTAGTGTTAAGTTGGTTAGAACCGATCATTCCAACAAATTGTATTACAAACAATCAACCTAGACGTGATATAGTGAATTGAACTGATATGAATAGAATAGTTTGTTTCATAGTATTTTCAACTAGTTCAATAGCAGAAGCGGCTCATTTAAATAACCAAATAAGACCATAATAAGAATTAGTGTTGAGTTGGTTAGAACCGATCATTTCAACAAATTGTATTACAGACAATCAACCTAGACATGATATAGTGAATTGAACTGATATGAATAGGATAGTTTGTTTCATCGTATTTTCAACTAGTTCAATAGCAGAAGCGGTTCATTTAAATAACCAAATAAGACCATAATAAGAATTAGTGTTGAGTTGGTTAGAACCCATCATTTCAACAAATTGTATTACAAACAATCAACCTAGGCATGATATAGTGAATTGAATTGATATGAATAGGATAGTTTGTTTCATCGTATTTTCAACTAGTTCAATAGCAGAAGCGGTTCATTTAAATAACCAAATAAGACCATAATAAGAATTAGTGTTAAGTTGGTTAGAACCGATCATTTTAACAAATTGTATTACAAACAATCAACCTAGACGTGATATATTGAATTGAACTGATATAAATAGGATAGTTTGTTTCATCGTATTTTCAACTAGTTCAATAGCAGAAGCGGTTCATTTAAATAACCAAATAAGACCATAATAAGAATTAGTGTTAAGTTGGTTAGAACCGATCATTTCAACAAATTGTATTACAAACAATCAAACTAGACGCTTAGAACCGATTATTTATTTGATCAATTTTATGAATTCTTACAGTAATTTCTTACCGTAACCTTGTACTATTAATACATGCTTAGTAGTTTCTGAGTTTGGAAAGTAATTTGAGTAATTCTCTAAGTTTAAAAAATACTAGTACGAATATAATACATTATTTATTTGATCAAATTTATGAATTCTTATAGTTTTTTTTTCTTTCCTTTTTACTGTTTAACGTTGTACTTATAATACATGCTTAGTAGTTTCCAATGGCTTGGTGCCAAATAGTTGTAATATCAAATCATATTCCTTTTGAAAAAAACTATTTATTTATTTATTTATTTTAAAAATTGCTATGCATGTTTTTTAAATTTGTATCCCAAATGTAATTTCCAACAAATGTGATTTAGTGTATCCATTAGATTTCTATTGTAGAATGTTGAAGTGGCCATAATTGAAGGTGATCTCATTAACACGCATATATGAGACCACAATTTAGATATAAAATTTGGAAAACATAACATTACTCTTTTAAAAACCTTTACAAATTTTAGCACAAAAACATTAGAATGTATTGAATTTTTCTATAATGCATTGCATTCAATACCTGTATCATTTTCATTTTGGAACACATTTGGGTAAAGTTTTTTAGGTGTGGTTCGTTAGGTTCTCTCTCACAATAGTGGGACTCAGGATGAAAAAAATAATGTTTAAAAAATTCTTTTTTTTAAGGCTCCGTTTGTTTTGATGGAAAATATTTCTGAAAAATGTTTTCCGTTAGTTTTAATCATACAATTATGAGAGAAACCTAACCAATTACGCCTAAATTACTTTACCCAAATGTGTTCCATTTAAAAATTTTCATCTCAACTAATGGGAAGAGACAAAGTTGCCATCAAAATTATGAGGTTACTTTAGGAGGGAAATGGCCTTGATTTTTACTTTTAGTTGGCACATCAACTTTTGATAAAAAATGATGACAAAGCCAAAAGCGTAAATGACAAGTAAATTAAAAAAAATATTTGATAAATTTAAGCTTTTCAATTTTCTCTCTGAAGTACACCTTTTCCCAAAACCCAAAAACATCTTTCCCTTCTTCTCGCAGGACACATTCCCCTGTTTTCCAAGAAAGAAACACAAAAATGCTTCCATCACTTCTCTTCGATTTAGGGTTTCAATGATCGACGGTTTTTCTCCGCATGTTTTCCAAGAACACAAAAGCTTCCCTCTATCTCTCTTTGAAGCTTGCCTCACTCTCTCTCTCTTGGTTATTGAGATTCACGGAAATTCGGATTAATGTTTAGGAATAGATATTACCTCTTTTTTTCTCCTTTCAAACAAATTGAAATGATTGAAGTTTTTCTATTTGGAATCGTGTTAGGTCTAATTCCGATTACTTTGGCTGGATTATTCGTAACTGCCTATTAACAATACATACGTGATACGTGGTGATCAGTTGGACCTTTGATTAATGAACATCGATTTTTTTTTTTATTGACCTCCCCCTTTCTTTTAATCCACAGGAGGTCAAAGTCAGATTGTTGTTCAAGTTAGTGACGCTATTTCAGTCTAATTTGATCTAACAAGAACGGAATCACGCTTTGTAGGATTTGAACCTACGACATCGGGTTTTGGAGACCCACGTTCTACCGAACTGAACTAAGAGCGCTTTCTTATCCGAATAGATAAGAAAAAAGATTCTTTTTGTAACTGTAACCCCAATACATTTTCTTTTGTATGCATATACTATAGAGTATCATAAAAATGAAAGATTATGTATGGTCAATTTTAATCGGTCTCAATTGATCCTTCGCTACTCCTCAAAGGAGAGGTAATAGGTAGGGATGACATGATTTAAACCCGTGACATTTTGTACCCAAAACAAACGTGCTACCAAGCTGTGCTACATCCCTTCGATTGGTCTACAGTGTCATTGTAGAGAATTCCTGTCTTGTTTTCCTTATCGTTAGCTTCTTCATTGATGTACACAATTTATCTTGCTATTTCTTCTATTTGGTCTCATATAACATATAGTAATAGTAAAAGTCAAAAACTTAGCTACATATAAAATATGGAACCCACCGTAAAAATAAATGAATATTTTTCGCTAATGCTCAGGACGAAAGGGATGTTTGTCTTTCTGTTTAAGAAAAGGAAAATATTATCTATTGGATCATTGTTGCTGCTCTCTCCCCTCCGTACTTAAGGCCATGGCGAAGCGCGACAGACATGATTGAAAAATTGAGGTTAGGTTCTTTCTTTTCTCTCTTCTTCTTCTCTTTCTCGTTGTGGTGTTGTTCAGTCGATCCTTCGATGAGAGAGTCGCGAATCATTTGTGTGAGACTCGCGTTTCTCAAACGATCCTCTTGGAGAACTGCAGAATCGCGGTTCTAAGGATGATTCGTTTGCCAACCTGACGATTCCTGCTCCTAAGCATCATAGTGTTTTTACGCTAGTGAGTGGTCATAAGCACAAAAATACTGATCTTTGAACTTGTAAAGGATTGTTTTGGATTAAGACATCAGCGTAGGATACTGGAAGCTATAGCTTAAGGCAAAATTTCGTTTCCGCCTATTGTTTCGGTGTGCCCGGAATCAAAAACGATTCGGAAACATGCGCAAACACAGGAAAAAATTGAAAACATTAAGAAACATGTGGAAACATAACTTCAATCTTAACTGTATGCACATATAAGGCTACTAATTGATTAATTGAACCTTTGAGAGGTCTATATATGGATTTACATTAGTACTATATAGTTTTAACTGTAAGCACATATAAAACTAATAATTGATCAATTGAACCTTTGAGAGATCTATATATGGAGTTGCCTTAGTAGTATATAGTTCAAATTGAAAATACATGATGATTTAGTCACCAATCTAATGTTAATTAGTTCATAGAATAAAAGTTGCATAAAAGCACATAGTGAGCTAATAAGACTTCTCCAAAATAAATTAAGTTCATTTTTTGAAGACATTGGCTACAACCAAAAATAAGTTATGTTTATTTTTTTGAGACATTCCTACGTCTTTATTTTTAATTCATCTATTTATAAGATAAGACTAATTAATATTGTATTATATTATAAGAATATAAGACTAACATAACTTGTATAACACTAATATTATATAAGACCAATTAAATCAATTATATATACTATATACAGAGAGAGACGTGAGACTAGCGACTGCCTGCGGAGAGAGAGAGAGAGAGAGAGAGAGAGAGAGAGAGAGAGAGAGAGAGAGAGAGAGAGAGAGAGAGAGAGAGAGAACAGACCAGCCAAAGAAGAAGAAGACGTGGAAGAAAGAAGACCTGTGACTGCTGAAGGGAAACCCTAGGTCCAGCGATGAAGAAGAAGAAGAAGAAGAAGAAGAAGAAGAAGAAGAAGAAGAAGAAGAAGAAGAAGAAGACTGGAGGATTTGAGAAATCAGGTAAGTGGGTTTCGAAGCGT
Source organism: Hydrangea macrophylla (assembly GCA_033977485.1). Classification (NCBI taxonomy): domain Eukaryota; kingdom Viridiplantae; phylum Streptophyta; class Magnoliopsida; order Cornales; family Hydrangeaceae; genus Hydrangea; species Hydrangea macrophylla. The sequence continues at coordinate 31,660,759 of CM066993.1, forward strand.
TGGAAACAAAGATGTTTAGGCCGAAACATATGGAAACATCATTGTTTCGATCGAATCATAGGAATTTTGTGATTTATAGTGGGTTTCGTTTCGGTGAGTGGCGAAACCGAAATGTTTCGGCCGTTTCGACTGAAACGAAACGAATTTTTGATCCCTGGTTATGACTAAGTATTAGCATTAGATTTCCTAAATATTTATGATAAGCGTAGTTGAGTGCAATGTTTTGTAAAGGATGAAGTTTAGCTTAAAGGCTCTAGACAAGTCCTGTTCCTTATTTCCTAAGTATTAGCATTGAAGTCGTAAATAGTTATGATAAGCATTAGTTGAGTGCACTTTCAGTTTATGTTGAGACATCCAAAAGGAATTCTGCTTACGTCCTACAAATGGTTTATTTGCACCAGATTTTAACGTATTGGAGTGATGAAACTAGGGAGTCGAATGATGAGATTGGGGAGTTTCTACAGTGATTCTAAACACCTATTAGGATCTCGTTCAAAATTTGGACAATGTGGTACTTTGAGCGGAGTTGAGTTGGATTTTTAAATGTGATCAATGATACTTGGTTTGATGTATCAATGAACATTATTTATCATCTTTATGGTATTTCAGCTCTCTAGGCTTTGGTTTATCAAAAATGTGTATATTTTGCGTGCCCCACACATTCCAGCCTGCCCAAACACTCCACTCTCTCTATGACAACTGTTTTCGGTCTACGAGGTAGGATCGATGCCATCGGACAAGAAAGATAAATTGGCAAAATGAAATCTATTGTTGTCACAGTCGACCACGAATGTAGGACCAAATAGTGAGACTGATTATTTTTCTTTATTTTGGCAAATTCTTTTGCAAATGATCATCGGTTACTTTAAAATATAAATTCATCGGTCTGGACGGAATTCTGTCTAATAAAAATTTCGCTCTTAAAAAGTTACACGGATTTCATTTTTAAAGATCCTGGGGGCAATGTTTGTCCCCAAAAAAATTTAACCGATTACATCAAGTGGGTGTAAATTTTAGCAATAAATTTCTCGCCGTCTTGCCCCCCGAGTGGTTCAGATGGCTTCGTTTCATTTAATTTATGAAGTACTTGCTTGTGTATGTTCAAGTTTCTTTTAGGCCTTTTCTGGAGCAGATTTTGTGGCTTTTGCTCTCCATGTTGGCAAGTAATCAAGATCCTAGCGTGATGGAGATGCTCTTAGTACCTTATCAAAGAAGACTTTGAAGTCATATGCGTACTTTCCTATCTCCTACTATGCTCCGATGCTATACTTGAAATATCAGCAACAATAAGAGGCAAAACTGGCTGTGTATAAGGCATCTTCTAAGTTCGATTTTCTTCCTTGAGAACCTCATTTAATTTTTTTTTTATCACCATAAACAAGGGGTAAACCACCATAAAGATAACTAACATAATAAAGAAAGATGGAAGAATAATTGTTATCTTATTCATTCAAAATGTGCATGTATATATACAAGCTAGGAAAAACTGAAAAAGGAAATAAAGAAAAGAAAAGGAAATAGAAAACTATAATCAATTACAATTAATCTATTCTGAATCAGTCCGTGAATAAGTTTGAGCATAATAAATATATATTCCAACGCTCCCCCTCAAGCTGGAGATGGAGCAAAGATATCAATGAGACCCAGCTTGATCAGAGACGATTTCAGGAGAGAGGGACCAACAGACTTTGTAAACATATCGGCAGCTTGATTGGAAGAGGGCATAACCTCTGGGACAATGATTCAAAGAGCGAACTTTCTCTCTAATAAAATGAACACCCACTTCAATATGCTTAGTACCGAGTCAGAAGCAAGCATAAGGGCCGACTTTTTGTCACAGAACAACATGGATGAGCCATTAACCGGATAACCCAACTCTTTCAGAATAGAACGCACCCATAGAAGCTCACATGTTCCCTGTGCCATGGCCCGATACCTGGCCTCAGCGGAAGAACGAGAAAGTGCATCTTGTTTCTTGCTTTTCCATGAGAGAAGATGATTCCCATAGAAAGTGCAGAACAGATGTGGTTCGATGATCACTCTTAGACACAGCATAATCAACATCAGTGAAGTAGGACACCCCTGATTGTGTACCTGCAGAATGAAATAATCCAAGACCCGAACAAGTCTTGAGATACCAGAGTATATGATGAACATCATCAAGATGAAATGACCGTGGGCATGTATAAATTGACTCATGACACTGACTGCAAATGTAATGTCGGGTCGAGGGTTGGTCAAGTAAATAAAACGGGCAACAAAGCGCTGATATACTGAAGCATTAGGAAGAAGTTCTCCAGACTCTTTGGACATCTTATGATTGGGATCCATAAGAGTGGAGGCAGGACGACATCCCATCATACTCGTATCCCGCAAAAGATCCAGAGTGTATTTTTGTTGAGACAGTGATATACCTTGGCGAGAGCGAGCAACTTCTATTTCGTGAAAGTATCGAAGATGCCCCAAGTCCTTAACATCAAAAGATTGACTAAGAGCCTTCTTGATTTTGGTAATGCCTGGAGCATCATCCCCTGTAATAATGATATCATCAACATATACAAGAATAATAACTAACCGGCCATTAGGTCGATGATGGGTGAAACAAGTGTGATCAGAATGGCACCGAGTGAAGCCCAAAGATAAAATTATCTCACTGAAGTGGTTGATCCAAGCTCAGGGTGATTGTTTAAGTCCGTATAAAGATTTTCGAAGACGACATACCTTCACTGAATACTCCTCCTCAGCCCGAAAACCCGGAGGAGGATCCATATAAAGAGTCTCATCCAAATCCCTATTTAGGAAGGCATTTCTAACATCTATTTGATGCAGGGCCAGTTGTGAGATGCAGCCAAATAGATTATAAACCGAACAGACGTCAATTTGGCTATAGGAGCAAAGCTAGCACTAAAATCCTTGCCCGAGATTTGAGTAAAGCCCTTGGCCACTAGACGTGCCTTATATCGCTCGATAGTACCATCGGCCTGGTACTTGATAGTGAAGACCCACTTACACCCAACAGTTTCCTCACCCGGGAGAAGAGGCACAAGTTCCCAAGTCTGATTACATTGAAGGACATCTATTTCCAAGGTCATGGCAGCCACCCACTGTGGATCCTGGAGGGCTTCAGAGACAGACCGAGGGATGGATGTGGAGTTAACCTGACTAAGAAAAGAGCAATAGGAATGTGAGAGTCCCTGGTAAGATACTGATCAATGGGGGTGATTAGTACTAGCAGAAATGCCATAATGATTAGGAGGACGACGAAGTCTAGAGGGATATCTTGAGGAAACAGAAGGTAAAGGTGGAGAAACATTACCATATTCCGGTGAAGATATTGGAAGTGGAGTTTGAGTAGGAGGCCGGCGAGAGTACACCTGAGTAGGAGCAGTAGTGACAACCGGAGGAAGGTTGGAAGAAGTCTCCAGAGGTTGTTCAAACAGAGGAACAGGACGTGGAGGAGAGTTTGAATCCTCGGAGACTTCGGTAGGAGGAGGACCAGAAACAGACTGAAGACCTGCAAAAAACGGAGTATTTTCCAAAATGTGTATCCAGAGAATGATACATATGACGAGTGGTAGAATCATAACACCTGCAACCTTTTGACATAGGTGGATAACCTAAGAAGATGCACCAGATATCCTTGTATGTAATTTTGTCCGAGTTGGACTACTATCTTGGACAAAGCATGTACAACCAAAGACCAGAGGTAGGATAGGAAATAAGGTTTTGTCGGGCTGAAGACGTTGCAAAGGTGCCTTTCCTTGTAAAACGACTAAGAGTCCGGTTAAGGAGAAAAGTGGCAGTAAGCACGGCCAGATGCCGGAAGTATTTGGGTACATTCATTCCGCACAGAAGACACCTAACAACAGACATGATGGAGTGGTTCTTTCGTTCTGCCACACCATTCTGCTCTGGAGTGTAGGGACAAGTGAGTTGCTGGAGATTTCCTATTTATTAAGCTCAGCCCGAAACTCATTAGTAATGTATTCACGACCATTATCAGAACGTAGATTACGAACAACAGTGCTAAATTGGGTCTTAACCATTTGTAAGAAGTTAGAAAACAAGGAGAAAACTTTTGATTTCTTTTTAAGCAAATAAACCCATGTACACCTAGTGTAATCATCAATGAATGTAACATAATAATGGTAACCAGAAATAGCAGTAATTGGGAAAGGACCCCACACATCAGTGTGGATAATATCAAAAGCAGACAGTGCACGATGCATGCGAAGTATATAATGAGAACGAGTATGCTTAGATAATTTACACTCCACAAAATTGAATTTAAATTTCTGGCAGGCTAGGTCAAAAATGGAAAAAGTTGACAAAGATAATGAAAATTTGCATGGCCAAGCGGGTGTGCCACAATTTTATTGAGTCTAAAGAAAAACTAGAAGACTTAGAAGATTTAGGCAAAACAGATGCCTGAAGACTCAAAGACGACAAACTGAAACTCCCGCCAGGTGGATCACCAAAATAGTAAAGCCCATCCCGCTCATATCCCCTGCCAAAAATCTTCTTCGAAATCCGATCCTGCGAATGACAACAATCTGGTAAGAACACAACTTCACAATTAAGAGATTTTGCAAGACGACTGACTGAAAGAAGATTATAAGGAAAACTAGGGACATGAAGAACAGAAGATAAAGAGATACTAGGAGAGAGACAAACATCACCTTTACTTTTGACATAAATAGTGGACCCGTCGGCAATACGCACAGACTGGGAGATGGGAACCAAAGAGGAAGAAAACAAGGACAACTTACCAGTCATATGATCACTGGCACCAGAATCCAAAATCCACGAGGGGTTGCTAGACCCAACATGGAGTGCAGTAGAACGAGTACTTGAAGCCAAAGTAGCACTGGGAGTGGTGCCAGAATGAGAACCTTGCTGAAGTAATGACCTTAGTTGAGATTGCAGTAGGCCCATCTGAGTCTGGAGCGAGCTGAAGAAGATTCGGAGGAGCAGTCTCAACCATTGCAGTAGTGCGGTATGGACCCTTTCCTTTATTTCGAACACCCTTCTCACGAAGTTCAGGATGGAGTTTGAAGCAACGATCCTTAACGTGACCAAGATTACCACAGTGAGTGCAGAAAAGGGCGGTTACCAGATCCAAGAGGGCGGGTGAATGGGCCCGACGGGGCAGCAAGAGCCATCTGATCAGGCACTGGAGTTGGCTCAGCCTCTCAGGTAAAGCCGGAGGCTGAAGCAAGTGACGACGTCTCTCATCTCCATCAATAGTAGCAAAAGCCTCAAATAAAGAGGGCACAAGGGATTTGTTTAAAATCTGAGTCCGGAGAGTTTCGAACTCAGGTTTTAGACCCATCAAGAACTGGTAGGTGTGATGGTGATTGAGACGTCGGAGAGCAATAGTAGCTACTTCAGTCGGAAATTCACTGAGAGGCTCACACTGAGCTAGTTCCTCCCAACATTTGAGTCATGGAGGTCCATAGGTTGGAAACAGTATCATGAAACATGAACATATGATAAATCCGATCTTCCATAGAGTTAAATAACTACCCCAAAATGGTGCAGTTATCAATATCCCACTGAGCAAATGTAGGATTAGAGAGTGCTAGTTTGGGTACAGTGTCTAGAATCCATCCAGACTTCCCTTTGCCTCCAAGATAGAGGCGGAAAGAATGGGACCATGCAGCGAAGTTCTTTCCACTCAACAACACTAGTAGCCCGTTGAGTAGGGGTGTGTTGAGAGAGAGACAGATCTAGACGAGCAGGAGCAATAGCTGGAATAGGATCATTATTCTTATCGTTGTTAGCCATACCGGAGTGTCTGACCCCAGGAGAAAACCAAGAAAATTTTGGAAAATTGAGAAGATGGAGGGCTGCCCAGAACAATTGGAGCACAGATGGGGCAACCGGAGACCAAATGATGGCTTGAAAGAGAGATGAGAAGGAGCACTAAGGCTCTAACGCATCACAGGGATGCAGGAGAGGCCCACAGAGGGGCGGAGGATAGCATAGAGGCTGACAGAGAGGCACAGAGGACTCGGTGGGATGTTGGGAGATGCGCCGGAGCCCTACCTTGGCTGGTGGTGGGAGGCTACACCGAGGTGGGCTGGGGGTGGGGGTTGGTGCGGCGAGCCTAAAGGAGGCTGTGGGTGGCGGTGGCTGGTGGTGGGGAGCTAGGGTTTGGTGTTTTTGTGGTTCTGATACCAAGAAGAAAGAGAGATGGAAGAATAATTGTTATCTTATTCATTCACAATGTGTATGTATATATACAAGCTAGGAAAAACAGAAAAAGGAAATAAATAAAAGAAAAGGAAAGGAAAGAAAAGAAAAGGAAATAGACAACTATAATCAATTACAATTAATCTATTCCCAATCAGTCCTTGAATAAGTTTGACCTTAATAAATATATATTCCAACACTAAATTATATATATGTATATATGTATATATTCTTTATCTCCACTTTAGACCACCACCAAAAACCACAAGCAGCAGGCTAGTTATATACTTGCATGGCAAGCTAAAATAGATAATAGCTGTAGTGCAAGCCAGATTTGCACTCCAAAATCTCAGGCTCAGAGGTAAAAAAAAACTATTATAGTAAAGTAGTGCTAAAATGGATAGCAATGGTGAACTAAAAGTGGCTAGGTATGATAGAGAAGTGATGTTTGCAGGATAAACTTTAGCTAGTAGTGTTGGACTTGCTCTAACCCTATCTTTTGTTCCCTTGTATACTAACCATGTTTAGTCTTACAACATAGATCGTAAATGTTGATGTTTCTCGTTTGACCCCTTGCTTGAGGAGTTTCTTCTTCTGTTAATCCCTCTCTCTCTCTCTCTCTCTCTCTCTCTCTCTCTCTCTCTCTCTCTCTCTTCCCGGGTTGCTATCATCTTATATTCTTCAGTCTAGATCAACTTATCTCTCTCTCTCTCTCTCTCTCTCTTCCCGGGTTGCTATCATCTTATATTCTTCAGTCTAGATCAACTATTCATCTATCTGGGGGTTAAATTTATTCTCTATTAGGGGGAACTTCTTTTCTGCATGGTGTTCATGGTTGCTTTCTGGGGTCTTATGAGTATATTGTGATTGGCCTCCCATGATATTTGGATTGAGTTGGTTTGTTGTTTTGAATAGTTCAACATGTACGATCTTTTCTGTCATACTAGAAGGTGCTTGCAAGTAGTATAGAGGGACACAAATATAAAAAAAGTGACCGACGTGGGGAGTGGGTTAGATTTATACATATATATAAGACAACTATGGAACTTTTAAATGTTAAAATTTAGTGTGTGTGGGTGTGTGTGTTGGTGGGAGTGAGAGTTATTACTTTTAGAGAGAATATGGAAAAATGTGAAATGAGTGGTTGAGAGCAGTTGATTTATTCAATTTTTTAAAGGGGACATTTCAGTACCTTTATGGATTTTTTTTTTTTAATTAGAGAACTTTATTGTTTTAATGTAATTATTGGTGTTAGAGATAAAAGAATGACACCCATGCCTTTCCCTTTCTATTAGTATAGATAGATGGGTAGCATGGTAATTGCTTGCTTGCTTAGCAATGCTTTGCTGTTTTCGTGTTGGTGGGATATCTAGTTTTACTCATAAGAGTGCTTTGATTATGTCCACATCTGTTTGTGTGGATCTTCCAATTCTTTATATGCTGTGTGTTGCCCTGGTAGGCTCAATGGTGCTTTCGTTGTTGTGGAATTAGAAGCCTTCGTCTCTTAATGCACGTATTTAACAAGAATATTTTAATCGTCCGTAACTCCTCTTTATGGTATCCACCCATTGATTTTCATGGACTTGTAGTGCCACTTTTATGTTGATATGCTTACTTTCTATGTTCACACACTCCATCTACCCACCCCCTCTCAAAAAGAGAAGAAGAAGAACACACATCAATCCCCTCAAATACTTGAGAATAAAGAGTTTGATCTTTTTGTATTGTTTTCTTTCTGTTCATTTCGGGCCGAGTAGTATGTTAATGATGCTTATGCCTTTTGTTTTGGGTTTGTTCAGGAGCTTGTAGAACTTCGTTCCATCCTATTTGCGCTCGGGAGGCAAGATACAGAATGGAGATTTGGGGAAAACTTGGCTGTGATGATGTAAGTTGTTCCTCCTCACCCCCCCCCCCCCCCCCCCCCCCCCCCCCCCCCCACGCTCATACACACACAAAAAAGCCGTAGTGTAGTACATGATATGTTATCCTATTATTGTTTTGTCTTTGTTACTTTTGTCATCGTCTTTATCTATATACTCCCTCCGTCCCATTTTATGTGTCCCTTTTTGGGAATCCAACTATTTAAGGGGACAAAAGGAATCTACACCTACTTTCCACAATTGCCCATAATCATTGCACTTTCTTTTTTATTTTGTTTTGGTATTGGTTGTAAGGAAGGGTAATTTGGGAAAGTAAGTCAAATTGATATACTAATTTAGGAAAGTGGACAATAATTTTGGGACATACCAAAATAGAAAGGGGGACACATAAAATGGGACGGAGGGAGTATTACGTGGTCTCTTCTTAATAGGTTGAAGTACAAGTGTTGGACACTCTACTGGGATATGTGTCCCGGCACTTGTGGTTGGAAACACACCAAAAAACATGTTAGCTTCTTGCATAGAGCATATTAAATTCTCTGATCATATTCCTTTTGTTAGAAGTTCTTTCAGAAGTCTTATTATACATGAAATCTAGAATCTATTAACGGTATAAGAAGATTATAGATTTATTGCCGTATCCCTGTGTTCTTGGACTCATGAATTTGGGAGGTCCGATGCTCATACACTTATCCGCACTAGAGTCCTTTTGACATAGGTCTTTATGCTGTAATGTGGCTTGTGGTGTTAAAATGTTATTTACTTTCCCTTTTCCCCTGTCAAAAATTTTACAGGTTGAGTTGCGGGCTTTTTGCTCAAAGCACTCAGAAGTCCGGAGTAATAGTAGCACCCAACAATCCGGAGACTTCTCTGTAGGAGTTTGCCCGAATTCCTCTGTTACCAACAATCAACAGGAGACATCAACAGTGAACAAATCACACAAGTTAAAAATTGGTCTAAGAAATGGAGATAAGATTGCTGTTCACGTTGAAACAAGTGATACTAAAGTCAATAAGTTGGGTGATAGCGTTCTACATGAAGATGGGCTGTTGGATGACAGGCTATTACGGTCAGAATGTGGTGATGCTCAGCAATCATTTGACACAGGGACTTTAGAGAAGAACAATGGTGGAAATGTTATTTCTTCAGATTCTGTTAACTTCACATTGATTCTGAAGAAGGTACACAAATACATTTGCATATTTACAAGCACTATTTTACTTGACAGTAACAAAATTTTTTTTGCGCCCCTTTTGGCACGTGAATGAAATTTATCGATCAATAGAAGTTTACTTCGTCAACAATTTATGTGTGCTTAATGTTTTTATTTCTATGTTTGTCGTTTCTGCAGTTGATTGATCGAGGGAAAGTTGATGTGAAAGATGTAGCGTCAGAGATTGGTGTCTTACCTGATTTATTGACCTCAATGCTTGCTGTAATGTTTTAAGTCTCCTTACCCTTTTTGTTTTACTGTATATGTGCGCGCGAGCGTACATGCACACGCACATATTTACACTCATTATCTTTTGACACCTGTAAGTGATGTCTAAAAAGGGTAGTTGCTACTTCACTTGCACATGAATAACTGTAAGCGTCAGATATTATAGCCATTATCTTTTCCAGCACTTCGTTTTTCATTTCGTTTTTTGTGGTTTTTTTTCTTCGGGCAGGATAATCAGATGGTCCCTGAGCTACATAGCAAAGTAGTCAAATGGCTTAGAAATCATGCTTATATTAGTACTTTACAGAAAAGTTTGAAAATAAAAATTAAACCTCCAATTGCGTCCAAGGATGAGGTGGGAGTTGCTGATGCAGTCACTGCATCAGATAGGGATATTCATGAAGGTGTTTCTGTTAAGTCAGTACCATCTCGGAGAAGAATGAAAAGCAACTTTAGAATTTTGAAGGATAGTGAAGTAAAGTGCTCATCCAAGGAAATGACTAGTGATGATGGGATCGTGGTTAGAAGAGGTCAACTTGGCAGTGACGACTCAGTTCATTCTATTAATGAATATGTTCCGGATGCTACTGAGAAGGTAATCACATTGACTTACAATAATCACTTGTTTGTTGGTTACTTGGTTATGTTTGTATTTTGTAGTTTAGGTATTGTTGCTGAGCTATAGATATTGGTGAAATGAGCTAATCTGTATTGGTGATCAGTGTTACCAGAAAACTATTAGACCCTAGTGATCCCCGTTTTGGTACGATCGTTCCGAAACGTGGTACACTCGTGAATTGGAACGCTGATTTGGGCGTTCCCACTTTAAATCACCTAATATTAGGGGTGAAATTCGGTCGGTTTTGGTCGGCTTTGGCATGAATCCTATACCGCACCGACTATGTTGAAATTCTTAGAATAGGAACCAATTTCGACCGAGGTAGTCGGAAGTCGGAGTGACACCGACTGTATAAACAGCGGTCGGTGGCGGTCGGTTTCTGTTTCCGATAAGCACTTGATTTTTTATTTTATTTTATTTTATTTAAATCCGAAGGATTTTAGATTCCAAGAGAGATACAAGCAGAGATTTTGAGACTCAAAAACAAAAACCAATCAATTGTAAACCAGATGGAATAACTAAACTCAAAATATCAACAGAACTAACACAAATCTCAACATAAAAACATAGATTTTTCAGAGGAATAAGCGTCAAAGGGTTACCTCGTGTTCTTCAATGGTGTTTGTCCAGAGAGAGAAGCAAGTTCGTCCATGTTATTTGTCCAAAGACTGAAGCAAGTTCGTTCATACCTCTGTGGTGTTCATCCAGAGAGAGAAGGCTTTGTCCATGGTGTCCATCCTTCATCTAGGGCAGGAGTATGAGAGAGAGAGAGAGAGAGAGAGAGAGAGAGAGAGAGAGAGAGAGAGAGAGAGAGAGATGTGCAGACGTTGAGGTGAAAGATTGGGTTAGAGAGAGAAGGAGAGAGTGTAGAGAGAGAAAGAGAGTGCAAAATGAAGGGCAGGGCTTTGGGCGGCTAGGATTAGGTTATAATATTCTATATATATGTATTGTATACAATATATCTATATATAACAGTGCATTAACTCGGTCGATTCTCGAAATTCTAATGCAAGAACCGCCTACTGAACCGAATTATCAATTTTTAGAATTTGGATATTGCAGACCGACTGCCATACTTAAACACCGACCTAAACCGCCTGAACCGGTCGGTTTCGGTCGGTCGGACCGGTTTTTTGAAAAATCCTTACACAATACACCCCTACCTAATATTGTAATAAGACCACCAAAATCTAGTGAACTTATGACACTACAAAATTCTCATCGATTATATTTTCTCATTTAAAACTTTACTCGACAGTAAAATGATTAAAAAATCGTTTCATGTTTTAATCTATCATACTACTTTCCCTCTTATGATCGGAAGAAGTATGCCCCCACTGTACCATATTTTATAGCACGTGGCGATCCGCGTTCCTGTTCCCGTTCTTTGTATCGAATCTATCTGCTATTCAGGTAACCTTGGGTGAATTTATATAGTCACGGTTACTATATATATATATATATATGTATTTTTATAACTTGACCTCTTTTTTGTAAGTAACAACAAATATTAAATTCAGCTTTACGTGTTTGAAGTTTATTTTTGATTTGTTACTCTAAAAGGAGTATGTTATGTGCTACGACTGAATGGTGAACGTGCATGATAGCCATTGAATTGCTGTGAATTTATTTTTTGGCTATGGTTCCCATTCATCGGTAGTGTTGCTATTTTACTCCATGACAGAGACAAATTGATTGCTTTCTTTATGGGATTTTAAAATTTCTCACTTGTTATGATTGAATTCTCTTAAACCTTTTGTATCTAAACATGTCAACTGTCCTTCAATAATTCTATGAATAGCATTTATATGTTTGAAAAAAACAAGCATCAGGAGAGATGATTATGTGTAGGTTCCTAGGAAGCACCGGTGAAAGTGCGGGGACGCGAGTGGGGGGAGTTCGGCAATTTCTCAAAATCAAGAGTGCGAGTGCGGCTAGGTTACTTATATAAAATATTAAAAAAAAAAATTTATATAGCATTTATATAATATTATATACAAACTATTCTACCACTATTTTTTCCTAATTAAGACACAAGTACACATAATTACTTGTTTACTAATAAACAATGTAATTCAACTATTCAAGAGAATTACATACATATAAACAATGAGAGCAGTTTGCATATAAAATAGAGTAATGCTATGCTTCTCAAATTTTGGATCCCAAATGTGCTGTGGGTCCACTTCAACATCCTCCAATCAAAATCTAGTGGGCTCACTGCCACATGTATTTGGGAAGCATTTGGGATCTAAATCTTAATCCCAAATTCCCATCCCAAATGATGTGGTCAGGGGCCAGGCCATGGTCCCCCCAAGATTTTCTAAAATTTCACTTTAGTATGTATAGTTTTTGAAATTTTGAAATTTTTATTTAGATTCTCCCCCCACAAAAAAAGCTAAAAAATTAAATTGATATAATTATTATATAACCCCCAAAAGATATTGGCTAGACTCAAAATAAGAATTTTGTATCAAGTATATCTTGGCCTAATTGTAATCGAATCATCCAAAAATTGAAATAAAATATATAATATGCTATATTGGCCTAATTGTAATCTAACACAACCTAAATATGAAGACCAATAATCTTTCTCTACGCTTACTATTTGAACCCAACCCAAGTTATTGAACCATATTGCTCTCTTCCTTCTCATGTACCATTGAACCCAACCCAAATTGTTTTATCATCATCGCAAATTTTACAAATTAGTACTTAAAAAAAATAGTTATACCATTGAACCCAACCCAAAATGTTTTGTCACCATCGCAAATTTTACAAATTAGCAATTTTAACATAAAAAAAATAGCGATAATCTACAAGCATCGTGAAATTTCAAACCCCCCCTCCCTCTTCCAAGTTGTTAATCCTATGGGCCCTCTGGATTTTGATTGGATGATGTTGAAGTGGTCCATCATTATTGTCAATTGGGGGCCCACTGCCAAATCATTTTGGATGGAGATTTGGTATTAGAATTTGGGAAGCATAGCATTACTCAAAATATGATGTACCACAATTCTCAAAAGTCTAAAGTCAATATATAAAAGATACCACAAATATGATATAATAATATACCAACAAAAACAAAAACAGCAAAACACACTTCAAGAGTAAAAGTCTCAAAAGTAAAAGAAAAAAAAAATAATTTAAAAAAAAAGGCTGTCGCCGCACTCTCTGCGTGTCCGGAAGCACTCATGCCGCACTGCAGCCGCACTCTCGGGGCACGAAAGGCGCACTCCAACCGCACTCCAGCCGCACTAAGTGCGCATACGTTGACCTTTTAAAAGCACTCATGCTTCATAGGTAGGTTCTGAAGTTTGTAGCCTCCTTGATTTGTTGCTAGCTCATACGCTTTTGTTTGATGCCCTCCTTCCTCCATTCCCTTCACTTTGTGCAGTTATGGAAGTTAATTATGCTGGTGAGCTGTTGGTTTCTGCCACATGTTCAACATAAAGAATCTCTAAAATGAAGCTCGTGTGTTTCTGTTTATTTAGTTGCTGCAGTTACGATGTAGAATAGGGTTTAGACTGTTTTAAATCAGAAGTTGTTTCTCTCTTTCTTCAGCCAGGTTTTTTACACTATCTTTTTCAGTTAATTACCTTATTCCTGGTCACCCCAGAATCACATTGTCTGCATATGTTAACATAAGGGACTTAAATGGTTTGATGCTTGACAACCAAGATGTTTAATTTTGCAATACTAGGGACCTCTATGGTGGTGACTTTCGTTTCCCCCATCACGCTTTTCCAACCTTCATTTTCTTTTTCATCTTCAGACCTCTATTCTTGCCACCTTGTCAGTTTCTTTTCTTTTCTTCATCTGTCGATTTTTATTTTAGCTTTCTCTGTCTTATTCCTTCTCTCTGGTATTTCTAGAGGCTTGTAGTTTTCTTTGACTGCTGCTCTATATTTCTGGAAACTGCACTACAGTTGTGAACATTGTTGTCAAATTGCGAACCGCATCGTGAATCGATTTGCCTAAATTATGTATCGTGAATCATACGATTCATTTTTTGGAAAAACATGTTTAGTGCTTAAGATGAATAATATAACAAAAAAACACAAGTTCCATCTGATATCCAGGCTGGAAGCTTTGAAAGTATTCCACTTAGAACATAACACTTCGAAGTCCAAATTTTTTAATTGTGACTCATATTGAAGAATAATGCTATGCTTCCCAAATTAGAATCCAAATTCGGTTCTTAAATGCTTTGTCAGTTGTACAACATGCAGTGGTACGTGGTACCACCGATCACTGCCACATCATGTGGTAAAAGTGTCAGGGGAACCAAACTTGGGATTCAAAAATTGGGAAGGGTAGCAGTACCACATATTGAGTCATGTATCGTATCAGGTTTACGAAACCTGAATTGACTTGTACGAATTGACTCGTGAATCGATTGATTCTATCTACCATGGTCGTGAATTCACGGCTAGGGGCGATGGGGTTAGAAATTTCTGATCTGACAGGTTGTATGCCCTGGGTATATGTTTGCCCAGGTTTTGTCCTACTGCCGGTAGTTTTTAACCAGTTTGTTTCCTCTTTGCTGGTGGTAGTTAATGTCCATTTGCTTCGTGGTCTTGTTAATCCATTGGATGGGACTTTATGTTAATTTTATTTAGTTGAAATGCCTGCAGGTTACAGTTGACTTGTTAAGATTTTTTTCCTTCGCTTCGTTAGGGTAATTCCATATACTGGTTTGATTAGGTGGTGAGTTAAATCTATGTAACAAGAGTTCTCAATTTCCTCCGGAAATTAAAATCATTCCCAGGCTGCATTAGGATACTCTATTAGACCCCCTTCATCAGAGTCATCCTGATGATACTTGAAGCCCTGGGTTCATCTAACTTTATACATTATAAGTAGATGATCTGTTAGAAGACTAGTCATCAGACCAACCTTGTGCAGTTTTCTTTTAGATTTTAAAGTTTGTTGCTTCCCCTGAAGTAGCCGTTTATAGTGTTGATATTGGCACTTGAATGTTGGAATAGTTATGCGTATACCCCTGTTACTTCACAGGGTTGGTATTTTATAAAAGCATACTTTGCTTATCACTGTGTGTCTGGTGTGAGCTCAAGGAATTCATTTTGTGTTGATGTTCAATAAGATTCTTGTACCTTCTCTTTTGGTGATCTTCTTGGCACTATATGTCGATTGGTACTCATTGTTTATTTCCAAATTTTACATGGCGTGATCACAACTCTGGTTGGTGCGTTAGCTTGACCTGATGCCTTCGGTTATGATCCATTAATTGCTCTACATATTTCTCTTCGAGTGCATTATGACTTACACTAGTCAAAGTGAAGAGGACACTCCTACAAGTTTCGTAGTGTCCCTATTTTATATGGGACAGTTCGCTTAATGCGTATATTATCATTGACTTAGTATTATTTTTGCTGAATTAGTTGCTATTTATAGCATAAGTTCTGCTGAAGGGTTATATCTCCCTGCGTGTTATTTCTTCTCATTGCAAACAGAGGTAATCAACAAGACGAGTACTAAAGGTACTTGGATTTGACCATACGAGGTTGTGGGCATACTATGACTAACATACGAGGACAATAAGGTCAGAAACCCTAGTAGTGACGGACGATAATCCACTCAGAGTGATAACTTTATGACTGTTGTTTGATCTTGCAGCGATATCTTATTTGGTCTCAATTTCTTGGTACTTGCTTTACTAAAAGAATGACCATCATATTAGTCAGAGCCAATGGAGGGAGGGACGGTCTCTCTCCCTTTTGTCTATTTATTTTTCTTTTTATTTTTTTTCAGAAAAAGCTCTCTCTCCTGTTTTTGCAGATTTCAATTGAGCATGTTGGGATTCAGGATACTTTGGCAACCAATTCACCTGTGCTTGAAGGTTTGCTTTGTGAACTATTTTTTCAGTCTCTATCTCTTGTACTAGCCAAAATGAAGAGTATCTTAGTATTAAGCATTGCCAATTGTCTATTGTCTCCTCATATTCGGTGCTCAATTATAGCACCTGTTCGTGCATGATGGCATATTGTTTTGCGCTCTGTTTGACACTGTTCTTTAAATCTGTTAAATCTAGTTTCTTATGAGAATCTGCAACTTCTCTATCCTTGATTTTTTTCATCTATGGAAAGCCCAAGAGTAGTGACTTATAGCAATAGTGAGCTTGTATATTTGGTAAGGTGCACAAAGGTTTTACTTTGTTCAGTACTTTTTTAGGTGTTTGTGGTCACGATGAAAAATATTTTGGTTCCTCTTCAGTATTCTTATGTTTGGAAAGTGAAGAGTGAAATATATATGTTGTTTCGCAAAACTTAGGGCGAGAACTGCACAAGGATAAATGGAGCATGAGAGAGAGATCATTTTCTCTTGTATTGAACTTTTTGCCACTTTGTCAAAACATATGATACATTGTCTTCGTAATTTCTTTGCGGCTCGAGCAAACACGCTCGCCGCCCTGAGCTCCGCAGTCCTCTTCTTCGTGGCTCGAGCTAAAGCACCTACCGTCGTTAGTTCTGCGCTCTTCCTTGCAACCTGAGTAACGCACTTGCCATCTTTAGGAATGAATATCACACTCTACATCGTCATCAATTGTGCAAGGAAGCTCGCCTCAAGACTTCCCCGTTATTATTTCGACTCAGTGACTAACCCGGATTAGGAGCACTACCCGGATGGCCACCACCACGGGATTTGAGAGTTTTGGCACGGTGGCTAGAGACATGGGCATCATGATGATGGAATCTCGTCCATACCAGAACTGGTTCACAGAGAGAGAGAGAGAGAGAGAGAGAGAGAGAGAGAGAGAGAGAGAGAGTCCTCGTAACTTCCTATGTGTGTGTGAGAGAGAGAGAGAGCCGCGGGGGGGGGGGGGGGGGGGGGGGGGGGTGCGTTCCATGAACACGTATCCATCATTAAATGCCCCAAAGCCTGGTGAACGTGAAACCTTGAGACCTCGTAACCTCCTATTCGCCACTAGCCCCTTTTTATCCCCCGACAATCTCCGATGCATATATCCCACTCTTATATAGACTTGTATAAATAGTCCACCATTTTTGCTGTCTCTTGGCTTAGGACTGCCTTGTGGCTCTCCCTCGAGCCACATTCATCGATTCTCTCGCCCTCCTTACGTGCTATGACTCTCTTCCACATCACAACACATCTAAACCCTCCACATTCTCAAACCCACACGGAGAATGTGTGTTCTCCTAGATTTACTGGAAGTTTACTTTATCATTGTAGATTAAGGGGAGATTGGTTTCACAAAAAGATAAATTTGAAGCTTCCGAGCTGTTTTCGTGTCGCAATATCTTTTGAAAAGGTCTTTTTCAGTTACATAGGGTGCTGTGTGCAATAGCATGTTCAAATCAGTTGAATCCTTCTACTCTTATGTCAAAGGGCAAGTCTCCGAAAGTCCTTGATATAACATGCAGAAAGAGTGTGCTTAATATATCTCTATAGTCTATACTACTATAGAAAGAGAAAGGGAAAGGGAAAGGGAAAGGGAAAGGGAGGGGAACCAGAAAAAAATATTCCAACATGAACAATTACAGTAAAACGTGCAAAGTTTTCTAGTTAGAATAATTTCACTAGGGTACTGAAATGCCCTTTTAAAAAAGTTTGAATAAAATAACTGCTCTCAACTACTCACCCCACTTTCTCCCTCTCTCCCTCTCTCTACTACTACTAAGTCTACTTGCACTCACGTGGTGAATGTCACCCCATAACAGTTTTAAGTAAAGATAACTAAACTTTAAAAAAAAGCCAAGCTATTCTTGATTTCATGGTGAAGGAGTAGCTTAGGGATTTTGGTTGTTCATCAACTCTGTGCCAGCTGCTCTTCCCCTTTCTCCATTCTGATTTCTTCCCTTTGCAAAAAGGAACAATGAGAAAGGAAAGGGTTGGGTGTCAACATGGTTTACCCTATGGGTGACTTTTAGAGCCTCATTGTAGGTGCATTATGTCTTCTTTTCTTTTAGTGATGAATTCAATGTTTGCCAAACTGGAATGTTCGGTACCTTGTTTTTTTGTTGGGGTGGATTTCCCAACTTATAGTTACTTTGAAATCATTATATGGTGAATTTTTGTCAGTGTTCTAAAACTTGGCCTAGGCAGTGCCCCGTTGCCTGAATTTTCTCATAGGCATTTGGAAAATCGCCCAACATTTTAGGCGGGGGTCTAGGCGAGATTAGGTAGGTCTAGGCGGGCTAGGGGGGTCTAGGCGGGTTGGTGTGAGATTATAATTTTGTTAAAATAAGAAGGGAAAAAAATTGCACTCACGATTATGTCTTAGCATTAGTTTATATATATACACTTAATGTTTAAGTTAATTATTAATAGATCCGTGATAGTTTTTTAAATATTAAAAACCTTCTCATAATGTTTACTGATGATACACAAAATTGTACCTCTGTGATTCAGTCGAAGTGAGTTGAATACATGGATCGGTCCTCCTCTCCAAATGAGTGTTTCCTGCAAGGAAGACCTTGGTGGGGTTGCCACCGTGGTCCCTCCGATGGTTAAGTTAGTAACCAGATATGGGAAAAGAAAAAGTATACAGTGAATGTATATACTCAAGAGTGAGAGAAGAGAGATCCCTGTTCTACCTTTCATGCTATATTTTTATACTCCCAGATTTGTAACTGCTGCTAATTATCATGGGATCATGCCCTTGATTTTCTCAGTTCCACAATGATTTATACTTCATCATGGGCTACGATCATGAGGTTGTGGGCTAGGATTATGGAGTTGACTCATTCGTAGCCCCCACGTGTTACTAGGTGGTTATGTGATATTTTGGGGCATATCATTTACATATTTTAAAAAACACTACAAAACTTTATATAGAGCTATTATTTGGACCCCAAGTCTATAATTATTCTTAAATAACATCGCATAGTTGGTATATATATATATGTTATATAATTAGTTTTTTTGAAAAAAAGAAAATCCGCCTAGGCCCCCCTCAGCCGCCTGACTAGCGCCTAGCGATTTTTAGAACATTGATTTATGTACTTTTTTAATGCTTGGACAACTAAATTTTTAGGCATATATGGATACGTGGGGTGAGCCTTGACTCAATGGTAAGGTTGCTCCATTGTGACATGGAGGTCATATGTTTGAATTGTGTAAACCTCCTCTCCTCATGCGGGGTAAGCCTGCGTTTATCGTACCCTCCCTGAACCCGACATGGAAGGAGCCTCGTGGACATCTTGCGCAAAGTGGAGAATTATATACAGTCGTTATTCGTGAGAACTTTTACTGTTTGAACATTCATGTTCAGGACTGGTGTCATGCCTCGGAGTAGCGAAAACTAGAGGGAAATAAAATTTTCCTTTTCGTATCCGTGAGCCATGACTAGTTACATGAGACTGACCTGTCCGTCCGAGTATTCTAACATGGTTATAACATAAGAAGGAATTATAAAACGTCTAATGGTATTCATGGGGAACTTTAAGTGTTTAGTACTAGGCTATTACAACAGTTCCAAATGAAAACCACAGAAATATAAGTTTGGGCGATCGACGCTACCTAAGTTGTCTGTTATTACAACAGACAAAAGATAGTTCTGAAGCGTAAAGGAAATCCTAAGATGATAATAGACTAGAATCTTTTGTTCAGCTGGGATATCCATGCCCTTCGTTACTCTTCTTAATAGTTTCCCTTAGGGTAACCTTCTGATAGTCCCCCTCTTAAGGATCGAGATACTCTTCTTCATCGATGTCTGGATAGACTTCTTCATTATAACCTAGACGTAATGTGTCCAGGGCAGAGTAGAGCCGTTAGCTTTTGAGGCTAAGTGAGTTGGTCTAACCGATCACTCCTAATACAAGCAATAATATACCAGTATAACGAATATCTCGAACTAAACATTTGATAAGTATATAACATGATAGTATGAGTGAGATAGTGACCACACAATGCAGTATTGATATATTCAACTTTACTCGGACACCATCATTGACTCATGTGACTTGTTACATTACCAGTGTAACGCCGTTAACTTAGAGTGGAATGATCACGTTGCTATCATTGCCTGACACGGCCCAATAGTAGTTTTGGTTTAAAAAGTTGTAATCACTTTACTCTTACCTTGCCTGAAGAATAGAATAGTTATAGTGTTATCGTTGCCTAACATGGTCCAATAGCATTATAAGTGGTAAACATTGTATTCAAAACCTGGATGGATATTTTGCTATCGTCACCTAAGAGGGCCAATAACTTATAAACCACCAACTCATGATTAACTCCATTAATTCGAATGGGTACTTAAGCTATCGTCGCCTAATAGGGCTCTAGCATTTATAGTTGTTCTCATTGATTTGACTGTACTACTCAGACCACCGAGGTCCACTCAAACATGTGTGACAATATAATTGGGTTAGTCTCCTCGACTAACCATGCAGACGTCAACTTTGACATACGATTCGACTACGTTCATATAAGTATTCATGCGAATGTATAGCGTATAACATAACAACAATTATCAATTAAGCATGAAGTATTTCTATAATATATTAAGTGAGTTAGAACGACTCACCTTGATGCGAAATCATGAATACAAGTATTGCTTCGGTCCCTACAACTCATATCAATACATAGAATAGCGATTAACATTCATTCTATTTATAAGGGTATAATGGTAATTGTACCGAATGGGTTCCTAAACCTCAGCATGATGATCCTGACATCATTCTGAGTCTAACGTCATTGACTAGACTTAATCGGAGTCCGTCATATAAAAGATTGGATTTCCTATATCAGTGTGGGCCCTAACAGTAAGCTGTATTTTCGACTGAGTTAGAAAGTTATTAAACTTAAGAAAATAGATCTACTAATCTACACATCATTCTAGAAATTTAGGAATTGACCACGTATTTTTTTGAGCCACGGTTTATTTTCTACGAATTATCGAAGTCCTATTTATAGAATAATAGACTTAGGAGCTCTATACTTATAAAATATATTTTAGAATATATTTGGTCCTTAGAAATATTTTTTTAAAATATTAGGCCTTAAAATAGGCTAGTGGTATTTTTCCCGTAATTTTCGGAATTGGTTTGGTATTTAAAATAATTAAAAGACGACCAAACGGGTCCTTATAGTTAATTAAAAATACTAAGGTTTGAGTTTTATAAATAATAATTTATCAAAGAAAGGCATTAGGCCTTGGGGTAATTAATATAATTTTTCCTATATTTTAAAATAGTAATTATGTATTTATTACCTAATTTTTTTCATTTAAAACTAACTTATTATTTATTTAGACTAAATAAATAATAAGTATAATATATAATTAATACAATATAATAGCAGAATATAAGAATATTATTTAAAATAATATTTTAGAATTTTTAAAACTTAGTTTTGGCATTTAAAACTATTTAAAAAAAACCATTAACATATATCTATTTATGGAAATAAAACTAATAGTTATTGTTTATTTAAAAGTTAAAACAAAGTAAATAATCAATATAATATATAAATTATAATTTCAGAATGTTAAGAATATTAATTTATAACATACAGAATTTAAAATAACACCAAAACTATATTTACATATTTTTAAAACAATTATAAACATATAAAACCAATTTGTAAATAAAATAGATTAATAAATAAAACTAAATAATAATTCAAGGGTTTGCAGGTCAACCCGAACCGACCCGATCCAAAACGGATAATTCGTTATAGAAAAACAACATAACCCAAGCTTGTCGACCCATGGTTTACCAAATGGGTAATCCATATATATATATATAATTAATAAAAACCCGTGGGCTAACAGTTCGACCCAAACCCGATCCATACACAGAATAAAAACCGTGGGCTAACAGTTCGACCCAAACCCGATCCATACCCAGCATTTTACCCAACTTAGAATTAAAACGGGTAAACGATATAACCCTAATAGCAAAACGGGTCGTACACCTACTGAAGCTTGGTGTACAAGCGCCTAATGCGCAGAACCTCTAGTCACCATCTCCGGTGATTGGTCTCGCCGTCGGCGAGGCCTGCGTCGCCGGGAAGGTAAAACGGGTAAACGATATAACCCTAATAGCTAAACGGGTCGTACACCTACTGAAGCTTGGTGTGCAAGCACCTAATGCGCAGAACCTCCAGTCACCATCTCCGGTGACTGGTCTCGCCGCCGGCAAGGCCTACGTCGCCGGGAAACCTTCCCAGACTTGTATCTTATTCGTCCTTCCATGGATATTGATGCTACCAACACCAAAATGACTGGTTTGACCTCCTCTATAACATATTAGAAGCCTAGGCCCTAGTTATCTCGTTTGGGGTTCGGTCTAAGAGATTATTCTATTTAGGGTTTTGAAAGAATAACGGGTTGCATGTGGAGTTTGGTAAGTCCAAACTCAGAGTTGCTTCTATGGGGATCCTTAGGGTCTGTTTAATATAACTTTGAGGGAGTTTGGTTGAGTTTCGAAAATCGAAGCTCTATGGAGCTTTTAATGGCTGTCAGCCATGGCAGCGGGGCGTGGGGTTTGGTCTGGGTCATGCATGGGGAGTCTGGGTGTATGTGTGAGGTGTATAATGAGCACATATATTAAAACTAAGGGGTGAGGGTTTACCAAATTCAGTCTCGGTCTCTCTCTTTCTCTCTCTCTCTCTTTGCTTCTCCTTCTCCTTCTCCTTCTCCTTTTCCGGTGGTCTGCTTCGTGGGTGTGTGGAGTGTGCTGAGGTAGAGAGTGGGGGCAGTGTGTGTGTTCGAGTGTTTTGCTTGTTCTCTCTCCCTCTCGGTAACTCCCTTTCTCTCAAAGGTCCTATATATACACACACATATACATACACACACATATACATACACACATATATAAACAAATTGCATATCTGTTGGACTAGATGGAGGGAGCTTGAGGGGATTGATTGAGAGGTTGTACTTGGGAGGAGGAAAGATCCGGCGGTGAGGGGGAGGGGTAAAGGTCCGGCGGGTAGAGGGAAGGTTTGGGGAGGAGAAATTACACCATGGGTACAAGGTGGTTGCCTAGGGCATCCAATGTTGTAGTTGTACCACCAAGTTTATGGGATCTTGTGCTCGTCTAGGTCTATATGCCGTACAGTCCAAGTTTGATACAAATTTTACGGGTTTGCGTGACAAGTCAGTCTGGGTCTGAGAATTACTATCTAAGTTAATAACTTGTAATTACGTATAATGCATATAAGATTATGGAAATACGGAGCTAAATACGGGAACCCATTTTATTAATATTAGAAATTTTATGGGTATTACATCATCCACCTCCTATTGAAGATTTTGTCCCCGTAATCGAAGCTAGCTATACATTGAACATGTAAGGAAATTTCTCGCGCATTTCTAATTCTAGTTCCCAAGAGGCTTCACGCTCATCATGATGTTTCCACTAGACTTTCCCTGGAGGGATTCCTTCGTTCTCAGCTTCTTAACTTCTTGTTCCACAATTTTCACCGGTCCTTCATTGTAAGTCACATTGTCGTTCACTTCGATATCTGGGAAGTTGATTTCGTGAGATGGATCGTGCAAGACTCTCCTCAGCATGCTGATATGAAAGACGTTATGCACTCCTGACATTTTGGGTGCAGTGCAAGTCTATAGGCAACTTTTCCCACACGTTCTAGAATTTCGAACGGTCCGATGTAACGTGGCGAGAGCTTTCCTCTCTTTTGTTCAAATCTGACAATAACTCGTACCAAGGATACTTTTAGGAATACGTGATCTCCAACACTGAATTCCAAATCCTTTCTGTGCTTATCTGCATAGCTTTTATGT
Organism: Hydrangea macrophylla; assembly: GCA_033977485.1. NCBI lineage: Eukaryota > Viridiplantae > Streptophyta > Magnoliopsida > Cornales > Hydrangeaceae > Hydrangea > Hydrangea macrophylla. Next base: position 31,684,632 of record CM066993.1, read on the forward strand.
CTGTTCTGCGCTGTTTTCATCTTTTCTTTGACGATATTGATCTTCTCATTTGTCTTTCGAACCATTTCAGGTCCTGCTAGTTTGTCATCTCCAACTTCTGCCCAGCACAATGGCGATCGGCACGATCTTCCATATAAAGATTCGAACGGTGCCACCCCTATGCTTTAATGGTAGCTGTTGTATGCGAACTCTATCAGCGGTAGGTTCTCTTCCCATGAACTTTCGAAATCTATTGCACAAGCTCAGAGCATGTCCTCCATTACTTGATTGACTCTCTCAGTCTGTCCGTCGGTTTGGGGGTGAAATGCTGAACTTAACTTCAACGAAGTTCCCAGTGCTGTTTGTAAGCTTTCCCAAAATCCTGACGTGAAACGTAAATCGCGTTCCGACACAATTGACACATGCACTACATGCAATCGGACAACTTGTTGTAGCTACATTCTGCTCAACTTCTCGACCGGGTAAGTCATGCTATAAGCGATAAAATGAGACGATTTGGTGAGTCGATCTACAATCACCCAAACAACGTCGTGATTCTGTAGTGATCTTGGCATTCCTACAACGAAATCCATCATGATGTGTTCCCATTTCCATTCGGGAACTGGTAGTGGTTATAAGTTGTAACAGTCCTCCTGGTATCTGGTGTTCAGCTTTGACTTATTTGCAGGTCCTACACTTGGATACATAATCCGCTACTCTTTTCATTCCATCCCACCATAAGTTTCTGTTCAAATTCTTATACATTTTTGTTCCTCCAGGATGACCAGTCATCCTTGACTTATGCGCTTCATTCAATATATCTTTCCTCAGGTTGTCCTCATCAAGTACACAAAGTCGATTGCGGCATCTGAATCCTCCATCTGCTCCTATATTCCATTCGGTGGGGTCTTTTGCCGATGCTTTCTCGAACCATTGATGAAGTCCTTCGTCATTTTGTTGAGCTTCGAAAATACGATTTATAAGCGTTGGTTGTACTACGAGACATCCAAAGAGTCGTTCATCACTTGACTCGGTAGTCTGAAGATCAAATTTTACTAATGTCTCCAATGCTTTCCACTCTTTGACCATGAGAGAGGATACGATGAGCTTGCTGGGTTTTCGGCTTAGTGCGTCGGCAATAACGTTTGCTTTACCAGGGTGGTATTGCAGAGTGAAATCGTAGTCTTTTAACAATTCCATCCAACGTTACTGTCTCATGTTCAACTTATGAGAGAATAGGTATTTCAGGCTCTTGTGATCTGAAAACAGCTCGAACTTCTCTCCATAGAGGTAGTGTCTCCAAATCTTGAGTGCAAAGACGATTACAGCTAGTTCGAGATCATGCGTAGGATAGTTAAGCTCATGTGATTTTAGTTGTCGTGATCCACACACTATTACTCTTTTGTCTTGCATAAGCACACATTCAAGTCCTTGGTGTGATGCATCGCTGTATATAGTGAATTGCTCGCCGCTCTTTGGTATTGCAAGCACTGGCGCTGTGGTTAATCTCTTCTTTAACTCTTGGAATGCGCGTTCATGCTTGTCGTTCCATTTGTACTTTAGGTCCTTTTTGGTTAAGTCATTAAGAGGGGCTGCGATCTTGGAGAATCCTTCCACGAATCTCCGGTAGTATCCAGCTAGACCAAGGAAACTTCTGACTTCCGTTGCTGTGGTCGGTCTATTCCAATCCAAGATGGCGTCGATCTTTGATGAGTCTACTGCTATTCCTTCTTGTGAGACAACATGTCTTTGACTTTCTTTAGCCAGAACTTGCATTTGCTGAACTTCGCATACAAGTGATTGTCTCGTAGAGTCTGAAGTGCAGTCTTCACATGTCTTCCGTGTTCTGCCTCTGTCTTAGAGTAGATAAGGATGGCATCTACGAACACGATGATGAACTGATCTAGGTAAGGCCTGAAGATCCGGTTCATTAGATCCATGAATACTGCTGGGGCATTGGTCAGTCCGAATGGCATAACTAGGAATTTGTAGTGCCCATATCTGGTTCGGAAGGCCGTCTTGGATACATCCTCGAGTCGAACAAGCAGTTGATGGTATCCAGATCGTAGATCTATCTTTAATAATGTTGTAGCTCCATGTAGCTGATCGATTAGATCGTCAATCCTTGGTAGTGGGTACTGATTCTTGATTGTAACCTTGTTCAATTCTTCGTAGTCGATACAGAGTCGAAGCGTTCCGTCCTCCTTCTTGACAAACAGTACCGGTGCGCCCCATGGTGAAGTGCTCGGACGAACGAATCCGAGGTCTTCAAGCTCTTGCACTTGTGTCTTTAGTTCTTGCATTTCCATTGGGGCCATTTGGTATGGTGTTTTCGATATTGGTGAGGTTCCAGGTATCAACTCGATACAGAAGTCGATCTCTCTCTTGGGCTGTAGGTCCTTTAACTTCTTGGAAAACGTCTTCGAAATCTCGGGCTACGGGGATTTGTGTAATAGGGATTTCATCACTCGTAGTTCCAAGGGTAGCCAAGCAGGTGGTGAGGAAAACATCACACGAGGGATTGCATTTGAAATTGAAAGGTTTGCTTTCAGGTACTGAAAAAAATATTGATTTGCTAGCACAATCTAACTTGGCATGGTATTTCGCGAGCCAGTCGATTCCTAAGATCACATCGAATTCCTTCATCGACAAAACTATCAATTCAGCGGTGAGATTATGATCTTTCAAGTTTAGAGGCCAGTCCTTGGATATTTTTCCCAACTTAACGCTCACTCCCAGGGGTGATGCAGCATTCAGCTTTACGTCCATCGTTTGGGATACTAAACCTAAGCGTTGTAAGATTGTAATTGCAATAAACAAGTTTGATGTGCCAATATTGAGCAAAGCTTTTTTTTACTTGACTGTTAAATAGTGTTAGAGTACCTTCCAGGTGCTGCTGCTCTACTTCGTCGAATCCTACCTCTTCGGGGATGATAGCATTGAGGCGAGTCTGTCCTTGTGCAGATCCTCCATAGTATCCGCCTCGGGGCGCCCTACAGTCCTTAGCCAGGTGTCCTTTCTTGTTGCAATTAAAGCAGACCACGTCTGTTCGGCTATTCCTCTTCGGGGCATGACAATCCTTAGATATGTGTCTAGAGGTCCCGCAGTTGAAGGAGACTCCGCGGTTGTCATTTGTTGTCCCTAACTGTCCTTGGGGTGGAGTTGGTTTCAATGGCACAACTGGCTTATTTCGGAAGAGGGCTGACTGTGGCTTCTTTTTGCCATTCTAGTTTTTCTTGTATCCTTGGTTACTAGCGGGAGCTTGCCTCTGTCCTTGATTGAACATTGGAGGGGGTGGTCAATTCACAAAGCTGTAACGCCCCGAAAACCAAGCCACGTGGGCGAGGTCAACGAGTCAAACAATACAACGTAAAGCACGGAATAGTCCAACTTGGACCAATCCACAAGGTGGAAGCATATGGGAATCCTATGTGGATTCCAAAGAAAAGTCAATAAGTCAAGGGTTGACCCACGAGGACCAAACGGGTCAAATAGGGTTAACCAACATAATTTGGTTTTGAAAGGCGTTTGTAAGAAGTATAGAGAAACTCCAAAGGTTTAAAAGTAACAAGTAATGAAGTTTGCTTTGAAAGTTTATCATAAAAGAAGTTTTGGAAAGATTATGATCAAACAATCCTTAGAAAATTGAAAGTAGTAATTTTCCCATAATACGGTAACCATGGACTAAGAAATGCTAACAAGTATTAAAAACATAATTTAACAATGATCCTAGAGGATCCAATTATCAAGATTAAGATTAAGATTACGAGGGAATTTACAAATAGGTTCTTATAATTCAAATCTACAAATGAGATAACGGTAACAACAATTACAATGTTTTTACCATGCACTATATCATTGGAACATTAACAAATCACAAGACGTCCTCGTAAGGAATCTTCCAAAACGAGACGCCATGCGTCAGATAACTCTTGGGCCTTGCCCTAATCAACAATTCCTGAAAAAAGGGGTTTTATAGATTCATTAAGCACGACGGCTCAGTAAAAAACATTGTAGAAATGTACTACTACTTCTAAAATCATGCTATGACATGTGGTGCAATGCTTTGCCGCCATGGCGATGCAATTAGCCGGACGGCCAAACCGTGAGACATTCCCAACTCAATATCCCAATCACACACTTTCACACCAGATAGCGAGCCACTCAAACGTGAGTGTAGCATACAAGATCTCCGGTAGCTAGCCTAATATGATCTTGCGTTTTCGAATGTTTTAAGGATCACAAACAACCTTCCTCACTTCACACCCGCTTCCGGAATTTCATCAAATTACAACCCCAAACGGGGATTCCAAAGACATTCCCCAATCGTGGGAATTTTAACAATTTCATATGCCCCAAGCCAATGCCATGAATGCTTTGCCGACTTGGCGACTATGATATGCTACTAGATGCGATTATGCTTTAACAATGTCATTTCTAAGAATACATGACAAGAAGTAAACATGGTAGTTCATATATAATGATATCATCACATTAGGCAAATAAGAGATTTTTTTAACATCAATTAGTATTTGAAACCATAGAAACTCAAATAGCATTTAGGTTTAGACATAGATTCAAGTAAGCATATAGGGGCAAGTAATCATTCAATTAATCACATTGGAAGAATTCCAAAACAAGATTAATGTCTATTAACACTAACTTACACATGGCAAACCATGAAGTTAGAAAAAATAGTGCACTTAAACAATGAAATCTACCTCTTGAGTATTTGAGCAAATACTCTCACCAAAGAAATCCAAAGGGGAAATCATCACCACCAACAAAACCCATAAGCTATCAACACCTAGTTAAATCTAATCACATTTAGGAATGGAAACTAAGGTGTAACAAAAATAATATAAATCACCTCTTGAGCCCTTGGGCAAGAAATACCTAACCGCAAACCTTACGGACGATCCGAGAACAACAGTGGATAGGCCTTAATGAGATGATTGATTTTGTCTCTAATAGCCAAGCTCCAAATATTCCTTAAAGATCTTCAAAATTGAGCTTGAAGCTCTAAGCTTCCATGGAGATTTTGAAATCTCCAAACAAGAGAGAGAAATGAGAGATATAGAGAGAGTTCTATACCACAAAATGAAAAAGAAGAAGAGATAAGGAGGGAGAGAGAGGAAAGATTCTTAAAAAAGCTTTGGTTGGGATTGGTTGGGAGTGGTTGGAAGTTGTTTGGAGTGGTTGGGAGGTGACTTGTGGGTCTCACCCTTGTCCCCCCCCCCCCCCCCCCCCCACCACACACACACACACACACACATACACACACACACACAAATATGTAACATATATCTATACACATGTGCCAAAATAAAACGCACTGTCCCAAACCAAGACCCACATTGGTCCATCCCCACTAAAGCTTTGAATGTCTGGTTCAGGTGGCCAAAAGTCAACTTTTGAAGAGGTAGGGAGAGGCCCACGTGGTATTTCCGGTTTTTCTTCTCCGGAGTGTCGATCATATGATTCGCAAATCGAGAAAAACGCTCGAGTTGTACTGTGTACTCTCGTACCGTCCGGTTCCGTTGGACCATATCGATAAACTCTTTTTCTTTCTGGTTCCTTTCTGTTTGGGGTTAGTAGTTTTCTAGGAACAGTTCTTTGAATGCCACCCATGTCATCCTCTATGCGGTTCCTCCTAGTGTTGCCTTTTTTGATTCCTCTTTTTCCTATGTATATACACAAACACACATATACATATACACATATATAAACATATTGCATATCTGTTGGACTAGATGGAGGGAACTTGAGGGGATTGATTGAGAGGGGTGTACTTGGGAGGGGGAAAGATCCGGCGGTAAGGGGAAGGAGTGAAGGTCCGGCGGGTAGAGGGAAGGTTTGGGGAGGGGAAATTACACCATGGGTACAAGGTGGTTTGCCTAGGGCATCCAATGTTGTACTTGTACCACCAAGTTTATGGGATCTTGTGCTCGTCTAGGTCCAGTGCCGTACAGTCCTAGTTTGATACAGATTTTACGGGTTTGCGTGACAAGTCAGTCCGGGTCTGAGAATTACTGTCTAAGTTAATAACTTGTAATTACGTATAATTCATATAAGGTTATGGAAATACGGAGCTAAATATAGGAGCCCATTTTATTAATATTAGTAATTTTACGGGTATTACAAATGGCAACGGGGTGGGTATGGGACGGGGCTCCCATACCCCGACCCCGACCCGGTTGAATGAACCCTTCCCCCGCCCCGGCCTGAGGAGATGTGTGTCCCAACCCCGACCCCTCCCCGTAGTAAAAAATCCACCCCCACCCGCCCCGCCCCAGGAAAAAAATTCTCATGGAAATAGCCCCAAAACCTCTGTAAAATGGGGAATCCAATTGTACATCTCAATTCAGATCAAGAACGTAGGAAATACACGTAAAATACAACCAAACAATGGAGAAAATTAGATGTGGATTGTAAGTTCCGCAATGATCTCAGCTTTATTCCAACCAATCGTACAGAACATCTCAACCATCAGTGATGACCTTTGCATCCTCGCATGGAGTTTGTAGGGACACAAACCTCAAGTCTTTATTGAAAATTTTAAAATAAATAAATACTGGAGAGAGAGAGAGAGAGAGAGAGAGAGAGAGCACTGCATACACAACTACACACACACACACACACACACACACTCTAATCGCACACAGAAACATGCACACATGCCTCATCTATGGGACGATCAACAGTGCGATCAGCGGCCTAAGAGAGACGATCAACTATGCCAAAGTGATCGAGAGGCTTCAATGGTGCCGATCTGTGGCCTCCGTCGGACGAGAAAGTTGAGAGAGAGAGAGCGATGTATGAATTTCCCATAGTGTAGAGAGATTAATTGTTAGCTTGCGGCTGTGTGGTGGTTACTGATATGCATTGGTTAAAAAAAAACCCTAGTATTCATTATATACTCTAATAATTTAGGTAATATAAGAAAGGATAGGGATAATTATGTAAAAACATGTATAATCGGGGCGGGTTCGGGAAATTTACCCTGACCTCCGAACCTGACTTGGGTTTTGAAAATAAATCCCATACCCGCCTCTACCCCATTTAGATACACCCCATACCCAGCCTATTAGGGGGGGGGGGGGGGGGGGGGGGGGTGAACATCCGAAAACCCGCTCCATTGCCATCCCTATTCATGTTGGAATGTTTTTTTTTTTTTGGGAAAATGATATTGGAATGTTTGAAAATGAGGTACTCCCTTCGTTCCATTTTTTGAGTCCTGTATTCCATTTTGGGATGTCCCAAAATTAGTGTCCACTTTCCTAAATTGGTATACAATTTTCACTTATTTTCCAAAACTATTCTTCCTTGAATTCTACACCAAGAGAAAATTTAAAAAGTTGTAATGATTCGGGGCAATTGTGGAAAGTAGGTGTAGATTCTTTTTGCCCCCTTAATAAGTTGAGTTCCCAAAGATAGACTCAAAAAATGGGACGGAGGGAGTAGTACGGAACCCTTAGAGCAAAACATGTCTTGGCTCCAAAAATGGTTGGGACAAACTAGGGGTGTCATTTGGAACGGAAATTCCGATTCCGACCGATTCCGATCCGAAAAATTCCGATTTTGGCAACTAAATATGCATTCCGAATTCCGAATTTCCAAATTCCGAAAATTCCAAAAAAAATCGGATCGGAATCAGAATTGTTTTTAGAATTCTGAAAATTCCAAAAATTCCGAAAATTTTTCGAAAATATTCCGAAATTGTATTTTCCGAAACTTTTTCGATAATATTCCGAATTATTCTGAAAAATTTCCGAATATATTCTGAAATTGTATTTTCCGAAACTTTTCTGAAAATATTCCGAAATATTCCGAAAATTGTGTTCATCCCACATCGAAAAAACACAAAAAATGGGATGTAATGTGCTTCTATAAAAGGCCTACAAGTCTCAAGTGAAATCCCATTAAGCTTGAATTCCGAATATTTCGAATATTCCAAAAAATTCCGAAAATATTCCGAAAAATTCCGAATCTAATAAAATTCTGAAAATTCCGAAATTTCAGAATCGGAAATAATTTGGGAATTTCTGAAATTTCGAAACGGAATTCGAAATGCATTTTTGGCTTCCGAAAATTTTGGAATTTTTTCCGAAAGAGGTGTTTCCGATCTATTCCGGCCGAAACACACCCCTAGGACAAACTTTAGAAGACTGGAGAGTAGATTCCTTGTTGAAATTGATTCGGTCCTCGGTTCAAGGTCGCAGTATCGGTCGCGGTTGTTGGTGCCGTTGTGATGACTCGGTCACAGCGCCGCAGCCTGGTATTGGGCGATATGCTACATAGCTTCAAAAAAAATTAAATAAAAATGATAAATTCTGGAATAATTAGAATAGCAAAATTGGGCTTATAGATTAGCATAATACCGAATGTACCAATTCTAAAGTCACATAATAATCTATAAAAATGCTGTCGATCTAGTGTTTGATAATACTACACATAATTGGATAAAAAATGTTCAACACTACCTAATAATAGTACACACGTTACAATAAAATGATAATAATAAATACAAATTACTAAATTAGCTTGTTTAATAGTGTAATAATAAGTTATTTTTTGGGAATTGCTATGTACACTGCTAATTTTGCTATGTTCACCGCTCACCTTTATAAAAATGAGAATTTTTAGAAGAAAAATAATTAGAATAAAGGAATTTGGGTGTACATAGAAAATACACGGGTGTACATAGCAATTCCCTATTTTTTACTTTGAAATTTTTTATTGTTGCACATTTAATTAAGAGTAATAATGCTACTTCATATTGTGATATTAAATTTCAACTAACATGTAATAATGTGAATAATGTATTCTTAATTTTGTAATTTTAATTGTTTTACATATTTAATTAAAAGTAACTAGAATAGGGCCATGCACTCCGTGCGTGTGCCCGTTTGTTTGTTTTTTAGACAATTTTTTTAGCCAACTATTTTAGGCAGTTTTTTTCCCATTTGTTGAAGCAGTTTATTTATTTTTTTATTATTGATTGGATATTTTAATACCTTTCTAATATTTTTTAAGAAGATAAAATGTAATGGTTTAACTGTAAGTATAGAAAACTTAGAAAATAATGTTGGTACCCCTCCCTTCCCCTTATAATAGTATAGATAATGCCACTTCATAATGTTATATTAAATAGCAATTATCAAATAATTGTCACTCAATTTCAATTTAACCCAAGCTACAATTTTTAAATCCAAAACCAAAATTAAGTTTTAATTAGTATATAACCAACTTTTGACCAAAAAACCACGTCCTCTGTTGACCAAATAAAAAACCCACATCCCCACTCTACACACAACCATCGACACAGTCTGACAAATACACACCGACACACAGATATACACACACGCACACTTCGACACACACGGACACACAATTACACAAACACATCGACACACACACACACATATACACACACATCGACACACACATACCCATCAACGCAGATCTGGACCCAAAGAGAAGCTTAAAGGCTGCGATCGATCGAAGAGATCTGCTACTGGATCCTTGCCTGAGCTTTGCCGGTGCAACACGAGCAAGATCTGCTACCATTGAAGCTTCAGATCTCGGCTATGGTGTTCAGATCTAGAGCGTTGGTGTTTGAAAGAGAGGGAAACCCTTGAAGCTTAGATCTGGTGAGTTAAGGCTGATACATTTTGAACTCTGCGAGTTAACCCGTCTCGGACCCCGCCAAAACCGAGTTGACTCGGCCGATAGGACTCGGTATCGGCCGATACTTCGAACCATGATTCGGTCACATGTCGTGTCAGAGGGCTTTCATTGGAATCATCTTGCCTCCATGCCAGGCTGCATCACGGTCCACGGAACGATAGGACTTGGTATCGGCCGATACTTTGAACTATGATTCGGTCCTCCATGCCAGGGCTGCATCACGGTCCACGGACATGGTTGCTTGACATGTTATGTGTTGCATGAAACCTCTTTGACCATAAGTCAATAAAAAGATTTTATTTATCCAAATTGTTTACACAGCGCAGGTACACTGTATCAACAGATGGTTCATATTTATAAGTGCTGTTCAAAATTTAAAGAATCGATGGAATCTTTGTTACCTCACTGTAGCTACTTCCTTATTTGTCTTTACTGTAAATGATGCCGGAAGTTCTTGTTGAGCCTGGAGGGTTCTTGTTTCTATTTGCTGCCTTTACTCACCACCACCACCACCACCACCACCACCACCACCACCACCGTGCAACAACAGCAGAAGACGAGCTCTGTTTGGCTGGCATTGTTACTAGTAATTATCGAATGTGTTAGTTTGTTTTCATTATTATGGTCGTTCATATTTTATCCAGTAAATTGTTTGTGAGTCAGAGCGTGGAGAACAAATGAGACATCTCTTAGTAGGTGCTTGTATGTGGCCTTGTAATGTTTGCAGTAACCATCATTTGTTATGGAGTGTTTGGCAACTAAGAAACAACATATTATTGAAATGCGTTTAGCAGAAATGTGTATGCTAAGATGGATGTGTAGTAAAATAAGAAAGGATAGAATTAGAAATGATAATGTTTGTGAAATGGTAAAATTAGCACCGATTCCTGATAAAAATAGACTAGTAATTGCACCGGTTAGGAGAAGTGATAGGGTATACATTTAAGGTAATACGAGGGGTAGGAGAAGACCTCATGGGGAGATATAGTAAAGAAAGACTTGATACTGTGCAGGTTGAATGAGGCTATGGTTGCTGACTAAGCGGAATGGATAAAATGGATTCATGTAGCCGACCCCAATAATATGGGACAAAGGCATAGTTGAGTTGAGTTGAGTTATACCATCTACAACAACTTGTTGAGTTGAGTTATACCATTTACAACAACTTGATTAACAAGTGTTAAAAAACTGCTTGCCTTTTTTTGTACTCTGTACCGTGTGTTTTCTGTATATACCTTTTTAAGATATGAAAGAAAGTACTAAAATCTGATACTGCCTTTGTTATTTTATGTGACTAATGTTGGCCACTTTTTTGTTCACAAACCATGTGTTGGACAGGTGATTATGCCAAACCTCTAAACTGCAGCCTTCCCGAAGGTCGTCAAGCAGATGATGGAGCTATCTCTGCTCAGAGTCCTGTGATGAATTCGGATCTTGATAATCCTGTTTGCCCAGTTGTTATGAATAACACCCCTGATCACATGTAAGCATATAAATGGATTTCTTACTTGTATGCTTTTTCTTGATGAGGTGTCTTCTTACTGTTCCTGGAATTTTGTGTTTTTACTTTAACTTCTACAAATTTCTACATTTCTGTGATACAGAATGGCTGAAGCTGCGTCTAGTTCGTACATCCACCCACTCGTCCGAAACAAATTGATGCAAATGAAGAATGGGTTAATTTCAGATAACTCGACTCATGAGTTTGATGGTAATTTCTTGACTTATGCTTGTGTTTCTACAATTGTTGGGGTCATGTGTTTATTTACTTCACCTGGCAGGTTCAACGGATCGAGAAATTTCTTCTTTCGAAGCATCTTCCAGTTCCGCTGTTTGTTGTAATCAACAAATTCAGCATTCAACTAACACAGACAAGATTCCTAAACTTGATGGAGTAGATTTAGAACAGTTGCTCGAGGCGAGGAATACGGGTATTTTAGAACTTTCTCCGGAAGACGAACTGGAAGGGGAACTTATCTTTTATCAGCATAGCTTACTTTCCAATGCAGTTGCAAGAAAGCAATTTAGTGGTCTCTACTTTGTTCCCTTTTGTGTTTTGTGAATTCTTTACCTTGATTTTCACAGCATTTCTTTTTCTTACTGCTCCCGTCTTGTTTGTTTTGACGGAAAATATTTGCTCAAAAATGTTTTCAGCAACTTCAGTTGTTTGGTTGTCCGTAAAATGTTTTACAAAGTTTTTTCGGAAAATGAAAGTAGCTTGAATTGCTGAAAAACAGAAAGACTCTTCCATAAGTCATTTATTCTCCCAATCAGTCAAAATATATGTATATGCTTATCAATATATTTTTGTAACTGTGTGCACATGTAGTTTTGTATATGTACGCACATATATTATTATAGTATCAATACGAGTTCATGGTAAAAAAAACTGCAGTCGCCCGTATCAAAGTGCCTTTGAGTGCCTTGTTTTGTTAATTGTAAAAATGTTTTTTAAGCGTCAACCAAACACTGGAAAATAAGATGGAAAATGATTTTTCCCTGGCGTAAAGCAGTTAAGTTGAAACTAACTGAGCATCTGTATGAAGAATGTGTGTGTGTCATCATTGCAGTTAATTTTACTTTTGATATTTGGTTATATAACTTGTCTTGTATATGTCCTATCCGTGCAGATGATTTGGTGTCTAAAGTTATGAAGAATCTACAACTGGAGATTGATGCTGTGGGGAGAAAAAAGTGGGATGCTGTACTGGTTAATCAGTATCTTTATGAGCTTAGAGAAGCGAAAAAGCAGGGAAGAAAAGAGAGACGACACAATGAAGCCAGGGCCGTGCTAGCTGCTGCAACTGCTGCAGCTGCAGCTTCCTCTCGGATTTCTTCTTTAAGGATGGATAACCTCGATGAATCTGCTCACCAGGAGGTTGTAAACATTGTTGTCAAATCGTGAATTGGTTTTCCAAGATTATGAATCAGGATCGTACTGGATCGTGGATTGCAAGATTCACGTTTAAGATAATAAATACAACTGTATATGTATGTAGTTTGTACCTATAAAAACACGTGTGGTGCTTAAAATGAACACAGTAACAATTTACACAAGTTTTATGCAATAGCAAGGGTGAATGTGTTATAAAATTTTCCACCTGAACTTAAAAGTCTAAAGTTATGATTTGTGAATCGCATTGACTGATTCTAACAACCATTGTCAATTTTTAACATATTCCTGAGGGAACTAATGTCTTGAGTGATCAATGTTACTATATTCTATCATGGTATCACCTAATCACCATTGTTAATTTCTCTATGCAGAATCTTTTGAAAGTGGACACTTCTACTGGGAGGGCTAGGCATTACTCTCAGCATGTGCCGCGAGCTAAGGAGACACTTCCAAGGTTGGCTGTTGCACGAGTTTCGTCTGAATTGAACTCAGCAGATTTTCGTAAAGAACATCCTAGAACTTGTGATGTCTGTAGACGGTCCGAGACAATTTTGAACCCGATCCTAGTCTGTTCGAGTTGCAAGGTGTTATCACCTTAGACACAAATACTAATAATTACACCGCTGTATCTATAGTAAAGTTCTAATAAATTCTTTGGGCTAATGTAGGTTGCAGTTCACTTGGATTGCTATCGTAGCGTCAAAGATTCTACGGGTCCATGGTATTGTGAATTGTGTGAGGATATATTGTCATCTAAATGTTCTGTTGCTCCTGCGGTCAATTCTTGGGAGAAGCCGAATTTTGCTGCAGAATGTGGTTTATGTGGTGGCACTGCTGGTGCTTTTAGAAAGTCAACTGACGGGCAATGGATCCATGCCTTCTGTGCGGAGGTAAAACCTTTTATTGCTGGATTAGTTTTCATTTTGGTGTAATAGTTTATGTTGTTTTTAAGAGCAAGTTTAGGTCACGCTTATTTGGGACCAACAATCACTTATTAGAGATTATTGAGAGTTTTGGCAAAATCTTTTTCACAGCTTTTTTTTTTCACAACTTCAAAGCGGAAATACAACTTAATCAGGACTATTTTGCTGCTTCTTTGAAATTCTATAAAGAATAGATGTCTTATTCCCAATGTAATACTCCCTCCGTCCCATTTTATGTGTCCCTCTTGGGGAATCCAACTATTTAAGGGGACAAAAGAATCTACACCTACTTTCCACAATTGCCCATAATCATTGCACTTTCTTTTTTTGTTTTGTTTTGGTGTTGATTGCAAGGAAGGGTAGTTTGGGAAACTATTTGCATACTAATTTAGGAAAGTGGACAATAATTTTGGGACATCCCAAAAAGGAAAGAGTGACACAAAATGGGACGGAGGGAGTACTAAACAGACTTATTTTTATTATAATGATTTAAGTTTTATTTCTGTTTTGTGATTTAGTGGGTGTTGGAATCAACATTCAGAAGGGGACAAGTGAATGCTGTTGCAGGACTGGTATGTGATCGGTTGATAGTATTTGCGATGTCGTTCATCTGCTGCCAATAAAATGTTACTCCCGTCACATTTTATGTATCCACCTTTGGGAGTTCAACTTTCAAGGGGACATAATGATTGCCATTCACATCTCATGAAATTAATGCAAAAGTTCCAAAACACCCTTGTTTTTCTTTCCTTTTACTTTTTGTTGGATAATTCAAAATCAGTAAGGCTCTATTTGGTTTGTGAGGGAAAAGAAAAGGGTCAGGAAGACATGAAGGAAAACAATTCCCTTGTGTTTTCCCTTGCGCGTTTTCCTTCATGCTTATTAGAAATTAATTTTTTTTAAAAAATAATTATAATGTATGAATAAAGGAATGGAAATGATTCACAACATTCAATATGTTTAATTTATTTCTCAACTTATCATCTTTTCTTTCCTAGTTTCCTTATCGTTGTCCTTATTAACCAAACAAAGGAAATTGTTTTCCTCCATTTTTTCTTTTCTTTTCCCTCACGAAATCCATGAACCAAACAAAGCCCAAGGGTAATTCTCGAAAGTTGCTAAAAATTTAACATGGAATATTCTTAGTAGATGATAGTTTTGGGACGGCCAAAATGGAAAGGTCACATAAAATGGGACGGAGGGAGTAATGGAGTTTGCGAATGTACTCATATATGGCAGAACTTGGAATGATGCATGAAGTTTGTATTTATTGGTTCTGATCTAGGAAGCACTTGTGCGGGTGCTGGGATACTGACGCGGGTACTGGGGATTCGTTAATTTTCCAAAAATCTACGGGTGCAGGGGTACTTAATATAAATTATTAAAAATCTACTTTCAAATACTTTGGAAACTATACTTTGTCTTTATTTCTTTTATGCAATTAAGACGAATAAGAAGTATAAATAAGCAATGCTAGCATTTTGAAGTGTAATCCAACTCCCAACATTGTTAAATTGAATCGAAATTTTCTAAAATTTTGTTAGTCCCTTGTTAAAAAAAAAAAAATCGAAAGAAACACCCCGTCGCATCCGAGCAGAATCCAAATCCAGTGTGTATGGAGTGTAGGTGCTTCGACCTTTTAGAAGAGTTCGTGTTTCCTTTCATTGTTGTGAAATTGGGAACCAAATCGTGAATCGGTTTGCCGAAATTGTGAATGATGACGTATGATTCACTTTTTGTTAAAAAAAATACATAATATATGTGTGTAATTAACTTAATACATTTAATAACATGTTTAATGTCTCCTAAACACAAAACACAAAAACGTGTGTACTGTGCTGAAAATGAACAAACTAACAATTTAACACATGTTTCATGCAACATCGAGGCTCAAAAGGTTGAACGCGTACCAGTTAAAATTTCAAAGTGCAAAATTAGGATCTGTGAATCGTATTGACACATGAATTGTATCGCATCGTATGAAACTCGAATAGACTCCTATGAATTGAATCTTGAATTGACAGATTCTAAGAACAATGGTTTTGTGAATTTGACGATTTCACAATTATTACTATCATCATTTATTTGTAATGGGATTCTGTCAGGAGTCAGTATCGAAGGGGGGTGACATTTGTCATATCTGCAGCCGCAAAAAGGGTGCCTGCATAAAGGTGAATATTTTCAAAACATATCTGCTTCCAATTTTCTGCTTTAAACTGAGAATATCGATCTATACTCGAGATATTTGATACTGAACTAATGGGATTTAAATTGTCAACAGTGTAATTATGGTCACTGTCACAGCACCTTTCATCCCTCTTGTGCCAGAAGTGCTGGCTTCTACATGAATGTGAAAACTGGCAGTGGGAAGTTGCAGCACAAGGCTTACTGTGAAAAGCATAGCTTGGAGCAGAGAGCAAAGGTTAGTTTTTGCCCTGTTTTTATCGTTAAAATAGCTATGATTTGGTTATGATCTAGATGTCTTATCTTTGTCGTGATGAATTCCTATAGGCTGAGACACAAAAACACGGAGCTGAGGAGATGAAGAGTCTTAAGCAGATTAGGGTGAGTGAGGGCACTAATGATTTTACCATTTCGTTGCGTGTTGTTGTGGTTATGATTAGTGGGCAAACTGTTGTGAGTGATCCTATGCAATTTGTGGTTCTGTTTGACTAAATATTCAGTGGTAATCTTCTTTTTGGTACCATTATGCTCTGTTTGGTTTAAAAGTGATTTTTTTTTTGGCTATAAATGTATAATTGCTCTATTTATTGGTGGTAAATTTATTATATACAAAGATGGACTCTTCGAAAAGGCCGCCGCACTTGCACTGGGTGCGCCGGGGAATCTTTTGAGTTCTTTTGGAGTTCAATTTGGTTTTGGGGATTCGTATGGGTGCCTCACGAGTGCAGCCGGGACACTTTTGGGTGGGGGCTGGGGCTTTTTTGTAGCATTCTTTCGAAGAAAATAAAAACGCAAGTCTTCATACAATTTTGAATCCGGGTTTAAAAGAGAAATAATAGAAGATATAATAATCTAGGGTATGCACTAATGCACTAACATTGTTTTCTTGGTATTTCTTTGCATTGCATTGCTTAGTAGTGGACCATTAGTGTATGGTTGCTTACTTGCTTATTATGTAACGTTTATGCTTGTTGCTTGTTAATTATTATTCATGTCTTAATTACAGAAAGAAAAAGAAATTTAGAAGCAAGTCTATGTAGTTATAGAATAATTTATATATCTATTTTAGTATTTTATGCAAGTACTCCCGCCGCACCCACTCCCTTGCTTTTAGGAAAATTGGCGTATACCCCGCACTTGCGTCCCCGTACCTGAATGCCCGCACCGGTGCTTCCTAGTTTTATAAACATAGGGAAAATAACATTGAAAGGGATAGAGATGGAGACAGAAACATTAACCAGAGTTAGTTGCGATAAAATTTGAGGAGCATGGTGTTCCGTTAGTCCCCAACTAATGTCCTCATGTGCACAACATCATCTAGCAAATATGTGGAAAAGTAAAAATTGTATTAGAATACATCTTTAAAATTAGTTGATAATGGATAAGATAATTTAATTACAATTGGTGAGAATTCCAAACTCCCAAACACTCCCTTTGTGTAAAGATTTTAATATGATATACGGACCTAAAATTCACAACATAACTAATACATTCATGATCTTGAGGCTCGAATATCATATGGCATCAACTTACTTTTTTTGCGTACTCTCTTTGGCTCGGCTACTTGAATACATTCTGGTTTTTATTGGGTCGATAATCAGTGAATTGACTCAGTCCTGTAAAACTAGGGCTGGATATCAGGTTGTTGAAAACTTAGAACCTATCTGCACTGAATTCTCTAGAGGCCAGGCCTTTAGGCCATCTGGTGTGAATATTAGGCTGGCTATTCTGTTCATGTGACTCAAGTTTCATGCATTTGCTGCAATATATTTCACAAGATGCTTTCCTTTTTTCTTCTGTTATCTTTAGACTTTAGTTAGATACGGTTCTGTGATTTTGTCACACTCTATAATCATATTCGTATCAATAATTATATTTATTCGGGTATTCAAATAGGCTGTGGTATTGATAATATATGTTGGATGTTCTTGCTTCAATTCCAGTTTGATAGCTATGAGATTGACGTGTCAATGTGGCAAGTGTTGATCCTTTATAATCTTTTAGTTCATTAGTGATTTCACCTTCCAAGTTCCAATTTTCATTCTCTCTCTCCTCTCTATATGACATTAAATGTGTGGTTTTGGAAAGCTCACGCTCAAATGGGTTGCATAATTTCTTTGCAAGTACTTTTGGATGTATGTTATTGTTTCTTGCTGCAAATCTTATAAAGCTTTGCATCTGTTGCATGCACTATTTATAGGTTATCATGCTAATGGATGTCATTGGTTAAACACTTGATGGATAAATTAGCACTTCTTTATTTTGTTTTGTTTTTGTTGTGTTGGAATGTATGAATCATTTAACATACCCTTGTACAGGTTGAATTGGAGAGGCTACGTCTTCTCTGTGAGAGGATCGTCAAACGAGAGAAATTAAAGGTAAGATTTTGAGAGTTGACCGTAATGTTTTTCATGGTTTATGTCATTTTCTTTGTTTGCTCTTTCCCTCTCAATTGTTCTTCTCTTCATCCTCTTGGTGGTTTTTAATTATTTTATTGTCATTTGTTAAATTATTGGGTTAAATGCATTTTGCACCCTCAAACTATACCCTGTTTGACACTTTGGTCCCTAAACAAAATTTTTTTTTGGTCTCTTAACTTACATTTTGTGGCAGTTTGCCCCCTCCGTCACCTTTTGCATTTTACCCTAAATTATTTGTTCTTTTACTAATTTATTTATTTTTGGTTTATTTTCCTTCCGGAGGGTGGTTGTGTTCTTAGACATCCTTAGCTTTATAATATGGATGAAAGGCAAAAACTGTGGCACTTACTTCTTCAATCATGTGTCATTTTTATTTTACTTTTGGTGTCCGACAATATTGGCTAGTTTCGTTGTGAAAAAACTTTAAAGTCTAAATTTGTATACTGTAAGAGTTGATCAAGTGATTTAAGTGGTTTCCCATTGAAACACACTTCTTTAAATCAAAATGTCCCCAGAGGTTATACGTTTGTGCTTTATCTAGGCCTGAGGACTTGCTTTGCACTCTTATATTTTGTGAGTGCTTGCAATAATTATGTGCTTGTGTTTGCTTCTGAATTGAAGTTTGAAGATTTTGGTCCCTGTGCCTTGTGCACTCGGGCATGATTCCTTTGATAATGTCCTGGTAATGATACGTACTGGATATTGATTGTCTGATTCATTTAAAAGACAAGTGGTGCCCCACTACAATCGTCCCTCTTTATGGTTTTGTCCTCCTATCCATTTACATTCCGTTTGGTCTATTTCTCTCTCTCTCACACTCGCACACAACACACCCCTATGTAGCGCGGACACTTCCATTTGGATCCATGTCTGTGTTGGACAATTGTTAGATACTGGCATGTGCCAGACACATGAGAAAAAGTTCCTTTTTAAAATTAAATTTTTTTTTTATGATTTTTTTTTTTCCCACGACATGGTGCAGTGGCTTCCTTACAATTGTTTTCAGAACTATGAGGTAAAAATCGAAATAGCTGGAGACAAGTAACAAGTAAAGTGTTCATTTAGAAATTAGGAAACAGGAGTGGACACTGCAAGGTGTACAGTATAATAAGTTAAAAATATCCACCGTGGCTTAGTATGATACGAACTTCTTTGATCTGCCACTCTGCCATGTTGATGTCGTGTCCGTATTTGTGCTACATAGTGCACAGCCATATCCAACCCCACCGTGTGGGTGTGTTTGATATCTTGATGCCGGTCATGTTTTATGGTTTTTATTTCTGTTGATTGGGATATGAAGTTTTTCGTATCATATAGGAGGGAATCAGGGATTATTGAACAGTTTCTTTTCCATTTGCATTTTACAGCGTGAACTAGCTATTTGCTCACATGACGTACTTGCTTCAAATAGAGACTCTACTGCTTTGTCTGCACTTGTTCGTAGTCCTTTTTTCCGGCCTGATGTTAGCACAGAGTCAGCTACCACCTCCCTTAAGGGGCATACAGATGGTTGCAGATCAAGCAGCGAAGCAAACCAAAGATCAGATGACATTACTGTAGACAGCGAAGTTTCAGGTAGACTCCGTATTAGATTTCCCATGTCAATGGATAATGACCAAAAGACCGATGACAGCTCTACCTCCCAAAACCTTTTTACGCAAAAACCTACCGATCGGGTGGTGTTCTCTGGGAAGCAAATCCCGCATAGAGCTTCATCCATTGTATTTCGGAATCTAATGGAGGATGGAGAGAAGAGGTCAAAATCAAGAAAGGTATATAGTTGTAGCGTATAGTATTGTGTTAGTTCAACAGTTTGGATAAATTGCATTTTCCACCCTTCGACTACACTATATCTCCATTTGCACTTTAGACCCTAAACAAAAAGAAATTGGCAAAATGGTCCCTAATCAAACAAAAATGAAGCATTTAGCACCTTCCAACAGATGTAGCCTTCTCTACTTTGTGAAAATTGTCACCTCACAAGGAGGCATAGTTGATGGTGCCAAATGATATTTTCAGTCACGTTGAAGGGTGCAAAATGCATTTTATCCAAACAATAAATTCCATATTGGAAATGTTGACGGTGCTTAAATGACGCAGCATATGGAAACATTTGAGAAAGAGCTGGTAATGACGTCCGACCAGGCATCAATGAAGAATCAGCGATTACCTAAAGGTTTTGTTTATGTTCCTATACGATGCCTTTCAAAGGAGGAGTCTATGAAGGATGCATCTTCCCGAGAACCACTGGAACACGATGGGTAGAAGACCTAAGGGATATCCTTTTTTGGGTTTTGATTACCCGGTTGGACTTCACAAACATCTTTCCCGGACAGGTCTTCTCGGGCTCCGCACTGCCATTTTTCTAATCACCAGGTAACCCCAGAGGATAGATGTTACGGTGTAAAAGGTTCGCAGCCAGTGCGTCCTTGTTTCATCCTGGTTTGGGTAAGGAAGTTTTGGCATCATTGTTGTATATTCATTGTGAGAGCAAACTGTACAGTGGGTTAGGGGTTGATGTGTATTTTCAAGTTGCTTCAATTGCTTTCCATTATTGCTTGTTTCTTCTGGTGGAAGAGAAAAGTAGAAGCTAAGTTTGTATCGTGTACGAGAGTTAGAAGGTGTATGCCACTGTGCAGGCTCTGTATAGTTAAGTGTATATATTCATATTTTTGTCAACCTCCAAAGCAATTGTGCGCAGCATCAAATTGATGAAAAGGCATTTTAAGTTATAGCACCTTTGCTAGTCTTGCTCAACTCATAAAATTTACCTACACGATTGGCAATATAGAAATCTTCTCCTTGGTTGAAGTTTCAGTGTGCCTTTTTCTTAATGCTGCATATTTGGTTCATGATATCCCACTTCAATGGATGGCAGATATTTTTCTTTGCTCCTGGTGTTTTTGACTGATTAAAATTTATGTAAATTGTTTTTTTTTATTCTTCTCAAATGTTTATTTAGGCATTTATAGTGAAGTTCTCTATTTATGCTGCAACATTTTGAATGGGTAAGTTTAGTCTCTTTTGGGTGAGTAGGTATAGACGAGGGATTTGTCTGGCGTCTTATGGTTGGAAATTTTATATTCTTTATGCTCTCTCTCTCTCTCTCTCTCTCTCTCTCTCTCTCTCACACACACACACACACACACACACACACACACACACACACACGCACACACACACACACACATATTTAGGCTTGTTTATTCTGCTGACTATATTTCTTAATGTCCTGTTCTTTCATTATGTTCTTTTTCCTTGAATCTCTGAACCTCAATGATGTTCCCACGGCTTAAGTTAGAGTGGATTGAGCCCAAGTTTCCGCTGCAGGTTTGTGGCACCTTGGTGAATTTTCAAGTCCTAAATTTCATTGAACGTTCAGGAGGCGCAAGTTTCCTTTTTTACGAGGTTGTGATATTAAGGACATATTTTTACAGTTGTGTTCTTAGGATTCTTGGCACTGTCTTTTTTCATTTGTTTTTGTAATTTTTCTAGCTGCCTTGTCATTTTTAGCACAAGAACTGAAGTTTTCTTGCAAATTTTGAATTAATGGTCTGTAACTTTTGTGTACGCTTAATTACATTATGGATAATATCATGCACCTGTAATTGAATTTAATGTTGACTTCTCATTTTCCAAAATTCTCAAGTCTTCGGATGACTGATTTTCGGTCTGTTTGGAGTAATCTCGTGTGATGGTTTGTTGTCCATACTTGTTTTCATGCTGACTGGAAGGGGGTTAGTCATTTTCAGCTTGCTTGAATGCAAATTAGATAAATATTGAATGTATTCAGAGTTATTGATTGTGGTGTGGGGGGCTGTGCTCTACGGCTTGTAGTTGAGTGGTGTTGCAAGACTGCCCTGCAACTTGACGATATCTATCTATCTGTGATTCCCAACAGCCCAGGCTACTGAATGAAGCACAAATCTTATTGCATGTTTGGGCGTCTCATGAATTTAATTTTTGCTAATTCTGAATATGTAAAGCGTTTAAATGTGTAAATCTCCTCTCTTGAATAGTTCATTGTTTAAACCAAAAAACTGAAAATAGTTTTAGTTCATTACAGAAAATGGAAGATGAAAGTTTTTCATAAATTTTTTCTTGAAAAATAGAAGGTGATTTTTTTTTTCATCGAGCTTGTCTTCTTTTTCGTTGGTTATCTTAACGTAATGATGAGGTGAATTTTTAACATTAAAATGAGCTTATTCAAATTCATGGGATACGTGGTTCTTGTGTGAGTGGAATTGTCGATGATTATAATTTCAATACTCGCTGTAATATGATGCCGAAAAAGCTCAGAATGAAGCAGAAACCTTGGCCAGTTTGGTTCATGTTGATCTGCTTGATCATCTATTTTGTAAGACTAATAATGCCTGCTATTTTCAGAGATGTCAACAAATTTTGAAAACCTCGATTTTACTTTTATTCTACTTGCTTTTCCTTCTTATTTTCCTATTGTTTTGCTTGCTAATTTAACAAAGAAAGTGCTTTTCTCTATGTTTTTTTTTTTTTTTTTCCCCAACATTTCTCTATGCTTAAATGATGTCAGAAATAAAAAAATCTTCAAATAATTATAATTCAAGAAAATAGGAAGAGAGTGACTAACAAAGTTCAAAATTTTCTAAATAGTTCACTTTATTTTATCTTTTTCTATTATTACTCTATTTTTTTCCGGTTTTCCTTGATAACCAAAAAAAGAAGAATAAATTCTTAAATGAAACATAGCATTGTTGTGTTAGATGTTTCTTGTTGGACCTCATGCCCTATGCGACTAACGTAAATGTGATTGTGCGTTGGTGGATTGAGAAGCAGAAAAAGAAATAGGTTTGTGATCCGTGACATTTTTTTGGATTAAGTTTATGAGACATTCACCGTGTATGGGCATCTTTTGGGTTTTGCTGTAATGTAGAAATTACAGTGGTTGTCACTTGGTGTGATGGTTCCTTAGAAATACTCTCCTGTTTTACATCTTTGGTTAGTTTTGAAACTTCCCCTGTACATTCATGGGTTCATAACATTTTGGTATCCAAAAAACAAAAAAAAAATCATCTCACGTCCAGCTCTAAAATTGAAACTACTGAAGTAAACATCTATATATACAGTATACATGTAGGAAAGGCCACTATGGTACAAAATGATTATTAGGACCAGTTTGGTATAGCTTCTGCGATTGTAATGGCAATTGCAGCATCCCCGAATGGGTTGCCATTGGCAATTGCATTACTGAAACTGCGTTTGGGGCCTCCAAACGAGGTGCCAAGCAGGGCCCAAGATTATGAAGTTTAGTCGAGCAAATTATTGTTTCAACCAAGACAACAAGAAGCTGCGTGAGGAATTTCATATTCTTGGGAGCAATGCTATACCCATACCAAATTTTACACTCAGCAATCCTGACTCATGACTCCTATGGATCCCATGTGGGTCCTGACCCTTGATTTCTGTGGGTCCCATGGACATTGGTCTGACGAGGGACCCACATGAATCAAGGGTAAGGATTATTGAATGTGAAATTTGGTGTGAACTTTAGTACGAGTGTAGCATTTTTGTATTCTTGAGCCTTGTGTATATTGTCATAGGTCAAAGCATGTGATGCTTGTTTTGAGTGTGTGCTATTGGATTCGTGTGAAAAGAAAAAGTAGTGAAATTTGTCAAGAGTTGAAGTAGTGGAAACTTGGAAAGTAAAGAAGTGGCTAAGCCTCTATGCTTCTTTGAATAAGTGGGAAAAAGTTGGAAAGGATAGATTCTCATCCCGTTTGGGAATATTAGAGGAGATAAAAAAAAAAAAAAAGAAGGATTAATTGCATTTTGCACCCTTGAAGTTTGGGTGATTTTGCACTTTGCACCCTAAAGTTTCAAAATTGGCTCTTTGGTCCCTAAAGTTTCACAAATGTCGCAAATAAGTCCAAATGGCCCTTTAGTGACAAATGAATTCATCACTAAAAGTGAAAATTTCGTTGCAAAAAGTCTTCGAGGGACTAAAGTGCAACTCATTCCAAACTTTAGGAACCAGAGTGCCAAATTTGAAACTTTAAGGTGCAAAGTGCCAAACCATCCAAACTTCAAGGGTGCAAAGTACAATTAAAGCTTCTCATCCCGTTTGGGAATCTTTGAGAGTATTATCACTTTGCACCGCCAAACTTCTCACTTATTTGAAAGAAATCTTAGAAGTTTCAATTTAGTCCAAAACCAAAGTGGGGTTATAAAGTATCCACTTTTGAACCACATATGTGTAAAGTGAAAATGAGCCTAATCACAAGGAGTAACATGTAATTAACCACCACTGTACCAACTGACAGAACCAGACCAAGTCGGTCGACTTTGGTCGGTTTACATGAAGGGGCAATTTGTTTCGGTTTATTCTGTGAAATTTTAATTCTCGGTTCGCTAGCAATTCGTGGTTATTTTATTTAGAATGTGTATATATATATATATATATTAGTCAAGCTCTAAAGAGGGCGTCCTCTCTTTATTAAAGAGAGAGTCTCTATTTTGGCCATCGGATCGTGTTTTCATTAATGACAGTTTTGTCATTTTATAGTTTTTAAACACGATCTAACGGCCAAAACAGATGTCCTCTCTTTAATAAAGAGAGGGCGCTCTCTTTAGAGAATCTTTGATACACTTTAAAGTTCATTTCTCTCAAGACTTCCTCTCTCTTCATTCACGGCCCATTACCCCCCCCCCCCCCCCCCCCCCCCACTCTCAACACTTATCATCCCTAACCCAATAACCCTAGCCACTCCACCACCTTCCCTAACCCTAGTCGCACACCACAACTACTACACTCCCTAACCCTACCAGCCACCACCACCACTATCCATAACCCCAAGCACTCCACCATCATCCCTAACTTTACCCACCACCACCACCACCACCACCACCACCACCCTCCCTAACCCTAGCAGCTCCAGCTTTCCCTAATACAAAGTCCAAGCCCCTCTATATTCCCCCAATTGAAACCATTCAAAATCTAGAGTTCAACACAAATGAGAAACCCTAGAGTCCTTTCATTCCTTTCTCTTCAATTTTTCATGTTCTCACAATAGTGATCTTCAATCTTCATACGTTTTATGGCCTCTCGATTCCTAGATCTTAATCTGTGAAAGGAAATCATCAAAAACCCTCAAAATCTTCTTGATCTCGATCTCGATCTGTGGAAGGAAAGCATCAAAAACCCTCAATCTTTTTTTTTTTAATCCTGATTTGGATCTCGATAGTACGATGAGTCGAACACAAGGCATTTTTCTTATCTCTCTACACTTGATCTCATCTCATCTCTCTCTCTCTCTCTCTCTCTCACACACACACACACACACACACACACACACATCTCGATTCTTCTTTGTGATTTTCTCTCTGTGCTTCATTTGATTTAACATTTAAATTTTGGGTTTGTGATTTGCGAGCATGATTTGTGTGCGTGATTTTCTTTATTCTCTTATTTTTCTTTGTCTTTTCGGTTACTAACTGGAACAACCGCCCCTACATTGGTTTGCGTTACACAAACTTTTTTTCGGTGTTGGTCGGAATCAGTTGCATTTTGAGAGAACTGACTTGGTTGGTTTGATTGGGATATAGACTCCAAAATCGACTGAATCGAACATATTACACCCCTACATGAAGGATGGTTTTATATTTATTTTTATTGTTATTTTTATTTTTATTTTCATTTTTTATTTTTTATATTTTATTATATAAGATTTCAATTGTTTTTCAGAAAGAAGAGACGAGTGGGAAAAAGTGGGGGTAAAGTAATCTGGCTTGTCTCTAGGTATAGCTAAAATACACGTACCTTCCCTACGGTATCAAAAATTACACTGACCTCCCTTGAGGTTTATAATTGTGCAACACTGACCTCCCTTGAGGTTTTTTTAAAACAACACTCTTACCCTTACTGAACTAATAAAAAAAGTTAAAAAAATAAGGGTAAATTACCTCCTTAACTATGACTCATTTTTTACTTAGTACCCTAAACATTTTTACTTGACAATCGACCCTGTATTACTAGTTAACAAACTTTTAACATGTGACACAAGACATTATTTTATATGACCAAAGTGCCCCTCATATGGGAGTTAAACTTTTCGGACAAATTTTTCCCTCTAAGAATTCAACTTGAATCTCTATGTAGATATGTGTGGGACATACGGGTCACCCACATATCGTTGGACCGGGCCCAACGGGCATTAGGCTCCAAAAAATTCTAAGGGGATTAAGATTAGGAGTCTTGAGTCATGTTTATATATTTGTGTGTATATATATGTATACAGAACACTTCTAGTATGGACACCATTACTTTATTAAGTTAAGGACTTTTGTTTTTTGCCGTAAGATCATCGCTTTAATAAGTGAAATGACAACAGTACCCTTAATAAATAATCGATCTAACGGCAGGGACAGAAGTCCTTAACTTAATAAAGTAAGGGCGCCCTTACTAGAAGTGTTCTATATATGTATATATCACACATACTTATAGGTTACACCTATCAACAAGAAAGAGCCGGTCCTCTCTCTCACATTTGTTTCTCTCTCTAAGCCAAATCAACTAAAAGGCTTGGGATTTAGTGTGTGGACATAAGTAGGTAGACTCTAGTTGCCTTCTTCGCAATCTCTCACGCATCAAAGGACGTACACGGAAGCCGTAAGGGGCAGCAACCCTTCGTGGGTTTCAGGGGCTAGTAATAATGCTGTTTTAACGATCCGTCGGGTTTTCTCCGTTTGGTATGCCCTATTGTAATACCCTATATCTTGGAAGGTAATTTATTGAATAAGACCTTGTATTTCTTCTTTAATGTATGTATGAGCTTTACCCTAACTATTGCTGAACTTTGTGTCCCAATCGATTGGACTATGTTACCAATCGATTTCCTTATCTTAATTGTTTCCCAATTAATTGGAAACTTTACCAATCAATTGACATGTTAACTGCCTCAACCCAATCCATTGAACTTTATACTAATCGATTGGAGTAATAGATACCAACCCCCAATCGTTTGGACCTTTATCCCAATCGATTGCATGTTTCCTACCTACCCCAATCAATTGGATCAATTTCCAATCGATTGCCATTAATAGATTTTGATACTCTTAGTTGGCTGAGGAAAGGCCATGTGATCCACTATTTCTCTACATATATGAGACGTTTTATCTCATTTCTAGTTTCTGGAAACTGTTAGAGAGAGAGAGAGAGAACTTGTTTTATACACACACACACACACACACTCATATATGCATAAACACATCCATATATCTGTACACTCACACACACACACACACACATACACACACACAAAAAGAGAAGGATAAGAACCAAGAGAAGAAGAGAAGAAGAATAAACAGAAATAAAGAAAGAATGAGAAAGAAAATAGAAGAGAAAAAGGATATATATATATATATATAGAGAGAGAGAGAGAGAGAGAGAGAGAGAGAGAGAGAGAGAGAGAGAAAGAGAGAGAGAGTGTGTGTGAGAGAGAGAGCCAACCATTGAAGCTTCAAACTTCACCAATACCTCCACACACTGCCTAGCATCCTAAGGTAAGTTTTAAACTCACTGGGTAGCCTCGTGTTGATGTTTATACATGTTCAAAAGAAGGAAAGACGTGTTACATGTCTTTTCCCAATATTATGTTGCTAGACTATAGTCTTTGGGAAGAAGACGTAATTGGGACTTTTCCCAATCGATTAGCATCATTGTTAACCCAATCGATTGGCAATTTATCGCAATCAATTGGTATTGTTTGAGACAAAATTGATTGCACTTTTTTCTAATCGATTGTTGTTTTATCCCAATCGATTAGACCCATGTCTCAATCGATTGGTAGTTATAAATTGTTGATATTTCCTGTTACGTATGTTATGAACTTCTTAGTTGTTTAAATAATATTCCGTGATCCCCCTGCATGAAATTCTATTGTACTAAGAGATAATGAGACTCCGTAGTGTAGTAACGTTAAGGATAACATGTTGTAGTTTCGTAACATTAGTTAATGTACCAGCCAGGTATCGATTTGGGTTATCGTTCATTTTATTTAGAGTAGTCAGGTCACATGTGAATTGTCATGTATCAGTGTTAGTATGGATCTAAGTAGGTTTGCTAAGATTTGGGAATCATGCGTGGGTGGGCCTTGGTCTTTAATATGTCCTTAAAAACAGTGGACCGTGCATATGTCCTTAAAAGCGATGGACTGGACTAAGTAGCCCTAAGATAGACTGATAATCCATTAATATGTCCTTATATGTCCTTAAAAGTGATGGATCAGGATCACTAGTAGATTACGAAAAGTCATGTCAGTAGAATGATGTACCTTTGCTCAAAGCGTTGTATCCTTGAAATGTGGTGGATTGTGCACATGTTCTTAACAACTGGGGATGGATTGACGTGGTGTCCATGATATGCGGTGGACTATGAATATGTTCTTAAAAGTGGTGGACCAGGATCGGTAGTAGTTTACGAGAAGTCATGTCAATAAAACGATGTACCTTTGCTCAAAGCGTGTCCCTGAAATGCGGTGGACTGTGCATATGTTCTTAATAGCAGGGGACAGACTGACGTGGTGACCGTGACATGTGGTGGACTATGAATATGTTTGTAAAAGTGGTGAACGGAGTAAAGGTGTATCCATAGTAGTATTACTGTCAAGTTTGTTCTTCGATCAATATAGTGTAGTCGATCTTTGTGTACCAAGACGTTAGCAATCGTTTAATGATAACATTGAATAAAGAGAAAATACTATTAGTATAACTAAAACTTATTATGTTTAGTAATCAGACATGTGTTGCCTTAAGACTCTAGTTTCTTTGTTTACATTCCATACTTGATTGTAATTGTAATACCTTGTATTTTCATTGTACTTTTATACTACTTTTGATAAAATAAGATTCAATATGTTGGTATTTACAGTTCCTGTAATTTCAGTCTTCATCGATTGAATTTCTCTCAATCGATCGAACTTATGTTTCTTCAATCGATCGAACCTACTTTGATCGCTTAAAACTGTGCCGACCTGAATTTAATGACGTGTCCCCTTTCTCAAGTGATTGAACACATTTCAATCGATCAAACCCTGACCGACCTATTCTCAATCGATCGAAAATGGCTCGATCAATCGAACTTACTAATTTTAGTTTACGTGTTTTGCCACCTACACCCTCCTTCTTTGCCTATATATATGTATCACCCACATACACACACATGTTTGGCTGGTTTTGAGAGAGTTAGAGAGAGATATTTATACCATTTTCTACACATACACACACACACACACACTTATATATATATATCCACACATACCCGTATATATATATACAAACACTTTCTCACATACTCTCGGTGCTGGGAGAATAGAAGGAGAGGAAGGAGAAGAAGATGATAGATGATAGAGAGAAGGAAAAAGAGAAAGAGAGGAGGAGACTGCCCTAAGCTCACCCGCGGCCACCCCACACGTCGCCGACATTACCGATGTTAACGATGAGTGCCTATACTCACTTAGTAACGTAGCTATGTATGTATACATGTGTTTCAACAAGCAAGAAAGGACCCCAAACGTATGAAGAAGGTCCAGTTCAATATGAGAAGAAAACTAACTCTCAATCGATTGAACTGATTTTGAGCGATTGAACATAGACATACCTCAATTGATCGAACATTATTCAATCGATCAAACTTTAATTTCCTCAATCGATCAAACATCATTTTTGTCAGTCAATCAAATTGACTCCGATCGATCGAACCTAGCTTTACCTCAATCGATCGAATTTAATAGAATGTAAAATGTTTAGTTTGTTTATATTCAATAAACTGTTAACCTGTATATTATTGTGTGTTGATTGGTAGAAGCTGTATCAGAATAATACACATGTGAAATTATGGACTTAATGCATTGAAATAGTGGAACCAATTATATAGTGATGGTATAATGTTGTTAATCGAATTGAGAAGCCGATGTGCATAGTACTGGGTCTATCGACCACAGAGGTCAATACTATTTATGATTGGTACGTGGGAAATGCGATCGTGAAGATCATATAATGTGGGTTGGGGTATATTTATATTGCCTTAGTCCATGGGAGAGACTAAGGGATATATTAGTGGTATTGCATTAGTCCATGGGAGAGACTAAGGGGTACATATTATAGAAATAGATGAGAGGTTGTGATTACCTATATTGCCTTAGTCCATGAGAGAGACTATGGGATATACTAGTGGGATCGCCTTAGTCCATACGAGAGACTAAGGGATATAGTGGTGATGTCGCTTTAGTCCATGAGAGAGACTAAAGGATATACTTGTAGTATTGCCTTAGCCCACTGGAGAGACTAATGGATACATAGTTATGGGAATGGTAATGGGCTAGCATCCTGGTCCGATAGAGGCTAACAGAATGTCGTCTTAGTTTATGACCGAGACAAGAGAGATCCAAAAGAGACTAAGGGCATGGTCACGTTAGTCCAAGACTGAGACTAAGGGTTATGTCAATGCTATCATCTGAATCCGACAGAGGGTAAAGGAATATTATCTTAGTCCATGACTGGGATGGGAAGTTTGAATAGAGGGTATAGGAATATGTCACTTTAGTCCATGACCGAGATTAAGAGGGATATATCTTGAACTTAGTCCGATAGAGATTAAATGAATATCACTTTAGTCCATGACTGAGAAGGTGGATCCTACGGAGGCTAAGGGATATGTCACTTTAAACCATGATTCGGGGGTTAAGAGGTATACATTATAAAAGGAATTATGATATTATTGATTACTGTAGTATTACTGAGTGCAGTGATATTGCTGAGTGCTATGATATTGCTGAGTGCAGTGGTATGGTGAAGCTAAGTGCAGTAGTATAGCGGAGCTGAGAGCTATAGTATGTCAGGTCAGCGTGCCGTATTATATTAGGGCAGGTTGGCCGAAACGTTAGGCCTATGTGTCGGGATTTGACAGGCCGTAGGTATGGGACTACATGTTTGATTAATGGGGACCCAAAAATCTACGTTTATGCCGCTGGATATTCGACATCCAGTTGGCCAGGGTTATGAGCATATAGGATATGCATACATGGATAGGAGCTACGAGGATGGAGCTTATGATGATGGAGGCTATGCTGGTGCTGACTACTACGCAAGCTGAAGACTTGGAGCTTGCCGTAGATAGTTTATGCTTATGTTTTTAGAGACTGTTGTAATAGTTAAGTTTGTAATCGGTATATGTTGCCGTAATACTTTATTTATGTTTCTGCAGACATTCATGGTTTTGAATACTTAGTTTTGAACTCTGATTTTATATATCGACCTTAGAACTTTCCAATGCCTGGTTTGAATCATTACTCTGGTGGTTAGACTTTGGGATGGACAATATGGTGACTTTCAACTGTCATGGCCTACGGGTCCAAAAAGGAATTTATTTTCTCTATTTTTGCTACTGCGGGTGTGACAGTAATAGTTAGCAACTTTAAGTTATATTTTGTCACACCTTGAAGTAGCAAAAATAGAGAAAATAAAATTCCTTTTTGGGTCCGTAGGCATGACTGGTGAGGTCACTAAATTGTCTACACCACACAGTTCTTAATCAATAAATAATAAGGGAACATTAATGGAAACCAAACTGATCATAATATAACATCACTCGAGATATTACAACATCGACTGGAAATAGAGATAAACTAAAGTCTGAGGGCAACATATGCCTATTTATAAAACATACTAATAATTGTCGATAACATAAAGAGAAACTATAGTGTATTCTATTCTTCAGCTAGCATATACGCAGTCGTCGACATAGTAGTCCTCCTCATCATATCCATCCTCGGTGGCACCACCCTCTGCGTAATTGCCCTATGGGTAGTAGCTATCATTGTAGCTTTGTTACCTACATTGTCAAGAACAGGGTAGTTTGGATGGAGAATGTCCAGGCATAAAAGGCCGTCATCTTATTGAAAGCTGAGTGAGTATAGAACTAATAAAGTACCAAAGACATAAAGTAGTTACAAGTGTATGTAAGGACATAGTTCTACAATAGTATCTTTACTTATTAATACATTCGTTATCCGATTCCACATCTTATGATACAAGAACCTATCGTAACTGACTGATTGATGAACATATGCAATAGTAATACTCTTGAATACACCAATGCTATATCCACTGCTTTTAAGAACATATTCACAGTCTACCGCATGTCATGGATACCACGTTAGTCCATCCCCCACTTTTAAGAACATATGCACAGTCTACCGCATGTTAGGGATTTAATACTTCAAGTAAAGACACATCAATTCTATTGCCATACCTTAACGGCGTCTACCAGTAATCTTGGTCCACCACTTTTAAGGACATATGGTTGGATTACCATCTATCTTAGAGCTAACCAGTCCGGTCTATCGCTTTTAATTGGGATAAAAGCAGTAACATTCGATTGGGAAAAGTCTAATCAATTGGATCACAATCAATACCAATCGATTGCAAACTTTTGCAATCGATTGGGAGTCATACCATGTTAATCGATTAGGTCCAGCTCATTAGCAATCGATTGGGAAAAACCCCAATCGATTAGGACTTCATCTTCTTCCCAAAGACTGGCAGTCCAGAATTTAGAAGCCCGAGGGACGTGTTTTGCTATGCCTTTCCTTCTTAAAACCATGTAAAACATCATATGAATGAGACCAAGTGAGCTTAAGACTCACCTCTAGTGTGTGCTTGTATGTGTGGGGATATGGAAGCTTGAACCTTTCTCTATCCTCTTTCCTTCTATCTATCTATCTATCTATCTATCTATCTATCTATCTCTCTTTCTCTCTCTCCTCTGTCTCTCTCTTTATCTTCTATCTTTCTTTTATTCCCCTTTTCCTCTGCCCAAACAATGTGTATATAGATATGTATGGGTGTAAATAAATAAATATATATATATATATCTCCTCTCTATCCCAAATTCTGTCAAAAGACCCATACCCCACGAAACCTCTTAGATGTATATATATATCAAAGGAAATTGTCAAGTGTCAACACCCCATGCAAACTTGGAGACCAGTTGTTACACATGTCTCGGAAAACACAATCATATTAAATGCATAATTGACATTTCTGGAAGTTATTAATGTTAATTAATAATTAAGATGAGGTTGACTGTAGGTCAACGATGAGTGTAATTCATGAGAGAATTCATGTGATTAAATGACATTTACACGATTTAAATGTTATTTGATGTACCTGGTAATTATGAATAATAATTTTACCTGTGTAGTGTGCTTTCTAATAGTTTTGATCTTGATAAAGACCATTTTGAACAAATTAGAGATAACCGCTATGATACATTACATAAAGGGTAGGTTATCTAGAAATTCCACGAAATTAGCTTTCGGAACGTAATTACAGACCTAAACGAAACTTAGACGAAAACTTTTATAATTTATAGTTTTCACTCGTGAAGCAATGAAATAGACGTGTAAGACGCTTCGCGGGAATAAATAGAAGTTTTGAGAACTCGTGGGGAGTTAAACCTAATTTCCAAGAGTGTTGCCTATATATAGTAAGTTCCTAGATATTTTCATAAATATCTTCGAAACTAAAGTTGGGGCAGCTTAGGAGATTTTGGGGTTTTGGTTGCTTCGGATTTCTCGATGCCAATCGATGAACTTTTGCCCGTTTGTTTTCAACCAAATTTCATATTTGGATTCCTTGAGGCTTAAGCTTCATTTGATACATCTTAGGCCACGTTTGGCAAACTTTTATGAAAATCTTAATTTTGTGTTTTCTTGGTAAACGTGTCAAAACTCGTAGGTTTTGCGTATAATAGGAGATTTAGCTTAGTATCGGTATTCATACGGTCCTCCTGAAATCTTAAGAGCGTAGCTTAAGGTATGAATTTCTACCGTATATTATATAGGAATTTCCATGTTTTAATTATCAAAGGCGAAATTGTGATTCGAGCAATATTCATGTCTTAGTTTTAGGCGCGTTAATTATGCACACGAATAACTGTGAAAATCATGTTTAATTGTTATGTGAGCATGCTAGATGACTATGTGGGTCAAAGGGGAGATTTGTACAATTTCATTTGGGGTAAGCTTCTCTATGTTTGAGAATTTAGTAGCGATGGCTACTGTGCATGGTTTAAGGCTTGGACTTGTCAGGGCACTTGGGATGCAACGATTGTAGGCTTGGACTAGCCGTGGCATCGCGGTTTAAGGCTTGGACTTGCCGCTACCGGATGATTGTGTATTTTCTCCCTAGAAACTATTTGATGTGATTCATGATATTCAAGCATGATTTTCCATAAGCATATGTTAGAAATTGTGTACTCAGCATATCATTGAGTAGTGGGGCTTTACTCCATTACAAGTGATAAGAGGAAATGGAAGGGGATGGGATGACGGGATTACCCTTGTACATGTTTTTGGTTTCCATTTCCATGTTGTAATGATGAACCTTCGAGCAACTAGAACTATGGTTGTTTAACTTAGATTCTCATAATGGATTCGTAGTAATGTAATTATGTTTTAAAGATGTTGTAATGTTAGGATCTTTATGATTTGAGTCTAGTAGGTGTGGTTAAACCTTGAATGAGATTGAACAACCTTAGAAAGATGGAATTATGTAGAATGTGCAGTAATTGGCAAAACAGTCGACTGGACAAACTATTTAAACAAAACATCTTCTTCAGTTTTTCAGAAACCAGTCGACTGGAGTTGAAAAACAATCGACTAGATTTGAAAAACAATCGACTAGATTGTGTTTCAAAACAAGACTTTCTGTTCGTTTCTGTCCAGTTGACTGGAGGTTTGACACCACAGTTGACTGGGTCTGGATTGGGCTGCTGAGCTGTGATGCCTTTGTGACCCCCAAAGCAGTCGACTGGGTCCCCGACACAGTTGATTGGTTTGATGCTTCCAAAATGAATCATTTCTTTAATTGTTCAAATAGAAAAAACTTTTTATAACTTTGATTTATGGATTCTACTAATCTTATTCCATTGCTAGTTAACTTTAATTGATATGGATTAGCCTCGGTGGCATGCCATGTGTCCTATTTCCACGCGTAGGGGGATGGGTTGTGACACCAAGTTCAGCTCCCGTCCATTCGATTTCCATGACAATCGATTGGGCTCAAATATTTATGAAGGCAATTGATTGGGAAAGGGTAATCAATTGGTTATGTCGACAGAGTTCAATCGATTAGTATAGGATCAATCGATTGGGATACCAAATTGGGTAATTGATTGGTCTTTATACCAATCAATTAGGACTCAAAATTCATCAAAGGTAAGATAAAGTCTCATACATACAAGATTAAGTCATACATCCATTGTAATTTATTAATAAATATATATCAAAAAATACAGGGTATTATATCATTCACCACTTATCAAAAGATTTTGTCCTTGAAATCTGAAGTAAGCATGGTTAAAACAAAAATGGGAACTTCTCTCGCATCTCTGACTTTAGCTCCCATGAAAATTTTCCTTCGTCGTGATGCTTCCATTGATCTTTACTTGTGGCATCTCTTTGTTTATGAGCTTCTTGATTCCTCAGTCTAATATCTACACTTGAATCTTCTCGCTGGTTTTTCGTACCATTTCTAGCCCAAGAAGTTGAGTATCTCCGACTTCGGCCCAGCATAGAGGTGATAGGCAAGGTCTTCTGTACAAAGCTTCAATGGTACCATTCCTATGCTTGTGTGATAGCTATTGTTGTAGATGAACTCGATCAATGGCAGGTGCATCTCCCAAGAACTCTTAAAATTGATGACTCAAGTTCGTAGCATATCTTCTATCACTTAATTGACTCGTTCCATCTGACAGTCGGTATGCAGATGAAAGGTTGAACTCAAGTTCATTTTAGTTCCCATTGATGCCTGAAGACTCTTCCAAAAATCTGCTATGAAACGTGAATCTCTATCCGACACGGCCAAAATAGGTATGCTGTATAGGCGCATGACTTGTTGTAGATGCATCTGGCTGTGGACACGTGGAATTACTCATCCACTCTTTTTAGTTTTGTTTTGAGATTGTTTTGAAAAAGGAAAGGAAAAGGAAGGTCTGTTGAAAATAGATACAGAGTCGCCACTTGGTCTTTAAGGAACCAAGAAACCTAATTTTGATTCACCCAAATGGATAAAGGGCACCAGCCCTTCATGACCAAAGAACTTGGCTCGGGGTTTTGGTACGAGAGAGGAAGGAGCCTTTGTCGCGACTAAAACACCCTCAACTCGCCCCGTCTTTTGACGGGCCTTAATTAGCATCCAAATAATCATCTTATACTATGTGTGGTTCGATAATTAATACTATGATAGTATATTACATCACACAAGAATTTTGAAATGGAAGATCAAAAGATAAGATATCGTTCATAAGATCTAAGCCAAGTGTCACATAATGCAAAGTGAAAGATCACACAAATATATCTAGGAAAAATCGTCTAATCATATATCAAGTAATAAAGTTTTCCTAATCTAAAAGGGACATGAGTTGTTCTTGAAATAAAAAAATCAAATAAATCAAAATTTGCTTAGCAAACTAGGATGATGCATGTTAATCTTTGGGAAAAGAAGACCTCTCAATCCCCGGGACAGATAAGAAAGGTTGATTAGATTGAGGGGAAGCACGGACGTGTGATCAGATTGAGGGGAAGCACGGACGTATGATCCTA
Source organism: Hydrangea macrophylla (assembly GCA_033977485.1). Taxonomy (NCBI): domain Eukaryota; kingdom Viridiplantae; phylum Streptophyta; class Magnoliopsida; order Cornales; family Hydrangeaceae; genus Hydrangea; species Hydrangea macrophylla. The sequence goes on from CM066993.1 coordinate 31,721,359, forward strand.
GAATGTGCAAAGGTTGTAGCGTGTTTGTGTACATAGACTTTCTAAAGTGGCTTAGAAGTCTAAGATATGCATGAATGTATGAAGAAAATCATCATAGAATATGTACAAATATGGTATGGACCACTTCCTAAGACATGAACAAATTTGGAGTACATGTAAGCACCAAATCAAAGGATGGACGTAAAAGTATGCTTGCTGTGAATAGTCGACGGAACAGTAACATGATCTTTTGGAAATTGAAAAGAGGGGTTAGGAAGGTTTTCAATGCATGATTTTTTATGGAGATCTTCTTATTGTGTCTAGAACACAACCAAAAAAGCCAATCTTTAATAACTATTACAGATTTAGAGAAATCATATGAACAATAGAGGTTACTCAGAAACAGAGTTCGTACTATCGACTGAAATGTTAGAAAATCTTAGAAAATGAAAAGAAAAGAGATCTAGAGGCCCATATTACACAGAAAGTTCCCTAAGACATTGAAGTTAAAAGGAAAAATAAGTTGATACCACTCTTTTTGGAAAAGTGTTCTGTAAAACAAGTTGAAAGTCAATCTAGCTGCTGTGATAGTAGATGCAGAATGTTTAGAAGGAATGTTTGGACAAAAATGGACCCCTTTCAAGTGCTTCCAAGTCAAGACAAAAATCATGGGTGTTCTATAATGAGTTAGAAAGACTTTCTAAGTGGTCTTGCATTCATACATTGAGTATTGAGTTCTAGAGAAATCTTTGAGCTCAGATCATTCACTATTTTGACTCACTGTTTTAAAGATTTTGGGAAAAACTTGAGTTTTCTTTCTTGAGATCAAAATGAGAAGGTTTGAGAGGGGTTTTGAAATAGAGGTTTTGAAAGTGTATTTTCAACATCAAATAGGGATTATGACCTCTTAAATTATCAACATCAAACTCATCATCAAGAACCCCTAATATTATTGGAGAGCTTCATTTTTATTTTGAACATAACTTCAAGGATACCTTGGAGGTATTGAAGTTATAATCATCATCTATTAAACATGTTTTTGAGGTCAAGAGCTACTATCCATAAGGATTCACTCACCTCAAACTTTATGTCATCATTTAGATAATGAAGAACAAGTAAGTAAATAAAGAAAAAGAAAAAGAAAAAGAAATGAGGTAAGAAGAGATGAAAATATATATAAACAAACAAGTAAATAGCAATCAATAGGTGATAATCAATGTGATGTTGGACTTGTAGCTTGGTGCTTCACTCATAGATATTGACATTTGGACATGGAAGTAGCTTCCTAACTCAAGAATGCTCAAGAATGGTGATTGGGGTATTTGGAAGGTGAAGTATAAGAGAGGTAATGGAAGAAAACAAGATTAAAACTCACTTTCCTATAGAAAATCAATGGGAGAAGCTCCCTTTCCTTCTTGTAAAACTGTCTCTATCTCTCTTTCTCTCTACAACTTTTATGGACTTTGCACTTGGCCCCGCCAAAATGAAGAGCAATGGGGGGTTTATATAGGCTAATTTGGGGTAGTTTTGGGATTTAGAAAGTACTCCCATTGGTCCTAAACATCTGTGAATATAGAACTACGTCGTTTTAGTTTCTAATTAATCAATTTGGACTCCCAATCAAAATTACAAAAATGAACTGTTCTGGGGGAGAGTGCCACGGTGGCAGTGGGCCAGTGCCGCGGCGGCACTGCTCCTCTTTTGTCCAGATAATGCAGTTTAGACCCCCAGAGGTTCTGGTATTCGCGAAAAGGCCCTATTTCGTCCAAAATTCATAGAAAATGCACATGAACTCCAAACTGAGGTTGTGATATACCATTGGAAATAGTTCAGAGATAAGTCTCTTTGAAAAGTTTTGTGGTATTCGCAATAAAAGCCGATTTGATTACCTTTTTCACCTTCAAAAATTCATAATAAATTCGTTTTAAATCCAGGAATTATGTCCAATATACAATTGGAAAGCTATTGACCTCTAGTATCCTTGAAAAATGTTTGAAAAATTATATGGTGCTCCAGTTTTAAAGTCAACTTTTGGTCAAACTGATCAAACTAGGGACCTCCAGGAAGTTCTGCGAACCTCTGGGAGCTCCCAAGAGCTGACGTTTTCGTCTAATTTTCTTTTAAAACTTGTTTTAGTACTTTTCACATGATCCAGAATGATCTTGGAATTTTTTGGTGAATTTGGATGATTTTGGTCAAGTCCTGGTCAAGCTGGTCAATGGGGACTTTCCGGGAACTTCCGGGACTTCTGGGGGTCTCTAGGATCTGACAATTTCATCTGATTTTACTTAAAAACTCATTTTCTTACTTTTCTTATGACATAGCATGGTTCTAGAACTTTTGGTCCAAATCTGGGAGTTTTCAGGCTTTCAGGGGTATTTTGGTCATTCTGAGCATTTTGAGAAATAGAACTAACTTCCAGGAGTCCTTTTGAGTCTTTTTGATCATTGTGAACCACCAAGCTGGACTTATGTTGTGCTAGTGTTGAATCTAATGCAGTGGTTGATCCTGATAAGGATACCAAGGTGTTGAAGACTCTGGGTCTCGGGCAAACTTCTTGAATTACGGGAAGTGTGCTTCGCAAACAAATGTAATCGAACGTGTGGTCCCAAAGGACGACAATTAAAGATAATCGACGGACATAGAAGTCCTGGATACCAAGCGATGGATGAGGAAGTTCAAGATAGCCAATCGGAGAAGGGTTCGCGATAACCGACAAGCGAGAAAGCTCACAATAGCTGATGGGTAGGTGAGGGGGCTCATAATTTTTGACAAGGGAGTGAGGAAGCTCACGATAAGGGAGAAGCTCACGATTTATGAGAAAGCTCACGATTAGTGAGAAAGCTCACGAGTTTGGACAAAGGAGTGAGGAAGCTCACGATAAGTGAGAAAGCTCACGATTTTGGATGAAGGAGTGAGGAAGCTCATTATAAGTGAGAAAGCTCACGATAAGTAAGAAAGCTCATGATTTTGGACGAAGGAGTGAGGAAGCTCATGATAAGTGAGAAAGCTCACAATTTTGAATAAAGGAGTGAAGAAGCTCATGATAAGTGAGAAAGCTCACGATAAGTGAAAAAGCTCACGATTTTGGACAAGGGAGTGTCGAAGCTGATCGGGAGAGAACTAATCCTATTTATACGCCTTAACGAGCATTTGTTAGTACCTTTTTATCCTGTTTTTGTATATTTTTACTCTGTTTTCTAGTTTCTGACAGATTTTGGAAGAAATCAACTAAACCAGGATAAACAGGGTGAAAAAGCATCAAGAAAGAAGCTGAAAAAGCCAAGTCGCGCGCGCGGACCGCGGGCGCGAAAATCAGAGAATCGCTCGCGCGATCCGCTCGCGCGAGACCCCCAATAACTCGCTCGCGCGAGATACCAAAAGCCGCGCTCGCGCGACCCGCTCGCGCGATATGTGGAAAAATCATAGTTGCGTATTTCAGTGTACTGAAGACTCCTGTGCAAACGAAACTGCAGAATAACGCCCAGATTGTAAATTACATCAGTTTCAGTCCGTTTCGAGTTGTAGAGGCTTCCAAAACTTGTTGTAAATCTATATATACTCTATTTTACTTCAATTAGAGGGTTAGACATTATTATACAAAAAAAATATACACATACTTCCAACCATTGAAGGGAGGGAAGCAAGGAGAAGAAGAAGAAGACCAAGGGTTTCCATGGCCTCCTCCATCAACCTCTTGCCATCTACTACTTCCATGGACGGCTAGATCATTGATCTAGGGTTTCAATGAAGCCCTAGATGAGTAATAGGGTTTTATTTATGCTTTTATTTTAGTTTTATTATGTATGGATGACAGTCACATGTTTAGAGGATTTTTCTAATATAAATCGTACTACTATTGATTAAATCATTGCTTTCAGAATTTATTCTTGTCTTAGATCTATTTTGACTGTGATGTGCTCAACGATCTATTCTTGCTGTGCTTGTCTAGATTGTTTACATGTGATGGTGCTTTATTGATTCGTGCTATCAAGTATCCGAATAGTCCATGCCTAGGTTAGACGGATTAGATCACAACCCTAGTTTAGTGTGAGATAATTCGTGCTACCCGCAGATGGATTATGTTGGTGCTTGAACCATGATTATCTTCTTGTCGGAGGAATCGGGCTTGTAGCTACAATTCCCCATATTCATCCAACGTAATAAGCTAAAGTAATTCATAAATATTCCTATTATGAAGCTAGTGGTGGATTTGCAATCCTAGGTTTCCTTAAATATTATTTAAAACAACTTTAATTGCTTCCATAGTTTAGATTTATTTTTATTGTTATTTAGTTTAATTCAAACCAAATCAAATCCGTTTTTCCTAATTAATTAGACTTAGGTTTTAAAATTAAACGCTGTAGTAATCAATCTCTGTGGGTTCGACCTTTACTTCCACACTGCAAATCTTTTGAAAAGTAAAGAATACTTTTATATCTTGATATTGACAACATCAATTTTTGGCGCCGTTGCCGGGGATTGTATTACTACCTTTAGTTTTATAATCGTAGTTTAGTTAATTCGTAAATATTAGATAGTTTTTATTTTTCTTATTTTTCGTTTTATTTTTAGTTACTAACTTTTTCTTTTATTTTGTAGTCAACGTTTCCGAGTGGAGCAGCTAATTACATCAAAGGAGCTTACGCAAAAATAAAATATAAATAAAATAAAATAAATTGCTTCTTGTGGAATTCGCTTTAAACCGCTGTAAGTCAGGGCGCTGTGACGCACTATTTGCATTAGTTTAAGGTTAATTGCACTGCATTAGCTAGGAAACCCGGGGCGCTGGGCTTGACGCGGTCATTGCATTACAGGATAATTTGCATGCATCATAGTAGTTGAGTGCTTGTTATCTTAGTTGCGTGATTGCTTGCTATTTGTTTTTTTAGTTGAGTCAGTCTTTGTTTTTAATTTCTTTTCTTTTCTTTTAGTTTATGTTAGGTACACGTTCAAATAAACCGGAATTAAAACCTTTTGACTCTGAACTTGAACGTACATTAAGACTTAACAAGTCTTCAAACTTAACTTCTGGAACTAGGTTTGTAATAGACGACGATTTGACACCAAAACCAACGTCTTTATTTGAATCTGAAATTCGTAGTACTCTTACAAGACTAAAGAAACCACGCTTTCATAACATAGAACCGATTAAAATGGCAGACATGGGAAATAATAACGAAAACAACCAAAATAACAATGGAGCTAATATGAATAATCCTAATATACCACCACCTCCTCCACTTAAAGATTATTTTATTCCTACGACTTACACGCCACAAACATGTATTGAATTACCGGAGGCGACGACATCTCACTTTGAGATAAAGTCGTCTACCATCTCGCTACTTCCATCTTTCCATGGCCGTTTAAATGAAGATCCATATAAACACTTAGGAGATTTTCAAGATATATGTTCTACTTTGAAAATTCAAAATCTTACTGATGATGAATTAAAAATGCGGCTCTTCCCATTCTCATTAAAAGACAAAGCTAAATATTGGCTCCAATCCTTGGAGCCAAACACAATTAAGACGTGGGAAGACTTACACACCGCATTTTTACAAAAGTTTTTCCCGATTATGCGTACGAACCAGATAAGAAAATCAATAACCAATTTTGTAATGCAAGATGGGGAATCACTTTACGACACGTGGGAAAAATTTAAAGAATTACTACGCTCGTGTCCGCATCATCAGGTTCCTAAGTGGCAACTTGTTCAGGTCTTCTATGAGGGGCTTATTCCCTCTGTTAGGAATACCGTCGATGCCGTTTGTGCGGGAACTTTCCTACACAAAAGCGCCGACGAGGCCTGGAAAATATTTGAAACTTTAAGCGAGAATTCGATGCACCAAGCGGTGTCTGTCCGTTCTGAGGGATACCCACAACCTAAGAGGGAGGTAAAGTTCGAGTCAAGTCAATCAATTGAAATAAAAGAACTATCTAGCAAACTTGACCGACTTTTAACAATGAACCAAACGACAGCCTCACCCGCTCGTGAAATCTGTGCATTATGTTCCGATCCTTCACATTCTATACTTGCATGTCCATCGGCGAGTCAATTTCCGGAATTCGTGGAGCAACACATTAACTCTATTCAACAATACCCACGAAATAATTATAATTCGACTACTAATAATCTGGATGCGCCATGGAGAAACCATCCTAACTTCTCGTGGAAAAATAATAATAATAATCCTAATGAGGCGACGAATTTTCCGAATGCATATCGACCTCAGTTTCAACCTAATCAATACCCACACCCGCCTCCTAATTCGAATCCTCCAAGGGGTAACATTTTTGAGGAAAAGGTGTTGGCGTCCCTTAAGACTATTGAAACGCAAGTACAGGCACAAGCACAAATAGTGCACTCACACACACAATCCATTGCGAAGCTTGAATCCCAAATGGGACAACTAGCTACTGTAGTGAGTCGTAGAAACGAGGGGACGTTGCCTAGTCAAACAATTCAAAACCCTAAGGGACAATATGAGGTTAAGGGGTCGAACGAGCAAGTAAATGCCGTCTCAACTAGGTTGACTACACGAGAGGAAAAGGTAATAGAAATTCCGAACGAGAATGTGAAAGATATGAATAGCAACTCTAATACGACGAAGGGTGAGGACGTGAGCCAAAATAGGAAAGAAAAAGAATCGGTCCCAACGAATTATATTCCGAGAATGCCACATCCACCTAATGTTGAGGAGCCGTCTAATCTTACAAATAAAAAGTCTAAGGTTGAGGATATACTCGAGGTGTTTAAACAAGTCAAAATAAATATTCCTTTCCTCGATGCTATTAAACAAATTCCCGCTTATGCTAAATGTTTAAAAGACCTTTGTACACAAAAGTGCAAAATATGGAGTCATACTCCTAAAAAGGTCTTCCTCACGGAAAAAGTAAGTTCTATTTTTCAACACGCTCCTCCGAAGTATAAGGATCCTGGTACGCCAACGATTTCATGTGTCATAGGTGACACTATCATCCATAGGGCTCTCCTTGACTTAGGAGCGAGTGTTAACCTTTTACCCTATCATGTCTATAAACAACTAGGTTTAGGTGAACTTAAACCTACGGCCGCTACTATTCAATTAGCGGATCGTTCTGTCAAAATATCTAGAGGAATCGTCGAAGACGTGCTAGTAAAAGTTGATCAATGTTTTTATCCTGTAGATTTTATGGTCCTTGACACCGAACCGGTGCTAGATGCTAGGAAACATACTCCTGTCATCTTAGGCCGTCCATTCTTAGCAACTGCTAACGCACGTGTTAACTGCCGGACGGGGGTAATGAAAGTGTCGTTTGGGAACATGAACTTAAAATTAAATGTTTTTAATGCTATTGATCAACCTCCCAAAAACGATGATTATCTAGGTGTGGAGGGTAGTGAGGTTAAACGGAATATTGAGCCGAAGAACGTAATAAATGTAAGTGCGGGGAATAATATAGAGGATGATGAGTGGATGAATCCTAATCCCGTGGACCCTAATGGGGAATCTACTCGGAAGGTAAGAAATCGATTCGAACATATTGACAAACCGTTAATCGAGTTAATTCAAAGCGATGTTATTTATGCTTACCACCGAGCTCTTCCTGATATCCTATTGGGCACAAATTCTGATTTTCAGCCTCCATGAGTCTTATGCTAGAAAGGTCTAGCTGAAGACGTAAAAGTTAGCGCTTCTTGGGAGGCAACCCAAGCTTTATTTTGTTCGTTTTTTCTATTTTTGGTCGTTTTTGAGTCTGTTCGAGTCTGTTTTGGATATTCTGGACAGGTTTGGGGGTTGGAATTAATTTATTTTAATAGTATATATATAATTTTAGTTAAAAAATGGAGAAAACCATTCTCGCGCGCGCGGCCCGCTCGCGCGAGACGTCGCTCGCGCGGCCCGCTGGCGCGAGATTGCCCCTTAGTGTTTTTCGTTGCTTTTCTTTATCACGAGGCCTCAGCAGTTACTCGCGCCTGGAATCGCGGGCGCGAGAAATCAAAAAAAAAAAAAAAAAAAAAAAAAAAATTTGGGATTCGCGCGCGAGACCTCCGCTCGCGCGGACCGCTCGCGCGATTCCCCCTTTTTCCTGTTCTTCCCTTTTGTTTCCGTTATCTTTCCCCCTACTTATTTTCTTTGTGTTCTTTTCTGTTTCTGTTTATTTGTTTCAGTTTAGTTCAAGTTAGTCGTTGTTTTCCTTATTACATTTAAACTTTTTCATTTTATTTCTTTTCCTTTTGCTAGTTTAGTTTAGTTTAACTTGGTTTTTAGATTTATATGTTATATTTTGGTTTAATTTACTTTTCATATTCTTTTGTTAGTTTCTTTTCGTTTATCTAGAAGTAACAGGTAACATTGAACTTTATAACCATATTCCTTTGTGTTCACCTGTTCTATGCTTGTCAAGTTCGAGGTACTATCGTTCCTTTCTTACGTACTATCCTTTCTTTCGTTTTATTGTTTCATTAGGGACAATGAAAGGTTTAGGTTTGGGGGTATGCACACACATGCACATTATTTTATGCAAAATTTTAAAATTTTTCAATAAGTGTGTTTAAATAAACGATGATTACCGACGTTTTTGCAATATTAATTTGATACTTCTTGTTCAATAACTTTGAATTGTTATAGAATGATAAACATGAGAATATGTGATTAAACATTTACTGAAGTCATGTTGAAATATTTTAAGTTATGTATTGTTTGAATCGTAGTTTTATATCATAGATTTGCACAACAACTTATGCACTGCACGTAGTCGCTTGAATACATGTTGGTTGTGAACTATAATATGATTCGGATTTCTAGATAACACATGGTGGAGACTAAGCCCGGTGAGCTTTTGAGCCTATCTTTTCTGTTTAGAGGGTTATAAATACATCTTGTGTTTGTCGAATTTCATTGAAATAGCGCATTAACTTGTTGTTTAGTCTCATTATTCTTGTTTTGATTAATAGTCAAGTTAAAATAGTTGTTACCATGCTAAATAATCTTCCGTCGTAAACATTGAAGAACCATATAACCCTAGGAAATGATTTAAGGCCCTCTTTGTTTATTACCGACCGATAAATGATGAAAATTTCCTTAGTTCGCCCTTTGAGCCGTTAAAATGCCATTTCTTTCTTTGATTACCATTATCCTTGTTTTTGCTCCAATTTGGCCAATTTGGAGTTCACTTCTGAAAGATTGATCACCTTTTAGTGGTGTTAAGGCGATGTGTGATTGAGAAGAAGAAGAAAATAAGATGATGTTTGGGGGGGTTGCCTTGTTATTTATTGAATATTCGTTTCAAAAGCAACGAGAAAAGAAAAAGGAAAAAGAAAACAAAATAAAAAGAAGAAGGTTGAAAAATATATGAATGAAAAGAAGAGAATGAAATGATGAAGTTGGTAGAAGAAGAATGAAAGAAATCGAACATGCCTTACAATGCCATTCTAAACCTACCAAATTAATCCGTTCTATCATTTTCCATTACCTGAGCCACAATACAACCTTTGAAAAGTCCTATTTGATCCTAGAAAAACATGGCTTTGATATGTAAATGATGGGAGGGGATTAAAACATGGTAATGATTAATTTCTCTTGATTATTGGCATCTTATCCATGAGACTACTGTTCTTTCGTGTCATGCGTCTTTTTCATGTCATAAGTGAGCATTTTTCATTTTGAAAATATATTTCCTTTGCTCACGAATACTAGAGAAATTACACATGTTTCTGAGTGTTTCATTTTAGAGTGTAATTGACATTGTGAGATTCGTAGTCAAGACATAGTTAGATGGTCATCCGAGTTATATTCCAAGTTTATGACAAGCGCGTGTTCATTTGATTACCTCATCACACACGTGCGATTTTATGAGAAACTCTATTGATTTATACGATGCATGTGCTTGAGATTGTTCTTCATGATGTATGTAGACGTTTGATTCTATTTCTTTATATTCGTTATCCTATTTCAAATCTTTGTTGTATAATAAGGAGTATTGAATAGTATGTTCTTTGTTTTTAATAAAAGTTTTTAAATTTACAAGTTAATAAAGATGGTTGTGGGTAACTTGTTGATGAGAACCCTCACGAGACTTCACTCGTCCGACTAGGGACACCTAGGGGTTTAAAAGGCTTGTTGCATACGCTAAATGCAATCGTGATCCATATGAAAATGGAATAGATTTTTATTAGTAGTTTTTATTTTAGTTTTGCTCGAGGACTAGCAAAATGTAGGTTTGGGGGTGTGATCGGGAGAGAACTAATCCTATTTATACGCCTTAACGAGCATTTGTTAGTACCTTTTTATCCTGTTTTTGTATATTTTTACTCTGTTTTCTAGTTTCTGACAGGTTTTGGAAGAAATCAACTAAACCAGGATAAACAGGGTGAAAAAGCATCAAGAAAGAAGCTGAAAAAGCCAAGTCGCGCGCGCGGACCGCGGGTGCGAAAATCAGAGAATCGCTCGCGCGATCCGCTCGCGCGAGACCCCCAATAACTCGCTCGTGCGATCCGCGCGCGCGAGATACCAAAAGTCGCGCTCGCGCGACCCGCTCGCGCGATATGTGGAAAAATCATAGTTGCGTATTTCAGTGTACTGAAGACTCCTGTGCAAACGAAACTGCAGAATGACGTCCAGATTGTAAATTACATCAGTTTCAGTCCGTTTCGAGTTGTAGAGGCTTCCAAAACTTGTTGTAAATCTATATATACTCTATTTTACTTCAATTAGAGGGTTAGACATTATTATACAAAAAAAATATACACATACTTCCAGCCATTGAAGGGAGGGAAGCAAGGAGAAGAAGAAGAAGACCAAGGGTTTCCATGGCCTCCTCCATCAACCTCTTGCCATCTACTACTTCCATGGACGGCTAGATCATTGATCTAGGGTTTCAATGAAGCCCTAGATGAGTAATAGGGTTTTATTTATGCTTTTATTTTAGTTTTATTATGTATGGATGACAGTCACATGTTTAGAGGATTTTTCTAATATAAATCGTACTACTATTGATTAAATCATTGCTTTCAGAATTTATTCTTGTCTTAGATCTATTTTGACTGTGATGTGCTCAACGATCTATTCTTGCTGTGCTTGTCTAGATTGTTTACATGTGATGGGGCTTTATTGATTCGTGCTATCAAGTATCCGAATAGTCCATGCCTAGGTTAGACGGATTAGATCACAACCCTAGTTTAGTGTGAGATAATTCGTGCTACCCGCAGATGGATTATGTTGGTGCTTGAACCATGATTATCTTCTTGTCGGAGGAATTGGGCTTGTAGCTACAATTCCCCATATTCATCCAACGTAATAAGCTAAAGTAATTCATAAATATTCCTATTATGAAGTTAGTGGTGGATTTGCAATCCTAGGTTTCCTTAAATATTATTTAAAACAACTTTAATTGCTTCCATAGTTTAGATTTATTTTTATTGTTATTTAGTTTAATTCAAACCAAATCAAATCCGTTTTTCCTAATTAATTAGACTTAGGTTTTAAAATTAAACGCTATAGTAATCAATCTCTGTGGGTTCGACCTTTACTTCCACACTGCAAATCTTTTGAAAAGTAAAGAATACTTTTATATCTTGATATTGACAACATCAGAAGCTCACGATAAGTAAAAAAGCTCACGATAAGTGAGAAAGCTCACGATTTTGAATGAAGGAGTGAGGAAGCTCATGATAAGTGAGAAAGCTCACAATTTTGGACGAAGGAGTGAGGAAGCTCACGATAAGTGAAGAAGCTTACGATAACCAACGGACACAGAACTTTGGATTGTGAATAGATAAAGCTTTCCATAGAAGTCGGCGTCTTTTGACCGCGGGCGGTGTTTTTCAATCGTTGGCCGATTTTTATGATGACCAATCCAGAAATTTGGATCAGGTTCTGTTGGGGATGGTATAGGATTCTCTGAGAATCTCTCTTAACTATTTTTATTCTTGACTGAGAACCAGGATTCAACTCCGATCTCTCACGGTTGTTTAAATCTTACAATGGTTGGTCCAAAAAGCCTATTCAGGCCTCCAAGATGATTGACGGACGTGGAAGCACTAATGATGGACATGGAATCCCTAAGATGATTGACGGACTTGGCAGTCCCAAATATCAAAGAGTAAACGGGGTAGTCCGAGATAACTAGTGGACACGAAAGTCCTACCTTAATCCAAAGGGTCTACAATAAAAGATTTGCCTCAATTTAGAGGATTGACAACGAAGGATTTGCCTCAATCTAGAGGGCTGATGACAACAGATTTGCCTCAATCTAGAGGGCTGATAATGAAGGATTTGCCTCAAATTAGAGGGCTGACACCGAAGCATTTGCCTCAATCTAGAAGGCTGATGACAACAGATTTGCCTCAATCTAGAGGGGATGATGAACACGACATATTTTGAATCAAAGTTATGGTGAACTAATGATGATTAATGAACTGACGATGCACGAATCGAGTAGACAGTGAACTACTATGACTTTCATAGATTGGACTGACGATGTACGAATTAAGATAACGAGTCAACAGTGAACTACTATGACTGTCATGGATTGGATCAATGGTTGGACTAACCGTGATCAGAAGGACTGATGATGTACGAATCAAGATGACGAGTTAACAGTGAACTACTATGACTGTCATGGATTGGATCAACGGTTGGACTAACCGTGATCAGAAGGACTGAAGATGTACTAATCGGGATGACGAGTCGACAGTGAACTAGTGTGACTGTCATGGATTGAATCAACGGTTGGACTAACCGTGATCAGAAGGACTGACGAATTGATATGCCTGCTAGGGATGAAATTGAATCTGCTGGGGATAAACAACTCTTTCTTCTGAGGAAAGGATGTAGTCTTGACTGAGATACACCATATTTGTTCAGGACACTTTTCTAGAGATGAACTAGATCTGTTGGGAATGAGAAGACTCGGCTGGGGAAAGAATGGTTGCATTGTGAATAGAGTAATTCAGCTGGGGATAAGGAACATTCGTGACATAATTTTGGCTTGGTTGCTGAGGATCTGGTAAAAGATAGCCAGTGTATCTTATGAACTGATTTATGAAGACAAGTGACTGTGATTGGGGGTCTCACCAATGCTCGAGATTCTTGGGACTCATATCATGTTGCAACCTTGACAAGTGCAATAACGGTGTTTGAAACTTCTGCTTGTATCCATAGGTTTTACAATTTGGGAATCACTTTAAACCCACACATTTGAGACCATTAAGACAAATGGACTTCACAGGAACAATGTTGATGAGGAAAGTTGGATTGAGTTGTATGAACATTGAACTCTAATACAGTTTTGATTAGATTATTACTGACTCAACCAAAGAAGGATTGACTCGATGAAAGTAACAACACGAAATGCCCAAATTAGCATAATTAAATATGTCTCTGTCATAAATGGTATACTGCTCATCTTTTATGTTCACTCCTCATCTTAATATGATAGTACTTTGTTGATAAATTTGATTTTTGAAAATTCTTCCCTATTGATCTAATCAATTCTCTACTTCTCCCAAGAAGTGCTTGGAATTAGTGCGTTAGCTTTTAGAATAAAAGATACTCTATTTCAAAAATTTTCAAAACAAGTTGGTGACTTGAAAACTTGCCCTTGGTATGATGGGATCGTGTTAGGCAAACGGAGTTTGCCCCTAGTTTGAGGTGTACGAAGTGGAATTTATAAGCAAACGAGGTGGGTGACCGAAGTTTGCCCCTAGTTTGGAATGATGGTTTATTGGAGGTTTTGGGCAAACGAGGTAGGTGGATGAAGTTTACCCCTTGTATCAAGGGTAGATAGTAAAATTCAGGCAAACGAGGTGGGTAGCCAAAGTTTTCCCCTAGTGTGGAAGGTGATTTTCTGGCTTGAGGCAAGGACCATGACCTTAATCTCTCAAATGCTCATAACTTTTGCCTAGGCACTAGTGAGGTGACCTAGCGAGCTCTTTTCTCTCTTTTGTTATTGCTCCATTTGGATTTAGCTCTAATTTTTGCCTAGGCGTCCTTTTAGATTTTCGACCTAGAGAGCGATCTTTCTTTTCTTTTTGAAATTCTGCCTACATACCCCCGACCAGGGATCAGGTCCAACGTAGTTCGGGCCAGGACCTTGAAAGAAGGGGGGGTAATTTTTAGGTAGGTGGGATGACCAAACTAATGCGGCTGCCTATGGATCCTCGAGCGGGAATCAGGTCGAGCGTAGTTCAAGGCAAGGCTTGAAGAAAGTTGGTTTATTTTTAGGTAGGTAGGATGACCGAACCGATGCAGTTACCTACGTATCCCTGAGTGGGAATCAGGTCGAGCGTAGTTCAAGGCAAGGTCTTGAAAGAAATTGGTTTGATTATGATGATGTCGACCGAACCGATGCGGTTGCCTACGTATCCCTTGAGCGGGAATCAGGTCGAGCGTAGTTCAGGCAAGGCTTGAAGAAATTGGTTGAGTGTTTTTAAACCATTCGTCAAAGAAGTTTAAACTTAGCTCACTTGTGGTAGCCTTGAATAAAAGGATTCAGTTTCGATCTCCCTTTCTTTTCTTTTCTTTTCTTTCTGAGGATTGATCTTTTTCACTTTCGCCTAGCCAGTCAATTTAACTTTTCATGTAGTTGATTTTTGTGAGATCTTTTGATCACAATTTCAGAATTCCATAATGTGCATATCGATTCTCGAAATTTATTTGTGGTCGTTCTGAGCCTTTTGAAATGTGATCTAGGCATGTTCTCATAATGTACCTTGAAGTGTACAATTCTCTGTATCACCAAAATTTTCTTCCTTTCATTTTCTCCATCATTTTGACTGGCTAAGGTCAGATCTTGGAAATCAACACCTTTCTCAGCTCTAACTTTTGCCTAGGTGCCCTTTTGGGTTTTCAACCTAGCGAGCTTTTCTTTTCTTTCTTTTTTTATCTTTTTTTTCTCTTTTTATTGTTTTTTTTTGCTTTTTGAAAAGGGAGAAGAAACTCATTGAAAGTGTTTGGCTACCATCAAGGACTAAGTCTGTACTGCTTTCAACAGATAGATTGTATGGCTCCCCATTGGATTGGGCTCAAGGCTTTGAAATGGTGAAAAAAGGGTGTTGGGTAAGCCCCAAGTCAGTTTCAAACATATCTTTTCAAGATTGAGGCAAGAACATCTTTAAATTCTTAAAGTAAGACTATTCAAATCTCAGCTCTTCATCGGTGTCAGCGTGAAATCGACTTTGACCTTTTAAGATTCTTTTTTATTTTGTTGCAGAAAAAATATTTGCAGAGCAATATCTATGGTAATTTGAAAAGTGACATTTCAATTCGATGATTCGTGCATTGATGACTAGACACATCAAATTAGAAAAAAATGAGATTTCATTTCATCCAAAAAGAAGAAGGATTACATTACTCAACACAGACTCATAACAACTTAAAGACTGACAGACTCGATAACAAGACTAACTTGAAATAGATTCAAAACATAGGATAGACTCGACTAGACTCGGCTTGGTCTCAAATGGAGTGTCACGGTGACTCGCTTATTCTTTTTTTTTTTTGAAAGATCATTCTCATTTGTTTTTCTAGCAAAAGTCCCAAACACCATCGCTTCACCGGCACAGGTTCAACATTCATGGGTATCAGCAAAAGGGATCATTTGAACAGATGAGTCAGGGGCTTTAGGTTCGATGAAGCTGACATTTTGGTTGACATAGGGTTAGATGGGTGAAGGCTCGATGATTTTTTGATCGATGAGGTCTTGGATGTCATGGCGAAGGCGCATGCAGCTGTCGGTGTCGTGACCTGGGCCTTGGTGGTAGGCACAACATTTGGACAGGATACAGTTAGGTGAAGGGATACCAGCACGAGGCTGAAGAAGTTGGAGGTGCCCCTTTGTGATGAGGTTATCAAGGATAACGGGCAACGGCATTCCCGGGTTGGTAAAGGTTCTTGGGCTGCGGGCTTTGTTAAACTTTGAGTTCAAGTGGGTCCTGGGAGTGGCTCTTGTGTTTGGATATGAAATAGTATTACCCAGGCAAGGGTGTGGACTTGGACATGAGTAAGGATTCAGATGTGAAAATGGGCTTGGATAGACGGCGTCGGACAATCCGTAATTTTTTTTATTGATGCTCTGCACCATCTTCTCAAATCGGCTTATCCTTAAACTTAGATGTTCAACAGTGGTTTGTAGTTTGTTCACTTTCCCTTCGAGAGCTTGGTAGGCCATTAGTGGGTTTATGATAGCCTGGGCTAGCTCGCGATCACGACAATGAATTTGGGGAGGTACAATAGTGTCCTTACCCGGGGCTACGTTTTCTGCAAATAGAAGTAAAAGCCCAAATTAGTAGAGGCGCAAAAATACTTGTTATGGACTCCTAGCGGGAGGAGATGATCAGAATTTTGAAGGATTTAACGATGCGAACCAAGGACGGTTGCAGTAAGTACACGACTTCTGTAAAATGATTGAGATGGGTGAGGATGATAATACGTATGCATTTGATGTATAAAGACTGACATGTGTAAGACTGACAAGATGTGCGTGCATGTAGACTGACACGAATTGTGTATGTATATGAGACAAGCATGCAGATGCAAGCCCTAATTGATACGATGCCCCTACTTATAACATATAGCAGTTAAACAAGTAAGGTCCTAGCCATATAGAGTGTGCTAACCTTACTTTCCAGTACGATCACCAAGGGATAACAGGGATTTTCGGAATACTTCAGGAATTTTAGACAGAGTTTCTGGGAGAAACAGAGATTTGGAAGATTCGGAGAAATTTCTGGAAATTATTTGAGTTTCTAGGAGAAATAGGGATTTCTGGTTGATTTGGACTGAGCTTCTAGGAGAAATTGGTATTTTGGGTATTTATGAGAAATATAGTTAGAGTTTCTAGGACAAACAAGTATATCTGGCCATTTCTGGGTGATTTGGGCAGAGTTTTTGGGAGAAATAAGTACTATGGGTATTTCTGGGAAATTTGGATAGAGTTTCTGGGAGAAACTGGCTATATCCGAGTATTTCTGAGAAACTGGATAGAGTTTCTGGGAGAAACTGGTTATGTTTGGGAGTTTTTGGGAGAAATTGGTACATCTAGACATTTTTGGGAAGTTTGGACGGAGTTGCTGGGATTTAGGAAAATCTGGGAGATTTGGACAGAGCTTCTGGGAAAACATGTATATTTGGGTAAGTCGGACAGAGTTTCTGGGAGAAACAAGTATATCGGAGTTTCTAAAAAAAACTGAAGTTTCTGGGTATTCTGGGGGAAGCAAGAATATCTGGGTAATTCGGACAGAGTATCTGTGGGACACAAGTATATCGGAGTTTCTGGAAGAAACTGAGATTTCTGGGTAATCTGGGGAGAAATAGGGATTTCTAGGAAATCTGGGTGATTCGGACAGAGTTTTTGGGAGAAACAGGTTATATCTGGGATATATGGATAGAGTTTCTGGGAGAAACAGGTTATATCTGGGATATAAGGATAGGGTTTCCAGGAGAAACATGTTACATCTGGGATATATGGACAGGGTTTCCAGGAGAAACAGGTTATATCTGGAATATATGGACACGGTTTCTGGGAGAAACAGGTTATGATGGTGATCATACTATCTAGCAAGTTTTCATACTCTTATGTCTTAGGACCGACAAACAAGGTTTGCAGTGTATATCTTTGTGAACGTGGAGCAGACTTCCTTACCATGGTGCCTAGGTAGGTCACTCAATGTGGTCACATGTAAGTAGTGATTGCCTTGGGAATCATAAGAAAGAGGTTCTGTTCTATGCCACATAAGCGTCTACACCGCGCAAGTAATCCCACCAGGGCATACAGTAGTTTATATCACATTGTCCTATCTGAAAAGATAAATTAACAGTCCTATAAAAGGTTCTATAGAAATCTATACGCAAAGGCTGGGTTTAGTCAAAGAGGGTCCGTTGACGAGAGTTCCAATATACCTTCAAGGAGACAGTATGGAGGTTTTTACTCTTTTTGATATACCTTGGAAGGTACAGTATCAATGGTGACTTATGCCCTGGCACAGCAAGACCTGAACAATGTCAGCACCGCGTTTCAGACATAGTCGGAGGGGGAAATGCAAGAGTGCAATGCGGTGAACTAGACACAGTAAAAAGATGATTTTAAGTATGCTTCTTATGAGTCAGACCTTTGTATTATTTTGTTTTGAAAATAAAAATCCCCAGCAGAGTTGCCAGATTGTGGACACGCGGAATTCCACTTCTTTTTTGTTAGAAGTCGTTTTGAAAGGGAAGGAAAAGGAAAAAGGTTGTTGAAAACAGATACAGAGTCGCCACTTGGTCTTTAAGAAACCAAGAAACCTAATTTTGACTCACCCAAATGGATAAAGGGCACCGTCCCTTCATGACCAAAGAACTTGGCTCGGGGTTTTGGTACGAGAGAGGAAGGAGCTTTTGTCACGACTAAAACACCCTCAACTCGCCCCGTCTTTCGACGGACCTCAATTAGCATCCAAATAATCATCTTATACTATGTATGGTTTGACAATTAATACTATGATAGTACATTACATCACACAAGAATTTTGAAATGGAAGATCAAAAGATAAGATATCGTTCATAAGATCTAAGCCAAGAATCACACAATGCAAAGTGAAAGATCACACAAACAAACCTAGTAAAAATCATCTAATCATATATCAAGTAATAAAGTTTTCCTAATCTAAAGGGGACATGAGTTGTTCTTGAAACAAAAAAATCAAATAAATCAAAATATGCTTAGCAAACTTGGATGATGCATGTTAATCTTTGGGAAAAGAAGACCTCTCAATCCCCGGGACGGATGAGAAAGGATGATTAGATCGAGGGGAAGCATGGACGTGTGATCAAGTTCATTCCTTATAATCTTCTTAGATTAGGAGTCACAAAAGCCCCAAATCTTTGCATGGATGCAATGTATGTATCTAGAATGTGCCAAGGTTGTAGTGTGTTTTGTGTTCATGGATTCCTAGAATGACTTAGAAGTCTAGAATGTGTATGAATGAATGAAGAAAATCATCATGAGATATGTACAAATGTAGTATGAACTACTTCCTAATACATGAGCTAATTTGGAGTGCATGTAAGCACCAAATCAAAGGATGGAAGTAAAAGTGTGTTTTCTATGAATAGTGGACAAAACAGTAACATGATCTTTTGAAAATTGAAAAGAGGGGTTAGGAATGTTTTCAATGCATGATTGTTTATGGAGATCTTCCTTATTGTGTCTAGAACACAACCCAAAAAAGCCAATCTTTAATAACTATTACAGATTGAGAGAAATCATATGAATAATAGAGGTTACTCAGAAATAGAGTTCGTACAGTCAAATGAAATGTTAGAAAATCTTAGAAAATGAAAAAAAAAGATCTAGAGGCCCATATTACACAGAAAGTTTCCTAGGACATTGAAGTTCAAAGGAAAAATAAGTTTGGACCACTCTTTGTGGAAATGTTTTCTGTAAAATAAGTTGAAATTCAACCTGGCTGCTGTGACAGCAGAGGCAGAATGTTTGGAAGGAATGTTTGGACAAAAATGGACCCCTTTCAAGTGCTTCCAAGTCAATAGAAAAATCATGGGTGTTCTATAAGTATTGAGTTCTAGAGAAATCTTTGAGCTCAGATCATTCACTGTTTTGACTCATTGTTTTAATGATTTTAGGAAAAACTTGAGTTTTCTTTCTTGAGATCCAAATGAGCGGGTTTGAGAGGGGTTTTGAAAGTGTATTTTCGACATCAAATAGAGATTATGAACTCTTGAAATATCAACATCAAACTCATCATCAAGAACCCCCAATATTATTGGAGAGCTTCATTTTTATTTTGAACATAACTTCAAGGATACCTTGGAGGTATTGAAGTTATAATCATCATCTATTAAACATGTTTTTGAGGTCAAGAGCTACTATCCATAAGGATTCACTCACCCCAAATTTCATGTCATCATTTAGATAATGAAGAACAAGTAAGTAAATAAAGAAAAATAAAAAGAAATGAGGTAAGAAGAGATGAACATCTATATAAACAAGCAAGTAAATAGCAATCAATAGATGATAATCAATGTGATGTTGGACTTATAACTTGGTGCTTCACTCAATATTGACATTTGGATATGGAAGTAGCTTCCTAACTCAAGAATGCTCAAGAATGGTGATTGGGGGTATTTGGAAGGTGAAGTATAAGAGAGGTAATGGAAGAAAACAAGATTAAAACTCACTTTCTTATAGAAACTCAATGGGAGAAGCTCCCTTTCCTTCTTGTAAACCTATCTCTATCTCTCTTTCTCTCTACAACTTTTATGGACTTTGCACTAGACCCACCCCCCCCCCCCCCCCCCCCCCCTCCCCCCCAAAAAAAAAAATGAAGAGCAATGGGGGGTTTATATAGGCTAATTTGGGGTAGTTTTGGGATTTAAAAAGTACTCCCATTGGTCCTAAACATCTGTGAACATAGAACTACGTCGTTTTGGTTTCTAATTAATCAATTTGGACCCCCAATCAAAATTACAAAAATGGACTAATCTGGGGAAGAGTGCCATAGTGGCACTGGGCCTGTGCCGCAGCGGTAGTGGGCCAGTGCCACGGCGGCACTGCTCCTCCTTTGTCCAGATAATGCTGTTTAGGCCCCCAGAGGTTTCGGTATTCGCGAAAAGGCCCTATTTCGTCCGAAATTCACAAATAGTGCACATGAACTCCAAATTAAAGTTTTGGAAAGGTAATGGAGTCTATTTTACATAAAAAAAAAATAGTTCAGAGATAAGTCTCTTTGAAAAGTTTTGCAGTATTCGCAATAAAAGCCGATTTGATCGCCTTTATCACCTTCAAAAATTCATAATAAATTCGTTTTAAATCTAGGAATTATGTGCAATATACCGTTGGAAGGCTATTGACCTCTAGTATCCATGAAAAATGTTTGAAAAATGATATGGTGCTCCAGGTTTAAAGTCAACTTTTGGTCAAACTGCTCAAACGAGGGACCTCCAAGAAGTTCTGGGAACCTCTGGGAGCTCCCAGGAGCTGACGTTTTCGTCTAATTTTGTTTTAAGACTCGTTTTAGTACTTTTCACATGATCCAGAATGATCTTAGAATTTTTTGGCAAATTTGGATGATTTCGGTCAAACTCTGGTCAAACCGGTCAACGGGGACTTTCTGGGAACTTCCGGGACTTCTGGGACTTTCGGGTGTCTCTGGGAGCTGACGATTTCATCTGATTTTACTTAAAAACTCATTTTCTTACTTTTCTTATGACATACCATGCTTCTAGAACTTTTGGTCCAAATCTGGGAGTTTTCGGGCTTTTAAGGACATTTTGGTCATTCTGAGCATTTTGAGAAATAGAACTAATTTCCAGGAGTCCTTTTGAGTCTTTTCGATCATTGTGAACCACCAAGCTATGGGTCTCTTAAATATGATAGCTGACAAAATGGGGTGTCTACACTGGCTCAAATGTTCTACTAGATACGTCATGCTATGAGTAATGTAATGCACCGTCTTGGTTAGTTGATCCACTATTACCCAAATAGCGTCATGGTTTTGCTGAGACCTTCGCAAATCTACACGAAATCCATAGTTATGTGTTTCGATTTCCATTAGGGAATCGGTAGCAGCTATAGAAGTCTGGGTGGTTTCTGATGCTCCACATTTACTTGCTTATAAGTAAGACATTGAGATACATATTAAGCTACTTCTCTCTTCATTTCTTTCCACCAGAAATTTCTCTTTAAGTCTATGTACATCTTCGTTCCTCTTGGGTGTACAGTCATTCGTGACTTGTGTGCTTCATCTAATACGTCCCTCCTGAGATTATCCTCGTTAGGTACACAAAGTCAACCCTTATATCTTAAGGCTCCTTTTGAACTAGTACTCCAGACTTTCACTTCCTTTGCTGACATCTTAGCGAACCATAATTTCAAATCCACATCCAACTATTGAGCTTCCATAATACGGCTAATTAGAGTTGGTTAGATGACAAGACATCCAAACATGTTGTCCTTCTCTGGATTCTAATGGCTGAAGGTCGAACTTGGCTAGACTCCAATCCTTGCCATTTTTGAATTAAGATTACAACGATTACTAGACAGGATTGATGACTCAAAGCGTCAGCCACAACATTTACTTTACCCAGATGGTATTGTAAAGAAAAGTCATGATCCTTGAGTAACTCCATCCATCTCCATTGGTGCATGTTCAACTCTTTCTGAGAGAACAAGTACCTTAAACCCTTGTGATCTAAGAATAGATCGAACTTCTCTCCATATAGATAGTGCCCCAGATCTTTAGAACAAACACTATCACAGCCAATTCCAAGTCATGCATAGGGTAGTTCTTTTCATGCGACTTCAGTTGCCTTAATCCATATGTAATCACATTTTCATCCTATATAAGCACAACCAAGTCCTTAGTGTGATGCATCAATGTAAATGATGCCTTTCTCTACTCCTAGGTATCGCGAGTACCAGTGCTAAGGTTAATCTTTCATTTAACTCTTGAAATGCACCTTCATGTTTGTCCGTACATTCATACTTTTCCTCCGTCCATGTTAAGTTTGTCAAGGGTCCAGCGATCTTGGAGAATCCTTCCACGAATCTTCGGTGATATCTAGTCAGACCAAAAAAACTCCTAACTTCTATTGCATGGTTGGTCTATTCCAGATTAAGATTGCATCGATCCAAGATGAGTCTACAGAAATACCGTCTTGAGAGATAACATGTCCAATAAATTTGGCTTCCTGTAGCCAAAATTCATACTTACTGAACTTTGCATACAATCGGCTATCTTAGAGTGTCTGTAGAGCAATTTGTAGATGTTCCTTGTGCTCTTCTTCCATCTTTGAGTAGATTAGAATGTTGTCGATGAATACTATAATGAATTGATCCAGGTAAGGTCTCAATATTCTACTCATTAGGTCGATGAACACTGCTGGGGTATTAGTAGTCCAAAAGGCATAACTAGAAACTCACAATGCCCGTATCTCGTCCTGAAAGCAGTCGTCGACACATCCTTTAATTGAACCAACAACTGATGATATCCTGAGCGAATTCAATCTTTGAAAAGATCTTTGATCCTTGTAGCTAGTTGAATAGGTCGTCTATCTGGGGAAGCGGATATCTATTCTTAATCGTAACCTTATTCAATTCTCTGTAGTTGATACAGAGGCGAGACATCCCATACTTCTTCTTCAAAAATAGTATTGATGCTCCCAAAGGTGACGTACTCGGGTGAACAAATCCTAAATCTTCGAGCTCCTGGGCTTGCTTATTCAATTCCAACATCTCAGTTAGCGCCATCTACTATGGAGTCTTGGAAATTGGTAACATTTTAGGTGCTAATTCGACATAGAAGTCTATTTCTTTCTTCGGTGGAAGTTTGAAATATCTTGGAAAATATCTTCAAAATCTTGTACGGTAGGAATTTGGTCTGTAGTAGGTTCTATACTCGTACTTTCAATCGTAGCTAAACAACTTGTAAGGAACATGTCGCTCATTGGTTGGCACTAAAATCTTATCGTAGTACATCCTGGTGTCATAAAAATGATCATCCTAGTAGTGCAATCCAAGTTGGCATAATACTTGATAAGTGAATCCATTCCTAGGATAATGTCAAACTTAGACATTGATATTACTACTAAGTCTGCTGAAAGATTCCTATCCTCCAAGGTTAAGGGATAGTCCTTGCACACCTTACCCAACTTAATAGTCACTCCCAACGGTGACATAACATTAACGGTCGACTCAAGTGCCTGGGGTATTAAACCCAACTGGCGTATAATCTAAATAGCAATAAAAAACGTGCATCACCAGTACCAAACAAAGCTCTAACTTGATTGTGAAAGTAGGAGCATACCTTCCAGATTCTGCTATCCTCAGCGTCAAAGCCTGCTTCTCCTGGGATGATGGCATTTACCCGAACCTGATCTAGGGGTCCTTGTAGTCCTTGAACTAGTGCTCCATAATATCCTTTGCGAGGTGCACGACAATCCTTGCTTAAGTGACCTGAATTATTGTAGTTGTGGTAGAAATTATCATTATGATGGTGGGTCTTGGGAGCCGTGCAATTCTTTGCAATGTGTTTGGGTTTTCCATAGTTGAAACATCCCTCATTACTCTATCTTGGGGCAGCAAGTGGTGCTTGAGGTGGTGGCCCTTGTTGTTGATATTACCGAGGTCAAAGATAATTCAACTAGGGTTTCCTGGTTCCATCCCAAGTTTGCTTATTTTCCTAATAGTTACCATAAGGTCTCCAACCATGGGCATTTCTCAGTGGTGGGGCATGGAAACTCCTCTATTGAAAGTTCTTTGGAGGAAGGGGTCGGTTCATCGATTTTTGCTGGATTGGATATACATCCTTTTCTAGACTTACAGAGAATCTTACAAGTCCTTCAAATGATTGGAATCATTGTTTGGAGCGACATTGATTTTTATGCTAAAAATTGGAATCATTGTTTCGAGCAACATTGATTTTTTTTTTATATATTAAAAATGAATTAAATTTGGAGCGATTTTGATTTTTGGAATCATTGTTTGGGGTGATATTGATTGTTTTTGCTGAAAATTGGAATCATTGTCTAAAGCGACACAGTTTTTCTACGAAAAATGAATCATTAAAATTGGAGCAATTTTTATTTTTGTAATCATTGTTTAGAGCGATATTGTTTTTTTTGCGAAAAATAAATCATTAAATCTGGAGCGATTTTGATTTTTGGAATCATTGTCTACAGCGACATTGATTTTTTTTTTTTTTGCAAAAAATGAATCATTAAATATGGGGCTATTTTGATTTTTGGAATCATTTTCTGGAGCGACATTGATTTTTTTGCGAAAAATGAATCATTAAATCTGGAGCGATTTTGATTTTTGGAATCATCGTCTAGAGCGACATTGATTTTTCTACTAAAATTTGGAATCATTGTCTGGAGCGACATTGATTTTTCTGCTAAATTTGGAATCATTGTCTAGAGCAACATTGATTTTTCTACTAAATTTGGAATCATTGTCTGGAGCAACATTGATTTTTTTTTTGCTAAAATTGGAATCATTGTCTAGAGCGACCTTGATTTTCCCATTAAAGTTGGAATCATTGTCTGGAGCGACATTGATTTTCCCACTAAAATTGGAATCATTGTCCGGAGCGATATTGATTTTTATACTAAAATTTGGAATCATTAAATTTGAAGCGATTTTGATTCTTAAAAAAAAACATTGAGTCTGGAGCAACTTCAAATCCCACCAAATTAATAAACAGCATAAGGCGTAAATCGCATCTGTGACAATCATGTCATTAAAAATGCAACCTTCCCAGAATGGGACAATGTTAGAAAAGAAGGATTTAAGGCGTGGAACGCATTCTTATCATTAGAGATGACATGATTCCTAATCACCGCGTGTACATCACATGAAAGCATAAAACTGCATTTGCAACCGTCACTACATGAGCACATGCATCACGATAAGATAGGTGCATTCATCCGTATGACTATTTGTGCTTGTGTGTGATTCTTTGCCCAAATTACGCCCTCGTCTGATTCCTTTAAGGATATATAGGCAGCTCATCGTTGAGCACGACCAACACCAGCTGTGTTAGTAGCCATTTTTTGCAACGTACTTCATTTTACCTAGGTTCTTTAGCTTGGTCAAAGGCTTGTCCTCATACAGGCTTCGATATTTCGCTTATGATACGCGTTGCAACATGAAAGTTCTGTCAAAGAGGGGCAAACAATAGACACCCCAATTTTGACCGAACTATCTAACCTATGGAGAATTACCTTTGGATACGATGATGATACTGCCCGGCGCGCTTGGACAGTCTTCAAAGAACTCTTCATAAACTTCGGAAAACTTCTCAATCAAATTTCATTGCAAAAATGAACAAGATCTTCAAGAGCAAGTTTCTATGATTTATTAAGTATCAAATACATGTGGTAGAGAAATTAGAGCGTTCGAGATAGCAGAGATTCAAGTAAAGATGTTTAGAAGCTTAAGATTATTATTTCCCTTTTTTATTATTTTAAAAGAAGAAATGAAAAAAATTGATGAAGAATTGAGAAAATCAGGCTTTTTGAAATGAATTCTACTTGTTCTAGACCTTGAAACGATTTCAAGGATATTTTAATTATCATATTTGAAGTTAGGATGAGTTAAATAAGGATTTTCAAGGCAAGAAAAATAAAAAAGGAGAAAAAAAAGAAAAAGAAAATGTTTAAAGTAGCAAGAGCCAGCACTCATGGCGACGAGCCGGCACTCACTAGGCACTTAGTGAGTGCTGGTGCGGCACTGGCTGAGTGCCGTTGCGGCATTCACTGAGTGTGGCAAAGGCCATTTTGAGTGCCGCGCTAGATGTAGTTTTTAGAAATATGATTGCTTCTAGAATTTTCTTTGGATCTCTAGAATATCCCAAATGACCTCGTTTCTTGAGGACGTATTTTATACCCTTCAGTCATCTTTAACATAATAAGATCATCTTGAAATGACAAGAGTACGCTCTACTTGAGGATTTCTCTATAAATATCGACTTCCTCCAAAGGGAGAAAGGGGTTGGAAAAATTGAGAGGGTGAGGAACTTTGAGAGAATTCAAAGAGATCGATAGATAATCTAGGAATTTCCAGAGTGAAACTAAGGCTCTTGAAGGAATAGAGTCAATCAATCAAAGAGTTTTGGGAGATCAAAAGAAGAAAAGTAAAGAAAGAAGAGAAGTTTGAAGAAGAGAAGTGAAGAGAGCTTGAAGATTGATCCAATTCAATCAAAATCTTTGAGAATATGAGTATTTCCAGAGGTGATTCTCTCATTTAGTGTATTATCTTTACATAATTCAATCACAAATCCTAGATTCAACTAGGTTTTACACATTTTCAAAAAGTCTCTTTTCTATGCCCTTCTTCACACATTACTTGAATTGTGATTGAATTTCTATTGAATTGTCATTGATTTGGGTCTAGATGATCAATTGACATATATAAACACGTTCTCAATCAAAATTTAGTCATGGATCATTCAAATTGGCATAGATTTCATCCTATCTCTCTCATGCTCTTCTCTTGAGTTCTATAGAATTTTCTATATTCTATTGGAATTTCTTGAGGTTAGATCCTTTAATTCTCTATACCTCCATGATTATGAGAAGGTTAGAAAGGATCTAAGTTATACTCTTAGATAATCTATGGATCTACTTTAATCCTCAAGGATCATGTATTTGGGAGAGGGAATAGGTGTAGATCTAGTTATTTTCTTGGTTTGATTATTAAACTCAAGTGTTGTGAGATCCTGTCCCACATCGGATAAATATAAAAAGTTAGTCTGATATATGTAGAACCAAGTTGACTACTACTAACAACTTGGCCTTAAGCATTTTAAGGGCCAATGTGGTAGGCCCGTCAAGTTATTGGGCTAGTGGACCTCTTGGGGCGTTACAAATGGTATCAAAGCCAACTCTGGTCCCGTAAGGGCGCCGTGGGGGTGTGGCAGAGGAGTAGAGGCTCCGGAGAGGGGTTCCTTGTGCAGGCTTATGGGCTGTTCTGTGGTCACCAATGATCTGCTTCCACATTGACCAGCCAGGGGGAGAACTGGGCCAACGCAACGAGGACACCGCGTCTTTGAGTGGGGGAGATTGTGAGATCCCGTCCCACATCGGATAAATATAAAAAGTTAGTCTGGTATATGTAGAACCAAGGGGACTACTACTAACAACTTGGGCTTAAGCATTTTAAGGGCCAATGTGGTAGGCCCGTCAAGTTGTTGGGCTAGTGGACCTCTTGGGGCATTACAAATAAATGTAACGACCCTGGTGCTGAGTGCTGTAGGGGGAGTTTGTCCCACATCTCCTAGGGAAGGAAGGTTAATGTGCTATATATATGTGTGGTGTCAAGTCTCCTTAGTAAGAGGCCTTTTGGGTAGTGGCCCAAGAACAAATCTGTGCAGGTTTGGGCCCAACGCGGACAATATCTTACTGAGCTAGACTAGGGTCATGATAGAATGATATCAGAGTCTGACCCAACTGGAAGTGTGCCAACAGGGACATTGGGCCCTAAGGGGGGTGGAATGTAATGACCCTGGTGCTGAGTGCTTGTGGATACGCGGAACCGCTCATCCACTCTTTTTAATTTTGAGATTGTTTTTGAAAAAGGAAAGGAAAAGATCTTTTGAAAACAGATGCAGAGTCGCCACTTGATCTTTAAGGAACCAAGAAACCTAATTTTGACTCACCCAAATGGATAAAGGGCACCGACCCTTCATAACCAAAGAACTTGGCTCGGGGTTTTGGTACGAGAGAGGAAGGAGCCTTTGTCGCGACTAAAACACCCTCAACTCGCCCCGTCTTTCGACGAGCCTCAATTTGCATCCAAATAATCATCTTATACTATGTATGGTTCGACAATTAATACTATGATAGTATATTACATCACACAAGAATTTTGAAATGGAAGATCAAAAGATAAGATATCGTTCATAAGATCTAAGCCAAGTATCACACAATGCAAATTGAAAGATCACACAAACAAACCTAGGAAAAATCGTCTAATCATATATCAAGTAATAAAGTTTTCCTAATATAAAGGGAACATGAATTGTTCTTGAAACAAATAAACAAATAAATTGGAATATGCTTAGCGAGCTAGAATGACGCATGTTAATCTTTGGGAAAAGAAAACCTCTCAATCCCCGGGACGGATGAGAAAGGATGATTAGATCGAGGGAACGCATGGATGTGTGATCAAGTTCATTCCTTATAATCTTCTTAGATTAGGAGTCACAAAAGCCCCAAATCTTTGCATGGATGCAATGTATGTATCTAGAATGTGCCAA
Organism: Hydrangea macrophylla; assembly: GCA_033977485.1. Lineage (NCBI taxonomy): Eukaryota > Viridiplantae > Streptophyta > Magnoliopsida > Cornales > Hydrangeaceae > Hydrangea > Hydrangea macrophylla. Next base: position 31,750,079 of record CM066993.1, read on the forward strand.
GGTTGTAGTGTGTTTTGTGTTCATGGATTCCTAGAATGACTTAGAAGTCTAGAATGTGTATGAATGAATGAAGGAAATCATCATGAGATATGTACAAATGTAGTATGAACTACTTCCTAAGACATGAGCTAATTTGGAGTGCATGTAAGCACCAAATCAAAGGATGGAAGTAAAAGTGTGTTTGTTGTGAATAGTGGACAGAACAGTAACATGATCTTTTGGAAATTGAAAAGAGGGGTTAGGAATGTTTTCAATGCATGATTGTTTATGGAGATATTCCTTATTGTGTCTAGAACACAACCCAAAAAAGTATTACAGATTGAGAGAAATCATATGAATAATAGAGGTTACTCAAAAACAGAGTTCGTACTGTCGACTGAAATGTTAGAAAATCTTAGAAAATGAAAAAAAAAAAAAGATCTAGAGCCCCATATTACACAGAAAGTTCCCTAAGACATTGAAAGTTCAAAGAAAAAATAAGTTTGGACCACTCGTTTTGGAAATGTTTTCTGTAAAATAAGTTGAAAATCAACCTGGCTGCCGTGACAGCAGAGGCAGAATGTTTGGAAGGAATGTTTGGACAAAAATTGACCCCTTTCAAGTGCTTCCAAGTCAATACAAAATCATGGGTGTCTTACAATGAGTTAAGAAGACTTTCCAAGTGGTATTTCATTCATACATTGAGTATTGAACTCAAAACAATTCTTTGAAGTTAAATAACTCACTATTTTGAAGGTTTTGAGAAAACAAGGTTTATTTCTTGAAATCAAAATGGGGGGTTTAAGAGGGGGTTTTGAAAACATATTTTTAATACTTAACGAAGATTATAATCACATAAAATGTCAACATTTGACTCACATCAAGAACTTCCAAGATTATTGGAAAGTATTATTTCCATTTTAAAGACAACTTCATGAATACATAGGAATGTATTGAAGTTGAAATCATCATCTATCAAACATATTTTTGAGGTCAAGAGCTACTATCCATAAGGATTCACTCACCTCAAATTTCATGTCATCATCTAGATGATGATAGAATAGTAAGTAGATAAAGCAAACAAAAAAAGAAATGAGGTAAGAGAAGATGAACAAATATAAACAAGCAAATAGATAGCAATCAATAGATGATATTCATGATGATCTTAGACTTATAGCTTGATGTTTCACTCATGTATGGTGACTTTGGACATGGAAGTAGCTTTTTCTATCATAAATACCCACTAAAATGGTAGTTGGGTGTATTGAATGTGAAGTAGATAGAAGTAATGAAGTAAAAACAAAGTTTAAAACTCACTTTCTTGTTTGAAAATCAAAGAAGGAAGCTTCTTTTCTCTCTATTCTAACCTTATCTCTACAACTTTCTCTCTAAAACTTTTCAAAGCTTGCATTTGACACACCCAAAATGAGAAGTCAATAAGGGTTTATATAGGCTAATTTGGGGTGATTTTGGGATTTTAGAAGTACTCCCATTGGTCCCAAACATCTGTGAACATAGAACTATGTCGTTTTGGTTTCTAATTAATCAAAATGGACCCCCAAAAGAAATTACAAAAGTGGACCATTTTGGGGGAGAGTGCCACGGCTGCAGTGGGCCAGTACCACGGTGGCACTGCTCCTCCATATAATCCTTTTTAGGCCCCCAGAGGTTCCGGTATTCGTGAAAAGGCCCTATTTCGTCCGAAATTCACAGAAAATGAATACGAACTCCAAATTGAGGTTGTGATATACCGTTGGAAAGGTAATTGAGTCTAATTTACATGAAAAAATGTTTGGAGATAGGTCACTTTGAAAAGTTTTGTGGTATTTGCAATAAAAGCTGATTTGATAGTCTTTTTCACCTTCGAAAATTCATAATAAATTCATTTGAAATCCAAAAATTATGTGCGATATACCGTTGGAAAGCTATTAACCTCTAGTATCCATGAAAAATGTTTGAAAAATGATACGATGCTCTGGTTTCAAAGTCAACTTTTGGTCAAGCTGGTCAAACTTGGGATTCTCGGGAAGTTCTGGAACCCTCTAGGAGCTCAAGAGCTGACGTTTTTGTTCGATTTTCTTTTAAAACTCATTTTAATACTTTTCACTTGATCTAGAATAATTCTAGAACTTTTTGGAAAATTTGGACGATTACGGTCAAACTTGGTCAAACCGGTCAACAGGGACTTTCTGGGAACGTCTGGGACTTCCAGGGGTCTCTGGAAGCCGATGATTTCATTCGGTCTTGCTTTAGAACTCATTTTATTATTTTTCTTACGACGTAGCGTGTTTCCAGAACATTTGGTCTGAATCTGGGAGCGTTCGGGCTTTCAGGGGTATTTGGTCATTCTGAGCATTTTGAGAGATAGAACTAACTTCCAGGATTCCTTTTTGAGTCTTTTCAATCATTGTGAACTACCAAGCTATGGGTCTCCTAAATCTGATAGCCGACAAATTGGGGTGTCTACAGTTTGCCCCTCTTTGGCATGAACTTGCGAGACAACGCATGTCGCAAGCGAGTGCCAAGGCTTTGAAGAGACAGGTCTTTTTAGAGGCTACATATTTAAGATAAAAGCATTGCAAAAGATGTAATGATAGAAAACATGATGCTGGGGCTAGGGCTGGTCGTTCTCTTCGTGAGCTGCCTACGTATGACAAGGATAATTAGACCAGGACGTAGTTCGGGGCACAAAGGAGCAAATCGCACATGCACAACAAGACAGGCGAATGCTATGTTATGAGGATGATATGCAATACATGGATGTGATATGAATTGTGTCCTGAGTCCTATCATGTTTAGTGTTCTGATCTTAGTATGAGCGAGTGCTAGTGTTTTTGACTGTGATGCAGTGGCTGATTTGGATAAAGACACAACAGTTTGGAAGACTCTGGGTCTTGGGGCAAACTTCTTAAATTCCAAGAAACGTGCTTTGTAAGTAAAATGGATCAGACGTAAGGTTTTAAAGAATGACAACTAAAGGTGACCGAGAGATCTTGTGATAATCAATAAGTGCAAAAGCAAGCTCATGATAATCAGGAGACACGGAGTCGTGGAAGGACGGTGCTCGTCTTCGAAATCTGGATAAGGGCGATGTTTTGGTTGTTCCTGATGACCGATCTTTGGGAGTCGATTCTAGTTTTACTACTTTCTGCTGGGGATAGTGGGAACTAGTATCCTTCCATATTTATCCTCAGGGGATGGCGTAGGACTCTCAGAGAATCTCTCTTTTCTTGATTGGGAACCAGGACCCATCTCTGAATCTCTCACGGTTGATCAAATCTTCCGGCGCTCAATCCAAGAGGGCCATTCGGGGCCTCCAGGAGCTGGTATTTTTCTGTTTCTATCCTCAAGGGATGATGTAGGACTCCCAAGGAATCTCTCTTAACTGTTTCTTGAACGGGAACCAGGACCCATCTCTGAATCTCTCACGGTTGATCAAGTCTTTGCAATGGTCAGTTTGAAAAGCTGATTCGAGCCTTCGGGAGCTGATATCTTTCTATTTCTATCCTCAGGGGATTAACCGAATCTACTGGGGATAAAATGGATCTATTGGGGATAAAATCTCATAAATCTTGACTAAAATGGGTCACCGGGCCTAATCGGGATCAGGAACGGGCTAAAATGGGTCAGAATTGCCCAAAACGGGCTGAAATGGAGTGAAGCAAGGCCCGCGGGGAGCAATGCCGTAGTGGCACTGGGCCACTGCCGCAGCGGCAGTTGGCCAGTGTCGCGGCGGCACTGGGTGGCCGGACTTCATGTGTGTATATCTTGGGTTTTTGTGCATTTCAACCTCATTTTTGGCCATTTCGGGGTGCTTTTGAAGCCAAAATCTGTCAAAACATAGCTTGTGCACGCTCAGGTGGGTAATCTTTCCCCATAATTGGAATTTTGATTGGTGTTTTGGTTTATTCCATTTTTCAAGAAGAAAGTTTGGTTTTAGCTTCCATTTTTCTTGCAGATCCATGGCTTCGAGCTCAAGGAGACCGTCTAAGAAGGCCAAGGAACGAATGAAAGTCGAGAGCCAAACCCCGGACTTGATTTTACGGGACCCCCAACGTCATCTTTCGGCCGCGGCTCTAGCGAGCCTGGTATGTGAAGCTTTCGACAATTTAGGACTATTTTGTGCATTGCGCTAGTTTTATGAACTGTAGTATGCACCTAGAGTTTGTTGGAAGCTTGTTTTGTGCTCGTATGTTGATTTTGTGAAGTTGGACTTTGGGTCGTGAATATTGATTTTGTGCTCATTTTTTTTTTGTCATTTTTGACGTGTGCAGGTGCCGGAAGTAACATTGAAGGGCCATGGTAGCCTTGCTCACGCTTTTCTATGCTACACCTAACTCTCTCCTGCCGTCAAGAGAATGGTAGATGATACCGCATTTGGCGGCTTTATCTGCCTAGTTTCAAAGAGTACCAACGATCTGGAGCATTTTTACGCTCTTGCTGAGAGATGGTGGGACACCATTAATACTTTCCATCTGCCATTCGGTGAGATGACAATGATTCCTTTTGATTTTTCCATGATTATCGGTTTGAGAGTTGGCGGGAAGCGCTTGATTCTGGACTACTTCTATGAGATTGATCCCGAGGCTGTCGAGATGTTGATTGGGGCTGTTCTCCCTAATCAGAAGGGGCACAAATTTCCTTGCAGCTGGCTTTACCGGGCTTACGGCAGAGGGAATCACAACCTGAATAATTCTCAACTTTTAAGGGTATTTCTTTTGTATGTCGTTGGTTGCTCGATCTTCGCGATACGGAATGACCGGGAGAGCTTGAGACTTCTTTCTTGCCTGGTGACCATTGGTGAGATCCCCTCTTATGACTGGGGCGGTGCCGCCTTGGCCCATCTTGAGAAGCATATGGGTGAGGTTTCCCGGGGTGATATCAAATCAACGGGGGGATTCTGGCGAGCTTGGGAGGTATGTACTGCAACCTCCTTTATCTTCCAGCTTCTTGATTTCCGTACTTCTTGTCTTTTTTGATTTTCCCTTTGTCTGTGCAGCTTTGGAGCTTTGAGTACCTAAAAATGTTGGCTCCTTCCCCTGCTGATGAATCAGGTGAAGATGAGGACGACATGGCTCCTGTGCCTTTGTTCCCCCGAGGCTTGAGATGGTGGAGGGATGTTGTCGGGGTAAAGAGCGGGGCTCATCGGATCGTTCTCCTCAGAAACTTCTTATCTGGGCTGACAACTGCTAGCGTTAATTGGATGCCTTGGGAACGCGTTGCCTATGCTGCCCCAGAGGAGATACAGGCGGTCAGGCCCCTTGCCTCTTGTCGACTTCTGATGGAAAGTATCGAAAGTAGGCAATGATTCCTTGGCGAGCGAGTGTCTCGGCAGGTGGTTGGTGGTCCGATGTATCGCGTCCCTCATAATCCTCCTGTGATGGATGCTGATGACCTTTCTGGTGATGCTTTGCTCGCGGCATTAGCTGGTACTGATGTTTGGGATCACTTTCTCTCTGAGACCGGCTATGAGACTTACCGTGGCCGCTTCCTGATGCCCAACTTCCCACTCCTGGATGTGAATTTCTTTTATGTTTTTGTCTCTATCTGTTGCCTATGTTTTTGACTCATCTTTCCCTAACTTGTTTTATGCCTACAGCTTCATGAGATGTACAGGAGACAGGTTCCCCCAGTTTTTGATCCTATCCCTCCTTGAGATTGGACCGTTAATGTTTTGGGTGCAGATGGCTCTCCCCAGGTTATGGAGGTGCCACAGGTCACATGTGGGTATCCCACCTAGCCAGCAGGCATCCTCAACGTCCCTTGGAGTTATGCTGAGGAAGGCCACGCCTTGGCAGCTAGCTTATGGTCTTTGGTCCTCAAGCGAGACCATCGGGTATATCTCTAATTTTGCGCTCCTTAAGGTTATGAGGTACTAACCCTGATTTTGCTCTTAATAGATGGATGGTATGCGGCAGTTTGCCACCAGTTAGATGGCGTCCTTGGTAAGTTTCTGACTCGACTTCGCTTTTGTACTTTTTGTTGTTTCTTTACTGCTTGCTTTCATTTTATTTGTGTGTGCAATATCGTGGGGGTAGTACTGGCTCATCGAGGACCGGGCCGAGGTGCAGAGGTGGCAGGAGAAGGAGGCCATCGCCGACGTACACTCCGGGTGGCTCGACAGAGGATGAAGAAGAGGAAGACTGAGGCCTCCTAAGCGGGGATTTTTGTTTTATCTCCATTTCATGTTTTCAATTGGGTTGTACTAGTGAATAATGTGTAGGATGATTTTTAGGATGATGTGTAGGATGATTTATCACCCTTGATAGAGTATTATGATGTTTTGCCTTTCGAGCCGGATAGTTTCCAGTTTGCAAGCGCAGTTGTGTGCTTGATTTGGTTGGTGGTTGTGCACAGTGATTCTGTGTTTGTTGATGTTGCTACGATGAGTAGCTTTGTGATAGTCAGTGTGTTTTCCTTACAGGTGGGATAGTTCATGAAACGGGGAGGTGCTGCTAAAATTTTGAATTTTGCTAGAGCCGCGATAGAAAATATGGCATTGTACGATCCCGCTCAACTCATTGCTTGGCTGAACATCACAGATGGTGTGGGGTGGATCAACCTCTTCAGCTACAATTTGACTGAGCTATTCTCTCTTTGCCAGATGGCTCTGAACACTGAGTTCATGCGTGCCGCTATTGTCCATTGGGACCCGGTGAACCATGTCTTCAATTTCAACGGCTTGGAGATATGTCCCATGTTTGAGGAGTTCTGTGCTATCCTTGGCTTCTATTCTGACTCTGACCTGATTCTCCCTTCTGCTGATACCCCCAGTCCCACGCGAGGCATGGCTGAATACCTGAACTGTTCCACTACTATTTCACGCTGGCTAATTCATGGTGAGGATCTTAACATTGCTTCCATCATCGCCCGGTATGCTAGTCCTGGGAATCCTAGCTTATATGATGCTACCCTCGGGGCCGCTTTGATATTGTGCATGACTTCGTACTTTCTGTTCTCGAGTACTTCTATCAACTTGGTGCACGTGTGCCTTGGGCTAAAATTTAGCAGGAATCCCATGGCCATGGTTCTGGTTGAAACCCTGAATGGTTTGGATCACGCTTTCAATCAAGGAACGCTTCTTCTTTCTGGGGCACCTTTGGTGTTATAGGCTTGGCTCTACGAGCGCCTTTAGTTATGAACTAGTAGTGTGCCGCCAGTTTACTTCTGCAGGGCTGTGCTTCATTCTCATTATACTTCTACCGATTGGGTTGGCATGATGGGTGCTTTATCTGAAGCCGACATTTATTGGATCGTGAGGTATTGGGGCCTTCATGCTCTGACCACTAGTCTCGGGGATTACCAGAGAGTGTGGCTGATGGGTCTGAGAGAGACCTCTTTCTATCATCCTCGTCGATTGGCCAGACAGTACGGGCGAGTTCAAGAGGTCCCCTGGGGGTTTACTGAGAGGGCCTTTGCTTCCAGAGTCAGAGCTACTACTATTGCTACTTTCATCAGGGGCTGGGCCTGTCAAGCAAGAGCCTATTTCTAGAGACCTTTGAAGAAATAAAAGACACAAAATAAAACTAGACTTGACTGATTCTGCTTCTTTCCTCCAAGTGTCTTTGATATTTGGGATTGCTTTCTGAAAGAACTTTTTGTGTTTTCATTTATCCCTGCTTATGTAATATTCGAAGTTTGTTTATCGGCGAACCTTGGTTACTTGGAGAAACTTATTTTATGCATTTGGCTTTCTGGAAACATTCATAGTATGATTTTGATCAGATGTTTGCTTTTGGTACTTGTTTGGGCATGCTAGGACGATTAGAGGCAAATGAGGCGGGTGGCCGAAGTTTGCCCCTAGTTTGAGATATGTATGATTGTAAGGAAAACGAGGTAGATGATCGAAGTTTGCCCCTAGTTTAGAAGAGGTTCAGGCAAACGAGGCGGGTGGCCGAAGTTTGCCCCTAGTGTGAAGGGTGATTTCTGGGTTATGGTAAGGACCGCGACTTTATTTTTCTCACACACTCATAATTTTGCCTAGGCACCAGTTAGGTAACCTAACGAGCACTTTTCTTTCTTTTGTATTGCTCACTTTGGATTTAACTCTAACTTTTGCCTAGGCATCCTTTCAGATTTTTAACCTAGCGAGCCATCCTTCTTTTCTTTTTTTGAAAGTCTGCCTACGTACCCTCGAACGGGGATCAGGTCCAACATAGTTCAGGCCAAAGTCTTGAAAGAAAATGGGTTGATTATGATGGTGTCGACCAAACCGATGCGGTTACCTACGTATCCCCGAGTGGGAATCTGGTCGAGCGTAGTTTAGGCCAAAGTCTTGAAAGAAAATTGGTTTTTAGGTAATGGTCAAGAATAGTACTTTTTGAGGCTATCCATGTTGATTGGTTCTTTGAATTCAACGGCATCGAGGTCCATGAGGTAGGTTGCTCCTTTAGAAAGGATAGTTTTAATGATATAAGGGTCGACCCATTTGGGTTTGAACTTTCCACGTGGTTCAAAGATCGGGGCTCGCAATTCCTTAAGGATAAGGTCACCCTTGACAATTTTTCTCAAACGAACCCTTTTGTTGAAAGCATGGGCTATCCTCTTTTGATAGATTCGGACATGGTCGACTGCCGCTAGGCGCTTTTCATCTATGAGAGCCAATTCTTCGTACCTTTCCCTTAACCAATCCGATTCCAAAATTTCACATTCTGCCATCACGCGCAGGGAGGGTAGTTCTATCTCGACTGGAAGTACTACTTCCATTCTATATACTAGTGAGTAAGGAGTTGCTCCTGTGGACGTCCTTATCGATGTTCTGTATCCCCAAAGTGCGAACGGTAGCTTTTCATGCCAATCTTTGTAGGTTTCGGCCAATTTCTGCAGTATGGCCTTGACATTCTTGTTTGCAGCTTCGACTGCCCCATTAGTTTGTAGCCTGTATGGTGACGACTTGTGATATGATTTTGTATTACTCAAATAGATCCCTGACTTCAGTTTTGAAATGACTACCATTATCTGAAATGATCTTATGGGGGACTCCATAGTGATAGATGAGGTTCTTCTTGATGAACTTGGCCACTTCCTTGGCCCCCAACTTGCTGTAGGATGCGGCTTCTACCCATTTTGTGAAGTAGTCAATGGCCACCAAAATGTATCGGTTCACATTTGCGGCCTTCGGGATGATTTCGCCAACGATATTGATTCCCCAAGTCTAGAATGGCCACGGGGAGGTCATACTATAGAGCAGAGATGGTGGTATATGCATCATGTTTGCGTGGATCTGGCACTTGTGGCACCTTCTCACTTATTCACAGCAATCTTTCTCCAATGTCGTCCAGTAGTACCCTTGTCTTACGATCTTTTTGGCTAGCATGTGACCATTCATGTGTGGACCGCATATCTGTGGATACCGGCATTTGGGCCCACTTTTGTTTTTTTTTTTTAAAACATTTTTTCAAATTTCAAATTCAAAATTCAAAATCAAAGAGTCGCCACTTAATTTTTTTAAGAAAATTAAGAAACCATTTTTTAAAAGCAAACCGATCTTTTGCGAAATGAAAGATAATCTGGGTCCGGGGATTATGGAATGAAAGGGGAAGGAGCTCGATGGACTAAAACATCCCCTTTCATCCTATCTCGTGATAGACCTCTACTCATCATCCTATTTAATCGAATTAATAATCTAAGCATGCCCTCAACTAATACATAGATATAAGTATACATATCACAAGCATGTCAAAAAGGGTGTAAAATTGCTAACGATAAAATATCATTCATAAGCCACATAATTCAAGTAGCAAGCAAAATGATGTCCAAGTAGGGACCTAGAGAACTTACTCGGGATCCAGCCGTGAAATGGGAAACGTGCAATGTATACAAAGAATAGAAATCCTAGGAAAATTGTCTCTAATCACATATACACATAAGGCAAGACCTAAGCTAAGGAGTCGCGCATGGAGTCGAAAATCAATAAAATCAAATAATAGAATAGACTAGGGAAAGGTTGAGAAATTGTACCTCAAATGCGCTACAAAACAAAGATTAGTACGCATGTCTTGATAAAAAACATCAAATAATCAACCCTAAGCTTCTAGCTTAAATCTATCAATCATGGAAAGAATTTGCAAAACTATGAATTCCTTTTGATTAGTTGGAGCCATAGCGCCTCTATAGATATACAAGCCTCAACTGGGAGTCAATGTAATATCCATATAGGGGTTCTATAATCCCAACACGATCATAAGGAATCCATGTATATGTTCAATTAGGTTCAACTAAGTTCAATTTCATCCAAGAATTAGCTCTAATCATAAGCATCAATGTACATAAATGAATGAATGAATATGAACAAGAATGATATATGAATTTATTCACTAATTTGGGTCACTTCGCCTCTGGATTTAAGCTAAATTATCATTTTTCAAAACATGATTTGGGTCCCAAGACATTAGAAAACCATTTAAGTTAAAATCAATGAGATTAGACAAAAATAGTGACTATTTTTCCTAAATTACAGAGAGCAGACCAGATTTTAAAAGGTAGAAAAACTATACTTTCAACGGTTGGATCTTAATGATTTTTAGATATGATATGCCTCTGTGAGTCTAGTTTCTAACTCAAAAAGAAAATCAAGGTTTGAACGGTTAGATCTCTGTGAATGTGGAAAACACTAGATATCACTCAGGAATCTGTAACTCTTTGTCCAGATATCTTGTACGATTTTCTAAAAATAGCAAAAAAATGAGAAACACTTAGATCTTTTTAGGGTATCTTCCTAACACATTAAGGTATCTTCATAACATTAAGTTTGATTAAGGTTTTGATTTATTAGTTTTAAAACAGACTTACTGTTCTGAAATTTTGGACAGAGAGTTGCTTGTTTTGAAATAATAAGACCAAACCATCTTAGACATGGAATTTCATCAAAACAAAAATTACAGAGATGCTTAAATGAGTTATGAACATCCTCCAATTGGTCTCATCCATTTCCAATGAATCATGACGCTATAAAAATTCCTTGATCACGATTGGTTTATGGATTCACTGCACCTTTGTTAAATTGATGTTCATATTTCGAATCAAACTTGATCCATGATTCTAGAGAGAATTAGGATCAAGTATGACCATGATTATTGGAATAGATAATGAAACATGAAGAGATTCATAGATTTAGCCTTTATGGATTTCTGCCATAGATCTCACAATAAGAGAATCCTAAGGTCTTACTTAATCCTATGAATTTTGAATGTAAACTATGATAATCTACATCTAATTCCTCTCTCAAACATATGATGTAATACCCTGTATTTTTTGTAATATATTATGTGAATGAGACCCTGTATGTTTCTTTTAATACTTGTTTGAGCCTGGCCTTACCCTTGGTATAATTTGGATACCAATCGATTGGTATACTTACCAATCGATTGCCTTATTTTGGGTACCAATCGATTGAACCTATATACCAATCGATTGCTTATGTCAATCGATTGGCACTTATACCAATCGATTGGAGGCAGCTGGGCAGATTCTTTTGCTCTGGCTGGGATTTGTCCACGTGAACACTTTCTCCCTATAAATATCAGCTCATTTCTGCGTTTTTGGGGTTCCAAGAAATCAAAGGGAGTGAGAGGGAGTGTTTGTGTGTGTTTATATATATATAAACACTCATATATATATACACATATATATACATATATTCCTACACACACACAGATGGACTGAGAAAGAAAAGAAGAAAGAAGAAAGAAGAGAAGAAGATCAAAAAGAAGAAAGAGGAGAAGAAGAAAGAAGAAGACAGAGCAGAGGAGAGAGAGAGGAGCCACCATTGAAGCTCAAAGCTCAAACACACACAACCAAACACGCCCTTAACGCCTAAGGTGAGTTCTAAACTCACTGAGTAACTTGTCATTGATGTTAGGACTCGTTTTAATGAAGAAATGGAGGAGAAACCATGTATTCCCATTTATATGTTGCTGGTTAGTCTTCACTGTGAAGAAGACGAAGTACCAATCGATTGGTACTCTTACCAATCGATTGACATCTTTCAGGTCCCAATCGATTGACATTTTGTGCAATCGATTGGCATGGATTGTGATCCAATCGATTGAACCTTTTACCAATCGATTGACACTACTTTTATACCAATCGATTGAATCTTTTTCCAATCGATTGATGCCACTTTTATACCAATCGATTGAACCTCTATACCAATCGATTGGAAGTTTCAGAAATACTGTTTTTCTTATAATAACTATTTAGTTGTTTATTTACTGTTCAGTATTTCCCAGCATGCTTTATTATTGTAATACAGACATGATAACGAGTTAATGCAGCGTAGGGTCGTAGTAACAACAAGACTAACGGATAATGTTTATAATGTTAGATAACGGAATAGTCGTGAATCCTTTGGAGTTAACGTTCATTTCATTTAGAGTAGTCAGTCCACATTGGGATTGTCATGTATCGGTGATAGAGTTGAACTTAAGTAGGTTTGCTAAGATTCGGGAAATTTGCATGGGCGGGCTTTGGTCGATCATATGTTCTTAAAAGTGGTAGACAGACGAAGGTGTCTATGACTTGCGGTGAATCGGACCATTTGCCCTAAGATAGCCAGATGATCTAATCATATGTTCTTAAAAGCGGTAGACAGACGAAGGTGTCTATGACATGCGGTGGACCGTGATCACTGGTAGACGTCGCTAAGTCGTGGCATAGAATGATGTACTGTTGTTTAAAGCGTTATATCCCTGACATGCGGTGAACTGTGCATATGTTCTTAAAAGCGGGGGATGGACTAACGTGGTATCCATGACATGCGGTGAACTGTGCATATGTTCTTAAATGCGGTGGATGAGCAATGGTGTATTTATAGGGTTGAACTATTGTCGAGTCTGTTTTCCCTCAAGACGTGTTATCGGTCTTAAAATGAGTAAGACGTTAGTGATCGGATAATCGGTTTGATGTGAAGGAGTTACCCTCACTGAACTCTAATTTGGTTACGGTTTATAACTTGTAATAACTTCAATAGTTGATATCCTGTTAGTATCTAACTCACTCAGCTTTCATTAAGCTGACGGCGTTTATGCCGCTGGACATTTCTATGTTCCAGCGCACCTTGATTATGAGTATACAAGTGAAGGGCTCGCAGGAGAAGACTACCATGCTAGTGACGACGTCCCCGTGGAGAATTTCTCCGACGGAGGTCAGACCGAAAAAGACTACTACGCCGAGGACTACCCTTACGCCAACTGAAGATTTGACTAGAATTGTAGCTAATTGTCGTTACCCTTTTTGAACCCTTTTTGTAGTCAGGCATATGTTGCCTTGACATTTATACTTCCGCTGTCTTATATTTGATTCGAGACTCTGATGTGTAATAGTTAGTAACTTCTGTTGACTTTATGTTACATTGTGATTAGAACCTAGACTTCATTTTTGTTACACTATTACTTCTTGTTGCTTAGTACTGCGTGGTGTGGACAATCATGTGACTTCACCCGTCGCTGCCTTTGGACCCAAAAAGGAAATTTATTTTTCTCTATTTTTGCCGTTCCGGGGCGTGACATATGATCCTTGAGGAATATAGGATTATGATATGCTATTCTCCTCTCAAATTAATGGTCCTTGGAGACTAAATGAGACTCAAACCTACTCAAATCTCTATGGAATATTGTATAGATTCCATTAGATTCCTAGTAGGGAGATCCAAGTCATGAGCTAAGACTTGAACCCAAACAATTATGTGTAGATATGACCTTGACCAATCTTAATCCTCATATAAATCATAGGATCATAAGGAACTAGAGGATCAAACTCAAAGAGATCTAATGAGATATTGAAGATCTCATAGATCCTATGAGAAGAATATAAACAAAAGAAATGAAATCAAAGGTTATTTGAAAATTTCAACTCAAAACTCTTTTATTCTTAAATCCAAAGCTCTATTTAGACCCAAATTAATGAAATGTTATGAGATTCAATCACAAGCTCTAAGTGGTGTCTGATGAAATGGGGTAGGAAGAGAGGTTTTGAAAATGTGTAAAGTTCCTAGAACTATGAACTTGTGATTGAATTTACCTAATTCTACCAAGGATTGAGAGGTTACCTCTATGACCTTAAGGATTTCTTCTATTTATTGGGAAGTTCTTCCAAAAATCTTCAAGTTCTTCTTCAATTCTTTAATTTCTTTAAGAAAAATTTCTTCTTCCTCTCTCAATTCTCTCTCTATTGCCTATATAACTCTTGTATCTCTCTCCAAGATTAAGTGAAAAAGTTTAAAAATCAAGTCCAAGTCCCAATAATGGAGGTGAAGGTCTATTTATATAGACCAACATGACAAGGTTAAATGGTTAAATTCGGGTGAAACCCATGTGCAAAGTTTTCTTCTAGAACATGTGAGAAAAACAGTTTGTTACAGTTCACGGCACTCGATGAATGCCCGCGGCACTCACTGAGTGCCAGGCGGCACTCAGGTGGCACTCAATGAGTGCCGGTGCAGCACTCAATGTATTTCTTCCATCATTCTTCTGGTGCACTTTCCGAACAGGCAAGTTAGATTATGACCATTGTATCCTTTCTTCAACAATTTTACCCCGCAAATGATGAACTGTGCTGCGAACCTTTGAATGAAGGCTCGTATGAAGATTCTAGGGGATATGCCCCCTTTTCTATGAAGTCCCAAACATCTTGGTACCATGGTGTTTCGTTCTCTTCTTCTCCGATCGCGACGACCATGTTGAATGAAGGCTTGTATCTTTACTCAATTACCAAAGGCATCATCTTGACTCCCATGGGAATTTTGATCATGGAGGCTAAGGTAGCCAATGAATCTGCTAGCTGGTTCTCTTCCCTTGGCAAGTAGAAGAATGTGATGTTTTTGAACTGTCTCTTGAGTCCATCGAGATGATCATAATAGGGCTTCAACCTTTCTTCTTTCACTTTCCATTCTCCTCTAGCTTGTGATATAATGAGGTTTGAATCTCTGAAGACATCCAACTTTTGAACTCTCAGTTCTATGGCTGTTTCCATCCCCAGAATGCATGCCTCGTATTCAGCAGTGTTGTTGGTGGAGTTATAATTGAGCTTAACTGCCAGTGGGGTGTGGTCCCCATTTGGTGACACTAGAATCATTCCTACTCCGTAGCCTTTCATGTTGGCTACTCCATCAAAGTACAACTTTCATTGTTCTTCCTTGATTTCCATGATATTCTCGTCGGGGAACGGAAAATCTCCATTTACTTCAGAATCAATAGCGTGTTCAGCAAGATGTTCAACAATAGTTCTCCCTTTCACCGATTGGCTTGTCACATACTTGATATCGAATTCAGACAGTAGAAGTAACCAACGGGATATACGACCGGTCAGGGCGGGTTTTTCGAGGAGGTATTTTAGAGGATCCATACGGGATATGAGCATAATTGGGAAGGCCAGCATGTAGTGCCTCAGTCGGCGAGTGCACCAAACCAAGGCCCAACATGTTTTTTCGAGGGTATAGTAGTTGAGCTCAAACCCAATCATCCTCTTGCTAAGGTAATATATGGCTTTTTTGGAGTGACTTTCTTCTCCTTCTTGGGCTAGCATGCAACCCATGGCATTCTCAAAGACAGATAGGTAAAGAAGCAAAGGCTTATGAGGGGTAGGTGGTGAAAGGACGGGTAGTTTTTGGAGGTAGGTTTTTATTTTGTCAAAGGCGGCTTGGCATTGGTCGTCTCATTGGAACTTCTCTCCTTTTCTGAGCAATCGGAACAAAGGATCACATGTAGTTGTGAGTTTGGAGTAGCGGCTGATAAATTGGATTCTTCCGAGAAACCCTATCACTTCCTTTTCATTCTGTGGTGGTGCCATTTCTAGGATTGCCTTGATTTTAGAGGGATTCACCTCTATCCCCCTTTGTATGATGAGAAAACCTAGAAGCTTACCGGAGGTCACACCGAAAGTGCATTTCTTTGGATTCAACCTCATCTTGTATTTGCGCAACCTTTCAAAAAACTTTTCCAGTGCCACCAAATGTCCTTCTCTGTCCTTGAACTTCACGATCATGTCATCTACGTACACTCTTTGGTAGGTTGTTCCAGCATTCTTGAGTTCGAAAGGCATTACTCTATAATAGTAGGTTCCCCAAGGTGTGGTGAATGTCGTCTTTTCCCGATCTTCTGGCGCCATTAGAATCTGATTGTACCCTGAAAAGCCATCCATAAATGACAGTAGCTTATGTCCTGCGGTGTTATCCACTAAGACATCGATGTGGGGAAGTGGGAAGTCATCCTTTGGACTGGCTTTGTTTAGATCACAGAAGTCGACGCACACACGGACTTTTCCATCCCTTTTGGGGACTGACACGATATTGGCAACCCATTCCGGATATTCAGTAACAATGATGAACTCTACCTTGAATTATTTCTCCACTTCTTCTTTGACATTGAGTGCCCATTCTGGTCTCATGTGCCTAAGTTTTTGCTTGATGGGTTTAGAATTGGGAAGGAGGGGAATGCGATGTTGGACGATGTCGAGATCGACCCCAGGCATGTCCTCGTAAGACCAAGCAAAAACATCTTTGAATTCTTTTAGCAAGAGAGTCAATTTTTCTTTTTCTTTTTTATTAAGAGTTGAGCCAATTTGCACAATTTATGGATTATCTTTTTTACCTAGGTTAATTGATAAAGTACATTCGATTATTTCATAAGCAGGTGGTTTTTCAATTAGTTGTTTAAGTTCGATTGGGAGATCCTCGGAGGGATCTGTGCATTCACAAGTATTAGACACAGAGGAGTAAGCAGAATCGTCTTTCATTTCATTCATAACAGGTGGAGTGATTACATTAGACAGTGGTGGGCTTACAGCAGTCGACTCTGGTACAGACTCGATAGTTGGAAGTACAGATTCTGGTGGAATAGGGGATAGGGAGACAGATGATTCTACAGCCTAGTTGCTCAGACCCTCCTCAGTTGGCTTGATCTGATCATCTTGGCTCTTGGTCTGATAACTCTTGATCTGATAACTCTCCCCACATTTTCTCGATGGCTTCAGTGTCCAGATACTCAAACCAGTCTTCCTATGGGGTTTTTTCAACTTTTTCGGGATATAATGGATCTTGATAGGGAGGCCTTTCATAGTCAGCGAAGATTTTTCAGCCCGGGGTACCTTTTCTAGTGGCCTGATGGATCCAAGGTTCTGGGAACCCAAAATAGGGGAAATCATCCCCTTCTTTAATGAATTGCCCATTCAAGGTTTTGCGCTATGGCGGGAGACTCCTCACTCTTTTCTTCCATGGCCTCTGTAGCTCGGCGTCTTCTTCAGTGGGCTTGTACCCTAACCCAAAAGTGCCTTGTTGCCCTTTGATATGAGGGAGCTCACGAATCCCTTGCTGGCGTCGGCCCAATCCCATTCCAGGGAAGTAGTTCATTTTGTGGATGATGTTGACAACTACAGAGTGGATCTTCGGGAGCCTGTCTTCATCATTGATCATATGGACTTCTTCCATGAAGAATCCCCTAATTTCTCCTTCTTCTAGCTCAGGTATTTGGATTTCAAAGATGGGAGCGTAGTTTGGAAAAGCTTCATTACCACAACTATTGCCGAGGATGATTTTTACCTCCTTCTCATGAATGTGCTTGATCATTTGATGCACAGTGGATGATACAGCTTTGTTAACATACAGCCAGGGCCTTCCGATTAACAAATTGAACGAGGCAGGTATGTCCATAACTTGAAAGATTTCAGTGCTAACCAGAGATCCTACCCGGATTTAGAGAGAAACAGTTCCCATCACATTTCTCTTGGTGTTATCGTAGGCCCTCACGGATTGCACAGATGGTGTGATGTCAAGGATATTGACCCCCAAGGCGGTGGTAGTCCTTAGAGCACAAATATTTAAGGCAGAGCCTGTATCGACCAGACAGAATGGCACCTGCTGTCCCTTACATCCAATAGTGATGTACAAAGCTTTGTTATGTGTAGACCCGTCAAGTGGCAGGTCTTCGTCAAAAAATGTAATGATTGGGTCAGGGGTGAGTGCGCCTAAGAAAGCCACCATGTCTTCCGGTGCATCGTCGATGGGGACCTCAATTCCAGCCAAGGCATTCAACACAGCTTGCCTATGCTTGTAGGGTGTTACCATGATGTCCCACATCGAGAGATGTGCTTGGGTTTTCTTCAACTGCTTTATCAACTCATTATCTTCTTCGATGATCTCATCCATTTTTCCCTTTCCCTTGTCTTTGACCATACTTTTTTCGATTACTTCAGTGGTAGGCTGCGGAGGCTGATAATGACGGCCTGACCTAGTCAGACGATCAATCCCGGCAGGAGTAGGCCCTTCTACAGTCCCATCTTCTTTGAACCAGTCACAATTTGTTCCCACAAATGGTTTCTCCGGCTCGTTCTAGATATGAGCATCGCTTTCATTGTCGGGATCATACCATTTGAGATCCACTACCCCTAGATCATGTTCTTCCAAGAAGAATAGATCTTGTTCATCAGCCAGCTGTTGCTACCACTCATCATCCCCTCCTTCAATCAGATAAATTCCCACAGATTTTGGGATGTCAATGAGGGGTAAAGGTTGACCTAAGGGGGTGACATAGGCAATAGGGTTGAAGGATACATGGTTGGACTCAATGAGGCTGATATTTTGGTGGTTTGGTAGAGGATTTTGAGTGATATGGGACTGCTTTAGAGGTGGCTCAATGATATTCTGGTCAATGAGGTCTTGGATATTATGGCAAAGATGCATGCAATCATCGGTGTTGTGGCCAGGGGCTTGGTGGTAGGTGCATATTTTGGACATGTCGCAGTTCGATGGGAGCGGGGTATTTCGAGGCTGGAGTAGTTGGAGGCGGCCTTTTTTAAGGAGATGATATAAGGCTGAAGAGAGGGGGATTTCTAATTTAGCAAAGTTTCAAGGAAGCTTCCTCGGCAAAGGGCGATTGGAGGAGTTAGCTTGGTTGGGAGGTTGGTACGGCCTAGAAGGGTAAGCCATAGGTTGACTGCTAAGGACATTGACATTCAGAGGGTTGCGAGAGTAGTTGGGCCTTTTTGACTGACTCGGAGGCTCTTCTTTTTTGATCTTTCCTTCCCTTATGGCGTCTTCGATTCGAGTCCTAACTTCAAACAATTCCTCAAAGGTAGAGATGGACTGGTAAAATAATTTCTCATGGTAGAGCGGTTGTAGATTTCGGATTAGCATCCTTACCTGTTGATCGGGAGAGAACTAATCCTAAATATACGCCTTAACGAGCATTTGTTAGTACATTTTATCCTGTTTTTGTATATTTTTTACTTCGTTTTCTAGTTTCTGACAGGTTTTGGAAGAAATCAACTAAACCAGGCTAAACAGGGTGAAAAAGCATAGTTGAAGAAGCTGAAAAAGCCAAGTCGCGCGCGCGACCCGCGCCCGCGAAATCCAGAAATCGCTCGCGCGATCCGCTCGCGCGAGAACCCCAGAATCGCCCGCGCGATCCGCGCGCGCGAGGTACCAAAAGTCGCGCTCGCGCGACCCGCTCGCGCGATATGAGGAAAAATCATAGTTGCGTATTTCAGTGTACTGAAGACTCCTGTGCAAACGAAACTGCAGAATGACGTCCAGATTGTAAATTACATCAGTTTCAGTCCGTTTCGAGTTGTAAAGGCTTCCAAAACTTGTTGTAAATCTATATATACCTTATTTTACTTTAATTAAAGGGTTGGCAATTATTATACACACATTCTACAACCATACTTCCAGCCATTGAAGGGAGGGAAGCAAGGAGAAGAAGAAGAAGACCAAGGGTTTCCATGGCCTCCTCCATCAACTACTTGCTGATCTCTACTCCTATGGCAGCTTAGATCATAGATCTAGGGTTTCAATGAAGCCCTAGATGAGTAATAGGGTTTTATTTATGCTTTTATTTTAGTTTTATTATGTATGGATGACAGTCACATGTTTAGAGGATTTTTATAAATAAATCGTACTACTATTGATTAAATCATTGCTTTCAGAATTTATTCTTGTCTTAGATCTATTTTGATTGTGATGTGCTCAACGATCTATTCTTGCTGTGCTTGTTTAGATTGTTTACATGTGATGTTGCTCTATTGATTCGTGCTATCAAGTATCCGAATAGTCCATGCCTAGGTTAGATGGATTAGATCACAACCCTAGTTTAGTGTGAGATAATTCGTGCTACCCGAAGATGGATTATGTTGGTGCTTGAACCATGATTATCTTCTTGTCGGAGGAATTGGGCTTGTAGCTACAATTCCCCATATTCATCCAACGTAATAAGCTAAAGTAATTCATAAATATTCCTATTATGAAGCTAGTGGTGGATTTGCAATCCTAGGTTCCCTTAAACATTATTTAAAACAACTTTAATTGCTTTCCTAGTTTAGATTTACTTTTATTGTTCTTAGATTAATTAAATCCAATTCAAATCCGTTTTTCCTAATTAATTAGACTTAGGTTTTAAAATTAAGTCGCTGTAGTAATCAATCTCTGTGGGTTCGACCTTTACTTTCACTACTGCAAATCTTTAGAAAAGTAAAGTATACTTTTATATCTTGATTCTGACAAGATCAATTTTTGGCGCCGTTGCCGGGGATTGTATTACTACTCTTAGTTTTATAATCGTAGTTTAGTTAATTCGTAAATATTAGATTAGTTTTTATTTTTCTTATTTTCTGTTTTTGTTTTTAGTTACTAACTTGTTTTTTTATTTTTATTTTGTAGTCAACGTTTCCGAGTGGAGCAGCTAATTACATCAAAGGAGCATACGCAAATAAAAATATAAATAAAATTAAATAAATTGCTTCCTTTGGAATTCGCTTTAAACCGCTGTAAGTCAGGGCGCTGTGACGCACTATTTGCATTAGTTTAGGGTTAATTGCACTGCATTAGCTAGGAAACCCGGGGCGCTGGGCTTGACGCGGTCATTGCATTACAGGATAATTTGCATGCATCATAGTAGTTGAGTGCTTGTTATCTTATTTGCGTGATTGTATTTGTTTATTTTGTTTAGTTAGTCTTTGTTTTTAGTTTCTTTTCTTTTGTTTTAGTTTATGTTGGGTACACGTTCAAATAAACCAGATTTAAAATCTTTTGATCTTGAACTTGAACGTACCTTAAGAACTAGTAAGTCCACAACCCAAGCTTCTAGAGCTAGGTTGCAAGACGACGAATCAACTCCGATTCCGTCGTCGTTGTTTGAGGCCGAAATTCAGAGTACCCGTGAACGGATAAGGAAAACTCGAACTTTTCAAATTGAACCAATTAAAATGGCAGACATTGGAAATAATAACGACAACAATCAAAATGATGGTGCGAATATGAACAATCTTAATATACCTCCACCACCACCACCTCCACTTATAAATTATTTTATTCCTACTACTTACACGCCACAAGCCGGTATCGAATTACCGGAGGCGACATCATCTCACTTTGAGATAAAGTCGTCTACCATCTCGCTACTACCTTCCTTCCATGGCCGTCTAAATGAAGACCCTTACCAACACTTAGGAGATTTTCAGGGTATATGCTCTACTTTGAAAATACAAAACCTAAATAATGATGAATTAAAATTGCGGCTCTTCCCATTCTCCTTAAGAGACAAAGCTAAATATTGGCTTCAATCTTTGGAGCCAAACACAATAAAAACATGGGAAGCCTTACACACCGCCTTTTTACAAAAGTTTTTCCCTATTATGCGTACAAATAAGATAAGAAAAGATATAACTAATTTTGTGATGCAAGATGGGGAGACTCTTTATGACACGTGGGAAAAATTTAAAGAATTATTACGTTCGTGTCCACATCATCAGGTTCCCAAGTGGCAATTGGTTCAAGTCTTTTACGAGGGGCTTATTCCCTCTATTAGGAATACCGTCGATGCCGTTTGTGCGGAAACTTTCCTACACAAAAGCGCCGACGAGGCCTGGAAAATATTTGAAACGTTAAGCGAGAATTCGATGCATCAGGCTGTGTCGGTACGTTCTGAGGGATACCTTCAACCTAAGCGAGAGGTGACAGTTGAGTCAAGTCAATCAATTCAAATACAAGAATTAAATAGAAAACTTGACCGACTTATGCAAATGAACAAACCGTCTAATCCATCCTCTTTAGAAGTATGTGCATTATGTTCTGAACCGTCCCATAATATCTTTGCATGTCCTTCTGCATCTCAATATCCGGAATTTGTTGAACAACACGTTAATTCTATGCAACAATTCCCACAAAATAATTATAATCCTAGGTCGACTAATTTTCCAAATACGTACCGA
The DNA here is from genome assembly GCA_033977485.1 of Hydrangea macrophylla. Lineage (NCBI taxonomy): Eukaryota > Viridiplantae > Streptophyta > Magnoliopsida > Cornales > Hydrangeaceae > Hydrangea > Hydrangea macrophylla. The sequence goes on from CM066993.1 coordinate 31,772,255, forward strand.
CCCCAATACCAACAAGGTTAATACCAACCACCTCCTCCACCTCCACGCAATAATGCCTTTGAGGAGAAGGTGTTGGCCTCACTTGAAAATTTTGGTTCGGTGGTTCAGTTAGTACACTCTCACACACAATCCATCGCAAAACTGGAGTCCCAAGTAGGGCAAATTGTTAATACATTAAACCATTTAACTGAGAGTAAGTTGCCGAGTCAACCTACTCAGCAACCTAAGGGGCAATACGCAGTGGGTAGTACGAGTGAGAGCGTGAACGCTGTTTCGACTAGGACGACTACTCGAGATGAGGAAGTTGTTGAAATTCCGGATGGGGGTGAGAAAGATAAAAATTTAAATTTGAATAAAGAAAAAGGTGAGGATGTGAATCAAAGTAGAAAAGAAAATGAACCGGTCTCAACGAATTATATTCCGAGAATGCCATATCCACCGAACGTTGAGGGACCGTCACATTTGCCTAAGAAAGGGTCTAAGGTTGAGGATATACTCGAGGTGTTCAAACAAGTTAAAATAAATATTCCTTTCCTCGACGCTATAAAACAAATTCCCGCTTATGCTAAATGTCTAAAAGACCTTTGTACTCAAAAGCGCAAAATACGGAGTCATACTCCTAAAAAGGTCTTTCTCACGAAAAAAGTAAGCTCTATATTCCAACACGCTCCTCCAAAATATAAAGATCCAGGTACGCCTACGATTTCATGTGTCATAGGTGACACTATCATTCATAGGGCTCTCCTTGACTTAGGAGCGAGTGTTAACCTTTTACCCTATCACGTCTATAAACAATTAGGATTAGGTGAACTCAAGCCTACGGCCGCTACTATTCAGTTAGCGGATCGTTCTGTCAAAATACCTAGAGGAATCGTCGAAGACGTGCTAGTAAAGGTTGATCAATGTTTCTATCCTGTAGATTTTATGGTCCTTGACACCGAACCGGTGCTAGATGCTAGGAAACATACTCCTATCATCTTAGGCCGTCCATTCTTAGCAACCGCCAACGCACGTGTTAACTGTCGGACGGGGGTAATGAAAGTGTCATTTGGGAACATGAACTTAAAATTAAACGTTTTTAATGCTATGGATCAACCTCCTAAAAACGACGATTCCCTATGTGAGGTGGAAGGTGAGGTAACACGGAATATTGAGCCTACTAAAGAAATAAAGGTGAGTGGGAAAAATAATATAGCGGACGATGATGAGTGGATGAATCCTAATCTCGTGGACCCTAATGCGGAATCTACTCGGAAAGTAAGAAATCGATTCGAACATAATGACAAACCGTTAATCGATTTAATTCAAAGCGATGTTATTTCTGCTTACCATCGAGCTCTACCTGACATCCTTAGGGGTACACAGTCCGATTTACGGCCTCCATAAAATCTTGAGCTAGAATGGTCTAGCTAAAGACGTAAAAGTTAGCGATTCTTGGGAGGCAACCCAAGCTTAATATTGTCTGTTTTCTTTATTTTTGGTCGTTTTTGGGTCTGTTTGTGTCTGTTTTGGACATTCTGGATAGGTTTGGGGGTTGGAATTAATTTATTTTAATAGTATATACAAAATTTTAGCAAAAAAATGGAAGACACCAAACTCGCGCGCGCGGCCCGCTCGCGCGAGACGTCGCTCGCGCGGCCCGCTGGCGCGAGTTTGCCCCTTAACGTTTTTCTTTTCTTTTTCTTATTTGGTGCCTCAGGTTCTCCTCGCGCCTGATATCGCGGGCGCGAGGACCCTCGCTGGCGCGATTATTATAAAAAAAAAAAAAAAAAAAAAATTTGGGAATTCGCGCGCGCGACGGCCGCTCGCGCGGACCGCTCGCGCGATTCCTCATTTTCCTGCTTTTCTCTTTTGTTTTCTATATCTTTCCCCCTACCTATTTTCTTTGTGTTTCTTTTCTGTTTTTGTTTATTTGGTTCTGTTTAGATCAAGTTAGTCGTTGTTTTCCTTATTACATTTATACTTTTTCGTTTTATTTTCCTTTTGCTAGTTTAGTTTAGTTTAACTTAGTTTTTAGATTTATTTGTTATATTTTGGTTTAATTTACTTTTCATATTCTTTTGTTAGTTTCTTTTCGTTTATCTAGTAGTAACAGGTAACATTGAACTTTATAACCATATTCCTTTGTGTTCACCTGTTCTATGCTTGTCAAGATCGAGGTACTATCGTTCCCTCCGTATGTACTCTCCTTTCTTTCATTTTATTGTTTCATTAGGGACAATGAATGGTTTAGGTTTGGGGGTATGCACACACATGCACATTAGTTTATGCAAAATTTTAAAATTTTTCAACAAGTGTGTTTAAATAAACGATAGTACTAACGTTTTTGCAATATCAATTTGATACTTCTTGTTCAATAACTTTGGATTGTTATAGAATGGTAAACATGAGAATATGTGGTTAAATATTTACTAAAGTCATGTTGAAATGTTTTAAGTTATGTATTATTTGAATCGTAGTTTTATATCATAGATTTGCACATAAACTTATGCACTGCACGTAGTTGAATGAATACATGTTTGATGTGAACTATAATATGATTCGGATTTCTAGATAACACATGGTGGAGACTAAACCCAGTGAGCTTTTGAGCCTATCTTTTCTTTTTAGAGGGTTATAAGTACATATTATCGAATTTCATTGAAATAGCGCATCTACTTGTTGTTTAGTCTCATTATTCTTGTTTTGGTTGATAGTCAAGTTAAAATAGTTACTACCATGCTAAATAATCTTCCGTCGTAAATATTGAAGAACCATATGACCATAGGAAATGATGGTAGGCCCTCTTTATTTGTTTACTGCCGGCCGATAAAAGATAAAATTTCCTTAGTTTGCCCCTTGAGCCGTTAAAATGCCTCTTTTTCTTTGATTACCATTATCCTTGTTTTTGCTCCGACTTGACAAACTTGGAGTTCGCCACTGAGAGATTTGTCACCTTTTAGTGGTGTTAAGGCGATGTGTGATTGAGAAGAAGAAGACAAGATGCTATTGAGGTAGTTGCTTGGTATTCAATGCATAGTCATTTGAGAAGCGAGAAAAGAAAAAGGAAAAGAAACAAAATAAAGAAGAGGAAGGTTGAAAAAAAATTGAAAAGTGAATGAAAAGGAATGAAGAGAATGAAATGATGAAGTTGGTAGAAGAAGAATGAAAGAAATCGAACATGCCTTACAATGCCATTCTAAAACTACCCAATTAATCCGTTCTATCGTTTTTCATTACCTGAGCCACAATACAACCTTTGAAAAGTCCTATTTGATCCTAGGGAACATGGTTCGGATATGAAAATGATGGGAGGGGGATTAAAACTTGGTAATGATTAATTTGTCTTGAGTATTGGCATCCTATCCATGAGACTACTATTCTTTCGTGTCATGCGTCTTTTTCGAGTCATATGTGAGCATTTCTCGTTTTGAAAACATATTTCTTTTACTCACATATTTTAGAAAAATTACACCTGTTTCTGAGTGTTTTATTTTAGAGTGTAATTCATTGTGAGATTCGTAGTCGAGACATAGTTAGACGGTTATTCGGGTTATATTCCAAAGTTCATGACAAGCGCGTGTTCATTTGACTACCATGTCACACACGTGCGATTTTATGAGAAACTCTATTGATTTATACGATGCATGTGCTTGAGATTGTTTTTCATGATGTATGTAAACGTTTGACTCTATCTCTTTATGTTCGTTATCCTATTTCAAATCTTTGTTGTATAATAAGGAGTATTGAATATTATGTTCCTTGTTTTTAATAAAAGTTTTTAAATTTCCAAGTTAATAAAGATGGTTGTGGGTAACTTGTTGACGAGAACCCTCACGAGACTTCACTCGTCCGACTAGGGACACCTAGGGGTTTAAAAGGCTTGTTGCATATGCTAAATGCAATCGTGATCCATACGAAAATGGAATAGATTTTTATTAGTAGTTTTTATTTTAGTTTTGCTCGAGGACTAGCAAAATGTAGGTTTGGGGGTGTGATCGGGAGAGAACTAATCCTAAATATACGCCTTAACGAGCATTTGTTAGTACATTTTATCCTATTTTTGTATATTTTTTACTTCGTTTTCTAGTTTCTGACAGGTTTTGGAAGAAATCAACTAAATCAGGCTAAACAGGGTGAAAAAGCATAGTTGAAGAAGCTGAAAAAGCCAAGTCGCGCGCGCGACCCGCGCCCGCGAAATCCAGAAATCGCTCGCGCGAGAACCCCAGAATCGCCCGCGCGATCCCCGCGCGCGAGGTACCAAAAGTCGCGCTCGCGCGACTCGCTCGCGCGATATGAGGAAAAATCATAGTTGCGTATTTCAGTGTACTGAAGACTCCTGTGCAAACGAAACTGCAGAATGACGTCCAGATTGTAAATTACATCAGTTTCAGTCCGTTTCGAGTTGTAAAGGCTTCCAAAACTTGTTGTAAATCTATATATACCTTATTTTACTTTAATTAAAGGGTTGGCAATTATTATACACACATTCTACAACCATACTTCCAGCCATTGAAGGGAGGGAAGCAAGGAGAAGAAGAAGAAGACCAAGGGTTTCCATGGCCTCCTCCATCAACTACTTGCCGATCTCTACTCCTATGGCAGCTTAGATCATAGATCTAGGGTTTCAATGAAGCCCTAGATGAGTAATAGGGTTTTATTTATGCTTTTATTTTAGTTTTATTATGTATGGATGACAGTCACATGTTTAGAGGATTTTTATAAATAAATCGTACTACTATTGATTAAATCATTGCTTTCAGAATTTATTCTTGTCTTAGATCTATTTTGATTGTGATGTGCTCAACGATCTATTCTTGCTGTGCTTGTTTAGATTGTTTACATGTGATGGTGCTCTATTGATTCGTGCTATCAAGTATCCGAATAGTCCATGCCTAGGTTAGATGGATTAGATCACAACCCTAGTTTAGTGTGAGATAATTCGTGCTACCCGAAGATGGATTATGTTGGTGCTTGAACCATGATTATCTTCTTGTCGGAGGAATTGGGCTTGTAGCTACGATTCCCCATATTCATCCAACGTAATAAGCTAAAGTAATTCATAAATATTCCTATTATGAAGCTAGTGGTGGATTTGCAATCCTAGGTTCCCTTAAACATTATTTAAAACAACTTTAATTGCTTTCCTAGTTTAGATTTACTTTTATTGTTCTTAGATTAATTAAATCCAATTCAAATCCGTTTTTCCTAATTAATTAGACTTAGGTTTTAAAATTAAGTCGATGTAGTAATCAATCTCTGTGGGTTCGACCTTTACTTTCACTACTGCAAATCTTTAGAAAAGTAAAGTATACTTTTATATCTTGATTCTGACAAGATCACCTGTTCCTTTTCAATTGGCCGGTGGGTCATTTGGGCTACTTTATTCCTCCATCTGCTCAGAAATGCGGCGAATGATTCATTGTTGTTCTAAGGAAAGGAACAGCATTGCAATGTGCTCATGAGTGCAGCCCATTGATTGAAAAATGTTCATACATAGCTTTGTATGGCTCTTCGGATTTCTGGTTCCATTAAAACGGTCAATATCAGGCATCTTGAAGTTTTCCGGCAGCTTCAGCTTAACAGGCTCAAAAAGTCCTTCCAAGTCTAGCATGTAATCATCAACCCCTTTACTCTTCCTCAATACGCTTTCCAATTTGTCGACTTTGTCCATTTTTTCTCGGAACTTTTTCTCATATGCGTGCGGCGGGGCCCCTTGAAACTAGTCTTCTTCTCCATTGTTCTCGGGATACGGTATGAATCCAAACGGTGGTGGTGGAAACTCAGGGGGGCACTTCTGCCATTGCTATTTTAGTTCTTCCATAAACTTTAGGACCTGGGACAGGCTGTCGGATTGCTGGCTTATGGTGGCTCCCAATTCGGTGACCTTGTTTTCTAGCTCTTCCTGATTTATGCTGAAATAACTTGTTGGGCTGATTCTGACCAAACGATTATCTAAATTTCTAACCCAGGACGAAGATCCCAGTTGCTAGCTTTGAGAATCTATAGCGACCCTACAGATTTGAGAGGATTTGTATCAGATTCTGACAGTGATGACTTTAGATAAACAAATGATAGTGATGTTAATAGACGTGGACTGACTTGTGTACATCCTGACTGAAACAGTGTATGCAGACCAATAAGCACGGTGCATGCAAATGAGACAAGCATGCGGATGTAAGCCCTAATCTATATGATGCTCCTATTTCTAACAGATAGCATTTAAACAAATAAGGTCCTAACCATGTAGAGTATGCCAACTTTACTTTCCAGTATAATCACCAAGGGATAATAGGGATTTCCAGGGTTTTATGAAGACTTCTAGGAGAGACTGGGCATTTCTAGTTGGTTTGGACAGAGTTTCTGAGAGAAGCTGGCATATCTGGGCATTTCTGGTTGATTTGGATAGAGTTTTTGAGAGAGACTGGCATATCTGGGCATTTCTGGTTAGTTTGGACAGAGTTTCTGAGAGAAAATGGCATATCTGGGCATTTCTGGTTGGTTTGGACAGAGTTTCTGAGAGAAACTGGCATATCTAGACATTTTCTGGTTGGTTTGGACAGAGTTTCTGGGAGAAACTGGCATATCTGGGATATTTGGACAGAGTTTCTGGGAGAAATAGGTTGATATAGCGGGATCGTGTGATAATGGTGATCATACTGTCTAGCAGGTTTTCATACTCCTATGTCTTAGGACCGACAAACAAGGTTTGCGGTGTATATCTTTGTGAGCATGGAGCAGACATCCTTGTCATGGTGCCTAGGCAGGTCAACTCAATGTGATCACATATGAGTGATTGCCTTGGGAATCATAAGAAAGAGGTTTTGTTTTATGCCACATGAACGTCTACATCACGCAGGTAATCCCGTCAGGGCATACATTAGTTATATCAGATTGTCCTATCTAAGAAGATAAATGAACAGTCCTATGAAAGGTTCTACAGGAATCTATATGCAAAGGCTAGGTTTAGTCAAAGAGGGTCCATTGACGAGAGTTCCAATATATAGTCAGAGAGACAGTACGGAGGTTTTTACACTTTTTGATATACCTTGGAAGGTACAGTATCAACGGTGACTTATGCCCTGGCACATCAAGACCTGAACAATGTCAGCGCCGCGTTTCAAACACAGTCAGAGGGGAAAAATGTAAGAGTGCAATGCGGTGAACCAGACACAGTAAAAAGATGATTTTAAGGATGCTTCTTATGAGTCAAACCTCTGTATTATTCTGTTTTAAAAATAAATATCCCCAGCAAAGTCGCCAGATTGTGGACACGCGGAATCGCTCATCCACTCCTTTTAGTTTTGAGATTGTTTTTGAAAAAGGAAAGAAAAAGGTCTGTTGAAAACAGATATAGAGTCGCCACTTGGTCTTTAAGGAACCAAGAAACCTAATTTTGACTCACCCAAATGGATAAAGGGAACCGTCCCTTCATAACCAAAGAACTTGGCTCGAGGTTTTGGTACGAGAGAGGAAGGAGCCTTTGTCGCGACTAAAACACCCTCAATTCGCCCCGTCTTTCGACGAGCCTCAATTAGCATCCAAATAATCATCTTATACTATGTATGGTTCGACAATTAATACTATGATAGTACATTACATCACGCAAGAATTTTGAAATGGAAGATCAAAAGATAAGATATCGTTCATAAGATCTAAGCCAAGTATCACACAATGCAAAGTGAAAGATCACACAAAAAAACCTAGGAAAAATCGTCTAATCATATATCAAGTAATAAAGTTTTCCTAATCTAAAGGGGACATGAATTGTTCTTGAAACAAATAAACAAATAAATCGGAATATGCTTAGCGGGCTAGAATGACGCATGTTAATCTTTGGGAAAAGAAAACCTCTCAATCCCCGGGACGGATGAGAAAGGATGATTAGATCGAGGGGACGCATGGATGTGTGATCAAGTTCATTCCTTATAATCTTCTTAGATTAGGAGTCACAAAAGCTCCAAAACTTTGCATGGATGCAATGTATGTATCTAGAATGTGCCAAGGTTGTAGTGTGTTTTGTGTTCATGGATTCCTAGAATGACTTAGAAGTCTATAATGTGTATGAATGAATGAAGGAAATCATCATGAGATATGTACAAATGTAGTATGAACTACTTCCTAAGACATGAGCTAATTTGGAGTGAGTGTAAGCACCAAATCAAAGGATGGAAGTAAAAGTGTGTTTGCTATGAATAGTGGACAGAACAGTAACATGATCTTTTGGAAATTGAAAAGAGGGGTTAGGAATGTTTTCAATGCATGATTGTTTATGGAGATATTCCTTATTGTGTCTAGAACACAACCCAAAAAAGCCAATCTTTAATAACTATTACAGATTGAGAGAAATCATATGAATAATAGAGGTTACTCAGAAAGAGAGTTCGTACTGTCGACTGAAATGTTAGAAAATCTTAGAAAATGAAAAAAAAAAAGATCTAGAACCCCATATTACACAGAAAGTTCCCTAAGACATTGAAGTTCAAAGAAAAAATAAGTTTGGACCACTCGTTTTGGAAGTAAAAGTGTGTTTGCTGTGAATAGTGGATAGAACAGTAACATGATCTTTTGGAAATCGAAAAGAGTGGTTAGGAATGTTTTCAATGTATATTTTTATGGAGATCTTACTTATTGTGTCTAGAACACAACCCAAAAATGAGAAGTCAAGGGGGGTTTATATAGGCCAATTTGGGGGTGATTTTGGGGTTTTAGAAGTACTCCTAGTGGTCCCAAACATCTGTGAACATAGAACTACGTCGTTTTGGTTTCTAATTAATCAAAATGAACCCCCAAAAGAAATTACAAAAGTGGATCATTCTGGGGGAGGGTGCCGCGGCGGTAGTGGGTCAATGCCGCTACGGCACTGTTCCTCATTCGTCCAGATAATTTTTTAGGCCCCCAGAGGTTCTGGTATTCGCGAAAAGGCCCAATTTTGTCTGAAATTCACAGAAAATGCATACAAACTCCAAATTGAGGTTGTGATATACCGTTGGAAAGATAATGGAGTCTACTTTACATAAAAAAATAGTTTGGAGATAGGTCATTTTGAAAAGGTATTCGCGATAAAATTCAATTTGATCGCCTTTTTGGCCTTCGAAAATTCATAATTAATTCGTTTGAAATCCAAAAATTATGTGCGATATACCGTTGGAATGCAATTGACCTCTAGTATCCATGAAAAATGTTTGAAAAATGATACGGTGCTCCGGTTTCAAAATCAACTTTTGGTCAAACTGGTCAAACTTGGGATTCCCGGGAAGTTCTGGAAACCTCTGGGAGCTCCCAGGAGCTGACGTTTTCGTTCGATTTTTTTTTTTAAACTCATTTTAATACTTTCCACATGATCTAGAATGATTTCTGAACTTTTTGACGAATTTGGACGATTTCGGTCAAACCTTGGTCAAACTTGGTCAAGCCTTGGTCAAACCGGTCAATGGGGACTTTCTGGGAACTTTCAGGACTTTCAGGGGTCTCTGGGAGCCGACGATTTCATCCGGTCTTACTTTAGAACTCATTTTATTGTTTTTCTTATGATGTAGCGCGTTTCCAGAATATTTGGTCTGAATCTGGGAGCGTTAGGGCTTTTAGGGGTATTTTGGTCATTCTGAACATTTTGAGAGATAGAACTAACGTCTAAGAGTCCTTTTTGAGTCTTTTTTATCATTGTGAACTACCAAGCTACGGATCTCCTAAATCTGATAGCCGACAAAATGGGGTGTCTACAGTGTTGTAGGGGCAGTTTGTCCCACATCGCCTGGGGAAGGAAGGGTAATGTGCTATGTATTTGTTGTTTCAAGTCTCCCAGTAAGAGGCCTTTTAGGCAGTGGCCCAAGAACAAATCCGTGGGGGTTTTGGCCCAAAGCAGACAATATCTTACTGAGTGAGACTTGGGTCATGACAAGTGTTCTTGTTCACCCATTGGATTGAGTAAGTGCTAGAACCCATGTCTATGCTCTATTGAGAGTTTTATGTTGGGATTTCTTTAAGGCTAAATCCATGGTAATTCTATATTTTGATGATGTTTTCATGTTAGATCATAATCAAACTTGGTCTTGGTTCTTCATAGGGCCATGGATTTAGTTTTGTTTGGTTCATGAATATTGATTCACCAATGGTGTAGTGAGTTCATTAACCAACTGTGATCAAAGATTTTAATTAAATAATGATTCGTTGATTTTAATTGAGACCAATTGGAATGTGCTCATAACACTTAATCCTACCACTGTAATTTTTGTTTTACCTAGGGGTGTCCATTCGGTCGGTTCGGTTCGGTTTGGCACTATTCGGTTCTGTTTGGGTTCGGTTCGGTTTGGAAGATTGTCAACTGTTAACTGACTGAAATTTAATTCGGTTGGTTCAGTTCGGTTAACTGAATTACAAATTCGGTTCGGTTTGGTTATTCGGTTAACCGAAATGTAAAAAACCCAATTTTTATTTTAATTTTTTTTTTCATTTTTCACAACTTTTTTTTATATTTTTTTTCCTTTTTCTTTCATATTACAAAGAACGCATACTTTTCTTTGTTTTTAATTGTAAAAATACTTATATTTTATTATCTATAGTTATGTATAAGTATATTAATAATATAGAAAATGAAAATAAAAAATAAAATTTCGATTTTCGGTTCGGTTCGGTTCGGTTTTGCCTATAGGCAACTGATAACTGAACTGAAATTTTTAATTCGGTTCGGTTTTTAACCGAACTGAAATTTTTAACTGAAATAACCGAACTGAAATTGAAAATTCGGTTCGGTTGGTTCGGTTTGTTCGGTTAACCGAACTGTTTGCCCACCCGTAGTTTTACCTAGATTTTGTGGTTAGCATAGTTTGATCATGGGTTTTGCAAAGTAACTACTCTCTGTCCAAAATTTTAGAATAGTAAGTCAGTTTTAAATTGCTTTGATCAGAATCTTAAACAAAAATTTTGAGCTTCAAATCATTTTATCCATGAAGTACAATGAGTTAGTAAGATCCTTTAAAAAGATTAGAAGGATTGAGATTTGTTTACTATTTTTAATAAATCATACAAAATCTCTTAATAGAGAGTTGATAAATCCTGAGTGGTGTCTAGTCTTGGTCAAATTCCCGGAGATTGGACCATTGGATCTTTGATTTTATTTTTGGATAGAAACTAGACACACAGAGGCATGTCATACTAAAAAATCATTGAGATCAAGCCAAGGGAACTATGAGTTTCTTATTTTAGAAAATCTGATACCGTCTCTATAATTCCTAAAATTCTGTGATAGATTTGATAAACCTTGTAAATAATTATCCAAATGCTTTTTCTATGACCCAAAATTTAAACCATGCTTTGAACAAGGTTAATCAAGTTTAAATCCAGAGGCTAAGTGGTCCAAATCAATGAATGATTCATAGCTTGTTCATGTTCACACGTTCATTATCATCATATGTGTATTGATTCTTGTAATTTAGGACATTGGTATGTTGAACTTAGGCATGGATTCCTTTTAATCATGTTGAGATTATATCATCTCTATATGGACATTACATTGGCTCCTAGTTGAGACTTATATATCTGTAGGGATGTTGTGACTTCAATGAGTTAGAAGGAATTCATGATTTCATCATCCTCCCCATTTTGTTATGTCTAAGCTAATAATTTGGTAGAATATTTAGGATTTGATATTATATTGTGTTCAAAGCATGTGGACTAACCTTTGTTTTGTAGGGATATTAAAGTATGGCTTCTTAAACCACCCTTTATTTTTGTTTTATTTGATTTTATTAATTTTTGACTCCATGCGCGACACCTTAGACTAGGGTCTTGTCTTATGTGTGTATGTGAATGAGAAACTCTTCTTCTAGGCTTTCTATTTTTCGTATGCATTGCATGTTTCTGTATCACAATTGGATCCCGAGTAAGTTTCCTTCTTTATTTGCACATCATTCTATTTGCTATGTGAATTACGTGGTTTTGTATGTCTTTTATCGTTAGCAATCTTACACCTGTTTCAACATGCTTTTGGAATGTGTATATATATATATGTATTAGTTGAGGGAATGCTTAAATTAATAATTTGATTAAAAAGGATGTTGAGTAGAAGCCTATCACGAGATAGGATGAGAGGGGGTAGTTTAGTCTGACGGGCTCCTTCCCCTCTCATTCCATAATCCCCAGACCTAGTTAATCTTTGATTTCCAAAAGATCAGTTTGCTTTTAAAATGGTTTCTTAATTTTTTGTTTAAAAAATTAAGTGGCGACTCGTATTTGTATTTGAAAAGAAGTAAAACTTTGTTAGCCTGCGATATCCACAATCTACCAACTCTGCTAGGGATCAAACCCAGAATCTCTGGTTTCGTAGATAAGAATTTTAATTTTGGGTTCACTCGAGGATTAGACTTGAAAGCATCCTTTTAATCAAATCAATTAAATTTTGTGTGCCCGTTGCATTTCACTTGCATGTCTCGCCAGTCAATTGCACAGAACTATGACCTTGGAGGCTCGGGGTAACCCTGTCAGCTAAATTATCATGGAACTATGTGATCACTCTTGATCTCGTACCATGTGCTAGTATATAAAGCATCCTATTGGATGTCTGTCAAGGGTTCCTTATTTTGACCAAAACCCGGCCTTTGCATGATAGCCTATAGAACATTTCATTCTTAGAAAATCAATTCTTGATTAGGATTATGTGCTAGGGAGTTTTGTATGCCCAGAAGGGATTATTTGAGATGATGACGATATTTGCTTGATGTTGAATGTGTAACCTTTTAATCACTTTTGAGAAAATCCCCTTCATGTCCCACGACATTTGGGAACATGCCGAATTATGATTATAAGATTACATTTCTTATACCTTGTTAGATAAGCATCATTGACCTTATATGTATCTGAATTCATGAAAAGTGCGATAATTATCCAATCTTGTGATCCTTTCTACCCAAAACGTTTTAAACTCTCCATTGCAAATTTTGACCATCTTTTATCCCAAAAATGTTTTGAAAAACCAAAGGTCCATGGTTTACCTTAAAAATAAAAAAACTCAATCATATTTCATTAAGAAATGTCAAAGAAAAATCAAAATCCTTGAGAATTATTTTCAAAAGATCTTATTAGTCGAGAAATACTTTCTTTAAAAATGCTCAACCTTGGAAAATGTAGCAAGGATCATAATGAAAGGAGAAATTAGCGCACTTGACATGGGTGAAGATTTTATATGCTTAAGTGTTTTGTATGTTAGTATTAGATTTTTCCCCCTTTCTTTGGCATATAGAATAGGCACACACACATGTGCATAGCATCCGCATGACATATGAATCATTCAAAAGCATTTTTACCAAAGCATTTTCAACAAATAAAAAAGTAATAAAGATAAAAATTATTATCAATTAAGGGGAAAAAAACAAAATTCTTTTGAAAGTCAAAATTGATTTAAATAAAATGTGATTGTAGGTGAAAAATAGAACCTGATTCAGGCACAATTTGGGTTAGAGATTCTACAGCAAGGCTAGTAATAAGAGAAATTAATATCAACATGGCGCACAAAGGAAATACTATGGAAGTAGCGTAGTTAAGAGCAATAGTAGAGCAACAAGCTGAACAGATGAACCATATGATGACTATGATGGAAGCAATAGCACGCTAGTTGCCCACAGAAAATCCATAGGTTGTCGATCCTCTTCCAGCCGCAAGGGAGGAGGATTGGTATGATGACCCAGAAATGCAAAGGGTCGAAATACCACGAGCTGAGAGAGACAGATTGGAGAAGGAAAGAGTTGAGAAAATTGAGAATGAAAGGGTAATGGCTGAGAAAGTAGAAATACTTGAGAGGGTGGTTCGAAAGGCTCATGGGGTCGATAACTATTTGCTGGAGTTGGAAGGATTATATGAAAGAGTTCATGAGACGCTACCCGTCGGGTTTAAGATGCTAGTCTTTGATAAATATGACGGAACAAGGAATCCTCACAGCCATGTCTGAATGTGTATTGGAGCATTCCACCCAAGTGGCTTGAGCACCACAATTGTGGCCATCCTATTTCAGCAAACCTTAACTAGGGGCCGCCTTGGCATGGTACCTCATGCTCGAACCAAGCAAGACTAGGATTTGTGGAGAAGTTGTCAAGTCACTTATAGCTCAATATGAGTACAATCAGGATCTAGACATCATGGTCCAGGATTTGGAAACCGCCAGGCAAGGAAACATGGAGTCCTTCACTGATGGAGAGGCAAGGCGACCAAAATGGTACAAAGGCCATCCGAAAAAGAATAGATTAGGATGCTAATGAACAACCTCCAGGCAGTCTATCAAGAAAAGATGAGGTTTTAATTGATCAATACTTTATCTTTGACATGGGAACCAGAATTGAGGATGCAATTCAAGAGGGGGTAATTAAGAAAGAGGAACCACAAGGTAGTTATAGGCGATCAAACTATGGGACAGGTAGAGGACATTTGGGAGGTCACTCTGGCCCCACCGATGTCAACGCATTGAGTGAGCCAAAAAGAAAATTTGAAACAAGAAGTCATCCGGGAATGGATAAACCGCGAAGGCAATTCTCAAATTTGGGAGTATCGTTATCTATTGCCCTCGACAGGTTGGTAGCAAAAGGGCACCTCTGCCCATTGGAAGCACGATCGATGTAGAACACGCCTCCTCCAAACCTTAGAATAGACTTGTATTGCAAATTCCATCAGGTACATGGGCATTCTATGTATCATTGTTCAAGGTTGAGGCATAAGATTCAAGATCTAATTGATAAAAAGGTAATATCCAAACCACCTGCCAACCTGCCCTATGTCACTAAAATCCGCTGCCAAATCATCATGCTGTGCCACCGCTCTAGGGCATATTCTTTTTGGAATTTAAAGAAACTTCCTTTGATCCTTCCAATTTGATCACTAAGATTGGCCAGCCAAAGAAGACCTATCGATTGCCAAAAGACACAATGATCTATACTCTTGGGAAATTTAGGAAAAATACAACAAAAGAAGCTGCTACCCTTGAGTGCTGGGCTTAGGATACCGATAGCTCTATTTGGTATGAAGAAGGGGACAGCTAGAATATCAACCAAGTTAATGAGAATCCGTGGTACGAAAGTGATGGAGAGAAGAATCTAGAAAAAGATAATGTGGGGGTTACCAAAGCACAAGATGACTTATTGATAAGGGAAGAGGTTAACCACCCAACTTGATTAGGGATGCTTTTCAAACCATATGAGCTAGTGGAAGATCACCTAGGTAAGAGTTCGATAAAGGGAAGGGAAAAGTAAACGAAGAAGAGGATGAAGATAGGGTTTTGAAATAAATAAAGAAGACGTAGGCCAACATCACAATTTGGGGTTGTTGATCGCCTTTAAACGTCACAGACAAGCAGTTTTGGATGCTCTAAACTAGTCAGACTTTTCTATCAACATCTGATGAGAGCTGATATTAGCTTAATATTAGCTCGATAAGGAGTAAAAACTGACTGGATTTAACCCCATTTCTCTAGTGTTACCTGCACTTGTGTTTTAATTCGTTTCTTTACACAATGATGTATTTTTCGTGGTATGTTGTTGTGTTTAGCTCTTTGAATGCAGGTTCTGAAGTTAAAATGAATAACAAGTTGAAAGGAATAACTCAAGAAACAAATTAATGAAGTCTTGATACCAATCGATTGACATCATATCAATCGATTGACATTTTTTCATGATCAATCAATTGGTGTTTTTACCAATCGATTGAAATTTTTATCAATCGATTGAGATCTTTATCAATCGATTGACTAAAACTGGAAACAGTCTGTGTTAATGGAGCAAGATTTCAGCAATCAGGACGACGACCAGTCGTTATGGAGTGAACCTGGACACCTTTAGCCCGTGAATTTGACATTATATATAGAGGAGAGTGAAGAGGGTAAAGGGTTGGCTTATTTTGTATTTTTGTATTGTAGGATTTCTCTAATTTTTGAAGCTCAAGATTCTACATTGTTGAGTTCAGTGCAGAGTCAGGTTTATCTTTCATGTGATTAACATCCTGTATTAGTTTAGTTTTGAGTTCTTTATAATTTAGTGTAAGGTTGATTTTGGAATAGAAATTTTCATTTCAAATTTTAATCCATGTCTCTCTTTAATGTAATTTCTCAATTTATTTCTATTCACGAAGCGAAAGAGATGCTAGCCTAAAGTTCTGGTTGGGAATAATGTGAGGAAACATTGTTTCCAGCCACTGGCATGATTCTGTTTAAGAATCAGTGTCAATCGATTGGATACAGAATCCAATCGATTGACATAGATTCCAAGTCAATCGATTGATATACTTGTCAATCGATTGAAAGCCATTTCATATCAATCGATTGAGATGATGTCAATCGATTGGTATGTTTATGACTTGGGTTTACTCCTTTTTGTATTCCAGTAACTTTTGCTTCAGAAACTAAGCCCAAATTGATCTT
Organism: Hydrangea macrophylla; assembly: GCA_033977485.1. Classification (NCBI taxonomy): domain Eukaryota; kingdom Viridiplantae; phylum Streptophyta; class Magnoliopsida; order Cornales; family Hydrangeaceae; genus Hydrangea; species Hydrangea macrophylla. Next base: position 31,788,630 of record CM066993.1, read on the forward strand.
TCTAGTTCAAATTGCAGTCTGATTTTGAAATAAGAGCTCTTTTGATTAATTAACTCAATGAACACTCATAACAAACACATCGAATATTTCATACTCAATTTGTTAGTTATTGTTCATGGCTTTAATTAACTTTTTATTTCAGTCCTTCATAAATAAGTTAGGTAAACGAACCACTAAGTATGCAAGATTCACATACTTAGTGTCTAGAATGCTTAACTTAATCATTTTCGAAATAAGGAATACTCTAAGGATAAAACCCCAGCTGTTCGTTTTGAAATCATGGTAGTGGCTGGTACTTTGTGGATTCACATATTCCCAACTCTTTTTATATTTAATTTCATATCACAGTTGTTAATTCTATATAGTTAAGTTATCGCTTTACTTTATTTTATTTCTTTTATTTACTCTATAGGACTGTTAGAAACCCCCCCCCCCCCCCCCCAGCTAAAAGAAATCATCTTTTATTTGAATTTAGGATTCAATCTAGATCTTTCTGCTTTCATCTTTCGTCCTTTGGGATTCGACCCGGTCTTATCGGTTTTAACGCGACGCGACCGTCTACACTTGGACGTACTCTTCAGAGAACACATTTCAAGTCGTGTCAAGTTTTTGGCGCCGTTGCCGGGGACGGTAACGAAGGCCATGAATTTTTGGATTGATCCAATCTTTCCTTATCCTATTTCTATCTTTTTTTTTTCTTTCGTTCTTCAGACACAAGCTGCGTTATTTGTGTCATTCTATGTCCTTTGACTCCACTGAAGCTTTCATCACTGATCTATTTGAAGATTCCATTGATAGTGATGATAATCCCATTTTTACTCCGTCTATTTCTAATCCAATGTCTGATACGGAGAGTCAACAAGGAGAGAATGGGCATGACCTCATCGATGACGGTCAACGACCTCTACGAGAACTCTTGGCTCCTGATCGTACTGCCACACCTTCTTGTATCCGCATTCCTCCGCACACGGGTACATTCCATTTTCGTAACGGGATGATTCAAATTTTACCCACATTTCACGGGATGGATAAAGAGAAGGTGTACTTGCACATTCGAGATTTCGAAGACGTTTGTGGCACTTTCACAGATCAGACTTGTCCGAGTGACATAATCCGACTAAAGCTTTTCCCCTTCACCTTGAAGGACAAAGCAAAGTCATGGTTGTTGTCGCTCAAACCAAACTCTATTTCAACTTGGCCAGCAATTCATGAAGCCTTTCTTAAAAAATTCTTCCCTAACTGATTAACAAATGACATTTTGAGACAGATCAAGATGTACAATCAAAAAGAGGAAGAAACTTTCGCTGAGGCATGGGAACGTTTTAAGGATTTGTTACTGCTCTGCCCACATCATGGGTTTGAGAAGTGGCGAACAATAAGCTTCTTCTATGATGGCCTAAGTCCAAAGTCAAAGAAGCTCGTAGAAACTACGAGTGATGGTGAGTTTATGAGCAAAAATGCTGACCCAGCAGAAGCTCATTTCGAATGGTTAGCCGAACATGCACCAGAATGGGAAACTTAAGTGACGAGAACTCAGACCAGTTCAAGTTCAAGTAAAAAGAGTATTTATCAGTTGAAAGCGGAAGATGGCTTGATGGAAAAATACGAGCAACTGGCTCGTAAATTGGAAGTTTTAGAGGCAAAGAAGGACCCGGTAATACAATTTGCATCTGAAGAATCATGTTCGAGTTGTCTACAAATGGGGCATACCTCTCAACATTGCCAAATATACCCTGTTTATCAAGAACAGAGTCCAGTAGAGGTACACGCTGTAAATGCCCCTGGTCGTTTCAACCCCAATGATAGGTGGAGTCATCCTGGTTTTGATCAAAGAAACAGTGCTGCTGCAGCAAACCCATCTCAACAATGGCAGCCGAATAAAGGAAACCAATACCGACCTCAGAACCAGGGATACCACCAGAGTTATCAACCTCCTACCTATCAACAAAATCAAGGGTATCATCAGAATCAATATCAACAAAATCATTCACCTCAGATCAACTACAATCAGGGGGGCAACAACCAAACCTCATCAAACACTTACGTGCCACCTTATAAGAAGGCACAAGAGGATCCTAATACACTCATGATGCAGCAGATGATGCAACTAATGAGTAAACTCAACACCAGTGTAGAGAGGTTAGCTGCCCAACAAGAAGATCGAGAACGAACCATGTTCCCTGCACAACCAGAGCCAAATCCTAAAGGCCAACCCTCGGGATCTGGACCACATGAGGAGGCCAAGGCTGTAACTGTGTTGAGAAGTAGAAAGGAAATTGAGAAAGTCTCTTTGCCCTCACAACCTGTAGTTAGTAATGAAGAAGAGGTAGAGAATGAAGAAGAATTGGTGGAAGAAGGAAGAGAGGGCGAAACAGTTGAGCCCAAAATAACAGTTCCTGAGGATACTGAAATAAAGAGAAGACTTGGAAAAGAACCTCTTCTCGAAGAGGCTCCCAAAAGCCCTTTTCCAGCACCATATCCTCAAAGGTTGAAGAAATCTAAACAAGAAACCAAAAGTCAGGAGTTTTTGGAGTTATTCAAGCAAGTGAAGATCAATCTCCCACTCCTTGACGCAATTAAACAAGTGCCTTCCTACGCCAAGTTCTTGAAAGACTTGTGCACGGTTAAGAGAAAGAAAAGTGTTAAGAAGAGTGCTTATTTGGCGTGCCAAGCAAGTGCAATCGTAAAACACGACTTGCCTCCCAAGTACAAGGATCCAGGCACACCAACGGTTTCTTGCATAATCGGTCAGAAGAAAGTGAACAATGCTCTGCTCGACTTAGGATCGAGTGTGAATCTCTTACCTTACACTGTTTACCAACAGCTAGGGTTGGGAGAACTTAAGCCAACTCGCATTACTCTCCAACTTGCAGATTGATCGATTAAATATCCGCGAGGAGTTTTAGAGGATGTTTTGGTCTAGATTGACACTTTTGTCTTTCCTGTTGACTTCGTTGTTCTAGACACCGAACCAGTCCACAATGCTAAATCCCAGATTCTGGTGATCTTTGGACGTCCTTTTCTTGCGACGATTGATGCAACTATCAAAGTGAGGAGTGGAGTAATGACCGTTGTTTTCGGGAACATGACATTGAACATCAAGATCTTCTCAAATCCCAAAATAGAGGATCTTGATGATGATGAGGAGAAAGTAAACTGGGTAGAATCAGTAATTCAAGATTGCTTTGATTCAACTGCTCATTTTGATCCTGTGGAGTATTATGACTAACTCATGTTATGAATTGGATAGATACACTCCACAAGATGAAATGATGAGCCAGATATGTGCTATATTGGAGGTTATTGAAGAGGAAGTTGCAAGACCAATGTGGACGGCTCAATATGAGCAACTACCGCCAAAGACCAAGTTGGCTGTGCCGTCGAACCTGCAATTTCCAGAATTGGAATTGAAAGAGCTCCTAAACGAATTGAAATATGTGTTTCTGGGAGAAGAGAAAACCTTTCCTGTGATAATTTCATCCGTTTTAAATCACGAACAGGAAAGTAAACTGATCTAGTTGCTTAAGCAACACAGGAGTGCGTTAGGATGGACTGTTGCTGATTTAAGAGGAATTAGTCCATCCATATGCACCCACAGGATTTACCTTGAGGAAGATGCCAAACCTTGTCGTCAAATGCAAAGGCGTCTAAACCCAAACATGCAAGAGGTAGTGAAGAAGAAAGTTCTGAAATTGCTGGATGTTGGGGTTATTTATCCAATTTTGGATAGTCCTTGGGTAAGTCCGACTCAAGTAGTGCCGAAGAAAGCCGGCATTACAATGGTAGAAAATAAAGAAGGAGAATTGGTACCAACACGTGTGACCACAAGCTGGCGCATGTGTATTGATTACAGAAGATTGAATGCGGTGACTCGAAAGGATCATTTCCCATTACCTTTCATGGATCAAATGCTCGAAAGAGTAGCGGGTCACCAATTCTACTGCTTCCTGGACGGTTATAGTGGTTATAACCAAATTGAAATTGATCCTGCTGATCAAGAGAAAACCACTTTTACCTGTCCGTTTGGAACATTTGCATATCGCCGGATGCCATTTGGATTGTGCAACGCACCTGCCACTTTTCAGCGGTGCATGCTGAGCATCTTCAGCGATATGGTTGAAAAGATCATGGAGGTTTTTATGGATGACTTCTCCGTATTTGGAAGCAGTTTTGATGATTTCTTAGAGAACCTCCAGAAAGTCCTGAAAAGATGTGAGGATAAGAATTTGGTCCTCAACTGGGAAAAATGTCACTTTATGGTGACAAAAGGGATTGTCTTGGGACATATCGTGTCTGCTGAGGGAATACAGGTAGACAAGGCAAAGATCGATATAATTTCCAACCTTCCTGTCCCTACTACAGTGAAAGAAATACGATCGTTTTTAGGTCACGCCGGTTTTTACCGAAGGTTTATTAAGGATTTCAGTGCTGTATCTAGGCCGATGTGCCAGCTCCTTGTTAAGGACCAACCATTTGAGTGGAACAGCAAATGCCAGGAATCTTTTGATAAACTCAAACATCATCTCACAACAGCTCCGATAATGCAATCTCCGGATTAGAGTCTTCCTTTTGAGCTGATGTGTGATGCAAGTGACACAGCGATCGGAGCTGTATTAGGACAAAGGAAGGACAAGAAGCCTACTGTGATCTATTATGCTAGCAGAACTCTTGATGGAGCTCAACAAAATTACTCTACTGCTGAAAAAGAGTTGTTGGCAATTGTATTCGCACTGGAAAAATTCAGGCAATATCTTATTGGCTCACAGATCATCTGTTTCACTGGTTATGCTGCATTGAAGTATCTGCTATCCAAAAAGGATACCAAACAGTGATTGATACGCTGGATTCTCTTGCTCCAAGAATTTGATTTGGTTATCAAAGATAAAAAAGGGGTGGAGAATGTTGTAGCCGATCACCTCTCACGATTGACGTTTGAAGACAATTCTTCACAATCCATTCCGATCCGTGAATCTTTCCCAGATGAACAGCTTTTTGCTGCAACCAGTTTGCCCTGGTATGCAGACATTGTCAATTATTTGGCAACAGGGGAGACCCCATCTCATTGGTCCACCCCTGACAGAAAGAGGTTTCTATCCATCGCCCGATGGTTTTACTTTGATGATCCGTACTTGTTTAAGTACTGTGCGGATCAAGTAATTAGACGATGTGTCCCCGAGGAAGATATCTCTCAAATTCTAGCTTCCTGCCACTCAGAGGCCTGTGGTGGCCATTTCTTAGCTCAGAAAACTGCTCAAAAGGTGTTTAGTAGTGGTTTCTACTGGCCGACGGTTTTCAAAGACTGTTATGCATTTTGCAGAGCATGTGCTAGATGCCAAATGTTAGGGAGTTTATCTAAAAGAAATGAAATGCCGATGACCCCGATCATCACTATCGAAATCTTCGATTGCTGGGGTATTGATTTCATGGGGCCATTTCCACCATCCTCTCATTTTGAATACATCCTTTTGGCGGTTGAATATGTGTCCAAGTGGGTTGAGGCTGTTTCGACTAGGAGAAATGATCACAGAACGGTAATCTCATTCTTAAAAGAAAATATTCTTTCGAGATTTGGAACACCGAAAGCCATGATTAGCGATCGTGGAACCCATTTTTGCAATAGGCCTTTCGAGGCGTTGATGAAGAAATATGGGGTCAATCATAAGATTGCGTTATCATATCACCCACAGTCAAATGGTCAGGCAGAGCTAGCTAATAGGGAAATTAAACATATCCTGGAAAAGACTGTCAACATCAACATAAAGGATTGGTCGTCACGTTTAACTGATGCTTTGTGGGCATATAGGACGGCGTATAAGACGAACCTTGGGATGTCTCCCTATAGGCTGATTTATGGAAAAGCTTGCCATTTGCCTGTGGAACTGGAACATACGGCATACTGGGCCACTAGATTGCTGAATTTTGACATTCATGAGAGTGGTACATTGAGGAAGTTACAACTCAATGAATTAGAGGAGATCAGGAATGATGCATATGATCGTGCTCGAACGTATAAATCAAAATTAAAAGCTAAGCATGATCAATCGATCCTGAGAAAGAAGCTTGAACCGAGACAGAAAGTGTTACTTTATGATTCAAAGCTTCATCTCTTTCCCGGGAACCTGAGGTCGAGGTGGATAGGACCATTTATTGTCAAAGAAGTTTTTCCTCATGGGGCAGTAGAGATTGTTAACCCTAAAAATGGTAATGCATTCAAAGTCAATGGGCAGCGTTTAAAGCCATTTTTGGAGAAGTTCGAACCAGAATCAGAGACCATCCAACTGGATGATCCTGATTATGTCACGCCCCGGCGTAGCAAAATAAGGAAAATTTTTCATTTCCGTTTTGGACCCGTAGGTCATGACAGGTGATGGATCGCTTGTCCTGTACTTAGCTTAACATGTACCAGAAAACAGAGTATATAAAGCAACAGGGAGGATAATATTAAACATATTACAACTTCAAATAATATTACATTGTCCTTTAATAAAATATCCTTAAGGCACAAACGCCTTATTCAAATTAAAAACATTATCCATATCCTTATTACAACTTTATTTAAATTAGAAAAGTAACGCTGCAGGTTCCTCTAGCTGGCATAATCATATTGCCCTGCATAACCATTTCCTGAACATTTTGGATGTCCAGGACAAAATAAAGTCATCAGCTAATGAAAGCCGAGTGAGTATAACGAACACACAAGCAATGTATATAAAAGTACATTAACAGTTATTATAAATGTTTGGTACCTTAGAGTACGATTAATCCATTATTCCAATCATCGCATGATAACAATTAATAACAGTTTAAGTAATGAATAATTAAGACCGTGCATGAACCATGAAATCATCTCATCTCACTGACTCTTTTATCTCGATCACAATCTCTTGACTCATTCGGTCCACCTAGAACCATCCGGCACAATGCCGTTAGTTTAGAAGGTCTGTCAATATGTCTGCCGTATTTAAGTTGGTCTCGACATACCTAGACATTCAAGGTTATAATAACCTGTGGAATACTTTAATTAATCTACCGTATCTGAAGCGGCCTGGAATAATTTAAAGCTACCACCAGACTGACCTACCGTATCAAAAGCGGTCTGGGCTCAGCCCTCTTAATTAATCTACCGTATCTGCAGCGGCCTGGAATAATTAAGGCTATCACAAGACTCTGATTGACCTACCGTATCAAAAGCGGCCTGGGCTCAATCCTTCTTAATTAACCTACCGTATCTCAAGCGGCCTGGGATAATTAAGGTTACCCGTCCCGAGACATTCTCACAACATACATGCTGACCAACGACCCCTTTCCATACATGCCATCTCGACTATGCAAATGAGTAATTTATTCTCTTTCTTGTTTATATAGAGGTATCAGAGCGGGCGTACGACTTGTTCTTTCTTTACATATTTTCTTATAAAGGTATCAGAGTGATATAACTTAAATCTTTCTTCTCACATTTGCTTTGTAGACTGTTATCAGAGTGGTTTCTTCTTATCATTATTTATCGATTAAATCAACTTATCTAATTCTCGCTTTCAAAATCTATTTTCCTTTTCTTTATTAACAAGGTACAATGTACTTAGAATCATTGAATTAACATCCACGATCCAAATTATCAAGTCACATATGAGGCAACATGTAAATTCATCAAAGAATGCTTTAATACGCTTTTTCAGCTACCGGTACGCAAGTGGGTCCACTTTAAAGCAATGCCTTCAAAAATGAGTTATAATTTTTGTAGGTAAATTACATACCAAAAGAAAGGTCTTTGAGTCTAGTTTCCAACGCTTCAAACGGCGCGCGTTTTCGAGTTTTCTAGAGGGAGTTATGGCCGTTTTACTAAAAGTCGTCAGTGCTGAAAAATGTCAATCGATTGACACTTCTGTCAATCGATTGGATTACATGTCAATCGATTGAATGACATGTCAATTGATTGAATGACATGTCAATCGATTGGATTACATGTCAATCGATTGAATGACATGTCAATTGATTGAATGACATGTCAATCGATTGAATGACATGTCAATCGATTGAATATGTTTCCAATCGATTGGAACTTCATCTTCATCCTCCAGACGCTGTAAAAACGAGTTTTTCTTCCATTTTTCAATCTGGAACCAACCAGGTCATGTAATATACCATTCTCTTCCTTTTTTCATGTAGATTATGAATATATAAGTTTTACATACCGATTATTACCGTATCTCTACTTATAAGTGAAAATCCGAGAGTCGTCGAAATTTCTTTTTGACCGTTCGTCGCAACCGTTACGAATTAAGGCCTAAGATTTGAAATGAAGCTTACTGGGACTATAATCTTCCATTTCCAATTTACAGAAACCATTTTGGTTGAGTTTGGTGAGAACACCATTTTTGTACCTTCAAACTTATATATATGTATATATACGTATAACTCTAAAATTGATACCCCAGGCTTGTAGCTAATGACTAATATTACATTATAAGTGAGTTCGAAAGACTCACTGGTCTTTAGATAAGGCTGTGAGACTTGCCGAAAGAAGACGGAAATTCCGAAATATAGGCTATGGCCTCTTTGAAGCTTTGAGAGCTCACTGAGATGATTCAATTTCTGTTTTCCCTTCTTTTCGTCCAATTCCCAGAATGTACAAGTGACTGTGTGCTTGTGTTTTGAGAGATGAAGAGCAATGAAACTTGAATGTGTGTGTGTGTATATATTCTTGGCCGAGAGAGAGGGTGTGTGTGAAATGCTTATGCTTGCAATTGTCTTGTGTGTGTGTGTAGTATGTATGTGTGTTTTTGTGTTGCAAGTGTTAATGTAGTTATAGAGGCAAAGTCACTGAATTTCACTTTGCAAGTTGCAAGTGAATTATTAGAACGAAATGATTTTGAAGATAACATTACAGCAGGTGACTGATGCGGTCACTTCACAAATAATACAGTTAGTCCGTTAAATCCGTTTGGTTCAGTTAGATCAGTTAGGTTGGTCCGGGTAGTCTAGGAAAATACCCCAAATAATTATTAGGGACCAAAAATGTAAGCAACGTGATAAAATATTTTATTAATAGTTTTAATCCCAAATTGTTGGGTAACTTAGGGGCGCAGTCTTAAGCAATATTAATTAAATTAAAAATTACTAACGGGTCACATAAAATAAAGCCATGTAATTAGAATTAATCAACATACGTGTTAATCATTTATGAAATAATATCATTATTAAAATAATACACCGTAGTAAAAGGAAATGGCATTTGTATTTAAAATTAACAACACAAGCATAATTTATTTGTACTAATAATATTACCACTAGAATTAATATATAAAAATAAAAAGACATTTCTTATTTAATATTAGGGGCGCGAAAATACAGGTTGCTACAGATTATTCTTCTTGAAAATTTGGAGAATCTTGTGTTGTTGTATAATAGTTTCTTTTCTTTGTGTGTTTCTTTATTTCTGCTTCTTATTGTTCTTATTTCTGTCTTTCTGATTGGCTATAGGATGAATCCATTGCAGATGAATCCACTGCACTTCCTTCCACATTTGCTCTACCATGGGGTCCGTTCTCCAGGTACCCCAGAACAGAGGGAACAAGAAAAAACCATTTTCACTCCACTCTCCAGCTCATACCTAGATTCCCCTAATGCGGCAATCGCCAACATGAACACCTGGGATCTTCTGTGCGCAGTTCGTGAAATCCTGGAAGACCTTCAAATCGATTCGGACGGGGAAGTCGTGGAGTACTCCATGGATTATGCTGTAGGAGAAGACCTTTCTTCCCCTGAACCTGAGCAGAATTGATAACTCCTGTAGTAGTGAATGAGACGGAATTTTGTTTCTAGTTTTTCTTTCTGTTCGTTTGTCCTTCAACCAAAATCTTGTACTTCTGGATGATAATAATCCAATTCGAGCAATAAGATTGATGATTTCTGTTTAAATTCTTCCTACTTTTGTGATTGATGGGTTTGATTCTTGTTTGAATGCTCGAAATCTTGATTTAATCTTGAAAATGAATTCTTAAACTGTTGGGGGTGATTACATGAATTTCTTTAGTCAATCGATTGAACATGTTTGTCAATTGATTGAATTTTTTCTGTGTCAATCGATTAAAAGTTTTAGTCAATCGATTGAACTCTTTTATCAATCGATTGACATCTAATGTCAATCGATTGACATTTTCCCCAGACGTAATGTCTGTTCATCTCCCTCTCCCTCATCTCATTTCAAAATATTCAGAGAGAGGGAGAAGAAGCGATTCCGAGGGAGTGAGAAGGAGACCCCTCCCCATAATTTCCATCATCATCATCCTCATCTCTCCACCTCCACCGCCACCACCTCCAGCTGCTGTTCCCCCATCAGCTGTGAGTGACCCGACGGCTGTCGCCCAGACTGGGACAGCTGCTGAGGGTGACGGTAAGGTAGCTATTGATCCAGTTCATGATGGTGCACCCGTGTCATCTGGTGACCAGATTGCTAAGCTTTAGGAGGGAGTGTTGGAGAGCGAGAGAGTATTTTGTTGTTTCTTATCTTGTGATCTCGCTTACATTATTTTTGTTGATTTGTGGATACTTTATTTTGGTTGGTTGGATAGCTTCGTTGGATAGTTGGTTTTCGGTTATATCTGTACTTGGACTTTATTGATTTTTGGACATTTTTATTACAGATAGTTCTGTTTGCTCTTGGATGGTGTTTCTATTGTTGAATCTTTCGATTATTATCCATTTACGTTTGATCTTGGTTGTTTGTGGAGGTTGGTATATTGAAACAGGTGAATTTTCTGATGTGTACTGAAATGCTTGAATCAGGTGATATTTTCTTTTACTTGAAATACTTCCATTTGGGACAATGTCGATTTCAGTTGGGGGTAGGAAGTAGATATCCACCTGTGTTTTCTTGAATTTAAAATACACACCTGTTTAATATTAAAATTTCCGTGTTGTTCTTGATTTCAAAAAAAAAAAAACTTTTGTTGAGTTTCTAACTTTCAAAGCCTCGTTTCTCTTAGCTAAATTATTGTGCAATGATGCATTCATATCTTTCTTGTTATATTATGGCCTTCAATTATATGTTACTTAGCCGCTAATCTGGTTTTACGTCCATAACATAAATATATCCTGAAAACATTTTGCACGAGTTGACAATCACGAAAGAATCTTTGAATCAGAGTGAAATATGATTGTCATGTGAATGGATTAATAGTAAAACTTTAAACCCTAGTGAGTTTCGAGCCATTCTTTTATTCTGAGGGTTAATCGCAAAAAAAACTCGTGTCAATTCTTGAAATGCACCTTTTTCTAGTTGAGAGTCTCATACTTGTTTCATTTGGCTGATGCGTCAGGAGAACGTTCAAGATCTACTAATTTAAAAACTCAGGAAATACTTGAGATAAGTTATTATGTTTAGAAGATGATTTAGGCCATCGTTTTCTCGCCTCATCACCCGAGAAAGTCTAAATTCCCACCTACTTATCACAAATCAATGCCTCTACTTACAATTACATATTTATAGTTAAGCATGTGACGGTTTTGTGAGAATAGTTAAAGGAGGAAGAAAGAGAAGATGTTAAAAAAAAAAAAAAAAGGAATCAGTGAAAGATGAAGGAATGAAAGAAATTGGAGGTTGGATAAATAAAAATTTGCGAAGTGAAGTTGATATTAATATGTCACATGCTTGAACCCATTTCCACATTTCACCATCTTTAACCTTTCTTCATATTTCTGTCACAAGTCCTAAGGATTCTAGATTATATTAATAAATCTCGGGTATGAAATGAGTTTTCCATAGTAGATCGCTCCTAAAGTAATTGGTATTCCATTCATGGGACTCATGCACTTTAAAATAAGCGTTTTTCAGTGTCTAGTATGTAAGCATGTTTGATTGCCTCTACATTTACTCATTTGAGCTTCATATTATGAGTGCATAATTTTTACGCCAGTTTCAGAGTGATTCTATTTTGAACGTAAACCAAGTGAGAATTGAGTTGAAACTATGAAATCTTGAACATGTCAATCCAAATAATTCTGATATAAAGATTTCAATTGTAGTTGTTAACTCCTCACACACATACAAGGATATATATAAAGGCTGTGGATGTAGTTTAACTTGAATAGTTACTTTGTAACATGTTGTTTACTTCCATAGCATGATAAAGGAATTCATGTCTTTGTTAAGCAGAATTTTTAGCATAAAAGAGAAACTGAAGTTCTTTGATGAGTTTAGAAAATTTGACATTTGAATTTTGTGGGTAAATTCTCTGAAAACCCTCACGAGACACAACTCGTCCATTAGGGTAAACCTAAAGGTTCAAAGGCTTGTTGCAAACGCTAAATGCAACCGCGATTCCTGCGACAGTGAGTTAGGATTTCTCTTTTGTTTTAGCTCAATAAAACTGTAACGTCAATTGTTGGTCGTCTTAGTTTGTATTAATTCCGCTTCATTGCTAGAGACTAGCAAAGCGCTAGTTGGGGGTCGTGATGAGAGCTGATATTAGCTTAATATTAGCTCGATAAGGAGTAAAAACTGACTGGATTTAACCCCATTTCTCTAGTGTTACCTGCACTTGTGTTTTAATTCGTTTCTTTACACAATGATGTATTTTTTGTGGTATGTTGTTGTGTTTAGCTCTTTGAATGCAGGTTCTGAAGTGAAAATGAATAACAAGTTGAAAGGAATAACTCAAGAAACAAATTAATGAAGTCTTGATACCAATCGATTGACATCATATCAATCGATTGACATTTTTTCATGATCAATCGATTGGTGTTTTTACCAATCGATTGAAATTTTTATCAATCGATTGAGATCTTTGTCAATTGATTGACTAAAACTGGAAACAGTCTGTGTTAATGGAGCAAGATTTCAGCAATCAGGACGACGACCAGTCGTTATGGAGTGAACCTGGACACCTTTAGCCCGTGAATTTGACATTATATATAGAGGAGAGTGAAGAGGGTAAAGGGTTGGCTTATTTTGTATTTTTGTATTGTAGGATTTCTCTAATTTTTGAAGCTCAAGATTCTACATTGTTGAGTTCAGTGCAGAGTCAAGTTTATCTTTCATGTGATTAACATCCTGTATTAGTTTAGTTTTGAGTTCTTTATAATTTAGTGTAAGGTTGATTTTGGAATAGAAATTTTCATTTCAAATTTTAATCCATGTCTCTCTTTAATGTAATTTCTCAATTTATTTCTATTCACGAAGACAAAGAGATGCTAGCCTAAAGTTCGGGTTGGGAATAATGTGAGGAAACATTGTTTCCATCCACTAGCACGATTCTGTTTAAGAATCAGTGTCAATCGATTGGATACAGAATCCAATCAATTGACATAGATTCCAAGTCAATCGATTGAAAGCCATTTTATATCAATCGATTGAGATGATGTCAATCGATTGGTATGTTTATGACTTGGGTTTACTCCTTTTTGTATTCCAGTAACTTTTGTTTCAGAAACTAAGCCCAAATTGATCTTTCTAGTTCAAATTGCAGTCTGATTTTGAAATAAGAGCTCTTTTGATTAATTAACTCAATGAACACTCATAACAAACACATCGAATATTTCATACTCAATTTGTTAGTTATTGTTCATGGCTTTAATTAACTTTTTATTTCAGTCCTTCATAAATAAGTTAGGTAAACGAACCACTAAGTATGCAAGATTCACATACTTAGTGTCTAGAATGCTTAACTTAATCATTTTCGAAATAAGGAATACTCTAAGGATAAAACCCCAGCTGTTCGTTTTGAAATCATGGTAGTGGCTGGTACTTTGTGGATTCACATATTCCCAACTCTTTTTATATTTAATTTCATATCACAGTTGTTAATTCTATATAGTTAAGTTATCGCTTCACTTTATTTTATTTCTTTTATTTACTCTATAGGACTGTTAGAACCCCCCCCCCCCCCCCCAGCTAAAAGAAATCATCTTTTATTTGAATTTGGGATTCAATCTAGATCTTTCTGCTTTCATCTTTCGTCCTTTGGGATTCGACCCGGTCTTACCGATTTTAACGCGACGCGACCGTCTACACTTGGACGTACTCTTCAGAGAACACATTTCATGTCATGTCAACATCACTCCGGAAGATCTCATAGGGATGATCAACAATAATCCGACCCTCGCTATTACCTCCACCTCGAATGACTTGCCCCCTGGAGTGCCCGCTCTCAACAAGCCATTACACGTAATTGTCGAGTGTTTGGGAAATTCTCTGCCTGCCTGCCTTGTTGATATTGGATCTGCTCTGAACGTGTGCCCATTTCAAACATCCAAGAGGATGGGTCTACATGAGTCAACTTTCATACCCTCTGAGCAGAAGGTGAGTAAATACGATAATATGTACAAAACAATCATGGGCATCATATTTATCAATCTCAATGTGGGACCATTAGAAAAAGAAGTTGAATTTTAAATTATTAATATCCCTGCATCATTTAATCTACTCTTCGAAAGACCATGGTTGGACAGCCTAGGTGCGATTCCGTCGACAATCCATCAGAAGGTCACATGTGTTTGGGGGAACAAGGTCTATGATATTATTAGGGATAGTTGGATCCATGTGTTTGAAGCCTCGACAAGTGCTTTGATTCTGGAAGTACAACTGCAAGGGAAAGAAATGAGCCTAGGGGGGTTTAAGTTCATCAACATGTTGGAGGATGGAAATCCAAGGGAATTTCTACCACTGTATTTCGATCAGTATGCGAGTCCACTGGTTGTTGAAATCATGAGAAAGATGGGCTTTTCTCGGGAATGGGATTGGGCAAAAAACACCACGGTCTGCCATAATTTTTGAATTTTATGACACAAATCCATACTCACGGGTTGGGTTATCAGCCATCAAAGGAAGAATTGAAGGAAAAGAATAAAGCAGCCGATGCGCCAATTGAACCATATGATAAAATGCTTAATGGGTACTTCTTCAAGGAAGGAGAAGATTTTCCCTTTTGTGGCTTTCTGGAGCCATGGATGGATCAAATGATAAAAGCTTGAAGCTGAGGTTTGAGATCTTTTTCTCACATGAGTTCACCGATTATGAAGACCCGTACTTGCAAATTCCTGCAAAATGAATCACTGCCCGGGATTGGATTTGTACCCTAGATGGTCTAGCTATGAAGAATTTGTTGAGTAAATAAAGTGGGAAGACTGAGAGAGTGGTACAGAGAAGATCATAGACATTGAGTCTGGGAAAGACCAGGTGGAAGAGGTGGTGGAAAAAGTGTTGGAAGATGAGAATAAGGGGGATAAAGCAAACGAATAAGAGCCAAAAAATGAAGTGGGACTAGAGATAGAAATAGGGAATCTGCCAGAATGCGACACCATGGAGCACAAGAGGGGAGTCAATAAAGAGTGGGTCGTTGAGTCTAGTGATAAGTATCCCCCCTCCTCAGAGTCTGTAACGGCCCAAATGAGGCATCTTACTATTGCTATGTATGTTGTAATCACTCCAAAAAATATTATGAGAAAATGACTAATTTTGCCTACTCAAATGCGCTCAATGAATGTAATGAATGTGATGAATATGGTAATCATGAAATACCATATGAATCGCAAAAAATAATCAAAAAAGAAAATGAATCTACATGAAAAATCTTTCATAGCACTTTAACGATTAATCTGGGAAGTGAAGATAATCTGCAAAATGTCTTTATTGGCTCTACACTTAGCAATGAAGAAAGTAAAGAATTAATTATTTTATTAAATGAATTCAAAGAATGTCTTTGCATGGTCTTATAATGAAATGCCAGGTATTGACCAGAAATAGTCCAACATCATATCCCTGTCTTCCCAAACTCAAAACCCATTAAACAAAAATTGAGGCAAATGAGACTTGAATAGGTGCTTAAAGTTAAAGAGGAAGTTGATAAGAAATTGAAAGATGGATTCTTGATTATCATTGAATACCCTAAATGGGTCGCTAACATTGTGCCAGTTCCAAAAAAGGACGGTCGTGTAAGGGTGTGCGTTGATTTCTGAGATTTAAATAAAGTTAGCCCTATAGACAATTTTTCTTTGCCTCAAATTGATATACTAGTTGATAATACTGTGGGACATGAACTTTTGTCTTTTATGGATGGATTCTTGAAGTATAATCTGGTTCTCATGGCACCGGAGGATAGGGAGAAAATCACTTTCATCACGCCTTGGGGAACATATTGTTAGAGGGTAATGCCGTTCGAGCACAAAAATGTGGGTGTGACCTATCAAAGGGTTGCCACTACATTACTACACGATATTATTCATAAGGAAGTGGAGGTATACATTGATTACATGATCGTAAAGTCCAAAGAAATGAGGGCTCATTTGGGGGCATTAAGGAAGTTCTTCGAGAGGTTGAGAAAATATAGGATGATGTTGAACCTGCAGAAATGCACCTTTGTGGTCACTGCTGGGAAGATGTTAGGATTTCTTATCACCCAAAGTGGGATAGAGGTAGATCCAACTAAGATTAAAGCTATAGTTGAAATGTAGCCACAGAAAGTGAGAAGGAGTTGAGAGGATTTCAAGGTAGGATACAATTCATCAGCCGATTCATATCAAAACTTACCCTGACTTGTGACCCACTTTTCAAATTACTAATAAAGGGAGAAAAGTTTGAATGGGATAGCCAATGTCAACAATCCTTTGATAAGATTAAAGCCTTCCTCCAAAACCCGCCTATTTTATCACCACCCCAACCCAGATGAAGGAGTTATAGATGTTGGGAATATGCCCTCAAACCAGTTAGTTGGACAATGGAATATCGTAATGCATTTATGCATGTTAGTTCATGAGATGAATATTAGACTGGAATCCTTAAACAACATTGTATGTGGTTCATTTGTGTATGTGATTACACATGTGAGATATGAATCACAAATCCTTGTTGTTTCAAATAAGTCACAGTGGATGATAAGTCTGGATAACTTATCAGGTATACACTGTAGCATGATTAACGTCTATGGGGTAGAATGATGAATCTCATTCATAAGAGTCTTTGACTCTTGGTTAATATGCTAGTGCACTCGGTGCATTGACGGACCTGAGTTAAACCTATTGACACCTAAACGCTGTCACCGTCAATAGGAACTCAAAACTTGTATAGGGATACATGTCCTTAATCCTGAGACAGTTATGGACGCAAGTTGTATGCTTGGTTGCTTTGACTTACCAATCAGTGAGGTCTTGCAAGATCAACACCTGGGTATCTTGGGTAAATCAAGTATGCAACGTTGGGAACATATATTGTCAAGATGGAATTCTACCCTCTTCAATAAAACGAAGAGTAAGTATTCCCTCGAGAATGTCACTAGGAGTGATTACTGAGAGCTGGCCAGCCTTGTCAACAAAGTGTTGTTGTTGACATGTTTAGTAATCCAAGCGTAGTGAATGAAACTTGAGGAACATAAGATGTACTATCTATTGGGTCGACAGTATCTTAAGACATACATCCCAATGATAGATACGAATACTGCCTGGTAGAGGGACATGCGTATCATATTATACAAGTCTAGCAATCACTTATGTATGTGTGATTATGTTCTTATGCACTGGAGTGCAATTATCATTTTATAGTGGCATTAATGATAATTGATTAATTATTGATTCCTTAGTCAAGAGTACTGACTAGATGGAATAATAATTAATCGGAGCCAGTAATTAAGAACCTAGGAGGTCCCACTCTTAGCTCCGCCAGAATGCTTGGAAAGGCAAATGAGAATGCTGTCAAGACTGGTTCGATCGATCGAAGTTGTTTCGATCGATTGAAGTCTAGACAGGTTCGATCGATCGAACGAGGTTCGATCGATCGACAGTTCGATCGATCGAAGTCACTTCGATCGATCGAAAGTTAGGTCGGTTCTGGGAATCTATAAATAGGGCAGCTACGTCCAGAAATTAGAAGTTCGTCATTTTGACATACCAGTTGCTGCAGAACCTGTTTAGAGTTCCCAAACCTTCCCTATTCTCACTATTAGGGTTCCCACCAACCCTAGCCACTCTGGGAGCATTCGAGGAGACATAAGGGTGAAGATTTCCTAGAGGTTGCTGCTGCACACACAAGGAGAAGGACAAAAATCAGAATTGGGTTCAAGACCTAAGGTATAGAATCTTCTCCATCTTGTTATGCGCATCTATAGAGTTAATAAGTAGTAGATCCAAGGCTACCAATAAAAGTTTTGAACTTTGTTTTCCGCTGCGCGTTTAGATTTAATTTTAAACCTGTTTTTCCTACAATTGGTATCAGAGCCTCGCTTATTTGGATCTATAGATGCGTTTTGGAACACTAGTTTTGATTTGCATGTTGATTTTAGGACTGTTTTCAAAACTGCATCGTCACAGATCCGTTTCTGCAGTGTTTATGCAGCAGAATACAAATCTGTGATTGCATTGGATGCAAGGTGGGTTCGATCGATCGAAGTAGTCTCGATCGATCGAACATCATCTGTTCTCAAGCGATCTAACTAGTTTCGATCGATCGAACGTTGGTTCTGTTCGATCGATCGAATGGTGTTCGATCGATCGAGACTGCTTTTCTGTCCAGGTTTTCAGTTTACAGATTTAAAGGTTTTAAAAATATTTACTTTAAAATTTTATTTATGCTGTAAGTTTTTCAAAACATTCTGTGAAACTGAAAGTTCAATCAATTGAACTATGTTCAATCGATCGAAGGTTCAATCGATCTAACTTTTTCGTTCGATCGAAGTGTGACAGAGCAGTGATGCTGTTTTAAGTTCTAATTCAGTATGTAAAGAGTTTATATACTGTGTGAATCAATTAGGGGTTCCAATGGTACATATATTTGTTATATATATGCGTGGTTGTGCGTGTGACTAACCCTTTTGCAGCAAGCTTAGTCCGCTATCTCCCATGGCACCAAGACTTTTAAATTTTGTATTTAATTGTTGGTTTGGATTTAAGGCTTATGTAAAGGGCACTGCGACTTCAATCCTATGAAAAGGAAAGTCGCACCGGTTTCCCTAGCCTTTTATTTTATTGTTGTTATTTCTATTTCTAGATAAATTGTAAGCTTCGAGAGAAGTATAGGACCAATGTAATAGAATTAGAAAATCCATGAAGATGGAGGAGCAAGCCGTTGTCCATGAAGATGGAGTCGGAGGCAATCAAACCAAGAAGAAGGTTCTATGGAGATAGAGTCATGGGAGATAGAGGCATTGTTGAATGCTTTTATTTCATTTTAGTTTTTGTTTTATGTGCTTAGTTGTGATTGGAATTTTATATATTGTTACTACTTGCATGCACGTAAAACAGGTTTTCTAAAATGAAATTCAAAAACCTTTTTTCCAACACATTAGCAAACACTTGATGTTTATGGGCAATGTGAAGAAATTTTTTGATCAAATTGAAAAATTCCTATTAGTTCATTGTAAGTATGAGAATTACTCTGTGTCACCCAGCCATGGGTGATCATTCCGTACGGAGGGTATTTCTTATTGATTACTAGATATGAACTTCTTATAAAAATCTAGTGGGAGAGGAACTTATTTTATAACTCCCACGGTCTTCCATAAACGGTTCATTGTAAGGTGGGTAGTATATTCTGTGTCACCCAGCCATGGGTGATCATTCCATACGGAGGATAGACTATTCATTGGTTACTAGATATGAACTTCCTTTGGATAGAATCAATGAGACGCGTTAGAGGGTGACCACTACACTGAGGCACTACTTGAGGCGGTTGTCATTGGATTCTAGTTAATGGTAAACACTAGCTAAGCTATGGGTAAGGGATTCCACACGGAGCATTATCCAGAAACTTAGAGACCAAAAGTTCAGGAGTCATGAATTGTTTTGTAAGAGTTGCATGACATTCATGATGGGTTTCCCAATCAGGCTATGAGGTTATGATCGCCACACGGAGACTTAATTTCATAGGCTTGACATCCTGAAGACAATTAATGAGTTGGTTAAGGGAATTCCAATGTATCATATAAATTGTCATATTCATGATTTCCATATTGTAATTCTGTTACATTATTTGTATTTCAGATTCATAATGTCTAGCCCACTTGCTATAACCATGATCCAGAATAAGCTAATTGGAAATAACTACGTTGAATGGAAACTGGAACTGGATGAATTGTTAACTGCTAATGGATGTAAATACGTTCTTACCATTCCCTGTCCACCTATTCCATACTATGACACCCCAATTGATCTTGCGGATCAATATTGGCAGTGGATAAAATTTGATGGTATAGCTCGCTCTAGCATCTTAGACTCTTTGTCTGATGTGTTGAAGCAGCAACATCAACCTTTGAACACTGCCCGTGCTATAATATTGAACCTCGAGGAGAAGTTTGGGGATCTGAGCCGTACTGCAAGGCTTAGAGCCTTGGAGTTAGTCATGGACACCAGAATGTTGGAAGGAACTTCAATAAGAGAGCATGGTTTTAAAATGATTACTTATTTCAAAGTAATGGAAGTTCTTGGTTCCGACATTGATGGTGAGACTCAAGTTGACATAATCTTGCATTCGTTGCCTTCATCATTCACTCAATTTAAAAAGGTTTTTAAAATGAGTAAAACAGTTTTTTCAACAAGTGAGTTGATGAGCTCTCTTGAGGCAACGATGGATATAGTCAAAGAGGAGTCAAATGTTCAGAACATTGGAATGGCTTCATCTTCTGGAACTAAGCCTAAGAGCATAAGTTCAGAGAAGGAGAAGCAAGACTCAAGGATAGGTGAGCCTAAGCCAACTGTTGGGAAGAAGGCAAGACTTGGAAAGGGAAAGGCTGGTGCCGTGCCAAAAGGAAAGTGTTTCCATTGTGGCATGAGAGGGCATTGGAAAAGGAACTGTGTGGAATACTTGACTGCCAAAAGGCAAGGTACGATCCTTTCACTAGTTTTTGAAGTAAGTTGAAAAACTGATACTTCAACTACTATGGGCACTAATTCTATATTTTCTAAATTATATCTGTAATTGTTGCAGGGAATTGGAAAATAAGAATGTGCAGTGATTAGAAGATCTTGATTGCCTTTTGGGATCTGATGCAAGAGTTGCTATTAGATTAATAGTTTTATATTGTAATAAAACTTTGGAGTTATTAGATGGATTTCAGTTTTGAATTAATGAATAATATTTATTCTTTTGATTTTGGTACTGAAATTCTTGATTAAAAGAAAGCGTTCTTTTATGTGATCTAAATAACTTGTCAAGCAAGTATCTCACCAATTTACTCTTGTTTCTCATATATTATCTAATGTAGTATTTAAATGACTCATGGGTATTTTACCATCTAAAAGGATATCACCCTCAACTAATTCTATGACTTTTTGGTTTTGAGGTTAGATCATATTTAATCTAAATAGGATAAATGGGGAGTAAAGGATAGGATCCTAAACTCTTTCGGTTGCTAAGACCATTGCCTATTTGTCAATCCTATTTAGAGAGTAAATGTGATCAGATCATATTAATCTAAATTAGGATAAATGGGGAGTAAAGGATTGGATCCTAAAACTTTTTTGGTTGTTGAAACCACTACCTGTTTGTCAATCCTATTTAGAGGCTAATATGATCAGGTGACTTTCCTTTTGAAAATCACACGACCAAGGACTTATTAGAATTAGGACATACTCATGCATGTAGGGCAATAAACATTAGAGTTGAAAAGTAGTTTCGACTACTTTGGATACTGATATACATTTACTTATTGCATCTTCATCCTCAATTTTGAAGAAATTCAAAAGTTTTGGAATGAAGAGTAATTGGTAAAAGAATATCATTGCCTTTTGATTTGATCAAAATGGTGAGTATCTATCTAATGTATTTATTGTCCAAAGGAGATAAGAATGAGATTCTTTCTCGACAGTCTACACCTAGTGCGCCTCCACGGGATGGTGTAGCAGGTAGAAGGAACTATCTTCTTTTAGATATGACTGGGGTCATGGGATGAGTTATTTAGAGTTACTACTATTCCTTGTTTTTCTCGATGGAACTACAATGTATATACTGGATCTTATTCAAAAGCAAATCTTTTCGATAGACATCCCCAAAGTTGTGAAAAGAATGCGACTTCTTTCTCATGGTAACTTTGGATAAGGATGTCTAGCACTTTGGTGTAAAGAAATGATGAGCCTTTTGAATCTAGATTAGAAGTATAATACTTTTGTAGTGTTTCCAGAGAAAACAAAAGTTGGTTGGAGACCAAATTTTGCAAAGGAAAGATAATATAAAAGAGTAAAGTAATTTATATCTTAAAGCAATCTATAAATCATCTAGAACTAAAATCTACTACCTCTTCATCCATTCCTACATTGGTACTTCATTGCAGTGGGAGAATTCTCAACATTGTTGAAATTCCCTGGTGCATTGAAGTTTTGTGATAAGGAAGCTCTGGTATGTGATTTGCATAAGTCTATGGACTAAAGCAATCATCCAGAGAAAAGGACATCTGTTTTGACATATTGGTCAAAATACTTTGGATTCATCTAAAGTGTGGATGTAGCTTAAGTGGATGAAAGGATCCTTGTGCAAAGGAAGTGTGGTGGTGATTATGGTTCCATATATTGATGACATCTTTATCATTGCGATATGTTAAAGTAGTATCATCAATGATTAAGGTTAAGTTTCTACAGTATACTTGATATTTATGATCTCGGTGAGGCGAGCTATAATCTTATGATTTTTGCTCATTCAAGATCAGAAAGTTAAGATAATGAGATTGTCTCAAACTTCTATATCAGAAAGTTGTTGGCTAGATTCAACGTGGAACGTTTCGATAAAGGTTTTTCACCTTTGAACATAACCTATTGCTCTTTCAAGATTTGTATCTTGGGATACAAGATGAAAGAGATCACATGAAAGGTATATCATAAGCCTTCGCTATTGATAAACTTTGTATGTGATGTTAGGTATGGATATCAGTTATACCATTGAGGTTGTTCACAGATATCAGTCCAATGAATGTTCAGTTTTCTAAACTATCATAAAGTATATATTCTCTAGGGCTTGAGAAAGAACTAGCGGATATATGCAGGGTGATGGTGTTTTGGACAATGTTCAAATTAGCCTTACTGGATACATGTCATGTGACGTCTTTTGTCTAGGGATATAGTATAACATGAAGATGTTTTACTATGGATTGTTTCAGTCGATGATCATCAGTCCCTATGCAAAACCTTACGGGTTAAGGATTTTGACAAGTCACAGAGACTATGCTAGTGTTAGTACTAACGCTATATGGTTATGAGTGCAAGTGGGAGTTTGTTGGGAATATGCCCTCAAACCAGTTAGTTGGACAATGAAATATCGTAATGCATTTATGCATGTTAGTTCATGAGATGAATATTAGACTGGAATCCTTAAACAACATTGTATGTGGTTCATTTGTGTATGTGATTACACATGTGAGATATGAATCACAAATCCTTGTTGTTTCAAATAAGTCACAGTGGATGATAAGTCTGGATAACTTATCAGGTATACACTGTAGCATGATTAACGTCTACGGGGTAGAATGATGAATCTCATTCATAAGAGTCTTTGACTCTTGGTTAATATGCTAGTGCACTCGGTGCATTGACGGGCCTGAGTTAAACCTATTGACACCTAAACGCTGTCACCGTCAATAGGAACTCAAAACTTGTATAGGGATACATGTCCTTAATCCTGAGACAGTTATGGACGCAAGTTGTATGCTTGGTTGCTTTGACTTACCAATCAGTGAGGTCTTGCAAGATCAACACCTGGGTATCTTGGGTAAATCAAGTATGCAACGTTGGGAACATATATTGTCAAGATGGAATTCTACCCTCTTCAATAAAACGAAGAGTAAGTATTCCCTCGAGAATGTCACTAGGAGTGATTACTGAGAGCTGGCCAGCCTTGTCAACAAAGTGTTGTTGTTGACATGTTTAGTAATCCAAGCGTAGTGAATGATACTTGAGGAACATAAGATGTACTATCTATTGGGTCGATAGTATCTTAAGACATACATCCCAATGATAGATACGAATACTGCCTGGTAGAGGGACATGCGTATCATATTATACAAGTCTAGCAATCACTTATGTATGTGTGATTATGTTCTTATGCACTGGAGTGCAATTATCATTTTATAGTGGCATTAATGATAATTGATTAATTATTGATTCCTTAGTCAAGAGTACTGACTAGATGGAATAATAATTAATCGGAGCCAGTAATTAAGAACCTAGGAGGTCCCACTCTTAGCTCCGCCAGAATGCTTGGAAAGGCAAATGAGAATGCTGTCAAGACTGGTTCGATCGATCGAAGTTGTTTCGATCGTTCGATCGATCGAAGTCTAGACAGGTTCGATCGATCGAACGAGGTTCGATCGATCGACAGTTCGATCGATCGAAGTCACTTCGATCGATCGAAAGTTAGGTCGGTTCTGGGAATCTATAAATAGGGCAGCTACGTCCAGAAATTAGAAGTTCGTCGTTTTGACGTACCAGTTGCTGCAGAACCTGTTTAGAGTTCCCAAACCTTCCCTATTCTCACTATTAGGGTTCCCACCAACCCTAGCCACTCTGGGAGCATTCGAGGAGACATAAGGGTGAAGATTTCCTAGAGGTTGCTGCTGCACACACAAGGAGAAGGACAAAAATCAGAATTGGGTTCAAGACCTAAGGTATAGAATCTTCTCCATCTTGTTATGCGCATCTATAGAGTTAATAAGTAGTAGATCCAAGGCTACCAATAAAAGTTTTGAACTTTGTTTTCCGCTGCGCGTTTAGATTTAATTTTAAACCTGTTTTTCCTACAATAGAGGTCATAGAAGATTTATGGAGGATGTACTTTGATGGAGTAGCCAGCCAGATAGGATATGGGGCAGGAATCATTCTTATATTACCCAGTGGAGTTCCCACCCCGCTAGCCATCAAGCTTAAGTACAACTCATCCAATAGCATGGTAGAATACAAAGCATGCATAATCAGAATAGAAGCAGCCCTAGCATTGAATGTTGAAAGAATTGATATATTTGGGGATACTAATTTGATCATTTCCTAAGTACGAGATGATTGGAGAGTGAAGCATGAGAAGTTGAGACCATATCATGAATGTCTAGAGAGTTTGAAAGTGAAATTTTAGCAGATTTTGTTCTATTACCTTCCCCATGAGGAGAACCAATTAGCCGATTTCCTAGAAACCTTACCCTCAATGATTTAAATCCTTGTAGGAGTTACCATGATCCCATTATCCATAGAAGAGATAAACCAACCTTTATTTGAAATAATCGCAACCATTGATGAAGAAGAAGAAGGTGAGGCACCTTGGTATATGATGTTCGAAATTTTATTGAGAAAGGAGAATACCCCGAGGGAGCTTCAAAGAAAGATAAAAAGGCAATTTGAAGATTTTTTACTCAATTTGTGATTTATGCGGATAAACTATGGAAGAAGTCGAATACTGGGTATAATTTAGAATGTTCGTATGGGAGAAAAGCAAAGAGAATGATGGAGGAAATACATGAAGGAGTTTGTGGACCCCATCTCAATGGGCACATGCTAGTAAAGAAGATAATTCGACAGGGATACTATTGGACGACCTTAGATAGGGACTGCTGTGAATATGTCAGGAGGTGTTATAAGTGTCCAGTCCATGTAAATCTAATGCATACCCCCCCCCCCTCCTCCATCCCAGCTCTATAGCATCACCATTCCTTGGCCGTTCTTTGTGTCGGGTATTGATATTATCAGTGAGATAGTTCTAAAGGCCTCCAATGGGCATCGGTACATAATTGTGGTGATAGATTATTTTACTAAGTGGGTAGAAGCGACTTTGTATGCGACTTTGAAAGCTAAGGATGTGGTGAGTTTTATTCAGAAGAATATAGTTTATAGATACGGGGTTCTGAATAAGTTCATTTCTGATCATGGTAGTCACTTTTAGGGAGAAGTCATCGCGCTTTTAGAAAAATATAAGATCATTCACCATCAATCTTCTCCCTATAGGCCACAGACCAATGGAGTAGTAGAAGCAGCAAATAAGAATGTTAAGGCAATCCTAGGATGGATACGTATAAGGATTGGCATGAGAAATTATTGTTCGCATTATGGGGTTATCGGACTTCTGCAAGGACCTCCGCTGGAGCTATGCCTTATTATTTAGTCTACGGGATGGAAGCTGTCCTCCAGTCGAAGTAGAAATACCCTCGCTAAGGGTTTTGGCGGAATGTGAAATAACTGAGCTTGAATGGATGCGGGGAAGGTATGAAGAGTTAATGTTGCTTGATAAGAAAAGATTGGATGTGCTAAATCACACTCGGGGATATCAGAAGAGGATAGCTTGTGCTTTTAACAAAAGGACCACCCAAGGAAGCTTAAAGTGCTCGTTTATGATCCTAGAAGAAAATTCAAACCCAATTGGGTTGGACCATACATTATCAAGGCCCTCCTCTCTGGAGGGGCTGCCTATCTTATGGATCTAGATGGGGTTGAATTTAAACATCCAATTATTGTTGATCGTCTCAAAAAATATTTTGCTTGAGTCCTTTTCTTTCAAAACTTCCAACTTCGATGAACTACGCTTGACATGATTCTCAATCGGGGATACATAGGAAATATGCTTGGTTCGGTCATTAATAAATTACCTGAATGGCACCTTTCTTCAAGCCTTGGCCGAACTACTACGGACCTGATACCCACTTGGGGATAAGTTGGCAGGTCCTCTAAGGCCTTCAGTCCATGAAAATCCAAACACTTGACAAGTTCTGGTGTCTTGAGTTTCTCCATACTAAGCTAGAACCGCGTCAAAGCCCCAATACCAGGGGCAAACTTCATTTGCCACCCGAAGAACCCAGATATATGCCCCAACCATTTTGGAATAAGCATTATATGAAAACCAATGAGAATTCATGGTATCGAATGATTAAAGCTCCAAGCAAGATTCAAAATAAAGTAATAAAGGTCAAGAAAAGACATTAAAAGGAAGATTTTCACAACTCTAAGATTAATTAAAAGAGTGAACACTCTGATTAGATATGTCAGAACATTTTATCATTACAAAGTTATTTTGGAAATAAAAAGGTAAATCACATTCAAAAGCGCATCAAGAGTAGACAGGGTTTGTCAAAAAATTTGTAAAGTAAAGTTCTCCCCTGTATTTGTTATTTTGCTGTATCTACTCTAGGCCTATTTGTCAACTAGGGTCTGGATCTCCAAAAGATACTCAATAGTGGGTACAATCAAAGCAGGAATCCTCCAGAAGGGAGCGGCCACCCTATCATGCCAAGCCTCAGCAAAAGCCCTCACAGTAGAAGGGCGCAGAGCAGAACTCCTTGTAAAATCTATGGTGACATCCTTAGGAACATCTTGGAGTAATCTGTACTGGCAAACCACTCGACCTAGAATGTAGAAGGTAGTAGCATGAAGACCGGGTAGCCAAACGTTAGGTCAACTAGGGAGTCATACTATGACGGAGCAATAAACCCACTACGGGCGTATCCAACAGATGTCATCAAAAGAGAGGCTTTGAAGCCAAGTGTTGGTAGAATAGAATAGGAGGTGGACCTCTAGATGATCATAAGGAAATAAGTTGCGAGAGTGTAAGGGGTGGATAAAGAGATCCAGACGCTCCATGAGCCAGACTTATAAAACGAAGGAGCCCCAGAGGATAACATCTCTCCAGCAATATGGGCATGATCCAGTCCCATCAGAGTCTCGCTGAGGACCAACATGATAGCCCTCCTCACGAAGACCGCAAGCAATAGGTATGAGGATATCAACAGATGACTGGAAAAGGAACTAGGAAAGCATGGCTACAGATAGTGTGTTGTGCCATATAATCTGGTACCTACCATCATCAGGGTCTTCTACGAGGGCATAGACTGTAGAAAGGTGCTCAAAATCAATCTGCCGATCATGAATAAAAGAACCTGTGGCATTATAGGATATATAGAGAAAAATAGCCAAATCCTGAATATAGCTGGCATGCACAGGAGGAACCGTTAGATCTGCAAAGGGGTCAGTGTGAAGGATGGAACTAAACTCCTTGAATAGAGGACAGATCTCTTGATTCCCAAATCAAAAAACATGAAGTGTAGGATCCCAGCATCGAATGGTAGGTCTAAGAAGATCCTCATCCAGAACCATCTGTTGACAGGAGTAAAGATCAGTCAATCTAAAACACTCGAAGTTAAGTTTGTCAATGCCAGAGAGAGTCCATTCACGAGAAGAGTATTTCGGAACTAATATGGGCCATCGGAGATAGGAGGAGAGTACGAAGCTTGGAAAATTTTTGAAAGTAAATAAAATGAATAAAGAGGAGCAATTTAAAGGAGCCTGGGAACAGGGATGGCACTCGATGAAAAATCGACGGCACTCGATGAGCACCGCATCGGCAGTCACGAAATACCGAATGACATTTGGAGAGTGTCGCGCGACACTTATTGAGTGCCACCCTATTTTGTTGAGTACTGCTGAAGGTCCAAATAGTTCCTAGTGCTGTTTGTAAGTAACTAACCCAAACCTGCGAAAGAAATGTAAAGATATATAATAAAATGCGTGCATCATTTTGCATCACATGCATCATTCAAAAATAAAAGACCAAGACAAGGTCACATTCATAAAAGTGAATCAATCAGAAGTAATAAAAACATGACCTAGCTATGGTCACATTCAAAATAAGAGCATGCACATAAATAAAAGCTCTAATCATGTCGATAGTAAGGCATGTGTGTGCCTATTCTATCTAAAAGATAATCCCGGCTATCCCGAGCCATCATCAAAATAAATGTGTATGTACAGTCATCCAAATGCATAAATCCTCCCTCCCCAAACACTCATAAAAAGAAAAAAAATAGAAAGATGTAGAGTCAACCCTGACCTCAACCTCAGCCCTGACGAGTGACACGTCTGAGAGGCTCCTACTCCGGCGCTGTATCACTCTCTCTCAACACCATGACCTCTGCCCCCGCCTCGAACGACACCTCTATAAGCGCCACTGGGGCCTGCTCCTAGCTTTAGCTCTAGCTCTCTCACCCATAGGGTTAGAGCCCTAATCTCATCATCCTGAATAAATGAAAGGGAGAGACAAGAATTGGTTAAGCAAATCAAAAATTGTAAAATGGATGAAGTATTAAATGAATGAATTGAAAATGGGAAAAGAAGAAATTTACCTTAGTCCGCAACTGAACCTTACTAGCTACTCGAGCACCATCAGCCTAAATAATCAAAGATCATAAATAGGTTAGCACGAGCTAGAAGCGAGAATCAGAGGGTCAAAGCCAAAATGGGTTAGTATGTAAATACGAATTTGATAAATCATTAGAGTGACAAGCAAGAAGTTTTTCCTCAATGGTTTAAGACATATAATTCAAGCAGTACAAGCATTCATGAATTGAAAAAAAAGAAGAGAGAGAAAGCAGAAAGAGTAGAAAGAGCAGGGTTTTGAGAAGTTACCCTCCATTCCTGTCCGAGGACCTAATGCCTCACGTCGTGAGCATGAAGCATGCCCTCCTTAGCATAGTCACGCGGGACATCATCATAATAGAGAGGGACAGTGGAAGCACCCTGATGATATCGGGGGACAGTAGTCATGGTCTGCTCACCCAGGTGAACCGTCAGGAAGTTCCAATCCCACCATGGGAGAGCAGGGGGTCTGGATGCCGCATGGACATGCTACAAGAAAGAAAAAAAAAAGAGAGAATCCAGGACACATATAGATAAGGTCAAGAGAATAACAATAAATAAAGGAATGACATTTGATACTTGCTTGGGTCACTTCCATCAGAGGGAAGTTCTTCATCAGCTTCGTAACATGAAAAGCGTCATAACTAGCAGGGGGCTCCACAAAGTTCTGGATAGAGAGACCTAGGGTAGCCGTTAGGGTACTACCATAAAGGGTCTCGGTGGCTCTCATCGAGTCTAGAGGAGGACGTGTTACATAGAACACATGAGTTGTCAAAGACTGCCGGGTCACTCTCTCTCCCAAGTACTACTCCCGGGCGTCGGGTCCCTCTAATAACAGCCTCATGGATCAAAGTCGATAGATCTCAACCGCTCCGGGGTAAGAGTAGCAAGGACAGGGACCCAGGGCTACCACTTGATGTGTGGGGCTCTCAAGTTCTTCAAGAAATTCCTAAATGCAATAAAGTCATGGGCCCCAGTCTTCTGCCCAACCCGATCTTTCTAACATTTTAGCCCCTAGGGCATGACAAGAGCATCCGCCAGTCATGTCGAGGGAGGCATCACGTGGAGATACACATAGGACTAGATTTGAAAAAGAAAAAGAAGAAAATTATGTGAGATCTAGAATTCAGAAATGGAAATTAAAAGAAATTAGAAAAGAGAAAGTAAAAGGGTACATACCTCCCATGCTCTCCAAAAGTCGTCCATAGAGGCATTTGTTAGAGATCATTGAACCTCTCAGTCAAGAGCTTGACAAACTCCCCAAAGCCACCTGCATCTATATAGCGCCTCATAGTCTCATTCAAAGACTCGTACCGCTCAAAGCCATGAGCAAGGCTACCATGGCCTTTAAGCTACTCGGTCTAAAGCTGCAAAAATTCACGAGAATTTGACGTCAGTTTGGCACGAGCAAATAATAAAGAGAAAAGAAAATAATAATGAATGAATAAATTGATGAATGGAAGTATTTGTAAGAACATGGATTCAAATATTAGTGAGATCATGATTGATAAATCAAAAGGAAAACAAGGGAAGAAATGTACCTCTTGTCGGATTGCCCAAGCTGATATGTGCACATCGGGGCCTAGAGTAGAAAAGTGCAGTCAGGATGAGGAACGGGCTTGTACTTCCTTTTTTTCCTACCCGAGCCACCCAAACCGCTGGCCATGGCGATTGGATCTATCAAGGAAAAGAAAAAAGGGAGGGAGATCCAAGTTTTAGAAATAGAAAGGGAAAAAAAGAATAGAAAAGAAAATTTAAGAGAATAACAATAATGGGGAAGAAAATTAAGATTCTGATCGAGGAGAAGTAACATGATGATCACTTAGTTCACTACAAATGAAGAAGAAATTTTTTTTGAGAGAGATCCAGGTCAAAGAGCTTTTGAGAAGTGAATGAAGATGAAAGAAAATGAAACACTTAAACTGATCTGCGTCTCGAATGGCACTCACTGAGTGCCGCTTGGCATTCAGTGAGTGCCACTACAGCAATCATTGACTACCGCATTCCTCCGTGCGTACTGTAAATCTGGCAACTGAAGGGTCAGTTATTTCTCCTTCCAAAATTCAATTAAGTTCCAAATTTTGAATTTGAACCCCCAAAGTTTTCCCCTCTGCTACACTTTGGCCCCTAGAAAATAATTTTTCAAGTCCGTGTGATTCCAGATCTCTATAAGAATAAGTTTTAAGTCTACGTGACTCTGAATTTTTGAAATAAAAAGAAATTCTTTGAGTCTCATTGGCCCCCAATTTTGTGAAATAGAAATTCTTTGAGTCCAATTGACTCCCAGTTTTGCGAAATAGAAATTGTTTGAGTCCGATTTGACTCCCGATTTTTGACATTTGAATTAAATTGAGTCTGATTTTGACTCCCAAATTTTAGAAAACTAAAATTCTTTGTGTCTAATTTTGAAAATGATTTGAGTCTGATTGACTTCCCGATTTTGGAAAGATTGAATTCTTTGAGCATGATTGGCTCTAGATAAAATTTGAATTCTTTGGGCATGATAAGCTACCGACTCTTGAAAATTAATTGTTTGAGTTGATTATCTCTCAGTTTTTTTAGAAATGAAAAAATTCTTTTGAGCCGAATTGACTTCAGATATGGAAATAGAAATTAAATTGAATCTGACTGACTTTGGAGTTTAGAAATATGATCTGGTTTGAGTCTGATTGACTCTCAATTTTAGAAATTGAAATTCTTTTGAGTTTGATTGACTCCTGATTTTAGAAATTGAAAATGGAATTAAGTCTAATTGACTCCCGATTTTAGAAATTGAAAAATGGAATTGAGTCTGATTGACTCCCGATCTCATAATTATAAGGGTGTAACAAATTTGCATTCTCGGTCCTCGTAATAATTTATGTTGACCTATTTGGGGGAGTTACATATTTGCATTCTCGGTCCTCGTAACAGATTTACGTTGACCTTTTTGGGGGTTGTAATATATTTGCATTCTCAATTTACGTTGACCTTTTTGGGGGTGTAACATATTTGCATTCTCAGTCCTTATAACAGATTTACATTGACCTGTTTGGGGGTATAACATTTTGCATTCTCGGTCCTCGTAACAGATTTACATTGACCTGTTTGGGGGTGTAACATATTTGAAATCTCAGTCCTCATGACAGATTTACGTTGACCTATTTGGGGGGTGTAACATATTTGCATTCTCGATCCTCATAATAGTTTTACATTGTCCTATTTAGGGGTGTAACATATTTGCATTCTCGGTCCTCATAATAGATTTATGTTGACCTGTTTGGGAGTGTAACATATTTGCATTCTTGATCCTCGTAACAGATTTACGTTGACCTATTTAGGGAAGGTGTAATGGATTTACATTCTTGGTCCTCGTAACAGATTTATATTGACCAAATTTTCCAATCAGATTTACCCCTCGGTCCTTGCAATGGATTTGCACTGACCCAAATCTCCGATCATTCTTTGTCCTTGCAACAGATTTGTATTAACAAATCATCGGTTAGTTATCACCTATCATCGCATCGTGCATCATGCATCGCGTAGTCGAAGCATGGAATAGAGTGAGCAAAACACCTGCATGGTCAGATACATTTTATTCCCTTGGAAGCATTGCATGAGGACGTATATCACGATAGGATAAGTGCATCCATCTGTATGATTGTTTGCACATATATGCTATGCCTTGCCTGAACTACGTACTGGTTTGATTCTTGTCGGGATATATAGGCAGCTCAACGTTGAGCACGACTAGCGCCGACCGTTTTGTGCCTGTTTTTGCAACACATCTTTGTTTTTACCTAAATTCGATAGTTTGGTCAAAGGCTTGTCTTCACACAGGCTTTGACATTCACTTGCGATATGCATTGCTCTACAAGATCTGTCAAAGAGGGGCAAACTGTGGACACCCTAATTTTGACTGACCATCGAACTTAGGGGATTACTACCTCCGAAACCAATGACAACAATGTCCGATAAATTTGAAGTCTTTTAAGGTGATTCAAGCCCTTCAGAATGTTCTTTGATCTTGAAAGTTACAAAATTCATAAAAAAAAAAAAAGAAGGAAAAGATTGGGTGTTCAGAAAGTTTTGGGTGTAAAAATACGCATAATGTATATATAAGAAAATCAGTTGGAAAATATCATTAAAAAATTGGGTTTTGGATTAAACTTTTTTTAAAAGAAAATTTTTGAAAAAAAGAAGAAATAGAAGAGAAAAAGGACTTGAAATGAAAAGAAAAGAAAAATAGGGATTCTATTTGAAGAAGGGAATTTAAAAAAAAAAGAAAAGAAAAAGGACTTGAAATGAAAAAGAAAAGAAAGGAAGGGATTTGAAATAGAAAAATGAACAAAAGGGAGAAAACGGCACACGGAGAATCAAGTGGCACTCGTGAAGTGCCAAACTAGCACTCACTGAGTGCCGCGCCGGCTATTAGGAAGTGCTATTCCAGCACTAAGTGAGTGGTGCAAACAACTCGCCGAGTGCCGCCTATTGTAACAGTCTGGTTTTTTTTTAAATAAGTAAGGATTCCATTGCACATGGATTTTTACCTTGAATTTACTAAAATTACCCCTCAAAATGGGTCTATATATGGAGATGTTTATCTCCATTACAAGGGTTGGATTTTTTTATTAGAGAATTGTGAAGAGGTGCATAGAATTTGAAGAAAATTTGAGATTGAAGAAGAACTTGAAGAAGAGCTTGAAGATCCTTGAAGATCTTCACCAAACAAGAGAAATCTGAGGAGAATTGGAGGTATTTCTCTAATTTAGTTCATTATATTTTACAATTCAATCACAATTCTTGGTATTCTAGGACCATTCTACACATTTTCAAAAAGTCTCTTCTAACCTCATATCATCACACACCACTTGAATTGTAATTAAATTCCTTCTTGTTCTTATTGATTTGGATCTAGATAGCTTTGGGTTTAAAATAAAACAAGCTTTTTAAAGTGAAATCCCATTTGGATCATTATTTGGGTTTGAATTTCATCTCTCTTTGTTCTTGCTCTTCTCTTGGAAGTCAATGAGATCTTCTATATCCCACTTGAATTCATTAAGTTTGATCTCTTGATTTTTGTAAGTTTTATATTTATAGGAGAATTAGATATGATCTATAATCACTTCTATGTATAGTTGATGGATCAAAGCCTATGTTCATGGCTTTGGTTCATCCATTTGGAGTTCATGGAACTTGTTATGTTTTGAATTATGAAAGTAGGGTCCCTTAGTCCTCAAGGATCATTGATTTGAGAAAGGAATCAAAGGAAATAAGTCTTTAATCCTTAAGGATCATGTATTTAGGAGAGGGATTAGGTGTAGATCTAGTTATTCTCTTGGTTTAATTATTGAATTCAAGTGTTCTTGTTCACCCAAGGGATTAAGTAAGTCCTAGAACCCATGTCTATGCTCTCTTGAGAGTTCAATGTTGGGGTTTTTTTCAAGACTAAATCCATGGTAATTCTATATTTTGATGATGTTTTCATGTTAGATCATAATCAAACTTGGTCTTGGTTCTTCATAGGGCCATGGATTTAGTTTGATTTCGTTCATGAATATTGATTCACCAATGGTGTAGTGAGTTCATTAACCAACTGTGATCAAAGATTTTTAATTCAATCATGATCTATTGATTTTAAATGAGACCAATTGGAATATGCTCATAACACTTAATCCTACGACTTTTTAACTAGATTTCATAGTTAGCATGGTTTGATCATGAGTTTTGTAAAAGTAACTACTCTCTGTCCAAAATTTCAGAATAGTAAGTCAGTTTTAAATTGCTTTGATCCGAACCTTAATTAAATATTTTGAGCTTTAAATAATTTTATCCATGAAGTACAATGCGTTAGTAAGACCCTGTAAAAAGATTAGAAAGGTTAAGGTTTGTTTATTATTTTTAATAAATCATACAAAATCTCTGGACAGAGAGCTGATAAATCTTGAGTGGTGTCTAGTCTTGGTCTAATTCCTGGAGATTGGACCGTTTGATCTTTGGTCTTCTTTTTGGGATATAAACTAGACACACAGAGGCATGTCATACTCAAAAATCATTGAGATCAAGCCTGGGAACTATGAGTTCCTTATTTTTCAAAATCTGATACCTTCTCTATAATTCCTAAAATTCTGTGATAGATTTGATAAACCTTGTAAATAATGATCCAAATCCCAAAATTTAAACCATGCTTTAAACAAGGTTAATCAAGTTTAAATCCAGAGGCTAAATGGTTCAAATCAATGAATGATTCATATCTTGTTCATGTTCACACGTCCATTATCATCACATGTGCATTGATTCTTGTAATTTAGGACGTTGGTACGTTGAACTTAGTCATGGATTCCTTTTAATCATGTTGAGATTATATCATCTCTATATGAGCATTACATTGGCTCCTAGTTGAGACTTATATATCTATAGGGATGTTGTGACTTCAATGAGTTAGAAGGAATTCATGATTCCGTCATTCTCCTCGTTTTGTTATGTCTAAGCTAATAATTTTGTAGAATATTTAGGATTTGATATTATATTGTGTTCAAATCATGAGGACTAACCTTTGTTTTGTAGCGCTTTTAAGATATGGCTTTTAAACCACCCTTTATTTTTGTTTTATTTGATTTATTGATTTTTGACTCCATGCGCGACACCTTAGACTAGGGTCTTGTCTTATGTATGTAGGTGAATTAGAGACTCTTCTTCTAGGTTTTCTATTTTTCGTATGCATTGCACGTTTTTATATTGCAGCTGGATCCCGGGTAAATTTCCTTGTTCTTTATTTGCACATCATTCTGTTTGCTATGTGAATTGCGTGGTTTTGTATGTCTTTATCGTTAGCAATCTTATACCCCTTTCAACATGCTTTTGGAATGAGTGTGTATATATATGTATTAGTTGAGGATATGCTTAAATTAATAATTCGATTAAAAAGGATGTTAAGTAAAGGCCTATCATGAGATATGACAAGATCTGCTTAAATTAAAAAGGATGTTGAGGATATGCTTGAATTAATAATTCGATTAAAAAGCATGTTAAGTAAAGGCCTATCACGAGATATGATGAGAGGGGATGTTTTAGTCCGCTAGGCTCCTTCCCCTCTCATTCCATATTCCTCAGACCTAGTTAATCTCTGGTTTCAAAAAGATCAGTTTGCTTTAAAATGGTTTCTTAATTTTTGCTTTAAAAAATTAAGTGGCAACTCGTATTTGTATTTGAAAAGAAGTAAAACGAGGTTAGCCTGCAATATCCACAGAAACATGCTTTGATTATGAATAATTGAACCTAAATCCAGAGATCCAATGATCCAAATAAAGTGACTCATGTCATATCTATTATCATGCATCTTGGTTATCATGTTCTAGGAATATTAGAGCATAAATTGTGATAGTGAGTTTTGATGTGTTAATTTAGTTTAGAATTCTTTCTGATCACGTTGAGGTCATGTCACTCCTATGTTGACATTCTGTTGGCTCTAGGTTAAGGTCTCTTTTGGCCTTCCCATCGAGACTCGTATATCCATAGGAATGTTGTGACCTCCTTGATGGGAAAGGATACAAGACTTTGTCAATTCCCCTCTGTGGATATCGCAATTTTTCTTACCCACAGCTTTTCTTTTAAAGTTCTTTTAAATTTCAAATTCAAAACAAATGAGTCGCCACTTAATTTTTTTAAGGAAAATTAAGAAACCATTTTAAAGCAACTGATCTTTTGCGAAACCAAAGATTAACTAGGTTCGGGGATTATGGAATGAGAAGGGAAGGAGCCCATCGGACTAAAACACCCCTTCTCATCCTATCTTGCGATAGGCCTCTACTTAACATCCTTTTAATTGAATTATTAATCTAAGCATGCCCTCAACTAATACATAGATATA
Organism: Hydrangea macrophylla; assembly: GCA_033977485.1. Lineage (NCBI taxonomy): Eukaryota > Viridiplantae > Streptophyta > Magnoliopsida > Cornales > Hydrangeaceae > Hydrangea > Hydrangea macrophylla. Next base: position 31,825,552 of record CM066993.1, read on the forward strand.
CGTATATATTACACAAACATGTCAAAATGGTGTAAAATTACCAATTTACAAAATATCATTCAAAAGTCACGTAATTAAAGTAGCAAGCAATATGATATGCAATAAAGAACAAGAGAACTTACCCGGGATCCAGCTACGAATATTAAACGTGCAATGCATGCAAATAAATAAAACCTAGGAAAAGAGTCTCTAATCCACGTATATACATGTAAGGCAAAATCTTAATTCTAATGTGTCGCGCATGAGGTTGAAAATTGATAAAATCAAGAAATTAAAATAAATTAAGAGGAGTTTAAGAAATCATACCTTAATAGCGCTACAAAACAAAGGGTTAGTCCACATGATATACAATATGTAAAGTTGGATCTTAAATAACAATCCTAGACTTCTAGCTTAAATCTATCAAATTAAATCTAATGCAAACAAGTCCTAATTACAAGCATCAAGCCACATGGATGAATATGTACATGAACAAGAATAAATCATGAAATATTCAGTGATTTAGATCACTTAAACTTTGAATTCAAGCTTAACTAATTATTATTAAAACATGGTTTGAGCCCTAGGTCATAGAAAAGTCATTTGCACCATTATTTACAAAGTTGGTCAAATCTGTCATAAAATTCTGAAAATTACAGAGAGCAGACCAGAACTTTAACAAAATAAAAAGCATGCTTTCCATTGTTTGATCTTGATGAATTTTGGACACAAGATGCCTCTGTGAGTCTAGTTTCCAAATCAAAAAGAAAATCAAAGTTTCAACGGTTAGATCTCTGGGAAAAGGACAAACACCAGACATCACTCAGAGATTACAAATCTCTGTCAAGAGATTTTGTACAATTTTTTAAAAATAGCAAAAAGATCCGAAGTGCTTTGTTCTTTTTAGGGTAGCTTCCTAACACATTAATATACTTAGAAAAAAATATTTTGGGTCACAAATGCTTGATTAAGATTCTGATTTGCTTATTTCAAAAGGGTGTTGCTGTTCTAAAACTCTGGACAGATTGTAGTGACTTCACAAAACTCATGACCAAACCACTTTAAACATGAAATCTCCTTAAAACAAAAATTGCAGTGGTAGAACTTTGAGTTATAGAAACTTTCCCGTTGATTTCACTTAATTCCAACGGTTAGATCATCAACTAAAAATCTATGATCAAAACTGGTTTATGAACTCACTGCTCCAATATTGGATTTATCATCATTTTTGCTACATCTACCAACTAAGCCATGGACATTGGCTTATCCTAAACCTAACTCTCCTTTCCCTTTGGGGTCATTGGAGATCAAAACATGACTAATACTCATGAGTCTCAAAGGAATATAGAAAGGATTCCATGAAACATCAAGCTAGAGGACCCAAGTCATAAGTATGGACTTGAATCCATCCATTTGCTTATAAAATGAAGTGATGATCAAACTTTGACTCTCATGTAAAGCATAAGCTTACATGAGATTCAAAATATCAAACTCAAGAGCTTTCAAGAGAGATATTAAAGATCTCCAAGAGTCTCAAAAGAAAAGTATAGACAAAAAGAAGAAATGAAATAAAGAAGACAAAGAGAGCAAATGCTCTAAATCCATCAAAGAATCTTTTGGTAAAACTTGTTTACTTCAAATTCATAGATGCTTTCAAACCAAGCTAAGAAGAAACAAAAGAGAATGAAAACTTAAACAAGATTAGAGGATCCAAACCATGGTAAGGGTTTGGATTCATCTACTTGTTTCTAATTAAATGATGATCAACTTTAAATCTCATGTGAAGCATAAACTTGCATGAGACATAAAAGATCAAACTCATGAGATTCAAGTGGGATATGGAAGATCCCCAAGAATCTCAAGAGAAAAACATAAACAAGAAAAGAAAAAAAAATTAAAAGAAGAATCAAAGAACTAGGAAGCAAGGACTTCCAAGTTTGCTAACAAAACTCTAAAACTTAATCAAGAAAGACTAAGTGACTTGAAGATTAGAGGCTCAAAAGGAAGAAAACACAACTAAGATTAGAGGGTCACCTCTAAGACTATCCTCAAGCTTCTATATTTTGAAGATCTTCCAAGCTCTTCTTCAAGCTCTCCAAAACTCTCTATCTCTCTCAAATATGTGTGAGTGTAGTGGTAGTTATTTCTTGTGATTCTTTTTGTATATTTTTTGTATCTCTCCTTCCCCTCTCTCCCAAGGAAGATCCCTCTTCTTTTATAGACAAAAATACCAAGTATTCTCAGTGAATTCGGAGTAAAAGACAGGTGTAAATATCTTATTTGGTGGTACAATACGTACTTCTTGAAAATAGACAGACTGCTGCAGAAGGCGGCAGTCAAAAATCCTTTGCGGCAGTCAGTGGATGCCGCTGCGGCACTCAGTGAAAGTCGCGGCGGCATTCCGTGACTGCCGCATGGCTCTCAGTAAGTGCCACGCCAAATTATTGATTGCCGCATTTTTGTCAACCTTACTTTATCAGTTTTTTTTGTTTTTATCCGCATACATATACGTATTGTACCACAAAATACGGACTGTTAAAGAAAACGACAGTAAAAAATTGTCGGCGGCATTCAGTAAATGTCGTTCCGGCATTCTGTGACTGCCGTTCGGCACTCACTGAGTGCCGCAAACAGCTGCCGTGTGCCGGTTTCTGTTGAACTTCCCCTTTTTAGGTCTTTTCTTTTCTCCTTTTTCTTAAAAAAAACTAATTTTCGAAGATCTTTTTCAAAAGTGGTGTTTTATGCTTGAATTCTCCTAAACACCTGGTATTTCATTCTGTGAAAATTTTACCGCGTTTGGAGAACTTTCTGAAGAGCTTGGAACACTTCGAATCTTTCGGTCCTTGTCATCATCGGATATGGAGGTGACACTCTCCCTAATTTGACGTTTGGTCAAAATTGGAGTGTCTACACCCTCTTGTGAGAAAAATTAGGTGAAATCCTATCTTATCGTGTTCATTAACGTAGATTAACCTTTGTTTTGTGGCACCTTCAAAGTACAATTCCTCATGTTCACTTCTATTTTAGTCGGCCTTAGTTATTTTTATTGATTTTGCGACTTCATGTGCGACACCTTAGATTAGGTTGATGCCTTACATGTTTATGTGATTTAGAGACCTTTTTTTTTTTTAAAGGTTTTCTATTTATGCCTGCATTGCACATTTCCCTATCACAACTGGATCCCGATGAGCTTTCTTGTTCCTTGTTGCATCGCAAATTGTGTGCTATTTGAACTTACTTGGTTATGGACGCCTTTTTTTTTTTTTATCAATCTTACACCCCTTTCGACTTGCTTTTGCTATGTATATCTATATCTATGTATTGATTGGGAAACACAAAAACTTTTCAATTGAATAAAAGGATGGTGACTAGAGGCCTATCTATGATAGGATGAGAGGGGGTGCTTTAGTCCCACTAGGCTCCTTCCCCTCTTATTCCATAATCACTAGACCTAGAAAACTCTGATTTCGTAGAAAAGTAGCTTTTAAAATGATTTCTTAATTTCTTTCCTTAAAATTAAGTGGCGACTCTTTTTTTGTTTGAAAAAGTAAAACGAGTAGGCCCAAATGCCGGTAACCACAACCTCCCTTATGATAAATCCGTTTGACTATGTTGCCATTTTAATGACCCATACAATTGCTATTTGTGCTATAGCCCCTACTGGTACCTTGAGTATAACTGCCTCCTCTGGCTACTCATCCTCAGCGACCTCATCTCCCTCTGCTACTATGATATGGACTCCGATCAGTACATCCATGTTGTCGTAATTTGCCTCCTCAGGGTCCTCCTCAGGCTCCTCATCATCGTCGTCATCTCTATCCTCGTCCTCTGCGCGATCCTCATCCTTACGCATCAGGCTTTGGAGCATCAGGCTAGGCATCCATACGCATCTTTATCAGGTGAGTCTGCCAGTCAACATAATGGGCTCTCCACGAGGGGTGAAATCAGTTTGGTTCGATTTGGTTCGGTCGATTTTGGGAGGGTTTTCCACTGACAGATCGGTTCAATTTCAGTCAATTTTTTTTTTGTTTTAGGCTTACTTTTCTGTTCGGTTTTCAGTTTTACACTGCACCTAACTTATAAAAACTGACCGAACTGATCAGTTCTGTTTAGTGGTTCAATTTGTATCGGTTTTCTTTCACCGTTACTCTCCATAGATCACCCTCTAAGTAACGGCTGGTTGTACGACGATGCGCCCATAATACAACTCTAGGTCAGCTAGTTCTACGGTGTCCCCATGGATCACGTGTCCTCCGTAAGTGTTGTCCACAAACTTATGATAGTTTGGACCCATGCTAACCTACAAAAAAAAACTATCTAACATCAGGATGATGAACTAATCTTAATGCTTATGTCTTAGGGATCACAAAACTCTAAGACCAGATGGTGTGGGACAATTATTGAGCGAAAGCATCAACCTAGGGCTCTGATATATACCAAAAATCATGTCACGCCCTAGAGCAGCAAATATAGAGAAAATTAAATTCCTTTTGGGTCCGTAGGCCATGACTGGTGAGGTCACTGAATTATCCACACCACATAGTACTTAATCAATAAATAATAAGGGAATAGTAAGGGAAATCAAACTAAGCATAATATAACATCACTCGAGTTATTACAGCATCGACTAGAAATAGAGATAAACTAAAGTTTGAGGGCAACATATTGTGTACACGTGGCCTCGGGGGTCCACTCCTTTCGTTTTGGAAAGGATTTTTGATTTTGAAATTTCTTGAAAAAGTCCATGAAAATAGATATAGATTCACCACTTGGTCTTTAGGAAACCAAGAAACCCAATTTGACTAACCCAAATGGATTAAGGGCATCGACCCTTCATAACCAAAGAACTTGGCTCGGGATTTGGTACGAGAGAGGATGGAGCCTTCGCAAAGACTAAATCACCCTCAACTTGCCCCGTCTCTCGACAGGCCTCAATTAGCATCCAAATAATCATCTTATACTATGTTTGGTTCGACAATTAATACTATGATAAGTATATTACATCACATAAGAATCTTGAAATGGAAGATCAAAGATAAGATATCATTCATAAGGTTTAAGCCAAATATCTCACAAAATAAACTTAGGAAAAATTGTCTAATCACATATCAAGTAATCAAGTTTCCTAATCTAAAGAGGGGCATGAATTGTTCTTGAAACAAATAATCAAAGAAAATATACTTAGCAAACTAGTACGTATGCATGTTGATTCTTGATAAAAGAAGACCTCTCAATCCTCGGGATGGATGAAAAAGGAAGATTTGATCGAGGGGAGGCATGAGCATGTGATCAACTTCATTCCTTATAATCTTCTTAGATTCGAAGTCACAAAAACTCTAAATCTTGCATGAATATAATGTATGATCCTAAAATGTGCAAAGTAGTAGTGTGTTTGCGTTCATGGGTTTTTTAAAGTGATTTGAGACTATAGAATATGTATGAAGAATATTACTATAGGATATGTACAAATGTGGTATGAACTACTTCCTAAGATATGGACTAATTTGGATTGCATGTGAACATCTAATCAAAGAATGAAAGTAAAACATGCTTGCTGTGAATAGTGGATAGAACAATGAACTGATTTTGTAAAAATTGAAAAGTGAGGTTAGGAATGTTTTTAATTCATGAAATTTTTACAAACATCATCCCTACTGTGTCTGGAACACATAGAAAAAAGCCAAATCAAGATTGCATTTGTAGATTTAGAGAAATCATATAAACAAGAGAGGTTACTCAGAAACAGAATCTGTACTGTCGACTGAAATGTAGAAAAATCTTATAACATGAAAACAAAACATTTGGAAGCTCATATTATATAGAAGGTTCCCTAACACACTGAAGTTTGAGGTAAAAATATGTTGGGACCACTATTTTTGAAAAAGTTGTCTTGGAAACAAGTTGTAAGTCAACTAAAGCTACTGTGACAGAAAAATAAAATGTTTGGAAGAAATGTTGGGTTAAAATGGAATCAGTCCAAGTATTTAAAAATTCATCCAAAAATCAGGGACATTCCCTAATGAGTTAGGAAGACTTTCCAAGTGGTATTGCAATCATCCATTGAGCATTGAACCCAGAATGACATTTTTAAGTTGAATAACTCACTGTTTTGAGGATTTTTGATAAAATAAATGTTTTATTTCTTGAAATCAAAATGGGGGTTTAAGAGGGGTTTCGAAATAAGGGGTTTTGAGAGTGCATTTCTAGCACTAAATGGAGATTATAACCACTTGGAACATCCACTTCAAACTCACCTCAGGGACTTCCGAAGTTACTTGCAAGACATTGTTTCATTTTGGACATAACTTCAAGAATACTTGGGAAGTATTAAAATTAGAATTATCATCCGTCAAACATGTTTTTGAGGTCAACGATTACTATCCATAAGGATTCACCCTCCTCAAACACCATGTCATCACTTAGATGATGTGCAACTAGTAAGTACAAAAAAAGAAAATAAAAAAGAAATGAGGTAAGAAGAGATGAACATATATGTAAAAAAGCAAGTAAGCAATCAATAGATGATAATCAATGAGATATTAGACTTGTAGCTTGGTGTTTCACTCATATGTGGTGACATTTGGACATAGAAGTAGATTCTTAGCTCATAAATGCTCAAAAATAGAGGTTGGGTGTGATAAATATGAGGTATAAAGAGAAGTAATCGAGAGAAATCAAACTTAAAACTCACTTTTATGTAAAAAAAAAATTAGTGGGAAAGCTCACTTTCTCTCCTCTAACCTTATCTCTATCTCAACAACTTTTCTAAGCTTTGCATTGGCCACCTCCCAAAATGAGAAGTCAATGGAGTTTATATAGGTCAATTTGGGAGGAGTTTGGGGTTTAAAAAGTGCTCCCATTGGTCCTAAACATCTGTGAACAAGCAACTACGTCGTTTTGACTTTCAATTATTCAATTTGGACCCCAAGTTAAATTACAAAATTGGACTATTTTGGAGGAGAGTAGGGCAGAGGCACTGGGCCTATGCCGCGGCATGCCACGGCGGCACTGCTCCTCAGACATCTAGATTATTAAATTTAGACCCCCAGAGATTTCGGTATTCGCGAAAAGGCCCTATATCGTCCGAAATTAAAAAAAATGCGTATGAACTCCGAATTAAGCTTGTGATATACCGTTCAAAAGGTAATGGAGTCTGCTTTACATAAAATATGTTTAGGTAGGTCACTTTGAAAAGCTTTGTAGTATTTGTGAAAAAAGCCGATTTGAATACCTTTTTACCTTAAGAAATTCATAATAAATCCAGAAATTATGTGCGATATACCATTGAAAAGCTATTGAACTCTAGCATCCATGAAAAATGTTTGAAAAATTATACGATGCTCCAGTCTTTGAGTCAACTTTTAGGTTAAACTAGGGACCTCCAGGAAGTTCTGGGAACCTCTGCGAACTCCCAGGAGCTGATGTTTTTGTTCGATTTTCTTTTAAAACTTGTTTTAGTACTTTTCACATGATCTAGGTTGATCTCAGAACTTTTGAGTGAATTTGGATGATTTTGGTCAAACCTTGGTCACATATGGTCAAATCGGTCAACTGGGACTTTTTGGGACTTCTGGGGGCCTCTGGGAGCTGACGATTTCATCACATTTTCATTTAAAACTCATCTTATTTCTTTTCCTATGACATAGCGTGTTTCCAGAACTTTCGATCTAAATTTGGGAGCGTTTGGGCTTTTAGGGGCATTTTGGTCATTTGTACCTTTTTTAGCATTTCAAGAGATAGGATTAACTTCTAGTAGTCCTTTTCGAGTCTTTTTCGATTATCATGAACCAGCAAGCTATGGGTCTCCTTAATCCGATAGCCGACCAAAAGGGGTGTCTACACATATACCCATTTACAAAACATAATAATAATTGTTGATAACAAAAAGAGAAACTCTAGTCTATTTTAGTCTATTCTTTAGACTAAAATATAAGTACATAAATTAACTGAGACTATTTTAAAGGAATCGTGTCGTTGAAAACAAAGTTGTAAACCTAAAAAAATTCTAAGAAAAAGGATAGAAATAGTACATGATACATGGGAGCTAAGCCACATGTAGACGACTCACAAATCGAAGTTTGGATCCACGGTATTCAATTCTCTGCACTAAGACATCAAGGAACACCCATGTTAGCCTTGAATTTCTTTAAGGCATTATTTTTTGATGACAAACATAATGATAATAGCATGGTCTTCTTTTCTATACTCTAATCTATTATCAAATCATTTTCAGTGTGCTAATCTCTTGAACTATGCTCTTAAAGGTTCTAACTTTGCTTGTTTAATTAAGATAGCATATGGTGAAGCCCAAGAGTGATTGAGCTCAACAAGGATCAAGCTTGAAGATTTGAATATCTTTCATCCTTAGTTGAAGACTAGGTTTACTTGTAAAAGCATTTTGATTATCACTTGTAAAAGGCTTAAAGGTTTAAAACTTGGATAAACCTTTCAAAAATAAGAAACTGTTTTTCACAAGAAAAACAATCGACTGGACTTTTTCTGAGTCGACTGGTGTAAACACCCCATTTTGTCGGCTATTAGATTTAGGAGACCCATAGCTTGGTGGTTCACAATGATCGAAAAATGACTCAAAAGGACTCTTGGAAGTTGGTTCTATTTCTCAAAATGCTCAGAATGACCAAAATGCCCCTGAAAGCCCGAAAACTCCCAGATTTGGTCCCAAAGTTCTGAAAACATGTTGTGTCGTAAGAAAAGCGATAAATGAGTTTCTAAGAGAAATCGGGTGAAATCGTCAGCTCCCAGAGACCCCCGGAAGTCCCGGAAGTTCCCGGAAAGTCCCCGTTGACCGGTTTGACCAAGGTTTGACTAGGTTTGACCAGGTTTGACCAAGTTTGACCGAAATCGTCCGAATTCACCAGAATCATTTTAAATCATGAGATAAGTGTTAAAACAAGTTCCAAAAGAAAATCGAGCGAGAACGTCAGCTCCTGGGAACTCCCGGAGGTTTCCAGAACTTCCCGGGAATCCCAGGTCTGACCAGTTTGACCAGAATTTGACTTTGGAACCGGGGCACCAAAACAATTTTCAAACACTTTTCACAGATACTAGAGGTCAATAGCTTTTCAACGGTATATCGCACATAATTTCTGGATCTAAAACGAATTTATTATGAATTTCCAAAGGCGAAAAAGGCGATCAAATCAGCTTTTATCGCAAATACCGCAAAACTTTTCAAAGTGACCTATCCCCGAACTATTTTTTATGTAAATTAGACTCCATTACCTTTCCAATGGTATATCACAACCTCAGTTTGGAGTTCATACGCATTTTCTATGAATTTCGGACAAAATAGGGCCTTTTCGCGAATACCGGAACCTCTGGGGGCCTAAACGTAAATTTTTGGGCGTCTGAGGAGCAGTGCTGCCGCGGCACTGGCCCACTGCCGCCGCGGCACTGGCCCAGTGCCGCCGCGGCACTCAACCCTCGCAGAGTCCATTTTTGTAAATTTTTTGGGGGGTCCAATTTGATTAATTGAAAGTCAAAACGACATAGTTTTGTGTTCACAGTTGTTTGGGACCAATGGGAGTACTTCTAAAACCCCAAAACCACCCCAAATTGGCCTATATAAACCCCCCATTGCTCTTGTATTGAGGTTATGATCATCATCTATCAAACATGTTTTTGAGGTCAAGAGCTACTATCCATAAGGATTCACTCACCCCAAACTTCATGTCATCACTTAGATGATGATGAACTAGTAAGTAAATAAAGAAAAGAAAAAGAAATGAGATAAGGAGAGATGAACATATATATAATCAAAGCAAGTAAATAGCAATCAATAGATGATAATCAATGTGATTTTGGACTTGTAGCTTGGTGTTTCACTCATAGATTTTGACATTTGGACATGGAAGTAGCTTCCTATCTCATGAATGCTCAAGAATGAGGGTTGGAGTGGACTTTGAATGTGAAGTATATAGAAGGATGATGGAAGAAAACAAGAATAAAACTCACTTTCTTATGGAAAATCAATGGGAGAAGCTCCCTTTCTCTCTTCTAAACCTATCTCTATCTCTCTTCTTCTCTACAACTTTTCAAGCTTTGCACTTGGCCCCCCCAAAATGCTTCCAAGGTATTCTTGAAATGTATTGAAGTTATGTTCAAAAAATAAAAATAAATCTCTCCAACAATCTTGGAAGTTCTTGATGATGAGTTTTGATGTTGGCATTTTAAGTGGCTATAATCCTTGTTGAGTAGTAAAAATATGTTTTCAAAACATCTATTTCAAAACCCCTCTCAATCCTTCTCATTTTGGTTTCAAGAAACAAAACCTTGTTTTCCCCAAAATCTTCAAAATAATGAGTCAAAACAGTGAGTGAGTTGAGTTCAAAGATTTCTCTAGGACTCAATACTCAACATATGGATGCAAGGCCACTTGGAAAGTCTTCCTAACTCATTGGAGAACACCCATGATTTTTGGTTTGACTTGGAAGTACTTGGAAATGGTCCATTTGGATCCCAATATTCCTTCCAAACATTCTGATTTTGCTGTCACAGCAGCTAGGTCCACTTCCAACCTCTTTTACAGAAAACTTTTCCAAAATGGGTGGTCCTAACTTATTTTTCCCTTCCAATTCAATGTCTTAGGGAACTTTCTGTATAAAATGGGCCCTTAGATCATTCTTTTTCATTTTATAAGATTTTCCAACATTTCAGTCGACAGTACGGACTCTGTTTCTGAGTGACCTGTGTTGTTTATATGATTTCTCTCAATCTGTGATAGATATTCAAGATTGGCCTTTTGGGTTGTGTTCTAGACACAATAAGGAACATCTCCACAAAAAATCATGCATTGAAAATATTCCTAACCCCTCGTTTCAATTTTCCAAAGATGATGCTACTGTTCTGTCCACTATTCACAGCAAGCACATTTCAACTTTCATTCTTTGATTTGATGCTCATATGCATTCCAAATTAGTTCATATCTTAAGAAGTAGTTCATACTACATTTGTACACATCCCATGTTAATTTCATTCATTCATTCATACACATTTTAGACTTCTAAGTCACTCTAGGAATCCATGTACCCAAAACACACTACAACCTTTGCACATTTTTAGATACATACATTGCATTCATGCAAGATTTGGGGTTTTTGTAACTCTTAATCTAGGAAGATTATAAGGAATGATCACGATCACACGTTTATGCTTCCCCTTTGATCTAATCATCCTTTCTCATCCGTCCCGGGGATTGAGAGATCTTCTTTTCTCAAAGAATAACATGCATCATACTAGCTTGTTAAGCATATTTTCATTTCTTTCTTATTTGTTTCAAGAACAATTCATGTCCCCCTTTAGATTAGGAAGTCTTGATTATTTGATATATGATTAGACGATTTTTCCTAGGTTTATTTGTGTGATCTTTCACTTTACATTGCATGATATTTGACCTAGATCTTATGAATGATATTTTATCTTTTGATCTTCCATTTTCAAGTTTCTTATGTAATGTAATATACTATCATAGTATTAATTGCCGAACCATAAATAGTATAAGATGATTATTTGGATGCTAATTGAGGCCCGTCGAAAGATGGGGCGAGTTGAGGGTGTTTTAGTCGCGACAAAGGCTCCTTCCTCTCTCGTACCAAAACCCCGAACCAAGTAAAATGAATAACTCGGAGTAAACCTCTCTCTAATGCTAATGTAATTTGGTTATGTTTAGAAAATATTCATAATACTACTAACTAAATCCTTGAGTTGCAACAAAGAGTTGATGATGTTATAGGAAATGTTGAAAATCTAACTCATCAACAAGAAGTACAAGAAGGAGATTTTGTATAAGAGAAAGAAGAAAGTTTACATATGCTTATTTGTTAATGAAGAAGATGAGGAGAATGAGAAAATGGAAAAAGAGGGCACTTGGAGCGATTCGTATAGTGATGCATCCGAACATGAGTCAAACGACCAAGAAGCCATCCATGAAAGTAAGGTAAAAGAGGTAAACTCTAATCCTACATCTATTGTTGAATTTCCTAACTTTAATGAGCTTCAATGTCCTTTTGAGGAGTTACATGAGGAGTTAGAAAATTTGGGATCTAAATATATAACTCTTAAAAAGAATTTTTCTAAAACTTTCAAATGAGTTGAATAATTTGAAAAAAATGAATCTTTAAAGATTGAAAATGAAAAATATGTTTCAAGAGCACAATCTTCAAATGAGATTGAAAAAGAAAATTTGGAGTTGAAAAGGCAATTGGATGATTTAAAATTCCAAAATGAAATTTTGAGAAAAGAAAAACTTGCTTCAACCAATCAACCTTCAATTGAATTTATTGAAAAGAAAAAGTTAAATTGAGAAAGGAGGTGGATGATTTGACAAAAATTTTAGCAAAATTCACACAAGGTGAAGAAAATTTGAATATGCTTTTGGGAAAGCAAAAATGTGCTTTTGACAAAGCCAGTTTGGGATTTAATCCCACATACAAGGAAAGAAGTACAAAAGTTTCTTTGTAAAGTCCACACCTTCTACTTCAAATTCTCAAAATTCTCACAAGAATTTCATTATTAAGGAATCAATCTCAAATGAGACCCTCCCCCATGTAACTTGTCATTATTGCATAAAAAATGGGCATATTAATTACAAATGTTCATATAAAAGAAAAATTAAAATGATTTGGCTTGTGAAAGGATCCTCTCCTACCTCCTCGGCAAATGTTGCATCCAAGAGGTTCTTGAACAATGGTTAAATCTCTCACCTTAAGCCTAGTAGGAGTAGGTTAGATTAACCTGTTTTGATATTTCTCTTGATTTTGATAGCATGCTAATCATGTTTGTTTTATCACATTAATTTTGTTTTGATGTTCATAGCTATCCCATCCTCCTAAGGAGAGAATGCATAATTTTGATCTTAAAATTGGTATTTATTCATTTATGCATATGTTGAGGGGGAACATATTACTATGTTCACTTTAGTTTATTTGGTATCATATTTGGTTTTTAGTTGCTTTTGGTATCTATTTGCCTCCTTGACATGTGTGCTAATCTTGAGGGGAAACTTTTAGTTCAAACCCCCAATCTTTTTGTTGTTAAAAAGGGGGAAAATGATAGAGATGGAGAATGTGAGTGCTAGAGAATATAGGATAATGATATGATAGAGATCTTTAAAATGGAAAAATGATAATAGAAATTTTTTTTTAAAGTTATCATTCTTGGATTCATACATTGTATTTCATGCTACTTTAAATGATAACATGAAAATAACTCTTATTATGCTTTAATTGCTATATCTTTGTTGCATGTTTTGACATCATCAAAAAGGGGGAAATTGTTAGCTTTGAATTTCTTTAAGGCATTATTTATGTGTGTTTTGATGATGACAAATATAATGATAATAGCATGGTCTTCTTTGTTATATTATATTCTATTATCAAGCCATTTTCAGTGTGCTAATCTCTTGAACTATGCTCTTAAAGGTTCTAACTTTGTTTGTTCAATTGAGATAGCATATGGTGAAGCTCAAGTGTGATTGAGCTCAACAAGGATCAAGCTTGAAGATTTGAAGATCTTTCATTCTTAGTTGAAGACTAGGTTTACTTGTAAAAGCATTTTGATTATCACTCGTAAAGGGCTTAAAGGTTTAAAACTTGGATAAACCTATCAAAAATAAGAAAACTATTTTTCACAAGAAAAACAGTCGACTGGACCCTTCAATTTTCAGTCGACCGGACCCCCTCTAAGGTTTCCATTTTAGGCCAACAACCCAAGCATTGCAAAAAATACTAGCAAACGAATGATATGCATGATAAACAAAAAGAAGACGTCATCAATCAAATCTCCAGATTTAGGGACCTCTAATGAATCCTATCAAAAGTGATCTTAAACATGAACTGGGTTAAAATCCTTTTACAAAAGTTAGATACGTGTCTTAGGGAATGTTTCCAAAAAGTAGGACCTAATTATCATTTTTGAAGTTCGAGAAACAAGAGTTTTTGGGAACAGTGGATCAAGATTGTCCACTGTTCTTGTAAAAATCATAATTAATTCTACAAAAATCATATGAAACTCTATTTGGTGTCAAAGGAAAGCTATTTCATTATAGGTTATGAAAAAAATAATCCCATGGACATGTCATGAACCTAAGGTCTCTGAAAATTTGTTTTAACTAGACTCAGTCATTCTGGAAATTTGGTATCATTTGACAAAGGAATATAAGACGTAATAGAAATTCATGAATCATGTTAATCAAGTTGATCTAGGATTTTAATCTCTCATCCATTTATCCTAGATAATTTCTAAACCAAATTATATTCATCAATTGTTGTTGAGTGATCAAGGTATGACCATTTTGTATACGTAATCATGATTGTATCAATTTCAAATGCTTAGAAAACGATCTTAACTCGATCGTATGCTCACGATTTTACATTGGCATACCGATACATGAGTTAGGAATCATCCCCAAAAAGTGGATCATCGATAACTATTGTAGATTTTCTGAAATTCAAATACAAAGAGACGATGTTCAAATATGGCAAGCGATTTCTAAAACAATTTCTAAAAATAGCATACGGATCCTAATGATTCTCAAAACGGATTGAGTGAAAGCTAATTCATCAAAATTTACCCAAAAAATTTGAAATCCATCAAACTATGGGTTTTGAGGGACCAAATCCTATGGGAAAAACTAATCTGTTTTACTGAATTTTAACTAATTGATTTTAAAGTGTAAGGAAAACATCTTAGGTGTTGGTTTAAGTTTGTTAGAGAGATCAAACTCATAGATCAACTTGATTATCATGATTCCCAATCAATATAGCCCTTAAGTTCTATGAAGAACTTTAGATCATGGATCAAAGGGACTTACAAATATCCTATTGGAGATAAAATTCAATAGGAATTCTAGGAGTAATCAAGATAAATGTATGAACATAGGAATCATCATTCTCATAGATCATACTTCCAAACCATTATAGAATTCAAAGTAGATATATATATATATATATAATCATGTATGCATGGATCTAAACTAAATAGAAGAATGAAATCACAATTGAAAATCAAAGTGAAAATCAATCTCTAATTATGAATTATCAACAAAATCAAGGAAGGCTTGGATCTAGTTATGTAAGTGTGTGAAGAACAAGAGAAGAAGAAGAAGATGAGTGTTCTAACAAAGAAAATAAAAACTAAAGTAGATCCAAGTCTTATAGATCTATAAATAAAAATAAGAATTAGAGATGAATTGTGGTGTTTACCTCTTGGAGGATTCTCAATTATGTAATCAAAGTTGATTTGAAGGATCTTTTTCTTCAAGTGTTCTTCAAGTTCTTCAAGCACTCATCCATGGTGGAAGTTAAAGGAGGCAATAGATTTCTAGACTCTCCTCAATTATCTTATCTAGTTATCTTAGGATTCATTTTAGAAGAAATTAATTCATGATTCACTATTTTCTCTCTAGAAATCTCTTGAATTCTAAGTGTATATGATTATATCTTCAAGTACATTCAAGGTGTATTCAATGTGATTCAAGATGATCCCATATGAGATGCATGGGATCTATATATAGAGTTTTGAAAACTAAATTCTTAAGTTTCAAGGTTAAAATAGAGATTTTAGAGGTCAGAAAAGGGTTAAAATGGCCATTTCAATGCCTAAATGCAGTTTCTGGGCAATTTTCTCGTAGTGGGAAGCCTTTGGAAGGGTCTGGAACTCAAAAAGCTCGGTGGAGAACACAAATTATAAATGGAGACTTAAGGAGGACTTGCCACCCCATATGTGGGACCCGCCATCTACTATTTCTCATCCCCTGGTTGCCTTCCTGCCCTATTTCAAAAATTACGTGCACTGCTTTTCTAGATTTTCGTAAAAATCCTTTTTTGTGTTTGAAATCGTCCGTTTACGTACTATTAATCTTTTGAGTTGAATTTTAGTATAAAAATATTCCAGGAGGATTTGAAATGAGAATTGAAATTCAATTGAAGTTTGGAAGTCCTCCGGAACTTTCGTCGTCTTTTTGAAATCAAACAACTTCTTTTTCAAAATTGCTTTTCAATGTGCATCGATTTCAAATTTTTATTTGTAATTGAATCTCTGGATACCTAGAATACTACATTTAGAACACTTCATGTTCATATAACCCTGAGTGAATATGAATTCTGAGAGATGATTTTGACAAAACTGGGATTTTATGTTGGAAAAGGGCTTTCTAAGCTTGAAGTCACTTTTTGAAGTTTGATCTTTCGATTGTGTGGAATCCAGTACCTTCCATGGGGTACTTTTTATCATTGAATCCTCCAAAATGTTGTCCACCCTAAATTCTATCAGTGTGGTCAAAACTGGGTGTCTACAACAACTCACCGCATTACAGGGATATAATATTTAGAAAAGGCATAACAATCTATTGCCATAACTTAGAGACATCTACCAGTGATCCCAACTCATCGCCTTTTAAGAACATATTCACAGTTCACTGACTTTTAAGAACGTATCATGGATCTCCTGGCTATCTTAGGACTACTTGGTCCAGCTCACCGTCTTTTAAGAACATATGCACAGCTCACCGCCTCTTAAGAATATGTCATGACCAAGTGTCCAGCAACGTACGATTCCTAGAACTTATCAAACCTATCTAAGTTGTGTGCTAATACCAATACATGACATTCCATTGTGGCCTGACTACTTTGAATGAAATAAATGGGTATCAAACTAATTCATGACTACCACGTTGTCTAACATTATCACAAGTTATCTCATTACTCTTCACGCTATCTAATTTTAGCATTGCGTCATCTCTTATTCAACAATAATGCACAATGAAAGTATGAAGTGGTATTTAAACAACTAACCAGTTCATATCATAATAGTATTTTGTGAATACCAATCGATTAAAACAAGGGTTCAATCGATTGGGTAAGAGTAAGTTTCGATCCATTGAAGTCATTTTCAATCAATTGAGTGAACAGTAATGTCAATCGATTGAAAACGATTTTAATTGATTGATATAAGTTCAATCGATTGAATTCATTTCATTTGATTAACAAGGTCACCTTCTCCCAAAAACTGCCAGATGCAGACTGAAACTTTGGGAAGCCTTTGGTGTCCATTTCCTTCAAGTTTGAACTTCTAAAAACATCATTCCTAAGCTATTGAGTGAGTTTGGAACTCACTTAAGTGATCAAGGGGGTGTTTGGTGTGAGTTGGAGCTTTAATCTTCAATGGAACCTCCTTCCCCCTATGGTAAGGGGCTTTCCTGGATTTTCAGGGAGGCCGAGAGCCTCAGGCTTTGTTTGGTTTGTGTAGGGGATCTGGGTAGGGGTGTGAGTGTGATATCAGAAATACAGAGGAGGGGGAGAGGGGGGAGGGGTTGTGAACTTACCTATTTTTCTTTCTTTTCTTTTCTCAGTCTCATTTTCTCCCCTGTGTTGAGTATGTGTTTGCTTGAGGCATGGGACAGAGATGGTGAGGTAGAGAATAGTGAGACAGAGGGTATAATGCAGAGGGGGGTTTGGGTTTGCCTTCTCTCTTCTCAATGGTTCTCTCTCTCTCTCTCTCTCTCTCTCTCTCTCTCTCTCTCTCTCTCTCTCTCTCTCTCTCTCTCTAAGGTCCCATATGTATACATAAACCCATGGTATACATACACACATTGTGGATACCGGGCTTCCACCTCTTTGTTATGTTTTGAAATTCGTTTGATTTTTGAATCAAGGAAAGAGAAAATGGTCTGTTGAAAACAGATACAGAGTCGCCACTTGGTCTTTAAGGAACCAAGAAACCTAATTTTGACTCACCCAAACGGATAAAGGGCACCGGCCTTCATAACCAAAGAACTTGGTTCGGGGTTTTGGTACGAGAGAGGAAGGAGCCTTTGTCACGACTAAAACACCCTCAACTCGCCCCATCTTTCGACGGGCCTCAATTAGCATCCAAATAATCATCTTATACTATGTATGGTTCGGCAATTAATACTATGATAGTATATTACATCACATAAGAAACTTGAAAATGGAAGATCTAAAGGTAAGATATCATTCATAAGATCTAAGTCAAATATCATGCAATGTAAAGTGAAAGATCACACAAATAAACCTAGGAAAAATCGTCTAATCATGTATCAAGTAATTAAGTTTCCTTAATCTAAAGGGGACATGAATGGTTATTGAAACAAATAATCAAAGAATCAAAGTATGCTTAGCAAGCTAGTATGATGCATGTTATTCTTTGAGAAAAAGAAGATCCCTCAATCCCCGGGACGGATGAGAAAGGATGATTAGATCGAGGGGAAGCATGAACGTGCGATCAAGTTCATTCCTTATAATCTTCTTAGATTGAGAGCTACAAAACCCCCCAAATCTTGCATGAATGTATTGTATGAACCTAAAAATGTGCAAAGGTTGTAGTGTGTTTTGTGTACATGGATTTCTAAAATGACTTAGAAGTCTAAAATGTGCATGAATGAATGGATTAAATCAACATGGGATATATACAAATGTAGTGTGAACTACTTCCTAAGATATGAGCTAATTTGGAATGCATATGAGCATCAAATCAAAGAATAAAAGTTGAAATGTGCTTGCTGTGAATAGTGGACAGACTGCTTGTATTACTTTGCAACATTATAATGGGAGGTCAAACGTGCCTAGAAAAATGTGAGAAATATCTGAGATCATCCTTATTGTGTCTAGAAAATAACCCAAAAAGCCAAACATCAATAGCTATCACAGATTAAGAGAAATAAATCAGAATGTACACATGACTCAGAAACAAAAGCTGCACTGTTGACTGATTTTGTATGATTTTTCATAAATCAAATAAAAGGTTTATGATGACCCATTATATACCAAAAGTTTTCTAAGACACCCAAGTTTTATAAAAAAAATAGAAAAGATATATGTACAGTGATGAAAATATCCAGAATAAGTGCAAGAAGTTGGGTGAACATTCTGTGAGAACAGAGGCAGATTATGAATATGAACTTCTCACATCCAAAACAAATACTTTCATATCCCTATAATTGATGGGAAAAATCAGAGAAAAACTATGATGTCTTAGGAAGATTTTTCAAGTGGTTTCATCATCATAACTCAAGTATTTAATTCAAAACAAATCTTTGAATCTGAACAGCTCACTGTTTTGGATCATTCTTGAAGAAAATGGATTTGGGTTTTGAAATAGAGTTTGGGTTCTTGATTGGGGGTTTTGAAATAGATGTTCAAAGCATGAAATTAAACTCTTGAGATGACCATGTGACCACTTAGAACCTCATCCAACCTTGAATCATCAAAGAACCAATATTATTGGAGAGATTCATTTTTATTTTGGACATAACTTCAATACATTTCAAGAACATCTTGGAAGTATTGAGGTTATGATCATCATCTATCAAACATGTTTTTGAGGTCAAGAGCTACTATCCATAAGGATTCACTCACCCCAAACTTCTTGTCATCACTTAGATGATGATGAACTAGTAAGTAAATAAAGAAAATAAAAAAGAAATGAGATAAGAAGAGATGAACATATATATAATCAAAGCAAGTAAATAGCAATCAATAGATGATAATCAATGTGATTTTGGACTTGTAGCTTGGTGTTTCACTCATAGATTTTGACATTTGGACATGGAAGTAGCTTCCTAACTCAAGAATGCTCAAGAATGGTGATTGGGGGTGTTTGGGATGTGAAGTATAAGAGAGGTAATGGAAGAACACAAGATTAGAACTCACTTTCTATAGCAAAATAGTAGGAGGAAGCTCCTTTTCTCTCTTCTAAACCTATCTCTACCTCTCTTCTTCTCTACAACTTTTCAAGCTTTTGCACTTGGCCCCCCCCAAAATGAAGAGCAATGGGGGGTTTAAATAGGCCAATTTGGGGTGGTTTTGGGGTTTTAGAAGTACTCCCATTGGTCCCAAACAACTGTGAACATAAAACTATGTCGTTTTGACTTTCAATTAATCAAATTGCACCCCCAAAAAAATTACAAAAATGGACTCTGCGAGGTTTGAGTGCCGCGGCAGCACTGGGCCAGTGCCGCGGCGGCAGTGGGCCAGTGCCGCGGCAGCACTGCTCCTCAGACGCCCAGAAATTTACGTTTAGGCCCCCAGAGGTTCCGGTATTCGCGAAAAGGCCCTATTTTGTCCGAAATTCACAAAAAATGCATACGAACTCCAAATTGAGGTTGTGATATACCGTTGGAAAGGTAATGGAGTCTACTTTACATAAAAAATAGTTCGGGGATAGGTCACTTTGAAAAGTTTTGCGGTATTCGCGATAAAAGCTGATTTGATCGCCTTTTCCACCTTCGGAAATTCAAAATAAATTCGTTTTAAATCCAGGAATTATGTGCGATATACCGTTGGAAAGCTATTGACCTCTAGTATCCATGAAAAATATTTGAAAATTGTTTCGGTGCCCCGATTCCAAAGTCAAATCTTGGTCAAACTGGTCAAACCTGGGATTCCCGGGAAGTTCTGGGAACCTCTGGGAGCTCCCAGGAGCCGACGTTTTCGCTCGATTCTCTTTTAAAACTTATTTTAATACTTTTCTAATGATTCTGGTGAATTTTGGACAATTTTGGTCAAACTTGGTCAAACTTGGTCAAACCTGGTCAAACCTAGTCAAACCTTGGTCAAACCGGTCAACGGGGACTTTTCGGGAACTTCCGGGACTTCCGGGGGTCTCTGGGAGCTGACGATTTCACCCGATTTCTCTTAGGAACTCATTTTACCATTTTTCTTACGACATAGCATGTTTTCAGAACTTCGGGACCAAATCTGGGAGTTTTCGAGCTTTCAGGGGCATTTTGGTCAATCTGAGCATTCTGAGAGATAGAGCTGACTTCCAGGAGTCTTTTTGAGTCTTTTACGATCATTGTGAACCACCAAGCTATGGGTCTCCTAAATCTGATAGCCGACAAAATGGGGTGTCTACAGTTTGCCCCTCTTTGGCAGGAACTTGCGAGGCAACGCATGTCGCAAGCGAGTGCCAAAGTTTTGAAGAGACGGGTCTTTTGGAGGCTATAGATTTAGGATAAAAAGCGTTGCAAAAGATGCAATGATGATGCTGGTCGTGCTCCGCGTGAGCTGCCTACGTATCCCAAGGGGAATCAGACCAGGACGTAGTTCAAGACACAAAGGGATAAATCACATATGCACATACACAACAATCAGGCGGATGCTATGCTATATGAGGATGATATGCAATGTGTGGATGTGATATGATCTCATACATGAGTCTTATCATGCCTAGTTTTCTGATCCTAGAATGAGCAGGTGCCAAGGGGTGTGCCACTCCGAGTGGGCTAGTGTTGTGCTAGTGTTTGTGATTGTGACGTGGTGGGTGACTCAGATAAGGGCATTGAAGTCTAGAAGACTCCGGGTTTAGGGGCAAACTTCTGGAAGTGCGCTTTGCGAGCGAATGTAATTGGGTGTGGGGTCTCAGAGGACTATGATCGAAGACGTCTTTTGGCAAATAACCGACGGACACAGGGGCTCCGGAAATTAAGAGACTGACATAGAAGTCACGGGACGAATGTGAAATCCTGGGACGTCCTGTGATGAACATGGAGGCCCCAACGGTGTGATGAGAGCGATGGACCGACGATGTTTGCATCGAGATGACGAGTCGACAATGGACTACTGACGGTGTATAAATCTGCTGAGGATTAATCTGAATCTGCTGGGGATGAAGCGATACTTTCTAGGATCTCTCTTCAACTGCTCCTTTTGATCGTATCTTTCGGGCCTGCCGGGGTCTCCGGGGACTGGTATCTGTCTGCTTTTGTCCTCGGAGGATGAGGCAGGGTTCACGGGGAATCTCTTTTGGTGCTCAATCCAAGAGAGCCTGTCGGGGCCTCTGGGAGCTGGTATCTGTCTGCTTTTGTCCTCGGAGGATGATGCAGGGTTCACGGGGAATCTCTTTTGGTGCTCAATCCAAGAGAGCCTGTCAGGGCCTCTGGGAGCTGGTATCTGTCTGCTTTTGTCCTCGGAGGATGATGCAGGGTTCACGGGGAATCTCTTTTGGTGCTCAATCCAAGAGAGCCTGTCAGGGCCTCTGGGAGCTGGTATCTGTCTGCTTTTGTCCTCGGAGGATGATGCAGGGTTCACGGGGAATCTCTTTTGGCGCTCAATCCAAGGTGGCCGGTCAGGGCCTCCGGGAGCTGGTATCTATTGGTTTCTGTCCTCGGGGGATGATGTAGGGTTCTCGGAGAATCTCTTTTGGCACTCAATCCAAGAGGGCCGGTCAGGGCCTCCGGGAGCTGGTATCTATCGGTTTTTGTCCTCGGGGGATGATGTAGGGTTCTCGGAGAATCTCTTTTGGCGCTCAATCCAAGAGGGACGGTCAGGGCCTCCGGGAGCTGGTATCTATCGGTTTCTGTCCTCGGGGGATGATGTAGGGTTCTCGGAGAATCTCTTTTGGCGCTCAATCCAAGGGGGCCGGTCAGGGCCTCCGGGAGCTGGTATCTATTGGTTTCTGTCCTCGGGGGATGATGTAGGGTTCTCGGAGAATCTCTTTTGGAGCTCAATCCAAGGGGGCCGGTCAGGGCCTCCGGGAGCTGGTTTCTATCCTCGGGGGATGATGTAGGGTTCTCGGAGAATCTCTTTTGGCGCTCAATCCAAGGGGGCCGATCAGGGCCTCCGGGAGCTGGTATCTATCGGTTTCTGTCCTCGGGGGATGATGTAGGGTTCTCGGAGAATCTCTTTTGGCGCTCAATCCAAGGGGGCCGGTCAGGGCCTCCGGGAGCTGGTATCTATCGGTTTCTGTCCTCGGGGGATGATGTAGTGTTCTCGGAGAATCTCTTTTGGCGCTCAATCCAAGAGGGACGGTCAGGGCCTCCGGGAGCTGGTATCTATCGGTTTCTGTCCTCGGGGGATGATGTAGGGTTCTCGGAGAATCTCTTTTGGCGCTCAATCCAAGGGGGCCGGTCAGGGCCTCCGGGAGCTGGTATCTATTGGTTTCTGTCCTCGGGGGATGATGTAGGGTTCTCGGAGAATCTCTTTTGGAGCTCAATCCAAGGGGGCCGATCAGGGCCTCCGGGAGCTGAAGGATAATGTACTCTGTTAGGAAGAAAGAAATACGTCCTTTAAATGAGAGTCAATGTATCATTCTATTTGTGATGAGGGATACGGAGATGGCCTGCGGCAGTTAAGGTTTTGATTTTGAAAGAGGAGAGTGATGGACTTATGTTGCTTTAGGATGAAAGAAGGTCATCAACAGCCACTCATGGACTTATGTTGCATGAAGAAAAATGAAAGATCAACAGCCACTCATGGACTTATGTTGCTAGGAGAAAGGAAGATCATCAACAGCCACTCATGGACTTATGTTGCATGAACAAAGGAAGATCATCAACAGCCACTCATGGACTTATGTTGCATGAAGAAAGATCAACAGCCACTTATGGACTTATGTTGCAAGGAGAAAGGAAGATCATCAACAGCCACTCATGGACTTATGTTGCATGAACAAAGGAAGATCATCAACAGCCACTCATGGACTTATGTTGCATGAAGAAAGATCAACAGCCACTCATGGACTTATGTTGCAAGGAGAAAGGAAGATCATCAACAGCCACTCATGGACTTATGTTGCATGAACAAAGGAAGATCATCAACAGCCACTCATGGACTTATGTTGCATGAAGAAAGATCAACAGCCACTCATGGACTTATGTTGCTAGGAGAAAGGAAGATCATCAACAGCCACTCATGGACTTATGTTGCATGAACAAAGGATCAACAGCCACTCATGGACTTATGTTGCATGAAGAAAGGAAGATCATCAACAGCCACTCATGGACTTATGTTGCATGAAGAAAGATGAAAGATCAACAGCCACTCATGGACTTATGTTGCATGAAGAAAGAAAGATCATCAACAGCCACTCATGGACTTATGTTGCATGAACGAAGAAAGATGATGGATCAACAGCCACTCATGGACTTATGTTGCTAGGAGAAATGAAGATCATCAACAGCCACTCATGGACTTATGTTGCATGAACGAGGAAAGATGATGAATCAACAGCCACTCATGGACTTATGTTGCTAGGAGAAATGAAGATCATCAACAGCCACTCATGGACTTATGTTGCATGAACGAAGAAAGATGATGGTCAACTTTCGACGGTTTGGAAAGGGATGAAATTTTCCCCAAGTTTGGACGCTTCTCATGCTGACGCCTTAACCGGTGCAGTAATGGTGTTTGGTACTCCTGCTTGTATTGGCATGCTCTTTATAACTTGATTCGAAAAATTCATTATTCGTCACTGTTGACTTACACATTTGAGACTACGACCGACTCTTTTCCTGAAAAAGACTATGACAGACTCAAAACTGACAGATACCGACACGCGAGGGTGACACATTTGACACCAAAATGAAACAAGCTCGACTTGCCAAAACTTGATGTGCTCTTGTCATAAATGATGTACCATTTCTCTTTTGTGTTTACTTCTCACCTTAACGTGGCATCACTTTGATGGTGAATCTTATTTTGAAAATTTCTCCCTACTGATTTAATCAATTTCTTTGCTTCTCCCAAGATGTGCTTTGAATTAGTGCCTTAGCTTATAGAATAAAAGATGCTCCATTTCCATCTGTTCAAGACAGTGTCTGTGACTTGAAGGCTTACCATTGGTGTATAGGGATCGGGTGGCAAACGAAGTTTGCCCCTAGTTTGAAGGGCATGAAGTGGGATCGGTAGGCAAACGAGGTAAATGACCGAAGTTTGCCCCTAGTTTGGAGGAAGGTTCATTGGAGGTTTTGGGCAAACGAGGTAGGTGACCGAAGTTTGCCCCTTGTGTAAAGGGTAGATAGTAAAAGTCAGGCAAACGAGGCGGGTAGCCGAAGTTTGCCCCTAGTGTGGAAGGTGATTTTCTGGTTTGAGGCATGGACCGTGACTTTAATCTCTCAAATGCTCATAACTTTTTTCCTAGGCACCAGTGAGGTAACCTAGCGAGCTCTTTTCTCTCTTTTGTTATTGCTCACCTTAGATTTAGCTCTAACTTTTGCCTAGGCGTCCTTTCGGATTTTCGACCTAGCGAGCCATCCTTCTTTTCTTTTTGAAAGTCTGCCTACGTACCCCCAAGTGGGGATCAGGTCCAACGTAGTTCGGGCCATGGTTGAAAAAAAGCGAGTTGATTTTTAGGTAGGTGGGGTGACCGAACCGATGTGGTTGCCTACGTATCCCCGAGCGGGAATCAGGTCGAGCGTAGTTCAAGGTAAGGCTTGAAGGAAATTGGTTTGATTATGATGGTGTTGACCGAACCGATGTGGTTGCCTACGTATCCCCGAGTGGGAATCAGGTCGAGCGTAGTTCAAGGTAAGGCTTGAAAGAAATGGTTATTTTTGTTGGTGGAGCGACCGAACCGGTGTTGTTGCCTACGTATCCCCGAGCAGGAATCAGGTCGAGCGTAGTTCAAGGCAAGGCTTGAAATAAGGGGTTTGAGGTATGAGGGTTTTTCAAACCAATCGTCAAAGAAGTTCAAACTTGAGCCACTTGTGGTAGCTTTGAATAAAAAAGATTCAGTTTCAATCTCCCTTTCTTTTCTTTTTCTTTTTCTTTTTCTTTTGTTTTGAGGATTGATCCTCTTCACTTTTGCCTAGCCAGTCAATTTTTGCTTTTCATGTAGTTGATTCTTGCAAGATCCTTCAATCGCAATCTCAGAATTCCAGAATGTGCATGTCAGCTCTCGGAATTTATTTGTGGTCATTCCGTGCCTTTTGAAATGTGATCTTGGCACGTTCTTAAGATGTATCTTGAAGCGTATGATTCCCTTATTTGTTTCATCAAAATTTTCTTCAACCTTTTGACTAGCTAGGGTCAGATTTTGGAAATCAACACCTTTTTAGCTCTCACTTTTGCCTAGGTGCCCTTTCGGGTTTTCAACCTAGCGAGCTCTTTTTTGTTCTTTTTCTTTGTTTTTTTTTTTTTTTTTTTTTTTTTTTTTTTTGAAAGTGGAGATGAAACTCACTGAAATGTTTGGCTACCATCAAGGACCAAGTCCGCACAAGTTCGCATGGCTATCAATTGGGTTGGGCCCAAGGCTTTGAAATGGTAGGAATGGTGGAAAGGGTGTTGGGCAAGCCCCAAGTCAGTTTCAAGTATGTCTTTTCAAGATTGAGGCAAGAGAATCTTTAAATTCTTAAAGTAAGGCTATTCAATTCTCGGCTCTTCATCAGTGTCAGCGCAAAATTGACTTTGACCTTTCAGGATTTTTTTGTTTGAGTAAAAAAAATATTTTTTTTTAGCACAGTAATATCCATGGTAATTTGAAAAGTGACACTTCAGTTCAGCGATTCATGCATCTATGACTAGGCACATTAGATTAGGCAAAATGAGACTTCATTCCATCACTAGAGAAGGTTACAGACTCATAACAACTTGATGACAGACGGACTCGACCACAAGACTAAACTTGAAATAGACAAAACACACAACAGACTCGACTGGACTTGACCCGGTCTCAAATGGAATGTCACAGTGACTCGCTTATTCTTTTTTTTTTTTTTTTTTTTTTTTTTTTTAAAAGAGCATCCTCATTTGTTTTGATAGCAAAAGTCCCAAACATCATCGCTTCACCGGCACAGGTTCAACATTCATGGTCCTCAGCGAAGGGGATCATTGAAATGGATAGGTCATGGGTTGGTCCAGACCGAGGTAGTGAATTGGATTGGGGTGCGGCGCATCATCTAAGAGATCCTGAATTGAGTGACGGAGCCTCTTACAGTTGTCGGTCTCATGGCCTTGGTCTTGGTGGTAATCACAATACTTGGATTCATTGTACCCAGGAGGTGGGTGATTAGGAGGCTTATTGGGCTCCAAAGGTACAAGGTGGCCCTTTTGAACAAGGTGATTGAGAGCGGAGGATAAGCTCATGTCAAGTGGTGTGAAGACTCTTTGGTTTCCTTTCTTGTGCCTCTTACTGCAATCATTTTGGCTTGATGATGGGCTTAAGGCATTGACATCTAGGCTCTCTTGATCTTCACCAAAGGTATGGGGTCTCTTCTCCTTTTGCAGTGACCCAGCTCCATTGATCTTGCCTTCACAGATAGCATCCTCGATTCTAGTCCCAACCTCAAACAACTCTTCAAATGTTGAGATGGACTGGTAGAATAGTTTTTCATGGTATACTGGTTGCAGGTTCTTGACCAGCATACATGCTTGCTCTTTCTCAATAGGCCTGTGGATCATTTGGGCTACTTTATTCCTCCATCTGCTCAAGAATGCAGCGAAGGACTCATTGAAATTCTGCCTGGTAGTTTCCAGATCTCGGATGGTGACATCAAGCTCTTGGTTGTAGGAGTAGTGATCAATGAAAGTTCTAGCAACATCTTCCCAAACTCGGGTCTTGGAAGTTTCAAGGGTTAGGAACCAGGATAGTGCGGCTTTCTGGAGGGTTTGAGGGAACAGCATAGCTATGTGCTCATGGGTGCAGCCCATTGACTGGAAAATGCTCATACAAAACTTCACGTGGCTCTTCGGATTTCCAGTTCCATCAAAACGGTCGATTTCAGGCATCTTGAAGTTCTCGGGTAGCCTCACCTTGTTGGGATCAAACAATCCTTCCAGATCTAACATGTAATCGTCGACTCCCTTACTCTTCCTTAGTATGTTCTCAAGCTTGTCGACCTTGTCCATTTTCTCTTGGAGCTTTTTCTCATATACAGGCAGCGGGACCTCTTGAAACCGTTCTTCTTCCCCATTGTTCTCGGGAGGCGGTCCAAATCTAGGCGGTGGTGGTGCCATGAACCCTTATGGTGGTGGGAACCCAGGTGGGTACTGTGGTTGCTGTTGTCGGAACTCTTCCATAAATTTTAGAACTTGAGTCAGCCGATCTGACTGTTGATTTATTAGTTCAGTGACCTTGGCTTCCGAAGTTTCCTGATTCATGTTGAATTTTCTCGGCAGACTGATTCTAACCAAATGACTGTTCGAACTTCTGACCCAGGATGGGGATCTCAGTGGCTGATTTTGGGAATCTATAATGACCTATAGATTCGAGAAGAGTGTATCAGATTCTGGTAGTGATGACTTTAGATAGACAATGACAGTGATGTTAAGGAAGATGGACCGGCTTACGTACAGACTGACTGAGATAGTGTGCGCAGACTGATAAGAATGGTGCATGCACATGAGACAAGCATGCGGATGCAAGCCCTAATCTATATGATGCCCCTACTTCTAACAGATAGAAGTTAAACAAATAAGGTCCTAGCCATACAGAGTGTGCTAACCTTACTTTCCAGTATGATCACCAAGGGATAACAGGGATTTCCGGGATACTTTGGGAATTTCGGATAGAGTTTCTGGGAGAAACATCGGTTTGGAAGATTCGGAGAAATTTCTAGAAGTCATTTGAGTTTCTAGGAGAAATAAGGATTTCTGGTTGATTTGGACTGAGCTTCTAGGAGAAACTGGTATTTTGGGTATTTCTGAGAAATATGGATAGAGTTTCCAGGGGAAACAAGTATATCTGGGCATTTCTGGGTGATTTGGGCAGAGATGTTGGATTTTTGGAGAATTTGGGAGATTTGGGCAGAGCTTCTGGGAAAACAGGTACTTTTGATATTTCTAGGAAATTTGGATAGAGTTTCTAGGAGATAGGACAGAGTTTTTGGGAGAAACTGGTATATCTGGGAAATCAGGGAGATTTAGACAGAGTTTTTTTTTTGGGAAAAACTGATTAATATGGTTATATCTGGGATATCTGGACAGAGTTTCTGGGAAAAATTGGTTAATATGGGTGTATCTGGGATATCTGGACAGAGTTTCTAGGAAAACTGGATAATATGGTTATATCTGGGATATCTGGACAGAGTTTCTAGGAGAAACTGGACAATATGGTTATATCTGGGATATCTGGACAGAGTTTCTGGGAGAAACAAGTTATGATGGTGATCATACTGTCTAGCTAGTTTTCATACTCCTATGTCCTAGGACCAACAAACAAGGCTTGCGGTGTATATCTTTGTGAACATGGAGCAGACTTCCTTACGATGGTGCCTAGGCAGGTCACTCAATGTGGTCACATGTAAGTGATTGCCTTGGGGATCATAAGAAAGAAGTTCTGCCTCATGCCACATAAGCGTCTACACTGCGCAGGTAATCCCGTCAGGGTATACAACAGTTATATCACATTGTCCTATCTGAAAAGATAAATGAACAGTCCTATGAAAGGTTCTACAGGAATCTATATGCAAAGGCTGGGTTTAGTCAAAGAGGGTCCGTTGACGAGAGTTCCAATATACCGTCAGGGAGACAGTACGGAGGTTTTTTACTCTTTTTGATATACCTTGGAAGGTACAGTATCAACGGTGACTTGTGCCCTGGCACAGCAAGACCTGAACAATGTCAGCGCCGCGTTTCAGACACAGTCGGAGGGGGAAAATGCAAGAGTGCAATGCGGTGAACCAAACACAGTAAAAAGATGATTTTAAGGATGCTTCTTATGAGTCAAACCTCTGTATTATTTTGTTATAAAAAATAAAAATCCCCAGCAGAGTCGCCAGATTGTGGATACCGGGCTTCCACCTCTTTGTTATGTTTTGAAATTCGTTTGATTTTTGAATCAAGGAAAGAGAAAATGGTCTGTTGAAAACAGATACAGAGTCGCCACTTGGTCTTTAAGGAACCAAGAAACCTAATTTTGACTCACCCAAACGGATAAAGGGCACCGGCCTTCATAACCAAAGAACTTGGTTCGGGGTTTTGGTACGAGAGAGGAAGGAGCCTTTGTCACGACTAAAACACCCTCAACTCGCCCCATCTTTCGACGGGCCTCAATTAGTATCCAAATAATCATCTTATACTATGTATGGTTCGGCAATTAATACTATGATAGTATATTACATCACATAAGAAACTTGAAAATGGAAGATCTAAAGGTAAGATATCATTCATAAGATCTAAGTCAAATATCATGCAATGTAAAGTGAAAGATCACACAAATAAACCTAGGAAAAATCGTCTAATCATGTATCAAGTAATTAAGTTTCCTTAATCTAAAGGGGACATGAATGGTTATTGAAACAAATAATCAAAGAATCAAAGTATGCTTAGCAAGCTAGTATGATGCATGTTATTCTTTGAGAAAAAGAAGATCCCTCAATCCCCGGGACGGATGAGAAAGGATGATTAGATCGAGGGGAAGCATGAACGTGCGATCAAGTTCATTCCTTATAATCTTCTTAGATTGAGAGTTACAAAACCCCCCAAATCTTGCATGAATGTATTGTATGAACCTAAAAATGTGCAAAGGTTGTAGTGTGTTTTGTGTACATGGATTTCTAAAATGACTTAGAAGTCTAAAATGTGCATGAATGAATGGATTAAATCAACATGGGATATATACAAATGTAGTGTGAACTACTTCCTAAGATATGAGCTAATTTGGAATGCATATGAGCATCAAATCAAAGAATAAAAGTTGAAATGTGCTTGCTGTGAATAGTGGACAGACTGCTTGTATTACTTTGCAACATTATAATGGGAGGTCAAACGTGCCTAGAAAAATGTGAGAAAAATCTGAGATCATCCTTATTGTGTCTAGAAAATAACCCAAAAAGCCAAACATCAATAGCTATCACAGATTAAGAGAAATAAATCAGAATGTACACATGACTCAGAAACAAAAGCTGCACTGTTGACTGATTTTGTATGATTTTTCATAAATCAAATAAAAGGTTTATGATGACCCATTATATACCAAAAGTTTTCTAAGACACCCAAGTTTTATAAAAAAAATAGAAAAGATATATGTACAGTGATGAAAATATCCAGAATAAGTGCAAGAAGTTGGGTGAACATTCTGTGAGAACAGAGGCAGATTATGAATATGAACTTCTCACATCCAAAACAAATACTTTCATATCCCTATAATTGATGGGAAAAATCAGAGACAAACTATGATGTCTTAGGAAGATTTTCCAAGTGGTTTCATCATCATAACTCAAGTATTTAATTCAAAACAAATCTTTGAATCTGAACAGCTCACTGTTTTGGATCATTCTTGAAGAAAATGGATTTGGGTTTTGAAATAGAGTTTGGGTTCTTGATTGGGGGTTTTGAAATAGATGTTCAAAGCATGAAATTAAACTCTTGAGATGACCATGTGACCACTTAGAACCTCATCCAACCTTGAATCATCAAAGAACCAATATTATTGGAGAGATTCATTTTTATTTTGGACATAACTTCAATACATTTCAAGAACATCTTGGAAGTATTGAGGTTATGATCATCATCTATCAAACATGTTTTTGAGGTCAAGAGCTACTATCCATAAGGATTCACTCACCCCAAACTTCATGTCATCACTTAGATGATGATGAACTAGTAAGTAAATAAAGAAAATAAAAAAGAAATGAGATAAGAAGAGATGAACATATATATAATCAAAGCAAGTAAATAGCAATCAATAGATGATAATCAATGTGATTTTGGACTTGTAGCTTGGTGTTTCACTCATAGATTTTGACATTTGGACATGGAAGTAGCTTCCTAACTCAAGAATGCTCAAGAATGGTGATTGGGGGTGTTTGGGATGTGAAGTATAAGAGAGGTAATGGAAGAACACAAGATTAGAACTCACTTTCTATAGCAAAATAGTAGGAGGAAGCTCCTTTTCTCTCTTCTAAACCTATCTCTACCTCTCTTCTTCTCTACAACTTTTCAAGCTTTTGCACTTGGCCCCCCCCAAAATGAAGAGCAATGGGGGGTTTAAATAGGCCAATTTGGGGTGGTTTTGGGGTTTTAGAAGTACTCCCATTGGTCCCAAACAACTGTGAACATAAAACTATGTCGTTTTGACTTTCAATTAATCAAATTGGACCCCCAAAAAAATTACAAAAATGGACTCTGCGAGGTTTGAGTGCCGCGGCGGCACTGGGCCAGTGCCGCGGCGGCAGTGGGCCAGTGCCGCGGCAGCACTGCTCCTCAGACGCCCAGAAATTTACGTTTAGGCCCCCAGAGGTTCCGGTATTCGCGAAAAGGCCCTATTTTGTCCGAAATTCACAAAAAATGCATACGAACTCCAAATTGAGGTTGTGATATACCGTTGGAAAGGTAATGGAGTCTACTTTAGATAAAAAATAGTTCGGGGATAGGTCACTTTGAAAAGTTTTGCGGTATTCGCGATAAAAGCTGATTTGATCGCCTTTTCCACCTTCGGAAATTCAAAATAAATTCGTTTTAAATCCAGGAATTATGTGCGATATACCGTTGGAAAGCTATTGACCTCTAGTATCCATGAAAAATATTTGAAAATTGTTTCGGTGCCCCGATTCCAAAGTCAAATCTTGGTCAAACTGGTCAAACCTGGGATTCCCGGGAAGTTCTGGGAACCTCTGGGAGCTCCCAGGAGCCGACGTTTTCGCTCGATTCTCTTTTAAAACTTATTTTAATACTTTTCTAATGATTCTGGTGAATTTTGGACAATTTTGGTCAAACTTGGTCAAACTTGGTCAAACCTGGTCAAACCTAGTCAAACCTTGGTCAAACCGGTCAACGGGGACTTTTCGGGAACTTCCGGGACTTCCGGGGGTCTCTGGGAGCTGACGATTTCACCCGATTTCTCTTAGGAACTCATTTTACCATTTTTCTTACGACATAGCATGTTTTCAGAACTTCGGGACCAAATCTGGGAGTTTTCGGGCTTTCAGGGGCATTTTGGTCAATCTGAGCATTCTGAGAGATAGAGCTGACTTCCAGGAGTCTTTTTGAGTCTTTTACGATCATTGTGAACCACCAAGCTATGGGTCTCCTAAATCTGATAGCCGACAAAATGGGGTGTCTACACACATACATATGCAAATATGCATATCTTTATCAACTGATCCGAGAGGGATTGAAAGGGATTGAGAGGAGCTGATTTGAGAGGGAAAAGGGCCAGCGGTTGGGGGTGGTGGTGATTGTCCGACGGGTTGGAGAGAGGTTCGGGGGTAAGGAATTATATACCATGGGTATAAGGTAGTTAGGTTAGGTATCCTAAGTTGTACTTGCCTCGTTAGTTTGTGGGATCTTGTGCTCGTCTAGGTTCACGTGTCATATAGTCCATGTTTAATATAGATTTTATGGATTTGTGTGACAAGTCAGTCCAGGTCTGTAAATTAGTGTTTAAGCTTACCAGTTTATAAATATGTATAATTCATATAAGGTTATGAAAAAATGGAACAAAAATACGGGAGCTCATTTTATTAAACTAGAAATTTTACGGGTATTACATCATCCACCTCCTATTAAAGATTATGTCCCTGGAATCAGAGTTAACTATACATTTAACAAGGAAACTTCTCGCGCATTTCTGATTCTAGTTCTCAAGAGGCTTAACGCTTATTATGATGCTTCCACTGGACTTTCACTAGAGGAATCTCCTTAGTCCTCAAATTCTTAACTCCTTGTTCCACAATCTTCACTGGTCCTTAATTGTAGGTCACTTTGTCGTTTACTTCAATATCCGTGAAGTTGATCTCGTGAGACGGATCATGCACGACTCTCCTCAGCATGCTGATATGAAAAACATTATGCACTCCTAATATCTTGGGTGGTAGTGCAAGTCTATAGGCAACTTTTCCCACGCATTTTCCAGAATTTTAAACAGTTCGATGGAACATGGAAAAAGCTTTCCTCTCTTTTGTCCAAATCTGAGGACGCCTCATAACGAAGATACTTTTAGGAATACATGATCTCCAACACTAAATTCCAAGTCCTTTTGGTGTTTATTAACGTAGCTTTTCTATCTGCTTTGTGTTGCTTTCATCTTTTCTTTGACGATATTGATCTTCTCATTTGTCTCTCGACCATCTCAGGTCCAAGAAGTTTGTCATCTCCAACTTTTGCCCAGCATAAAGATGATCGGCACTGTCTTTTATATAGGGCATCGAATGGTGCCATCCCTACTCTCGAATGGTAGCTATTGTTGTATGCGAACTCTATCAGCAGTAGGTTCTCTTCCCGTGAACTTTCAAAATCTATCGCACAGGCTCGGAGCATGTCCTGCATTACTTTATTGACTCTCTCAGTCTGTCCGTTGGTTTGGGGGTGAAATGCTGAACTTAACTTCAATGAAGTTCCCAGTACTGTTTATAAGCTTTCCTAAAATCTTGACGTGAAACGTGAAACGCGGTCCAACACGATTGACACAGGCACTCCATGCAATCGGACAACTTGTTGTATGTATATTCTGCTCAACTTCTCGACTGGGTAAGTCATGCTAGCGATGAAATGAGACAATTTGGTGAGTCAATCTACAATCACCTAAATAGCATCATGATTCTGTTGTGATCTTGGCATTCCTACAACGAAATCCATTGTGATGTGTTCTATTTCCATCCGGGAATTGGTAGTGGTTGTAACAGTCCTCCTGCTTTCTTGTGTTTGGCTTTGACTTGTTTGCAGTCTACTACTTCTCTATTCATTCCATCCCACCACAAATTTCTCTTCAAATCCTTATACATTTTTATTCCTCAAGGATGAATATTCACCCTTGACTTGTAGACTTCATTCAATATATCTTTCCTCAGGTTATCCTCATTGGGCACACAAAGTCGATTGCGGCATCTGAATCCTTCATCTGTCCCTATATTCTATTCGATGGGGTCCTTTGTCGAGGCTTTTTTAAACCATTGACGAAGTCCTTCGTCCTTTCCTTGAGCTTTGAGGATACTATTTATAAGCATTGGTTGTATTATGAGACATCCAAAGATTTGTCCATTACTTGGCTCGATAATCTGAAGATCAAATTCCGCTAATGTCTCCTCTTTGACCATAAGAGAGGTACGATGATTTTACGGGGTTTCTGGCTTAGTGTGTCAACAACAATGTTTGCTTTACCGGGGTGGTTACTGCAAAGTAAAATTGCAATCCTTTAACAATTACATTCAACGTCGTTGTCTCATGTCAACTCCTTCTGAGAGAACATATATCTCAGGCTCTTGTGAATTGAAAATAGATCAAACTTCTCTTCATGGAGGTAGCGTCTCCAAATATTGAGTACAAAGAAGATTGTAGTTAGTTCGAGGTCATGCGTAGGATAGTTAAGCTCATATGGTTTCAGTAGTCGTGATCCATATGTCATCACTCTTCTATCCTGTATAAGCACACATCCAAGTCCTTGGTGTGATGCATCGCTGTATATGGTGAATTACTTGCTGCTCTTCAGTATTGCAAGCACTGGCGCCATGGTTAATCTCTTCTTTACCTCTTGGAATGCACGTTTATGCTTGTCATTCCATTCTTACTTCAGGTCCTTTTTGGTTAATTCAGTAAAAGAGGCTACGATCTTGGAGAATCCTTCCACGAATCTCCGGTAGTATCCAGCAAGACAAAGGAAACTTTTGACTTTTATTGTAGTGGTTGGCCTATTCCAATTTAGAACAGCATTGGATGAATCCACTGCATTTCCTTCTTGTAAGACACCGTGTCCTAAAAATTTGGCTTCCTTTAGCCAAAACTCTTACTTGTTGAACTTCGTATAAAAGTGCTTAGCTCGTAGAGTCTGAATTACAGTCTTTGCATGTCCTTCATGATTTGCCTCTGTCTTAGAGTAGATAAGGATGTCATCTATGAACACGATAATGAACTAATCTAGGTAAGGCCTGAAGATCCAGTTCTTTAGATCCGTGAATACCGCTGGGGCATTAGTCAGCTCAAACAACATAACCAGGAAGTCATAGTGTCCATATCTGGTTTGGAAGGCCATCTTGGATACATTCTCAGGTCGAGCAAGTAGTTAATGGTATCCGCATCATAGATCTATCTTTAAAAATGTTGTAGCTCCTTGTAACTGATCGAATAGATAGTCAATCCTCGGC
The DNA here is from genome assembly GCA_033977485.1 of Hydrangea macrophylla. Classification (NCBI taxonomy): domain Eukaryota; kingdom Viridiplantae; phylum Streptophyta; class Magnoliopsida; order Cornales; family Hydrangeaceae; genus Hydrangea; species Hydrangea macrophylla. The sequence goes on from CM066993.1 coordinate 31,861,304, forward strand.
AGTGGGTACCGAACTTAATTGTAACCTTGTTCAATTCTCTACAGTCAATATAGAGTCAAAGCGTTCTGTCCTTAATCTTGACAAATAGTACTGGTGCACCCCATGGTGAAGTGCTCAGACAAATGAATCTAAGGTCCTCAAGTTCTTGCACTTGTATCTTTAGTTCTTGTATTTCCATTGGGGCCATTTGGTATGGTATTTTTTTTATATCGGTGAGGTTCTAGGTGTCAACTCAATGTAGAAGTCAAAATCTCTCTTGGGTGGTAGTCCTTTAACTTCTTAAAAAACGTCTTTGAAATCTCAGACTACGGGGATTCGTGAAATAGGGATTTCATCACTCGTGGTTCCAAGGGTGGCCAAGCAGTTGGTGAGGAAAACATCACACGAGGGATTGCATTTGAAATTAAAATGTTGGCTTTCAGGTATTAAAAAAGAGATTGATTTGCTAGCACAATCTAACTTGGCATGGTATTTTGCGAGCCAATTGATTCCTAAGATCACGTCAAATTTCTTCATTGACAAAACTATCAAATCATCAGGGACATTCTGATCTTTCAAGTTTAGAGGGCAGTCCTTGCATATTTTTCCCAAATTAACGCTCAATCCTAGGGATGATGCAGCGTTCAAAGCTACGTCCATTGTTTGGAGTACTAAGCCTAAGCGTTGTATGATTCTAATTGCAATAAACGAGTTTGATGTACCAGCATCGAACAAAGCTTTTACTTGACTATTAAATATGGTTAGAGCACCTTTCAGGTTTTGCTGCTCTTCCTCGTTGAATCATGCCTCTTCGGGGATGATAGCATTGAGGCGAGTCTATCCTTGTGCAGATCTTCCATAGTAAATGCCCCAGGGTGGCCTATAGTCCTTAGCCAGTTGTCCTTTCTTGTTGCAGTTAAAGCAGACCAAGTCTGTTCGACTATTCCTTTTGGGGGCACGACAATCCTTAGATATGTGTCTAGGGGTCCTGCAGTTGAAGCAGACTCCGCGGTAGTCATTTGTTATCCCTGACTATCCATGGGGTAGAGTTGGTGTCAATGGCACAACTGGCTTGTTTCAGAAGGGGGTTGACTGTGGCTTCTTTTCACCATTCTAGTTTCTTTTGTATCCTTGGTTACGAGTGGGAGCTTGCCTCTATCCTTGATTGTACCTTAGAGGGGGTGGTCAATTCATAAAGCATTTCTGTTTGCATTTGATGATTTCCTCGAAGCCGTTGTCCATCCCCACTAAAGCTTTGAATGTCTGGTTTAGGTGGCCAAAAGTTAACTTTTGCAGAGGTAGGGAAAGTCTCAGGTGGTATTTCTGGTTCTTCTGTTTTGGAGTGTCGATCATGTGGTTTGTAAATCGAGGAAGACTCTCGAATCGCACCATATACTCTCGCACCGTCCAGTTCCCTTGGACCAGATCAATAAACTCTTTTTCCTTCTGGTTCCTTTCTATTTGGGGAAAGTAGTTTTCTAGGAACAGTTCTTTGAATGCCGTCTATGTCATCCTCTGTGCGGTTCCTCCTAGTGGCACTATGAATTTTTGGTGATGCCCTTTAGATTGACCAATGCCCCATCAACTTTTCAATCTCTTATGAATGATTTTCAGGCCCTATTGTTTTAGTGTTTTATGATGATATCTTAATCTATAGTAAGTCAATGGAAGACCATCTGGAACATCTCCAACTAGTGTTGCAAATACTTCAAGCCAATAATCTCAGAGTATAGAGGAGTACGTGTTCCTTTGGGATAGATTCTGTAGAATATCTTGGGCATGTGGTATCACAACATAGGGTGGCCATGGATAAATCAAAGGTATCTTGCATAGAGGAGTGGACGATACATAAGAATATTAAAGGACTGAGGGGTTTCCTTAGTCTTACGAGTTACTACAAGAAGTTTATAAAAGGGTATGGACTCATAGCCAAGCCTCTCACTCAATTGCTTAAAAAGGGAACTTTAAATGGAACACTAAAGCAGACTAGCCTTCAACAGACTCAAGCAAGCTATGGTGACAACACATGTTTTGGCCCTTCCAGATTTCACCAAGGTTTTTACAATTAAGTGTGATGCTTCAGGGAAAGGCATTAGCATTGGGGCAGTGTTAGCTCAAGATAGACACCCAATAGCTTATGCAAGTAAAGCACTCTCCTGAAGAAACCTTTAACTTTTAGTTTATGACAAAGAAATGATGGTTGTGGTGTATGCTATTCACCATTGGAAGCCTTACTTGCTTGGAAGACCCTTTAAAATCCTTACAGATCACAAGACTCTCCAGTATTTCCTAACCCAGTGCATTACAACCCCAGAATAGAATAAATGACTGATTAAGCTATTGGGATTTCAATACACTATTGAATACAAGCATGGGAGAACAAATGTAGTACCTGATGCACTCTCTAGACAACGAGAGTTAAGTGTTGTTTGTGCCATCTCCAATACTATGATGGATGGAATAGCTACAATTCAGCAAGCATACTTCACTGACCCAGAGGCAATAGAGCTAATCCAGAAATTATAGATTGATTCAGTTGTAGCCAAGCATTTTAGTTATGCTAATAATATTCTAACGTACAGAAATGTTCCCCAATCTTCACTATGGTGAGAAAAACTACTACTGGAGTACCATGCAACACCTATTGGGGGCCACTCGGGTTACCTTAGAACTTACAAGGCTCTCCCAAAATTTTAGCTGGCCTGGGGTAAGAAAATATGTGAAAAGATTTGTGGCTCTCTATGGCATTTGTCAAAGGCAGAAGACTCAGACTATGCACCTAGCAGGGTTGTTGAACACCCTTCCCATCCCTGAAAATTCCTAGATAGACATTGCCATGGACTTCATTGAGGGTCTCCCATCATCAACCTCTAAAAATACCATCTTAGTGGTAGTGGACAGACTCACCAAATATGGCCATTTTATACCAATATCTCACCCTTACACAGCATCACAAGTTATAAATGTTTTCATTAAAGAAGTCTTCAAGTGTAGGAAAAATATGTTTCAAATATTTTTAAATGCGCAGTGGAAAGATTAAGTTTCAATAACTTTATTGGTAGTCCGGATCTACTACTCGTTAACTCTATGGATGCATATAAGAAGGGGAACAAGATTTATACCTTAGTGTCTTGAACCCAATTCTAAAATCTCTGACTTCCAGCAGCCTCCACTAGATGGTCTTCACTCTTATGACTCCTACGGATGATCCCGAAGAGGCTAGGGTTGGTGGGAACCCCAAATAGAGAGGATGGAGTAGGTTTGGGAATCCTAAAATAGTTTCTGCACCTTCTTGTTTATAAAAATGATGAACTCCTTTTTTCTGGACACAGCTGCCCTATTTATAGATTCCCAAAATCGACCTGACGTTCAAGTGATCGAAGTGGCTTCGATCGATCGAACCACATTCGATCAATCAAACCTGCTTTGACTTCAATCAATCGAACGAACTTGTCTTGATAAGATCCTCATGTGCCTTTCCGAGCATCCTAGCGGAGCTAAGAGTGGGACCTCCTAGGCTCTTTATTGTTGGCTTAGACCAGTTGTCAATTCCCATGACCAAACTATTTGATCACCAAACTAACCAACTGGCCAGTTAACGTTTACTCCACTATAATATGATAACTGAACTCCAACGCAAAAGAACAAATCTAAAGTGATAACTAAACTTGTATGGGGTACTAATGTCCCTCTACCATCAGCATTCATAATCATATTCAGGTAGTCGGATAACTATTTCTATCAACCTAAATGATGATTACATCTTCTATTCCTTGAGTCCCATTCACCTCTCATGAAACATGTTGATAACTACTTATCAACAAGATTGCAGTTCTCAGTAATCAACTTGGTGACATTCTCAAGGGAATGGTTACTCTTTATCAAAGGGTAGATTCTATCTTGACAATATATGTTCACAACCTTGTGAACATGACATACCCAAGCTACCCAGGTGTTGATCTTCAAGACCTCACTAATTGGTAAGTCAAAGTAGCCACATCCATAGTCTGTGTCTATAATTATCTCAAGATTAAGAACACATACCTTATACAAGCTATGAGCTCCTATCAACTGTTGACAGCCTCAAGTGTCAATAGGAAAACTCAAGTCCATTAATCCACTATAAGCACTAACATATTAACTACGAGTTATACTCCAGTGATTGAAATTCATCACTACATCCAATGGTAGTTAATCATGCTACAGTGTAAACCTGATAAGATATCCAGTCTCATCATCCACTGTGACAAATTCTAAGTATTAAAGGATAGTAATTCGTATCTTACTTGTATGTATCTCATACACACATGAATTGATTACTATGATACTTAAGGAATAACAATCATCTCATGAAAGAAACTTACAAAATGAAATGTAAAGCTGATATCCATATATTAAAATGTTAGTGTCTCATATATAAAGTAATGGTTTGAGGGCACAAACCCAACATCAAGCTCCATGGTATGCCAATGACTATTGTTAGTGACAAGGATCCTACCTTCATGAGTCAATTTTGGTTGGCTTTTACTCAGCTATAAGTTACTCAGCTCTGTCATAACTCAACATATCATCCTCAATCTGACGGTCAATCTGAGATTCTTAACAAAATTTTGGAGCATTACCTTAGATGCTTTGTGGGAAACCAACCAACAACATGGGTCACTTGGCTACCATGGGCCGAATGGTGGTATAATACTACCTTTTAAGCTTCAATAAAGACAGCTCCATTTCAGACTCTCTACAATAAACCCCCACCCACGATTCACACATACCTTCCTGGTACTCCAACCATTTATTTAGTGGATAAGACCCTACAAGACCAAGATCAAATGCTAGCTTGGTTGAAGCAGAACTTGGTTACAAAATAGGATGAAAGTATTTGCAGATAAGAAGAAGACTGAGCGAGAATTTGCAGTTGATGACTATGTTTTCCTCAAACTTCAAGCCTATCAATAGCAAACTATAGTTAGGAAAAGTTTCCAGAAATTTGCTCCTCGTTACTACGAACCCTTCAAGATAGTAGCTCGCATTGGTTTAGTGGCTTACTATCTAGAATTGTCAACAAGTGCTAAAATTCACAATGTCTTTTATGTCTCTTTGCTGAAAAAGTAGCTCAGGGAAAAGTGCTACCACACCTACCCTTCCCTAATTCTTTGACCATGGCACCATCACCTGGGTTCCCAAAAAGATCATTGACAGGGGACTCTTTGAAAAGAAGAATGCTGACATCACCAAGTATTTGGTCCACTGGAAAGGTTTACCTCTGGAAGACACCAGTTGGGTAGAGACCGAAGAGTTCATTTAGCAATTCCAAGATTTTCAAGCTCACAACTAAAGTTACATCCCCTATTTTTTATTTTCTTTTTTTTTTTTAATTTCTTTTCTTTATTTCTTAATTTAGATTGCAAGCTCATAGTCTCTTACTCCATGTGTTGTGCACATGATGATTCACGCTTTGTACACGCCCAACATACCCTATTTAGGGAAGTTACCTATACCTTCTTTGGGATATATGAGAATTGATATGAAAGCTTGAGTGGCCTCTTCACCAGTATTTGCAGAATTCTTCTTGTTTCTTTTTCATTTCTATTTTCTTTTGATCTTAACACATATCAAAAGCATGGTCTGGTTGGGTCAGTTTGGAGGAATTTGAAGAAGTGTAAGCAAGATTGAGATGGGACATGTGGGTTTGAGAGTGGGTTATGTCAGAATTGAGATTGGAGATTTGGAGAGGTTTTGGAGGTGGGTTTATGAGGAATTTGGAGATCTTTTGGGCATTTTTTTATTTGATATCAGACTTTGAATCTGGGGGAAGATTTTTTTAACGCTTTTGATGAAATTTTGAGTCAGACATTGTTGCAGAGAATGAATAAAATAATGCTTTCTTTCTTTTTTTGGGTTGCTAATATGATACAAAAACATAATATTTTCACTTCATACGGTTGAAAAATCCAATCTTGAATCTCTGTTGACCTTGACGAATCTGCGATGGTGCTACCATGAACAAGGGGAGAAGTGTCTAGAGAGAGAGAGAGAGAGAGAGAAGGCTGTGAGAGGTGCCGCTTGAGAGACCCTAGTAAACGATAGATATGAGAAGAGTGAAAATTCTAGGCCTGACCCAATTCTAACCGGCAAGAACCCGAACTGAGCCGCAGTAATCTTCAGTCTTTATCCAACCCGCGTGAAAAATTACATAAGCTTGAATGCCAAAAACGTCAGGTCAGTCAACAAGCTTGGGCTTGGTTTACCCGGCCTACTCACCTGTCATGATATACGGTTCCAAGAAGGAAATAAAAATTTTACCGTATTTTGCTACGTCGGGACGTGACATAATGACTCCTATTTTAGTTAGCATCTAATCGTCGCCTAATCTGAGATTGATAAGATTATGCCATAATTATCTAATCACTCTCCTAAATCAGTTTGGTTACCATATTTGTATTAGGAAACCCCTTGTACTATAAACTGGGTTTTCCCTCTCATCAAAGGGATCCAATTTTATGATCCCTAACCCTAGCCTTCATAGCCGGTTTCTTCCCCTCTTCTCGAGGTTAAATAATCCAAGTCAGTCCAAAAGCTCCTCTTAAATTACTAGAAACAGTCGTATAAGGCGGCACTTTGATAGTTTCATTTCAACTGTTGGATCATCAAGGTCTCGTACTCCAACATCTGTAAATAGTTTACTACTTAGTAGAAGCACTGACACACACCATGAATGGACGTAGACTTCTTCATTAATATTGTAGGACCATATGCAAATCCTCTCTCTCTTTCATATTTATTGCATCTCTAATATAGCATCTGACCCGAGTACTAAAATCCGACATCATCAAGTTGAAAGACCAAATAGCTAAAATTGAAAAATAGGAACCAAACTTAAATCGTTGTTCCCTCAAAAAAATAAAAAAAAATAACAAAAAATCTTTGTATGGTATATTTTTTATTTCCAAAGAAAGAAGAAGAAATGCATTGATAAAAAATAAAAGAATAAATAAAAAAGAGAGTTCAGTCACGTATTAATATCCAATAAAAAATGCTATAGATACACAAATTTTTACACACTAAATGACACAAAAGGTTATCTAAGCAATAAACAAAAAAATTCTGTGGGACCCACACTCTAGTTACACACTTTGCCCTAACATTTCCCCCAAATCTTAGATCTAAACAAGAAACCAGAAAGAAGGCCAGCCCCCAGCACACCCATCCCAAAGAGGGAGCCATCGCCGGAACGCCGTCCCCAGTCGTCGCCGGCACCTGAGCCGTGGAGTTAGGAACTGTAAGTTCTCTCTCCCCTTTCTTCTTCTTCTTCTCTCTCTCCCCTTTCTTCTCCTTAGTCCATGACTACATTCATAGACCCTGAAAGCCCCTTTAATTCTTCTCTATCAGCTCAAGCAAGCACTTTGATATACACAAAAAACAATTTCTAAATATGTAAGAAATTGGGCATTTTGCTAAGTACTTACATTCCCTTTTTATGACTGAATAATTAAAGCAATTTTGGCTCTTGAAAAAAAAGTTACCTTTGAAATGTAATGAAACATTCCAATGCTAATCACCCAAAAAAGAGCTGCTTTAAGAATCACTCACTTACATGACTGAACAAATTGCTTGATGATGGTGAAGAATTGATTTTTATAATACATTTATGTCGTAATAATGTGAGTATCCCAATTGAAGTTTTGGATTTCAAACTCTATTAATTAAGTGTTAGAGTCTTGTAACACCTGTACCCGGGGAACGGGTAAATTATTGTGTTAATATGCATTAATTAATAAAATTAGTGTATAAAAGGGATTAAGGGGAGGCTTGGACTCACCCATGTAAAAAGTGTTCAGAGAGAAACACTAGTTGGAAAAGTCCCAGAGAGGTGGGACAGGTATTGAAATGAAACCCAGCGAAGGGTAAATTGGTAATTTGCATTTTTAAATGATTAAATACATTTTATGTAAGCACATGAATATTTGTTTACATGCTTTCATATTACATGTTGATATGTGTTAGCATTAGTTTGGACACCCAAGTAAGGGTATAAACGAAAAAGATTTAAAATTAGTAGGTACGATAGCAATTTCACAAAAATATGTGGGACCCACGTTGGGACCCATACAAAACTTAGACAAACACTTATTAGATAATTGGGTAGTTAATGGAATGTTTGGGGGACTCCATAATAAGAACTTAAGAAATTCTAGGGGTGTAAACGAAAAAGTGGGAAATTGAGGTATTGACACCTCAATGCATGTCAATGGAGGTGTCAAGAGAGGGAAAGTCTCTCAATTTACAGAATAATCAAAAGAAAAAGAAGAGAGTTCAGAGAGAGAAACGGAGAAACCGTCACCGACATCAAAATCTCGCCGTTTCGTCGTCGTCGTCGTCGTTCGTCGGATTCGCGAACCGAAGCCGTTTTCGGACTCGTGGAGGTGAGATGAATGTTTCTATACCTTTAATTTATGTTTAAACTGTTAGATTTTGGTAGCTCATACTTAACGGTGAGACGTCGTCTATCGAATTCATGTAAGAATCTTGTTGGAGTATAAATTGAGCTCTAATTGGTGAAATTCATCACTTCCCTAGCTTAATTTTGGGTATAATCTGTGAGTAAGGTGAGTTTTCTACACCAAAACTGATTGTGTTTAATGTGTTCAAGGCTTTAAGTGATTTTAGAGATGATAATTCGTGTTTAGAAGCAATTATATTGTTGGGTTGTAAATTTCATATCAATTGTATGAGAATTATGTGTTGATAAATATATATGTGCTCATATGTCTATGTGGTAGTCAATGAGCACCGGGGAAATGGTTCATTGTTGGGAGTAATAAGGGTGGTGAAGAGGAAGAATTCGATAAATACGGAAGTCCAAGGAATAGAAGTGACCACGGGACTAAGGGAGGTCTTCGGGTATGAATGAACCATATAACCGGTGACTCGGCGATTATAATTATGATTTATGAGTTTATTGTTGCATTGCACATGTTAAACATTCAATCATGTTTAAAATTATCACTAAGCGTAATGCTTAAGAAAACCGTTTTCTGTTTCTGTTGTGATAAATAACAACCACCGCAGGTACGGAGCAATATCCAGAAAGGAAGTGACATGCTCGGGTAAAGGGGAAAAGGATTTTGGAACTTGTAATTTTGTTTTTAACCTATATTATAGTGTAACTAGTGGCTTGAAGTCCTTGACTTGAGGCTTGAAGTTTTGACTTGTATTCGGGAGAGATGGAAGAGATAGGAGAGATGGGAGAGATTTGGGACTCATGCTTATGAACTTCCTTTGAACTTGCAAAATGATGTAAAATGTAGTTCTCTAGTAACAATGTAGGTAATGTGGTTGTATTTATGGAGCTTAAATCCTTAAACTTGTATTTTGGTAGTTTGGAGTTGAATTGGGAAAACCTATGTAAAATTTCTATGTTTTGGTTGTTTGTGCAGAAGTGGCTAACTTGGACCTTTTCAGCAAGCCCGGATGTGTCGTAAGTTTTGTAGGCAAGTCTGATTTGTCGATATGATGTTAGTTATGATTTTAAATACAAGTCCAACTAGTTTCATGATCCTTTCCTAAGAATTGTGTTTCAAGGCTTCAAAGCTTGTTTTGATTCAAAAAGAGTTGAGTTCATGAATGATTTTGATCAAATTTTTGTTGTGGATATGTGATATATGCTTGGTTAATGCTTAAACATGTTTATGAATGTGTTTAAAATGTTTTCTTAATGTCCCAAGAAGTTTGGTTTGGTTTGGGTATAAGTTGGGTAAGTTTTAGCAGTATTTTTAGCAGCAAAAACAAGTTCTGGGGGACCCGGATCGATCCGGGTTAAAGAAGGGATCGATCTTGCCTTTTAAAGGGACATTCTGCAGAAGAATCATATAAATGGATCAATCCGGGTTTATGAGCGGATCGATCCGCTTGTATTTTTCACTGCACGTCCACTTTTACGGAAACGTGCATAACTCTTTCTAGAAAATTTGAATTCGCGCGCCGTTTTTTGCGTTGTAACCGGGACTCGTAAATCTATATTTTGGTATAAATTTTGATATACTTTATTAATGACCATTTTACCCTTGGGTCTATTTTTGGCACAATAAGCTCTTTTCTGATGGTTTAAATCATGTTTTCCTTAATAACTAACAAGGTTTAGTGTTTATTAGTGTATTTTGGGTGCGTATATTCTTGTTACACATGTCCTAATCTGTACGAGGCGGGTTGGGGTCTGATATTTTTGGTATTAGAGCATTAGGCTAGAGCCTTTGGGGACGAGAGACGTATACTACGCGTAGTGTGCACACAACAACACGTAGTTGCATCAACATGCATACACGTTTACTTAGCATGTTTTTAAATGTTGATTAGCATGTCATGTTTTTCTTAAAAGTAACGTGCATGTGTGTACTATATGTGGGTGTCAGGCATAATGTCTGGAGGTGACACCTTAAACTGAATGGAACGGGTTGAAAGAGCAATCGAAGGGTTGGTACGAGTTGCCGAAACTCATGTGGTCGAAGAAAGGCTGGTGCAAGTGAATCCAAACCCAAGGGTGGAAGTCGTCACTATTTCTAAATTCCATAAACAAAAGCCGACCATATTCCGTGGGGAAGCCGATCCAATGAAGGCAAACTTTTGGGTTTCTAATATAGAGAAAATCTTTAGGGTGTTACTATGTACAGAGGAACAGAAAGTTCTATTTGTCGCCGATACGTTAAAGGATGAAGCACAATATTGGTGGCATACCAAGCTGGGTCTGGGTTAACCGACTACATGGGATCATTTTCTGGAGATATTTAATGAACAATACTTTCCAGAATCGTTTGGGGATCAAAAGGCTCAAGAGTTTATGGAGTTGGTGCAAGGGGGAAAATCAGTCCGAGAGTACTCATCACAATTTACGAGTTTGGGAAGATTTGCAGGAGATGTGATAATAACTGAAAAAGTGAAAGCAAGGAAATTTGTGGCAGGGCTTCAAAATGACATTCGAGGATGAGTAACTGTATTCCGGCCAGAGACCTATGCTAAGGCATTGGACATTGCTTCTATTACTGAGAGAGACCTTGGGTATACTTCTAGCATGCCACCACCACCGAGTTAACAAAACAAAAGGGTTGGGTCGAGTCAGTTCAGTAGTCAAGGGAGTGCAAAAAGGCAAAGTCCAGGAGGTTCGTCAGCCAGTAGTGTCAGTGGTTCTAGTGGGAACAAACCAAGGTGTTCAACTTATCAGAAGTTTCATTGGGGATGATGTAAAATCAACTTCCAAATCCGATCACTTGTAACATATGTCAACAACCAAGCCACATCGCTAGGAATTGTCCGAATCAGAATATGGACATGAGGGGTCGATGCTTTACTTGCAAGGAATTGGGGCACCAAGCAAAAGATTATCCTACCAAATGTCAAGGAGCTTTCGGTTCCGGTTCATACATAGCTAGTGCCATTACACCGAGAACTACTCAACCTCCGAGGAGGGAGCAGCGAGAGGCAAGATCATTTCAACTATGATCGGGAGATACCGCTTCTGCCAACACTGTTGTCTCAGGTATGGTTCCCATTTGCTCACACCTAGCAAATGTACATATAGATTCGGGATCCACACATTCATTCATATCACATCACGTTGCTAAACATCTAGATAAACCATTAAAGTTCCTAAACTGTGATTTATCTGTCGCGATAGCATTGGGGGCTCCGTTGGTTAGTTCGGGTGTGTTTAGAAAGTGTGAGATTAATGTGAATGGTAAAGAGTTAACTGTTGATTTGGTACCATTAGTTATCCAGCATTTCAATGTTATATTGGGTATGGATTGGTTAGCAGCTAATCATGTTAATATTGATTATAACACTAAAGGAGTAGCATTCCGTATTCCGAATCAAGATGAGTTTTATTTTTAAGGTAAGGGTGTTGTATCACCACCGTATATCATGTCAGCTATTGAAGCTTGTCGTTTGTTAAAGAAGGGCTACCGGGGGTTTCTGTGTAGTATTCTTGATACTAAAGGTCTTGATTTAAAACTTGAAGATATTCCAATTGTTAGAGAATTTCCGGATGTATTTCTAGAAGAGTTGCCTAGTGTATTAATTGACCGAGAGATTGAATTTGGTATTGATGTTATGCCGGGAACCCAACCAATTTCATGAGCACCGTATTGAATGGCGCCAGTTGAGTTGAAAGAGTTAAAGATTCAATTGCAAGAATTGCTAGACAAGGGTTTTATTCGGCCAAGTGTGTCTCCGTGGGGTGCACTGGTATTATTTGTGAAGAAGAAGGATGGTACAATGTGAATGTGCATTGATTACCGGGAAATCAACAAAGTAACAATCAAGAACAAGTATCCGTCGCCACGTATCGATGATCTATTTGATCAGCTTCAAGGGGCTCAGGTATTTTTGAAGATTGACTTGAGGTCAGGGTATCATCAATTGAAGGTCAAAGCGGAGGATGTAGAGAAGACAGTCTTTAGGACCCGCTATGAGCACTATGAATTTCTAGTGATGCCGTTTGGGGTTACTAATGCGCCTGCCGCCTTCATGGATTTGATGAACCGGGTATTCAAATCATACTAGGATGAGGTTGTGATAGTATTTATTGATGACATCCTTATTTATTCTAAGAGTCCGGAAGAGCATGAACAACACCTGAGGTTGGTTTTATAACGACTTCGAGAAAAGCAATTATTTGGAAAGTTAAAGAAAAGTGAGTTTTGGTTGACAAGTGTCACGTTCTTAGGACACGTGATCTCTAAGGAAGGTATCTCAGTAGACCCGCAGAAGATTGAAGCCGTTATGAATTGGTTAAAGCCGACAAATGTATCAGAGATTCGAAGTTTCTTGGGATTAGCTAGATACTACAGAAGATTCATCAAGGATTTTTCTAGAATTGCGACTCCGATGACAAGGTTAATGAGAAAAGATGTACCGTTCGATGGAACAAGGAATGTTATGAATACTTCCTAGCATTGAAAAAGAAGTTAACTACGGCACCGATACTTTCGATTCCAACAAGTACTGGGAATTTCAGAATTTATAGTGATGCTTCTCACCAAGGCTTAGGATGTGTTTTGACACAGGATGACAAGGTGATAGCTTATGCTTCACGACAGTTGAGATCTCACAAGAAGAATTACCCTACACATGACTTGGAATTAGCAGCGGTTATTTTTGCCTTGAAGATTTGGAGGCACTATCTATATGGGGAGACATGTGAAATCTTCATCGATCATAAGAGCCTAAAATACTTATTCACTCAGAGGGACCTTAACATGCGATAGCGAAGGTGGTTGGAACTTATGAAAGACTATGACTTGAATATTCAATATCACCCGGGGAAGGCCAATTTAGTGGCCGATGCCTTGAGCCGAAAGTCATCAGAGAACTTAGCTTATGCCTTAACAACACAGGAGGAGCTAGTGCAAGAATTTGAACAATTGGAACTTGAAGTCATTCCTAGAATTGAATGTGGTTTACTGGTTGCGATTGTGGCACAACCGAGTTAAATTGGTAAAATCAAGACTAATCAACTTTTAGACCCAGAATTTAAGAAAATTGTGGATGAGTTGCCTGAGGGTAGAAGGCCAGAGTTTAGCTTTCAAGACAGTGTTCTGAAATACATTAATCGATTATGTGTTCCTAAAGTTGGTAATTTAAGGAACAGGGTTATGGAAGAGGCTCATAACACTAGATATTTAGTACATCCGGGTAGTACCAAAATGTACAGAGACTTGCTAGAAATTCATTGGTGGAGTGGTATGAAATGCGAAGTCACAGAATTTATGTCTAAATGTATGACGTGTCAAAAGGTAAAAATGGAACATCAACGACCTGGGGGAGAGTTGCATCCTCTAGAGACTAGAGTGGAAGTGGGAGCATATCACGATGGACTTTGTTTCAGGATTTCCAAAATCTCAAAAGTCGAATGATAGCATTTGGGTTATTATCGATCGGTTGACTAAGTCAGCCCATTTTTTACCTATTAAGACCAAAGATCCATCAAAACTTGCAGAGATTTATATCAGAGAGATTATACGGCTTCATGGAGCACCGGTTTCGATAGTGTCGGACCGTGATACTCGATTTGTATCAAGATTTTGGGAGAGTTTACAGAGGGCTATGGGGACAGCTTTACATTTTAGCACTGCTTTTCATCCATAGACCGATGGTTAGTCCGAAAGGGTGATTCAAATTCTGGAAGATATGTTGAGAGTTTGTGTAATGGACTTCAAGGCCGATTGGGAGACTCACTTGTCGTTAATCGAGTTCTCTTACAATAACAGTTTTCAAACTAGCATTGGAATGGCGCCTTACGAGGCATTGTACGGACGAAAGTGTAGATCGCCGGTTTATTGGATAGAAGTTGGTGAAAAACAGCTTTTGGGATTAGAGATAGTACAAATTACTACCGACAAGATTAGATTGATTAAACAGCAGTTGCAAACGGCTCAGAATCATTATAAAAGTTATGCAGATACGGGTAGAAGACCGTTGGAGTTTGAGGTTGGTGACTATATGTTTTTGAAGGTATCGCCTTCAAAAGGTATAGCACGGTTTGGTAAGCGAGGTAAGCTCAGTCTGAGATATGTTGGACCGTATTTGATTCTTAACCGAGTTGGGCCATTAGCTTATTGGTTAGAGCTGCCACGAGAGTTGGAGAATGTTCACAACGTATTCCACATGTCAATGCTTTGACCTTATGTGCCGGATTCAAAGCATGTTATCATTCCAGAACCATTAGAAATTCGGGAAAATTTAACTTATGTGGAGCATCTAGTGCAAATCCTTGATAGGAAAGATCAAGTCTTAAGAACTAAGGTAATTCCCTTGGTGATGGTTCAATGCCGAAGCCATTCAATCGAGGAAGCTACTTGGGAGTGGGAGGATGAAATCCGATCCAAGTACCCGTACTTATTCAGTTCGTGAGGTAAGAGTTTGGGGACCAAACTCCCTTTTAGGGAGAGAGAAATGTAACACCCGTACCCGGGGAACGGGTAAATTATTGTGTTAATATGCATTAATTAATATAATTAGTGTATAAAAAGGATTAAAGGGAGGCTTGGACTCGCCCATGTAAAAAGTGTTCAGAGAGGAGCACTAGTTGAAAAAGTCCCCAAAGAGGTAGGACAGGTATTGAAATGGAACCCAGCAAAGGGTAAATTGGTAATTTGTATTTTTAAATGATTAAATGCATTTTATGTAAGCACATGAATATTTGTTTACATGCTTTCATATTACATGTTGATATGTGTTAGCATTAGTTTGGACACCCAAGTAAGGGCATAAATGAAAAAGATTTAAAATTAGTAGGTACGATAGCAATTTCACAAAATATGTGGGACCCACGTTGGGACCCATACGGAACTTAGACAAACACTTATTAGATAATTGGGTAGTTAATGGAATGTTTGGGGGATTCCATAATAAGAACTTAAGAAATTCTAGGGGTGTAAACGAAAAAGTGGGAAATTGAGGTATTGACACCTCAATGCATGTCAATGGAGGTGTCAAGAGAGGGAGAGTCTCTCAATTTACAGCAATAATCAAAAGAAAGAGAAGAGAGTTCGGAGAGAGAAACGGAGAAACCGTCACCGACATCGAAATCTCGCCATTTCGTCGCCGTCGTTCGTCGGATTCGCAAACCAAAGCCGTTTTCAGACTCGTGGAGGTGAAATGAACATTTTTATACCTTTAATTTACGTTTAAATTGTTGGATTTTGATAGTTCATACTTAACGGTGAGACGTCGTCTATCGAATTCATGTAGGAATCTTGTTGGAGTATAAATTGAGCTCTAATTGGTGAAATACAGCACTTCCCTAGCTTAATTTTGGGTATAATCTGTGAGTAAGGTGAGTTTTCTACACCAAAACTGATTGTGCTTAATGTGTTCAAGGCTTTAAGTGATTTAGAGATGATAATTCGTGTTTAGAAGCAATTATATTGTTGGGTTGTGAATTTCATATCAATTGTATGAGAATTATGTGTTGATAAATGTATATGTGCTCATATGTCTATGTGGTAGTCAATGAGCACCGGGGAAATGGTTCATTGTTGGGAGTAATAAGGGTGGTGAAGAGGAAGAATCCGATAAATACGGAAGTCCAAGGAATAGAAGTGACCACGGGACTAAGGGAGGTCTTCGGGTATGAATGAACCATATAACCGGTGACTCGGCGATTACAATTATGATTTATGAGTTTATTGTTGCATTGCACATGTTAAACATTCAATCATGTTTAGAATTCTCACTAAGCGTAATGCTTAAGAAAATCGTTTTCTGTTTCTGTTGTGGTAAATAACAACCACTGCAGGTACGGAGCAATATCCAGAAAGGAAGTGACATGCTCGGGTAAAGGGGAAAAGGATTTTGGAACTTGTAATTTTGTTTTTAACCTATATTACAGTCTAACTAGTGGCTTGAAGTCCTTGACTTGAGGCTTGAAGTCTTGACTTATGGATGGGAGAGATGGGAGAGATAGGAGAGATGGGAGAGATTTGGGACTCATGCTTATGAACTTCCTTTGAACTTGCAAAATGATGTAAAATGTAGTTTCTTTAGTAACAATGTAGGTAATGTGGTTGTATTATGGAGCTTAAATCCTTAAACTTGTATTTTGGTAGTTTGGAGTTGAATTGGGAAAACCTATGTAAAATTTCTATGTTTTGGTTGTTTGTGCCGAAGTGGCTAACTTGAACCTTTCCGGCAAGCCCGGATGTGTCGTAAGTGTTGTAGGCAAGTCTGATTAGTCGATATGATGTTAGTTATGATTTTGAATACAACTTCAACTAGTTTCATGATCATTTCCTAAGAATTGAGTTTCAAGGCTTCAAAGCTTGTTTTGATTCAAAAAGAGTTGAGTTCATGAATGATTTTGATCAAATTTTAGTCGTGGATATGTGATATATGCTTGGGTAATGCTTAAACATGTTTATGAATGTGTTTGAAATGTTTTCTTAATGTCCCAAGAAGTTTGGTTTGGTTTGGGTATAAGTTGGGTAAGTTTTAGCAGTGTTTTTAATAGCAAAAACAAGTTCTGGGGGACCCGGATTGATTCGGGTTAAAGAAGGGATCGATTCGGCCTTTTAAAGGGACATTCTGCGGAAGAATCATATAAATGGATCGATCCGGGTTTATGAACGGATCAATCCGCTTGTATTTTTCACTGCACGTCCACTTTTACGGAAACGCGCATAACTCTTTCTAGAAAATTCGGATTCGCGCGCTATTTTTTGCGTCAGAACCGGGACTCGTGAATCTATCTTTTGGTATAAAATTAATATACTTTATTAATGACCATTTTTCCCTTGGGTCTATTTTTGGCACATCAAGCACTTTTCTGATGGTTTAAATCATGTTTTCCTTAATAACTAACAAGGTTTAGTGTTTATTAGTGTATTTTGGATGCGTATATTCTTATTACACGTGTCCTAATCTGCACGAGGTGGGTTGGGGTGTGACAAGTCTCAACCCCTATGTTGTACCACTAGACTGCTAGAGTAATTAGTCATTTGTAAATCCTTGAATTCTTGAATTACAATTGTATTTACATCATTGGAAGTAAAAAGTACTATAGTTAAAGCATACATAATGTAATCTATCACCAACCCATTGTGAAGTATGAAATTGACTTTTCATTTCATTTTATTTTGCTTTCAGATATACTTGATCCACTTGAATGTAATCTCTATATAATCTAGATAAATTGATGATTGTATGATATATTGTAGAGAAATGGAACAAGAAGTTTCAAGTGGCTCGGTAAGCATTGATGAGGATGCTATTGAAATTGATGATGACAAAGAGCAAATAAGAGATGTAGAAAACCAAATAGTTGAGCCGAAGAAGGGGATGGAGTTTGATTCTTTGGATGAGCTCATGGCATTTTATGTAGGATATGCAAGAGACAAAGGTTTTTCCGTGTCTAAAAGAACCTCTACAAAGATACAAGGGGTCGTGAGATATGTGGCGTTTCAGTGTACTCGTGCTAGTGCAACAAAGAAAAGATCAACCAACTCGTTAAACGTGCGCCCAAACTCAAAAGTTGGTTGCAAAGCTAAGCTTAGGGCATTTCATTGTCCCAATAGAAAGTGGTCTGTGTAATTAGTTGAACTTTCTCATTACCATGAAATGAGTCCAGGTAAATCTTGATATTTTAAATGCAATCAGTTCTTACAACCACATGTAAAAAGGAAACTAATGTTAAGTGATAAAGCTGGAATTAGAACGAACAAGAATTTTAATTCGTTAGTTATTAAGATGGGGGGGGGGGGGGCATGAATTTGTCATTTACTGAAAAAGATATAAGAAACTATATCAATAAATTTAGGTGTCTACAACTTGGGGAAGGTGATGCTAATGCAATGAACAACTATTTTTTGAAAATGCAATCTAACAATTCTGACTTCTTCTACATGATGGATTTGGATGAAAAGGGTCGCCTAAAGAATGTTTTTTGGGCTGATGCAAGGAGTAGGGCAGTATTCAGAGAATTTGGTGATGTGGTTACTTTTGATACAACATATTTGGTTAATAAATATGGTATGCCATTTCTGCCTTTCGTAGGGGTGAACCATCATGGGCAGTCGGTATTGCTAGGGTATGGGTTGATCTCAAATGAAGACACTGAGACCTTTACTTGGTTATTTCAGTCTTGGCTTAAATGTATGTCTAATTGTCCACCCAATGCAATTATAACAGATCAAGACAGAGCCATGAAGAAAGCAATAAAGATTGTTTCTCCTAATGCACGACACCGATGGTGCTTATGGCATATCATGAAAAATCTGCCTGAAAAATTGAAAGGGTACAAGGAATATGAGTCGATCAAATTTCAGTTGCAAAATGTTGTTTATGATTCATTAACCATTCAAGAATTTGAAGATGCTTGGGGCAAGTTCATTGAAATCTATCAGTTAGAAAGCAATGAATGGTTGCTTGGTTTATATGACGAAAGGCATAGGTGGGTACAGCTTTTGTAAAGGATATTTTATGTGCAGGAATGTCAACCACTCAACGAAGTGAAAGCATGCATGCTTTCTTTGATGGCTACATCAACTCCAAGACTACTTTGAAATATTTTGTGGAACAATATGAGAATGCCTTGGCAAAAAAGGTAGAAAGTGAAAAGCAATAAGAGTTCAATTCATACAACTCATGCTACCCATGTGCTACTCCTTTAGGGATGGAGAAGCAATTTCAAGGTGTTTACACGTAGGTGAAATTTAAAGAGTTTCAGAATGAGTTATTTGGGAAGCTTTGTTGTCATTTGGTTTTAATTAACAAAGATGTTGGATTTAGAGAATATGAAGTATGTGAACGGGTTCGATTTGGAGATGGCCACCGGTCTGTATCTTTCAAGCTAATTTTTTTTCAAAATACAAAGGAAGTGAATTGTAATTGACGATTGTTTGAGTTTAGAGGGATAATGTGTAGGCATCAACTTATGGTGTACAATGATATGGAAATTTATGATGAAGTACCCGCTAAGTACATTCTACAAATATGGAGTAAGAATATCAAAAGGAGACAGACCAAAATTCGGATCAGTTATGACAACTGGTCGGACAGACCAGAGGCAAAGCATTTTGATAAAAATGTGTAACCTTTTCTATGAGTTAGGTGAAGTGGCAGCAGATTCGGAAGCTTGGTATGATGAGGTCATTGCACAAATAAAACAAATGAAAGAGGGATACAAAGAGAAGGCTACAATTTGTGGAAGAAATATGCCCATTTTTACTAATCACTCAAGTAATTCAACTTCACATGGAGATGGTATTGTTCCTACAAAAGAGAGTACAGATATACTTGATCCACTTGTAACTCGTAGTAAGGGGCGGTCACCAAGTAAAAGGAAAGTGGGCAATGTTGAGAAACCTGTTAAGAAATACTCTAAAGCCAAAAAAAAAAAAAAAATCAAAAACCTCGACAAGTGCAAAGGTTTGACAATATTTTACTCGTTTTAATATGTGAAAACCAATGTCAAAATTAATATGTAGGACATTTGTTTTTTACTTTGCATTTATTTGTAGGGATACGACGAGCACAGGAATGAGCATGATACACATGAGAGCTGAATGGGAATAGAGGGAAGTCTTACATTTCAACCGCCAAATGTTGGAATAGAAGGAAGTCTTGCACTTCAACCGCCAAATGTGGGAATAGAAGGAAGTCTTGCATTTCAACCAAATTTGGGAACGAGAGGAAGCCTTGATTATTATGACTTTATTTGATGGTCCCATTTTGTATGCAATGACTTTATTTGATGGTTTGGATGTGTGAATTAAGACTTTATGTGATGGTTTGAATGTATTAATTAAGACTTTATGTGATGATTTGAAGGTGTTAATTGAGACTTTATGTGATAGGTTGAATTTGGTTATAATATTGCTATGCTTCCATAATAACCAAAAAATAATATTCTTTATAGATGAGTACCAAAATATATATAGATTACATAATGTTTGACAGATAAAATAACCCACTGAAGCCTAAATACTACAAGTCTAAGTACATAACAGCTCAAATAAGCTTCAACAATAATATTACAACAAGAATTATGCAAAACATAATGGGTCGTTGTTAATTATGTTTTCATCGCTCCTTGCTTTGCTTCAACCACTTGGAGTTGTCAAGATATTGCACTATATTGAAAAACATAAGGGCCGTTGCATTTGAACCTGACGAAAACGACATTGCTCATGTAACCTGTCAATGAAATACATACAAATTTGTTAACTCCAATGAGTAAAAAAAAAAAGTAGCCACAACAACACACTATAGTCCACAACATTGTATTCAACACACTTTAGTCCAAACATTATTGACCCTTTTCTATAAGTGGCAAAATAGCTTCAAACATTGTATTCATAGCAATGAACAAGTTGTAAAACATATAAGGATCTCCTTTCATTTTGGTTGAATATGCAATGCTTCTTTCCTTTATACGTTTCAACCAAATATGAAGGTAAAACCCCTGAAATCCCAAGGCAATGTACAAATATTGCAATCTTATCAGAAGATGTCAAATATTGTAACAATAACAAACAAAACTTACAAATTACAATACATAGCGAATCAAATCCTGAGATCATAAGCAGACTCCTAAAATTAAGTAATCCTCCAGCAATAGTACTAACAGGTCGTGTGGTTTTTATGGTTGCAACAAGTTCCAATTCACAGGGATTTTTTGACTTTGAAGCTAAATGTGGGAATGAAAAAAAATAAATAAAAATGAATGGGTCTAAACAGTGGTAGATCCCTAGGTGAAATACATGAAAAAATTGAATTTTTTACCCGAAGCTTCAAAACGGGGGGGGGGGGGGGGGGGGGGGGAATATATCCCTGACCCGTCACTGTTTCAACTTTTTTCCCAAACCCAATCACTTTCTAGAATTCGCGACTTCAACTAGCGATTTTAGACCAAATCAGTTTAACTTGAAATCGCGACTTCAAGTAGCGACTTTAGTGCAAGCAAAAATCGCTACTTGAATTAGCGATTTCATTAAAAGTAGAAATCGCTACTTGGACTAGCGATTTCAGTGTATACAAACCTTTCTTCTTCTTCTTCTTCTACTTAAACCGCAGCTCTCTCTCTCTACTCTGTGATCTCTCTCTCTCTCTCTCTCTCTCTCTCTCTCTCTCTCACTCTGTGTGGATCTGAGATCTTACAGGTAATCCCCTCTCCACCTCTCTCTCTCTGTTATACACACACACATACAGAACAATGTATACACATACATACACACATAATGTATACATATACACACACATAATGTATATACACACAGACACATACACTCATAGATACACAATGTATACACATATACACACACATAATGTATATACTGTACACATACACTAACAGATACACAATGCATACACAATGTATATACAAAAGTACATCATTCAAAATAAAACTAGCACACTTGTACAATATCCAACTACAAGTATGCCATTCAAATGGATGCTCCCCAATTTACAAGTACGTCATTCATTCATTCATTCATTCAAAATTTACAAGTACGTCATTCAAATGGATGCTCCCTCAAATTTGAAATGCTATGCTCCCCCAATTTTTGAAATGTTATGAAATCAATGAATGAAACAAAATATGAGACCACTAATTTTAAAACTTTAGATAAACAAAAACTTGAAAGGGTACCCAACCATGGGACACATTAATGACACGATGGACCATTGATTACTTACACTTGAATTTGCAAATGTGAAGGTATTAAAATGGCTAATGTTGTGACTATAATGTTGTATTGGGGGGGGGGGGACATGTGCATCGGAGCGAATGGTCTATACTACGATAGTAACTGTCGAAATTTCATTCACCTGAGAACAGACGCTCCATACACTGAACTTGTTACAAACGTGTGCAAGAAAATGGGGGTTCATCAGAAAAGTATTTGTTTGAAGTTCACTTGTAGGTTCCCGTCGGTTCTTGGATATCAGGTTTCCAAGTTTATACCATTTGAAGTAAATAATGACAAAAGTCTGCAAGTAATACTGGAAACAGCACCTACCAATGCAGCTATAAACTCTATGGATCTATATGTCGAGACAGAGAATCTTTCCGAGGCATATCAAACATTAAATGATTGGATTGGGCCGTACACTTCTCTATTGACACAAGAAGCCGAAAGCTCAAACCCATTTGTATAGGGGTTATTGCCATCCACGTCTACACAACATGTGGATTGCTCAAATCCATTGCAAAATAGTCAGACTGAATACAAGAGTCCGATGCAAGACATTATTTCAGAACGGCCAATTTATGTGCAGTTCGATTCAGATGATTGCGGATATGGTGATGATTGGGCACAATAAGGGATGGACACCAACTTAACTCTGGAAAACTCAAATGAAGAAGATGTGCATGCAGACGAGTATACTGGGGGGGATGAGAAAGATGATGTTATTGAAGATATTGAGCCGACTGTCCAAATAAATCCTGAAAATGCTTTGTATGAGCCGTTCATCAACTTTTACATCGTTTGACTTGGGCATCTATATTGGAGAGGCTTGTTATGCTTCAAACATTGATAGTAGGCAATGGAATCCAGATCAAGACGAGTTGGTAAAGGGTATGATGTTCAAAACCAAAGATGATCTTCAGAGATTTGTGGAGTTATACTCGATAAGAACACATCAATGATACGTGGTGGATCAAACCAGTCCGGATCATTGGTCGTTGAAATATGAATTAGCGGCGTCACAAGGTTACAAGTGGCTACTGCGGGCAAGGTTGAAATGACACGGGATGTTTGAAGTCATAAAGGTCGAGCAAAAACACACTTGTATGTCCCCTAAGATGAACCTTGGTCATAGAAATCTAAATGCTCGACTAGTGGCGAGGGATATAATGCCAATGATTAAGGAAGACACATCTATTAACATCGCAGCGATATTGAAGAAGGTGAAAGATAAGCATTTGTACACAATCTCATATAAAAAGGCGTGGAATGCAAAACAGAAAGCCATTGGAATGATATTTGGGGATTGGGGTACATCATACATAGAATTGCCCAAGTTCATGGTTGTAATTCAACAGTATAATCTTGGCATGGTTGTAAAATGGTACTATGTGAACGGTGGTAGTGCAACTGTGAAGAACTTTGAAAGAGTATTTTAGGCGTTTAAGGCATCCATTGATGGGTTCAAACACTGTCGCCCCGTCATAAGTATCGACGCCACATTCTTGTATGGGAAATATAAGGGCAAATTACTAATCGCTATGGGAACAGATGCAAATGAACAAATTTTTCCTTTAACATTTGCCATTGTTGACGAGGAGAAAGGTGAAACATAGACATGGTTTCTGAAATTGCTAAGAGACTACGTTGTGCCTGGCATACAAGGTATTTGTTTGATATCTGATCGACATTGAGGCATTCTTTCTGCGGTGAATGAGTGTAATGTAGGGTTTAAGGAGCCCGATGGGTATCATCGTTATTGCCTCCGGCAGGTGTAGAATAATTTTACCACAAAGTTTAAAAATGCATACTTAAAGAAACTTGTGTGGAATGCTGGGAGTACCCACCAAGTCCATAAATTTAATGGGTTCATGGAAGAGATTAAGAACGTTGATCCAAAGGCGTGAGAGTATCTTGATGCAATTCCCGCCAAAAAATAAACCATTGCCTACGACGGTACGGTATGCGAACAACCAACATCTTAGAGGTGTTTAATGGTGTACTCAAGTCAGCTAGGAATCTTCCTATCACCGCTTGTGTTGAAATGATATTTTTCTATGTTGTTTCCTACTTTAACGAGCGACATCTATTTACTGAGAGAGCTATCAAGGAAGGTGTTACCTTCAGCCCAAGACCAATTTGCAGATTGTTGAAATCACAAGGCAAGATTGGTGGGTACAACCTCGAGATTTTTCATTCTGGGCACGGGTACGTGCAGGTAAAAAAATGGGGAGCATCGGATTCTAGTCATATTGTGAACATATCTGACAGGACTTGCAGTTGTGGAAAATGGGCTACATATAAAATGCCATGTACTCATGCATTAGCAGTTCTAGCTAACTTTAGAATTTCATATAAAACTTACGTTCATCAATGTTACACAATTGACTCATACAACCAGTCTTAGGCACACCAGTTTTTCCCAATCCATCACAAAGATTACTGGAACCCACCTTCTGGTCCTACAATTGTGGCGAATCCTGCTATGCTTCGAAGTAAGGGCTGACCATGATCAACTCGCATAACCAATGAGATGGATTTGAGAGAGGGGGTAGGGCTACTTATCAATGTGGAATATGCCATCAACAAGGCCATGATAGGAGACGATGCCCCCAACAACGTAGTCAAGCTGGGCCATCTAATGCAGTATAATATTCAGTGTTGTATTTGAGCGATGTGCTTTGTAATATGTACTTGCTTGTTGTGACTATGTAATGTGCAATTAGAAATGAAAACTTTATTTAGTACAAACACCTTATATAACCACTACAAACTTAGTAGTTAAATAGTACAAACTTAGTAAATAAAGTCCTTATATAACTAATACAAACATCCTAGTAAAATCTAATTGTGCGTTCAACGCTTCAACCTCCGTAGAATTTCCTCAGTGTTGTTCCTCGCTTCTTTTCCAGATGAGTTGGCAACATTTGACGGGCCCACACCACTTTCATTTGTCTCGTCAGTGACCGGTGGCGGTTTAAATATATAACAACATCTATGATAGCGATAATGTGACAGTGCCTCAACGATGTTGCAGTACTGTTATAGCTTTTCTACACGTATAATTGTTGAAAACAAAGTTTTTCATAAGATACATATGATTGTAACAATTGAAATGGAAATGATGAGAGGTTTTGGTTCTAACCTTAGCACACCATTCATACCAAGTATGTTCAGGAACTTCTAGCCAGCTTTGTTCAGTAAAACGAACACCTCTCATTGTTAACAACTCCTGAAGGAGTTCATGTTCCTTCTGCCAGCTCCAAACCTGAGTCGCAATGGCATCAGCTGGAGATCACATCTAGGGATTGTTTTAGCAAAGACGCCCTACATAGCTTCGAAAGCAACATATTTAAATGAACCATCTTCATGTTTCCATTCTGGAGTAGCAAAATCCATGAGTGCTTCTAGTAGAACACCCTTCTCTTCGATACTTAGTATCCTTTTTTCAAAAAAATGTGGGTGGTACGTAGGTGTATACATGTTTGCCATACTAACAAACAATGCAGTGAAGAAGAATAAGGAGAAGAAGGAATGTAGTGTATACTTGTTTGCCATACTAAAACCACAGTATATATAGACCATGGAATGTCTGGGATATCACATGCCATGACACCCAATAGTTGACGCGACAAGTCACTGGGTCTAACGCCGAGCAGTTGATGCAACAAGTCACTGCTTCCGATAACCCAATCGTTGATGTGACAATTCACTGGTCTGACGCCCAGTAGTTGACACGACAAGTCACTGCTTCTAATAACCCAATCGTTGATGTGACAATTCACTGGGTCTAACGCCCAGTAGTTGACGCGATAAGTCACTGCTTGTTACAACATTTCCAGTTGATGCGACAAGTCACTGGGTCTGACGTCTAGCAGTTGATGCAACAAGTCACTACTTTAAGTTTTTTTACACCACGTAGTTTAACATATTTAACTCTTGTTTAATATCATGTTGTCGCTTCATTACATTTACTCGTGGTTTTGTTGACTAACCATCATATTTGAACAGCCTGCTTACCATGGATGTACATCCTGGCCCTGAGGATCCCTTAGTACTGTCATCACAGGCCGCACATCGGTCATCCTCCATCTGGGATGGTGAGATCTTGAGTGAGCTTTACTACCGGCGCTTTGAGGCTGTTTTCTGACGAGGTCCTGATCCAGATTAGCGCATATTAGATTACATCAGACAGATCAGGTTCTATGGCACATATAGACTCAGATTTATACAGTATGATTGGGGTTTGATCACTACCCTAGTTGAGAGGTGGCGTGTTGAGACACACACGTTTCACCTACCTATCGATGAGACTATGATCACACTGCAGGACGTCAGCATTCTATTTGGCCTACCGGTCGATGGTCGTGCAGTTACCGGAATTGATGTGTCATGCTCCAAGGAATAGTGGCAGGAGCTATATCAGGAGTTGCTCGGTTTCACGTCTCCCCTAGCCACTATCTCTAGATCTTCACTGCGTCTGACTACGATACAGGACCATTTCACACCCCAGATCGTACAGTATGCCGACGACGCCACTATTTAGCAGATGGCTCGATGTTATTGGATGATGTTCAGAGGAGGGTCGTTGTTCCCAGACAAGTCTGGGAACAAGGTCAGCCTTATATATCTACCATATATGCAACACTTTGATGCTGGCTATAGCTGGGGTAGTGCAGCATTGGCATATCTGTACCATGAGTTGTGTGTTGCATCTCATCGTACCGCAATTGAGATATCCGGCCCGCTTATACTTTTACAAGTTATGTGTTATGTCAATTCTGTGAATTACGCATATTTTACGATTGTTCAGTCTATCATAAATAACTTAACTCATTTTTTATCAATCGCAGCTTTGGGCATGGGAGAGATTGACCCATATCCGACCAGTCCCTTTACCAGCAGCTGTACCAGAGGATGGTCCATTGGGTTGTAGGTATACTTACATTATTTTATACATTATTTTTATTAATTACTCGTACATTCATTTAAGTGCTAACAATTTTGTCATTACTTTAGGTAGTTGACCTGATTCTCAGTTCGGGAGGTGCCTACTCATGTCCAGCGTCACTTTTGGGACCAGTTGGACCAGATGATGCCCGAGTAGGTAAATAATGTGCAGAGTTAAACCGTCATTTGCATTATTGTTCAAGTTGCTAGTTTTTTATATATGGTTTCATAGATGATTTGGCAGCCGTATATTGCTGAGCTAGTTGCTTCGTTACCTCAGTACTGTCGGGCTAGGCAGGGCACATGGATGGCCAGATGTCCGTTGATCATGTATACCATGGTTGAGTGGCATCATCGCGACAGAGTGATGAGACAGTTCGGGATGAGGCAGATAGTCCCAGAGCCATGTAATACTATGACAATATTACATCGCATTGATCGACGTGGTCATGCGAATACCGACTGGAGTCATTTTCATAGGGAGTATGTTGAGCTCTGGGACCATCGACTCAACATATTATGGTAGGTATTCCAGTTGCAGCTCAGATGCTTGCCTCAGACCCATATATGAGATGGTATAGTCGCATTACATGTAGATTGATTGGTCCAGTTAGAGATCCACCTACTGTTGGCTTCCAGCCAGTCGGTACGATTCACGGCGTTCTGGTGAGATGTTTTCCTTATCGTACAACATATAAAATTTTCATCCTGTACATTCCATAAAATATGGAATACCTAATTAAACTTTCCATTTTTTTCAGGAGGATGGTGTGACTCGTGTGTATGAGGTTGCACGATCGATGTAGTAGCAGGCGGCCCTCATTCCGTCCCTCCAAAGGTGATGGCGGCATTAGAGGAGATTCGTACTATTAGTGAGCATTCATTACAGGCTGTTCATGAGGATCGACGTTTAGACGGGACTGTTCCATCTTCCACAGTACTCGTGCCCCGCGTCTCAGAGCCTCAGCCTCAGCCTCAGACGCATCCTCATTCTCAGCCTCAGTCTCAGTCTCAGGAGCAGACAGACCCATCTATACACTCTGAATCTGAGTCACATACACCAGATGATCAGGGTCCTACTGTGTATGCATATGATGATACGGACGATGTTTATAGGCCTTTCACTCCAGCTGGCTCGCAGTTCCGTATATCTCTGATTCGTGACTTTTCCATCTCAGTTCCATATACAGATGCACCGTCGTCATCGTCGATCCCGCTACCACATACATATTCACAGTTCGAGGCGATGGTGATGATGGTGGAGAGTTTGACGCAGGTAGAGGTGGAGGAGATACAAGTGGAGGCGAGAGAGACGATTGGACATGATACCCCCATGGCAGAGACACAGGATGAGGGTTTGACACATGCCGAGTCTCAGCGACGACCTCCGATACGTTCAGTTTACGCTAGGGGTAGAGGTCATCATGGCCGCAGAGGGAGAGGGGTATCGCAGGTCATCCAGCCACGTGAGGAGGTTCCACTAGTAAAGGATCCACCACAGGAAGAGGGTAGGCCTAAGAGAACGAAGAAGGTTCCGTGGTGTGGGCCACACTATAAACAAAGATAGTCCATAGGATCCACAAATAATTACACCTTTGTTTTTTGATGTATTATAAACAAATAATTACACATTTGTATATATATAATTTTATTTTATTCTATACATCTATATCTCTCCCACTATCTCTCTCTATCTCTCCCCCCTCTCCCCCTCACTCTCTTTGTATCTCTCTATCTCTCCCCCTCACTCTCTCTATCTCTCTATCTCTCCCCCCCACTCTTTCTGTATCTCTCTATCTCTCCCCCTTACTCTCTCTATCTCTCTCCCTCTCACGCTCTCTGTATCTCTCCTTCTCTCCCCCTCACTCTCTCTATCTATATCTCCCACACCCACTCTCTCTCACTATCTATCTCTCCCACTCTCTCTATCTCTCTCGCACCTATCTCTTTATCTCTCTCCCACATTATGTTGATAATGTTGGATTAATAATGCTTGGTGGTTCAATTCTGAAAATAAAAATTTGTTGGACATATAGCAGGGAGTTGCTGCTAAAATGTGTCACAGACTGCTTGGAATTTAGCTGCTGATGAAATCGCTACTTAAAGTAGCGAGTTCATGATATCGCTAATTCAAGTAGCGATTTCTGCTTGCACTAAAGTCGCTACTTGAAGTCGCGATTTCAAGTTAAACTGATTTCTGCTGTTGTGCTTGGCTGCGGAGTCTTTGGGCATTGGAACGTTGTAGTTGCTCTGATCATCGGATGTATAGAATTTATTTATTTTTTTTATTTTCTTCTTGCTGAACTTTATAAGAAATTTTATTTAATGAACTTTGTATTCATTTTTTAAATTAAAATGGTATCATATTTGTAATGAAAGATTATTTCTTTTATAATGAAATGGAGGATTGAGAATATAAGTTTAATAATACATAGTTTTTATATTAACACAGGATCACGTGTCCTTATTTAATGAGTATTAAATTCCATTTTTAAATAAATTATTTATTAGCCTGTGTGAGGGTGTCACTCTCGGTGTTTTGGAAATTGAATATTAGTCTGGATACACGCTCTGGATTAAATATTTGATTGTCCAAAAATCGGAGTGTGACACTGCCGCGCGGGGGTGGGGGTTTTCTCTCTGATTTTTTGATTTGGGGAAATGTTAGGTTTATTTTTAGCAAACAAAGTGTAACTAGAGTGTGGGTCCCATAGGGAATTTTTGTTTATTGCTTAGATAACCTTTGTGTCATTCAGTGTGTAAAAATTTGTGTATCCGTCGCATTTTTGATATCTAATTGTTGTAATTGTAAAGTTCATTGAAATTGCTAAGAAATTTAATTATTTAAATATAAAAATGCCAAATTTGAAACCCATAGTTATACGTACTCAAGTGAACCCAAACCTAACCCATAACCCAGTTTAGACCCAATCCACTCCAAACCCGAACCCAAACCAAAAGGCCCTCTTTTGTTAAGATGGATTAAGGGAAAATTGGGGGATTAGATTAATAATTCTATTTAATTGAATAGTGCAGTGTTTGACAAGACCACTTTACTCAGAGTTAATTATTCATTTTAAAATAATAATCCCCATATAGAGACTAAAGGTGCGTTTGATAAAACTGAAAATTAAGTGCTGAATTTAAGTGCTGAAAATGTTAAGTGATTTGTATTAGCAAAACTAAAAACAGTGTTTCAAAAACTAAAATAGCCTGCATTCAGTGATTATTTTCAGCAGAAAATTTTCACTTAATGTTTTCAGTGAATTTTCTACCACTTTTTCAATTAAGTGGTATATTATCAAACGCACTGAAAAGAATTAAGTGCTGAAAATTTTCATTTTCACCACTTAATTGGGTTATCAAACGCACCCTAAATTATATAATTATATAATGCGGAGGTGGTATTATTAATCCGAAACTATCAATTAAAATGGTACAAATTATCAATCCCCTCTGCCGTCCAAAAGGGACCAAAGAGAAAAAGCCAGCCGCTGTCAACTCAGTTAAGTTTTGAGTGAGAGAGAGAGAGAGGGAGAGAGGGAGTGGGGAGAAAGGAATCCGTAAAAAGGAGCCGATCAAGTGAAATTGATAGCCACAGAGCACAAACAGGTTGGAAATTTTGTTACTTATCAATCCGATCTGGTTATCAATCCGATCACTTCATCAGAAGATTGAAGCAAAACATCAGAATCAGAATCTAAAAAAAAAAGGGCTAATGGATTTGGCGGAGCTATGGGCGATCTTCGGTCCGGGCGTATCGGGGGCCGTGTTCGGCGCCGGCTGGTGGTTTTGGGTGGACGCTGTCGTTTGTAGTTCCGTCAAGGTCTCCTTCCTCCACTACCTCCCCGGTATCCTCTCTCTCTCTCTCTCTCTCTCTCTCTCTCTCTCTCCCTTGTGTTGTGTGAGGTGTTGTCTGTTTGGTATTACAATTAGGGTTTGAATTTGAATTGTTTGTTTTGTATAGGCATATTTGCATCTTTGGCTGCTTTGATGTTTAACTGCGTCCGGAGAGAGGATATTGATTACTCGCCTTACGAAGAAGGCGAGTGGAGGTCAGAATTTCACTAATTTTAGTGCTTCCACTGATATATATATATATACACACCCAAATATACAAAGATTCTCTAAAGAGGACCACCTCTTTTTATTAAAGAGAGGACTTCTGTTTTGACCGTTGGATTGACAAAACTGCCATTAATGAAAACACGATCTAACGGTCAAAACAGAAGTAAAGAGAGGACGCCCTCTTTATAGCCTGACTGCCCAAATATATGTATATATATATATATATTAACTCAGCCTTCTTTCTAGGTATTGGATAGATGATTCGTGTACATTGCTTTATTTAGTGTGGTAACTATTTTATTTTGGAGTATGTTTCCACAAGCTCCAAGTGTGCATTTTGTGCATCTTCTCAGTCATCAATTTAATTTAGGTAAGAAAATAGGTGGAATGATTTATTTACCTTGGAGGGATATCTCAATAGATTTGAAAGTCAAGTGGCAGATCGTTGGTGTGTGGTATAAGGGAATACCAGTGTATTAAGCTGAATGTTGCTTAGATGCAATTATGATTTATATGTGAAATAATGATGCTGATTAAGCTCATCGTGATGATAATATTTTTAAATGAGAAACACTGTATCATCAACATTGACCTGCAAGGGGCATTGGAAACATACTTTCCTGTGCTCTGCAAGGCAAACTTCCATTATCATGTGAAACTTAAGTTGGTTTTGAGAAATGGGATTTCGATTTGTTATGACTTATAAAAAGTTACATAGGTAATGTTTGTATCATAAAGTTGGAATTTAGAAGATACTACCAATGTTAACACCATTTTACTTATCGAAAGAGGGGGAAAAAAGCTATCATAATCACTCAATGCTTAAAACATTACTTATTAGTCTGATTTTGAAAATCTTAATTCCTTCGGAAAGTCCGTATCTTTTTTAATTTTATAATAAATGAATTGGTTTTTTATGTTATTTTGTACTATATAATTCTTTTTTTTGTGGATTCATTTTCCCACAAGAGAAGTCATGAGAAGAATTATAGAATGTTTAGCTCCCTCTCTGTTAAAATATGTGTCTTTTGCAAAAGCCTAAAACCTATGTATCACGGATACGGATACGTGACACGGAGACGACACGACACGGGGACGGCGATATGGCAAATTCCAAAAATGTAGGATACGGAGACAGCTAGGATACGTCTGAATAAAAAAATATTTCAAAAAAATATAATTTAGTCTGAACTTTGAAGTAAAAGAAGAATAATAGAGGATTGAATATCAACATTACATATTATGATATTCACCCATGGAAACTAGGCAAATAGCAACTTACAACATATACTCATAAAATTATTACAAAACATAACAATATAACAGGATACAGACACTGTAGGATACAACAACTAAATTATTTTATCTTTGAATTAAATATACAATTTACAATTCCATGTCCACTCATGTTTCCATATTTCTCAAATAAACAAATTGCTTATCCCCAATTTTATAATATTAAGATTACTGCCTCAAAGTTTTAAAACGCATTTCTAATGATAGGCCACCATGCTGCATTCACTTGTATGTCCGACCATGTCAGCTGCGTGTCCGACACGTGATCAAGGTGTGTCCGATGTTAAAATATTTAAGACACATTTTATAGCGTGTCTGACACATGATGACGCGTGTTCGGCGAGTGTCGGTGTTTGACACAGACACGATACGAAGACGGTGCCCTAAGTGAAGTGTCCTTGCTACATAGCCTAAAACAATCAATATTGATACATGTCTTTGTGTTGGATACAATGGTGATCTTGTAAGATGTCACCATATAGCCCATGTGTTATTGCGTTCTCACTTCTTCCCTTAGTTGATTGCTTTGTGAAGATTATGAGCATTTGAAGTAATCAGGCCAAGTAGGACCTTTGTGGGCTGTTTTTGGGAAGGCAAAGAATTGGTTTTGTGGGTCATAATTGAACCGAATCTAGCAATTAATGTTCTTGGTGAATGGTCATTTCTTGTACAGAAGTCTCAAGTATGCATCCAATCTAATATCTATCTTAACACTGATTCTTTACTAAACCAACATAAGTCACATAGAAAGTGAGACTGGGATTGAACCAGATCCTACTTTAAGCATATCCCAAACAGGCCCTTAAGGTTATGTTTTTGTTGGATGATATGACTGAATGCTATAAGTCAGAGGTGAGGGTGGCATAATGGGCTTTAAGTGTATGAAGGATTTGGCAAGAGTTAAGGTTGGCACAATTCTGGACTTCTGATTCTATTTAGAGATTATCCTCTGAAACTGATGCCCCTTGGGCTTGGGAAAACGAGTTGAAGATGTTAATTAAGGTTATGTCATGGGTGCTCTATGTATTGAGAAGAAAAAAATTGGTGGGGGATTTCCACAGTGGGTCTGCCCTTAGACGAATTGTGCACTCCCAGGTGCTTGGTTGGGACTGAGAACCTATTTTGGATAGCTTTTTTAGGGCCAACAATCACTTATAAGCGATGTTTTAGAAGTTGTGAGTCTTGTGACCGTTTGGGTTAGCTTTTTCAAAAAGTTCAAAAAGCTCAATTTGTAGTTTTTTTTTTTCAAGTTTCTAGATTCAAAAATGTTTATTTTAAAATCTAACCCAAACAGGTTCTTAGTTGGAGGTTTTGGTTTGATCAGAAAGATATTGGAAGAAGCATTGGAAGAATGCCAAGGATAGATCTCACAACTATGGAGAACATAGAGTATCGCCGTTGGTTGTTAAGTATTTGTTCATCTCCACTTACTTATTGTACTCGTATATAGTATATACACATAACACACACATATATATACTAGTTAAACTGCATGTGCGTTGCACGTGGATGATGTCATTTTTATTTTGTAAAATTACGTAATTTGTCAAAACTTAATGCACAAAAATGATAAATAATAGAAAACTTATATGCAAGTTATTCTATATAATAATTTTTTTCTTTTCGGTTAACTATTTTATAAAAATGTTGTGTTATGGTCTAGGTAGCACCGGTGTGGGTGCGGGGATTCGGGTACGGGGAATTCGTCAATTTTTCAAAAAGTAAGGGTGCGGGTGCGGCAGGAGTACTTAGATAAAATTTTAAAAATATACTTTCAGATAGTAGTATATACAAATTTTTTTTTAAAATATTAGTACATTAGTGTATACCCTAGATAATTGCTATTATTATTTTCTATTGTTTATCTTTTAAACCCCCAAAGTTTTCAAAAATTGTATGAAGAACTTGTGTTCTTTTTCAAAAGAACGCTACAAAAAATCCTCAGCCACACTTCAAAAGAACTCAAAGAATCCACGAACACCCAGTACGGGTGCGTACTAAGTGCGGGTGCGTCGGCCTTTTCGAAGAGTCCGTGTTTCATAGGCTATGGTATGTACAAAGAGTTTCTAATGAGGGATCCCTCATCTTAAGAAAATGAGGATTTCCAAACCTATCTGTTGGAGTCATTTAATATTTGTGATAAAAGTGAAATGCACTGTGTAGTAAATGAATACCGACGACCAGGATTAGAAGTCCTCACTTTCTTAAGCTCTCTAATAGATATGTATTACGACTATATTAACTTAATCATTTTGAGTGAAGAATTTAAAAAGTCATGTATGGTTGTGTTATTAGATATAATACTAATCATTTAGTGAAGTTGAATATTGCTTCAACAAAAAGAGACGGCTTATGTAGGCCTGGCAAATGGTCGGGTTCGGGCTGGGCTCAACCGAGACCCGTGTAATGTCGGGCGCCCACCCCCCCCCCCCCCCCGCGCGAGTGTGTGCGTGTGTATATACATATATACAATTAATTGAAACACCAAAATAGGAAAATTAGCAAAAAATGAAAGTTTTTCAGTCATCAAAATAGAAAAATCAGCAAAAAATGGACAATTAATTGAAGGATATCCTAGATCTGTAGATGTACATACATATTTGATATGTGTGTCTATATATAGACACACACACACACACATATATATATACATGCAGAAAATAAGAGATTACACATATAGACACACACACACACACATATATATATATATATACACGCAGAAAAGAAGAGATTACACTTGCATCATCATCATCAATGTCTTCTTGATTTTCTTGTGATCTGCCATAGTTGAAGGTAGACAGAGAATTTTGTTTGAGGGTGCTTGATTTTCTTATGATCTGCCACAGAGAGAGAGAGAGAGATGGTTGTTGTTGCTGCTCTGCTCTGCAGTGAGATAAGTGCCAGAAGAAAAAGGTGGTAGCAGGGTTTTGACTTTTTGAGGTTTTCTTTAGTTCATGGGCTTTTGGTCATTCATGGGTTCACTTCTGGCCCACCGAGGCCCGATTCCTTTCATAACTATTAAAGCAAACCCAAAAAAAGCCCGATCTGGAAATATACTCAATCCGAACTCCTTTAACTTTCGGGCTGTTGTGGGCGGGCTCCATGGTGGCGGGCTGAATTTGCCAGCCCTATGCTTATGTTCTATTTTCATCATATAGCCCATTTCACCTAAGCATTAGGTATCGTGATTTTTTTTTTTTATTACTTCAGCTACTTCAAAAATTCTTGATACTTGATGCTTAGTAGGGGTTCATGTAAACTATAAAGTGATAATGAAGTTGTGAAAATTGACCTTTTAGACAAACAATAGGAAGATTTCTTTTAACAATTAACTTTATTTGAATAAATTTCTATTAAAAAATACAGTGGGGCTAATACACCCACACTTTTGCTAAATACACTCTCTTACTTATTCATACGATTGGGGGACCGGCCAAGTTATGTACCATAGAATAAATTGATATTAATTAAAACACTTGAAGTGGAATTGACTAATTGATAAATGTGTAAAATACTTAAGGGGGTCCAACCGGAAAACCGATAGCTAAATTTGTCTGTGTTGGATATCTGACCGCAGAAGGAAGAGACATGGGTTGGCCCTTGAGATCGAACTGGTTGAACCATGACTCATTAACTCGATCGGGTTGATTGTCCGGCTAGTTCTGATAACTATGACCTATAATCATTTAATAATTTAGTTTTGGTTTAATTGAAACTCTTCAATTACTACAACTAATATAGTAAATATTATTTAGCTATAAAGTACACCAAAATATACCCATAAGAACGTTAGCTTTTGCTTTGTGTAGAGTCCTATAATATATTTTGAAGGATTAACATTAGAGCATCAATAATGGGTAGTTTTTGTAGGATAACTTAGGATAACTTTGTGGTATAGGATAGTGGAACGCTTGCAATGATGTAGATATAACTATGGTATAGGATAGTGAAACTTAGCTAAACTTAAGTTTATGGTATGGCTAAGTTTCTGCTAAGTTCGGCCAAATTTGGCCATACGGCAAAGGATGCACCGTCCCACACCACAAGACACATGATATGCCGTGTGCTACACCACTCACCACCACACGGCACACCCTATGTCGTGCGCTTCCCAAACGGCATAGGTTGTGCCGTTTGGTGCATGTGTTTTTTTTTGGGCAATTAAGGAATTTTTTCAGGTGTATCTCACATTTTTCCATCACTTCCAAACAGCCCCTAAGCAAGCCATGACACGGCACATGTTGTGCCGTTTGGTGCTCTCACGGCACTGAGTGTGCCATTTGGTGTTCTCACGGCTTTCCCTGTGCCGTGTGCGCAGCTACACCACTGTGATCTCCCTTAAACCTGTACAACAAGTTAGCCTAAATTCCCCTTAAGTTTAAGAACCCCCTTGTGAATGCTCTTAGGAAGTATTGTGCTATCAGAAAAAGAAAAAAATATATATATTAGGAGGTACTGCTAAATTATGGAGTCCAGGAAAACAAAAAATAAAAAATCTGCAGGAGTCTTGGTGTCAGTTTTAGTTAGTCCTAGAACTATAGGAAAATCTAGAAATCCATAGAATCCACCAATAAACGTAAACCAAGAAAAAGATACCACCGTGAGCAAGCCAAAAAATAGAATCCACCAATAAACGTAAACCAAGAAAAAAAATACCACCTTGAGCAAGCCAAAAAATAGTCCACAAAAGTTCTAGTTATAGTAAGGAGTCCTAAAATTATAAGTTAAAAAAAAAAAAAAAAATACCACCATGAGTAAGCCAAAAAAAAATAGAGTCCACAAAGTTCTAGTTGTAGTAAGGAGTCCTAAAATTATAAGGAAGTTTAAATTTGGTTTTAATTAAGAGTCCTACAAATACAAGCAAGTGTTGGTAATCTGTAGAGTCCTCCAACAAAATTTAAAATAAAAGTAGTCCTTATAAGACTTGATTTCACCAAAAGAAAACTAAATATGGATCGTGACGTATGAAGAAAATATGATAGTACTCTCATGGACGAACCAAAAAAAGTGCCATACCAAACTCATTAAAACTCTTCTAAGAAAAATCACTTAAGTAAACGTGCTTCGATTGATAAAAGTGCAAAACACTTAAAAGGGAATCGGTGCACTTATATATAGTATAGATATATGTAAAAGTTATGGATGCACCGGTGGTTGTTAATTGTATGTAGGAACATATCTTCAAATTAGCGACACATGTAGTATTAGTCTTTATTAGCGGCGAATAGAAATCTAAATAGGTTGTGGCTATTGGTAAGGACACGGGTTTTGGTGCCGCTATTCGAAGGTTCGAATTCTTCCTAATGCCACACTACTGCCGTGCATATATCAATTATAGACCTCATAGTGCTACTCACCACTCACCAGTCACCACTATCACTAGATCACAAATTCACATTTTATAGTAGCAATGTCATACTACTGCTGTGCATATATCAACTACAGACCTCATAGTGTTACTCACCACTGTCACAAGACAGTAGTCAGACAGCTCCTATTTGGACGTAGTTGGCATTGTTACTTACTTTGGGGGAATTATTTAGAATGATTTTCTGCTAGGCTTATCTTATTTATTTAGCATTTACTATCATCGTCGCACTGCCTTGAATCCAAAATAAAATGCAACATTTCCTCTAGGAGTATTATTATGCACTCAATCATGCTAATAACTATTAACTTTTGCTGAACTTGTTTCTTTTTCATTAGTGCCATACCAGTTACCACTGCAGTTATCTAATTATCATTAAGAAGATATTTTCTGACCTGTCCTTCTTAGCTCTTAAATCTCAAATGGCATTGGTGGTTGTCTTTTTGGCATCCCCATGGTTTTTCTACCAGACTTTCCATTTGTCATTTCAGGTATCTAAGAACTTGTATTAATCAGATTTTGATCCCTGCATGTGATTACTTACCCCTAAATTCCTTCCGAACTTGTTGCAGTTGCATGCCCTTCAAAACTATTCAAAGAAGATGAAGAATTGATCACCATTTAGTGCTAGAAATGTAGTTGTCTTCAACCTCGCCATATTTGATCTGATAATTACTAGTGTTAATGTGTTTTCTCTTTGTGGCCTTTTGCTTCAATTCAATTAAGAGACATTGGCCTTGGTTGACAAAAGGATGCTATACTAAGAGTAATTACAAGCGGCAGTTATGTCCAAAAGCACAAGTTTTTTTTTTTGATGAGTCAAAGTGTATTACGAAGAACCCAAAAAGGGGATAACCATTTACAACCTTATGGCTTCCAAAAAATCTAGCAAAGTGTACAAAAGCATAACATAACATATAGTTTGCAGCCAAGCAATCAGGGTTTAAGTGCCACACTAGTTTCATGAACGCCTTGGCGTGAACAGCACCACCCTATGGCTAAAGATTTTTTACCTAGAGAGAATGTTGGTTGATGGTGTTAAATTTATAGAAATCTGATTGTACCGGCTTTGTTGTACACTAACAACCAGTTGGATTCTAACGGGTTACCTCTTTGAAGGGGGTTAATACTTAGAATGAGACGATTTGATTTATTTGAAGAATAACATAACATATACACTATGTTTGGGAGTTTTAAAATGGAGAGAAAAGAAGAGAAAAGAAGAGAAAGTACCTCACTTTCTCTCACTTTCTTTCGTTTGGAAGTTTTAGTGAGGAGAGAAAGGGAGAGAAAAGGAGAGAAAAATAACCCCCACTTTCTTTCTATTTCTTTCTCTCCAAATTGGGAAGAAATGGAGAGAAAAGAAAGTGAGGATTAATAATATTTTATTAATACCCATAACACCCTTTATTTAATTCATACCAAATTTAAATTCCAGCCAAGTCCAAGGGCTAATATAATACACTGTTATATACGTCAGC
This sequence comes from Hydrangea macrophylla, assembly GCA_033977485.1. Lineage (NCBI taxonomy): Eukaryota > Viridiplantae > Streptophyta > Magnoliopsida > Cornales > Hydrangeaceae > Hydrangea > Hydrangea macrophylla. The sequence goes on from CM066993.1 coordinate 31,900,627, forward strand.
CACAACTGCTGCAAAAAAAAACCCTCACTTTAATCACAAGCACGTCTCCTACATGCTTCTAGGTACTCTCCGTCTCTTCTTCATTGGTATCTCTCATCCTCTCTTTGCAAAAACAAAAAGGTACAATTAATGGATAGAATGGTAATTTTTTATTCTTTTCTTTTCTTTTCTTTGCAACTCCCAAACAAGAGGAAAGAAAGCAACTTTCTCTTCTCTCCTAAACTCCCAAACAACATGAAAGAAAACTATCATCATTTCTCTTCTTTTCTTTTCTCTCCTCACTTATGACTTTCTCTTCTTTTCTTTTCTCTCCTAAACTCCCAAACATAGTGATAGTGAGACTGGAATGGAGGGAGACTACGCTTCACGAATACCAAGTCTCTAATTCACCACAAGAACTCTAGAGTATCAGGCAAATCCAGATAGACAATTCAGTAATGTTGTAAAGACTTACGAACAGATATCAGGCAAATCTGGATCTGAATGCAGAACATCATTGAGTATTTTGGAAGTACTAAGGGATTGTTTCTCTAATGGAGTAGGAGAACTAGAGTATTTGGTTTATGATTTTTTTAGTTAGATCTGGATGTTAGACAATTCACTTCAAGGTAACGGTTACCTAGGTAAGGGTTTTGCAAGTTGGAAAATTGTTATATGTCAGACATTATGACAAGGCTGTATGCCTTACTGCTTAGACAACAGAAAGAATGATTGTTTGGATCAAAAGTTCTTTTAAGAACTAGGTGTGATTCCTACCATTCGATCACAAGTATCTCTATACTGTGATAGCAATGGGGCAATAGCTCAAGCCAAGGAATCAATGTCTCAGCAGAAATCCAGACAGATTTTGTTCTTATCTCCACATGGTTAGGAGTAATCAGTGGGAGAGGTGATTTGTCAGTCAGAAAGTATTTTCCGTACATGTCAAAAGTATATCATATTTGTGCTCTTTTGGAGCAACTATATTGATATTCTCGCAACTTCTTGATGCCCAGGTTGAAACTTTGGCTTTTTCTGGCCTACGTTGTATCCTTCGTCTCTCTAGCTGCTTCGGTGGGTCTACTAATACAAGATTCACTTGTGAAAACTGGCCCTTCAGCATGGACAGGGACAGCGGGTGTTTTGCAGTGTGTGTTTGTGTTGATCAGGTATAATCTTCTTTTAAGCTTTAGTTTTTGGTAGGTACTACTTGTCATTCTGGTATTTTGGAATGTCTGTGCACTTGTTTCGAATGTCTCTCTCTGCACACTCATAAACACTTTTATACATTATACGTAAGTGTATGTCTTGTGTATTGCTCTCCAATAATACAAGTATTTTCCTGCAGTGGGCTGATGTATTGGACATCTCATTCAGAGTAAGTTTGGGTTGATCTAAATGTCTACCACTAGTTGCTGAAATCATCATTTGGGGCTCGCCATAACATGTATCATTTTAGTCATTCAGCCAATTTGGTAAAAAAGTAATGCTACCTTTCTGTTTTTGATTACACTGAATTACTGTGTGTAAATGTTTTTGTGTTTATATTATCACTACATGGAAATGACCGAGTGAATTACTGGCTGTTTGTCTCCACTTTTTGTTGCTGATTACCCTTTTTGGTATCTACTTTCTGCCATACAATGCCAAAAATTTGGTCCATCTCGTGTCTACTGATCCCAACACCCCATATAGGCAGGACAACTACTCCTTGATAATTGGCCTATATTTTAGTCATAATTTAATGCCCCTTTAGGTTTCATTTGGTTCTTGGATTTAGTGAGGGAAAAGAAAGCGAAACTTTGAGGATAACATTTTCCCTTGTTTGGTTAATAAGGAAAATGATGAGGAAAATAGGAAAGAAAATATTTAATGTCAGTGAGTCATTTCCCTTCCTTAATTCATATATTACAATTATATTTTAGAAAATTTTTAACGTTATTTAAGCACGAAGGAAACCACGAGTGTAGTAGTTTTGAGGGTAGTAGTTTTCCTTCCGATTTTACTTTTTCTTTTTCGTCACGAAATCCATGAACCAAATAGAGCGTTACTCTCAACCAAAGGACATATCTTTCGAGGGTATGTTCTTTTTGGGCTCTATTTGTAATCACTTCTCAAACTTGTCTTGGTCCTAATGTGCCTCGGGATTCCAAAACACGTATTTGCTTGTTTGGATAAATTGTAAAAAGTACTTTAGAACTCTAAAAGCATGTTTTGGTTGAAGTGGGATGCACTATCCAAGTATGATACAAAAAGTGGATTTAGGTTTTGGTGAGATTTTCTTCTACTTCTACTTCGGCCTAAACGCAGAAGTTGAAGATGAGCTAAATTGGGCCTAGTGTGATTAATTTTGGAAGTTTTGAGATTCATTACACCAAACTTTGCTCATAGGGACGTTTTCTTTGAACAATTTTTGTGCAAACACCTGTAGTAGTTCAACATGCTCCCATAGACTTCATAAAGCTTCCTCATAGATGCATGTAATTTCTCACTTTGTATGCAGTGGAGATGGCGTCTAAACTGTTTTTATTCTGACGCTTTACCAAAATTGACTTGGCTCCATTCCAGAAATCAGTTTGGATTGCTTTATTTAATACAATAAGGGGTCATGCTATGCTTCCCAAATCTCATTCGGGGTTAAAGCCGGCAAGCAGATAAAGACTGGTCACTTGATAGAAGACAGGTGGACATTTTATGACCATGGTCGGTGATACAACCTACTGCATGTGGTACAACCATTAAAGTTTTTGAGGACCAAACTTAGAATTCACATTTGGGACATATAACATTACTCGTACAAAAATTAGTACCACCTATATGTAGTCTCGTTCAGTCTTCGAAATGCTAATATTGTACTCTCCTTACTTGACTAGAGGAGGGTGAATAATTCTTTAAGTACTGATTTTAGTATAAAATTGACTTAAATAAACTAATCAAGAAATCACAAGCGATACCAAACATGCGCCTGTGTATAAGAACAATATAGTATATAATTTGCACTGGTGTATCAGTTTCAATGGCAACAAGCTACATTTGTGGCAAAGACGGAGTGCAAGTTCCATTAACCCAAACAAAAACAGAGAGAGAGAGAGAGAGAGAGAGAGAGAGAGAGAGAGAGAGAGAGAGAGAGCAAGTTCCATTAATTATTCTGGAAAATTAAGGCAAATCTGCTTCTTGAAATAAAATGAGTGTGATAAGAGTGAATCCACTCACTAGTACATACTATCAATTAGAGATGAATGATTAAGGGCTCGCATGGTAACATTTCCTGTTTTGAATTTTTAGTTTTTTAAAAACGAAAACCAGTTTTGGTTTTTTTTTTTTGAAAAAAAAAAAACGAAAACTTGTTTGGTAACATTGTTGATTTTTTTTTTTTTTTTTTTTTAAAAACTAAAAAACAGGAAACTCAAAACGACTTTTTGGTGTTTTCATTTTTTATCCAAAATTTGAAAACGTTTTTTAAAAACAAAAACCAAAAACGTTACCAAACGAGTTTTCAATTTTCGTTTTCTAAAAAATGAAAACAAAAACAGAAAACAGAAAACGACAACGTTACCAAACGAGCCCTAAATCTCTATATTTATTATATATATATATATATATATATAGGGAAATGCTCTTAAGTGCACTGAATAAGTGTACTGAACTTTTAAGCCTAAAATTCCGCGAATCAACGGGACAACCCGTAGATTTTTTAAGCTTAAAAACCCATTGCACTGAGTCAGTGCACTTACCCAGTGCATCTAAGAGCCTCTCCCTATATATATATATATATCATAAAAACGGCTGTAGAGACGAGGAGAGGAAACAAAGAAACCGTTGTATGGTTCATATCTGAACCAATTCCTTAAATTTAAGTGCTCGGCAAGTGTTTATTTCCTGCATGTAAAGTAAAACTTAGTTCTCACAAGAACCAAATAAAAAAGAACCAAATAAAAAGTAAAACTTTGACTGAACCAGATCATATCTTAAGCATTTCCAAACAGACCCAAACAGTAGTATTTCAGTTCATTAGGCTGGCCCCAAAATAATAGTCAAGATTTAAACCCATCACCATCTAGACCATGAAAGGAAATGAAGAGGATCAAAGTGAGAGACCATATTCTTAACGTGCACGCACCATAATGACAATTGATGCAAGGCATTCACAGATGTTTATTCAAGAGAGCAAATACAACATATAAACCTCTCACCTAAATGATCTTTTCCAAATAACCTTAGCACCAGTAGCAAATGTGCCAACTTATTTGTCTTCTCAACAAACTAGCCCTCACTATATATATATATATATATACACACACACATACGGAAAATCTCAGGAGCAGGCTTCAATTTACGAACCAGCCTTTTAGCAACGAAATTTTGACTTTTAGCGATGAAATTTTGGTCGCAAACGTGTATTGTACCTTTAACGACAAAAATTTCGCTGTTAAAACTGTATTACTCATAATTCCTTCCTCTGCTGTGAGATCAGTGTTCTCAGATATATCAACATGAGCTTTTCTATATCCCATACAAAGATAGGAAGGTACTCCAGAATTTACAAGAATAAGAGATGAAAACATGATATATTGACCCAAAAATGAAAAACATGCTTAAAAGAAGTGCTAAAATGGAAGTGAACTAAAAGGAACTTTCTGGTATCTTTTTTCCCGTAAAATTGACCAGAGCATCGTTATGCGTCTTTCTTTTCCTTTTTGGAATTCTACCTTAAGAAAGATGAAGAAAGTAAATCACAAAATGATACTATCAAAAAATGCAACTTGCCCAGCAGACAAACTTATCCCCTAACCCTACTACCATCTCGTAACCAGCTTTGAAACCCCAAAAAAAAAAAAAAAAAACCCAATTATAAAAGGCAGGATTGGGGCACGGGGCACCTGTAACTTATTGTACTATTTTGCAAACTGCAGACATTCCAAGAAAACCCAACTTCCCTCTCTCTCTCTCTCTCTCTCTCTCTCTCTCTCTCTCTCTCATGCAGCTTTCCTCCAAAACAAGAGAGATGGGAAAAAGAGACACCATCTAGGCAACAAAAATTATGGATCTTTTTGTGATCCTATCATGTGACAAATCAGTGAAATCATGCTTCAGATTCAGATCCAGACAAGCTCAACTCCGAGGAAGCTCTGCTGGAACCAGTTGCTTGAGATTCAGACAGCATTGAAAGCTTTGGCTGCATTCCTCGGCACACTTTCAAGGATGGCCTCAGTTTCATGTACTGCACCGAGACAAAAAAGAGACTTGTAATAAGAGGGAAAATGAATTGCTAAATTGATATTGGGTGTAATTGCCACTAGCGTTTAAGACCTTGTCTCGCAGAAACCCAACCAGAGGATTAACTTGGGATGGAAAAAGGGAAAGTGGGTATTAACAACTATTACTTTGTCAATCTAAAGTGCCGAGGCACTGACCTAAGTTCCAGCTTTATCTATTTAAGCTCTTTCTTGATCTCCTATTATATTTTTAAAATTATGATTTCTGATGTTATTTAAGCATAGAGGAAAATACTATGGAAAACAGTAGGGTAATTAGCTTTCCTTCTCTGATTCCGAAAACAAAACTGATCCTTAAACTAACTCAACTTTTGGAAGCTTAATTTTATATCAGGACAACATAAACCAGATAATTGGTCCACACTTCCAAATCTACTCTTTAACTGGGACCAACACCTATGTAGCATGGGCACTTCAATTTGGGTTCCATGTCGTATCCTTGTCGGACACTGACACCCCTTGGACCTGCGCCACCACGTCTAACAAGTGGAAAAAAACATCTTATTCTTTTTCTTAACAACGGACACGCGGCCAAACACAGGAGTGGACACAGCATTGTGGTCTCTCATTGGAAATGTTTTTCAAATTTTGAGGTGAAATTGTTATCTGATCTTAATATGATAAAATGGGACATAAGTAATTGCTTTATTTGAAAATTTAGGAAATGGGGAGTGGAAGTAAGTTAAATACTTAATTAAAAATACAACTTTTGTATCCTACATTCTTAGGATTTGCGGTGCAGCTATGTCCCTACCATGCCATAATCCGTGGCCCGTGTCCGAATCCGTGCTGCTTAGCTTTAGACCAAAACTCAAAATGTTCACCAAAATCATTTCCAATTTATCACTTCGTTGTTTGCAGTTATGCACATTTTATCTATTGGATCTAAACTACAGCAAAGCTGGCTGGTTACCTCTTCATAAAATGCATTGATTTCCTCCTGTGTAAGGCCTTCATCCTCTTCAGCATTTTCCTCCCAACCAAGAGAACGAAGAAATGCAGCCTCTTCCTCATCTGGATGAAATGCTCCATTAAGGCATAAATTCTTCTCTCCAGCATCAGAAAACTTCTGAACTTCCTCATGCATATAACCATTGCTTGTCATCTCACTACCATTCTCAGTAGCGCAATCACTCATTGGAGCACTGTCCTTATTTACTTCACCAGATTTATCCACAGTCGGAGACAAAACAATAGAGTTGTTCATTGAGGTTTTCTTCCTCATAAGCTTGAAAAAATCACTCCGGCTCTGGGCTTGGGATGAGGAAGGTCTCTTTTCCACAGTGGAAATAGTATTCAGAGCCAAGGCAGAGACCTTTCGTTCAACAGTGGAAACATTCGCCTTATTAGATACTTTGCTGACATTGTTAGACAGATTAGATACATCCTTTGCCATAGAGGAGACACCATTCTCCCATACTGGTTTGAGAACAAGAAACTTCCCAGCATTAGATGTCTTCAAAGCATCAGATTTAACTTGTCCGCTGCGAAGAGATTGATTAGCAATTTGCAAAGAACGGGGCTGCTGCTGCTGCATGCTCTTGGCAGCCACGATCATCTCCCCGGCTCTAGCAGGTACTTTTGGCTTTGATTTATCATTGGAGTTATGAACCTGATGGGGAAAAAAAACAGAGCAGCTAATTGAGTATCCAATGTTCATGAAAAACATTTCTCTCACATGTACACAAGATATATATTAATCGCAGTTTAAGAAGGGCAGAAGATAATCCACAAAAGTTCAGCCAAGAGTTAGAATATGTAGTCAGAACAAGAAAATATGCATTCAGACGCGTCAAAATTACTATTATCTGCATAATGTTTCTACAAAGAGAACCATCCCGGAATACGAAAGCAGAACAACAAAATTAATGCTTGATACAACAAGTATGATCCTACAAGGTTATGGAAAGCATGTTGCTCAATCATTAGAGGGATGTCTCAAAGGACAGGAGTTATGAACCTGATGGGGAAAAAAAACAGAGCAGCTAATTGAGTATCCAATGTTCATGAAAAACATTTCTCTCACATGTACACAAGATATATATTAATCGCAGTTTAAGAAGGGCAGAAGATAATCCACAAAAGTTCAGCCAAGAGTTAGAATATGTAGTCAGAACAAGAAAATATGCATTCAGACGCGTCAAAATTACTATTATCTGCATAATGTTTCTACAAAGAGAACCATCCCGGAATACGAAAGCAGAACAACAAAATTAATGCTTGATACAACAAGTATGATCCTACAAGGTTATGGAAAGCATGTTGCTCAATCATTAGAGGGATGTCTCAAAGGACAGGTTCATCAACAATGTCTCATCTCATTTTGTGAGAATCCTGTAGGTAAATAAGTTGGAAATGACATGTGGCAGCCTTCCACGTCATCACCAACACCACGTGTCTCAAACATGACAAAGGTGTCACCACTTCCTCAAGTGTGTCACCGCACCAAGGGTGTAACCTCCCCCTCAAGGGTTCACCTCCTCACCAAGGGTGTCACTTTCTCAAGCTTGTCACCTCCTCCTCACCTCCTTTGATTGTTCACCTCCTTGGAATCTCCTTCACCTCCAAGATATCGCACCGCCAAGGCATGCCACCACCAAGGTAGGTCACCACCGAGGTATTGTCACTGCCAAGGTATGTGGCCACCAAGTTATGTCACCTCCAAGGAATTAAGGCCCGTGCCTCGAACATCTTTACACACTTACTACCCTTGGTCAGGAGCAGGACTTAAGGGTACCACCTCATTGGGATCTCAAGAGTTCATGGCTCAGTGGCTAGAGTTAAGGGCACCCCCCTCACTAGACGCCTCACGGGAAAGGCTAGGGTTGGTTCCAAGGAAAGAGAAATACACGTGCGTTCCCTCTCCCATCCACCTGAGTCACTTACACTACCACTGTAACTCACCCCTCACCGCACCTACCTCCCAGACCACCTAGAGCATGTTACGTTCCTATGTTTTGTGTTTATTAATTAAATTATGTTTATAATTAATGTAATAGATAGTTGAGTTAGTGAGTGGGATAGTGGGTCTTTAGTCTTTCGAGTTGGTTTATGTTAGTGATGTAGTGGGGGAAGTGTCTCTAATTTGTAGGACTTGGTATTTACCAATCTCCTATTTAAAGGAATCTTATATTTAATGAAAGATTATTATCTGGAAATATATGTATATCACGTGAGTGATTATTTGGTGGCAGATCATCCTCAAAGTTGATCATTGGAGGTCCGGTTGCCTCGAATCAACCATTCTTCATCTATTTTCTATTTTTAATTTAATTTCTTTAAGTTATGAATATCAGATTCGTAACAATTGGTATCAGAGCCGTACGATTCTGTGGCTATGGCTCTACCCGTTGAGATAGTGGAGTCAATACGAGATGATTTGAAGAAGTTGATGTCACTGATAGAAGAGTCTAATGAAGAACATCGGCGCATCCATATAGGATTTCAAGAATTCACAGCCATTGGTAGGGAACTTTCCAAGTCTAAGAAGAAAATTCCAAAGCGAAAGCAAGCACACGGTGGAATAAAAAAATTGACAAAGGTGCAGTCGAACGTGAAGACAACACCAATCAAGAAGAAAAATCAGAAAGTTCCAACAATGCCAAAAAATGATCAATTTAAAACAAAAGTCACATCAAAGAAATCGAAGGTCATGGCTAAGCCAAAGTGTCAACAAGACTTCAAAATCAAAGCGTACCAAACATTGGAGGTGGCTTCCAGACATTAAGTTAACTCTTATTCTGGTAGGAGGAAGAACAGAGAGCAAATTTTGGTTCATTGGCATGGCTGATCACCCATGGTTACAACTTGGAAAAAATATCAGTAATATTTTCAAATGTAACCCTTGAGGACAAGGGTGTTCAAAGGGAGAAGGAATGTTACGTTCCTATGTTTTGTGTTTTTTAAGTAATTATGTTTTTAATTAATCTAATAGATAGTTGAGTTAGTGAGTGGGATAGTGGGTCTTTAGTCTTTGAGTTGGTTTATGTTAGTGTCTCTAATTTGTAGGACTTGGTATTTACCAATCTCCTATTTAAAGGAGTGTTATGTTTAATGAAAGATTATTATCTGGAAATATATGTATATCACGTGAGTGATTATTTGGAGGCAGATCATCCTCAAAGTTGCTCATTGGAGGTCCGGTTGCCTCGAATCAACCATTCATCTATTTTCTATTTTTAATTTAATTTCTTTAAGTTACGAATAGCCGCACCACTACTGAGAATATTCACTGACACTTTTCCCTCAGCTGTAATAATTTAATAATCATCACCTCACCACTCCGCCGCTATAGTAATCATCTCATCACCATCCCTCCGCTCGCAGCAACAAACGTTTCATCGCTGAAGCACGCCTATACCCCTCTCTTGTCACTAGATAATAGCTTGTGACACCTCCCATCTATCTCGTCAACACATCCCATAGCCGAAATCATCATTCCATCCCTTCTTGTCTAGCAAGGAAGCCACCTAAGCACCATGTCAGCTACGCTAGGGTGACTTGTACTCCTTTCCTCAGCTATAAACACTGCACACTCATTCAATACCAACACCATCAACGAATACCTCAAGAATCTATTTTAAGCTCTATAGCATTAACTCTTCCTCTTTCTCTCTTTACTACCACTAAAACTCCATAACTCTCATAACCTATCTCTACCCTCCACACCAAATGCTCTCTCTCTCTCTCTCTGACTGACTTGGAACTACCTTGGCTCTCACTTAAGCCACGTACTCCCTCAGACCCATTTCTCTACATTATTTACATTTATTTAGATCTATATGACTGTACTAACCTGCTTACGTGTTACACTCTCTCACATCTCTCACACATCCACAAAATAACTCAATACAAATGCTAACAAGTACAGCCACGTGACAATGTATATGAGGTCTTTTCGGCGACCGGGGGGGGAGGGGGGTGTTTCTACACGAGGCAGAGATCATCAACCAAAGTGGAAAACCATCTCTAACCAAGATTTCACTTTCAACAAACCAATCCTGAACCCCAATTCTCCCTCAGCTTGCACCAGGAAATAAACCTTTACATATTTGCGCAGAAACCCACAAGCTTTTATTTTTTGTAGTTCCAACCGCCTTAAGAAGTACATCAGCAATTAAGTCAACATTTGGCCCACCCCATATGTCGCTAATAATTTTTTCAAAGTAAAATCATGCAACTTAGAAAGAGGAAAAAGAACGAAAAAAACAAACAAGACAGATAAAGAGAAAGAGCAAGGAACAAATTAGTAGAATTGAAAAAATCTCCATTTATTGACTACGAGTAGAACAAACAATACTCTGCCCTCAGTTTAGGTATCCTCATAAATCGTATTACGAATGTGAAGAAAGGAATGAAGTAACTCAAATACAACATGGAAGCTAGCACCATCGATGCATTCACAAAGGGCCATAAAAGAACAAATAAGAGAAGGTACTATGTACACAGGACAATAACAAGAAAGGATTCTTGAAAAAACTAATCATTTGCTCGTGTGGCCTGCAGGGCAGTAGGGCGGATCTTCCTGAAAAAAACGTGATCGTGTGATGTACAATAACGGGAAGTATTACAGATGCCATTTAAGCACAAGGAAAGAAATTCTGATCAATCCACCAACAAAGCAAATAAGCAACCCATCAGCATTAACCGCTTCTGTATTCAAAATGCAAAAACTTGTGATGACAAAAAACAGATGCATAATGAGTCCTATGAAGCACGAGTGCTTCAAAAATGGTGCCGCACGCGCATTTAGTGCGTAGGGAGTGTTTTAGTGCACCTTAGTGCTTTTGTGCAAGACTTTGCTAACGTTTAATATTAATATACTTGCTTGTGTTTTGTTGATAATTGAATTACATTTTTTATTATTAATGTATTTTGTGCCTTAATTAGAAAAAAATAGTAGTAGAATAGTTTGTATATAGGATAATAGTAATATATAAATGCTATATAAAAAAAAATTTAGTATTTTTATTTAAGTACCCCCGCCGCACTCGCACTCTTGATTTTGAAAAATTTGCCGAACTCCCACACTCGCGTCTCCGCATCCACACTGGTGCTTCCTTGGTAATGACTAAGGTTGTTCAGGAAACCATGAATCTGACCCACCCTAAAGAACCGAACCAAACCATTTTGGTCGGTTTTAGCTAGTATCGGTTCGAGCAGCGGTTTATGCATACAGTTAAATTCAGATTTTGTTAAGAGTTTTGGATTTAAAAGTCACAAAACTCATGCACCCGAACCGAACCTAACCGAGTAAACCAAACTAAAAGAAACCTATCAATATCATCACTCTTCAATGTCAAAATATAAGCGATTCTAGAATCTTCTTTTCCCCTCTCAAAGAAAAACCATGTTATTGCCTATCACCGCTCTCTCTCTCTCTCTAATCACTCGAGTCTTAGCTCAAGATTTTTCCTTGGTGTGACCAAGCCGCCGGATGGGTCCTTGCACTCTCAATCTCATGTGTGCCCTTATTTGCATCCTTGGCCTAGTGGCAGTGACCAAATATCCAGCAGAGCCACTGTTTGTGCAGCACCTACATCATCAGCGAACAAAGGTATGAAGAAGAAGATCGTTACCTCAATGGCAAATGCTACTGTCCCTGCACAATACTTTCCAATGGCAAGGGACAAAATCTTTAAGAAAAGATGAATGTTCTCATGTATTGATGTTGTGTCAGTGGTATGTCTTTCGCGCTCATGAATTAGTGCGACTGGTTTAGATGATGAAAGAAGAAAATTTAGGGTTAAAATGTTTTGGAACTCACATCATGAATTCTATGCAGTCTGCCGCGACATAATATTTTTAAACTTCTAGAGTAATGGAGTTCCAACCCGAGACCCGACCAAACGACTTGAACCCAACCATGCTGGTTTCACCCTAGCTTTGGTTCATTTGGCATGCAAGAAGACTACAAACCGGCTATAGTCGGTTATGGTGTCGAATTTACGTCAAACCAGACACTCCAACCACGAACACCCCTTAAAATGACCGGAAGGACCAAAAAGCCCAAAGTTAAATTCATAATAAAGAAAGTCATTCTTGTATTGAGTTTTGGAAATTGGCATACCTACCAGCTATCCGAAAAGTCAACCCCTCTCTCTCTCTCTCTCTCTCTCTCTCTCTCTCTCTGTGTGTGTGTACTTTCTCTTTCTTGATATCTCTTCTCTTCTATCAAGCGAACTAGTTATTTATAGTACTAGCGACTAGAACGAGAGTTGGCCTAGAGCGCTGTCTCTCTAGTTGTACCTCCCTTTCTTGACATCTCTTCTCTTCTATCAAGCAAACTAGATGTTGTTTATAGTCCTAGCAAGTACCAACTAGAAATCTCTCATTCTTTTCTTCCAAACTATCCGCAAGCTTAATCCCCTTCATTCTAAACCACCTAAACCCCTTTCATACCTAGTTTCAAACCCTAATCAGTAATCATCAATTCCTCAATCCATAGCCCACCAATCAAACGGTTTCAAATTTTGTCTTGCACCATGAAGGCAACTTTTCTTGTGTGTTTCTATTTGTGCATCTTCTTACATTGATATAAAAGCTAATGGAGATAATTTTGGGCATCAGCAGGGAACATCAATGAGAACATCAATTTTGGGCTAATGGAGATTATTTTAAGTACTCAAGTTTTTTAAAAGATGTTACGCTATTATAAAATATTTCATGTTTTATTTGCCAAAAATTATTATTTATTGACAATATGGAGAGAGGGAGACGATCAGAAAATAGAGAGAGTGATGATCGGAGAGAGGGAGATGGAACGAAAGGGTCTTGAGTACTGTCTTGAAACATAGGTTTCAGATACAATGGCTCAATCCTTTTTCCGATCAAATTTTAGAACAATTTTTTTGGTAACTACTCTATTTCATGTAAATTTATCAATCATTTTATCGTTTACTTTAGGTACAAGGGATGCTACCACCCTACCAGCAAAGGTAATGTCCCGATCTCAATTAACTTTGAATAAAATGCTTTCCGGTTGATCTCAAATTCTCAATGGTGTAGCACATTTCTTAACTTAATTTGTTGATAACCTAAGAAGCACCGATGCGGATACGCGACACGAACACGACGCGACGCAAACGTGGAAACGATATTTCTCATAAAAGCAGGATACGAATACATCCGGGACACGTAGATTTTTTGTTTTTATTATTTTTTTTTTAAAAAAAATTTATATTTTACAATGTCTAATCAAAATTGGCATAAAAACACATAAATTACAATAATATTATGACATTATTAGCAATAACAAAGCCAATAAATAAAATACATCTTCATTAATCATCATTCATCAACATTCATACGTTACTTACGTTATTACGTTACGTATTTGCCAAATGAATTGGTCCCCGCATATACTTCCTTTATTATTTTTTTTAATCCTAAACTTTCTTTTATGTGTGTTTTAAACTAGGGGTGGCAATTTTTGACACGACAACCCGTTTTACTGAGACAACCCGATTACGACACGACACGATTAAATAAAAAAAGTTAATATTTTTAATTGAATAATACTCAAAACTAAAAATCAACCCAAAATCACGCAACCCGTTTATGACCCAATTATGACCCGTGTAACCCGAATTGCCACCCCTATTTTAAACCCATCACAATTTTAAGAACTTTCACAAACATCCATTATTAAAACAATTTAGACAAATTATAGTAACCCAAAAATTTCAAAACATTGTCCCAGAATAGCAACTTAGCATATCCTGTACATGGCCTGTGCGTTTCGTGTGCATGTCCTTTGCATGTTGGTTAGGTGTCCATTTGGAAAATAATCATAAACAATTCGGGCACGATATTTAGAGTATTTGACACGTGTCAAGAGAGTGTCGGTGTCGGATACGCTGCCGACACTGATACAATGGCAAACATTGAGTGCTTCATAGTTGATAGCAACCCGTGCGTAGCACGGGTTATCGCCTAGTTTCATGTAATATCATCAATAGGATGAACTCACTAATTGTAACCTATACGTTCACTGTAAATAGAAGATAGACCAATTTTGTTTCCTTGCATCTGCATTCCTCCGTTAAACTATTGGAATCCATAGCATAATTGTGGTATGTGTATGTGTTACAGGCCACCGTCTAAGTCTACAAAACAAAAGGACACAAAAAAGAGACATGGATACACTGACACACACATCCCATGAATATTAAGGATGCGCAAGCATGGTGGTGATGCAGCAACCTAAAATGTTCTTGGAAAACTCCCTTGGCTGACTTCATTACCAAGGATGAAAACACGACTCGAGAGAACCTCTATGTATACAGACCACCCAGGGATTTATGTCCTCACGCTCCCACTAAGAGAAAGCAACAAAATTTCATCTACGGGTGATAATTTAATGGTCAAACTTCCTGTCAACGACTTTGAGTGATAGCGTATAGCTTAATAAGAACAGGGAAATAGGCCAACCAATCAAATAACATGCTCCACTACCCAAAAATAAGCCTAGACATTTACAATTAACAATAGAACAATGCACCAGTTTTCCAAAACATTATTCAATAATGTGGAACACTTAAAACATTAACCAAATTGTGACTCCTTGTTACATGCCAGGATAAGCTCAATCAAACCATGAAAACGAGGCTAACACCAACACTTTGTCAATACCTCTAGTTTGTTGCTGAGGCTTCATGATCAACATGCCACATAAATATACTTGGAATAGACACATATGACAACATAATGTTAGCTGTAGCAATCCATGTGATGAAAATACAATCCTGTAGAATTACCCAAAAATGATACCTATAACCGAAACCTTAACCAATCACACCCCAATTTTGTTCATATCCAAAAAAAAAAAAAAAAACACCACCACCACCACTCAATTGTTGTCAAAAAGAAATTCTCTTACCAAGGCTTTAGGCATTGACGGGGTCATTGGAATTAGTTGTCTGGATTGCTTTATAGCCAACTCCTCAAGCCTTTGTGTTTTATCAGGCAGCTGCAAGAAAAAGATGCATCTCATTAGCTGGCATGGAAAATAATAATTATAAACTAAAACTACAAGACAGGAAGAAAAGACCAAAACCTGGGGAATGGCATGAGCTCGGGAAGGAGCCTGCGACAATGCTCCAGCCATGTTAAGACCAGTCATAGGACTTGAAGCCCCAGGCAGAGGGGCGGCAGCAATGGTCTGTTGAGCAGATGAGGTGCCTATAATATTGCTGCCAACTATCGTGGGTACCTCCGCGAGGGCTGAGGTCCAACCCTCACAACCAATTAAGCCTGAACTGCCAATTGGTAAGCTTTGGACTGCAGTGCCCAAAAAAGTAGGGGAAACTTGACCTATATCAGGCTCTCCTTGCTTCTCTTCAGTTCCAAGAGATGGAAAATCTTTCTCAAATGCAGCCTTCTTGATGCCACTAACCATGCTGCCCCCCAAAAGCAAACCATCTTTGCTATTGCGATTGTTGCTGCTACCATCTTTTAAGTCCACTGCTCTCCTGTGTAAAACCTCACTTGGTTTCCTAGATACCATTGAACGAGAACGCCTTAAAGTATCCTTCTCAACTCGACCCATTAAGATATTCCCCAATGGATCAGAACTGTCATGGTCCCAGAGGTCCCCAACAACTGACCTCTCTTTCTCCCTCTCCCGATTTTTATCGCGATGACTTCGAGTGAAACTTTGGTACGGATGCTTCGTAGAGCCATTACTACTTAATATCCGCCTAGAATTAGACGAAGAGGTTCGATCCAGAAAAGAACAAGGGGTACCCTTATCATTTATGCCCCTAGAAGATCTGTTTCTAGTGGAATGTGCCGATGAAAGAGCATCTACAAGAATACGAACAACCCAATCAAATGACGTTAAAAGTAACTCAAGCACAAACAAAAAATATAAAGCGAATTACAAGGATAATAAATAGGGGAAAACTTGGGAAAATAAACAGTACCCGAGTGTGGTGAAGATGATGCGAAATGGTGGGCTGAACTGCCACCTCCTGTACTTCTCAACCATTCTGGAACTAATGTCGGTTCACTCTTTTCCATGAGAACCGAACATGATCAGATATAACCAGAAAGCCACTTGCCTTTCTTTTCCACACAAACCTCACCCATGCAATATAGCAATCTTCTAATCACAACTATTAAGACCTAATACTCATAAATTTTCAGTTCTCTTACCCCCTACAAAAACAACATTTCTCCACAAACCCCAATTAGCAAACTCAGTAACCCCAATGCGTTTGTTCATATGTCCTCTATAGATTCCTCAACAAAAACCAAACCCACATATATATATATACCCAAACGATGAAAAGAGGCAAAAATTGCAAGAAGTGGGGTCGAATTTCAGGAACTTCTCTACTACGTCTCCATTTTCAATGAAAGATGGATTTACAAAAAAAGATACACTTTAGCAGACCCTCATTTCGTAACAAAATCGAGTTCTACAATATGGAAAAAACAACCGACAACGATGAACCAGAAAACCCTAGAGAGTAATCCAATCAAAAGATTTCTGACAACCAAAATGTGGAATGATATAAACCCTAGAACATGAGTTCCAAAAACTGAAAGTCTGAAAAAAAAAAAAACAATTATGTATTGTAACCGAATAACAGGAGAGAGAGAGAGAGCGCAATATAAAGAAACAAGTAGCCCTAACCTCCTGTAAGTGATTGACGAATATACTAGACGATAATAGTCAAAGGAGCCAAAGAAAACCCTAACCGTTTGTATGACCGCCGAAGTGTATATATTGTCGATGCAAAGTAGTGCGTTATAGAGAGAGGAATAGAGAGAGAGAGAGAGAGAGAGAGAGAGACTTCGAGGGCCACAGCAGATGCGGTGTCTAGAGAGAGAAGGGAGAGATTGGAATGGGAATGGAGTCTCTGATATTAGGGCAGATATATATATATATATATATATAGAGAGAGAGAGAGAGAGAGAGAGAGAGAGAGAGAGGCAGAGGGGTATGAATTTTTCTGTTTGGTTTGGAGTCTGAAGAGAGGAACAAAAACGTATGAAGAAATAGCGCCTCTTCTCCTTCTCCTCCTTAAAGCAAATGAAAAATTATTTTTTTTGTCTGTTTCTTTTCTTGTTTGCCCAAAAAATCCCTACACACCACCAACCTTTTTTTTCCTGTATTTTGGGGGCTAAGAAAACACGTCACCAACTTACTTACGACTTGCGAGTAATTCTATTGTTTCCAAACACTTCATATTTGTACTACCTATGGCCATGGGCAATGTATTTAAAGTTTTTATTTGGAATTCAAAATTAAGAATCATGGCATTATACTTAAGGGTGTTCGTAGTTGATTGTTTTCTCTTTTTTAGTGGTTGTAAGATCGACCATTCAGTTTCGATAGCTCAGTTTGAGGTCGTGTCGGTCAGTTTAAGTTTGTGCACTTTTTAAACAAAATCGAGCAATCAGTGATTAGTTAGTTTGATTTCGATCGGTTTTCAATTTTTTAGCTTTTATGAACACCCCTAATTATTCCCAAGTTAATATGCTTTATAAATAATTTATTTGGCTCAAATATGCGGTAGAGCATATTACATGTACACCCTAACATATTCTAGATGAATTTAAGTGTCCATGACTCCACGAAGAAATTATCTCGTATAATTGTCATAGCTATGTGACTTCTACTATGATCTGAATATCTATTAATTGCAACAGGATATTAAGTAGTGAATGTTGAAAATTGTGCTAAAATTTCAAGACTAGAAATTAGAATATCGCTCGGGCGAGGCAGCGATGGATTGGTATCTGGAAGCTCACTCAACAAGTGTCCACACGAGAGGGGCCTACCCGAACGGGCTACGCGAGCGAACACTAGAATTCTGCATAGGTGACAGCTTTCCTAAGTTGATTATGTTAACACTTTTGGGTAAGTTTCCATGGACGAATTAGCCTCCTAGTTATATAGAATTACTTATAGAAAAAAGGTTTTTTTGGTGAAGAAGTATTTCCATGTGGGTAAATCTTCTTCTACTAGTATTAGGCAATATATATTCTATATATATATATAGGATGATATGATGTATAAAGAGAGAGGAAGAGAACTTGAATTAGAGAGAGAAAACTTATAAAATAGTTAGAAAGTGTGTGTGTAGTGAGGCATCTACTGTGAGAGATGGTTTGTATTCTAAAATCAATAAATGAGTCGTTCTTCGTGGTGGTGATTAGCCCGATGAGGTGAACCACATAGAAATCTCGTGTGTTGATTTTCTTTGGTCCTTTTCTATTTCGTGTGTGTTCACTCTTTGATTGTTTTCATGGGCTTGGGCACAACAAGTGGTATAAGAGCTAACTAGGTTTTGGATCCATGGCTTCAGATAGTGTAGTACCCTGTATTTTTTGTAATGAATTTGTCACGATCCATCCCACTACGCGTGGAAATAGGACACATGGCATGCCATCAAGGCTTATCCAGTTCCTTTAAAGTAAAATAGCAGGGAAAACGTAAGTACAATCTTTTAAAATTAGAGTTATAAAAAGTTTGGCTAATTGAAATGCGTCCAAAAGAATTCACTTTTGAAAACAGAGGTTCAGTCGACTGAATGAGTGTCTGGTCGATTGGAGACCTGAAGCAGTGAGGGTTTTCAAAAAAATTAACAGCTCATCCAGTCGACTGTGACCAGGGTCCAGTCGACTGGGGTCCAAAATCTTCAGTCGGCTGACTACGTTCAGTCGACTGTGCCTGAAGCAGAACAAGAATCAATATTTTCGAAAAAGGGTCCAGTTGACTGATCAGGGTCCCAGTCGACTTAAATGTCACTATTCACTTTCAGTGTCTAAACAACCCAGGGTCCAGTCGACTGCTTCCAACACTATTCACTTTCAGTGTTTAAACAACCCAGGATCCAGTCGACTGATCCCCTACTGGGCAGCCCTGTAGTAAAAATGACACAACTCAAGCTTTCCAAATCCAAGACCAACACAACCATAACCAAACATTAGCGATTTAAAACATCATAACGGGTATTCGAATACGAAGTACAGTACTACTAACTAACTCCCAAGGTTCTATTACAACATATTACAGATTCCAAAACCTTATATAAGTTTAGGAGAAGAGACAAGAATATAAACAAGTGTAATTTCCCCAGCGGTTCTCGACCTCACTCCTCACACTTCTTCTTGTCCTTCTTCTTACCTGCAGTGGAGTAAATCTCCACTGCTCAGCTATATGCTGAGTGCACAAGTTCTAGCATATGCAATATATGATAAAATCATGCTTTAATCTCATAACATACAAATAGTCTCTAGGGAGAAAAATACGCATTCATCCGGTAGCGGCAAGTCCAAACCTTAAACCACGATATCAGTGGCTAGTCCAAGCCTACAACCATTACATCCCTCAAGTGCCCTGGCAAGTCCAAGCCTTAAACCATGCACAGTAGCCGTCGCTACTAAAATTCTCAAACATCGAGAAGCTTACCTCGACATGAAATTGTACAAGTCCCCCCTTTGACCCACATAAACAACTTAACATGCTCGCGTAATTTTATGCATGCTTTTCACAATTTAACGCGTGCATAATTAACGAGCCTAAGATTAACACATAAATTTTTCCCAGATCACAATTTTGTCGTCGAAATTTAAAACATGTAATTCTCTATATTTCACAAGTTAGAACTTCATACCTCATGTGATTCTGTTCAATCTTTGAAGGATCGACTAGGGGGCCAATTAATCGTCGGATCTTGAATTTGAGGTGATTTCTACAAGTTTTACTAGGTTTTCCCCAAAAGTCTAGAAATTAGATTTTTATAAAAATATACCAAACGTGGCCTAAGTAGTATCAAAACGTAGGTCTTACCTTCACGAGTTCAAATCTCTAATCTGGTGAAAATCTTACGGACAAAAGGTCGTCGTATGTCGCCGACAAGCTCGTGGCAACAAATCTCCCTTTTCTCTCTCCTCTCTAAATATTTTACAAGATTTGGATGAAATGAAATCTCATCCACTACTATTTATAAGCAAACTCTTCAGGAATCGCGTTTACCTCCGCGTGAGTTTCTCAGACATCTAATTAACTCCTGAAACTTCCCACATGTCCATTTTATAACTTTACGAGTGAAAATAAAATTTTACAACGTTTTTGACTAAGTCTCGTTTGGGTCCGAAATCACGTCCGAAAACTAAATTCTGTGAAATCTCTACACAACCTACCTTTTATTTAACGTGACACTCACGTTCTCACCACAGTTCTCAAAATAATAAAAACAATATTGAAATTACCAGAATTTACTTTACACAGGTAAATTTACTATTCATCACAATACCAGAAAGTCAAATAACATTTAAATCACATAAATGCCATTTACTACCATGTTACCGTGTCCTCACTGACACCTTACCGTTGACCCACAGTCAACCTCATCTCAATTATTAATATCATTAATAATTTAAAAAATTCTCAAGTTATGCACCAAAACCATGAAATTTTGGAATGGGTGTGACAATATTATATGAATAATACCTTGTATTCTCCTTTTTATACTTGTATGAGTTTAACTTTACCTTTGGTGTATTATGTATACCAATCGATTGGACTCATGTCCCTTATACCAATCGATTGTCACTTTTGTACCTACCACATGGACACAATCCAATATTGGACTCCATCGTAATCGATTAGAGTCATTAATACCAAATACTAATCGATTACACCCTTTTTCCAATCGATTGGATCATTAATGCCCAACCCCAATCGATTGGCAGCAGTAGTTTAGATTCTTTTGCTTTAGCTGGGGGAGAGGCCATGTGAACACATATTCTCTATATATATGTGATGGTTTTCTTCATATTCCTGGTTCCAGAAACTAGTTTTAGAGAGTGAGAGAATGTGTGTTTTATATGTGTTATATATATATTCACTTATATATATACACATACATATATATATATATCCACACACACACACACACACACACACACACACATCTGTGGACTGAAGAAGAAGAAGAAAAAGAAAACCAGAAAAAGAAAAAGAAAGAAGAGACAGATAAAGAAGAAGAGAGAGAGGAAGAGACCACCATTAGAGAGCCCAAGCTTTCCAAACACACACCCAAACACACCTCACACAATTAAGGTGAGTTCTAAACTCACTGAGTAATAATGTATTGATGTTAGGACTTGTTTAGATGAAGGAAAAAAGCATAAATCTTAGTTTCCCCGCTTTATATGTTTGACTGTCTTCACTATGAAGAAGACGAATTCCCAATCGATTGGGACTTTTCCCAATCGATTGCCATTTTATGCAATCGGTTGCCATTGTAGATACCCCAATCGATTGCCAAAGTTAGCAATTAATTGGTATGGATTGTGATCCAATCGATTGGACATTTTTCCAATTGATTGTCACTGTTTTTATACCAATCGATTGGACCTCTGTTCCATTAGATTGACAGTTTTAGAATGTTGTTCTTCTTGTCTAATTTAAATTATGAATGTTTTGTTGTTTACATATTATTGTGAATCCCCTGTATGAAATACAGACGTGATAATGAGATAGTGCGGTGTAGGATCGTAGTGACGTTGAGATTAACAGATAATATTTGTAACATTAGATAAAATATTTATCATGAACTGTTTAAGTTCTCACCCGTTTCATTCAATGTAGTTAGGTCACATGGGATTGTCATGTATCGATGTTAGAGTTGAACCTAAGTAGGTTTGTTTAGGATTCGGGAATCTTACGTGGGCGCATCTTGTTCATGATATGTTCTTAAAAGTAGTGAACTATGCATATATTCTTAAAAGCGGTGGACTAGACCAAGTAGCCCTAAGATAGCTTGTTGATCCAATGATATGTTCTTAAAAGTGGTGAACTATGCATATGTTCTTAAAAGTGGTAAACTGGGATCACAAGTAGATGATGTTAAGTTGTGGCATTAGAATGATGTACTGTTGCTTAAAGCGTTATATCCCTAAAGTGCGGTGAACTGGGCATATATTCTTAAAAGTTGGGGATGGACTGACGTGGTGTCCATGACATGCGGTAGACTATACATATATTCTTAAAAGTGGTGGACGGAGCAATGGTGTATCTATAGAGTGAACTACTATTGAGTCTGTTCTTCCATCAGAATGTGTTGTCAGTCTTAATTTAGTAAGACGTTAGTAATCAGCTAAGCAGTTTGATTAAAGAGAAGATACACTCAATGGAATCTAATTGTTTATCATTCATAACTTGTAATAACTTCAATAGCTGATACCCTATTAGTATCAAATTCACTCAGCTTTCATTAAGCTGATGGTGTTTAACTATACCTGGTTCGATCGATCGAAATATCTTCGGTTGATTGAACACATGTTTTTTTTTCTGCAGTGCATAGCAGAGGCTGAACTGATTTACGCTAACATGTTTAGAGTTGCAGAAAACAAGTTTTTAACGTTGAACATGAGTAAGGCTGTGTTTGGTTGGATTTTAAACATGAAATCTATATAAAACTATGGTCTATACCTACTAGCATGCAAAACCTATGATAAAAAATAATTATAACTACTGAAAGCTAATAACAAAATCTAAATAAAACTATAAAACTTAACCTAGAATGTAGACTAATATTAATCTTCAAGAAATCCAACTTGTCTTCACAATAATCCAATAAAAACCTACAAAAATAATGTAAACTCTCTCTCTCTCTCTCTCTCTCTCTCTCTCTCTCTCTCTCTCTCTATTTCATACTGATAAAACAAAAAGTTGGGCATCCTTTGGACTAGTTTACAACGAGTATTTATAAGAAAATCTAAGTTAGGGTTGGTAAACACGCATTCTACTATGTTGCCTGTAAAAATCTGGTAAAGCAATGTTCGATCGCTCGAAATACATTTGATTGCTTATACTTCATCAGTATTTAATCGATTGAGAGACCTTCGATCGCTTGAGACTCATATTTCTACTTTGACATATCCTTTCTGCATCTTTGCTTTACCCTTTTCTTGTAAATTATTCCTGCTCATGGCACACAACATATCTGCACAGAAAATAAACTAGCACAATGAAATTCATCAAAGAATCATCTCATTGTATCTAAAAACACATTGTAGCACAATTGCAGATAAAATGGGAAATTGTAAACTTATTTATGATATTTTAGTGTTTATGCATGGATATATTCTACAAATATACCCACTTGTCAAGGCATATGTTGCCTTAACATTTATAATTCATTTTGCTTTACTTTGATTCGATATTCTGATGTGTAATAGCTAGTAACTTTCTTTTGACTATAAGCTATGTTTTAACCAGAACCTAGATTATATTCTCGTGCCTTTAATCCTTTCTATTACTTAGTACTGCATGGTGTGGACAATCATGTGACTTCACCACTCGCTGCCTTTGGACCTAAAAAGGAATTTTTTTTTTCTCTATTTTTGCCATTTCGGGGCGTGACTGGATTTTTGGTATCAAAGGCTAGATTATACCTTGTCGCTCGCAAATCGTCCCACACCACCTAGTCTTAGAACCTTGAGATTCCTATAGATGAGTATTAAGATTAGTTTGGACTTAAGGTAGTCTCTTTTTAGGTAGCATGGCACCACCACTATTTGTTCTAGACGAGTTTAGAGGACACTATGTGTATGAGGACAGTATTAAGCCAGCAGATCCACAGTACTATGCCTGGAAGGTTAGGCAAAGAGCCATCGCAGAGACAAGCCGAGATATGCGAATTGAGCAGTAGAGATTTGGGACCCAAGATGCAGAGGTGATACATCAAGAGATGATCTACTATAAGAACACCTTCAGACCCATTGAGGAGGATTCCCTGCAGATGCTACGAGACCATTTTTCTTATCAGGTTCTACTTACAGAGCATAGAGCAGTGCCTCCACCTCCCCCGACAGAGCCACCACCACAGACACCTCCACCCTACCATAGGAGGACATGGCTGATGCACCCCTAGTAGATGAGGACCTAGAGGATGATGATCCGGACGAGGATGAGGACAACAATGATGATAAGCTGAAGGATGAGGACGAGGAGATGGAGGATGAGGAGGATGAGGATACCAACGATGAGGAGCCGAAGTATGATCCGGAGGAAGACCCCGAAGACCCCGAGGACCCAGTTGGTATGGATATACCAGTTGGTGTAGATATTATAGTAACAGAGGGTTACCCGATGGATGAGGAAGAGATAGCTGCAGATGATGCGGGTGATGATGCTAGTCTTACTAGGCGACGTGATAGCACGGCTAGCCGTAGAATGGGATGAGACGTGATAGCACAGCTAGCAGTAGAGTGGCCTGAGAAGATGGCTACACATTCCTAGGGATTTAAGATAGGAGCAGTAGAGTTGGCACATGCTATGGTAGAGCAGGCACTTGTAGTTGCATCCGATGCAGCCTAGGTCGATATGGCCAATGTGGGAGATTTAGGAGTTATTGTGGAGCATGATGGGCCTGAGATAGCTGAGGAGGATTTGATGGAGGATAAGGACATAATGGATGATGATGAGATGGACGAGGATGATGTCTTGTCTGAGGTAGCCCCAGAGGATGAGGCTTCTCTCTATGGATCTGAAGTGGACAACTTTTGAGTCTAGTACTTTAGGACTTAGACTTTTGCCTTTTGACTTTAGGACATGTTGTCCACTTACTTTTGACGCTTATATAGACAGCTATTGACCATAGCCTTTTTGTATAGGTAGCCACCAGTGGTGGTTTGTTTATATCTTTTGCTAGATTTTGTATAGGATCATGTATTACACGGTACATAGATGATCTGTTGTGTACTCTGCGGTACATCTTTTGGATATGTATATATATATATATATGTGTGTGTGGCAGATCATTTCTTTTGATTTCCTTTGTTGTTACCTTATTTTATTTATGGCATGTTTGTGATTTAGATTCGTATCATGCCTTCTGTTGTTTTATTTTATGGTTATTTCCCCGAGAAGATTGTCAGCTAATTGTTAAATCTTTTATAGGTACACCTCATATAGAACATTATGGCTGGGAACAAGAGATATTAAGCGTGACTAGGAGCACCCATTCTTGAGGGTATGGACCCAACTGAAGTCTTCGAAGCATTCATGCAACGAATGGAACATGTTGGCGACACCTACAATAATGCCACCCATCGAGCTAACAATGGCAACAACCGCGTTGTTCCTCTGAGATAGACAGATGATAAGCTATTGGAATGATTTCAAGGCCTACGACCCAAGAAGTTCAACGGCATGGTAGAATCGTGGAAAGCCGAACAATGGATACAAGAGTTGGAGCTAATCTTCAATGCCCTAGAATGCAGCGAACTTGACAAGATACGTTTGGCCGCATTTCAACTAACTTACACTGCCATAGACTGGTGGGAGGTTAAGAGAGCCACAATTCGGATCGATGCTGTGAGGAGAATGCCTTGGGAAGCATTCAATACTCAATTCCTCGAGAAGTATTTCCCCAAGGATGAAAGAGATCAACAAGAAAGAAAGTTCCTAAGCCTAGCTCAAGGGATCTGGATGGTCAAGGAATATACCACACAAATCGAGCGACTTTCCTGCTTCGCTCCACACATGATAGATACCCCCCCGCCAAGAAAGTCAAGCGATTCCATCAAGGACTCAACCCACACCTCTGACACATGATGATAAGCCATCTGAGCTAGACATTTAAAGGGATTGTCAGTCTTGCTTTAAGTTTGGAAAAGCATATTTACCCTGTGTAAGGACCATAAGTGAATCGACTGCCGTCCAGAACCTTCCAATAGAGGAACTTTCCCGCTCAGCCACCCCGGAATAATCAAGGATGGAAGCCCCAGGCTAAAAACTGCTAGGGAACCAAGTGCACTTGGAATGGAGCAAAGAAGCCCCAAGCTAACTTTCCTCGATAGCAAAATCAACAATGAGGACCACCTCAAGCACAACCTGCCTGTTGGAAACAATTTCCAAACGCAATAAAAAATTAGTTTTAAAATAGATCGAATACGTATGATTGAAAGAGAAGCACAAGAAAACTTCACCTATAGAGATTATCTGAATCTAAAATGAGAACACTTCTTGTCATTCTCTCCTAGCAGTCTTCACCTCTATGGCTTCTAGATGTTGTCTTGGATGCTAGGGTTTGTGTGGGTAACCCTAAAAGAGAAGATGAATGTAGAGATGAGAGAGAGAGAGATTTTGGCTAGGGCTCACAAGCACAAAAGGTGGTCGGCCCCTCTCTCTATATCATATATATGGAGTTTTTTACAACTCTATCTCTACCCTAGTCACCTTATCCCTACAACCAAATACCCGTTAAGTTAGAGATGGGACTTCTAGGGTCTAATAACCCAGCTAAATTAAAACTAATTTCCATCTAACTTAACTCTTAAGCTAAGGAAATAATTTTAATTAATTATTATCAACACCACTAAATGATGATAATTGAATTCTAGGTTTAATAGACAAAATTACTCGAGGATTAAATCTAGACTTGTATAATAAAATACAGTGATGTTGCTCTACCAAACATATTCATAATTATCTCCGAGATTAGTATATCAAATATACTGTGAACTCGGAGTGAATTACTTCTTATTATCCTTGAGCCCCAGTCACTTATCATAAGTTACTGAACATGCCAACAACGACTTGCTGACAAGACTACAATTCTCAGTAATTAACCCAGTGATATTCTCAAGGGAATACTTACTCTTTATAGAGGGTAGATTCCATCTTGACAACTAGTGTTCACAATACTATTCACTTTATTATCCAAGATATCCATGTGTTGATCTGTGAAGACCTCACTGATTGATAAGTCAAAGTAATCTAGTCAATAGCTTGTGTTCACAGTCATCTCAGGATTACGAACATATGTCATATACAAGTTTGAGTACCTATTAACATATGACAATTAATCGTCAACAAGTTTAACTCAATATCCGTCAATGCATCTAATGCACTAACACATTAATTAAGAGTCGCTGCTCTAATGAATGAGATTCATCACTCTATCATATAGAAATTAATGTGTTACAGTCCAGACATGATAAGTTACCCATTCTTATCATTAACTGTGATAATTGAAATAACTGCCGAATCTAATTCATATCTCCTATGTGTTAATCTCATTAACACAAATGAATCTGACAATGTTGTTTATGGATAAACACGTCAAACCATTCAACTAATGAATAACACATATATGAATATGTAAAGATGCTCATAAATATACGAATCAAAGTGTCTGATTATAATTACTAACTGGTTTAAGGGCTAAATCCCAACAAACACCCAGTGATGCAACACTGACGGATGCTTCAATTGTGGAGTGCTCGGACACATTGTAAGGTAATGCACAGCTCCCAGACCAACCGCTGTAATGATCTCATCCGTCGCAACTATAACAAGCTTGGTCACATGAGCAAGGATTGTCTAGCACCTCGTGGAGGCTCTTATGAAGCTCCTGCTCAGGGACAACAAGGATAACAAGGATAGATTGGAGTGAATGCCATCATCCTTGACAATGCAGGATACAATGCTAAGGAACAACAGAACTTGGAAGGTACACTCATTTTATTTTACAATCAAGTTAGAGCTTTATTTGATATTGGTGCAGCCTGTTCTTTCGTAGCTATTAAGATCGTGCGTGATTTAGGTTTGGTACCCCCAGCACTTGAGCTGATCCTTAATGCCGTTTTGCCCTTGGGAGTGATAGTTAAGTTAGGTGACACGGCTAAAAATGTGTGTGCTCTTATGTGCTATACCCAAGTGTAGGTAATCGTGCAAGTAGTAATCTGGTTAAGACCAGGTCGATCCCACAGGGAAGGTGATAAACTAAATACTTAGATTAAACTCTAAAAGGAAAAGAAAAATCAATGTATGAAAGGTTGCAAAACACGAAGTTCCACAAAGTAACTACTAAAATTAAAGCACCTAAAGTAAATTAAACTAATGATTAACTAATTAACTAAAGTGATGTTTTAAAACGTGTTTTTCTTAATAAAAAAAGAAATGTTGGGATCACACGAATCCACCGCGACCTAGCCATCTACCATACAATTACATTGAAGCTCAATGGAGCACATTTTCTACAGTATTTTGTATTTCTCTTAGAATAAAGAATCCATAGTCCTTTCATGACCGGGACTATATCATCACAGTTAATTAGAAACACATGAAAGCGATTTAAAACAATAGTTAAGACTCGCACCTACAATGGTGTTAGCATTGAAGGTGGTTTGCAAAAGATATTGAAGAAAAATGCCTTAAGGGCTTAAGTTCAGAGACTGTTTTGACAAACTGAGCATTTGGGGACAGTTTGATAACGAATCTCTAAAGCAGAAAGTCTAGGGATACTGCATAGAATGTTCTTAAGAATCAGAGAGTTCGATCGATCGAAGCGCTGTCGATCGATCGAATATCTTCATCTTTCGATCGATCGAAATGTCTTCGATCGATTGACAGTGTCTCTGGTCCGATCGATCGAACGAACTTCGATTGATCGAACACAAGAATTATTCTGCTGCATGGCAAAGGCTTGAGATCATGATCTCATCGTGATCTCCCAACCTGGGACTACTCAGACATGGTTTGGAGTGTTTTAGATTTGTTTTTAACGTAAAAGTCCATTAAAGTTTTGTTTGTTTGCGATTTAAATATAAAATCTATGAAAACTAATGATTTAACCCTATCTAACATGAAAAGCTATGATTCTAGCAGATTAACCTACAATAAACAGCAAATAGAATGTGACCAAAATGATAAGAAGTAACCTGGAATGACGAACTTCTATTAAACTCACTAGAATCCAACCAAAAATAGCATAAATCCCTGATAAAACCTACAAAAACAAGAACAAACTCTCTTCTCCCTATGTAAAACTGATAAAAAATGAAGTGGCCGTCCTCTGGGACGTAAATATAATGCATATATATACATAAACCTAAGGCTAGGGTTAAAAATTCCGTTTCTACTGCGTGCGCATAAATTCTAATAAAAGCCATGTTTGATCGATCGAACATCCCTCGATCGATTGAACTTTTGGGATCTGCGAGCACTTGAACATAATTCGATCGATCGAAACATCGATCGCTCGAGACCTCCTTGATCGCTCAAAACTTCCTTTTCATGTTTGAATTGTCTTCATTAAAACCAAGCACTTCCTTTTTTCTAGCTCATTCAGTTCCTCACACAGCAACAGTAATTTGCACAAATAACCACTAAAACAATACCACTTATCATAGATTAATCATATTGTGTGAAAACTGGCGTTGTAATTCAAATTGCAAATATACAAGGGAATTGTAGACTAAATTAGTATATTTTCTTCTTTTAGCGCTGTTGTATTTTACAAATACCCCCGCTTGTCATTAGGTAATGTGTGTAAGGATTATCCCTTGACCCTAGAGGATAGAAATCTCCAGACAGACTTGATAGTCTTGTCAATGTCTGAGTTCGATGTGATCCTAGGATTGGATTAGCTTACTAAGTATAGTGCCAACCTGGATTGTTTTAGTCAGACCATTATCTTTTCGACACTTGGTTGTCTGCAGATCAGATTTTAGTGCCAACTGTCGAGCAACATGTTTCTTATGAGCTATTTTGCCATGATCGATAATTCAAGCACGGAGCTTACTATCAACCGGATCCCCATTATTCAAGACTTTGAAGATATATTTCAAGATATCTTAGGACTTCTGCCAAAAAGACTGATAGACTTCTACATTGAGCTAGTACCCAGAATGTTGCTAATTTCCAAACCCTGTACTGAATGGCGCCAATAGAGATGCAATAATTAAAGAATCAAGTTCAGGAACTTGAAGACTTAGGTTTCGTTCGCCCAAGTATGCCACCTTGGGGAGCACCGATTCTATTTATGAGGAAGGACGAAGAGTTGCGACTTTGTATCGACTATAGAGAGCTGAACAAGGTCATGATTAAGAATAAAATCCACTTCCCTAGATAGATGACATATTCGACCAATTTCAAGGATCAAGGTTATTCTCGAAGATTGAATTGCATTCAGGTTATCACCAATTGCTAGTTCGATCGGAAGATATATCAAAGACTGCTTTCTGTATGAGGTATGGACACTACAAGTTTCTAGTGCCCCAGCAGTATTTATAGACCTAATGAGTAGAGTATTCAGACCTTATCTGGATCAATTCATTATAATTCATCGACGACATTCTGGTTTACTCAAAGATGGAAGAAGAGCACAAGAAACATCTATAGATTGCTCTACAGACCCTCTGAGACAATAGTTTATATGCGAAGTTCAGCAAGTATGAATTTTGGATTCAGGCAATCAAACTCTTAGGACATATGATATCGCAGGATGGGATTTTTGTAGACTCATTTAAGATCGATGCAGTCTTGAGCTGGAATAGACCGACCAACGCGACTAAAGTTAGAAGTTTTCTTAGATTGTCTGGATATTACCGGAGATTTATGAAAGGATACTCCAAGATCGTAGGACCATTGACGAGCCTGACAATGAAAGAGACGAAGTATAAATGGACTTACAAGCATGAGGATGCGATTCAAAAATTGAAAGAGAGTCTAACCTCGACACCAGTACTTGAGATACATAAGAGTGGTGAACGATTCATAATCTATAGTGACTCATCGCACCAAGGACTTGGTTGTGTGCTAATACAAGACGGGAACATTATTACATACGGATTGAGATAATTAAAATTGCATGAGAAGAATTATCCAATACATGACTAGGAACTAGCTGCAATCATGTTTGTCCTGAAGATTTGGAGACACTACTTGTACAGAGAAAAGTTCAATTTATTCTCCGATCACAAAAGTTTAAGGTACCTATTCTCTCAGAAGGAGTTGAACGTGCGACAACAAAGATGGATGGAGCTACTCAAGGACTACGACTTCTCTTTGCAATACTATCCGGGTAAAGCAAATGTTGTAGGTGACGCTTTGAGTCGAATGCCCCGCCTTTCGATTACTTTAATTTTGATTAAAGAATGACGAGCATTGGAGACATTAGCCGGATTCAACCTTTAACCAGTGGAATCAGGATAAGGACAACACTTTGGATGTCTAGTCGTGCAACCGACTCTCATCAGCCACATCTTGGAAGTTCAACAGTTAAACGAGGATTTGAAGCTATGGTTTACTAAGATGTTCGCAAAGGAACCAGAAATATGGAGTATTAGCACAGACGAAGCATTGAGATGTAAAGGTAGACTCTATATGCCAAATGACGGTAGTCTAAGAAAGGATCTTTTGGATGAAGTGCACAAGTCAAGGATGGCTATTCACCTTGGAGGATACAAATGTATAAGGACTTGAAGAGAAACCTCTGATGGGAAGGAATGAAGAGAGAAGTGACCGAGTACGTATCGCAATGTCTTGTTTACAAACAAATGAAGGTAGAACATCAGAAATCACCCGGACTTCTACAGCCACTACTGATTCCTCAATGGAAATGGGAACACATCACCATGGATTTTGTGGTTGGATTGCCAAAGTCACAATAAAACCACGACGCTGTTTGGGTGATAGTGGATCGACTCACCAAGTTAGCGCATTTCATCGCTTATAGCATGACGTATCTAGTGGAACGTAGAGCCGAATGTGTCTATTGCAAATTATGTGACTGCATAGTATACCTATCTTAATAGTATCGAATCGAGATTCGCACTTCACCACAGAATTCTAGAACTGAACTTGAGTTCAATCTTTCATTCACTGATAGACGGTCAAATAGAACGAGTTAATCAAGTGATAGAGGATATGATGCGAGCCTACATTATTGAATTTGAGAGCTTATGGGAGACGCACCTACCATTGATCAAGTTTGCCTACAACAATAGCTACCATACGAGCATAGGCATGACACTGTTTAAAGCTTTATATGGAAAGCCTTTGCCAATCTCCATTATGTTGGGTCGAAGTCTGAGATACTCAACTACTTGGGCCTAAGATGATTCAAGAAACTAGTGAGAAGATCCAAGTTATGTGAGAGAAGATGAAGACTGCTCAGTCCAGACACAAGAGCTATGCTGACAAGCGACGTAAAGATCTAGAGTTTGTAGTTGGAGATCATGTACTACTCAAAGTTTTCCCAATTTGAGGTATCGTCTTCAGACAGAAGAGAGGCAAGCCATTGCCATAATTCATCGGACCGTTCGAGATCCTAGAACGTGTTGGGAAAGTAGCCTACAGACTTGCATTACCACTGAAGGTGTTAAGAGTGCACAACATTTTCCACATTAGCATATTGAGAAAATGAGATTAGTTTTGAAGATATCGAGGTAAATGAGAAAGTGACATTCAACGAAGGACCCATATGAATTCTAGATCGAGGAGTGAAAAAACTCAACAACAAGGAGATCTCTCCAGTGAAGAGTCAGTGGAAGCACCACGACGAAGGAGAAGCTTCATAGGAACTAGAGTCAGAGATACAAGAGAAGTTTTTGTTTTTGTTTTAACCCTTCTTACTTTAGATTGCGGAGACGGAATCTTTTAATAAGTGGTGGATGATGTAATACCTTGTATTTTTTTGTAATGTATTACATGAATAAGACCTTGTATTCTCCTTTTTATACTTATATGAGTTTAACTTTTCCTTTGGTGTATTTTATATACCAATCGGTTGGACTTATGTCCCAATCGATTGCCATACCTTGGATACCAATCGATTGGCATCTTATACCAATCAATTGCCACTTTTGCACCTACCACCTAGACCCAATCCATTGGACTCTATTGCAATCGATTGGAGTCATTAATACCAAATACCAATTGATTGGACCCTTTTCCCTATCGAACATATAATTTCTATATATATGTGATGGTTTTTTTTTTCCGTGTTTCTAGTTCTAGAACCAGTTTTAGAGAGAATATGTGTTATATATATACACTTATATATACACATATATATACATCCATACATACACACATCTGTGGACTGAAGAAGAAGAAGAATAAGAAGACCAGAAAAAGAGAAAAAAAGGAAGAGACAGACAGAGAAGAAGAGAGAGAGAGAGAGAGAGAGAGAGAGAGAGAGAGAGAGAGAGAGAGAGAGAGAGAGAGAGAGAGAGGAAGAGACCACCATTGGTAAGCCCACGATTTCCAAACACATACCCAAACACACCCCATACATTTAAGGTGATTTCTAAACTCACTGAGTAACAATGTATTGATGTTAGGACTTGTTTAGATGAAGGAAAGAAGCATGAATCTTAGTTTTCCCATTTTATATGCTGGACTATCTTCACTATGAAGAAGATGAAGTCCCAATCGATTAGGACTTTTCCCAATCGATTGCCATGGATGAGATCCCAATTGATTGCCATTATAGATACCCCAATTTATTGCCAAATTTAGCAATTGATTGGTATGGATTATGATCCAATCGATTGGACTTTTTTCCAATGGATTGTTACTATTTTTATACCAATCGATTGGACCTATGTCCCAATCTATTGGTAGTTTCAGAATGTTGTTCTTGTTTAATTTAGATTATGACTGTTTTGTTGTTTACATACTGTTCTGAATCCCCTGCATAAAATACAAATATGATAATGAGATAATGCGACGTAGGATCGTAGTGACGATGAGATCAATGGATAATGTTTGTAATGTTATATAACGTATTATTCATGAACTACTTGAGTTCTCGTCCATTTCATTCAATGTAGTTAGGCCAGATGGCATTGTCATGTATTGATGTTAGAGTTGAACTTAAGTAGGTTGTTCAGGATTCAAAAATCTTACGTGGGAGGACCTTGGTCATGATATGTTCTTAAAAGCGGTGGACTGGACCAAGTAGCCCTAAGATAGCTTGTTGATCCAATGATATATTCTTAAAAGTGGTGAACTATGCATATGTTCTTAAAAGCAGTGAACTGGGATCACAAGTAGATGACGTTAAGTCATGGCATTAGAATGATGCACTGTTGCTTAAAGCATTATATCCTTGAAGTGCGGTGATCTGGGCATATGTTCTTAAAAGCTGGGGATAGACTGACGTGGTGTCCATGACATGTAGTGGACTGTGCATATGTTCTTAAAAGCGGTGGACAGAGCAATGGTGTATCTATAGAATGAACTACTATTGAGTGTATTCTTCCATCAGAATGTGTTGTCGGTCTTAATTTAGTAAGACGTTAGTAATCAGCTAATCCACTTTGATTAAAGAAAAGATACACTCAATGGGATCTAACTTTTTATCATTCATAACTTGTAATAACTTCAATAGCTGATACCCTGTTAGTATCTAATTTACTCAGCTTTCATTAAGCTGATGGCATTTATGCCGCTGGATATTTCTATGTTCTAGCGCACCTTGGTTATGACTATATAGGTGAAGGACCTGTAGGCGAGGACTATGCTGGTGAGGATGCTCCTATAGAGGATTATCCTGACAGAGGTCAGACAGAAGAGGACTACTACGTCGAGGACTACCTCTGCGTCAATTAAAGATTAGGCTAGATCGTAGTTTAATTATCCTTTCTATTTTCTGACCTTTTTTTAATCAAGCATATCTTGCCTTAACATTTGTAATTCATTTTGCTTTACTTTGATTCGAGACTCTGATGTGTAATAGCTAGTAACTTTCTTTTGACTATAAGTTATGTTTTAACTAGAACCTAGATTATATTCTCGCGATCTTTATTCCTTTCTGGTGCTTAGTACTGCGTGGTGTGGACAATCACGTGACTTCACCAGTCGCTGCCTTTGGACCAAAAAAGGAAAAAAAATTTCTCTATTTTTGTCGTTACGGGGTGTGACCGATAGTGTCGTTGGTGGAACATGATCAATGATAGAGAAGGTTGATAGAAAGAAGAATTTCAGCATAAAATGCCATTGGTTGTTGAATTAGGGTTGATATAGTGAGAACACCAAATAAAAATAAAGGGTATCTCAACATATCATTATAATTACATTTTGAGGGGTACGTGTTGGCTGTTGCTGGGTCAGTATTTCTACGGAATTTTTTTTTGGAATGTGGCTCCTTCATTGGATTAGGTCCTTTTTTGTGCAGAGCATATTTTGGGCATCTTTCTATAGTTCGAGGGTGAGGGCTCGATGTTATATCAAAGCACATTGGTTGATTTCAAGAATCTCTATCTAGCTCTCTAAAACGGAATTTTGCAAGAGAAAGGATAGGGAAAGATTAGCCTTTTTCTGATTACAAACATGTAAGTAATATATATAATGCTACAACCATATCTAGTAAAGCTTACTGTGAGTGTTTTATCAATTCATATTTCTCTTCTTTGATTGGTGTTTATTATATGATCTATGCAGTTTAGACAGGGCCAGCCCTGTGGCCATGCGGCGAAGCAACAGTATGGGGCCTCTTTTTAGGCCTATTTTCTTCTAATTGGTTTCTAATTTATATGAAACTTATTATTTTTTGGCCTATTTTCTTCTAATTTCTTCTATGAAACTTGGAATAGAGGATCCGCCTTTGAAAGTTCGCTTGAGGCCTCAGACAATTTTTGGAATATCAGGGCTAGCCCTGAGCTTAGATGACACAGACACAGACACAGCCACAACACGGTCTTAGAGACAGCTCTGTCCTATCATTACAATCGACCCACCAGACGCAGGATATATGGGACCATCCTAGGGTATGTTATATTGCTTTCCAATATGTTGTACAAAATATATATACATATTAGTTTCATACATCTAACAGTACTTGAGATTGTAGGAGTACGATGAGCCGCTTATAGTCCACATGGTTGATTATAGGCTATGGCAGTGGGGTTAGCAGAGTAGAAAACATTTATTATCGTCTACTTGTTTAAGTGGATAGTACCTTTGGAGCTGTGTATTGTCAGCACTTATGTGCATCGTGTACATCGAGATCAGCTAGACCAGCTGCAGGAGGGGCGCAGTTTGTGTGGCGACCATACTTAAAATACTTGTTTAAATAATGGGAAATTGAATATATGACAAAGAAGACGGTAGGAATCTTTAAAGGTCATGACTTAAAGAATGATATTATTCAAGTAAGGATGTTCTTACTGGTACTCGAGTTGAATGTCACAAATGATTTAGTATGTACACCGACTACATGAAAACAAATGATATGTTGTTATCCCGAAGAGAAGAAAAGTTTAATGGCGACAGTTATGAATTAATCAACACTATTGAAAGTGATTGAGGAAACAACTTGAGGTTCGTGAAAAATAACTAAATGGATCAGATTTTGTCGGATAGCACGAGATGTTGAAGTCTAGAAGTTGAATGTGTGCTCCGAATGAAAACGGACTCTAAGGAAAGAATTGGAGTGAAATATTGAAATACTTTGGAGTAATTGTGAGTAATTAAATATGAGGTGGGAAAATCGTGAAGCTCAT
Organism: Hydrangea macrophylla; assembly: GCA_033977485.1. Lineage (NCBI taxonomy): Eukaryota > Viridiplantae > Streptophyta > Magnoliopsida > Cornales > Hydrangeaceae > Hydrangea > Hydrangea macrophylla. Next base: position 31,937,148 of record CM066993.1, read on the forward strand.
CCTAAATGTTGATACTCCCTCCGTCCCAAATTGCTTGGCACTTTTGGGGAATCCAACTTTTTAAGGAAACACAATGATTGCACTTTTGTCAAACTTTTATGCTCCAAGTTTTCAAATTTGCCCATTATAAATGCATTTAGATTAGTTGGGGGTGTGAAAAAAGAAAGGGTAAAACAACAAAGATTCAAAAAATTGTTTGTTGACTTTTCAACATGGACTAACATTTTGGGACAATCCAAAATAGAAAGAATGCCCATCAATTTGGGACGGAGGGAGTATCAACACCGGTCAGACCGGTCGATTTCAGTGGCCTGTTCAGTGAATTGGTTTTTTCTATCACCCCTAAAAAAGTGTAATATTTACACTGTTTGGTCCTTGTTAGCTTTGTTACACGTATCCTAGTCCGCTGGGTTCTAAACGTAGAGGAATAGTAATTTATATCTCCCTTGTATGCATCTCATACATACAAACAAGTTACTTATAACTAGTTTATGGATTTTAATCAATCAAACATTCATCTCATGAAACATACATAATAAATTGTAAACTAATATCCATAAATATAAATGTCATAATGTCTCATGCATAAAGTAATCAATTTGAGGGCACAATCCCAACAAACTCTCATTGCACTTTTAACTAATTAGAATTACATCTAAGACCTAAACTATCTAGATGACGATCAAAGACTATCTACACCAAGGCCTTCGTTAACAGATCTGCAAGATTGTCCGTGCTGACAATCTTGGTGACAGTTACGCCTCAACGTTGAACTAGATCTCTGATGAGATGATACTTTCTCTCTATATGCTTTCCCTTTCCGTGGTTCCTTGGCTCTTTGGACTGAGCCACTACCCCACTAATATCACAATAAAGTGTAATATGTGACAATGACGCTGGTACTACTCCAAGTTTTATAAGAAACTTCTTGAGCCAAACAGCTTCTTTTGCAGCTTTGCAAGCCGCTACATACTCAGCTTCTGTACTTAAATCTACAATGCATTTCAGCTTAGTGCTCCTCCATCTAATAGCACCACCTCCCAAGGTAAAGAGATGTTTGGATGTTGAATTCCTCAATTCCTTATCCGACATAAAGTCAGAATCAGTGTAACCAACTGGAGCTAACTCATCACCCCTATATATAAGCATGTAATCTTTAGTCCTTTGCAAGTACTTAAGAATATCCTTAACGGTTGTCTAGTGTTCTGGCTAGGATTTGTCTGATATCTACTAACCATGCCAATGGCAAAATAAATATCTGGTCTAGTGCATAACATCGCATAAATGAGACTACCCATTGCCGAAGCATAGGTACTCCTGCCATACGATTCCTCTCCTCTTGTGTCTTAGGACACTATTCTTGGGAGAATTGTAGACCATGTCTAAAAGGTAATAACCTTTCTTTGAGTTATCCATGGAAAACCTATTCAATACTTTATCGATATAAGAAGCTTGAGATAATCCCATTATCCTTCGCTTCCGATCTCAAAATAGCTTTATCCTAAGAATATAGCTCGCCTTTCCTAAATCCTTTATATCAAAATTACTGGCTAGCCAAATCTTAACCGTTGATAACATTCCTACATCATTCCGAATGAGTAGTATATCATCAACATACAGTATGAGAAAAGCTACTGCATTCTCATCACACTTTGTGTATACATAAGGGTTGTCCAGATTCTGGGTGAATCCAAATGACTTGACCACTTGGTCAAAACGAATGTTCTAACTCCTGGATGATTGCTTATGTCCATGAATGGACCTTTGTAACTTGGATACCAAGGTATCTTCTCCGGTTGCTGCTTATAGTCCTCCTTAAGATTTCCATTTAAGAATGCAGTCTTGATCTCCATCTACCAGATCTTGTAATCGAGACATGCAACAATGGATAAGAGAATCCTTATGGATTTATGCATGGCTATAGGTAAGAAGGTTTTCTTATAATGGATGCCCTCTTTTTGAGTATAACCCTTCGCTACAAGCCTAGCTTTAATGGTCTCTGGCTTTTATTTGATCCTTTTTTTTTCTCTTGTAGACCCACTTACAGCCAATGAGTTTCATATTGTTATGTGCATCTATAAGTTTTCAAACCTGATTGGAGTCCATAGACAATGACCTGAATCAACATTGGCCATTGCCTCGTCATATGTGGTAGGATCAAATTCAGAGTCCACAAAGGTAGCTTCATAATTGTCTCCTAAGAACAAGTATCTATTAGGCTGTCTGACTATCCTCCCACTACAATGAGGTACCAGTGCAGAAACATGTGAAGATATAGTGTTTTCTTGTTCTTGATTGTCATTAACTGTTACGGAAATAGAGGGCTCTCCCCTTACTTATTCCAAAACTAATCTTCCTCTGGGTTTATGGTTCATGATATAATCATCCTCTAAGAAAACATCATTCGTGCTAACGAGCACTTTCTGTTCTCTCGGATCATAAAAATACCATCCGTATGTGCACTTTGGATAACCCACGAAGTAGCATACTTCCGATCGTGTCTCCAACTTGCTCATCTTTCCCATCAGCATATAGGACGGACATCTTCAAATCCGAAGATGTTGTAAAGAAGGCTTGCGCCTACTCCACAAATCTTGATGTGTGTTAGGGACTAATTTGCTCGGAACTAGATTTAGTATGTACGCAGTTTCCAAAGCGTACCCCTAAAGGAATAATGGCAACTCTGAATAACTCATCATCGAACTAGTCATGTATAAAAGAGTACGGTTCCTTCTTTCTGCTACACCATTCTGTTGAGGCATGCCTGGTGCAGTAAACTGTGATAGGATTAGATCTTGTACCAAATGATTAATAAACTCATTGGAGAGATATTCCCCACCTCTATATGATCGAATGGCCTTAACATATTTATCCAATTGCTTCTCTACCTTAACCCAAAACTCATTGAACTTTTCAAAAACTTCAGACTTATGGTGCATAAGATAAATATATCCATATCTAGAGTGGTCATTAGTGATGTGATGAAATGCTCATAACCACCTCGTGATCTAATGTTTATTGGTTCACATAAATCAGTATGTACTAATTCTAACAAGTCATTTGATCTATTGCCCTTTCCGGGAAAGGTCCTCTTGGTCATTTTCCCTTCTATACAAGATTCACAGATCGACATTGGTTCAAGAACCAAAGTGCCTAAGATCCCATATTTGACCAGTCTATTATTCCTGTTTAGATTGATATGACCTAGTCTCATATGCTAAAGTCTTGTTGGATTAGAAGAAGGTTCATTTTTTTTAGATGGTGATATGCCCAAAATTGGCCCTATCCTATGGTCGAGCAGTTCAACTCAGTTGCCGATCCCTATCCCAGTCAAATCATGCACAATTCCTTATATGACCATTAGCCCGAGAGGTTTGATCAGCCTGAGGCCTCCCGAGCGATTCATCCACTACCCGACCAACAGGTCGGGAAGATCACGCAGGCATGATCCTTATAGGCATAGTCCAGCCAGGCCCATGAGATGCGCCCTAGGATATTCCAAGCTATTTCCTAATCAATTTAGAAGTCTAATGGAAAGAGCACTTTGTTTCCTAATCTAAATAGGAAACCCCCATAATTAATGTCAATCACTCTTAATTGGATTATATTTCCTTATCCATGTAGTAGTGGGTCTCTTGTATCTATAAAAGAGACCTCTCACTCCCGTAGAAAGGGATCAACTTTTCAGTCTGCATAGCACCCCTATAGCAATCATCATCACGCTCGGCCGACCTATGGTAGCTCCAAATTATTGTTGGTTCACCACAAATCACCGACTTTTTACAGTATAGTGAATGTGCTCAGACACACACATGGACGTAGGTTCCTTCATTAACAGGGCCGAACCACATACAAAAACCAGTCTCATACTCTCTCTCTCTCTCTCTCTCTCTCTCTTCCTTTAAGCTGTTTCTAATTTATCTCTAACCAAATTTTGGCATCACCAGCTTGGCTCCGTCTGTGGGAAATGACAGATTTCCTAAAGAACAAATCTCTTCACTGATAGTCATGCCTCCGAAGAAGGGTAAAAAAGATGCGCAGCGGGCTGGCTGGGTTATCCCGCCAGCCCCGGCGTTCTTGACACCGGAGCAGATCACCGCAACCACCACACAGCTCTTGAATATCTAGTGTCAAACCTAGCAGCAGATCAAAGCCTTACTGGCCCAACAAAGCAACCCTCCAGTGGCCTGGAAACTGCCTGGGAACGTTGCGTACGGCAGGGAACCAATCTTGACCAGACAATGTGCCCGAGCGAGCCCGTTCCACATTGAGGATGCCATAGATATCAACGGTAGGTGTGCTGCCCGAGAGGAGAGGCAAGAGCATATAGCCCGAGAATCAGTCCAGGGTCACTCGGTCAAGAGCCGAGGTGGCCTTGGGCACATGATCAGCCGGAGTCATAGTCAAGCCCGATCCCAGAGAACAATACACAGCCATGAAGAAGAAGCCTCTTCCTCTAACCCGACCAACCCCTTGGATACCGGTCAGGAAGGAGTGCTGGCCCGTATCCAGGACTTACAGAAATAGATTGACGGAGTGGCCAAAAAGCTGGGTCAAAACCCTACTCAGAATCACGCCAATACTGAGACAGAGTCACCGTTCTCCAGCCAGATCACGAGGTTCGCCATCCCGCGCAAATTTAAACACCCCGCCTAGATTCTTATAACGGTTCGGGAAATCCGGTCGACCACGTCCGGACCTACAAGGCTCAGATGGCCCTGGCTACCAACTCCGATAAACTACATTGCTTGGCCTTTCCTAGCACTTTGAAAGGCCCTGCCGCGCAATGGTTCTACTCCTTAAAGCCCCGATCGATCCGTAGTTTCAAGCAACTCAGTAAGTAGTTCATTAACCAGTTCATCGGTATACATGAACAACCAAAGCCTGACATGCAGCTACTGACAATCATACAAAGGAATGATGAGACCCTCAAGGAATTCACTGACCGGTTTAATCAAGAGAAGCTCAGAATCTATGATCTTGATGAAATCGTTGCTATTATAGCCTTCTGCTCAGGAGTTCAACACACCAAGTACGCCACATCGTTTCACAGAAACTGCTCGACAACCTTAGTTGAACTTGCAGAGAGGGTTGGAAAATACATTGACACTGAAGAGTTTCTAAAGACCAAAGACCCAGGGCAAGAAAGCTACGAGCCTTCCAGAAGTAAGCAGAAATGAGAACAGCCCGGGAAGAACAATGTGGAGAAGCCTAGTAGTTCTAGCAGTTCCTCTAACTCACAACAGTCAGGGTCCGGCGGCCCTAACCCAACCTCTAGTTCACAACGGTCTGAGTTTGGCTGCCCCAACCCGACCTCCAATTCGCATCAGTCTGAGTCCGACAGCCCCGACCCGACCTCTAGCTCGCATTGGTTTGAGTCCGGCAGCCCTGACTAAAACTCCAGTTTGTAGTAGCCAAGATCCAGTGATCCTGACTTTACCTCTAGCTCAGAATAATCAAGAGTCCGGTGATCCCGACCCGACCTTCTGTCTCCAATAGATTAGCCGAGTCCAACTGCAATGATACTTTTTCCCGATCATAGAGCAAAGCTTAGACTACAAAAGAACTCCTACAAAGATTCAGATCACCTATCAATTCCTCATTGATCCCTGGAGCACACCAAAAAGACCTCGGGTTCAACTCTCGAGGCACTAAAAAGACCTCGGGCTCAACCCCGAGGCATAAAAGACCTCGGGACCACACCCCAAGTACAAAAGACCTCGGGATGACACCCCAGGCACAAAAGACCTCAGGCTAACACCTGAGGCGAAAGACCTCGGGGTCACATCCGAGGCACCGGCTTCGCTTTGGTCCATAACCTATGATGGGGGCAAATCCCCCTAAGTGGTTGATGATGGCAAGTTTCAAAAGACCCTATAAACACCCATGTTCTAGGTCTTTTCTAACCCCCATCTTAGCGAAAGCTTGGGGGGCAAGAAGGCACAATGAACTAAATAGGCAATCACACCGGGTATTTATAGGCCTTGAGGTTAACTAAGTCAAACTCTTAGACAACCCGAGTGCCTACAGTACTCAGAGGCAATAACTCCACTTAGGTCCAAATCGACGATAGAGGTGACTAATACCTCTTAGGTTGTCCCACGATAGAGGAGCAAAAGACCCTAAAGCAATACACTTTAGGTCAGCTCTGCCAACATGGTCAAGCTCTTCTCCTAATAGTCTAGATGAAGGCTAGCTGGGCGGAAGATAACCATCCTAGGGAGTTAACATAAAAGACCCTAAAGCAATGCACTTTAGGTCGGCTTTTCCAACATGGTCAAATTCTTTTTCCCACAACCTTGATGAAGGTTTATGGGTAGAAGATAACCATCTTGGGAGCTAACTCAAGCAAAAGACTTCGAATTAGGCCTAGTCTCAACTCTTGGCCAATTCCCGAGCACTTAAAGACTCTGAGCTAGGCTAGGTCTCAAATCTTAGCCAGTTCTCGAGAACTCACGAGACTCAAAAGCTCTAAGGTAGCTTTCTTGAGCACTCATACAATGGCAAGTGGCATCAAACAGATTTCCAAACTTGTCCTGATATGGCATCCGACCAACCTTGGAAATGGGGGGCAGCTGATACGCCCAAAATTGGCCCTATCCTATGGCTGAGCAGTTCAACTCAGTAGCCGGTCCCTGTCCCGGTCAAATTATGCACAGTTCCTTGGATGAGCATCAGTCTGAGCGGTTCGGTCAGCCCGAGGCATCCTGAGCGGTTCATCCATGACCCGACCAACAGGTCGGGAAGATCACGCAAGCATGGTCCGTACAGGCGCAGTCCAGCCAGGCCCACGAGATGTACCCCAGGATATTCCAAGCTATTTCCTAATCAAGTTAGAAGTCTAATGGAAAGAGCACTTTGTTCCTAATCCAATTAGGAAACCCCCACAATTAATGCCAAGCACTCTTAATTGGATTATATTTCCTTATCCATGCAATAGTGGGTTTCTTGCATCTATAAAAGAGACCCCTCACCTCCATAGAAAGGGATCAACTTTTCAGTATGCATAGCACCCCTATAGCAATCATCATCACGCCCGCCCGACCTACGGTAGCTCCAAACTATTGTTGGTTCACCACAAGTCAGTGGCTTTTTACAATATAGTGAACGTGCTCAGACACATACGTGGACGTAGGTTCCTTCATTAATAGGGCCGAGCCACATACATAAACCAGTCTCTCTCTCTCTCTCTCTCTCTCTCTCTCTCTCTTCCCTTAAACTGCTCTAATTTATCTCTAACCAAATTTTGGCATCATCAGATGGTACATTAACCATTGAGTTATTAAGTTCTATTTTAGATTCTTTAGAAATAATGGGAGTGATCACATACAAGTCATTCAATTTAATACCAGAACATATAAAAGAACTAATTCTTTTAATAACCACTTCAGCTCCAAATGAAACAAAATACCATTATTTGATAACTTTGAAACTGAATTAAATTTTGTCTCATACTTGGAACGTAAAGTACATCTAGTAAAACTAAAGATACTTTATTCTAGTATTCTAAAACTATTACTCCTATTGCAACTGCTGAAATAGTTGTACTTGTCATACCCCGGAGCAGCAAAAATAGAGAAAATAAATTTTCTTTTTGGGTCCGTAGGCCATGACTAGTGAAGTCACTTAATTTTCCACTCCACACAGTTCTACAACAATAAGTAAAGAGTACAATAACCGAAATCATATCTGACATAACATAACAGAAAAGTCACTAAGTTATTACAGCATAGTCTAGTCTTAGGGCAACGAATGCCCGATTACAAAACATAGGATAATGTTAGAAAGACAAAAATAGAAAAAGGTATAATCTGTGCTGGCCTTTAGTTGGCGTAAACATAATCATCAACATATTAGTCCTTCCTAGCATATATATCCTCAATGGGGCCACCCTTTGCATACTCTCCCTCTGGGTTGTAGCCATTATTTTGGGTTCATTTTCTACATTGTTAGAAACATGGTAGGCTAGACGGGGAATATCCAAGTATAAAACGTCGTCAGCTATTGAATTCTTAGTGAGCAGAAAACTAATGTAGTATCATAGATATGAAGTAATTACAAGTTATAAAATGACCTAAGATTTAAGCTCTACTAATTAATATATTTTCCTTGTTCAGCTCATCATTATCCAATTACTATCATCTAGTCACACTAAGACCGACAACAAACTCTTGGTTGATGAACAGACTCGATAGTTTCAACTCTATAGATATACCATCATTCTGTCCACTGCTTTTAAGAACATATGAATGGCTCACCACAAGTCATGGACACCATGCCAGTCCATCCCCAGCTTTTAAGAACATATGAACAACTCACCTCATTATAGGGACATAATGTTTGAACAAGGTATATCAATCTATTGCCACGACTTAATGCATCTACTACCAGTGATCCTAGTTCACCACTTTTTAAGAATATACTAACAACTCATTGACTTTTAAGAACATATCATCGACCACCTTGTCTATCTTAAGGCTACTTGGTCCAGCTCACCGCCTTTTAAGAACATATGCATAACTCACTGGCTTTTTAAGATCATATCATGACCAAAGACCACCCACAAAAGATTCCCAGATCTTAGCAAACCTACTTGGTTTCGTACTAATACCGATACAAGATATTCCCATGTGGCCTGACTACATTAAATGAAATGAAAGAAGACCCAACCGGTTCACGACCACGTTATCTAACGTTATGAAACGTTGTCTTGTTACTCTTAATGTTATCTCATTATAGTGTCACATTATCTCTTTATTACAACAATATTGCATATCGAAAGCATGAATCAGTATTTAAACAACTAAACATTTCATATCATCAACAACAGGAAATATCAGTGTTCTATAAGTACCAATCGATTTAGACAAACGTTTAATCGATTGGGGTAAATAGTAATTTCAATTGATTGAAACTTCTTTCAATCAATTAGCAAAAGTTTAATCGATTGGAACCTGTCCAATCGATTGGGTAAGCATCTTATTCCTAGAACTAGGCATAGACGAATTGAAATTTCGAACACCCACTTTTGCGCGTCTTTTCTTCTTTTAAGCTTCTAAAAACATCACATCTAACCTACTTAGTGAGTTTCAGACTCACCAAAATGAACAAGGGGATGTTTGGTGAGCTTCGGGACCTTGAGCAATGGTACAACTTTCTCTCTCCTCTTTTTTTTCTCGTTCTCTTGCTCTTCTTCTATTCTCTTTCTATTTTTCTCCTTCTCTTCATTTTTCTGCTTTTTTCTTCTCCTCTTTCTGTTTGTATATATATGTGTGTGGTGTAGGTGTATATATATAAGAGCATGTATGTATTAAAAAATATATATATATCTCTTTATTCTTTCTGTCAAACAAACCACACACATATACACACACACACACACACAAAATATCAAATATATATAGAGAGTGAGAGGGGGCATAGACACCCCAATTTTGACCGATCGTTGAATTCAAGAGACGATTACCTCTAAAATCGATGACAACAATGTCCGGCGAATTTGAAAACTGTTTAAATGTGATTCAAGCTCTTCAGAAGGTTCTTCGATCTCAAAAAATTACAAAATGCAAAAAGAGAGTGTTCAGGGAAATTCGGGTGTGAAATGCGCATAGGGGATTATTTTAAAGATTAATGGAAAATTGTTCAAACTATATATATATGTATGAATAAAATTCTTCTTTGTTTAGAGAATGGACTTTGTCTATTTCAAAAAGAAGAAGAAAGAAAAATAAAAGAATTTCAAAATAAAAGAAAAGAAAAGAAAATTTAAAAAGAAAAGAAAACAATATATATATATATATATAATGCTCTATATAAATAAGAGAAGACGAGGCGATACGCGGCAATCGCTGAGCGCCGCACTGGCACTCACTAAATGCTGCACCGGTAGTTTGTGAGTACCGAACCGGCACTCAGTGAATGTCGCGAACACCTCGCCGAGTGCCGCCCACTATAACAGTCTATTTTCTTAAAAAAAAATACATATTAAACTCACAAAGATGCCATGACACATGGGTTTCAACCTCAAATTTACCGAATTAACCTCTCAAGGTTGGTCTATATAAGGAGATGACTATCTCCATTACAAGGGGAATAATTTTTAAAGGGATTTTGGAGAGAATTAATAGAGAATTTTGAAGAGAATTCAAGAGATTAAAGAAGGATCATGAAGAAGAGCTTGAAGATACTTGAAGGTCTCCACCAAAAGAAAATATGAGGATTTTTGGAGGTAATCCTCTAAATTCTAGTTAGTCTTACTCTAAATTCAATCACAATTCATAGAAATCTAGGATCTTTTACATAATTTTCAAAAAGTCTCTTCCTACCTCATTTAATCATACACCACTTGAATTGTGATTGAATTCCTTCTTATATTTGTTTGATTTAGATCTAAGTAGCTTTGAGTTTAAGATAAAACAAGTTTTTCAAAGTAGAATTCAATTGGATCATCAATTAGGTTTTGATTTCATCTATTTTGTTCATGCTCTTCTCTTGGGATTTCATTTAACCTTCAATGTTCCATTTGAATTCCTTGAGTTAGATCCTTTAATTTTCTATAAATTTATTATTTAAATGAGAATTAAAGTTGATCTTAGTTATATTTATACATAATTGATGGATCTAAGCCTCATAATCATGACTTGGGTCTTTCAATTTGAAGTTTCATGGGATCTTCTTCATATCCTATTGAAATGCATAGGTATTAGTGCCTTTTGATCTCCAAGGACCATTAACTTGCGAGGAGAATTGAATAAATTGAGGGATCATGTTTTTGGGAGAGGAATTAGATGTAGATCTAGTTATTTTCATGATTTGATTATTGAATTTAAGCATCCACAGTTCATAGGATTGAGTAAGTCCTTGTAGTTCTTTTGCTAGATCTTCAACATGAGATCTATGATGGAGAGCATCTAAGGTTAAATCGATGAATCTCTTTTGTATTTCATTGTTATTTTGATAATCACAATCATACTTGATCTAGATTCTCTCTAGAATTATAGATCAAGTTTGATTCAAATTATGAACACCGATTCAACAATGGTGCAGTGAATTCATTAACCAACTGTGATCAAAGATTTTTAATTAAACCATGATCTATTGTATTTGAATGAGACCAATTGGAATGTGCTCATAACACCTAATCCTACCACTGTAATTTTCGTTTTCACTAGATTGTGGCTAGGATGGTTTGATCTTAGGATTTGTGAACTAGTCACTCTCTGTCCAAAATTTCAGAATAGTAAGTCATTTTTAAATTGATTTGATTAGAGCCTTAAACAAGTATTTTGCGCTTTAAATAAATTTTCCTATGAAGTTTTACGAGTTAGTAAGATCCTCGACAAAGATTGAAATGATTCAGATTCGTTTACTATTTTTAGAAAATCATATAAGATCTCTGGATAGAGAGTTATAAATTCTGAGTGATGTCTAGTTTTAGTCTAATTCCCAGAGATTGGACCGTTCGATCTTGGATTTTCTTTTTGGGTTAGAAACTAGATTCACAGTGGCACCTTGTGTCCAAAAATCATTAAGATCGAAACATAGGAACTATGCTTTTCCTATTTTTGAAAGTTTGGTGTGCTCTCTATAATTCCTGGAATTCTGTTATAGATTTGATAGACTTTGTAAATGGTGATCCAAATGATCTTTCTATGACCCAAGACTTAAACTATGTTTTGAAAAGGTTAATTAAGCTTAAATCCAGAGGCTAAATGATCAAAATCAATAAATGGTTGTTAGCTTGTTCATGTTCATGCATTCATTATCATCATATGTGTTTTGATTCTTGTAAATTAGGGCATTGTTTTGTATTGTGATAGTTATAATTGGTCGATTTTAGTTATAGATTCCTTTTAACCATATTGACATTGTACCATCTCTATATGGACATTACATTGGCTCCTAGTTGAGACTTGTATATCTAAAGGGATGTTATGGTTTCAACAAATTGGAAGGAATTCATGATTTTGTCAACTTCATCCATGTTTGTTAGGTTCAAGCTAGGAGTTTGATATGATATTTAGGATTTGATATTATATTCAAAGCATGCGGACTAACCCTTTGTTTTGTAGCGCTATGGAGGTACGATTTCTCGACTTTTCTTTTTTTTTTTTTTAAATTTTTTTTTATTTCTTGATTTTATTGATTTTCGACTCTATGCGCGACACCTTAGACTAGGTCTTGCATTATGTGTATATATGTGCTAGAGACCTTTTCTTAGAATTTCTATTTTTGTATGCATTGCATGTTTCTATACCGCAGCTGGATACCGGGTAAGTTTCCTTGTTCCCTATTTTGCATATCATTCGCCTACTAGATGAACCTATTTGCTTTTGTATGTCTTTTATCGTTAGCAATCTTGTACCCCTTTCAACATGCTTTTGGAATGTATGTATATATAAATATATTAGTTGAGGGCATGCTTAGATTAATAATTCGATTAAAAAAGATGTTGAGTAGAGGCCTATCACGAGATAGGATGAGAGGGGGTGTTTTAGTCCATCGGGTTCCTTCCCCTCTCATTCCATAATCCCTGGACCTAGAAATCTCTGGTTTCCAAAAGATCAGTTTGCTTTTAAAATGATTTCTTAATTTTCCTTTAAAAATTAAGTAGCGACTCGTATTTAAATTTTAAAAAGTTATAACGTGGTTAGCATGCAATATCCACAGGCATATGTCATTTCCCCACCAAACTTGGAGACCAAGTTCAGACCCCTTTCAATCGATTGGATGTGGTCCAATCGACTGGTTACAGTCAGTAATCGATTGAGTTGTTCAATCGATTGGGTAGGATTCTAAGGCAATCGATTGGATAAAGTTCAATTGATTAGGTCAAGCTTTACAAGAGCGATTAAGACAATAATACTGAATCTCATTTTACCAATATTCATCCAAAAATACAGGATATTATTGATGGATTTAGGTTTTGAAAAACATTAAATCATGCTAAGTGGAAAAACAAGTTTATAAAACTTCATTGGTAGCCTGGATCTACAACCTATCAACTCTATAGATGCGTAAGAAGGATAAAACATAATACCTTTATGTCTTGAACCCAATTCTGCTTTCTTTATCTTCCAGCAGCCTCCGCTAGATGGCCTCACCCTTATGACTCCTATGATTCCTCTCGGAGAGGCTAGGTGTAATAACCCAAGATTTTAAAACAGTGATTTAGTATCAGATTTCATAACTCTAGTGAAAATTTGGAATTTTTCAAACAATTTTTGGATTTTTAGTCACAGGGGTATTTTGGTAATTTTTACCTATGATGCAAGTCTTGGCTAGAAAATTTGAAAATGAGATTTTTAGACTGAAAGGAGCTTATGCTCAAATGATCCACTTATGGTATTTTAACTTTTATCATAACTTGTACGGTTAGTGAGATATAGCAGTTTGTGTGTGTGGTACCTTATGCTTTAGTAGTTGTACCTTGCCACTTACTATAAATAGAACATGTTAGGTTTAAATTTCATAGTTATCAACTCTCTCTATATATCTCTCTCCTCTCTCTCTCTAGGATATGAATACTCAGGGTTTTGAGCACAAAACCCTTGGTATCATATACATCTGTCGATCTCCGGGCAAATATTCAAGCTTTAAAGTTGTTCCTTACAATGAGGAGCAAGTGTGGACACCAAAATCACTTCCATCCAACAACTTATCTCGGTTAGGAAAAATCCTACAATTCAAAGGTAGTTCATATAACTTTCTAATATGATCTATTATAAGTTAACTAGTATGAATCTAGAATACTACGTGGTTTGGTACACGTTTAACGTGCATAAAATCCAAACCTAGCTCTCTTGAAATTTTGCCTAAATGATCTAGATGCTTATGTGCTTATGTGTTTAAATGAAAGTTGAAAACATGACTACTTTCTTTCATAGAAGTTGTGATAACATGTTTGTGTAGAAATCCATGATTTCTTGCCTATGCTTAGGTTTTATGAAAGATTGTTAATATGCTTGTTCATCTAGCATAATATTGTTCATTTGTATTTCATAAGCATGAGATAAGCACGATTATGAAATTGGGCATGAACATATGCATCAACATGAAAATGCACGAAAAAGGATTTTTGGTACAAGACCTCAATGTGTGGGGCTTTCGATTTAAAAAGAGAAAGATCTCCATATGTGGGACTTCCAGATTTTAAAGATCATGAAAAACCTCCGCGAGAGGATTTTGATTTGAAGTTTAAATAATACCAATTGTGGGTGTGAAATCTGAGGTTCGATCCATTAGGAGCGCGATCTCCTGGTCTTGCAAACCATAGGAATCGTAAGCTAATGACCTGTATGAGGTGGTTAAAGACCCCCATAGTATGGTGGCCCATACATCGGGTGTTGTGTTGACTATGAGTGAAAAATTCACGAAAAGGCCTATGGGTGACGTTGTTTTGCTTTGACAACAAATCATTACATTCATGCATATAACTCATGATATTATTGAATTGTATGACTGTACGAGACGTCATGCTCATGGACTATTTTTAAAAACCTTTTCAGGTAAAGTGGATAAGGGCAAGGCCCTATAGTGATTGACATGTAATCGCCCCTTAAAGACCTCGTTTGTGGGGAGATTCTAAAAATCATGTATTAGATGGTCATATGTTTTAGCTTTGTAAGCTATGCTTTTGCATAGCAGATTGTTATTGGATGCATGTTAGTCTGTACTCGTTTTTAAACTAGTATTCATGGTTGAATTGGGGTGCATGTTATCCCCCTTCAACTTAGACTTGTTATTCTGATTCCTAGATCATGTTAGGATTCATTATATTCGTATTGACATGTGATCATGGCATAAGTCACTATTTTTCGTAAGATTGCATGCATATGTGTTGTTGATGGAACAACTCATTTTCATTTTTAGTTATGCTTGGATTGGGATGGTGTCCCCATAGCTTTTACTTCTCCTTTGAATTGAGTTAGAATCCCCCATTTGGGAGCAAAGTGGTATGAACATATAGTTTGTTGTGCAGCAGAGTCTTCTGCTGCTACAATCCAATCGACCGATCGGGCAGCCAGTCGACTGGATTTAGTATCCGAGAGGTTTGAACTTTCTGTATTTATGAAAATAGTCGACTGGGTGGCCCCGGTCGATTAAAAATTTCATGCCCAGTCGACTGATTTTATTCTAGTTGATCGGGTCTGATGTTTTACAAACTCTTTGCCTGAAAACTAGTCGATCGGACCTTTTTGTCAGTCGACTGGATTGGGCTGCTCAGATTAATGCTCTCAGTATCTTGCAAAACCCGTCGACCTGATCAGACGATTGGATCTACAGATTTTCAAATCTTCTTATTTTAAAAATGTTTTAATTTGACTGTTGAATTATCTAATCAACCTAACCCCCATTTATGGGATTTGGGGCATTAAATTAAGGTTGGCGGGAACCCAATAGAGAGGTAAAGAAGGCTAAAGGAGACCCTAAAATATTTTTTGGAGAGTTGTAGTAGCAAAAACGTCATTCAAAATAATTCTGGACGCAACTCTCCTATTTATAGATTTCCAAACCGACTTTGGCTTTCAATCGATCAAAAAACTTTCGATCGATCGATCGAACCTCTTTCGATTGATCGAAATTGCCAATCCTCAATCGATCGAACAACCTTCAATCGATCGAACTCCCTCTTCTTGCCATTCCAAGTATTCTTGCAGAGCTAAGAGTGGGACCTCCTAGGTTCTTTATTATTGGCTCAGACTAGTTGTTAATCCCCATGACCAAACTCTTTGATCAGTAGATTAACCAACTAATCAGCTAACGTTAACTCCATTGTATAACGATAACTGCACTCCAACGCAAAAGAAAATATCTTAAGCGATAACTAGACTTGCATGGTGTACTAATGTTCCTCTACCGTCAGCATTCATAATCATATTCAGGTAGTTGGATAACTATTACTGTTAACCTGAATGATGATTACATCTTCCATTCCTTGAGTCCCATTCACCTCTTATGATTACCAAACATGTTGATAACTACTTAGCAACAAGACTGTAGTTCTCAGTAATCGACTCGATCTCAGGAGAATGCTTACTCTTTATCAGAGGGTAGATTCTATCTTGACAGTGTATGCTCATAACCCTATGAATATGACATGTCCATGATACCCAGGTGTTGATCTTGCAAGACCTCACTGATTGGTAAGTTAAAGCAGTCACATCCATAGTCTGTGTCCATAATCGTCTCAAGATTGAGAGTGCGTACTTTATACAAGTTATGAGTTCCTATCTACTGTTGATAGTTTTAAGTGTTAATAGGAATCTCATGGTCTGTCAATGCACTATAAGCACTAGCATAGTAACTAAGAGTCATTCTCTAGTGATTGAGATTCATCACTCCATCGAATGGTAGTTAATAATGCTACAGTACATACCTGATGAGATATTCAGTCTCATCATCCACTTTGACAAGTTCTAACTATCAATGAATCATAATTCGTATCTCACACATATGTATCTCAAACATACATGAATTACCTACTTTGATACTTATTGATTACAACAATCATCTCTTGAAAAACATACATAGTAAAATGTAAATGATATCTATGTATAGAATGCCAATGTCTCATACATAAAGACCGGGTTTGAGGGCACAATCTCAACAAACCCCCACTTGCACTGATAACCCACTATATCTAAGACCTAAACTATCTAAATGACGATCAAAGACTTTCTGTGGCAAAGCCTTTGTAAACGGATCCGCAAGATTGTTAGTTGTGGAAATCATGGTAACAATCACATCTCCATGCTAGACTATATCTCGAATGAGATGATACTTTTCTATTCACTTTCTGTGATTCCTTGGCTCCTTGGACTGTGCCACTGCCCCACTATTATCGTAGTATAGCGTAATAGGTGACAGCGATGCTGTTACCACCTCGAGTTCTATGAGGAACTTCTTGAGCCAAACACCTTCCTTTACGGCTTCACAAACAGCCACATACTCAGCTTTTATAGTTAATTTTGTAATGTATTTCTGCTTAATGCTCCTCCAACTAACTACACCACCTCCAAGGGTGATGAGATGTTTGGACATCAACTTCTTCGAATCTATATCTGACATAAATTTTGAGTCAGTGTATCCTACTGGAATCAACTCATCGTCGACATACACAAGCATGTAATCTTTAGTCCTTTTCAAGTACTTAAGAATGTGCTTGACGGCTGTCCATTGTTTTGGACCTGGATTCAATTAATACCTACTAACCATGCCAACATCGAAATAGATATCTGGTCTAGTGCATAACATCGCATAAACTTCCTACTGCCGTGGCATAGGGAATTCTTGCCATTCAATTCCTCTTCTCTTGTGTCTTAGGACACTGGTCCTTAGAGAACGCTAAACCATGCTTGAAAGGTAACAAACCTATTTTTGAATTATCTATGAAAACCTATTTAGTATCTTTTCGATATAACCAGCTTGAGATAATCCCATTATCTTTCTCTTACGATATCGAATGTGCTTTATCCCAAGAATATAGCTTGCCTTTCCTAGATCCTTCATATCAAAAGTACTAGTTAGCCAAACCTTGATTGATGACAATGCCCCTACATCATTCCCAATGAGTAGAATGTCATTAACATAAAGCACAAGAAAAGCCACCACCTTACCTTCACATTTCTTGTATACACAAGTGTGGACATCGAAGGCTAATCACATTTTAACTTTTTTAAATTCAAATACGAGTCGCCTCTTAATTTTTAAAGGAAAATTAAGAAACCATTTTAAAAACAACTGATCTTTTGGAAACTATTTCGGGGATTATAGAATGAGAGGGGAAGGAGCCCGGCAGACTAAAACACTAAAGGGAAAATATGTTTCAAAAACTTGTTTAAACGCACGGCAAAAAAACAAAGTTCAAAAAACTTTTGGCATGCCCAGATCTATTACTTATCAATTCCATAGATGCGTAAAACAAGAGGGAGAAGAGTTTATACCTCAGGTCTTGAACCCAATTCTGTTTCTCTTTGATCAAGAGTGAAAAAGTCCTAATTACACGCCTTAATTCATATTTGTTAGCACTGTTTATCCTATTTTCATGTACTTTTACTTTGTTTTCCATTTTCTGTCAGGTTTTAGAAGAAAGCAAGAGTTCCAGGTTAAAAAGAGTGTAAAAATAGAGTCAACCAAGTAGAAAAAGCCATCTCGCACGAGCAGCCCGCTCACGCGACATATAGAAAAAGGTGATTTTACATATTTTTAAGTGCTAAAGACCCCTACGTGAACATAATTGCTTAATTACTTCCAAAAAGTGAAATATAGCAGTTTTAGATGGATTAGGTTTATAAAAGCCTTCCTAATCCCTCTACAACTATATATAGATCATTCTAAATCAATTGTAGGGTTACACACATCATAATATATAACTTTTGGAGGCAGCTTGGGAGAAGAAAGGAAGAGAAGAGAAGATCTAGCTCAAAGGCCTCTAATGGCGACAATCATCTCCATCTTCTTGTTTTCATCGACTATGCGCAACTAACACCTATTCTAGGGTTTCAATGAAACCCTAGCTATGTAAAGGGGCATTCTTTGCTTTCTTTCTTTATGATTTTATGTTTTTGGATAGTAATTGTATGTTTGAGGATTATGAATATATAATCGGATTTTGAATGTTAATAATGATCAATAGTATTTTGGATTTATTATTGTCTTAGATTCTTCCTTGTGCTTATTGAACCCAATGTTCTTTGATTTCTATGATTGATAGGAATATTTACATGCAATAGTGCTTATGTGATTGCGATGTTTATATCTTTTATGATTCATGCTTAAGAAAGATGGGTTATGCTACACTCTAGTTATAGGTAGACAATTCATGCCAACCAAAGACGAGTTATGCTTATATTAAACTAGTGATATCTTCTTGTCGATACTACCGGGCTTGTAGCTACGGTAGATCATAACTATCCAATCATAAATCTTAAAGTAGGAATTATAGACCCCGATGCATGGTTAGTAATGGATTTGTAATCCTAGTTCCCATTCACTCATATCAAAACAATCTTTATTATTATTTCTATAATTTCATAGTTTAGTTCATAGTAGTAGTTAAACCAACAATCAATCAAAACTTCTGTTTTCTATAACTATATAGATTAAGGTTTTATTAATTAAAGGACAAAAATAATCAATCTCTATGGGATCGACCTTTACTTCCACACTACAAATCTTTTAAAGTAAAGTATATTTTTATATCTTGATTCTGACGAGATCAATTTTTGGCGCCGTTGCTGGGGATTGAAATATTTTTGCCGTTAATTTTTAGAATCTTAATTTAGTTAGTTAGTAAATATTAGGTTAGATTTTATTTCCTTTATTTTCCAGTTAAAATTTTCAAGTCGCTAAAATTATCCATATTTTGCAGCTCTCAAGTCGTCAAATCATAGCAAGTTGGAGTGGAATAGCGGTGCACATCAGCGGAGCTTACGTGGATTATAAATAAAAATTGCAATAAAAATAAAAAATACCAAGTAAATCTACTGTGTTTTAAATTTTGCATCAAGGCACTGTAAGTTAAGGCACTGAAACGCATTAGGTGTGGAGTGAACACATGCATTAGCTAGGAAATCCGAGGCACTAGTCTTTGACGCGAATCACTGTATAATAGGACAATTGCATGAATCATAGTAGTGTTGTGTGCCTGTTTAAGTATTTGTGTATTTTATTCTCTTATTTGGTTGAGTCAGTCTTTATTGTAGTGTCATTTCCTTTAGTTTTTGATTGGTACCCGTTCGAAGCAACCTGAATTACATCCGCTTAATCTTGAACTCGAGCGAACCTTTAGAGTTCTTAGGTCTTCAACCCAAAACTTCTAGAGCTCAGTTGATGTTAGACGACGATCAACACCTAAACCGTCGTCGTTGTTTGAGTCCAAAATCCAAAGCACTCTTAAGCGTTTAAGGAAAACTAGAACTATTAAGATCGACCCTATTCTAGCGGCCGATTTTGGAAATAACGGGAATAACCAAAATAATGGAGGCAACCCTAACATCCCTCCGCCTTTGCCTCTAAAAGATTATTTTACTCCTACAGTATATACGCCACCATCATGCATAGAGTTACCGAAGGTGACTGCGTCTCACTTTGAGATCAAGTCATTGACGATTGCACTTCTTCCATCTTTTCATGGTCGCGTTAAGGAAGATCCTTACCATCATTTAGGTGAATTTCAAGATATATGTGCTACATTGAAAATTCAAAATTTAACTGATGATGAACTGAAATTGCATCTCTTTCCATTTTCTCTGAAGGATAAAGCTAAGTATTGGCTCTAATCTCTTGAGCCGAACTCTATAAGGACATAGGAGGGTTTGCATACTGCATTTTTTTCAAAAGTTTTTCCCCATCACTCGAAATAATTAAATTCAAAAATCTATAATGAACTTCACAATGCAAGATGGTGAAACACTATACAATATGTGGGAACAATTTAAAGAAATCTTACGCTCTTGTTCTCATCATCAATTTCCTAAATGGCAATTGGTACAAGTTTTCTACGAGGGACTTGTTCCCTCTTTTTGCAACATAGTTGATGATGTTTGTGCAGTGACGTTCCTCCACAAAAGTGCCGACGAAACTTGGAAAATATTCGAAACTTTAATTAAAAATTCAATGCACCAAGCTGTGTTTGTACGTCCTGAGGGATGCCTTCAACCACAAACTAAACGAGAGGCAAAGGCTGAGTCAGGTCATTCAATTGAAATTCAAGAACTATTTAGGAAACTTGACCAACTAATGATGATGGGCCATATGCAGGGCCCACCTCCTGCCGAAATATGTCAATTATGTTCCGATCCATCTCATTCTACACTTGCATGTCTGTCTGCTTCACAATTTCCAGAATTTGTAGAACAACATATCAATGCTATTCAATAATTCCAAAGACCTACTTAAAATCCTACTGGTTATAAACTGGACACGACATAGAGACCTCACCCAAACCTCTCATGGAAGTCTAATAGTGAAGGACCATATTCGTCCCAAAAACCAGAGACGATGAACTTTCCTAATGCATATAGGCCTCAACCTAATCAATACCAACAACCTCCCTTCCTTGCTAATCCTCCTAGGTATAAATCTTTTGAAGAGAGTGTGTTGGCATCGTTGAAAAATTTAGAGGCCCAATCTCAGTCACAGTCTCAACTCGTTAACTACCATACACAATCTATTGCTAAGTTAGAAATCACAAATGGGACAGCTAGCGAATACATTAAATCGTCGTAACGAAGAAAAGTTACCAAGTCAACTGGTTCAAAACCCAAAAGGGCAATATGAAGTAGGTACAGTGAGTGACCAAGTACATGCAGTTTCCACAAGAACAACTGAGCATCCTGAGGAGGTCACACCTCCTCCCGGACCTAGAAAAGATAAAGGAAAAGAAATCAACAAAGAACAAGATGGGAATAAGAATAAAGTTAAGAAGGACCCTCCATGCCTAGTACATCAAACATAACAAACCCATCGAATTACGTACCTAGGATGCCATTTCCCCCAGGCGTAGATGCCCCATCTCACTTTTCAAAGAAAGGAACAAGACAGGAAGATATTTTGGAAACCTTTAAAGAGGTAAAAAATTAATATCCCGCTTCTCGATGCCATTAAGCAAATACCACCTTATGCCAAATTTCTAAAAGACTTGTGTACTCAAAAGAGGAAGTCTCAAAACCATCTATCAAAAAAAGTCTTTTTAACGGAAAAGGTTAGCTCTATCTTCCAACACAATACGCTTAAATATAAGGACCTGAGTACACCAACAATTGCGTGTCATATAAGTGACTAATATATCCACTAGGCCCTTCTCGATCTTGGAGCGAGCGTAAGCCTACTCTCATACTCAGTGTATGAACATCTTGGTCTAGGTGAACTAAAACCAACTGCCACTACCTTACAGCTAGTAGATCATTCCATAAAAGTTCCACGTAGTGTGATAGAAGACTTTTGGTAAAGGTAGATAGGTGCTATTATCCGGTCGATTTCATTATACTCGACACAAAACTGGTCCTTGACGCTAATAAACACATCCCGGTTATCCTAGGATGTCTTTTCTTAGCTACCACAAATTCAATTATAAATTATAGGACTGGGGTTATGGATATCACATTTGGAAATATGACCATTCGACTTAATGTATTTAACGCATCAAATCAACCTCATGGGTATGACAACGAGAAGAATTGCTACGCAATATACTTAATTGATGAGTTAGTAGAAGAGGCAGCCCCTTTTATAATAACCAAAGAAGCCTTAGAAGCATGTTTATCACATTTCAATTTTAACGATTTAGATGTTGATAAATCCATTGAAGAATTGAATAACCAATTAGAATCAGGGAACACGACAAGCGTATTTCCATGGAAGCCTAAGATAGAGGCTCTTCCTCCTCTTGCACATGAACCTGCACTGCCGTCCATTGAGTGTCCACCGACGCTTAAACTAAAATCATTACCAAATTGTCTTAAATATGCGTTTCTAGGACCCAATACCACACTCCCGATCATAATAGCATTGAATTTATCTATGGACCACGAGACTCAACTATTAAAAGTCCTAGGAGATCATAGGAAAGATATTGGTTGGATAGTAGCTGACTTAAAAGGAATTAACCCGTCTGTTTGCATGCATCGAATAAACTTAGAGGAAAATGCTAAACCCTTTCCAGAAATGCAAAGACGTCTTAACCCTAATATGAAAGAGGTAGTCATGAAAGAGGTTATTAAACTCTTAGATGCGGGCATTATTTATCCGATCTCCGATAGTAATTGGGTCAACCCCACGCAGGTTGTTCCAAAGAAATCAGGCATCATGGTTGTGCCAAATGCGAAAGGAGAACTTATCCCAACCCGCCAAACTATTGGCTGGCGGGTATATATTGACTATTGTAAACTAACACCATGACCCATAAAGATCATTTTCCTCTCCCGTTCCTTGATCAAATCTTGGAACGTCTATCTGGACAAAGTTTTTATTATTTCCTAGATGGATACCCTGGTTATAACCAAGTACCTCTCTATCCTAACGACTAAGAGAAAACAATGTTCACATGTCCATTTGGCACCTTTGCGTATAGCCGCATGCCGTTTGGCTTGCGCAATGCACTAGCCACTTTTCCAGCGGTGTATGATGGAAATTTCCTCAGATATGGTTGAATTTTTTTTAGAAGTAATTATGGACAATTTCTCAGTTTTTGGTCCTACATTTGAAGAGTGTCTCCAAAATCTTACTAAAGTCCTTGCCCATTGTGAGGAAACGAATTTGGTTTTAAGTTAGGAGAATAGTCATTTTATGGTTCAAGAGGGGATAGTCTTGGGTCATATTGTATCTAAACGTAGCATAGAAGTCGATAAAGCAAAAATTGAATTGATAGATAAACTTCTGCTACCGTCTTACATCTGTCAAATTCGTTCATTTCTCGGACATGCCAAATTTTACCATCGGTTTATCAAGGACTTTAGCAAGATTTCTAGACCCTTGTGCAATTTTCTTTCCAAGGATGCCCCGTTTGTCTTTGATAATAAATTCCTTATAGCGTTTGAGACATTGATAACTTTACTTTCCACGACCTCGGTAATCCAATCACCTGATTGGACTCTTCTGTTTGAACTAATGTGTGATGCATCTAATTACGCCATTGGGGCCATTCTAGGTTAGAAAGTCAATAAAGTCCCTCATGTTATTTATTATGCTAGTAAGGCTCTTAATGACGCGCAATTAAATAACACTACTACTAAAAAAGAATTGCTCATAGTCATGTTTGTCCTTGATAAGTTCTATTCATACCTATTAAGGGTCTAAGGTTATTGTCTATACTGACCACGCCACATTACGTCATCTCTTAAACAAAAAGGAAACTAAACCGCGTTTAATCCATTGGATCTTACTCCTTTAGGAGTTCGATTATGAAATAAGAGATAAAAAAAAGGATCCAAAAATGTAGTCTCCGACCACTTGTCGCAAATCTTGGTTGACTCTAATGGCATTATTCCCCTTCAGGATTCGTTCCTGGACGAACAACTATTTGTGATATCTAATGTGAAGCGTCCGTGATTTAGCGATATCAAAAATTACTTAGCTACTGCATATGTCCCTCCTACATGGTCTAAACAAGATAAAGATCGATACTTCCAATCAAATCATACGACGTTGTATTCTAGAGAGTCAGTTTAACTCCATTTAAAATTTTTGTCACTCTTTAGAATGTGGAGGTCACTTTGGTGGCCGTTATACAGCCGCTAAAGTACTCCAGAGTGGGTTGTACTGGCCGTCTCTTTTTAAAGACGCTCATGAATATTGCCAAAAGTGTGTGCGTTGCCAAAAAACTGGTAATATGTTACGTCGTGATGCAATGCTTCTCACACCAATCCTGATAATTGAAATTTTGACGTGTGGGGTATTGATTTTATGGGACCGTTTTCGTTGTCCTTTGGTTTCAAATATATTCTAGTCGCGGTCGACTACATTTTCAAGTGGGTGGAGGTAGTAGCGACGAAAATGAATGACCATAAAGTAGTAATACAATTTATAAAAGATAATATCTTTTGTCGTTTTGGTACACCGCGAGCTATTATAAGTGACGGTGGCATACATTTCTGTAATCGTCCTTTCGAAGCCCTTGTACACAAATATTCAGTTACTCATAAGGTTGGAACCGCATATCATCCTCAAACTCAAGGTCAAGTTGAAGTCTCTAATAGAGAAGTAAAAACATATTAGAAAAAAATGGTATGTCCCAATCACAAGGATTGGTCGTAAAGACTGAGCGACACGCTTTGGGCTTACCGCACTACGTATAAAACTCCTATCGGGATGTCCCCATATTGATTAGTGTTTAGAAAAGCATGCCACTTACCCGTTGAATTAGAGCACAAATCGTATTGGGCTGTTAAAGCCTTTAATCAAGATATAAAATTGGCAGGATGTCACCAAAAGCTTCAATTACAAGAACTTGAAGAATTATGAAATGAGGCCTATAAGAATGCGAGAATTTATAAAGAATGATCGAAAGCATTCCAAAAAAAATGATCAATCATAAAAACTTCAAGGTCGGACAACGTGTATGGCTATTTAATTCAAAATTAAGGTTATTCTTGAGTAAACTACGTTCATAGTAACGTAGGTGTTTCCACATGGAGCGATCGAAATACAAGATACAAACGGCGGAACACCTTTAAAGGTAAATGGCCAACAACTTAAGCCATACCGAACTGAGGAGACAGATGAAAGAGAGATTGAATCCATAGATTTGGTAGATCCGATCTATTTCTACTGAGCACTTGCATCGGTCAAGCTGGCGACATAAAACCTAGTGCTTCTTGGGAGGCAACCCAAGCATTTGATAGAGTTTTCTTTAATTTTGTACACTGTTTAGGAGTTTTTCAGCCAATGTCTGAGTTTTTGAGTACCCAACAGAAGAAAATTTGATCATTTAAATCCTTCTACAAGAGAACAAGTGAGAAAAGAGGAAAAGATCAAGTCGCGCGGGTGGCCCGCTCGCGCGAGATTTTTCCTTAGCAAATTTTTTTAAACTTCTTTATATATACCCTCAACATCAAGTCGCGCCTCAAATCACGTGCGTGAGGGCATATTGCCCGAGAGGCCCGTTCGCGCGATTATTTGACTTAGAAAATATTTTTATGAACCTTAAAACAGACCTCAGATTTACCTTGAGGAGGGACTGGCGCGCGCGAATGTCGTTCGTGCGACCTCCCCTTCTATCTATAAATAGGGCTTCTCAGCCCTTTTTTATATCTCTCTCTTCTCTCTCGCGATTTCTCTCTCCCCCTCTCTGTGTTCTCTCTCTCTCTCTCTCTCTCTCTCTCTCTCTCTCTCTCTTTCTTTCTCCATAGATCTCCTCTCCCTCCCACAAACACAACCACCAACCACCACCACCACCAGACGTCGGGCCACTGTCGCCGAACGAAACCAACGCCGCAACACTACTGCAAATCGCGGTCAAGTTTTCGTCTCTGCATTTGCTGTTCTATCTACGCAGGTATATATACATACATATCTATACAGATCTTTAAACATATATATATACACATATAGTTACATCTCAAAACCCTAACCCTTGATTTGAGCAACACTGATCAATTCTAGGGTTAAAATTTGGGGCTTTATATCTGTACTTGTGTATGTCTATATGTAGGTATATACACATATACTGATATAGATATATATAGATAGATACATATATATATACATGTATATATTCAGTGCCATACACACCTGAACTTCTCCCACCGATATGCTACACAACCCCTAACCCTAGTTAGGGCTCTAAAACCTCAATTATGATTATAAAAAAAATCTCAAAATTCCAAATCTTGCTCCCCAGTGCGTTGAACCAAGTTTAGTATACAATCTAATTCCGAGACTTGAATCTAGATCTTAGTTGCAAAAGGGTTGGACAAAGCAATTTTTTTGGCAAGATCATAGTGCACTCAACTTTCCAAAGCCCTGATCTTAAACTCAATTAAAACATACCCACAGACACAATGTTTAGGGTTTGTAATTTGGGGATTTTATCTACATGTGTACATACATATGTAGGTATATGTATATATATAGATATGTATCTATTTACACAAATAGGTACGTACATATTTATGTGTATATAGTCACCCCACACATGGATTCATCCACACATTCATTCACAAACCCTAAGCATCACTTACATGCTCTCGAATAGGTTTGACTCAAGCCAGTTATACATTCTATGAACATTAAAGTGTATTCTAGAATGGTTAAACTGTTATTTTCTTTTGAATCTAGAATGGTTAAAGTGTTTAGTCACATTCCTAAACCTATTATTCAATTAACTTGACTAATTTCTTAAACAATGCTCTTTTCCAATTATTCGATGGCCATGGATTCATTTTGAAGTTAAATCAAAATTTGGAATAAAGTTCATTGACGTTATCAAACTTGACGTTTCACTCTAAAGCATTAAGGGTACATTTGATCAAATTAAGTACCGAGAATCAATTGCTGCATTTATATACTGAATCTTGTTAGAAATTTATGAGTGCAACACTAAAATTAGTAATTGACAAATGAAATGCATTCATTATTTATTTTCAATAAAAGATTGTCAATTCACATTGTTAGTGATGTGTTAGTAGTGGTACGCTATCAAACAAACCCTTAATGCTTTAACATTGACTTAATGTTCTCACGGAATGTGCCGTACTTGTTTACTGATCCCGAATTACAAATTATCCTTTTTGAAATAAGACCATAACATATTTAGCGCTACCCATAACTAACTTGTGAACCTAAAATCATCACCTCAACTTAAATTTCGACAAATGAGATACCTTTGAATATATTTACATTGTTCATTGAACATGCGGCAAGTACCCCATGACTTGCCACAATGTGTGTGCCCTTGTCGGGACGATGAGTGGGAATGGGGCATTCCCTTATCACAGCTAGGTGTCACCTTGTGGACCCTATTTTATTTTATTTGCAAAAAACTATATTGATTGTATCCCTTGCCAGAATTTCTTTGTTTGCAGGTGATCTTTCCTTCTTCCCACCCCCCTCCCCTTCCCCTTTTTTTTTTTTTTTTTTATTTTTCTAGGCTAGTATACAATTTTAAAGCGGACATGTTTTTTTCCCTTTTCACCCACGCCCACCTATAAACCATGACCAAACGAACCGTTAAATCCGTGTCCAGTTCTCAACCAGCACAGAAAAATCCAAAGGGAAGGAAAAACAAACAGATCCTAACTCAAATGACCTCTCACCTAAATACGCCAATCGCGATCTTAATTATGAGACTGCCATCGATGCTGATTTCATTGTGTCTGATGTTGATGCTAGGTGGGACCACAACACCTTGACCGCCTAAAATTTGGCCCCACCGCTCTTTTTTTTGAAATCCAGACCTAATCAGCTATCCTCACCTCGTCTGCCTATTCTACCAAAACCTTTGTTACCATAAAGAATCATTAAGGCAACACGCCTACCTAGGCACCACCGTAGAAGGCCATACCATTACCCTCAACCTTGATAACATCGCTAATGCCCTACAGCTCCCCTCTCACTCCTATGAGGTCCCAAAACTAAATGTCCTATCCAGACAACACCATTTCACCCACATAACACAGGACATGTGCGACGGCCGCACTAGTTCGGGGCAGACTATTCAACGATCACATATGCCCCGACAGATGTGGTTCGACGACCACGTGTTCAAACGAAACCTCTACCCTCTAGGCCATGAGCTGGAGAGAACAAAAGAGATACACCATGCCCTCTACGCCATCTATTACGGTGATTAGTTTTACCCTGATTTGATTATCATGGAGGGCATGCGTATAGCTGGCCACATTATCGACCATGATGCTGACTCCAAACTCCTCCTGCCTTATTCCTGAATAATCACAGCGATCCTCTGATCCAAAGCCTTCCTATACCTTCAGATGAGCCTGTTGATAGACGTATCCCGGAGTTCGCTTCCACCGAATGGAAGTTAAGCCTTGACCGATTAGATATGGAGGTTAGGAGGGCTAGGGATCGGGCCTAGGCACGTCGTGAGAGAGAGGCACATCATCCACCTTTCCCAGAGGATACGCCATATGCTTGGACCTATGGCAACGTTTGTGCCTTCAGAGACGAGACCCTCTGGCTGTAGTCATACATGCGCTCATACTTCCAGCTGCCTCATCCTGACCACTTAGAGGATATCTTAGCCCAGGGAGAGACCGCTTATTAGTTTGCATTTCCATGACCTACGCAGCATGCTGCTAAGGTGGTTGGTGAGGATAAGGAAGCTGCTGAGGCTGGTGAGGAGGAGGAGGAGGCTACTGAGGCTGGTGACGAGGGAGGTGATGACGAGGGTGGGAGTGATGGTAATGGTGATGGTGATGGCCAGGGGGGTTCTGGGTTGGAGTTGGTGTTAGTTGAGGGCGAGGATGACTAGGGGTTGGGTGATAGACATCTTTTTCACTTTTTACTTGTATTTGATGGGTAGGTATCATACATTATCAGATAGTTGGCATGTATATTCTTTTATTTTGATTCTATTCCTTTTACATTTTCTTTCTGTTCTTAGGATTCTGATGTATCCGGCTTCGACCGGTTTAGTCTTTTTTTATTTTTTTCTTTTGTTTTTCTATTTAGGTCAGTATCTATTATTTTGGCACTCGTTCTTTTCTTTAAGTTTCTTTTTGGTTTGGTTATATTCCTGAAACTTACATTAGTCATATTATACAGTTAGCTTTATTGCTTATTGGTTACTCATCTATATCCATGGTTATTTAAGAAATGTTTTGAATTACAGACTTATGCGACCTTCTTAATACTTGTTAATCACGAGCAAATCTCGTACCCCATGCATTATTCAAGAATCTACAAGGTTCAGGTTTGGGGGAAGTGCTACCCAAAATTTTATTGTTAGTAGGATACATAAGTTATAACATTAGACTTTTTATTGATGCACATTCTAAATAACCAATAATGCCAATTTTGCTTTTTGATTTGTTAATAGAAACTAATTCAATTGTAGATCGTGGTTAATTTTTTTTTCCAGGTTTATAGTTTCAACAATCCATACTTCTTACCTCTGTCTTCTATTCATATTTTCAAACTAGTACTATGGATCACCCTATATTTCCTCCATCTTCACCTGATAGGAACCTTAGTAAGTTGAGTGGTCATTCTGATTCTAGTTTATCTACCAACGATACCTCACCTAGATCAAACGTACCTAAAGTCAAATCCTATGGTCTAATCGGCCATCCCAGTTGTGACCCCTATTCATGGTACCATCGTCGTCCTTGCGTCCCCATTCTTGTTTATTCCGATTCTTCAGACGACGAGGATGATTTGTTTGGTAATGACTCCACATTTATTGATGGTCCCTATGGAGCACCCCCCCGACTTCCTTAGAGTCTTCCTCTTCTTTAGATTTGACCGAGTATTCGATCGATGACGACGAGGACGAGGATAATAAGGGAGTTGTACAAAGTCTAGGTGATATCCATTTCGTTGAGCCTATCGAGACCTCTGTCGCTTCGCCTGAGGTCACATATTCTTATAGGGACTTGTCGGATTACATTTCGAACATTGTTAGACAGTGACCTGGACACTCGGATTGGTCCCTAGAGGATATCGCTTCCATTTTGCACCCTACAATGGTCCAGAGGAGGATGAGGTGGACTTAGCTCCAGAGATTGAGGAGGAGGATAAGACATAGTTGATCCCATTTGATCACGCGGAGCATCCAGATTGGGAGTTCATAGATACATATCATCGTGATGATGCACCACCTACATTAGATGCTTTCAGACGTGCTGGTTATCTTTACCGAGGAGTACATTCATGTCATTGTCATGTTCCCACCGGTATAAGGACATGCGGTTACTAGGTTTGGGGGAAAGTATCATGGATTTTTGTTTAGTAGGAGTAGTAGTTCTACTTTTGTTTATTTTTCGTTTTTTAGTAGCTTTAGTAGCTCTAGTCAATTTTTTTAAGAATTTTTCTTTTTTAATTTCATTTATAGTTTTCAATTCCTTAATTCGTTGTAAAAAAAAATTAAAAATAAAGTACGTATTCTTAATATTTTCAACATTCAATTTCGTTCTTGATTGATTAGAGTTCATTGAGAACTTGAGGTTAAGAGGGTACATAATCCGATGTCTACTAAAGTTATGAAGGTATGTCTTGAAAGTTATATATCGTTGGAATCAATGTTTTATATCTTGAACTTGCATACTTACTTATGCATGATATTTAGTCATGTGGATGCATGTTTATATTTGAACTATAATATATTTTGGATTTCTGGATAGCAACATTGTGGAGACTAAACCGGTGAGCTTTATAGCCTTTCATCCTTGTTTGAGGGTTATAAGATTACTTTATCGAATCTCATCGACAAAGCGCATTATCTTGTTGATTAGTCTCAGTTTTTTTCTTCTGTATTTTGATTGAAAGTCGAGTTAGTATTATAATTACCATGTTTAATGATAATAAATATATTTAACATTGAAAGATCATGTGACCTTAGGAGACGATAGTAGGTCATTCTTCAATCTAAACCCCCTTTTGGCATTTGACCTACCCATTACAATAATTTTATATCCTTAGTTAGCCATTTGAGCCTTTAAATAATTCATTTTCTTCGTTCACCCATTATCATACCCACTCCGATTCAGAGTTCGCTAAGATTCACCTTATGTGTATATATGTGATTATAGACCTTTTATTAGGATTTCTACTTCTTGTATGCATTGTATATTTCAAAATCGCAGCTGGATCCCGGGTAAGTTCTCTTGTACCCTATTGCATATCATATTGCTTGCTAATCACTTATTTGGTTTTGAATGATATTTTATCATTTGCAATCTTGCACCCTTTAGACTTGCTTTAGTAATGTATATTTATATGTATGTATTAGTTGAGGGCATGCTTGGACTTTAATTTGATTAAAATGATGTTGAGTAGAGGCCTATCACAAGATAGGATAAGAGAGGGTGTTTTAGTCCGCCAGGCTCCTTCCATCTCATTCCATAATCCCCAGACCTAGAAATTTCTGGTTTCCAAAAGATCGAATGATTCTGCCAGTTGTAGACACCCCATTTTGACCAAATATCTTAGGGGAGTGTTACCTCCAAGTCCAATGATGATAATGTTCGGCTAACTTAGGGTTTCCAAGGTGATTCAAACTCTTCAAAAGGCTCTTCGATTCCAAAAGAAAGGAGGAAAAATGGAAGAAAGTAAAGAAAATGGCACACGGCGAAGCCTTGGCAGTCATGTGGTGCCGCAACGACAGTCATTGGGTGCCGTGGCGGGAATCATTGATAGCCGCACTGGCAATCACTGAGTGCCGTAGAGAACTTGTCAAACACAGCAGAAATAGAAGCAATTTTGAAAGCAAACAGGAATAAAAAGAAGAAGAAATAAAGAAAAAAGAAATTAAAAACAAGGCAAAATAAGATGCACAAAAGACGGTAGTCCATGAGTTGTCTGTGGCACTTCCTGAGTGCCATTGCGGCACTCGATGAATACCATTACGGCAATTGGCGAGTGTTGCTCCAGCACTTATTGAATGCCGCGGACAACTCCACCAAGTGCCGTGTTTTTCAATAGTCTACTTTTTGAAATAGTACGCATTGTACCAACAAAAGTACATATGAAATTAGGGTTTTTACCTCAAAATGACTGAAATACCCCTAAAAAATTAGCCTATATAAAGGGAGTGAATATTCCATTACAAGGGATCCTCTTTTTGGGCTTGAATCTTGAATCTCTTGGATATTGATATTCTTTGAGATAATTAGGGGAATCTTAGAGAGAATTAAGAAAATTAAGAAGTAAGTTATTGCATGGGTTAGAAGAAGAGCTTGAACAACCTTTGAAAGACCTTCAAACCACAAAGAAGTTGAGGATAATTGGAGGTAAATTCTAGACTAGTTAGTCCTTAATTTAGGTTCAATCACAATTTATAGAACTACTTAGGTTCCTTTACACATTTTCAAAATGTCTCTTCCTACCTCATTTCATCACACACCACTAGAATTGTGATTGAACCTCTATTTGTTCTTTTCATTTGATTTGGATCAAAGTAGCTTAGGGTTTAAGAATAAATAAATCACAAAGCAAAGTCTAACTTGGAATATCACTTGAACTTTGATTTCCTTTCTTTTGTCATATTTCTTCTCTTGGGATTCTTGAGATCCTCAATATCTCATTTGATTCCCATAAGTTGGTCTCTTATATTCTCTATGAACTTGTGATTCAAATGGGAATAGCTATATTCATATATAATTAGTAGATCCAAGTCTTAGTTCATGACTTAGGTCCTCGAATTTGAAGTCTTTTGGAATCCTTTCCATGTTCCATTAAGTCTCACATGATTAGTCTCAATCGATCGAAGGCTCGATCGATCTAACTTTCTCGATCGATCGAGACCCGTATTTTAACTAGGCGTCGTTTAGACACTTCCTCAGTTTCTCTCTTCCTCTTCCTCACTCTCGAGCGCTTGGAAACAAAGAGAGAGCTCGGGCGATTTTGATCTCCCCTCATCAATCACGTTGTTTGAGGAGTCCCTGGTCCCTCTGATCGTCATCATCATCATCATCACTCTCATCCTCCCTCTGCACATATACCCGAGGTAAGGTCCCAAGAACCCCCTCTCATTCATTTTCTTCAAATCCTTACGGGGGAGCCCCCCATTGGTCCTTGAACCAATTATTGTTAATTTTTGTTCTCTATTTTGTGTTTGCGGTCCATTCCCGTTCGTTTTCCTGTCACTGCCAATTTTCTGTGCTCGATCGATCGAGGAGGGTTCAAGCGATCAAAGTTAACCCCTGTTCAATCGATCGAAACAAGTTCGATCAATCAAACTAGAGCAGTGGAAGTTTATTTTATTTTCTTCCCTTTTGTGATCTGTTTCTTGTTTTTCTTCCATTTTAGGTCTTTTGCAATGAACCCTATCACAGGGTATCACAAGGCTAAGCCACTAGATCTCACTATTCCAGATCTGATACCCGATCACGATTTTGGAATGCCGAAGAACGCGTATAGTTCAACCGCTACTTTGACATGCGTAAGGTTATATTGGAGCGATCATTAGAGTCCGTGTGGCTATCAGCTCCGTGGTTCCTGGCATGGCTCAGAGACATGCTTCTTTGGTAAGACATGTTGATTCAAACCAAAAATATCAACATCAACTGGGTTTGTGAAGCCTGCTCTTTGATGATCAAGGATCACGCAGCTCCGTTCACATATCGATCCTTCTTTCGCGGGCACGAGATCATTTTCAGCCCTACCACAGTATTTGCTGCTCTGGGGGTATCTGAGGTGCTAGATTGTTTTTATCCTCAGCTACCAGGAGCCCCAGAGATCCCTCCAGCCATGATTATCCTTGAGTTTACAAGAGGTGCTGTCCAGTTTTGGAACAACGAGTCACTCATCGAGGTTAGATTTCTTATTGAGGACTATCATCTCCTCCATCTAGCGCTGGTCAACTGCATATTGATGACTTCTTACCACAAGAAGTTGGCAGCGTGGTAGGCTCGGGCTTTGTATTCTATTGGGACAAGACAGCGAGTCTGCCTGTCTCGCCTCTATATCGACTTCTTCGTCCAGCCTACGCGGTATATTGCTGCCAAGCGCCATCTGAAGGGTGCTTGGCCTATACATCGGGTTATTGAGCAGGCTAGACTACTTCTGTTGGCCACAGACACGATTACTCAGGCCTTCAGTCGATTTGACAAGATAGCGGTTTGCCGTTCTGATGCGCAGAAAAAGTGTGAGCTGAAGGGAAAAGCTAAGGTTAGGGCGAAGAGGAGGAGAGGAGGAGGCACCGATACTGAGGGTGGGGCTTCTGGGACACCCACAGAGGTTGAGGAGCTAGATTCTGATGACGAGGTTGATCCTCGCATTAAGGTTGTGCAATTCGAGCTGAGACAGCGGTCTCAGGCTCCCACCCAGGGAGAGTCTTCTTCTTCTTCTGTACCTCTCCCAACTATTCATGAGTTACTTATAGAGGAGAAAGAGGCCCGGATCAGACTCGAGGACAAGATGGATCGCATGACGACACTACTTGAGGCTGTATTGATTCAGATAGGGATCGACCAGTCTCTACATACACCTCCACCACCCACTACCGGACCTTCATCCTTAACTCCACCTCCACAGGTTGATCTTTCTGCTCCATCTACATCGGCGGCACCACCGTCTACTGAGACACCGCTTCCACCACCTCTAATCGTGGCTGACCCATTACTATCTACACCAGCTACCCCGACTGTGAGTGACCCGGCGACGGTTCCTACTGTTGCTAAGGGTGGAGGTGAGGATGATCCTGCCACACCGATTGTGATCCTATCTGATGTTGGGGATGAGTAGGTTATATCTTTTGAGTGGGAGAGTTTTGTTGTATTTTCGTTTATTATTGTTTCTCTCTCTACATTTTGCATGGATATTTTGGGACTGCTTGGATGGTTTGGATTGTATGGATTTTATTATCACTGCTCTGCTGCTTTCTTTGTTTTATCATGCCTATGATTGGTTCTGTTATTATGGATCTCATGCTCTATTTTTCATATTTTATTTTGTTTAATCTTGGCTGCTTGGAGTTTGTATGTCTTTACAGATTGCTATGCTTATGGTGTTTGTTTGGCATTATTAGGTGATATCTCTCTCATTATTTTGAAAATCAGCTTCTGAGGACATTGCAATTTTCAGTTGGGGGTGGGATATAGATAGATAATCACCTGCACATTTTACCTGCACATGTTTTTATTTAGTAATCTGGAGAACTTTATTGCACATATCGTACAATCTCTATTACAATTGAATTAAACTTATAAAAAAAAAGAAAAAATAAAAATAAAAAAAGAAAAAATAGAATTTTACTTTCTGAACTTTATTAGTAGAACGACTTTGAATATTCACTTCTATTCAGCTGTTATCAAGCAATGGTACATTCATACTATTCTCATCTTTTTATGAATTAAGTTCACGCGTTTTTCTAGTTTCACTAGGATAAATGCATATGTTGACAATTCATGTATCCAAAACCCTTTTGCACATGTTAATAACTATGTAGAAAACCTAAAATAAGGGTTAATACGAATTTTGTGCTTTAAAGAATAAGTAGTGGAAATTAGTCACCCTTAGTGAGCTTTTGAATCCAATCTTCAATTCTGAGGGAATTATCACATTATTCGAATTGTTTTCTTGAATAAGCGTATTAAAATTCGTTGAATAGTCTCTAATTCTTCATTTTTGCTGCTTATTAGAGGAGGACGTTTAGGATTTACCAATTAAACTCAATGAACACTGGAGTGTTAAAAACTAAGAAGTTGAGAAAATGATTTAAGCCATCGTTATTCGCTCCTTACCTTTCCATATATCTATATCAACATTCCAGAATATGCGTTGTTATCAATCCCTCACCTAGTAAATACTGACAAGTCTATTATGAAAATCTAAATCCCTAATCTTACGCTTTGACCTCAATGAACCCCATTGCACATCTAATGTGATTAAATTGTTGAAGTGTGTGACGAGGAGTGAGTAAATGTGGGAGGGACTGCATAAAAGAGAAAAGGAAAGAAGGAGTCCAGGTTATAAAATATATATATATGAGAATAGAGGATGGTTGGAATAAAGTGAAGTAAAATTACTAAACTCAATCACATGCTAAAGATGTGCGATTTCTTACCCCTTTCATTTCTGTCCTACTATATAAAAACCGAAAAGTCAAAGCCTTAATGATTTTTAACAACTTAGTTTGAATATGAACGTGTAATTTGAGTTATCTACGGTATTTCGCTCCTCTAGTAAGTAGTATCCCTTTCATGAGACTATACACTCTAAATGTCCGTCTTTTGTGGAGTCAAGTATGAAAGCATTAGTATCTAAAATTTCACTCTTATCAAAGCTTTTATACCATGTGCAATCATTATTAAACAAGTTTCAGTGAGATGTTCATTCTTGAGTGTAAACCCATGTGAGAATTGAGTTGAAACTACAAGTTCGGAGAGTACAACAGTCTAAACAACTCTAAATAAAGTTTGATGTATAGCTGTTAACTTCGCATACACACACACGGATACATGGAGGTGATGCATATGTTGTATTTGCCCTAGTGACATGAGGAGCATGTGCATTTCTTTCATGGTTTGAATGAGGATGATATGTTTTGTAGAGCTAAGTTTACAGTTGTATGAGAGGAAGTGTTTACAAGTTATTCTATATCTCTTTGAGTTTTAAATTGGAGAATTTTGTGGGTACATTCACTACAAACCCTCACGAGACAACACTCGTCCGCTAGGGGGACCTAGGGGTTTAACGGCTTGTTGCATTCGCTAAATGCAACCGCGATTCCTACGAAAGTGAGTTAGGTAGTTTTTTTTTATTTAGCTTAGTTTGCCTTAGTTTAATTTAATTTATTTTATGATTAGTCGTTGTAGTAGTAGTTAGTTTATTTTTATTTTGCTCTATTACTAGGGGCTAGCAATTCGCTAGTTGGGGGTTGTGACAAGCAGGGGTATTTGTAAAATACAACCGCGCTAAAAGAAGAAATTACGTTAATTTAGTTCACAACTCCTTGTGTTATCTGCACTTTGTGTTACAATGCTAATTTTTACACAATATGATTAATCTCTGATAAGTTGTATTATTTTAGTTCGTTATTTGTGCAGATTACTATTCGGCGGTGCAAAGAAATGAATAGAAAGATAAAAGGAATGCTCTAGGTTAAAGAAGGCAAAACAAACATGAACAGTGAGTCTCAAGCGATCGAAGTTATCTCAAGCGATCGAGTGTTCGATCGATCGAATAAAGTTCAAGCGCTCGAGCATTCCAGAAGTTCAATCGATCGAGAGATGTTCGATTGATCGAACATGGCGTTTATCAAAATTTATGCGCACGCAGCAGAAATGGAATTTGTAACCCTAGCTTTAGAGTGTAGTATATATATGTGTTATGTCAACGTCCTGAGGACGCCCACTTTGGTTTTTATCAGTTTATAGAGAGTAGCGACCTTTGTCTTGTGTTTTTGTAGGTTTTATCACAGATTTTTATTGTCTAGCTTGGTTTCTCTTAATTATAATTGAAGTCTGTTATTCCAGGTTACTTCTTATCATTTTATTTACATTCTACTTGCTGTTTATTGTAGTTTAATCTGTCTATCTTATAGATTTGCATGTTAAATTGTATTAAACCATTAGTTTTCATAGTTTTTATGATTAAATCTCAACCAAACATGCCTTTAATGAATATTCACATTAAAAACAAACCTAAGATACTCCAGACCATGTCTGAGTAGTCCTAGGGTTGGGAGATCGCGATGAAGTAGTGATCTCCAGCCTCTGCCATGGAGTAGTATAAAACCTGCATTCGATCGATTGAAGTAGTTCGATCGATCGAAGCAGACACATAGTCAAGCGATCGAAGACAGTTCGATCGCTCGAGAGATGAAGATATTCGATCGATCGAAAGCGCGTCGATCGATCGAACTCTCTGATTCTTGAGTAGTCTTTTTGCAGGATTCCAAGACTTTCTGCTTTTGAGATTTGTTATTAAACTGTCCCCAAACGCTCAGTTTGTCAAAACAGTTTCATTACTATAAGCCTCAAGGCCTTTTTCTTCAATAACTTTTGCAAGCCATTTTGAATGCTAATACCATTCAGAATGCAAGACTTAACTATTGTTTTAAATTACCTTCATGTATTTTGATTTAACTGTGATGATATAGTCCTGGCCATGAAAGGACTATTGATTCTTATTTTTAGAAAATACGGAATACTGTATAGAGATACACTCCTTAGAGCTTAAAAGTAATTGCATGGTAGATGGCATGATCACTGTGGACTCATGTGATCCCAACATTCCATTTTTATAAAGAGACACGTTTTAAATTCTCGCTTGAGTGGATTAGTTAATTAGTAGTTTAATTTAATTTAGTTGCTTTATTTTAGTGGTTACTTCGTGGAACTTTGTGTTCTACAACCTTTCAAATATTGATTTTTATTTTTCCTTTTAGAGATTAATCTAGGTATTTAGTTTAACACCTTTCCTGTGAGATCGACCTGGTCTTAACCAGAGTACTACTTGCACGATTACCTACACTTGGGTATAGCACACAAGCGCACACACATTTTTAGCCGTGTCAACTATAATAGTTGATAGTTATTATTTTGTTTCAAGGCAGTCTGTGCCTTAAGGTGATCCCGTGCTGTAATATTTACTAAGTTAGAAATGTTTTGTAAGCCTTGATTGCTCTACTCTGATTTATGGTTTTATGTTGTTCGACGTTTGGGACAGAGTTGATCCTTGAAACTGTCGCGACCTACGGGTCCATAAAGGAAATTAAGCGTTTTCCATATTTATGCTACGTTGGGGCTTGACAGGATTTAGTGGTATCAGAGTTAGGTTATCTCAGAATAGTTTAGCCAGGTTAGGGTTTACCAGTATAGACCCTATTCCACATTCTGTTAGCTTAAGCTTTGCACACCCGATGATATGACAGGAGGAAAAACCCGGAACCCAAACTCCTAAGATTATCTCTATCCTGATTTAAGTTAGTAACTTTTTATCAGGTATGGATCCAGCTCAGCCACTCTATGTGCCAGACAGGTTTGGAGGGCATTTTGTGACCCCGAGGGTAGTAGTCCCAGCTTTCCTTGACTTATATCACACCGTCATTGAGCAGCTTGCCACGACGACTATAGTATCAGATCTGTGGCACCAAGTTCATGTTGTGGTTATTGTTGACTTGACCTGTATTCGTCTTAAGCTTCATTACTTTGCAGAGGCTCAGCGATTATTGCTAGACGAGATTTTAAGGCTGGTTAATAGTGATGCTTTCTATCTTTCCCTTGAGATCCAGGTTGTGCACGCTCATCTCGCACAACTGGAGATGCCCCCGTCGGTAGTTCCCGTGGTTGAGGATGATGACGATGATGACATCATGGTTATCCTTATTGATGGGGAGGTTGTAGGGGAGGACGTCATAGGTCTAGATGACTTTGTTGCCGACCTTGAGGAGGAGCTAGCCCTTGAGCTAGTTTTTCTTGAGGAGGTGTCAGTTGAGGTAGATGCCCCAGGGCTTGCTCTATCACCAGCCTCTCAGAGCGGTGATTATGATCTTGTGGGTCCCTTTCAGGTTCAGCAATTTTGCCTAGTCAACTCATTGGATTTGCTCATAGCTGCCTACGGAGACGATTGATGATTTAGATATGACCTTATACATATTAACTATTTTTGGACTAGTAGCTCTATCTCTTTTTGCAAGCTGTATTTACATGCATTGGAGTATAGGGCAATGACCCCATTTTTGTGACATCTAACTCACACATAGATGAAGTACGTCCTAACTCATATAGATAGGGTAGGCATTAACTGATCATGCATGCTTTTTGTATCAACTTGACAAGAAGTTATATAGAGAATTACTCTTTTGAATGTTATTATTGTTTAAACTGTTTACCCTTACTGCCTCATATCATTGCTTTATACATATTTCTCATTCTTGCATCATTGACATGCATTTAGAATGGCTGGAAGACAAAGGAGAAACAGGAATTTAATTGAGTAAGCACCTGTGACTGCTGATCCCACGGGAATGTTTGAGGCTTTCGTTAGGCACCTTGAGAAGATTAGTAATACGAATGAAAACTGACGAGACCGCCAAACTGGGGATAAGCTGTTGGAGAGATTCTGTGTACTAAGGCCCGAGCAATTTGCGGGTACCACAGAACCCTAGAAAGCTAAACAATGGTTAAGGTAAATGGATCGTATGTTCGAAGCTGTTCAATGCAGTGAAATGGATAAGAGGAGGTTAGCTACCTTCTAGTTGACCGATGCCGCCACAGATTGGTGGGACTCGGTGATAGCCACCATTGGAAACACAGTTGCTATGTGAATGACGTGGATTGCATTTAAGGGGAGATTTTTGGAAAACTATTTTTTGGCTACAGAGAGGCACAGCAGGGAGAAAGAACTCATGGATTTGACTCAGGGAACTAATTGGTACAAGAGTACACCACTCAGTTCGAAAGACTGTCTCGGTTTACC
Source organism: Hydrangea macrophylla (assembly GCA_033977485.1). Lineage (NCBI taxonomy): Eukaryota > Viridiplantae > Streptophyta > Magnoliopsida > Cornales > Hydrangeaceae > Hydrangea > Hydrangea macrophylla. The sequence continues at coordinate 31,977,693 of CM066993.1, forward strand.
CCTCATATGGTTGATACTGAGGAAAAGAGGATCTGTAAGTATAACCCAGGGTTAACACCACAGATTTGCCGCCTGACTCTCGGTCACCTAGATAAGTCTTTCAAGGGGCTAGTTGGCCTGGTCACTGATCTGGAAGAAGATGCTCGAGTGAACCGCAAGCAATTCGAATTTTGGCCACCCCAGAGGGGTAATTTTGGAAATAAGCCACCGGTATATCATAGGTAAGGGTAGAAGAGGAATTTCGACGGAAGCAAGAAACCTCAGGCTATTACCTATCCAACTTAGCCCCGAGTTAGAGAAGGAAGTAGTGGTGGGAAGTATTTTAACTGTGGCAACCCGAGTCATCTGGCTCGAGATTGCAAGGCACCAAGGCATGCTACTCAACAGGGGATAGTTTGCTATAACTGTGGCGAACCAGGCCACATCAGCAAGTTATGTACTGCTCCTAAGCAGGTGGCGTATGGTCAATAGGGTCAAACTCGCCTAAATGCTATTATTTTGATGCCGCTGGATATGATGGAACTATTTATGAAGAAGGAGAATATGGAGAAGCTCAGCCCGATCAGCAAGCTATGGAAAGTACATTAACCTTGTTTAACTCCCAAGTTAAAGTTTTTATTTGATACGGGTGCTGCACTTTCATTCATATATGTTAATACTATCCAAAGATTGGGTATTCTACCACACTGTTTAGAGAAAGCTTTGAGGGCTATCTCACCTTTAGGAGCTGCCGTCAAGTTGGGACATGTGTGCAAGGACTATCCTCTACAGATAGGAGACTATGAGGTCTTATCTAGATTGATTGTCCTATAGATGAAGAAGCTTGACATGATATTAGGGATGAATTGGCTCACTCAGAATCAAGCAAGTTTAGATTGTACGAGGAAGAGAATTACATTCTCCGATAATAGGAATCAATCCTTTGATTTCCAATGTAACCCTTTGAGAGATATGTTCCTCACGAGATGTTTGGCTAACATCGAAGTTGTTAGTACAGAAGCGACAGTGTCATCTATAACTGTAGTCAAGGACTTCGAAGAAGTATTTCAAGACATTTCTAGTTTACCGCCCGAGAGAAGTATAGAGTTCTGTATTGAGCTTATACCGGGTACCGCACCGATCACAAAAGTTCCCTATAGAATGGCCCCCGTCAAACTATCAGAGTTGAAGGAACAAGTACAAGAGCTTGAGAATTTTGGTTTTGTACGTCCAAGTACATCACCTTGGGGAGCACCAGTGTTATTTGTGAATAAGAAGGACGGAACACTCCTATTATGTATCGACTATAGAGAATTGAACCGAGTAACTATCAAGAATAAGTATCCCTTGCCTAGGATCGACAATTTGTTTGATCAACTATAAGGAGCTATAACGTTCTCCAAGATAGACCTACGGTCGGGATATCATCAATTGAGGGTACGGAAGGAAGATATACCTAAGACTGCCTTCAAAACCCGGTATGGTCACTATGAGTTTCTGGTGATGCCGTTTGTAATGACGAAAACCCCGACAGTGTTTATGGATCTGATGAATAGAGTGTACAAGCCTTATTTGGATCAGTTTTTCATTATTTTCATTGATGATATCTTGATCTATTCTAAGTCAGAAGAAGAACACGAGCAACATCTGCGGATAGCAATGCAGACACTCAAGGATCATCAACTGTATGCCAAATTCAGTAAGTGTGAGTTCTGGTTACAAGAAGTAAAATTTCTTCGACAAAGGTGTCATCTTAAGGAATTTTGATAAAATCATCCAAGACCGATGCCGTGTCAAATTGGGTTAGGCCGAGCAACCCTACAGAAGTTAGGAGTTTCCTTGGACTCACAGGTTATTATCAGAGATTTGTTGAAGGATTCTCCAAGATAGCAGCGCCATTGACTGGATTGACAAAGAAGAATTTGAAATTCGACTGGATAGAGAAGCATGAATGCGCCTTTCTAGAACTGAAGGAAAGACTCACTACCGCACCAGTACTAGCCATACCCAAGCCTGATGAGAAGTTCACTATCTTTAGTGACGCATCATATTAAGGACTAGGGTGTGTACTTATGCAAGATGGTAGAGTTATCGCTTATGGATTAAGACAATTGAAACTGAATGAGTTGAACTACCCCATTCATGATCTGGAATTGGTTGCAGTAGTGTTTGCACTCAAGATCTGGAGACATTATCTGTACGCTGAGAAGTTTGATTTGTTCTCCAATCACAAGAGTTTGAAATACTTGTTCACACAGAAATAGTTGAACATAAGGCAACGCAGATGGATGGAGCTAATTAAAGATTACGACTTTACGTAAGAATACCATCCTGGTAAAGCTAATGTGGTTACTGATGCTTTGAGTCGGCAAACTCGTGGGACAATTGCCTCCATAATGGTTAGAGAATGGCGAGCATTGGAGATATTGGCCGAGTTTGAGGTGCAGAATACTGAGGATAGAGTAGGGTAACTTTTTGGATGTCTTATCCTACAGCCTATTCTTACGCATTATGGAAGCACAAAAAGAAGATGAGAAGTTTCGGACATGGTTTATGAAGATTTCAGAGAAGGACCCGACATAATGGAAGGTGGAAAAGGATGGAGGATACAGATGCAGAGACAGATTATGTGTACCAGACTGTAGAGATTTGAGAAATGATATTCTGGGAGAAGCACATAATTCAAGATATACAGTTCACCCTGGAGGAACAAAAATGTATACAGATTTGAAGAGAAATTTCTGGTAGGAAGGTATGAAGAAGGATGTGACTGAATTTGTATCTAACTGTTTAACGTGTCAACAAGTTAAAGACGAACATCAGAGGCCTTCGGGATTGTTGTAGTCGTTACCTATTCCAGGTTGGAAGTGGGAGCACATAACCATGGATTTTGTAGTGGGATTGCCTCGATCTCAACAAAATCATGACGCCATCTGGGTCATCGTTGATCGACTAACTAAGTCAGCTCATTTCATTGCTTATAGTATGACACACCCGGTAGAAAGGATGAGCCAGATGTACATACAACAAGTTGTGCGACTTCACGGTGCACCTGTGTCCATTGTGTCAGACCGTAATGCACGCTTTACTTCTGGATTTGGGAAAATCTACAAGAAGCAATGGGAACCTCACTCAAGATGAGTACTGCTTTTCACCCTCAGACAGATGGGCAAACTGAGGGTGTTAACTAGATCATGGAAGATATGCTTAGGGCTTGTGTCATCGACTTTGAAGAATCTTGGGAGAAACACTAGCCTTTGGTTGAATTTACCTATAACAATAGTTATCACACAAGTATCGGGATGGCTCCATTTAAAGCATTGTACGGGCGACCATGTCATTCTCCATTGTGTCGAGCAGAAGTTGGAGACACAGAATTGTTGGGGCCAGATTTGGTTAGAGAAACCAACGTGAAGATTTCCTTAGTCAAGGGGAGAATGAAAACTGCTCAAAGCAGGTATAAGAGTTATACCGATCGCCGTCGAAAAGATTTGGAATTCATTGTTGGAGACCACATGCTTCTTAAGGTTTCACCGACCCGAGGAGTAGTACGTTTTGGTCTCAAAAGAGGGAAGCTAGCCCTGCGTTTTATCGGACCTTTCGAGATTTTGGAGCGTGTTGGAAAAGTGGCTTATCGACTCGCACTACCACCAAAGATGTCTGGGGTTCACAATGTGTTTCACGTTAGTATGCTAAAAAAGTACATACGAGACCCCTCACATGTGGTTAGTTATGACGATATTGAGATGAGTCATAACATATCCTACAAGGAGAGGCCCGTGAATATTTTGGATCAGAGTATCAAGAAGCTGAGGAATAAGGAAATTTTGTTGGTGAATGTTCAGTGGAATCACCATGATGAGAATGAAGCCTCATGGGAAGTGGAAACTGATACGAGGAAGAAGTACCCGGAGTTGTTTCAGGACTAGTTAGCCTTGATTTTGGGGACGAAATCCTGTTTAAGGGAGGAAGGATGTGATAACCTGCATTTTCATTTAATCTTAAATTGACATTTCCATGTTTAAATTATATTTATGGTTTTATGTTAATTACATTTCCCTGGTGTTAAACCTTATATCTTGTTTTAAATTTCCATTGGAAACTTCTTTTAGGGTCAAATCGTAATTTTGTAAAATTTAGTAATACTTGTGTGGGATTTCAAAATCTGTATTTCAAAATGGTGAAAAACATTTACTTTTGATTCAAACAGTTTTTTTATAAAACTGGGACATTATTTCGTACGTTAAAATAAATTTTCTGTATTTTTGGGGTGATCACCGTGTCACGAAAATACCAGTTTATATTCAAAACTGTCCGCACCACGATGAATTCTACAGATTTTGGAAGTGACACAAAGCATGATATGACTTGTACTTTGTTTCCATTTATGGAAACTAATCATTTTGTTTAGGCCTTATTTGGCAATACTTCACAAGTGTGTGTAGGAGTTGTGCCTTAAGCTTGAATTTCCCAAACACCCTTGCTTTGACCACTACTAGCCTATATTACCCCTTCAGTCTTGGAGAGTGTATATACGTATGTATATGGGTGTGTGTTCATATATGTGAGTTGTGCATATTTTACATACACTTAATTGATGATTTTAGACCATTTTGTTGAGTGAACTAGAAATTACTTAGCCTCCAAGTTCATCAATTTTATCTTCTATATATGCTACACTCTCACACACTCTTTCAATTTTTGTCTGTTTTCTGTTAAGGGACTATTTGGATCAACTCTTAAAGACTGTTAAGGTTCTGTTTGAGAATTTTATTAAATCAAAATACTGTTTACTATGTTTGGTTTATTAAATCAATAAACTACGACTTAATTATTCTTGTATGCGTGATGTTCTTGTTTCTAGTTATTTACACATCTTTGTATAAAGTTCCATATCATACATGTGGGTTAGTTGTACATGCATGGTGGGTGTTGGTCAGTGTGGAAAAGAGTATGTGGTTGAGATTGTGTTTGTGAACACTCCCTGGTAATTGTGTACTAAAGTGTGATGTTTTTGAGATTGCGGCTAGAGTGTCTTTAAAATGCGACGGTGGCAAAACTGGACACTCCCTGGCGCCCATGGCAGCGCTAAAGTGTGTGACGCCAAACTTGGAGATTCCCTGGAACCCATGGTAGTGCTAAAGTGTGGCCTACGGACACTCCCTGGTACCTGAGTCTAGATACTGCGTGAGGTTTCCTCCGGTATTTGCAAGATGGATTAGGTACTAAAGTGTGAGGCATTGGACACTCCCTGGTACCCTGTACTAAAGTGTGAGGCAAACTAGACACTCCCTGGTACCCCTGTGCTAAAGTGTGGCTATCGGAGTATTTCAAAGATACTGGTGTGAGAGAGTGGGTTATGTGTTGTCGAGAGAAAAGAGTCGGTAAGATGAGTTGGTGCATTGTTTTCATACACGGTCACATGTAATAGGAAAGAAAGTTTTACTAATGTTATTTTTATTAATAATTCATCATGCGGACTCATTCTATGATATTAATCTATTGAATAATAGAGATGGAAAATAGTAAATGAGTATGTTTTACATTTGAGCATATGTTTTTAATACTCGCCAGCTTCTCGAAGCTGACGACGTTGATGCATCCTGGACATTCGTGTCTAGGCTTTTTCTGGTTATAAGTAGGAGGGACCTTCTGACTATGCTAATTGAGAAAGGCTGCTTATTAAGAGAAATTGTTTATCATTATCTTATGTTTTTAAGTTATGAACTGGATTTGTAATAAGGATGATTGTAATAGTTGATAGTTATTATTTTGTTTCAAGGCGGTGTATGCCTTTAGGTGATCCTGTGCTATAATATTTACTAAGTTAGAAAAGTTTTGTAAGCCTTGATTGCTCTACTCTGATTTATGGTTTTATGTTGTTCGACGTTTGGGACGGAATCGATCCTTCAAACTCTCGCGACCTACGGGTCCATAAAGGAAATTAAACGCTTTCCAAATTTATGCTACGTCGGGGCGTGACAGTTAGAGGAGACGCAATCCTTGATAATCCTTCCACGAATCTCCTATAGTATCCAACTAATCCAAGGAAACTTCGTACCTCTGATGCGTTGGTCGATCTACTCCAACTAGAAACTATGTTTGTCTTTGTTGAGTCTACTGAAATTCCATTTTGAGAAACTATATGCCCTAAGAACTTAACTTCTTTTAGCCAAAACTCACTTACTGAACTTGGCATGTAGGCAATTTTTTTCTAAGTGTCTGAAGTGTAATCTGTATATACTTCTCGTGCTCTTCTTCACTCTTTGACTAAATGAGGATGTTGTCGATACATACGATGATGAATTGGTCCAAGAAGGGCCTAAACACCCAATTCATCAAATCCATGAATACTGTCGGGGCATTGGTTAATCCAAAAGGCATAACTACGAACTCATAATGCCCATATCTTATCCTGAAAGCTATTTTGGGTATATCCTCAGGACTAACGAGTAACTGGTGGTATTCGGATCATAAATCAATCTTTGAGAAGGTCGTCACTCCTTACAGTTGATCAAATCAATCGTCTATCTAGGGGAGGGGATACTTGTTCTTGTTGGTGACCTTATTCAATTCTCTGTAGTCGATACAGAGGCAAAGATTTCCGCCCTTCTTTCTAACAAACAGAATCGGGGCTCCCCAGGTGACGTGCTTGGCCTAAAGAATCTAAGATCTTCTAACTCTCGTACTTGCTTCTTTAGCTTTAGCATTTTCGTTGGGGCCATACGGTAAGGGGTCTTGTATAATGGTGTCATTCTGGGTACTAGCTCAATACCTAAGTCGATCTCCCGCTTAGGTGGGAATCTGGAAATGTTCTGAAAGACATCTTCATAGTCTCGAACTATCAAAATCTGAGCGATTGTCAATTCTAAGTTTGTGGCTTCCATAGCGGCTAATTGACTTGTAAGAAAGGCGTCACTAGTAGGGATGCATTGGAAACTGAAGGATGGATTTTCTGATATTGAAAACGTGATTGACATACTAACACAATCTAACTTCGCATGATACATAGTGATGAGCCAATCAATTCCTAGGTTCACATCAAACTCCTTCATTGACAGAACAGTTAAGTCTACGGGCAGGTTCCTATACTCCAATGTCAAAGTGTAGTCCTTGCACGATTTTCCTAGCTTTATGGTCAATCCCAAGGGTGATACCGTGTTCAGAGCTACCTCGAGTGCTTAGGGTACCAAACCCAATCGTCGTACTCTTGAAGGCAACAAATGAATTTGTAGCACTAGTATAAAAGTACTTTCACTTAGCTTGCATATAATGAGAGTGTACCTTCCTAGTTTTGTTGTTCCTTTTCATCATAGTCGATCGCCTCGGTTATGTTAACATTGAGTTGAGCTTTGCCGGTTTGACCTTGAGTAATCGGCCCATGATAGTTTCCTCTTGGGGCCTTGTAATACTTGCTCATGTGCCCTCTTTTGCGACAGTTGTAGTATATAACATTAGCTTGGTTTTTGGTCCTGGGGGCTGTGTAGTCTCGTGATATATGTCCGAGCCACAATTGAAACATCCGTCCATGTTATTCCTGGTGGTTATGGTTGGTACTTGTGGTGCAGGTGGTACTGCATGCTTATCCCAGGAAAAAGTGGGTCCTGGTTTCTTACCACTATTCCGTGGGCGTTTGTTTCCTTGGAAATGGGTCAGAGGTCTTCCCTTTGGTCCATTCCTGAGCTAGGGTGGCTGACTTGTCATCTATTTTTGTGCTTATGTACCTAAGTGATTATCATTGGTTACCCTCCAGTCCTAAGCATGGTTACGAGAATATAAACGATATATGTATAGCTAGCAATTCTAATATGAGTACATATCTCATCAAGTATACACTTCATCAAGTAGAGGAAATAAGTGATCGTAGATAACTTCAAATCTTTACATAGAAATGCGTACATGATACTATTGGTTCGATTTATATGCCTGGGTACATACTATATACACAAAAGATGGGCTACTAGCCCTAATACAAGTAGAGCTCTAAATCCTGGAAATCCTATCCCAAAAGTCCTCCGTATCTGACTCGTATGGTGGAGCATGATCCTGGATTGGAATCTCCCCAAGTGGAAACCAGTCAAAATATGGGTCAAACTTACCAACCATCTCATCTTCGTCCTTATCCCAAGGCTCTATCTTTGTATCCTTAGAGTCATCCTCAAAGTCATCATCAACCTCTGGCCCTCTGCCCTCCATAACTATCATAGGATTAATATATTCGTAGGTGGAAAAAAGGTCTAATGGTTTATAACTTAAGTGTGTAGGACAATCGGTGTACATGTGTTAACCTAAAGCTCTGATACCAAAAATCCCTCTCACGCCCCGGCGTAGCCAAAATAGGGAAAATTTTAAAAGTTCCATCTTGGACCCTGAGGCACGTGACTGGTTGCATTACCGAATTGTCCACAACCAAATACTAATAATAAACATCATAAAAAAAGGATAAGACCAACATCTGCTTACAAAGTTATATTAAAACAAAAGGCCACCTTACTAGATAACTATTACATCATCGTAAATACATCAGAGTCTTATGGCTCTAGGGCCTTACAAAAGCTATTACAAATGATATGATAAGTCTTCTGATAGAGATTACAACCAAAAAACATTTACAAAAGACAGCCACTAGTCTTCCCTCTAACTAGCATATCTATAGCCATCTTCGGTGTACTCTTCCTCAACGTTCTCCGCTTGCGTAGCATCATAACCCATGTACTCGCCACCTGGATAAGTTGGACATAGGAATGTCCAGCAACATGAGCATCGCCAGCTTATGAAAGCCGAGTGAGAAAATCGAATCACATAGAACTTATATAGTCACACACAACAAGAAATATATTTACTACTTCTATTACGTCTTTTAAAGTTCTCCTACATTCTCAGCACCGAACTATATCTACTAACGTGCCCATACAGGTAATCGAAAAGAAAAGGATCAATGCGACTAATCTCAACATCCTTACTACTACCACATTCCACTACCAGAGCCTGACACAAAATCCCAACTCTAGCCAATCAATACCTGAAAGTCTAACCACATTAAACTAACTTTCTCTTCGTCACGGAGAATCGAAGTGATTTAACTCAATCTTCACTTCGTCACAGAGACTCAAAGTGATTCAACTCAATCTTTACTTCGCCACGGAGACTTGAAGTGATGCAACTCGACCTTCACTTCATCATGGAGACTCGAAGTGATTCAACTCAATCTTTACTTCGTCATCATGACTCGAAGTGATTCAACTCAATCTTCACTTCGTCATGGAGACTCAAAGTGATTCGACTCAATCTTCACTTCGTCACAGAGACTTGAAGTGATTCAACTTATTCTTCACTTTCTCATGAAGGATCAAAGTGATTCAACTCAATCTTCACTTCGTCATGGATACACGAAGTGATTTAACTCAATCTTCACTTTATCACAGAGACTCAAAGTGATTCAACTCAATCTTCACTTCGTCACGGAGACTCGAAGTGATTCAACTTGATCTTCACTTCATCACAGAGACTTGAAGTGATTCAACTCAATCTTCACTTTGTCATGGAGACTCGAAGTGATTCAACTCAATCTTTACTTCGTCACGAAGGATCGAAGTGATTCAACTTAAGTCCGAAGACTTCTAGCTTATCCTGCCAAGTCCGAAGACTTTCATGTTCAACACAGTTGGGACAAATAAAGCCTGATATTAAGAAAACCCCGGCTCGTCAACCGTTGATCAATACGAATCCGGTTGCCTCAACAGGTCTTACACCATTCATATCTTTCCATGGAATCCAGACTATGCAGTGCGTACTGACACTATATTGTGAATGCACTTGTTCACAATAAGCCTAACACGGAGTCCTAGCTTCCCAACCAACCTGACATGAAGTCTAACTATACTGAGTTTGATGCGGAGTCCTTACTCATAATGCTAGTCTGACACAAAGTCCTGACTGAATTTATATGATCTATTTGGGCATGATAAATTGCTTTATAGATCAATCTCAAAACTAGAATATTATAGGTATTTGGATTATCTTTGTGTATACAAAAATCTAGCTTCATTTAGATTTTTGAGCCATTCAAAACGTTCATTTTACTTAGACATTTCTATATTTTTGGACTGCTCTGTCCCAGATTTATAGCACTGCGTTTTATGCGCATTTCACCTATGAAGGAGTGATTTTTAGACTAGGCTATAGATGAGTTATTTGTAGATAAATGAGTTATCTTTCTCCACAAAAAAAAGCCTAGCTTCAGTCGGATTTTTGAGCTGCTGAAAATGTTCATTTTACTAAACTACGTTCTGTTGAAAGTTTCTGTTTCCCATATTTATAGCACTGCGTTATACGTGCATTTCACCTATGAAGGAGTGATTTTTAGACTGAGCTATAGAAGAGTTATTTTTAGATAAATGAGTTAGCTTTCTTCGCAAAAAAATTTAGCTTCATTCAAATTTTGGAGCTGCTCAAAACATTCATGTTACTAAACTATATTCTGCTGAAAGTTTCTATTTCCCATATTTGAAGATTTGTCTTCCATGGCATGGAAACCTCAAAATAACAACATTAAGAACTTAATAAACATTACTATATACTGTATATATTCTAAAGTAAGTTAGTAAACTCACCTAAACTTGAAATTGAGCTTGGGCTTTGGATTTGAGCTTAAGGAAGCTTGAATTCAACTTCAATGGTGGATGTTCCTTGTTCTTCTCCTTCTTCTTTACTTCTTGACTTATGGGATTCTTTGTAGGTCTTCTAAAACTTCTTATTACAGATTCTAAGTCCCATGGTGACATATATAAGTATATGGATGTGTATAGGTGTTTGCATGAAAGTGTATACAAGGGAAGGAAATGAACATACTTTGGTTTTATTTCTAATTCTTCATCTATCTCCATGAAACTCATCTCTTAGTCCCCTCTGATTCCATATATGCAGATTGTAATGTACTAAAAGAACTAAAAATGCACATGCATGGAAGTTTATATAATGCAAGACTTATGCTAGGTGTCACATGCATGTATGCATGTTAGGACAAGTGTCCTTGTAGTGGACATGTGTCAAGGTAGGGGAGACATGTGTCACATGGGGTGGTGACATGTGCAGGGGGTTTGCATGTGCCACCATGTGGCCAGCCATGTGGGGCCCACCTTAGTTTCCATGCCACTTCTTTGGTTTACGTGCACAAGTCCTCATTATGCCTGTCGATATTGATTTACGTGCAAATGGGTATTGTTTCTAATGTCCGAGTCCGAGTATGGGACTAAGTTAAGTCTATTTACGGTCGAGTTGGTGCGGTGCTTACAGTCTAATTAGTAATTACATTACACTGATACAGTCACACAAATAAAATAATAATATAATAACCAGTCAAATACGAAAATTCAAAAAACTAATATTATTTTAAGTAGAGGAAAAATTATAGGCATTACATTGACAGCTTGTCCAACTGGTATGATCAACACAGACGGGTCAAAGACTTCTTTCCCGATACCCAAGAAGTTGATGTTCCATGGTGGTAGTAGTATGGTACAACATGATGGTTGGGAGCGGGTTTCGTGTCACATTTGGCCGATTTGCATTCAGAGGGGAAATGGTCTTATAATCAATCAGGTCTTGTACTTCATGCCTTAGCCTCATACACCAGTCTGTTGTGTGGCCATGAGCTTGGTGAAATTTGCAGTAGAGGTTTGTTTTGAAGCCCAATGGGAGTGGATTAGGTATTAGCCTTGAGTCTAGTGGCTTTAGATACCCCTTTTACATTAATCGCTTGAGAGTGGTGGTCAATGAAATCACTAAATCCGTGAAATGACGTTGTTGTCCGCCCAACTTTGGTCTTGATGCACCCCCTCTCATTGACAAATTCTACCCTTCTTCTGGCTGGCTCAAAACATTAACATCAGTTGCTACTTGGTTTCCCATGTTCCCTCATAAAATGGTCTTCTAGAGCGGTTCCTGTTAGAAAATTGCATTCCCAGAATTCGTTGACAGCACGTATAAGTTGGTACTGCAAAAATTACGTGAAAGCTATAATAACCCTACAAGGCCGGAACTAAGGTTACCTTGAACTACAAAAACAGATTGCTATAGTAGATAAATTGAGAACATGGGATCGATTACAGCTCACAATCTTCTACCATATTCCTCTACTGCTAGAATCTTGAACTGAGTGTTGGCTCTTTCGAAATCCTTTCTGTTTTCTGCTCTCTCACTTTTTACGGTCTCTTTTCTATTCTAAGTTATAATACTCTTGATGGAAAACACAAACTGAGAAGAGAGCCAAAGCAGCATATATATAGGCTACGATAGGGACCATAAGAAGTCAATAAGGAATAGGCTTCCTTATGGAATTAGAAAATCCTTATTCGAACTGAATCAGTTTCCTCTTTCCACAAATTATAATCCATACCACTAAAGAATTATAATTGCACTCCTACCCTTACCTCAAAAATATATTTCGAGCTCCATGTTACTAAATGCTTGTTATCTCCCCACGTTAATTATAGGTATCCATTAATTAATATAATTACTGACAATCATATTTAATTAATCTCTTAAAATTCCTTGAGATCCTCTGCTTAACTTATTTGATATGTCAGATACGAAATCCACCTGCAGGATTTGACACAATAAAAACTTATAAGCTTTCTCAAGGGGATATCATCAATCCCAAAATTGAGACATGGACTCCATCATTAATTAATATCCACCACACAATTAATATTTCCACCCAATCCAATAAGATATTGACCCATTTAAGGATCTCACCCTTTTAGGGATCAAAGTATAAATATCAAATGTATGTGTTTATAAATTAACTTAGGATTTAGAGCATAAGCACTCATAATAGCCATGAGGTATTAATTATCTTATAAGTCAGTACAAAGATAATTACCCCAAGGCGGTCCCATTTATAGTGAGATGAAACTATACCTTTTCCCGTAGTCAAGACAAACCTACTACATTACCATACTGCAGTCCTACTGATGGTGTGTCCAATTCCACCTAAGACTGCAATCCAAAATCTTACATTCTACAAGATTCGATGGTCTGATCTTCCGTGTGTAAGCCGAACTCTACACACCAAACCACCTACTATGTAGAATAAGAGACATACTTGCATAATATTAAATAAACAATATAATGTAAACATTGTCCACACATATTCTCATAAAAATGGAATAACTAATATAATTAAAATAATAAATCAACTACATAAACCATGGCTTTTAGTATATATCACTAACAATCTCCCACTTAGACTCAAAGCCATGATGCGACGCACCTCACTCCTATCCTTTCTACGTGACTATCAAAAGTCTTGGCCGGTAAGCTCTTGGTGAAAGGATCTGCTAGGTTATTTGTTGATGCTATCTTGGTCACTTCAAGATCACCTCTTTGCACGATCTCTCATTTGAAAATGGAGGAGTCCCCTATTGACTCTCACCCTATTTTAGATAGTGACCATAAGAAGGATTTAATTGAAGAGTCTACATCCGACGTGGATTCTTCTAATATTCATGAGCCATTGCCACTTCCCAGCGAAGAGATCATGTCATACATTTACACGTCACCTTCTTCGACTTTCAACCAAATATCTCATTTCGAACTAGAATCGCCTATGTCCCCATTCTAATTAAGCAATTAAGTGAATTAGAGTGTGTTACGAAAGTTGATTTTGCAAAAAATTAGCACATGGATTCCATCACTTTGTGAAGTTGAAAAATCTTTGAAAGATGACTTAGACCAAGTTGGGCCCATATTAAATGATCTTAAACTTCAACAAGAAGCTAGTAATTTTCTAGACTGCTTAACCTTCTTGAGTGGAGGCAACATAGAGGGCCAAAACTTTATCCAAGTCCCGTCCAAAACTATGTACATCGAACAGAAATCTAATTCTTATGATAATTTTTCAATAGATTTTGTTCTAGTACAAGAGGTGGCTAATGAATCTTCATTAGAACATCACTTAAACATTTCCTCCCTTATTGAACCATGGCCTCCGCCTATTTTTAGTGTTACTATAGAGGGCAGCAAGTGAGAGATCGGATCGAAAAACCTCCGCCCAATAGTGCTTTCAGCGAAAGCCGGTCACCGAGGTCACATTGATCCTCATACTTAAAGGTGATTTAATTCCCCCTGGATCCATTCCTAAAGTTCCTGAGCAATTCATGTTGCCATTGACCTTGAGATTAAGCCCAAGGTTGAGTCGTCCGCACATAATAGGAAATACCAACACCAAAGATCCTTTCTTGTGTATAATTTCTAAAAACTGTGGCATTCCTCTTATAACTGTCCCCAACAAATTTGGAGGCCATGGATTTTACATCATCTCCTCTGACCTAGAGCCTGATATTAGTTGGGGGGAGTTACACTTTTATGAGTATCCCCACATTCTTGTAATTGCTAAATCATTTCATTGGGAGGATCCTCAAAAGTTTCGGTTATTACTTTAGGATAAATATCTTGATTAACTGAATTTATTTACTGAGTAGTTGTATCATATTCTCTATTTTTCCTTGTTACTACTAACAATTTTGCGGGTAACTAATTTTTTTATTTTTTATTTGGATATTAACACCTTAAGGTAACATCCTTCATTTTCTCGCTTTACTTTATATGTCCATGTGCTTATTTTGGAACATTGAGGATAATGTTTAGTTTTAGTTGGGGGGAGTGAGTCATTGCATGCCTCATTTATTTCTTTTTGTGCATTAATGTCATATACCTGTGCTTAGCAACATGAACTCAGTAAAGTAAAGCAAAATAAAGTAAAGAAAAATAAATAATAATAAAAAAATAAAAACAAATAAAGTAAAATAAAGTAAAGTAAATGAAAATTGCAAAAAATTTAAAATTTTTAAATAAAATAACATGGTTCTTGTATCTCTTTTAGTTAATGTAGTTAGTTATGATGCATTTATGTCATTTTCTGTATGTCATTAGTTTGTGATGCACATAATGGTAGTTTGTTTACTATCTTCGGTATAGAATGTTTTATGCTTTTTAGTCTTCAAATACCTTGAGCACGTGTGACAACCTATACTTGACTAAAATGGATTAGTAAGCATAACTTAGACATGTTGATAGATGTTAGTGGAGACTAAAGAACCCAAGTGAGCTTTTGAGCCTATCTTTTTAAGCCTATCTTTTTTGTTTAGAGGGTTTTATACATAAATTCTTACTTTTGAAAAGCTTTTTATCTCGTTTCAAGTCTCATTTTTCTTCTTCATTTTGACTGATCACTAACAAGAGAACGTTTAAGATTTACCAAAATAAAGAGCTCTCAATTTATGGAAATGAATAATCCAATGAACTTAGAAGATGATTTAGGCCATCTTTTGACCATACACGTATAATACAACCTTAGCCTACTTCTATGCTATTCCTTTACTTTTACCTCTTGAGCTTATCATAATTGCCTCGTCATTATAATTCTAAAATCTATGTCTAACTCCAAATTATGAGTTTGAGCTTCTTTTCTCTACCTAGGAGTGACTAGGATGTGTTGCGTTGACAATAAAAGTATTAGTGTGAATAAGGGAAAGTTGGCCAAAAAACAAAATAGAAAAAAAAAAGAAAAAGAAAAAAAAGGGAAAAAATATGCCAGTAGTTGTTACAAAAGGAAAAAAAATAGTAAAAAAAATAAGAGTGAAAAAGAAGAGAATAAAAAGAAAAGAAAAGAATAGAAAAGATTGGAGATGTGAGAAGTTTGAAAAGTTGTAGTAGACATTCCAATCACATTCTTTGACCCAACTGAAAGTCATGAACCTCTTTCTTCTTAATTGAACACCTCTTGTTCAAAGTCCTAATGATTCTAGGTAAATTGGAATTGAAATTAAAGTAATGACAGAGTTCTCCACGGTATTTTACTCTATTAGTGTGAGGTATCCATTCATGAGACTTTTATACCTAAAAGTGTCTATTTTTCAATTAGATATGTGAAGCATTGGTTCCATTGAACTTACTCTCTATAGCTTCTTTATCATGAGGGATAATAAATATACCTTATTCGGAGTGATTTCTCATCTTTTGAGTGTAATACCAGTGAGAGTTGAGTCAAAATGAACGCCTATGTCTTAAATTCTGCAAGCTTTGAAATTAAAGTTTTGTATTTTGGTTGTCCATTTACACACACACACTTGAAGATTAATGGGTATGGAACATTCTAATAACTTTGATAGTATATTAACTATAATGTGTGTGTGTTGCATGGCTATGGCATACGAGAGTGTAATCCCAGTGAGAGTTGAGTCAAAATGAACACCTTGATAGTGTCTTAGGTCCTGTGAGCTTTGAAATTAAAGTTTTGTATTTTGGTTGTCCATTTACACACACACACACACACACACACTTGAAGATTAATGGGTATGGAACATTATAATACACTACACCATATGGCCAAATTTCTAATGGACAACTTTTATGCTTTCTAACAGATATATCCGTTAGTAATTACTAACGGATATATCCATTAGAAAAAGGTATATATCGGTTAGTAATGACAATACAATGGCAATTTTGTAAATAAAAAGTTAAAATGAAAGATGCAGTGATAATTTTATAAATAAAAACTCAAAAGAAAAAAATATGATGGCAATTTTGTAAATGTTTACAATAGAAAATTTTTCTCCAAAATTTCCCCCCTAACATTTCCCCCTAAACATTTAACAGGTTAACAAATAAAAACTATTATGCTTTCTTCTTCTTTAGGAGAATAAGAGAGATGGAAAGGTGAAGAAGAGAGATGGAAAGGACTCCGTCCGCACGACATCTTCCTCTGCTCATTGCCATCTCCGCCTGGTCGACGTCGTAGATCATAGGTACTCTCTCTCTCTCTCTCTCTCTCTCTCTCTCTCTCTCTCTCTCCTCCTTCTTCTTCTTCTTCTTCTTCTTCTCAGTCGCAGAGTTGGTTTTGATCGGACCAGTTGGATTTTTTTTCTTCTTATTTTTTTTCTTCTTCTTCTTCTTCTTCTTCGTCCGATCAAAAACCTAGATAGAACCAGTTGTTTTTTTTTTCTTCTCTTCTTCTTCTTCTTCAGTAATCAGTAATCAGTAATTTGAAAATGCCCCAAATTGGAAAACCCTAGCTCATAAATCAATTTCATGTAATTTGAAAGAGGCCCAAATTGGAAAACCCTAGCTCATTACATGTCCTATTGCATGACTTGTATACAAGATAATGGTAAGAAAAAATCGGCTAAAAAGCCAATTTTGATAAGCTAAAAAGCCGATTTTGATTCCTTTGTTTGGGTGGATAATAGGCAGGCCGCAGGTAAAACGATCTTTGAACTCTTTCTTGATAGGTCATAGGGGTATGACTACAACGATTTTCTTTTCAGACGCATAGGGTTGTAATTCCTACATTTCTTGTGTATACGGGTTTTATTATGTGATTCCAAAGACTTACCTCTGTTTAAGAGAATAGGTCAATCATTTGCTTCCCATTAAATTTTTTTTTGGTCTCTATTTCTTTACACACACTTGATAAGTCTTATAAAAAGGAGAGACAACGTAAGCAACATATGCTTACCTGTGTCCTTGCAACAGCCTCTGAACTCAATTTTCGTACCACATCATGATCTACCACTTTTCTTATCATCTTTATTTTAGAATATCCGTATTTTGCTCCTGTGATTCTCGGTAGTAGCAAACCAACTTTTTTTGTGGTTCTTTGTTCAACTACTTTGATCATAAGCATTGCCATTTCCCCAACTCAATGCAAACAACCCTATTCTCAGCTCATTGCCAGAAGACTGGCGTAGTTTCGTGCAACTGTTACTTTAATTATTGCGTGACTTCCAGAAGTCCACTCTAATTATCTCCAGTATCATTGGACATGGAGTTAGCCCAAAGAGGCTAATGGGATGAGTTATCAAAAGGATGACCTGCAGGCAGGATGACCAGAATTGTTTTCAGGCAAACTTGCCATGTGCATTAAATATTGCAACATACTATCTGTTCGCCACTTTTACTTACAACTCTTATGACTGGAGTAGTATGTCTGTGCCAACTGAAATAAATAAACTTTTTTAACTTCCTCATATTGAACTATGTTTACATTATGATGGCTTCTATTATTTTTCCACATCTCCTTGATGTATTGGGCACTCCGGTTTAAGGAATATTACGCTGACATGTGGTTACTTTCTTTTTGTGATGCAAGGTGGCATTGATACTTTTCAGCTCTTTAACTGAAACAATTGGGACTTCTTTTAGGCCATTTTTTTTTTCAGATTTGCAATCTCTTCTACTCAAATGCTTACAAGATGAAACAAGTAACCGTGTCAGAGTTGCCACTCTCAAGTAATTTTCCAATTTAAATTTGATTGATTTTGTTTTGTCTGATTCTTTTGGTGCAAAAAAGGATGCTGAACTGCTAAGAATGACTTTGGATGCATCTTGCATTTTCTTTTGTGAACAGGGCCATTGGATCTTTCATAGAGTTCACTCAGGATGGGGCTGAAGTGGTGAGTTTTTATCGTCGTTTTTCGTTTTGTAATGCATAGCGCCATTTTCCCCAAATGCTATTACTCTAAAAGCAGTCGAGCCATTTTGTTAGATAAGATCCATGTCCTGATTTTTTTTTATCTTGCGCTCCTTTGTGGTGAGTGCTTTCCTTTTTTCCTTTTTTTGCTAGAGTTGTATCTCTCTGTCCCCATAAGTGAGTGGTGCAGCATTCATGTCCCAATTGGGCACACACAAAATTTGTGTTTCAAAGGGCCTGCATCCAAAGACATCCTGCGTACTTAGTGTGCTGGGGAGTAGTAGATAAGACTTAGGAGAGAGACTTAAAACTTTATTTTTTGTGGGCACAAGTCATTACTCTCAGACTGACCATTAACTCTCTTGATATTTTTTCACCCTACTTGTACTACGATTTTTCTAGGACCTTGCTTTCGGTAGGTTGGTTGAATCAGGAGTGAAAAGGGTGTAGAAGTACTTAAAGCAATATAGTACTTTTGGTTGAGTGTGTTCATAACTGGGTTCCGTCATTTGCATTTGTTATGCCTAGAAACTTAGTGGTGCTTGTGTGGGCCAATTTCCGTTTTGTAAAGTTGTCATGATACTTTTGTTTGGCAAAGATTTTACCTTATTGAATCAATCAATTCTTGCACCGAAGGACTTGCATGTTTTTTTTTACCTAAACAGTAGAAACAATTATTCATTTTTTCTTCCCGATAAGTGTTGACATCCAAAAGACACCAAAAGACCATGCCTAGGATTAGTTTGTCTTTGTTTTCCACTAAGAGCCATAAGATTTAACCATAGTGAATAGTTTTGGTTATCAGCCTGCACCGTGTGTAAGTCGTGATGAAGTTTTTATCCTGATATTACTTGTAATGTACGTGATGAAGTTTGCAGTTATGGACTATTGGACTTCAACTATAATTACATAGGTGGACAAATCGATACGTTGATACCCACGAGGATACTTGATTTTGCTAATGTTTTTTTTAAGCATATTTCACTTTTTATTAAACTTAGTCTGATGTTAATATGTTGGTATGCCAAAATACGAAATCACTGCAATGATCTATTAGTCATTTCTTAATTATTTACATGATTTGTCATCCATCCTTAAGTTGTGGGAGGAAGGTTAAATTGTTAGAACAGTAGTTGTGACTCTTGTTCTGCATGTTAAACTAGATTTACATAGAACTGTGGAAACATGAAGCAATCATTGCTTGCTCTTTCCAAGTGTGCACTTTAAGCTGCACAATGGCCTGGTTTTGTTGGGGTGGGTTTATACTTCAGACTTGGTTAACCTCAATCTAGAAAACTTCAAGCAATGTGACCCTTTTTCTGCTTTACAAAGTTTTCATTGAGTATAATAACTCTAGTAAGTCATTTATAGTGCTTTCTGAATTTTATCATTTTGCAATGCACCTCTGTCAAGTTAATACCTATAAGGAGTAAGGAGAGGCAGAGAGTTACAAGTACTAAAGAACTAAGCGATTAGCAATAGCACTGTTGAGAGAAGTTTCATAGCTTTGGTTATATGTTTGTGGGTGAAATACTCTTTGTTTGGATAGTCCCCTATTTTAGCGGGTTAGTACGTAATAGTAGTATCATTTTTAAAAATAAAAAATAAAAAATAAAAAATAAAAAATAAAAATACTAACAAAATTTGCTAGTAGTCTCCTTAGAGCTTCTCCAATGCATCCTGTATCCTTCATGCTATAGTCGAATTATAGTGTGAATGCTAGAAATCAACTCTCCAATGCCACCTTATATCCTTCCTTTGAAAAAAAGGCAATGCTATCCTTTGGAACGATCGTTTTGTTATTTTTTGAAAGGAGAGATTGAATCCCATTAGAGAGGTTCTTGTTTGTATTCATCATGCTATGATTAGGGAGATCTTGAGATGCATGATCTATATGCACCTATCCTAATAATCACATCATCTTTATTTTGCTACAAGTTTGTTTTTGATAATGGTGATGATGCGATCTATTCGATTCATAGATATATTGTTTTGCAAAAGTTTTGGTATCTTTTAACTTTTAAAATTCCCTGGTAAGCATTGGAAATTTATAGTTCGCTAGGTCATTTCCTTGCACTTTTTGCAATATCCTTGAGAAGGCAGCTTTTGTACTTGTCTTTTGAAGTTTAGAAGGACTCTCTTTCACGAATTTCTTAGCTTGCACATTGTCTGAATAATACAACTGAGGGGTTTCACAAGAATAGTCACCTTTAAGTAAACTTCTATATTGTTTTCTAGAAGTCTGGGTGCGAGTTCACTTGGTTGTTTGGATTCAGTTATTGGGTTTATCAAGACAAATTCAATACAACATTTCATAGTGATATGGTAATGTTTGTTCCCATCTTTTGAATTTACCTCAGTTAAAAAGTCAATTAAGCATGAGTTTTAGTGGTAAGTTTCTACATCTCAAATTGTCTAAAAATGTGTGAAGAAGGCTGAACTAAAAATGTATAAAGGATCAAATAAATGCAACGAACTTAACTCTATTGACGAATGGAGACACTGTGTTGAACTAGTTTTCTTGGAATTAGATGTTTCCCTTTTCTTGTTTATCCCCTTAGTGCTATGGTCTTTGTTGTCGGGATCGGTGAGTCATTAATTTGCAATCAGTGTAAGGTAGTTATTGATAAAAGAATTGTAAAAGGAAAAAACATCTGTACAGCTTGCACATTTGGTTTGGTCTCTCTCTCTCTCTCTCTCTCTCTCTCTCTCTCTCTCTCTCCCCTTGCTATCTTGGCTTATATTTACTTGTCCAAATGCATTTGCTTCTACATCAATGATTTTTTGTCATCCACATGAATGTTAGTTTGTGGCCTAGTAACTTGAATGACATATCAGTCATTGGGTCTTGAATAACTAAGTTCAAACCTGTGAAAAAGTGCATAAAGATTTGAAAAAGGCAAGCTTAATTACATGGTTATCCTACTTGTAGACAGACTTGTCATGGAATTGTTGTGTTGAGACGTCTATTAAACTTTGATTTGATACTATCAGCATTTCAAAAGCTTGGATTGGACTGTGCGAATTGGAGCGAACCAGTATATTTGGATCTTCTAAGGTATGACTACTGTAAAATTAGCTTTTTCAAGTTGTAATTGAAAACATTGGTTCCTGAATTTTAGGGTTTGCTTGCAAGAAAACTCTACTGAGTCTCTGACCATAAATATTCAACTTGTGGATCTTTTCAAAGTTGGTTGGGCTGTGTTTCTCCATTTGTTATTAATTTTGAGCTCAGGAAGGGATTTTTTTTTTAAAAAGGAGAATCAAAAATAAAAAAAGAAAATCTGAGTTACTTTTCAACTGTCAAGTGAGCAAATCTTTCTTGAAAACAGTTTGGGAGCTCAACAAAGAGACCTTGGTATAGTACTTTGATATTTTAAGGGCCTGTTTGGAATCACTTCTCAAATTTACGTTTGGGACTTGAAAGGCACATATCAGCTTGTTTGGACAAATTCTAAGCACTTTAGTGCCCAAAAAGCATGTTTTGGCGGAAGCTAGTCCAGAGGTGCTTCAGGCCAAAGTGATGCAACAAGCAGATTTCGGTTAAAAACTTTTCTAAATTCACATGGTGCCCTTGAGATTAGGGATTATGATTCTACCTAAACTAAAAATTACAACCAATCCAAATGGGCCCCAAGTTGCATATGTAACTTGAATTTCTTGTTTAGAATTCAAGCATTTTTCTTTTTCTTCATTTTAACCCAACTGATTGGCTTCTTTAGTATTCTTATTTTGTTGTAACCAGTAATATATTTGTGCTTGTTAAGTTTATGGTTTGTTTCTTTTCTAGGGAAAGTGCTGGTGATGGGGAAAGGATGTTGATATTGTATTTTAATAGGGTGAGCTCTATGTATTCTATTTTCTGGAAAGAAACACTCACTAAATATATATGTACGGACGTACTTGTACGGATTACTTCAATCTGCCTCCTAATGCTAATTCCTCATGCAGATTGGTTGGCCTACTTCACTGCCAACGAGTGAGAAAGGGCCGTTCGTTACAAGTGTTCTGCGAGAAAAGGTAATTCATATCAACAATTGAAAGGGCCTAGTTCCATTATATATATAGATATAAATTTTCATACTCGGTGTTGAAATATGTCGTGTAGTTGACGTAAACATATTCAAATGGTGAGAAGGAATAAGGGTAGGATGGTTTCTGAATTGAGTTCCATTCATCATAATCCTTGGATTTAGTGAAACTGAATCAAGTGGGTGCTCAGTGGCCGCTCTCCCTTCCCATTTCTCCTCAACCTAATGGGCATATAAATTTTCTTAAGTTTCCTTCCTGTATGTTTTTTTGTGTGGATACCTCATTACTGATTTGTATTTTTTAATCAGTTACGACTGTTCAGAAATCCCAAAATCTGATTTATTTTTTTGTAAGTCATAAAAATATTGAACATTTGTTCAGCTCCATGCATTTTTTTTATGGTAAAAAAAATGGAAAGAATACATTTTTTATATGTTGTTTATGAGTATTCGTTTGGCACCTCATCTTGTTCTAGGTGATATTGACTTCGGTTGAAGCTGTCACGCTCCTTTCTATTACATTTTTGTCCTAATTTCCTTGCACTGCTGCTGATCTACATGTTACTCTTTTCTATTTTTCTTTTTTGGCTGAGAAGATCTACATGTTACTCAGCACTTTTTTACTTCCACTTTTCATTGAGAATGATCATGCTTCAAAAAGGAGAAGAAAGACCCTGTTATGAATGTTTTAACATTTGTTACATTTCATTATTTTCTTTTCAGAGAAATGGATGCTATACATGTCTTTGCTCGAGAAGGAGAAGATAATGACCTTGTTATATTCAATTAAGTTGTGAGAGAAACTATGGGATTTCAACTTAGACCCATTCCACTTTAGCTTTGTAATTTCATATTAAAATGGTTGTGTTTCGCATACATACGAATCAAGACAGTATTAACTGTATTTCGATATTGAATCCACATTTCAGCAACTTTAATTGATTCATAGATGGTTGTTGTGGGCGAGAAATTCAAAGACTCAGTGTTGTTGGGGCTACTTTAAGCTATATTTTGGCGCTATAAAATTCAGCACAGCAGGGGTTGTTTTCCTTATGTTTTCAGCCCCATTAGTTATGGGTTTCTATTTGCATATAGTAAATTTTCTCTCACTCTTAGCTTTTTCCTCTGCTTTGATACTTTTTTTTAATTCTATTTCTTTGCTTTGAATTTGTTGGTGAGTGTAGGATTTACCAAGGCTTACTTTTGGCTTTCACTAAGGCTATGTTTGGTTTGCAAATTTAGAGGAAATGGACGGGAAAGAACACTAATTCCTTTCTTTTTCCTTTTTTATTTTTTGATAATTCTATGTAGGCCCTGAATGCTTCCTTGTTGCCACGGTTGTTCAGAGAGGATCCATTCTCAATGGGCAAGGTTAGTGTTGTTATTTCTCTTAAAATCTGAACTAGCATGGTTACTTTGTTAATTTTGAATATAGGCCCTGAGCATAGAACATATGTGCCTCAATTGGTGATATGTCAATTGGTGCACTTTAAATTCTCTTTTCTTTTTTATTATAAGTTGCTACCAGGACTGTATGTGGTTTGAATTGGATCTCTAAGGATAGTCATCAATGAACAATTGGCTGAACTGCTCCGCCTGGATATGGGACTTTGGTAATGTTATAAATTATTAACTATCTGAGTTGTATTTTTTTAGTCTTCAGTCTTATGGTAAGAATGCTAGCACTTATTTAGTCTCCGGAACTTCTTAGCAAGCAATTTGTAATGACAAAGTTCTAAAAGTAATTTTGGAACCAGAAACATTGACAAAAAATACAGCAACATGCTAGACAAAATAGATTTGATAAGAGTCAGTCTCCTGCCTCTTGAGAGTAACTTTTGTTTCCATGATGCAATACTCCTTACACTTTGTTGAAGTCATGAATCCCTATTATAATTTGTTCTTTTTTTGTGTTTCAAAAGCACCAAGCACAACTGTACCTAGCGATGTTTTGAAATTTAAGCTGTGATACTATGGTGACATATTATGTTTATAAGAGAATTCGTATAAAAGTTTATCCTCTTGATGAATGAGCTTGAAAAGGTAATAATCCATTGTGTTTATCATCTTGCTTTTCTCTCTATTTTGTCTTTACTTGGTGTCTTTAAGATTAGATGATATTTTCTTTTACGAATGCATTTGCCGTCTTTCTAAGAGGAAAATAGAAACTGATTTCTTATGTTAGCTTTTTTGAAAAACTGAAAATGTGATGTTCAGGATTAAAATCAAGGGTCCTTATTGGAACTCATTGGCTTATTTATACCATGAATCTTACGATCCTAATCTAATATTGGCAGCGACTACATGACTTGATATGACTTGGAATTGTTTATAGCTCATTACAATCAGTTATTGGTTTCATTTCACTTAAAATGTATGTTTTATTCGGATATCAGGTAGAGAATGCTAGGGGAAGCATTTGGACAAAATAGATGACTTTGAAGAGCCACTTCCAAGCAATGGTATATTGAAGTGGAGAAAGTTTTTTTTTTTGTATTAGATTTTGATATATTTAAATGGTATGTGTGTTGGCGTGGGGTATGCTAGAAGCGGGAGGAGATTTTGATCCAGATAGAGAAGTATGTATGAAAATTTGTTTTCTACCTCAAGTTAAATGTTTGGGAATTGTAATGGAATACCATGATTGTATGACCATTGGAATTGAATTTTGATAAATATATAGCTTTTCTTTCTTTCTTTTTTCTTCTTTAATTTTTGTCATGTCGAATTTTAATGTTGCTATTCAATTAATTATGCTTATAAATTATGTGCAAAAAAAATAAAATTGGGAAGCATATGAACAAATTATTATTTTTTATTTATGCATATTTCTAACGGATATATCCGTTAGTATTTTTTTAAAATTTTTTTTGAAAATTATTAACGGATATATCCGTTAGAAATAGTTGACAAACCGTTAGTATTTAGTACAAAACTTTTAAGAATATTTGAAAAACAACCGTTAGTAAGTATATTTCTAACGGATATATCCGTTAGAATTCCTTTGATTTACTAACGGATTTACTAACGGATATATCCGTTAGAAAAATTAATTTTACTAACGGATATATCCGTTAGTAAATCCGTTAGTAATATTACTAACGCTAAAATACTAACGGATATATCCGTTAGTAATATATTTTCTAACGGAAATATCCGTTAGTAATGAGGCCATATGGTGTAGTGATAACTTTGATAGTAGATTAACTGTAATGTGTGCGTGTTGCATGACTATGGCATGATACGAGAGAGTTTCATGATATTGTTGAGCTTATCCACATTGCTAAATGATAGAGAAAAAAATTCTTAAACATTTAAATGCGAACCATAAACATGAACTTTATGGGTAGATTCACTGCAAACCCTCACGAGACAACACTCGTCCATTAGGGGGAGCCTAGGGGTTTAACGACTTGTTGCACGCACTAAATGCAATCGCGATTCCTACGAAAGTGAGTTAGGATTTTTATTGCTTTCATGTATGTTTTTAGTTTTTTTAGTTCTATAGAGTTTCCTTGCATTAGTTCACTTTATTGCTAGGGACTAGCAATGAGCTAGTTGGTGGGTGTGATTTAAGCTAAATATTGCATATCCATAGCACATTTTTATGGCTATTCATGCAGATTTTAGTCCCCAAATCCCTAGTTTTACACATGTTTTGAGAATAATGTGATTTTATAGTGTTAGTATTAAAACATGTGTATTTATGTGTTTTCACAAGTGATATTATGCTTGGACAAAAATAGAGTTGAAATATTGCAATAAAAATAATAAATAAGTAGGTGAATAATTGCAGTAGCTGGGAAAATGGCATTTTTGACATTGAAGAACTTGGAATTTTGAAATTGTCCCTGACATAGAAGTTGTAGTTCAATGAGTTACAGACGTATGGCCGCAAACGGTGTGTCAATCCGAGATCTGAGCAGAGAAATATGCCAATTCTCCCATCGGTGCGCGAAGCTGTCAAAAGCAGCGAAAAGCCCAGCGCAAAAATTGAAAGCCCTGCCCATCTACTACTTTTATATACATATTTATGAACGAAAGTTAGCAACTTTCATTATATTTTAAGGTTAGGATAGTTTAGAAGTAAGAGTAGGGTAGATTAGATTAGTTTCCTCCCTCTCTCTCTCTCTCTTATACACCATAGCTAGGTTTTATGAATGTATTGAAATAAATATCAACTTTTCTTCGCGATTTCAATTCCAAGCTACGATTTAATTCAGGTTCTATTGTTCCTTCTCTTTATTTATATGTTTTTAGTTTAATTAACATGTTTGCTTTATTATATTGCTTCGATTTCAATATTAGTGTGTTAGAGTAGATTTTTAGTTAGGATTTTGTAATGAAGCATTAATAAAATCAACTTCCATGTATGTTCTTAATTAGACAATCTTATAATTCAAAGTTGTATTTGTGATCCAAGTCGAGATTTACTAGTCCCAAGTTTTCTGATATGAATAATGTTATTTAACTTGATATTGGAGATTTTAACTTGGATTTCAATTAGGGTTTTGTGAATACCTCTCATAGATATAATCGACACCTCGTCTATCGATTTCTATAAATGCTTTGGTGGATAAAATTGATGATTTGTGCTCATGAACATTCTGTCCAAACTTGATAAAAAGGACTAATTAAAGTCATTTCATATCTTTATGTCGACTATAGGGTATTTTACAACTTCAATGAAACTTACACTTAAGGAGGCTTGTTTTGGATTGTTTAGGATGTCATATCTTTTCTCGAGCATGGTTGTGGATGGAATTAATGTGGATTCACATAATCCTAACACTTTCGTAACTTACTAGTTTAAATTACTTTAATTATGCTTTGGATTAATTTAGTTAATTTAATTAGGCTGCATTTAGGTAATAACTTCCCTCCACTTTAAATCATCTTTTCCTTTCATTTTTTAGGAAGTAATTTTGATAAAAACATCTTAATTCTCTAATCCTTCCTCGTGGGATCGACCTGGACTTACAGTACTATATTACTTGCACGATCACCTATACTTGGGTATTGCACACAAGAGCACACAATATTTTATTCGTGTCAGTAGTAGGTAATGACTTAGATGGTACCAAGTTTAGAATGAATGCTGCTGTCTCTAATGCGTGTCCCCAAAAGGAAACTGATAACTTCGAATAACTCATCATAGATCTTACCATGTCCATGAGAGTCGTGCTCCTTCTTTCTACTACACCATTCTGTTGAGCCATACGAGGTGTAGACAGTTAGGATGTAATCCCTTGCTCCAAAAAGTATTCCCTAAACTCTCCCAAGAGGTACTCTCCACCACAATCAGATTGTAGTGTCTTGATACATTTACGTAAACGTTTCTCCGTTTCAGCCTTGAAGTCTATGAATTTCTGAAAGCATTCAAACTTACATCGCATCAAATAAATGTACCCATACCTTGAGTAATCATCGATGAAAGTGACAAAGTACTCAAGCCCCCTCTTGATTGGACAATCATAGGACCACACAAATCAGAGTGAACCAGTTCCAAAGGTTCTTTTGCTCTATAGCCCTTGGTCGAGAACGGCCTCTTGGCCATTTTACCTTCCAAGCAGGATTCATAGACCTGAAGTGCATCCACTTCCAATGATCCTAATGGCCCATTTTGAATCAATCTTTGAATCCTTTTCAAATTAATATGACCAAAGCGTAAGTGCCAAAGATGCGTTTGGTTTATCCTCGAAGGTTCTTTTCTCTTAAATGGCAAACTATTTGTGTTATTCAATTCATTAAGTTCCAGTATAAGAGAGACATTATTTATAATATAAAGATCATCCACCAATTGACCAGAACAAACAAAAAATGTTTATTTTCTTTAATAATTACTATTTTATTAAAATGAACTGAATATTCATTCTTTACTAAACTAGAAACTGAAACTAAATTCTCTCTAATTGAAGGAACAAAAAGGCAATTTCTTAATATTAAAATCCTACCTCTATCAAAACTAAGATGTAGATCTCCTACTGCAATTTCTGCTACTCTCATAGCATTTTCCATATATAGATAAATCTCTCCATCACTGAGCTGCCTGGTTTCCTAGAACCCCCGCAAAGAATTGCATATATGATCAGTGGCTCTTGTATCTACACACCAGGTACTGGTAGATCGGACCCCTAAACACGATTCAACAACTAGGAAATGAGATTTACCTTGATCATTCTGTCTGGTGAGATAAATCGGACATTGCTTTTTACAGTGTCCTGGCTACTTGCAAACAAAATATTTGCCTTTAGGCTTTCTCGGTTTTCCTCTTGGCCTTTGGATTGGTGCAGGACCTGCAACCTTCTTTTGAGCCTTTTTCATTTTCTTCTTGCCTTTCGGCTTTGAAGCAGAACCTTTTTCAAATACAAGAGCACTCCCTGACTTTCTGTTGAGACCCTCAGCTGCCTGGAGTTCTTTAAGCAACTCTGCCAAAGTGTATTTAAATTTATTCATGTTGTAATGGAGGCGGATTTGCTTAAAAGACTCTGGCAGTGACTAGAGTACGATATCGACCTGGGTTTCCCCGTCAATTTCAGCTCCAAGGATCTCTAGTTTATAAAGAAGAGATGTCATCTTAAGAACATGATCCTTATAAGCGTCCCCTCAGCCATGGTTGTCTTCATCAAGTCTTTCATGGCAACCTGCCTAGTAGCACGACTTTGATCCCCGAACATCTTTCGGAGGCTCTCTATCATGTCATATGCACTTACCATTGACTGATGCAGATGTTGCTAAACATTTGACATGGATGCCAAAAATGTAACACCGCTCCATCTCATCAGTCTTGACCCATTTCTTGTGAGCCTGGGTTTCCTCAGCGGTTGTCCCCTCACCAAGTTGCTCAGGACAGACTTGAGTAAGCACAAACTTATACTCTTCAGCAGTTAACACAATATCCAAATTCCTTTTCCAGTCTATATAGTTTGGTCCAGTAAGTTTGTTTTCTTTAAGTATAACAGCAAGTGGATTAAAAGAACCCATTTAAAAGTCTGAGAATCACATAATATAAATAATTACATTTGGCCAAAAGGATTACTATGGATTCGAGTTGAAAATATTGGTTCCCTCTACCATATTTGAAAGGAATCCGCCAGTAACCTGATACACCGCGAATAGTATGACTCGATGGGAAGCCATATACTATCCATCATTTATTCAGATAGGCTATTGCCTTTTAATTTTACTATCCAGGCAATGTACCTTGCCTAGTAAAATTAAATTGCTGATTTGCTTTGTTCCTATAAATAATAACAATGACTCAAATGGAGAGGATATTATTATTTATAGCTAAGTGTATACCATCACTTAATTTTAGATCAAGAGTTCCGTGAGGAACACCTCTTATGGAGAGGTGACCCACACTAACAATCACCTAAAATATTCTTTTAAAAACTTTGTACCGATGATTCCATGATCAACTTCATCCGATGGGGAGGATGACACTAGAGCTATCACACAAAATTAATCATATCATCTACAAACCAGTGATGGAGACCATGAGATTTATACTTGATAAATTCCCTCTCCTACTTAGAATTTTTTTAAAAATTGAGGGTTATAATTTTTAGAAAAACTTTTAACTTAATTAATAAAAAATAATAGAATACTTGACAAGGATTAATTCATCCTTACTTGTCAAACCCACATGTGTAGATAATAAAATTATTCTATTCTCATTATTTTAGAAAATAAGTGCTTATATTTTCAAATTATGGAATTAGTTTTATTTTTAAATACATATGTAGTGGTCCTTCATTTTAAATTAATATAAATTAAACATACAACTAGACATCTAAACATTAAACATGAAACAATAATAATCATTCAATCACACATAAATAAGGAAACCACAATAAAATAGGAATCCTACTATTATGGTCAAGCTGCAACTCTTGTGAAGAAATCTTCATTGAACCGGATTAGCTCTATGTCGCCACTACGCACATGGGTCGAGCTCTCCGGTCAGCTCGTGAGGATTGAGCTGCCTTCCAGAACTGTTTTCTGAAACAACCTTCTGAAAATGCTTCCAGATCGCTTTCTGAACTGCTTGTAAAACTGCTCTCATGAACCATATTCACAAATTTACTTGAGATATATTACATAAACCCTATGCCTCCATGATGGAGTTCATATGCTATTTATTTGCAGTAAATTAACCACGCATCAATCAAGTGTGGGATCCAATACATACAAATCACATGCCTCCATAAAGGAGTTCATATGCTATATCAAAATAGCAATATTAACCACAAAAAAACCATCGTGGGATCCAATCACACAAAACCAGTGACCATAATAAGGATAAGAACATTGCAAAACAAGGGTTAGCACAAATCTACAATCTATCCATCCATTAATGCATGCATAAGATCTGTATTACTGGACAACATGGTTGCATACAACCTATACGCAGAATCAATGTTACTTTGATACCAGTGTTAGGAAATTGCATTCCTAGAATTCGTTGACGGCGAGTATAAGGTGGTACTGCAAAAATTACGTGAAAGCTACAATAACCCTACAAGGGCAGAACTGAGGTTACCTTGAACTGCAAAAATGGATTGCTATAGTAGACGAATCGAGAACACGGGCTCAATAACAGCACACGATCTTCTATCGTATACCTCTATTGCCAGAATCTCGAACTGAGTGTGGACTCTTTCGAAATCCTTTCTGTTTTCTACTCTCTCTTTTTAGGCTCTCTTTTCTATTATGAGTTATAATACTCTTGATGGAAAAGCGTAAACTGATAAGAGGGCCAAAGCAACATACATATATATATATATGTATAGGCTATGATAGGGACCATAAGAAGTCAATAAGGAATAGGCTTCCTTATGGAATTAGGAAACCCTAATTCGAACTGAATCAGATTCCTATTTCCATAAATTATAATTCATACCACTAAAGAATTATAATTGCACTCCTATCCTTATCTCAAATATATTTCGAGCTCCATGTTATTAAATGGTTATTATCTCCCCATGTTAAGATTACAAATATCCACTAATTAAATATAGTTATTGACAATCATATCTAATTAATCTCTTAAAATTCCTTGAGATCCTCTGCTTAACTTATCTGATATGCTGGATACAAAATCCACTTGTAGGGTTTGACATGATCAAAACTTATAAGCTTTCTTAAAGGGATATCATCAATCCCAAAATTGAGACATGGATTCCATTAATTAATATCCATCACACAATTAATATTGTCACCCAATCCAATGAGATATTGACCCATTTAAGGATCTCACCCTTTTAGGGATCAAAGCGAAAATATCAAATGTACGTGTTTATAAATTAACTTAGGATTTAGAGCATAAGCCCTCATAATAGCCATGAGGTGTTAATTATTTTATAAGTCAGTACAAAGATAATTACCCCAAGTCAGTCCCGTTTAATACACAAACTATATCAACATAATGAGATGAAACTATACCGTTTCCCGTGGTTAAGACAAACCTACTACATCACCATAGTACAGTCCTACCAATAGTGTGTCCAATCTTATCTAAGTCTGTAAACCAAAATCTTACATTCTACAAGATCTGATGGTCTGATCTTCTGTGTGTAAGCCGAACTCTACACACCAAACCACTTACCATGTAGAATAAGAGACACACATTCACAATATTAAATAAACAATATAATGCAAACATTGCCCACACAGATTTTCATAAAAATGGAATAACTGATATTATCAAAATAATAAATCAACTACATAAAGCATTGCTTTTAGTATATATTCCTAACAGTTCCCCTGTGACTCCTCCTTCTTAATCTTTCCATCCTTGATTGCGTCTTCAATTCTTCTTCCAATCTCAAACAACTCCGCAAAAGTGTGGATGCTTTGACACATAAGCTTCTCTTGATAGACACTCTGCAAGTTCTTTACTATGATTCGAATTTGCTCTTTCTCAGATGGTCGTTGGGTCATGTTTGCACCTTCCCCTCCAACGAGTTAGAAACTCAGCAAACGACTCTTTATATTCTTACGTAGTTGTCTCCAAATCCCTCACAATTACATCAAGTTCTTGGTTATATTCGTACTGAGTGACGAAAGCCTTCACAAATTCTTCCCATATGCGAGTTTTGCTCGGTTCCAAAGTAAAATACCAGGACAAAGCTGCCCCAGTCAGGGTTTGCTAAAATAGCATAGCCATCATGGCAGGACTCAAACCACTCGATTGAAAGGCCCCGATACACATCCTCACATGATTTCTGGGGTTACCAGAACCATCAAACGTATCAATTTCATGCATCTTAAAACCAATCGGTAGCTTTTCTTGAGTTCCCTCAAACAAACCCTCTAACTCTAGCAGGTAGCTATCAACTCCATTGGACTTGTGGACAACTTTTTATAGCTTCTCCACCTTCTCCTTCATCTCAATGCGCTCTTTCTCAACTTTCTCAAATTTCTCTCTTTCCTCCCTAGGTCCATCAACTCTAGGTGGTTTCGGATCCTCATACCAACCATCTTCCACAACCCAAGCAGCAGGTGGAGGAGGATCGATTATTGGTGGATCAATTGCAGGCCTTTGGCGGGTCAGTGTTTCCAACATGGTCATCATTTGATCCATTTTCTCTTTTAGCTATACTATTTCTACAACTTTCTGTTCCTGATCCATTTCTCTTTCTGTCTCTGGCTCTTTTCTCACTAACCTTGCTCTCGAATCCCTAATCCAAACTATCCAGGCATTCAATGCTATCTTGCCTATAGTTATATTTATTCTTTTATTCAAAATTTTGATAGAATTGAAAATGTTTATGAATAATTCAAATGTCACATGGATGAGATGCACATGTGTGTGTGTGTATGTGTGCGCGCGCGCCTAATCTATATGCAAAAAGTAGAAAAATAAAAAACAACAAGTTCTAACCCTAGCACATAAGGACATAAAATCCTCATCCATGTCAAGTGGGCTAACTTCTCCTTTCATTGCAATCCTTGCTACCTTTTCCAAGGTTGGATATATATATATATATATATATTAAATTCATTTGACAAGCATTTCTTTAGATGATGGGATGTTTCAAAAACAATTTTCAAGAATTTTGAATCTTTTCTTTGAAAATGAGGATGTGGAAACATTTCTCAATAAAAGATAATTGGATTTCAATCTTTACTTGATTAAAAAGGTAAACCTAAGACGTTCTCTTTGAAAGAGTGATTTTTTTTTTCAAAACATTTTTGGATAAAAGATGATGAACAATCAAAATCTGTCATAAACAGTGAACTTTGAATTCTTGGGTAGGAGTATCATATGATTGTATACTTATCAAACTTTTCATGAATTCGAATGCATACAAGGTCAATGATGCTTAGCTAACAAGATGTAAAAAGTGTAACATCATAATCAAGATTCAGCATTTTCCCAAATGTCGTGAGACATGAGAAGGAATTGCTTAAAAGGTGATTAAAGGGTTATACATCTTACATCAAGCAAGCATCGTCATCATCTCAAGTAATCCCTTTCGGGCATACAAAACTCCCTAACACATAATCCTAATTAAGAATTGATTTTCTAGATTGAAAGGTTCTATAGAAGCTATCATGCAAAGGCAGGGTTTTGGTCAAATACGGGACCCTTAATACACATCCGATAGGATGCTTCATATACCAACACATGGTACGTGATCAAGGGTGATCACATGGTCCCATGATAACTTGACCGATCGAGTTGTCCCGAGCCTCCAAGGTCATAGTTCCATGCAATCGACTGGCGAGACATGCAAGTACAATGCAATGGGCATACAAAAATTAATTAATTGGATTAAAAAGGACACTTTCAAGTCTAATCCTCTAGCGAACCCAAAATCAAAAATTCTAGTCTGTGAAACCAGAGATTCTGGGATAGAGTAGTCAGATTTGTGGATACATGTAGGCTACCCACGCTTTAACTTTTTCAAGTTCAAATACGAGTCGTCACTTAATTTTTTTAAAGGAAAATTAAGAAACCATTTTAAAAGCAAACTGATTTTTTTGGAAACTAGAAATTTCTAGGTCCGGGGATTATAGAATGAGAGGGGAAGGAGCCGGCGGACTAAAACAATCATTTTCATCCTATCTCGTGATAGGCCTCTACTCAACATCCTTTTAATTGAATTAATAATCTAAGCATGCCATCAACTAATACATAGATATATAGATTACAAAAGCATGTTGAAAAGGGTGCTAGATTGCTAACGATAAAATGGCATACAAAATAACATAGTTCAAATAGCAAGCAAAATGATATGCAATAATGAACAAGAGAACTTACCCGGGATCCAGTTGTGAATGGGGAACATGCAACGCATACACAAAATAGAAAGCCTAAGAAAAGGTCTCTAACACATATATACACGTAAGGCAAACCCTAATCTAAGGTGTATCACATGGAGTCAAAAATCAATAAAGTCAATAAAATAAAATAAACTAGAGGAAATATAGAGAGGCTCACCTTGGGTGCGCTACAAAACAAAGGTTAGTACACATTCTTTGAACACAATATAATATCAAATCCTAAATATCATACCCAAACTCCTAGCTTAAATCTATCAAACATGGAGAGAGTTGATACAATCATGAATTTCTTCTAATTTGTTGAAATCATAACACCTCTATAGATATACAAGTCTCAACTACGAGCCAATGTAATGTCCATATAGAGATGATACAATCCCAACATGATCACAAGGAACCCATGACTAGATTCAACCAATTATGACTTAACACAATACAAAATTATGTCCTAAATATTGCTAGAATCAATACATATGTGATGAATGCATGAACATGAACAAGAACAAGCTATGAATATTAGGATTATGTCCTAATATTTTGATTTGGATCAAAACTAGACATTACTCATAATTTATCAACTCTTTATCCAGAGATTTTGTATGATTTTCTAAAAATAGTAAACGAATCTGAATTACTTCAATCTTTATAGGGGATCTTATTAACTCATTAAACTTAATGGAAAACTTTATTTAAAGCTTAAAATACTTGTTTAATGTTCTAATCTAATCAATTTAATACTGACTTATTGTTCTGAAATTTTGGACAGAGTGACTAGTTCATGGATCCTAAGATCTAACCATGTTAACCATGAAATCTCATCAAAACAAAAATTGGAGTGGTAGATCTTTGTGTTATGAACACATTCTAATTGGTTTCATCCGATTCCAATGGACCATGGTTTAATTAAAAATCTTTGATCACAATTGGTTAATGAATTCACTGCACCATTGTTGAATTTGTGTTCATAATTTGAATCAAACTTGATCTATAATTCTAGAGAGAATGTAGATCAAGTATGATTGTGATCATCAAAATAACAATGAAATGCAAAAAAGATTCATGGTTTTAGCCTTAGAAGATCTTCATCATAGATCTCATATTGAAGATCTAGCAAGAGAACCTCAAGGGCATACTCGATCGTATGAACTTTAAATGCTTGGATTCAACAATCAAATTATGAAAACAATTAGATCTACATCTAATTCCTCTCCCAAACACATGATCCTTAAGGAATATAAATTCATTTTATTCAATTCTCCTCCCAAGTTAATGGTCCTTGGAGATCAAAGTATGAACAAATGAAGGGAGAATTCAAACTAAATTGATGATTCAAAGCAAATTTTCTCTTAAAAAGAGCTTATTACAAACTTATTCCATGATCTACTTGATACAAATCAACAAATAGATGAGAATTAAATCACAATTCAAGTGGTATGTGATGAAATGCAGTGGAAAGAGACTTTTTGAAAACTGTGTAAAAGATCCTAGAATTCTATGAATTGTGATTGAATTTAGATTAAAACTAATTGGGGATTGAAGATTACCTCCAATAATCCTCAGGTTTTTGCCTTGCTTTGATGAAGATCTTCAAAATCTTCAAGCCTTCTTCAAGCTCTTCAAACTCTTTCAATGGTTGCTGACACGAGAATTTTTCTGTGTGCTCTTGTGTGCTATACCCAAGTGTAGGTAATCGTGCAAGTAATATAGTACTGGAAGTCCAGGTCAATCCCATAGGGAAGGTTGAAAATTAATTACCTAGGTTAAACTCTAAAAAGAAAAAACAAAATTTAATGCTTAAAGAAATTGTAGAACACAGAGTTCTACGATTAACAACTATTAAAATTAAAAGCAACTAAATTACTTTAAACTGATGACTAACTAGTTAACTAAAGCAATATTTTAAAACTGGTTATCTTAGTAAAAGAGAAGTGTTGGGATCACACGAATCCACAGTGACCTAGCCATCTACCATGCAATTGTGTTAAAGCTCATTGGAGTGTATCTCCTACAATATTCCGTATTTTTCTAAAGATAGAGAATCCATAGCCCTTTCATGACCGGGACTATATCATCCAAATTAAGTTCGAAATACATGAAAGCGGTTTAAAACAATAGTTAAGACTCGCACCTACAATGGTGTTAGCATTGAGGGTGGTTTGCAAAAGATATTGAAGAAAAATGCTTTAAGAACTCAAGTTTAGAGACTGTTTTGACAAACTGAGCATTTGGGGACAGTTTGATAACAAATCTGTGAAACAGAAAGTCCATGAATACTGCATTGAATGTTCTCAAGAATAAGAGATTTCGATCGATCGACGCGCTTTCGATCGATCAAACATCTTAATCTCTCGATCGATCGAAATGTCTTCAATCGATCGACTATATCTCTGTCTCGATCGATCGAACTAACTTCGATCGATCGAACACAGGAATAATTCTGATGCATGACAGAGGCTTGAAATCACAGTTTCATCGCGATTTCCCAACCAGGGGACTACTCAGACATGGTCTAGAGTGTCACAGATGCATTTTCAACATAAAAATCCATTAAGATGTCGTTTGGTTGTGATTTAAACTTGAAAACCATGAAAACTATGAGTATAACACTATCTAACATGAAAGATTATGATTAACCTTACTAATACTACCAGAAACGATAAACAGAGTATAAAAAAACCAAAATAACAAAACCTGAGACGATATATTAAGATCAAACTCCTTGAAAATCCAAGAACAAGCAATATTGTACTTTTAATCTTACAAAAAAAACAATGTAAACTCTCTAACTCTCTCTATAAACTGATAAAAAAAATAAAAGTAGCCCCCTTTAAACGTATATAATGCAACTATATATATAAAAACCTAATGCTAGGGTTAAAACTCCCTCTCTGCTGCATGCGCGTTATTTCTGATAAAAATCATGTTCGATCGATCGAACATATCTCGATCAATTGAACATCTGGGATCTTCGAGCGCTTGAGCTGCATTCGATCGATCAAAACCTCGATCGCTCGAGACCTATTCGATTGCTCGAAACTCTCTTTTCATGTTTGAATTGTCTTCATTGAAACTAAGCACTTCCTTTTATCTTGCTTATTCAATTCTTCACACAGCAACAGTAATCTGCACAAATAACCACTAAAATAATACCACTTATCATAGATTAATCATATTGTGTAAAAACTGGCATTGTAATTCAAATTGCAGATAAATAGGGGTATTGTAAACTAATTCAGTGTATTTTCTTCTTTTAGTGCGGTTGTATTTTACAAATACCCCCGCTTGTCACAACCCCCAACTAGCGATTTGCTAGTCCCTAGCAATAAAGCAAAAATAAGACAAGCTTTAATACTACAATGATTAAAATAAAACAAATTAAAACTAAAGCAAACTAATCTAAATAAAAAGAAACTACCTAACTCACTTTCGCAGGAATCACGGTTGCATTTAGCAAATGCAACAAGCCGTTAAACCCCTAGGTTCCCCCTAGTGGATGAGTGTTGTCTCGTGAGGGTTTGTAGTGAATATACCTACAAAATTCTCTGATTTTAAGATTAAAAAGATATAGAATAACTTGTAAACACTCTCTTCTATTCAACTATTAATTTAGCTCTACAAAATATATCATCCTCATTCAAACCATGAAAGAAATACACATGCTCCTCATGTCACCAGGGTAAATACAACATATGCATCACATCCATGTATCCGTGTGTGTGTGAAGTTAATAGCTATACATTAAACCTTATGTTAGAGTTGTTTTGACTATTATACCTTCAGAGCTTGTAGTTTCAACTCAATTCTCACATGGTTTTACACTCAAGAATGAACATCTCACAGAAACTTGTTTAATAATGATCGCTCATGGTGTAAAAGCTTTGATATGAGTAATATTTTAGTTACTAATGCTTCCACGCCTGACTCAATAAAGGACAAACATTTAGAGTGCAAAGTCTCAAGAAAGGAATACTACTTACTAGAGGAGCGAAATACCGTGGATAACTCAAATTACACGTTCGTGTTCAAACTAAGTCGTTAAAAATCATTAAGGCTTTGACTTTTCGGTATAATTTTATATAGTAGGGTAGAAATGAAAGGGTAAGAAATCCCACATCTTTAGCAAGTGATTGGATGTAGTAATTTCTTCTTTACTTCATTCCGACCATCCTCTATTCTCATAGATTTTTTATTTTTTATTTTATTTTTATTAACCTGGACTCCTTCTTCTTTCCACTTTTTTTTTTATTATGCAACCCCTCCCACAACTACTCTCTCCCCATAACATACTTCAACAATTTAATCTCATTGGATGTGCAATGGGGTGTAATTGAGGTCAAAGTATAAGATTAGGGATTTAGGATTTCATAATAGATTTGGCAGTATTTACTAGGTGTGGGGTTGAGAATAATGCATATTCTGGAATATCGATACAGGTATATGGAAAGGTAAGGAAAAAATAACGATGGCTTAAATCATTTTCTCAACTTCTTAATTTTAGCACTTCAGTGTTCATTGAGTTTAGTTGGTAAATCCTGAACGTTCTCCTCTACTAAACAGCCAAAATAAAGAATTAGAGACTCTTCAACGAATTTAATACGTATATTCAAGAAAAAATGATTCGAATTTAATGTGATAACTCCCTCAGAACTGAAGATTGGATTCAAAAGCTCACTAAGGGTAACTAGTTTCCACTACTTATTCTTTAAGGTACAAAAGGCATATTAACTCTTATTTAGGTTTTCTGCATAGCTATTAACATGTGCATAAGGAGTTTGGATACAAGAATGGTTAACACATGCAATCATCCGAGCGAATTAGAAAAATGCGTGAATTTAATTCATAAAAGGATGAGAATAAAATGGTTGTGTCATTGCTTGGTAACAGCTAAACAGGAGTGAGTATTGCAAGTCGTTCTACCAATTTAATTTAAAACTTACTTAATAGTTTGAAATTTTTAACTTTAACATTTACAAATTTTTTCTCTGCTGCTATTTCTGTAATTTATTTGTTTTCAAACTTCTAATCGAGATTGTATGACATGTGCAATAAAGTGATCCAAATTGCTAAGTATAAATATGCACATGTGATTATCTATCTACATCCCACCCCCAACTGAAAATTGGAATGTCCTCAAAAGTCGATTTTTAAAAATAGATAGAGAGATATCACCTGCCAAAGCATAGTAAAAACCGCAAGTGTAACAATCTGTGTAAAAAAAATCATACAAACTCCAAGCAGGAAAGATCAAATAAAATAAGAAAGATAGAGCATAGGATCCATACATAAACAGAGCTAATCACTGGAATAATAATACAATGAAACTAACAGAACAGTGATTAGAAAATCCATAAAAACAAAAAAAAACTAACATATCCAAACTAACCAAACCACAAGAAAAAAAATATATGAGAAAAGAGAATACTGTCACAACCAACCAAAACAACCCAACAGCCACAAACACTAATCTAGCAGAATCTATACATCATCGACGACGTCCGATAAGATCTCAATAAGCACATCCAGAGCATCCCCATCTCCACCCTCAGTAATAGTAGTAGCCGTCGCCGGGTCACTCGTAGTCGGAGCAGCTGGTATAGATAATAATGGATCAGTCATAACTGGAGGTGGTGGAAGTGTATGCAAAGACTGGTCAACCCCCATCTGAATCAGTATAGCCTCAAGAAGAGTCATCATGCGATCCATCGTGCCCTCGAGTCTAGTCCAGGCCTCTCTCTCCTCTAATAGCAACTCATGAACAGTAAGGAGAGGCACAGATGAAGAAGACTCTCCCTGGGCGGGAGCCTGAGACTGCTGTCTTAGTTCAAACTGTGCAACCTCAATACGAGGATCAACCTCGTCGTCAGAATCAGGCTCTTCAACCTCTGTGGGTGTCCCAGAAACTGCACCCTCTGTATCGGTGCCTCCTCCCCTCTTCCTCTTTACCCCTACCTTTGCCATACCTTTCAGCTCCCTCTTCTTTTGAGCATCAGAATGGTGGGCTCCCGTCTCGCCAAATCGACTAGAAGCCCGAGGAATCGTGTCGGTGGCCAATGGTATCAGTCCAGTCTACTCAATCACCCTATGGATGGGCCAAGCACCCTTCAGATGGTGCTTGGCAGCAATGTACCGCGTAGGCTGGATGAAAAAGTCGATATATAGTCGAGGGAGACAGACACTCCGCCCCGTCCCTATGGCATAAAGAACCTGAGCATACCATGGCGCCACTTTTTCATGGTAAGATGTCATCAATATGCAATTGGCGAGCGCCAAGTGGAGAATGATAATATCACGACCCCGGAAGAATGATCTGTAGGTGAACGGAGCCGCAGGATCCTTAATCATACTCGCACACGCCTCTCGTACCCATGTGATGTTGATTCGCTTAGATTGCGTCAACATGGTGAACCAACTAGGCATGGCACGGAGACGTGTAAGAAACCACAGGGCGGATAGCCAAACTGCCTCGAGGGGGCACTCTATCATCACTTTTCTGGACTAAAAGTATTTAGTAAACCATACATGCTCCTCCTCATTTATGAGCCTGTGATCTAGTATGGGGTCGGGTATAGTGAGATCAAGTGGCTTGGACTTATGGTACCCTGTGATAGGATTCATAGTGAAAGCCCTGAAATGGAAGAAATAAACAGAAAATACATGAAAATAGGAAAAATAGAAAAAAAAAAATTGAAACTGTTGCCCTTCGATCGATCGAAGAATGTTCGATCGATTGAGAAGGTCCTAGGTTCGATCTCTCGAACTGAGTTCGATCGATCGAAAAGATGCTGGGTTTGATCGCTCGAGCCCAGTTCGATCGATCGAACATAGCGAAACTATAGCGTCAACAATATAAAACGAGATTAGCCTGCAAACACGAAATATCAAGAAAAACTTAAAAGAAATGGTTGAAAAACCATTGGGGAGCACCCCCATAACAATTCTAACGAAATGAATGAGAGGGGGATTTCGTGGACCTTACCTCGGGTAGAACGTGGGTAGAGGATGGGGAGGATGATGATGGCGATCAAAGGGGTCCGGAGCGCCTCAAATACTGAATTGATGACGGGGGGGGGGGGGGGGGGGGGGGCAAAGAAAAATCGCCCGAGCTTCTCTGTCTTTGAGCGATTGAGAGTGAGGGAGATAAAGGGAGACTGATAAAGTGTATAGAAGATGCCTCGTTTAAATACAAGTCTCGATCAATTGAGAAATTTCGATCGATCGAACTTTCGATCGATTGAGGCCTGCTGAAGCGCTCGAGGTTTTGATAACTTTGATCGATCGAGATGTGTTCGATCGATCGAACTTAGAAATTCTACAATATCATTGAATTAAAAGATTATACACCCCCAACTAACCAACATTGGTCTAGACATATAGGAAAATGATAAAACAGTTCACAGATATGACATGTAGGCCATAAATCATCTTGATAAATAGAAAATTGCAAATTTATATAGATGAAACATTGTAATAGCATCCATTTTGCAACATTATTGCCCCCAACATGGTACTTGAAACCTTATTGATAAAAAAAACCTAAAAGAAACTGAAACTAATAAAACTTTGTCTAGGAATACACTTCAATTGATGAAAGAAAGATGAAGTGATAGAATACAATTGAAGTGAAGCACTACTCTTCTAGCATGAATAATTCATCTTCCGCAACTTCTTTCTCAGCCAAAGCTTCGAATGTGGAGTCCAAACCTGATGATTCCCTTTTCCAGAACAGTCGGAAAGCAGCCAAGGCATCATCGAGCAAGTCTGAACTCTCCAAGGAATTGATCGCACATGCAGGAGGTGATCCAGATGGAGACAGCAATAACAGAGTGTAAGTTTGCAACAGACTTTCCTCTTACGGCGGAGTACCCGGGGACCTTATGTATGGTCCAAATCCATAGAACAACTAATGCGAAAGGAACAGCGATGGTAACATTTGATTCATAGTGACAACCCTGACAAAGAAAACCAAAAGAAAACAAAAAGAAAGAACTAATGGAAGGGACTAAACAAAACAAGAAATGTGACCAAGAAATAACCTCACTATTGGCAAGGATTGAACCATGTGCACTAGTAGGCAGAGGGCATTGAAGCCGGAACAACAAATAACTCAAGTGCACATAAATGTAGGGAACCACTTCAATGACAAGGAAGTCATCAACATAAATGAATACAGTATTATGGCGTTCTGGCACCACATCCTGTAAATCTTCTTCTTCCCACGGTTCCCATAGTGAATCATTCTCCCATTATTCCATCAGAGTAGCATCGACTTCCCAAACAACATACCCCTCTGGTTCTCCCTCCTCTTCAGGAAATTCCATGTGCTCAAAAGGATTGATTTGGAGGAGAGCAGGGTTGTATGGGATGTACCCTTGGGTCAAGTCAACGACATCTTCTTCCCCTGGCCCTTGATAAGGAGCAAAATAGAATGCTATCTCATCGACAGTCCAAGGGGGGTTATGATACTCCGAATCAGCTCATGACCCAATTGAGTGGACATCATCATCTCTCATGTTGAACAGCCTGTAGGAGATAGATAAAATGGAATAGCAGATTAGAATCGAGGTCACACTCTAAAAAATAGATAGACTAAAGAAATAAAACAAAGCAAAATGAAATGAAGGAAAGAATACAACAACATGGTGAAGACGCACTTGAGCATTTTAGGTCGAGGAATAATCGGGCTCATCCAGTTGGATGTGCTCGACCTCTGGTTGGAAATCCTCTAAGAACGGCTTTAACCTTTGACCATTGACCTTAAAACTTTCGTCATTCTTAGGATTGAATAACTCGACAGCCCCATGTGGAAAGACAGATTTGACTATAAAGGGTCCTGTCCAGCTAGATCGGAGTTTTCCTGGGAAAAGGTGAAGGCGAGAATCATATAACAAAACTTTTTGCCCCGGTTTGAATGATTTTTGAAAGATCGTCCTATCGTGGCGAGCCTTCAACCTTTCTTTATGTAATCTAGCATTGTCGTAGGCATCTCGATGTATTTCTTCCAGTTCAGCCAACTGGAGTTTTCGAAGATGACCTCCCTCTTTAATGTCAAAGTTCAATGAGCGTGTCACCCAGTATGCTTTGTGCTCGATTTCAATAGGCAGGTGACATGCTTTTCCATATATTAGTCTGAATGGGGACATTCCCAGATTTGTCTTGTATGTAGTATGGTATGCCCAAAGAGCATCACTCAATTTATATGCCCAGTCCATTCTGTTGAAACTAACTGTCTTTTCGAGAATGTGATTGATTTCTCGGTTAGCCAACTCTGCTTGCCAGTTCGTTTGCAGGTGGTAGGCTAGAGAAATCTTGTGTTTCACCCCATATTTCTTGAGTAGTGACTCCAAAGGCCTATTGCAAAAGTGTTTGCCTTGGTCACTTATTAGTGCTTTTGGGGTTTCAAAACGCGACAGAATGTGTTCCTTAAGAAAGGACATTACTGTTTTGTGGTCATTGCGACTTGTCGGTTTCGCTTCTACCCATTTTGTTACATATTCCATAGCTAGGAGTATATATTCACAGTTATTAGATTTCGAAAACGGGCCCATAAAGTCTATGCCCCAGCAATCGAATATTTTAATTGTGATCATAGGAGTTAAGGGCATGGAGTTCCTTTTTGAAATTGTACCAAGCTTTTGACAGCGTTGGCATGCTTTGCAGAAAGTATAAGCATCTTTAAACACGGTGGGCTAGTAGAAACCGCTATATAGAACTTTTTGTGTGGTCTTTTACAAAGCAAAATGGCCTCCGCAAGCCTCAGAGTGGCAGGATGCTAAAATGACT
This sequence comes from Hydrangea macrophylla, assembly GCA_033977485.1. Classification (NCBI taxonomy): domain Eukaryota; kingdom Viridiplantae; phylum Streptophyta; class Magnoliopsida; order Cornales; family Hydrangeaceae; genus Hydrangea; species Hydrangea macrophylla. The sequence continues at coordinate 32,022,252 of CM066993.1, forward strand.
GTTATATCCTCATTCGGGATGCAACGCCTGATGACTTGATCAGCGCAATACTTGAATAAGTAAAGGTCATCAAAAAAGAAATGGCGTGCGAACGAGAGGAATCGTTTCTTGTCCTGATTTTATCAATGACTAGGGGTCTCTCCCGTAACCAGATAGTTTACTATATCTGCATACCATGGCAAACTAGAAATAGCTATCAATTGCTCATCTGGGAATTCATCCTTTATCGATGTGGGTTCAGTGTTATCAACGAATGTTAACCGAGATAAATGGTCAGCGACCACATTCTCTACTTCTTTTTTGTCCTTGATTGTGATATCGAATTCTTGGAGTAGGAGTATCCAACGGATAAGCCTTTGCTTTGCATCCTTCTTAGATAACAGGTAATTCAGGGCTGAGTGGTCTGTAAAACAGACGATTGGGGACCCTATTAGATATGACCGAAACTTATCTAGAGTGAAGACTATTGCCAGTAGTTCTTTTTCGGTAGTCGTATAATTCATTTGAGCTTCATTAAGTGTTCGACTAGCATAGTAGATTATGTAAGGCTTATTATCCTTCCTCTGTCCTAGAACTGCGCTAATGGCATAGTCGCTAGCATCGCACATTAACTCAAAAGGCAAACTCCAGTTGGGTGCCTGTATTATCGGTGCAGAGGTAAGGTGTTCTTTTAGTGCGTCAAAAGATGTTTGACATTTTTCCGACCATTCAAATGACATGTCTTTAACCAACAGTCGACACAGTGGTCGGGAGATCGCACTAAAATTTTTGATAAAGCGACGATAAAATCCCGCATATCCCAGAAAAGAGTGGATGTCTTTGACTGTACGAGGGACAGGTAGGTTTGAGATTATATCAATTTTTGCTTTATCGACTTGGATACCTTTATCAGAAATAATGTGTCAAGGACAATTCTTTTGGTCACCATGAAGTGACACTTTTCTCAGTTTAGTACTAGGTGTTTATCCTCGCATCGTGCTAACACACGTTCCAGATTTTCTAAGCAATTTTCAAAGCTATGGCCGAACACTGAAAAGTCGTCCATAAAGACCTCAAGTATTTGTTCGACCATATCGCTAAAGATACTTAACATGCACTGCTGAAACGTAGCAGGTGCATTGCATAACCCGAAAGGCATACATCTGTAGGCGAAAGTACCGAACGGACACGTGAAAGTTGTTTTCTCCTGATCTTTAGGAGCAATTTCTATCTGGTTATAACCCCTGTATCCGTCCAAAAAGCAATAATATTTATGACCCGCCACTCGCTCTAGCATTTGATCCATGAATGGTAATGGAAAGTGGTCCTTTCGGGTCACGGTATTCAATTTTCGATAGTCAATACACATTCGCCATCTGGTGGGGACGCGTGTTGGTACTAATTCGCCATCTTTATTAGGAATAACCATTATGCCTGCCTTTTTGGGCACCACTTGAGTCGGACTAACCCAGGGGCTGTCAGAGATAGGATATATAATCCCAACATCGAGTAATTTTAATACTTACTTTTGACTACTTCTTGCATGTTGGGATCCAGTCGCCTTTGCATTTGTCGTGAAGGTTTAGCGTCTTCTTCCAAATATATTTTATGAGTGCACACGGACGGACTTATGCCTTTGAGATCGGCAATGGTCCATCCTAATGCTCCCTTATGTTGTTTTAGCGTTTGGATTAATTTGTCCTCTTGTTCCAGACTGAGAGTGGATGAAATTATAACAGGATAAGTTTTTTCAGTCCCCAGGAAAGCATATTTGAGCTCTTCGTGAAGCTCCTTCAATTCCAGATCAGGAAACTAAAAATTGGAGGGCATAACTAATTTTGATTTCAGAGGTAGGGGTTCATATGGTGTTATCCACATGCATTCAACTCTATCCTCTCGCGTATCCATCATGAGGCAAGTCTGATTTAAAGCAGAATCCAATGGAGTGGAATCTTTAGGTTGATAGATAGTGTCGAATTGCGACACAACTATCTCCAAAGGATCTTTATAAGCAACGAAATCTACCTCATCTTCAATGACCATGTCAACGTAGTTGACCTCCTCTTCGTCCTCGTATTCTTCCGGTCGGGGATTTGAGAAGATTGACATTCAAAGTCATATTCCCAAATACGATGGTCATAATACCACTTCTTATTTTTATTGAGGCATCTATGCTGTTGAGGAATGGACGTCCGAAAATCACCGGGATTTGTGAGCATGAATTGGACACAGGTTCAGTGTCTAAAATTACAAAATCAACCGGGAAGACAAAGGAGTCTATTTGTACTAGAACGTGTTCTAGTATTCCTCTAGGGTATTTGACGGACCTGTCTGCCAGTTGCAACGCAACTCAGGTAGGTTTGAGTTCTCCCAACCCTAGTTATTTATAAACTGAGTATGGCAGCAGGTTCACGCTTGCTCCGAGATCAAGGAGGGCGTTGTCTATTCTTTGATTTCCAATTCGGCACGAGACAGTTGGGGTACTAGGGTCTTTGAGTTTTGGAGGCAATTCGTTTTGGATGATTGCGCTTGCTTGACAAGCCACATAAGCGTGTTTCTTCACGTTTTGCCTCCTCTTGACCGTGCATAAGTCTTTAAGGTACTTAGCATAGGCCGACACTTATTTGATTGCATCAAGGAGTGGAAGAAAGATTTTAACTTGTTTGAACAGTTCTAAGAACTCCTGATTCTTTGCCTCATTTTTGGGGGTTCCTAAGCCTCTGAGGATATGGCGCAAGGAAAGGGCATTTATGTACTTGGTCGTCAACGGGCTCCTTTCCGGGCTTTCTCTCAACTTCCTCTACTTGTTTAGGAGCTTCAGTGTTTATTTCTAATGGTTCATTATTAGTGGATGGCTCCTCTTCCTGAGTAGAAGGTTTGTTTTTATTCATCACTTCGTCCTCCTCATACTCTTCGGGAGTAGAGAGAGACATATTTAGTCCTATAGTCTTGCCGCTTCTCAGATTAGTCACGGGTTTAGCCTGTTCGTGGTTAGTGGGACCATTATTGTATCCCCTAGGGTTTTGAAGTGGTTGGGCAGGAACTGTTCCACCCAATCCCTCTTGTCGTGCATCCATACTATCTAATGTTGTAGACATTTTGCTCATCATTTGAATTAATTGTTGCGTTAGATTTACGTTAGAAAGAAGATCTTCCTCCTGTGCCTTTTTGTGCGGGGGAACATACACGTTCGACTGTTGATTAGAGGGTTGAGCTTGGTTATAGTTATTAGGTCTGTTTTGATTGAATGGCTGGGGCTGCCTATTGTATTGCACTTGATATTGGTTATTGTTGTTATAGGGATGTTGTTGGTATTGATTTTGGGTCCCAGCATTATTTTTCCATTCAAACCCATGGTGATTCCATTTATTGTTATTATTTTGTGAATTATAATTATTATAGGAATTCCCCGCCCCCCTATACCCTTGCATGGCATTTATTTCCATGGAGGGTTGTTCTTGAAAATACGGCACATTGGGACAGTATTGATTGGTATGCCCCAACATATTGCATGTGCCGCATGGTTCTTCAAGCAAAACCTGCCTAGAACCTTCCCCTTTCATCCCTAATTCCTCTACTTTCTTAACTAATTCCTCATATTTATTCATTAGGTGATCTTCACTTTTTAGTTGGTATATACTCTTCTCCTCTACACAGGATATCTGTGAGCGTGGGATATCTTCAGAATTGGACCATTCATGGGCATGTTCAACTAGCCACTCAAAGTAAGCTTCAGCTTCTTCAGTATTTTTGCAAAGAAATGGTCCTGAACTCATGGTCTCGACCAACTTTTTAGTTTCACCATTTAACCCTTCGTAAAAGTAGCTTATGGTTCGCCATTTCTCATACCCATGATGTAGGCATGATAGAAGCAAATCCTTGAAACGCTCTCAAGTTTGGGTGAAGGTTTTATTGCTCTTTTGTTTGTAAGAGTTAACTTGTCGTTTAAGCTCAGTGGCCATGCGAGGTGGAAAGAATTTCTTTAGAAATGCAGTGTTCATCGCATGCCAGGTGTAGATTGAATTCGGCTTCAACGTAAGTAGCCACGCTTTTGCTTTATCCTTCAAGGTGAAAGGAAATTGCATGAGGCGTGTAACATCTTCAGGACAATTTTGTGAAAATGTTTTACAAACATCCTCGAAGTCCTTGACGTATAGATATGCCTTCTCGCTATCCATTCCATGGAAGGTAGGAAGGAGTTTAATCATTTCGTTGTGAAATTGGAATTCGCCAGCATGAGGTGGAATGAGAATACAAGAAGATGTTGGAGCATGTTCAAGTGTCATGAGATCGCACAAGGGACGAAGTGAATCATCGATTGGGACAACCACATTATCACTATTTTCACTTTGATTATCGGCCATTGAATCAATAGGTGTAGCTATGCGATTAATAGAATTAGAAGAATCAGCTAAGTAGAATGGATTTTCAAGAATTCTTTCGATGGAATTTTCGAACATGAACGGGAAAAGATCTTAAAAGGTTTTAATCTAAAGAAGAAAAGAAAAAGAAAACAGAAATAGATAAAGATAGATTGAAGTAAACTAAGTATTAATTTGTCGCCTTCCCCGGCAACGGCGCCAAAAACTTGACACGAGAATTTTTTTGTGTGCTCTTGTGTGCTATACCCAAGTGTAGGTAATCTTGCAAGTAATATAGTACTGGAAGTCCAGGTCAATCCAATAGGGAAGGTTGAAAATTAATTACCTAGGTTAAACTCTAAAAAGAAAAAAGAAAATTTAATGCTTAAAGAAACTGTAGAACACAGAGTTCTACGATTAACAACTATTAAAATTAAAAAAAAAAACTAAATTACTTTAAACTGATGACTAACTAGTTAACTAAAGCGATATTTTAAAACTGGTTTTCTTAGTAAAAGAGAAGTGTTGGGATCATGCTAATCCACAGTGACCTAGCCATCTACCATGCAATTGCTTTAAAGCTCATTGGAGTACATCTTCTACAATATTCCGTATTTTTCTAAAGGTAGAGAATCCATAGCCCTTTCATGACCGGGACTATATCATCTAAATTAAGTTCAAATACATGAAAGCGGTTTAAAACAATAGTTAAGACTCGCACCTACAATGGTGTTAGCATTGAGGATGGTTTGCAAAAGATATTGAAGAAAAATGCTTTAAGAACTCAAGTTTAGAGACTGTTTTGACAAACTGAGCATTTAGGGACAGTTTGATAACAAATCTGTGAAACAGAAAGTCCAGGAATACTGCATTGAATGTTCTTAAGAATCAGAGATTTCGTTCGATCGA